>CP125978.1:197721949-200573788 GCA_030063025.1 Avena longiglumis | reverse complement strand
GATGAGCCAAGACATCTCTTTTGTAAAATATCTTTTGTCAACTGGTGTTGAGATAAGAAATCTATCCCTTGAGACACAAACAGTTGCGTGAGCAGAAGAAAACAGTTAAGCGAACACTACAACACTTAATCAAGAAAAAGTTTTTGTTCCCCCTGATTTTTGCCTTTTGGACAGTAAATTAGGGTTGCTGATATTGGGATGTTACAAACCTTTCCCCCTTAAAATAATCTCGTCCCGATATTAGGGAGGAGTAAGGTTGGGTGATAACATCCACTTAACAATTTCAGGGAAGGAAGGTATGAGATGTTAACAGGTCTTCTAATAAACAGGCAGGGTCAGCTACGGTTCAGAGCTGAGTGGCTTCGGGTTTTGGGCGTTTGGATTAGGCGAGTGGAAAAGACGCGGTCTTTTCCCCCTTAGGACAAGGCTAGGTAGGTTTTGTGTCGACGGGTTACTTCCTTCTTGAGGCGACACGGCGAGTTGAGTCTTCTTTATTCCTTTGCCTCGTGGTCGACCTTTCTCTCTCTTTAGGGTCTTGATGCACCGGGTGTTGGCTAGACCGTCGACCTTGGAGTGGAGGACTTTCTTGAAGTATCTCTTGATTTTGGAGAAGTACAGATTGTCGTCCTTCTTGCAGGGTCGATGATTCAAATTTGGAGGGGTGGTCATCGCTTAACGCTAACTAGTGTTCGACTCCTGGGGTCTACCGAGTTTTGGGCGGGAAAGACATAGTCTTTCCCCTTAGAGCGACACTAGGGGTTCTTGGTGAAGTCACCGACTTTCTTGATTAGAGTCTTATGTTGATGCTGGGGGATGGCGCTACACCTTTCCTCCGGGGTAGTTATCTTATGTCGACGCCGCCGGAACATCCTCATGAATTAGAAGGTCTGTTAGAAAGGGCTTCTACTAGCTTCCGGGTAGTTAGTTCTTTGCTAGTTAGGAGTCCGGTGGGTTGGAGGATGCCATTGGAGTTTGGCGGTCTAGGAGACGAGGTCCTTTGGAATGTGGTCATTCCGGTTTGGTCTGAGGCAACGTCGTGGGTAAACATGCAAAGAAGGAAATCATACTTGCATATCATCCATGCATTTAGCAGGTTCAAGCCGTTCGGTGGCGGAGGTACTTAAGGAGTTACAAAACAGGTCTTGGGACGATACATAGGTCCACACTAGGCTAGTTTCCGCCAGCGGATGATTCAGAAGAATCCTCTTTGGCTTCATCTTCACCTTCGGGGAGGTGGGTGGAGGATCCTTGTATATCTTGGGGTGGCTTGAACCTCTTGAGATACTGCCGAGCGGTGACACACTTCTTTCTTAGTTTGAGGATGCGGCTTCTAGTGGCTTCTTCTGGTTCCTTGATTATGGCTTGATTCCTTTGTTGGGCTTCTAGAGCTTACTTGCGATGCAGGATAGCTTGCACACGATGAAGCTCCATTTGGGTGCCACGGTACTCATCAACAACTGCGGTGAGAAGCTCGTTTCCAGCATAGCTATAACGGGCTTGTAGCTGCAGGGCGGGGTAGGTCAAGCGAGGATTTTGGGATTGTCCGGATGAATCTACGTTTCGTTTGATGGGTTGCCTCATTTCAGGAAGGACATCCCGAATGCGAAACAGTGCTTCTCTTGCTGCCATATTCAGAGCCAGCACTGGGGTTGGCATTCAAAATCCCATGGCACAAATGGGTTCTCCTGGTGCTCCATACTTTGGGGGAATGGTAACTTGTCCCAGATATAGCCCGGTTTCCAGTCCTTTGTGGAGATTGAAGGTGGGAGATTGAGTGTATCCGCAAAGCTGCAGGGAGTCCCAGAGGAGCACGGGGAACCCTACGCTTAGCCATGCTTCATCAACGGGTTCCATCTGCACAGAGGAGGGTTTGTGGTTTAGGGGTGAGATAAAACATATAGGTGCAGATTTATCCGGGTACATAGTTAGTACTAAGCGCCGTCATTTCTTGGTTTTTCTCTGACGACTCTCGAAATAGGGGGTGGAGCGGTTTATCGGAGTTTAGTGGAAACACGCAGTCTTTCCACCTTAGAGCTTCACGTAAGGTCGTCAAGCTTTTCTTATGTGGCCATCCTGCCGAGGAGAGGTTTCCGGCTATGAGGTTGCGAGAGTTAGCGTCAGGATCTGCCAACTAGGTGGTCAAAACTACAATATCGGATGACTCCCGACAGACATCGTCACAATCCAAGCATCATACACGCACATTACAAGCAAACAAGGCATACCATAGGTACTAAGGGGGTGACTACACGCCATAAAGGGAATCCTATTTTAGGGGTGCTAATCCTAAGTAAGGACATTGTAGGGGTCTTGACTTCGATCTTTCCATTTGTTGTCGTTAGTTCCGTACTTGATTTATTTGGGGTGGTGAAGGACTCCGTTGGTAGGGCGATCTTGTAGTGTCTTTCGTCATTGGTAGATCCTTTGGTTTGCTTGTCTCGGTGTCTCTTCATTCCGGGATCTCCGTCTTCATAGTCTCCGAGTCGGATTTGGTTTTTGAAAACGGAACATTTGAAGTAGACGAGATGTAGAGTAATCCATGTTCAAATAGTTTTAGTCAGAGAAGATAAGATAAGAATTCCTTTGAAAAGATTTTGGGAAAATAGTTTTTAAAAACCGGGTGTTTTTCCAAAATAGTGGTTATCCTGTCTAACGTCCATGCTAGCTAAGGTCTCCTACAGTTAGGATGGCTCTGATACCATGTCTGTGGCACCCCGGATTTACGGTCCGAGAAATACCCGTTACGCATAAAATTCACGTTCCCATGATCAGTGAGCCGTGAGCATAAACGACTAGTATCATTACATCATCCATAAATTAACGAGTACAAAACTTATAGAGTGACCATTATGGCGAATACAACACAAGTAGCGGAAGTCTTCAAGCGCAGAGCCCATGTCATGCCTTAACCTACAGGCAACTGACTGGGAAGACGACCTATCTCGCATAGATGTCAGCACCTTCGTTCCTTCTTAGCATATGCAATCTGGCCAAGTAAATAGTCAGGGACAATGCCGGTGAGTACTTTGAATGTACTTGCAAATCACCGAAACAAGGTAATAAGGAAGTGCATATTTGGATGTGGCGAGATAGCTCTACACTATAGGTGTTTTCAGAGGAAACCTACAATGGCATCTTTATATCTTTGATGAAAAAGAGTTTTTGAAAAGTATGCCTCCTTTAAGAAAATCCGTTCATCTCCATATCATTGTGAAAAAGATTGAAAACAATTTTATAGTAAAACCCTTTAAAACATCTTCAACCATCTCTGGTCAAAACCAGACTCGCTCTTATCTTTCCTCGTGACCAAGTCACATCCTTTTATTCATCTCAACATATCTGAAGGGTCCTCCTAGCACTTGCCATTACAACCATCCTTGACCGTGGACACGGCTATTCAAATAGATTAGACTTTGTAGAGTTTGCGCACTTTACCCACAAGAATCAATACATCCGACGGGATTTCAACCACGGCCCGCTACACACGGTAGACGGGGGTTCGGATAATCAAGCTTAGCTTTTCATTTGTCCATCCCTAGCAAAGGCGGCTTTTCCTTTTGGGTTTGTTCTCCCCGGCACGAGTATGCGTCAATGTGTCCTTAGTATTCCCTGCAGCACTTCCGTATACCCAAACCCTCGGCTTGGCAATATACAATTGTTGACTCCACTTCCTTCCCTAATCCTAAAACATACCGTCCGCTGGAGACCCAATTGTTGACCGACTCTTCCACCATAGTGGGCGATGGAGGCCACAGATCCGCTGACCTGGAGTAGAGTCCACTCGGGCTTCAAGGGATTGCTCCTGTTAAGCAAGTACAAGCAGCCCCGACTAAGGACAAAAACTACAAGCTAAGCCCCAGCGCCTGGGTAATGTGGTTGCACGGATAAATTGTTCTGGACATTGGCATAGAACATCCCTTCTCTTTCTCTTACTTGACTTTATCTTCATCATCCTCATATCTTCTTTCGTAAAACTTCCACTCGGAAACAATGCCTCTTTCCAAGAGTTTTATTTTGAAATTTTTGTAGTTGGGTAAAACCCAAAATAGTTTTATCACTAGAAATCCGTGGGTTTCAAAAAGGGAAGATGTTAATCATCTTAGCCTCGATATAAAGAGGGTAAAATAGGTGTAAAAATGGTAGGTGTCCTAATGGACACTCATCCATAACTTGGAGGATCCAAGTTACTCACGCAATTTTTATTTGAAACAAAACATGCATTCAATCATGAGATTCATAAACGAGATATGAAACAATTTAAACAAAGGAGTAGGTTAACGTAGGAGGAATGGTGGCTTGCCCGTCACTAGCGAGATGTACCTTGACTTCTTTATAATACCAGAATACCAATAATAACAATAATAAGAATAACCCGATGTTTCCTTCTTCTCGGCGTCACACAATCGCAACTATCGCCGTTATCGAGTATACATACAAACAAACAACACCACAATCATTACAAGGCATACAAGCATCAAACCATACATCAATAAAAGGATAATTACATGATATACAACAGTAGGAGGTTGGAGGGTTGATTTGATAGGATTGGGAAAAGATTTGGAGACATTAGGGAGAGGCTCCCTTTTGATTTATAGTCTAGGAACTACTTAAGAAAGGGTTTTTGATTAAGGACCTGATCTGGATGATACCATTGTACAAAAATGATACCATCAGATAGGTATTGATAAAATGAAGCCAACAAAAGTGGTTTCACTATTTTATCAATTTCCCTTAATTTATAATGATTTTTATAGTGATTAAAGCTCTAGTTTTAGGAAATAATTCACCAGAACTGTTCTGGAGTTCCAAAAATTATTTCCTTGGGTTATTAATTAGTATTTGGTGGACTGAATAAAGAGGAGTTTGAATCACCTCAAAATAATTAACATAATGCCCTTGAGAAATTCCCAAAGACAGTACTGGCTAGGATTTGTCTTTTTCATCAGATTTAATTTACAGAAGATTTTTAGGGTATTACAAGGACACATGTTAGTTACTGAGAATACCTTTCTCTAGAAATTGGAATCAACCTTTGTGGAGTTGCAGAGCTACTGTTATGTTTTTATTATTGAGTAAGCCATGCACAAAATAGTTTATTTCACCAAAATTCAATAGAGACTCATAAAATTATGAGATGCTGGATTATGAAGGATATGGATATGTGTGTAAATTTGGAATTAGGTCAAAACCTCATTTGGTTTGACCTAGAGAATTTCCTAAAGTCAGAAAAGGCTTGATTTGATATTTCTGCTACCAGCAAACTAGGAAGCAAAAGGATATGGGGCCAGTGGGACATGAAAGGTATGGCGGATACCTTCTTGATGAAATTGGTTTTACTCCATTTGGATTTGTAAAACTTTCTAGAGAATTTGTTTAGTGAACTGGACAGATCTTGGTAGATGATTTATCATATTTCTTCTAAACAGTAAATGAGTCTAGTACCAAGTCTACATGTTTGTAAATACACCCAGGGACTAAAGGAAAATAGAATCCGAATATTTTAAGTGGTTTTGTATTTTCATTTGGATTTATACCAAACTACCCACATACCAGATCTAGAAAGAAAATAAAAAGACAAAAAGGGTAGGCGGGCTACTGGGCTAGATCCAGGGAGGCAGATGGGCCGCAAAGGAGGATTCAGCCCATCCGGGCAGCAACGCGTACGGGAGGCGCGTTCGAAGCGCTGATAGGCAGGGACGACCTGTCAGTGGTGGGGGTTGGCCGAAGGGGTACGCAAACCTGAGGGCCATAGATCTAAAGGGCGATGGATGGCCGGGGTTCATCTTCCTCGCGGGCGTCGGCCAGAGACGGAAGAACCCTAGCTAGCGGTAGGAGAGCGCGGAGATGGTCACCTGAGGGCGGAGAGAAGCTGGGGAGGGTCGGAGGTGATGCGGTCGACGACGTCGGTCCGGATGATGGGCGACAGGGAAGGGTTGGTTGTCAGGGAGGAGCTCGCACAACAGAGGCTGACGAAGAGCTCGTCGGGCTCGCCAGAGCAGCTCCGGTGGTTCCTGCATGTCAACAAAAAGAGCACCCAGAGCATGAATGATAGGACGGGAACTCGAGAGGGTGACATGCAGTGAGGGGGAATAAGAGGGGGAGGTACTTTGCTCGACTTTGTGAGGGAGAACAAGATCTTCTTTCTCTCCTTATCTCGAGCAATGTAGAGAAAGGGAGAGGGAGAGGAGCTCTGGTGTGGTGAGTGGAGGGGGGAGGGGGCAAATGAGGGCGAGGGGGAGAGCTGGGGTGGCCTGTGGGATTTTAACCCGATCTAGATGGGTCCATGGTGCACCATGTGCATGGGGAGCTTAGGAGGAGGGGTACTGGCCAGGCATTGGGCAAGGAGGGCGGTGGAGAGGTGAGAGAGGGGGGCCCTAGTCGTGCTAGGGGACAGCGAGCTGGGGGGTGCTTCCTACCCCTTTATTTCAAGTAAAAACAAGTCATACACCTCCCTCCCTCTTACAAGCAAATGGGACAAGGATGCGAGGTGATACAGTGGTCAGCTACAATGTGGCTTGACTAGAGGGGAGGGGAGTTGTGCTATGCAAGTTTGGAGATGGTTTGGTTTTGATTTGATTCAAGTTTGCATTGTTTTACAAAAATTGGTTAGATGGAGGCTTGTGAAGGAAGTTGATAAATTTGCGTTGGACAAGGTGTGGAAATGGTACTGGTAGATAGAGGAGGTCAAATAATCTCTTCATGATTTAAATGGGATTTTTCTAGAGATTATAATTCCATTTAAATGCACTTCTTCAAAATGTGCTGAAGTACATTATGGAAGCTAAGATGGTAATTTTACATTGGGCAGGCTTGGTTTTTTATGTGATATGGTCCTAAATACCATAGCACACCTTGGAGATTTTTTTTGGGATTTATTGAGGTGTAAAAGTATTTTTAGGGAATTATTTCTTGTTTCTGCCATTTAAGAAAATGGGCAAAAATAAATAATAGAGAATCTCAAAAATATTTATTTGTTGAGTTGGAAATATGGGATATGATATATAGTCATAAAATGTGCCTTGAGTTGGCAGGGTAATCTGGAGAAAAGAAAACTTGCCTTTAAAGACAAGGTTGTTGAGAAATTGGTAAGTAAAGGAAATAAAATAGTTTAAAAATCCAAATAATTGAGGGAATTATTTGGGGATGCTTATATCCAAGGTAGATGATGTAACTTGATGTGGGCATCAAGGTCAACCTTGGTTTTGAAGAAAAGTGGTGAAAAGGGTGGAAACTAGATAAGGGAGGATCTAGGGTTTAGTTATTTTGATGCCACCTAAACATGGTTGGATTAGGGAGCTTAGAGCTCACCTTGCAACAAGAGGTATATGGATAGGTAGAACAAGTTATATATATGATCATGGAAGCAAGAGTCGGGCTTGGTTGCATTTTAGGTAGTGTAGAGGAGATGGCAAACTTTGTTGAAAATAAGGATGCGATAGCAGATACATCAGGTAGCCTCCTAAACCATGTGGTTTTAAGAAGTACAAGGCTTCAATGGAAACAAGAGCAGTGGGGGTTGATAGGACATGGTTAGTAGATCATAACCAAGCAAGGAGGTGGTCAAGGGGAGGTGGCATATAGGTGTGAGCTTCTGCCGAAGTAGGCAAGACGATAAGATTTGTGGAAAAGATTATTATCTTGACTACAAAACCATCATGGATGAGTGGGAAATAGAATGGCTTAGTCAAGGGCAAGATTGGTCTTTGGTAGTACTAAAGATTTACTTCAAGATGGTGCAAGTACATTCTCAAGAATACACATGCGTTGGAAAAGGTAGAGTTCAAAGATTGAATCTAGATAAGAAATCCAGACTTAGCCATTTTGTCAGATTTGGAGATTTTGACTAGTATGCAAGATGGAAACATATGAGAGGGTGGCAAGGGTTTATCCTCTCCATTTAGTGGGTTTATGTTTAGGTATAGTGTGAATATAGGGGATCCACACTTGGATTCGTTCTTCACTAGGTTGGGAACTATCATGAGTGATTAACCCTGGATGGATCTAATTAGAAGATGAGATAGACACTTTAGTGGATTAGGATAGATACATAATTGGATGCTTGATATGGGCTTGATGATCACAAGCAAGGATTGGGTCATAAGGGATGAGCTACTAGATTAGCTCTCTCTAGTTCCTAAGCAAACAAGGCAATCAGCAGATCAAGGAAATTCATCAACCAGCAGATCAAGGCAACTCATCTTATTACTTATCTAACTACTACTAGGGTTACCATCAAGCAGAGATTGGGGTAAGGAGGGGTATTTTGCGTTGGGTGTATCTTGAAGTAAGAGAAGGATCATCTTGGTATTCCTACCAAGATTGGGATGAAAAGGTTTTTAATAAAGGTTTTGGAAGAGATAAGGGTAGTTGAAGTTCTGTCTTGAAAACATAAGGAGATTATATAGAGGTCTCCATAGTTTTGTAAATAGAAACTATTAATGTATTTTGTTGTGTCAATGTCATCTTGGCTCAGATTTTGAAATGCCATAACATTTGAGAATATGAAGGATGAGCCAAGACATCTCTTTTGTAAAAATAGCTTTTGTCAACTGGTGTTGAGATAAGAAATCTATCCCTTGATACACAAACAGTTGCATGAGCACAAGCAAACAGTTAAGCGAACACTACAACACTTAATCAAGAAAAAGTTTTTGTTCCCCTGATTTTTGCCTTTTGGACAGTAAATCAGGGTTGCTAAAATTAGGATGTTATAGTGTTGCTTTTTTCCGTTCAATATCTGTCCATCTGTTGAGGATACATATGGTCAGAATCTTTCACGATATTTTAGGGAACATGTGGACTACAGATCTATTTAAACCAAGATATCTGAGCAAACTGATGGAATATAGAACTATAAATGCCACGTAATTTTAGCCTATTTCAGAAATTGGGTGCAGAACTATATTACATATTAGAGAGAACAGATCTACCGAGCGCAATAAAATACCAACCAATTCGAACAAATGGATCAAGTGCAGAACAATGTCAAACAAACAAATCGAGTACAAACCACTTCTAGGGAATGATTCGAGCAAACTAAGGAAATTATAAGCATACCGTGGGGATCGACGAGCTGACCGCCGGCATGTGTGCATCTCGAGAAGAAAGCTGCTGGCCTGTGTGTTGGTAGACGGAGGGTGAATGTTTTGGAGCATGGCCTATGGTTTTCACGGGCGGTGCGTCTCCATAAGAATGGCACAAAGAGACAGTAGCTGATTTCTGGTGTGAATGCGCGAGTAGGAAAGTTTTGGCGCGTGCGGGCTATGTGTCCTGGTTATCAACAATTTTCACGCGAAATATCTGCAAATTTTTTCACCCTTGTTTTTTTCTTCCTTATCGATGTCTGGAATTTTTATTGTTGAGCCCATGAAGTTAGTCTATGAGGCCCAAGCATAGCCAAAAGCTTTCTAATTCGGCCTTTTCATGGTCTTGTATCCGCCGATCATAGCCCATCCAGTTTAGGAGTGAGCCAATTGAATATTGCCCATGACGATAAAAAAAGCCTTGCCTACCTATTTTTTGTGTAAAAACTACTGCATTGTGTAGCAGTTTTTAGTTTAGCTGCCAGGAACGCCGCCTTATTATTTGAAGGGAGACAAACATGGTCAAAGAAATTCTTTTAAACTTATAGAACCAACCGTTTAACGTTTCTTTTCTATAAACTGTTCCTTTCGCAGTGGCAAGGCAAGACGTTTACCGTTTCAGATATCTTGAGTTTGAATCCTAGGCAAAACAATTCCTTCTGGTCATATTTTTGTACTTAGAGACTAACATCTGGGGCCTAGATAAACTGCTGCTGCGTCTAGCAATGTTGCCAAGGTCAGAATGACAGACTCGATCTGAAAAAATAGTCCAACACATACATGTTTCTTTCAAATAGAGACTGACACATGGGACCAGCATAGACATGTTCCGTGCATAGAGGAGGCTGATATCTAGGACCCAGTAATGGACCAAGGTCAAAATAGTGGTCGTGGCAATTTCTATTATTATATACTAATGCTGACATGTCCTCCAAACCAACTAAACCGGGGAAGCAGAAGCAGAAATGCAATTATAGGGTGAGGGAAGGGGGAAGCTCCAGGAAGGATTCACTCGCTCGCTCAAAAAGCTCTAACGCTCTTTTACGAGTGGAGTGCATGGGACCCAGCAACGAAGTATAGATTAACTTTTCTAAAAAAAATACTGATACCTGGGACCCAGATAAACCGCTGTTGCATCTAGCAATGTTGCAAAGATTAGAACGGTGGACTCGACCTGAAAAAATAATGCAACATAATACACATGTTTCTTTCAAATGGAGGCTGACATCTGGGACCCAGCTTACACATGTGTCCTGCACAAAGGAGGCTAACATCTGGATCGCAGCAACGGACCAAGGTCAGAACAACCGCCAAAAAAGTCCATTATACTAGCACGTTTCATTTACAGAGAGGCTGACATGTGGGTCCCACCAGATAGACCTTATTACAGGTATGCATCGAGCAACTTTGCCAGTTCGAATAAGGGAGGAGCGAGCAAGAAAAAAGTCCAACATGCGGACATTTCTTCTAATAAGATGCTAACATGTGGGACCAAGCTGCGTGGCTAAATGACAGATTGGCCGAGCAACACTATCAAGTTAACACGAAGGCGTGACCGAGGAACAGGGTAGCTCTAGAGAATAAAAAAATTCAATCAAATACACACGATTCTTCCAATGTGAGGCTGTCATATGGGACCCACGAGTCTGAATAAATGGCTGATGCAGCGAGCAACGCTATCAAGTTAACACGGAGGCACGACCGAGGAAAAAAATTCCATCATACATACGTTTCTTATAATGAGAGTATGACATGTGGGCCCAGCTGCATGAATAAACGGTAGATGCCTCTAGCAGCGCAATAAAGATTGGAACAGGGTAGCGGGAGCGAAAGAAAATATTCTATCATACACATGATTCTTCTAATGAGAGGCTAGCATGTGGGACCTAGCATCGTGATTAACGACCGATAGATCGAGCAATGTTATCGAGTTCAAATCAGGGAGGCACGAGCAAAGGAAAATAATCATCATGCAAACGCTTTCTTCTGATGAGAGGATAACATGTCGGGCCTAGCTGCATGATTAAACTGTAGATGCATCTAGCGGCGCTATCAAGTTCGGAACAGGGTAGCGGGAGCAAAGGAAAAAAATTCCATCATACACATGATTCTTGTAATGAGAGGCTAGTATGTGGGACCCAGCGTTGTGATTAATGGCAAATAGATCGAGCAACATTATCGAGTTCATATCAGGGAGGCACGAGCTAAGGAAAAAAATCCATCATGCACATGTTTCTTCTAGTGTGAGGATGACACGTGGGACGCAACAGCCTGATTAAACGGCAGATGCATCGAGCGACGCTGTCAAGTTTAGAACAGAGAAGGAAAAAAATTCCATCATACACACGATTCCTATAATGTGAGGCAGTCATGCAGGACCCAACAGCCTGACTAAACGGAAGAGGCATCGAACAACTTTCTCGACTTCAAATTAGGGAGGCGCGACCCAAAAGTTTGGTCCGCTAGAGTCACTGACGTCCGGGACCCACATGCAAAAAAATACTTCGGCGAGTCAACATCTTGTGAGGAAGCGGAAATCTTACTTCTGCCACGCGCCCATCGAGCTTCCTCCGTGTTTTTAGCGGTTTAGTCATAGTAGAGGGGCGCGAAACCGGAAAAAAAGTTGTGCATCGGCCACGGTCAAGCACAAATTTTCGTCGTGGAAGAGGCGCCTTCGACGACGACCGATGGGCCCAGTCGTTCCGAAAGGAAACATTTCTTATAGTGTTAGCCACCCGAATCGCCTCCGCGGTGAATAACATTCGGATGGTGCGTCTATGATGTAAACATAAGACCTACAGATATAATCTTATGGCCTGGCAACCGCATCCGCTGTGCTCTACCAGTTTAATACCATGTCTACGACATGACGAAAATCCCGACGGACGCGTTGGGTACATATGCATTAAAACTAGAGTTTGTCTCAGTAAGGCCTCCGCGGGATGAGTTGAACTACGCCAACAATTTCCAAATTCAAGTCCGGGGACTCGAGTTTGAGTAGGTGACATTGTTTTTTCCCTATAGAAATTAACTAGTCCCGATCTGTCAAGCGTATCAGACACGTTTACCAGCATCCCTATGAACGGCTACAAATTCGGTTGACCCGATGAACTTCGGGGTGAAGTGCTTAGCACTCGACATAACTATCGACTTCGACTACCAAATGCAAGACTCAAGACTTCCAAGTCTCCACCCAAATCTACGATTCGCATGGACACTCAGGGGCGGCTACTGACATAGGTATGCCCAACATGCACCTAACTTTCGCCTACCTGGTGTGGCTCGAAAAAAGGACCACTCGATGACCTGCCAAGGTCCACGAATCCCATATGGACACGGACTACCAAGCGCACAAGACAAGGAAAGATCAATACTAGAGTTTGAATCCAACTTGTAACCAACTCGTATTGGTACCTAGACCTATCCTCCCCATATATAAAGGCTAGGAGGGTCCAAAGAGAAGGATATGACCTAACAGATGCCACAATAGACAATAGATCTAGACATCCGAAACCCTAGCATACACATCCGCCAGATCCAATATGTGCATCCACCGCCATCGGCGACATTGTAATCTTCGGTTCCATCGATAATCAAGAGCAGACAAGCAGGGGTAGGGTTTTCCCTCCAGGGCCTGAACCTGGGTAAATCGTTTGCCATGTGTTGCTTGGTTTTTAGCCGAATGAGATCTCCAATGAACCCATCTTCCTCTAAACCCAAGTCCATAACAATGAGCATTGACGAGTCAAACCCTCGTCAATGTGATTCCTGCAACAATAACATACAAACCGACGACTCTGGAACACATAGTTTTTTAGCACGAAACAACTACCCAACATGTATGTGAAACTTATCCCATGCCCTCTCATATCACACAAATGATATGGTTCAAAAAAATCATGATCTGTTGTATACAAATTACATAAACTCTCTAAACCAGGAACTTTAATATCCAATTGTGTTAACAACATATTCTTCCTAGATACAGCATCAGCAACAACATTATCTTTTCCCTTCTTTTGTTTGATAATGTAGGGAAAAGACTTAATGAACTCAACCCACTTTGCAAGACAGCTATGCACGTTAGATTGGGATTTCAAATATTTCAATGCCTCACGATCAGAATGTATGATAAATTATTTTGGCCACAAATATATTGCCAAACTGCAAGAACTCTAACAATTGCATACAATTCTTTACCATAGACAGGATAGTTTAACTTTGCACCAGAAAGTTTTTCAGAAAAATATGCAATGGGACGACCCTCTTGCATCAACACACCACCAATTCCTATGCCACTAGCATCACATTCAATCTCAAATTGCTTATTAAAATCTGGTAGTATAAGCAATGGTGTGGAAGTTAATAATCGTTTCAGTTCATCAAATGCATGATCTTGGACTATTCCTCACTCAAAAGGTACACCTTTCTTAGTTAGTTCGTTTAAAGGTGCATCAATGGTACTAAAGTCTTTCACAAAACGTCTATAGTAAAGTTCTAGACCGTGAAAACTTCATACTTTACTCACATTCATGGGAGTATGCCAATTTTGAATAGCTTCAATTTTAGATGAATCTACCTCAACTCCATGTTTAGAGACAACATAACCTATAAATATGACCTTATCTTTGCAAAATGTACACTTTTCAAGATTACCATATAGCTTAACATCTCGTAACACTTGCAAGACTTGTCTAATGTGATCACTATGCTCATTTTCATTGCGGCTATAGATTAATATGTCATCAAAATACACGAGCACAAACTTTCCAATAAAGTTCCTTAAGACATGGTTCATTAATCTCATGAAATTACTAGGTAAATTAATTAAACCAAAAGGCATTACTAACCACTCATATAAACCAAACTTGGCCCTAAAGGTAGTTTTCCATTCAACCCCTTCCTTTATCCTAATTTGATAATAACCACTACGCAAATAAATTTTAGAGAAAATAGCTGTTGGGGATATGCTAAATGGGTATCACCATAACATGTTTCTAATCCGGATAGCAATACCAAATGGGTGGCCCACAGCTGGTAGCAATGCCCATGGCCTGCTGGGCGACCTAGTTAGATGGATCTAGAAGGGAGGCCCATGCCGAATAAAGGAAGGATACGATGGAGTCACCGACATACTCAGAGCCTTAGAGAGTAAGACACGTAGACTAGTTGGATCTAGTGTAGGACTCTATAACCTGTCCGGCTAGGACTTTTCCCTGTAACCCCAGGATCTGGCGTGTTTATAAGCCTTTAGGGAACAACACAACACCTAGCGTAGTAAACCAATCCCTATAACTCGGCGTATTACCCTTATACTGATTTATAGTAGGATTAGGGTTCTGCCATGGTCGTGGGACATGAACCTGGGTAAGTTGTGTTACCTCGTACCCACCAACTTACTGCCTTCCCCCACGTCTCTAAACACGCACTGTGAGGACCCATCCATGGCATACTCGTCGGCAATACCACGACAGTTGGCGCCCACCGTGGGGCCAAAGGCGCTTCAAGCTCTACCACGGGTGAGGTCCAAGATTTTCGCAGGAATCAGTGACACCGTAGCCATTGGTCGTGTTCTCTTCTCTGACAATGTTTTGATCATCCCTCCCAGCAAGTTCTGGATCCCGGCGAAGAAGAACCCCACCCGCTACTCGATTTTTCCAATCGAGGACATCCATATCTTCATCGGCGAAACCAACTCGGGCGCTAGTTCCCTAGAAGCCGGAGGATCGTCAAGGCCCGCACGGACCGCCTACGGGCAGGAAACGTTCACGGAAGGATTGAAGTCGGATATCTCTTTATAGTTTTCTGGATTAGATCAGAAAAATTCAAGGCCCACCCAAACCGCCCATGTGCAGGATATAATGGTGGAAGATCACTGCAAATCCGCCGGGTTAGCCCGTGCATCTAGAAAGCAGTGATTTTACTTTATTGGCGTGGTAACCATCTTCGATCTAGTGCATTGCATTCAGAGAGAGGGTAAAAGCCCCTGAGATTACCTCGCTAGATGGATCCAGATATGAGCCAATCTGGAGGGCTACCCAGATAATGACGGTGTCTACCACTTCATCGAAGGGCTGAATCGCGACACACTTCACCGGCATACGCTCAGGCAGTAACAGGCCGCAGGCATCCTCACTTTCGATAAGATGATCAGCACTGTCAACAGCTTTGTCGCTGCTGACGGGGTCGCCCAGGTAGCGCCTATCACCGTACACGGGCTATCGCCGCCAGCCAACGGTCCAGCTTCCTAAACATCGTCCTCCGTCATCGAGGAAGCTCCCGCACCCTCTGACTCCATTTTGGATGCGCTTTATGCTGACATCATCATGGACTCGGAGGAGATGTACATCAACCAAGAAGAACTCGACTCAGCCACGAAGGAGATGGAGGAGGAGATCAACCGCGAGGAGCGGGCCGTCAAGGCCGTCACATCCCGCCAGGTGTTCGTCGCCATCGGGAGTGTGATGGAAGAAGATCAAACCGGAGTAGCTCTGCCCAAGCCGCAGGACAACATGAAGGGGCCAGATGATGACGGTGACAATGGTCAGGAGAAGACCATGCCTCCTCCGGCTATCCCAGTGCAACAGCCGCAGGAAATACCTACCGGTCCAAGCAACGCTAACACCGTAGATCTAGCACCACTAGCATCTACGTCTGTGCCTTCCCAAATCACTCTCATTGATAGAGTTATGTACGGAAATTTGCTCGTTGAGCATGTGACCGTGGCCCATATATGGAACATTGTCCATGAGAAGTGCCAGTAACTACTAGAGGAAGTGCAAGCCATCGCGGAGCAAGGCGCGGAGTTAGATCAAGATCTGGACAAAGTGCAGAAATCGATCGAGGCAGCTAGAGCCATGGAGGACAAGTACAAGACTCTGCTCAAGTAGCAGAAGGAAAAGAAAGCTCAGGCTCACATCGACAACGAACCTAGAGTACGGCACTTCTTGGGGTGGGCTCCTTCGAAACCGGCACAAGATAAGCCATACGTTAACAGTGATGGAAAGAAAGTCATGCTCACGCCCGTCCTCAACTTGGCCGTCGCCAAGACTCTACTGGAGTAGGATAGATCGCCCGTAGATGTGGAATAGGTCTATGATCTTGTCGCCAAGGTTGTCAACCATCAGGAAAAGGCCACCTCTCAGAGGCTTGAGTTTGACCCGGTGTATTTCTAGTCTAGTGCTCCCAACATCAGAGGGCAAGATCTCCTCACGATGTCGGATCTCAAACGGGTTCATCAGAATGAAGACGGAGGGACGGACGCGCAGGGATGATGCTATCCCATATCTTCTGACCACGGAGGCAAGGCTCACCCTCGTTGCTCGCCGCCACCTCCCCGATCTTCCTGGCATCACGAAGACCCAAAATCTCACCATCGTACGAGCATGCCTCTGCCTAGATGCCCCTAGGGAGGCATCGTCATTCGTGACAATGTGGAGCAGCCTCGTCATGGTGGCGAGCGGTGTGGCAACCACGGGCACATGAGAAGGTCGTGCCATGACCCTCCGCGTCCGATAAGCAACCACGACAGGCGCGAGGAGTCGCAGGAGGGAAATAGCACGAAGGCTAACCCTCCGCCACCTCCGCCCCATCACCCCTAGAAACCACCATGGCGGAGGAGGACTGCGTCGTTCACGCAGCCCTTCCCGTGGTGGCGAAAAGAGAAAAGCAAGCCCGGAGCCATACTATGCACGTACACACTTGGACAAGATTCAGGAGGCCCGGAAAGGACAATACTTGGTATCATGTTGCTTTGACCCTATGATACGGGCTACAACTTACCCCAAGAGTTTCCAGATTGACAAGACAATCAAGCCCTATGACGGCACTGCTAGGCTAGCTACGTGGTTCCAGGATTACGGCGAAGCGGTCGAGATTGCCAGGGGAAACCCCAACGTCGCCATCAAGTACCTCCCACTGATGTTGACGGGCATGGCCCGCCAATAGATATATGACTTGCTGGAGAAGTCCATATGCAATTGTATGGACATGCAAGAAGCGTTCACCAAGAATTCCGAGGGTACGTACAAATGTCCCTGCACTGTCGGCGATCTACAGTGGTGTGTCTAGGAAAAGGACGAGACATATTGATCATACCTCTCCCATTGGCTGGATATGAAAAATTCCTGCGCGGGAGTGCACGAACAGACTGCTATGGCCGCCTGCATTGATGGTTTGGAAAAGGGCACCTTGCTACGGCATAAGTTGAAGAGCCAGGAGGACAATCACAAGCTAAATCTTAGTCATATGATCTCATTGGCCAGTGAGTTGGAGGCTGCCAACGACGACACTCGCGGCTCCTTGCCGGCAATTGCTATTCCAACCCTAGCCAAGAGGAACAACAACATTAAGAGAAATAATCAGCCAGAATAAAAGCCAGCTTCCAACATGGTCGTCATGATGTTTGCAGGCAGATGTGATGGGGGACAGCGTGGCCGAGGCCGGGGCTGGTCGTAGGCAGCAGCGCGGTAGTGATACTTCCATCGCAGCGCTTTGCATTCCCCAAACGTACGAGGAGTACCACGATATGTCGTGCCTCGTACACCTCGATGCCAATGGCAAAGCCACTCACACCAACCACCATTCCTAGTTTGTTAACGACCTAAAGGAACACCCTGAGTCCGGCTACAAGCGAAGCCGGATGAACCGACCGCGCGGCAACAAAAAAGGGAATAAGAAGGAAGAGGAGTCCAAGGATTCAAGTGACATGGATGAGGACGTAGACCCCAAGCACACCGACAATGGTGATGTAAAAGGCAAGAACCCCTTCGAGAAGAAGGCCCTCGTCAACCACACCTTCCTTGGCACCCCAACTTCCCGGGCACAGAAGACCTCTCTGAGAATACTGATGTCCACCCTACCCCCAGTTCCCCAGTTCATGCACTGGTCGGAAGTTCCAATCACATGGGACATGAAGGATCACCCCGACCTTGTTCCAACATAGAACTAGTATGCCATGGTCATCAACCCCCTGATTGACGACTGCGAGTTCACCAAGTGCATGGTGGATAGTGGAAGTAGCATCAACATCTTGTACTGGATACACTGCACAAGATGAACTTGACGGAGACCAACCTAAAGCGGACCAGCACCATGTTTCAAGGCGTAGTTCCTGGTCAGGAGGCTCGTTCCCTTGGGTGCATCACCCTTCCTATCGATTTTGGCAATGTTAAAAATTACCACCAAGAGCGCATGACCTTTGAAGTGGTCCCCTTCAAGAGCGTGTACCACGTCATATTCGGATGCAACATCTTCTACTCCTTCATGGACAAGACATGCTTTGTCTACAACAAGCTCAAGATACCCGGAACAAATGGTGTCATCACTGTATTCGGAAGCTTTTCAAAGGAAAGGGACCGCGAGATTGGAGAAGAAGCCGTTGCAGAAGCTGTCCTTTACAGCGAAGAATTCAAGGAGATCTAGAGAAAGGTCGATGCCTTGGAGATTCTAGCATCGAGTAAACAGATTTCTAATTCCGATCCCGCCTTGAAGGCCTCTGTGGCATCCCGCAAAACCACTACTAGAAAATCGCATTGTTTTTGTGCATTACATCATCATCATCATGCATTGTTTGCATAAAACTATTTTTGCATAGCCCGATTTGTTTTCCAAACGCCTCGTCTTTATTCAAACGCCAAAATCCGGGTCGCCGGAATATTTAGTTTTTCCGATACCGGTTTGCGAAAGCCTTGTTTGAAATAAATAAAATATTTATTATTTTAGCGGGGCAGTCGAACGGGCCGATTGACCCGAACGACCACCCCAGAAATTACAATCGGTCCACCCCGTAATCCTTTTTACACCCAACCTATCCTACCCAACCCCTCTCCACCTCACCCCGACCACTCCCCTTGCGCCACATCAGCCCACCCCAACTCCCCCACCAACCATCCTCTGCCACGTGGCCTCCCTCTCCCTCCCTCTCTCTCTCTCACCACCCCACTCACCCCACAGCACACAAGCAGCCACACAGCCACACCTGTCCCCACCCGCCCGCCCATGCCCTCCACGCTCCCTCCACGCACGCGCGCGACGCCCTCTCCCTTGTCTTCTTCCTCCCTGCGGCAGCCCCCTCCTCCTCCACCCTTCTCTCCCCCGGCGCCGGCCAAGCTCCTCCCCTCTCTCCGCGCTCCGCCTCCGCGCGGCCCCTGCTCGCCGCACCTCTCCCTCCTCTCCCTCACCTCCGGCCGAGCACGCCCCTCCTTCCCCAGCGCGCCCGCCGCTCCGCCCCGCTCCACCATCCTCACCTCCTCCCTGCCGCCGGCCCGCGTCCCCAGCTTCACCCCGCTCCGCCCCGAGCAGGCCGCCTCCGCCGCCGCCGCTCTGTTCCACCCCGACCCGCTCCGCCGAGCAGGCCGCCTCCGCCCGCCCGCTCTGCTCCACCCCACCCAGCGCCGCTCACGCCAGCGACCCTCCCTCCTGCTGCCCTCCGCCTCCCAGCTCCCGCTCTGCCCGCCCAGGCGCCTCCCTCCGCCGTTCACTCTCCTCCAGCGCCGCCTCCTGAGGCAGCCCGCCACAGGGCCACCACCACTTGGAGCCCTTCCTCACCGCCGTCTGGTCCGCCCCGCCACCTCTGCCGCTTGGGCCCGACACCGCCGTTACCTCGAGCCCGCCTCCTCTGCTCCCCTTCGTCCTCGCCCCTGGGCCCCACGACGCAGCACCCTGCAGCGCCACCGGGGTCGATCTTGTCCTGGGCTCGGTCGCCCTGCTGCAGGCACCAACCTTTGTCCACGTCCGTCGTGGCCTTCCTGTTCAAGCACATCTTGGCGCTTCGACCCGTTTCTGTCTTTTGCAATGTTTGGTCTCCCGGTGTTGTGTTGCGAGTAATGTGTGTGGTGGAGCGAGACGATGTGGATGATGCGTCTGTTCTAGCATCGCGAAGCCGCATCTTCCACATCTGAGGATCATCTACTCGTGTCTCCGTCAAGAGCTTCCGAAGACCGAACCCAAACCCGTTGGACCACCGGCGCCAACCCTCGGCACGACAAGAACTTCCTCATGGAAACCGAAGGCAACAACGTCGGATCCTCGAGTTCTCCTTAATGGACCCTCAAGATCTTCTTCCTGGAACCCGAAGAACGATCCCGGCGAGACCGAACCCCGTCGAACACCAAGACCCTCGGAATCGCCAAGTTCTTCCTCTCGGATCCGAAGACGCCGAGACCCAGGACACCAAGATCCCCGCAACGACAAGAACGGCACCGACCCGGAAGAAGCCGATGCGCCCCGACACCGACCCAAGTCCTTCTTCCCAGAACTACAAGATCTGCCCGATGATCGAGAACGATCCCGCCGAGTCCGAACCCGTCGAACCCTGGACCCCGAGACCGACCCCGGAACCCCAAGACCGTCGAGAACCCTAAAGTGTGAACCCCTTCCCGAGAACCCTATTTTATAATTTGCCAACGATATAAATTGTTGCATATTAATTGTTCTTGCATGCATCTTGTCATGTGGTTTGGGGGCCTTATGCCGATTCACCTAATAATTAAATATGGGGCCCATATGCGGGCAAATCTAGTCTCATATTGGCCTCATTTAAATTTGTGTAGCGAACCGTATCTTATCTTGCCTTGTTATAACAACATTTAAATGGCGGGGTTCTAAACAACTTGAACCATTTAAATAATTGTCGGGACCCCGGTTCCACTTAATATGACCTAATTGCATCGCACCTTGCCATGCCATGCATCATACATGCATCATGCCGATCTTCTGCCGTTGTATTAAATATTGCATCCGGTGTTTCTTCTAGTGTTTTGCTTCTTCATGATAAGGCCGTTGAGTTGATGTGAGCTTCGCCCCGATCTTGGTTGAACCTTCGACAATGTTTTCAAAGCAGCATCTCCCCATTCTACCTATCTTACTTTTATAGTCTTTATTCCTCTGTTGATCTATTGCTATCTCGTGTTGCGATGCTTTAGTTTCCGCACCGTGATATACCGTGCAGCCCTATATTGCCTTGGACACATCCTATTACATTGTTTGGTAGATAGTTGGACTTATGCCTTGTGTAGTCGTTTGCTCAAGAAGTCATTGCGTGTCGTCAAGTGCCTCGATTGTTGGAGTAATGACGCATGTGGATGTTGGAGATGATCATAGTTTTACTTATCGTTCACTTTAATTCCTGTTTAACAACTAAAATTGAAGTAAGCGAGGCATCGGGTGATAGAAAATATTTGGTTTCGAACGCCCACTTGTGTCCCGTAGGACCCCGAGTACTTGATACATTCCTTGATTTATCGCGCTATCCACATCCGGGAGGTATATGGGACCCCCCTGAGCCAGAGCTTGATTCAGTCTTATTTCTTGGGGCCACAAACTAGTTTGAGGTTTTATTCACGATCCTGTACTTATGCCATGCTACTTATGTATTTACGATTGTGCGAGGAGCACACTGTACTGTTTAGGAATTGTGACCCGTTTACGTGGTATCGACAGTCCCCGTTTGGGGATCTGCTGTCGCCACCGCCGCCCCACAAACCTCGGGTCCGTCTTGAAGTCGGCTAGCTATGGTGTACTCCAAGGGTGGCCTGAAATATTTCAATCGTGATTGTTCATCGTGAAAGCCTCGTTGGGTTTTGTTTTGGTTTTTCCGAGGTTGATCGGCGTGTGTTGCTATTGGTGCACCCGGCGGGTAAAACTTTCTCAAAGCCGTGTCCGGATATGGACGACTTGGAGCACAAGATTCTCGATCATAGACAAGCATAACTAAAGTTTATTGCTGTAAATTTGACTTTATAATGACTAGTAATCAGCTTCACTATAATGGAATGGCTAATTAATACTGCCCACAACTGCTTGTTTGGAGTGTCGCTTGCGACCATTGTACCTGACTAGTAAGTATTGCAACTACAACGAAATGGCTGAATAAAAGTACCAACAACTGCTGGGTTTTGGGATTACATCATGCTATCTGTATCTGATTAGTAATTGCTGCAACTACAATGGAATGATTAACTAAAAGGGCCCACTGCTTACTTTATCAAGATGAATATCTAAACCTGACTAGTAATTGCTGCAACAATAACTGAATAAATAAAACTGCCAACTGTGTGAGTTCCTCGGTTGACTTCCTCGTTTGGTCTCGAGGGGGAAACACCAGGATGGGTTTGTTTGGTGTTAGCTTCAGGTTGGATCCGGATAGGTTTTTCTTACCCCTCTCTGATAACCACCAGTTGTATCGAGTCTCTATAGGTTGTCTAGTGCATGCTGCCGCTGCCGCGTCAGTCCACCATACCTATGTAGGCGAGGACCGCCGAATTCTAGCCTCGCCGTGTACTGGCCTCAGTACTGACGCTCCTCTTTTTCCTTTGCCCTTTGTCGGCACCCCTTTTGTTTAAGCAGGTTTTGAGATCGACGCCGTTAGCAGGGTTACCCTTCCGGCTTGGCCTGGGCAGGGTTATGGACGCCATTGGTTATTCTTCAGGGCTCTTAGCCCCATTTGCATCTTGTCCGTAGCTGGACGCGCTATCGTTTTCGAGGTGATTTGGATCTTTGTATATTATATCTGTATTCTTGACTCATGGAGTCGCTGTTATATATATATCTGTTCTGTGGGTCCCATCGAGGACTGTTGTGTAATGTTATTACTTCGTTTTCCACCCACACGAAAGTTCTTGGTGGGCACCTTTGAATAGTTTCTATGCGGGTTTGGCGGATTTCGCTAAAACTTGCATAGGGCCGATTCTGAGGGTGCTACAGAGTGGTATCAGAGCTCAGCAGTTGCGATACCCCACAAGTCCAGCATGTAGGATAACCTAGCTAACGGCCGAAGTAGAGTGTCCAAAACTATTTTGCAAAATCGGTTGGATAGTTCTGGTTAGGTCTGATTTTACTCCTTACCCCTCTGCTGTTCTCCTCTTACCTCTACGTGTTTTGAATCCGCTCTCTTCTCTTTCTTCGAGTCCGAGATTTCGTGGTTGGGTTTCCGTACCTTGAGGTTTCTCTTTCTCCCTTTTGTAGGAGGTGCTACGATCATCAATGCAACTTGTCATTGTACCCTTCCTCCAATCTTTTGTTCTTGAGCTCCTTATCCATATGTGTTCCTTGCTTTGGATATCGTTGTCGTTGAAAAACATATGAGAAGGGCGAGCTTTAGTGAAGTTGGAGTTAACCTTGAGCATGTGTTGTTCATGCCAATGGAACCATCGCGGAACCTAATCATTGTGTCTTTCATACGATTTGTTGTCTCTTCCGTGTTTTCCGGCGTGGCGGCATCATCTACGCCAGATCCGATGCGAGTCCGTCACTCCTTTGTTCCGAACCTCGTTTGTCGAGATCTTCAGTCTGATTCTGAGAGTTGGTTGCATAATCCGCCTATTCGTGTGCAGAGTAATGGTTTGAGTGCGGGATGGATTAGCTACCCTACCACTGCTCTTATCATTCGCTCTCGTACGTTGAATCAGGGGATCCAGCAGTTTTACTCCGTCCATGGAAGTTAGAGGTGGCCTTATCGTTTGATGCCTCTATCTTCGTCCTTTGTTTCTCCGGAGTTTTCACTTGACGATCAGGAGCAACGAACCTTTGTTGGTGGTATCGCCGACTTCTAGATGAAGAAGGAACCCTCGTTAGTGGTGTCGCGAGGATCTACACGATGCGAGAAGACGCAGATCGCCGATCTTCCTTCCGGTACCATGAGGCGGATCTCGAGGGCGAGATCCTTTGTTAGTGGTGTCGAATTGTGGCATCCCGGAAAACCACTACTAGAAAATCGCATTGTTTTTGTGCATTACATCGTCATCATCATGCATTGTTTGCATAAAACTATTTTTGCAGAGCCCGATTTGTTTTCCAAACGCCTCGTCTTTATTCAAACGCCAAAATCCGGGTCGCCGGAATATTTAGTTTTGCCGATACCGGTTTGCAAAAGCCTTGTTTGAAATAAATAAAATATTTATTATTTTAGCGGGGCAGTCGAACGGGCCGATTGACCCGAACGACCACCCCAGAAATTACAATCGGTCCACCCCGTAATCCTTTTTACACCCAACCTATCCTACCCAACCCCTCTCCACCTCACCCCGACCACTCCCCTTGCGCCACATCAGCCCACCCCAACTCCCCCACCAACCATCCTCTGCCACGTGGCCTCCCTCTCCCTCCCTCTCTCTCTCTCACCACCCCACTCACCCCTGGCCACGCACACACAGCACACAGCAGCCACACCCGATCCCCACCCTGTCCCCCACCGACCCCGCCCTGGGCCCACGCACGCTCCCTCCGCGCACGCGCGCGACGCCCTCTCCCCTGTCTTCTTCCTCCCTGCGGCAGCCCCCTCCTCCTCCACCCTTCTCTCCCCCGGCGCCGGCCAAGCTCCTCCCCTCTCTCCGCGCTCCGCCTCCCACATGACCCGCCGCCTCTCCTCCTCCTCTCCTCACCTCGGCCGAAACACGCCCTCCTTCCCAGCATGCCCGCTCCCCCGCCTCCACCATCCTCACCTCTCCCTGCTGCCCGCGTCCCCAGCTTCACCCCGCTCCGCCCGAGCAGGCCGCCCGCCGCCGCCGCCTGTTCCACCCGACCCAGCGCCCGCCTCGAAAGCAGGCCGCCTCCGCCGCCGCTCCACTCCTGTGGCCGCTGCCCGCGACCCTCCTCGCTGCCGCCCGCCTCCACAGCTCTTCTGCCGCCAGCCGCCCCTCCGCCGTTCACGCTCCGAGCGCTGTCGCCTCCTGAGGGCCAGCCTTGATCCCCGCCGCCACTTGAGCCCTTCCTCATGGCCCTGGTCCGCCCGCCTCTGCCGCTTGGCCCGCTGTTACCTCGAGCCCGCCTCCTCGCCCTTCGCCTCGCCTGGCCCCACGACGCAGCACCTGGCGCCACCGGGTCGATCTTGTCCCGGCTCGGCCGCTCGCCGAGCACCAACCTTTGTCCACGTCCGTCGTGGCCTTCCTGTTCAAGCACATCTTGGCGCTTCGACCCGTTTCTGTCTTTTGCAATGTTTGGTCTCCCGGTGTTGTGTTGCGAGTAATGTGTGTGGTGGAGCGAGACGATGTGGATGATGCGTCTGTTCTAGCATCGCGAAGCTGCATCTTCCACATCTGAGGATCATCTACTCGTGTCTCCGTCAAGAGCTTCTGAAGACCGAACCCAAACCCGTTGGACCACCGGCGCCAACCCTCGGCACGACAAGAACTTCCTCATGGAAACCGAACGTAACAACGTCGAATCCTCGAGTTCTCCTTAATGGACCCTCAAGATCTTCTTCCTGGAACCCGAAGAACGATCCCGGCGAGACCGAACCCCGTCGAACACCAAGACCCTCGGAATCGCCAAGTTCTTCCTCTCGGATCCGAAGACGCCGAGACCCAGGACACCAAGATCCCCGCAACGACAAGAACGGCACCGACCCGGAAGAAGCCGATGCGCCCCGACACCGACCCAAGTCCTTCTTCCCAGAACTACAAGATCTGCCCGATGATCGAGAACGATCCCGCCGAGTCCTAACCCGTCGAACCCTGGACCCCGAGACCGACCCCGGAACCCCAAGACCGTCGAGAACCCTAACGTGTGAACCCCTTCCCGAGAACCCTATTTTATAATTTGCCAACGATATAAATTGTTGCATATTAATTGTTCTTGCATGCATCTTGTCATGTGGTTTGGGGGCCTTATGCCGATTCACCTAATAATTAAATATGGGGCCCATATGCGGGCAAATCTAGTCTCATATTGGCCTCATTTAAATTTGTGTAGCGAACCGTATCTTATCTTGCCTTGTTATAACAACATTTAAATGGCGGGGTTCTAAACAACTTGAACCATTTAAATAATTGTCGGGACCCCGGTTCCACTTAATATGACCTAATTGCATCGCACCTTGCCATGCCATGCATCATACATGCATCATGCCGATCTTCTGCCGTTGTATTAAATATTGCATCCGGTGTTTCTTCTAGTGTTTTGCTTCTTCGCGGATAAGGCCGTTGAGTTGATGTGAGCTTTGCCCCGATCTTCGGTTGAACCCTTCGACAATGTTTTCAGGCGAGCATCTCCCCCTTTCTACCTATCTTACTTTTATAGTCTTTATTCCCTCCTGTTGATCTATTGCTATCTGTGTTGCGATGCTTTAGTGTCCGTACCTGTGATATACCGTGCAGCCCTATATTGCCTTGGACACATCCTATTACCCATTGTTTGGTAGATAGTTGGACTTAGCTGTAGTTGTTTGCTCAAGTCTTTGTTGCGTGTCGTCAAGTGCCTCGATTGTTGGAGTAATGCCGCATGTGGATGTTGGAGATGATCATAGTTTTACTTATCGTTCACTTTAATTCTGTTTAACAACTAAAATTGAAGTAAGCGAGGCATCGGTGGGTGATAGAAAATATTTGGTTCTGACGCCCACTTGTGTCCCGTGGGACCACGAGTACTTGATACTGTTCCTTGATTTATCGCGCTATCCACATCCGGGAGGTATATGGGACCCCCCTGAGCCAGAGCTTGATTTAGTCTTATTTCTTGGGGCCACAAACTAGTTTGAGGTTTTATTTACGATCCTGTACTTATGCCATGCTACTTATGTATTTACGATTGTGCGAGGAGCACACTGTACTGTTTAGGAATTGTGACCCGTTCGTGGTATCAGCAGTCCCGTTTGGGGATCTGCATTGTTTACCACCCCACAAACCTCGGGTCCGTCTTGAAGTCCTAGCTTTGCTATGGTGTACTCAAGGGTGGCCCCTGAAATATTTCGGAATCCTGTGATTGTTCAGTCGTGAAAGCCTCGTTGGGTTTTGTTTTGGTTTTTCCGAGGTTGATCGAGCGTGTGTTGCTATTGGTGCACCCCGGCCGGGTAAAACTTTCTGAAAGCCGTGTCCGCGGATATGGACGACTTGGAGCACAGTATCTCGATCATAGACAAGCATAACTAAAGTTTATTGCTGTAAATTTGACTTTATAATGACTAGTAATCAGCTTCACTATAATGGAATGGCTAATTAATACTTCCCACAACTGCTTGTTTGGAGTGTCGCTTGCGACCATTGTACCTGACTAGTAAGTATTGCAACTACAACGAAATGGCTGAATAAAAGTACCAACAACTGCTGGGTTTTGGGATTACATCATGCTATCTGTATCTGATTAGTACGTCAAGAGGGAGAAAAATGAGGCATCTGATCTGTTGTCAAAGCTTCGATCGAGGCGCAAACCAATTCCTCTAGGCATTTTTTGGAGCATCTACGGACCCCATCCATGAAGGGAGCGGACCCCAAGAACCCGGATAGAGTTGAATCATTTGTTAACACGGTAACAATAGCCCCTCTGGCTTGGACAAAACCATTCATGGATTATATCGTACACAGAACTTTGCCAATTGACGAGGTCAAGAGTCAGAAAAAGTATGTTGAGCGGGGGATATACCATAATCAATGGGCAGCTCTACAAAAGAAGCACCGTAGGTGTATACCTAAAATGTGTTCCCAGTAGCAAGGTATTGATATCCTTCGTGAGATTCATCTTGGAGATTGCGGGCATCAAGCCGCTCCCCGATCTTTGGTCTCCAAAGCCTTCCGGCAAGGATTCTACTAGCTGACCATGAAGGCGGACACCGACAAGCTGGTTTAGACATGCATCGGGTGTCAGTATTATGCCCGGCAACCACATGTACCAGCTTAAGAATTGCGAACCATACCAATAACTTGGCTGTTTAAAGTCTAGGGGCTTGATATGGTTGGGCCATTGCATACGACACCTTGTGGGTTTATGCATATGCTAGTAGCAGTTGACAAATTCACAAAATGGATAGAAGCTAAACCCATTAGAAAGCTTGATGGGACAACTTCCCTTAAGTTTGTCCTGGATCTAGTGGTGAGATTTGGTCTCCCACATAGCATCATCACCAACAACAGCAGCAACTTATCACTCGGAGAGGTAGAGGCTTACTGTTGGGAGAAAGGCATCCGCCTTGATCTAGCATTTGTGGCTCACCCACAATCTAATGTTCAAGTTGAACGGTCCAATGGACTAATTCTGCAGGGCATAAAGCTACGTCTTGAAGAACTGTTGTATAGAGCAGCTGGAGCCTGGGCGGAGGAATTGCCATCTAGATTGTGGAGTTTACAAACTACTCCCAACAGATCCACCGGCTACACCCCTTTCTTCATGGTATATGGAGCAGAAGCAGTCCTACCTTCCAACATCCTCCACGATTCACCAAGAGTTGCCGCATACGATGAGGATGACGCTGAAGAATCTAGACGCTTAGATGTGGACTTGCTCGAGGAGGAACGCATGCTAGCATGCCAGTGATCTTCCATCTACTAGCAGAAGCTATGCAACTACCATAGTCACCGCGTTCGGCATCGCTGGTTTAAAGAGGGTGGTATGGTGCTCCGACTTTAGCAAAAAAAGTCACACAAATTATCCCCGCCATGGCAAGGACCGTTCATCATAAGCAAGGAGCTACTCAATGGTTCCTATTACCTCATTGATAATCGTGAGTTGGAAGATAGGCCAAAGGAGGATCATAAGCGTAAGCGATCCACATGATAACTACCCGGAGCTTGATCGGCCATGGAACATAGCACAACCATGTACTTTTTACAATTAGCATATTTTACTATCTACTATGTACCTCTTATATGATCAATGAAATATAGATTTTGGTTCACTCATATGCCTGAATCTTTTACCTCCATTAGTTTTAATTTTTGGATCATGTAAAAACTTTATGCAAAAGCTTTGCATTTGCACTTGTGAAAATTCTGCCTATGGGCGTTAGCTTAAGTTTTCTTGTCTAAATGTTCTTTGTTGTTTTTATGTGGATTCTGGAGTAGTGACTTCTGGCACTCGAATTCTGCGATTTTGTGCTTAGGTACTTGATGGTGCCATTAGGCATCATCACCTGAGCGCATGGTTCTGACTAAGGGTCTTCCGGCTCATGAAAGGTCAAACATAAAATTCGAAGTGATGGATAAGCCAGCACTTGCTTACAAATATATACAAATATACATGATGGAACTAGTTACTTAGTAGTCAGAAACTTATAGCCAAGTTTTCCGCCTTAAGTGAACCACATTGTTTTTCCGCATAAATACATTGGCAGAAGAGAAAAATATTACAAAGAAAATCATTCTTCTAGAGCAGGGGACTTTCAAGCTGCGTCGTCGGCGACGGGAGAGCCATCTCGTTCGTCAACAAAGTCGATGGTCTTCAAGGACTCGGAGCGAGCCTAGTCAGCCTGAATAACTTCAAGAGGCAGGAAGACATCCGCCTTGACCAATTGGGGCAACCCTAGTGGCGTAGCCGGCGAGCGAAGACCAGATTGCATCGTTGTCGATTTTTTGTCTGTCTTCGTCCATGTCAGGGAGATCAGAGGTCACCATGTCAATGTCGGCATCGTGATAGTGGGCCTTGACCATGCCTAGAGCCATCCTAGAACCAGCCCGGCACTACAAGGAATTTGCTGATACATGACCCTCTATTTTCGTCACCGAATTGTCATTTTCTACAATAGGTGATGATCTTATGACAAAAACATATCGTCAAAAATTGAGCGTCAGTAATTGCATACAACGAAGTTTTTTGTGAAATCGTCATAACCATCTATGACGATATTGGATCATCATAACTGTTATGACGATCCAATATCGTCACGGGGCATCTGGCTAGGCCAGGTCAGATCCTAGGTGGAAAAATTATGACGAAATGAGATCGTCGTAGTGCAAATTCAGCCCGATCCAATGCGGTCGCTTATTTGGCCTAAGCCCAATAACTATGGCCTTTTCTTTCTTGGTTCAGGCATTTTATAGTACATTTCATTTTGGGGCTTGGCATATTTAGAATCCAGTTCTTTGGGCCTTGGCGTTCAAAGTACAATTATTTTAGGCCTGCCATCAGCCTTTTACCATTTACAATCAGATGCTTTGTTCGGCAATTAGTCATTGGGCTGGTCTTTTTAAAGCCCAACACAATTCAGATTATATTCATTTAGGCTGTGTGCAAGCAACGTTTGAAGCCCAGAAATATATGGATAAATAATGAACCAATTTTCATTGCAAAATGATACAAACCGGATTTCAAAATGAACTAACCAAATTTTCAAATAAACAGACCAGAAATTCAAATGACCGAAAAATCACTCCTCGTACATTACATCAAAACAAAAAATTGATGCAAACAATCAACAAGACCACTGCGCAACACCTCCAGGTCGCCAATGATCCCTCGCAGCACACAACACCTCCACACGAGCCAGCCAGGACCTCACTGGATTCCTCCACTCCACCTAGGGTGTCACTGCTCGCCCAGCAACTCACCCAGGTGCCCACGGGCGATCTACAACAGCAGCAGGAACTGACGAATGATCAATGATATGATAAATCGTAGGAGGTCAATAAATCACAGGAGTACAAGGCCTACAAATGTTAAAAAGCACTAATAGAAATATTTCGTCCTTACATGTTCTCTTTGATTATTTCATTACAATGCATAATATATTCATAAATGATATTTCACACACATTTGAAACACTGGTACAGGTCCATCAAGGCACAAAATTTGATGCTAATGAGGTAGGGCAGCTGCTTGTTGAGATTGATCTTCTCCTGGTTCTCCTTGATCTTACATTAAATTTCTATAGCTCATGTGTGTTCTGCTACAGCTTGACCTACACCAACCACAAACAAACACCCCATATCAGACGACCAGCAGAAAGCGTAGACCATCCAATAGCCATTTAGCTTCAAGTAAAGAACAACACGATCAAATAATCAAAACACACACTACTCCAGGTCAATACCATGAGTTCACGACAAGTACAAAATAAGGTGAAAAATCAATAGCCATTGCATAACATTGCGTGGCAAAAATAAGATCTAATAGAATTACTAGACAATAGCTCTTATAGTACTACACCATTTGATATCATGGTAAGGATCAACAAATAACTAGAAAAACACTTCACGTTCGGATACAACAAGTATTTCTGAGGACTAGAACAATACTATACTCAATAGTAATGCATTACATCATGTCCCATCATCAACCAAGTAAAAAAGAGTATACATAAGACTTACCTAATCCGTCAGAGGAGAGCAGCAGCAGCAGGTTGGCTTCAACGTCGTGGCGGTACCGCATCTGCATGAACATGTCGTCCTTCTGATGCACCTCCGACCATCATCAAACACAGGCTTTCATGTGGCATGCTTCAATAACCTGTATAATGACATGAGCAACTTTTTTACTAATTTTTTTGTCACACAAACAATATATCTGAGCATAATAAGGAGCTAAAAAGTTGCAGAAATAAGCAATTGATAAAATCTAATAATTCAAGATGTTATTATTCAAGTTCTCCATCAACTAGACAAAATCACAAACTATACTACTATGCTACTTTTCTCCAATCACAGGGAGATAATGTGCGCATTCAAGATAACCAAATGCCAGCCGACACAAATGGCACATGTAATATACAACATAATTTCAGCCCCTAGCTAAGAACCTTCATGTCCGCCGTTTTGATCATAGTTTGAAACAGTCATAAAAAATTCAAAAATAGTCAGAACTATGTGAAAACTTCGCGTGGCATCATTTTATGTGACATAGTTCCAAGGAAAAATATCAAACTTGGTAAATTGATTGAGTCTCGAAAAAACCTTCTCATAAATGACCAATCATGTCCGAGGTTTCATGGATTTAGGACGAAAGACCAATGTTATGTCTAGAATCACGGCATAGTTTTTGATAATGTGCTCATATTGTGCACACATATGTATCATGGGACGGCGAACAATATTGTAGGAGGAAGTTTTCCTTTTTGACACACGGAAAATCTATTTTCCATTTTCCGAGCGCAAAAAGGGCATCTGTGAAGCAACCACCAAATGACAGTTTTAGAATGGCATCACCACATTTTGTAAAAATATTAGACCACCTTAAATGGAGAATGTCCAAACCGCGGTATCTCAAACCTTTCCGTTCACCCCTGGCGAAAAAGACAAATTCATGCTGAATCGGTAGGAAGTGGGTCCGGTTTGAACTATAGGTACATGATACGATGCTCATGATGATTGGAAAAAATCATTTTTAGACTCACAATATGCTATTCCTTGAGAGATCCAATGCAAGTTTAGCGAGGCTCAGCCCCTAGCTACGAACCTTCGTGTCCGCCGTTTTGACCATAGTTTGAAACGGGCATAAAAAAATTCAAAAATGGTCTGAACTATGTGAAACCTTCGCGTGGCATCATGTTATGTGACATAGTTCCAAGGAAAAATATCAAACTTGGTATATTGCAAGTTTCTCGAAAAAACCTTCTCACAAATGACCTATCATGTTTGAGGTTTCATGGCTTTTGGGTCAAACGACCAATGTTATGGATAGAATCGGGACATAGTTTGTGATAATGTGCCTGTATTGTGCACGTGTGCATCTTTGGATGGAGAACAATGTTGCAGGAGAAAAATTTCCTTTTCGATGCACGGAAAATCCATTTTCCATTTTCCGAGCGCAAAAAACGAGGCGTTTTGTGAAGCAACCACCAAATGAAAGTTTTAAAACGCTACCATCCCATTTTTCAGAAATAATAGACCACCTTACATGGAAAAATGTCCCAACAGGGGTATCTCAAACCTTTCTGTCCACCCCTGGCGAAAAAGACAAATTCCTGCCGAATCGGTAGGAAGTGGGTCCGATTTGAACTACAGGTACATTATCTGATGCCCATTATTTTTTGAAAAATGTTTTTTAGACTCACAATATGCTATTTCTTCAGAGATCTAATGCAAGTTTAGCAAGGCTCAGCCTGTAGCTAAGAACCTTCATGCTCGCCATTTTGACCATGGTTTGAAACGAGCATAAAAAATTCAAAAACGGTCCAATCATTGCAAATCCTTCGCGTGGTGTCTTATTATGTGACATAGTTACAAGGAAAAATACCAACCTTGTTATATTGCAAGTGTCTCAAAAAAACCTTCTCAAAAATGACCTATCATGTTCGAGGTTTCATGGCTTTCGGACCAAACGACCAATGTTATGGCCAGAATCGCGGCATAGTTTGTGATAATATGCCCATATTGTGCACACATATGTATCATGGGATGGATAACAATGTTGAATAAGGAAGTTTTCCTTTTCGTCGCACGGAAAATCCATTTTCCGAGCGCAAAAAATGGGGTGTTTTGTGAAGCAACCACCAAATGAAAGTTTTAAAACTCTACCACCCCATTTTTCAAAAACAATATACCATCCTACATGGACAAATGTCCCAACCGGGGTATCTCAAAACTTTCTGTCCACCCCTCGTAAAAAAGACAAATTCTTGCCGAATCGGTAGGAAGTGGTTCTGATTTAAACTATATGTACATGATATGATGCCCATGATTTTTTTCAAAAATAATTTTTAGACTCACAATATTCTATTTCTTCAAAGATCCAATGCAAGTTTAGAGAGTCTCATCCACTGAAGTTTTTCTTTTCGTCGCACAAGAAAAGCATTTTCCATTTTCCGAGTACACAAAAGGGGACATACTGTGAAGCAACCACCAAATGAAATCCACTATTTTTAAAATAAAAAAGTATTCATAATTAACAGCCTAAGAGGATCTACTGAATTTTATAAAAATTTAGAGCCAAAAATAAATTATTTTGGATTTTTGATGAAAAAGATACTAAAGAATTAACAAAATAAAAAAAGAAAAAAACTTTCTAAATGGACCAACACATCGGCCTAGGACTAGAACCGGACCACCTACTAAAAGGAAACACGACCCCAATAAACCATGATCCCATCAACCGAACAACGAGGTAAGTCAAAAAAAAAATAGTGAGGCATTGGCCCAACAGCGGTGTAGGAAGAATTCGGCCCACCGGGGCGTAGGTCCAACAGCGAAGCCGTATGGTTAAATAGAGTCAGCTCGGTAATTGAACATGGAAGAGGCTTTGGTATAGTGGTTACATCGACAGGGATTGTGGATTCTTGGGAGGTCGTTGGTTCGAATCTTGACCGTGATTTATTTTTGGTACTTATTGCATGCAACGCTTGGTACTGCTGGGAATGGTCCCGCATGTCAGGCTCGTGGTGGGGATTGAATTCCAAGTAGGAAGAAATAGACACGTGGATATGACACATAAGCAAACATTGACACATATACATGTCATGTAGGCAGAATTGCTGATGTGGTACTCTAAATGGATTTTGATCCAGCCATTACGACGATTTAGATAGTCATAATCAGCTATAAATAAGTCTCTCAGCTGTGTCATGTAGTTTATGACGATTTCATATGAACAAATTATGATGATTTTGATACAAATCATCGTAATTTTATACGGTTTTGACCTCTCCAAATGGTCTATGACCTTGTTCAAAATCTTCATAGATCTATGACGATTTCACTCCCCGTCACTATGAGAAGGTCATAAGTAAACACATTTCTTGTAGTGCGGGTACATGAAGCTTTCCATATTACAATATGCTCGGGGGCTCGGCAAAGGATCTCCGAGAACTTCATGACAGAGTCCACCTCCTTGATCTTGATGTCCAAGGGATTGGTGATCTCCTTAGACTGGGAGATCGTGGTGTTAATGAAGTTTCTGGCAAGAACCATGCACTCTTTTGGCATAGGAGCGTTGTTGGATAGTACAATCGGAGCTGCATTTCCGACAAAGACATTTGAGGGCATGAGTTCACCAAATCATATTAAAGTACCTAACTTACAAAAGTACAAGACAGAGAAATCTTACCAAAGACGCTGCTCTTAGCTTGCTAGAGAACCTCCGCCATGGAGTCCCGTTCCTTCTGGGGAGTCTTGTATGCCTCAAGGTTGCGAGCATTCTGCTCGTCGACAGCTTTCTTCTGCTCTTTGAGGATGAAAATCTCCTCCTTAAGGTGGTTCATCTCTGTGTTAGAAGATTCTTGCACGGCGGCTAGTGCTTCTTAATGCATCTTAAGGGTGTCAACCCTCTCCTGCTTCAAGATCTTTTTTGCTGTCTAGCTCTTGAATGTGCTTGGACTCCTTGACAATTTCTTTGGCCTTGGCGACAAATTCTGCAAGTCAAATAAATGACAAAGCATAATCAGTAGTCAGAATATGAAGACACAAGATCAAGTTGAAAATGAAACTGAGAAGAAACCAGACTCTTTCTATTGATGATATGTTCCTTCAGATAGGCGGTTTTACCCTTTTTAGCTTCAAGATACTTGCTCATCTTGTGGAATTTATCATTGGCGGTCACCCTCCGAGCATTCTCATTCTGCAGAAACAAAGATACTTAGTCTACTTAGAGCATATAGCTGGAAATATTTCATTCCACCTAGAGGCTAGGGCACTACAGTACGAGTTTTTTAAACTCAAAAGCTATGCTTAGTCTTTCTTTAAGCATCTAGCCGGAACTATTTTTTTTTCAACTAGAGGCTTGGGGGCTACAGTATTGAAAATTACAAACACTGCGTATGCTACTCTAAAAGTATCTAGTCAGAATTATTCATTAAAATTACATACTTGGGGGCTACAGCACAAAGTTTCTTACTTAGTCACTCTTAGAGCATTCAGACCAAAAGACCTATGGTTTTCCGTCTAAATCCTCGGGGGATATAGTGGAATACTATATATGAAATTCAAATGCATAGAAAACTTACATATGCGATGATCTTGAGGTTGTTGGCACTCTCGGTGAAAAATTTGCCAAAGGCAACTGTGTTAACCCGGAGGATTTCCGCCTTCTTGAGAAGCTCCTCAAGGCCGCATGTTGGAGAACTCGGTGCTGCACCAGGAGTCGCGGAAGGGTGCTCGGAGCAAGCACTGGAAATATGATCTTAGGGGCCTTCGCTTGGCTCATGGTCGCTGCAGATCCGCCTCGCACCATCAACTCCTTATCTCTTTCAGCGGCATCCTTAGCCGGAGCTTCATCCACTTTAGAAGAGGATCTCTCCTGTGTCGCCTTCTCGTCGGGAACAAGGATCAACGCGGCAGCATATGGGACCTCCTACAACGGAGTGTTGTCCACTTCCATGATGGAAGGATCAGATGCTACCTTAGTCGGAGATCTGATAGGTGCGGCAGATGGTTGGACGGAAGGGGTAGGAGGAGAAATGGTGGGAGAGGCCTGGAAAAACATATCTCTAATTTTTTTAGAAGCCCCTGTTGTCTTGGAGGTCTTCTTCAAACTCAAACTAGACTTTTTCCTGAAATGTACAATGTATAAGTATAGGAATAAGAGAAGAAAAATGACAATGTCGGAGTAAAAGAGGCTTACACAACATTCGGCGCCTTGGTCAAAGGGATGCTGGCCGATCTTCTAATCTCCGCCTGCAGGGAGAAGGTGGACTTCTTGGAGGCTCCACTCTACATCTTCTTCTTCTTCTTGCCTCCACCGGCAGCGTCAGAGGTGGAGCTCTTCCACTTTTGCGCCAGCGAGACTTCTTCATTGGACACGATAGTGACTTCCTTCATCTTAGGGCCATAGACCTAAGGAGCCATGCAGGTCTCCTCCAAGTCCCCCAGCTGTTAAGTGAAACAAGCATGTTAGACGGAAGTACGTGTTCAACTTGGAAAAATAGGAGTATATGTCAAAACAACAAATGAAATTTACCTTTGGGCACTTGTTGTCCTCGAACATGTCATAGGTGATGGCGAAGCCATGCTTGCAATCCTTCACCTTGACAATGTCCTTGAGGCGGAGCTTGATGGAGTCACTGGAAAAGTTATCCTCGGAAATCCGGAGGCTATCTTTTCAGTCCTTGGTGTACTAACACAGCAGCTTCTCGTGGTGCTGCAGAGGATGGATCCACCTGATGAACCAGCACATGGCTAGGTCCAAGCCGGTTAGACCTGTCTCAACGAACCAGTCCATCTACCTTACGGTGTGGGAGGCTTCATCGTCGAAGGGGAGGAGGGCTTTTGATCTCCATGTAGGGGCTTCAGCGGCAGCTCCATCGATGAAGTCTAGGTACGATGCTTCTCGGTTGCCCAGAGGGATATCTGGGTCGTAGAAGTATGTGTGTTTCCAGTTCTTGCAGGACTCATGTCCTACAATGTCGGAGAACCGCCGGTCAGGCCGGATCTTGAAGATAATGGTCCCACAGTTCCTAAGCTCATCTTTGCTCACTCCGGCTTCCCTCTTAATGGTGAAGAAGTATATGAACATATCTAACCTAGGTCTAATCCCTAGGTATCCCTTGCACAGAGCCGCGTAGTTGTTAAGTGCAAGGATGCTATTGGGGGACAGGTTCTAAGGTTGAACCTGAAAGTGCTCGAGGACTTGGATGCAGAAGTCGGACAATGGCAAGGAGACGCCGCGTACGAATTGAGCCTTGAGGTGTACCTTTTCTCCAGGTTGGGGAGAAGGGATGACCTCACCGGCCGGTGCCACCCGCCAGACCAGACCCTCTATCGCAGGAACGTACCACTCGGCTATCATCTCCCTGATGTCGCTATCGGATATGTTCGATCCACGCCATTCTCCCTTGTGGGAGTCAGACTCCTCCTCCAACAGCTCTAGGTTGATGGAATATGGTCGTCGCTGGTGGATTCAATCACCGCGGAGAGCGGCACCAACACACCCTCCAGCAGGACTTGAACCGTGTTGGACGACTTGGCCGAAGCCTCGCCGGACGCCACCATCGATGGGGTGCTGCTTCTGCTCTCCATTGGAATGGAGGAAATGGGCTAGAAGATGGGGAAAAGATTAGGGTTTTCTCTCTGCATGCGGGCGGTGTGCTCGAGGAAGGTTTTGGCTGGAGGAAGAAGGCGATGCGGGAGCGAATGAGGTGAAAAGATAACTTGATCACTGCATTTAAAATATATAGCTCCAGCATCAAGATTTGTGCAAGTTAATCTAAAGGTCGACACGTGGATAGTGCGTGAGAGAACGTGCGCGGAGATTTCGCCACTTTCCACCGCCGCCGCTCAACTTTTCAGATTTCTCGCATGGGAAAATCGCTATGATTATGTTCACTGCATGTGTGAGTTACGACGCATTGCTAGCCTATAGTCTACGTCATCTCACTGACATATGTAGACGAACAGTCCCATCTGAAGATTCTGTCATGGACGGATCCAGTCCGGCTACGAGAAGAGTACGATGGAAGATTAAGTGATTCTCTGACTTACGTATCAAAGACGGATAATATTGCGGGGTTCTTTGGAGTACTACAGGATATTTCTTGACGATTTTCCGACATTACCTATACGGAGCATTCAATCTAAAGAGGCAAGACAGCTCAAGATCTCGGATTCCTCCGGGGGCTACTATTGGGTATATGCTAAATGGGTATCACCATAGCATGTCTCTAATCCGGATAACCCAGGTGCCCATAGTTGGTAGCAAGGCCCGTGGCCTGCTGGGCGGCCCAGTTAGATGGATCCAGAAGGGAGGCCCATGCCGGATAATGTAAGGCTACGATGTAGTGACCGACATACTCGGAGCCTTGGAGTGCAAGACACGTAGACTATTAGGATCTAGTGTAGCACTCTGTAACCTCTCCGGCTAGGACTTTTCCATGTAACACTAGGATATAGCGTCTTTATAAGCCGGACCTATGAGAGCCTTTAGGGCACAACACAACTCAACACCTTGCACAACGAACCATTAGGATCTAGTGTAGCACTCTGTAACCTCTCCGGCTAGGACTTTTCCATGTAACACTAGGATATAGCGTCTTTATAAGCCGGACCTATGAGAGCCTTTAGGGCACAACACAACTCAACACCTTGCACAACGAACCAATCCCTGTAACTCGGCATATTGCCCTTATAGTGATTTATAGCAGGATTAGGGTTCCGCCACCATCGTGGAAGCTGAACCTGGGTAAGTTATGTTACCTCGTACCCGCCAACTTACCGCCTTACCCCACGTCTCTAAACACGCACTGTGAGGACCCATCCATGGTGCACTCATCGGCAATACCACGACAAGAGCAGCAGCACTCAATTCATCTAGCATATGTTTCAAACGAGGAATATGATGATGATATCAAATAGTGATGTTATTTATATCTCTATAATCTACCACATGCGCAATGTACTATCTTTCTAATGAACCAAAATAACAGGAACAACACAAGGGCTTAAGCTCACACGAATATACCCATTTGTCAAAAAGCTCTTGCACTTGTTTCTGGATTTCCTTTGTCTCGTCGGGGTTTGAGCGGTATGGTGCACGGTTGGGAAACGATGCTAAAGTCATTTTGATGCTCAATACCTCGCAATGGTGGCAAACTAGCATGTACCTCCTCCAGAAACACGATGTTGAAATCCTGTAACACATTAGAAATACCGCGAGAAACAACGGTCATATCATTAGAAACCAAAATCTCACCCTTGTACATGAGCACAAGAGGCATGGTTGTAGGTGATGAGTGCAACAGCACTTCGTTGGGAGACCCCGAGAGGAAGGTATGATGAGCACATCAGCATGTTTTCCCTTAGTAAGAAACCAAGGTTATCGAACCAGTAGGAGGAAGGAAATGACTCAAATGTGTTGCTAGCAACTTGGATACCTGCACAACACAAACTCAAGACTTTGCCCCAACGAACAGTTAGGTTCTCAATCTCACCAGTTTGATGTAACAAAGGATTAACTATATGGTGTGGAAGGTAATGGTGGTTTGCAACAAGTAAACGGTAACAGTGGAAGATGTATCAATGGTAAAGATTGGACTGGGGTCCATAGTTCACTAGAGGTGTTCTCCTTAGATAAATAAACATGGTATGCTAGGTAAACAAATTACAGCAGGGCAATTGACAGGACTGAGCAAGTCATAACAATGCAATACTAGACATCAAGATCCTATGAGATTCGATTTGGCAATACAACAAGATACATAGACCGCCATCCAATTGCATCAATAACTAGAAGTCCACCTTTGGGTTATCATCCGAACCCCCTCCAGTAGTAAGTTGCAAGCAACAGACAACTTCTTTAAGCAAAGTGTGTAAGGTAAGCAATCCACTTGTTCCATGAACAAGAGACTGTTGTTTTCTCCCTAGCGGCAACAACACATCTACAACCTTAGAGATCTCTATCACTTCCCTTACATTAAATAGAGGCATGAACCCACTATCGAGCATAAATACCCCCTCTTGGAGTCACTAGCAACTAGTTGGCCAAGATAGCTACTAACAACAGAGAGCATGCAAGATCACAAATAACACAGACATGATAGAATCAATAAGACAAAGCCATTAATGAATCTGACATAGTAATCTCAGTATCCATCGGATCCTCACAAACACAACATGCATGATTAAAAATAGATGAGATCTTGATCATGAACGGAGCTCACAAGAACTAGACATGAAAGCACAAAGGAGGAGATACAACCATCTAGCTACTACATGGACCCGTAGTCCAAGGTGGAACTACTCATGCTTCATACCGGAGGCTGGCATGATGAAGTAGAAGGCCTCCGGGATGATCTCCCCTCCGGCAGGGTGCCAGGAAGAGCTTCAGATCCCCTTGATCTAGGGATGATGGTGGCAGAGGCTACATATGGTTTCGTGGAATATTGATCGGGTACTTAGGGTTTAGGAATCAGGGGCTTCTTATAGGCGAAGAGGCGAGGATGGGGGCGGCCAGGGGGCCCACACCCTGCCTAGGCGTGGCCTAGGGTGGGCCCGTGTCTAGGGGGGTGTTGCCGCCCTATGGCTCCCCTTCGTCTCTCCTCTGGACTCCGTGTTCTCCTCGGTGAAATATTGACTTTTGCTTTTGTCCCGTCCAATTCCCGAGAATATTTCCTTACTATATTTTCTGGAACCAAAAACATAAGAAAACAGGCAACTTGAACTGTGGCATCTTGTTAATAGGTTAGTACCAGAAAACATATAAAAACACCTCAAAAGTGTAGACAAATAAAAGAAAATTAGATACTAAACAAGCATGGAACATCAAAATTTATAGATACGTTTCCGATGTATCAAGCATCCCCAAGCTTAACACCTGCTCGTCCTTGAGTAGGTAAGTGATAAAAGAATAATTTTTGAGGTGACATGCACCATCAAAACCAAGATCAAACCATGTGCAAGCATTGAAAGCTGAGATCAAAGAACTCTAAACATGACCAGGAAAGATGGAGTTCTAACAATAAGACAAAGTAACTATACATGCAACATGAAAGGCTACAAACAAATATCATTGAATAACCTGCTTTGAAAAACGTTTGTTTGTTTCACATACATAAAACATGGCATAGTGGCATTTTGGTTCTCTCTCATAGAGTAGCAAATAGATGCATAGGACACCTTCAAAGTTCACAAGGGTGACTAGATAAAAATAGCACAAGAACAAGTAATATCAACAATATGCATCAATCAATAAGTTTTGGGACAATGCACATAGAACTAAGAATGGCAACTATGATCTCTTAACTCATGCCTAAAGGTAGATGGTGGAGACTCAATATAATAGTGGAAGAAAGGCCCTTCATATAGGGAACCAGGGATTTCATGTTTCAAAAAAAGAGCTCCCAAAAATTATGGTACTAATTGTCTTTCAGCCCTCATTGCCCCTATCATAAGCATCTTTAAGTGATTAAGGTTAAAGTAAACAAACTATGGAGTATATGCTTGACAAAATATAAGTTGGCAATCTTATGTCCCTTGAATACGAGGGCCGCTCCTCATGCTACTCAACTTTAGTCACCTGTAAGTTTTTGTCATAGTAAGTACATGTGTATCATAGAGAACCGCCAACGGGGTACCCCTTGCACATGATACAGGAGTTATCCCATAATCAAAATGACAAGGCAAGCAGACAATGATCATCTCAGCAATCTTCTTATTTACCATGGGAAAATGGTGTTTTTTCTCTCTTTCCTCTTTTAAATATGACTCTTTTTTTATAAGAAGAAAGCTTCATAGATTGCTCACTATGGTGATGTTGCAAGTTTCCACCATGATTAGGCATGGCTTAGTCTAGCGGCCCAGGCGTTTCTCTAACACACATACATAACTCCATGGACTTATAAGCTCCCCTTTTATTTCACACCGGAGACATTCATAGACAAAAGAGCATGATATCAACTGTGTACAAAGTACAACTGTAATGTTGAAAGGGTTCCCCGTGACTGCACGGTTCTGCTAATTCCAACGTATAAGTGCAAGCATATACAACATAGATGACACAATGGTTCGAGTTTATTAGGGGAAAGGAATATAAAGTGTGCCATCAAGTTTGTGTGAGCTTTAATCACTAAGTTTTCACATAACAAAATACTTTTTAATTGGAAGATAGCTGAAAACATGGAATGGTGTAACACACCATTCATAGGAATTTATAGTCGACACTTTGGAATAAATTGGTTTCTTGGGAGTTGGAATCATGTGTAGAGCTTACTCATACAAGTGGAGGCTAGCAAAAGACTGGGAGCGACCAACTAAGAGAGCAATAATGGCCATAATCATGCAGAGCGACAAAACATTACTAATCAAAGCATAGAGGTGTACTAAAAGTCAAGGACTAAATGATCATAGAGGCTATGGTGACTTGTTCATAGTCATAACATGGTGTGAGCATGTGCCAAGTCAACCCAAACAAAGCATCAAAGGAGAATACCACAATACTATGCTTTTGTATGCTAAAACAATGCATGATTCTTTCAAGGCACACTAAGCAATACCAATTGTTTGGAACAAGTCATGCTACAGCAATAATCACTAAGCATAAGGTCAAAACAACACCTAGCATGACATGCTAAAGTCTAAGTCACAGTCAAAGCAAGCTCCTCTTGCACTATTCAAGCAAGAACTTTCTACTCCTTTCCAACACCAATCAACTATTTGAAACAACACAGCGAGAACGGGGGTCCAAACTAATTTATTCAAGCAAACTAAACAAACTAATCAAAGCAAACGAAAACTAAGACGCTCCAAGAACAACACAACAGTGCATGAAACAATAAAAACGAAGTGTATAGAAAGACCTGAGCTTTTTATTGATGAAGAAGGGGATGCCTTGGGCATCCCCAAGCTTTGATGCTTGTACCTCTTGGATATTTATTGGGGAGACACCGGGGTGGCATCCCCAAGCTTAATCTTTTGTCCATTTTCCAAAAAGAACCCAAAAAGGAATCAATAAGAAGCAAATGCAAATAATGGAAGAAATCTGTCAAAACATACCAGTAGGTAGAAACCGATTTTTTTGAAGACCCTGTGTTGCTCAAATCAAAAGGTATTGAACTAAATAAAGTTAGCTAACATACTGGGGGATTTATTTATAAATTTTCAGCTCAATCCGACTTACAGAGACTCCTCACGAATTGTTATGGTGGAGCACAAAAATCTGTTTCGGGACAGCAACTCCCCAAATCTTACTTCCCTCTCATTAGAGGTCATTCTTGGCACAAAAAGAAAATAAAAAGGATAAGGATAGGTCATTACTGAAGTAATAAATTCCAACACTCAAGAAAACTATTGAGTTATCTCCCAGCAAGTACTTCTATTTAACGCCTTTAAGTTAGGCACAAGAATCAAGAAATCAAGTGTTTTCAAATGAAGAATTAAGATCAATACTTACAATATCTTCAACTAGGAAAGGTATCTCATCGAAATGAGTTTTGCAGGATCCCTTCTCATCTCTCTTTGGTTCACTACTTTCATCACAAGGATTTTTAGGAACAATCTAATCAAAATTCTTTTCTAAGGCTTCATGCATTCCATCAAGTTTAAAGGGTATGTGTATCTTAATTTCCTCTCTAGGTTTAGTTTTCTCTAGAGTACCCATAACATCTACACATGATCCTAGCATATTAAAATGCTCAAAGACTTTTTTGGCTTCCTTAGCAACATCATTAAACTCTTTTAGTAAAGTTTCAAGAATAAATTCTCTCTTTTCAGCATCCTTTTCTTCTTTTAGTTTGAGAAACAAAATTTGCATCATGGGGTTAAGGTTAACAAACCTAGCCTCCAACATATGAACTAAAGAAGCTGCAGCAATTTCATAATTAGGATCAAGTTCTTCTATAGATCTATCCTCAATATCCTCATGTTTGCTAACATGATTAAAGAATTCTTCAATATTTTCTTTCCCAATTATGGAGCCACTACCTATTGAAAGGGCTTTCAGGGTGAACTTGGGGATCAACATGGTGAGCTAGAGAAAGGCGACAACTAGAGTGGGAACTAATTTTTTTTGTGTTTTTGATAAGAGAATGCAAACCAAACTATACTAAATTTTTTTGAGTTTTTGATAAAAAGAGGCAAACAAAACCAAGCAAAAGAAAAACAAATAAAGAGAAAGGTTGAGAAGGACTCCCCTTGTGAAGACGTCCTTAGCCTCCCCGGCAACGTCGCCAGAAAAAAGGCTTGATGAGTGCAGCAGCACTTCGTTGGGAGACCCCAAGAAGAAGGTACGATGAGCACAACAGCAAGTTTTCCCTTATTAAGAAACCAAGGTTATCGAACCAGTAGGAGGAAGGAAACGACTCAAAGGTGTTGCTAGCAACTTGGAGACATGCACAACACAAACTCAAGACTTTGCCCCAACGAACAGTGAGGTTGTTAATCTCACCGGTTTGCTGTAATAAAGGATTAACTATATGGTGTGGAAGGTAATGGTGGTTTGCAACAAGTAAACGGTAACGATGGAAGATGTATCAATGGTAAAGATTGGACCGGGGTCCATAGTTCACTAGAGGTGTTCTCCTTAGATAAACAAACATGAAATGCTGGGTAAGAAAATTACACAGGGAAATTGACAGGACTGAGCAAGGCATAACAATGCAATACTAGACATCAATATCCCATGAGATTCGATCGGGCAATACAACAAGATACATAGACCGCCATCCAATTGCATCAATAACTATAAGTCCACCTTTGGGTTATCATTCGAACCCCCTCCAGTATTAAGTTTCAAGCAATAGACAACTGCTTTAAGCAAAGTGTGTAAGGTAAACAACCCACTTGTTCCAGGAACAAGAGACCGTTGTCTTCTCCCTAGTGGCAACATCACATCTAGAACCTTAGAGATTTTTGTTACTTCCCTTAGATTAAATAGAGGCATGAACCCACTATTGAGCATAAATACCCCCTCTTGGAGTCACTAGCATCTACTTGGCCAAGATAGCTACTAGAAACGGAGAGCGTACAAGATCACAAACAACACAAACATAATAGAATCAATAAGATAAAATCATTAATCAATCTGACATAGTAATCTTAATATCCATCGGATCCCCGCAAACACAACATGCATGATTACAAATAGATGATCTTGATCATGAATGGAGCTCACAAGATCTAAACATGGTATCACAAAGGAGGAGATACAACCATCTAGCTACTACATGGACCCGTAGTCCAAGGTGGAACTACTCATGCTTCATACCGGAGGCTGGCATGATGAAGAAGAAGGCCTCCAGGATGATCTCCTCTTCGGCAGGGTGCTGGGAAGAGCTTCAGATCCCCCCGATCTAGGTTTCGTGCAATATTGATTGGGTACTTAGGGTTTAGGCATCGGGGGCTTCTTATAGGCGAAGAGGCGAGGCTGGTAGGCGGCCATGGGGCCCACACCCTGCCTAGGCACTGCCTAGGGTGGGACCGCGCTTGGGGGGTGCGGCCGCCCTGTGGCTCCCCTCCGTCTCTCCTCTGGACTCCGTGTTCTCCTCGGTGAAATATTGACTTTGGCTTTTGTCCTGTCCAATTCCGAGAATATTTCCTTACTACCTTTTCTGGAACCAAAAACAGAATAAAACATGCAACTGGCACTATGGCATCTTGTTCATAGGTTAGTACCAAAAAACATATAAAAACACCTCAAAATTGTAGACAAAGCAAAGCAAAATAGATACTAAACAAGCATGGAACATTAAAAATTATAGATACGTTTTCGATGTATCCGTAGGATCCTCACAAAATTCTCTCATGTCTTCTTTGGTGGCTAATATGAGTAAATTGGGCACTCTCTTACTTTACATTATATCACTCACAACTGTTATATTCTCTCTCCTATCGACTAATGCAGGTGCATCTTTGAGATTCTCTTAAATTTTCTAACGATATTCATTAACAATATCTTGTGGTGACTTAGGTAGTAAATTGATTTTTCTTCCCTTGAACTCCATGTGATATGTATTGGCCCGGCCATTATGTTGCACATAACGCCAAGGCCGACCCAATAGAAAATGACATGCAGTCATAGGAACCACATTAAACTCAATGGAGTATTTGTATGGACCTATCTCAAAATCAACAAGCACCATGTGGCTGACTTTCATCTCACCATTATCATTTAACCATAGAATATAATATGGACATGGGTGCGGTAGATACTTCAACTTTAGTTTGGCACATAATTCTTTCTTGCTAAATTGCGGCAACTTTCACCATCACTAATAACCTTGTCAGCTTTGTTTGGACCAACGAGTGCCTTTGTTTGGAACAAATTACAGCGCTAGCTTGCAACACTAGACTGAGGAGTAACATTGAGAGTTCTCTATGACACATCAATGCCATCACTACTGTAACCATCATCATCCGAATCATACGGATCAACATCATCTCATGTTTCATATTCATCATGCTCATTATGAAGGGAATATGCTTGAGAGGCAATAATAAAAGTGGTTATTATCATATTCCTTATTTATAATAAATGTTTATTTTGCATGCTATAATTGTATTAATACGGAAACGTTAATACATGTGTGTTTGATAAACAAAAAGGAAGTTCCTAGTTATGCCTCTCTTATAAACTAGCTCGTTGATTAACAAGATGATCAAAGGTTTCCTGATCATGGACATTGGATGTTGTTAATAACGAGGTCACAACATTTTTGGAATGATGTGATGAACATTCATCTGAAGTATAGCATTACGATCAAGGTCATTGTGTTTATATTGCTATAACATCATACAAAGTAATCTTAGTCCTTAGACCATGAGATCATGTCAATCACTAACATCGGAAGAGTATCTTGATAACATCAAACGTCACACCATAACAGGGTGACTATAAAGATGGGTTCAGTGCTACGAAGGTATTATGCTGAGGCTCATGGATCAAGAGTGGAATTTGTCCATCCCGATGACGGAGAGATATATTCTGGGCCCTCTCGGTGATATCACATTAGTTAGCTTGCAAGCAAGTTATTTGATCACTAGAATGTTGCGGTGACCCAGCATACCACTGCATGATGTAGTACACCATAGTCGTTGACATAACACCAATGAAACACCGTTCACTAGTATTACATCCCTCAGAGTGGTACAATAGAAACACAACAGGTCCAAGACATGACTATAGGTTACAACTCAACTCTTTACATAAGATCTAGAGAACACTCTAGGTTAAAGAGAGAGAAAGAAATTTCTTACAAAGAAGAATCAGAAATAAACAACTAAAAAACTATCATACTATTAATACTAGTATTTTAACTAATGGTCGGGTATTGCTGCTATCGCAATACACTACAGAAATAGGTTCTATGGCTAGAGATTATCTTCCTATCTAATCAGTAACTTTGTCTTCACTTGAGTTGGTGTATATGTTGACCTTCTTGACTTCATTGAAGAGCTTTAGCTTTTGATGATGATTCCTACAACATAACTTGATGTAGACGTCGTCTTAATGGCTTCAGAATTTAGCAAGGGTTAAGAAGATACGTTGAGTACGAGCGTACTCAGCAAGTTCACTAGAAAAGGAGTGTTTGATGCACTCTATCTACAGCCAGAGACCATAGGTCGTAGGCAATGCAGGTTTTCGTAAACATTTCTCCAAAGGTTGCTTTTATCCTAAAAAGCTATGTCCGTCAGTATTCACGGGTTTACCAGAACTTTCATGGAGTTCCTTTTCCGCAGCGTTCGCAGCTCCTTCCCGGAACAGGGAGTAACAAGTTATAGTTCTTACACTCTGCAGAGGTGCGTTACTTTACCCATGATAGATCTTAGCTTTGTTGCACATCTGAGTGGCCAACCCGTTCATACTTCCTTGGTATGAGGCCCAGACTAAGATCCAAGCCAATCACTGCCCTCTCCGCGACCTCATATGTCTGCGGGATCCTTCGGGGCCGGCTCACCTCCGTTAAGCCCCCTTTTGGGCAGGCTAAAACCCTGATGAGTTCCCGAAGACTCTATGACCTGGTGTTGCCCTAGCAAGTGCCATATTAAATGGTCCATCCACTAAACACCATTCATAGATAATCTAGGCACTAAAAGTGTGGGGCGTAAGGGTGACCACCCATATGTTGGATCCGCACAAGGAATCACAACGTCACGTTAAGGTCGTCTTGCCTCCATACGAGAGGAAAAGGATACAACTGACTTCTCCGTCCCATTCCAAATCTCATGGTTAACGCGTAATATACGGCAAAAGAATCATTGGCGACATTGGTTGTTAAGTCCTAGATAATATGTTCCTTTACCACCGAAACTTTCATATTAGGTTATTACCTCATGGTAAATAACCTATAATTATATTATTATGAAAATATTGTTTTCTGACCTTTTTCAAATCCAGGTGATGACAACACTGGATTTGTAAAATACTTTACTGAAAATAATCAAAGGACATGAGAAAGTGTGAACTTGCCTTTTGTGATTGCAAGATTATGCACTCACGGTCTTCGAGACAATATAAAAGATCCAATATCTGAAATTAGCATCATTGGTCCAGTAAAGACTAATGTTTAAAGAAGCAATATGCTTTTATGCATAAGTAATGTAATGCACTTTATAAACGTGAATCCTAGGAATAACGTTGTTCTAGTGTTTGGAAATTGGAAATGGTTTCTTTAGAATGTGTTGTCCTTTTAGATAAGTTTCACACTTGTGCTTCTTATTAGAGCTTGTGAGTGTGTGTGAACAACACATATTTATACAACAATAAAATATACACATATGGAATGCTATTCAAGATTGTTTACACTTTAATTGTTTATCTTCAAACTTTACTTTACAAGTAAGGTCACTTATAAAGAAATTAAGTGTTATCGATCCTAAGTATACAAGTAAAGTATAAAGTAATGTGATTACGATTAATTGTCATCAGATGATTATGATGAGAGTCCTTAAATTTAATTTGTTAAGAGTTGGGAAATATTATTATAATGTTTGTTGATTGAAGTGGCAAAACGAATAACTTTTGAAGAAAATATTCCTTTTCTAAGGTCTAAACATCTCTTGTGGTTAGTCAGTGGTGGTCGATGTTGTTTGTGCTTACTTGAATAGTTTGGACTTGAGATGTTTTATGACTTAACTATAACATACCAAAGTTAACTATAAAGCATGTAATGTAGAATTTAACATTATATCTAAAGTTTTGTAGACAAAAGTTAACTTTAAAGGCATAGATGGATTTAAGGTGTAATGCTTATGGTATTATACTTTGTTCACTTTATAAGGTTTCCCTAAGGATACTTTAAGAATGTTAACACTTCTAGTAGAATAGTGGTTTCCTAACCATATAAATGTATAAAAGGATTTATCTCCTTACAAGGGTATGGTTATGGTTTATGAATAAGTAAACAATATTATTTATCACTAATGAGTTATCTTTGGATTTAGTCCATTATAAAGTTGGGAGTGAAATAATGGAAAAGATTTTATTTGGTTAAAAATATCATTCTTGAAGATTTTAAAATTGTTAAAGGTTCTTTTAGAATATAAACTACACATATCGTTGAAGGATAATTCAATAAGATTGTATTTAAAATGTGTTGGACCAATTTGACTTTATATTATAAATATTTAGGACTAGTATTACTTATTAGACCTAAATTGGTAATTTTAGGAATATTAACAAATTTTATTTACCTTTATATGAATTATCAATTTTAAAGTATTGTTTTTATTTTTCTAAGATTTTTGGTATTTTATTTATACTTTTAATATTTATCAATATTTAAAATATGAATTATCTAAGTTTTATTACTTATAAAACCGTTATTAAATAATATTTATTTAAATAATTATCATAATAATACTTGATAATAGTTTTAAGTTGTATATTTTATTTTTCGGAAAATTTTCATATATTAAACATATTTTTCTGAATTATAAAACAAAAGTTATTAAATTTTCAAGATTAAATCATTTTCTAATTAAATTATATATATTATTACAAACAGGAAATTACTTTACTTACCCAGACCTAACCTACCCTAGTCACTGACCTGTGGGGGTACTGTCCACGTTGGATGACACCTAGGCAATGGACTAGTCAAAAGTGGACTCAGTCAAAAGATGATGCAGGCATGATGCCACGATGACATCAGCACGAACCTGTAATATTTTTACACCCCGAACTAACCTAGCCAGAGAGATGAACAAGTGGGACCATGGCCCTGTTGGCTGCCACGCGGGCTCACCACAGTTTTGCCGGAATCATATTCGGAACGGCGACAGAGGGTGCGGGAGCGAACGCGTGCGTGCTAGTTCGAATTAGTGTAGTGAGGCAAGCAAGATAGGGGCGACGCCGCTGGTTTTTGGTCACTGGTGAGTGGAGCACGACGGCGTCTGGCGGCTGTGCATGCGGCGCACGATAGTGGCTCGATACAGGAAGAGAACAAAGTAAAGGAGGGCAGCGGCGTGTTTAGTAGCTCACCCGGAACACAGAGGAGCGATCGTAGAGACGAGGTGCAGCTGGAGACGGCGGCGATTGACATCGGCGAACGACGTCGGTGTCAGGGAAGATGGCTTAAATTCCGCGGTTAGGGAACTTCCTGACTGGCGCGCTTCAGGGCAAATAACGAAGTCGAGCATGGCGGTCTCCGTGGTGGCCTCAGAATGGCAAGGGGAGGCCGGAAGCGAGCTCTAGATCGAGCCATTGAGGGTTAGGGTTTTCAGCAGAAGGGGAAAATTGATAGGGGAAACGAGATGAAGAGATATAGGTATGGGGAGAGATAAGACAGCGTCCGCATTCTTATCCCCAGCTCCAGGGCGATGGGGCGAGGATCTTGGCATCAGGGAGATCGACGGCGAGAGCACCTCCATGCAGGTGCTTGTCGCCGGTCGTGAGGAAGAAGAAAAGAAAAGGACGGGAAGAGGTACGGGCCGGAGTTGGGCCATGCGGGCTGCTGTTGGGCTGCTGCAAACCAAGCGGAATGTTTCTGCTGCTACACACGAGCGTCAGTTAGAAGGTGAGGTACTGGGCCTTGGGCCACTTTCTGTATTGAGTTTGTTTCCTTTTCTCTATTCTTTTTATTTTCTGTTTTAAGAATTTGTTTTCAATTTGAATTTCCACATGTCTAAATATCATAAATTCTGTAATAGTATTTAAAATATTTCGGAGGTAATTATTCTAATTGAATGCCCTACTCCTTTTGGCATTTTTCAATACTCATAACTTTATTCAAAATTATTTTTAGAATTTTGTTTAAAACCTTAAAACTTTTCTATAACATTGTTTTCACTTTTATTTGGAGTAATGAAGTTTTTAAAATGTTTACTAATAGCCATAGAGTTTATTTATATGAATTCAATCACATAATAAGGTATATATTTCATTATAACTAGTATTGGAGTTAGGGTTTGAATTGTAAATGTTTACCATGAGTTTTAGGAGTTTTAATATTCTTGTTCATCCTTTTATTTATAAGAATAAAGATTATTGGTTAAGACAGATTGTCTTTATGTTGGTGATCTTTAATGATATCACTCTTTAAAATAGAAAGTTATTATTTGGAATGTCTGATGGAAAAGAATTGATAGAAATAACTCCTAAGAACATATGATTATGATAATTGGAAATAACAGAGATGTGCTTAAGTGATTTGCTATAGGAAATATTCCTATAAAGCATTGTGAAAATAAAAGGATTTATCCAACAGATGAGATGGATGTTAAGCTTGATTACAGATTTAAGGTTGAATGTTTTACCAAGAATTCCTACCTTCCATATTTCATAATTCTTGACTTCTACTTAAAGAATTTCTTTCCTAGATATACTACTTCTTCCTATCCATCATCATGTGTTAACATGATGAGCTTTACTTCACAAGAATATTCTTATCCACCTTAACATTTTCTAAATCCATTTATAAATGCAACGAGCTTGACATTAAAGCTCTCATAATCTTCTCATATCCATACTTGGTTATATCCAACTATTCTACTACTAATAATCTCCAATCCAACAAGTAGTTAGTTCTAACTCCATTCATACTCTTCCATGATCACCCTTCTCTAATATTACTTCAATATATGTATACATCAAATCCTACTTCACCTCAAGTGCTTAGTATTGCCAAATAGGAAAATACTACTTCTTTAATCCAATGTTGCTCTAACATCATCTTAATCATACTATCTTGACTCTACTTAACTCCAGTATCTAACATTCCAACCTCACATTATATTAATGTGACTTGTCATGGCTAACCTAGGATAACATATCTATACTAGGTTTCAATCATGTTTTATTCACGAATGTCACTTATACATGATATAAGCATTCAATCTGGGTGAGTAAGGCATGATCATTATAATCCTTTGATCCTTTATGGTATAGGTTTCCAGTTGGCTAATCCAGGGTTTCAGCCATACCACATTACAATTGTATTATAATTATCTTCTGTTTATCTCTATTGGATTAAGATATATAATTCATGGACTATACCTACTTGATCCAATAGGGCTACTCCTGGTAACTATGTTCAGGATTCATCCTTGTAATCTTCTTTATTACCATATAATTATGTATTCCAAATAACTCTTCTATCATTTCAGAAGTGAGTTAACTCCATCAGTTATCACAATGATCTTATTATCTACCAACACTCCCATCCTATAGATGATATCTAAAACTAGCATTACCACTTACCTCTTCTTACCTTCTTTTCTAAAGGATTTTAAGTGAATGCTAAGATAAGGGCAAGAGTTGATAGATCAAGAATTGATAGGTTAAGAATTGGTGAATCAATAGTTGATTACTCCACATTGATGAACAACAAATATTAGAATATGGTTCTGTAAAGATGGTATTGATATGGATAGAAAGATATATGGTAAATGATCTTGACTTGATTTCCTTCCTACTCAATATAATTAAAGGGTTAACGTTATGTATTACCATGATACTCATGGTATAATTGGATAAGAATAAAATAAGTCAGGGGTTAGTTATTACCTTCTTATTACTTGGGTTACATTCTTAACTTGGTATTCATGGGTGGTTGTAATGAATACTATGATATGATCACTTAAGATCAAATATTAATCATTAAGTAATGTATTAGGGTTTAACTTTTATTACATTTGATCTACCCTTAGATCAAATCTCCCTTACCCAAAATAAGGTTTTAACAAAGGTCATATTGAAACTTACCGCAGACAACTTTGATCTACTTCAATTCCATCAAGGTGATAGAAGCTTCAATCACTTTGGCAAGTTTTTTATTTAAAAGCGCGAAAATTATTCGGATTTTCTATGCATGAATGCAATGCACCCATCTGTGTTCAGCTTATTTCTAATCTCTAATTGATAGGGCAAAGGTGTCCGATCTTTAGATGAGATGGTGATAATCGATTTGGTGGAGTTCGGGCTTGACGATCCGACTACACGTGCGAGCACGAGCGCCAATGCAATCGCTAGGCCAATCTCCTGGAGGTTACCGATCCTGCGGGAACACGATTAGCCTGACCAGCGAGGGTCTTAATTCCTACCTGAAATCGAGAACAAGTAAGAACTAATATTGCAATCAAGATATTGCGGATTAAGAGGAAAGCTTTATTGAAAAGGTGGGATCCTGTATAGGTGCGAAGTACAAGAGGCCTCTGCGACGCTCGAGCCTTGGCGAAGTTGCTATGAAGGATAACTTAATGTCTAAACAAAATCCGAGGCTAAAGTGACGGCTATGGGGAGTATTTAAGGAGGAAAAGGTGGGGTTTCGGCCAGCCATAAGTGGTGGCTGAATCCAACCCTAGAAGTCCTTTTCTCCTCAAATACGGACTCTAAAAAGTGGCTAATTAAAATCTTGCGAAAATTACATGGGCCTGGCCCAAAATAAAGGTGTCGCAGCACCATATTAAGCTATGGACGAATTTGTGAAGTATTAATCTTGAATATTTCGTCCAAGCCTTCTTTCTTCATTATGGTGGCCTCAAAGTTCTGAAATCTATATCCGTGGCCTTCTCTTGAATCATCTCATGCTTGCTGCCATCTCCATGCATCGCCATGCTCCAATGCTTGTCCCTCTCATCCATGCTTGGTCCATCATTCCTAAGAGTAATAAATACATCTGATTTAGGCAGCATCATATTCTCATATATGTGAGGAATAGTTCCAAGAAACGAAAGTACCTGATAGTTAAGTTGTTTGGCACGAGATCTTGTGATAGGTCCTTGTATGTGTGTAGTTGTAGGTACAATGGTTGTATCAATAGATGGGATGTCCACATCATGCTCCCCTTCTTGAATTGAAGTCGTACTCGATGCAATCTCATCTTCCTCACCAAAGTAAGGCTTCAAATCTGCAATGTTAAACGTAGGACTAACCGTACCAAAGTCTGCAGGCAACTCAAGTTTATATGAATTATCGTTTATTTTCTCTAACACCTTAAAGGGACCAGCAGCACGCGGCATTAACTTAGACTTGCATAAACCAGGAAAATGATCCTTGCGCAAATGTAACCAAACAATATCTCCAACATCAAATACAACATGCTTTGTCCCTTTATCCCCAGCAAGTTTATACTTAGCATTCATGTGTTCTATGTTATCTTTAGTAGTCTTATGCAAGTTTAATATCATTTCAGCGCATTGTGTAGCATCCAAATTGTTTTGCACCAAAGTAGGTAAAGGCAATAAATCAATAGGTGCACGAGGAACAAAACCATAGACGATCTCAAACGGGCACATCTTTGTGGTAGAATGCACCGAACGATTATAAGCAAATTCTATATGAGTTAAACATTCTTCCCACAATTTTAAGTTCTTCTTTTAAACAGCCCGCAACATAGTAGACAAAGTTCTATTTACTACTTCAGTATGTCCATCAGTTTGGGGATGACATGTAGTACTAAACAACAATTTAGTCCCCAACTTAGCCCATAAAAATGTAGCATCCCAGTTGTCTAACCCCTGTAATGCTACTGGTTATAATAATAAAATGGGCCACTTCCAACATATAGTTGTTGCATCATCATCATATCATGCTCATATCATCATACCACCTTGCATTTGAGCATCATATAAAACCCTTTCTTGTTTGGTTCTTATCTCATGTGCATGATTAATTGTATTTGCCTCTTGATATTGTATTTGGGTCTTAATAAATTGTTAAATGCCCAAGTTGAGTCGGGGGCATCTCTCTTTTTGACTCCACCACCTTATCTTTCACCACCTTTTATATTCCACCATCCAAATAATATGAGCTTGGCATTTTAGTTTTGAGTATCTCTAGCTCATGTTGTTGGTTGGATCCACCCATCATCTTTTGCTTGGCCTTTGCCCACTTTTTGGGAATGCAAGGATTAAAGCCACATGAAATAATGTTGTTTTCACAATATAACCATTGGGCATTAATCATCTTGCATGGGCCTTGCAAGTGCCACCTTTTCCAGTTTTGGTTTATTTGGATTTCTAAATGGATCCCTCCTTCATGGCTTGATCTTGTTTGTGAGTATAAAACCCTAGCTCTCTCTCTCTTTTCCCTTTAGCTAGACCTCACCATGCTCCATGCACACACATGTGCTAATGTGGCATGCACAACCTCTAAAACCATCCCCTCTCTTGGTTCTTGCTTGGCCTATGTTGGAGCATGCATGGACCCAAAAACCCCATCATCATATGCTCATATCTCTCTCCCTCTTTTGCTTGCTTTGTTCTTGTGGAGGCTTGTATGAAGCTTGCATGACCAAGTAGTACCACCTCCTTTCTTACCCCTCTTAGCAACCTCTAAAACCACCCCATGCCTCTCTCTTTTCTACCCTAAACCAAAACCCTAATTACATCTATCCTAAAACTAAACCCTAAACTACACCTCCCTCTAACAAAACCCAAACAACCTACCCCCTCCTCATCCCCACTACCTAGCATGATCCCCTTGCTCTCCCCTCTCCCCACACGTCCGAGGACCCCACCTGCCTGCCCTAGCTACCCCCCACACGCCAGGGACCCTCTAACCCTAGCCCTAGCCCGACCTTCCCCCTCTCCCCTCTTTTCCTCACCTGCCCACGCCTAGCCCTTCCCACACTGCCCGGCCTCCCACGGTGCCCACGCCACCTTGCCTTGCACACGGCGTGCTGAAAACGTGAGCAGGAAAGGTGGCGCCGAAGCCACCTCCCCTCCCACGCCATCCACGCAACCCCCACCTCGCCCTGGCGTTCTTATCCTCTCCCTCCCCCTCCTAGCCTTCCCCAGATCCACCCCAGCGGCGCCCTGCCCTCTCCCCTCTCTGCCCCATCTCCCTCGTCTGCACCCTCGGCCTCCACCGCGTCCAGCCGATCCAGCCGTCAAGTGCGCCATCGAGGAGGCCTGGAAGACCAAGGCCAGCCCCCTGCATCGACCCGTACACGCAGAAGCGGAGGAGAAGGACCGGAGCCGCCCGTACCAGCGCCGCCCGAGCCGGAACCCTAGCCTCGCCGTCATGCGCCTCGGCCTGATCCTCTGCTCCCCGCCCCGATCCAAGCCCTCCATCCGCCTCGCGGTAAGCCACCGACCCTCCTAGACATGCTCTGCACCCGCCTCGCTTCCTGCCGCCGGCGTTCGTTTCGTCGAGCGCTCTCAATTGCAAGATTATATAAATTACACAATTGCCACTAGGATTTAAATAATTCATAACTTTTAATTCCTAAATCCAAATTTAGCAAATGATGAGTCTAAAATGATCAGCTCGACGAGACCTTTCTGTTTATGCTATCCATGACTTCAATTGCAGCATGCATCATATAAATATATATTGAACAACAACTGTTATGGCAATGAAATGTGACTAACACCCACTTAAATGTTATTTTCTTGTCCTCCACACCTCACCCATGCCATGCTACCTTACTTGCCATGTAAATTGTGCATCATTCATCATGGCATGATTGTTTGCTTGACGCATCTTATTCATATGCTTGTGCTCTATATTCATGTTGGCCTTGTTTGTTTGGTTTTTCTCGGATAGACACCTTTGGAGGCTGTATCAAGAGAACCAGGAGCACTACCCAGATATGTCCCTTGCTTCAACAGAGATACCAGGCAAGCACTTCCAAATGCTTGCATACATATAGTACCTATTGCCTCTATCCTATTCTTGCATCATTGAGTCGCGATTGCATAAAATTGAATCCCAAGTATGCATTGCCTTTACTTTTAAACCCCACCAAGCTTGTTTCCTCCATCCCATGAGCCCCTACTATAGGAGTTGTTTGAGCCATGCGAGTCGTAGAACAGCATGTGTAGGGTTTGTGAGAGTCTGATGGATAATGAGGTACTTAAACAACTTAACTTTAGTAGTTGGGATAACTAAAGAAAGTGGCACCGGTGAGCAACATCTGCTATTTGGTTTTCTGCTCACTTGTGTCCCGTAAGACCCCGAGTACTTGATTCCTGTTCCTTGATTTATCGCTATCCACATCCGGGAGGTATATGGGACCCCACAGGCGAGCTTGATTCCGTCTTATTTCTTGGGGCCACAAACTAGTTTGAGGTTTTATTTACTATCTGTACTTATGCCATGCTACTTTCCTGTATTTAAATTGTGCGAGATAGCACCTTTGTAATGTTTAGGTAAGCGGAGTGATTACGCTGTATCGGCGGTCCCGATTGGGGATCTGCTAAACTTCTGACCATTGCGCAACCTTGAGTCCGTCTCGAGCTTGCTTACTCCGTTGGGATCTACTCAAGGGTGGCCCCTGAAATATTTCTGAATCTTGTGATTGTTCAGTCGTGAAAGCCTCGTTGGGTTTTGATTTGGTTTTTCCGAGGTTGATCGAGCGTGTGTTGCTATTGGTGCACCCCGGCCGGGTAAAACTTTCTGAAAGCCGTGTCCGCGGATATGGACGACTTGGAGCACAGTTTCTTGATCATAGACAAGCATAACTAAAGTACCGCCTTAATCTGACTAAATAATTTGACTAGTAAATAGCGCTACACTCATGGAATGGTTAATAAAATTGCCAACGGATGGGGGTTGTTCGTCCGCTTCCTTGTTGGTAAGCAGGGAGGAGGATGGATCGGATGAGATTACCATTATAACTGTTGTACTTACATTCACGGACATCCGTCTATCATTGGTTAGGCGGATGGTTAGCGTTTATCTGTAGAATTGCTAGGGTTTATCCTTTGCTGCAATTGCGTCACCCCAGGTTGTGTCCCCTTTAGAACCATTAAGACTTGCTGAGTACCCTTAGGGTCTCACACGATAAATTCTTGATTCAGATGAACAGGTACCTTCTCAGGACGGATACTGGGTGGAAGAAGCCGAAGATGTGGGCAACGATCGTTCGGTGTAGAGATTAGGAGCGGGATCCATGAGACCTGTAGTTGGGATGTGCTTATTTCTCTGGCATCTTATGCCGATTTGCTTCTTATCCGTACTCGGATCTTGTTTGCCGCTTCCGCATGATACCCTGATGTGTGTTGTATGAGGAGTTATCCTAAAATATAGATTTATCCAGGTCATTTGAATCTTGCCGTATGGCGTTGGTGTATTTTCTTTCTTTCTAGATGGTGTGGCTCTGATGTACTCTTGTATGGTGGCTTGCGTACATACCCACTTGTGTACATAGTTGAAAGGACTACCAGTGAGTGGCTTTTGGGGCCCCACCATACTATTTCAACCACTATCACTCATCCAGGCTTGTATCTAGGAGCGTAGTTCACCGAGGTAGTTACAATTGGTATCGAGCCATCCGACCTTGAGGTTTCAATAAGCAGTCGTTGTCGATCTAGCAAATATTTTGGTAGTTATGTATATTAGGGAAAAACAAAAGCGAGAGTAGGACTGCTTCCATTTTCTTCTTACCCTCCACCCACCCTTTTACGGTAAGGAAGTGCAACGTTTTCAATCCTCTTCTCAAAGTTCAAACTAGGATTCACGTGTTCGGGTTTCCATAGTACCATAGGTTGTGTGTGTGTATGTGTGTAATCCCTTGTCTATCTGTTGCATCCAAGTTGTTATCTTATCGCCTTTGGTTATCAATGTTGGTACATTCCATACCGCAGGCTTTTGTAAACCGACGCAATCTATCTTCCTCGTGTATCCGACGCTATCTTGTTTGGGGTGTTCGTTTCCGTAGTTACCAATCTTTAGGTTTTCGTCGTGAGAAGAAGGGTTAGGATATGTGTTCCACTTGTTCATGTCTTGGAGTAATGATTTGAGTGCGGGATGGAGTCGACCATACCACTACTTGTATCATTCGCTTTTGTATATTGAATTGGTAGAGTCACTAATCTTGATTCGTTAAGTAATTTTCGCATCTATTGGTATTCTAATGCCCAAATTTGTGGAAAATTTTTCTTTGATATGTTGTGTACCACACTCCTTTTCGATCGTGTGCGATATGCTTAATATCTTTTAGGTGCTATGAACTTTGTTGATATTTTAATATCATCTCGATAATTGTATCCTTTAATCTTGGTTAATTCCATCTTGGTACTATTTTGGATTATTATCATTCTCCATTATAGTCTTGACTTGAGTTTTATATCCATGATAGGATGGCTCCCCCACCGGATGAAGAGGACATCCTCCGAATCGGGCTCGGTGTCAAGCATAGCTAATGCTTTGGCGGCAATGCAAGAGAACCAACAGCGCTTTGAGGAGAGTGTCAGAAGGAATGAATTTACTCCACTTCCTCCACCTCCCAAGCGTGGTGACATCAAGAGCTTCCTCAAGTTCAACCCTCGTCAGTTTGATGTCGACCGACCTGCACGCGGATGATTGGCTGCGCGAGATCTCAAGGTTGCTCGAGGCTGCGATGTTCGAGCAGGTGGGTCAAGTGTGCTACTCACCTTCTCAAGGGAGACGCAGCTCTTTGGTGGGAAAACTACTTGAAGGCAAGCTGCACTGGGTTCCAGCCAACTTGGGAGAGGTTCACTGCAGCTTTCAAAGAACAGTTTCTCTCAGAGATTGTGATGGAAAGGATGAAGGAGGCTTTCCTCAACCTGAAGCAGGGAAATGATAACGTCAACACATATATCAGGAACTTTATGAATCTGTCTCGCTATGGTGGTGATGAGGTATCTGATGACAAGAAAAAGCAGAAAAGATTCAGGCAAGGGCTCAATGCGTCGATCAAGTATGCAATCACGCATGCAAGACCGGCAACCTTCCTGGAACTACAACACACAGCACTACAAGAGGAGGCAAGCAGGCAAATGTTCGAGGAGTCCAAGAAACATAACAGGGATGCATCAAGCTCTGCAGTTATGGCAGCTCCTTCTAAGCGGCGTGTCTGGGTTCCTAACACCCCACCGTCGCTCCTGGCTCCACCAAGACCTGCGAGTTTCACGTCAAGGCCACCAAACTTCACCACTGCGGCTCCCAGGGGCTACAACAACCCTTACCTGAGCGCTGGCGGAGTCCCCGCTACTCGCTCCACGTCCAGCTAGTGCTGTTTCGTGTGGAGATCCAGACATCAACACTGGAACTGTCCAATGAAGAACAAAGCTCTCCCTCCACCCCCGCCAAGATCTGCAACAAGCTCTCCTTCGGTTCGTGCACCACCGCCTCGGGCTCTCAACATCAACACTAAGCCCGGTTCTGGTTGTTCGCCAAGCTAAATCAACGCCTCTCAAGCTGAGCTCGCACCTGGAGTTGTAATGGGTATGCTTTCAGTTAACTCAGTCCCTGCACGAGTTCTCTTTGATTCTGGTGCATCGCATTCTTTTGTGTCGCACACGTTCGCAGACGAGAATGGGTTAGCGTTAGTTCCTCTCCAAAAGAAGTTAATGGTTCTTTCTCCTGGAGCAACAATGGCAGCTGCTCAAATCAGTCATGGCAACAAAGTTGACATTGGTGGTTCTTCCTTCTTGGCTTCTTTGATTGTTCTGGGCAACTCTGACATTGATGTCATCTTGGGCATGGATTGGTTGACAGCAAATGCAGCTGTGATTGATTGTGCTGAACGCTCAGTGTCTCTGAAGATTCCTGAAGGCCATATAGTCTTTTCTCCAAGTCTGACTCCTGCTGTCCAGCTCTTTTCCTTGGCAACTCTAAATGATGATGCTATGGAAGCTATTCAGAGGGTACCAGTGGTCTGTGAGTTCCCGGATGTTTTTCCTGAAGAGTTGCCAGGTATGCCTCCGGATCGCGAGGTTGAATTCGTGATTGAGCTTGAACCTGGAACGGCTCCTATCTCCAAGAGGCCATATAAAATGGGTCCTTCTGAGTTGGCTGAACTCAAACGACAACTTGATGAACAAGAGAAGTTGGGTTTCATTCAACATAGCACTTCTTCTTGGGGTAGCCCAACAATCTTTGTGAAGAAGCGTGACAGAACCGATAGGCTATGTGTTGACTACCGGGCTCTAAATGCTAAAACCATCAAGAACAAATATCCTCTCCCTCGGATAAATGATCTATTTGATCAGCTGGCAGGAGCTGTGGTGTTCTCTAAGCTGGACTTGAGAAGTGGTTATCACCAAATCAAAATTCGCAAAGAGGATGTGCCCAAGACAGCTTTCACCACCCGCTATGGCCTGTATGAGTACACGGTCATGTCTTTCGGCCTCACCAACGCACCTGCTACCTTCTCGAGGCTGATGAACTCCGTTTTCATGGAGTACCTGGACAAGTTTGTTGTGGTATATCTGGATGACATTCTGGTTTATTCCAAGTCCAAGGAGGAGCATGAAGAGCACCTACGGTGTGTCCTGAACAAGCTTCGTGAGAACCGCTTGTATGCAAAGTTCTCTAAGTGCGAGTTTTGGCTGCCTGAAGTAACATATCTGGGCCATGTTATCTCTGCCAAGGGCATTGCAGTCAACCCGGAAACCGTGAAAACAATAGTTGAATGGCTTCCTCCTGTGAATGTCAAGGAAGTGCGAAGTTTTCTCGGCTTGGCTAGCTATTGCCGTCGCTTTGTGCAGAACTTCTCAAAGATAGCAAAGCCTCTTACCGATCTCCTCAAGAAAGGCAAGAAGTACCTGTGGACTCCTGCTTGTCAAGAAAGTTTTGAGACACTCAAAGAGAAGCTCACTTCCACACCAGTCTTGGTTCCTCCGGATACATCTAAGCCTTTCCAGATATTCTGCGACGCCTCTTTGCAAGGATTGGGTGCGGTCCTTATGCAAGAGAGACAGGTGGTTTCTTATGCCTCTCGTCAGTTGAAGACGCATGAGATCAACTACCCCACACATGACCTTGAGCTAGCAGCAGTTGTCTTTGCCTTGAAGCTTTGGAGGCACTACTTGCTTGGCAACCGTTGTGAGATCTTCTCGGACCACAAGAGTTTGAAGTATATCTTCACTCAACCGGATCTCAACCTTCGGCAAAGGAGATGGATTGAAGCAATCAATGACTTCGATGTGACCATCAACTACACTCCAGGAAAAGCAAATGTCATGGCAGATGCGCTTAGCCGTAAAGCTTATGTCAACAACCTCATGGTAGAAGAGCAGCAGCCTCTCTTGTGCGAGGAATTCCGTCAGCTCAACCTGGAAATTGTGGAACAAGGGCATCTCCTGAACCTTCAGCTACTCCTCTCTTGGAAGAACAGATTCGTTCTCGTCGACTTGGTGATCCGCACCAAGAAGCTCATCGCTAAGCTTGACCTTCCGAAACGAGTCCTTCCATGTGGATGATCAAGGCGCTCTTCTTTGAACACGGATGTTTGTTCCAAACTACCGGGTCAGAGACCAAGTTCTCAAGGAGGCACATGAGTCGGTTCTTTCTATCCATCCTGGCAGCACAAAGATGTACATGGACTTGAAAACACAATCTTGGTGGCACAGGTTGAAGCGGTATTGTGCCAAGTATGTCTCAGAATGTGATGTCTGTCGCAGAGTCAAGGCTGTCCATCAGAAACCATTTGGTCTTCCACAGCCTTTGAAACCTCCGGAATGGAAATGGGAGAAAGTTGAGATGGACTTCATCACTGGCTTTCCAAGGTCACAGAAGGGCAACAATGCAATTTTTGTTGTCATCGACAGGCTTTCTAAAGTGGCACACTTCTTCCCAGTCAAAGAAACAATTTCGGAATTCGTTGGTGAGCTCTAAATCAACGGATTGTCTCTTTGTATGGGGTTCCACTTGAAATCAGTTCGACCGTGGGAGCATCTTCACCTCAAAGTTGGGAGAGTTTCCAAAAGCTTTGGGAACAAAGTTGAACTTCAGCCTTACCACCCTCGATCGCAAGGACAAGTGGAGAGGATCAATCAGATTCGGAGGATATGCTTAGAGCTTGCGTCATCTCGTTTGGCATGAAGTGGGAAGAATGCCTTCCATATGCTGAATTCTCCTACAACAACGACTTCGGAAGAGTGAAGATGGCACCATTCGAGGCTCTCTATGGGCGCAAGTCAGAACTCCCATTGGTTGGTCGGTGCGGGGAAAGAATCTGGTTTGGCCCGACATTGTAACTCAAGCGGAGGAGAAGGTGCATATCATTACGGAGAACACGAAGATTGCTCGAGTCGTCGAGAGCAACTATGACAGAAGCACAGATATGGTATATGCCCTAGTGATCTCGTCTACCTTCGTGTCACTCCCATGAGAGGAACACACCGCTTGGTATCAAAGGAAAGTTGGCTCCTAGATACATCGGTCCTTTCAAGATACGTGGTAGGAGAGGAGAAGTTGCTTATGCACTTGAGCTTAGGAAAAACTCAAAGTCCATGATGTTTTCCACATCTCTCGCTCAAGAAGTGCTTCAAAGACCCGGCAAGACCGTGGATCATGAGCTAATCGACCTCCAAGAAGATCTGTCTTATCAGGAACACCCACCAAAATCCTTGAGACCCGCAGAGCGAAGGACGCCGCAACAAGTCCATCAAGTTTTGCAAGGTGCGTGATCACACCATTACATTGATGAAGCAACATGGGAGCGTGAAGATGAACTCCGTGCCAACCATCCTTCTCTCTTTGTTTCTCCTTCTTCTTCTTCCTAGAATCTCGGGGCGAGATTCCTGTTTAGTGGGGGAGAGTTGTAGCATCCCAGTTGTCTAACCCCTGTAATGCTACTGGTTATAATAATAAAATGGGCCACTTCCAACATATAGTTGTTGCATCATCATCATATCATGCTCATATCATCATACCACCTTGCATTTGAGCATCATATAAAACCCTTTCTTGTTTGGTTCTTATCTCATGTGCATGATTAATTGTATTTCCCTCTTGATATTGTATTTGGGTCTTAATAAATTGTTAAATGCCCAAGTTGAGTCGGGGGCATCTCTCTTTTTGACTCCACCACCTTTTATATTCCACCATCCAAATAATATGAGCTTGGCATTTTAGTTTTGAGTATCTCTAGCTCATGTTGTTGGTTGGATCCACCCATCATCTTTTGCTTGGCCTTTGCCCACTTTTTGGGAATGCAAGGATTAAAGCCACATGAAATAATGTTGTTTTCACAATATAACCATTGGGCATTAATCATCTTGCATGGGCCTTGCAAGTGCCACCTTTTCCAGTTTTGGTTTATTTGGATTTCTAAATGGATCCCTCCTTCATGGCTTGATCTTGTTTGTGAGTATAAAACCCTAGCTCTCTCCCTCTCTTTTCCCCTTTAGCTAGACCTCACCATGCTCCATGCACACACATGTGCTAATGTGGCATGCACAACCTCTAAAACCATCCCCTCTCTTGGTTCTTGCTTGGCCTATGTTGGAGCATGCATGGACCCAAAAACCCCATCATCATATGCTCATATCTCTCTCCCTCTTTTGCTTGCTTTGTTCTTGTGGAGGCTTGTATGAAGCTTGCATGACCAAGTAGAACCACCTCCTTTCTTACCCCTCTTAGCAACCTCTAAAACCACCCCATGCCTCTCTCTTTTCTACCCTAAACCAAAACCCTAATTACATCTATCCTAAAACTAAACCCTAAACTACACCTCCCTCTAACAAAACCCAAACAACCTACCCCTCCTCATCCCCACTACCTAGCATGATCCCTTGCTCTCCCCTCTCCCCCACACGTCAGGGACCCCACCTGCCGCCCTAGCTACCCCCACGCCAGGACCCTCTAACCCCTAGCCCGACCTTCCCCTCTCCCTCTTTTCCTCCACCTTGCGCCCCAGGTCCACTGCCTGCCTAGCCGCCTACCCCTGCCCGGCCTCCCCTGGTGCCCACGCCACCTTGCCTTGCCTGGCCTGGCCGTGCGAGCACGTGAACAGGAAAGGTGGCGCCGAAGCCACCTCCCCTCCCACGCCATCCACGCAACCCCCACCTCGCCCTGGCGTTCTTATCCTCTCCCTCCCCCTCCTAGCCTTCCCCAGATCCACCCCAGCGGCGCCCTGCCCTCTCCCCTCTCTGCCCCATCTCCCTCGTCTGCACCCTCGGCCTCCACCGCGTCCAGCCGATCCAGCCGTCAAGTGCGCCATCGAGGAGGCCTGGAAGACCAAGGCCAGCCCCCTGCATCGACCCGTACACGCAGAAGCGGAGGAGAAGGACCGGAGCCGCCCGTACCAGCGCCGCCCGAGCCGGAACCCTAGCCTCGCCGTCCGTCTGCCTCGACGCTGATCCTCTGCTCCCCGCCCCGATCCAAGCCCTCCATCCGCCTCGCGGTAAGCCACCGACCCTCCTAGACATGCTCTGCACCCGCCTCGCTTCCTGCCGCCGGCGTTCGTTTCGTCGAGCGCTCTCTGTGCGGCGGCGGCGAGCGTGTTCCTGCTAGCTCCCAGACGCGACCACCCTATCTAGCGCGCGCCCCCCTCACCTACCCCAGCCTAGCCCAGTGGCAGCCGCGTCTGCGCGCGCGCCTCAGATCCCCGGATCGAGTCCCGGCGCGTTCCCCTTTTTCTTCTCTGTCGCGGATGCGTGGTTCAGTTCGTCAGACAGAGCAAGAAATCTGTGCACCTGACCTTTGCGAAGCCCCCCCCAGCTTTTGTTTTGCCAACCCGCGGTCCAGCCGGCCCACTTGTCTGCGTCTGTGTGTTTTTGCAAAAAGGCTCCTGCGTTTTCCTTTAGTCAACCCGCGGTCCCTCTGGTTCCCAGGCACTGGCGTGTGGGTCACCCCACAGCCCCACCTCTGCGACCTGTTGGAGTAGGTTGGTGCAAAAGCGTTTGAGTGTTTAAAATTCAAATTCTGTTAAATAATTTCAAAATTCAATTCAAATTCAGAATTTCTATAACTTTTTCATACTAAATCCAAATTGGGCAAATAATATATGTTTAGATATCAGCAAGATGAGAGGATTCCAAATATGCCATCCTTTTTGCCTTTTGCACAAATAAAATTCCAAGATTATATAAATTACACAATTGCCACTAGGATTTAAATAATTCATAACTTTTAATTCCTAAATCCAAATTTAGCAAATGATGAGTCTAAAATGATCAGCTCGACGAGACCTTTCTGTTTATGCTATCCATGACTTCAATTGCAGCATGCATCATATAAATATATATTGAACAACAACTGTTATGGCAATGAAATGTGACTAACACCCACTTAAATGTTATTTTCTTGTCCTCCACACCTCACCCATGCCATGCTACCTTACTTGCCATGTAAATTGTGCATCATTCATCATGGCATGATTGTTTGCTTGACGCATCTTATTCATATGCTTGTGCTCTATATTCATGTTGGCCTTGTTTGTTTGGTTTTTCTCGGATAGACACTGAGCAGGGGCTGTATCAAGAGAACCAGGAGCACTACCCAGATCTGTCCCTTGCTTCAACAGAGATACCAGGCAAGCACTTCCAAATGCTTGCATACATACAGTACCTATTGCCTCTATCCTATTCTTGCATCATTGAGTCGCGATTGCATTAAATTGAATCCCAAGTATGCATTGCCTTTACTTTTAAACCCCACCAAGCTTGTTTCCTCCATCCCATGAGCCCCTACTATAGGAGTTGTTTGAGCCATGCGAGTCGTAGAACAGCATGTGTAGGGTTTGTGAGAGTCTGATGGATAATGAGGTACTTAAACAACTTAACTTTGAGTAGTTAGGATAACTAAAGAAAGTGGCACCGGTGAGCAACATCTGCTATTTGGTTTTCCTGCTCACTTGTGTCCGTAAGACCGAGTACTTGATTCCTGTTCCTTGATTTATCGCGCTATCCACATCCGGGAGGTATATGGGACCCCCCTGGGCCAGAGCTTGATTCCGTCTTATTTCTTGGGGCCACAAACTAGTTTGAGGTTTTATTTACTATCCTGTACTTATGCCATGCTACTTTCCTGTATTTAAATTGTGCGACAGATAGCACACTGTACTGTTTAGGTAAGCGGAGTGATTACGCGGTATCGACAGTCCCCGATTGGGGATCTGCTGTCGCTTACAGCCATTGGCGCAACCTTGAGTCCGTCTCGGAGCTTGCTTACTCCGTTGCGGGATCTACTCCAAGGGGTGGCCCCCTGAAATATTTCTGAATCTTGTGATTGTTCAGTCGTGAAAGCCTCGTTGGGTTTTGATTTGGTTTTTCCGAGGTTGATCGAGCGTGTGTTGCTATTGGTGCACCCCGGCCGGGTAAAACTTTCGGCCGTGTCGCGGATATGGACGACTTGGAGCAGTTTCTTGATCATAGACAAGCATAACTAAAGTACCGCCTTAATCGACTAAATAATTTGACTAGTAAATAGCGCTACACTCATGGAATGGTTAATAAAATTGCCAGCGGATGGGGTTGTTCGTCCTTCCTTGTTGGTAGCGAGGGAGGAGGATGGATCGGATGAGATTACCATTATAACTGTTGTACTTACATTCACGGACATCCGTCTATCATTGGTTAGGCGGATGGTTAGCGTTATCTCAGAATTGCTAGGGTTTATCCTTTGCTGCAATTCGTCACCCAGGTTGTGTCCCTTTAGAACCATTAAGACTTCTTGAGTACCCTTAGGGTCTCACACGATAAATTCTTGATTCGGATGAGCAGTACCTTCTCGGGCGGATCTTTGGGTGGAAGAAGCCGAAGATGTGGGCAACGATCGTTCGGTGTAGAGATTCCGGGAACGGGGATCCATGAGACCTGTAGTTGGGATGTGCTTATTTCTCTGGCATCTTATGCCGATTTGCTTCTTATCCGTACTCGGATCTTGTTTGCCGCTTCCGCATGATACCCTGATGTGTGTTGTATGAGGAGTTATCCTAAAATATAGATTTATCCAGGTCATTTGAATCTTGCCGTATGGCGTTGGTGTATTTTCTTTCTTTCTAGATGGTGTGGCTCTGATGTACTCTTGTATGGTGGCTTGCGTACATACCCACTTGTGTACGTAGTTGATCCCTTCGCTGCCCACGCCGTCTGACAGTCCGTTGAGAGGGTAGTGGTTGGGACGTCTGAAAGGACTACCAGTGAGTGGCTTTTGGGGCCCCACCGTACTATTTCAACCACTATCACTCATCCAGGCTTGTATCTAGGAGCGTAGTTCACCGAGGTAGTTACAAAAAATCTCCAAAAGTGGCTAAGAAATTTAGTATCACGATCAGAAACAATAGTATTTGGCACACCATGCAAACGAACACTTTCACGAAAGAACAAATCAGCATTATGCGCACAATCATCCGTTTTATGACAAGGAATAAAGTGTGCCATCTTAGAAAACCGATGCACAACAACAAAAATAATATCCCTCCCCTTCTGTGTTTGTGGCAATCCCAAAACAAAGTCCATAGAAATATCCTCCCAAGGAACACTAGGAACAGGAAGAGGCATATATAAACCATGTGGATTAAGGCGAGACTTAGCTTTTTGACAAGTAGTGCAGCGTGCCACAAATCTCTCAACATCTTGACGCATACGTGGCCAAAAGAAGTATGCAGCAAGAACGTACTCCGTATTCTTGACACCAAAGTGTCCCATCAATCCTCCTCCATGCGCCTCCTGTAACAACAAAAGACGAATAGAACTATCTGGAATGCATAGTTTGTTAGCACGGAACACAAATCCATCATTGAAGACGAACTTGTTCCATGTTCTACCATCTCTACAATTCTGCAACACATCTTTAAATTCAGCATCATGCACATATTGTTCCTTAATAGTTTCCAATCCAAATATTTTGAAGTCAAGTTGAGATAACAAAGCATAACGGCGCGACAAAGCATCAGCAATAATATTATATTTACCCTTTTTATGTTTGATAAAATAAGGAAAAGACTCAATAAATTCAACCCACTTTGGATGACGATGATTCAACTTAGCTTGACTACGAATATGCTTCAAAGATTCATGATCAGAATGTATAACAAATTCTTTAGGCCATAGATAATGTTGCCAAGTTTCTAATGTCCGAACCAATGCATATAATTCTTTATCATAAGTAGAATAGTTCAGACTAGCCCCACTCAATTTCTCACTAAAATATGCAACAGGTTTTCCCTCTTGTAATAACACACCTCCCAAACCAATTCCACTAGCATCACATTCAAGCTCAAAAGTCTTATTAAAATCAGGAAGTTGGAGTAAGGGAGCATGTGTTAGCTTATCTTTCAATATGACGAAGGCATGTTGTTGTGCATCGCCCCAAAATCTTTGACAAAGCGCCTATAAAAACCAGTGAGGCCAAGAAAACTCCTCACTTGTGTGACCGTCTTGGGCTGCGGACAATTCTCAATAGCTTCAACCTTGGCTGGATCCACTTCAATACCCTGTGATGTAACAACATAGCCAAGAAACGCAACTCGATTGGTGCAAAAGGTGCACTTCTCAAGATTACCAAACAAACGTGCATCACGTAAAGCATTGAAAACAACATGAAAATGGTCCAAATGATCCTCTAAAGATTTGCTATAAATCAGAATATCATCAAAGTAGACTACCACAAAACGTCCAATGAAAGCACGTAAAACTTCGTTCATTAATCTCATGAAAGTGCTGGGTGCATTAGTTAAACCAAACGGCATCACTAACCACTCATATAAACCGAACTTAGTTTTAAATGTTGTTTTCCATTCATCTCCCAATTTCATACGAATCTGGTGGTAACCACTACGCAAATCAACCTTAGAAAACATGGTAGAGCCACTCAACTCATCAAGCATGTCATCCAAACGTGGAATAGGATGACGATATCGAATAGTAATATTATTGATAGCTCTACAATCAGTACACATGCGTGAAGAACCATCTTTCTTAGGTACCAAAATAATAGGAACAGCACAGGGGCTAAGGGACTCACGAATATGATCTTTGTCGAGTAGTTCCTGGATTTGGCGTTGTATCTCCTTTGTCTCCTCTGGATTGGTTCGATATGGCGCGCGGTTGGGCAACTTTGCACCAGGAATTAGATCAATTTGGTGCTCAATTCCTCTAATAGGAGGTAGTCCTGGTGGCAGCTCAGCGGGGAAGACGTCCTCATATTCCTGCAAAAGGTTAGCAATAGCGGGTGGCAAAGAAGGAGGCATATCCTCAAATGAAAACAAAACCTCTTTGCATACAATTGCATAACATTGAGTATTGTTTACAACTAGTTCAACAATATCAATTTTATTTGCAAGCATACATGGACTCTTCAAACAAATTTCAGTAGCATGTTTAGAATCAGATTTAGTGTTCTTTGGTGGTATAAAATCTGCAGCAACAATCTGATTCTCACTTTTATTTTTCTCCTCAGTTTTAGCTCTACTAGCTCTAGCAAGATCTTTTAAAATCTCTTCGGGAGTCATATGTTTTAGTCCAATTTTCTTGCCATCATGCATAAGAGAATAGTGATTAGTTTTTCCATTATGAACAGATTTTCTATCAAATTGCCATGGTCTACCAAGTAACAAAGAACAAGCTTGCATAGGTACAACATCACAATCAACAAAATCAGAATATGTACCAATAGTAAAATGCACGCGTACCGTTCTTGTTACCTTGATCTTGCGAGAACTCTCAAACCATTGGATGTAATATGAATGTGTGCGTTGTCTTGTTGGAAGTGCAAACTTCTCTACCATGTCAACACTAGCCAAATTATTACAACTCCCTCCATCAATGATGATTCGTATAGCTCTTTCCTTTACGACACCACGTGTTTGGAACAGGTTGTGGCGTTGATCTTGTTCAGATTTGCTCAATTGTACACTGAACACATGTTGTGTAATTAAGATCTTGTATTGATCAGCAGCTTCAGCTCCCATTACCTCTTTCTCTTCATCAGCATCAGAATTGTCTCCATCTCGAGCAAAAATAAGGGCTAATGCACCTTCATCAAAGTCACTCGCTGAATCGTATTGACCATCATCACGCACCATCATCACACATTGTGTTGTGCACTGTCTCTCAATATGACCAAAACCCCAGCACTTGCGGCATTGTATATTCTTTGTTTTACCCATGGAAGCCATAGAAGATGCACTACGAGCAGGAGCATTGGATGACGGTGGAGGAGCAGCTGGAAATCTTGTGGTGGCCTTGGATGTGGTAGTAGCTGGTGGCGAATCACGAGAAGGAGGCACTGATTGTCGGGATGTTCAAGTGGATGTGCGACTTGGAGAATTATTAGTCCTCCTCCATGGTGTTTGGCGATCCTGCACTTCAAGTTCAGCTTTGCAAGCAAGATGAAACAAACGAGTGATAGAATTATATTCCTTATAATCTAATATGTGTTGAATGTCCTTGTTTAATCCACCAAAGAAACGTGCAAGCATTTGTTCAGTAGATTCAACAAGACCACACCGAACCATCCCCGTTTGCAATTCGTGATAATACTCTTCTACAAAAAAATTTCCTTGTTCTAAACGTGTCAGATTCTTAAGTAAATCACGTTGATAAGTGGGAGGTACAAAACGAACACGCGTAGCAGTTTTTAAAGCATTACAATTACTAGGAATAGTAGTAGGATTTAAACGACAATATTCAGACCACCAAAGGGAAGAAAATTTAGTAAATTCACATGTAGCAGCACTAACACGCATATTCTCAGGATATTTTAAACATGCAAAGAGTTGTTCTACTTCCATCTCCCATGTAAGATATGCATCAGGATTATATTTACCCTCAAAAGATGGAATATTTAATTTAAGCTTTGCAACATGATCATCATCATGTTGCGGTGGTAACGTCGGGGACGACCAGCAGGGTGTGGAGGTTGTTCAACCTCCTCGTCAAACAGATCGTCGTCGCCGGGGTCGTAGTAGTACCCGTTGTCTGTCCCCAATGTCGCAGCGGCGGAAGTCCGAGGTGCGTCCGCGGCGATATCCACTGAGGTGCGGCGGCAGCCAGCGATCGACCCGTGATCGGAATGCGTCGTGCGCCATGCCAAGGTGCCAATGGGACGGGTGCGGGTGCGGGTGCGGGTGCCGGCAATCTGGCCAAAACCTCCTTGAACCGAGCGTCAAGCTTATCGTTGAAGGATTTCTCGAGCCCATCGATCTTGTCCATGGTGTTGGTGAGCTTGGTGTCAAACTCCCCTAGGCGTGCATCCACATCTTCAGCGCGACCGACCAAGAGCTCGGAGAAGTGGGCATGTAGTTCTTGGTTCGTCATTGTGGCAGGGTTCCGAAGTATCTTTCATGGTTAGTCCTTTAAAAAGCACAGGTATTTACTACGGAAATATGGTGGAAGGCACGCGTAATCCGTCAATCAATATACGAAGCTCTTACAAGTTCTTACCAAACATCAGGAAAAGGCGATGTGCAACTGCGAGGATCAGTGGGTCCAGAGATTGAACCGAGCGATTACCGGGAGTCGAGACACCGTACGTGGATAATATCTGTGGAGCTCTAGGAAGGCTTAGCAAAGGGGTTAGCAATTATCAAAACATCAATGCAAAAGTTGAAAGAATGCTCAACGACGGTACTGTGTTGGTCCTAGGCTAGACCGTACTAGAGACGCGAGCCTAGATCACCAACGATGTCATGACGTGACACAACAAGCAATGTATGATGATATGGTACCCTGAAAAGCGAACCGAGATGGTGAAAATCACTATGATGGTGAGTGTTTAGAACTGATCTACGGGGTATAAAAATAGGTTAGCCCCAAAAATTTTTTTTCGAATTTTTTATAATATGCTCCGGAAAGCGCGCAGGCGCCAAAAAAATATCGCTATAACGGCCGATGGAGAAAAGTGATCCCCAGGGTCGAAAAACAGTATAGACAGAAAAAAAATTGGAGGCGGTTCCAAAATTTTTTTTGCTCTCCTTCTGGACTTACGACCGAACTCTGAGCTCGACACGGACTTTTTCTTAACACGGAAACAACAAAGAAGGAAAGTAAAAAGAAATAACTAGGAAACAAAAACTCAACTCGGACTCGTGCCGCAGCAGGAAAGGTGTTCGGATCCGTGTCGCGGTAGGAAGGCGGTGGCGGAGTTTTATGGTTTATGGAGGCTGGGTGTATGCGGCGGCATATGGTGGCAGAATATGGTGGTGGTGATCTGTGAGCGTGGCGGTGACTACTATGATCAGAACTCGAAACTCTAAGGGACGAGACACTAAGACCAGCAACTCGACGCGACGATGTAGACACAAATTCAACAATGCAAAAACTGAAAAGATAATGCGAGGAGTAGATTGGTGATGGGATGGATCTAAACTCTAACTATGTTTTTGGCTTTCTCGTGGGTTATAGGTAAAATAGATCTAATCTACGAAAGCAGTAAAATCTGACCGAGCAACCTGAAATCTGATACCACTTGATCGGGCAAAGGTGTCCGATCTTTCGATGAGATGGTGATAATCAATTTGGTGGAGTTCGGGCTTGACGATCCGACTACACGTGCGAGCACGAGCGCCAATGCAATCGCTAGGCCAATCTCCTAGAGGTTACCGATACTGCGGGAACACGATCAGCTTGACCAGCGAGGGTCTTAATTCCTACCTGAAATCGAGAACAAGTAAGAATTAATATTGCAATCAAGATGTTGCGGATTAAGAGGAAAGCTTTATTGAAAAGGTGGGATCCTGTATAGGTGCGAAGTACAAGAGGCCTCTGCGACGCTCGAGCCTTGGCGAAGTTGCTATGAAGGCTAACTTAATGTCTAAACAAAATCCAAGGCTAAAGTGACGGCTATAGGGAGTATTTAAGGAGGAAAAGGTGGGGTTTCGGCCAGCCATAGAAGTGGTGGCCGAATCCAACCCTAGAAGTCCTTTTCTCCTCAAATACGGACTCTAAAAAGTGGCTAATTAAAATCCTGCGAAAATTACATGGGCCTGGCCCAAAATGAAGGTGTCACAGTACCATACTAAGCTCGAATTTGTGTAGTATTAATCTTGAATATTTCGTCCAAGCCTTCTTTCTTCATTATGGTGGCCTCAAAGTTCTAAAATCTTCATCCGTGGCCTTCTCTTCAATCATCTCATGCTTGCTGCCATCTCCATGCATGGCCATGCTCCAATGCTTGTCCCTCTCATCCATGCTTCGTCCATCATTCCTAAGAGTAATAAATACATCTGATTTAGGCATCATCATATTCTCATGTATGTGAGGAATAGTTCCAAGAAACGAAAGTACCTGATAGTTAAGTTGTTTGGCACGAGATCTTGTGATAGGTCCTTGTATGTGTGTAGTTGTAGGTACAACGGTTGTATCAATAGATGGGATGTCCATATCACTAATGCTGGGATGTTACAAATGTTATATCACGGGAACGAGAAAAGAGTGCATGTCGGTAACGAGATCAAACTTGGTATGGAGATACCGATGATCGAATCTCGAACATGTAATATATCGCGAGACAAAGGCATTGAGTTACATGCGTATAAGGTTCACACGATCACAAAAGTCATCGTTGAATATGTGGGAGTCAGAACGGATCTCCAGGTCCCGCTGCTGATTATTGATCGGAGAGGGGTATCGATCATGTCTACATTATTCGTGAACCGTAGGGTGACACTTAAGGGATACCGACACCATTCGGAGCAAAAGATATGCCAGAGAAAGAAAAAGGAAAACGTGGGAATTTATTTCACTAGACACCGGAACTGTTTCGGTTGAAATTGATGAATCTGGTTCTGCATGTGAAATTGAAATGTTGTAAGGGGTTTTATGTGAATGTTTTAATTCAAATAATGCAAAATTATGAATAAATAAATAAAAGAGTTTTATTTAATGAGAGATTGCATTAAATTTGGTGGAAATTTAATGGAGGTGAGTGGAATTTTGAGTGGGTGGCTATTTATGTGAGTGGGAGCTCCACCCACATGAATGTGGAAGAGGTGGGGGCACCTCCATGGCTGCCACTCCATGGGAGGGTGCTGACGCCCCTCTCCCTATAAAAGCACCGCACTCCCTCCTCTCATCACACACCTCCTCATGAAGGATCTCTCCCCCCTATAGAATTTCCCCATGGTCTCGGATCAGCGAGATACATGTTCCCGGTGGCTTTTCCTAGAAGGATTTATTTCTTCTGCTGCTTCGCTGGAGAGAGGGCGCGGAGGTTGTCGGGGTACCCGGATGTGTGTGCGATCACAGATGCACCACTGCTTTGCGGTGCTGGACCGGCTGGCCCAGATGGACTTCATCACGATCTTGAGATCGGCAAGCGTTCGACTACATCATCCATGAGTACAACCTTGTTAACGCTATTCGGTCTTCGAGGGTATGTATTCTATGGATGTATATCCACCCATTGCTTGTATCTAGTAGACAGATCTTGGTACATAGTTGTTCCCATCATAGGTAAATTTTTTTTCTATTCTGTGAATGTCACATTCCAAAATTTTCCAAATTTTGAAATGTGAAAAATAAATAAACAAAATAAATAATTGATGAAATTTAGGGTGAAAAGAAACTTTTTGATTCCAAATGGAAACATCAAAACCCAATTTGAACAAATAAAATCCTAAAGGGATTTAAAAAGATAAACAGATATTAAATGAAATTATAAAAGTTGGAATCACCATTTTTGGATCCTTAAATAAAAAGATATGGATTTTATAAGAAAAGGAAGAAATAAATAAATAAGGACTATTTTAAAAAGCCAAATTAATCTTGGCCAAACGAATGAAATGAAAGATTTTTGTTTAATAAAAATAGTAAAGGATTATTTAAATAAAATCATAAGGATTTATTAATATCCAATTTTATTTAAATAAAGACAATTCCCTATTTAAATGAACATTAAAACATATTAAAATATTTTAAATAATAATAATAATAATTCAAAGTGAAGTTATTTTGAATAAATAAAACCTACTAAAAAAGGTTTGGTAAAATTTAGAATTCAAAATAAAGTTTGAAAATATAATTAAAACCTTATTTGAATTAAGACAAGGGCCTATTTTAAATAATTAATATGCCCTAAAGGAATAAAAGAAATACTCTAAATTGGACTTTAGAATATGTTAATAAACAATATTAAAATATACCCAAAGTTTGGCAAAGGTTTGAATTTAAAAGGGGTTTGAATTATTTGAAAAAAAATCAAAACAGAATAATAGAAAAGGAAAAAGAGAAAGATCAGGAATAAAAAAGGGGGAAACAAACCCAGCCTAGTAGCAAGGCCCAGTCCAGCCCAGCAACAAGCCCAACTCATCTCTCCCCGCAGCGAAATGTTTTCCACCCGGTAGCACACCCGTGCAGTCAGTGACCCCTGGACCCCACCGTTCTTCTCTCTCTCTCAGACAACCAGACCCCACCTGCCAGATCGTCCCTTCCACCCATGACCTGTTCTTCCTCACCTTGCTACCGTTCTTAGTCATAATTTCCTCGCGTAAATTCGTTTCAATACACGAGTTAATCTCGCCCACAACCACTCCCTCATAAACGCCTACGCCCCCTCTTCCATTCCCCCAAACATCACCTCCTCTCGGCCACCAGGCTGCACGAATTGCAAGCCCAAGCAACCCCCGCTCCGACGAGGTCCTCCATTGATTCCGGCGAGGACAGTCACCACATTGGCACCTTCTTTGCACGAGCTTGACTAGCAGCTTCTTGGGCATCTCCCTGTACCACTCACTCACTCGCGCGCGCTCCGAATAGTCGGCAAGGATGACCTCTGAACGCCGCCACCTCTGCTCCAAACTCCAGCGACGCCCTAGTATCCTCTGAACTTCCCCTCTTTCTCTAGTTGGTACGAGTATGATCCCCAGCACCGTATGCATCTAACCCCACTCTCTGTTTGCCTTAGCGCTCCCTGAAACCTTGTCTCCGACAATGACCAGATGAACCCGACGCCGCCGCTAGCTCCGGCGAGCAATCCCTGACTCCACCGTGCGCCCCTTGGACAGCTACGACCACGTCGAGCTTCTCTACACTCCTGCGAACCCTGTGAGCACCTCCATTCCCTCTCTTGATTCCTGGTTCACCGGCAACTTCACTGATAGAGCCGCGCCGCCGCGCAGCCGCCGTCTAGCGCCGCCAGTTCCTGGCAGGTGCGATGGAGCCGTTAGATCTTCATCGTATGGCTCAGATTAGATTTAAAGCGAAACGGTATCATACGCTGTGTGCCATGCGAGTTAAGTAGCTCCAACGCACCGCATCAGTCGATCCCAGCGAAGCGGTATCGTCCAATAAAATTAAGACACGTGTCTGCCCTGTTTGAATAAAATTCCAGAAATGATTTTGGATTGATTAAACTTGCAAAATTCATAACTTTAAATCCACACGTCCAATTTTGCAAACTTTATATCATTGGAATCAGGAAAACATAACCTTTGAAACCATGCAATTTGTTTAATGAATTGCTTCTGTAAAATTGGTTGTTTATGCAGAAACATGTTTAGGCCTATTTTGAGTATAAAATTTATTCTAAAAATATTTGTAGGGTAAAATCTTTTGTAAATGGATTGTTTTGAACCTACTGACCCTAATAACCAACTTGTAGATTTAAAAGTATATTTGGTGACACATAGGAATTAAATCTTTGAATAAAAGAATTTCTAGCTAAATAAAAATATTGATTATGGTTTAAAATGCTTTTAAAGTAAAACCTTTTGGAAAATTATGTGATTTAAACTCTCTGACCCTAATCACCAAATTTTGGGATTTGAAAACATATTTGATGAACCTTAGTAAAATATTACTTTGTTAAAAGCATTTCTAGCAAATAAAAATATTACTTTGAATTAAAAATGGAGTTTGGATGAAACCTTTTGCAAATGGATTAATATTAAAACACTTTGACCATAAACACTAACATTTGTGTTTAAAGAATATATTTGGCTAACCGTACAAATTATTACTTTGATTTAAATCATTTCTAGCAAAACAAAATGATTTAAATGGCCATTTTCACTAACTAGAACTTAAAAGATTTTACCACTTTTGTAAATGACCAATGGGAGCTTTACAATGTTTAGAGCCTAATAAAACCCACTTTTCCAATTAAAACAATCTTTTGCATGCTTGCATGCATTGCTTTATTTTATTATTTTATGTGGTGAATTGTTTGAATGTTAGTTTGAATATTGCTTGCTTGATTGAATTGTAGTGAATTTTGAAGAGTGTGATATTTGAAAGATCAAGGAGTGACCCAATATTCTCTACTAAAAAGGAAAGTGAGACTATCATCCATGACCTACTATTTTCATTACACTTAGTGGATTTTTGTAGCATGCATGATAGGACTACTATATTTCTATGTTATGCTATATCCTATTAGGATATCCTTATACCTTCCTTAGTGACAACATTGTAGTTGTAGTATGCTTAGCCCTGCTATATATTTGGGATGGAATACATGATATGATTATATAAATTGTTGGAAAAATATATATTTTATATAATAAAACAAGTACTCAATGAACCACCTAGGTGGAATGAGGATACTCAATTTTGGACAAGGTGGCAACAAAGGGAACCATGTTTATATGGCTATCTTTTTGTATGTGCACTAGAAGAAAACCACCCAGGGACTTAGATATTGAACAAGTTTCTCGTATAGTGGCTTCCGTGTACAGCCACATGCTAAATGGGCTCTGGCTTAGTCAACTACATAGTGGAAGACCCTTGCATTGGCATTTTCAGGTAAACTAGAATTGTGTATTGGAAATATATCCTAACATTGGTGCCTGGTTGACAAGCTAGTATTGTGTATTGGGAGGACTTCTATGGAAAGACTTTGTCACATTCTCGATCTACCGGTACTCCATTTGGTGAGTACTTATCCAGCGACCACTGGTGGCGTCAAGACGAGATTGTGTCATGTGGGTAAAGTGTACAACTTCTGTAGAAGATCAAAATTCTAAGTACTTAGCCGTGTCCCCGGTTACGGACAACTCTGAGCAACTAAGGCCTGAAGCTATGGAAGATCTCGACATTCCAATTTCTCAAAGTAAAACTTGATGGTGTCAACAAAGGTATTAGAAGCACTTGGAGTTTTCCAAGGAGTTCAGAAAGATTTTCAAAAGATCAAAACTATTTTGAAAAGATAGGATAAAACTATATTTCTTTCTGCAAATGAGCCTAAACCCTACTTAGCCAAACATGCATGTATTGATAGGATCCACTTATTTCTACATAGTAGTGAAACTTGCCAATACAATTCAAATGTATTGACCCTGGTGGCTGCAACTTATTATGTTATAGGTTTGTTTGATGTTAGTGAAGTGTGCTGAATAGGATTACAAGTCTACAACCAACATGATTGCCTGTGGCACTTTGAAGATGAAGGACTCCATGCTATAGTTATTTCTGCTGCATTGTAATGAGATGTCCAAATGAGCTATGTAAGATGTAATGAATTATTTTATTCCTGGTTATAAAGTTGTATTATGACCTTTGTTTCTTGATATTACATCTCAACTGTGGATGCTAGCTATTGATCCAGGGACTAGCATTGTAAACACAGGGATCTCTAACTTATTAAAGGTTGGGACCTTTACATATGGTATCAGAGAACTGTGTTGCCTGTAGGATTGTAAACCTAGGATTGGACAAAACCCCTTAGAAAAATAGGAGTTGTATTTGTTCCAAAAACTTATTTACAAACAATCTTGTAAACTCTTTCCTCAACATTTTTGGTTTTGATTCTACATCTCTTCCTTTTCAACTTGATGGACAAAGCCTTCACCATGACCAATGGCTTCAACTTTAGTTTCACCAAGGACTTGAACTTAGACATCACTAAGGACTACAATTGAGAACCAAGAGACATTAGATTGCCTACCAACTATCTAAGACATTGATATCATGTTAGAGTATGGATCATATTGACCTATGAGGTATGACTATACTAGGTTGATTGTTTCAAGAAAACTTGTTGTTTCTTTCAACTCATGATTTAAACTCATAGGTTGTTAAGTGATTAGTTGCTTGTTGATTGTTTGATTGAACTTGATTCTTTTGGGTGGTGTGTTAGAACTTCTTTAGACCTATCCATCATTACTTATCCCTATCAAACCAACACATTCCTCCCCGTCGTGCCAAACCCAACCAAAACAACAACAACAACAACAACAACAACATCACTCCCGAGATGCAGCAGTTGATGACAGCTCAAGCTCAAATGATGCAGATGATGACGCAGTTTATGCAAAATCAGAATCAGAACAACAATAACAACAACAACAACAATCAGAATAATCCTCCAGCACCTGACATGCTCACGAAGTTTCTGAAACTAAGGCCTGCAAGGTTCTCTGGAACAACTGACCCAATGGTAGCCAATGATTGGTTACGTTCGGTGAATAAGGACTTAGTGACTGTTGGCTGCACCGACAAGGAAAAAATTATGTTTGCAGCATATTTGCTCGAAGGACCAGCAGCAACATGGTGGGACAACTTTCAGATCACCACTCCCCTTGAGGATGTGACTTGGGCTATTTTTGAGGATGGTTTCCGTACAGCTCACATCTCATATGGGGTGATGAACTTGAAGAAAAAGGAGTTCCACAATCTGAAACAGCATCACCTCAGTGTGGCTAAATACATTGAGGAGTTCAACAATCTGGCACGCTATGCACCGGATGAAGTTGATACAGATGCTAAGAGGAAAGATAAATTCCTCAAAGGACTTAATGATGAGTTGAACCTGCAGCTGTATGTTGCCTATGTCCCAACTTATCAATCACTATGTGACAAAGCCACCATCTTGGAAAACAAGATTAATCAAGTTGAGAAAATAAAGAGAAAGCATAACCTCAAGTATCACTCAGGATCATCACAAAAGAAGCATTCATTCAAAAAGAGCAATGAGGATTCTGAACCACATCAGTATCACCACAACAACAATGGAAGTGATAATAATGGAAATGATACTAACAATGGAGATGACCTTGGACAGAACCAACAGGGAAAATCCAGGACGAAAGATATTAGCCAGTTGCAGTGCTATAATTGTAAGGAACTTGGACACTATGCATCAGACTATCCTGAGAAGAAAAAGAAAAAGGATGCTAGAAACTCCAATGGAAATGACTCCAATTTGACCAAGAAAGGACATGTGAACCACATTGACATGTATGGAACCCTTGAAGAAATAGAGGATGTGGATGTCCGGAATTAGTTAACTCAGTTGAGTCAAATAAGGATTCCTTGTTGGATATCAATCATTAAACCCATAGTCAAGTGAACCATCAACGTAACCCTATAAGACTTTCTTTTAAGGGGGTAGTACCCAAGTTGTCATCAAGCCAACTTGTAACCTCAAGCCTTCCCAAATCTCGGGACGAGATTTCTTTTAAGCGTGGTAGCCTGTCACATCCCAAAATTTTACAAATTTTGAAATGTGAAAAATAAATAAACAAAATAAATAATTGATGAAATTTAGGGTGAAAAGAAACTTTTTGATTCCAAATGGAAACATCAAAACCCAGTTTTAACAAATAAAATCCTAAAGGGATTTAAAAAGATAAACAAATATTAAATGAAATTATAAAAGTTGGAATCACCATTTTTGGATCCTTAAATAAAAAGATATGGATTTTATAAGCAAAGAAGAAATAAATAAATAAGGACTATTTTAAAAAGCCAAAATAAATCTTTGCCAAACAAATGAAATGAAAGATTTTTGTTTAATAAAAATAGTAAAGGATTATTTAAATAAAATCATTAGGATTTATTAATATCCAATTTTATTTAAATAAAGACAATTCCCAATTTAAATGAACATTAAAACATATTAAAATATTTTAAATAATAATAATAATTCAAAATGAAGTTATTTTGAATAAATAAAACCTACTAAAAAGGTTTGGTAAAATTTAGAATTCAAAATAAAGTTTGAAAACATAATTAAAACCTTATTTGAATTAAGACAAGGGCCTATTTTAAATAATTAATATGCCCTAAAGGAATAAAAGAAATACTCTAAATTGGACTTTAGAATATGTTAATAAACAGTATTAAAATATACTCAAAGTTTGGCAAAGGTTTGATTTCAAAGGGGTTTGAATTATTTGAACAACAATCAAAACCGAATAATAGAAAAGGAACAATAAAAAGATCAGGAATAAAAAAAGGGAAACAAACTCAGCCCAGCAGCAAGGCCCGGTCCAGCCCAGCAACAAGCCCAACTCATCTCTCCCCGCAGCGAAACATTTTCCACCCGGCAGCACACCCGCGCAGTCAATGACCCCTGGACCCCACCATTCTTCTCTCTCTCACAGACAACCAGACCCCACCTGCCAGATCATCCCTTCCACCCGCGACCTGTTCTTCCTCACCTTGTTGCCGTTCTCAGTCATAATTTCCTCGCGTAAATTCGTTTCAATACACGAGTTAATCTCGCCTGCGACCACTCCCTCATAAACGCCTACGCCCCCTCTTCCATTCCCCCCAAACATCGCCTCTTCTCGGCCACCAGGCCGCACGAATTGCAAGCCCAAGCAACCACGGCTCCGACAAGGTCCTCCATCGATTCCGGCGAGGACAGTCACCCCCTCGGCCCCTGCTTTGCACGAGATTGACCAGCAGCTTCTTGCGCATCTCCTTGTACCACTCACTCGCTCGCGTGCGCTATGAATCATCGTCAAGGATGACCTCTGAACGTCGCCGCCTCTGCTCCAAACTCCGGCGATGCCCTGGTATCCTCTGACCTTCCCCTCTTTCTCTAGTTGATACGAGTATGATCCCCAGCACCGTACGCATCTAACTCCATTCTCTGTTTTCCTTAGTGTGCCCTCAAACCTCGTCTCCGACAACGACTAGACGAACCCGACGCCGCCGCTAGCTCCGGCGAGCAATCCCTGACTCCACCGTGCTCCCCTTGGACTGCTACGACCACGTCGAGCTTCTCTGCACCCCTGCAAAGTCTGTGAGCACCTACGTTCCCTCTCTTGCTTCCTGGTTCGCCGGCAACTTCACTGACAGAGCCGCGCAGCCGCCGTCTAGCGCCGCCAGTTCCTGGCATGTGCGATGTAGCCGTTAGATCTTCATCTCACGGCTCAGATTAAATTGAAAGCGATGCGGTATTAGACGTTGTGTGTCGTGTGATTTAAGTAGATACAACGCACCGCATCAGTCCATCCCAGCAAAGCGTTATCGTCCAATAAAATTAAGACACGTGTCTGCCCTGTTTGAATAAAATTCCAGAAATGATTTTGGATTGATTAAACTTGCAAAATTCATAACTTTAAATCCACACGTCCAAATTTTTCAAACTTTATATCATTGGAATCAGGAAAACATAACCTTTTAAACCATGTAATTTGTTTAATGAATTGCTTCTGTCAAATTGGTTGTTTATGCAGAAACATGTTTAGGCCTATTTTGAGTATAAAATTTATTCTAAAAATATTTGTAGGGTAAAATCTTTTGTAAATGGATTGTTTTGAACCTACTGACCCTAATAACCAACTTGTAGATTTAAAAGTATATTTGGTGACACTTAGGAATTAAATCTTTGAATAAAAGCATTTCTAGCTAAATAAAAATATTGATTATGGTTTAAAAATGCTTTTAAAGTAAAACCTTTTGGAAAATGATGTGATTTAAGCTCTCTGACCCTAATCACAAAATTTTGGGATTTGAAAACATATTTGATGAACCTTAGTAAAATATTACTTTGTTAAAAGCATTTCTAGTAAAAAAATATTACTTTGAATTAAAAATGGAGTTTGGATGAAACCTTTTGCAAATGGATTAATATTAAAACACTTTGACCATACACACTAACATTTGTGTTTAAAGAATATATTTGGCTAACCCTACAAATTATTACTTTGATTTAAATCATTTCTAGCAAAACAAAATGATTTAAATGTCCATTTTCACTAACTAGAACTTAAAAGATTTTACCACTTTTGTAAATGACCAATGGGAGCTTTACAATGTTTAGAGCCTAATAAAACCCACTTTTCCAAATAAAACAATCTTTTGCATGATTGCATGCATTGCTTTATTTTATTATTTTATGTGGTGAATTGTTTGAATGTTAGTTTGAATATTGCTTGCTTGATTGAATTGTAGTGAATTTTGAAGAGTGTGATATTTGAAAGATCAAGGAGTGACCCAATATTCTCTACTAAAAAGGAAAGTGACACTATCATCCGTGACCTACTATTTTCATTACACTTAGTGGATTTTTGTAGCATGCATGATAGGACTACTATATTTCTATGTTATGCTATATCCTATTAGGATATCCTTATACCTTCCTTAGTGAAAACATTGTAGTTGTAGTATGCTTAGCCCTGCTATATATTTGGGATGGAATACATGATATGATTATATAAAGTGTTGGAAAAATATATATTTTATATAATAAAACAAGTACTCAATTAACCACCTCGGTGGAATGAGGATACTCAATTTTGGACAAGGTGGCAACAAAGGGAACCATGTTTATATGGCTATCTTTTTGTATGTGCACTAGAAGAAAACCACCCAGGGACTTAGATATTGAACAAGTTTCTCGTATAGTGGCTTCCGTGTACAGCCACATGCTAAATGGGATCTGGCTTAGTCAACTACATAGTGGAAGACCCTTGCATTGGCATTTTCAGGTAAACTAGAATTGTGTATTGGAAATATATCCTAACATTGGTGCCTAGTTGACAATCTAGTATTGTGTATTGGGAGGACTTCTATGGAAAGACTTTGTCACATTCTGGATCTACCGGTACTCCATTTGGTGAGTACTTATCCAGCGGCCACTGGTGGCGTCAAGACGAGATTGTGTCATGTGGGTAAAGTGTACAACTTCTGCAGAAGATAAAAATTCTAAGTACTTAGCCGTGTCCCCGGTTACGGACAACTCTGAGCAACTAAGGCCTGAAGCTATGTAAGATCTCGACATTCCAATTTCTCAAAGTAAAACTTGATGGTGTCAACAAAGGGATTAGAAGCACTTGGAGTTTTCCAAGGAGTTCAGAAAGATTTTCAAAAGATCAAACTATTTTGATAAGATAGGATAAAACTATATTGCTTTCTGCAAATGAGCCTAAACCCTACTTAGCCAAATATGCATGTATTGATAGGATCCACTTATTTCTACATAGTAGTGAAAATTGCCAATACACTTCAAATGTATTGACCCTTGTGGCTGCAACTTATTATGTTGCAGGTTTGTTTGATGTTAGTGAAGTGTGTTGAATAGGATTACAAGTCTACAACCAACATGATTGCCTGTGGCACTTTGAAGATGAAGGACTCCATGCTATAGTTATTTCCGCTGCATTCTAATGAGATAGCCAAATGAGCTATGTAAGATGTAATGAATTATTTTATTCCCGGTTATAAAGTTGTATTATGACCTTTGTTTCTTGATATTACATCTTAACTGTGGATGCTAGCTATTGATCCAGGGACTAGCATTGTAAACACAGGGATCTCTACCTTATTAAAGGTTGGGACCTTTACAGCGAACCCTTCACATTAATAACCATAATCTTTGTATTGGGACAATTCCCCTTAAAGTGACCCTTGCCACCACAGGTATGGAACTCCATGTCGCGATTACGGGCAGTAGACATATTGGAACCGGTACCACTAGATGTAGGAGTAGGCTTCTTTGTGTTGGACACATTGGAAGAAGGTTTGGTTGATGTAGAAGGACGATCATCAGATCGTGTAGTAGATGAAGGTGAATATGGCGCTGACCGAGAAGAAAAACGTCCACCTCCTATAGAATGAGCTTTAAACTGAGCCTCTTCTGCAAATTGGACTTCAGCCTCTGTAGCATGATGCAAAAACTCATTCATATCATTATAACTATGATGCCTAACAATGCTTTTGATGTTATACTTCAAACCATGGAGAAAACACTGCATAGACATCTCAATAGATTCATGGACCCTTGCACTCTGTAGCAACAACTCCATCTCCATATAGCATGCATCAACTGTCATGACACCTTGTTACAATTGTGTTAACTTGTCATAAACTAAAGAAAAATATTTGGTTGGAACAAAACGAGCTCGCAACACTTCCTTCATGGCTCTCCAATTGACAATAGGGTCACCATCCTCATATCGTGATCGATAAACACCATCCCACCAACACAAAGAATAGCTAACAAATTCATAGGAAGCAAGTTTAACCTTCCTATCTTCAGTATAGTCATGTAAATGCCACAATTTCTCAATCTTGAGATCCCATGTGAGATATTCTTCAACATCAGTAGATCCCTCAAATCTTGGAATAGAAAACTTTGGCTTACCCAAATCGTCATCTTGTTAAACTTGGAGTGGAATATGCTAGGAACCAAGTGGCGTAAAACCACTACCATGATTAGCAACTCCACCTCCACAACCAATGGAATTTGCAGCAGAATTGTCACCAAAGACACTATCATCATCAACAACATCAAGATGAGGTAGTGGACGTTGCTCTATAGCAAGGCGCAAAGATGTCATGGACTGCGTCATAGCTTGGAGTATGTAGTGGGGATGTAGGTATGGATACCGTGCGGGATCTGCCGGAGACCAGTGTGGGCCTCCTCGCCGGCGGCTACGGCGGAAGAGGGGACGGGTGTCTAGACGGGGATGGTGGCTAACTTTGATGCCTCGACGGGGGCTTGTATGGGGACAACGGGCTCCTCACCAGCGGCTACGGCAGAAGCGGGGATGGGGATCTAGACGGGGACGGCGACTGCCTTCGATGCCTCTACGAGGGCCTGTACAGGGATCGGGGCCTCCTTGTCGATGGCCTTGGAAGCGATGATGGCCACCGCGTCATTCTTCTCCATCGCCAGCGTGGTTGGGGTTTTCTTGGGGGTTTGCAAAAGGTGATGGGATAGTGGAGATGGTTGCGTGAGTGAGTGAGCGAGTGATGAAGGAGAGTGAGGAGGCCTCTATAAAGGTGAAGGGAGGAGACGTTCCGTTGCACCACTGTGCACCGCATAACTGCGTACGCTACTACACCATGCACGGCGATACGCGTCCGCTACTTCCCCGTGCACTGTCACACGTGTACCGTGCGGCATGTTTTCCCCCTCGTATCTAACCTTGGCCACTTAGTTGTGCTTAGTAATACCCTCGAGTGTAACACTGGCAATTTGGTTGTACTCAGTTTTGCCCTCAAGTACTAACACTGACGTGTGCAATATACTCACTTTTACCCTCCGGTGGCTGGTCAACAGAGATTCAACGAATGGGTTTTATCTAGCTAATTGAGTCATTTTATGCACAACAAATTCAAAAAGATCAAAACATAGTGGCATCTTCCAAGGGAGTCTTATTATGTGACCTTACACCATAAGAAATGTATATAAATCAAGTTTTAACCTAAATCACCACTTCTCAAATCACCTACTATCTACGAAGGTTCATGGCTTTCTACTCAAGGCTCTTCCCAAAACATAATTTGTCTGAATGAGGCAATAATTATCAAACTGATATATATTTGAATTGCAAATAGTTTGATGTATGCCAAGATGTATTTTATTGTATAAAATAAGCATTTTCCATTTTTTTAAATCTCTTTCTGTTTTCTATTTGAACCCCCTTGTCAGTTTTTCCCTTGGTTTCAAAGTTCTACTCAGTTTTCCCTTGGTTTTAAAGTTCTACTTAGTTTTCCCCTCTCTTTTATTCACGAACTCTCACACATGTGCTCATCTTGTCTGTTATGCTCTGATTGGTCGAGACAGTTGTCACGCACGAATCATACCCACCAACCGTTGATCCTCTGTGATCTAGCGGACAGGATAACCCTTGTATCTATCCAGGGGCACCCTCTATCCATGCAAAATAAAAAGTTTGCCACCGATACTTTAACTCCATAAACAAATGATTTTGAATATAATTTGAAGGGAAATTGTTCAAAGGTGTATAATTTTTGCATTATATTTCACTACATGAAAATGATAAATGATCAGGATTTTATTCGAACAACATTATCATGTCCTAAGTGTGATTTCAAAGAGTTCAAAGGTGTATAATTTTTGCCATATGCAAGTTTATGCATTACATTCTATGAAAATGATAATCTCTCAAGATTTTCTTAGCACGTCATTATCACGTATTAAGTGTGATTTCAAAGTGTTCAAAGGTTTATATTTTTTTGTATACACAAGTTTAGGGATCACTTTTCATGCTCTAATAATGGTAAACTCTCAAGATTTTCTTAGGACGCTATAATTTGAAAGTGTTCAAGAGTTGTGTCAATTATAAACACTCTTTTACATTAAGAGTTGTATAATTTTTTCAATTTGAAAGTGTTCAAGAGTTGTGTCAACTATAAACACTCTTTTGACATTAAGAGTTGTATAAAAAAATTAATTTGAAAGTGTTCAAGTGTTGTGTCAATTACAGACACACTTTTACATTAAGAGTTGTATAATTTTTTCAATTTGAAAGTGTTCAAGAGTTGTGTCAATTATAAACACTCTTTTACATTAAGAGTTGTATAATTTTTTTTAATTTGAAAGTGTTCAATAGTTGTGTTCAAGAGTTGTGTCAATTATAAACACTCTTTTACATTAAGAGCTGTATAATTTTTTTTAATTTGAAAGTGTTCAAGAGTTATGTCAATTATAAACACTCTTTTACATTAAGATATGTATAATTTTTTTAATTTGAAAGTGTTCAAGTGTTGTGTCAATTATAAACACTCTTTTACATTAAGAGTTGCATAATTTTTTCAATTTGAAAGTGTTTAAGAGTTGTGTCAATTATAAACACTCTTTTACATTAAGAGTTGTATAATTTTTTACATTTGAAAGTGTTCGAGAGTTGTATCAATTATAAACACTCTTGTACATTAAGAGTTGTATAATTTTTAAAATTGAAAGTGTTCAAGAGTTGTGTCAATTATAAACACTCTTGTATATTAAGAGTTGTATAATTTTTTTATTTGAAAGTGTTCAAGAGTTGTGTCATTTTCTTATTTATTATACAACCATATCCCTATTTTTTAATTATAAACACTCTTTCACTAGATTGCAGCCGAGACATTAACTCGATAAACCAATTAAATCATCGGAACGGCACGCCGGACACATTCTCCATAGCAAGTGCCCCTGTATAATTAGAACATTTTGGTGGGTGATCTAACCTTCTCTGTGCATGGTTGCCATTGTCATCCTTCATACAGGTCAACGGTACGACACCATACTGCAGCCAAGACGAACGGGAGGCCAAAGTGAAGCTCTACAAAGGGCCGCAGTCGCTGGAGAAGGGCCGCCATCATCGGAGAAGAAGAACAAAGGGGAGGAAACGGCACGAGCGCGGGCACGGGGCTGGATCACATGTATAAGTTGTGGGTCCGACGCTCACGTGGATAAGCTGTGGGTGCCATGCTGATCTGGATAAGTGGAGAGACATGTCCACTATGGGAACCAACTTAATGTGGTCCCGCTTGTCAGCATGTAACAACAAGGGTTCACTACGGGACCTGACAGACCACATCCCCACTTGTCAGCATGTAACAACGAGGGTCCACTACGGGACCCGACTGAATGCGGCCCCACTTGTCAACATCTAACGGCTAGGCTGACGGACAGCAAGTTTCAGACCATGCGAGAGTTTCATAATAGGAGATGGGCAAAAGTGAGGAAAATCTAAGCGGTTGGGGAAAAGTGAGTACAACTAAGGAACCAAGGGCACGAAAATAGAAATCCCTATGGTTTAATATTAATTCAACTAATTAATATAAAACATATATATTAATATATTCCATAAACAGAAACTCCTTTCGGACCTCTTCCGATCAACATCGGATATACCCGGAACCTTTTCGGTTACTCTCTCTCCTTTCTCCTTCAGTGGCTATTCAATCCCAAAGCATCCCCACCCTTAAGTGTGCCACCATTCGGCTCGGAGTTGCTACGGACATGACCAAGACTCTCTTGTATGAATGATCAACATCGGAACCTGGATGACCATAATGATCCCCGTGCCCTCACGATTAATCTCATCGCTTGAACTGTAATTGCGTAGTCTTATTCCCTTTGCCATACGATACCTAGGTCATCTGAGATTTGATCTCAAGTATCTCCATACTTGTTACCAATGAACTCGTTTACTCGTTCATGTGTCGTTGCATTCCATGATCCAATCATATGCTTGCAAGCTTCATTAATGCAATGTCACCGAGTTGTCCACGTGTATCTATCTGTTACTTGGATTGGCAAATCCTGGTCTTGATAAAAAATCCTCACCCATTTCTTCAGGAAACCTAATGATACCTTTATGGTCACCCTTTCATGGCTTGATACTTGATATCATCAAAGTCTCCCTCCAAAACAGTGATTATGCATTATCTCATAGTCGAAGGATATAAGCCATGGTGTTTCTTTGTTATCATCAATGATGAACATTTCAGTAACTATATGTCATTGTGATTAACTTTGGGTGGATGTATATCACATCATTCTCCAATTATGTGACATCATTGTCAATCGGCACTATCACCATGATATTGAAACCATAAGATCATCACTTGCCCAATGAACTAGTTTACTAGAGGTTACTAGATACCTGATTGTTTACATACCACACTTGTATTAATGTTTCGTATTAATATAGTTATATCACGGTAATAAACATATTATGAACAAGAGATACATCAAACAAAAACTCTTTATTATTTGCCTATAGTGTTGGGGATATGCTAAATTGGTGTCACCATTGCATTTATCTAATCCGAATAACCCGGGTAGACCATAGATGGTAGCGAGGCCAATGGCCTCCTGGGCGGGCCCAGTTAGAAGGATCCATAAGGGAGGCCCATGCCAAATAAAGGAAGGCTACGAGGGAGTCACCGACGTACCCGGAGCCTTGGAGTGCAAGACACTTAAGACTATTTGTATTATGTATAGGACTTTGTAACCTGTCCGGCTAGGACTTTCCCTGTAACCCTAGGATTTGGTGACTATATAAGCTGGACTTAGAGGAGACTTTAGGGCATCAATCAACTCATATCGCGCATAGCGAACTGATCCCTCTAACTTGGCGTATTGCCATTATAGTGATTTATAGCAGGAGTAGGATTCTGACACCATTGTGGGATCTGAACCTGGGTAAGTTGTGTTACCTCGTACCCGCTAACTTGCCGCCTTCCCCCACGTCTCTAAACACTCTCTGTGAGGACCCCTCTATGGCATACTTGTCGGCAATACCACGACAGGTGGTGCCTACCATGGGGAAAGAGGCGCTTTAAGCTCTACAATGGGTGAGGTCCAAGCTCTTCGCAGGAATCGGCAAAACCATAGCCATTTTTCGTGTTCTCTTCTCCGGCAACGTTCCGATCACGCCTCCCGATGAGTTCTGGATCCCGGCGAAAACTAACCCCACCCGCTTCTCGATCATCCCAATCGGGGACATCCACCTCTTCATTGGCGAAACCGAATCGGGCACTAGTTTCCTGGAAGTCGGAGGATGGTCAAGGCCCACACGGACTACCTATGGGCAGGATATATTTGCGGAAGGATCGAAGTCGGATCTCTCTTTGGAGTTTGCTGGCTTAGACCGTAAAATTCAAGACCCACGCAAACCGCCCCTATGCAAGAAATAATGGTGGAAGATCACTACAAATCCGTTGGCTTCGCCTGCGCATCTAGAAAGCAGCGATCACACTTCATTAGCATGGTGACTATCTTTTATCTAGGGTGATGTGTCCAGAGAGAGGATGAAAGCCCCCGCGATTACCTTGCCATATGGCTCCGGATATGACACGATCTTGAGAATTACCCCGATGATGATTCTATTTATCACTTCATCGAAGGGCTACATCGCGGCACACTTCTTCGGCATATGCTAAGGCGGCAGCCAGCCATGGGTATTCTCACCTTCGAGGGAATGATCGGCACCGTCAACAGTGTTGCCGCTATTGACGGAGCGTCATGGCACCACCCATCGTTGTACCCGGCCTACCGCCGCCACCGCCTCCGCCTCCAGCCAACAACCCCGCTACCTCAGCATCATCCTCTGTCATCGAGGAAGCCCCTACACCCTCTGACTCCATTCTAGATGAACTCTATGCTGACATCAGTGTGGACTCGAAGGAGATGGATATCAACCCGGAGGAACTCGACTCAGCCATGAAAGAGATGGAGGAGGAGATCAATCGTGAGGAGCAGGTCGACAAGGCCGTCACATCCCGACAGGTGTTTATCGCCATCAGGAGTGTGATGGAAGAAGGACAAACCGGACAAGCTCCGCCTAAGCCGCGGGATAACGAGAAGGGACCAGCCGATGACCCCGACAATGATCGTGCGAAGACCATGCCCCTTCCGTCCAACCCAGCGCAGCAGCCGCAGGAACTTCCTATCGGCCTGAGTAACACCAACACCGCAAATCCGCCGCCACCAGCATCTACGTCTATGGCCGCCCAAATCACTCCAGCTGATAGAGTGATGTACAACAATTTGCTTGTCGATCCTATGACTGTGGCCCACATACGGAACATAGTCTAGCTTGATGAGAAGCGCCAGCAGCTACTGGAGGAAGCGCAGGCCATCACGGAGCAAGGCACAAATTTAGATCGAGATCAGGCCAAGGCACAAAAATCGATTGAGATTGCTAGATCACTGGAGGCCGAGTACAAGACTCTGCTCAAGCAGCAGAATGCTAAGAAAGCTCCGGATCACGTTGTCAATGACCCGGGTGTATGGTGCAACTTGGGGTGGGCTCCTTCGAAGCCGGCACAAGCTAATCCATACATTGACAGTGGAGGAAGGCAAGTCATGCCAACACCTATCCTCAATTTGGCTGTTGACAAGACTCTACTAGAGCAGGATAGATCACCCGCAGTTGTGGAACAGGTCCATGACCTTGTCGCCAAGGTTGTCAAACTGCTGGAAAAGGCCACCTCTCAAAGGCTTGAGTCTGATCCAGCATATTGCCATTCTAGCAACCCCAAACAGCCAATGTCAACATCTCCTAACAATGTTGGGTCCCGGACAGGTTCATCAGAACGAAGATGGAGGGATGCACGCAACAGGTAGGATGCTATCCCCATATCCTTCGACCACGGAGGCAAGGATGACCCTCGTCGCCCGTCTCCACTGTCCCGATCCCCCAACATCACGAAGACCCAAAAACTCACCACCGTACGAGAATTCCTCCTCCTAGACGCCCCCAGGGAAGTATCATCATTCGCGACAACGCAGAGCAACCTCGTCATGGCGGTGAGCGTAGTGGAAATGACAGACACAATAGCAGTTCGCACCATGACCCTCCATGTCCGACAAGCAACCGCAACAAACGTGAGGAGTCGAAGGAAGGGAATAGTGTTGTCGGATTGTCGACAAGTATACCATAGGGGGTCCTGACGGTGTTGAGAATATGGGGTGTGAGACATCGGATGTTTCGGGAACGTTCAACACAAGTTTACCCAGGTTTAGATCCGACAGCGGTGATCGGATCCTACTCCTGCTAGCAACCTAGTAATATATCAGCGAGAGCCGGGTGTTACAGCAGATTACAAGAGGGTTCGCTTGTGCAAGTAGGTTGTGGTAGTGCGCTAAATGCTCCCGTAGGGCCAGTTTATTTAGTCACCGGGACCTAGGGTTATAGGAGAGACCTATTCGGCTACATTATAGAGTCGGTAACTAGATACAGGTTGGACTATAAGTAATACTACATGCCTAAGTCGGTAACTCTTCTAGGCCTTGTCATAGCCGAAAGTGGCTCCTCCTCTTTCTCTGACTGGGCCGCCGTGAAGCAAAGCTCTAATCCGTTGGTGGGCCACCTTGGTCAGTGAGTCATGTGGGTATACCCGGAAAGTATATCCCCAATAGTAGCCCCCGGAAGTCTCCAAGATCCAAAGTCGGATAAATTGTCTAGCTTGATGGTTTGTTCGTCTTCAGAATCTTGAAGGGTTCCCGAAAACTTCATTCAATAGTGTAGGATTCCGAGTCATCCGAGTCGGATATGTTTTTTCTTTGACCTTAGACTTTTCCTTCCTCAATTTGAAACATGAGATGGATTTTAAACAGCGGCGTGTTGTCTGAAAACTTTTCAGACCAGGCTTGTCACTAACAAGAGTCCCATCAGCATGACCATTGGTGGGTCTGTTCCATACGGAACAGAGCACCATTTCAATGGCCGCACGAGAATCGAGGGGGCGGAGTAGTCGCGAGGAAGCTATCTCCCTATCTCCTATATGCGTGGCGCAAATCACGCGGTTTGAACACGAATCCTGGTGCATAGGTAAATAAGAGAGAGGGAACCCTTATCTCCCAGATTCATCTTTCCATCGTTTCATTCATTGCCTCCTTGTACTCCTTGAGCCCTCCGCAGCCATTCTCATCTGCACACCGAAAAAACCCGCAAACACCAATAATCCTCAATCTTTCCAAGATGGAGGCGCCATCCAGTTCTGGAGCGGCGGACGTGAAGAAGATGCGGGGCCTCTGGGTCCTAAGAGTCATGGACAACGCCGAGCTCCAGGTCATGGAGGACGAGGGATACCTCGTCACCGGCACATGACGAAGCGTCGCTCGAGACGCCACTCCCGCACCACGCGACGGCGAACAAGTACTATTTGGCACGCACGTCGACCGCTGCCTCGGTCTCCCACCATCTGACTTGTTCATCAAGATCTTTCAATACTACAGTGTGCAACTTCACAATCTTTCCCCCCAACTCTTTGCTCGAGCTCAGTGCTCATGTAGCTCTCAGCGAGGGGTTTCTTGGCATTAGGCAAATTTTCACCCTTTTTCGGTACTACTATGGTACCCGGAAGAACTCGATCAATGCTGGTGTTGCTTACACCATCGACACTCTTAGCTTAGTCCTCGGGAGAAAACGAGTCTATCCTAGGATTAACGCTAGTGAGCAGTTACATGTTGTCCTGAACCTTCTTCTACAACAAGGATATTCTGGCTCCTGAGAAGGCAGAAGGTCTTCCGACCTTCATCGACGGTGCCACTCCCCACCAGGAATCATGGGACGCGGAGGCACCAGAACTTTTAGATGTCTTGATCCTTGACAAAAGGCGGATTGAGTTCCTGATGAAGCACAAGGGCCTCCATGGATCCGACTTGATCCACTGCTGGCTGGATCGCTGGATCCAGCCTCTGCAGTATCAGGGAGATCGCCTCATGCACACGGTCACTGGAGACAAGAAGGACAGCCTAACGGTCATCCTACATCGTATTTCGATGAAGGACTACAAGACCCGTATGCAGTTTTTGATTAAGGAGAGAGTGGAAAGAAAAGTTCCGGATGTATCCCTGAAGATGTTTACATCTGACAGTCCTCTAACTCTGGTAAATATTTCGACTCTGTGTTTTTGTTTTCTCATTATTTTCTGTCTTCTCATATGACTCTATTTTTATCGATGCTTTTCGACTTTATCAGCTCGAGAAACTCCTCGATTCTGAGTTAGCTCCACTAGAGGGCTATCTTACAGACGATTCGGAGGCTATGGAGGATGATGAGGTGCAAGAAGTTCATGCCTCTGCCTCCAAGAAGCGAGTCCAAGGAGGTTGTTGTCACTGCTGGCACCTAAGTGATGTCAGTGGTTAAAAGGTAAGCACCTTGTCAATATTGTAGTACTTTGTACATTTCTTACTTTTGAAGCACGCCTGATGTTTGGATTTATGTTTTTAGAGAAAAAACAGTTTTGAAGAGCAAGTTGAAGCCAGATAGCAAGTTGGTCAAGTAGGTGCGCCAACAGAAGCTTGTCATTTCCCCAGTCATGCCTCCTCCAACTCCAGGCAGTGCCCAGACGTCAGCACCAGAGGTTTCCGCCTCTCTTGATGTTGGCTCTGCCATCCCCAACGCCAGAACCCCCTTGAAAGCCCTGGTTACCGTTGGTAGCCAGGCAACTAACAAGGGTGAACCCGTCAAGGGTAATGATCCCATGGTAATATCAACAAGGGAGATGGATAAGGTGGCCGGCTCTGCTACCTTCAGTCTGAAGCGGAAGAAAAAGGAGGAGATTCTCAAGCTGGCACATTCCAGTCTCGAGAAACAAACCCTCACTACAGAGGCAACAAGCCAGGAGATAGAGGACGTGAAGCTGGTTAACCTCCTGGACCAAATTTTAGTCCGGGATGCAAAAATCGAGTCTGGAGAGCTCCCAGCAATAGATGTTCCCTCCCTCCCCCTTGCCGAGAAAGTGTTTCACAACACAAAACTCAGATTCGAGAAGCTGCATCTGGAACATATTGTATGTTTTCGAATCTTGTTTGCAGTATTTATTGTCATATCCTGTAGCCCCCAAGCATAATGTCGGATAAACATAATAACATTAAATCCGAGTTGATGCTTGTAGGGTGAAAAAGAACGATGTAGTGTAGCCCCCAAGTATCATGCTATATTTTTACTTGGTTAAATCTGCAACCCGGTTCTTAGTAGCCGTCTGACGGTATTCCTTCTCTAAACTTATAGAAAATTGCATCTTCCAACCAGGAATTGCTCAAGAATATATGTAATAAGATCAAGGAGATTAAGGCTCTGCGCCTTGAGAATTCTAAGTTGAAAATTGAGAAATATGAAGCAGAAGGTAAATTTTTCTGACTCCTTTTTCATTAGTGATTGTCATAGTCAAATTGTTCTGTTCGACTAATAATTTTCCCTTTTCAGAATTGCTTGGAGAATCCAGAGAGATGGTGGAGCAAGCCGAGAACTTCAAGGTCATGGAGATGGAAAATGCTGAGCTCCGGACGAGCTAGAGAAGCTAAAAGCTGAATCGAAGAAATCCGTAAATGTCGTCCTAGAGTTAAGAAACATGGAGACCAAGAGGCTCGAGAGGCTGCTATCCCTCCGAGATAAGCAAATAGATGATCTCAAGAAGGACTTCGAGAGACAGAAAGATCTAGCCCAGGCCACAGAAGTATAACTGAAGAGTCTCTGAGAGGAGCATTCTCAGCGGAACCACTGTGTGCTAGGTAAGATTTCCGACTTTCACTCTTCCTTAGATTTTCGACTTTCTTTTAGTCAGTTTTGATTTTTGGTTCTTTCCTAGATCCTCTTCATCTTTCCGACTCTCCTTCCTCCGAACCTCGCCTTGAGCGCATAAAGCTCGTCGGAGATATTCTTTTCGACTTTTGCCAGACTCTTGAAGAGGATGGAGAGTCGGTCAGGCTTTCCGATTTGCACAAAATGCCAGTGCTCGAGGTGAGGTACAGAGTCAAGGAGATTCCGAAGCTCATCAAAGACTGGAAGATCTCCTATGCTAGGATAGCTGCGCAGACCGCCCTCACCATGGTGATGAGCCACCATAGCGAAATGGAGATCTAGCACGTCACCAAGGGTATCGCCGACGAGGACGATGAGGTTAACCCGCAGAACATCAAGGCTATCTAAGAATCCTGTGCGGGCTACGCTTGTCGCGTGGTGGAGATCACGAACTACATGACGCCATTCTTCCAATCCGTCGTTGTGCCTCCTTCACCCTAAGAGGCGAAGACAGCCTCATCGAAGGATCTTCCGAGTCTCAGGATCAAGGTGACTTCAATGTCGACTCTAGCGCTCCAAGATCTTCATCACCACCACCTGAATCTACAGCATAAACATCTTTGATGCATTATTCTGAACTTTTTCATTTGGCATGTAATGATGGAAACAATATTTTGTTTAAGTATGTGTTGGTCTGTAAGAACTGATGCTTTACTATCTTAGCACTTGTTTGTATATATTTTTATGCTTGTGCCCGAAAATTTCTTAAGCACGGTTTTTTTGTGTGTGTTTAAGTATGTCCGAGACCTTGAAGTATTCCGCCTCTGCGGACAGAGCAGATCCAGATTTTTCTTCCGCCATGGTCATCACCTCAAGGGTTGTTTGGGAGGGTTCAGCGAAACCGAGGTAGATATCGATCTCGGCGATGGATATTATCATGTAGGTTTTCACGGGCTTGCTAGCCGGGATCCAAGTCTCGTCGAAAAGAATGAGAGGGACATCAGTGGCATAGACCATGCGACCCATAGCGATTTTTTAGCCGATTCCTGCACGTGCAGATTCCGCCTGGAACGAAGCTCCAAAATTCACCCGCCCCACGGTGAGCACCAACTGTCATTGGATTGTCGACAAGTACGCCATAGGGGGTCCTAACGGAGTTGAGAAGATGGTCTGTGAGACATCGGATGTTCCAGGAACGTTTAGCACAAGTTTACCGAGATTTAGATCCGACTGTGGTGATCGGATCCTACTCCTGCTAGCAACCTAGTAATATATCGGGAAGAGCCGGATGTTACATCGGATTACAAGAGGGTTCGCATGTGCGAGTAGGTTGTGGTATTATGCCCTAAAGGCTCCCATAGGGCCAGTTTATATAGTCACTGGGACCTAGGGATACAGGAGAGACCTATCCGGCTACATTACAGAGTCGGTAACTAGATACAGCTTGGACTATAAGTAATACTACAGGCCTAAGTCTGTAACTCTTCTGGGCCTTGTCATAGCCGAAAGTGGCTCCTCCTCTTTCTCTGACTAGGCCGCCATGAAGCAAAGCTCTAACCCGTTGGTGGGCCACCCTGGTCAGTTATTCATGTGGGTATACCCGGAAAGTATATCCCCAACAGAAGCCCCCGTAAGTCTCCAAGATCCAAAGTCGGATAAATCGTATAGCTTGATGGTTGTTCATCTTGAGAATCTTGAAGGGTTCCCGAAAAATTCTTTCAATAGTGTAGGATTTCGAGTCATCCGAGTCGGATATGTTTTTTCTTTGACCTCAGTCTTTTCCTTCCTTAATTTGAAACATGAGCCGGATTTTAAACAGCAACTTGCTGTCTGACAACTTTTCAGACCAGGTCTTGTCACTTACAAGAGTCCCATCATCATGACCATTGGTGGGTCCGTTCCCTACGGAACAGAGCACCATTTCAATGCCCACGCGAGAATCTTAGGGGTGGAGTAGTCGCGAGGAAGCTACCTCCCTCTCTCATATACGCGTTGCGCAAATCAGGCGGTTTGAACACAAATCTTGGCGCAGGGGTAAATAAGAGAGAGGGAACCATTCTCTCCCAGATTCATCTCTCCACCGTTTCATTCATTGCCTCCTCGTACTCCTTGAGCCCTTCACATCCATTCTCATCTGCACACAAAAAAAACCCGCACCACCAATCCTCAATATTTCCAAGATGGAGGCGCCATCTAGTTCTGGAGCAGCGACGGGCATGGCGGCGGACGAGAAGAAGATGCGGGGCCTCTGGGTCCCAAGTGTCATGGACAATGCCGAGACGGATGTTATAGCTGATTACAAGAGAGGTTCGCCTATGCGAGTAGGTTGTGGTATTGTTCCCTACAGGCTCCCATAGGGCCGGTTTATATAGTCACCGGTACCTAGGGTTACAGGAGAGACCTATCTGGCTATGTTACACAGTCGATAACTAGATACATCTTGGACTACAAGTAATACAAAAGGCCTAAGTCGGTAAATCTTCTGGGCCTTGTCGTAGCCGAAAGTGGCTCCTCCTCTTTCTCTGACTGGGCCGCCCATGAAGCAAAGATCTAACCCGTTGGTGGGCCACCCTGGTGAGTGAGTCTTGTGGGTATACCTGGAAAGTATATCCCCAACAAACATCAAGAAGGCTAACCCACCGCCACCAGCCCTTCCCATGATAGCAAGAATAAAAAGTTAAACCCGGAGCCATACGACGTGCATTCACGCTTGGAAAAAACTCAGGAGGCCTAGGAAGGATAGTACCTAGGACCACATTGCTTTGGACCTATGATACGGACCGTAACTTACCCCCAAATGTTTCTGGATTGACAAGACGATCAAGCCCTGTGACAGCTCTGCCAAGCCAACTACGTGGTTGCAGGATTAGGGCAATGCGGTCGAGATTGCCAGGGGAAACCACAACGTTGTCGTCAAGTACCTCCCGCTAACGTTGACGGGCACAGCCCGCCAATGGATCGATGACTTTCTAGAGAAGTCCATATGCAATTGGTTTGACATGCAACAAGCGTTCACCAAGAATTTCAAGGGTACATACAAACGTCCCTGCACTATCGGTGACCTACAGCGGTGCGTCCAGGAGAAGGATGAAACATCTCGAGCCTACCTCTCTCGCTGGCTGGATATGAAAAATTCCTACCCAGGAGTGCACGATCAGACCGCTATGGTCGCCTACATTGATGGTTTTAAAAGGGCACCTTGGATATAAGTTGAAGTGCCCGCAGGACAATCACATGCTGGATCTCAATCAGATGATCTCCCTGGCTAGTGAATTCATGGCTACCGACAATGATGCTCGCGGATCTTTGTCGGAAATTGCCATTCCAACCCAAGCTAAGAGGAACAACAACACTAAGCGGAAGAGTCCGCCAAAATAAAAGCCAACCTCCGACATGGTCGCAGTGACACTTGTAGGAAGAGGTGGTGGTGGATAGCGTAGCCGAGGATGGGGGGCTAGTAGTGGGCAGCAGCGCGGTAGTGAAACTATCCCGGAAGTGCCTCGTGTTCCCCAAAAATACGAGGAATATCACGATATGTCGTGCCTCATACACCTCGATGCCAATGGCAAAGCTACCCACACCAATCGCCATTGCAAGTTTGTCAACGGTCTCAAAGAAGACCCGGAGTCCGGTTACAAGCGAAGCTGGAAGAACCGACCACGAGGCAAGGGCAAAGGAAAGAAGAAGGAATAGGAATCCAAGGATTCAAGTGACATGGACGAGGACGTTGACCCCAAGCACGCCGACAAGGGCTATGGCAAAGGCAACCCCCGTCTAGCACACTTTCCTTGGCACCCCAACTGTCCAGGCTCAGAAGACCTCTATGAGGATTCTGGTGGCCACCCTACACCTAGTTCCTCAGTACCTGCGCTGGTTGGAAGTTCCAATCACATGGGACAGAAAGGATCACCCCAACCTTGTTCCAACAGAGAACCAATACGCCATGGTCATCAACCCCTTGATTGACGGCAATGAGTTCACCGAGTACATGGTGGATAGCGAAATCAGCATCAACATTATGTATCTAGATACACTGCACAAGATGAACTTGACGGAGACCAACCTAAGACGGACCAACACCATGTTCCATGGTGTAGTTCTTGGTCGGGAGGCTCGGTCCTTTGGGTGCATCACGCTTTCGGTCGCTTTTGGCAATGTTAACAATTACCACCAAGAACGCATGACCTTTGAAGTGGTCCCCTTCAAGAGTGTGTACCACGTAATATTCGGACGCGACATCTTCCACTCCTTCATGGACAAACCATGCTTCATTTATAGTAAGCTCAAGATACCCGGACCAAACGGTGTCATCACCGTATTCGGAAGCTTTTCAAAGGCAAGGGATTGCAAGATTGGAGAAGTAGCCTTTGCAGAAGCTATCCTCTACAGCGAGGAATTCAAGGAGATCCAGAGCAAGGTCGATGACTTGGAGATGCCGGCATCGAAGAAGCATATTTCTGACTCCAATCCCGCCTTCAAGGCCGCCATCAAGACCAAGCCGGTGGAACTTGTTGTAGGTGATGCCTCCAAGGTCACTGCCGTTGGGACAAGCCTGGATCCCAAATTGGAAAGCGCGCTTGTCGAGTTCCTCTGTGAGAATAGGAACATCTTTGCCTAGCAACCTGCTGACAATGTACCTAGGGAACTTGCCGAGCACACCTTGAATATTGATCCAAAATGCAAACTGGTGAAACAACCTCTATGACGCTTCGGGGATGAGAAGAGACGCGCTATGGGCAAAGAGATAGCCAGGTTACTTAAGGCTAGTTTTATCTGAGAAGTCCTTCACACCCAATGGGTGGCCAATCCTGTACTTGTCCCCAAAAAGGGAAACAAAAAATTAAGAGTGTGCGTTGATTACACCGGCTTGAACAATACATGTCCAAAGGATCCATTTGCTTTGCCTCGCATTGACCAAGTCATTGACTCGATGGCTGGGTTGGAACTTCTGTATTTTCTAGATGCATACTCAGGATACCACCAGATCAAGATGAGGAAGTCGGACCAATTATCCATTTCGTTCACCACACCTTATGGCATGTTTTGCTATGTCATGATGCCCTTTTGGCTGAAAAACGCAAGTGCTACGTACCAGCGGACTATGCAATATTGCCTACACTACCAAATTCGTCAGAACGTGCATGCCTATGTGTACGATATCGCGGTTATGTCTAAAAAATCGAATGACTTAATCTACGACTTAAAGGAAACCTTTGATAATCTCCAGAAATAGAACATGATGCCTAACCCCAAGAAGTGTGTCTTCGGGGTTCTAGCAGGCAAATTGTTGGGCTTCATTGTTTCCCAACATGGAATCAAGGTCAACCCGGAGAAGATCAAGGCCATCCTCAACATCAACCATCCGACATGCCTAAAGGACATTCAACGGCTCACAGGATGCGTTGCAGCAGTAAGCCGGTTCATCAGCTGTAACATCCCAAATTTCATAAAATACAAAATCATGTTGTTGCATTCACATCATCATGGCATTATTACTTTGCATAAATATTTTCAAAGTCAAACCCTAAATAAAACCATATTTAAACCCCTTCTTATTATATATATGGGGCAATGTTTTATTTTATTTTCAAGACCCAAAAATGTTTTGAGTGTTTGACACACTTTTGGACACAGTACAAAATTTTGGTGGAGATTTGAATTCATTTGGATTTGAATAAACCATTAAAATGTCATTTGGAAAATCAAATTAGAAAAGAAAAAGGGAAAAGGAAAAGGAAAAAAATAAAACAGGCGCAACCCATTCGGCCCAACTCTCCCTGGCAGCCCACGGCCCACCCGAGAATCTCCCCTCTCTCCCCGTAGATTTCCACCCGCGCGCGCACCCTCTCTCTCACTGGAAACCAGGCCCCACTACCACCTCACCTTCTTCCCCAAACCCCGCGCCCACGACCAGCTCCACGGTTGTTTCCTCCCCCATCACTGCCGATGAATGCGCGTGTAATTGTCTTTGATTCGCCGAATAACTCCCCTCCCTGCTCTAGCTAGTTAAGTCTCACCTCCTCACGAACATTTCCCCCAACACTACAACCCCAAGCATCGTCAGGCTCCTAGAATTTCAGCTTGCACCACCAGAGTGCCGAGCCACTCTGGCGAGCTATTTCGGTAAGTATCGAGCGCGCCTTGCCCTTTGGTTCACACGACCTGCTTCGCCATCGCCTTGCGCATCTTCTCATGCCTCTGGTTTGTCCCAATTCGCCCCAGGTTGCTGTCCCCGTCAACCTCTGCAAGCACCCGAGGCGTCATCCAACTCCGGCGAGTGATTCCGGTAAAACCCGCATGACCTTTGACCTATTCTTCACGCTATCATGTTCCCCATGACTTTTCGCAGCTTCTAATGACCTCTGTTTGTATTATCTCGCCCTAGGTGAACACCCGACGCTAGTGCAAGCTCTGACGAGTTTTTTCGGTCGCGTCTGTGCGCCCCTATCCAAGCCACGACCACAATGAGCTTCACTGCATCCTCGCGACCTTGGTAAGCATCAGATCCCCTCCCGTAAGCTCCTAGCCTCGCTGGTGCCTCGCCGTCAGCAGCGTCGCCGCCGCCTGTGCCATTTCCGCCACTAGGTTTTGGTCAAGCAAGCCATGTCCATTAGATATGCATCTGGTGGCTAGGATTAGATCACTTACCGAATAGGTACGCTTAGATCTGGATCATTAGATCTAACTTAAATCCAATGGCCAGCGCGAAGCGGTACACGCCAATCAGAACACGCTGTGTGTCCCTGTTTTTGTTTTAAAATCTGAATTTAGATACGTTAGTTATTCAAACTTGTAAATTCAATAAATTTTGATCTGTTTGTCCAAAAATTACAAATTATATATCAATGGATTCATAAAAATGAGCTCTTTGAAACTATGGCCTTGGTTTCGCCATTTGCCTTTGTAAAATTAGGATTTTATGCAGAAACATTTGTAGGCTTAATTTGACTATATAGAATGTTTAGAAAATTATTTTAAAGAAAATTTTGGTTTATTTAGACCTTAGAAAGTATGCTTTGTTTTCAGTATTGTTTAGTTTGATTGAAAAGTGTGACACACCATTCCATTGCATTTGCATGCATACAAATGTATTTTTGTTTGTATATTGAATGTGAATATTGTGGTATGATTTTATGTGTAGATTTTGGTGATTGTGGAGATTGTCATTATGAGGGTTGTTCCTATTCCCCCAACTACCAAGAAAAATGATGCTTCATATTTTTGTCCTATTATTTTATCTATGCATTAGTGATATTTTGAGTAGGATTTGCATGGAGATTTTCTAAGTATATGCTATGCTATGGTAAATCCTATAGATATTGTCTTAGTAGTTTTTCCCGAAGTTAAGAAACTTGTTATACAAGTATGCTTAGCCTAGCTAGTAGAATACAAGGGTGGAATATTCATGCTATGATATTATGCAAAATCTATGGCTATGTTTTTGATTAATAAAACAACTATGTGAATGAATCACCTGGGTGGAATGGGAAGTTTGGTTTATGTTGAGTGGTTACACAAGGCCCATGTCTATGGTTTACCTTGTGTATCACACTTGTGGATGGCCACCCAGGAACAAAGAGATTTGAGATTTTTAGTGTTGAGAAGCTTCTAGTGCAACTACATGGCATATGGGCTCTGCCTTGACCAACTAGGTTGCAAGAACTTAGACAGATGGACAGTTGGTGGTAGGGTTGATAGGATGGAATGCGTCCATGGTGGTCTAAGGGAATGCTTTTGAAAAGTCTCGTCTCGATGCATGTCAAGTCTTGTGGGGAAAGTGCACCACCTCTTGAGAGGGTAAAACCTAAGTACTTAGCCGTGTCCCCAGCAATGGACATTTTGAGCCTCAAAGACATTGAAATGATCAAGGATCTCCTCATCCCAATTTCTCTAAGTTAAAACTTGTGGTTGAACAAGGGTAAAGGTTCACCAATGTCTATTGGTGGTTCCTTGGGTGTTTTTGTCAAACAAAGACTTAGAGTTTTCAACTAATAAGAAAACCTTATTTTGAGCAAAGCCAGCCTGAACTACACTTAGCCAAATGCATATAGTTATTAGATGTTACTATACTACTATGGTATCACTTTCCAATACAATTACAAATGTATTGACCCTCTGTGGTTGTAACTTATTATGTTGCAGGTTACTCTAATGGTGACTAGGGTTATGAGTTTACACTCAATATGTTTGCCTGTGGCACATGAAGATGGACTTTATTTTGTTTTGTTAAGTATTGTGAACTCTATGTATTAGCCTTGGGATAATGAGTTGTAAGGACTATTTATCTATGGATATTACGATGTAACAATTACCTTTGTATCTGTCAACACCCGGATTTTTAATCCCAGATGCCTGTTATGCCATACATCGCAATCCCAGGATTACCATTTTTGCGAGACATAACAGAATTGGATACCATAGTACATAATCCATTACAAACCGTACATAAGTTCTTACACAAATAGGGATCTCATGATCCAGTTCTTAATACAACTTCAAGCAGCGGAATACGTAATAATAACGGTAGCGTAGGCGAAGCTCCATCTTCAGGGTCACAGGAAATGCTGACGATGGGAGATGATCCTAGTTATCGTAACCTTCCTGGGGTCCATCCTCCAGGTACTCCTCTTCATAGTCTGGCCACGGGAATAGCCAGGGACAACGCCATGAGTACTCTTTAAGTACTCACAAACTAATACTAACAAGTGAAAGGGGTTTTTGGTAATAGGACACTAGGCTCTAGGGTTGTTTTGCAAGAAGCCAGATTTATCTCTACTAAGTTCAGAAACAAGAGAACTAGTTGAAGTTTATACTCCTAAGTGTGAATTTGTATTTCATATCACAACCCTGTTCTGGTCAAGTCAAAGTCTCAATTCATTTCACAAGTCATTTTGAAAAGTCTGACGGGGAACAAGATGTAATCTAATCGTCCATAATCATGAAGCGGCTATTCGAATAGTTTGACACTCTGCAGAGATTGTACACTTTCACCACAACATTTGATACATCCGTCAGGAATAAATCCTGAATTCACCATACTCAGTATGCGGATAATCAATCCTAACCTTTCAATTACACGCCCTAGTATAAGCACCTCTCCTGTGTGTTTGGCCTCCCAACCATGACCAACTGTCATCTTGGGTACTGCACAGGTGGACAATCTTCACAAGGTAGCCTCAGCTCAGACCTTGGCTGTGAGGGAACTAATAATAAGGTATATAAGTTTCCAGTCAAGCCCTACCCAATTCTCGGGTATTGTGGTTGTACGATAAAATTGGAATGGTATCGCATCCAAACAACGTTCAGTTTTTTTAAAAGGGCTAAGGCTCATGCCTCAACATTTTCATCACCATAAATCATCTGGTGTTCGGAAACACATGTCAAAACATCTTAGTAGAATGATCCATCATTCTAAGGTTTTCATAAACATTTTCACCAAGTATTCCCATCTAATGTTGATCAAGTTTTATGCTTAGCACTAGCATCTACAAGTGGGGGTAAGCACTAATGAGAAGTGGTAAACTAGTGGGGTTTAACTAAGTTTAATCTCATGCCTTAGGATGACATCAAGATTATCTAGCTTAGGCCAAATTTTATGCTCTTTATGCAACCTTCAATTATCCTTCTAGTATCTACCATTTATTTCAATAACTCTAAGTAAGAGATTTGATAAAGAAATAAAGTATAAAGCTTGCAAGTAAAACTAGGATTGGTTTATCAAGAGGTTATGATCATATATGCTTTAAGGCATATAGTTGGCATGGTAGCAAGCAAGTATTAGCTTGCATAGGTCAACTTGATTAGTAAGGCTTGCTAAGTTAATAGCTTGCAAGTATTGGCTTCCCTTGTGCAGAGCAGTGGTTGAAGTTCTCCTCGACTTCTTCTCCGTAGAATCCTCCTTCATCCTCGTATCCTTGGTCGGTACTAGCGTCTATGAATAAATACGAGGTACACAATCACCAAACAATACTTAACTACTTGCATTCATCACACACAAGGGTCCTATAGATGATCTAGCATCATCACTAACATTACAAAATTAAAGCTTGGTTTAATTCCTTTTATTTTTAGAAAAGTAATTTCTACTCATTGAAAAACTACTTAAGATTTAATATTATCCAAACCAAACATGGGATCATGTTGACACATGTCATCACCACATATTTTAGTCCATGGGAATATGATTTAAAGTGGTGTCACAATTTAATAAGGTTTTACCCTTTTATTTTAATTAAATAAAGTGACTAGAAATGCCTATGGGGCATTCTTTTATTACTTGAACATTATTTCTTTAAGTAAACCTATATATTTTTATATATTCTGAAAGGTATGGTTAATGTGATTTTTGAGAGTTGGAATGAACTCAGAAGCTATTATGGTTTTAATTTGAAAAATGTTTGAATGCAGAAAAGGTTCTGCCTTGTTATTTTTACTAAGGATGATATACAGATCCAAATGACATGAATCCAACGGGCTTGGATTCAGCACTTCCAGACCTTTCAAAAAAATTAGTTTCATTCGATTTGGTGAACTAAATCGACCTGGATTTATTATTGAAACTAGGTACAGAAGTGTGTTTGAAATAAAATGGAAAAGGTTAAATTCAAATAGCTGGGCTGCGCGGGAAGCGATACTGGGCCGGCCTACTAAGCACAGCCACGCTGGCTGGTTATGGTCGTCCCCACGCCGGTGAGACGAGGGGGTGCAAAGCGGTATGGGGCGATGTGGTGCGTTCGATCTAGTTCTAATCCAACGGCTGAGAGTCATCGTCGTCGTTGGGCAACGCCGGCGAGACAGAAACCTAGCGCGGCCAGTGGGGGTCGTTGGGGGCTCACCGGGGTTCAGGCGAGGCGGGCGAACGACGAAGTCGACCACGGCGAACCTCCTGGTACCGTCAGCTTCTCCTGGTGCGGCTCCAATCGCTGGCTCCCTTCTTCTCTAGCAGCGACGTGCTCCGGTGAAATTCTGGTGCAGTGCTGCCCGCATTGCTCCGGGAACGGGGTGGCACGATCAGTGAGGAGAGGGGAGTGAGATGGTGTGCTCAATTCGGCTGGGGGTGGCCTCTATTTATAGTGGAGCGAGTGGACTGACGGGGCGCAAGGTGAGCTCGTCGTGGTCGACGGTACAGACGGCTATCGGCGTGGGCGACGGTAGGGGCCGGTGTGGTGCTCCCTGGCGATGCTCAACGACACGGTGGCGAGACGTGGGGCGGTGTTGTTTGGTCGGAACGCGACGATGCTCTGCGCGTTCCCGACGGAAGATTTAATGGCGCACATCGCGCGTGGTCTGCGCGGCGGCAAACGAGCGTGTCTGCGGGGTTACTGGGACGATGGTGATCACGTATGCACGCGGTGAGGGCGGCGCGCGGTCTGTGGGCTTCGGTCGAGGGTGGTGCTCTGGTGCACGCTCGGCATGGTTGCTGGCAAGCTTGGCATGGTTCGTGTGCGTGGTCCAGTGGCTGGCAGGGTTCGAGCGCTGGACAGGGAGTGGCGGTGGGGTGTTGGCTGCCTCCTAGACATGTTGTTTAGGCTTGGTGCTTTCTCTGGCTAGCTAGCCATTGTCGGCTGGCAAGGGGATGCTTGGGTTGGCATGGCATGGGGCAAAGGGTAGGGGCTAGGGTTTGTGTAAGCACTAGTTGGCACTGGGGAAGACAAGGGTGATCAATGGTGAACATTGCTTAGCCCAATTACTTCTCCAAACAGTGAAGTTAGGTCAGTTTGATTTGTTTCTGCCAAGTGTTTGATGAAATGGCCGCAAGAATTCGAGTTTTGAATTTTGAAAAGATTTTTGGTGGGTGTGCTAGGTTGGTGCTGGTGAGTCAGCAGATGCTTGGGTTTGGAAAGTTGAGCTTGTTTGAGTGGTTTTTGAAAAAGTGGGATCTTCCCATATGATAAAGATTCAATTTTAAACTATCATTCAAACTATGCATTTAAATGTTTTTTGATGATCACAAAGTGGGCCTTGATACCTTGTTATGAGTAAAATCAAGGGGTGCAAAGATCCAGAAAAGTTTCTGTTAAGTTCTGAAAGTTTGGGACAGCCATAGTAGGCATGGGAGTTAAATTGGTCAAAATGACCATTCCCTTATTTTATTTGTTCTGATTTACTTGTCTTTGAGAAAAGTTTGGGAATTGTTTAGATGATGTTTATTTCACCTAAGCATCCATTTACAAGCAAAGAAACACATAATCATGGAAATTCAAAAGAATCCATATTTTAATACCTACACATATGAAATGCTTTCATATTTTAATTGGAAAAGTTTTTGTTAACCCTTAATTTGGGGATTAGAGTTTTATGATTCTAGTTTAATATTTTTGGGATTTTACAAACCTTCCCCCCTTAAACAAAAACTTGTCCCGAGATTTGAAAAAGGACGAAAAGATTACCTAGGATTTGAAGAGATCGGGAAACTCTGTCCTGATGTGATCTTCGCGCTCCCAAGTAGCTTCCTCTTCTGTGTGGTTGCTCCACTGAATCTTGAGAAACTTGATGCTTCGGATTCGGGTAGTTCAGAAAGCTTCTTCCAAAATACGGATGGGTACTTCGGGATAGGTCAGGTCATCGTTGATCTCTATGGTCCGGTGATCGATATTCTTGAACACCTCGGTCTTCTCTGGGACTTCGAGACACTTGCGAAGTAATGAGATATGGAACACGTTGTGCACTGCTGACATCTCTTTGGGCAGTTCCAATTGATACGACACTTCTCCTCGACGGTTCAAGATCTTGAAGGGTCCGATATATCTGGGAGATAACTTTTCTTTGAGTTGGAAACGCTGCATTCCCTTCAATGGCGACACCTTCAGATAAACAAAATCTCCTATGTTGAAGGCGAGGTCTCGACGTCTCTTGTCGGCATAACTCTTCTGTCTGGACTGGGCAGTCTTGAGGTGCTCACGAATCTTGTGAACCTTCTCTTCTGCTTCTCGTAGGATGTCAGGTCCGAAAATCTGACTCTCTCCTACTTCCGGCCAGTTCAAAGGGGTGCGACACTTCCTACCGTACATGAATTCAAATGGGGCCATTTGAAAACTGGCTTGATAACTGTTATTGTATGAAAATTCTGCAAAAGGCAGACAGTCTTCCCACTTGGATCCATATTCTAACACACATGCTCTCAGCATATCTTCGAGTATTTGATTTACTCGCTCCGTTTGTCCATCGGTCTGAGGGTGATATGCGGTGCTGAAATCTAGGCGGGTTCCTAAACCTTCTTGAACTTTCTTCCAGAATCTCGAGGTAAACTAAGTTCCTCGATCCGATACAATGTTCTTGGGGAATCCATGCAAACTAACTATTCTAGCGATGTACAACTCCGCTAGTTTTGAACTCTGATATGTGGTCTTGACGGGTAAGAAATGGGCGACTTTGGACAATCGGTCCACTATGACCCAGATAGAGTCATTTCCCCTACTAGAAGTAGGCAATCCGGTGAAAAAGTCCATTCCAACGGAATCCCATTTCCATTCCGGAATCTGTAAGGGTTGCAACAATCCAGCGGGTCTTTGATGTCCCACCTTGACTCGCTGACATATGTCACATTTGGCGATATAACTTCCGATTTCTCTCTTCATCTTATGCCACCAAAATTGCTCTTTAAAATCCTGATACATCTTAGTTCCTCCGGGATGGATAGAATAAAGAGAGCCTCCTTCAGAAGCACTTCTTTCAACTCAGAATCTGCTGGTACACAAAGGCGTCCTTTGTACCATAGAACTCCTTCGTTGTCCTCGGTGAATCCGGGTACTTTGCCTGTACCAATACGACGCTTGATTCCGTCGATACTAGCATTTCCTTTCTGCGCCTCTTTGATCTGGCTGATCAAAGTGGGCTGAAGTTCTATGCTAGCCAAAAATCCTTCACTTACTAATTCCATTCGAAAATCTTCCAACTCTTCGAGGTCATGGGTTGGGTAATTTTGCTCATGTTGCTTCAGTTGTCGAGATAGATAAGATATAACTTTGCCTTCTTGCATTAGCACACATCCGAGACCAATCTTTGATGCGTCACTATACACATCGAAAGGCTTATTGATATCCGACATGATCAAGATTGGGGCTGAAATCAATCTCCTCTTGAGTTCTTGAAAACTCGCTTCACATTTTTCGGTCCATTAAAACTTCTTATCCTTCTTCAGCAATTGGGTCATGGGTCTGGCGATACTCGAGAATCCTTCTACGAACTTGCGGTAATATCCCGCCAATCCGAGAAATGCACGAACTTGGGTTTGAGTGGTTGGGGCTTGCCAATCTTCTACATCTTTCACTTTGGCAGGGTCAACGGCAATTCCTCCGGCTGATACAATGTGACCGAGGAATCCTACCTCCTGTAACCAAAATTCATATTTGCTAAACTTTGCATACAGATGATGCTCTCTAAGGGTTCCAAGAATGGTCCTTAGGTGTAGCTCATGTTCTTCTTCCGATTTGGAATAAATCAGAATGTTATCGATGAAAACAACGTCAAACTTATCCAGGAAGTCCATAAAAATCTTATTCATGAGATTCATGAAATAAGAGGGGGCATTGGTTAATCCACAAGACATGACTGTATATTCGTACAATCCATATCTGGTGGTAAAGGCAGTCTTGGGAATATCTTCTGCACGAATCTTGAGTTAATGATAGCCAGTCCTAAGATCAATCTTAGAAAACACTTTGGCACCGGTCAACTGATCAAACAAATCTTCTATCTTGGGCAAGGGGTATTTGTTCTTGATAGTGACCTCATTCAACTTCCGATAATCCGTACACAAATGGTTATCTCCATCCTTCTTGTCCACAAACAAGACAGGTGCTCTCCATGGTGACACACTTGGTTGAATCAATCCAATTTCTAGCATGGCATCCAGTTGCTTCTTCAGTTCTGCTAGCTCAGACGGGTTCATACTATATGGTCCCTAGGCTATGGGTCCGGTTCCGGGGATTAGTTCAATGATAAACTCGATATCCTGATCTGGGGGCATACCGGGCAAAACATCTGGAAATACATCGGGGTATTCACAGACTATCTGGACTTGGTCAATGGTAGGTTGGGCTATACTCTTGTTGCATTTGAATTGGCGAGTAAGGTTTCAGATATATGCTCGACTGATATTCCGGCTGTAGTGGTCATGGTTATGGCTTTCTTGGCACAGTCAATCAATCCTTTATGTTTGGACATCCAATCCATTCCTAGTACTACTTCAAAACCTTTAGTTCCGAGTACTATCAGATTTGCATAAAAATCTATGCCATGGATTCGGATAGGGACGGCTTTGCAAATTTGCCTAGCCTTGGTGGTTGATCCGGGAATTTGAACGATCATAACATGCTTAAGTTTGGTTTGTTGAATTTTACTAGTGCATGCAAATTCTTCGGTGACAAATGAGTGTGATGCACCAGAATCAAACAACACTCGTGCAAGTACTGAATTAACAGAAAACATACCCAGCACGACGTCTGGCGCTTCCTGAGCTTCTTCAGCATGCATGAGGAAAAGACGGCCGTTGCGGTTGAGCGAATTCCCTGGGGCAAATCTCCTTCCTGGATGAACATGACGCTATTGCTGAGCTGGGGCATTGGCATTGGGTGCTGCGGCATTCTTCTTGTTGGGGCACTCGTTGGAATAGTGGCCTTTATTTCCACAGTCATAACAAGTCACTTGTGACTTGTCCTTTGATGCTACAGGCACATCATTGCTTCTAGTTCTCGGGGCAGTGTTGGTGTTGGCGGTAGCATTGTTGTTGTTGAACTTGGGTGGGGCACAGTTGAAATTGCTAGAGTTTCCGGGGTTATTGTGATTTCCTCCGGGCCTAGGGTTTCCACCGTTGGGATAGGTCGGACGGTTCATCGGGGGTCTGTTGGTTCTTGGGGAAAATCAGGGAGATGGGTTAGGGCGATACTTTGGGGTCTGATGTGTTCCTGGTTAATGCATCATGCGATGCTTGCGTTTCTCATTGGCTTCATTGATCTTTCCTTCCATCTGGATAGATGAGTCGACAAGGGCTTCAATATCAGCAAAGGGGATATTGACTAATATCGTCTGCATCTCATCATGCGGACCATTTAGGAATCGTTCTTTCTTCTTGGATTCGGTGTCGATATCATCTGGGGCATACCTAGCTAATGACAAAAATTTGTCACAGTATTCCACTACGGTCATTCTCCCTTGCTTCAGTTCTCTGAACTCGTCTCTCATTCTCTTGATCAAACCCGGGGGCACATGGGTTCTACTAAACTTGACCTTGAATTCCTCCCAGGTCATCATCTGGCCCTCGATCATTGCGCGAACACTGTTCCACCATGCCCTGGCATCTCCGGCTAGATAGTGGGTGGCGAACAGAACTTTCTCGTTGGCTTCCCCTCCAGCTACTTCTAGGTTATTTTCCATGGTTTGCAGCCAATCATCGGCGTCTAGGGGTTCTTCTGACTTAGTGAGAACAGGTGGGTTGGTATTCTGGAAATTCTTGAGCTTAGATCCATGGTTGTCCTGATTTCTATGGCCTTGGTTGTTGTGGGCAAGCTGGGCTATCTGTTGCAGTGTGGCTAGGTTGGCTTGACGTTCCGCTCTTTCAGCTTCGCGGTCAGAAGTCAACATTTGCAGAATCTGCAACATCGGGTCCAGGGATGAACCACTTCCTCCACGTGGCATCAGAAGATTGAGATATATCGTGAGAAAAGAGGGAAATTTCTAAGGTTTTGGGTCTTTGAAAAGTTTTTAAAGTTTGACTCAGATTTTTCTAGCAACTTTCTTTTTCATTCATTCATAGCACACGATACAACACACACCACAACAAAGAAAAACATATGGTTTTAAGAACCATTCTGAAAACTACGATACAGTGGGACCGAATACTACTCAAACGCTAGTGCTCAAGTGCTACTACTCCTCGGAATCTGTGGCTTCGTCATCTTCATCGTCATCGATGAAGGCGAAATCATCCTCATCGGTGAAGAAGTCCATAGCCTGATCCTCCAGAAAATCATCATCATCACTGAGGTAGGAGTACGGGTCTCCATGAAGATCCTCTCCGGCATTCTCCCTTTCCTCCAATTGCATGTCTCTCTCGTGGATGGTCTCCTCCAAAGATGAGATACGGTGGCGAAGACGGGCAATAATGCACTCCTTCTTGTCGAGCTGACGGCGGCGAGACTTGCGATCCTTTGCTAGCATGGCGATGGTTTGGTCCTTCGTCTTGATGATGGCAGACTTGTGGTTGGAGTAGTCACGACAGTTATCCAACTCCTGCTGATGATCGTACATCATGAAGCTAAGGTGGTCCAATTGGGTCTTCAGCTCGGGGTGATATGGGGCTTCCAGTGGTTGTCCATTAGCATCACGCCTTGGGCAAAACTCAAAGCGAGTACCCTTGATCTGATTGATACTCTGCCCACAAAGACGGGAAAGAGCTTCCTCCATGGCCCTGGAAAGTCCATCGAGCCAGTTGTTCTCTCTTAAGGTAAACTGAATTCCTTCCGCAGTGGGAGTTTCAATCTTTACTCGGAGACTTGCAACAATTAGCCACTGCAGATCTTCTCCTCCTTGATCATTGAGCTGAGCTCCGAAGAACTCGGGGTGCGGACGCCCCAGAAGTTCCGACAGCTGGTCCAAATCCCTCTCAATGATAAGGTCTCCTCCATTCCCCAACAGATAAAACTTGTTGTACTTCACGTCCATCTATAAGAATATAGGATGAGTAAGTTAGTAGAGTGATCAAGTGTTTCAAAATTTTATGTATTTTGCAAGAGTTTTTGAGGAACATGAATTTTCATGAAATAATCAAAGGGATAAGAATGAGAATAAGTTTTTGTAAATATTTGTTTTCCTTGGTTTTGAAACTAAGTTTTTGATTCAAACGTCCAGTCTAACTAGGGTCTCCTATGGTCAGGATGGCTCTGATACCAACTTGTCAACACCCGGAATTTTAATCCCAGATGCCTGTTATGCCATACATCGCAATCCCAGGATTACCATTTTTGCGAGACATAACATAATTGGATACCATAGTACATCATCCATTACAAACCGTACATAAGTTCTTACACAAATAGGGATCTCATGATCAGTTCTTAATAGAACTTCAAGCAGCAAAATACGTAATAATAATGGTAGCGTAGGCGAAGCTCCATCTTCAGGGTCACAGGCAATGCGGACGATGGAAGATGATCCTAGTTATCGTAACTTTCCCGGGGTCCATCCTCCAGGTACTCCTCTTCATAGTCTGGCCACGGGAATAGCCAGGGACAAAGCCATGAGTACTCTTTAAGTACTCGCAAACTAATAATAACAAATGAAAGGGGTTTTTGGTAATAGGACACTAGGCTCTAGGGTTGTTTTGCAAGAAGCCAGATTTATCTCTACTAAGTTCAGAAACAAGAGAGCTAGTTGAAGTTTATACTCCTAAGTGTGAATTTGTATTTCATATCACAACCCTGTTGTGGTCAAGTCAAAGTCTCAATTCATTTCACAAGTCATTTTGAAAAGTCTGATGGGGAACAGATGGCCATCTAATCGTCCATAATCATGACGGCTATTCGAATAGTTTGACACTGCAGAGATTGTACACTTTCACCACAACATTCGATACATCTCAGAATAAATCCTGAATTCACCATACTCAGTATGCGGATAATCATCCTAACCTTTCAATTACACGCCCTAGTATAAGCACCTCTCCTGTGAGTTTGGCCTCCCAACCATGACCAACTGTCATCTTGGGTACTGCACAGGTGGACAATCTTCACAAGGTAGCCTCAGCGTGAGGGAACTAATACTAAGGTATATAAGTTTCCAGTCAAAGCCTACCCAATTCTCGGGTATTGTGGTTGTACGATAAAATTTGAATGGTATCGCATCCAGACAACCATCAGTTTTTTTCAAAGGGCTAAGGCTCATGCCTCAAATTTTTCATCACCATAAATCATCTGGTGTTCGGAAACACATGTCAAAACATCTCAGTAGAATGATACATCATTCTAAGGTTTTCATAACCATTTTCACCAAGTATTCCCATCTAATGTTGATCATGTTTTATGCTTAGCACTAGCATCTACAAGTGGGGGTAACTACTAATGAGGAGTGGTAAACTAGTGGGGTTTGACTAAGTTCAATCTCATGCCTTAGGATGACATCAGGATTATCTAGCTTAGGCCAAATTTTAGGCTCTTTATGCAACCTTCAATTATCCTTCTAGTATCTACCATTTATTTCAGTAACTCTAAGTAAGAGCTTTGATAAAGAAATAAAGTATAAAGCTTGCAAGTAAAACTAGGATTTGTTTATCAAGTGGTTATGATCATATATGCTTTAAGGCATATAGTTGGCATGGTAGCAAGCAAGTATTAGCTTGCATAGGTCAACTTGATTAGTAAGGCGTGCTAAGTTAATAGCTTGCAAGTATTGGCTTGCCTTGTGCAGAGTAGTGGTTGAAGTTCTCCTCGACTTCTTCTCCGTAGAATCCTCCTTCCTCCTTGTATCCTTGGTCGGTACTAGCGTCTATGAATAAATACGAGTTACACAATCACCAAACAATACTTAACTACTTGCATTCATCACACACAAGGGTCATATAGATGATCTAGCATCATCACTAACATTACAAAATTAAAGCTTGGTTTAATTCCTTTTATTTTTAGAAAGTAATTTCTACTCATTGAAAAACTACTTAAGATTTAATATTCTCCAAACCAAACATGGGATCATGTTGACACATGTCATCACCACATATTTTAGTCCATGGGAATATGATTTAAAGTGGTGTCACAATTTAATAAGGTTTTATCCTTTTATTTTAATTAAATAAAGTGACTAGAAATGCCTATGTGGCATTCTTTTATTACTTGAACATTATTTCTGTAAGTAAACCTATATATTTTTAGATATTCTGATAGGTATGGTTGAATGTGATTTTTGAGAGTTGGAATCAACGCAAAAGCTATTATGGTTTTAATTTGAAAAATGTTTGAATGCAGAAAAGGTTCTGCCTTGTTATTTTTACCAAGGATGATCTACAGATCCAAATGACTTGAATCAAACGGGCTTGGACTCAGCACTTCCAGACCTTTCTAACAAAATTAGTTTCATTCGATTTGGTGCACTGAATCGACATGGATTGATTTTTGAAACTAGGTACAGAAGTGTGTTTGAAATGAAATGGAAAAGGTTAAATTCAAATAGCTGGGCTGCGCAGGAAGCGATACTGGGCCGGCCTGCTAAGCACAGCTCTTACGCGGGCTGGTTAAGTGGTTGTCCCCACGCGTCAGTGAGACAAGGGGGTGTGAAGCAGTATGGGCCGATGTGGTGCGTTCGATATAGTTCTAATCCAACGGCTGAGAGACATCGTCGACGTTGGGCAACGCCGGCGAGACAGAAACCTAGCGCGGCCAGTGGGGGTCGTTGGGGGCTCACCAGGGTTCAGGCGAGGGTCGAAGAGGCGGGCGAATGACGAAGTCGATGACGGCGAACCTCCTGGTACCGGCAGCTTCTCCGAGGGTGGCTCCAATCGCTGGCTCCCTTCTTCTCCAAAGATGGCGCGGCTCCGTGAAATTCGGCGGCGTCGCCTTGCTCCGGGAACGGGGTGGCACGATCAGTGAGGAGAGGGGAGTGAGATGGTGTGCTCAATTCGGCTGGGGGTGGCCTCTATTTATAGTGGAGCGAGGGGACTGACGGGGAACAAGGTGAGCTCATCGTGGTCGACGGTATAGACGGCTATCGGCATGGGCGATGGTAGGGGGCGGTGCGGTGCTCCCTGGCGATGCTCAACGACATGGTGGCGAGACGTGGGGCGGTGTGGTTTGGTCGGAACACAATGATGCTCTGCGTGTCCGATGGAAGATTTAATGGCGCACAGCGTGCGTGGTCCTCGCGGCAGCAAACGAGCGTGTCTGTGGGGTTACTGTGACGGTGGTGATCACGTATGCACGCGGCGAGGGCGGCGCGCGGTCTGTGGGCTTCGGTCGAGGGTGGCGCTCTGGCACACGCTCGGCATGGTTGCTGGCGAGCTTGTCATGGTTCGTGCGCGTGGTCCAGTGGCTGGCAGGGTTCGAGCGCTGGACAGGGAGTGGCGGTGGGGTGTTGGCTGCCTCCTAGACATGTTGTTTAGGCTTGGTGCTTGCTCTGGCTAGCTAGCTATTGTCGGCTGGCAAGGGGATGCTCGGTTGGCATGGCATGGGGCAAAGGGTAGGGGCTAGGGTTTGTCTAAGCACTGGGGGAGACAAGGGTGATCAATGGTGAACATTGCTTAGCCCAATTACTGCTCCAAACAGTGAAGTTAGGCCAGTTTGATTTGTTTGTGCCAAGTGTTTGATGAAATGGCCGCAAGAATTGAAGTTTTGAATTTTGAAAAGATTTTTGGTGGGTGTGCTAGGTTGGTGCTGGTGAGTCTGCAGATGCTTGGGTTTTGAAAGTTGATCTTGTTTGAGCGGTTTTTGAAAAAGTGGGATCTTCCCATATGATAAAGATTTAATTTTGAACTGTCATTTAAACTATGCATTTAAATGTTTTTGGATGATCACAAAGTGGGCCTGGATACCTTGTTATGAGTACAATCAAGGGGTGCAAATATCCAGAAAAGTTTCTGTTAAGTTCTGAAAGTTTGGGACAGCCAAAGTAGGCATGGGAGTTAAATTGGTCAAAATGACCATTCCCTTATTTTATTTGTTTTTATTTACTTGTCTTTGAGAAAAGTTTGGGAATTGTTTAGATGATGTTTATTTCACCTAATCATCCATTTACAAGCAAAGAAACACATAATCATGGCAATTCAAAAGAAACCATATTTTAATACCTATACATATGAAATGCTTTTATATTTTAATTGGAAAAGTTTTTGTTAACCCTAAATTTGGGGATTAGAGTTTGATGATTCTAGTTTAATATTTTTGGGATGTTATAGTATCTGTGTACTTCATCTTAAACTGTGGATGCTAGCAATTCGATCCAGGGACTAGCATTGGAATCACAGGGGCCTTTGGCTTAAATGGTGGGGTCTTACATAAGACGACTTGGATAGAAGGCCTTGCCACTATACAAGTTGCCGAAGAAGGCGGACAAATTCATATGGGGAGACGAGGAAAATGTTACACTTAAGGAGTTAATGAGGATACTATCTTCAGCCCCTATGCTTGCAGCACCTGAGCCAATGGAGCCTATCTTGATCTACATGGGGGCCACCAACCGGGTTATCAGCATCGTCGTCGTGGTGTAGCGGAAGGAACAAACACATGAGTATGGAGTACAATGACCAGTTTAATATGTAAGCAAGGTCTTGACAGAGTCCAAGCAGTGTTACCCGCACTACCAAAAGCTTGCTTATGGAGTGTGATACGTCGTAAACGTATCTATAATTTTTGATGTTCCATGCTTGTTTTATATCATTTGTCTTATGCTTTGTCTACACTTTGAGGTATTTTTATACACTTTCTAGAACTAAACTATTGACAAGATGTCGCAGTGCCAGTTGTCTGTTTTTGGTTTCAGAAAATCTAAAAATGAATATTCTCGGAATTGGATGGGACAAAAGCAAATCTGCCTATTTTTTTCTAGAGAAATACGGAAACACGAAGCAGATACGAAGGGGGACACCAGGGTGGGCACAACCTAGGGTGGCGCGGGCCTACCCTGGGCGCACCACCACTAGGTGTGGGCCACCCTGGAGGCCACCGACGTCCCCCTATCTCCTATAAAAGCCTCCTGAATTAGAAACCCTAAAACATCTGGGAGAAAGCCAGGAAAACCTCTACAGCGCCTCTACCACCAAAGGGGAGATTCGGGGGACAGAAGTCTCTATTCCGGCACCCTTCCGGGACAGGGAAGTGCCCTCGGAGCCATCTCCATCGATCTCCACCACCATCTCCATCGTCGTTGCTGATTCCCATGATGAGGAGGGAGTAGTTCTTCCTCGAGGCTAAGGGCTCTACCGGTAGCTACGTGTTCATCTCTCTCTATGCATGATCTTATTGTGATCATGAGCTTTGTAATCAAATAGATCTACTCTGCTACTCAAGTGGTTTAATAGATCTCAGCTATCCCCATGTGTGTGAAAGTGATAGCGTGCACACCGTGTGGCACTTAGGCTAAATATCACATAAATACTTGTCATGAGTTATATTTTGAGTTGGTTGTCTCTATGAAATTGTGGTGTTTGAAGGAACCATCTAGCGCTCAAGGTGACAGTGTGGGGTTATCTAGATGGGGATTGCAAACATTAAGGAGTGCTTTTGTATCCCTACCATGGATTATAGTTGTCCAACCGGAGAGTGTTTCAGAGTAGTATCATGAAGAGAAGATTTTTATATGAGAGTTTTCACTAGTGAAAGAATGATCCCTAGGCCTTGTTTATAATCATTGAAACACCGTTTACAACTAGATATGTTACATGTTTGCTTGCTTCCACCTTTATTTAGATTGTCTTTAGTCTCTTCCACGTCATCAAAGTCTTTTCTGGCACCATTGCCACTTATAATCATCCATACTACTTGTATTTTACTATATCTTCTCCTAACTAGTGCACATATTGTAGGGTTCGTAGCACAGAAAACAAAAAAATTCCTACGATGGGAACAACTAAGTACCAAGATCTATCTACTAGATACAAGCAACGGGTGGATATACATCCATAGAATACATACCCTCGAAGACCGAATAGCGTTAACGAGGTTGTACTCGTGGATGATGTAGACGAACGCTTGCCTATCTCAAGATCGTGACGAAGTCCATCTGGTCCAAGGCCCAAAGACGATCAAGTCCAGACCTCAAAGCAGTGGTGCATCCGTGATCGCACACACGTCACGGTACCCCGACAACCTCCGCCCTCGCCCGGTGAAGCAGCGGAAGCAACAAATCCTTCCGAAAAAGCCACCGGGAACATGTATCTCGTGATCCGAGACCACGGGAAATTCTAAAGGGGGGAGAGAGATCCTTCGCGAGGAGGTGTGCTTTGAGAGGAGGAGAGGGGGACCTTTTATAGGGAGAGGGGGGCATCCAAGGGGCTATGCGCCCAGACATGGTGGGATGCCCCCACCTCTTCCACATTCATTTGGGTGGAGCTCCCACCAAAATGAAAAGCCTCCACTCCCATTAAAAAGCCTCCACTCAAAAATCCACTCACATGCATTAAATTTCCACCAAATTTAATGCAAGCTCTCATTTAAATAAAACTCTTTTATTTATTTATTCAGAATTTTGTTAATTACTTTAATTAACAAACATTCACATAAAACCTTGCTAGTATTCCATTTCACATGCGTAACCGGCCAGCAATTTCAACCGAAACAGCCCGGTCTAGTGAAATAAATTCCTGCGCTTTCCTTTTCTTTTTCTGGCATATCATTTGCTCCGAATGGTATCGGTATCCCTTAAGTGTGTCACCCTACGGTTCACGAATAATGCGGACATGATCGAGACCCTTCTCCGATCAATAATCAGTAGCGGGACCTGGAGATCCATACTGACTCCCACACATTCAACGATGACTACTGTGATCGTGTGAACCTTTTACTCTAGTATATTAATCCCTTTGTTTCACGATATATTACATGTACGAGATTCGATCATCGGTATCTCCATACCTAGTTTGATCTCGTTACCGACATGCACTCTTTTCTCGTTCCCGTGATATAATATTCTAGTGATCAAATCACTTGCTTGCAAGCTAATCAATGTGATATCACCGAGAGGGCCCAGAGCATATCTATCCGTCATCGAGATGAACAAATTCCACTCTCGATCCATGGGTCTCAACATAACACTTTAGTAGTTCTGAAGCCATCTTTATAATCACCCAGTTACGATGTGACGTTTGATGTCATCGAGAAACTCTTCCGGTGTTAGTGATTGACATGATCTCATGGTCTAAGTATTAGGATCACTTCGTAAGTTGTTATAGCAATATAAACTCAATGACTTTGATCGTAATGCTATACTTCGGATGAATGTTCATCACATCATTACACTAATGTTGTGACCTCATTATTAACAACATCCAATGTCCATGATCAGGAAACTTTGATCATCATGTTAATCAACGAGCTAGTTTATAAGAGAGGCATAACTAGGAACTTCATTTTTGTTTATTAAACACACATGTATTAACGTTTCCGTATTAATACAATTATAGCATGTAAAATAAACATTTATCATAAATAAGGAATACGATAATAACCACTTTATTATTGCCTCTCGGGCATATTCCCTTCACATATACACCTGACAAGTGTATTGGGTGTGTTGGGGACACAAGAGACTTCTTGTATCTTGATTGCAGGGTTTCTTGAGAGGTATACCTTTGACCATTTCCTCCCTAAGTTCGATAAAACTTGGGTGATCCACTTAAGGGAAACTTGTTGCTGTTCTACAAACCTCTGCACTTGGAGGACCAACAATTGTTTACAAGAATAGAAGTGCGTAGACATCAAGCTCTTTTCTAGCGCCGTTGCTGGGGAGTTAAGGTAAAAGGTACTCACATCCTCTGGCTACTAAGCTATCTTCTAGTACGGTTGCTGGTGTGTGAGTGCTCGAAGTTATTTCCTTTAGATTCTGCAATTATATCTTTTTGTTTCTTTTTTTTATTTTCACTAGTTAGGTTTAATGGAAAACAGCAACAAAAATAGAGAGCTTTTTACTATTTTTCCTCAGTTAGAACATGAATGGTTTGGAAAGAAAATTAAAAAGCCTATGGAATCGTCTAAGCTTGGGGAAGCTAGTTCTAATGAATATGATATTTTTAGTTCCCCATCTTTAGAGGAGAAAATTTGTTATGATGATACTATACCTCCAATATATGATGATTACAATGATGAATATGATATTTTCAGTCCACCTACTATTGAGTATAAAATTTGCTATGATGATACTATACCTCCAATATATGATGATTACAATGATGAATATGATATTTTCAGTCCACCTATTATTGAGGAGAAAATTAATTATGATTACAATATGCCTCCTATATTTGATGATTATGGTGATGAGAATAATAATGATAGCTATTTTGTTGAATATGATATTTTAAGTCCACCTACTATTGAGGAGAAAATTAATTATGATTACAACATGCCTCCTATATTTGATGATTATGGTGATGAGAATAATAATGATAGCTATTTTGTTGAATTTGCTCCCACTACAATTAATAAGAATGACTATGCTTATGTGGAGAGTAATAATTATTATATGCATGTGGCTCATGATAGTTTTATATGATAGTTATATTGTTAATTTTATTCATGATGCTACTGAAAGTTATTATGAGAGAGGGAAACATGGTTTTATGCATCTCAATAATATTAAGTTTCCCCTTTGTATGTTGAAAGTTTTGAAGTTGCACTTGTTTTGCTTTCCTATGGTTGTTGCTTTGTGCTTTCATGACTTGTTTCTTTACAAGATTATTTTTCATAGGAAGTGGGTTAGACTTAAGTTTGATTTATATTTGCTTCTTGATGCTCTCTTTTACTTCAAATTCATATTTCTTATGTGAGCATCTTCTCAAGCTATCAATGCCTAACTTAAAGGCGTTAAAGAAAAGTACTTCTTGGGAGATAACCCAATAGTTTTCTTGAGTCTTGGAAGTTACTACTTCTTTAATAACCTCTCTTATCCTTTTTGTTTGATTTTTGTGCCAATAATAACCTCTAATGAGATGGAAGTAAGATTTTGGAAAGTTGATGTCCCGAAACAGATTTTTGTGCTTCACTGTAAAATTTCTGGAAAAATCTCTGTTATGTCGGATTGATTTGTAATTTTTTGAGTAAATCCCCCAGGTTGTTATCTAACTTTCTCTAGTTCAACACTTTTTAATTTGAGCAACAGAAGGTCTTCGAAAAATCGGTTTCTACCTTCTGGTCTGTTTTGAAAGATTTCTTCCATTAATTGCATTTGCCTCTTTATCGATTTCTTTTTGGGATCTCTTTGGTAAATTGAGCTTTTTGAAGGAGTTGATACAGTAGATTGTGTTTTTAATGAAAGTTTTGATGTTTTGAAACTAAACCCTAAAGGTTTATTATCTTTTGAATGCACTAATGTTGCTAATGAAGATTGTGTGAAGTTTTATATGAAGGAAATTTTTAGGTGTAGGGGAAGAATGATGTAATTAGATGAAGAATGGACAAAATCTCAAGCTTGTGACGCCACACCATGTCACCCCAAGAAATATTCAAGAGGTACAAGCATCAAAGCTTGGGAATTCCCAAGGCATCCCCTTCTTCATCAATTAAAATCTCAGGTCTCTTTCTAGACACTTCGTTTTTATTGTTTCATGCACTGTTGTGTTGTTCTTGGAGCGTCTTAGTTTTCGGTTTTTGTCTTTGTTAGCTTAGTTTTCTTGAATAAAGTGGTTGGATCCTTGCACACTTCTTTTGGAGAGAGACACACTCTGTTTTCATTGCCTAGAACACTCTAGTTTTCATTCTTATTGTTTTGTGAGTGTTCTCTTTTGCTAGCACTGTGTTTAGCCTTAGTTTTATTATGCTTTTTTCTTAGAACTTTTTAGTTCTTCTTTGTGGAATTGTGAGACATGCTCACAGATCTTTATTGATTATTATCTTTGTGATTTGCTTCAAATAAGTTGATTGGTGTTGGAAAATAGTAGAAAGTTTCATGCTTATAGTGGTACAGAAGGGAGCTTGTTTTGACTATGAATTAGACATTATCATGTCATGCTAGATGTTTCTTTGACCTTATGCTTAGTGATTATTATTGTAGAATGACTTTTTTCCAAACAATTGAGATTTCTTAATGTGCCTTGAAATAATCATGCATTGTTTTAGCATACAAAATCATAATATTGTGGTATTCTCCTTCGATGCTTTGTTTGGGTTGACTTGGCACATGCTCACACCATGTTATGAATATGAACCAGTCACCTTAGCCTATATGATCATTTAGTTTTTTACTTGTGGTACCACTTTATGCTTTGATTGATAATGTTTTGTCGCTCTGCATGATTATGTCCATTATTGCTCTCTTAGTTGGTCGCTCCCAGTCTTTTGCTAGCCTCCACTTGTATTGAGTAAGATCTACTCATGCATCCAACTACCAAGAAACCAAGTTATTCCAAAGAGTCAACTATAAATTCCTATGCATGGTGTGTTACACCATTCCAAGTATATTCTTGTTTTATCTATCTTCCAAATTAAACTTGTTATGTGAAAATTAGTGATTAAAGCTCTCACAAACTTGATGGCACACTTTATTTTTCTTGCCCCTAATAAACTTGAACCATTGTGTCATCTATGTTTTATATGCTTGCACTTATAAGTTGGGAATTAGCAAAACTGTGTTGTCACGGGGAACGCTTTCAACACCTGTAAATATATAGCCAGTTGATATCATGCTCTTTTGTTTATGGATGTCGGCGGTGTGAAATAAAAGAGGAGCTTGTAAGTCCATGGAGTTATGTATATGTGTTAGAGAAACGCCTGGGCCGCTAGCCCAAGCCATGCCTAATCATGGTGGAAACTTGCAGCATCACCATAGTGAGCAATATATGAAGCATTCTTCTTATACAAAAAAGAGAGATAGAAAAAAGAGAAGAGAAAAAGAAAAAAAGAGGAAAGAAGAGAAAAAACACCATTTTCCCATGGTAAATAAGAAGATTGCTGAGATGCTCATTATCTGTTGCCTTGTCATTTTGATATGGGATAGCTCCTGTGTGATGGGGCAAGGGGTACCCCGTTGGCGGTTCTCTATGATACACATGTACTTACTATGCAAGAACTTTCCGGTACTAAAGTTGAGTAGCATGAGGAACGACCCTCGTACTCAAGGGACATGAGATTGCCAACTTATACTTTGTCAAGCATATACTCCATATTTTGTTCACTTTAACCTTAATCACTTCAATATGCTTATGATAGGGTCAATGAGAGCTAAAAGCTAACAAGTACCATAATTTTGGAAGATCTTTATGAAACTTGAAATCCCTGCTTCCCTTTGAAGGGCGTTTCTCCCACTTTTATATTGAGTCTCCACCTTCTATCCTTAGGCACCAATTAAGAGAGCATAGTTGCCATTCTTAGTTCTATGTGCATTGTCCCAAAACTTATTGATTGATTCATAATGTTGATATTGCTTGTTCTTGAACTATTTGTATCTAGTCACCCTTATGAACTTTGAAGGTGTCATATGCATTTATGTTTTTCTACTCCATGAGGGACAAGCTGAATGCCACTATGATATGTTTTCTATATGTGAAACAAACAAACGTCTTTCAATGCATTGTTATTCATGATCTTTGTTTGTATCCTTTCATGTTACAACATAGTTGCTATGTCTTATTGTTAGAGCTACATATTTCATGCTCATGTTTAGAGTACTTTGATCCTAGCTTTCAATGCTTTGGAAATGGTTTGATCAAGATTGTGATGGTGCATGTCACCTCAAAAATTATTATTTTTATAACTTACCTACTCGAGGACGAGCAGGAGTTAAGCTTGGGGATGCTTGATACGTCATAAATGTATCCATAATTTTTTATGATCCATGCTTGTTTTATATCATTTGTCTTATGCTATATCTACACTTTGAGGTATTTTTATACACCTTCTGGAAATAACCTATTTACAAGATGTCGCAGTGCCAGTTTCCTGTTTTCTGCTATTTTTGGTTTCAGAAAAGCTAAAAAATGAATATTCTCGGAATTGGACAAGACAAAAGCCAATCTGCCTATTTTTTCGGAGCAATAAGGAAACGCGAAGCGGAGACGGAGGGGGACACCATGGTGGGCACACCCTAGGGTGGCGTGGGCCCACCCTAGGCGCACCACCACCAGGTGTGGGCCACCCTGGAAGCCACAGACGTCCCCCTTTCGCCTATAAAAACCTCTTGAACCAGACACCCTAAAACATCAGAGAGAAAGCCACGAAAACCTCCGCAGCACCGCCGCCACCGAAAGGGAGATTCTTGGGACAGAAGTCTCTGTCCCGGTACCCTTCCAGGACGGGGAAGTGCCCTCGGAGCCATATCCATCGATCTCCACCACCATCTCCATCGTCGTTGCTGATTCTCATGATGAGGAGGGAGTAGTTCTTCCTCGAGGCTAAGGGCTCTACCGGTAGTATGTGTTCATCTCTCTCTATGCATGATCTTATTGTAATCATGAGCTTTGTAATCAAGTAGATATACTCTGCTACTCAAGTGCTTTAATAGATCTCGGCTATCCCCACATGTGTGAAAGTGACAGCGTGCACACCGTGTGGCACTTAGGCTAAAGATCACATAAATACTTGTCATGAGTTATATTTTGAGTTGGTTGTCTCTATGAAATTGTGGTGTTTGAAGGAACCATCTAGCGCTCAAGTTGACAGTATGGGGTTATCTAGATGGGGATTTCAAACTTTAAGGAGTGCTTTTGTAGCCCTACTGTGTTTTAGAGTTGTCCAACTGAAGAGTAGTTCAGAGTTGTATCATGAAGAGAAGATTTTTAAATGAGAGTTCCACTAGTGAAAGTATGATCCCTAGGCCTTGTTTCTAAGCACTGAAACACCGTTTACAACTAGATCTGTTACATGTTTGCTTGCTTCCATCTTTATTTCAGATTGCCTTTAGTCTCTTCCACGCCATCAAAGTATTTTCTGGCACCATTACCACTTATAATCATCCATACTACTTGTAGTTTACTATCTCTTCGCCGAACTAGTGCACCTATACACCTGACAAGTGCATTGGGTGTGTTGGGGACACAAGAGACTTCTTGTATCTTGATTGCAGGGTTTCTTGGGAGGTATACCTTTGACCGCTTCCTCCCTGAGTTTGATAAACCTTGGGTGATCCACTTAAGGGAAACTTGTTGCTATTCTTAGAGTGACACAAGAATAGAAGTGCGTAGACATCAGAGTGTTCCTTGCTTCTCGGAAGCTAAGGCACTACTTCCAGGAGCACCCTATCACAGTAGTGAGCAAGGCTCCACTGTCCGACATCATCAACAATAGGGACGTTATGGGATGGGTCGTGAAGTGAGGCATTGAGCTTGCTGCCTTCGAGATCACCTACAAGAGACGCGACGCTATCGAGTTACAAATCTTGGCAGATTTTATTGTAGATTGGATGGAGATGCCAGATGCTACTCATGTACTAGAGCCAGAATATTGGGTGATGCACTTTGATGGATCAAAGCTACTCAACATCTCGGGGGTTGGTGTGCTACTACAGTCACCAATAGGAGAAAACTGCACTATTTCCTACAAATCCACTTTGAGGCTACAAAAAATATGGTGGAATATGAAACACTCATTCACGCACTTCGCGTAGCCAACGATATTGGCACCAAGTGCATAGTTTGCTGTGGAGATTCCAACTTGGTTGCCCAGCAGGTGGCTGGCACCTGGAACGTGCGGAACCCTATGATGGCGTCATATCGAGGCGAAGTAGACGAGATAGCCAAATGCTTCGAAGGCTATGAAGTCAAGTATGTCAAGAGGGAGGAAAATGAGGCGGCTGATCTGTTGTCAAAGCTTGGATCGGTTCCGCTTGGTGTTTTTCTAGAACATTTACGGACACCATCCGTGAAGGGAGCGGACCCCAAGAACCCGGATAGAGTTGACTCATTTTTTAATGCAGTAACAATAGTCTCTCCATCTTGGACAAAATTGTTCATGGATTATCTTGTACACGGAACTTTTCCCATCGACGAGGTCGAAATTCGGAAAATAGTACGTCGAGCAAAGGGCTATACCATAACTAATGGGCATCTCAACAAAATAAGCACCACTAGTGTATCCTAAAGTGTATTTCCCAGCAAGAAGGTATTGATATCCTTCATGAGATCCATCTCGAAGATTGCGGGCATCATGTCGCTCCTCGATCTTTGGTCTCCAAAGCCTTCTGGCAAGGATTCTACTGGCTGACCGCGAAGGCGGATGACGACAAGCTGGTTGATACAGGCATAGGATGCCAATATTATGCCCGACAACCACATGTACCAGCTCAAGAATTGCGGACTATACCAATAACTTGGCCGTTTGTAGTCTGGGGGCTTGACATGGTTGGACCATTACATATGGCACCTTGTCGGTTTACACATGTGCTAGTACCAGCTGATAAATTCACAAAATGGATAGAAGATAAGCCCATTAGAAAGCTTGATGGGGCAACAGCCCTTAGGTTTGTCTAGGATCTAGTGGTGAGATTTGGTCTCCCACATAGCATCATAACTGACAACGGCAGCAACTGATCACTCGGGTAAGTAGAGGCTTATTGTTGGGAGAACGGCATCCGACTTGACCTAGCATCTGTGGAAAATCCACAATCCAATGGTCAAGTTGAGCGGGCCAATGGATTAATTCTGCAGGGAATAAAGCCACGTCTAGAAGAACCGCTACATAGAGCAGCTGGAGCCTGGGAGGAGGAGTTGCCATCTGTTCTATGGAGTTTATGAACTACTCCCAACCGATCCACCGGATACACCCCTTTGTTCATGGTATATGGAGTAGAAGCAGTTCTACCCTCAGACATCCTCCACGATTCGCCAAGGGTTGCCGCCTACGACGAAGATGACGCTGAAGAATCCAGACGCCTAGATGTAGACCTTCTCGAGGAGGAGAGCGTGATGGCATGCCAGAGGTCCACCATCTACCAGCAAAAGCTACACAGCTACCATAGTTGCCGCGTCCGGCATCGCTCGTTTAAATAGGGGGATCTGGTGTTCCGACTTAAGCAGAAGAAGTCACACAAATTATCCCTGCCATGGGAAGGACCGTTCATCATAAGCAAGGCGCTACTCAATAGTTCCTATTACCTCATTGAAAATCGAGAATTAGAGGTATGCCTAATGAGGATCATAAGCGTAAGCGATGTGACCTGGAGCTTGATCAGCCATGGAACATAGCACAGCTACGTCATTTCTACACTTAGTATATTTTATTTTCTGTTGTGTAATTATTATATGATCAATGAAATAAAGCTCTTTGGTTCACTCATATGCTTGAGTCTTTTACCTCCTTTAGTGTTCATTTTTGGATCATATAAAACCTTTACGCACAAGATTTGCATTTGCACTTGTGAAAATTCCGCCTATGGGCGTTAGCTTAATTTTTCTGGTCTACACGTTCTTTGTCGTTTTTATGTGGATTCTGGAGTAGTGACTTTAGGCACTCGAAGTCGGCGATTTTGTTCTTAGGTTTTTTACGGTGCCATTGGGTATCATCGCCTGAGCGCATAGTTCTGACTAAGGATCTTCCGACTCACGAAAACTCAAGCATAAGAACCATAGTAATGTATAAGCCAGCACTTTCTTAAAAAATATATACATGCTGGAATTAGTTCTTAAGTATCTGGAAACTTATAGCAATAGTTTTCCGCCTTAAGATAACAACATTCTTTTTCTGCATACATAAACCAACCAGAGGTGGAAAATATTACAAAGTGTTTCCACTTCTCTGGTGCAGGGGACTTCGAGGCTGCATCATCGGTCGTAGGAGAGCTATCTTTTTCATCAACACAGTCGGTGGTCTTCAGGGACTCGGAGCTAGCCTAGTCGGCATCAAGCACCTCAAGGGTAAAAAAGGTGTCTGACTTGACCAATTTGGTGACCCTGGTGTCGAAGACGGCGAGCGAAGACCAGATTAAATCATGGTCGATTTGCTGACCGTCTTTGTCCATGTCGGGGAGACCAGAGGTCACCGTGTCGATGTCGGCGTCGTCATAATGGGCCTTGACCATGGCTAGGGCCATCCTAGCGCCAGCCTGGGTACATGAAGCTTTCCAGCTTACGGTACGCTCAGGGGCTCGGCGAAGGATCTCCGAGTACTTCATGACGGAGTATACTTCCTTGAGGTTGATGTCCAAGGGCTTTGCAATATCTTTGGCCTGGGTGATTGCGGTGTCGATGAAGTTGCCGGTAAGAACCATGCATTCTTTTGGCGGAGGAGCATTATTGGCCAGGCCAATAGGGGCTATATTTCCGACCAAGATGTTTGAGTACATGAGTTCACCACAATAAGATCAAAAGTACCTGATTTACAGAAGTACAAGACGAAGAACGCTTACCAAAGGCGCTGCTCTCAGCTTGCTGGAGAACCTCTGCCATGGAGTTCCGTTCCTTTCGGAGGGTCTTGTACGCCTCAAGGTTCTGAGCATTTTGCTCTTCGACAGCTTTTTACTACTCCTTGAGGATCGCAATCACCTCCTTAAGGCGCTTGATCTCCGTGTTTGCAGATTCTTGCATGGCAGCTAGTGCATATTCGTGCATCTTCAACAAATCAGCCCTCTCCTGCTTCAAGATTTTGTTTTTGCTATCCAACTCTTGGATGTGCTTCGATTGCTCAACAATATCTTTGGCTTTGGCAATAGCTTCTGCAAGTCAGAGAAATGACGGATCACAATGAGTAGTCAGAAGATAATAACATAAGACCAAGTTCAGAATGAAACTGAAAAGCTAATAGACTCTTGCCCTTGGCGATCTGTTCCTTCAAGAAGGCGGTTTTACCTTTTCAGCTTCAAGATCCTTGTGCATATTGTGGAACTTGTCATTGGCGGAAACCCTCCGAGCATTCTCATTCTACAAATAACAAAAAGGTTACTTAGTCTACTTGGAGCATCTAGACGGATAAATTTCCTCCTAGAGGCTCGGGGGCTATAGTGCGAGTTTTTAACTCAAAGCTATGCTTAGTCTTTCTTTAAGCATCTGGTCGGAACTAATTATGTTTCAACTAGAGGCTTGGGGGCTACAGTATTGAAATTTACAAACACTATGTATGCTACTCTAAAAGTATCTAGTCAGAATAATTCATTCAAACTACATACTTGGGGGCTATAGTACAAAGTTTCTTACTTAGTCACTCTTAGAGCATTCAGACAAAAATACTAAGGGATTTTCGTCTAAATCCTCGGGGGCTACAGTGGGATATTAGGTATGAAATACAAAAGGCATATAAAACTTACAAGTGCAATGATCTTTAGGTTGTTGACACTCTCAGCAAACAGTTTGCCAAAGGCACCTGTGTTAACTAGGACAATTTCCGCCTGCTTGAGCAGCTCCTGAAGACCGTATGAAGGAGAAGTCGGCGCAGCACCAGGAGCCAGAGCAGAGCTGCTCGGAGTGAGCACCGGGAATATAATCTTTTGAAGCTCAGTCAGGTTCATGGGTGCAGCAGTTCCGCCTTCCACCATCAATTCCTTACCGCTTCCAGTGGCATCCTTAGCCAGATCTTTAGGCACTTTGGAGGATGTGCTCTCCTACGTCGCCTGCTCGCCGACAACATGATTCATCACGGCAGCATCTGAGGCCTCCTGAGAAGGAGTATTATCCACTTCCATGGCGGAAGGTTCAGATGTTACCATTGTCGAAGATCCAATGGGTGTGGTGGAGGGTTGAACGGCAGGAGTAGGAGGAGCGATGGCGGGAGATGCTTGGACAAGAATAACTCTAATGTTTTTAGAAGCCCCCAATGTCTTGGAGATCTTCTTCAAACTCAAGATAGCCTTCTTCCTAAAACATGCAAAAGTATAAGTATAGGAATAAGATGGGAAAAATGACGATGTCAGATGAAAAGAGGCTTAAACAATATTTGGTGCCTTGTTCAAGTGGATACTGGTTAACCTTATTTTCTCCGCCTCCAGGGAGGTGGTGGATCTCTTGGAGGCTCCACCCTCCGTCTTCTTTTTCTTGCCTCCATCAGTAGTGTCAGAGGTGGAGCCCTTCCGCTTTCTCACTAACAGGACTTCGTCGTCGGACACGACAGTGACTTCCTTTATCTTGGGGTCATAGACTTCAGGAACCATGCAGGTCTCCTCTAAGTCCCCTATCTATTAAGTAAATCCTAAGTGTTAGATGCAAAGATATGTGAAAGACGTAAGAACTTGAGTATATGTCAAAAGGCAATGAACAGGAAATAAATGAGCACCTTTGGGCACTTGCCACCCTCAAACATGTCATAGGTGATGGTGAAGCCACGCTTCCGATCCTTCAAATTGACTATGTCCTTGAGGCGAAGCTTGATGGAGTCACTAGAGAAATTGTCCTCAGAAATTAGGAGGCTATCTTTTCTATCTTTGGTATACTGGTACATGAGCTTCACGCGGTGTTGCAGAGGTTGGATCCACTTGACGAACCAGCACATGGCTTGGTACAAGCCGGTCAGACCTGTCTCTACGAGCCAGTCAATCCACCTTACGATGCAAGAGGCTTCATCGTCGGAGGGGAGCAGGGCTTGTGATCTCCATGTTGGATCTTCAGCGGCGGTCCTGTAAACAAAGTTCGGGTATGACTCTTCTCGGCTGACCAGAGGGATATCTGGGCCATAGAAATATGTTTGTTGCCAGTTCTTGTACGACTCGTGTCCTATGATGTCGGGGAATCGTCGGCCAGGCTAGATCCTGAAGCTAATTGTTCCGCAGTTTCTGAGCTCCTCTTTGCTCACTCCGGCTTCCCTCATCACGGTGAAGAAATAAATAAACAGATCTAACCTAGGCCTAATCCCTAGGTATCACTCGCATAGCTCCGCATAATTTCTAAGAGCGAGGATGCTATTCGGAGAAAGGTTCTGAGGTTGAACCCGAAGGTGCTTAAGGACTTGGATGTAGAACTCAGATAGTGGAAGGGGGATGCCGCGCACAGATTGGCCCTTAAGGTATACCTTTTCTCTGGGTTGGGGAGAAGGGATGACCTCGCCAGCCGGCGCCGCCCGCCAGACCAGGCCCTCCGTCGCAGGGAGGTACCCCTCGGAGATCATATCCTTGATGTCACTCTCGGAGATGTCCGATCCTCGCCACTCTCACTTTTGGGAGTCTATTTGTGGCACCCCGGATTTTACGGTCCGAGAATACCCGTTATGCCTTCATTTCACATTCCCATGATCAGTTAGCCATGAGCATAACCGACAAATATCATTACATCATCCATAAAGAACGGATACAAAGTACTTACATTAACGCCATTATGGCGATACAACATCAATGGCGGAAGTCTTCAAGCGTAGAGACCATGTCATGCCTTGACCTACATGCGACTGACTGGGAAGACGGCCTAGCTCGCATAGACGTCAGCGACCTCCATCGTTGCTCTTGCTTCTGAAAATCTGTCCAAGTAAATAGCCAGGGACAATGTCGGTGAGTACTTTGAATGTACTCGCAAACCACCTTAGGAGAATAATACTAAAGGATATGCAATATGGTTGTGGTAGGATGACTCCATGAAAGGTTCTTTTATAAAATAGTTTATCTTTTAGATATAGCATATCTCTGTAACTTTATTGAAAACTTATGCAAAACAATTTGGAAAACTTTCTGAAAAGTTTTAAGAAAACACTAGGATTGGGACACCCATTTGTTTTTCCTTCCGGCCATCTCATGACCAAACTCCTACCTCCTTTTTCCCGATCATCTCATGGTGAAAACATTTCCAAGCCATTGGTTTTCGAAGTGATTTTTGAAAATCAAAACCATCACCCGCCATACAGCCGCCAGCACAACCGTCCATGACCGAGGACTCAGCTATTCGAATAGATTTACACTCTGCAGAGGTTGTACACTGTACCGACACCATCCGATTACACGTCCCTAATCTACACCGATCGTGGGTAGAATAACCGGTCAAGACCTTCCGGATGCCCTCTCTGATACAGGTGCCCACCCTATGAGGTTAATCCCCTCAAAACTGGTACGCCCTATATAGTAACCAGCCAACCGGAGCGCGTTTTGCACCTCAACGGGTGTGCGCTTTCAATGAGGGGCTCATAGTATCGCGTGGAGGCCCGAGGACCCTTCATTCCTTCTCCCACTCGATGCTACGCATGGACTGTTGGATAGAGAAGGCCCACCCTCCGGGGATTGTTTGCCCCTGTAGTAGTAGGAGGCACCTATACCAGATTAGGCAAACTTTCAGCCTAGACCCATCCCATTCCAGAGTAATGTGGTTGCACGGGTTAATTGTTCCAGCATAGTAAATTGTACAGCCTAGCGTGTTTTCGTAAACATTTTTCTTCCATCCTTTTTCAGACCATTTTGTAAACCAAAACCTTTCTCATTTTCAACACCACTTGGTAAGCCAAGCCTCACCAAGGTTTTCTCATAAAACATTTTTGTAAACCTTTTTTCGGGGTCTTCCCATCACATAGTTTTTATTTCGGCTAAAACAGGGTCTCCAAAGGGGCATGGTGTTATACACCTTCTATCTTACTAGGGGTAGTAGGTATCATAAAGGGGGTGTACCTATTGGTACTAAGGGGTAAGGGTTTGGAGGAGCCAAACATTTCCCACATATCAATATATAGTAAAATAATGAAATTTGCATAAACGGGTAGATAAAACCATGCATAGATAAAATAATAGGACAAGGCGTATGAGCAAGAAGGTGGCTTGCCTGTGACCATCGAGATGTCCCGTGACTTTTTTAGAATACCAGAAAACCAAATGCAATAATAATAAGAATAACCCGATGCTTCATTCTTCTCGGCATCACATAGTCGCAACTATCGACGTTATCAAGCAGACATGCAAGAAAACAAAAACACAATCAATACAATGCATACAAGCATTAATACATACAACAAGAAATCATACGACACAAGATATACATATGTAGGGTGCTGGATGATTGGGTTGATTAGATCGGTAGAAGATGTGGAGACATAGGAGGATGATCCTTCGGATTTGAGGCTTAGGAAATATCTATGAGAGGGTTTTTTTATCAAGGACAAGTTCTGTATGATATCAATGTGCAAACATGATACCCTCAGATAGGAATTTATAAAATGAAGCCAACAAAAGTGGTTTCACTATTTTATCAATTTCCGTTGATTTATAATGGATTTTATAGTGAATAAAAACCTAGTTTTAGGAAATAATTCACCATACAAATTCTGGAGCTCCAAAATTTATTTCCTTGGGTTATTAAGTAGTATTTAGTGGACTGAAACAAGAGGTGTTGGAATCACCTCAAAAGAATTAACAGAATGCCCTTGAGAAATTCCCAAAGACAGTACTGGATGAGATTTTTCTTTTTCATCATATTTAATCTACAGAATATTTTGATGTGATTTCAATGACACTTGTTAGGTATTGAAAATACATATCTTTATAAATTGGAATCAACCTTTTTGGAGTTACAGAGCTACTGCTATGAATTTATTGGTGATTAAACTATACATAGAATATTTTAATTCACCAAAATTAGAGAGATTTTCCATAAATTTTGGGGCTCCTGGGGTTTGATAGCTATGGGTAATTATAGGTACAATTAGTTTGAATTAGGTCAAAACTAAATTTCTTTGACCTAGGGAATTTTCTAAAGTAAGAAATGCCCTGTTTTTATTATTTTTGCTACAGGTAATATAGGAAGCAATTTTAGGTGGGACCAGTGGGACGTGCAAGGTATGTCCAATACCTTTCAGTAACAATTGGTTTTTCTCCATTTGGAAATACCAAACTCTCTGGAAGATTTTATTAGTGAAAAGTACCCATCTTGGAGATGATTTCTTGTGAATAAACCAAATATTATTTTGGTTCACTTCTTATACTGAATGTTGAGGAAAACCTTGGGGAACATGACAAATTTTTATCTGGCAGAAACTAGGTAGTTTACATTTTATTTTGGATTTAAATCAAACTACCAATTATCAGATCTAGGGTTATATAAGAAAAGGAAAAAGGGGAAAGAGCAGAGGTAGGCTAGATCTAAAGGGAGATGGGCCGTGAAGGGGGAAAACGGCCCACCCAGGCTGCTTCATGGGCCGGAGGAGGGATTTAAATCCCCCGCGCTAGGGCCCGCCGGTCAGTCTTAGTGGGAGACCGAATGGGTACCAGCAGATCTGGGTTGTTGGGGTAAAGGTGATTCGGGCGGTGGGGGTTCTTCATCATCACGGGAGGCAGCTGCCAACGGTAAAACCCTAGGGAGCATCGTGAGTCGGCGGGAGCTTACCCAGGGAGCTCGCCGGCATCGGGGAACGGGCGGACAGGGTGCGGCACGCGATGGAGCCTCCGGGGATGGTCGGCACGGGGTGGTTCGGCGTTGGAGGTGGTCTCGAGCATCTGCCTCGACGAAGGGGTTCGGGAGCCCGTCGGATCTCTCTAGGGGTGCGCTGCATGTCGATGCAGACGATGCAAGGCGGGTACAGAGGTCGCGGCAAAGAGGACGTGGCTAGCGCAGGTGTCCTTGGCAGCCGGAAGGGGCTCGCATGAAGAGGATGATGGGAGGCCTCGGAAGCTTGCCGGAGATGCTACTGGACCCGTACTTGAGCAAGGAAAACAGCAGGGAGGAGTAAGAGAGGGTAGGGGAGGTTGTAGGGTGACATGCAGAGGGGGAGGAGTGGAGAGGGGAGCTCGGGGCTCGATTTCTTGCCATGGTCGAGGTGCTCTCCTCTCCCTTTCTCTTGGGCTAGCCAGGGTGGGAGAGGAAGAGGGAGGTGCTGGGGGAGGTGTGTGGGTGTGGGAGGAAGAAAATCAACCAGGGGAGGGGTTCTGTAATGGCATGTGGCCTTATAAACAAAAAGGGAGGGTCCATGGTGGACATAGTGTAGGAGGAACTGGTGGAGAGGGGGATATCCATTCATTGGGCAATGAGGGCGGTGGAGGGGTGAGAGAGAGCTCTGGTCGTGGTAGCTAGGGGACATAGAGGGGGTGGGTAGGTGCGGCTGCACATTAATGTTTGGATTTTGATAAAAGGGCATGTCTCTCTCCCTCCAAGCATGTGAGGACAAGGGTGGGTGCTAGGGTTTTGCTACAGTGACCCTACTATAGCACACGACCAGGGGAGTGTTGGGTGATAAAGAGAGTTGCTGGGCAAGATTGGGAATGGTTGGTTTTGGTTTACTTCAAGAGTTTGAAGGATTTCAATTATTGACCAACTAGATACTTGTGAAGCAACTCTAGATTTTTGGATAAGACAAGAGGAGCCAAAGGTATTGGGTTGGAGATATGGACAAGGCAACACTCCTGGATTTATTTGGGATTTTTCAGATGATATTTGGTGCACTTAAATTCATTTATTCAAAAAGTGTAGAAGTATATTATAGAAGCTAAATTGATAATTTTACATTGGACAAGTTTGGTTTTTGATGTGATATGGTCCTAAATACATATTACACATTGGAGAATTTTATTGGAATTTATTGAGGTGGAAAAGTATTTTTAAGGAATTATTTCTTGTTTCTGCCATTTAAGAAAAAGGCAAAAAAAATAAAGAATCTCAAAAATATTTATTTTTGAGTTGGTAAGGTAGGGTAAGAGGTATATAACTCAAATATGCATTGAGTTGGCAAAGTGGTTTGGAGAAAAACAAACTTGCCTTTATAGACAAGGTTTCTAGGATTTTGCCATTTATGGAATTTAAATAGTTTAAGGCTCCAAATAATTATGGGGATTATTTGGGGACTTATCATATCCAAGTTTGATGATGTAAACTTGAGTATACATCATTTACAACTTGGGTTGTGGAAGCAATATGGTGAAAAGGGAAGAAAACTAGATTTGGGAGAATCTAGGGTTTGGTTATTTTTATGCCACTTAGACATGGTTGTATTTGGGAGCTCAGAGCTCACCTTGGTACAAGGGAGATATGGATAGCTAGACCAAGTTATATTGACGATCAAGGAAGCAAGTGTTGGGATTGGTTCTATCTGAGGTGGTCTAGAAGAGATGGCAAACTTTGTTGAAATTAAGGTTCACATAACAGAGTTGTCATGATACCTCCTAAACCATGGGGGTTTAAGCAGCACAAAGCTCCAATAGAAACAAGTGAAGTATGGATTCATATACCATGGTTAGTAGATCATAACCATGCAAAGAGTTGGTCACGGGGAGGTGGCATATATATGTGAGTTTCTGCCAAAGTAGGCATGATGATAAGATTTGCAGAAAAGGTTATTATCTTGGCTACAAAACCAGCATGGATGAGTGGGAACCAGAATGGTTTATCCAAGTGCAAGTGTGGGCTTTGGTGGTACTCATGATGTACTACAAGATGGTTCAAATACATTCTCAATAATTCCCATAGGTTGGAAAAGGTAGAGCTCCAAAGATTGCATCTAGATAAGAATTTCAGACTTAGCCATTTTGGCAGATTTAGGGTTTTAGACTAGAGTGTAAGTGTAGATGATTTTTAGAGGATTCTATGTTCCAAACTCATGATAAAGGAGATGATATTTAAGTGCTAACTAAGTAGATAGGATCCATTCTTGGATTTGGTCTTCACTTAGTTGGAACTATTAGAAGGGATTATCCCTGGACTGATCTGATTAGGAGGGGAGATGATCACCTTAGTGGCTTAGGATAGATCCAGATTTGGATGCTTGGTTTGAGATTGCTGATAAAAAACATAGATGGTGTCCTAGGGGATGAGCTACTAGATTAGCTCACTCTAGTTCCTAAGCAAACAATGCAATCGGCAGATCAAGGCAATTCATCAGACAGCAAATCAAGGCAATTCATCCTATCTAACTTATCCAACTGCTACTATGGTTACCATCAAGCCTCGCTTGAGGTAGGGATGGGTATTTTGAATTGGTTATGTTTTGATGTAATATAAGTACCTCTTGGTAGTTCTACCAAGATTGGAGTGAAAAGGTTTTTGACCTAGAGGTAAGAGTAGTTGGAGTCCTATCTTGAAAACATAAGGAGATTATATATATAGGTCTCCATAGTTTTGTTAAAAGAGAAAACTAATGAAGTATTTTGTTTTAGTAAGTCATCTTGGCTCAGTTTTGAAATTCCAGAACATTTGAGAATATGAAAGATGAGCCAAGACATCTCTTTTGGTAAAATAGCTTTTTGTAAACTAGTGTTGAGATGACAAGTACATCACCTGATACACAAATAGTTGCATGAGCACAAGCAAACAAGTAATCAAACATTGTAACTTATAACAAGAAAACGTTTTTGTTCCCCCTAATTTTTTCCATTTGGACAGCAATTCAGGGTTGCTGAAATTGGGATGTTACACTGTTTCCTCCTCCAATGGCTCTAGTGCTGCTGGGACATGGTCACCACCGGTGGACTCAACCACCGCAGAAATTGGCACCACCACGCCATCCGATGGAACGTGGACCATGTTGGATGGCTTGACCGAGGCTTCGCCAGATGCCGCCATTGCTAGTGTGTTGTTGTTGCTTGCCATTGGAGCAAAAGGAGATGGGTTGGAGATTGGAAGGATTTAGGGTTTTCCTTTGTGTACTCGATGAGCTCTAAGAGGGGATTGGGCTGGAGGAAGACGATGACTCAAGGGTGAATGAGGTGAAAAGATAAAATGCAACCATGGTTAAAATATATAGCCATTGACGTCAAGATTCATGCAAGATGATCCAACGGTTAATGTGTGGACAGCGCGTGCGTGAACGTGTGCTAGAATTTCGCCATGTTCCCACTGCGGCCGCCAATGTTTCAGATCCTTCACACGGGAAAAACAGCTATGATTACGTTATTTGCATGTGTGAGTTACGAGGCCGCTGACCTATGGTCTACGACATCTCACTGACACGTGCAAACGAACAGTCCCATCTGAAGATTCTATCATGGACGGATCTTGTCTAGCTACGAGAAGTGTACGATGGAAACTCAGTGATTCTACGACTTTCATATCAAAGACGGAGAGTATTGCAGGGTTCTTGGGAGGACTACAAGATGTTTCTTTAAAATTTGCCGACATTCACCTAGATAGATCATTCAATAGAAAGAGGCAAGATAGTGCAAGACCTTGGAGTTCTCTGGGGGCTACTGTTGGGGATATGCTAAATGGGTGTCACCATTGCATGTCTCTAATCTGGATAACCCGGGTGGCACATAGTTGGTATCGAGGCCCATGGCCTTCTTGTCGACCCAGTTATAAGGATCCATAAGGGAGGCCCATGCCGGATAAAGGAAGGCTACGAGGGAGTCACCGACGTACCCAGAGCCTTGGAGTGCAAGACACGTAAGACTAGTTGTATTCTGTGTAGGACTTTGTAACCTGTCCGGCTAGGACTTTCCGTGTAACCCTAGGATCTGGAGACTATATAAGCCGGACCTAGAGGAGCCTTCAGGGAATCAATCAACTCATATCACGCACAGCGAACTGATCCCTGTAACTCGACGTATTGCCATTATAGTGATTATAGCAGGAGTAGGATTCCGCTACCATTGTGGGATCTGAACCTGGGTAAGTTGTGTTACCTCGTACCAGCAAACTTGCCGCCTTCCCCTACGTCTCTAAACACGCTCTATGAGGACCCCTCTATGCCGTACTCGTCGGCAATACCACGACATCTAGGGCATATCTCCTTTAGTCTTCCACTTGCACTAGAGTACAAATAAATCTAGTTTTACAATAGGCAATAGCCTAACAACAATACTATCTCGGTGTTGCTCATGCTTGATCTGTGGAATACTTTTGGTAAACGGATCCGCGAGATTTATATCCATATGTACTTTACAAATATTTACTTCGACATTCTCAACATTTTGTCTAATGTCATGGAATCTAAGGTGGATGTGCTTGCCTATGGAATGAGTTCTTGGTTACGATGTGGTTGCTATGGCACCTGTGTTGTCATAGTAGATTGTCACAGGGTCATCCGCATTAGGAACAACTCCTATTTCTATGAAAAAATTCCATAGCCATACAACTTCATTTGCCAGAGGTAACTGCGATGTATTCCTACTCCATTGAAGATAGAGCCACCATTGGTTGCTTCACGTTTCTCCAGGTTACTGCGCCACCATTCACCAAAAATACGAATCCCATCTACGACTTTGAGTCATCAGAATCCGTGTTCCAGCTCGCATCCATGGAACCAGTTACATTCATATCTACATCATCACCTCCATAGACTAGGAACATATCCTTAGTTCTTTTCAGATACTTCAGGATATTCTTTACATCTGTCCAATGTTCTACTCTTGGATCACTTTGGAAATGACATGTCCAACTGATAGCCAGGTCCACATCTGGTCGAGTACATAGCATAGCATACATGATAGAACCTATGGCTGAGGCATAGAGGACATTAATCATTTTTTCTCTATCAGCATCTATTGCTGGACATTGAGTCTTACTCAATGGCACACCTTTCATAAGAGGCACAAAACCCCTTTTGGCGTCTTCCATTTTGAACTTCTTCAAAATCTTATCTATGTATGCACTTTGACTTAACGCTATTAGGCGTCCCGATCTATCTCTATAGATATTAATGCCCAATATATAGGCTGCTTCACCTAGATCCTTCATTGAAAACTAACTACTTAGATATTCTTTTACGCTCCCTAATAAATCTACATCATTACCAGTTAGTAGTATATCATCCACATATACCACCAGGAATGCCACTAAGCTCCCACTCACTTTCTTCTAAACACAATCCTATTGATTATTTTGGACAAATCCAAAACTCTTGATTACTTGATCAAATCGCTTGTTCCAACTCCTAGATGCTTACTTTAGTCCATAAATGGAACGCTCAAGCTTGCATAGCTTTCCATCATCCTTAGGATCGACAAACCCCTCTGGTTGCATCATATAAAACTCTTCTTCAATGTGACCATTGAGGAAGGCGGTCTTCACATCCATCTGCCATATCTCATAATTATAATATGCAGTAATTGCTAGTAAAATCCGGACAGATTTCAACATTGCCACAGGAGAGAATGTATCGCTGTAGTTAACTCCATCCACTTGTCGAAAACCCTTTGCGACAAGTCTCACCTTATGGACAATCACATTGCCATCAGCATCTGTCTTCTTCTTAAAGATCCATTTGTTCTCTACAGCCTTTCGAACATCGGGGAGATCTACCAAGTTGCATACTTGGTTCTCATGCATGGATCCTATCTCAGATTTCATGGCTTGCGGCCATTTCTCGGATTCAGCACTCTCTGTTGCTTCGTTGTAGGTTTTAGGTTCCTCTTGTTCATCTAACAAGACTGACATCACAAGGCTACGGTACCAATATGGGATAGCACGAGTGCTTGTATATCTTCGAACTGTAGGAGCTTCGATGTTATGATATTTATAATCCATTTCTTCTTCCACTTTATAGAGCGGTTCTGGAACAGTTTCCGTTGCGCTACTCGGTATTTGGAGAGAAGGGTCAATGACCTCATCTAGCTCTATCTTTCTTCCACTAACTCCTTTTGTGAGAAACTCTTTTGTCGTCCTTAGCGACAAACATTTTGCCCTCGGCTTTTTTGTAGAAGGTATACCCAATAGTCTCCTTTGGGTATCCTACAAAGATGCACTTTTCCGATTTAGGTTCGAGTTTGTCAGGCTATAGTTTCTTAACATAAGCCTCACATCCCCAAACTTTCAAGAATGACAACTTTGTCTTCTTGCCACGCCATATATCATACGGGGTTGTATCCATGGATTTGGATGGTGCTCTGTTTAAAATAAAAGCGGCGGTTTCTAATGCATAGCCCCAAAACGACACAGACAAATCAGTCAAAGATAGCATTGACCAAACACTATCTAGTAGAGTGCGGTTATGTAGTTCCTACACACCATTATGCTGTGGTGTTCCGGCTGGTGTAAGTTGTGCTACTGTACCACAGTTCCTCAAGTGCATGCAAAACTCATAACTCAAGTATTCGCCTGCCGATCGGATCGAAGATGCTTAATCTTCTTGTTGAGTTGATTCTCTACCTTGTTCTGAAATTCTTTGGAATTTTCAAAGGTTTCAGACTTATGTTTCATCAAGTAGATATAACCGTATCTACTTAAGTCATCAGTAAAGGTAACAAAATAATGATACCCATTGCATGTTGAGACACTCATTGGACCACACACATCTGTATGTATGATTTCTAACAGGTCTGCAGCCCGCTCCATAGTACCGGCGAAGGTTGTCTTTGTCATCTTTCCCATGAGGCAAGGCTCGCATGTATCAAGAGATTAAAAATCTAGTGACCCTATTAGCCCATTAGAATGGATCTTCTTCATGTTCTTTATGCCAATATGACCAAGACGGCAATGCCATAGGTACATGGTCTTATCGTCATTATGCTTGCAGCGCTTGGCATCAATCTTATGGATGTGTGTACTAACATCAAGATCCAATAAGAATAAACCTTTGCATACACGTGAATGAAAATAAAAGAGATCATTCATGAAAATAGAACAACCACTTGTTCCAGATTTAACGAATAATGATCTTGCAATAAGCAAGATCCACTCACAATATTCATGATTAAGGCGGGTACAAAGTAGCACTTATTCAAAACTAATATTAATCCCAAAGGTAGACGTAGAGACAAATCGATGACGGCCTTGACATCGACCTTTGGTCTGTTGCCGACACGCATCGTCACTTTGTTTTTTCCTAGGCACTGCTTATTCCGTAGCTCCTGCTAGGAGTTACAAATATGAGCAACAGAACTGGTATCAAATACGCAGGTGTTGCTCTTGGCGCTTGTAAGGAAAACATCAATAACATGTATATCACATATACCTTTGTATTTTGCGGCAAACTTGCTGGATTTCTTGTCATCGAGGTACTTGGGGCAGTTGCGCTTCCAGTGCCCGTCTCCCTCGCAGTAGTAGCACATGACGCGAAACTTTGGCTTTGGGCCCTTAGGGGATCGGGAAACTTTCTTGCCAACCCTCTTAGGCTTCTTTCCCTTAGCCATCGCTGACTTCTTAAAGTTGGTGGTCTTATTGACCATCAACATCGTGTGCTCCTTTTTTATTTCCACCTCGGTAGTCTTGAGCATGGCGAACAACTCAGCAAGGGTCTTAACCATCCCTTGCATGTTGTAGTTCATCAAGAAAGCTTTGTACCTAGGAGGAAACGAGTGCAACACCCTATCAATCTCTAGCTCATCCGGGATTTTGCAATCCAGGGCGTTCAAGCATTGAACATAACCAGACATCTTGACCACGTGCTCACTCACACTGCTATGCTCTTCCATATTGGCAGAGAAGAAGAGCTCGGAAGCTTCATACCTCTCTGCCCGAGCCTTTGGAGCAAAGAAGGCTTTGAGATCCTCAAGGATTGCAAATGCATCCATATTCTCAAAATGCCTTTGAAGCTCCGGCTCCATGGCATAGAGCATTCCACTCTGGATGAGGGAGGAATCATCTGCCTTGGACTGCCAGACATTCTTTTCATCCTTAGTGGCAGTGTCTGCGGGTTTGGGGGCAGTTCTGTCTCTAAGACATAGTTGAGCTTGTAGGGGGTCAGGAGGATTCTCAGGGTGCGGTGCCAAGCGGTGAAGTTCGTCCCATCGGTTTTCAGCTTGTCCTTCTCTAGTAAAGCACTAAGGTTGAAGGTGGGTGGGCGAGACATCTACAATGGATTTGCAAAGATTTTAGACCAGGTTCATAATATTCTGAGCACAAGTTTTAAGTTTCACCTATAAACTTAAATTAATAAAGCTCCCACTCAAGGCGAACATCCCTCCATTCATCTTAGTGATCACATGATCCCATTTCACTACATCACCCCCGATCGTCACAGATGATGACATGGCTTCAAAGGTAGACATTCTGAATGTCGATCACATCCCTATTTTACTCATGCTCGGCCATTAGGTCTCTATGTTCTGAGGCCATGTCTACACATTCTAGGCTAAACAACTCAAACTCGTGTGTATTGCAGTGTAACCTTTCTTACACCCACTGTATGCGAACGTAGGTATGTCCGACACCCGATCGTCATGGCCTGCCTCATATCGAAGAACTTTCTTGGTGGTGCACACATGAGGGGAACACTATCATTGGAATTTGTGAGGGATCAACCTATTTATCTACCGTCGTATGACTAGTATACTATGCCAAACAAGATGTGCAAACAGATACTTCTTAAGCATGTGTAACACCCTCAGAATCGGACCTATGCAAGTTTGAGCAAAATTCCCAAACCCGGATTCATAACATTACCTCGATGGGACCCAATATATACTCAAAGAGTCAAGAATAAGATCCAAATCACCTTGAAAGCGATGGGCGTCCGACTACGGACAAGATGCAAATGGGGCTAAGAGCCGAAGAATAACCAATGGCGTCCATAAATCTCAAAACCTGCTTAAACAAAACATAGGTATGGTGGTGCACTAAACAACCTATAGAGACTCGATACAGAGATCGAGAGAGGATAAGAATGACCTAACCGGATCCAAGCTATCACCAAACAAACCCATCGTGTTTAGACCAATCGAGGAAGTCAAGAACTCACTTTACTTATTATAGTTACTTTACTAGTCTTTAGATAATCGTCACGATAAAATGGCACTTTTAATTAACCATTCCGTTATAGTGGCAACACTTACTAGTCGCATTTATCATGAGATAATGTTGGTACTTTTATTGTTGCAATACTTACTAGTCGATACAATTGTCGGCGACATCCAAACAAGCAATTGTGATTAATTAGCCATTCCGTTATAGTAGAGCTGATTACTAGTCATTATAAGTCAAATTTATAGCGATAAACTTTAGTTATGCTTGTCTATGATCGAAGTCGTCCATAAAAGTTTTACCGGCCGGGTGCACCAATACGATCAACCTCAAACCAAATCAAAACCCAACGAGGCTTTCAAACAATCAAATATTTGGCCACCCTTTGAGTAGAACCCAATGAAGTAAGCTAGCCTCAAGGTTAGCGCCAATGGGAACCCGAAGTGTGGCTGGGCTTGTCGATAATCACTCCGCCTTCCTAAATAGTAATAAAGCGGTAAACATGGCATAAGTACAGGATCGTAAATAAAACCTCAAACTAGTTTGTGGCCCCAAGAAATAAGAATCAAGCTCGGTCCCATATACCTCCGGATGTGGATAGCGCAAAATCAAGGAACAGTATCAAGTACTCGAGGTCTTAACCAAATATTATCTATCACCCATATTCAATTTTAGTTGTTAAAAAGTAAAGTGACGATAAGTAAAACTAGAATCATCTCCAACATCAACATGCGGCAATACATCAACAATGGCATTGACAACACGCGACAACACTTGAGCAAGCGACTACGACACGCAAGTCCAACTAGCTACCAAACAACAGGTAATAGGATGTGTCCAAGGCAATAAGGATATCAAAAAACTAGAGCATCATAGCAATAGATCAACAGGAGGGAATAAAGACTATAAAATTAAGATAGGTAGAAAAGGAGATGAGCTCACATCAACTCAACAGAAGCAAAACACTAGAAGAAACATCGGATGCAATATTTAATAAAACAGATCGGCATGATGCATGTATGATGTATGGCAAAGGTGCGGTGCAATTAGGTCAAGATTAATTAGTTGAATGGTTCAAGTTATTTAGAAGCCCCACAATTTACATGTTGTTATAACAAGGCAAGACAAGATAAAGTTTAAATGAGGCCAATATGAGACTAGATTTGCCCGCATATGGGCCCCATATTTAGTTATCAGGTGAATCGGCATAAGGCCCCCAAACCAATGAGATGCATGCGAGATGACGATTCAATATGCGATCAAGTTGTTATTATGCATTTATAAAATAGGGTTTGCGGGAAGGGGTTCACACATTAGGGTTCTCGACGATCTTGGGGTTCCGGTAGGTCTTGGCGCATCCGAACTTGGGGTCATGTCGACGGTCATGGCGTTTCTATGGTTCCACGTCGACGCCTTGGTTTCCTCGATGGAGAACTTGGTGTTCCGGCGGTCTTGTACTTTCCGTACATGTGTCTGTTTCTAGGGTCTTGGAGATCTTGGCGTCGGGGTTTGAAGATCTTGTCGAAGGAGATCACGAGGTTGGTCCATCTGTTTTGATCGAGTCGGCGTCGATCTCGGATCTACGGTCTTGGGAACTTGAGTCCGGGTTCGATGGAGATCTTGGCGGGGGTTGTAGATCTTGTCGGAGGTTATTCGAGTGCCTCCATCCCGATATGGTCTTGGTTCCATTCATCATCCGAGTAGAAGAACTTAGCACTTGGGATCTCGATCATCGTTGAGGAAGAAGAGGGAGAGGGAGAGATGTGGGGTCCAGGTGGCGGGTGAGAGAGAGAGAGAGAGGTGAGGGGTGAGGAAAAGTGAGGTGATTGGTGGAAGTGAGGTGGAGGTAGGTTGGGTAAGAATTTTGGGTAGGCTTAGGAATTAGAAAATTAATCATAATTTTATTTGTTTTAAAACAAAATATTTTGGATGTTTGAATAAAGATGGGGCGTTTAAGAAAACAAAACGGGCTTTGCAAACATAGTTTTTGGCAAACAATGCATGATGTTGACGATGCAATGCACAAATTCAACGCGATTTTCTAGTAGTGGTTTTTGCGGGATGCCACAATTCGACACCACTAACAAGGGATCTGAAGGGTAGATCCTCGCGACACCACTAACGAAGGTTCCTTCTTCATCACACCACCAACAAAGGGTTGTTGCTCATGATCGTCGAGGAACACTCGGGGTCAAAAGGTCAAGGTAGAGGTATCAACAAATAAAGCCACCTCTAGCTTATTCGATGTACAAGAGCGAATGATAAGAGTAGTCGGATGGTGATCACCAAACCATTACTCGCACATGAATAGGCGGATTATGCAACCAACTCGAATTAGATCAAGTTCTCGTAGATGATGTCGAAAACACCGAAGGCACAAACAAGGAACAAAGAATGGTAACAGGATTCATCAATTCTGGACTCAAGAAAGAAAACACGTAAAGATAAGAGGAGAATAGCGGAGGGTAAGGAGTAAAATCACTATCCAACCGATTTTGCAAAATAGTTTTGACACTTAGCTAGGTTATCCTACAGTGGACTTGTGACCTATGCAAGTTTGAGCAAAATTCCCAAACCCTCGATGGGACCACTCAAAGAGTCAAGAATAAAGATCCAAATCACCTTGAAAAAGATGCAAATAGAATAAAAAAAAGAAGGCATAGGTATGGTGGTAAACAACCTATAGAGACGAGATCGAGAGGGATAAGAATGATATCACCAAACAAACCCATCTGGTGTTTCTCGAGACCAATCTTACTTATTGCACTTTTAATTAACCATTCCGTTATAGTGGCAACACTTACTAGTCGATACATTTATCATGAGATAATTGTTGGTACTTTTATTCATTGCAATACTTACTAGTCGATACAATTGTCATCCAAACAAATTAGCCATTCCGTTATAGTAGAGCTGATTACTAGTCATTATAAGTCAAATTTATAGCGATAAACTTTAGTTATGCGATCAACCTCGAAAACCAAATCAAAACCCAACGAGGCTTTCACGACTAAACAATCAAATATTTCCTTTGAGTAGAACCAACATGGCATAAGAATAAAACCTCAAACTAGTTTGTGGCCCCAAGAAATAAGGGGTCCCATATACCTCCGGATGTGGATAGGTCTTAACCAAATATTATCTATCATATTCAATTTTAGTTGTTAAACAGTAAAGTGACGATAAGTAAAACTAGAATCATCTCCAACATCAACATGCGGCAATACATCAACAATCGTGGCATTGACAACACGTGACAACACTTGAGCCAACTAGCTACCAAACAAGGTAATAGGATGTGTCCAAGGCAATATGGATATCAAAAAACTAGAGCATATAGCATTAGATCAGAATAAAGACTATAAAATTAAGATAGGTAGAAAAGGGAGATGCTAAAACATTGCTCACATCAACTCAACGGCCTTATAAACACTAGAAGAAACATCGGATGCAATATTTAATAAAACGGCAGAAGATCGGCATGATGCATGTATGATGTATGGCATGGCAAAGGTGCGGTGCAATTAGGTCAAGATTAAGCGGAACCGGGGTCCCGACAATTAGTTGAATGGTTCAAGTTATTTAGAAGCCCCACAATTTACATGTTGTTATAACAAGGCAAGACAAGATAGTTTAAATGAGGCCAATATGAGACTAGATTTGCCATATTTAGTTATCATAAGGCCCCCAAACCAATGAGATGCATGCGAGATGACGATTCAATATGCGATCAAGTTGTTATTATGCATTTATAAAATAGGGTTTGCGGGAAGGGGTTCACACATTAGGGTTCTCGACGATCTTGGGGTTTGGTTTCCTCGATGGAGAACTTGTCGTTGATTGGAGATCTTGGCGTCGGGGTTTAAGATCTTGTGAAGGAGATCACGAGGTTTGGTCCATCTGTTTTGATCGGAACTTGGAGTCCGTAGTACTTGTCGCGGTACTTGAAGTCCGGATGGAGATCTTGGCGGGGGTTCGGGTTGACCGATCTTAGTAGATCTTGTCGGAGGTTATTCGAGTGCCTCCATCCCGATATGGTCTTGCCTTGGGGTTCCACGAAGGAGAGCATGGTTCGAGCTTCATCATCCAGAACACTTGGGATCTCGATCATCTGGATGGGCTGAGGAAGAAGAGGGAGAGAGATGTGGGGGCCTGGGTGGCTGGTGGGTGGGGAAGTGGGGTGAGAGGAGAGAGAGAGGGAGGAGTGGGTGAGGGTGAGGAAAGTGAGGTGATTGGTGGAAGTGAGGTGGAGGGTAGGTTGGGTAAGAATTTTGGGTAGGCTTAGGAATTAGAGGGAAGGTTGGGGTGGAAAATTAATCATAATTTTATTTGTTTTAAAGCAAACCGATAAACAAAATATTCCGGGGACCCGGTTTTGATGTTTGAATAAAGATGGGGCGTTTAAGAAAACAAAACGGGCTTTGCAAACATAGTTTTTGGCAAACAATGCATGATGTTGACGATGCAATGCACAAATTCAACGCGATTTTCTAGTAGTGGTTTTTGCGGGATGCCACAGCATGGTGCCATGACATGGTTGCAGCACCTTGATCTCCATCGAGAGCTCCAATGTACAACCATTTCATAAACTTACCATTACCATGTCATGACATATGCCCCTACAAAACAAAGTTAGACGCTTCTACTTTATCATTTTGCAAGTTTTACGCGGATTTCGGGCTTTCATGGTAGAACCCCTTCCCACCTATGAACGTTGAGCCACAACGTTGATTCAATGATTGCCTCTTTGCACCCTGTTTAGGGCCCTCCGGTGTAAAAGTCATATCCTCTATTGTAAGAGAGACAGGCCCACTTCTACAGGACAAGCCGTATGTTGAGTGTGGAACCAGTCTCGTGTAAGCTTACGCGTAAGGTAGATACGGGCCGCTTCATCAATCAATCCCGCGATATGACAAGAACACGAAAGAGGGTCGCAACTAGAGAATCAACGCCCACATACTTCTATGTGCTCTATCTGTACGACATGTCTACCCATAGATTTGGCTCTGATACCACTAAAGGGGTTCGCAGTAGAAAATCAAAAAAAATTCAATATACAAACACGATCACCAAGATATATACTATGTAGGCACAAGTAACGGAGATGAAGAATGGAGTTCATACCCTTGAAGACTATGGCATGCCTTACACAGGTAGGCGTATAGCGATGAAGACAGCACCCCAAGTGTTGCGCCTCGAAGGTCTACACACGTCTGTTGTAGGGACGTCTCCCGGGATCTGATCCAGTAGAGCAGCGGAAGAAGAAAGAAGTTGCACCGTCCTAAGCACGACGATAGTGCATAGATGGAGAACTAAACCAAGAGGCTAGATCCGATCTAATGGAGAGAGCTTTCTCAGAAGACACGTCTGGTCATTAGTTCTCTTTCTATGTAATTCCTTGAATTGCTTCTCTTTCCTAACCTTTAATGTCTCCTGATAAAACTGGTTCTGCCTCTCCGTTTCAACCTTTCTTACTTCTTCCATACTCCTCATATACTAAAGAACCTCCTCTTTGGTGGTTAAATATGGCTTTTGATTTAATCCTTCCTTCCGAATTGCCTGGTTAGCCTCCTTTTGTTGTATCACCAACATCTCACGAGCCTTCATCATTTTCATTTTTAAAAGTAATTATTCTCTCTCTCTCTCCATGAACCATTTTCCCTTCTAGACCTGTACATCAAGTAAGGACTCCATGAAACATCATGCATATGCCCATAAAGTTCAAATTTCATGCACAAATCTAGTCACACAATAAAATCCAATAAAATCCAAAAAATCCAAATATTACCTCTAGCAAACATACATCAAAAGCCTGTAGAAATAGTACTTTGAGTAAAACATCTTTTGTACTTAGGCTTTGATGTTATACACTACAATTTTTGATACATATAGTGTATGGACTTCTACCTTTATATACCTATTTGTACGGATCATAATGTTATTTGTCTTCGAATTTACACCATCTGCCCATTTGCAAAGGAATAACTTTTGGTAAAATTTGATCCGACTCTAGTGGTAGTTGGTTAATCCACTCTATAACTAGTTATAACACAATTATACTTGGAGTTATACTAAACATCATCCTCACATTTCGACCCTTTGTTTCTAATCTTATAACCACTTATAACATTTATTATAACAACGAATAATTCTCAAGTTTTAACTAGTTTCATAACCAATATAGATCTACTTGTACTACAAGAATACTGCCTTGTCATTCATGCCACTATGGATTTGGCATATTACATGGGGTTAGATAAGCATAACCCTATTTATTACTCTTGATAAGATTCTATTCTTCATATAATATCTTTTAGTTAAACAAAACATTAGTTACTTCCCCTACCATAACATGTTGTTTAAGGTTTTGGGGCATACTACTCTGGTATTTAACACTAGTATAAAGATAATATCAAAGTTTTACTTCATTTCATGGCTTCTCTTAGTAAGATAACACCATGATTAACTACTCCCTTATGAGGTACTCGGATTTGGTCATATACTACTCTAGTTTAGTTATAGTATAGAATAGTCTAGTAGAAGATATATTGTCTACTTACGAAATACTGGTTAGGTACTTACTATTACACATAGTAGATAGGTAACCATTTTATCAGGAAAATAACCCAAAAATTCCACTAAGGTGTGACAAGGTTATTCTCAAGTGAATATTCATCACTTGTATAAGCAAATATGGTGTAGATAAGATGGCTTCCTATAGTCACTATCCAACCTACAGGTTCTACCCATTACGCGTTAACCATGATATTTTGAATGGGATGGAGAAGTCAGCTGGATCGGCTCCCTCTCGCATGCCAACGGATGACCGGGCCGTTGTGGCAACTCCTCTTGTAGAGGGTTAGCAGGTTATGGGTGGGATCCCTAAACGCCCCATGGGTTCTGGTATCTATGAGGGTTGTACACCTTAGGCTGATAATGGAAACAAGTTTTATCATAGGCCTGATGTGCAATCCGTCGGGTATGCGGGGTCGCGGAGAAGGATAGTGATTGGCTTGGATCTTAGTCTGGGCCTCACACCAAGGAAGTGTGAATGAGCCTATAACTCGGATGTGCAACAAAGCTAAGATCTCTCATGGGTAAAGCAACACACCTCTGCAGAGTGTAAGAACTGTAACTTGTTACTCCCTGTTCCGGGAAGGAGCTACGAACGCAGCAGGAAAGGAACTCCATGAAAGTTCTGGTAAACCTGTGAAGGCTGACGGACATAGCTTTTCAGAATAAAAGCAACCTTTGAAGAAATGTTTTCGAAAACTTTCATTGCCTACGACCTATGGTCTGTGGCTGTAGATAGTGCATCAAACACTTCCCTTTAGTGAACTTGCTGAGTACGCTTGTACTCAACGTATCTTCTTAACCCTTGCTAGATATCGGAGAAACCAATGGCGTTCCCAGGAAATAAGTTATTTGAAGAGTTGAAGATATCTGATGGAGATCAACGAAGTCGAAGACCTTACCGGAAGCTATCAAAGACAAGCTGAAGCGTAAAATATAAATAAAACCCCTAGAATCTAAAACCTACTTCTGTAGAACAATACTATAGTAGTACTTTCAAGCCTTATACATATATTAATAGTAGTACTTCTAAAGTAACTCCGAGTGGATCTTTCTGGTTCTTTTTGTATAATATTCCTCACTGTTCGGGGAAGTAATCTGGATCTTTTGTAATATGTTATATGTAATCTAAATTGTTGTCTTGGACCCGTGATGTTTCTATTGTACCACTCTGAGGGATATAATGCGGATGGAACTATGTTTCATTGGTGTTATGTCAACGACTATAGTGTACTACATCATGCAGTGGTAATGCTGGGTCACTGCAGTTGGTATCAGAGCATATGCTTTGACCTTAGGTTGGAAACCTAGTAAATGGGTAGAACCTGTAGGTTGGATAGTGACTATAGGAAGCCATCTTATTTACACCATATTTGCTTATACAAGTGATGAATATTCACTTGAGAATAACCTTGTCACACCTTAGTGGAATTTTTGGGTTATTTTCATGGTAAAATGGTTACCTATCTACTATGTGTAATAGGAAGTACCTAACCAGTATTTCGTAAGTAGACAATATATCTTCTACTAGACTATTCTATACTATAACTAAACTAGAGTAGTATATGACCAAATCCGAGTACCTCATAAGGGAGTAGTTAATCATGGTGTTATCTTACTAAGAGAAGCCATGAAATGAAGTAAAACTTTGCTATTATCTTTATACTAGTGTTAAATACCAGAGGAGTATGCCCCAAAACCTTAAACAACATGTTATGGTAGGGGAAGTAACTAATGTTTTGTTTAACTAAAAGCTATTATATGAAGAATAGAATCTTATCAAGAGTAATAAATAGGGTTATGCTTATCTAACCCCATGTAATATGCCAAATCCATAGTGGCATGAATGACAAGGCAGTATTCTTGTAGTACAAGTAGATCTATATAGGTTATGAAACTAGTTAAAACTTGAGAATTATTCGTTGTTATAATAAATGTGCTTACAGAAGTTAAGATTAGAAACAAAGGGTCGAAATGTGAGGATGATGTTTAGTATAACTCCAAGTATAATTGTGTTATAACTAGTTATAGAGTGGATTAACCAACTACCACTAGAGTCGGATCAAATTTTACCAAAAGTTATTCCTTTGCAAATGGGCAGATGGTGTAAATTCGGACACAAATAACATTATGAGCCGTACAAATAGGTATATAACGGTAGAATTCCATACACTATATGTATCAAAAATTGTAGTGTATAACATCAAAGCCTAAGTACAAGAGATGTTTTACTCAAAGTACTATTTCTACAGGCTTTTGATGTATGTTTGCTAGAGGTAATATTTAGATTTGTTGGATTTTATTGGATTTTATTGTGTGACTAGATTTGTGCATGAAGTTTGAACTTTATGGGCATATGCATGATGTTTCATGGATTCCTTACTTGATGTACAGGTCTAGAAGGGAAAATGGGTTCGCGTGAGGGAGAGGCGAATTATCACTTTAATGTTGGAAAGATGAAGGCTCGTGAGATGTTGGTGATACAACAAAAGGAGGCTAACCAGGCAATTCGGAAGGAAGGATTAAATCAAAATCCATATTTAACCACCAAAGAGGAGGTTCTTTAGTATATGAGGAGTATGGAAGAAGGAAGAACGGTTGAAACAGAGAGGTAGAACCAGTTTTATCAGGAGACATTAAAGGTTAGTAATAACCTACTAGTCTAATCCATAGAAGAAAGAGAACTAATGATATCCATAGTGATGTCACCGTTAATCCCAAGTAAGTTCATCACATACAGCCGTACTACCCTTTTTGTCACTAGGTTCCTATCCTGCAGATCAGTCGTTACTCACACTCCCTTTAGCTAGATCAATCCTCGGGGTCTTGGGTACCTGACAAGTCCTTAGATTGAGGCAAGAGAGGGTACTACAATCATAATGTCATACAAACTAATACATGATCCCATCTATGATAAATAACATGCACAAATGCTACATGGCTAGGCCGAAGCCCTTATCCCAAGGATAATTACTCACACATAGAGATGAAATCGAAAATCATAAACAATATAATAGAGATCATAGAGATGATTGCAAATAGTCTTATGATACGTTGTAAACATATCTATAATTTTGATTCTCCATGATTGTTTTGTATCAACTTTCTTATGTTTTGTCTACACTTTGAGGCATTTTTATACATTTTCTGGAACTAACCTATTAACAAGATGTCGTAGTGCCAATTGCCTGTTTTCTGCTGTTTTTGGTTTCATAAAAGCTAGTAAGGAAATATTCTCGGAATTGGACGGAACGAAAGCCAAAGTCAATATTTTACCAGACACGACACGGAGACCGAAGGGCGGCCGAAGTGGGGCCACGAGGTGGCCACACCTAGGGCTGGCGCGACCACCCCCTAGGGTGCGCCGCCCCATGGTGTGGGCCCCTCGGGTGTCCACCGACCTTTCCCCTTCGCCTATTTAAACATCCCGATGCAGAAACCCTAAACACCCGATCGAAATCCATGAAACAGTCCGTAGCCGTCGCCACCATCGTCCCTAGATTGGGAGGATCAGAAGCTCTTCCCGGCACCCTGCCGGAGGGGAGATATCATCCCGGAGGCCTTCTTCATCACCATGCCAGCCTCTGGAGTGATTTTTGAGTAGTTCACCCTTGGACTATGGGTCCATACAGTAGCTAGATGGTTGTTTATCCTCCTTTGTGCTATCATGTTTAGATCTTGTGAGATCCATTCATGATCAAGATCATCTATTCGTAATCTTACATGTTTTGTTTGCGGGGATCTGATGGATATTGAGATACTATGTTAGATTGATTATTGATTCTATCATGTCTGTGTTATTTGAGATCTTGCATGCTCTCCGTTTCCAGTAGATACTTTGGTCAAGTAGATGCTTGTAACTCCAAGAGGGAGTATTTATGCTCGATAGTGGGTTCACGTCTCTAGTAATATGGGAGAGTGACAGAAACTTCTAAGGTTTTAGATGTGCTATTGCTACTAGGGAGAAAACAATAATCTTTTGTCCATGGGGCAATTGTATTGTTTACTTTACACACTTTGCTTAAAGCAATTATATGTTGCTTGCAACTTAATACTGGAAGGGGTTCGGATGATAACCTGAAGGTGGATTATTAGTCATAGATGGAGTTGGATTACGGTATATGTATTATGTTGTAATGCCCAATCAAATCTCGTAGGAAACAAGATGTCTAGTATATGCATTGTTATGCTTTTGAACCTGTCAATTGTCCCGCTGTAATTTGTTCACCCAACATGCTACCTATCTTATGGAGAACACCTCTAGTGAACTGTGGACCCCGGTCCATTCCTTATCATTGATATACCATCTACTGTTTATCGTTATTGTTTAATTTCTATAAGCAATCACTATCTTCCACACTATATGTTTAATCCTTTGTTTTCAGCAAACCGGTAAGATTGACAACCTCACTGTAAGTTGGGGCAAAGTATTGTGGTTTGTGTTCTGCAGGTTCCAAGTTGCTAGCAACACCTTGGGGTTGTTTCCTTACTCCTACTGGTTCGATAACCTTGGTTTCAGAACTGAGGGAAACTTGCTGTTGTGCTCATCATACCTTCCTCTTGGGGTTCCCAACGAGCTCTACATATCTGAGCCATCATCTTACAATGTTGCCAATTGGAGAAGAGATCTACTATTATAGGTGGTGGAAGATGTCTATGGTGGTGGAGAAGGTTTTAGAGGTTTAGATCTATATCTATTCCTCCGGCGTGGCGGCAGGAAGAGTTTAGGGTGAAAGAAGCGGGACTGTGGAGTCGGGGGCTTGTTTCTCGTCAAAGCATCTTTATAGAGGGGTCCCTTCATGAAAGTTGTTCTGTTTGACCTAATGAGGTCGGTGCAAACTATACGGTGGCGGGTCGTATAGTTGGTCGTTAAGCTTGCAGTAATCTCTTCATGGCTCCTGGTTTCTTTGGCGTGTTGGAAATCTCGTATCTTTGGTATTTATGTAGTGATTCCCATCATCAACGTCATTATCTGCGCAGGCAAAAATAGCAAGAAAAGACTGCATACCCCTTTCATCATTAGGCATTATTGGCAGGTTTTAGAGAGATATTTCATCAAATATATAAATAATATCTAGTTTAAATGCGGACGTGGATGGCTATATTTCATAGCCATCAACCTCCCCAAGCTTAAACTTGATCATCCCGAGCAACAAAACCAAATCAAAAGGGAACTCAGCATTTAAACTGAAATAACGAGATGATGATCTTACTCATGATTGGTAGTTTCATGTTTCATCCACTTTATTAATCTGAAAAACTTCAGCATAGATAGAGTAATGGCAAGAACATCATACGGGTTTCATGAATCCTTATAGCGCACCAGAATTATTGTAAGCATGGATGATTCAAAAGAGTAAACTTTATTCCATGTCATGTAATTAACTCATAGGCTTGCCTTTGAACAATAAAATGTAATCATGTAAAATTAAGGGTGTGAGATTTTGTCATGAAAATCATATATACTAAAGTATCTCAATTCTCCCACATCAATAAATCAATACTTTTCCAGCACTACTTTTCTATTCATTGGCCTTCAAGAATTCCAGTTCTTCAGGTTTTTGTTCATTTTGCATAATGATTACTCATATCAGCCAGAGGAGTGATTCCATCATGTTATAGCTACCCGGGAGTGCCAAGAATCTTACGCATTATAGCATTGCTGCTACATATGTTTAATTAACTCATAGCCAAAATCTAGGAGTTTCCTCCATGAAGATCGTTCGTAGGCTAGCGGAGTTGTTGACATCCCATGAAGTTTGACACGCATAAAGCTATATCATTCTTATGATTTACAAGTAAAACTTTGGCATGCTCACAAAAATCGCTAAATATTAATTCAATTGAAAATCTTTTCAAAGAGAGCTATCAAGTCAATCATTATTTTCTTGGTGTTGAGTGTCTCTAGGAATAAACTTTCAAGACTAAACACTACAACACCCAAGTATTCTATTTGTGAGATTTTTTCATATTTTAATTGTTTAGGAAATTTTTAGGCAAGACTTGGTTAACTACAAGAGCTGGAACAAAACGTACCCAATTAAATACCCACGCAAACAAAATTTTACTACAATATAGAGACTCACTCCACCGTTATATCATCTCAACATTACTACTAACTAGCATGGGTTTCTCAAACTTCAAAAGTGGGGAGTCATAGGGCATACCTCTCATGTTTGGTTCCACTTCTCTCTTTCCTTTTTATTTGTTTCTTGGAAACTCGAAGTCAATCACTCTCCTGCAAATCAACGAGAACTTCGAGGTGAAAATAAAAGGAGAGTGGGAAAATAAAGATAAACGGAGAAATCTTTTTGTGGTTTTTAAGAAGGGGGATTAAAGAATAGAAAATTGGCAGCAAAGCTCAGCTTGAAAATCTCAAACAAAATAAAATAACTAAGATAAAGTGTTGGGGAAACCAACATGAGTGCTTATAAACTCAAATAAAGCATAACCTTGAAAATAAGAAAAAGCAAATGAAAACCAAAATATAAAATAGATAGAACCCCCCCCCCCAAGCTTAGGATTTTGCAAGCCCTTCAAATCACTGTGGTGGGGGGGAAGTTGTAACTCCAGTTCGCAAATTGAGTTGAAAGGTTACTTGTTGTTTCTTGGAGGTTCAGGGCGAGATTATGCATTCCCTCCACAGTTCCTCCAAGTTCTTGGAAATCTTTATATGTAGCGAACTGGTTGCATTCTGCTTCTCCTGATGAGGGACTTCTTGCTCCTACTCTTGGTCCTCATCCTCCTCCTCGGGTTGGTGTTGCTCAACCTGCAAGTCATAAAACACATGTTCTTCCTTGATAGAGAAAATACCATTAGGCAAAGGAGCGGGGTAGAGACGCCCAGCTCTAGCAATATGCAGATAATTAACACCACCTCTCCTAGTGAGCATTCCACAAGCCCTCAAAGTAGAGAAACCAACACGTCGCTCACCTAGCACCGGCTGTAACTCACCTAGGTCGATACCTAATGCATTGGCAAGCACAGTGATGATGCCTTGACAAGTGATTGGTCCTTGGCTTTGGTGGGATTGGTATTCCAAGTAGCGCACAAGTATTGCGCCCAAGTGAAGTGACAAGTTGTCATAATTGAAAGCAGCTTTCGCGAAGATGTCCTCCTCATTGATTCTTGTAAACGCATTGCACGCCTGCAAGGTGTTAGCAATAACATAGAACAAATAGCAAATAGCAGGATGTTGAATATTATTCTCCTTACTGACTCTAGAGGTAAAGCTTATAGTATTATAACAGTATTCAGGGAAAGGTTCCATGTCGGTAAAAGTTGCGCACAGCATTAGGATTATTGTTGGGTAAACCAAAACAATTGCACCATTCATCAAGTGATAGAGAATAATTATTGTTCATGAGTCAGAAAGATATTCTATCCTCCCCATGCCATGCTTTAACGGTGCTATCCAAAGAGCTAAGAAATTCAATAGTTAACCGGCGATAGGTTGGTGCATCATGGAATACAAAGGTTTGAAGGCCAACTCTATTGCAAAGTAAATTAAACTCATCAGAAATACCTAGTTGGTTCAAAGTGAAGGGGCAAGCCCAATTGGTTGCCTTGACTTCTTAGTTTTTGAATTTGTCAAAACGATCACGGTGAGATTCGTTCTTGAATCAAAGCCCCATGCGTTCCTGAGCTGCAGCCCGAGAAGAACTAGCTGCAGCAAGAGCACATGTCTGGCTCCTCGTGTTCATCTTCTAAAAACAAATAAAAGAGACAAATATGAAACATTTTGATCAATAGTAATAGTCATTGCATAATCCTCATCATAACACACTAAAGAATCTCCTCAACATAATAATCTAGGCAAGATAATCATGGAAAATAGTTCAAAAAAAGTCTCACCTTAGATTGATAATGACAATAGATCATAGATGAATTTGCAAAAATTAATTGGAGGATCGGAGGAGAAACATACCGTAAATCACTTGTGTGTGAGGAATTCGAGCGAAATTGAGCAGGGGTGAAGATCCCATGAGGTTTTGAGAGAGTTTGGAGGTAGAAGAGAGAAAAAAGGATTGAGTTTTTGATGTTTTGGGTACCTCCCCGAGCGTTTAAGTGGTCGGACGCAACTATACGGCGGGAAAAAAGTGTTCCGGTCGTATAGTTGGTCTGACGGTAAAATTTTAGGGTTTCTAGGGTTTCTTCCTGGCGGCTGTAACTATACGGCGACAACTATACGGACAAAACTTTTGTTCCCGCAGTATAGTTGGTTGTCAAACCTTATGTATCCTGGGATAAAAAATTATCGATGGGTAACATAACTATACAGCCGCAACTATACGCCGGGAATTAAATTCCCGCCGTATAGTTGGTCGCTAACCTTTCTATACACATAAAAAAATTTCTATTTCTTCGAGGATTACTTTTTAAACTAAAACTTAACGAAACACCTAGTTTTGATAGAAAAATGGCAGACTAAAATTTTGACCAACTATGGCATATATATAAAACAGGAATTTTTAGTACCGCTGAATCTCTTCTTCTCACTTGAGTTTTCTAGAACTCTTTATTTATATAAAACTTAAACTAAAACTTAAAAACTTAACTCAAACCTTTATTTCGCATGGGTTGCATCCCATGTAGCACTCTTTTATGGTCCATAGCTTGACTTTGATATTGCTCACTTAGGCCATATGAGTGGAACACCCACTCTAAAGTAATTGGCCTTCAAAGTGATGGCCTCCTTATCTTCTTGCTTGGCTTTTTTTCCTAGGGAAATGAATAACAAAAGGATCTCGTAAGGCAATTCAACCTTCATGTTCCCTTCATGCAAATTTATTAAAGCCTTAATAGTTCTTAAGAAAGGACGGCCTAATATAATAGGGGCACTAGCATCTTCAGGCATGTCAACAATAACAAAATCAATAAGAGCAGGACAGCCTTTAATGTATACTAAAGTATTTTCCTTAATTCCTACTTCTTGTTTATAGGTAGAATCTGCTAGATGTAATTTTAATTCGGTAGTTTAAAAAGATCCAAGATTTAACTTGTTAAAAAGACTCTTTTGAATTGTTGAAACACTTGTACCTAGATCACAGAGTGCAGCTATTTCATTAGTCCCATTTTTAATCTTAATGGTGGGCTCAAATATATCATCTAGCTTCACAGGAAATTTTTAGTAATTTTCCTATATTCTTCTTCAATCTCACGTACCTTTATTGCTACCTGATTAACGAAGTGTTGATACATGGCTTCCTCATTTCCTTCACTTACCGGAATCTTGACATTGATCCTTTTTATAAGATCTTCAATTGTATAGTTTGGTGAAGGGGCATTGCTACAATCAAGTTCTTCTGGCTCCTCCCTTTGGATTCTTATCACCTTGAGGTCTTCCACTAGATTGGGCTCGGCTTTTCCTGCAAATTTAGCTAGAATGAGAGTTTGACTCTTGGTTATCTTACCTATTTGTGCCTCAACGATCCTTTTTATTTCTTGGAGGGCCTGCAAATCATTTCTCAAACTAACAGCTTGGTTAGATAATTTACCGAGCATAGCATCATGATTCTCTGTAATTTTGACTAGAATATTGTTTTGCTCATCTTGTGAGTCCATAAAAGCTTTATGAGTTTCTTAGAGACTAGTATTACTTGATGACATATTATTATTAGAGATACTTGCAGGACTAGAATAATGTTTCTGAAAGTTTGGATTATAATTCTTCTTCCAAGCAGGGTTATAATCATTATGAGCTATGAAGTCTAATTCTTCAATAGTTGGTTCAGGAGTAGCTCTTACCGGGGTTTCCTTACCTTTAATGGATAATATGAGCTCATCCAACTTAGCATTGAGTTCTTCATTCTCTTGAGGTGTGACGGTGTTCACCTTCTCTATATTTGATCTTTCCACATGCCATTGGGCATGGTTGTCTTGCATGTTGTCTAGCAACTACTTTGCTTTGGTAATTTTCTTTCCCATAAATGTTCCTCCAGCTGTAGTATCTAGCATAGACTTAGAAACAGGGTTAAGAGCATTATAAAATAAATGGAGAATTAACCAATCTTCCATCCCATGGTTGGGACAGTTTCTCATGCATTCTTTCATTCTATCCCATGCAAGCGCTAGTTGATGACCCACAAGTATAAGGGGTGTATCGTAGTAATTTTGATAAATAAGAGTGTCGATCCAAATGAGGAGCAGAAGGTGTTGACTAGTAGTATGGAGCAGGAAATCTCTGCAATTACTTAGCAAACAGATTTTAGGGGTTTTCTAATAAAGCAACAAAACAAAGTGCAAGTAATAAAGAACAAACGCAGCAACTGGCCCAATCCTTTCATAGCAAAGGACAAGACGGTGGAAATACTTATAAGGACCAAGCATTCTCGAGGACACATGGGAATTCTGTCAAGTGCTTTCGCTTCATATAGCTAAGTACTCTTCTTTGGTGTTCTAAATGTTGTGTGGGTGAACCTATGCTAATGTACCGACCTTACTTGGACTAATACATACTTGTGATTAAACCCCCTGTAAGCATCCGCAACTACAGGAAAGTAATTAAGATATAAACCTAACCACGGCCTTAAACTCTGAGATCCTACACTCCCTTATGCAAAGGTGTCCTAATGGGAGTTCAGGTTTCTGTCACTCTGGCAACCCCACAATTAATAGCCAAATACACAATGCATTCCCATAGCCCCATAAATGTGAAGTATCATGTAGTCGACATTCACATGACACCACTAGAAGAATAGCACCACAACTTAAATACTAAACCATTGAATAATAACTCAACACAAATCCACTAATAACAACATGACTTCTCCCATGTCCTCAAGAACTAAACGAACTACTCATGAGACATCATATGGATCAAGATCAAAGATGATATGATAATGGATAAAAATCTGAACATAAACAATAATCCAATGGTTCAACTCACAAGCATCAACTACAATAGTAATTAACACTAGGAAAGTTTCCCCTAAGAACTAAATCAATATCCAACACAATTGTTACAGCGGGATGGAGTGGTGATGATGGTGCTGGTGGAGATGATGGTGTGGATGATGATGATGATACCGATGAATCCTAGCTTGATGACGGTGTTGATGGCGATGATCTCCCCTCTATAGGAAGGAATTTCCCTGGTAGCGGAGATATCTTTCTCTCTCAGTGTTTTCCGCCTCGCAGAGGCGGCGGAAATCTATCTATGGTCGCTCCCTTGGTGTTAGGGTTCCATGAGGAAGATATAGGCAAGAGGGCGAAGTCGGAGGCCGGCCAGGTGGGCCACACCTTCCCTAGGCGCGGGGCAAGGTGGGCCCGCGCCTAAGGGGTGTGGGCCCCTGTGGCCCTTCTTCGCATCCCCTTCTGGCTTCCTCAGTCTTTCGGGAAAATATATTTTTCCCATATTTTCTGTTATTTTTCTGATCTTCGCGAAATTGCATCAAAACACCTCTTTTTCCATCAGAATCCAGACTCCGGCAGTTCATCCTCCAAGAATCATCCAACATGCAAAAATAGTGGAAAAGACATAAGTAATACCTCATAATAAGACATATATCAATGAATAGAGGCAAATTATGATATAGAATGGTGATGCAAATTGGACGTATCAACTCCCCCAAGCTTACCTTCGCTTGTCCCCAAGCGAAAACTGAGCTCGGTAAACATGTCCACAGGTTTATGGAGTGAAGTGTCGATAAAATAAATACGGACACGAAGCATCACACTTACCATTACACAACTCATAAAAGAAAGCAAAACACCATTATATAACTTAGCTTGCAACAAGTACAGGAGTCACAATAGAGATGCATAAAGATAAATCATAATTGGAATTGGCAAACTCTTGTTCTTGGTCAGAGAACAGCTGGCAAACAGTTTCACAAAAAGCTTTTTTTAGAAGTTTTATAACAGGAGCACTCTTTGCTCAAAAAGGGTTTTCAATGAAGGCTTTCAAAGTAATACTCAATAGATAAGAGTTTTGTGCAAACAAGGAAGAATAAAAACATGATTGAATAAATCACCATATGAATGCTTGAAACACAACAACTCAAAAGCTTGCTGGAGATAGAGAGTAAGTAGGTTTACTGACTCAACTTACAAAATAGGAGAAAGGTCCCTCCATAGAGAGTAGCAGGAATACAAGTCATAAAGAGCTTCCAAAAGATTGTGGTACTTACTAGCTTTGAGCCCTCATTGCCCCTATCATAGGAATCTTGAGATTATTAAGGTTAAAGTGCACAAAGATGGAGTATATCTTGACGAAATATAAGTTGGCAATCTCATGTCCCTTGAATATGAGGACCACTCCTCATGCTACTCAACTTCACTTACCGGTAAGTTCTTCTCATTGTAAGTACATGCGTATCATAGAGAACCGCCAATGGGGTACCCCTTGCACATGGTACAGGAGCTATCCCATAACCAAAATGACAAGGCAAGCAGACAATGAGCATCTCAGCGATCTTTTTATTTACTATGTGCATAGCTTTTTATTGAGGATGCTTCATAGATACCTCACTATGCTGAAAGAAACAAGCAAACATACAAGTAATAAAGACAAACATGCAATCTTCCTTGAAGACACAAAAGATCTTAAATAGAGAATACTAAGCTTATGATCCAACAAGAAAGAAAATAAATGATACAAAATACCTGTAAGCTTTTTTCTCTTTTTTTCTTTCAAACCTCAAAAAGTATTGCTACTGACCAGAACTCGGTTTGCCAAAACCAATTTAGATCCACTTTATGCTCCCAAAGTGATGTCAATACTGATCAACAAGATCCATCATATAACATAGATTGCAAACTAAAATAAGAAGTGCAAAAAGTAAAAGATGAAACTTCTCATTAATATTCCATAAAGGCACTCACACCAAGGTATACATAGATAATCAACTAAATGAGAGATACTTCCACATTCAAACCAAACTATAAGATAACTTCTCTACCAAAGATATGAATCCACTAAAAAGGTAAAAGATAAAAGATAATGATGGTAATACCGCGGCACTCCCGCCCCCTAGCTTGGAAAAGCCAAGGGGATGCCTAACCTGATGACGAATTACTCCTTCGGTGGTGGTGGTGTTCTCTTGTCATCATAAAAACTTCCAAGGCAAAGGTTCCCCATCCAAAAAGGATTTACTTCTCTCTGCAATCCTGAAACTAGCAACAGAGCTTATGCGATCAAATCTAGCCTCATACTCACAGTTTTGATTTTGTATGTCGTAGAGCTGTGCTTGTAATTGGTTGGTGGTCTGACGGAGTGAGAAGATTTCTTCTCGGAGCTCAGCCACCTCCTCCTCGTGTTTGGCGATGAGTTCTGAACTTATCTTGTGAATAACATCCACTTCGCGTTCCGCCATCTTCTTGTACCTGAAAACCTCCTGCTCCAATGCTTCCATCTTGTCGTCTAGACTTCCTTCTCCCGTGGGGCCTTCAACTTCTTTCATCTGCACCTTCCCATCTTTGAGAATCAACTCCTTAGGATGGATCTTCAACTCATACATGTATGGGTTGAGGACATCCGCAGAGGAATCCTCCATGGGTGATCCAGAGGAAGACATTGTAGCTCCAAAACTGAGAATTTGCCTGACAGAAACAGATCGAGACAAAAACACAACGAGAACTCGATGCAAGAACCTCAGGGAATCCGGGGGGTTATATATTACGAAGTTTCAAAGCATAAGGAAGGTTTTGGTATGAAAACAAGGCGAAGACGGAGCTTAGGGGAGGCACACCCCCTCTAGGCGCGGGGCAAGGTGGGCCCGCTCCTAGGGTGGGTTTGGCAACCCCGGCTTCTGTTTCCTCCTCTGTTCTGTCTCGTAACTTCCCTTATGCATTAAAAAGATCAAAAATATAAAAATATTAGGATTTCATGAACCTTATGTTTTCACCTCTTTTACCTATTCAAAGACGAACTCTGCAGTTTCTGGTTTTTGGTTTCTAATAAATTTTTCTGGAGTCACCATTTGAATAACATCAACATCTTCATTATAAGAATCTCCAGAAATCTAATGTTTTAGTCTTTGACCATTCACCACCTGTGTTGTGTCATCCTTTAAAGAAGATATTTTGATAACTCCTGAATGATATACTTCCTCAATAACAAAAGGTCCTTCCCATTTTGAGAGTAGTTTCCCTGCAAAAAATCTGAGACGAGACCTATACAAAAGAACTTTTTCGCCAACATGGAACTCCCTTTTGAGAATCCTCCTATCATCCCATCTTTTTACTTTTTCCTTAAAGAGTCTAGCGTTTTCATATGCTTCACTTCTCAAATGTAGTTGAACTTGACACAAAAACCAAAACAAAAAGGATAAGGAGCGGTTATTACTGAGGTAATAACTTCCAAGACTCAACCAAACTCTTGGGTTATCTCCCAACAGGTACTTTTCTTTATTGCCTTTAAGTTAGGCTTGATATCTTCAAAGGTGCTCACAAAGGAGATAAATATTTGAAGTGAAAGAGAGCATCAAGAAGCAAATAACCAACACATTTGAGTCTAACCCACTTCCTATGCATGGGGGTATCATGAGAAAACGAATTGTTGAAACAAAAAGCCACTAGCATAGGAAGACAAAACGAATGCAACTTCAAAGCTTTCAACATAAAACGGGGAAACTTAACATTATTGAGATGCATAAAACCATGTTTCCCTTTCTCATAATAACCTTTAGTAGCACTTTGAATAAAGTTGAAAATATAAATGTAATTGGAAACAACTCTATCATCAGAATGAGCATACTTATAATCACCAAAAAGAGGTCCAATGTCATAAACTGGATCAATAGACGCAAGTTGTTCCATCCTGAAATCTTTATTAGGCAAGTTATTTTCACAAGGAGATTTAGCAAATTTGGACAAGTTAAACTCATAAGAATATCCATCAAACTTAGTTAAAACTTTCTCCTTCTTACAATCTATAATAGCTCCACAAGTGTTCAAGAAAGGTCTACCAAAAATGATAGGACAAGTTTTACTAGCTGCTGAATTAAGTACTAGAAAATCAGCAGGATACTTAATCTTACCACAGAGAACCTCCACATCTCTTACAATAGGGAAAATGGTCTCCTGGTTATCAAGGTGAATAACCACATCAATGTCCTCAAGCTCACAAGGACCAATTTCATGCATAATTTCCTTGTAATGCTCATAAGGAATAGTACTAGAACTAGCACCAATATCACATAAACCATAGTAGCAATGATCACCAATTTTAACAGAAAGCACGGGAACACTGGCTTTTCTAGCCTTCTAGGATGAGAGATAATATTAGAAACGTCTTCACAGAAGACAATGTGATCATCCTCTATATTTCTAGTGACAAGATCTTTCACAATAGCTACCACAGGGTCAATAATCAATTGCTCATCAGGCTCCACAGTTTTCTTAGTACCTTTATTATTTGCACTAATCATCATAGAATACTCCTTTACCTTAGCTGGGAAAGGTATTTTCTCAACATAAGGTTCAGGCACAATATGATTAGTAGTACAAACTTCAGCACTTCTGGAAGGAACATGATTAACAACATGTTTATAAGGAGCATGGTTCTTATTCCACTTCTTTTTGGGAATTTCTATGTAAGAGGCAAAGGCTTTAAAACAATTGGCAATACTTTGGGCATCAAGACCAAACTCATTGCTAATATCACGGAAGTCATCAGTTCCCATAAAAGATTAAATGCATTCATGATCATGGTTTATACCTGAATTTCTTCCTTTATCATACTCCCAAGCTTTAGTGTTCTCTTGAATACGGTCTAAGAGATCCCATTTAGCTTCTTCCTTCATATGTGTGAATGCTACAGCACAAGATGCATCTAGTAAATCTTTATCATGAAGATAAAGCCTAACATAAAAGTTATTGATAATAATATTGTTAGGGAGTTCATGAATAGGACATTTAAGGATTAGTAACTTCAATCTCCCCCAAGCTTGAGCTGTACTCTCTCCATCATGAGGCCAAAAGTTATATATCAGATTTCTATCCTTATGAATCTCACTGGGAGGATAGAATTTAGAATAAAAGAGAGATTTCATTTCCTCCCATTCCATGGATTGTCCATTCTTCAGTAGCTTATACCATTCTTCAGCTCTCCCTTTCAAGGATATAGAGAGTAACTTCTTCTTCACATGTTCAGTTGTGATACCTGCACACTTAAACAACCCGCATAATTCATGGATCAAAATCAAGTGATCACCACGATGGACAGTTCCATCCCCAAAAAAATAATTATCCATAACACGATCAACAATACTTGTAGGTATCTTGAAAGGATATATCTCAACAGGTGGTGGTTCATCTACTACCCTAACAGTGGTAGTAGTTTTCCCAAACAGAAAACCAAGTGGGTTATCCATATTGGAAACAAAGCAACAAGCAGTAACAAAAAGCAATACTCATAGTAGAAGTTTCCTTTACCAGTTCACTCTTCAATAACGCTTCACTCCCCGACAACGGCGCTAGAAAATAGTCTTGATGACCCACAAGTATAGGGGGTGTATCGCAGTACTTTCGATAAATAGGAGTGTCGATCCCAACGAGGAGCATAAGGTGTTGACTAGTGGTATGGAGCAGGAAATCTCTGCAAATACTTAGCAAACAGATTTTTAGGGGTTTTCAGATAAAGCAACAAAACAAAGTGCAAGTAATAAAGAACAAACGCGACAAGTGGCCCAATCCTTTCTTAGCAAAGGACAAGCCGATGGAAATACTTATAAGGACCAAGCGTCTTCGAGGACACCTAGGAATTATGTCAAGTGATTTCGCTTCATATAGCTAAGTACTCTTCTTTGGTGTTGTAAGTGTTGTGTGGGTGAACCTGTGCTAATATACCAACCTTACTTGGACTAATACATACTTGTGATTAAACCCCCTGTAAGCATCTGCAACTATAGGAAAGTAATTAAGATATAAACCTAACCACGGCCTTAAACTCTGAGATCCTACACTCCCTTATGCAAAGGTGTCCTAATGGGGGTTCAAGTTTCTATCACTCTGGCAACCCCACAATTAATAGCCAAATACACAATGCATTCCCCTAGCCCCATAAATGTGAAGTATCATGTAGTCGACGTTCACATGACACCACTAGAATAATAGCACCACAACTTAAATACTAAACCATTGAATAATAACTCAACACAAATCCACTAATAACAACATGACTTCTCCCATGTCCTCAAGAACTAAACGAACTACTCACGAGACATCATATGGATCAAGATCAAAGATGATATGATAATGGATAACAATCTGAACATAAACAATAATCCAATGGTTCCACTCATAAGCATCAACTACAATTGTAATTAACACCGGGAAAGTTTCCCCTAAGAACTAAAGCAATATCCAACACAATTGTTACAGTAGGATGGAGTGGTGATGATGGTGCTGGTGGAGATGATGGTGCTGGTGGAGATGATGATGATGATCCCGATGAAGCCTAGCTTGATGACGGTGTTGATGGCGATGATCTCCCCTCTCCGGGAAGGAATTTCCCCGGCAGCGGAGAGATCTTTCTCTCTTGGTGTTTTCCGCCCCGCAGAGGCGGCGGAAATCTATCTGTGGTCGCTCCCTTGGTGTTAGGGTCCCGTGAGGAAGATATAGGCAAGATGGCGGAGTCGAAGGCCGGCCAGGTGGGCCACACCTACCCTAGGCGTGGGGCAAGGTGGGCTCGCACCTAGGTGGTGTGGGCCCCATGTGGCCCTTCTTCGACTCCCCTTCTGGCTTCCTCATTCTTTCGGGAAAATATAATTTTCCCATATTTTTCTGGTATTTTTCTGATCTTCACGAAATTGCATCAAAACACCTCCTTTTCCATCAGAATCCAGCTCCGGTAGTTCATCCTCCAAGAATCATCCAACATGCAAAAACAGTGGAAAATATATAAGTAATACCTCATAATAAGACATATAGCAATGAATAGAGGCAAATTATGATATAGAATGGTGATGCAAATTGGACGTATCACTAGTGTCTCACGCTCTTCCTGTCTAATACCAGTAATATTAGATCTGAGTTGCATAGTCTTTGCAGGTGGAAAGAATTTAGTCATAAATAAAAAGTACATTATACCCATGATGCAATAGTATTTCTAGGCAAAGATAGCAACCATTCTTTTGCTCTTCCTCTAAGAGAGAAAGGAAATAAGCGCAACTTAACCGCATCAGGGTCAACATCTTTATTGCGCATCATATCACATATTTTAGTGAAAGTATTTAAGTGCATACTTGCATCTTCTACAGTAGAGCCTCCAAATTGATTCTATTGAACCAGACTTAAATAGTGGGGCTTAATTTCATAATCTTCAACAACAATTGATGGCTTAGTAATAGGAGTATGCAAATAATCATTGTTACGAGTTGCAAACTCCGCAAGTTTCTTTTCAGCCATACTTCCTATGTTTTTGGATTTTCTTAAACAATTGCTAATGATGATAAAGCAAGAATTAAAAAGAATAACTAATTTTTTTGTTTTTTCAAATAAAAACTGAAAGAAAACTAACAAAATTAAAAACAAGAATTAAAACTAGCAAGGTTCCTACTAACCTCACCAGGGTAGCTATTGCTTCCTCGGCAACGGCGCCAGAAAAAGGGTTGATACATTCGATCCAGATTACGGATGTAGTATATCTATTTTTCCCTAGTAGACCTAGGTTTATCGAATCCCCGAGAAGTATAAAGCAAAGTGATATTACTTAAACGGAACTTCGAGAGTTTTAGAATTTCTATTGCATTTTCACCAGACCAAGAGTTTGCGATCTTGTTGTTGTTGGGCCTAGGGTCTTCGGTTTTCACCAGTAGTTGTGCAAAAGATCTGATGCGAATACTAGATAATAAAAAAGTACTCATGTAATTGTTAGAGCAAGATAATTATAGGTGGGCAGTGCATCCATAATTTTTATTGCCTCCGCAACCTCTTATGGCAATAACCTACTAGTCTCACCCATAGAAGAAAGAGAACTAATGATCTGCATAGTGATATCAATGTTAATCCCAAGTAAGTTCGTCACATACAGTCGTACTACCTTTTCTGTCACTAGGCTTCCTATCCTGCACATCAGTCGTTACTCACACTCCCTTTACCTGGATCAATCCTCGGGGTCTTGGGTACCTGACAAGTCCTTAAGTTGAGGCAAGAGAGGGTACTACAATCATCATGTCATACAAACTAATACATGATCCCATATATGATAAATAACATGCACAAAATCTACATGGCTAGGCCAAAGCCCTTAGCCCAAGGAGGATTACTCACACATAGAGATGAAATCAACAATCATAAACATTGTAATAGAGATTATAGAGCTAATAGCAAATAGTCTTACAATGTCGCCAATTGGAGATGAGATCTACTATTACAAGTGGTGGAAGATGTCGATGGTGGTGGAGAAGGGTTTAGAGGTTTAGATCTAGATCTATTCCTGCGGCATGGAGGCAGGGAGAGTTTAGGGTGAAAGAAGCGAGATTGTGGAGTCAGGGGCTTGTTTCTCGTCGCCTGAAGCCTCTTTATATAGGGGTCCCTTCATGAAAATTGTTCTGTTTGACCTAATGAGGTCGGTGCAAACTATACAACGGCAACTATACGGTGGCGGGCTGTATAGTTGGTCGTTAAGCTTGCAGTAATCGCTTCACGGATCATGGTTTCTTTGGCGTGTTGGAAATCTCATATCTTTTGTATTTATATAGTGATTTCCATCATCATACCTTATTATCTGCACGGGAAAAAATATCACGAAAGGATTGCATACCTCTTTGATCATTAGGCATTAGTGGTAGGTTTTAGAGAGATATTTCATCAAATATATGAATAATATCTAGTTTAAATACGGGCGTGGATGGCTATATTTCACAGCCATCAGGAACCCTAGGGTTTGTCTGGTGGCCGCTCTCTCCCTAGGCGCCTACCCTATTGGGCCCTTCTAGAAGTGGCCCAATAGCAATAAGGCTGTCCATAAATATATAAAATAAAATATGTTTTAAAATTAATTCAACTAAGTAATATAAAACACACATATTAATATATTCCATACATCGAAACTCCTTTCGGACCTCTTTCGATCAACATCGGATAAATACCCGGAACCTTTCCGGTTTCTCTCTCTCGTTTGTCCTTCGAGCCGGTTCAATCCCAAAGTGTCCCCACCATTAAGTGTGCCACCCTTGGGCTCGGATTTGCTACGGACATGACCAAGACTCTCTTGTATCAATGATCAACATCGGGACCTGGATGGCCATAATGATCCCCGTGCCCTCACAATTAATCTCATCGCTTGAATCTTAACTGCGTAGTCTTATTCCCTTTGCCATATGATACCTAGGTCATCCGAGATTTTATCTCAAGTATCTCCATACTTGTGTTCGATCTTGTTACCGATGAACTTGTTTACTCATTCCCATGTCGCTGCATTCCATGATCCAATCATACGCTTGCAAGCTTCGTTAATGCAATGTCACCGAGTTGGCCACGTGTATCTATCTGTTACTTGGATTGGCAAATCCTGGTCTTGATAAAAACTCCTCAACCCATTTCTTCAGGAAACCCAACGGTACCTTTATGATCACTCTTTCATGGCTTGATACTTGATATCATCAAAGTCTCCCTCCAAAACAGTGATTATGCATTATCTCACAGTCGAAGGATATAAGCCACGGTGTTTCTTTGTTATCATCAATGATGAATGTTTAAGTAACTAGATCTCATTGTGATTAACTTTGGGTGGATGTCTATCACATCATTCTCCAATGATGTGACCTCATTGTCAGTCGGCACTATCACCATGATCTCGAAACCATAAGCTCATCACTTGCCCAATGAGCTAGTGTACTAGAGGTAACTAGAGACCTGATTGTTTACATACTACACGTGTATTAATGTTTCGTATAATACAGTTATAACATGGTAAGAAACGTATTATGAACAAGAGATACATCAAATAAAAACTCTTTATTATTTTCCTCTAGGGCATATCTCCTTTAGTGGTTCCTAGGCGATGTAAACTGAAGAAGGAATAAGCAAGAGATGAAATTGGGTTCATAGCGCAAGATAGAGTGAGTGGGCCATGGTCCGTGTATGTGCCTGAGGCCATAGTGTATGGGCCATAGGACAGAAGAGACAATGTCGCGTGAAGTCAGAAGCAGCATATAAGCTCACTGATGTTGAAAGAACATGTGGGCCCCCATGTGTGGTTTTGGTAATTAATGACAATCTTTATGAACTAATGTGTGTATTAAGTTTCACTTGTAGGATTGGTCCATTGGCATCGCTTGAAGCATGTGTTGGTTTCAAGGTCGATGGAATGAGAAGAGATGTGTCATGCAAGCTCAAAATGCGCCATCTATAGTAGATCTCATGTTTGATGCTTGCCATCCTCGGTTATCATGGATCGATTATGAGGAATCAAGAAAGGCGTTCCATCTTGAGAAGGTCAAGTTCGTCTACATCGAGCTCAAGTGGGATGCTCAAGGCAAAGGTATAAACTTGATAGGTTTTCCCTTTTGCCGGTTTCATGTTGTGTGTGGGAGACCGGGTTTAGGATAGATAACCGTACTATCAAGAGGGGCTCTCGAATGAGTAATTCGGCACATCGTTCGGAGAGAGCTCAAACCTTTGCATACTTGCATCATCGTATTTGGTTGTTATTTGGTCTTATCAATGTGAGAATATAGATCTTGTGGTAATCTCCATAACAAGCTCTTGTTCATCAAAATCGGATCTTCCATTTGTATCTTGTTACGATTTTGATCTATGCGGTTTTTCGGTTTCTCACCAAGTGAGGTATCTCACATTATTATACTTGATACATTCTCACTTGATGATAACCAATATCTTCACTTTTTATAGGGTAACTCATGTTGTCCTCTTGATACAAGTTCCAGGTCAGCAGGTGGTTCAGACGAACAACCAGCTGACCGGAAGTTCCGGTGACGCCAAAAAGACCTTCTCAGGTTTGGAAGATAACAAGGAAGAACTTGTGCAGGGAATAGATAGGGCTTGAGGAAAGGGAAGGCTTAGGATAGAGATCTCAAACTGTGAAGAACCAAAGCCAACAAAAACAAGAAAAAAAATACAAAAGGGGTCAAAGACACAAATAAAAACGGGTCGGTGGCCGAGGCCACCTTATATAAGAGTAAATGGCTTGACACTGCGAAGATATATCTTGGGTTCATTACCAAGACTCATCATGAAGCTCAAATGGTCTCATTTAGAGACTATAGAGTATGAAAATTTTAATGTGCGCATATTAGGGATAGCGTTTGTTCATAAGAGGAACTACACTCCACCTAAATCCATGCCTACGTCCAAACAAGATAGACATTGAGACGCGGGTAGGTGTGCAAGGTACTCAAGCAACATTGCTCGAATCAATGATATTTAGCTCATGCCTTAACTCCCGGAACCTTGCTTCATCAAGAGGCTTCGAGAAAATATCCGCAAGATTTGCCTTGGTGGGAACATACTCCAAAGAAATGTCTCCTCTAGCAACATGGTCCCGAATGAAATGATGACGAATCTCAATGTGCTTGGTCCGGTTGTGTTGCACGGGATTGTGAACAATGGCAATAGCACTCCCATTGTCACAAAGAAGAGGCACCTTGTCAAAAGATAGTCCAAGATCCTTCAAAGTTTGCTTCATCCATAGCAATTGAGCACAATAGCTTGGGGTGGAGATGTACTCAGCTTCGGCAGTGGACATAGACACACAGTTCTGCTTCTTCGAGGACCAACAAACCAATGATCTTCCGAGAAACTGACAAGCTCCGGAGGTTGACTTTCTTCCTACTTTGTCACCAGCCTAATCTGAGTCCGTGTAACCAATAAGATCAAAGCTGGCTCCCTTGGGGTACCACAACCCAAAGTTTGGGGTATGAACCAAATATCGAAAGATTCTCTTGACCGCCACCATGTGGCTTTCCTTTGGTGCGGCTTGAAATCTTGCACACATACCCACACTCAACATAATATCCGGTCGGGATGCACAAAGATAGAGCAAAGAACTAATCATAGAACTATAGAGTTTTTTATCCACCTCCTTACCCTTGGGATCGAGATCAAGATTAACCTTAGTTGGCATGGGAGTCTTGGCACCTTTGACTTGATCAAACTTGAACTTCTTGAGCATGTCTTGGATGTATTTGGCTTGGTTGATTAAAGTCCCTTTCCTCAATTGCTTAACTTCAAACCCAAGGAAAAACTTCAACTCCACCATCATGGACATCTCTAAGCGATCGGTCATGAGGTTGGCAAAATCCTCATTAAAAGTTTTGTTAATAGACCCAAAATAATATCATCAACATAGATTTGGCATACGAACAAGTGGCCTCCAAATTTCTTAGTAAAAAGAGTGGGATCAATGAGGCCCACTTCGAAGCCACGGTCTAACAAGAGCTTCCTAAGGCAATCATACCACGCACGTGGGGCTTGCTTGAGACCATAGAGTGCCTTATTGAGCTTGTAGACATGATTCAGAAAAAGTGGATCCTCAAAACCCGGAGGTTGCTTGACGTATACCAACTCTTTCAAAGGACCATTAAGAAGCACTCTTAACATCCATTTGATGCAACTTAAAGTTATGATGGGTAGCGAAAGCAAGAAGCATACGAATGGATTCAAGGTGAGCAACGGGGGCATAAGTCTCACCGTAGTCGATGCCCTCAACTTTTGAGTATCCTTGGGCAACTAACCTTGGCTTGTTGCGCACGACAATTCCATTCGCATAATACTTGTTCTTGAAGACCCACTTGGTTCCAATGACATTTTGACAATCTTTGGGCCGCTCAACCAATGTCCAAACATTGTTCCTCTTGAAGTTGTGAAGTTCTTTATTCATAGCACCAAGCCAATCATCATCTTCAAGAGCTTCGAAGACTTTTTGGGGTTCCACAAGAGAGATATACGCATGGTGAGATCTAAAGGAAGCTAGTTGCCTCCTAGTAGTGGAACCTTTATTGAAATCTCCATAAACATTATCAAGGATATGGCCATCTCGAACAAGCTTGGCGAGACGATAGGCTTGACGGCGGGCTTGTGCTTCAACACGAGATTATTGATCTACCACTTGGTCATTGCCACCAATTGATCCCCCGCCTTTACTATAAGCACGAACACGAGGATCATCTTCATCAATTTCCACTTCGGGGGAGTCATCATTTGGAGTGGAGCCTTGAGAATCATTGACTTGCTCTTGATCTTGACGAGCTTGACCTTGAGGAGAGCCGTGACCTTGAGGGGGATCCCCATCTTGGGGAGGTTGATGAAGTTGATGAAGAGCTTGATCGTGGGAGGTGCCTTGAGAAGGAGCCCCATCGTGGGGAGGTTGATGTTGTTGATGAAGAGCTTGATCTTTGGAGTTTGGAGAGTCATGAGCATGGGAAGCTTCGGAGGAGATTGAGGGAGCTTGTGCCAAAAATGTAGGTCCTTGAGGAGCAAGATGATCTTATGAAAGTGAGGGCTCCACTTGAGTAGAGCTTGGTCCTTCTCCTTCATCCACAAGGGGATCCTCAATGGGGAGGTGGAAACCCACACCCATTCTTCTTATGGCCTTAGGAGGAATTTCATCACTTGGATCACAAACACCATCTTGCCTAACAAGAGATTCATGGTTTTCATCGAACTTCACATTGCTCGTCTCTTCAACTCTTCCATTGGCTTTGTTGTAGAATCTATAAGCATGGGACTGATTTGAGTAACCAACGAAAATTCCTTCTTGAGCCTTGGATTCAAACTTGGACAAACGAACTCCTTTCTTGATAATGTAGCACTTGCAACCAAACACCCGAAAGTAGCTAACATTTGGATTTTTCCCGGTGAGGAGTTCATAGGGGTTCTTGTTCTTTTTCTTGCGGAGATAAAGCCGGTTAGTTGCATGGCAAGCGGTGGAGATGGCCTCGGCCCAAAAGTTGTATGGAGACTTGAACTCAGCTAGCATAGATCGAGCCGCATCCATTAAAGTGCGATTCTTCCTTTCGGCAACTCCATTTTGTTGAGGAGTATAGAGAGTGGAGTATTGATGCTTGATTCCTTCATCACTAAGAAACTCATCCAAGGTATAGTTTTTGAACTCGGTGCCATTGTCGCTTCGAATTGAGAGAATAGTTGCATTGTGCTTCCGTTGAACCTCATTAGCAAAATCGATGACGGTTTGTTGAGTCTCACTCTTGTACTTGAAAAAGGACACCCAAGTGTATCTTGAGAAATCATCCACAATAACCAAACAATACTTCTTGCCTCCAAGGCTATCATGAGAGGGTGGACCAAAAAGGTCCATATGCAAGATCTCCAAACACCTCTCGGTGGTGATTTGATTGAGTTCTTTGTGAGGAGTTTCATGCATCTTCCCTTCAATACAAGCCCTTCAAACACGATCTTTGGCAAAAGAAACATCGTTAATCCCAAGGATGTGGCCCTTGGAGTGAAGTCTTTGCAAAGTTCTCATGTTAACGTGGGCTAGGCGGCGATGCCACAACCAGCCCTTGTCGGCTTTAGCATAGAGACATAGAGCATGAGGAGTAGTGGTCCCTGAAAAGTCCACCAGATACAAGTCATGCTCTGCATACCCTACAAAATCCACCTTGAGAGACTTGCTCCACATAAGGACCACGGAATGAGTATTAAAGAACAAAGAAAGACCCATAAGAGCAAGAGCATGTACTGAGAGTAAATTGTAACCAAGAGTTTTGACAAGCATGACGCCAACCAAAGATACATCCGGGGTTACCACCACTTTGCCAAAACCCAAAACCTGAGAGATTGTTTTATCAGCGTAGGAGACCATGGTGTTGGCAATATTTGGCCTCATCTCTGTCATGATAGACTTGCTTCTAGTCATATGACTTGTGGCACCACTATCAAGCACCCATTTCGATCCACCGGAAGCATAGTCCTCGGTGGCCTTGGCCATGAAGCAATTAGGTTGGAGGAGATGACATTTTCATTTGGCGAGTCGAAGAGGTATAGACGTGGAGTTAAGGTAGTGGCAATAGGAGCAACTCCCACAATCTATCCACCATGAACTTCATCAGCATCATATTCATTTGTGCCCTAAAGGTATTCTTCATGGACCACCATTGCTCGTTCCTTGTTGGCGACGTTCTTGACGGAGTAGTTCTTGTTCAAGGGATGAGGAGGTCTTGACTTGATCTTGCGAATGAGACGACCACCATTGTCTTCGCGGTTCTCATAGGGACACTTGGCCACGAAGTGACTCTTGTCATTGCAATTGTAGCATGATCTTGCCTTGGGAGACTTGTTGGGTGAGTTGAATCTTGAGTTGTCCCTTGATCTTGACTTGAACTCGGACTTGTTACAAAAGGCCATTGAAGTGAGAGCAAGATGTTCGTTGAAGGAACACTTGAGATCCTCTTGAGACCACTCACTTGATGTATCATCATCATAAACTTCAATAGCCTTGGCCTTCAAAGCAAGATTCACTTTGGTTGACCCAATGGCCCTAGCACGAGCGGACGCTGCATTCTTCTTGGAAATAGTCATGGCAATTACTTCGCTCAAGACTTCTTGGGAGGTCATTAGGTGAAAGTTGGTTCTTGCCTTGATAGAGTTGAGCTTTTGTTCTTCAAACATAAGGAGAGCTTGAATGAACTTACTCTTCATAAACTTGTCATCAACATAGGTGGCCCCAAGGTCCCACATAGTGGAACAAAGGACTTTGAGGCGCCTATACATGTCTTCGGGGGTCTCATCATCTTGCATTGCGAAACCATCGCACACGTTATTGATTTCATCAAACTTGGAGCTTTGGATGCTTGCATTCCCAACAAAGAGCTCGGTGAGTTGATCCCAAGCTCCCTTGGCGGTGTCGAATTGGCGAATGTGAGCAAAGTCCTTTGGAGTCAAAGCCTTTTGAATCATCCCCAAAGCTGTGGCATTGATTTGCTTGTCCACCACTTCACCTCGTGTCAACTTATTTGGGTCATATGGAGAGAATCCATCCTCCACAGTCCTCATTAAATCAATAGAAGAGCTGGAAATATGTGAGCGCAATAGATATTGCCAATTGGCGAAATTGGAAATATCTAGCATGGGTGGTGCTCCTTGAGGTATAATGTGTGGCATGGGAATGGGTGGATCCGGAGTGTACTTAGGCGGTGGGGGCACCGCCGAGTAGTCCTTTCCTCCATTTTCCTCTTTGGAAGTTGGGTTCTCGGGCTCCTCGGTGTTCTCACTTGGAACCTTGGTAGAGGTTTGAGCAACAAAACCAAGTCCCAAGCGAGTGGTGATGGCCGCGGGAGTCACCCCGGGGGCGGTCACCGTAACGGTGGGAGGAAGCTCGGTTGATTGGGATGTGTCAAGGTCAACCATGGGGTTTGGCTTGAGGGACTGCAAGATAGTCATCATTTCCTCGAACTTGGACATCATGGATGACTCCAATTGCTTGAGGTCATCCATAGTTGCCAAGTTCTTGGGGTTTTCGGTTTCACTACCCCCATCGTCGGCCATAGTATTTTAGGCGGTAAAGCCCGAAATAAGAGCCTTGGCTTTGATACCAATTGAAAGTACCGACTAGATACGACTAGAGGGGGGTGAATAGGCGTCTACCCAATTTTAATTTGTTTCTAAATTTTAGGCTCAACGAGAAAGAAAGTTATCTAGATGTGCAACTAAATTAACAACCTAAATGCAAGATAACTTACAACAACCACAATAACGGTAAATAGCAAGAAGTAAAGGAAGGGAACGAAGTAACCGGAGCGGGACACAGAGATATAATTCCCGTAGTTCACTCCCAGCTACGTCTATGTTGCAGAGGTGTCGGGCCACACAAGGTCACCCGAGCGCCACAAAGGCCTCACCTTCTTCTTCGGTGAGCTCCCCCACAAAGGAGGCCTCACAATCCACTAACCGGTGACCTTGCAGGCGCCAACTGAAACCTGTACACCAAGGTTGAGGGGGAAGCTCCACAACTCAATTGGAGGCCCTCAACGACACCTCAAAGCTTCACAACACAAGCCTTAGCTCTGAGGATGCCCTACACCATCTAGGGATTCAAGAAACCCAAGAGCAACAAGATCCACAAAGGATGGGTGGGGGAAATCAAATCTTATTTGGTGGAAGTGTAGATCTAGGTCACCTCCCTCACCTCTCAAAAGATCAAGTCATTTGAGTGGCTAGAGAGAGAGAGATCTAGTGAGGTGAAGCTCAAGCATTAATGGAGGAGAGAGAAAAATTCACAGTAGGTGGGAGGAAGAAGAGGGGCGCCTTAAATAGGCCCCCTCCGCACTGAACTGATACAGCCCCCACGACCTCACCGGAAGTTCCGGTGAGAGGCCGGAAGTTCCGCCCAGCCTGGCTCCAACGGTCATCAGACCGTTCAAGCCTGCTCCAGAAGCTCAACCAGAAGTTCCGGTCATAACATACCGGAAGTTCCGGTGAACTTCCGATGCAAGTTCCTGTCACACCCGGATTTTTAATCCCAGATGCCTGTTATGCCATACATCGCAATCCCAGGATTACCATTTTTGCGAGACATAACAGAATTGGATACCACAGTACATCATCCATTACAAACCATACATAAGGTCTTACACAAATAGGGATCTCATGATCCAGTTCTTAATACAACTTCAAGCGGAATAATAATAACGGTAGCATAGGCGAAGCTCCATCTTCGGGGTCACAGGCAATGCTGATGATGGGAGATGATCCTAGTTGTCGTAACCTTCCTGGGGTCCATCCTCCAGGTACTCCTCTTCATAGTCTGGCCACGGGAATAGCCAGGGACAAAGCCATGAGTACTCTTTAAGTACTCGCAAACTAATACTAACAAGTGAAAGGGGTTTTTGGTAATAGGACACTAGGCTCTAAGGTTATTTTGCAAAAGCCAGATTTACCTCTACTAAGTTTAGAAGCAACGAATGCTAGTTGAAGTTTATAACACCTAAGTGGGAACTTGTATTTCATATCACAACCCTGTTGTGGTCAAGTCAAAGTCTCAATTCATTTCACAAGAAAACATCTGACGGGGGAACAGTATGGCCACTCCAACTGTCCATAATCATGACGCGACTATTCAATAGTTTGACACTGCAGAGATTGTACACTTTCACCACAACATTCGATACATCCGTCAGAACAAATCCTGAATTCACCATACTCGGTATGCGGATAATCAATCCTAACTTTTCAATTACACGCCTAGTATAAGCACCTCTCCGTGAGTTTGGCCTCCCAACCATGACCAACTGTCATCTTGGGTACGCAGTGGAAAATCTTCACAAGGTAGCCTCACTCATACCTTGGGCGTGAGGGAACCAATACTAAGGTATATAAGTTTCAGTCAAGCCCTACCCAATCTTGGTATTGTGGTTATACGATAAAATTGGAATGGTATCGCATCCGCACAACCATCAGTTTTATAAAGGGCTAAGGCTCGCCTCAACATTTTCATCACCAAAATCATCAGTGTCAAACACATGTCAAAACATCTCAGTAGAATGATCCATCATTCTAAGGTTTTCATAACCATTTTCACCAAGTATTCCCATCTAATGTTGATCAAGTTTTATGCTTAGCACTAGCATCTACAAGTGGGGATAAGCACTAATGAGGGGTGGTAAACTATTGGAGTGTAGCTGAGTTTAATCTCATGCCTTAGGATGACATCAACATATCTAGCTTAGGCCAAATTTTATGCTCTTTATGCAACCTTCAAATATCTTTCTAGTATCTACAATTCACTTAAGTAAACTCTAAGTAAGAGATTTCATAAGGAAATACAGTAAGAAGCTGGCAAGTAAAACTAGGATTGGTTTATCAAGTGGATATGATCACATATGCTTAAGGCATATAGTGGTCATGGTAACAAGTATTGGCTTGCAAGGTTAGCTTGTATAGTAAGGCTTGATAAGGTCGAGTATCTTGCAAGTGTTAGCTTGCATAGGTTAACTTGATTAGTAAAGCTTGCAAGTATTGGCTTGCACAATATCAGTATAAGCTTGCCTTGTGCAGAGCAGTGGTTGAAGTTCTCCTCGGCTTCTTCTTCGTAGTATCCTCCTTCCTCCTCGTATCCTTGGTCGGTACTAGCGTCTATAAATAAATACAATATACTCAATCACCAAACAATACTTAACTACTTGCAATAATCACACCAAAGGGTCCTATAGATGATCTAGCATCATCACTAACATTACAAGATTAAAGCTTGGTCTAATTCCTCTTATTTTTAGAAAAGTAATCTCTACTCATTGAAAAATTACTTAAGATTTAATATTCTCCAAACCAAACATGGGATCATGTTGACACATGTCATCACCACACATTTTAGTCCATGAGAATGTGATTTAAAGTGGTGTCACAATTTAATAAGGTTTTACCTTTTATTTTAATTAATTAAAGTGGCTAGAAATGCCTATGTAGCATTCTTTTATTACTTGAACATTATCTCTGTAAGTAAACCTATATATTTTTATATATTATGAAAGGTATGGTTAAATGTGATTTTTGAGAGTTGGAATCAACTCAAAAGCTATTATGGTTTTAATTTTAAAAATGTTTGAATGCAGAAAAGCTTCTGCCTTGTTATTTTTACCAAGGGTGATCTATAGATCCAAATGACTTGCATCCAACGGGCTTGGATTCAGCATTTCAAGACCTTACTATCAAAATTAGTTTCATTCAATTTGGTGCACTAAATCGATCTGGGTTTATTTTTGAAACTGGGTACAGAAGTGTGTTTGGAATAAAATGGAAAAGGTTTAATTCAAATAATTGGGCTGCGCGGGAAAGGTTAACGGGCCGGCCTGCTACGCACAGCACTTCCGCGGGCTGCGTAAGTGGCTGTCCCCACGCGTCAGTGAGACATGGGGGTGTGAAGCGGTATGGGGCGATGTGGGCGTTCGATCTGGTTCTAATCCAATGGCTGAGAGTCATCGTTGACGTTGGGCAACGCCGGTGAGACAGAAATCTAGCGCGGCCAGTGGGGGTCGCTGGGGGCTCACCGGGGTTCGGGCGAGGGTCGGCGAGGCGGGCGAACGACGAAGTCGACGACGGCGAACCTCCTGGTACCGGCAGCTTCTCCTGGGGCGTCTCCAATCGCTGGCTTCCTTCTTCTCCAGAGGCGGCGGGCTCCGGTGAAATTCCGGCGAAGTGCTGCTCGCCTTGCTCCGGCAACGGGGTGGGACGATCAGTGAAGAGAGGGGAGTGAGATGGTGTGCTCAATTCGGCTGGGGGTGGCCTCTATTTATAGTGGAGCGAGGGGACCGATGGGGCGCACGGTGAGCTCGTCGTGGTCGACGGTACAGACGGCTATCGGCATGGGCGACGGTAGGGGGTGGTGTGGTGCTCCCTGGCGATGCTCAACAACACGGTGGCGAGACGTGGGGCGGTGCGGTTTGGTCGGAACGCGACGGTGATCTGCGCGTGCCCGGCGGAGAATTTAATGGCGCACAACGCGCGTGGTCCACGCGGCGGCGAACGAGCATGTCTGCAGGCTTGCTGGTACGGTGGTGATCAAGTATGCACGCGGAGAGGGCGGCGCGCGGTCTGTGGGCGTCGGTCGAGCATGGCGCACGGGGCGCGCTCTCGGCATGGTTGCTGGCGAGGTTGGCATGGTCCGTGCGTGTGGTCCAGTGGCTGGCAGGGTTCGAGAGGTGGACAGGGAGTGGCGGTGGGATGTTGGCTTGCTCCCAGACATGCTGGCTAGGCTTGGTTCTTCTCCTAGCTTGTTGTCGACATGGGGGTGACAAGTATGCATTCGGCCTGCTCACCATTGATGGCAATGCCAAGCTTACAGTGATGCTAAGGGTGTGCAATTGAGCTAGATGATATACTAAAACCTAGTTGTAACCAGAGAGGGAACAAGTTAGTCTTCAATCACTGCTCATAATAGTGTTTGGATTTTGTTTGATTTGTGTCTACCAAGTGTTCGATGAAATGGCCGCAAGAATTCAAGTTTTGAATTTTGAAAAGATTTTTGGTGGGTGTGCTAGGTTGGTGCTGGTGAGTCAGCAGATGCTTGGGTTTTGAAAGTTGAGCTTGTTTGAGTGGTTTTTGAAAAAGTGGGATCTTCACATATGATAAAGATTTAATTTTGAATTGTCATTTCAACTATGCATTTGAAAGTTTCTGGATGATCACAAAGTGGGCCTTGATACTTTGTTATGAGTATAATCAAGGGGTGCAAAGATCCAGAAAATTTTATGTTAAGTTCTGAAAGTTTGAGACAGCCAAAGTAGGCATGGGAGTTAAATTGGTCAAAATGACCATTCACTCAATTTGGTTTGTTTTGATTTGTTTGTCCTTGGGAAAAGTGTGGGGATTGTTTAGATGATGTTTATTTCACCTAAGAAACATTTTACAATCAAAGAAACACATAAACATGGCAATTCAAAAGAATTCAAAATGGGATGCATACACACATGCATGCTTTCATATTTTTATTTAGAAAATTTTTTGTTAACCCTAAATTTGATGATTAGAGTTTGATGATCCACGTTTAGTATTTTTGGGATGTTACAGTTCTGACCCAAGTTCCGGCAAATAAAACACTTCAAACAGAAGGTTACTGAGCCTTCAGCGAAACTTGGAGCGGAACTAGGGCGGAATTTGTGGGTCGCGAACCAAGTCTAACCGGAAGTTCCGGCGGCTGGGCGGAAGTTCCGGTCAGGACTTTTTGGCAGGACAAGTTCTGATGCAAGTTCCAGCCCAAGTTCCGGCAAATAGAACACTTCATACAGAAGGTTACTGATCCACCAGCGGAACTTGAGGAGGAACTAGGATCGGAACAAAGCTCAGAACAGCATGCAGAAAAAGCCTGAGCGGAACTTCCGACGCCAGGCCGGAAGTTTCGGTGAGACACAGAAGGCTCCAACAGAACAGAAACTCACTCTCTCACGGAATATTAGGATGGCTGTGGCGGTACATATAAGTTTGTGCAAGAACAAGTGATTTCCCACAGCCTTCCGAGATGGACCCCCTCTTAATAGTACGGTGACCTAAAACAACAACAGGAGATAAACTAGGAGAAAACTAAAGGCCACCGTCTTCAAGAGATCCCAAGAGAGCATCCACACAGATTGAAGGAGACATCAACAGCGTTTTCCCTGAAACTCAAGCGCACATTTAAAACACAAATGGGATTGTCATTAACACCAAAAACAGCATGGGAAGATATAGTCCTTTCAATCTCCCCCTTTTTGGTGTTAGATGACAATCCCAAAGATTTGCATAGTATAGAAGAAATCTTTTCAATGGATGGGACAAGCTCCCCCTATATGTGTGCAAGGTAAAGAGACTGACACACATACAAGGAGGCTCCTTCCAATGCAAAGATAGCCCAATTGCAAGGTACAAGAAAAGATAGAAACCATACCCGGTACCAACCAACTGTGGTGGAGACAAAAGAGTAATAATAACAACAAGAGCTACGAGGCTCCACCACCATATGCATATGCCCATAAGATGACAACGAGAAAACCACATACACGGCATTGCATAAGATACCACATAGATACCACATAGTCTCAAACATAACAAGGTCCACAAGTAAGTTAACAGACATAAAAGGTCCACAAGAACACAAATAAACTAGAGAGATCGCGAGCTAGAAAAGATCAAAGGCAAGAACAGGCTCGCGACTCAACCCATGTAAATCCCGTAGATAACCTAATAGACATCTTTCTACCCCTTTGGCATCGAGACACCAAAAAGGAAGAAAAGATCAATCTAATCGCCCCAGCCATGAAAGGGAGGAGGAGCAGACTCAGGGACCCAAGGACCCCACTCAGGCGGCGGACCAGTGACCTCCTCCTCAGACTCATCCTCAGACCAGCGGCAGTTGTCGCAAATCCAGTAATCCTTGGGAACAGTGACAGAGCTAGTGACCGGTGAGCTAGGAATGTTGAGAGCCTTCATGATGGCCTTCTGGCGTTGAACATTGTGACGCTGATCCACATACGCCTGATACTCGCGGTCCTAGAGAAAGAAGAAAGTCTTCTTCACCTTCCCAAGCAGCTTCTTTGCCCAAGACGGCTGCCTCTGGAGAGAAGGACCACCAGCACTAGAGCCACCAGGAGCAGAGGAGGGACCACCAGCTTCACCGCGAGCCTTCTGGAGTTCAGCTTCCTTTTCTTCTTGAGAACGAGGCTTTTGGTGCTTACTCACACGTAGCTTCTTCTCATCATGAATGGTGATGTTGTCTTCAGGATATCGAGTGCCAGTCGTCTCAAGCCACTTATGGTTGATGAGAGTCTGAATGAAGGGAGCATAGATGCAGGAGCGCTTTCCAATAATAGCCTGCCACATCTCAGTGTAGATGAAGTGCATAACATCCATTGACCTGTCAGTGTCATGGCGGAGATAAGTCTAATGCATGAGGTCAACCTGATAGCCATGAAACTGATCAAAGTTGCCAGCCTTGGGAGAGATGGTGTTCAAGTACACCCTGCACATGATGTCATAAACTAGCAGCAGATGATTCACATACCCAACAGTGCCCCACCCTTCAATATAGAGAGGCTCCAGGACCTCAGGATCAGCAGCTTCGGCGCCGTGAACACGCCAACCATTTGCCCCATTGCCAGGCTGAAGGGGATAGCCAAGAAGCTCAACAAACTCAGACCAAGTGGCGGTAAGAAACACTCCCCTAGTCATCCACTTCAACACACCTTCATTAGAGGAGCGCATGTGAATAAACAGAGTAGAGTAAAACTGAGCAATAGCAGCCACATCATAGTTCTGACCGTGCTCCATGAGGGGAATCAGCCCAAACCTCTGGCAAATATCAAGAGCCTCGCCAAAATATGCATGCTTCTCTTCCATGTGAGTCACATTGATGTACTTTTGAGGAGCAACCACAAACTTAGTCTTCGTTGCATAGATCTCAGCAAATATCTGTTCCTGGCGGCAGTTGTGGAAGTGAGGATCCAAGCAAAGACGGTCACGAGGAAGGAGGTAGGGATCCATATGCCTGAATTCAGAGTAAGCCTTATGAGTCCATTTGGAGATGTTGGCCTTGGTCTTGTCAGGCCCAGCAGCAGTGGCCTTCTGAGAATCAAGAGCAGGCCTCTTCCCTTCAGCAGCAGCAGCACGACGAGCAGCAGCAGCCTTCTGACGGCTATTCTGAGCAGTTGGACGCACAACCTCAACATCTTCTTCATCAATCTCAGGAGGAATGTCAGAGGATGGTCAACGGACACGCTTGCCTTGGCGGGTACCACCTTTCCCTGAGAAGAAAGCACAAGAATAGGGAGGGAAGGTGGGATAAGTGCACAAGTTCGGAAGAGGAAACAAAAGAAATAGATTGGAAAAATACATTCAGGAAAAAGTTTCACTGTCGCCGGAACTTTCGGTGAAAATGGTCCACCAGAAGTTCCGGTGAGACCACGAACTGGCGGTTCAAGCAGCAGTTCACTAGATCTAGATCTATAAGCCACAAGTGCAAAAATTTCCATGAGTGTATTGGACCAATCTACTCTAGCATGATACCCTAGGCCTACTAAGATCTCCCAACAAGTTCTAGCCAAAGAACTAGCCTAGACATGGTGTGCCCTAACTCAAGCAATGGTGAGAGAGCTAGATCTCCTTTAATGGAGGGAGTTGAGGGCAAATATTGGAGTCCATGGCGGGAGATCAAGGTGGGGAAGGTTCCCACGGAGCAGATCTGAGGAGGGGTGGCCGGAGACGAAGGGGCCGGAGCACCTTCGCGGAGAAGACTTGGCTGGCGGCTGCTCCAAATAGAAGATGGGTCTTGGGGGAAAAAGGAAGAAGATACCGTTTTCCCCCAGGGCCCGCCTTATATAGGACAGAGAAAACCATCGGAAGTTCCGGTGGACCGGAAGTTTCGGGTCAGGCTGAACAAGTTCCAGGTCAGCAGGTGGTTCAGACAAACAACCAGCTGACCGAAAGTTCCGGCAGCTGACCGGAAGTTCCGGTGACGCCAAAAAGACCTTCTCAGGTTTGGAAGATAACAAGGAAGAACTTGTGCAGGGAATGGATAGGGCTTGATGAAAGGGAAGGCTTAGGATAGAGAGCTCAAACTGTGAAGAACCAAAGCCAACAAAAACAAGAAAAAAATACAAAAAGGGTCAAAGACACAAATAAAAACGGGTCGGTGGCCGAGGCCACCTTATATAAGAGTAAATGGCTTGACACTGCGAAGATATATCTTGGGTTCATTACCAACACTCATCATGAAGCTCAAATGGTCTCCTTTAGAGACTATAGAGTATGAAAATTTTAATGTGCGCATAGTAGGGATAGCGTTTGTTCATAAGAGGAACTACACTCCACCTAAATTCGTGCCTACGTCCAAACAAGATACACATTGAGACGCGGGTAGGTGTGCAAGGTACTCAAGCAACATTGCTCGAATCAATGATATTTAGCTCATGCCTTAACTCCCAGAACCTTGCTTCATCAAGAGGCTTGATGAAAAGATCCGCAAGATTTGCCTTGGTGGGAACATACTCCAAAGAAATGTCTCCTCTAGCAACATGGTCCCGAATGAAATGATGACGAATCTCAATGTGCTTGGTCCGGTTGTGTTGCATGGGATTGTGAGCAATGGCAATAGCACTCTCATTGTCACAAAGAAGAGGCACCTTGTCAAAAGATAGTCCAAGATCCTTCAAAGTTTGCTTCATCCATAGCAATTGAGCACAATAGCTTGCGGCGGAGATGTACTCAGCTTCGGCAGTGGACATAGACACACAGTTCTGCTTCTTCGAGGACCAACAAACCAATGATCTTCCGAGAAACTGACAAGCTCCGGAGGTTGACTTTCTTCCTACTTTGTCACCAGCCTAATGTGAGTCCGTGTAACCAATAAGATCAAAGCTGGCTCCCTTGGGGTACCACAACCCAAAGTTTGGGGTATGAACCGAATATCGAAAGATTCTCTTGACCGTCACCATGTGTCTTTCCTTTGGTGCGTCTTGAAATCTTGCACACATACCCACACTCAACATAATATCCGGTCGGGATGCACAAAGATAGAGCAAAGAACTAATCATAGAACGATAGAGTTTTTGATCCACCTCCTTACCCTTGGGATCGAGATCAAGATTAACCTTAGTTGGCATGGGAGTCTTGGCACCTTTGACTTGATCAAACTTGAACTTCTTGAGCATGTCTTGGATGTATTTGGCTTGGTTGATGAAAGTCCCTTTCCTCAATTGCTTGACTTCAAACCCAAGGAAAAACTTCAACTCCACCATCATGGACATCTCTAAGCGATCGGTCATGAGCTTGGCAAAATCCTCATTAAAAGTTTTGTTAATAGACCCAAAATAATATCATCAACATAGATTTGGCATACGAACAAGTGGCCTCCAAATTTCTTAGTAAAAAGAGTGGGATCAATGAGGCCCACTTCGAAGCCACGGTCTAACAAGAGCTCCCTAAGGCAATCATACCACGCACGTGGGGCTTGCTTGAGACCATAGAGTGCCTTATTGAGCTTGTAGACATGGTTCAGAAAAAGTGGATCCTCAAAACCCGGAGGTTGCTTGACGTATACCAACTCTTTCAAAGGACCATTAAGAAAAGCACTCTTAACATCCATTTGATGCAACTTAAAGTTATGATGGGTAGAGAAAGGAAGAAGCATACGAATGGATTCAAGGTGAGCAACGGGGGCATAAGTCTCACCGTAGTCGATGCCCTCAACTTGTGAGTATCCTTGGGCAACTAACCTTGCCTTGTTGCGCACGACAATTCCATTCGCATCATACTTGTTCTTGAAGACCCACTTGGTTCCAATGACATTTTGACAATCTTTGGGCCTCTCAACCAATGTCCAAACATTTTTCCTCTTGAAGTTGTGAAGTTCTTCATTCATAGCATCAAGCCAATCATCATCTTCAAGAGCTTTGAAGACTTTTTGTGGTTCCACAAGAGAGATAAACACATGGTGAGAGCTAAAGGAAGCTAGTTGCCTCCTAGTAGTGGAACCTTTATTGAAATCTCCATAAACATTATCAAGGATATGGCCATCTCGAACAAGCTTGGCGAGATGGTAGGCTTGATGGCGGGCTTGTGCTTCAACACAAGATTCTTGAGCTACCACTTGGTCATTGACACCAATTGAGCCGCCACCTTGACTATAAGCACGAACACGAGGATCATCTTCATCAATTTCCACTTCGGGGGAGTCATCATTTGGAGTGGAGCCTTGAGAATCATTGACTTGCTCTTGATCTTGACGAGCTTGACCTTGAGGAGAGCCGTGACCTTGAGGGGGAGCCCCATCTTGGGGAGGTTGATGAAGTTGATGAAGAGCTTGATCGTGGGAGGTGCCTTGAGAAGGAGCCCCATCGTGCGGAGGTTGATGTTGTTGATGAAGACCTTGATCTTTGGAGCTTGGAGAGTCATGAGCATGGGAAGCTTCGGAGGAGCTTGAGGGAGCTTGTGCCAAAAATGTAGGTCCTTGAGGAGCAAGATGATCTTGTGAAAGTGAGGGCTCCACTTGAGTAGATCTTGGTCCTTCTCCTTCGTCCACAAAGGGATCCTCAATGGGGAGGTGGAAACCCACACCCATTCTTATTATGGCCTTAGGAGGAATTTCATCACTTGGATCACAAACACCGTCTTGCCTAACAAGAGACTCATGGTTTTCATCAAACTTCACATTGCTCGTCTCTTCAACTCTTCCATTGGCTTTGTTGTAGACTCTATAAGCATGGGACTGATTTGAGTAACCAACTAAAATTCCTTCTTGAGCCTTGGATTCAAACTTGGACAAACGAACTCCTTTCTTGAGAATGTAGCACTTGCAACCAAACACCCGAAAGTAGCTAACATTTGGCTTTTTCCCGGTGAGGAGTTCATAGGGGGTCTTGTTCTTTTTCTTGTGGAGATAAAGCCGGTTGGTTGCATGGCAAGCGGTGGAGATGGCTTCGGCCCAAAAGTTGTATGGAGACTTGAACTCAGCTAGCATAGATCGAGCCGCATCCATCAAAATGTGATTCTTCCTTTCGGCAACTCCATTTTGTTGAGGAGTATAGGGAGTGGAGTATTGATGCTTGATTCCTTCATCACTAAGAAACTCATCCAAGGTATAGTTTTTGAACTCGGTGCCATTGTCACTTCAAATTGAGAGAATAGTTGCATTGTGCTTCCGTTGAACCTCATTAGCAAAATCGATGACGGTTTGTTGAGTCTCACTCTTGTACTTGAAAAAGAACACCCAAGTGTATCTTGAGAAATCATCCACAATAACCAAACAATACTTCTTGCCTCCAAGGCTATCATGAGAGGGTGGACCAAAAAGGTCCATATGCAAGAGCTCCAAACACCTCCTGGTGGTGATTTGATTGAGTGCTTTGTGAGGAGTTTCATGCATATTCCTTTCAATACAAGCCCTTCAAACACGATCTTTGGCAAAAGAAACATCGTTAATCCCAAGGATGTGGCCCTCGGAGTGAAGTCTTTGCAAAGTTCTCATGTTAACATGGGCTAGGCGGCAATGCCACAACTAGCCCTTATCGACTTTAGCATAGATACATAGAGCATGAGGATAGTGGTCCCTGAAAAGTCCACCACATACAAGTCATGCTCTACATACCCTACAAAATCCACCTTGAGAGACTTGCTCCACATGAGGGACACGGAATGAGTATTAAAGAACGAAGAAAGGCACATAAGAGCAAGAGCACGAACTGAGAGTAAATTGTAACCAAGAGTTTTGACAAGCATGACGTCAACCAAAGATACATCCGGGGTTACCACCACTTTGCCAAAACCCAAAACCTGAGAGCTTGTTTTATCACCGTAGGAGACCATGGTGTTGGCAATATTTGGCCTCATCTCTGTCATGATAGACTTGCTTCCGGTCATATGACTTGTGGCACCACTATCAAGCACCCATTTCGATCCACCGAAAGCATAGTCCTCGGTGGCCTTGGCCATGAAGCACTTTTGGTTGGAGGAGATGACATTTTCATTTGGCGAGTCGAAGAGGGATAGACGTGGAGTTGAGGTAGTGGAAATAGCAGCAACTCCCACAATCTCTCGACCATGAACTTCATCTTCATCCATGCCCTAAAGGTATTCTTCATGGACCACTATTGCTCGTTCCTTGTTGGCAACGTTCTTGACAGCGTAGTTCTTGTTCAAGGGATGAGGAGGTCTTGACTTGATCTTGTGAATGAGACGACCACCATTGTCTTCGCGGTTCTCAAAGGGACACTTGTCCACGAAGTGACTCTTGTCGTTGCAATTGTAGCATGACCTTGCCTTGGGAGACTTGTTGGGTGAGTTGAATCTTGAGTTGTCCCTTGATCTTGACTTGAACCCGGACTTGTTCCAAAAGGCCCTTGAAGCGAGAGCAAGATGTTCGTTGAAGGCACACTTGAGATCCTCTTGAGACCACTCACTTGATGTATCATCATCATCAACTTCAATAGCCTTGGCCTTCAAAGCAAGATTCACTTTGGTTGACCCAATGGCCCTAGGACGAGCGGACTCCACATTCTTCTTGGCAATAGTCATGGCAATTACTTCGCTCAAGACTTCTTGGGAGGTCATTAGGTGAAAGTTTGTTCTTCCCTTGATAGAGTTGAGCTTTTGTTCTTCAAACGGAAGGAGAGATTGAATGAACTTCCTGTTCATAAACTTGTCATCAACATAGGTGTCCCCAAGGTCCCTCATAGTGGAACAAAGGACTTTGAGGCGCCTATACATGTCTTCGGGGGTCTCATCATCTTGCATTGCGAAACCATCGCACTCGTTGTTGATTTCATCAAACTTGGAGCTTTGGATGCTTGCATTCCCAACAAAGAGCTCGGTGAGTTGATCCCAAGCTCCCTTGGCGGTGTTGAATTTGAGCAAAGTCCTTTGGAGTCAAAGCTTTTGAATCATCCCCAAAGCTATGGCATTGAGTTTCTTGTCCACCACTTCACCTCCGTCAACTTCTTTGGGTCATATGGAGAGAATCCATCCTCCACAATCCTCATTAACTCAATAGAAGAGCTAGAAATATGTGAGCACAATAGATATTACCAATTGGCGAAATTAGAAATATCTAGCATGGGTGGTGCTCCTTGAGGAATAATGTGTGGCATGGGAATGGGTGGATCCGGAGTGTACTTAGGCGGTGGGGGCACCGCCGAGTAGTCCTTTCCTCCATTTTCCTCTTTGGAAGTTGGGTTCTCGGGCTCCTCGGTGTTCTCACTTGGAACCTTGGTAGAGGTTTGAGAAACAAAACCAAGTCCCAAGCGAGTGGTGACGGCCGCGGGAGTCACCCCGGGGGCGGTCACTGTAACGGTGGGAGGAAGCTCGGTGGATTGGGATGTGTCAAGAGCAACCATGGGGTTTGGATTGAGGGACTGCAAGATAGTCATCATTTCCTCGAACTTGGACATCATGGATGACTCCAATTGCTTGAGGTCATCCATAGTGGCCAAGTTCTTGGGGTTTTCGGTTTCACTACCAACATCGTCGGCCATAGTCTCTTAGGCGGTAAAGCCCGAAATAAGAGCCTTGGCTCTGATACCAATTGAAAGTACCGACTAGATACGACTAGAGGGGGGTGAATAGGCGTCTACCCAATTTTAATTTGTTTCTAAATTTTAGGCTCAACGAGAAAGAAAGTTATCTAGATGTGCAACTAAATGAACAACCTAAATGAAAGATAACTTACAACAACCACAAGAACGGTAAATAGCAAGAAGTAAAGGAAGGGAACTAAGTAACCGGAGCAGGGACACGGAGATATAATTCCCGTAGTTCACTCCCAAGGAGCTACGTCTATGTTGGAGAGGTTTCGGGGCCACACAAGGTCACCCGAGCGCCACAAAGGCCTCACCTTCTTCTTCGGTGAGCTCCCCCACAAAGGAGGCCTCACAATCCACTAACTGGTGACCTTGAAGGCGCCAACCGAAACCTTTACACCAAAGTTGAGGGGGAAGCTCCCCAACTCAATTGGAGGCCCTCACCGACACCTCGAAGCTTCACAACACAAACCTTAGCTCCGAGGATGCCCTACACCGTCTAGGGATTCAAGAAACCCAAGAGCAACAAGATCCACAAAGGATGGGTGGGGGAAATCAAATCTTCTTTGGTGGAAGTGTAGATCTAGGTCACCTCCCTCACCTAACAAAAGATCAAGTCATTTGAGTGGCTAGAGAGAGAGATCTAGTGAGGTGAAGCTCAAGCATTAATGGAGGACAGAGAAAAATTCGCAGTAGGTGGGAGGAAGAAGAGGGGCGCCTTAAATAGGCCGCCTCCGCACTGAACCGATACAGCCCCCGCGACCTCACCGGAAGTTCCGGTGAGAGGCCGGAAGTTCCGCCTAGCCTGGCTCCAACGGTCATCAAACCGTTGACGCCCGCTCCAGAAGCTCAACCGGAAGTTTCGGTCATAACATACCAGAAGTTCCGGTGAACTTCCGATGCAAGTTCTGACCCAAGTTCCGGCAAATAGAACACTTCAAACAGAAGGTTACTGAGCCTTCAGCGGAACTTGGAGAGGAACTAGGGGCGGAATTTCTGGGTCGCGAACCAAGTCTAACCGGAAGTTCTGGCGGCTGGGCGGAAGTTCCGCTCAGGACTTTTTGGCAGGACAAGTTCCGATGCAAGTTCCGGCCCAAGTTCCGACAAATATAACACTTCATACAGAAGGTTACTGATCCACCAGCGGAACTTGGGGCGGAACTAGGATCGGAACAAAGCTCAGAACAGCTCACAGAAAAAGCCTGACCGGAACTTCCGGCGCCAGGCCGGAAGTTCCGGTGAGACACAGAAGGCTCCAACAGAACAGAAACTCACTCTCTCACGGAATAGTAGGATGGTTATGGCGATGCATATAAGTTTGTGCAAGAACAAGTGATTTCCCACAGCCTTCCGAGATGGACCCCCTCTTAATAGTACGGTGACCTAAAACAGGAGAGAAACTAGGAGAAAACTAAAGGCCACCGTCTTCAAGAGATCCCAAGAGTGCATCCACACAGATTGAAGGAGACATCAACAACGTTTTCCCTGAAACTCAAGCGCACAATTAAAACACAAATGGGATTGTCATTAACACCAAAAACAGCATGGGAAAATATAGTCCTTTCACTTGGTTTCTTGGGAGTTGGAAGCATGAGTAGAACTTACTCATACAAGTGGAGGCTAGCAAAAGACTGGGAGCAACCAACTAAGAGAGCAATAATGGCCATAATCATGTAGAGCGACAAACCATTACTAATCAAAGCATAGAGTGGTACTACTAGTCAAGGACTAAATGATCATAGAGGCTATGGTGACTTGTTCATAGTCATAACATGGTGTGAGCATGTGCCAAGTCAACCCAAACAAAGCATCAAAGGAGAATACCACAATACTATGCTTTTGTATGCTAAAACAACGCATGATTCTTTCAAGGCACATTAAGAAATCCTAATTGTTTAGAACAAGTCATGCTACAGAAATAATCACTAATCATATGGTCAAAGCAACATCTAGCATGACATGATAAAGTCTAAGTCACAGTCAAAACAATCTCCCTTTTGTACCACTATAAGCATGAAACTTCCTACTCTTTTCCAACACCAATCAACTTATTTGAAGCAACTCACAAAGATAATAATCAATAAAGATCAGTGATCTTGCCTCACTAATCCACAAAGAAGAAATAAAAAGTTCTAAGCTGAAAGCACAAGAAAACTAAGGCTAAACATAGTGCTAGCAAAAGAGAACACTCATAAGACAATAAGAATGAAAACTAGAGTGTTCTAGGAAATGAAAACAGAGTGTGTCTATCTCCAAAAGAAGTGTGGTGTAATCAACCAACTTTGTTCAAGCAAACTAAGCAAACGAAAACCAAAAACAAAAACTAAGATGCTCCAAGAACAACACAACTGTGCATGAAACAATAAAAAACGAAGTGTCTAGAAAGACCTGAGATTTTTATTGATAAAGAAGGGGATGACTTGGGCATACCCAAGCTTTGACGCTTGTACCTCTTGAATATTTCTTGGGGTGACACGGGGTGGCATCCCCAAGCTTGAGTTTTTGTCCATTCTTCATCTCATTACATCATTCTCTCTCTACACCTGAACTGTTTTCCTTCGTACAAAACTTCACACAATCTTCATTAGCAACATTAGTGTATTCAAAAGATAATAGACCTTTGGGTTTAGCTTTAGAACATCAAAACTTCCACTAAAAACATAATCTACTATAGAAATTCCCTCAAAAAGCTCAATTTCCCAAAAAGAACCCAAAAAGGAATCAATAAGAAGCAAATGCAAATAATGGCAGAAATCTGTCAAAACAGACCAGCAGGTAGAAACCGATTTTTTTGAAGACCTTTTGTTACTCCAATCAAAAAGTGTTGAACTAACGAAAGTTAGATAACATACTGGGAATTTATTCTTAAAATATAAGCTCAATCCGACTTATAGAGATTCCTCACGCATTTTTATGGTGGAGCACAAAAATCTGTTTTAGGACAGCAACTCCTCGAATCTTACTTTTCTCTCATTAGAGATTATTCTTGGCACAAAAAACAAACAAAAAGGATAAGGAGAGGTCATTACTGAAGTAATAACTTCCAATACTCAAGAAAACTCTTGGGTTATCTCCCAACAAGTTCTTTTCTTCAACGCCTTTAAGTTAGGCTTGATAGTTTGAGAAGATGCTCACATAAGAAATATGAATTGAAGTAAAAAGAGAGCATCAAGAAGAAAATTCAAAACACATTTAAGTCTAACCAACTTCCTATGCATAGGAATCTTGTAAAGAAACAAGTCATGAAAGCACAAAGCAACAAGCATAGAAAAGCAAAACAAGTGCAACTTCAAGATTTTCAACATAAAAGGGGGAAACTTAATATTGTTGAGATACATAAGACCATGTTTACCTCTCTCATAATAACTTTCAGTAGCATCATGAATAAAATTAACAATATAACTATCACATAAAACATTCTTATCATGAGCCACATGCATAAGATAATTATTACTCTCCACATAAGCATAAGCATTCTTATTAATTATAGTGGGAGAAAATTCAACAAAATAGCTATCATTGTTATTCTCATCACCATAATCATCAAATATAGGAGGCATATTGTAATCACAATTAATATTGTCCTCAATAGTAGGTGGACTGAAAATACCATACTCGTCATTGTAATCATCATAAATTAGAGGTTTGGTGTCATCATAAGCAATAGAATAGCTATCTTCCAAAGCTGGGGGACTAAAAAGATCATTTTCATCAAAACTAGCTTCCCCAAGCTTTGAATTTTCCATAGAATTAGCAATAATGGTGTCCAAAGAATTCATACTAATAACATTGTTATTAGCATGCAAATGAAGTTCTGTCGGGGGTGTACCCCCAGGTACCCCAGAGTTGGTGAATTAAGTAAGTCAATAAGATACATATGTAGGAAAATGATATTAAATATAAGTACAAAAGATAAACAGAAAAAAGATAAAGGCAAAAAGAGCACCTGGGCCGAATTAGACTCAATTCGGCCTGCTCCCACTACTCCTGGACCAGACCAACAATAAACAGGCCGAACTAAAGCTCTAAGAGCCGAATCACCCTCTTGGGCCGAGTCTTCCAGTCCGGCCCACCAAACGACCTGGCCCAGCGCCGAATTACTCCAGCTAGCCACCTCTTCGCTCTATGCCGCCATCAACCGAATCAACCGCGCTCCCGCCAGGTCTCCCGCCGAACCTCCCGCGTCCTCCAGCAGCGATCCCGCGCCAGCTTCTCGCCGTCTCCTCTGCTTCGCCGGGTGGGCCGCATTCGGCCCACCACGAGGAGCCTCCCCAGCGTCACTCGCCTCCCCCCGGGTGGGCCGACTCAGGCAAAGTTCGGCCCACCGCGGGAATCAGCAGGTTGCTCCCTCCATTACCCCGGCTGGGCCCAGGGACGAGCCGCCCCGTCTGGGCCGAATGAAGACCACCTCGGCCGGGCTATGCCAGGACCCGGCTGGGCTGACATCTCGCCACCTGGACCACTGTTTCTCCCAGGCCGAATCATCCAAGACCTGGGCCGAGTTTCTCCTTCGCCTGGGACGTCTGGGCCGAATCAGTTTACCCCAGACGCCCTGTTATTCACCCCCGAACGCTACTTCGACCGCTACATCGACATACCTTCAGGCCAAGACAAGATCAACAAGTCCCGTGCCAGTCTTAGGACGCCCAGGGCTCAGACTGGCACATGGCATGAGGAATATGCCCTTGGCATCAAGAATATGCTGAGGAATATGCCATGGCATCTCCAAAGATGCCAAGGCATATGTTGAGCATCTAAGAAGATGCTGGGAATATGCCGCCTAGATACCAATCGTGGGGAACAAGATTTGTCCCCTGGCCTCCCCTTTATAAGGAGCACCAGGGAGGATCGTTCGAGGAGAGGCCCGGAAGGGCTCCTCTCCTTTCTGCTCACTAGGAGCTCTCCTTCTTCCTCTTCCTCCACTCTCACAGAGAGCTTAGATAGAAGCATAGGGGAAACAGCTCAAGGAGCATGATTGCAGCCACAAGTATGGCAAGATTACAAAGGATTAGATGGATAGAATGAGGTGTTATCTCAACTTGAGATCTTCAATCCAATATACATTGTATTTCTCTTTGTTCATATGAGTGCGGTCTTCACCGCATCATCCCTCCCCGGATTCCTCCACGTCTATTGGCCCCAACTTTAGCCTACCCATGGCATATGTCGTGATACCACCACGACAAGTTCCATAGGTTTTTTAATTTTCTCTTCAAACACATCATGTCCTAACTCAAGATAAACACTATAAATCTCTCTAATTTTGTTGTTGTTTTCCATTAAGCCTCACTAGTGAAAACAAGAAACAAAAAGACAAAATTGCAGAATCTAAAGGAAATAACTTCGAGCACTCACACCGAAGGATGTGAGTACCTTTTACCTTACCTCCCCGGCAACGGCGCCATAAAAGAGATTGATGTCTACGCACTTCTATTCTTGTAGACAGTTGTTGGGCCTCCAAGTGCAGAGGTTTGTAGAACAGCATCAAGTTTCCCTTAAGTGGATTACCCAAGGTTTATCGAATTCAGGGAGGAAGTGGTCAAAGGTATCCCTCTCAAGCAACCCTGCAATCAAGATACAAGAAGTCTCTTGTGTCCCCAACACACCTAATACACTTGTCAGGTGTATAGGTGCACTAGTTCAGCGAAGATATAGTGAAATACAAGTGGTAACGATGCTATAAAATAGCTTCTGACTTGTTGTTACGTGGGGTAATGTGTGTGTGTGTGAGTTAAAGACTAAAGCAAGCAAACATGCAACAGATCTAGATGCAAACGGTGTTTCGATGTTTAAAAACAAGGCCTAGGGATCATACTTTCACTAGTGAACACTCTCTCATATAAATATATTCTCATGATACTACCCTTAACTACTCTGCGGTTGGACATTCTAATCCTTGGTAGGGCTATAACATCACTCCTCAAAGTCCGCCTTTCCCAATCTAGATAAGCCCACACTGTCACCTTGAGCGCTAGATGGTTCCAACAACCACCGCAATTTCATAAAGACATCTAACTCCAAATATAACTCATGACAAATATATATGTAACCCAACTTAAGTGCCACACACGGTGTGCATGTTGTCACTTTCACACACGTGGGGAAAAGTATAGATCTATTAAATCACAATGAGTATTTATGTAGACTCAAGCCTAAGTGCCACCATGGCATGCACGCTGTCACTTTCACACACATGGGGAGAGCAGAGATCTAATGAAGCACTTGAGTAGCAAGGTAGATCTACTGGATTACAAAGCTCATGATCACAACAAGATCATGCATAGAGAGAGAGATGAACACATAGCTACCGGTAGAGCCCTTAGCCTCGAGGAAGAACTACTCCCTCCTCATCATGGGAATCAGCAACGGCGATGGATATGGTGGTGGAGATCGATGGAGATGTCTCCGGGGGAACTTCCCTGTCCTGGCAGGGTGCCGCAACAGAGACTTTCTGTCCCCCGAATCTCCCCTTCGGTGGCGGCGGCACTACAGAGGTTTTCGTGGGTTTCTTCTGGATTATTTAGGGTTTTCTCCCCGGGGGATTCTCATAGGCGCATGAGGCAAGGTCGGTGGAGGTCCAGGGGGACTACACCCCCTGTAGGTGCCACCAAGGCTGGCCCGCGCCTGGGGGGTGCGGCCACCCTGGTTCCCTACTCCGTGTCTGCTTCGTGGTTCCATGTTGCTCCGGGAAAAATAATGACTTTGGCTTTTGTCCCGTACAATTCCGAGAATATTAATTTTTTGCCTTTCTAGAACAAAAAACAGAAGAAAACATGCAACTAGCACTGTGGCATCTTGTTAATAGGTTAGTACCAGAAAACATATAAAAACACCTCAAAGGGTAGACAAAGCAAAGCAAAGTAGATACTAAATAAGCATGGAACATAAAAAATTCTAGATATGTTTCCGACGTATTAGTAGATGTCGAACTCCCAGATGGCATGCACATTCTTGACGAAGAGCTTCCATCCCATACTAAAATGGAGCCGAAATACCGTCTCACGGTGCAACTGATTGTTGGGGAAGTAGTCTACATACAACATGAAGTGGCCCTCCATCCTTTACCTCAGCTTGCTCTTACGTCGCCCTAGCGCCGATAAACCGTGTTGCGGCTTTGCATTCCTCGCGTACAGGCTATCCAGACATGCGAGGATCTTCAAGTGCTCTTCATCATCGGTGACTGCGACGAACTCCTCTTACATTAGTGCGGCAAACATATCCTCGTCATTGGAGTCCATCACCGAGGATGAAAATTGCCGAATACCTCACAGACGTGGTAGGTGCGAAGCTGCCCGCGACGCTGATACATGGCAAAAACTCGTCCAGCAGGAAGGTGCAGGTTTGTGCGGCGAAGAGCACCTCTTCTAGTGGCATTTTTTGTAGTCTAGGGCGGATGGGTGGTTCCAGAAGCGACATAGAGGCTAAGGGGGAGTAGCTCTACGCCGCGCGGGAAGGCAAATACCGGTGGGAAAAATGTGTTGTCTCACTGATAGAGCTTGATCACTCGACCATTCCCTTCCGTCGGTGCCCTAATTGCGCACTCGTGCGCTGGGTTCGGCCTGAGAATGCAGGGTGAATTTTCGGCCAAACCATGTGATACATCTTGCCCTAAAACCCTGGTTGTATCTTGGTACTAAAATAAAAGGTAAACACTCTATATCGCAGGCCGGTCGCAATCAAAGTCTCGGACCAGTGCATCGGCGTCCATATCACTTCAATCACAAGGTCCGAGATTCGCTTTGCTTCCCACATAAATATATGGCACCTAATTAAACCTTCACCTTCCCCCCTCATAATGACATAACTAGCGAGACAGGAATTGGACAACACAAGTCTGCCACCCGAGGCAAGGAACCCGCCAAGCCATGTCTCAATCCTGCCCACGACCTTCAGAACCAGAAACAACCATTGTTCGATGGTGAGCCATCTGTCCAAAACCGGCAACCCAAGGTACACAAAGGGGAAAGACCCCAGCTTACAATTCAACATGTTGGCAATTCTACTCTGCTCGGGGAGGTCCTGTCCCATCACAATGACCTCACTCTTGTGATAGTTGATTTTCAGGCCCGACATATCTTCAAAACACATAAGTACAAATTTCAAATTTGTGATCTGGTTGTCGTTGTTTTGGATAAAAATAAGGGTGTCATCCGCATAATGCAGATGGGAGATTCCCCCTGAAATCAAATGGGGCACCAACCCCCTGAATATGCCCAGAAAAAGAGGCCTTGGTCAGCAAAGCGGAGAGAGCCTCACCGATGAAATTAAACAGAAGCGACAAAAGTAGGTCCTCCTGATACACTCCCCGTTTATTTCTGAAGTACGGCCCATTTTCGCCATTGATTGAGATTGCAGTCTAGCCACCTATGACCAGCTGCGCAATTCTATGTATGTACCCTGCATCAAAACCTTTTATGCGTAGCACTTCGATCAGAAAGTCCCAGATTACTCTGTCGTAGGCTTTCTCAAAGTCAAGTTTCAGCAGGATTCCCCCAAGCTTCTTAGCTTTCATTTCATGCACAATCTCTTGAAGGGCAAGGGAACCGTTCAGGATGAAGCGACCCTTGATGAATGCAGTTTGATTGGGAATGATGATTCTGTGCGCCATAGGTTCTAACCTGGAATCAAAGGCTTTCGAGATGATTTTGAAAATGACATTGATGAGAGCAGTCGGCCTGAACTACATGATAGATTTGTTGGAGATATGCCCTAGAGGCAATAATAAGTGTAGTTATTATTATATCTTTGTGTTTATGATAAATGTTTACATTCATGCTATAATAGTATTAACAAGGAAACATTAATACTTGTGTGATTTGTAAACTTAATTTGAAGTCCCTAGTATAGCCTCTATACTTCACTAGCTTGTTGGTTGATTAATGATTGTGGTTTCCCTATCATGAACATTGAGATGTTATCAACAAGAAGATCATATCGTTAGGAGAATGATATGGTGGACATACTCCTATAGATAAGCATAGCATAAAGATCAAGTCATTTCAATAGTTCAATTGCTATATGCTTTCTGAAACATAGTAACCTAATTCCTTCGACCATGAGATCATGCATATCACCTTTACCGGATGGATGCTTTGATGACATCAAACACCACACCGTAACTGGGTGGCTATAAAGGTGGCATTGAGTGTTCAGAATGTATTGGTTGAGACACATGGATCAAGAGTGGGATTTGTCCATCCATATGACGGATAGATTTACTCTGGGCCCTCTCGGTGGAATGTCATCCAATTAGCTTGCAAGCATGTGACTGGGTCACAAGGGATCACATATCACGGGAACGAGAAAAGAGTACTTATCAGTAACGAGGTCGAACGAGGTATGCAGAGATACCGACGATCATAACCTCGGATAAGTAAACTATCGTGAGACAAAGGGAAATTGGTATCGTATGTAAGTGGTTCATTCGATCACAAAGTAATCGTAGAAATATGTGGGAGCCATATGATTTCAAGATTCCTCTATTGGTTATTGTTCGGAGAAGTGTGTGGCATCCCGCAAAAACCACTACTAGAAAATCGCGTTGAATTTGTGCATTGCATCGTCATCATCATGCATTGTTTGCATAAAACTATTTTTCGCAAAGCCCGTTTTGTTTTCTAAAACGCCCCATCTTAATTCAAACGCAAAGCCCGGTTCTCCGGATTAATTATTTTGGCCGCTATCGGTTTGCATACGGCCCGTTTAAAAAAAATAAAAAGTTTAATTGTTTTTAGTGGGGGCAGTCGAACGGGCCGTATCGACCCGAACGACCACCCCCATATTTCAAATCGGTCCACCCCTTATTCCTACAGCTACCCAGAAAACCTACCCACCCCTACCTCCACCTCACTCCCTCCAATCAACTCTCGCCACATCAGCACACCCCAAACCCCCACCAACCACCCTCTGCCACATGGCCTCCCTCTCTCCTCTCACCCCACTCCCCAACTCAGACCACACACGCCCCACAGGACCCACCACGCAGCCTCACACGCACACTGCAGCACTGCCACACCCTGTGCCGGTCCACACCCAGGCCCCACGTCGGCCTCTCCCCTCACCCGTGGGACCCGCCTGCCCACCACCTGATCCCCATCCACACCCTGCCCGCGTGGCCATCTCCTTCTCCCTCCCCTCCTCGCACGCGAATGCCACCGTCCTTCCTCGCTCCGCCGCCCCTTCCGCGCGCCCCTCTCCCCCTCACCTCTCCTCCCCCCCGCCGCCTCTGCAGCCGCTCCTTCAGCCCATCTTCGCCTCCGCCAGCGCCGCGACCTCCTCCACCCTCTCGCCGCTCCCACGGCCGCTCCCTCCTCTCCCTCGCCGGCTTCATGGCTGCCTCCTCCTGCGCGCCGTCGCCTTCCGCCGCCACCCTCTGCTAGCCGCCGGCGTGTGCCAACCGCCACTGCTGCGCCTCCTCCGAGCTCGACCTCGTCGGCCGGCTCCCCGCGGACCCCGGCCCGCGCTGCGCCTCGCCCGGTCGCGCCCGCTGGCCTCCCCCGCCGTGCTCCTCCCGCCTCCGCCCAGCCCTGCGCCCGCCTCGCCCGCGCCCAAGCTCGAGCGGCCCGCCGTCCACCCGTTCGGCAGCCGCCGCGCCGCCCTCGCCTGCCTCGCTGGCCCGCCGCTCCTCCTCCCGGCTGTGTTGCCGCCCTTCCGTTGGCGTGGCTCCGGTGCTGCCCGCAGTGAAGCGCGGTTGCCTGGCGCCTCGCTGAGCCGCCCGCTCGCTTTGAGCGCCTCCTCCGCCCGCGTGTGTGCCGCTGATGCTACCCGACAACGCGGCTGCCCCCTCGACGCGACCCCGATGGTTAGACGTGTACCCCGGTGACGACAGCGTGCATGCATCCATATGTCCCAGAACGCCCGAGTTCAACACAAGATCGGCCTCGGCAAACCAAGAGGGAACCCTCAAAATCTTCGGGAGAAAACTTCGACGTCGATCCAAGTTCGTCATCGACCACCATGACGCCAAGATCTTCTACGCGGAACGCTAAGACCCGTTCCCGGTTCCGAGACCGACCCCGGCGCCCGGAACCCGAACCCCTCGCCAAGATCTTCATCGAAACCCCGAGAACTCCGCCGCGGTAACCAGTGATCTCCTACGTGGAACCATCGGACCACATAAGACCATCGACGCCGCACCCGGATCCGAAGACCGGACCTGATAACCGCCAAGGCTGCCGACACGGATACACCGAGTTCTCCATCAAGGACCCCAAGATCGCCAATCGGGACGCCAAGTTCGCCACCGGTGTATAAGGAGGAAACCCCAAGGACTTCGGCCGGAGCGGCAAGATCGCCTCCCGGAATCCGAAGCACGGACCCGACAGGTTCTGCACGACGACAAGACCGGCACCGACCCGGGAGAATCCGACGCGCCCCGGCACCAAACCAAGTTCGGCTTCCCGGATGCGACAAGACCTACCTCCGTGGCCCGAGAACGTTCCCGCCGAGCCCATTCCGTCGACCCGTCGAACCCTGGATCCCGACCCCGAACCCCGAACCACGGAACCAAGATCTGCCGAACCCTAATGTGTGAACCCCTTCCCGACACCCTATTTTATAATATAATAACAACTTGTCGCATATTGAATTGTCATACTCGCATGCATCTTATCATGTGGTTTGGGGGCCTTATGCCGATTCACCTACTAATTAAATATGGGGCCCATATGCGGGCAAATCTAGCCTTATATTGGCCTCATTTAAGTTTGAGTAGCGAACCGATGATACAATCTTGCCTTGTTAAACGACATTTAAATTGCGGGGGATGTAAACAACTTGAACCATCTAATTAAATGTCGGGACCCCGGTTCCGCTTAATCTTGCCCTATTGCATCGCACCTTGCCATGCCATACATCATACATGCATCATGCCGATCTTCTGCCGTGTATTAAATATTGCATCCGGTGTTTCTTCTAGTGTTTTGCTTCTTCGCGGATAAGGCCGTTGAGTTGATGTGAGCTTCGCCCCGATCTCCGGTTGAACCCTTCGACATGTTTTCAGGCGATCATCTCCCCCTTTCTACCTATCTTACTTTTCTAGTATTTATTCCCGCCTGTTGATCTTTGCTATCTATGTTGCGGTGCTCTAGTTTCGTACCCGTGATATCCCTTGCAGCCATATATAGCCTTGGACACATCCTATTACCTGTTGTTTGGTAGGTAGTTGGACCCGCGTGACGTAGTCGCTTGCTCAAGTGTTTTGCTTGTCGTCAAGTACCACAATTGTTGGAGGATTGCCGCATGTTGACGTTGGAGATGATCATGGTTTTACTTATCGTTCACTTTAATTACTGTTTAACAACTAAAACTGAATTAAGCAGAGGCATCGGTGGGTGATAGGTAATATTTGGTTTCCGACCGCCCACTTGTGTCCCGTAGGACCCGAGTTCTTGACACTTGTTCCGAGATCGAGCGCTAACCACGGTGGGAGATATGGGCCCCCATCGATTATTACCTGATTTCAAAGTATTGTACTGGGGGCCACAACTAGTTTGAGGATTTATTTACTATCCTGTACCTATGCCATGCTTTACTGCTTTATTCACGATTGTGTGAGGAGCACGCTGTACTGTTTAGGAAGCGGAGTATTTTCGTTAGACGACGTCCCGATTGGGGACTCATTGTCGTACCATCGACGCAAAACCTAAGTCCGTCTCGAGACCGGCCGACTTTGTTGGTGTACTTAGTGGGTGGCCCCGTGCTTGCTTTAGTGCAGTAACGCCGTGACTTAGGCCCGCCGACATACCGATGGGTGTATGTTAACCGATCGCAAAAGGGTCAAGTGCTGTGGATACTTTGGTGCACCCTAGGTTAAATCTTTTCGAGAAGCCGTGTCCGCGGTTATGGACGACTTGGAGCACAGTGCTTGATCATAGACAACTATAACTAAAGTTTATTGTTATAAATTGACTGGTATCCGATTTGATTAGTAATCAGCTCCACTACAACGGAATGGATAAATAAAAGTACCAACAACTGCTGGGTTTTGGGGTTGTCTCATGCTAATTGTATCTGATTAGTAAGTGCTGTAACTATAACGGAATGGTTAACTAAAAGTGCCCACTGCTTACTTTATCAGGACGATTATCTAAACCGGACTAGTAAAGTGCCGCAACTATAACTGAATAATTAAAACTGCCAACTGTGTGAGTTCCTCGGTTGACTTCCTCGTTTGGTCTCGAGGGGGAAAACGCCAGGATGGGTTTGTTTGATGATAGTATCAGGTTGGATCCGAATAGGTCTTTCTCACCCCTCTCTGATAGCCGCCAGTTGTATCGAGTCTCTATAGGTTGTTTAGTGCATGCTTGCCGCCGCGATCCACCATACCTATGTAGGCGAGGACCGCCGAATTCTAGTCTCGCCGTGTACTGGCCTCAGTACTGACGCTCCTTCTTTTTCCTTTGCTCTTTGTCGGCACCCCTTTTGTTTAAGCAGGTTTTGAGATCGACGCCATTAGCAGGGTTACCCTTCCGGCTTGGCCTGGGCAGGGTTATGGACGCCATTGGTTATTCTTCAGGGCTCTTAGCCCCATTTGCATCTTGTCCGTAGTCGGACGCTCCATCGTTTTCGAGGTGATCTGGATCTTTGTACCGTATATTTGTATTCTTGACTCATTGAGTCGCTGCTGTATATATACCTGTTCTGTGGGTCCCATCGAGGGCTGTTGTGTAATATTATTACTTTATTTTCCACCCGCACGAAAGTGCCTGGTGGGCACCTTCGAATAGTTTCTATGCGGGTTTGGCGGGTTTTCGCTAAAACTTGCATAGGGCCGATTCTGAGGGTGTCACAGAGTGGTATCAGAGCTCAGCAGTTGCGATACCCCACAAGTCCAGCCTGTAGGATAACCTAGCTAACGGCCGAAGTAGAGTGTCAAAACTATTTTTGAAAATCGGTTGGATATTTCTGACTAGGTCTGATTTTACTCCTTACCCCTCTGCTGTTCTCCTCTTACCTCTACGTGTTTTGAATCCGCTCTCTTACCTTTCTTCGAGTCCAGGAATTCTTGTGGTTGGGTTCCGTCGTACCTTCAGGGTTTCGCTTCCTCCTTTGATAACGGTGTTCTACCATCCGGTGTTCAAGCTGCCTGAGTGATCCTTGTCTGTGGTACCATTCTTTATTCCTTGTTTGTTCCTTCCGGTGTTTTCTGATGCAACGACATCCTCTATGCCAGATCCGATGCAGAGTCTGCATCACTCCTTTGATCCAAACCTCGCTTGTCGAGATCTTCAGTCTGAATCTTAAGGGTTGGTTGCATAATCTGTCTATTCGTGTACAGAGTAATGCTTTGAGTGCGGGATGGAGTCGCGACCATACCACTACTCTTATCATTTGCTTTGTATATTGAACGGTGGATCGATGCAATTCTACTCCTTCCATGAAAGTTAGAGGTGACCTTACCTTTAACTTCGTCTTTGTTTCCCGGCGTGTTCTCTCGACGATCTCGGACAACGACCTCTCGTTAGTGGTGTCGCGAAGATCTACACGAAGCGCGAAGATGCAGTTCGCCGACCTTCCTTCCGGTACCATGAGGCGGATCTCGAGGGCGAGATCCATTGTTAGTGGTGTCGAATTGTGGCATCCCGCAAAAACCACTACTAGAAAATCGCGTTGAATTTGTGCATTGCATCGTCATCATCATGCATTGTTTGCATAAAACTATTTTTCGCAAAGCCCGTTTTGTTTTCTAAAATGCCCCATCTTAATTCAAACGCAAAGCCCGGTTCTCCGGATTAATTATTTTGGCCGCTATCGGTTTGCATACGGCCCGTTTAAAACAAATAAAAAGTTTAATTGTTTTTAGCGGGGGCAGTCGAACGGGCCGTATCGACCCGAACGACCACCCCCATATTTCAAATCGGTCCACCCCTTATTCCTACAGCTACCCAGAAAACCTACCCACCCCTACCTCCACCTCACTCCCTCCAATCAACTCTCGCCACATCAGCACACCCCAAACCCCCACCAACCACCCTCTGCCACATGGCCTCCCTCTCTCCTCTCACCCCACTCCCCAACTCAGACCACACACACGCCACCCCTGGGACCCACCACGCAGCCTCACACGCACACACTGCACCACGCGCGCGCCGACCCACCCCTGTACCCGGTCCACACCCCAGGCCCCACCGCGTCAGCCTCTCTCCCCTCACCCGCGTGGGACCTGGCCCACCACCTGCCCCTGTCCCGCCCCGATCCCCACGCCACCTGCCCGCGTGGCCATCTCCTTCTCCCTCCTCCCCTCTTCCTCGCACGCGCACGCCACCGTCCTTCCTCGCTCCGCCGCCCCTTCCGCGAGCCCCTCTCCCCCTCACCTCTCCTCCCCTCCGCCGCCTCTGCAGCCTCGCTTCATGGCGCCACTCACCTCCGCCAGCGCCGCGACCTCCTCCACCCTGCGCGCTCCGCCGCTGCCGCGCGCTCCTCCTCTCCTCGCCCGGCTTCATGCTGCCTCCCTCTGCGCCCGTCGCCTTCCCCACCGTCCCGCCACCCTCTGCTAGCCGACGTCGCCATGCCGCTAACCGCCACTGCGCCCTCCTCCGAAGCTCGACCTCGTCGGCGCGCTCCCCCGCGGACCCGCCCCCGCTGCGCCTCGCGGTCGCGCCGCGCCTGCCTCCCCCTCGTGCTCCTCCCGCCCGCCCAGCCCTGCGCCGCCCGCGCCCGCCCGCCGTGGCCGGCTTCGAGCGGCCCAGCGTCCACCCTTCGGCGGCGCCCGCCCTCGCCTCTGCCTCGCCGGCCCCGTCGCTCCTCCCGGCTCGCTGTGTTGCCGCCCTTCCCGCCCGTTGGCTGGCTCGTCTGCCTCGCAGTGAAGCGCGGTTGCCGCGGCGCCTCACGCGGGCCCGCCGCCCGGGGCTCGGTCGCCTTGAGCGCCTCCTCCGCCCGCGTGTGTGCCGCTGATGCTACCCGTCAACGCAGCTGCCCCCTCGACGCGACCCCGATGGTTAGACGTGTACCCCGGTGACGACGGCGTGCATGCATCCATATGTCCCCAGAACGCCCGAGTTCAACACAAGATCGGCCTCGGCAAACCAAGAGGGAACCCTCAAAATCTTCGGGAGAAAACTTTGACGTCGATCCAAGTTCGTCATCGACCACCATGACGCCAAGATCTTCTACGCGGAACGCTAAGACCCGTTCCCGGTTCCGAGACCGACCCCGGCGCCCGGAACCCGAACCCCTCGCCAAGATCTTCATCAAAACCCCGAGAACTCCGCCGCGGTAACCAGTGATCTCCTACATGGAACCATCGGACCACATAAGACCATCGACGCCGCACCCGGATCCGAAGACCGGACCTGATAACCGCCAAGGCTGCCGACACGGATACACCGAGTTCTCCATCAAGGACCCCAAGATCGCCAATCGGGACGCCAAGTTCGCCACCGGTGTATAAGGAGGAAACCCCAAGGACTTCGGCCGGAGCGGCAAGATCGCCTCCCGGAATCCGAAGCACGGACCCGACAGGTTCTGCACGACGACAAGACCGGCACCGACCCGGGAGAATCCGACGCGCCCCGGCACCAAACCAAGTTCGGCTTCCCGGATGCGACAAGACCTACCTCCGTGGCCCGAGAACGTTCCCGCCGAGCCCGTTCCGTCGACCCGTCGAACCCTGGATCCCGACCCCGAACCCCGAACCACGGAACCAAGATCTGCCGAACCCTAATGTGTGAACCCCTTCCCGACACCCTATTTTATAATATAATAACAACTTGTCGCATATTGAATTGTCATACTCGCATGCATCTTATCATGTGGTTTGGGGGACTTATGCCGATTCACCTACTAATTAAATATGGGGCCCATATGCGGGCAAATCTAGCCTTATATTGGCCTCATTTAAGTTTGAGTAGCGAACCGATGATACAATCTTGCCTTGTTAAACGACATTTAAATTGCGGGGGATGTAAACAACTTGAACCATCTAATTAAATGTCGGGACCCCGGTTCCGCTTAATCTTGACCTAATTGCATCGCACCTTGCCATGCCATACATCATACATGCATCATGCCGATCTTCTGCCGTGTATTAAATATTGCATCCGGTGTTTCTTCTAGTGTTTTGCTTCTTCGCAGATAAGGCCGTTGAGTTGATGTGAGCTTCGCCCCGATCTCCGGTTGAACCCTTTGACATGTTTTCAGGTGAGCATCTCCCCCTTTCTACCTATCTTACTTTTCTAGTATTTATTCCCGCCTGTTGATCTTTGCTATCTGTGTTGCGGTGCTCTAGTTTCGTACCCGTGATATCCCTTGCAGCCATATATAGCCTTGGACACATCCTATTACCTGTTGTTTGGTAGATAGTTGGACCCGCGTGACGTAGTCGCTTGCTCAAGTGTTTTGCTTGTCGTCAAGTACCACAATTGTTGGAGGATTGCCGCATGTTGACGTTGGAGATGATCATGGTTTTACTTATCGTTCACTTTAATTATTGTTTAACAACTAAAACTGAATTAAGCAGAGGCATCGGTGGGTGATAGGTAATATTTGGTTTCCGACCGCCCACTTGTGTCCCGTAGGACCCGAGTTCTTGACACTGTTCGAGATCGAGCGCTAACCACGGTGGGGAGATATGGGCCCCATCGATTATTACCTGATTTCAAAGTATTGTCTTGGGGCCACAACTAGTTTGAGGATTTATTTACTATCCTGTACCTATGCCATGCTTCTTGCTTTATTTACGATTGTGTGAGGAGCACGTCTTTGTTTAGGAAGCGGAGTGTTTTTGTGTCGGCGTCCCGATTGGGGACTGATGTCGTTCTGACCACCGACGCAAACCCTAAGTCCGTATCGGAGACCGGACTTCGTTGCGGTGTACTTAGTGGGGTGGCCCCGTGCTTGCTTTGGTGCAGGAACGTCGTGACTTAGGCCCGCCGACATCTGGATGGGTGTATGTTAACCGATCCGCAAAAGGGTCGAAGTGCCTGTGGATACTTTGGTGCACCCTTGCAGGGTTACATCTTTTCGAGAAGCCGTGTCCGCGGTTATGGACGACTTGGAGCACAGTGCTTGATCATAGACAACTATAACTAAAGTTTATTGTTATAAATTGACTGGTATCCGATTTGATTAGTAATCAGCTCCACTACAACGGAATGGATAAATAAAAGTACCAACAACTGCTGGGTTTTGGGGTTGTCTCATGCTAATTGTATCTGATTAGTAAGTGCTGTAACTATAACGGAATGGTTAACTAAAAGTGCCCACTGCTTACTTTATCAGGACGATTATCTAAACCGGACTAGTAAAGTTCCACAAATATAACTGAATAATTAAAGCGCCAGCGTGTGAGTTCCTCGGTTGACTTCCTCGTTTGGTCTCGAGGAAAACACCAGATGGGTTTGTTTGATGATAGTATCGTGTTGGATCCGAATAGGTCTTTCTCACCCTCTCGATAGCCGCCATTGTATCGAGTCTCTATAGGTTGTTTAGTGCATGCCGCTTGCCGCCATCCACCATACCTATGTAGGCGGACCGCCGTCTAGTCTCGCTGCATCGCCTCAAGATCTTGGCCTCCTTTTCCTTTGCTCTTTGTCGGCACCCTTTTGTTTAAGCAGGTTTTGAGATCGACGCCATTAGCGTGGTTACCCTTCCGGCTTGGCAGGGTTATGGACGCCATTGGTTATTCTTCAGGGCTCTTAGCCCCATTTGCATCTTGTCCGTAGTCGGACGCTCCATCGTTTTCGAGGTGATCTGGATCTTTGTACCGTATATTTGTATTCTTGACTCATTGAGTCGCTGCTGTATATATACCTGTTCTGTGGGTCCCATCGAGGGTTGTTGTGTAATATTATTACTTTGTTTTCCACCCGCACGAAAGTGCCTGGTGGGCACCTTCGAATCGTTTCTATGCGGGTTTGGCGGGTTTTCGCTAAAACTTGCATAGGGCCGATTCTGAGGGTGTCACAAAGTGTCTCGATCATGTCCGCATAATTCACGAACCGTAGGGAGACACGCTTAAGGATTCGACGTTGTTTTGAGTAGTTATGGTATTATGAGAAAGAGACCGAATGTTGTTCGGAGTCTCGGATGGGATCCGGGATATCACGAGGTGATCCGGAATGGTCCGGAGAATAAGATTCATATAAGGAAAGTCCCGTTTCGGAGTTCGGAAATGATTAGGTGTTTTCATCGAATGTTCTAGAAGGTTCCTAATGTCCGGCACTCGGGGAAGGGTACATGAATGTGTCATTACATAATGGAATGATTGCATCATGTACTAAGTGTTCTTGCTGTTCCAAATAAAGGATTAAATTGAATCCTAAAACAGAAAAGTCAAATGGCCAGTTTGAAAGTCAAACGGCTAAAACAGGAAACTGTGGGAAACAAGCAAGAGGAGGCAAAACCGACTTGGGGGAGGAGTCCCTCCTCTCCAAGCCAGCGGCCCACCTAGGCCGAGTTGGGGAGGGAATCCCCTCCCTCCCCTGGCGCGCCAGCCCCTCCACCCATAAAAGGAGGGGCAGGGCCTCCTCCTCTAGACACACAAGTTCCTATCCTCTAATCTAAAACCTAGCCCTAGACTCCGGTTTAGAGCAGTTTTGGTTTAGAGCTTCTAATTGCTCTAGCCTTGGATTAGAGCCTTCTAATTTGTGTTTATAAACCCTAGACCACTAATAGCTCTCTCTCATACTCCACCATACTCGCTCCCGCTTAAGGCGAAGCCTCGGATCTCCTCTACTTCAGGTACCACAGTTGTCTCGGAATCGCGAGAGAGTGCTACAACCTCCTTTCTTGTAACAAGGAGAGGAAGGTCTTCGTCGAGTCTCGAACGTGTGACCGATCATGAAGCGCTGCCGAACGCAGTACGGAAGGATCGTCTACTATCTTGAGATCGGGAAGAGTACGACTACATCACCCACGAGAATCCGCTCTCGTTAAACGCTTTGGAATCTTCGAGGGTAAGTTATTCCATCGACTCATTGCTACAATCTAGTAGATAGATCTTGGCTTGTTTGGTTGTATGCGATAGAAAAACTTTGTTTTCCATGCTACGAAACCCTACAGTGGTATCAGAGCTGTGTCTATATGTAGATCTGTTGCACGAGTAGAACACAATGGTCATTGTGGGCGTTGATGCTTTTATTTTCGATTTCTTCTTGTGTACTTTGCATCTTGCGGTATGTTGGGATGAAGCGGCCCGGGCTAACCTTACATGACATCGTTCATGAGACTTGCTCCACGCTTGACATGCAACTTGTATTGCATAAGTGGCTTTGCGGGTGCCTGTTTCTCCTAGCATAGTTAAGATCCAATTTACAACGGCTGATCAACAATGCTAGTATCAATGTTGTGGTTCTTGTTCGTAAGTTAGAACGACACTTATTGAAAGCCCCAAACCACGTAAAATATGCAAATAAAGTAGAGGCGTCTAACTTTGTTTTGCGGTGTGTGATGATGTGATATGGCCATGATTGTGATTATATTTGATGTATGCAATGTTCCTTATTGTAAGTTGGCAACCGGCAGGAGCCATATGGTTGTCTTTAATTTATGTTAAGACCCGCGTGTCTATTCAAAGTAGTTGTAATAGTTGAAGCCGGTGGACGACAACCATGGAGAAGCGTCATTGACCTTGATGCAATGCCGGTGATGATGGAGATCATGTTCGTGCTTAAAGATGGAGATCGGAAGCACAAAGAAGAAAGGTCGTATCATATCACATATTATTGAATTGCATGTGATGTTAATCCTTTATGCATCTTGTATTGCTTAGTAGACGACGGTAGCATTATAAGATGATCCCTCATGCACATGAATTTCAAATCATAAAGTGTTCACCCTTAGTTAGCACCGTTGCTAAACCTTGTTGTTTCGAAGCACCACGTGATGATCGGGTGTGTTAGATTCTGCAAGTGTATACAACGTGAGCAAGCCAGATTTGCTCATGCAGAAACTAAGGTTTGATCTTGACGAGCCTAGCATGTACAGACATGGTCTCGGAACACGGATCACCGAAAGGTAAAGCATGAATCATATAGTAGATATGATGAACATGACGATTGTTCGCCATTGAAACTATATCAACTCTCGTGATGATCGGTGTTGATGTAGTGGATTTGGTTCGTGTGATCACTAAAACAATGTGAGGGATGTTGTTTTGAGTGGGAGTTCACCTAGTTTAATTTCCTAATTAATTTGAACTCAATTTGTCATAAACTTAGTCTAAACTATTGCAAATATGTTGTAGATCAATGGCAGCCCCTACCATCAATTTTAATGCGTTCCTAGAGAAAGAAAAGTTGAAAAACAATGGAAGCAACTTCGCGGATTGGTTCCGCAATTTGAGGATTGTCCTCACAGCTGGTAATTTGACCTATGTGCTGGATGCACTGCTGGGTGACCCACCTGCAGCTGATGCTCCCGATGAAGTAAAGAATGTTTACCTCGCTCGGAAGAATCAGTACTCCATAGTTCAGTGTGCTATCTTGTGTGGTTTAGAATCGGATCTTCAGAAAAGGTTTGAGAATTCAGACCCATATGATATTGTCGAGGATCTCAAATTGATTTTTGAGACTCATGCGGCAATTGAAAGCTATGAGGCTTCTGAAAAGTTCTTTAACTGCAAGATGGAAGAGGGCAGCTCCGTCAGTGAGCATGTGCTTAAGATGTCTGGGCACGCAAACAAACTTCAAAGCTTGGGTATAGTGATTCCTAATGCTTTGGGGATTTACCGTGTCCTCCAGTCACTACCACCAAGTTACAAGAACTTTGTGATGAACTACAACATGCAGAACATGAACAAAGAGTTGCCAGAACTGTTTGCTATGTTAAAGTCTGCAAAAGTGGAGATCAAGAAAGAGCACCAAGTGTTGTTGGTCAATAAGACCACCAAATTCAAGAAAGGCAAGTCGAAGCAAAAGGGACACTTCAAGAAGGGTGGTAAGAAAGTTACCACGCCGGCAAAGAAGACCAAAGCTGGGCCCAAGCCTGATACTGAGTGCTTTTACTGCAAGGGAGAAGGTCACTGGAAGCGGAATTGCCCAAAGTACTTGGCGGATATGAAGAACGGCAACATCAAGAAGAAAGGTATATCTGATATACATGTTATTGATGTGTATCTCAATAGTACTCGTAGTAGTGCACAGGTATTTGATCTTGGTTCGGTTGCTCATATTTGTAACTCGAAACAGTCTTTGCGTAATAAACGGAAGCTAGCGAAGAACGAGGTGACGATGCGCGTGGGAAACGGATCAAAGGTTGATGTGATCGCGGTCGGCACGCTACCCCTTCATCTACCATTGGGATTAGTTTTATACTTAAATAATTGTTATTTAGTGCCTGTGTTGAGCATGAACATTATATCGGGATCTTGTTTATTGCGAGACGTTTACTTGTTTAAGTCAGAGAATAATGGTTGTTCGATTTATATGAGTAATATGTTTTATGCACATGCACCTTTGATAGATGGTCTATTCTTATTGAATCTCGATAGTGGAAATACACATATCAACAACATTGAGGCTAAACGTTTGAAATCAAGCGATAATTCGACCTATATGTGGCACTGTCGTCTTGGTCACATTGGAGTGAAGCGTATGAAGAAACTCCATTCCGATGGACTTCTTTAATCACTTGATTTTGAATCACTTGAAAGATGCGAAGCATGTCTGATGGGAAAAATGACTAGGACTCCATTTTCTGGCATGATGGAGCGATCTACGGACTTATTGGAAATCATACATACCGATGTGTGTGGTCCAATGAGCGTAGCATCGCGCGGTGGTTATCGTTATGTTCTTACCTTCACGGATGACTTGAGTAGATATGGGTATATCTATTTCATGAAACATAAGTCCGAAACTTTCGAGAAGTTTAAGGAGTTTCAAAGTGAGGTAGAGAATCAACGTAACAAGAAGATTAAATTTCTACGTTCTGATCATGGAGGTGAATATCTAAGTTACGAGTTTGGCGAGCATTTGAAGAAATGCGGAATACTTTCGCAGTTGACACCGCCGGGAACACCACAGCGTAATGGTGTGTCCGAACGTCGTAATCGAACTCTCTTAGATATGGTTCGTTCTATGATGTCACTTACAGATCTACCGCTATCATTTTGGGGTTATTCATTAGAAACAGCCGCATTCACTTTAAATAGGGCACCGTATAAATCCGTTGAAACGACACCGTATGAATTATGGTTTGGGAAGAAACCTAGATTGTCGTTCCTTAAAGTTTGGGGTTGCGAAGCCTATGTAAAGAAGTTACAGCCGGACAAGCTTGAACCCAAAGCGGAAAAATGCGTCTTCATAGGATACCCGAAGGAAACTATTGGGTATACCTTCTATCATAGATCCGAAGGAAAAATCTTCGTTGCCAAGAATGGATCCTTTCTAGAGAAGGAATTTCTCTCGAAAGAAGTGACTGGAAGGAAAGTAGAACTCGACGAGGTTGTCGAACCTTCTCTCGAAATTGCGAGTAGCGCAGCACCGGAAGAAGTTCCTGTGGTGCCTGCACCAATAAGAGAGGAAGCTAATGATGATGATCATGAAACTTCGGTTGAAGTTGCTACAGAGCCTCGGAGGTCAACGAGAACTCGTACCACTCTAGATTGGTATGATCCCGTTATGAGTGTCATGTTGGTGGACAACACCGATGACCCCGAGACATATGAGGAAGCGATGATGAGCCCAGATTCCAATAAATGGCAAGAAGCCATGAAATCCGAGATTGGATCCATGTACGAAAACCAAGTATGGACTTTGGTGGACTTACCGGATAGCCGAAAGGCTGTCGAGAACAAATGGATTTTCAAGAAGAAAACAGATGATGATGGTAATGTTACTGTCTACAAAGCTCGACTTGTCGCAAAAGGGTTTCGACAAATTCAAGGAGTTGACTACGATGAGACTTTCTCACCAGTAGCGAAGCTAAAGTCTGTGAGGATTATGTTAGCAATCGCTGCATATTATGATTATGAGATATGGCAGATGGATGTCAAAACAGCATTCCTCAATGGAGATATTGATGAAGAGTTGTATTGATGCAACCCAAAGGTTTTGTCGATCCTAAAGATGCTAACAAGGTATGCAAACTTCAACGGTCCATCTATGGATTGAAGCAAGCATCCCGAAGTTGGAATCAACGTTTTGATAAGGTGATCAAAAGTTTTGGTTTTATACAAACTTATGGAGAAGCTTGTATTTACAAGAAAGTGAGTGGGATCTCTGTAGCATTCTTAATACTATATGTGGATGACATATTGTTGATTGGGAATGATGTAGACCTTCTTAATAGTGTCAAGGAATATTTGAATAATAGTTTTTCAATGAAGGATCTTGGCGGCAACTTACATATTAGGCATAAAGATTTATAGAGATAGATCGAACGCCAAATATCATTGTCAGAGTACATATTTGGACAAAGTTCTAAAGAGGTTTGGAATGGAAGAAAGCAAGAAAGGGTTCTTGCCCATGTTGTCGAATACGACCTTGAGTAAAACTCAAAGTCCGACATCGGCGAAGATAGAGAAAGGATGAGTAAGACTCCTATGCCTCGCCATAGGATCTCTAATGTATGCCATGCTATGTACTAGACCCGACATTGCATATGTTGTTAGTTTAACTAGCAGATATCAAAGTGATCCGAGTGGATCATTGGACAATGATCAAAACATCCTTAAGTACTTGAGAAGAACTAAGGATATGGTTCTTTCTTATGGAGGTGATGAACACTCGTTGTTAATGGTTACACCAATGCTAGTTGGAACACCGATCCGATGATTCTAAATCACAACTGGATACGTATTTATTTTGAATGGTGCAGCTAGTCGGAGGAGTGCAAAGCGTTGTGGCGAGATCTTCAACGAATCGAATACATGGTCGCCGGAGGCTTCACAAGAAGCGATATGGATGAAAGAGTTCATTACAGAGCTGGGTGTGGTTCCTAGTGCGCTGGACCCAATGTCTATTTACTGTGATAACATGGGCGCCAAAGCCAATGCGCAAGAACCAAGGTCACACAAGAAGCTGAAGCATATCAAGATGCGTTTTCACGCTATTCGAGAACATATCCAGGATGGGGATATAAAGATTTGCAAAGTACACACCGATCTGAATGTGGCGGATCCGTTGACTAAACCTCTCCCGAGGGCAAAACATGACCAACACCAAACTGCCATGGGTGTTCGGTATATTACCATGTAATCTAGATTAGATGACTCTAGTGCAAGTGGGAGACTGTTGGAGATATGCCCTAGAGGCAATAATAAGTGTAGTTATTATTATATCTTTGTGTTTATGATAAATGTTTACATTCATGCTATAATAGTATTAACAAGGAAACATTAATACTTGTGTGATTTGTAAACTTAATTTGAAGTCCCTAGTATAGCCTCTATACTTCACTAGCTTGTTGGTTGATTAATGATTGTGGTTTCCTATCATGAACATTGAGATGTTATCAACAACAAGATCATATCGTTAGGAGAATGATATGGTGGACATACTCCTATAGATAAGCATAGCATAAAGATCAAGTCATTTCAATAGTTCAATTGCTATATGCTTTCTGATACATAGTAACCTAATTCCTTCGACCATGAGATCATGCATATCACCTTTACCGATGGATGCTTTGATGACATCAAACACCACACCGTGAATCGGGTGGCTATAAAGGTGGCATTGAGTGTTCGGAAAGTATTGGTTGAGACACATGGATCAAGAGTGGGATTTGTCCATCCATATGACGGATAGATATACTCTGGGCCCTCTCGGTGGAATGTCATCCACTTAGCTTGCAAGCATGTGACTGGGTCACAAGGGATCACATATCACGGGAACGAGAAAAGAGTACTTATCAGTAACGAGGTTGAACTAAGTATGTAGAGATACCGACGATCATAACCTCGGATAAGTAAACTATCGTGAGACAAAGGGAAATTGGTATCGTATGTAAGTGGTTCATTCGATCGCAAAGTAATCGTAGAAATATGTGGGAGCCATATGAATTCCAGATTCCTCTATTGGTTATTGTTCGGAGAAGTGTCTCGATCATGTCCGCATAATTCACGAACCGTAGGGAGACACACTTAAGGATTCGACGTTGTTTTGAGTAGTTATGGTATTATGAGAAAGAGACCGAATGTTGTTTGGAGTCTCGGATGGGATCCGGGATATCACGAGGTGATCCGGAATGGTCCGGAGAATAAGATTCATATAAGGAAAGTCCCATTTTGGAGTTCGGAAATGATTCCGGTGTTTTCATCGGAAATGTTCTAGAAGGTTCCAGAATGTCCGGCACTCCGGGAGGGAAGGGGTACATGAATGTGTCATTACATAATGGAATGATTGCATCATGTACTAAGTGTTCTTGCTGTTCCAAATAAAGGATTAAATTGAATCCTAAAACAGAAAAGTCAAATGGCCGCTTGAAAGTCAAACGGCTAAACAGAAACTGTGGGAAACAAGCAAGAGGAGGCAAACCGACTTGGGGAGGAGTCCTCCTCTCCAAGCCGGCCCACCTAGGCCGAGTTGGGGAGGACTCCTCCCTCCTGGCGCCACGCCCCTCCACCCATAAAAAGGAGGGGCCTCCTCTAGACACACAAGTTCCTATCCTCTAATCTAAAACCTAGCCCTAGACTCCGTTTAGAGCGCTTTTGGTTTAGAGCTTCTAATTGCTCTAGCCTTGGATTAGAGCCTTCTAATTGGTGTGTCTAAACCCTAGACCACTAATAGATCTCTCTCATACTCCACCATACTCGCCTCCGCTTAGGCGAAGCCTGCATGATCTCCCTCTACTTAGGTACCACGCCACAGTCGTCTTTGGAATCGCGAGGAGAGTGCTACAACCTCCGCTTTCTTTGGAACAAGGGAGAGGAAGGTCTTCGAGTACCGAACGTGTGACCGATCAAGGAAGCGCCGAACGCATACCGGAAGGATCGTCTACACGATCTTGAGATCGGGAAGAGTACGACTACATCACCCACGAGAATCCGCTCTCGTTAAACGCTTTGGAATCTTCGAGGGTAAGTTATTCCATCGACTCGTTGCTACAATCTAGTAGATAGATCTTGGCTTGTTTGGTTGTATGCGATAGAAATTTTTTGTTTTCCATGCTACGAAACCCTACAAGATTATGCGTCTTCGACTTTAGGGATAAGAGACAAGACCCCGAAGTTGAGCCTTGAGATATCAATCCTCCCTAGGATGAAATTATTTAAGATGTGGAGGACTCCCAACTTCACAAATGGCCAAAACCTTTTGAAGAAATTAACCAGCGAATGACTCCTAAGCGAGGTTACGGGAATATACGGTTGATCTGTACCATAAAGTGAGTAGGTCGACGGTCCATGATGCCAAATCAATGAGAAAGGCCCTAGGTGGCTAAGTTTTACTGTTTCTTAATTAACCGGAAACCCATCCGGACCTGGAGCCATGTCAGACTTCATATCGCTCAAAATCTGCCAATAAATATGAAAAACAATATGTTAGTGAATTAATAAATATAAAACAATTTATTGGAAAATATAATTTCAGCAAATAAATTAATGCTTAGTCGGTTACCTCACTACCAAATCTGTAGCAGCTCCAATTGTTTCTTTTATACAGAAGGTAGGCAATTCTTAATTCTATAGATGTTTAGGGACAAATATAATCGCAGCTATAGATTTTGTTGTTCACCTCTGTTCTCGGTTTGAAGGATGCCGACTAATGACTTTGAGCTATGTTCCAGCTACTTAATCCTTAACAGTTCAGATGACTGTCTGTCACATAGAAATTATGCAGTCATTTATGATGTCTCTAAATAAATTTAGAGTGTACAAAGAACATAATCAACTTTCGATATCTTATCCTTATGTTTCACCGGTTTTGCATCCTCGTGTCACGCAGTCCAAGTTCGTTCTAGTACGAGGAACAAACATGGATCAAAACATAGCGTTGACAATAAACTAAATAAAATTTCTTTCTACCACTTTTTTGTTAAAGTTCACAAAGAAAATAATCAACTCTACAACATAAAAAATATCTTAACCTCACTTTCTGTCAGCTCATGCATCCTCATGTCTGGCTGTCCAAGCTTGATGTAGAAACAGAAACAGATCGACTTCGATCAAAACATAGCATTGACAAAAAACTGAATAAAATTCCTTTATATATGTCCGGTATCCACCAACATGTTACTCTTCTCCACCTTAGATGAGAAGCCAAGCTGGTGGGGAATAGAGAAAGACTCGAGAGTTTGGTGCAGTCGGGCGGACCTCGACGCCAACCAGCTTGACCCCCTCCATCCACCTGAGATCCTAAGCGATCGCCCCGCCTCCTCTTGCATATGGATGGAAATATATCGGGGATGATGACGGGACAAAGGCTGATTTCTAGAGGGGTGGCCGCCGACACCGTCTAGTCGCCAAGTATGAGGCCGGTCCTGCCACGTGGATGAAGATGAGGTGTTTGCAGACTCACCTGACATCTCCTTCATCGTCAGTATTGTGCCACCGTTGCGCTATCCTGCTTGCCTATAGAAAAACTAGGAGGGGTGGGTGCCGGTAGATGGGATGAGTGGGGCACAGATCAAAGATGGGCATCGCCAAATCGCCGCTGCCACATCGCTTAGTTTCTCGAGGGACTGCGAGAAGTGGATGGGGCTGACGCTGATCACTGATACTTGCGGAGAGTTTTTTTAGGGGAAGACCTGCAGACAGGTAAGTCCATCACAAGTCGGCACCCCACACTAGATAGCCCAGATTGACATGATTAGCAAGAGGATGCGCAGGTCAGCCTGTGGAGTAGCTGCCCATAAACGGGTTAGCCGTTTTTACGCGCGGTAAGCAGTAGCGAACGACTCCTAAGCGAGGTTACGGGAATATACGGTTGATCTGTACCATAAAGTGAGTAGGTCGACTGTCCAGGACGCCAAATCAATGAGAAAGGCCCTAGGTGGCTAAGTTTTACTATTTCTTAATAACTCTCAAAAGTCACACAAAGAGCGGCTCCCCAAATCAAGCTCCAGGTCAACACCGTCTTCTATCTCCTCCGTCATCATGATTCTTCATTTCCCACCGTAGCCCTCTCGGTCGCGCCGCATGGTCCAATCCGATGCTGGTACCCGCGCGCCTCCATGTCTTGCATGCCATTCCACCGGGGGAAATTGACTTCAGGATCCCTGATAGCCAGTGACCGGGGCATTAAGGTTGGAGGCAGCTTGGCCGGGTCGAAGTAGCGGGCCAGGGAAAGCAGATCAGGGGTGGTTTAGCTTCAGGAGCTGGTCATGAACGACATGGTCGTTGGATACTCTGGCCATTGCGCTTCGAGGAAGCGATTCACCATGGATTCTCCGATGATCATGGCAAGCTATTAGCGTTGCGGTATTCATTTCTCATGTGTGCGTCCCGCTGTTTGCCTCGTTCCTTCATTATTTTTACCATTTGTTTCTTCCCAGAAAATCTCGAAAGGCATGAGGACCCGACACACTTGCTAACCTCCTCAAATGGTCCTAACATCAGGCTCGTCTGCGCGAAGGCATAAAACTTATGATCCTGATAAAATCATCATAGTGCAGTGACCTGGTGGAGTAACATGATGCTCCGGGATGCACGGAAGTACATAGAAAGCAAGAACGAAGTGAGCAATCGAAGCAAAACGTGTTTAGCAAAGGAAGCACACATATGGATGCAAAGAAGCACACATATAGATGGAAGGAAACAAATTGTTTGTTAGATGGGAGCAAATTTTCTTTATGTTGGAAGCTATATATTCCATATTATTCTTGATGGAAACAATTATTTATGTTATTAGAAGCATTTATAATATATTATTATTATTTGTTGGAAGCATTTCCATAATCAATACCAATAATTATTTATTTTGAAGCATTTCTATTGTTGATGGAAAGAAATCCCTATATGGTTGATTCTCTAGTCCATGGAACAATATTTTGTAACAATTCAAACCAATTAGACAAATATTCTTGTTACACTATAGTAAGTACCATTCACGGTGGAAGCAAATTATTTGATGAACGAGAACATAGTTTTTCTACAAGAACATAATTTCATATTACAAGTATATTTCTTTTATAAGGAAGCAAATTTTAATTTCATCTAAAGCAAATTTGTCCAGTAAAGAAAAAAAATTGCTTCTAAGAAAGCAAACTATAGTAATTAGTGTCCTCAAAATCCGGATTTATTGGTTTCTATAAATCACGAATGAATAACAACGCCAACAACTCGACGTTGTACCAATCATTAACTCCGTAAATTGTGGGATTAGGCATAATCTTTGCAAGCAATTATTACTAAAAGCAAATGAAGGAAGCTAACTTTTACCAGGCTGGTGCGTGTTCTCGTGCCATCGATCGGACGCTCCACATAGTCTCCATCGTACCGCAGAACAGGAGTCCGGTGAAACACCAGTGGTGCCCAAAAGAAAATAACTATCCCAGAACCGGCTTCAGAATCTTAGTTTAAAAAGGAAACCTAAGAAAAAGAGAGACAAACTAACTGTTGGCCTGAGATCTGTCGGCGCCTTCGCCCTCAGTTTCGGCTCCCGTCCCCTTCTACCCCGGTCCGGCGGTCCGGCGGTCCCCGTCCTCATCCGTGTTAGTCGAGGTAACAGAGCTTCCTCCTTTGTTCCAAATTTTTATTTGATCCCCCCACACAGATACAAGATCTATCCGCGGAGCTTCTTTTCATCCCATTCGATTTCACGCGGGGATCCAATTTAGGCGAAAATGTCGTTTCCCTTTTCTCTGAAATTCTGAAATGCTTAGAAGTTTGGCAAATCTATCGCCACACGCCACCACCTGTTCAACTTGTCGCCGGAGCCGTGGCCTTCCACCGCAATACCACCATTGGCGTCGAGCCCTTTCCTCCAGTGCCGCGCTGCCCAGCCGTTGAGCAGCAAAACCGGTGACCCCGCTGCCTTCTGTTATTGTCTACAACATCACCGGCGGTCTGTGCTTCACTTCTTCCCTTTCCTGACTACAGCCGTCCGTGAGCACTTTTGCCTCGAACATCTCAACCGGCGCTGCCCTTCTCCCCTCTGCTCTAATTTCCTTTCTCCCACTTCGTGCCAAAAAAAATCCTTTTATGGCCAGTCCACGTCAACCAGTCCCTGTCTTCATTACCCAAATAGTCTAATGGCAAGATTGGCTTTTGCATGTTGGAGAATGAGCTGATTTAGATGAAATAGATAAACTGGATAAACAATCAAAATGACAAACAATCGAGGATACTGTATATTTAGAGGCACAGTATATTACAAAGTTAGCAATGTCTTGACCTAATTTGGCAATGGACGGAGCGGCAAATTGTTGATTACACCATAACTGCCTTAGGTCAATGCAAGTCATGCTGAAGCAGCTAGCATCATAGTCAGCATAGAACGCATATCTGATAAAGCATGGAGCTGATATAATGTGTTTTCATATTCTATAATATTTTATCATGATTTTCATATTAATCAATTTCGTTGTCTTCTAGACCTTTTATTGTAGTGGGTTGCAAGGGTATATCTGAAAATGGCATGCAGCATGCTTGTGCTGCTACGTCTATCTGATGATTATCCTTAATCGTCGATAGAAACCTTGCCTTTCCCCTTCCTTTGATACACTCTCTTGTCTGATTGGCCCTGCAAGGTTGAAACACTCGAACACTAGTTACTTGTCACAACTGGCAATTGCCATCCATAGATGCAATGGACATTGAGTCTGCATGTTTTACTGTTTTGCTCAACTATCATAAAAGTTTCAGGCCTTTGTACACTAAGGACTAAAGTATATGTTGCGCTTGAAGAATTCATGTTTTTGAGGATTTATTATACTTTCATGTGCTGACTCTTTCTACTTATTTCAGTATTATGTTTTTCCTCACTACCAAAGCCAATCAACTGAAGAGCAGCTTGGTATAGCCAGATGGCTGTGGAGAGAGATATCTTTGGCATTGCAGGGCCAACATATCTTAATCCTGTTAACTGGTATGTGGTAGCTCATGTTATCGTTAATACTGTTACATGGCATTTCTTATACTCCCTCCATCCCAAAATAAGTGACTTGGTTTTGCCTAAATTTGTATGTATCTAGACATGTTTTAGTATATAGATACATGCTAATCTAGACAAACTCATGTCACTTATTTTGGGACAGAGGGAGTAATATTTTGCGAATTTCTAATGGATTGGAATTGCATTTGAATCTAATATATTCGTCATGTTTAATACCCATACAACTACAGTTGAAAAGACCCAGCTACGTTTATAAGGTTTTATGGTGTTTAATTTGATCCGATGGTCGTATATCTCATGTCATGATTACATAAGTTTAGAATCTGCTTGGGTAAATAATATTCATACTAGTCATAATTGGTAGATCATAAATTTGATATATTCAAGCATTTGGTAATATTTTCTTGCCAACGATTCCTATAGAAGTAAATAAAGAAGTGCAAGTTACTAAGTTACTGAACTTTGAGCTTACATAAGAAAATGGAAGGTGTAAACTCTTCTCCCCATCTCATTCATATTTTCACCCTAGGTCTTTACGTAACGATGTTTATTTTATTCCAGCTAATCCTAAATCATTTTGATTATGCAAAACATCTTCAAGAATGGGTGTGATCATATGAAAAAAAGTTTTACGAGAACTATATTTGTCTCTTGCTGTTTCCGTGAAAACTAGGATTTCGAATATTAATTTTATGGTACAAGGGACTAATGGACACCAAGTCACCAGATGGTTCATAACATAGCATGTACATCAGGTAAAGGGCCAGGCTTTAGTTGCTTCATTTTTGCTATCCTACACAATCAAGCATTCTCCACCCAACTCCATACTGTGGTTATGGGCTAACCAGAATGGCTCAAGGTTTCATCAGTAGTGGATTTGGATTTTACATCCTTGACGTTCATTATGTTTCTCGATGAAATTACTCTCATTTTTTCTTAAAAAACATTTTGCATGGCAATTTCTAGTTAGACAACATACTTATAAACTCCAGATTACCCCTAAAAAACAACTGTGGTCCATACCGTATCTTATGTTACTATATGCAGTTAAGCACTAAGAATGTATCAGTCAAAAAGCAAACATGACTCGACACATTCATTGCGGGGAAGTACTAGTTGTGTAATTTAATAATGTTGCATCCTTGGACTAGAGAAGAAACCCTATGCAGAATGCACTGTGAAAAATTAAGTTTAGCTTAATGTAGAGTGCTAGAGTGGACTAACTTGTTTTTGCAGTTTCATTATTTTTGCTTAGGCTGCAACTTGCAGTACGTCTCTATTAAAGACGACAATTTTACCCATGGATTTGGATGTCCATGGATACCTCACCTATATGGGTGCGTTATGCTTATGATTTTCTCCCTTGGGAAAACCTATGGGTAACCGGATTAGTCAAGTATCAGGCATGGGTGCTATTTTGTTCCCATTGGTTACCGATGGATCACCCGATTAATATTTAAGTAAGAAAAATGTTTTTTATTCATGGATTTTAAGGCGTCCTTAAGGCTAAGGCGCCGCCCTCCACCTTAGAAAATTGACCGTTTTAGGTGCTTAGGCGCCTAAAGCGTCCGCTTAATCGCCACTTAGGTGTCAGAGCGCGCCCCCTCCGCTTTAGAATGCCTTACCACCATAAAAACCATGTTTCTGTTACAGATGATATGTGGATTGTAGAAGATGTTTTCACCCTTATACTCTCTAATTGTAATATGTTAAAAAACCCTGACCAAAGGGGGAAGGATCCCTCCCTTGGCTTGGCTATACGTTGTTAGGTAGATGAGACCTCTCCAGCATGTTTTTTAACACGGGATAGCACCCCGTTGATCAATGAGCGCTTCTGCGACTCGAACCCGGGTGGGCTGGCTCGGCACCCCGAGCTCTAGCCACCAAGCCAGCGCTTGGTTCTCAAATTGTAATATGTTGTGGTTGCTATGTAAAGAAACCATTATGCGAAATGTCACAATTTTCTACCGATGAATATCTTAATGGGTGGGAAATGAGCATCCTCGTGGGCATGGGTATGGATTTGATATTGCTCGACCCATGCAAAACCCAACCCATTGCCATTTTTAATCTCTATGGTCATGTATGCGTTAATCTCAGGGATGTGCTACAAACAGAACGTGTCTTGTAACAATTAACCACCTCCATTGACAGACACCTCATTCCTCGTTGACACAATCTTCTTGTCCCGCTGTTTTCTTCGTCCGTGTTCACATCTGCGCACCTGCTCCGCCTCCACAAAGAAAACCGTTGCCCAATGTAATCGCCGGGCGCTTCTGCTATCTGCCCAGCCTACCTTGATCTTCGACCTTGGCCACTGCCAGCTTCCAAGTAAGGGGCCATAGGCACCATTACGCCAGTCGCTTGATCAACCTTCCTCCAGGAGCTATGGCAGGGGAGGGTGGATCTAAAAGTTTACTGCTGTCCACCATCGGTGGGTTTAGCAAATCTCGTAGCCATAAAACCAGCAATAGATGAAATATCTACCAATGGCATCATGTCTCGAGGCAAAGTAAGGATAACATGATAGGAAAAGTGTAATTGTAACCAAATAGGAACAGGACTGAGTAACGTGAAATGCACGCATTGCGTATGGTAGTGCTGGAAAAGTGAAGAAGGATCTCCAAACTTATTTCAGTACTGTGTTATAAATATTTTAAAACATTTTTTGTTTGGAAGATATAAGTTACCCTTTCAGGAAGGATGTCTTTTTAGGTAGACTTATTTTGATAGAGACCTCATACTTGACTATACTGTCTTGTTCTCAACTTGCACATTATGTCCTGCTCTCATAAGGTAGTAACTCTTTCTCTTCTTTATGGACTATCAAAAGGAACTGCGAGAATAATAGGAGATCTGTGGCTGCATGTTTAGTTCAGGCTGTTTATGTTTTGGAGAGAGACCGGCAACTAAATCGTCAATCTGTTGACTCCGTGGCACCTCCTTGGTGGGAGTTCTTCCATTTTGAGATGATCCGCAAGCTTGTAGATGATGCTGACTTGTCTATATTCGGTGCAATATTTGAATTTAATCCTCCTTCAAGTAAAGAAGCTTCTTTCCAGGATGCCCCTAGATTTGTCATTGCCTTCAGAGGCACCATAACTGAGAAGGAAACCATTTCTAGAGATATTTCCCTTGACCTCCATCTTGTTCAAAATGGGCTCCATAAGACCTCAAGATTCACGATTGCGATGCAAGCTGTTCAAAACGTGGCCACAGTATTCACTGGATCCTCCATCTGGCTAGCAGGTCATTCACTGGGTGCAGGTCTGGCCATCCTTACTGGAAGAAACATGGTTAAGAAGGGCGCTCTTTTGGATAGCTTTCTCTTCAATCCACCTTTTGTCGCTGCTCCGATAGAGAGAATCAGTGATGAGAGAGTAAAGCATGGTTTTCGCATTGCGAGAAGTTTTATTACGGCGGGACTAACTATTGCAATGAAAGGAAAAACTGAGGGTAACAATCAGAGGTCTGTTGCGGAAGAGCCTTTCAACATCTTGTCATCATGGACGCCTTATCTGTTTGTTAATCCAGGGGACCATATCTGTTCAGAGTACATTGGGTATTTCCAGCATCGAAAGAACATGGAGGATCTTGGCGCGGGGTTTATTGAGAAGCTCGCGACCCAAAATTCAATCGGGGATCTGTTCTACAAGGCGTTAGGGTGGGAATCAGAACCACTCCACCTTCTTCCATCTGCAGACTTGATTGTCAATGTGGGCCCTTCACCGGATTTCAAATATGCTCATGGCATCAGCCAATGGTGGCAACCTGAGCTGAACTTCCAATGCAATAAATACCGGTACTCCTAGGTACGCGATGATGGAATGAAGACATCTTAACGGTGTCATATAGCTGTGTCCGTCTGATCTCTCCATTTGTTCATATGATTCATTCAATTCATATTTATCAGTTAGTATACTTTGACATATATTATTGAACACCTATGGACTCTACTGAACGAATGTTCAGACATCCATGCATCGGTATTCTGTATTGTACCTTATGATTAAGTTGTGCGGATTATTGAACAAATAATCTACATAGATGTATTTGCTGATTTTTCTATGTGTGACACAAAATGTATTTGTATTCAAGCTCTCGTTTTATTTGTATCGGAGATTTGGAGGGATATGAAGAAGGAATAATCTTCATACTAGACGCTTGCCTTGGGTGCTTAAAGCCAACACCTTCTTCTTTCAAAATGGAGGGTGTGGTCCTGGTCTCTGTATTGAAAAGATGCATGTTATCTATATCGAAAAGATGCATATGATCTTTATTATTTTATTGTTGAATGATCAACAAAGAAATGATACATCACCAAACCCAAAGCCATCGCCTACAAACATAATAATGGAGGAAAATCATGTCAACAGGGCCACTCTGTGTTAAAAAACAACAAAAATCATGTCAACAGGACCGCTCTGTGTTAGAAAAAAACACACTCCAAAACACTCCACCAGGAGGACCTATACCCTTTGCAAATGACCTTTATTGTATACATCACCAAACCCAAAGCCATCACCTACAAACACAATAATGGAGAAAAATCATGTCAACAGGGCCCGCTCTATGTTCAAAAAAAACAACAAAACAAACACATAGAGGAAAATCATGTCAACAGGGCCGCTCTGTGTTATAAAAAAACACTCAACCAGGAGGACCGGGAACCAATAGTATACCCCGATACATCCTCTAAGCGAGATGAGAGTGTACATTCGGATTAGCAGACTCTTAGCGAGCACCTTGTGTGTGTATCACAGAACATCCACCGCCATCTAACCTCTAAACAACCTTCACGGTTAAATCCACATAAAGTTTGCCGATCCTGTCGCCAAGGCCACCATGATGCCAGGCATCGGCCTAGCCCTACACAAGTCCATCATGACACATCTGACACCGAGACCCGCCGTCATCGACGAGGTAGATGTACACCGCTCTACCTTGTCTCCACCATCCAGCTGCTACTCCAAAAACAATGCCCCCAGGAGGGAGAGCGACACCCAAAGAGCCGCCATCGTTCAATCTAGAATACCAGTGTATGGGATTTCCCCTGGAGCAGCACGGGGAAGTAGATGGCAGCTACAGCGGCGATGCCTTCAACAAGGTAACAATGCGAAGACGACGCCATCGTCCACCATGACCAGGCCATAGCACGGTTTTCATCGGCAGCCGCAACTCGCATGTGGGATGAAACACCACAACTATCCAGGTCGGCTGATACGTTGGAAACGTATCTATAATTTTTGATGCTCCATGCTTGTTTTGTATCATTTGTCTTATGCTTTGTCTATACTTTGAGGTATTTTATATGTTTTCTGGTACTAACGTATTAACAAGATGCCACAGTGCCAGTTGCCTGTTTTCTTCTGTTTTTGGTTCCAGAAAGGCAGAAAATCAATATTCTCATAATTGGACGGGACAAAAGCCAAAGTAAATATTTTACTGTGGGTGTCATGAAGACAGAAGGGGAGACTGAGAGGTGCCAGAGGGCCACCACACCCCCAGGCGCGGGCTAGGGTGGACCCGTGCCTGGGCAGGGTGTGGCCCCTCCGGCCGCCTCCCAGTCTCGCCTCTTCGCCTATAAGAAGTCGCTGATGCAGAAACACTAAATAATCCATCATACCTCCAGAAAAACCTCTATAGCGCCGCCGCCACCGAAAGGGAGATTCGGGGGACAGAAAGTCTTTGTTCCGCCACCCTGCCGGGATGGGGAAGTGCCCCCGGAGCCATCTCCATCGATCTCCACCACCATCTCCATCGCCGTTGCTGATTCCCATGATGAGGAGGGAGTAGTTCTTCCTCGAGGCAAAGGGCTCTACCGGTAGCTATGTGTTCATCTCTCTCTATGCATGGTCATATTGTGATCATGAACTTTGTAATCAAGTAGATCTACCTTGCTACTCAAGTGCTTTAATAGATCTCTGCTCTCCCCATGTGTGTGAAAGTGACAGCGTGCACGCCATGGTGGTACTTAGGTTTGAGTTTACATAAATACTCTTTGTGCTTTAATAGATCTATGCTTTTCCCCACGTGTGTGAAAGTGATAGTGTGCATACCGTTTGTGGCACTTTGGCTAGATTGAATATTTGTTATGAGTTATATTTGGAGTTGGGTGTCTCTATGAAATTGTGGTGTTTGTTGGAACCATCTAGCGCTCAAGGTGACAATGTGGGGTTATCTAGATTGGGGAAGACGGACTTTGACGAGTGTTGTTATAGCCCTACCGATGATTAGAGTGTCCAACCGGAGGGTAGTTAAGAGTAGTATCATGAAGAGAAGATATTTATATGAGAGAGTGTTCACTAGTGAATGTATGATCCCTAGGCATTGTTTCTAAACATTGAAACACCGTTTGCATCTAGATCTGTTGCATGTTTGCTTGCTTTAGTCTTTACCTCACCGTCAAGCTATTTTCTGGCACCGTTACCACTTGTATTTCACTATCTCTTCGCCGAACTAGTGCACCTATACACCTGACAAGTGTATTGGGTGTGTTGGGGACACAAGAGACTTCTTGTATCTTGATTGCGGGATTGCTTGAGAGGGACTACCTTTGACCACTTCCTCTCTGAGTTTGATAAACCTTAGGTAATCCACTTAGGGGAAACTTGCTGTTGTTCTACAAACCTCTGCACTTGGAGGCACAACAACTGTCTACAAGAATAGAAGTGCGTAGGATGAAGGGTTTCACAGCATAGTAAATCAAATATTTTCTACGGATGCGACCAAGAAAGCCAAGATCTAATCTAGGAGATGCAATCAACGAGAGAGATTGATGAGATCTTCATACCCTTAAAGAAATCGCACAGCGGAAACGTTCAACAGAACGTGGTTGACGTAGTCATACTCGCCGTCTCCTCCTCGCGATCCGATCCGATCCTACACCGCAAGTGGTGGCGCCTCCGAGAGATGCACATGTACGGTGCAGCGACATATCCTCCTTCCTTGGTCCAGCAAGTATGGTGGAGAGATAGATTGGATCTGCAGCACGACGGCGTGGTGCTTATGGCGGAGAGTTTCTGTGGCAGGGCTTCGCCTACGCGCAGTTGGGAGAGAGAGAGAGGAGGAGAGGCAGCAGTTGGCGGCTAGGGTTGGAGGAGTGGGAGGGGGAGGCTGCGCCCCTGCCCTCCTTATATAGGGGGCTGGCCGCCCCCCCCTTGACCCCTCCTCCAAGCCCTAGGGCGGCGGCCCAAGGGGTGGAGTGGGGGGCAAGTCTCCTCCCCCTCTTCTAGAAGGTTTCCCTAGGGTTTCCCCTAGGGCTGGCCGGCTGGGCCTTAGGGGCCTTGTGCCCCTGGCCCAAAGTGGCCAGGGCGCTTCCCCTTAGGCCCACTCAGGCCTCCGACAAGTGGGCCCACGTTGTCCCACTCTGGAACCTTCTAGAACCTTCCGGTACAATACCGATAAACTCTGAAACGATTCCGAAATCCAAAAACTGCTTTCCTTTATATGAATCTTATTCTCCGGACCATTCCGGAACCTCTTGTGATGTCCTGGATATCATCTGAGACTCCGAACAAAAACTCATAAACCAATTATCCATTCTATCCTAGCGCCAATGCACATTAAGTGTGTGACCCTACGGGTTCGAGAATATGCAGACATGATCTTCTATCAATAATCAACAGCGGGATCTAGAAACCCATATTGACTCCCACATATTCATCGATGATCATATCGGATGAACCACGATGCCAAGATTCAATTAATACCATATATGTATTCCCTTCGTCACGTAATATTTTACTTGCCCGAGATTCGATCGTTGGTATCGACATACCTAGTTCAATCTCGTTCACAGCAAGTACTTTACTCGTTCCGTAATACAATATCACTTTGTGATTAACTCCTTAACCACGTGCTTGCAAGCGGTGTTGATATCGATTATCGAGTGGGCCGAAGTATATCTCTCCGACTCGGGAGGGACAAATTCCATCTCGATACATACAACCCAACAAGTACTTTCCGATCACCTGAGAGACACCTTTATGATCACCCTCACATAGGATGACGTTTGATGACCTGAAAGCTTTCTTTCGATACCAGGGAGTTGTATTATCTCATGGTCTAAGGAATACAATACTTGACATAAGAAAAAGCTTCGCTAACGAAACTCCCTTCCTCCATCTTGCAGTTAAAGAACTTCTCAGAGATCTCATATCTCTCAGAACGGTCCTGAGTCTGAAACATGGTTTTCAGTTCCTCAAGTATCTCAAAGGGCCCGGCGAACTCCTCAAAACGATTTTGAAGTTCCGGTTCCATAGCAAACAACATGGTACTCTTAATCACTCCATAATCATCTTTGCGTGACTGATAAACAACTTTTTCATCACCATCAAGAGCATCGATGTGGCGTCACCTAGCGCTTTCTCAAGTACATAGTCCTTTTGTCCGCCAGCGAGAATGATTCTCAGATTGTGGAACCATTTGGTGAAGTTAGACCCATTGTTCTTAAGCTTTTCTTTCTCAGCAAAAACGTTGAAGTTGAAGTTGGACTTAGCCATTTGATCTACAAAATTTGCAAATACAATTTAGACTATGTTCATGATAACTAGTTCAACTTAATCAAATTACTAGATGAACTCCCACTAAATTCAGCATCCCTCAAGTTGTTTAGTGAACACGATCCAAATTCACCACACCTAATCCGATCTTCACGATAAGAGATGTGGTTTCAATGGTGGACAACAAAGTGTCGATCATATCATTCATATGACTCATGTTTAACCTTTCGGTTCGTGTGTTCCGAGGCCATGTCTATACATGCTAGGTTCGTCAAGTCAAACCCAAGTATTTTCGCATGTGCAAAACTGGCTTGCACCCGTTGTATGTGAACGTAGAGTTTATAGCACCCGATCATATGAGGTGCTTGAACACGACGAACTTTCGCAATGGTGCATACGTGGGGAGTACACAATTTTATCTTGATCTTTAAGTGAGGAATCATCTTATAATGCTACCGTCGCGATCTAAGCATAATAATATACATAAAATGATAAACATCACATGCATATAATTTTATGTGACATGGTATAGCCAATCTCCGCGCAATGATCTCCATCTTGTGCGCGCCAGCATGATCTCCATCACTCCATCATGATTGCCTCCACCACGAATAGCAACTAAAACTATTGCTAACTACTTAGCGATAAAGTAAAGCTATTACATGGCGTATAAGAAGTTGACATGCAGGTCATACACAATTATAAAGACAACCATACGGCTCATGCCGGTTGTGAACTCATCGACATGCAAGTCGTGAAATATTACAAAACATGATCATTGCATACATCTCAATTGTCACATCCCAAGATTTTCCAAATCTTGTAATGTGAAAAATAAATAAACAAAATAAAATTATTGTTGAAAATGAGGGAGAAAAGAAACTTTGTTCTAAAAGGAAACTTAAAATCCCATCTTGAACAAACTTTAATTAAAGTTTGAATCCAACAAAATCCAAATCAAAAGAAATGCATTCCTCATAAAATGCATATGGAAAATTTAAACACTTGGAAAATAAACATATAAAATCCTAATGGAATAAAAATCATTTCCAAGTTATCTCCAAGCCTATGGATTTGATCCATATAAAATCTGGTCAACAAACATTTACAAATGATCAAGAATGACAAATAGAAATATTATAAAACCATAGAAATTGATTTCATTCAATTTGGAACCATAAATAAAAAATATTATAAATTTAATAAGATAAAGAAATTTAATTTTCAAAGCAAATAAAGGACCTATCTATAAATCATACCAAATGGTGAGCAAATAATACTAAAAGATATTTAAAAGGATAAATAAATATCAAATAAAATTTTACAAACTGGAATCAACAAGTTTGGATCTCTAAATAAAAGATATGGATTTTATAAGACAAAGATAGAAATATTAAATAAAGAATATTTGAAAGACCAAATAAATCGGCCTAATCCATTAAGCAAATGGAATGAACAGAATCCAAGTCCAAATAAAATAAAAGGATAAAGAATTTCCAAAATAAGATAAAATGGCAATAACCATTCTATCCCTATTTTAATAAAGACAAATCTTTAATAAGAATGATTATATAATTCATGAGAAAATAGTATTTTGGAATTTACCCAAGTGAAATAAAAGTTGTTTCATTCAACTTAAATAAGATTAAAGAAATCTTCCAAATAAAATTTAGGGAATTAAAACTATATTTAATTCCATTTTGAATTAAAACAAATACCCAATCTTAAATGATTAGTAAATCATATTAAATTATTCCAAATAATTCAAGATGAATTATTTGACACCCAAATAATCAAATAAAAACCTACTGAAAAGATTTGGAAGGTTTTGGAAAATCAAATGGTGTTTAGAAATATTATTGAATCTTATTTGATTTAAAACTAGAGCCTATTTTGAATAATTAAAAGACCTTAAAAAGAATAAATAAATTATTCTTAAATGATTTCAGAATGTTTTATTAATCAGTGTTTGAAGCTACACAAAATTTGACAAAGGTTTGAATTCAAATGGATGCTTGAAATGATTAAATAAAACCAAAACAGAATAAAAGAAATGGAAAAAGAAAAGAAACAGGAACAAAAAAAATATAAACAGACTCGACCCAGCCCATCTAGCCCACTAAGGCCCAACAGCCCACCTCTCCTTCTCCCCCGCAGAAAAACGATTCGCACCCATATTTAAACCCCCAGCGCCGCTGACTACTGGCCCCCACCTAACCTCTCTCTCTCTCACTGCCAACGGACCCCAGCACCACGTCATCGTCTTCCTCCCCGCGATGAACTCGCCTGACCGTTTTCTACCGTTGATTGCTAGAATCAATACGCGTAAATGGCCCAGTGAATTCCTCCTGCGACCACGCCTTCTTAATCGCCAGCATCTCCTCTCCATTTCCCCCAGTCGCCTCACCCTAGCGCGCGCCCAGGCTGCTGAATTTCGCTCTTCACAGCCACTATCTCCGACGACTTCCCCGGCCGATTCCGGCAGCCCCTCGCTGCACCTCGCCTCCTCGACCATGCTCACATGCTCCCCACCTCCTGGCGAACCTCCCCGTAGCATCAGCTCGCGCTCGCCCCAGAGCGTCGGCAAGGATAACCACTGACCGCCACCGTCGTCTGCACCAGCTCCGGCGAGCTACTAACGCCCAACCCGTGTGCCCCTCACGTTCTGGTGAGTGCCTCTACAACCCCTGAAACCGTGCGCATCCTCCTGATGTTTTTCCTCGTTTGCTTGCATCCCAGGCGCTCGTCTTCGACCACGACCGCGCGCACCCGAGGCGCAGCTCAACTCCGGTGAGCGATTGAGGTCATCCTCGTGCGCCCCTTCGCCAGCAAGGACCGCCTTGAGCTTCCCCATGCCACGGCGATCACGGTGAGCCACCTCTCTACCTTCCTTGCTTCCTATTTTGCCAGCTCCGCCGTTAGCCGAGCGTCGCTGCCGCCAGCCGCCGTCGAGCGCCGCTGAGTTTTGGTCACATGCCTTGAGCCGCTAGATTTTGATCTGACGGATGCGATAGAACGTGACCGAAAGGGTAAGTAGTGCTTCTGCGCCGTGCGATCCCACTTAGATCCAACGGTGCTCAACGCGTGATCCGAACGAACCGTTATCAGCGAGTAAGAACACGCCATGTGGCTCTGTTCGTTTGATTTAAAACAGATTTGATCTATTAGATGCTAGATTTTGTAAAATCTATAACTTTTGATCTACACGTACAAATTTTTCAAATTTTGTATCAATGGATTCGGCAAGACAAGCCCTAGCCAACCATGCACTTTGTTTAGTAAAAAGCTTCTGGTAAAATGTTTGTTTTTGCAGAAACTTGTGTATGCATGTTTAGGATATAAAACTTGTTCTAAAATGATTTTGAGAATAAAATCTTTGGCAAATGGTTTGTTTTGAACCTACTGACCCTAGGAATCAAATGGTGGTTTCAAAAATGTATATGGTGAAGCAAAAGAATAAATCTTTGATTTAAACCATTTCTAGTCAAATAAAAATATGGTTTAGTGGTTAAAAATAATTTTGGAGGAAATCCTTTGGAAAATGTTTTGGAAATAAACTCTCTGACCCTAAACACAAGGTTTTATGGTTTGAAAACATATTTTGTGAAACCTATAGAATATTGCCTTATTAAAAGCATTTCTTCACCACATAAAATAATGATTTGGTTTAAAAATGGTTTATGAATTAAAAACCTTTTACAAATGGTTTTTCCACTTTATAAAATGACAATTAGGTGTTTTCAAATGTTTATGACCCATTAGAAACCACTTTTACAAATAAAACAATCTCTTGCATGCATTGTTTTGTTTCTATCATTTTAAGTGATGAATTGCTTGAATGGTAGATTGAAATATTGTTTGCTTGATTGAATTGTAGTGATTTGAAGTGAGTGAACATTGCAAAGATCAAGGAGTTAACTCATACTATCTACCAAAAAGGCAAGTGATGCTTCATACTTTTGTCCCATTATTTTCACTATGCATTAATGATATTTCTAAGTAGGACTTGCATGGTATGTTTGCTAAGTATAAACTATGCCATGGGAAATCCTAGTAGATGAAACCTTAGTAGAATTTCCTAAGTTAAGATTCCTACTACTATCATGCTTAGCTTAGCTAGTAGAAAACAAGGGTGGAATATATATTCATGCTATGGAAAATTTCTAAATCTGAGGACTTGTGTTTTGTTTAATAAAACAACTAAGTGAATGAATCACCTGGGTGGAATGGAAGGATTGGTTTGTGTTGATTGGTTACTCAGGGCCCATTTCAATGGACTACCCCGGTGTATCACACTTGTGGATGGCCACCCAGGAACAAAGAGATTTGAGATGTCAAATGTTGAGAAGCTTCAAGTGCAGCCACTTGGCATTATGGGCTCTGCCTGGATCATATAGGTTGCAAGAACTTAGCCAAATGGATGGTTGGTGGTAGGGGTATGATAGTTCGGAACGCGTCCATTATGGTCTAACGGAAGGCTTCTGAAAGATCTTGTCTTGGGAAACCAAGTCTTGTGGGGAAAGTGCACCACCTCTGCAGAGTGAAAAATCTAAGTACTTAGCCATGTCCCTGGCAAAGGACAATTTGAGCATCAAGACATGGAAGCTATCAAGATTCTCATCATCCAAATTTCTAAGTTAAAAACTTGTGGTTGAACAAGGGTTGAAGGATCACCAATTTCTATTGGGAGATGCCTTGGGAAAGATTTTGTCAAGCAAAAACTTAGTGTTTTCAAATGATAAGGAAAAATCTATTTTGAGCAATGCAAGCCTAAGCTCCACTTAGCCAAATGCATATAGATGATAGACTCCACTATACTACCATAGTATCACTTGCCAATACAATTCAAATGTATTGACCCTTGTGGCTGTAACTTGTTATGTTGCAGGTTTGTTTGATCTTAGTGAAGTTTAATGATTAGGATTACAAGTCTACAACCAACATGTATGCCTGTGGCACTTTGAAGATGAAGGACCCCATGCTATTGTTATATTCTGCTGCATTGTAATGAGATAGCCAAATGAGCTATGTAAGATGTAATAAGTTAATTTATTCCTGGTTATAAAGTTGTATTATGACCTTTGTTTCTTGATATTACATCTTAACTGTGGATGCTAGCTATTGATCCAGGGACTAGCATTGTAAACACAGGGATCTCTACCTTATTAAAGGTTCGAGGAACCTTACATCAATTCATACACATCATGTCTTGGGCCATACCATATCACAAAACACTCCCTGCAAAAAAAAGTTAGACGCCTCTACTTTGTTGTTGCATGTTTTACGTGGCTTATGGGAGTAACAAGCTAAGAACGATTCTTACCTACGGATAGCCACAACGGTGATATTATGGTTGCCAACATCCATTGTAAATCCCATGACTACTATAGTGAGAGAAATTGGCATCCATCAGCCGCATGTGTGGAACAAGCCACACGTCAAGTGCGGAGCCCAGTCTCGCGAATGACGTCGCGTAAAGTTGGCCTGGACCACTTCGATCTCACTATGCCGCGCCATAAGAATTACATAACAAGAGGTTTGCAACAGAAAACATCAACGCTCGCAACAGGCATGTTGCGTTCTACTCGTGAAACACATCTACGCATAGATCTAGCTCTAATACCAATGAAGGGTTTCACAGCATAGTAAATCAAAGATTTTCTACGGATGCGACCAAGAAAGCCAAGATATAATATAGGAAATGCAATCAACGAGAGAGATTGATGAGATCTTCATACCATTGAAGAAATCGCACAGCGGAAACGTTCAACAGAACGTGGTTGATGTAGTCGTACTCGCCGTCTCCTCCTCGCGATCTGATCCGATCCTACGCCGCAAGTGGCGGCGCCTCCGAGAGATGCACACGTACGGTGCAGCAACGTCTCCTCCTTCCTTGGTCCAGCAAGTATGGTGGAGAGATAGATTGGATCTATAGCATGATGGCGTGGTGCTTATGGTGGAGAGTTTCTGCGGCAGGGCTTCGCCTACGCGTAGTTGGGAGAGAGAGAGAGGAGGAGAGGCAGCAGTTGGCGGCTAGGGTTGGAGGAGTGGGAGGGGGAGGCTACGCCCCTTCCCTCCTTATATAGGGGGCTGGCCGGCCCCCCTTGACCCCTCCTCCAAGCCCTAGGGCGGCGGCCCAAGGGGTGGAGTGGGGGGCAAGTCTCCCCCCTCTTGTAGAAGGTTTCCCTAGGGTTTCCCCTAGGGCTGGCCGGCTGGGCCTTAGGGGCCTTGTGCCCCTTGCCCAAAGTGGCCAGGGCACTTCCCCTTAGGCCCACGCAGGCCTCCGACAAGTGGGCCCACGTTGGTCCCACTCCGGAACCTTCTAGAACTTTCCGGTACAATACCGATAAACTCTGAAACGATTCCGAAATCCAAAAACTACTTCCCTTTATATGAATCTTATTCTCCGGACCATTCCGGAACCTCTCGTGATGTCCTGGATATCATCCAAGACTCTGAACAAAGACTCATAAACCTATTATCCATTCTATCCTAGCGTCGATGCACGTTAAGTGTGTGACCCTACGGGTTCAAGAATATGCAGACATGATCTTCTATCAATAATCAACAGCGGGATCTAGAAACCCATATTGACTCCCACATATTCATCGATGATCATATCGGATGAACCACGATGCCAGGATTCAATTAATCCCATATATGTATTCCCTTCGTCACGCGATATTTTACTTGCCCGAGATTCGATCGTTGGTATCGGCATACCTAGTTCAATCTCGTTCACAACAAGTACTTTACTCGTTCCGTAATCCGTATCACTTTGTGATTAACTCCTTAAACATGTGCTTGCAAGCGGTGTTGATATCGATTACCGAGTGGGCCCGAAGTATATCTCTCCGACTCGGGAGGGACAAATTCCATCTCGATACATACAACCCAACAAGTACTTACTGATCACCTGAGAGACACCTTTATGATCACCCTCACATAGGATGACGTTTGATGACCTCAAAGATTTCTTTCGATACCAGGGATTTGTATTATCTCATGGTCAAAGGAATACAATACTTGACATAAGAAAAAGCTTCGCAAAGATGAACACGATGACACGATCTAATTGCTCTGCTTAATTTGGGTCTGTCCATCATATCATTCTCCTAATGACATGATCTCATTATTAACCGACAACTCATGTCTATGGTTAGGAAACCTTAACCATCATTAATCAATGAGCTAGTCCATAGAGGCGTACTAGGGACATGGTGTTGTTCATAAACCACACAGGTATCAAAGTTTCCGCTTAATACAATTCTAGCATGGAATATAAACTTTATCATGAACAAGAATTATAATAATAACATCTTTATTATTGCCTCTAGGGCATAATTCCAACAGTCAATAATCTAGTTTACATCTGGCAATAATCTAACACCCATGGCATTAAGGTGCTGATCATGTTTTGCTCGTGGAAGAGGTTTAGTCAACGGATCTGCGACATTCAGATCTGTATGTACTTTGCTAATCTTCAGATCTCCATCTTCTATATAATCTCGAATTATATGAAAACGCCGGTTGATGTGCTTGGCCTTTGGATGATATCTTGGTTCCTTAGCCAGTGCTATGGCGCTAGTGTTGTCGCACAATATCTCCAGTGGGTCCAAGGCACTTGGAACCACACCAAGCTCAGTGATGAAGTTCCTGATCCAAACTCCTTCACTTGACGCTTCTGAAGCAGCCATGTATTCCGCTTATGTTGTAGATCCCGTGGTCACGCTTTTCTTGCAGCTTCTCCAGCTCACAGCTCCACCATTCAAAATATAAACGTATCCTGTCTGAGATTTAGAATCATCCGGATCGGTGTCAAAACTAGCGTCGACGTAACCTTTTACGACGAGATGCTCATCACCTCCATAGACCAAGAACATTTCTTTAGTCCTGTTTAAATACTTTAGGATGTTCTTTACGGCTGTCCAGTGTTCCACTCCTGGATCACTTTGGTATCTGCTCGTCAAACTAAGAGCATTGTACACATCCGGTCTAGTACATAGCATGGCATACATGATAGAACCTATGGCCGAGGCATATGGCACTTTGCTCATAGTATCTCTATCGTTTACCGTAGCTGGACACTGAGCCTTGATCAATATCTTACCTGACAACATGGGCAGGGCCGGCCCTGAGGGGGGACTAGCGGGGCAGCCGCCCCGGGCCCAAAAAAATAGGGGCCCAAAAAAATATAGTTCTAGTATATATCTAAAACAACTTTTTTTTCTAGTGGGATGTCGACGCCGAACGCCTTGACTCCCAGGCATTGATCAACACCGCTCTGTCGCTTCCTTCTCGATCGATGAGATGACGATCGATTCCCACTTCCCAGGCAGGACATGTCGTCAAGTCCCAGGACTCCCAGCGTCGGTTACTACTCGTTTCCCGACTCGCGAGTCTGAAGTCTCCCATCGCGAGCCTATCGTTGCTTCGACGCTTCCCCTGGTCCCTGACTCCCTGCCTCCCTGGATCAGATCGTCCTTCAGTCCTTTGCTCTTTGCGTCAACGATCGACCACCACCGCCAGGCGCGATTCCGCGATGTCCATCGACGATACGAAGATCGACCGCCTCGGCCTGCCTACTGGTTCTCTCTCCGCCCATGCCTAGCCCATACCTCTGCTAGTTATGCTCGCCCTAATTCTTAGTTCATAATTCTAATTATTACCAGATTGTTGTTCTTGTTTGTAGGACTGAAGGTTAACTGATTATGGCGCCCAAGTACCGGTGCTCAGAAAAGAAAAAGATACAAGGGAAGAAATTAATAGAATCACAAAGAGGATCTTTTCATAATTTCTTGAAGAGCAACACAAGCACTTCGCAGAATCCAGATGAGTTGGCGCTAGTTCTTGTGGGGGAACAGACTAATGTTGATCCAAAAGATAATATCGTTGGTACAGAAGATGATGTTCATATCGACGTAGATGATGACAATGTGAGTAATTAAAGAACTATTTGAGATCTTCAATGTCTCTGGAGAGGTTAAATGATTTGGCAAGTTTATGCATCGAAAAGAAGTTAGTGGACGAGATTGATATTGATTCCATCGTCACGGACTTTGCTTCTAGGAATTTTCGGAGGAAATTTTAAGGTATCATGTAAACATTATTATTTTTATATGAAGATTATAGTTGAAAGTGTACTTAAAATATTTAGTTTTCATCATCTCATATATGCATAAAAATTTATACTAAGGGGCCCAAATTTTTAGTTTCGCCCCGGGCCCCCAAAATCTCAGAATCGGCCCTGAACATGGGCAATGAACCTTTCTTTGCTTTATCCATTCTGAACCTTTTCAGAACTTTGTCTAGATATGTACTTTGGCTTAAATCTATTAGGCGTCTTTGTCTATCTCTATAGATTTTGATGCCTAATACATAAGCAGCTTCTCCTAGGCCTTTCATTGAAAAACATTTATTCAAATAACTCTTCACATCGTTAAGCATACCAATGTCATTTCCAATAATCAATATGTCATCCACATATAGTACTAAAAATGACACCGAGCTCCCACTCACTTTCTTGTAGATACAAGCTTCGTAGCAATTTGGAACAAATCCAAAACTCTTGATCACTTGATCAAAACGAAGGTTCCAACTCCGAGATGCTTGCTTTAGTCCATAAATGGAACGCTGAAGTTTGCTCACCTTATTAGCATACTTAGGATCGATAAAACCTTCGGGTTGCATCATATACAACTCTTCATCAATGTTGCCATTGAGGAACGCAGTCTTGACATCCATCTGCCATATTTCATAATCATGAAATGCAACAATTGCTAATAAAATCCAAATGGACTTAAACATCGCTACGGGAGAGAAAGTATCATCGTAGTCAACATCTTGAACTTGCCGAAACCCTTTTGCGACAAGCCGAGCTTTATAGACAGTCACATTACCATCTGCGTCCGTTTTCTTCTTGAAAATCCATTTGCACTCAACGGCCTTACGGTCGCTAGGAGGGTCCACCAAAGTTCATACTTGGTTTTCGCTCATGGATCCCAATTCTGATTTCATGGCCTCTAGCCATTTCTCAGAGTCTGGGCTCATAATTGCTTCCTCATAGTTCGCAGGTTCACTGTTGTATAACAACAAGACGGTTAAGACAGGGTTGCCGTACCATTCAGGAGTGGCACGTGACCTTGTCGACCTGCGAAGTTCAGTAGTAGTATCATTCGAAGTTTCATGATCCTCGTCATTAGCTTCCTCTCTTGTTGGTGCAGCCTTTGGAACAATTTCAGTCTTTGCGCTCTCCAACTCGAGAGAAGGTTCAATAACCTCGTCTAGCTCTACCTTCCTCCCACTCACTTCTTTCGAGAGAAACTTCTTCTCAAGAAAGGATCCGTTCTTTGCAACAAACACTTTGCCTTCAGATCTATGGTAGAAGGTATACCCAATCGTTTCCTTAGGGTATCCTATGAAGACGCATTTCTCCGCTTTGGGTTCGAGCTTGTCCGGCATCAACTTCTTGACGTAAGCTTTGCATCCCCAAACTTTAAGAAACGACAACTTAGGTTTAGCACCAAACCATAGTTCATGCGGTTTCGTCTCAACGGATTTAGATGGTGCCCTATTTAAAGTGAATGCAGCGGTTTCTAATGCATAACCCCAAAATGATAACGACAAATCTGTAAGAGACATCATTGATCGCACCATATCTAATAGAGTTCGATTCCGTCGTTCAGACACACCATTGCGCTATGGTGTTCCGGGTGGTGTGAGTTGCGAAACGATTCCGCTTGATTTAAGATGCGTGAGAAAATCATAACCAAAATATTCACCTCCACGATCGGATCGTAGAAATTTAATTTTCCTGTTACGATGGTTTTCCACTTCGTTCTGAAATTCTTTGAACTTTTCAAATGTTTCATATTTATGTTTCATTAAATAGATATACCCATATCTACTTAAGTCATCAGTAAAAGTGAGAAAATAGCGATATCCACCGCGCGTCGAAACACTCATTGGTCCGCATCCATCGCTATGTATGATTTCCAATAAGTCCGTTGCTCGCTCCATTATTCCGGAGAACGGGGTTTTGATCATCTTGCCAATGAGGCACGGCTCACACGTGTCAAATGATTCAAAACCAAGAGACTCAAAAAGTCCATAAGAATGGAGTTTCTTCATGCGTTTTACACCAATATGACCTAGACGGCAGTGCAACAAATAAGTTGGATTATCACTATCAACTTTGCATCTCTTAGCCTCAATGTTATGGATGCGTGTTTCATTGCTTTCGAGATTCAGAAGAAATAAACCATTCACAACAGGTGCATGACCATAAAAGATGTTATTCATATAAATAGAACAACCATTATTCTCTGATTTAAATGAATAACCGTCTTGCAATAAACACGATCCAGATATAATGTTCATGCTCAAGACATAATAACACTTATTAAGGTTTAAAACTAATCCCGAAGGTAAAACTAAGAGAGCGTGCCGACGGCCATCACATCAACTTTTGATCCATTGCCAACGCGCATCGTCACCTCATCCCTTGCTAGCCGCCATCTATTCCATAGCTCCTGTTTCGAGTTACAAATATTAGCAACTGAACCAGTATCATATATCCAGGCACTACAACGAGCGCTAGTAAGGTAAACATCAATAACATGTATATCAAATATACCTTTAATGGTGCCAGCCTTCTTGTCTGCTAAGTACTTCGGACAGTTGCGCTTCCAGTGACCCTTGTCCTTGCAATAGAAGCACTCAGTGTCCGGCTTAGGTACAGTGTCAACACCCGGATTTTTAATCCCAGATGCCTGTTATGCAATACATCGCAATCCCAGGATTACCATTTTTGCGAGACATAACAGAATTGGATACCACAGTACATCATCCATTACAAACCATACATAAGGTCTTACCCAAATAGGGATCTCATGATCCAGCTCTTAATACATCTCAAGCAGCGGAATATGTAATAATAACGGTAGCGTAGGAGAAGCTCCATCTTCGGGGTCACAGGCAATGCTGACGATGGGAGATGATCCTAGTTGTCGTAACCTTCCTGGGTTCCATCCTCCAGGTACTCCTCTTCATAGTCTGGCCACGGGAATAGCCAGGGACAAAGCCATGAGTACTCTTTAAGTACTCGCAAACTAATATTAACAAGTGAAAGGGGTTTTTGATAATAGGACACTAGGCTCTAGGGTTGTTTTGCAAAAGCCATATTTATCTCTACTAAGCTGAGAAGCAAGAGAAGCTAGTCACAATTTTATAACTCCTAAGTAGGAACTTTTATTTCATATCACAACCCTATTGTGGTCAAGTCAAAGTCTCAATTCATTTCACAAGTCTTTTGAAAACATCTGACGGGGGAATAGTATGGCCACTCCAACTGTCCATAACCGCGGACGCGGCTATTCGAATAGTTTGACACTCTATAGGGATTGTACACTTTCACCACAATATTCGATACATCCGTCAGGAACAAATCCTGAATTCACCATACTCAGTATGCGGATAATCAATCCTAACCTTTCAATTGCACGCCCTAGTATAAGCACCTCTCCTGTGAGTTTGGCCTCCCAACCATGACCCAATGTCATCTTGGGTACTGCACAGGTGGACAATCATCACAAGGTAGCCTCAGCTCAGACCTTGGCCGTGAGGGAACCAATACTAAGGTATATTTTTCCAGTCAAGCCCTACCCAATCTTCGGGTATTGTGGTTGTACGATAAAATTGGAATGGTATCGCATCCAGACAACCATCAGTTTTATAAAGGGCTAAGGCTCATGCCTTAACATTTTCATCATCCAAATCATCTAGTGTTCGGAAACACATGTCAAAACATCTCAATAGAATGATCCATCATTCCAAGGTTTTCATAACCATTTTCCACCAAGTATTCCCATCTAAAGTTGATTAAGTTTTATGCTTAGCACTACCATCTACAAGTGGGGGTAAGTACTAATGAGGGGTGGTAAACTAGTGGAGTTTAACTAAGTTTAATCGCATGCCTTAGGATGACATCAAGATTATCTAGCTTAGGCCAAATTTTATGCTCTTTATGCAACCTTCAATTACCCTTCTAGGATCTACCATTTATTCCAGTAAACTCTAAGTAAGAGCTTTGATAAAGAAAATAAAGTAATAAGCTTGCAAGTAAAACTAGAATTGGGTATCATCAAATGTATCTAACCAAGCATGCTTAGTGCATTGCATAGGTTATTTAACTCTCATAATTGCAAGTGTTAGCTTGCACATTCAACTAGTAGTATTAGGCTTGCAAGGTTAATGTAACACCCTCAGAATCGGCCCTATGCAAGTTTTAGCGAAACCCGCCAAACCCGCATAGAAACGATTCAAAGGTGCCCACCAGGCACTTTCGTGCGGGTGGAAAACGAAGTAATATCATTACACAATAGTCCACGATGGAATCCACAGAACAGATATATACAACAACGACTCAAAGAGTCAAGAATACAGATATACAATCCAAAGATCCAAATCACCGTTAAAACAATATAGCGTCCGAGTACGGACAAGATGCAAATTGAGCTAAGAGCCCTGAAGAATAACCAATGGCGTCCATAACCATGCCCAGGACAAGCCGGAAGGGTAACCCTGCTAACGACATCGATCTCGAAACCTGCTTAAACAAAAGGGGTGCCGATAAAGGGCAAAGGAAAAAGAGAGAGCGATCGATCGAGGCCGATGCAGCGAGGCTAGAATTCGGTCCTCGCCTACATAGGTATGGTGGATCAAGCGGCAGCATGCACTAAACAACCTATAGAGACTCGATACAACTAGCGGATATCGAGAGGGTAAGAAAGACCTATTCGAACCAACTCGATACTACCACCAAACATACCCATCCGTATTTCCCCTCGAGACCAACGAGGAAGTCGTGAGGAACTCACACGGTTGGCAGTTTTATTCATTCCGTTATAGTGGCGGCAATTACTAGTCAAATATAGATAGCATGAGTCATCCTGATATAATAAGCAGTGGGCACTTTTAGTTAACCATTCCATTGTAGTTGCATCACTTACTAGTCAGATACAATTAGCATGAGATATCCCAAACCCAGCAGTTGTTGGTACTTTTATTTAGCCATTCCGTTGCAGTGAAGCTGATTACTAGTCATATCGGATACAAGTCAAATTATAACAGTGAACTTTAGTTATAGTTGTCTATGATCGAGACCTGTGCTCCAAGTCGTCCATAATCGCAGACACGGCTTCTCGAAAAGATTTAACCCTGCAGGGGTGCACCAAAGTTTCCACACGCACCTACATCCTTGTTGTCGGATCAGGTAGGTACAAGATCACAAAACATACACCCAACGGTATGTCGACGGGGTTTCGGACACGACGTTTCCCAGACCCAAAGCAAGCACGGGGCCACCCCACTAAGCTACCATAGCGAAGTCGGCCGGTCTCGAGACGGACTCGGGGTTTGCGTCGATGGTACAGCACCGGGAACCCGAAAATGTGACTGGGCTTGTCGATACCGCGAAAACACTCCGCTTCCAAAACAGTACAGGTGCATCCCTCGCACAATCTTAAATTAAGCAGTAAAGCATGACATAAGTACAAGATAGTAATAAAGCCCCAAACTAATTGTGGCCCCCAGTACAGTACTTGGAATCAAGTACTAAATCGATGGGGGTGCCCATACACCCCACCTGTGGTTAGCGCGCTCGATCTCGGAACAGGTGTCAAGAACTCGGGGTCCTACGGGACACCAGTGAGCGGTTAAATCCAAATATTGTCTATTACCCACCGGTGCCTCTGCATTTACCTACTTTCAATTTTAGTTATTAAACAATAATTAAAGCCATGATCATCTCCATCATTAAACATGCGGCAATACTCCAACAACTGTGGTACTTGACGACTCGCAACAGCACTTGAGTAAGCAACTACGACGCGCAGGTCCCACTATCTACCAAACATCAGGTATTAGGATGTGTCCAAGGCAATATGAGGCTGCAAGGGATATCACGGGTACGAAAACTAGAGCATCGCAACACAGATAGCAATAGACCAACAGGAGGGAATAAATACTATAAAAGTAAGATAGGTAGAAAAGGGGGAGGTGCTCGCCTGAAAACATTGCCGAAGGTTCATCCGAAGATCGGGTCGACACTCACATCAACTCATCGGCCTAATCCGTGAAGAAGCAAAGCACTAGAAGAAACACCGGATGGACTATTTAATACTACGGTAGAAAATTGGGCATGATGCATGTATGATGTATGACATGGCAAAGGTGTGATGCGACTAGGCAATATTAAGCGGAACCGGGGTCCCGACATTTAATTAAACGGTTCAAGTTATTTATCTACCCCGCAAATTAAATGTTGTCTTAACATGGCAAAAGATAGCACCAGTTCGCTACACAAATTTATATGGGACCCATATAAGACTAGATTTTCCCACATATGGATCCCATATTTAATTATAAGGTCAATCGGCATAAGGCCCCCAAACCACATGACAATATGTATGCAAGCATGGCAATTTTATATGCAACAAGCGACAAAGTCAAATATTATAAAAATATGAGGGTCTCGGAAAGGGGATCACGTTAGGGTATCGATGATCTTGGTTTGGAGGGTTCGGGTCGGTCTTCGGGGTCGGTCTCGACAAGATCAGTCTTCGGTTTTTGAGCCGGGGGCTTCAAGTTCCAGGAAGGAGAATGTTTTGTCCTTGTCGAAGATCTTGTCGGTACCAGATCAGATGCCATGCTCATCCTTTGCCGTATCCACGCCCACAACATTATCATCTTCATCCCACCATCATCTTCAGAGCACTACAGCAGCACATGTGCCCGAGTCTCAGAGAAAAACGGGTCATACACTCACTGCCGAGCCAGACACAAAAAAAATCAGGAACCTACCGGAATTGGACAACGGCGGCACAAATCAACAGGACTCACCTGCGCGCATAGCAGGGGACGAACACGAGCAGAGCCGGCTCAGGGTCGCGCGAGAGGAGGTGTCGGTGGCTTGTGGCAGGGGCGACGCTCTCACAGGAGGAAGCCCATGGGGGCGACACGCGAGCGGCTGTCAAAGGAGAGGGTGTCGGAGACGAGGCCAGAGACGGGCATCAGCGGGATCAGAGGTGGTGGCGGTGAGGTAGGAATAGACGAGGCAGGCCAAGGAGGAGCTCGCGATGCAGAGCTGGGTGGCCCGGAGAGGATGCGGTGGTGACACGGGCATCGAGGCACCACAGCGAAGAGGGGATGAGGGGCGCCGTCTGGTAGAGGCTTGGGTTCGACGGGTAGTCGGCGGACGGGTGCCTGCGGGCAGGGCCGACAAAGATGCACCAGGCAGTGGTGGCTCACGCTGCTAGAGATGGGGCAGCCAGGGCGTGGAGCGGCAGGGCGGCGTGTTACAGAGGCGCTGGAGGGGAGGAAGGCGACGGTCGGAAGCGGGCGGTCGCGTGGTTCGACCATAGAGGGGTGGGGCGACCGAAGGCGGGGACGCCTGAGGAGGCCGTCAGCGGCGGCCGGTGCTGGAGATCAAGAGGGAGGTCGCAGCCGAGAGACGAGGGGTATTGTGAGAGGGGAAAATGGGGTCGAGCGCGTGTCCAGGGATCGTGGTGGGGCCAGATAGCGGGGGGGGGGGGGGGGGGGGCTATGTGGTGGTGTACGGGCCGATCGTGTGCGTTCGGGTGTGTGTGTGTGTGTGTGTGTTGCGTGCGCCGCTGTGTGTGTAGCGAAGGAAGCGGTAGGTGAGTGGGAGAGCGCGCGGTGGTTGTCCACCAGGGAAGGTGGGCCCGCGCGGGTGAGGTGGCAGGAGTTGAGTGGAGGGGTTGGTGAGGGTGGCTGTGTCGAGTGATGAGGTGGAGGAAACGGTGAGGTGGCAAGCTGTGGTTGGTCGGGGTGATGTGGAAGGGGCTGGGTAGGCTAGGGTGGGGTAGGTTCGGGATTAGACTAGGTTTTAGTTTAGGGCTTGGAGGTGGCCGGCCGGGCTTTCGGGCCTGGCAGGCTGCCTCCTAAAAATAAAATAAAAGTTTTATTATTTAAAATGGGGCATTTGAAATCCGTTGATAGACGAAACAAAATAATCCGGAGACCCGGGTTTTAATTTGAATAAAGACGGGAATATTTAGAAAACAAAACTAGGCGTTTCGAAAATAGTTTAGACAAAAACCATGCAGGATGATGACGATGCTCAAATGCAATGTGGCATGATGACATGAGAATGCGGTCATGATGATGCAATGCACAAAAACACCGCGATTTTCTAGTAGTGGTTTTTGCGGGGCGCCACAATTCGACACCACTAACAATGGATCTCGCCCTCGAGATCCGCCTCATGGTACCGGGAAGAAGGGCGGCGATCTGAATCTTATCGCATCGCGTAGATCCTCGCGACACCACTAACAAGAGGTCGTTGTCCGTGATCGTCGAGAGAACACTCCGGGAAACAAAGTCGAAGGTAGAGGTATCAACCAATCAATCCACCTCTAACTTCGATAGAAAGAGAGAACCGATGCATTCTCATCCACTTCAATGTACACAAGGAAATAGAGTGAGTAGTCGGCATGGGGGCCAATCCATCACGCACCCAAACTATTACTCCGCACAATCAGTAGAAAAGCGTGCAACCATTCTCGGAATCAGACTGAAGATCTCGACAATCGAGGTTCAGGAACAAAGGAGTGATGCAGACTCTGCATCGGATCTGGCGTAGATGATGTCGTCGCGTCGGAAAACACCGGAAGGCACGAGAAGGAACAAAGAGAAGTCCACCAGACGGAGGATTCCTCGGATAGCATGAAGACCAGATGTAGCAACACCGTTACCAAAGGAGGAAGCGAAACCCTGAAGGTACGATGGAACCCAACCACGAGAAATCCTGGACTCGAAGAGAGAGAAGAGAGCGGATTCAAAACACGCATAGGTGAGAGGAGAGCACCAGAGGGGTAAGGAGTAAAATCATACCTAATCAGAACTATCCAACCGATTTTTCAAAAATAGTTTTGACACTCTACTTCGGCCGTTAGCTAGGTTATCCTACAGGCTGGACTTGTGGGGTATCATAGCTGCGGGCTCGATACCACTCAGAACACCCTCAGAATCGGCCCTATGCAAGTTTTAGCGAAACCCGCCAAACCCGCATAGAAACGATTCAAAGGTGCCCACCAGGCACTTTCGTGCGGGTGGAAAACGAAGTAATATCATTACACAATAGTCCACGATGGAATCCACAGAACAGATATATACAACAACGACTCAAAGAGTCAAGAATACAGATATACAATACAAAGATCCAAATCACCGTTAAAACGATATAGCGTCCGAGTACGGACAAGATGCAAATTGAGCTAAGAGCCCTGAAGAATAACCAATGGCGTCCATAACCCTGCCCAGGCCAAGCCGGAAGGGTATCCTGCAAACGACGTCGATCTCGAAACCTGCTTAAACAAAAGGGGTGCCGACAAAGGGCAAAGGAAAAAGAGAGAGCGGTCGATCGAGGCCAAGACAGCGAGGCTAGAATTCGGCGGTCCTCGCCTACATAGGTATGGTGGACTGAAGCGGCAGCGCGACATGCACTAAACAACCTATAGAGACTCGATACAACTAGCGGCTATCAGAGAGGGGTAAGAAAGACCTATTCGGAACCAACCTGATACTACCACCAAACATACCCATCCTGGTATTTCCCCCTCGAGACCAAACGAGGAAGTCGACCGAGGAACTCACACAGTTGGCAGTTTTATTCATTCCGTTATAGTGGCGGCAATTACTAGTCAAATATAGATAGCATGAGTCATCCTGATATAATAAGCAGCGGGCACTTTTAGTTAACCATTCCATTATAGTTGCATCACTTACTAGTCAGATACAATTAGCATGAGATATCCCAAACCCAGCAGTTGTTGGTACTTTTATTTAGCCATTCCGTTGCAGTGAAGCTGATTACTAGTTATATCGGATACAAGTCAAATTATAACAGTAAACTTTAGTTATAGTTGTCTATGATCGAGACCTGTGCTCCAAGTCGTCCATAACCGCGGACACGGCTTCTTGAAATATTTAACCTGAGGGTGCACCAAAGTTTCCACACGCACCTACACCCTTGTTGTCGGATCGTAGGTACAAGATCACAAAACATACACCCAACGGTATGTCGACGGGTTTCGGACACGACGCTTCCTGCACCCAAAGCAAGCACGGGGCCACCCCACTAAGCTACCATAGCGAAGTCGGCCGGTCTCGAGACGGACTCGGGGTTTGCGTCGATGGTAAACGACCGGAACCCAAATTGTGACTGGCTTGTCGATACATGAAAAAACTCCGCTTCCAAAACAAGATGGTGCATCCCTCGCACAATCTTAAATTAAGCAGTAAAGCATGGCATAAGTACAGGATAGTAATAAAGCCCCAAACTAATTGTGGCCCCCAGTACAGTACTTGGAATCAGGTACTAAATCGATGGGGGTGCCCATACACCCCACCTGTGGTTAGCGCGCTCGATCTCGGAACAGGTGTCAAGAACTCGGGGTCCTACGGGACACCAGTGAGCGGTTAAAATCCAAATATTGTCTATTACCCACCGGTGCCTCTGCATTTACCTACTTTCAATTTTAGTTATTAAACAATAATTAAAGCCATGATCATCTCCATCATTAAACATGCGGCAATACTCCAACAACTGTGGTACTTGACGACTCGCAACAGCACTTGAGTAAGCAACTACGACGCACAGGTCACACTATCTACCAAACAACAGGTATTAGGATGTGTCCAAGGCAATATGAGGCTGCAAGGGATATCACGGGTACGAAAACTAGAGCATCGCAACACAGATAGCAATAGACCAACAGGAGGGAATAAATACTATAAAAGTAAGATAGGTAGAAAGGGGGGAGGTGCTCGCCTGAAAACATTGCCGAAGGTTCATCCGAAGATCGGGTCGACACTCACATCAACTCATCGGCCTAATCCGTGAAGAAGCAAAGCACTAGAAGAAACACCGGATGGACTATTTAATACTACGGTAAAAAATTGGGCATGATGCATGTATGATGTATGACATGGCAAAGGTGCGATGCGACTAGGCAATATTAAGCGGAACCGGGGTCCCGACATTTAATTAAACGGTTCAAGTTATTTATCTACCCCGCAAATTAAATGTTGTCTTAACATGGCAAAAGATAGCACCGGTTCGCTACACAAATTTATATGGGACCCATATAAGACTATATTTGCCCGCATATGGATCCCATATTTAATTATAAGGTGAATCGGCATAAGGCCCCCAAACCACATGACAATATGTATGCAAGCATGGCAATTTTATATGCAACAAGCGACAAAGTCATATATTATAAAAATATGAGGGTCTCGGAAAGGGGATCACGTTAGGGTATCGATGATCTTGGTTTGGAGGGTTCAGGTCGGTCTTCGGGGTCGGTCTCGACAAGATCAGTCTTCGGTTTTTGAGCCGGGGGCTTCAAGTTCCAGGAAGGAGAATGTTTTGTCCTTGTCGAAGATCTTGTCGGTACCAGATCAGATGCCATGCTCATCCTTTGCCGTATCCACGCCCACAACATTATCATCTTCATCCCACCATCATCTTTAGAGCACTACAGCAGCACATGTTCCCGAGTCTCAGAGAAAAACGGGTCATACACTTACTGCCGAGCCAGACACAAAAAAAATCAGGAACCTACCGGAATTGGACAACGGCGGCACAAATCAACAGGACTCACTTGCGCGCATAGCAGGGGACGAACACGAGCAGAGCCGGCTCAGGGTCGCGCGAGAGCAGGTGTTGGTGGCTTGTGGCAAGGGCGACGCTCTCACAGGAGGAAGCCCATGGGGGCGACGCGCGAGCGGCTGTCAAAGGAGAGGGTGTCGGAGACGAGGCCAGAGACGGGCATCGGCGGGATCAGAGGTGGTGGCGGTGAGGTAGGAATAGACAAGGCAGGCCAAGGAGGAGCTCGCGGTGCAGAGCTGGGTGGCCCGGAGAGGATGCGGAGGTGACACGGTCTTCGAGGCACCACAGCGAAGAGGGGATGAGGGGCGCCGTCTGGTAGAGGCTTGGGTTCGACGGGTAGGCGGCGGACGGGTGCTTGCGGGCAGGGCTGGTAAAGATGCACCAGGCAGTGGTGGCTCACGCTGCTAGAGACGGGGCAGCCAGTGCCTGGAGCGGCAGGGGCGACGCGTTACAGAGGCGCTGGAGGGGAGGAAGGCGACGGTCGGAAGCGGGCGGTCGCGTGGTTCGACCATAGAGGGGTGGGGCGACCGAAGGCGGGGACGCCTGAGGAGGCCGGCAGCGGCGGCCGGTGCTGGAGATCAAGAGGGAGGTCGCAGCCGAGAGACGAGGGGGATTGTGAGAGGGGAAAATGGGGTCGAGCGCGTGTCCAGGGATCGTGGTGGGGCCAGATAGCGGGGGGAGTGGGACTATGTGGTGGTGTACGGGCCGATCGTGTGCGTTCGGGTGTGTGTGTGTGTGTTGCGTGTGCCGCTGTGTGTGTAGCGAAGGAAGCGGTAGGTGAGTGGGAGAGCGCGCGGTGGTTGTCCACCGGGGAAGGTGGGCCCGCGGGTGAGGTGGCAGGAGTTGAGTGGAGGGGTTGGTGAGGGTGGCTGTGTCGAGTGATGAGGTGGACGAAACGGTGAGGTGGCAAGCTGTGGTTGGTCGGGGTGATGTGGAAGGGGCTGGGTAGGCTAGGGTGGGGTAGGTTAGGGATTAGACTAGGTTTTAGTTTAGGGCTTGGAGGTGGCCGGCCGGGCTTTCGGGCCTGGCAGGCTGCCTCCTAAAAATAAAATAAAAGTTTTATTATTTAAAACGGGGCATTTGAAATCCGTTGATAGACGAAACAAAATAATCCGGAGACCTGAGTTTTAATTTGAATAAAGACGGGAATATTTAGAAAACAAAACTAGGCGTTTCGAAAATAGTTTAGACAAAAACCATGCAGGATGATGACGATGCTCAAATGCAACGTGGCATGATGACATGAGCATGCGGTCATGATGATGCAATGCACAAAAACACCGCGATTTTCTAGTAGTGGTTTTTGCGGGGCGCCACAGTTAACTTGTATAGTAAGGCTTGCTAAAGTAGAGTATCTTGCAAGTGTTAGATTGCCTTGTGCAGAGCAGTGGTTGAAGTTCTCCTCGGCTTCTTCTTCGTAGTATTCTCCTTCCTCCTCGTATCCTTGGTTGGTACTAGTGTCTATGAAAAAATACGAGGTACACAATCACCAAACAATACTTAACTACTTGCATTCATCACACACAAGGGTCCTATAGATGATCTAGCATCATCACTAACATTACAAGATTAAAGCTTGGTTTAATTCCTTTTATTTTTAGAAAAGTAATTTCTACTCATTGAAAAACTACTTAAGATTTAATATTCTCCAAACCAAACATGGGATCATGTTTACACATGTCATCACCACATATTTTAGTCCATGGGAATGTGATTTAAAGTGGTGTCACAATTTAATAAGGTTTTTCTCTTTTATTTTAATTAATTAAAGTGGCTAGGAATGCCTATGTGGCATTTTTTTATTACTTGGTCATTATTTCTGTAAGTAAACCTATATATTTTTATATATTCTGAAAGGTATGGTTAAATGTGATTTTTGAGAGTTGGAATCAACTCAAAAGCTATTATGGTTTAAATTTGAAAAATGTTTGAATGCGGAAAAGATTCTGCCTTGTTATTTTTACCATGGATGATCTACAGATCCAAATGACTTGAATCCAACGGGCTTGGATTCATCATTCCCAGACCTTTCTAAAAAAATTGGTTTCATTCATTTTGGTTCACTGAATCAACCTGGGTTTATTTTTGAAATTGGGTACAAAAGTGTGTTTAAAATAAAATGAAAAAGGTAAAATTCAAATAACTGGGCTGCGCGGGAAGCGATACTGGGCCGGCCTGCTAAGCACAGCGCTTACGCGGGATGGTTAAGTCTCTATCCCCACGCGTAAGTGAGACAGGGGGTGCGAAGCGGTATGGGGCGATGTGGTGCGTTCGATCTGGTTCTAATCCAACGGCTGAGGGTCATCGTCGACGTTGGGCAACGCCGGCGAGACAGAAACCTAATGCGGCAGGTTGGGGTCGTTGGGGGCTCACCGGGACTCAGGCGAGGGTCGGCGAGGCGGGCAAACGATGAAGTCGACGACGGCGAATCTCCTGGTACCGGCAGCTTCTCCTGGGGCGGCTCCAATCGCTGGCCCCCTTCTCCTTCAGCAGCAGCAGGCTCTGGTGAAATTCCGGCGAAGTGCTACTCGCCTTGCTCCGGGAAAGGGGTGGCACGATCAGTGAGGAGAGGGGAGTGTGATGGTGTGCTCAATTCGGCTGGGGGTGGCCTCTATTTATAGTCGCGATGGCGAGACCAAACGGGATAGACAGGCGACGGTGGCGATATGGCTACGGGCGGCTAGAGGCATGGCCGGCGGTGGCGATCGCTTGGTGGTCTCCTGGCGATGCTCTATGGCTTTAATGCGTGCGTAGGGGCAGTGCGGTTTGATCTGGAGTGCGCGATGCTCTGCGCGGCAGAGGTGGCGTCTTCGACGACGAGCGGTGGCTGTGTGGCATGGGGCGCTGAACGGGGATGTTTGGCGGTCTCCTGGGTTGGTGGCGATCATGTATGCACGCGGCGAGGGCGGCGCGCGGTCTGTGGGCGTCGGTCGAGCATGGCGCTTACGCATGCGCATGGTTGTCAAGCAGCGGGCGCGGTCCGTGCGTGTGGTCCAGGGTTTGGCAATGCTCGCGGCTGGGACAGGGAGTGGCGGTGGACGGTGGGTTGCCTCCCAAACAAGGTTGGCACGGCTAAATCTCTTCCTAGCTTCCTGTCTCCATTGGGGTGGCATGGTGAGCTTCGGCTGTTCACCATTGATGTCATTGCCCAGCTTACAGTGAGGCTAGTGCTTGGTTTAACTTGCTATATGATCTAATGAGATGGTTGTGAGCTAGAGAGGGGACAAGTTAGGCTTCAATCACTGCTCACAATAGTGTTTAAGATTTTTGATGATTTGTGTCTGCAAGGTGTTTGATGAAATGGCCGCAAGAATTCAAGTTTTGAATTTTGAAAATATTTTTGGTGGGTGTGCTAGGTTGGTGCTGGTGAGTCTGCAGATGCTTTGGTTTTGAAAGTTGAGCTTGTTTGAGTGGTTTCTGAAAAAGTGGGATCTTCTCATATGATAAAGATTCAATTTTGAACTGTCATTTAAACTATGCATTTGAAAGTTTCTGGATGATCACAAAGTGGGCCTTGATACTTTGTTATGAGTATAATCAAAGGGTGCAAAGATCCAGAAAAGTTTCTGTTAAGTTCTGAAAGTTTGGGACAGCCAAAGTAGGCATGGGAGTAAAATTGGTCAAAATGACCATTCCCTTATTTTATTTTATTTGATTTATTTGTCTTTGAGAAAAGTTTGGGAATTGTTTAGATGATGTTTATTTTACCTAAGAATCCATTTACAAGCAAAGGAACACACAAACAAGGTGGTTCAAAAGAATTCCAAATGAAATGCATACACCATGCATGCTTTCATATTTTTATTTTAGAAAAGTTTTTGTTAACCATAATTTTGATGATTAGATTTTGATGATCCAAGTTTAGTATTTTTGGGATGTTAGAAACCTTCCCCCCTTAAACAAAATCTCATCCCGAGATTTGAAAAAGGACGAAAAGATGACCTAGGATTTGAAGAGATCGGGAAACTCTGTCCTGATGTGATCTTCGCGCTCCCAGGTAGCTTCCTCTTCTGTGTGGTTGCTCCACTAAATCTTGAGAAACTTGATGCTTCGGGTTCGGGTAGTTCTGAAAGCTTCTTCCAAAATACGGATGGGTACTTCAGGATTGGTCAGGTCATCGTTGATATCTATGGTCCGGTGATCGATGTTTTTGAACACTTCGGTCTTCTCTGGGACTTCGAGACACTTGCGAAGTAATGAGATATGGAACACATTGTGCACAGCTGACATCTCTTTGGGTAGTTCCAATTGATACGACACTTCTCCTCGACGGTTCAGAACTTTAAAAGGTCCGATTTATCTAGGGGCTAACTTTCCTTTGTATTGGAAACGCTGCATTCCCTTCAATGGCGACACTTTCAGATACACAAAATCTCCTATGTTGAAGGCGAGGTCTCGACGTATCTTGTCGGTGTAACTCTTGTGTCTGGACTGGGCGGTCTTGAGGTGCTCACGAATCTTGTGAACCTTCTCTTCTGCTTCTCGTAGGATGTCGGGTCCGAAAATCTGACTTTCTCCTACTTCCGACCAGTTCAAAGGGGTGTGACACTTCCTTCCGTACATAAATTCAAATGAGGACATTTGCAAACTTAGCTTGATAACTGTTGTTGTATGAAAATTCTGCAAATGGCAGACAATCTTCCCACTTAGATCCATATTCTAACACACATGCTCTCAACATATCTTCGAGTATTTGGTTTACTCGCTCCGTTTATCCATCGGTCTGAGGGTGATATGCGGTACTGAAATCTAGGCGGGTTCCTAAACCTTCTTGGACTTTCTTCCAGAATCTCGAGGTAAACTGAGTTCCTCGATCCGATACGATGTTCTTGGGGAATCCATGCAAACTGACGATTCTAGCGATGTATAATTCCGCTAGTTTCGAACTCTGATAGGTGGTCTTGACGGGTAATAAATGGGCGACTTTGGACAATCTGTCCACTATGACCCAGATAGAGTCATTTCCCCTACTAGAAGTAGGCAGTCCAGTGATAAAGTCCATTCCAACGGAATCCCATTTCCATTCCGGAATCTGCAATGGTTGCAACAATCCAGCGGGTCTTTGATGTCCTGCCTTAACTCGCTGACATATATCACACTTGGCGATATAGCTTCCGATTTCTCTCTTCATCTTATGCCACCAAAATTGCTCTTTCAAATCTTGATACATCTTAGGAGCCCTTCTTTTCAGCTTCTTGGCCAGCTTCTCCCAGAATCTATCCTCGACCAGCTTCTCCCAGAATCTCATCTTCAAAATTCGTTCAAACTTCTTAACTACTAGTTTTAATGTCAATTTAAAAGTATAAACGATTTTGGCAGATGAGATTCTGGGAGAAGCTGGTCGAGGGTAGCTTCTAGGAGAAGCTGGCCAAGAAGCTGAAAAGAAGGGGGCCTTAGTTCCTCCGGGATGGATAGAATAAAGAGTATCATGAGCTTCCTTCAGAATAACTTCTTTCAACTCAGAATCTACTGGTACACAAAGGCGTCCTTTGTACCACAAAACTCCTTCTTCGTCTTTGGTGAATCCGGGTACTTTGCCTGTACCAATACGACGCTTGATTCCGTCGATACTAGCATTTACTTTCTGCACCTCTTTGATCTGACTTATCAAAGTGGGTTGAAGTTCTATGCTAGCCAAAAATACTTCACTTACCAATTCCATTTGAAAATCTTCCATCTCTTTGTGCAAACTTGGTTGCTCCTTCAAAATCATGGAGTTCAAGCGGCACGACAATATGCTAAGGGCATCTGCTACCACATTGTCTTTACCAGGGTGATAGTGAATGTCCAGATCGTAATCCTTGATTAGCTCACTCCATCTTCTATGTCTCATATTCAGCTCCTTCTGAGTGAATATATACTTCAGGCTCTTGTGATCCGAATAAATCTCACAACGGTTTCCCATCAGGTAGTGCCTCCATGTCTTCAGGGCTAGAACTACGGCTGCGAGTTCGAGGTCATGGGTTGGGTAATTTTGCTCATATTGTTTCAGTTGTCAGGATAGATAAGATATTACTTTGCCTTCTTGCATTAGCACACATCCGAGACCGGTCTTGGATGCATCACAATACACATCGAAGGGCTTAGTGATATTCGGCATGATTAGGATTAGGGCTGAAATCAATCTCCTCTTGAGTTCTTGAAAACTCGCTTCACATTTGTCGGTCCATTCAAACTTCTTGTCCTTCTTCAGCAATTAGGTCATGGGTCTGGCGATACTCGAAAATCCTTCTACGAACTTGCGGTAGTATCCCGCCAATTCGAGAAATGCACGAACTTGGGTTTGAGTGGTTGGGGCTTGCCAATCTTCGACATATTTTACTTTTGCAGGGTCAACGGCAATTCCTCCGGCTGATACAATGTGACCGAGGAATCCTACCTCCTGTAACCAGAATTCACATTTGCTAAACTTTGCATACAGTTGATGCTCTCTAAGGGTTCCAATAATTGTCCTTAGGTGTAGCTCATGTTCTTCTTATGATTTGGAATTAATCAGAATGTCATCGATGAAAACAACGACAAACTTATCCAGGAAGTCCATAAAAATCTTATTCATGAGATTCATGAAATAAGCGGGGGCATTGGTTAATCCAAAAGACATGATAGATACTGCATAATCCATATCTGGTGGTGAAGGCAGTCTTTGGAATATCCTTTGCACGAATTTTGAGTTGATGATACCCAGTTCTAAGATCAATCTTAGAAAACACTTTGGCACCAGTCAACTGATCAAACAAATCTTTTATCTTGGGCAAGGGGTATTTGTTCTTGATGGTGACATCATTCAACTTCCGATAATCTGTACACAAACGGTTACCTCCATCTTTCTTGTCCACAAACAAGACAGGTGACCTCCATGGTGACGCACTTGGTTGAATCAATCCAATTTCCAGCATGGCATCCAGTTGCTTCTTCAGTTCTGCTAGCTCTGATGGGTTCATAGTATATGGTCTCTGGGCTATTGGTCCAGTTCCGGGAATTAGTTCGATGATAAACTCGATATCCCGATCTGGGGGCATACCGGGCAAAACATCTGGAAATGCATCGGGGTATTCACAGACTATCCGGACTTGGTCAATGTAGGTTGGGCTATACTCTTGTTGCACTTGAATTGACGAGGTAAGGTTTCAGATATATGCTCTACTGATATTCCGGCTGCACTGGTCATGGTGATGGCTTTCTTGGCACAGTCAATCAATCCTTTATGTTTGGACATCCAATCCATTCCTAGTACTACTTCCAAACCTTTAGTTCTAAGTACTATCAGATTAGCATAAAAATCTATGCCATGGATTCGGATAGGGACGACTTTGCAAATTTGCCTAGGCTTGGTGGTTGAACCGGGAATTTGGACGATCATAACCTGCTTCAGTTTGATTGGTTGAATTTTACTAGTGCAGGCAAATTCTTCAGTGACAAATGAGTGCGATCCACCAGAATCAAACAACACTCTTGCAAGTACTGAATTAACAGAAAACATACCCAGCATGACGTCTCGCGCTTCCTAAGCTACTTCAGCATGCATGAGAAAAAGACGGCCATTGCGGTTGAGCGAATTCCCTAGGGCAAACCTTCTTTCGGGCTGAACACGACGCTGCTACTGAGCCGGGGCATTGGCATTGGGTGCTGTGGCATTCTTCTTGTTGGGGCACTCATTGGAGTAGTGAACCTTATTTCCACAGTCATAACAAGTCACTTGCGACTTGTCCTTTGCTGCTACAGGCACATCATTGCTTCCAGTCCCCGGGGCAGTGTTGGTGTTGGTGTTGGTGGCAGCATTGTTGGTGTTGAACTTGGGTGGGGCACGGTTGAAATTGCTAGAGTTGCCGGGGTTGTTGTGATTTCCTCCGGGCCTAGGATTTCCACGGTTGGGATAGGTCGGACGGTTCATCGGGGATATGTGGGTTCATGGGGAAATTCCGGGAGTTGGGTTAGGGCGATACTTTGGGGTCTGATGGGTTCCTAGCTGATGCATCATGCGACGCTTGCGGTTCTCATTGGCTTGGTTGATCTTTCCTTCCATCTGGATAGCAGAGTCGACGAGGGATTCAATATCAACAAAGGGGATATTGACTAACACTGTCTGCATCTCCTCATGCAGACCATTCAGGAATCTTTCTTTCTTCTTGGCTTCGGTGTCGATCTCATCCGGGGCATACCTAGCTAAAGACAAGAATTTGTCACGGTATTCCACTACGGTCATCCTTCCTTGCTTCAGTTCTCTGAACTCGTCTCTCATTCTCTTGATCAAACCCGGTGGCACATGGGTTCTGCTAAACTTGACCTTGAATTCTCCTGTGTCATCATCCGCCTCCGGTCATTGCGAACACTGTTCCACCATGCCCTGGCATCTCCGGCTATATAGTGGGTGGCGAACAGAACTTTCTCGTTGGCTTCCACTCCGGCGAATTCTAGGTTATTTTCCATGGTTTGCAGCCAATCATCGGCGTCTAGGGGTTCTTCTGACTTAGTGAAAACAGGTGGGTTGGTATTCTGGAAAATTTTGAGCTTAGATCCATGGTTGTCCTGATTTTCGTGGCCTTGGTTGTTGTGGGCTAGCTGAGCTATCTGTTGCAGGGTGTCTAGGTTGGCTTGACGTTACGCTCTTTCAGCTTCGCAGTCAGAAGTCAACATTTGCAGAATCTGCAACATCGGGTCCGGGGATGAACCACTTCCTCCGCGTGGCATATGAAGATTGAGATAGATCATGAGAAAAGAGGGAAATTTCTAAGGTTCTGGGATTTTGAAAAGTTTTTAAAGTTTTACTAAGATTTTTCTAGCAACTCGCTTTTCATTCATTCATTCATAGCACACGATACAACACACACCACAACAAATAAAAACAGATGGTTTAAACAACCATTCTAGAAACTACGATACAGTGGGACTGAATACTACTCACTACTCTAGTGCTCAAGTGCTACTAATCCTCGGAATCGGTGGCTTCATCATCTTCATCGTCATCGATGAAGGCGAAATCATCCTCATCGGTGAAGAAGTCCATAGCCTGATCCTCCAGAAAATCATCATCATCGTCGAGATAGGAGTAGGGGTCTCCACGAAGATCTTCTCCGGCATTCTCCCTTTCTTCCAACTGCATGTCTCTCTCGTGGATGGTCTCCTCCAAAGATGAGATACGGTGGAGAAGACGGGCAATGATGCGCTCCTTCTTATCGAGCTGACAACGGCGAGACTTGCGATCCTTTGCTAGCATGGCGATGGTTATATCCTTCGTCTTGATGATGGCAGACTTGTGGTTGGAGTAGCCACGGCAGTTATCCAACTCCTGCTGACGATCGTACATCATGAAGCTAAGGTGGTCCAATTGAGTCTTCAGCTCAGGGTGGTATGGGGCTTCCAGTGGTTGTCCATTTGCATCACGCCTTGGGCAAAACTCAAAGCGGGTTCCCTTGATCTGGTTGACGCTCTGCCCACACAGACGGGAAAGAGCTTCCTGCATGGCCCTGGCAAGTCCATCGAGCCAGTTGTTCTCTCTTAAGGTAAACTGAATTCCCTCAGCAGTGGGAGGTTCAATCTTTCCTCGGAGACTTGCAACAATTAGCCACTTCAGATCTTCTCCTCCTTGATCATTGAGCTGAGCTCCGAAGAACTTAAAAGTGACGCTCCAGAAGTTCCGAAAGCTGGTCCAAATCCCTCTCAAAGATAAGGTCTCCTCCATTCCCCAACTGATAAAACTTGCTGTACTTCACGTCCATCTATAAGAATATAGGATGAGGAAGTTAGTAGAGTGATCAAGTGTGTCAAAATTTTATGTATTTTGCAAGAGTTTTTGAGGAATATGAATTTTCATGAAAGAATCAAAGGGATAAGAATGATAATAAGTTTTTGTAAATATTTGTTTTCTTTGGTTTTGAAACTAAGTTTTTGATTCAAACATCCAGTCTAACTAGGGTCTCCTATGGTCAGGATGGCTCTGATACCAACTTGTCAACACCCGGATTTTTAATCCCAGATGCCTGTTATGCCATACATCGCAATCCCAGGATTACCATTTTTGCGAGACATAACAGAATTAGATACCACAGTACATCATCCATTACAAACCATACATAAGGTCTTACACAAATAGGGATCTCATGATCCAGCTCTTAATACATCTCAAGTAGCAGAATACGTAATAATAACGGTAGCGTAGGCGAAGCTCCATCTTTGGGGTCACAGGCAATGCTGACGATGGGAGATGATCCTAGTTGTCGTAACCTTCCTGGGGTCCATCCTCCAGGTACTCCTCTTCATAGTCTGGCCACGGTAATAGCCAGGGACAAAGCCATGAGTACTCTTTAAGTACTCGCAAACTAATATTAACAAGTGAAAGGGGTTTTTGATAATAGGACACTAGGCTCTAGGGTTGTTTTGCAAAAGCCAGATTTATCTCTACTAAGCTGAGAAGCAAGAGAAGCTAGTCACAATTTTATAACTCCTAAGTAGGAACTTTTATTTCATATCACAACCCTGTTGTGGTCAAGTCAAAGTCTCAATTCATTTCACAAGTCTTTTGAAAACATCTGACGGGGGAACAGTATGGCCACTCCAACTGTCCATAACCGCGGACGCGGCTATTCGAATAGTTTAACACTCTGCAGGGATTGTACACTTTCACCACAATATTCGATACATCCGTCAGGAACAAATCCTGAATTCACCACACTCAGTATGCGGATAATCAATCCTAACCTTTCAATTACACGCCCTAGTATAAGCACCTCTCATGTGAGTTTGGCCTCCCAACCATGACCCGCTGTCATCTTGGGTACTGCACAGGTGGACAATCATCACAAGGTAGCCTCATCTCAGACCTTGGCCGTGAGGGAACCAATACTAAGGTATATAAGTTTCCAGTCAAGCCCTACCCAATCTTCGGGTATTGTGGTTGTACGATAAAATTGGAATGGTATCGCATCCAGACAACCATCAGTTTTATAAAGGGATAAGGCTCATGCCTTAACATTTTCATCATCCAAATCATCTAGTGTTCGGAAACACATGTCAAAACATCTCAATAGAATGATCCATCATTCCAAGGTTTTCATAACCATTTTCCACCAAGTATTCCCATCTAAAGTTGATTAAGTTTTATGCTTAGCACTACCATCTACAAGTGGGGGTAAGTACTAATGAGGGGTGGTAAACTAGTGGAGTTTAACTAAGTTTAATCTCATGCCTTAGGATGACATCAAGATTATCTAGCTTAGGCCAAATTTTATGCTCTTTATGCAACCTTCAATTACCCTTCTAGGATCTACCATTTATTCCAGTAAACTCTAAGTAAGAGCTTTGATAATGAAAATAAAGTAATAAGGTTGCAAGTAAAACTAGAATTGGGTATCATCAAATGTATCTAACCAAGCATGCTTAGTACATTGCATAGGTTATTTAACTCTCATAATTGCAAGTGTTAGCTTGCACATTCAACTAGTAGTATTAGGCTTACAAGGTTAACTTGTATAGTAAGGCTTGCCAAAGTAGAGTATCTTGCAAGTGTTAGCTTGCCTTGTGCATAGCAGTGGTTGAAGTTCTCCTCGGCTTCTTCTTCGTAGTATCCTCCTTCCTCCTCGTATCCTTGGTCGGTACTAGCGTCTATGAATAAATACGAGGTACACAATCACCAAACAATACTTAACTACTTGCATTCATCACACACAAGGGTCCTATAGATGATCTAGCATCATCACTAATATTACAAGATTAAAGCTTGGTTTAATTCCTTTTATTTTTAGAAAAGTAATTTCTACTCATTGAAAAACTACTTAAGATTTAATATTCTCCAAACCAAACATGGGATCATGTTTACACATGTCATCACCACATATTTTAGTCCATGGGAATGTGATTTAAAGTGGTGTCACAATTTAATAAGGTTTTTCTCTTTTATTTTAATTAATTAAAGTGGCTAGGAATGCCTATGTGGCATTCTTTTATTACTTGGTCATTATTTCTGTATGTAAACCTATATATTTTTATATATTCTGAAAGGTATGGTTAAATGTGATTTTTGAGAGTTGGAATCAACTCAAAAGCTATTATGGTTTAAATTTGAAAAATGTTTGAATGCGGAAAAGCTTCTGCCTTGTTATTTTTACCATGGATGATCTACAGATCCAAATGACTTGAATCCAACGGGCTTGGATTCATCATTCCCAGACCTTTCTAACAAAATTGGTTTCATTCAATTTGGTTCACTGAATCAACCTGGGTTTATTTTTGAAATTGGGTACAAAAGTGTGTTTAAAATAAAATGAAAAAGGTTAAATTCAAATAACTGGGCTGCGCGGGAAGCGATACTGGGCCGGCCTGCTAAGCACAGCGCTTACGCGGGATGGTTAAGTCGCTATCCCCATGCGCAAGTGAGACAGGGGGTGCAAAGCGGTATGGGGCGATGTGGTGCGTTCGATCTGGTTCTAATCCAACGGCTGAGGGTCATCGTCGACGTTGGGCAACGCCGGCGAGACAGAAACCTAACGGCGGTGGGGTCGTTGGGGCTCACCGGCTCAAAGTAGGTCGGCGAGGCGGAGAACAACGAAGTCGACGACGGTGAATCTCCGGTGCACGGCAGCTTCTCCGGCGGCTCAATCGCTGCCCCTTCTTCTCCAGCGGCGAGCTCGGTGAAATTCCGTGGTACTTCGCCTTGCTCCGGGAACGGGGTGGCACGATCAGTGAGGAGAGGGGAGTGAGATGGTGTGCTCAATTCGGCTGGGGATGGCCTCTATTTATAGTCGCGACGACGAGACCGAATGGGATGGGCAGGCGACGGTGGCGACATGGCTACGGGCGGCTAGAGGCATGGTCGGCGGTGGCGATCGCTTGGTGGTCTCCTGGCGATGCTCTACGGCTTTAATGCGCGCGTAGGGGCAGTACGGTTTGGTCTGGAACGCGCGATGCTCTGCGTGGCAGAGGCGGCGTCTTCGACGGCGAGCGGTGGCTGTGCGGCATGGGGTGGCGAACGGGGATGTCTGGCGGTCTCCTGGGTTGGTGGCGATCATGTATGCACGCGGCGAGGACGGCGCGCGGTCTGTGGGCGTCGGTCGAGCGTGGCGCTCTGGCGCATGCTCGGCATGGTTGCTGGCGAGCTAGGCGCGGTCCGTGCGTGTGGTCCAGGGTTTGGCAACGCTCGCGGCTGGGACAGGCAGTGGCGGTGGACGGTGGGCTGCCTCCCAAACAAGGTTGGCACGGCTAAATCTCTTCCTAGCTTGCTGTCTCCACTGGGGTGGCATGGTGAGCTTCGGCTGTTCACCATTGATGTCATTGCCCAGCTTACAGTGAGGCTAGTGCTTGGTTTAACTTGCTCGATGATCTACTGATATGGTTGTGAGCTAGAGAGGGCACAAGTTAGGCTTCAATCACTGCTCACAATAGTGTTTAAGATTTTTGATGATTTGTGTCTGCAAGGTGTTTGATGAAATGGCCGCAAGAATTCAAGTTTTGAATTTTGAAAATATTTTTGGTGGGTGTGCTAGGTTGGTGCTGGTGAGTCTGAAGATGCTTGGGTTTTGAAAGTTGAGCTTGTTTGAGTGGTTTTTGAAAAAGTGGGATCTTCTCATATGATAAAGATTCAATTTTGAACTGTCATTTAAACTATGCATTTGAAATTTTCTGGATGATCACAAAGTGGGCCTTGATACTTTGTTATGAGTACAATCAAGGGGTGCAAAGATCCAGAAAAGTTTCTATTAAGATCTGAAAGTTTGGGACAGCCAAAGTAGGCATGGGAGTTAAATTGGTCAAGATGACCATTCCCTTATTTTATTTGTTTTGATATATTTGTCTTTGATAAAAGTTTGGGAATTGTTTAGATGATGTTTATTTCACCTAAGAATCCATTTACAAGCAAAGGAACACACAAACAAGGTGGTTCAAAAGAATTCCAAATGAAATGCATACACCATGCATGCTTTCATATTTTTATTTTAGAAAAGTTTTTGTTAACCCTAATTTTGATGATTAGAGTTTGATGATCCAAGTCCAGTTGATCAAGACATTGAGTGTAGCCCGACATCTTAATGGCGTGATCACTAACGAAACTCCCTTCCTCCATCTTGCAGTTAAAGAACTTCTCAGAGATCTCATATCTCTCAGAATGGGCCTGAGTCTGAAACATGGTTTTCAGTTCCTCAAGTATCTCAAAGGGCCCGGCGAAATCCTCAAAACGATTTTGAAGTTTCGGTTCCATAGCCAATAACATGGTACTCTTAATCACTCCATAATCATCTTTGCGTGACTGATAAACAGCTTTTTCATCAACCGACGCATCAGTAGCAGGGGCGTCACCTAGCGCTTTCTCAAGTACATAGTCCTTTTGTCCGCCAGCGAGAATGATTCTCAGATTGTGGAACCAGTTGGTGAAGTTAGACCCATTGTTCTTAAGCTTTTCTTTCTCAGCAAAAACGTTGAAGTTGAAGTTGGACTTAGCCATTTGATCTACAAAATTTGCAAATACTATGTTCATGATAACTATTTCAACTTAATCAAATTACTAGATGAACTCCCACTAAATTCAACATCCCTCAAGTTGTTTAGTGAACACGATCCAAATTCACCACACCTAATCCGATCTTCACGAGAAGAGATGTGGTTTCAATGGTGGACAACAAAGTGTCGATCATATCATTCATATGACTCATGTTTAACCTTTCGGTTCGTGTGTTCCGAGGCCATGTCTATACATGCTAGGCTCGTTAAGTCAAACCCAAGTATTTCCGCATGTGCAAAACTGGCTTGCACCCGTTGTATGTGAACATAGAGTTTATAGCACCCGATCATCACGAGGTGCTTGAACACGACGAACTTTCGCAATGGTGCATACGTGGGGAGAACACAATTTTATCTTGATCTTTAAGTGAGGAATCATCTTATAATGCTATCGTCGCGATCTAAGCATAATAAGATACATAAAAGGATAAACATCACATGCATATAATTTTATGTGACATGGTATAGCCAATCTCCGCGCAATGATCTCCATCTTGTGCGTGCCAGCATGATCTCCATCACTCCATCATGATTGCCTCCACCACGAATAGCAACTACAACTATTGCTAACTACTTAGCGATAAAGTAAAGCTATTACTTGGCGTATAAGAAGTTGACACGCAGGTCATACACAATTATAAAGACAACCATACGGCTCCTGCCGGTTGTGAACTCGTCGACATGCAAGTCGTGAAATATTACAAAACATGATCATTGCATACATCTCAATTCATACACATCATGTCTTGGGCCATACCATATCACAAAACACTCCCTACAAAAACAAGTTAGACGCCTCTAGTTTGTTGTTGCATGTTTTACGTGGCTTATGGGAGTAACAAGCTAAGAACGATTCTTACCTACGGAAAGCCACAACGGTGATATTATGGTTGCCAACATCCACTGTAAATCCCATGACTACTATAGTGAGAGAAATTGGCATCCACCAGCCGCATGTGTGGAACAAGCCACACGTCAAGTGCGGAGCCCAGTCTCGCGAACGACGTCGCGTAAAGTTGGCCTGGACCACTTCGATCTCACTATGCCGCGCCATAAGAAATACATAACAAGGGGTTTGCAACAAAAAACATCAACGCCCGTAACAGGCATTTTGCGTTCTACTCGTGAAACACATCTACGCATAGATCTAGCTCTGATACCAATGAAGTGTTTCACAGTATAGTAAATCAAAGATTTTCTACGGATGCGACCAAGAAAGCCAAGATATAATATAGGAGATGCAATCAACAAGAGAGATTTATGAGATCTTCATACCATTGAAGAAATCGCACAGCGGAAACGTTCAACAGAACATGGTTGATGTAGTCATTACTGCCTCCTCCTCCTCATGACGATCCGATCCTACGCCGCAAGTGGCGGCGCCTCCGAGAGATGCACACGTACGGTGCAGCGACGTATCCTCCTTCCTTGGTCCAGCAAGTATGGTGGAGAGATAGATTGGATCTACAGCATGACGGCGTGGTGCTTATGGTGGAGAGTTTCTGCGGCAGGGCTTCGCCTACGCGTAGTTGGGAGAGAGAGAGAGAGAGGAGGAGAGGCAGCAGTTGGCGGCTAGGGTTGGGGGAGTGAGAGGGGGAGGCTGCACCCCTGCCCTCCTTATATAGGGGGCTGGCCGGCCCCCCTTGACCCCTCCTCCAAGCCCTAGGACGGCGGCCCAAGGGGTGGAGTGGGGGGCAAGTCTCCCCCCTCTTGTAGAAGGTTTCCCTAGGGTTTCCCCTAGGGCTGGCCGGCTGGGCCTTAGGGGCCTTGTGCCCCTTGCCCAAAGTGGCCAGGGCACTTCCCCTTAGGCCCACGCAGGCCTCCGACAAGTGGGCCCACGTTGGTCCCACTTCAGAACCTTCTAGAACCTTCCGGTACAATACCGATAAACTCTGAAACGATTCCGAAATCCAAAAACTGCTTCCCTTTATATGAATCTTATTCTCCGGACCATTCCGGAACCTCTCGTGATGTCCTGGATCTCATCCGAGACTCCGAACAAAAACTCATAAACCTATTATCCATTCTATCCTAGCGTTGATGCACGTTAAGTGTGTGACCCTACGGGTTCAAGAATATGCAGACATGATCTTCTATCAATAATCAACAGCGGGATCTGGAAACCCATATTTACTCCCACATATTCATCGATGATCATATCGGATGAACCACGATGCCAGGATTCAATTAATCCCATATATGTATTCCCTTCGTCACGCGATATTTTACTTGCCCGAGATTCGATCGTTGGTATCGGCATACCTAGTTCAATCTCGTTCACAACAAGTACTTTACTCGTTCCGTAATCCGTATCACTTTGTGATTAACTCCTTAACCACGTGCGTGCAAGCGGTGTTGATATCGATTAAGTGGGCCGGTATATCTCTCGATGGGAGGGACAAATTCCATCTCGATACGTACAACCCAACAAGTACTTTCTGATCACCTGAGAGACACCTTTATGATCACCCTCACATAGGATGACGTTTGATGACCTCAAAGATTTCTTCCGATACCAGGGATTTGTATTATCTCATGGTCAAAGGAATACAATACTTGACATAAGAAAAAGCTTCGAAAAGATGAACACGATGACACGATCTAATTGCTCTACTTAATTTGGGTATGTCCATCATATCATTCTCCTAATGACATGATCTCATTATTAACCGACAACTCATGTATATGGTTAGGAAACCTTAACCATCATTAATCAATGAGCTAGTCCATAGAGGCGTACTAGGGACACGATGTTGTTCATAAACCACACAAGTATCAAAGTTTCCGCTTAATACAATTCTAGCATGGAATATAAACTTTATCATGAACAAGAATTATAATAATAACATCTTTATTATTGCCTCTAGGGCATAATTCCAACATAGACATCAAGCTCTTTTCTGGCGCCGTTGCCGAGAAGGTAAGGTAAAAGGTACTCACATCCTCCGGTGTGAGTGCTCGAAGTTATTTCCTTTAGATTCTGCAATTTAATATTTTTCTTTCTTGTTATCACTAGTTCAGCTTAATGGAAAACAACAACAAAATTAGAGAGCTTTATAGTATTTATCTTGAGCTAGGACATGAAGTGTTTGAAGAGAAAATTAAAAAACCTATGGAGCTTTATTTGCATGCTAATAGCAATGTTATTAGTATGAATTGTTTGGACACCATTATTGTTAATGCTATGGAAAAGTCTAAGCTTGGGGAAGCTAGTTTTGATGCAAATGATCTTTTTAGTCCCCCAAGCACAGAAGAGAAAATTTACTTTGATGATACTTTGCCTCCAATATATGATGATTACAATGATGAATATGATATTTTTAGTCCACCTAATATTGAGGAGGAAGTTAACTGTGATTACAATATGTCTCCTATATTTTATGATTATGGTGATGAGAATAATAGTGATAGATATTTTGTTGAATTTGCTCCCACTCTGATTAATAAGAATGAATATGCTTATGTGGAGAGTAATAATAATTTTATGCATGTGGCTCATGATAAGAATGTTTTGTGTGATAGTTATATTGTCAAATTTGTTCATGTTGCTACTGAAAGTTATTATGAGAGAGGGAAACATGGTCTTATGCCTCTCAAAAATATTAAGTTTCCCCTCTTTATGTTGAAAGTCTTGAAGTTGCACTTGTTTTGGTTTCCTATGCTTGGTGCTTTGTGCTTTCATGACTTGTTTCTTTACAAGATTCCTGTGCATAGGAATTGGGTTAGACTTATGTGGCATCCCGCAAAAACCACTACTAGAAAATCGCGTTGAATTTGTGCATTGCATCGTCATCATCATGCATTGTTTGCATAAAACTATTTTCGCAAGCCCGTTTTGTTTTCTAAAACGCCCCCTCTTTATTCAAACATCAAAACCGGGTCTCCGGGTTATTTTGTTTTGTTGCTATCGGTTTGCAAACGGTCCAATTAAAGTAAATAAAATATTAAGTTATTTTTAGTGGGGCAGTCGAACGGGCCGGATAGACCCGAACGACCGCCCCAGGATTTAAATCGGCCCACCCCATTAATCCTAAAGATACCCATTCTAACCTACCCACCCTGCCTGCCACCTCACCCGGACCAATCCTGGAACGCCACCTCACCCTCTCTCCCCCTCTACCCAATCCTAAACTGCCACCTAGACCTACCCTCACCCAGCCCCACCCCCACAGCTTTCACACACACCACACACGCACACAGTACCGGTTCACCAACCCCTGCCCCCAATCCCAGCGCGCCCGGGCCCCACCCAGTCAGCCTCTCTCCACCACACCGCCTGGGTCCCACCAGGCAGCCACACGCCTCTCACCCCACTGCCCCACGCGCCATTCCCCCGGACCCCACCCCTCTGGCCCCACCTGCCCCGTCGCCCCCGTTTCCTCTCTCTCTTCTTCATCTCTCTCCCGCTGCGCGCACGCGGCCGTCCTCCCTTCTCCCCACCTGCCCCGCAACGCTCCCTCCCTCCCCTCCGGCCGCCGGCGGCGACCCTCCCCGCCGCGCCCCCGTACCTCCCCCACCGACCCTCCTCCCTCTCCTCCTCTCGCCCCGCGCGGCAGCCCCGCCTTCCCCCGCCGCTCTCTCCTCTGGCGCCCCGTCGCCCGTGCCTCCCTCCCTCGCCAGCCGCCGGAGCGCCACCGTCCGCCGCCTTCCTCAAGCCCAACCCGCCACCGCCTGCATCGCTTCCCCCTCGCGACCTCGGCCCCGTCTCCCCCTGGCGCCGCCCTCCCGAGCTCACCGCCTCCGGCCCTCTCTCTCTCTCGTCGAGCTCCGCCCCGCCTCCAACCACCCCTGCCGGCGTCCTCCTCCTCCGCCCCGAGCGCGCCCCGCCGGACCGCCGCGCCTCGCCCGTCTCCGCCGGCGAGCTCGCCCCGGCAATCTGCGTCAGCCGCGCCTCCAGCTCGGCCGCCCGCACCACCAGCTCTCCCCGCCCGTCCGCCTCCATCCGCCCCGGCGTCGCCCCCACCTCGAGCTCGCCGGAGCCCCTTCTCCGCGGCCCTCCACCGCCTCCGCTCGTCTCCATCGCTGGCCCGCGTCCCCGGCCTTCCCCCTCGCTCTCCCTGCCGCGCACCCCGGCGCGGGGCTCGCCGGGCCCGTCCAGAGCGCCGCCGCCCGCGGCCTCCTCGCCTCCGACGCCGGCCAGGGCCGCAAGCCCCACCTTCCTCTCTCCGGTTGCGGCCCCGCCTCGACCCTGTCGTCCAGCGGCCCGCTGCCACGACGACCTCGCCGGTCCCATGCGTCTCCTCCGGCCAGACCTTGCGCAGCCTCTGCGAGCGAGCGTGAACAGTACCAAGTCGCCACCACGAGGCAACCTCCATGCGTCTTCACCATGCGTGCCGATGCAGGGAACATCGACAAGGTTACCAATAGGAACCTGAAGACCCCGAATCGAAGGTCATCTACAAGGAACGCCAGGGTTTCCTCCCTGAAACCGCCATGACCGTCTACATGAAATCCGGAGGCTGAAAACCGCCGAACCCGAGGACCGCCAAGAACGCCACCGGTACGACAAGCACTTCGCCGCGGAGCGCCAAGTTCTTCCTCCCGGATACCAAGACCGCCTCGATGGCGCGGACCCGACAAGACCCTCGCAACGGCAAGACCGACCCCGTGGGACCCGACAAGACCTACGTGACGATAAGAACGGCTCCGACCCGGAAGAATCCGATGCGCCCTGACGCCGGACCAAGTCCTGCTTCCCGGACGCGACAAGAACTACCCCCGGTAGCTGAGAACGATCCCGGAGTCCGAACCTCGTTTCCGTCGAACCCTGGACCCCGAGACCGACCCCGAACCCCGGAAACCAAGATCTGCCGAACCCCTAATGTGTGAACCCCTTTTCCGAAACCCTATTTTATAATGTAATAACAACTTGTTGCATATTAAATGTTCATGCATGCATATTTGTCATGTGGTTCGGGGGCCTTATGCCGATTCACCTTATAATTAAATATGGGGTCCATATGCGGGCAAATCTAGCCTTATATTGGCCTCATCTAAATTTGTGTAGCGAACCGGTACCATATCTTGCCATGTTAATACAACATTTAATTTGCGGGGTAGCTAAACAACATGAATCGCCTTAATAATTGTCGAGACCCCGGTTCCGCCTAATCTTACCTAATTGCATTGCACCTTGGCCATGTCATACATCATGCATGCATCATGCCGATCTTCTGCCGTGTATTAAACATTGCATCCGGTGTTTATTCTAGTGTTTTGCTTCTTCGCGGATAAGGCCGTTGAGTTGATGTGAGCTTCGCCCCGATCTTCGGTTGAACCTTCGACAATGTTTTCAGGCGAGCATCTCCCCCTTTCTACCTATCTTACTTTTATAGTATTTATTCCCTCCTGTTGATCTATTGCTATCTGTGTTGCGATGCTCTAGTTTCCGTACCCGTGATATCCCTTGCAGCCTTATATTGCCTTGGACACATCCTATTACCTGTTGTTTGGTAGATAGTTGGACTTGCGCGACGTAGTCGCTTGCTCAAGTGCTGCTGCGTGTTGTCAAATGCCACAGTTGTTGGAGTAGTGCCGCATGTTGATGTTGGAGATGATCATAGTTTTACTTGTCGTATACTTTAATTCCTGTTTAAACAACTAAAATTGAAGTAAGCAGAGGCATCGGTGGGTGATAGAAAATATTTGGTTTCCGAACGCCCACTTGTGTCCCGTAGGACCCCGAGTACTTGATACCTGTTCCTTGATTTATCGCGCTATCCACATCCGGGAGGTATATGGGACCCCAGGCGAGCTTGATTCAGTCTTATTTCTTGGGTCCACAAACTAGTTTGAGGTTTTATTTACGATCTGTACTTATGCCATGCTACTTCAGATTTAAATTGTGCGAGGAGCACCTTTGTCTTTGTTAGGTTCGGGACACGTTTACGCGGTATCGACAAGCCCAGCCACACTTTCGGGATCCCAGTCGTTTACCGCCGTCCACCCAAACCTTGAGTCCATCTCGGAGTAAGCTAGCTTCATTGCGGGATCTACTTAAGGGGTGGCCCCCTGAAATATTTCTGAATCCTGTGATTGTTCAGTCGTGAAAGCCTCGTTGGGTTTTGATTTGGTTTTTCCGAGGTTGATCGAGCGTGTGTTGCTATTGGTGCACCCGGGGTAAAACTTTCTGAAAGCCGTGTCCGCGGATATGGACGACTTGGAGCACAGTATCTCGACCATAGACAAGCATAACTAAAGTTTATTGCTATAAATTTGACTTATAATGACTAGTAATCAGCTTCACTATAATGGAATGGCTAAATAATACTGCCCACAATTGCTTGTTTGGATTGTCGCTTGCGACCATTGTACCTGACTAGTAAGTATTGCAACTACAACGGAATGGCTGAATAAAAGTACCAACAACTGTTGGGTTTTGGGAATTATATCATGCTATCTGTATATGATTAGTAATTGCTGCAACTATAACAGAATGGTCAACTAAAAGTGCCCACTGCTTGCTTTATCAGGATGATTATCTAAACCTGACTAGTAAAGTGCCGCAACTATAACTGAATAAGTAAAACTGCCAACTGTGTGAGTTCCTCGGTTGACTTCCTCGTTTGGTCTCGAGGGGGAAACACCAGGATGGGTTTGTTTGATGGTAGCATCAGGTTGGTTCCGAATAGGTCTTTCTTCCCCCTCTCTGTTTGTCGTCAGTTGTATCGAGTCTCTATAGGTTGTTTAGTGCATGCTGCCGCTGCCGCTCAGTCCACCATACCTATGTAGGAGAGGACCGCCGAATTCTAGCCTCGCGTGTCTTGGCCTCGATCGGCCTCCTCTTTTTCCTTTGCCCTTTGTCGGCACCCCTTTTGTTTAAGCAGGTTTTGAGATCGACGCCGTTAGCAGGGTTACCCTTCCGGCTTGGCCTGGGTAGGGTTATGGACGCCATTGGTTATTCTTCAGGGCTCTTAGTCCCATTTGCATCTTGTCCGTAGTCGGACGCTCTATCTTTTCAAGGTGATTTGGATCTTTGTACCGTATATCTGTATTCTTGACTCATGGAGTCGTGTTGTATATATATATCTGTTCTGTGGGTCCCATCGAGGACTGTTGTGTAATGTTATTACTTCGTTTTCCACCCGCACGAAAGTGCCTGGTGGGCACCTTTGAATCGTTTCTATGCGGGTTTGGCGAGTTTCGCTAAAACTTGCATAGGGCCGATTCTGAGGGTGTTACAACTTAAATGTGTTTTGAATTTGGTTCTTGATGCTTTCTTCTACTTCAATTCATATTTCTTATGTGAGCATCTTCTCAAACTATCAAGCCTAACTTAAAGGCATTAAAGACAAGAGTTTTCTTGAGTCTTGGAAGTTATTACTTCAGTAATGACCTCTCCTTATCCTTTTTGAAAGGGCATGTATGCCCCCATGTGTGGTTTTGGTAATTAATGACAATCTCTATGGACTAATGTGTAAATTGAGTTTCACTTGTAGGTTTGTCCATTGGCATTGCTTGGGCCATGTGTTGGTCTCAAGGTTGAAAGATGAAGAAATGTCCAAGGGCTTTGTGCCATAGGATTCATGAATAAAGAAGGAGCTTGAAGGTTGATCAAGACAAGTGCAAAGAGTTGCATCAAGATGGATCAACCTCAAGAAGGAATGAAGAATGGAAAGCTCAAGATGCGCCATCTCTAGAAGATTTGATGCTTGAATCTTGTCATCCTCATGATCATGGAGTGATGAAGACAAGTTCAAAGAAGAGGTTTCCCCATGAATTATGGGGGAGCAATTTGCAAGTCTTCATCTTCATCAAGCAAGAGCAAACAAGAAAGGTGCTCCCACTATAGAAGAACTAGACGGTCTACATCAAGTTCAAGTGGGATGCTCAAGGCAAAGGTATGTTCTTGATAGATCTTTTCTTCTGCCGGTCTCGTGTTGTTAGTTGGGAGACCGGGTTTAGGATAGATAGCCGTTCTATCAAGAGGGGCTCTCAAGTTGGTGTCTCGTTTGCATTGTTCGGAGAGAGATCAAACCTTTGCATTCATAACATCATCTTTCTTGGTTGTTATTTGTTTCTTGTCCATGAGAGGGTCTAGAGATTGTAGCCATCATCATAACAAGCTCTAGTTCATCAAATAAGGATTTCACTTGCATATCTTATTGCGGTTTTTGATCTTGCGAGTTTTCCGGCTCCACACCTTGGGGGATACTTCACATATATATTCATGGTATTTTCTCACAAGGTGATACCCAATATTTCATTTGGATTCTATTTGTCATTATCTTTCCAACAAAATTGGTTTCATCCCGTTTGGAGTAAGGATGCAATAGTTATTGCATTTCTGGTTTTCTGGTTTCTGGAATTTCCCTGAGCGGAAGTTCCGGCTTCCCATCGGAAGTTCTGCTAGGGCATTTTTGCCGCCAGAAGTTCCGGTTCTTCTTCCGCTCATGTTCAGTATTCTCTCTGTTTGGTTGTTGTATTTTACGGAACTTTAGTCGGATTTTCCACCGGTAGTTTCGCTCCCACCGGAAGTTCCGGCCAGGGACCGTAAGTTCCGCCCAGGCCTAGTTGCCGCCGAAAGTACCGATTGAAATTCCGGCTCTTGTTCCGCTCACATTCAGTAACCTTCTGTTTTGGTTGTGACTATTTGACAGAACTTCTGTTGGAAGTTCCGCTCCCACCGAAAGTTCTAGTGGGTTGACTGTTGGCTGTGTGCCACCGGAACTTCCGGCCTCCCACCAGAACTTCCGGCCATGGTCGCGAATGCCCATAACGGGCAGATCTGGGAGCCCTTTAAAAGGGGCTCCTCTTACCCTTTGTGGGTAATAGCTATTTTCTTGGTTCTTGGATCTCTCTCTCTCTCCAAAATTGTTGACTTTGAAAAAGCTTTCCCTCTCCCCTTTCCCTTCCTATGATTCTTGCATATTTTTGAGGGATTTGAGAGAGGAGATCTAGATCTACAATCCCCCCAAGCTAAATTCCTTCTTTGTGAAGGAATCATTGGGATCTAGATCTTGGAGAGTTTTATGTTCTCCTCTTGTGTTCTTCCTCCCTTATTCCCCCAATAGCTTTTGTAGCTTTGTGGAATTTGGGAGTGAAGGACTTGCCCTTGTATTTGTTGCATAGGTTTGAGTTCTCCTTAGAGATTCGGCAAGTACAATCTTGAGGGCTTGTTACTCTTGGGTTCCTTGGAACCCTAGACGGTTGTGTGGTTGGATTGTTGACCTTTTGTGGTCTTGTTAACCTTTTGTGGTCTTGTAGCCTTTTGTGGCATTGTTGGCCTTTTGTGGCATTGTATCCTTTTGTGGATTTGTTGTTGTGAGCCTCCAATTGAGTTGTGGAGTTAGCCCCAATCTTGTATGGGTTCGGTGACCTCCCTCAAGCGTCCCATAGTGGAGCGAGTGCTCGCCTTTTGTGGTGCGCACTCGGGAGAATATGGTGAGTCTTTTGTGGCGTCGGTGAGTTGCATGCTTCCGCATACGGGGTGAGGCCTTGTGTGGCGTTGGGTGAGCATCTAGCCACCACACCTCGAGGTGAGCCATTTGTGGCGTTCGGAGAGCATTGCGCCATCACACCTCTCCAACGGAGACGTGGCTTCTTTGGAAGTGAACTTCGGGAAACAAATCTTTGTCTCCGCGTCTATCGGTTATCTCTCAAACGAGCCCTTTACTTATGCACTTTACATTGTGATAGCCATCGTGCTTGAAGTATTTATATATTTCTATCACCTTATTGCGTGTATTGCTTAGCATAGGTTGTTGGTGCACTTAGGTGAACCTAGTGGCTAGGTTTTGTGCTCAATAAATTAAACGTTAGTTTTATTCCGCATTTATTTGAGCCTAAACCATAATAATTTTAAAAACCTATTCACCCCCTCTAGGCGACATCCGTTGCACTTTCACTTTTTGTTTGCCTTTTGTGCCAAGAATGACCTCTAATGAGAGGGAAGTAAGATTTGGGGAGTTGCTGTCCCAAAACAGATTTTTGTGCTCCACCATAAAAATTCGTGAGGAGTCTCTGTAAGTCGAATTGAGCTGAAAATTTACGAATAAATCTCCCAGTATGTTAGATAACTTTCGTTAGTTCAACACTTTTTTATTTGAGCAACATAAGGTCTTCGAACAAATCGGTTTCTACCTGCTGGTCTGTTTTGACAGATTTCTGCCATTATTTGCATTTGCTTCTTATTGATTCTTTTCTGGGTTCTTTTTGGGAAATTGAGCTTTTTGAGGGAATTGCTACAGTATATTGTGTTTTTAGTGAAAGTTTTGTTGTTCTAAAGCTAAACCTAAGGGTCTATTATCTTTTGAATATACTAATGTTGCTAATAAAGATTGTGTGAAGTTTTGTATGAAGGAAAATTTCAGGTGTAGAGAAAGAATGATGTAATGAGATGAAGAATGGACAAAAGCTCAATCTTGGGGATGCCACACTGTGTAACCCCAAGAAATATTCAATAGGTACAAGCGTCAAAGCTTGGGGATGCCTAAGGCATCCCCTTCTTCATCAATAAAAAGCTCAGGTCTTTCTAGACACTTCGTTTTTATTGTTTCATGCACTGTTGTGTTGTTCTTGGAACGTCTTAGTTTTCGTTTGCTTTGCTTAGTTGTTTATTTTGCTTGAGTAAGTTGGTTTGATTACAACACACTTCTTTTGGAGATATACACACTCTGTTTCCATTGCCTAGAACACTCTAGTTTTCATTCTTATTGTTCTGTGAGTGTTCACTTTTGCTAGCACTGCGTTTAGCTTTAGTTTTCTTTTGCTTTGTGCTTAGAAATTTTTAGTTCTTCTTTGTGGATTTTTGAGACAAGATCACTGATATTTATTGATTATTATGTTTGTGAGTTGTTTCAAATAAGTTGTTTGGTGTTGGAAAAGAGTAGAAAGTTTCATGCTTATAGTGGTACAAAAGGGAGCTTGTTTTGACTGTGGCTTAGACTTTATCATGTCATGCTAGATCTTGTTTTGACCTTATGCTTAGTGATTATTGTTGTAGCATGACTTGTTCCAAACAATTAGGATTTCTTAATGTGCCTTGAAAGAATCATGCGTTGTTTTAGCATACAAAAGCATAGTATTATGGTATTCTCCTTTGATGATTTGTTTGGGTTGACTTGGCACATGCTCACACCATTTTATGACTATGAACAAGTCACCATAGCATATATGATCATTTAGTCCTTGACTTGTAGTACCACTCTATGCTTTGATTAGTAATGTTTTGTTGCTCTCCATGATTATGGCCATTATTGCTCTCTTAGTTGGTTGCTCCTAGTATTTTGCTATCCTCCACTTGTATGAGTAAGCTCTAATTATGCTTTCAACTCCGAAGAAACCAAGTTATTCCAAACTGTCCACTATAAACTCCTATGCATGGTGTGTTACCCCATTCCAAGTATATTCTTGTTTTCAGCTATCTTCCAATTAAAAAGTATTTTGTTATATGAAAACTTAGTGATTAAAGCTCTCACGAACTTGATGGCACACTTTATATTCTTTTCCCCTAATAAACTTGAACCATTGTGTCATCTATATTGTATATTGTTGCACTTATACATTGGAATTAGCAGAACCGTGCTGTCACGGGGAACGTTTTCAACATTGCACTTGTACTTTGTACACAGTTGATATCATGCTCTTTTGTCTATGGATGTCATCTGTGTGAAATAAAGAGGGAACTTGTAAGTCCATGAAGTATGTATTTTGTGTTAGAGAAACGCCTGCGCCGCTAGCCTAAGCCATGCCTAATCATGGTGGAAACTTGCAGCATCACCATAGTGAGCTATCTATGAAGCATCCTCCATAAAAATCTATGCTTATAGTAAATAAAAATAACGCTGAGATGCTCATTGACTGCTTGCCTTGTCATTTTGGTGATGGGATAGCTCCTGTACCATGTGCAAGGGGTACCCCGTTGGCAGTTCTCTATGATATGCATGTACTTACAATGACAAGAACTTACAGGTGACTGAAGTTGAGTAGCATGAGGTGTGGCCCTCGTATTCAAGGGACTTGAGATTGCCAACTTATAATTTGTCAAGCATATACTCCATCTTTGTTCACTTTCACTTTAATCACTTCAAGATGCTTATGATAGGGGCAATGATGGCTGAAAGCTAACAACTACCATAAATTTTGGAAGATCTTTTTGAAACTTGAAATCCCTGCTTCCCTTTGTGAAGGGCCTGTATTCCACTATTATTTGAGTCTCCACCTTCTACTTTTAGGCACCATTAAAAGAGCATAGTTGCCATTCTGTGTGCAGTGTCCAAAAACTTATTGATTGATGCATATTATGATATTACTTGTTCTTGTGCTACTTGTTTCTAGTCACCCTTGTGAAACTTGAAGGTGTCCTATGCATCTATTTGCTACTCTATGAGGGACAAGCTGAATGCCACTATGCTATGTTTTCTATTTGTCAAACAAACAAACGATTTTCAATGTATGATATTCATGATCTTTGTTTGTATCCTTTCATGTTGCATGCAAAGTTACTTTGTCTTACTGTTAGAACTCCATCTTTCATGCTCATGTTTAGAGTTCTTTGATCTCAGCTTTCAATGCTTGCAAATGGTTAGATCTTGATTTTGATGGTGCATGTCACCTCAAAAATTATTCTTTTTATCACATACCTACTCGAGGACGAGCAAGAGTTAAGCTTGGGGATGCTTGATACGTCGGAAACGTATCTATAATTTTTTATGCTCCATGCTTGTTTTGTATCATTTGTCTTATGCATTGTCTACACTTTGAGGTGTTTTTATATGTTTTCTGGTACTAACCTATTAACAAGATGCCACAGTGCCAGTTGCCTGTTTTTTCTGTTTTTGGTTCCAGAAAGGCAGAAAATCAATATTCTCGGAATTGGACAGGACAAAAGCCAAAGTCAATATTTTACCGTGGGCGTCACGAAGCCAGAAGGGGAGATGGAGAGGTGCCAGATGGCCACCACACCCCGCAGGCGTGGGCTAGGGTGGACCCGCGCCTCGACAGGGTGTGGCCCCTCCAGCCGCCTCCTAGCCTCGCCTCTTCGCCTATAAGAAGCCCCGATGGAGAAACCCTAAATAATCCATCATACTTCCAGAAAAACCTCTGTAGCGCCGCCGCCACCAAAAGGGAGATTCGAGGGACAGAAAGTCTCTATTCCGGCACCCTATCGGGACGGAGAAGTGCCCCTAGAGCCATCTCCATCGATCTCCACCACCATCTCCAACGCCGTTGCTGATTCCCATGATGAGGAGGGAGTAGTTCTTCCTCGAGGCTAAGGGCTATACCGGTAGCTATGTGTTCATCTCTCTCTCTCTCTATGCATGGTTGATGTCTACGCACTTCTATTCTTGTAGATAGTTGTTGGGCCTCCAAGTGCAGAGGTTTGTGGAACAGCAACAAGTTTCCCTTAAGTGGATTACCCAAGGTTTATCAAACTCAGGGAGGAAGTGGTCAAAGGTATTCCTTCTCAAGCAATCCTGCAATCAAGATACAAGAAGTCTCTTGTGTCCCCAACACACCCAATACACTTGTCAGGTGTATAGGTGCACTAGTTCGGCAAAGAGATAGTGAAATACAACTGGTAATGGTGCCAGAAAATAGCTTTGATGGAGCTTAACAGTGAGGTAAATACTAAATCAAGCAAACATGCAACAGATCTAGTAGCAGACGGTGTTTCAATGCTTATAAACAAGGCCTAGGGATCATACTTTCACTAGTAAACACTCTCTCATATAAATATCCTCTCTTCATGATACTACTCTTAACTACTCTCCGGTTGGACACTTTAATCATCGGTAGGGTTATAAGAACACTCCTCAAAGTCCGCCTTCCCCAATCTAGTTAACCCCACACTGTCACCTTGAGCGCTAGATGGTTCCAACAAACACCACAATTTCATAGAGACATCCAACTCCAAATATAAATCATAACAAATATTCAGTCTAGCCAAAGTGCCACACATGGTATGCACGTTGTCACTTTCACACACGTGGCATAGATCTATTAAAGCACAAAGAGTATTTATGTAGACTCAAACCTAAGTGCCACCATGGCGTGCACGCTATCACTTTCACACACATGGGGAGAGCAGAGATCTAATGAAGCACTTTAGTAGCAAGTTATATCTACTTGATTACAAAGCTCATGATCACAATATGACCATGCATAGAGAGAGAGAGATGAACACATAGCTACCGGTAGAGCCCTTAGTCTCGAGGAAGAACTACTCCCTCCTCATCATGGGAATCAGCAACGGTGATGAAGATGGCGATGGAGATCGATGGAGATGGCTCTGGGGGCACTTCCTCGTCCCGGCAGGGTGCCAGAACAGAGACTTTCTGTCCCCCGAATCTCCCCTTCGGCGGCGGTGCTACAGATGTTTTTCTAGAAGTATGATAGATTATTTAGGGTTTCTGGGTCGGAGGCTTCTTATAGGCGAAGGAGGCAAGATCGATGGAGGGCTAGGGGGCCCACACCCCATATGGGCGCGGCTAGGGTGGGACCCGTGCCCACCTAGGGTGTGGCCACCCTGGTGTCCTCCTCCGTCTCGTCTTCGGTTTTCCGTATCGCTCAGGGAAAAATATGAACTTTGGCTTTTATCCCGTCCAATTCCGATAATATTCATTTTTAGCTTTCTGAAACCAAAAACAGTAGAAAACAGGCAACTGGCACTATGGCATCTTGTCAATAGGTTAGTTCCAGAAAGTGTATAAAAATACGTCAAAGTGTAGACAAAGCAAAGCAAAGTAGATACTAAACAAGCATGGAGCATCAAAAATTATAGATATGTTTCCGATGTATCAATGGTCATATTGTGATCATGAGCTTTGTAGTCAAGTAGATCTACCTTGCTACTCAAGTGCTTTAATATATCTCTGCTCTCCCCATGTGTGTGGAAGTGACAGCGTGCATGCCATGGTGGCACTTAGGTTTGAGTCTACATAAATACTCTTTGTGCTTTAATAGATCTATGCTTTTCCCCACATGTGTGAAAGTGACAACATGCATACCGTGTGTATGTCACTTTGGCTAGATTAAATATTTTTTATGAGTTATATTTGGAGTTGGGTGTCTCTATGAAATTGTGGTGTTTGTTGGAACCATCTAGCGCTCAAGGTGACAGTGTTGGGGTTATCTAGATTGGGGAAAGGCGGACTTTGAGGAGTGTTGTTATAGCCCTACCGATGATTAGAGTGTCCAACCAGAGAGTAGTTAAGAGTAGTATCATGAAGAGAAGATATTTATATGAGAGAGTGTTCACTAGTGAAAGTATGATCTCTAGGCCTTGTTTCTAAACATTGAAACACCATTTGCATCTAGATCTGTTGCATGCTTGCTTGCTTTAGTATTTACCTCATCGTCAAGCTATTTTATGGCACCGTTACCACTTGTATTTCACTATCTCTTCGTCGAACTAGTGCACCTATACACCTGACAAGTGTATTGGGTGTGTTGGGGACACAAGAGACTTCTTGTATCTTGATTGAAGGATTGCTTGAGAGGGAATACCTTTGACCACTTCCTCCCTGAGTTCGATAAACGTTGGGTAATCCACTTAAGGGAAACTTGCTGCTGTTCTACAAACCTCTGCACTTGGAGGCCCAACAACTGTCTACAATAATAGAAGTGCGTAGACATCATCGGCCATCACCGGTAGAGGAGTAGGCTGCCCCGGCCATTCCCTAGGTTGAAACCCAAGACTTCCTCATTGATGGGGATATGCCTACCGGGGTATGCCCAGCAGGACGTTTCCTGTTGGCCCAAGATGCCAGCGAGTGGGCCTACAGGACGGCGACTGGATCGAGACTTGGCGAGGACTCAGGCGACTGGAAGCTGGAGGCCCAGAAGCATAGCTAGGCCCAGTCGGACTAGGTCTAAGACCCTCCGAATCCTTAACTAATTCGGTTGTAATCTGTAAACCCTAGCGAGGTGAGCCTATATAAACCTCCCTAGGGTACGCATAGAGGATACGTTCCATCATACACCCAAGCGACTTGCCGCCTAGTCGTCAAGCTCGCCCCTTGTACTCTCTCCATAATACAATCTAGTAGGAGTAGGTCTTTACCCTCCGGGGGGGCGAGCCTGGGTAAAACCTTGTGTCTCCGCCCTCATCTCGCAGCGCAGATGGCTGGCCGCCCTTGCCCCATGTTCCACTACTCGCTACCGATTGCAGCATCTGCCGTGGTCATTCCCACGACAGTGGCGCCCACCGTGGGGACTGGCCGGTCAGGCCGGTGTTCTGCGGCGAGATCCAATCTGCCCATCAACGAGTCGATCGCCACCGGCCGCATGATCGCGACGGCGAGATGCTCCAGATCTTGCCGAGCAGCTACGTCCCGGCGGTGCGACCCATCACGCACAGCGTGATTTTGCCAGTCGGCACGATCAGCCTCTTCGTCGGCCTCACCGACGTCATCGTTTCGGAGGAATCGGCTCGCATCCGCGAGTCACCGCCACGCGAACGGCTCTCTGAGAGCCAGGTCCGCACGGTCCACCGCATCGCCTCCGAGTACGACTCGGCCCACAGCAACGTGACCGAAACCACCGCGGCCACGGACGACGCGACCCTCAACGACGATGCCGATTCAGCGACCCCGGTGTCGGCCGCCGGATCCATCGTCGCCGCATCACCCGCGGGCTCCATCACCCAGGTATCCAACATCGAAGACTTCGAGGTCCCCTCCATCCTTGAGATCTTCGACTTCGACTCCGGGTTGGAGAACTCCGCCGACCTCCACGACGAAACCGGTTGCCACACCGTGACCTACATGGGGACTGACGCCGACCCACCGGAAGACCCCTTCTCCACGTCGATCCCACCAAACGCGACGGCAACGGAGGTCGAGGAACTCCGCCTGCGGCTGGCGGAGGCGGTCCGCAAGGAACAAGCCGAGCGCGAAAAATTTCGCCTCGAGCAGGTGACAGCGCAGGAGCTTTCGCGCTATCACCAACTCTGAATCAGGTCGTGCCTGAACCCTACCATTCAGGGGCGCGCCCTGAACTTCGACGATGAAAACGACCCGGCTCGCTCGGCCGAGCGCGCGATCTGTGAGAACACGCCGCCAGGAGGGAGCACCCGACCCCCACCAGGCATGACGGCCAACGGCGCCCCACCACCACCTAACCGCGCGCCCCCCAGGGACCAACCAAGGATCGTAGTCTCCTCACGAGAGCGGGATGCAAACAACCTCCCGCTATACTCCACCCCAATGGACAATGTCGCCGCGAGCCGAGCAGCAGTCGACAACATCCAAGTCACCGGCGAAGGAGCCCTACAGATCCAGTACACCAAGGCTCTGCTCGCCAAAGCAGTCGAGCAACAAAACATGGGCGCCGACTCGCAGGGTCGGATGTACTCGCGTTCATCGGGCAGCAGGGCGGCCTCGAGCGGCCGCCCAATGGCGGCGAATACCCTCAACTTCCCACCACCCGAGCCCCTGCAGCTCCAACACCGACCCATGAACGCGGCACTCTCCACAAACGACCCACGACCGACGAACAACTTCGTCACCGCCAACGGGCAGCCCGTCGACGCACGCACCCACATCATCAACAACTAGAGCTGGCGCGCACGCCAGCCCGACGACCTGAGGCATACCCTCACCAACCGCCGCAATGGCGAACCACGGGGATCGCTGAGCCGAGTCGGACCCCAGTGCTTCGGACCGATGATCCGAGGCGAAAGATACCCGACGAACTTCAAAGCGCCGAAGGAAGTCGAGAAGTACGACCCCTCGTACGATCCGTCCGTGTGGCTGGACACTTACCTCATGGCGATGGGGATTGCCGGCCACACCGATCTACTTGATGCCCGCTACCTTCCCCTGATGATGGAGGGAGCCTGCAAGGAGTGGATTAACACCCTCCCCGCGGATAGCATCGACACCTGGGAGGAAATGCGCGACGCCTTCGTCAGGCACTTCGAGGGTTCCTACACCCACGCCACCACCATCGAGGACCTGGAGCGATGCGTCCAGGCACCCCGCGAGTCGACCCGCAGTTGGGTCCAATGGTGGCAAGACCTGTGGTATAACGCGGTCGGAATCCACCCGGACACCGCGATCCACTAATTCAAGACCTCGTGCCGCAATGATCCCCTGGTCGCCAATCTCAAGCGAGTGTACAGAACACTCGACAACATACCGGACCTCCTGGAGATCGCAAAGCGGTACGCGGAGGAGGATCCAAACCAAGAAACCGACGATGAGTCGGGAGGAAATCGCCGCACGAACGGCCACAATAACAGGAGGCGACCCGAGCTACGCTACAGCAACACTAGCCTCAACGGCAAACGCCGCGGTGACGGGCGAGTCGACTTCATCGCCAACGCCGGATACGCGTCGCGCGAACCCAAGAGCTTCCGCCGCGACAGAGGCCAGCGCCGCGACGGTGGCAACTACAAGGAAAAGCCGAGGTTCGATCCCACGGCTCTCCTCAACCAACCATGTGTGTTTCATAGCAGGGAAGGGAAGCCCGCCACGCACACGACCGCTGACTGCCACTCTCTCAAGGAGGTCGAGAAGGCACGCCGCATGCGGGAAGACCCCGACAACAACCCGCCAAACGGCGGAAAGTTCGGCAGTGTCGCTGGTTCGCTCCACACCTTCATAGGCTTCAACACGAAGTGCGAGAAGAAGGTCATCGCCCGCGCCGTCACCGTCAATGCGGTGTCCCAGATAGACATCCCCCAGTTCCTCAACTGGCCCGAGCAACCAATCACCTGGAGCCGCGAGGATCACTCGCCACAGATCGAATATCCGGGCCGAGTCGCCTTAGTGGTCAAGCCCAATGTGGGGGACTACTGTGTGGCGCCCCGCCAAAACCACTACTAGAAAATCGCGTTATTTTTGTGCATTGCATCATCATGACCACATGCTCATGTCATCATGCCACATTGCATTTGAGCATCGTCATCATCCTGCATTTGTTTGTCTGAAACTATTTTCGAAAAGCATATTTTGTTTTGTAAATACCCCGCCTTTATTTCAAAATCCAAAACCCGGGTCTCCGGATTATTTTGTTTCGTCTACCAATGGCTTTCAAAAGCCCCGTTTTAAATAATAAAATATTTAGTTTATTTTTAGGGGACAGCCGTACCGGGCCGATCCGACCCAGTCGGCCACCCCCAGTACAAAAACCAGAGCTACCCAAACCTTTTTCTACCCCACCCTATCCTACCCACCCCCAGCCACATCACCCCGACCAATCACCATCCGCCACCTCACTGCATCCCTCCACCTCACCACTCCCTCTCCCCATCCCAGCCACCACCTCACCCCACCATCCACCCTGCAGCCTGGCCCCACCCCGCCAGCCTCTCTCCCGTGCCCACCTGCCCCGCGCGGACCCCACCTCCTGGGATGGACAGACGCGCCCCGTCTCCTTCCTCTCTCCATCAACCACCTCCCCCCGGTAGCGACCCCCACCTCCCGCTCGTCTCCTCGACGCCTCGAACTGCGCTCGCCGCCCTGGATCCCCCGCTGCTTCATGCCTGCTTCCCGCTTCTTTGGAGCTTGCCTTCTCCATCTCCGGCCGTCCTCGCGCCGCCTCGTGGCTCGCCCGAGCCTCCAGCGCCGCTCGCTAGATCCACGCCCGCCGCCCCTGCATCGAACCGCCTCTCGCTTCTTCCAAGATGGCCGCCACCCCTCTTCCTCCCTGGCAGAGCTGCGTCGACCGCCGCTGCCCTCGTGGCCTCCTCCGACCTCGCCAGGCCGTCTCGTAAATGCAGCCGCCGCTGTTCGACGCCCGGCGAGCGCCGGCCCTCCCTGTCCGCAGGTGCGACCCTGCAGCAGCTCGCCACTCACTTCCCGAGCGTCGCCTCATCGTCCGCCTCGTGCACCGGCCGCGCCCTCCCCGTGGTTTTCCTCTCCTCGTCGGCAAGCCTCCCTGGCGTCCTCGCGAGCTCTCGTCATCACAGCCCCAAGGTCGCGCGCCGTCCGCCCGGTTCCTCTCTGCAATCCCCTGTGCGCGTGTGTAAAAGAGGGTGCATGTGCCCGTGTATGTCTCTGTTTTGTCCAGTCTCTGTGTGCTAGCATCACGAGGCCGTTCCAAGATATTCCGAGGATCCATTTACCAGATCGGTGCCAATCCAAGCCACCATCAAGGAACGAAACAAGAACCACAACGCCAACAACAGCTGACCGACAACAAGATCTTCTACACGGAACGCCAAGGTCTCCTTCCCGAACCCGAAGATGCCAAGTTCTTCCTCACGAAAACCGAAGACCCCAAGTGCGAAGACCGAACCTTGGCGTTTTCTTTCTCCTTCCCGGAGTCCGGAGACCCAAGACCGATCCCCTGAACCACATCGAACCAAGATCTCCGAGAACCTCGGGTGCGTCAACATGGAAAACCGAAGACCGATCCCGGCGAACCCGGACCCCATCTAACCCAAGATCTCCGACCCCCGATGTGTGACCCTTTCTCTCGAGCCCTATTTTATAAATTGATACCTATATGAATTGTTGCATATCAACTTGTTCATGCTTGCATACATATTTGTGGGTGTTTGGGGGCCTTATGCCGATTCACCTAAATTAAACATGGAGGCCATAGGTGGGCGAATCTAGTCTAATATTGGCTCCATTTAAATTTTCCTAGCGAATCGATACTATGTTTTGCCTTGTTAAGACAACATTTAAATTGCGGGGCATCTAAACAACATGAACCACCTAATAATTAAATGTCGGGACCCCGGTTCCGCTTGATATTGCCTAATTGCATTGCACCTTGCCATGTCATACATCATACATGCATCATGCCCGATATTTTGCCGTAGTATTAAATAGTCCATCCGGTGTTTCTTCTAGTGCTTTGCTTCTTCACGGATTAGGCCGATGAGTTGATGCGAGTGTCGACCCGATCTTCGGATGAACCTTCAACAATGTTTTCAGGCGAGCATCTCCCCCTTTCTACCTATCTTACTTTTATAGTCTTTATTTCCTCATGTTGATCTATTGCTATCTGCGTTGCGATGCTCTAGTTTTCGTACCCGTGGTATCCCTTGCAGCCTTATATTGCCTTGGACACATCCTATTACCTGTTGTTTGGTAGATAGTTGGACTTGCGTGTCGTAGTCGCTTGCTTAAGTGCTGTTGCGTGTTGTCAAGTACCACAATTGTTGAACAATTGCCATATGCTTTATGTTGAAGATGATCATGGCTTTAATTACTGTTTAATAACTAAAATTGAAGTAGGTAAATGCAGAGGCACAGGTGGGCAATAGATGTTATTTGGTTGTTAACCGTCCACTTGTGTCCCGTAGGACCCGAGTTCTTGACACCTGTTCCGAGATCGAGCGCGCTAACCACAGGTGGGGTGTATGGGCACCCCCATCGATTTAGTACCTGATTCCAAGTACTGTATTGGGGGCCACAAAGTAGTTTGGGGCTTTATTACTATCCTGTACTTATGCCATGCTTTACTGCTTAATTTAAAATTGTGCGGCATGCACTGCTTAGGTCCGTGACACGTTATTGTCGACAAGCCAGTCACACTTTCGGGTTCCCGATCGTTTGACCGTCTACACAAACCCCGAGTCCGTCTCGAGACCGGCCGACTTCGCGGGTAGCTTAGTGGGTGGCCCCATGTACTAGCTTTGGTGCAGGAAACGTCATGACTTAGGCCCCGCCGACATACCGATGGGTGTATATTAACGATCCGCAAAAGGGTCAAGTGCGTGGATACTTTGGTGCACCCTGCAGGTTTAATCTTTTCGAAAAGCCGTGTCCGTGGTTATGGACGACTTGGAGCACAGTTCTCGATCATAGACAACTATAACTAAAGTTTACTGTTATAATTTGACTTGTATCCGATGTGACTAGTAATCAGCTTCACTATAACGGAATGGCTAAATAAAAGTACCAACGACTGCTGGGTTTGGGATATCTCATGCTAATTGTATCTGACTAGTAAGTGTTGCAACTACAACGGAATGTTTAACTAAAACTGCCCACTGCTTATTATATCAGGACGACTCATGCCATCTTTATTTGACTAGTAATTGCCGCAACTATAACAGAATGAATAAAACTGCCAACGGTGTGAGTTCCTCGGTTGACTTCCTCGTTTGGTCTCGAGGGGAAACACCAGGATGGGTATGTTTGGTGGTAGTATCAGGTTGGTTCCAAGTAGGTCTTTCTTACCCCTCTCGGATAGCCGCCAGTTATATCGAGACTCCATAGGTTGTTTAGTGCATGCTGCGCTGCCGCTTCAGTCCACCATACCTATGAAGGCGAGGACTGCCGAATTCTAGTCTCGCTGTCTTGGCCTCGATCTTGACCGCTCTCTTTTTCCTTTGCCCTTTGTCGGCACCCCTTTTGTTTAAGCAGGTTTTGAGATCGACGTCGTTAGCAGGGTTACCCTTCCGGCTTGGCCTGGGCAGGGTTATGGACGCCATTGGTTATTCTTCAGGGCTCTTAGCCCCATTTGCATCTTGTCCGTAGTCGGACGCTCTATCGTTTTCAAGGTGATTGGATGTTTGTACTGAATATTTGCATTCTTGACTCATGGAGTCGTGTTGTATATATATATATATGTTTTGTGGGTTCCATCGAGGACTATTGTGTAATGATATTACTTCGTTTTCCACCTGCACGCAAGTGCCTGGTGGGCACCTTTGAATCGTTTCTACGCGGGTTTGGCGGGAAGCGCTGAAACTTGCATAGGGCCGATTCTGAGGGTGTTACATACTGGCTCCCCAAAACGCTGATGGACGGCGTCAGATCCATCAACATCCTGTACCTGGACATGTTTAGGCGACTGCGGTTCCCGCAGTCGATGATCAAGACGACCTACACCACCTTCCACGACATATTCCCCGGTCGGAAGGCGTACCCGATCGGCAAGGTGACGCTGCCAGTAACCTTCGGCACACCAGCAAACTTCCGCACCGAGCGGATCGTCTTCGAGCTGGTGTCATTCAACAGCCCCTACCACTGCGTCCTGGGGCGTGTGGCATCCCGCAAAAGCACTACTAGAAAATCGCGTTGAATTTGTGCATTGCATCGTCATCATCATGCATCGTTTGCATAAAACTATGTTCGAAAGCCCGTTTTGTTTTTCTAAAACGCCCCATCTTATTCAAACACCGAAAAACCGGGTCTCCGGAATATTTTGTTTTGTCCGCTGTCGGATTGCAAAAGCTGTTGAAAATATATATTTAATTAATTGTTTTAGTGGGGCAGTCGAACGGGCCGAGTAGACCCGAACGACCACCCCTGTTTTAAATCGGTCCAGCTGTACCCGCCCTGCTAAATCCTATTCCTACCAGAGAACCTACCCACCCTCCTTGGCCACATCATCCTCACAACCAGACACGTCACCCGCCTCTCCCTCTACCAATCCCACTGTGCCACATCACCCAACCCCCTCTCTCTCTCCTCACAGCCCCCACTCAACTCACCCAGCCCACCCACACAGCAAACACACACCTAGCACACACGCACCATCCCGCTGTAGCCGCCTGGCCCCACCCGCCTGGCGCCACGCTGCCACGCCCCACGCCAAGACGCCAGCATGGGCCCCACGCGCCAGCCACACTTCTCACCGCGCCAGCCCCGCGCTCCACCTCTCCCCGTGGCCCCGCACTCCCCAGCCCCGTCCCCATCCTCCCTCTCACCCCTGCCGCTTCCTCCCTGGCTGACTCCCAGTAGCCTTGCCGCCGACGAGACCCGCCACATACACGCCCTCGCCTCCGCCACCGCTGCTCCTCCTTCTCCTCCTCGGACACCGCCTCCGCCCCCATCGACCTCGCCCAGGCGCCACCTCGCCCAGCCGCAAGCCTCTGCCCCGGCCACCGCCCGGGCCTCGCTCCTCCCTCCCTGCAGCTCCTCCCGGCCATGGCTGGTTGCCTGACGCCCGCTGCCGCCTCCCCGCTCCGCCCGGCTCGCTGCGCCTGCCTCGCTCCTCGGCACCGCCAGCCTGGCCGCTGCCGCCACCGCCACCTGCCCGGCAGCCTCGCCTCCCGCCAACCTCCTCCGCTCCGGCCAGCGCCGCCGCCGCCCGCCCACCTTCTCCGTCCCAGCCACCTCTCCGCGGTGCTCCCGCAGGCCGTCCTCCCGACGCTCGGCTCACCACGCCGGCTGCTGCCCCGTCGGGACGCCGTCGTCGCCATCCACCTCCTCCGCGGCGGCCAAGCAGCCCTCCGTCGCCAGCGCCTCCTGGGCCCCGCTTCCGCCGTCATGGGCCCCACGCTGCCAGCCGCCAGGCCCTCACGCCGACCAGAGCCCGCGGCCCTCCACCAGCTCCGTCGGCCCGACCCGCCTCGTCGCCCGATCACCGCTCTCGTGCCGGTCGATGTGCTACAAAGCTTGGTGCGTCAAGAATCTCGATTCCACGCGGTCGCGGAAGAACCACGAGCCCAACTGCGAGCACGAGCTCTTCTAGGACGACAAGATCTTCCGACGGCTCCAGCAACTAAACAAGATCGTCCTCGGAAGTGGAGCCACAAACCCCTAGATCATCGAGAGGGGGCCGATGACCTCGGACCAAGAACGTCGACCTGAAACGCCTAGTACTCCTTCATGGACACCGATGAGCGAACCCCGGCGCGTCAAGCTCTCCTTCCCGACCGTCAGGGTCCACGACATGGAATCGCCAGAATCATCCCCAGAACGCCAAGATTGCCACGAGAGCGCCCCGAATGTTGACACCGACTCGATGGCGCGAGCCCGACAAGATCCTCGCAACGGCAAGATCGACCCCGTGAGGCCCGGCAAGACCTTCGCGATGACGAGAACGGCACCGACCCAAGTTCTGCTTCCCGGACATCGAGACCCCGATACGACAAGATCTGCCCCGACACCGAGAACGAGAGAACGATCCCGCTGAGAACGGACCGCCGGACCCTGGACCCTGTCGAACCCCGAACCCCGGAACCCCAAGACCGTCGAGACCCTAATGTGTGACCCTAATCCGAACCCCTATTTTTATAAATGCCAAACATATACAACTTGTCGCATCATAATTGTCTTGCATGCATACATTCATGTGGTTTGGGGGGCCTTATGCCGATTCACCTCATAATTAAATATGGGGCCCATATGCGGGCAAATCTAGCCTTATATTGGTCTCATTAAAACTTGTGTAGCGAACCCGTACTATAATCTTGCCTTGTTAAGACAACATTTAAATTGCGGGGGTTCTAAACAACTTGCGCCATCTAATTAATTGTCGGGACCCCGGGTCCGCTTAATATGACCTAATTGCATCGCACCTTTGCCACGTCATCCAACATGCATGCATCATGCCGATCTTCTGCCGTTGTATTAAATATTGCACCCGGTGTTTATTCTAGTGTTTTGCTTCTTCGCGGATAAGGCCGTTGAGTTGATGTGAGCTTCGCCCCGATCTTCGGTTGAACCTTCGACAATGTTTTCAGGCGAGCATCTCCCCCTTTCTACCTATCTTACTTTTATAGTATTTATTCCCTCCTGTTGATCTATTGCTACCTGTGTTGTGATGCTCTAGTTTTCGTGCCGTGATATCCCCTGCAGCCTTATATTGCCTTGGACACATCCTACTACGATGTTTGGTAGATAGTTGGACTTATGCGTCGTGATCGCTTGCTCAAGTGTGTTGTGTGTCGTCATATGCCACGATTCTGATGTATTGCCGCATGTTGATGTTGGAGATGATTCTAGTTTTACTTATCGCACAATTTAATTCTGTTTAACAACTAAAATTTAAATAAGCGAGAGGCATCGGTGGGTGATAGACAATATTTGGTTTCCGAGCCCACTTGTGTCCGTAAGACCCGAGTACTTGATACTGTTCCTTGATTTATCGCGCTATCCACATCCGGAGGTATATGGGACCCCCCCTGAGCCAGAGCTTGATTCCGTCTTATTTCTTGGGGCCACAAACTAGTTTGAGGTTTTATTTACTGTCCTGTACTTATGCCATGCTACTTATGTATTTAAATTGTGCGAGGAGCACCTTTGTCTATTTAGGTAAGCGGAGTGATTACGCAGTATCGATAGTCCCGATTGGGGATCTGCTTTCGCTTCTGACCATTGTCAAACCTTGAGTCCGTCTCAAGCTTGCTTACTTGCTATGGTGTACTCAAGGGTGGCCCCTGAAATATTTCTGAATCCTGTGATTGTTCAGTCGTGAAAGCCTCGTTGGGTTTTGATTTGGTTTTTCCGAGGTTGATCGAGCGTGTGTTGCTATTGGTGCACCCCGGCCGGGTAAAACTTTCTGAAAGCCGTGTCCGCGGATATGGACGACTTGGAGCACAGTATCTCGATCATAGACAAGCATAACTAAAGTTTACTGCTATAAACTTGACTTATAATGACTAGTAATCAGCTCCACTATAATGGAATGGCTAATTAATACTGCCACAATTGCTTGGTTGGTTGTCGCTTGCGACAATTGTATCTGACTAGTAAATATTGCAACTACAACGGAATGGCTGAATAAAAGTACCAACCACTGCTGGGTTTTGGATCGATCTCATGCTACTTGTATCTGATTAGTAATTGATGCAACTATAACGGAATGGTGAACTAAAAGTACCCACTGTTTACTTTATCAGGACGATTCACTAAACCTGACTAGTAAAGTGCCGCAACTATAACTGAATAAGTAAAACTGCCAACGGTGTGAGTTCCTCGGTTGACTTCCTCGTTTGGTCTCGAGGGGGGGAAACACCAGGATGGGTTTGTTTGGTGTTAGCTTCAGGTTGGATCCGGATAGGTCATTCTCACCCCCTCTGATAACCGTCAGTTGTATCGAGTCTCTATAGGTTGTTTAGTGCATGCCGCTTTTGCCTCGATCCACCATACCTATGTAGGCGAGGACCGCCGAATTCTAGCCTCGCCGTGTACTGGCCTCAGTACTGACGCTCCTTCTTTTTTTTTCTTTGCCCTTTGTCGGCACCCCTTTTGTTTAAGCAGGTTTTGAGATCGACGCCGTTAGCAGGGTTACCCTTCCGGCTTGGCACAGGCAGGGGTTATGGGCGCCATTGGTTTTTCTTCGGGCTCTTAGCCCCATTTGCATCTTGTCCGTAGTCGGACGCTTCATCTTTCAAGGTGATTTGGATCTTTGTACCCGTATATCTGTATTCTTGACTCATGGAGTCGCTATATATATATATATCGCATGGGTCCCATCGAGGACTGTTGTGTAATGTTATTACCGTTTTCCACCCATACGAAAGTGCTGGTGGGCACCTTTGAATCGTTTCTATGCGGGTTTTGGCGAATTTTGCTCAAACTTGCATAGGTCCGATTGAGGTGTTCTGAGTGGTATCAGAGCTCAGCAGTTGCGATACCCCACAAGTCCAGCCTGTAGGATAACCTAGCTAACGACCGAAGTAGAGTGTCCAAACTAATTTCGAAAAAATCGGTTGGATAGTTCTGATTAGGTCTGATTTTATTCCTTACCCCTCTGCTACTCTCCTCTTACCTCTACGTGTTTTGAATCCGCTCTCGTCCCTTTCTTCGAGTCCAGGAATTCTCGTGGTTGGGTTTCTGTCGTACCTTTAGGGTTTCGCTTCCTCCTTTGGTAACGGTGTTCTACCATCCGGTGTTCAAGCTGCTGTTACCACCGTATTTTGGCTAAAGATGGAGATGGGCCGTGATCAAGATGGGCTTAGAAGATACATATATTCAACGTGTTGTTGGATCGGCCTAGTGCGTAGATTTGGGCTGAATTGCCCGTGTATCTTGTATCATAGTAGGATTCGTGTTTGTTTAGGTTCCGTTTATGTTTAGGTAAAGATAGAGTTGTAGAGTTATTCCAAAAGTAGAGAGTCTCCGGACTATAAATATGTACCTAGGGTTATTGAAAGAAAACAACAACCACGTTCACAACAAACACAATCTCGGCGCATCGCCACCCCTTGTTCTTAGGGTTTCTTTCGGGTAAGTGCCATGCTGCCTAGATCGCATCTTGCGATCTAGGCAGTATCTACTTATTTCGTTACCCGGTTTTACTCGTACTGAAGCGTTGTTGATGGCGAGTAATACCATTATCATAGATTGTTTGAGGCTAGCATCGTTGCTTTTTCATTACTATCATCGAAGTTATGCTGCCTCTAGCTATCTCGCTGCCCTTGCACCGTGTCCCAAAGTGCAAGGGTAGCACCTTGCTTGGTCTTTATTTAGTCGAGTCGATCTGTTATAGTTGTGCCTTGTTCGTCAAGGTTTAGTTTAATATCTACGTAATCAGGCCTTACAAACGGGTTGAACGATCCGGTAATGCATAAGGATGTGGCTTATTCGTTCTAGAGAGGATGTTCCGGTAATTGGCTTTATGTTGGTTATTAGGCCTCCTCTAGGGTTGATATTCTTCATCTTTTGTACGTACTAGGCTCAATTACGCGTGGGGCGTTCGATTCGTGGTGAAAACGTTAAACTATCGTAGATCGACTTAACTTGTAGTGATCAAGCAAAACCCCATGTTATCATAAATCTAACGCAGAACCATGGGGCAATCGGCTTTAGGAGCCGATTTACAGGGAAACCTGGGAGCCGATCACGGCTCGAATTTTACGTATACTTGTTTATCATGCGGAAATCAATCGGAGCAATCCTCACCTTCGACCAGGTATAGGTCGGTGGCATCTCGAACCAAGCCGGGGCGTGCGAACTTTGCGGGCCGTCGCGAGGGACCGAGCCCCAGCGATCTGGAGCCTCCGGCTCTCCGTGTTGTCGATCGCTGCTCGCGGTGGGTTTTGGCAGGCAACACATTCGCACGCCGGTGGGACATTCAACAACGTCTACATCAACACCCGACGCTGCGATGGAGAACAGACACATCACTTACGACGATCTGCTGGCGAGCACAAGGCCAAATGACGAGATTAAGGCCCTCTTGAGGAAGACCTCATCGGCTCTTTTGAGAGGACCCGTCGCACGGCATCGGTGGAAAGGGTTCTCCCGAGGCGCTCTCAATGAGGTGGATCATCTGTTCCCGGAGGCGCACGGGCTCTACGACAGAAGTCAACTACATGGTGGCTCATTCCTTGCACCGCCATTCGAGAGCCAGTGAACGCTTTCGGCGGGTCGCGGTCGCGTAGTCCAGAGATCATGAAGCATCGTACTCCCGTCGGGACCTACTTTAGGGACTCACCGGAGAAAGACCGCTCCAGACCAGACCGCGGATCCCGTTCGCACTTGCCGCTCCAGAACCGCCGGGGGCAGCGGCTTACGTCGGCTACAAGGCTGGAGGCGACCCAGGCGATTGCCAATTCCTGTTCGAGCCACCTAAGGGGATCCCACGGATATATATGCGCCTACGTGCGGACTGCAATAACGACGCACCAAAGCAGTTGCAACCGCGAGTTTCTGGCAGGAGCCCTGGGTCGATCTTCCGGGCGGGCGTCCGAGCAGCGATGGCTGGGATGGACGCTGACAAACAGGCGTGGCTAGCCAAGTATGCCACTGGAGCAAGTCATGAGAGTCTAGCCCCTACAGCTCAAACAGTGGAGCAAATCGGCACCATCTGAGGACGGTTCGGCCGTCAAGAGAAGGACAATCGGCTATTCAAAGCCGTACCCCAGTTTGATCTGATTCCGCTGCCACCCAAGTATAAGCTCCTGAGTTCTCAAGGTTCGTGGTCGAAGGGTCAAGCTCGATCGAGCACATAAGCCGATACGGCACAACTAGGCATGATTTGACATCGGATCGGATCGCGTAAGATTCTTTTTGCAATCTCGGAGGACCAGCCTTTGGGTGGTACACCTCACTACCACGATTCAATTCATACCGAAGCAATGGAAGAGCGGTTCCACGTCGATACCATTCGAGCTCTTGGTGGCATTGCGGACTTGGCGCAATGCGGCGAGGAGAAATCGTGGCGAGTACATCCGGTAACCAGACTGTCAGAACCGATGTTACTCGGCTCGCTTAGCGAGAAGGAAGCGGTCGAGCTGGCGATGTTGGGTCTCGGCACCGTCAAGGACTGGCGTTCGGTGAGTACAACTCATTGGCGCACATGGCCCGGCGATGTATGAGCAGCGTCACCGAGTTGTACCAAGATAAATTTAAACGTCCGATAAGCACGGTCGACGCAGAAGAAGAAGATCCTCGCAGGACCGTGGAGGTGGCCGTGTGAATGGGCTCGGGCGGATCCGTGGCGCAAATGGGTGAAACAGCAAGGGCCTGCGAAAGGTTCGACCGATGTGAGCAAAGCGGCAGATATTCGATCTCTTTGAAGGAGAAGCGGTGAGGTTACCGAAGGCCACAAAATCCCTACGGCTCGAGAGATGAGCGGAGACCATCTGCAAGTGGCATCATTCGTTCACTCACACCACCAACGAGTGCAAAGAGCTTCCGCCAAATCCAAATGGCGATAGAACAAGGCCGTCGATCCTTGGGATTCGCCATGAAAGTGGACACAAACCCATTTCCGGCGTCAACATGGTGGAACTCGATCGCTCCAAGACGTAAGCTAGATTTCTCGTTGCGTTAACATGGCGGTCTGGATACCACCATGACACGTACAAGGAGGACGGTGGTCGCTCTCGGGGCAAGGAAAGAAAGGAGGCTAGTCCATGCGACCGGCCACGGTGACAAAGACTTAACAGAGGAACAAGTGAGGAGAGTGCGATATCGAAGCCACATTCCGCATCTCCTTAACAAGTATGAGCGCGATGACCAACGTCGCCAAGACGACAGAGGACGGAAGGTATGAACACCTTACTAGGGACCGTCGAAAGAAGGAAGGCGCAGATAGGCATTGGGATTGTCCTTTCTTCAAGTATTCTGGGCGAGGAATGAGCCGATTGCCTACAGTCGACAACTGCCCGGAATGCAATCAGCAGAAGGAGGACACGAGGCCAGTGTCAGTATTCAAACGCCTAGGGCCTCTTCCGTACCAGAGCCGTCACAAGGAGTCCGCTCGAGCAGGAGACCTCGAGAAGCCAAAGGATGAAAAGGTCGAAGACAGGTATCACCGTCCAAGGTGGTGCCCCGACGGACTCAGACACACCCAGAAGCGTAGAGTGCAGCGACTGCGTAACTTAGAGGAAGCTGAAGCGCAGTATCTCCACGCTTTGAAGAAAGCACGGCCTGATCTGGCCGTCAAAGTGAAGCAGGCTGTGGAAACGGAAGACCGCCCGACCAGGAAAGAGTGGCGCCCCAAACCGGTAAGAGCCGACGCAAAGACATCGGCTAGCACGAACATGGTGTTCGTGCTCCCGTCAGAATTCTGCGCGCCAAGAACCGATGAGCTACCCGTGGCACAACTTGACTGCGGCCCACGGCCGATTATCTTTGAGAAGCCACGTGAGAAGGGTTACAAACATCTGAAGGCCCTGTACCTGCGAGGTTACATCAATGGGCAACCTGTCAGCAAGATGTTGGTGGACACCGGAGCGGCAGTCAACATCATGCCATACTCCATGCTACGACGTTTGGGACGCTCCACTGCAGATATGATCAAAACCAACGTCACGTTGAGCGACTTCAATGGTCAGTCTTCGGGAACACAAGGTGTGCTGAACGTGGACTTGACAGTGGGCAGGAAAACCGTACCCGTCATTCTTCGTCGTGGACAGCAAAGCACTTACTGTCTTGCTAGGAAGGATTGGATTCACGCTAATTGCGCATCCGTCCACAATGCATCGATGCACGATCCGATGGGATGGAGGCATGTAGAGGTCATCCACGCAGCGATTCTATCGAGATCTCCATAGCTGGCATGAGCGTGCAGGAAGCGGAAGACCAAGAGCCGATCTCTGGAATCAATCTAGACGGCTGCGAGCGTATTGAAGCTACAAAAAGCGGGTGAGGCTGGTCTTATCCACGGCCTTACAGTAGAAGAGCCCACGATCATCCGTGGCACGGCGATCCCTGCGATCGGCCACAAAAATAAAAGGCAGCGATCATCGACAAGCGGTTCATGTAGTCGTAGCGAGAGATGCTCGCCCATAAAATAATAAGGTGTAAACCGTCCTTGACGATGCAAGCAAAAGGGGCGATTCAGCGATCGCCCAAATTATTTTTGTTGTCCTCACCCATCGTTTGCCCTGTGTTTAGCGTCGATTTGACAGGTGACGGAAAGCTAGGGTACGGGTTTACATCCGCTGATGAGCTAGAAGAGATCGACATTGGTGACGGAAAGCAAGAATGTGCTTTCCTGGGAGCGGACGACCAAAGAGCCGATATCTCCAATTCCTTGAAGGATTCGGCTCGGGGGGCACCTAAACGGATAAGAAATTCCAAGGAGTTCCACGTGGGGATCCGGTGTGAAATTCAATATGTACATGATCGGGAGGCGGGCGTAAAGTTCCCAGTGGCAGGCGTAAAGTTCCCAGTGGCAGTCAACGGACAATACCTCAAGAAATATCTTCCAAACATGCGGGAGGTTGGACAGTAAAACTGGAAGAGCCGTTACATGAAATCGGCTAGGTAAAGACACGAGAAATGATGGACAGTAAAAATATGGGGGCCGATGCTGAAAATCGGCCGAATAAAAAACAAAATACATAGTCAACGCACGGTCATCGACTCTGAAGGTTCACACATAGTACAAACAGGTGCTAGTTCAGCTGTTGAAGAAATTCTTCGAAGGCATGAAGGGCGTCAGCACGGACACGATCCACCTCGGCGATCTCAGCTTCGTCATCTTCGTCCTTACCCTTCACCAGTTGCTTGCTCAGGGCACGTATATCTGCCAGGTCGGTCTTCAGTTGAGCTTTAAGGCCTTCCGCCTCGTTTTGGGAACAGGCTATGGATTCTTCCTTGTCACGAATGAGCTGTTTGGTCATCCGGACCTTCTCCTCAAGATCTTCCAACTCCCTTTTCAAGGATGCGAGCTCGGCGTTACTGACGGAGGTGTCCGTTTTAGCATCTAGGGACGCCTTCTTCTCGTTGAGTTGCTGACATCTGCCTGCAATGTCGGCCTTCAACGGAAGTTGGGCATGGCGCAGGTTGATCCTTTCACGAGCCGACCTCACCTGTGGCCCGAAGAAGGACAAATTTGCAACTGCCCAAAGCTTCACCTGCAAAACTACTAGGAGATGGCCCTGGAGTTCGGCAAGGGCGCTCTTCACTCCCTCAGAGCCCTCGATCAACTCCTCAATCGGGGAGGACATCAAGTTTTGAAGACGCCGAAATTGAGGTAGAGCGGCCCCAACTTGTGGCTCAGTGGGGGCAACGGAGGGAGTTGGTTCGATGGATTCAGGGTCAAACAACAGCAAAATTGAAGGATCGCAACTCTGGCAGCCAGAAAAGCGTTAGTATCTCGTCCAAACATGCTAAAACGAGCCGAAAGAACCTGAACGTACCTCTCCTAAAGTCAAGGGGATGTCTGAGGAGGAGACCATCGGGTCATGTGTGGTTGCTGGAGGCTGGACGAGATTAGTAGCCGGTTCACCTACGCCTTCGGAGGTTCCTAGATCCGGCGTTGGCACTGCCTCAGCTGTCTCGCCGAAGATGCCAGTCATCTGCACGAAGAGTGTTCTCAGCAGTATAAGTAAATTGGCAGACGAAAAGGGAACAAGCATTAAAGGACGGGGGGCGGTTATTGAAACCTCCTGGCTCGACGAAGAAGCTTGTTGTCCTTTACGAGTTCTCTTAGGACCCTTGAGATGGCCCGCCTCACACAGTGCTCGGGCGGCAGGTTCAGGAGCTGACCGTTTTCTGGAAGCCGATGGTGGTGAATCTGGCTGGTTCGGTGTGATGGTTTTCTCGGAATCCGTTGGGCCCAGTTCTCCTCGACTAATCTGAGTATCCTCACTGGAGGTATCTTCAGCAGCCCTTTGCAAGAGGGGAGCCAGTAAGTGTAAACATGTTTGCAAGAATGGAAGAATGACGAAGTTCGATCAATGCCTGAATTAGCTTACATGCGAGCTGTCTGGGGAAGGGCTCCGGCGCCTCAAGGTCTTCCTAGCAGCTACCTTTCTCACCGTCGTCCTAGTTTTAGTCGGGATTCAAGGCGGTAACTTAGGAGTTCTTGGTTTCTTGAAGCGATGGCGGGCTATCGGCTGTTTCTGCATTATAACCTTTTTCAGAGGCGGCGAGTCTTTGCAGAAAAGAACCACAGGAGCTGGAGGGAAGAACTCGAAGATGGATCCGTCGCTATGTGTTGGCTCAGGACCCTCTTGTTGCTGCAAGAAGAAGAATGAATTAGTAACAGGATCAATTGCAAGCTGCATCTGAATTTGCAGTAGTAGTACCTGTTCCACGGGGATATCGTAGTCAGCGTCAAGCTGTTTCAACAACGGTCCCAGAGCCCTCCTGAAGGCATGAGTTTTCCACATCATCCACCAGTCGTCGAAGCCGTCAGTTGACGAAGAAAAGGTGAGGTCGTTCGGAACAGGGATGGGCAGAGCATCGAAGAAAGAGTAACACCTCTGACTGGTGAGAGGATCAGGCAGGTCGGCTCTACACTCCGTAAGTTGATGAAGAAAGAAGTGGGGGGCTACTTGCCCGAGGCCAAATTGACGAGCCACCACGACTGGTTGGTAGAATTCGTACCCGGGTTTGATTATCCGATTAGATGTGCTCATGCCAGGGAAGGAAGCGAGGACGAATAACGGTGGAAAAGAGTTGCCGAGTGCTAGTGTCATCGGCAAAATTGTCCAGACTGAAGGAGAGTGGATTCTCGAAATGTTACCTTCTTCCATGTAGGGAAGAAGTTGGGGTTGTCGAGCCTTGGAAAAGATCTTGAACCATTTTGGCGCCTCTTGAGGGTCGGTTCTTACTGGCATCGATACAAAGCTTGGCCATAGCGGTGCATCGGATTTGCTTCCCTTTAACATCGGGAAGGAACAGCTCGCCAGAAGGGAAAGTCTGGGATGAGGTTTTGGAATACAGTGAGCCCAATGGATGAACCACCAAGGTCCACCTGCTCGATTGCTATGCACGAAAACAGCGGACATCAACCGGAGATACCGATAGACCTCTCCAAGGAACAGTTTCCCGACGCCAAGTTGAGTACCTTTGGCTAGTTCGTAGGCCAAGGAGAGATAGTTCTTGGTGGGAGCCAGGGAAGGGCCACAGAAGATGAAATGCTCTAGCCAGAAGTTGAGGAAGGTTGTATGTTCTTTCTAAAGCAGGCCCTTTGTTTTCATATGACGGTGGAGATAAGCACCCAACTATGATCTGTTTTGGAGGGAGTTTGTAGGGGACTGTGGTCAGTTTGAAAGCAGAAGGGCTGGGCGATGTAACATCCAGACCGGTAATCATCACCACGTCTAGTAAGGTTGGTGACATAGGGCCGTGGCCGAACATAAAACAATTTAGAGCATCAGACCAGAAGTAGCCGATGGTTTTGAGAAGATTCTCGTGTTTCTCAAGAGGAGACAACGATAGATGCAAGGCATCGGCTATTCCCAAAGTTTCCCATTGGGATTGGTAAGCTCTAGCTACTCTACTAAACCAAGAAACCCAATGTTCGGGATTAGGCCAGCTCATAGCAGTCGGCCCAAGAGTTCAGATCTAAGTCTTGGCTTCGAAGGGATTCTATTTGCTTCATAAGAAATCGATGGGCAGGATCGAATCAGACGAGGACCAAGACAGAGGGAATTTGGGAGAGAAGGATGCGGCAGCAGGATGTCTGAAACCTAGAAAATTTAATAGCAGAATAAAGGCATTAACTCAGATGTTCGCCATCAAGTTCTTACATTGCGTTCAGACTGCGAAGGGTAGGCGTACCTTCAGACCGGAGACCTCTGGATTGGTGTTGGACGATTCTGCCATCTGGTTGGCCGGCGGAGATGGATCTGTGCGGGGTAAGAAGCGAAGGTTCTTGTTGCTATGAGCTCGATCTGGTCGGTAGGCAGTTGGGGATCTAGGCCGCCCTTTTTGAAGAGAGCCGCAGGTTACCGTTTGGGGCTAGGAGGTGGCCGTTTGGGTTTGCCTAAATATGCGGCTGAGTTGACCTTGTCAACAGTTTGGGGAAAGCCGATGTGCATCGGCTCTTTGAGTAGTAGCTTGGTGGACTGTGGAAACATGACCAAGTGAGAGCCGATGCGTTGCTATCGGCTCCTGGAAAATCGACTTATTTATGATATCGACAAGATTTGGGGCGGAAGGACAATCTGCGGGAAATGGCTTTTTCATTCATTCATTCAAAAGCGGATGGCTTACAAGCAACTGACAGATTACAAAAGGGGATCTACCACTACTACGGCTACTACTACTACTGATTCCTAATCGAGGCCGAGGTAAATCGTCGGCTGCCGTCGTCTTGTGCGCTATCCTCAACCTTTGCTACGGCGTCGTCTTCCTTCTGTCACCGAAGAAGTCGGCGAGGGCCTCCTCGTCTCGTCGTCGTCATCCTCTGGACCGGCGGAAGTACTTCACCGGCTGGTACTCCTCGGAGGAGGTATCCTCCTCTTCCTCTTCTTCTTGAATCGGCGCCGTCCCGGGACATAGCGTCATCAAGCCTTTGTCCGCCTCCAGTTCCCCATCGGCGAGGAACTGCAGGTCCTCCTCGCCGTAGGTCATGGATGCGTCATCCTCTGACCAGACAGCGAAGTCCCAACCCCTCTCGTCCCACCATTGTGGGGCGAGAGTGTTGTACGCCACCATCGGTGGATGCTCTGGCGTCGGCTCTCGGTCGCTCATCGAATTGGAGGCATGGGAAGACAGACCAGAGGAAGCAGAGGAGGCCATGGCGAAAGAGGGTTTTTTCGGCGAAGGAAGAGGGTTTTCTGGCAACTGGAGGAAGATGGGGACTGTGAACTGTTCAGGCTGATTTAAATAAAGGGAATAGTGGACAGACGGTTCAATGCCATAGCGGTTTCCCAGTTACCGCCAAAATCGTCAAATCACGCTGCGCAGGAGTTGAGAAGACAGGCATAATGATGAAGGGTAGCGTGGCTTTGTTACGCCGCGATACAGCGTGAGCCGGTAAAGAAAAAAAAAAGAGGAGAAGAAGAGGAAAAAACACACAGAGTGGTTTTGGAATTATCATTGCCAAAACCAGGGGGGCATGTGTTACCACCGTATTTTGGCTAAAGATGGAGATGGGCCGTGATCAAGATGGGCTTAGAAGATACATATATTCAACGTGAGATTTGGGCTGAATTGCCCGTGTATCTTGTATCATAGTAGGATTCGTGTTTGTTTAGGTTCCGTTTATGTTTAGGTAAAGATAGAGTTGTAGAGTTATTCCAAAAGTAGAGAGTCTCCGGACTATAAATATGTACCTAGGGTTATTGAAAGAAAACAACAACCACGTTCACAACAAACACAATCTCGGCGCATCGCCACCCCTTGTTCTTAGGGTTTCTTTCGGTAAGTGCCATCTTGCCTAGATCTCATCTTGCGATCTAGGCAATATCTACTATTCGTTACCGGTTTTACTCGTCTTGAAGCGTTGTTGATGGCGAGTAATACCATTATCATAGATTGTTTGAGGCTAGCATCGTTGCTTTTCATTACTATCATCGGGTTATGCTGCCTCTAGCTATCTCATTGCCCTTGCACCGTGTCCCAAAGTGCAAGGGTAGCACCTTATGGTCTTTATTTAGTCGATTCGATCTGTTATAGTTGTGCCTTGTTCGTCAAGGTTTAGTTTAATATCTACGTAATCAGGCCTTACAAACGGGTTGAACGATCCGGTAATGCATAAGGATGTGGCTTATTCGTTCTAGAGAGGATGTTCCAGTAATTGGCTTTATGTTGGTTATTAGGCCTTCTCTAGGGTTGATATTCTTCATCTTTTGTACGTACTAGGCTCAATTACGCGTAGGACGCCCGATTCGTGGTGAAAACGTTAAACTATCGAGATCGACTTAACTTGTAGTGATCAAGCAAAACCCCATGTTATCATAAATCTAACGCAGAACCATGGGGCAATCGGCTTTTAGGAAACCTAGGAGCCGATCACGGCTCAATTTCTGATATACTTGTTTATCATGCGGAAATCAATCGAGTAATCCTCACCTTCCCGACCAGGTATAGGTCAGGTGGCATCTCGAACCAAGCCGGGCGTGTGCGAACTTTTCGGGCCGTCGCCCGAGGACCGAGCCCTGGCAGTCCTGGAGCCTCCGGCTCTCCGTGTTGTCGATCGCTGCTCGCACGGTGGGTTTTGGCGAGCAACAAGCTGAGAATCGTGCTTTGTGGTACCATTCTTTGTTCCTTGGTTGTGCTTCCGGTGTTTCCCGACGCGACGACATCATCTACGCCAGATCCGATGCATATTCTGCATCACTCCTTTGTTTCCAAACCTCATTTGTCGAGATCTTCAGTCTGATTCCGAGAATGGTTGCACTCTTTTCTACTGATTGTGCAGAGTAATAGTTTGGGTGCGTGATGGATTGGCCCCCATGCCGACTACCCTTTCTATTCGCTTTTGTACATTGAAGTGGATGAGAATGCATCGGTTCCCTCTTTCCACGGAAGTTAGAGGTGGCTTTATTTGTTGATACCTCTACCTCCGACCTTTTGATCCCGGAGTGTTCCCTCGACGGTCACGGACAACGACCCTTTGTTGGTGGTGTCGCCGTTTTCAATATGAAGGAGGAACCATCGTTAGTGGTGTCGCGAAGATCTACACGAAGTGAGAAGACGCAGATCGCCGACCTTCCTTCCGGTACCATGAGGCGGATCTCGAGGGCGAGATCCATTGTTAGTGGTGTCGAATTGTGGCATCCCGCAAAACCACTACTAGAAAATCGCGTTGAATTTGTGCATTGCATCGTCATCATCATGCATCGTTTGCATAAAACTATGTTCGAAAGCCCGTTTTGTTTTTCTAAAACGCCCCATCTTATTCAAACACCGAAAAACCGGGTCTCCGGAATATTTTGTTTTGTCCGCTGTCGGATTGCAAAAGCGCTGTTTGAAAATAAATATTTAATTAATTGTTTTAGTGGGGCAGTCGAACGGGCCGAGTAGACCCGAACGACCACCCCTGTTTTAAATCGGTCCAGCTGTACCCGCCCTTCTAAATCCTATTCCTACCAGAGAACCTACCCACCCTCCTTGGCCACATCATCCTGGCCAACCAGACGCTGACACGTCACCCTGCCTCTCCCCTCTACCAATCCCACAGCCACATCACCCCCCTCTCTCTCTCCTCCAGCCCCACTCAACTCACCCACCCACACACCACAAACACACACCTAGCACACACGCACCCATCCCAGCGCCAGCCGCTGCCTCAGGCCCCACCACCTGGCGCCACGCGCCAGCGCCCCGACGCCGCCATGGGCCCCACGCGCCACACTTCCCACACCCCACTGCGCCCACCTCTCCCCGTGGCCCCGCACTCCCCAGCTCCGTCCCCATCCTCCCTCTCACCCCCGTCGCCTTCCCTCTCCCTGGGCGACTCCCAGCCTGCCGCCGCCACGAGACCCGCCCAGCCTCCGCCCCTCGCCCTCACTCCGTGCTCCTCCCCTTCTCCTCCTCGGCCACCGCCCTCCGCCCCATCGACCTCGCCCAGCGCTCACCTCAGGCCGCCCGGCCCGCCCGGCCGCTCCCTCCTCCCTCAGCTCCTCCGGCCCGGCCGCTGGCCTCGGCCTCCCTCCGGCCGCCTCCCCCGCCCGGCCCCTGCCTCGCCCGTCCTCGCTCCTCGGCAACCGCCTCGCTGCCCGTGGCCCGCTCCTGGCCGCTCACCACCCGGCCCAGCCTCGCCTCTCCCGCCAACCTCCTCCGCTCCGCCAGCAGGCGTGCCGCTTCCGCCATCTCCGTCCAGCCACCTCCTCCCATGGTGCTCCGTCCGCAGCCGCCGTTCCTCCGGCGCCCGTCCCCCGGCCGCTGCTGCCCGTCGGGGCGTCGCCGTCGCCATCCACCTCCTCCGCGCCGGCGCGCCCCAGCAGCCCCTCCGTCGCCAGCGCCTCCTCGGGCCCCGCTTCGCGCCCATGGGCCCCGTCAGCCCAGCCCGCCGTACCTCGCCGACCCGCAGAGCCCGCGGCCCCTCCACCAGCTCCGTCGGCCCGACCCCGCCTCGTCGGCCCCAGTACCGCCGCTCTCGTGCCAGTCGATGTGCTACAGGTGCCGTGGTGCGTCAAGAATCTCAGTACCACGCGAGTCGCGGAAGAACCACCAGAGCCCAACCTGCGAGCACACGAGCTCTTCTAGGACGACAAGATCTTCCGACGGCTCCAGCAACTAAACAAGATCGTCCTCGGAAGTGGAGCCACAAACCCCTAGATCATCGAGAGGGGGCCGATGACCTCGGACCAAGAACGTCGACCTGAAACGCCTAGTACTCCTTCATGGACACCGATGAGCGAACCCCGGCGCGTCAAGCTCTCCTTCCCGACCGTCAGGGTCCACGACATGGAATCGCCAGAATCATCCCCAGAACGCCAAGATTGCCACGAGAGCGCCCCGAATGTTGACACCGACTCGATGGCGCGAGCCCGACAAGATCCTCGCAACGGCAAGATCGACCCCGTGAGGCCCGGCAAGACCTTCGCGATGACGCGAAGCACCGACCAAGTTACCTTCCCGGACATCGAGACCCCGATACGACAAGATCTGCCCCGACACCGAGAACGAGAGAACGATCCCGCTGAGAACGGACCCGTCGGACCCTGGACCCTGTCGAACCCCGAACCCCGGAACCCCAAGACCGTCGAGACCCTAATGTGTGACCCTAATCCGAACCCCTATTTTTATAAATGCCAAACATATACAACTTGTCGCATCATAATTGTCTTGCATGCATACATTCATGTGGTTTGGGGGGCCTTATGCCGATTCACCTCATAATTAAATATGGGGCCCATATGCGGGCAAATCTAGCCTTATATTGGTCTCATTAAAACTTGTGTAGCGAACCCGTACTATAATCTTGCCTTGTTAAGACAACATTTAAATTGCGGGGGTTCTAAACAACTTGCGCCATCTAATTAATTGTCGGGACCCCGGGTCCGCTTAATATGACCTAATTGCATCGCACCTTTGCCACGTCATCCAACATGCATGCATCATGCCGATCTTCTGCTGTTGTATTAAATATTGCACCCGGTGTTTATTCTAGTGTTTTGCTTCTTCGCGGATAAGGCCGTTGAGTTGATGTGAGCTTCGCCCCGATCTTCGGTTGAACCTTCGACAATGTTTTCAGGCGAGCATCTCCCCCTTTCTACCTATCTTACTTTTATAGTATTTATTCCCTCCTGTTGATCTATTGCTACCTGTGTTGCGATGCTCTAGTTTTCGTACCCGTGATATCCCCTGCAGCCTTATATTGCCTTGGACACATCCTATTACCTGATGTTTGGTAGATAGTTGGACTTGCGCGTCGTAGTCGCTTGCTCAAGTGCTGTTGTGTGTCGTCATATGCCACAGTTGCTGATGTATTGCCGCATGTTGATGTTGGAGATGATTCTAGTTTTACTTATCGCACACTTTAATTCCTGTTTAACAACTAAAATTGAAATAAGCAGAGGCATCGGTGGGTGATAGACAATATTTGGTTTCCGAACGCCCACTTGTGTCCCGTAAGACCCCGAGTACTTGATACCTGTTCCTTGATTTATCGCGCTATCCACATCCGGGAGGTATATGGGACCCCCCTGAGCCAGAGCTTGATTCCGTCTTATTTCTTGGGGCCACAAACTAGTTTGAGGTTTTATTTACTATCCTGTACTTATGTCATGCTACTTATGTATTTAAATTGTGCGAGGAGCACCTTGTCTTTATTTAGGTAAGCGGAGTGATTACGGTATCGACAGTCCCGATTGGGGATCTCGCTTCTGACCATTGTCGCAAACCTTGAGTCCGTCTCGAAGCTTGCTTACCGTTCGGGTGTACTCAAGGGTGGCCCCTGAAATATTTCTGAATCCTGTGATTGTTCACCGTGAAAGCCTCGTTGGGTTTTGATTTGGTTTTTCCGAGGTTGATCGAGCGTGTGTTGCTATTGGTGCACCCGGGGTAAAACTTTCTGAAAGCCGTGTCCGCGGATATGGACAACTTGGAGCACAGTATCTCGATCATAGACAAGCATAACTAAAGTTTACTGCTATAAACTTGACTTATAATGACTAGTAATCAGCTCCACTATAATGGAATGGCTAATTAATACTGCCACAATTGCTTGGTTGGTTGTCGCTTGCGACAATTGTATCTGACTAGTAAATATTGCAACTACAACGGAATGGCTGAATAAAAGTACCAACCACTGCTGGGTTTTGGATCGATCTCATGCTACTTGTATCTGATTAGTAATTGATGCAACTATAACGGAATGGTGAACTAAAAGTACCTTGTTTACTTTATCGGGACGATTCACTAAACACTAGTAAAGTGCCGCAACTATAACGAATAAGTAAAGCGCCAGCGGTGTGAGTTCCTCGGTTGACTTCTCGTTTGGTCTCGAGGGAAACACCGGGATGGGTTTGTTTGGTGTTAGCTTCAGGTTGGATCCGGATAGGTCATTCTCACCCCTCGATAACCGTGGGTATCGAGTCTCTATAGGTTGTTTAGTGCATGCCGCCGCTTTCGATCCACCATACCTATGTAGGCGAGGACCGCCGAATTCTAGCCTCGCCGTGTACTGGCCTCAGTACTGACGCTCCTTCTTTTTTTTCTTTGCCCTTTGTCGGCACCCCTTTTGTTTAAGCAGGTTTTGAGATCGATGCCGTTAGCAGGGTTACCCTTCCGGCTTGGCACAGGCAGGTTATGGGCGCCATTGGTTTTTTCTTGAGGCTCTTAGCCCCATTTGCATCTTGTCCGTAGTGGACGCTTCATCTTTCAAGGTGATTTGGATCTTTGTACCGTATATATCTATTCTTGACTCATGGAGTCGCCGTTATATATATATACTGCATCGGGTCCCATCGAGGACTGTTGTGTAATGTTATTACTTCGTTTTCCACCCGCACGAAAGTGCCTGGTGGGCACCTTTGAATCGTTTCTATGCGGGTTTTGGCGAATTTTGCTCAAACTTGCATAGGTCCGATTCTGAGGGTGTTACAGGGCGCCAGGCGTTCGCCTAATTAATGGCAGCGCCCCACTGCGTGTACAACGCAATGAAGCTACCTGGGCCATGTGGCATCATCACTGTCCATGGCGACCCCGACATGGCCGCAGAATGCGAGGCCAATGGCGCCAAACTTGCTCACGCCGTTATCACGGCGGAGGCCAACCACGCCGAGGAGCTCGCCAAGTACGTGAGCGGGGTCAACAAAGACGACCCCACCATACTCAAGAATCCCAATTCGGAGGGTGGCAACTCCACCGCCTTCGAGGCAACGACGCACAGCCGCACCGTCGAGCTGGTCCCAGGCGACTCCAGCCAGACGGTGACAATCGGGACGGGCATGAGCCCAGCATAGGAAGGCGTGCTCATCGAGTTCCAATGTGAGAATCGGGACATCTTCGCATGGAATCCATCCAACATGCCTGGTGTCCCGAGGGAACTCGCTGAGCACAAACTCAACGCCGACCCCAAAGTGCGACCTGTCAAACAGTCACTTCGGCCCTTCAATGAAGAGCGCCGCCGAGCCATCGCCGAGAAGGTGCAGCGTCTACTCGCTGCAGGCTTCATTCGGCCAATCAAATACTCCAAGTGGCTGGCTAACCCAGTCCTGGTCGAGAAGAAAAAGGGACCTGGAGAATGTGTATCGATTACACAAACTTAAACAGCGCCTGCCCGAAGGAGCAATTCGTCCTCTCGCGGATCGACCAAATCATCGATTCAACCGCGGTCTCGGAGTCGCTATCCTTCCTTGACGCCTACTCTGGGTACAACCAGATCAAAATGGCAGTCGAGGACGAAGAGAAGACGGCGTTCATCACGTTATTCGGAGCCTTCTGCTCCACTGCCATGACCTTCGTCCTCAAAAACACCGGGCGACCTACCAGAGGTGCATGCAGGAGTGCCTTGCGAGCCAAATTGGCCGCAATATCCATGTCTACATCGACGACGTGGTGGTGAAATCCACTCGCCAGGGCAATCTACTCGCCGACCTAGCAGAAACCTTCGCCAACCTGTGAAGGTACAAGATAAAGCTAAACCCAGGAAAGTGCACCTTCGGTGTACCCACTGGACAGCTACTGGGATACGTCGTCTCCAAGCGTGGGATCGAGGCGAACCCCGCCAAGATCAACACGATTGCCCGACTCGGCAGACCCGAGTGCCTGTGCGACGTCCAGAAGCTGGCCGGGCGAGTCGCGGCTCTTAGTCGCTTCATCCCCTGGCTAGGCGATAAGGCTATGCCTCTCTATCTCCTAATGTGCAAGAACCCCACCTTCCAGTGGGACAAGGAGGCAGACGACGTGCTCCACACTCTCAAGGAGGTGCTGCTCGCAGCACCGCTACTCGCCGCCCCCGTCGACAAGGAGCGCATGCTGGTCTACATCGCGGCTTCAGAGCGCGTCGTCAGCACCGTCATGGTCGTTGAACGGCCCGAGGAAGGGAAGGAACGCCCGGTGCAGCGACCGGTATACTACATCAGCGAAGTACTTACCGAGTCGCGCCAGCGCTACCCGTAGTACCAAAAATTGGTATACGCGGTCTTCAGAGCACAGCGGCGACTGCCGCACTACTTCTAGGAGCACCCAATAACGGCCGTCTTCTCAGCACCATTGCAGGACATCATCTGCAACCGTGAGGCGACCAGGCGAGTCGCCAAGTGGGACATCGAGATTGGCGTCCACAATATCAAGTACGAGCCGCGCAAGGCGATCAAGTCGCAGGCCCTCGCAGATTTCCTCGCTGACTGGGAGGAGGCCCAGCAGCCAGAGAAGTTTCCATACCTCCATTACTGGAGCCTACACTTCGACGGCTCCAAGAACGCAAACGGTGCAGGAGCGGGGATCGTTCTAACATCTCCGAAGGAAGACAAGCTCCGGTACATCCTCTACCTCGACTTCACCCCTGACACCAACAATATGGCCGAATACGAGGCGCTACGCCACGGCATGCGGGTAGCCAAGGAGATGAACATCAATCGCCTGCGCTGCTACGGAGACTCCGACCTCGTCGCCGGGCAAGTCGCCGGCACCTGCGACGCCGTCTCCCCCACCATGGCGGCATACCGCCAAGCAGTGGACGAGCTGGGAGGACACTTCACAGGCTACTCCGTCGAGTGGATCGACAGGCAGAAGAATGAGGAGTCCGGCGCATTCTCGCATCGGCTCGGCTCGACTCGCACCACCCGCCAGCGTCTTCCTCGACACCATCACCAAGCCCTCCGTCTCTCCCCCAAGGGAGATTGACATCGAAATCCCGCAGAAGCAGCCCTGGTCGCACTAATCGTCGAGCCAAGCGACTGGACCGCACCATACATCGCTTACCTGGAGGGAGGCACCCTACCCGCAGACTGAACGGAGGCCCGGATGATAGCATGCCGCTGCAAATCCTTCGTCATCATCAATGGCGAGCTCCACAAGCGCAGCGTGACCGGCGTGTTCCAACGCTGCGTCCAACCCGCTGAAGGACACAAAATACTCTAAGACATCCACTCCGGCGACTGAGTCAACCAAGGTCGTTGGGAATCACCTCTATGGGCGAGATCTCCTGAAGGTATGCCCGGAGGCAAGTCGCCGACAGCGCGGCTGAGTCAACCAAGGTGGTCACACACTGCCGCGCGTTGTACGACTGCGCCTCTTCCGCATTATCAGTGATCTGGCCTGTAGCACACAAATAAACAGTAAGCAAAACACCAAAACCAACGCAGCAACGCAATCGGAAGTCGGCTGAAGGAAAGCTTACCAATCAGCGGGCGGCAGAGGTCCGTGATGAAACTTTGAAGAGAAGAGAAATCATTTTGCAACCCAGCAATGAGCGCGTCAGACACCTTCCGTTCTTCAGCGGCAGAAGTGACAGCGGCAGAAGTGACAGCGGCCTTGGCTTGTCCTTCCACCGAACTCGCTTCCGCCTTCGCCTCCTTGAGCTCGCGCTCCAGATCGGTGATTTGCTTCTCTGCCACGCTCAAAGCGGACTGATCCACCGTCAAATCACCTACCGGGACAAGGCCTTGGCGAGCTTCCTTCACCTCTGCCGCACTACTCTCTGCTTCAAAAACAAAATGGTCAACACCACAAAAAATCAGTGACAAGCGCCAAACAAGGTAAATACGCACCCGCAGCCGCTCGAAGCTCCTCGTTCGTTTCCTGGACGACGATAAGTTCCTTCTCAATGCGGCACTTCACAGCAAGCCGCTCGGCCGATTCGCATTGCAGGCCCTATGCAATAATCACATCGTCAGCAACCAAAACTTCCTAAGTGCCCAGCCACTGAAATTCAGCGACTAGGCACTCGAGGACTGGATGACAAACTTCCTAAGTGCCCAGCCACTGAAATTCAGCGACTAGGCACTCGGGGACTGGATGACAAAATTCCTAAGTACCCGGCCGCTGAAATTCGGCGACTAGGCACTCGGGGACTGGATAACGCAAAAAATAAAGAATCCGACCACTGAAATTCAGTGGCCAGATCCTCGGGGACTGGACATACCTAGATGGAGGCACCTATCATTCCGTGAAGCTCCATCGCGTCCACCGACGCAAGCACAAGCGGAGTATGGCCGCGACGATGCTCAATATCCATGCCGGAGGCACCAGGGAGCTGGCTCGATGGCACCGAGGCACTCGTCGTGGCAGCCTTCGCCATAAAGCGAGGGAACGTTGCCACCGCGGCCCCCGTGCCACTCGAGGGCAGCTCGGTCACCTCGGTCGAACCCACGGGCACCATATGCCGCGACCCTGCATCCTCCTTGGCCTTCAGAGCTACATCCGCTGCGGTTGGAGGTTCGCAGTCACCGGCTCATTAGAAATCGTGATGTCGTCATTGCCCTTTGTTCTTTTAGCGCCTTCAGCGGGAGTAGCGACTTCGTCGCCCTTCCTCTTCTTCGAGGGGTCAGCTGGCGCCTCCGTGGTGACTGGTGGAACCTTGTCCACTAAAGGGTGACCTATCTTCTTAATCCCAGTCCTGCGAAACAACTCTGTCAACAAAACTCCCTGATCAAAACACAAAGAAAGACGGATAAAAGTCAAGGAACACTCACTTGGTGACCGGAAGAAATCGCAAGCCGGTGCGGATGCTGGCCAGCTTCTCCAGTTCTGGCCCCAGTTTCCGACTGAGGCCCGTCTCGAACATGTTGTGTGCCCAAGACATAGATTGCTTCTTCGAAGATGAAGCCACGGCGGGAGCCTCCGTGGCAATTGTTGCAGAAGCCCCCCCTCGGTGGCTAGGCCCCTGCGGCTGGAGCGGCCGCCAAACCGGCGACTGGGGCGAACGGCGGTGGCAACGACGCTAGCGGCGCCTCGTCCACTATGGCGGCGCCGCCAGTCGCTGCGGCCGCATGCGCCGCTGTCTCCTCGGCCGAGCTGGTAGTGTTGGATCTACTCGCGGACCGAGGCGGAGACGTCGGCTTGGACGGCTTCACCTTCTTCTTTGGCGGCGCCTTCTTCTTCTTCGATGGTGTAGCCTCACGGTGTGAGGTATGCTCAGGGAGCTCGCCGTCGTCATCATCATGGGCCTCGAGGATCTTGCTGGCCTCGAGTTCACGCTGGTGCTTCCCACGAGTTTTGCGGACTGTGGGGGCAGCCACCTCCATGGGGTCGTCGTCATCATCGTCGCCATCGCCACCCCCGTCACTTTTGACGTCGCCCTTGTCAGGCAATGACTCGCTCCCGTCCTGGGCGGACGAGCTCGAGTTCTCATCGTCTGCGGGCGGAAGCCACCCTTCCACCACTTGAAACAACTGCACCGATCAAACGACATTAGCACAACCGCGAATGCACGAACTGCGACTGCAAGTGCAAAGGGAATAACAACTTACCGTTGGAGTTGGGCGCCTTGCGGTGTAAGGCGCGACCCCGGCCTTCGCGTCGAGATACACCGCCAGGGTGATCTTTTTCGGGGCCTGGGTGTAGTCGTTGAGTCTCCACTCAACGAGGCAGGACTTTGTCGGGTCGTCCTTGCCTGAATACTCATACATGCAGTGGGCGCGGCTGGCCAGGGGCACGAGCCGTCGCCCGAGCCAGCAGTTGTAGAGGTTGACGGTTTGAAGGCCTTTCGTCTTCAAATTGTGGATGGTCTGCAGCATCTCGTCGACGACCATCCGCTGCTCCAGCGGGAGTTTGGCAACTTGGAGCCGGCACGGCTCAGGCCGGTCAGCGGAATACCTTGGAAGTGCCACTTCATCGCTTGGAGTCGACTCGGTAATGTAGAACCAGTTCTTCCACTCATTCTCTGCTTTGGCGGGCAGCATCAAACCAAAGAACGACGCCTTCGACTTTAGCTGGAAGGTCAAGCCGCCCACGGCTAGCATTGGGCCGCCTGTCTCTTCGCGGCTGATTCTCCCATGGAATAGATCTTGCCACAGGGGGAAGTAGGGCCTGCAGCCCAGGTAGCACTCGCAGAACGCCACAAAAATGGCGAGCTGCTCGATGCTATGCGGACCCAGATCCGACGGCTGGATATTGTAATAGGCGCAGAAACGCCGGAAGAATAGGGAGGTTGGGAAGCCGAGCCCCCGCTCCAGGTGACTAGTGAAGCAGATGAATTCACCTTTGCGCGGATCCGGAATTACTTCTCCGGCTGCGGATGCGCCATCTCCCGGCGCGGAGGATCCCCGCCTCCTTGAATGATTTTAGCAGTGCCTTCGTGCACTTGGATCTGCCCCATGGTTCGGTGGGAGGAGCCATCGGCTGGAGGATCATGGGATTCAGATCGCTCTGAATCGTTCTGGTCGCTGCGCGGAATGGGGAAACGAGGATGCGCGAGATTGGAGGAAGTGAGGGAAGCGTTTTCCCCTTCACCCTTCACTCTCCTTATGTAGCGGTTGTTACCCGCAATTTTCGGGAGCCGTTACTACGCGGTAATTACGCCAATATTACCGTTGGATTACCCAACGGCTAGTTTGACCAAAGCTGACGGTCCAACTTTGTCTACTCGACTCGCTGCCTCCAGCGACTCGACGATTCGCCGACCCGATCACTATGACAGTGACTAATTACTCGCCGAATCGCTCGCCAAGCTGCGATATGATTGGTCGTTGTTATTGCGACTAAAATGACTAGTTCTTTCCTTTGTCCAGGAGTCCGCCGCCGATTCGACTAGGCGTATGCATTGGACCCGCATACTCCGAGTGCCAGCAAACGCCTGCGGCGAATCAACGACGGCCTCGGGGACTACTGATGGAGATATGCCTACCGGGGTATGCCTAGTAGGACGTTTCCTGTTGGCCCAAGCCGCCAGCGAGTGGTCCTGTAGGACGGCGACTAGATCGAGAGTTGGCGAGGACTCAGGCGACTGGAAGCTGGAGGCCCAGAAGCGTAGCTAGGCCCAGTCGGACTAGGTCTAAGACCCTTCGAATCCTTAACTAATTCGCTTGTAGTCTGTAAACCCTAGCGAGGTGAGCCTATATAAACCTCCCTAGGGTACGCATAGAGGATACGTTCCATCATACACCCAAGCGACTCGCCGCCTAGTCGTCGAGCTCGCCCCTTGTACTCTCTCCATAATTCAATCTAGTAGGAGTAGGTCTTTACCCTCTGGGGGCCGAACCTGGGTAAAACCTTGTGTCTCCGCCCTCATATCGCACCGCAGATGGCTGGTCGCCCTTGCCCCATGTTCTACTACTCGTTGCCGATTGCAGCATCTACCATGGTCATTCCCACGACACTCATCATGCGGGGATGAACCTAGATCACCTCCACTTGTTGTCAGAGAAGACAAGCTGTTGCAGGGAAGATGTGGTGAAAGGTGGCCCATCGGAACCCATCTGGGTCCAGATCAGAACTGCCTGCACCGCTGCCACCATCTACTCGCCACCTGCACCACCACTGCCGCCGCTCACCGAGATGCGCCGAACATCGCTAGCCCGCAACACTATCATCGAAGAAGAATGGGCATTCGCTGTTGACCTGCTTCAGATTTTGTCCGAGGATGATCCGCTGCCACCGCGCCACCATGGCTTTTCCCGGCGACATTCCCGGCAGCGGCGTGAGGAAGAGGAGGTGGAGGAGGTCATGGGGTGGTCTAGGGGAGGAAAGGTGGCGGCTGTCCGGTGCGGCCCGGCGTGGCCACACGATGTCGGGAGAGGAGGGGGCCGGGAGAGAAGCCGCAGATGGCGGAGATGAGCAGTCCCAATCCAAAAACAAAACATCAGCTCATCTAAAAGGAATGTGCAATATATATGTATAGTTTTCTTGGCACGCGTACCTCATGTGTGTTGGACCTACTAGATAATGCTTTTCATTTTTTTCTCAAAAATCTTCTCTTTGCTTCTCTACGAGCTAATGATTGTAGGAGCATTATGTAGCTAGACATTGTCTAAGTATATGAACTGTAGAAGTTTTAGGGTGGAACGATAGCCCTTTTGATGACCTCAGTTACATGTTATAGAGCGAGGAAGATCCTCTCGCCGTACAGAGATCAGTATGTATACAAATGGTGTATTACACCATATCATATATATATATATATCATATTATATGTTTAATATACCCCTTAATTTCTTAGTACATAATGTATTGGTGAAGCGATCAGCAATCTGATCCTTACTTGAGATGAGCCTGACATCAAGTTGTTTGCTAGCAATTTGTTCTCGAACAAAGAAAAAAATCAATCTCAATGTATTTGGTGCAAGCATGAAAAACTGGGTTGGCAGAAAAATATGTAGCACCAAGATTATCACACCATAGATATGGTTTCTCCTTGAGTGTAACACCAAGTTCTCGTACCAGAGCTTCAACCCAGATGAGCTCCGTAGTGGCATTTGTAGGGGCTTTGTATTGAGCTTCCTTGCTAGAGCGGGACACGGTAGGTTATTTTTTGATCTCAAAAAAAAAGATTGAAACAAAAAATTATAGCAAAACCATCATTAGAATATCTGTCATCTAAATCACCTGCACAATCTACATCAGAATAGGCACTAAGAAGGGTGGAGGAGGACCACTGAACACACGAGACCAACCTTACTTGTGCCTTGAATATACCTCAAAATCCTCTTGATAGCAGTCCAATATGCAGTTGTTGGAGCATGAAGATACTGGCATATCTTATTAACCGAAAAATATCAAGTCATGTCAAATACTGGAGGGCACCAACAATACTCCTGTAGCAAGTAATATCATCAGAGCCAAAGGAGAGCCTTCTGTCAAGTTCAGCATGTCAGTAGTAGAAAATGGCGTAGGGCATGGTGAACAAGTGGTCATACCAACAGGATTTAACAAATATGTAGTATATTTTTATTGATTTAATACCAAGCCGTTGGACTGTTGATGAACCTCAAGGCCTGGAAAATAATGCAAGTCTCCAAGATCCTTAATAGCAAACTCTAAATTCAAATTATGAAGTAGAGCTGAGATGGCCTGATCAGAGGAGCTCGTCACTATTATGTCATCAAATGAGAATGGACACGGTGATACCTGACTGATTATAGAGGAACAGAGATGTGTCAGCCTTGGAGGGAATAAACCCAAGAGTGAAGTTTGGAGCTAAGACGAGGGTACCAAGTTCAAGGGGATTGTTGTAGACCATATAAGGATTTATATAGCTTGAAAATGTAATGTGGATCGGAGTAGAGAAAGACTCAAAATCATGTGGTTGTTTCATATAAACCTTCTCTTCTAGAACACCATGTAAAAACATGTTTTTTATATCTAGTTACCGTAAACTTTATCTTCGAGGAACTAATATGGACAGAACAAGTCTGATAGTAGCAGCCTTAACAATAGAACTGGAAGTATCTTCATACTCTATGACATACCATTCTTAAATCCTTTTGCAATAAGACATGCTTTATACCTATCCATGGTGCCATCAACATGTTTCTTGATATAGTAAACTCATTTGTAGTCAATAATGTTTTTGTTTGAGCTCAGTGGCACTAAGTGTCAGGTGTTGTTAGCAATAAGGGAATCATATTCATCTTGTATAGCATGCTTCCAATATATATCAGCTAGAGCTTCGGATAGTTTCGTAGGTTCTCCTGTAGATGTGAGCAAAGCATGTCGACCAACACCATTGATATTTTTTTGGGTGTTAAATATATTTTTGCAGTCGAGTCTGTACACGCGTAGCAGGAGGAGGCATAGGGCGGTGCGGTGCATAAGATCCTGGAGCGGCAGGCACAGGCGACTGCTACACGTGTGGCTGCTACAGCTCCGTTGTAGGTGAGTCAGCAGCATTGACACTGCTACTGTTGGTTGTCAGTGTAGTTCGGGGAGGTGGGGACTGCGACGGCTACACACGCGAGGACGTAGGCGTATGTGGTGTTAACGGCGACATGTCCTCTCAGGTTTTGGGCGGACCAGGCAACACGGACATGCGCACAGGAGAGGTTGGCTCTAGCGACGACCACTAGTACAAACAAGTTACTTAGAGACGTCAATTTTCTATAGGCCTCAGACGATTTCTTATTCTGGCTCAAGCACGTAGCTTCTAAGAGCACACCACCTGAACCGGTTTTTCTTCGTGGCTCTAAGATACGCGTTCTCAGAGGTGTAAAAATGGAAGCGCCTCTAAGATCTACCAGCTGGAGACGGCCATTTTTCAGGACTGTTTGCAAGAACTCGACAACCTCATATGGTCCCTAGTATATACCGTTTCCAGTAATCAGGCGACCTAAGTCGGCTGTTATTATGAGCCACCTTGATAAGTTTTAAACCTTAGACGGCTTCATGTTTCATCTATCTCTAATAAATTTTCTCTTTGAGACCGGTTATTATAGCAGCCGCCTCTACAATCTGAAACAGAGTTAACCTATACCCGTCTCTTAGAGTTTTCCAGGGGAGTTGGCCTTTTTCCCGACAGTCTCTAGGTTCACTTTACACTGAGACGTCATTTTTAAGCAACCGCCTCTAGTGATTTATTCTTGTATTAGGCGGCTTTCTGCTACTGTTTACCAGCGACCATAATATTCGTATGGTCCGGAATAATTTGGAATGCAACTAGAATATAAATATTATATTTATTGTCAAGAGAAGTCTCAAAAACAAATCTGACATAGCTACCACAAATTTCGAAATATGTCGCACAAATCAATGTACACTATACTACATACCACAAATCAATGTACACTACAATAGCATTGACATAGCTAGCGAGGCATGTCAAGTATTACAGTTTCAAGAACCCTGACATTAATTGACTATAGTATAACAATGTTTGGCATACTTGCTCTCAAAAGGATTCACCGTGAAACTCTTCGTCGCCTTTCAACACCTGTTGAGCAAGAAATTTAGCAAGCTTTGTGCGAATCATTTTTTAGCTTGGGCATCAGCAGTATGATCTCTTCAATTTGCGGACACTATATAAATTAAATCATGATCAAAACCGATACCAATAAAAAGAATATTTCAATAAAAGAAAAAGATAATGTTTGCATACCAATTGTTTTGGTCTAGAAACAACCAAGTTGTCCATCATGATGCTCATATGTTGGAAAACATAGTAGCCGCAAAGATGTGTCGATGGAGGCTGCCGGTGACACTGAAACAGAGCATATATAGAAATGACCATATTACCTAGACAATGTACTTAATATGCATGGGTTAGCTCTTTGCATAAGTGCTGGTAGAAAATAACTGGTTGACCCATGTGATGGGTTAGCTCTTTTTAGTTCTTCCTTGTATTTCCTTCTTTCGAACGGACTACTTTAAACGATCTAAAAGCAGGAAGACAAAAAAATTATATCATTACGAAATCAAGATGTATATCGCTTTTATTATGCAGATGAAAGTATTAAATCACATGTTAATAAGCTTCCATACATCCCCATAATCTGCATCCATTTTATTACATAAGAATCGAGATAATGGACATGGCCATCCAGGAGTGAGATAGCGATAAGAATCCAGTAAAAACTAAAAATTGAACCAATTATTAGTTGGGTGAAACCACTCAAATTCGTAAACAAGGATGCAGTAGTAATTAAGCTAGCTTACTATTTATGAAAAGGCCATAGAATTAGTTCTTGATCTTTGCTCTTTTGCAACACATTGATGATATAATCCTCGACATTCCTTTTGTTACTGTCCATGGACGATTGCGAAGAAATGGCGGGGTAGACGGACATTATTTTATGCTTATAGGTACTGGCTCTCACAAATAATAACCTACATACAAACACACATATATATGAACAAATTTAAAACTGTATAGGTAGCTGGTAGCTAGAACCATGCATGCATAGATATATACTAACGCGTTGATTGTTAAATACTCGCAATTGCACGCATCTCATTGTGTAGATATTGAAGCTATCTAGATTCATAGCTAGTACAAGTCCTCCCAGCTCACGAGGAAATTGGAAGCATCGCTACTGCTATCATGATGGTAAAAGGTTTCCGCAGGTAATCGATCGAATATTCCATTTTTTTCTTGCTCGGTGACTTCTTTAAATTATCCACATAGTGCTTGTGCAACAATGCAATGTCTTTGCCAAGCTCAACCTCAATATTACTAACATCACCTTTTATTAGTTTTTCCATAGGATTAAAAAATGTCTCGTGTATCTGGGACATCCCCACCTTACCACCCCCTCAAAGAATGCATGCATCTTCTTGGCGTCCATTTGACTGAAGTTCGCATCAGCAAGATTAGCCAACTACTGCTGCTTGGTCTTAGCTTTTTTGTAGTCCTCCCATTATTTTTGGCCTTGCCCATGGTAGCTTTAGTTTTCACGGGAGCTGGAGGATTCCCAGTGGACTTGGAAAGCGCATTTGAGCGCGTGAGCCTTGCTGGAGCTTGTGGCACCCCCTTGGCGGCCAAAATAGGCATGGTGTGTTTAGCATTGGGCATAGTACTGGGGTCTTTTACGACAGCTGCAAGCACTAGTTTCTCTGTTATCTTTGGGGCTGCGGGGGGACTTTTGACAACAACGCCTTATTCATTGGAGTAATTGGCATGTCAACCCTGGTCTTGGTGGCCACACTGGTGGGGCTGCCTCTTCAGTTTCTTTAGCCTTGGGCATACTAGCGAGGGTATCAGGAGTCTCCCATACTGTCTGTGATATAATATCCTGGGGGAGCGGTGAAGGGAATATGTCCTGAGAGGCAATAATAAAGTGTTTATTATGTGTATTTCAAGTATATGATAGATGTTTATTTTGCATGCTATAATTGTATTAATACGGAAACGTTAATACATGTGTGTTTAATAAACAAACAGAAAGTTTCTAGTTATGCCTTAACAAGATGATAACAGTTTCCTGATCATAGACATTGGATGTTGTTAATAACGAGATCACGTGATGAACATTCATCTGAAGTATGGCATTACGATCAAAGTCATTGAGTTTATATTGCTATAAACAACTTACGAAGTGATCCTAATCCTTAGACCATGAGATCATGCCAATCACTAATACCGGAAGAGTTTCTTGTTGACATCAAACGTCACACCGTAACTGGGTGATTATAAAGATGACTTCAAAGCTACTAAAGTGTTATGTTGAGAATCATGGATCAAGAGTGGAATTTGTTCATCCCGATGATGGATAGATATACTCTGGGCCTGCTCGGTGATATCACATTGATTAGCTTGCAAGCAAGTGATTTGATCACTAGAATGTTATATCACGGGAACGAGAAAAGAGTGCATATCAGTAACAAGATAAAACTAGGTATGGAGATACCGATGATCGAATCTCGGACATGTAATATATCGTGAAATAAAGGGATTAAGATACAAGCGTAAAAGGTTCTGACGATCACAGGAAAGTCATCGTTGAATGTCTGGGAGTCGAGATGGATCTCGTGTCCGCTCGATTATTGATCGGAGAAGGGTCTCGATCATGTCCGCATTATTCGCGAACCGTAGGGTGACACACTTAAGGGACACTGACATCCAGTTGAGCAAATGTTTCATGCCGAAAGAATAAACAAGCACATGAATTTATTTCACTAGATACCGAAAAAGGTTTTCGGGTGAAATTGCATAAAGGGGTTATGCATGTGAAATAGAATTCTAGCAAGGGGTTATATGCAAATGTTTGTCATTAAAGTAATTGACAAAATTCTGAATAAATAAAAGAGTTTTATTTAATGAGAGTTTGCATTAAATTTGGTGGAAATTTAATAGCAAGTTTGAGTGGGATTTTCAGTGAAGGGATTTGAATGGATTTTTGTGAGTGGAGTGTCCACCCACATGAATGAAGGAGGGGAGGGGCAGCCCCCATGGCCGGCGGACACCCCCTTGGGTGCCCCCTCCTCCTATAAAAGGCACCCCTCTACTCACTTCTCACTCACACCTCCTCGTGAAGGATCTCTCTCCCCCTCTAGAATTTATCCCCCATGGTCTCGGACTAGCCAGATACATGTTCCTGGTGGCTATTCGGCAAGAAAGGGTTGTGCTTCCACTGCATCGCTGGAGCGAGGAGGCGGAGGTTCCTCGGTGTCTTGTACGTGTGTGCGAGCACGGATGCGCTGCTGCTTTGTGGCGCTAGGACTTCCTCTCGATCTTGAGATCGGCAAGAGATCGTATACATCAACCACGAGTTGAACTCGTTAAGCTTTTTCGGTCTTCAAGGGTATGTTCTCTACGGATATACATCCGCTCATTGTTTGTATCTAGTAGATAGATCTTGGTATATAGTTGTTCCCATCGTAGGAAATTTTTTGTTTTCTATGTTGCGAACCCTACAAGCGGCATATTCTGGTAGGGCGGCATATTTGGAGGGGGAGGGCATATTCTAAGGGCCAGGCAGCAACATCCTAGGGGGAAACTTATTTTCTAGGGGTGGCGCTTCTTGTGAGGAGTGTGCCGTATTTGTTGGAGCTGGCACAACAACACTGATTGAGGTCTTGGCAGGCACAACCCCGGGCGGGGTACCGATCGCTTCGGTTTCTAAATGATCATCATCAGCTTGAAAAACCAGTGCTTCCTTGATGTTGGGAGTTGGTGTTGTCGGTGACAGGTGTGTCGAGGATATGATAGCTGGCTTTTCAAGAAGGATATCTTTCTTTGGCCAGTGGACGAAGGTGCCCTTAGCCTCAATCAGAGTCGTGATTTCTTCATTGGGAGGGATCGACAAAGCGATCTCATTGCACCCCTGTTGGACATCATCAATGTTGACCCTAACAAAACCGTAGCGAAGAGGACAGTTGTGTACCATCTGCCCTTTGGTTGGTGGATTCACTAGCGCCCAGGCAGCTGGCTCGGGTCGATCCGAGTCGACTTTCCTCGCTAGTAGCTGGAAGATGGTGTCTGCATACAATAGGCTAAAAACATCACTCAACTCAGTACTCAACACGCAACAAATTGGCATCCTTGAGAAATATTTGTCGTGGCCATAATTACGTTGAAGACATCACATGAAAAAACCAAGGCGCAAATCACATACATAAGGAAAGACCCAACTAATGCTTTTTAGGTCTATCCACTATAACAATTATAGCCTAAAGCATCACTCAAGTCAGTACTCAAGGCGCAACAAACTGGCATCCTTGAGGAACTTCTGTTGTGGCTACAACTGCATTTAAAGTAGCACCACATGAAAAACTCAAGGAACAAATCACTTGCTGAATGAAAGATTCACCTAACATTCCTTGAGGTCTATCTGCTATAGCAACGAGAAAAATAGCAATTAACTAAGGACTCAAGACATATACTCTTGCCAATGTAGAAAACACAACAGAACACCTTTGAAGTACTATCTTCCGTGACAACAAGATAAATTCAAGACTCAACGAAGTACTCAAGCACACAAATCTTGCTCAGGGCAAGTAATCTAACCGAACACCCTTGAGGTCTATCTGTTGTAGCAATGATGAAGCTAAAGACTAAATCATGGGCACTACCTTGAATCTAGGAGTGACCTTAGATTACATCAAGAATCGTCGCGAAACGAAGATGAAGGATAATATCGGTTGAAGCATAGAAGTCACAAATGCTTCCTTGAAGCAAGGAGCAAATCTAGTGTACTTGAAAACTTGAATTGAAGATGAGATGAAGATGTAGTCTTATTTTTATAGCCTTGAGTAATAGGAACAATCATACTATTAAGGGGGTATGACCTTCAAAGACGAACTCGATACTTGTTGTGTGCTCATCTCAATCCCATTCAATACAACTATCACAACAAACTCAATATCCTTTCGTTGGAAATCACTTGAGGTATGAGCCAAAGCTTACCACCTAAGACCCTAGCTTGAATACCATGGTTGAAACAAACAGGCGACCAAGAAGCTGGTGCCTAGGAGTTGAGGATTCATGGCCCTTATGGAAGTCATGGGTGATTGCCAAATCATCTGCACAACACCGACCATAAAGGATAACCTCTACTTAGGAAAACCTCGTTGAGTGTTTACTGTTATGTTTGTTTACACACATCGTATGCTAGAGAATTTGTACCACCCAAGTTACCAAATAATTTCAATCCCAATAAGATAAAAAATAAACTTTTATTAATATCTTCATGTTTGTCGTATTCGGTCTTATTTTTCCTTTTCATCTAGTAGCTTTTTTGTTTCACTGGCATTTGCTCTCATGTGCTAAAGATACTCAAAAGTGGATATAACCATCTTGGTACAAGACCTTTGCACACACATTTGGAACCACATAGGCATATTTCGGAGGGCACTATCAAGCTGGAAGGAGAAGAAGCTGAAACAAGTGCACCTATTAAAAAGACAATTTAGAAGAGACATTAGATACACAAATACAATGAAAGCGAAGTAGGGTCCACTAGCCCATCTCCATCTCCCTCCTCTCTGCCTCACCTCGCGGCAGTTCACCCTCACCAAGTCAAGGGTCGCTTGCGGCAATTCACCCTCACCAAGTCGAGGGTCTCTCTCTCACAAACCATCGGAGGGGGCTGCGCAGGAGGGCTCTTGCCACCACCACCAGACCGCGTTTGAACGCCGGAGTGTAGCGAAAATGAAAACATGATTTAGTACTTTTTTTGAGGGAACACGATCCAGTACGATCCAGTACTTTTCGACATGATACCGTGAATTTGAAATTCCACTTATATGCTATCTTTAAATCTCAACCGTCTATTTTAATTACAAGACATCTTAGGCCTCTAATAACCGATAGATAGAAGCAGAGTATCTGCGTCCCCAGAAACCCTAGGCCTCTCTAACCAAAACCTCAGCAGCCCGAGGCAGCGCCGCGCGCGAAGGGAGAGGAGAGAGATGGGGCGGTCGTACGCAGCGAAGGGGAAGAAGAAGCGGAAGCATGAACACGGCGGGGCCTTGCTTGCCCCTCCGGTTGCCAACGAGGCTCCGGAAGTGCCGAGCGCAGTGAAGGGGAAGAAGCAGCGGAAGCTTGAAAACGGCGAGGCCTCGCGCGCCCCTCCGGTCGCCGACGAAGCGGAGGAGTTTCCTCCGCCGGAGGAAGTGGGGGAGGACAAGGAGGATGTAACGGAGGGGGAAGGGGCGGCGGCGGAGGCCGAGGATGTGGGAGAGGGGATCCCCATCATTCCCCGCCCTGTGGACCGGAGGCGGCGGCCGGGTGCTATCTTCGTGCTCGAGAGGGCCTGCCTCGAGGTCGGCAAAGTGGGCAAGGTATGCTAGTGTTGAGGCTTAGTTAATTGCTAACTTTGATTGATTATGTTTCTGGATTGGTGGTTATTGTTCGAATAGAGGATTAGGAGTAATTTGTTTGATTTGCTGGTTTGTCCATGTGGACGTTTTAACTTCAAGTAGGGGAAAAGGTGGTACAACTTGAGGGATATGAGTATGACTACTGAAAGATATCACATTTAGGGCGTGTTTGTGAGTTGTATATGTGTTTTTTTTCATAAATTGAGGCAATCCTATAGCTTTCACCGGTGCACACATCACTTCAGTTTCCAGCTCAGATCTCTGGCAACCCTTTCGGGCGTTAGGGCTTGTGCTTCCCTAATAAAAATTCTGTTGTTTATTGACACACGAAACATTTCAGAGTATGTTGTAGGTTGTTTTGCTTTTTTTTATTTGTGGAAACTCATCATGTGAGTTTGCTCACGGCTAGAATCTTGAACATTGCTAGCACTTCTTGGAAATAATAAGCAAGATGTTTCTGTGGTCTTGTGTTGTTGCTTAACTTGTAAATCTTTGATACCATGATTCCATGGTTTTGGAATATGGATTTATGCAAGGATAATGGCATTGTTTTTGTCAGTCTGTTGTACCAAATGGAATTTGGATTATTTTCTTCCCTTTCCTTTGGATGTTACCGTGTGCATGTAATTGGGTCGGTGAGGCACTGTATGTATGTATGGATGGAAAATTCAGCGGCTGCTAGGATGTAAAGAGCAAGTGCTTCTATACATAATAATGATAATTTACAAGGCCGTGTTAACTAATTTTTCCAGACAGTTATATTTGCTTCTATATTTTTGATGATTAAAGAGATCGATATCTTTCGTACTAAACAAATGTTACATACCGCATATATGTTAGTTTTGATGATTCTTTAACAATTTTTATAGGGTATGCAAATCTTGAATTCGGATGATCATGCTAATTATTTGAGGAAGCAGAACCGCAATCCAGCTGATTATAGGCCTGATATCATTTACCAGGTATTTTCAATTTCCTGTCGCAATTATTTTCGTTGGGATACTGGAATGTGGTCATAAAGCTGTTTTATTTATCCTCCATCCATAAATCCTTGTTGAATTCAAAGGGATGCAAACTTATTTTTGCTTGCCATCTTGTACTCTCTCTCTCTCTCTCCAATCAATATGCGGCCTCCATGCCATAGCATTTGCTTCCTCTCCTTTTGTGGTTGGTCTCTGAATAGCTACTAGCTATATTAGTTCTTATGAACGCATGAATACCTATGTGGACACAAAAAATGTCGATTATTCCAATTGTTTTTTTCTTGCAGGAATTTTTGCTAAAAAAATAATACAAATTTGAGGTTTCAGCATAAATGTTTTGCAGGCACTACTAGCAATATTTGATAGTCCTCTAACTAAGGCTGGGAGGTTACAAGCGGTTTATGTTAGGACTGAAAAAGGAGTGTTGTTTGAAATCAAGCCGAATGTTCGCCTGCCACGAACATTCAAACGCTTCTGTGGTTTGATGTGTAAGTTAATATTATAAGTAGTACACCTTTTATGTTTCTACCATTTCGTGAACTGTGCTGACATGCATGATATTACACAAAATTGCAGCACAGTTATTGCAAAAGTTGAGCATTACAGCAGAGGGTACTCGTGAGAAACTCCTTAACGTTATTAAAAATCCTGTTACCAAGTATCTACCTGTTGGCGCACGGAAGATTGGTGAGTATTTATTTACTAAAATATTTTCCTGGATCAGATAAGATGCTAATTATTGTGTTTCTGATAATAGGCCTTTCATATAAGGCGGAGAAGTCGGTTAATTTGTTTGACTATGTTGCTAAATCCAATGATGATGACCCGCTTGTATTTGTGGTGAGTGAAACTTTAAAAGCTGTGATATCGAACTAAATTGTTTTTATCCTCAGTTGCTTCCTTGTGCATAATCTTATACTGCTTGTACATGATTCTAGGTTGGTGCCATGGCCCATGGAAAGATTGAAAAGGAATACTCAGATGATTACATACAGAGTGAGTACCTATATCTTTGGAACAAAAAACATCGAGTCCTTAGAACTACCTACCTAGGACGTGCTGGTCAGGGTGATGCCCTGTATATTTGTTACATCAGTGTGATGTTTCTTCTATTTGGATCTTTTGATAGTTTATAAACAGATGTTAGATAAGTTGAACATTATGTTTCCTTTCTATGCTATATTTGAAATCTAACCCTGTGAGCAATTCACTGTCCCCTGTAATTTGATATAGTTACTGTGCCATTCAAATAACTCATATTTCCATGGCGTGCTGACTGTACTGATGTTTCACAGTAAAATGGACATTCTAGCATGTTGTTAGTTCCATCCACCAATTATCAGTTAAAAGAGTGTGTACTTACTTCGTCTTGTTGGTTTTAACTATTAAATATGGTTATAGTCTGGTATCTGTGTACTGTAAAGTTGCCTAGAGCAAAGCTCATAACTTCTGGTTTGTCAAACTGTCTAATTTCTTTGAATTTTCATCATAAAAAAAATCAGTACCCCAACTTAGTAAACAATTGGTGGCAAGTTGGGATAACCTTACTTATCTTGGAATGATGACTTGTTTTGATTACATACATCCCTGCTTCTGTGCTGTTTTGAGCAGCCGTTAAAATAGTTTTGAGTTTACAAGTATACAGAGATCTCATTGGATGGACAATTAGTATCGCTATTCTCTGCCTCAAGATTTATTACCTACAGCCTATTTTTTTCCTAATTGCACATGTTTTACTTTGAACTGTAATGACATGTTACCTTGTTGCAGTCTGCAATTACCCTCTCAGTGCTGCCTGCTGCTTAAATCGAATATGCAGTTCCCTGGAGCAGAAGTGGAACATCCGGTGAAAGGAAATTTTGAAACGGAACATTGCATCTTTATGATAATATTGCTCTAATATAGTGTTGTGCCTTTTTCCTATCTTATGTCTACTGTATTCTCTTTGTTGAGAACTTCAAGCTCAAGATGTAACAGTATTAATATGAATTATTTAAGTGCTTATGATCCTTACACTGAGTCAATTTTTGGTGAAAACAATGTTATTTGCTTTGAGCGGCCTTACTTGGACGTGTTGCAGAATGTACCGCTATATATTTGTCATCGCTTTGCTGTACTAAAGAAAATTGATTGTTCTCTCTCGCTGCCAAAGTATGAGTTTCATCAGTTGAAATAAGCCTGGGAGTATGCCAGCAATATGAGGTGCAAGCTTAATTGTTTTCGGAATTCCCAAAATCAGGGCTGCATCATACCACAACATGACAGCACCAGGTAAAGAGCCTGGCGGAGCATTGGTCGCCCCAAATTCGTAAGTTGGAGAAATGCCGAAATTCGTAATCCTGGTCTCAGTGAATCCAGTACGCTAATCCAGGTTGACGTCATGCCTTCCAAACTTGCGTGATGGACTTGTTTTGGCTAAACAGCAAATGACGGCGAACACTTCAGTCACGCCTGAAAACACAGTATATAACAACTCTTCCTCAACCAATGTAAAAAATAGTACTCCCTCCGGCCCATATTAATTGACTCTAATTTGGATATATCTAGACAAGTTTTTGTGATAGATACATTCAAATTGAAGTCAACTAATATGGTTCGGTGGGAGTATTCCTCCGTCTCTCAAAGTCTATGTTAGAAATTTGTTTAAATTTGAATGTATCTAGACACTACTTAGCATATAGATACATTTAAATTTAAACAAATTTGTGATATCTATTTTGAGACGAGGGAGTAGTATAAGCAAATAAAGTAGCGTCACAAACCTTCACGGTAGCCAGCCTTTCTTGTCACATTATATTTTCACAACAAAAGTTCATGTGAGATCTCCAAAGGTCAAACAGACCCGTTATTATCATGAAGTGAAAGCTAATATTTACAGCTGGATATATACAATCAAATTGATCAGTTATTCTACTTAATCCTTCCTTGTCACATTATATTCACAACAAAAAGTTGCTCTGAAATTTGTTCAACAGTCTTCAAAGTGAAAACTAATACGTACTATTTACAAGTGGATACAACCGAAATGATCAGGCAATCTTCTTAACCTTTGACAGCATGTCATCAAGGTGACGGTCCATGATCTCCGATACGGTCTCCAGGAAAGTTTCTTCGCTAGTTCCGGGAAGCACATCATCCTCCGCCTCACTGATGATGACCTCAATTGCAGACTCCCACTTGACAGTTTTCCTGCACATGATGCTGCCCACGTCATAAGGCGTGAGGCCCCTCTGTGCGCCCTTCTTCAGAAGCATGGTGCTGATATGCAGAACTCGGGCGCACTGGGGAGACAGGTTCCAACCATAGAACTTGAGGAGCGCGATGTCTTTGCCAGCATCCAGTGACGTAATGTATGAGGCGGTTTCGTCGCTGAAGGGCTCACGGGCTTGGGGCCAGTAGAGCCACTCGAAGGTACAATCTTCAAATTGCAAATTTACCAATCAATATAAAATTGTTGCTGTAAAAACTTACTCCCTCCATTCAAAAATAACTGATTTGAATTTGTCTAGACACGTTCAAATCTAGAAACCTAAGTCAGTTATTTCTAGACGGAGGAAGTACTTAATAGTAGTAGACACATTGTCTTAACTACAAGGCTTATTTTAAATTAAATAGTACTACCTCCATTCCAAAATATTGAAAAAATGTTTACATCTTATATTTAGGAAGAAAGCAGTAATAGTACAAGAGAGACAAATTGTTCGGAAATAATAGCAGGTACCTTTTCCGGCAAGCAGTATCTATGGTCAATTGGTACCAACTTCAAGTGATCTTCTCCACCCCGGCACACCAGCACGTTACCAGCGTGGCGATCAGCATTTGCCAGTCTGACATCTAACACCGCAATCTTTTGAACCTCCTGACCATGGAAATCTCGAGGGCCCATATCCTCGCAGCTCCCATGGTTCTCCACAAACATCTGCAACGATCCGATTTTAAACCCCTTCCCCATGTGCAAACAACGGACCAACGCCGTGGGAGGCACGCCAGAAAATCCAGCAGAAGCGTCAGATGATGATTTGAACCCATCGACGGGGTGGTCTAGAACATATGCTGCAACTTCCCTCAGCGCGCCTTCCCCTACCCGTGTCCCCCTTTTAATCCCTCGCCATCGACTGACAGAGGAAACCCCCTGGGGTTGTTCTCGGCCATCGGTTCCTCGTCGATCGGCTTGAACACTGCGACATAGCTCTGGCCCGAGGGATGCTGCATGAAGTAGACTCCCCCAGAACCCTCCGTTGACATCTCAGGTAGGTGGCCGTTCTCCAGACCAGCCATTGTCGAATCGATCATGTCCACTATGGCAGGATGCAGCTCCACCTTATCGTTAACGATGATTGGCTCAACTGTAGCATGGCCCCCACAGGGTGGTTTTCTGAGGGGCAAAGCATCCATTAGTAGGAGGTTTTCATTCTCTTCAGAGTCGGCAACTGTGACAACAATGTCCTTACCAACCTGCTCAGAGTTCATCTTTGCCGGTGTGCGGACGAACATGTTGATCACAACAGTAGTAGCACAGTTGTTGCTGCTAATGTCAGTGATCAGCTGGTTGTCCTCAAGCTCCCCTCCATCATGGCACACAAGACTTTGGTCCTCGAGTTGCTCCCTGGTCTCGGTGGCGAGCCTGTCCTTCAACTGCCGAACCTTGCTTCTACCCTCCACCTTGTACTCGAATTTCTTCCCGCTGGCGGTCTCGACGGTGATGGAGCAGACTTGGGCCAACCGGAAGGCGAGGTGGATAACATTGCCTGTCCGCAAGCCCATAGTCCCTAACGTTGGAGTTGCTTCGTGAGAGCTCGTGGCCACCGAAGACCAGCCGTTGTTTCGTCACGATGAAGCCCTTGGTCCTCTGTATGTGGAGCTTGACTGAAGCGATCGATTCAGAGCCGAGGACACGCATTGCCATGGGCGCCATGCCGGGCACCGAAGATGAGGATCGAGTCCAGCGGGTCCACCAGCAGGGGCAGACAATGGGTGAGATACTGGTCCATGAGAGGGATGAGGATGGCGACGCCGGCCGAGGACATCCTGGCAGGTTCCCAGGAAGGTGAAAACTATTGCTACTACTATCAACGATGGCCGATTGATTATATTTACAAAAACTAAAGGCTAGTGCTACCCATTGGGAGTAAAACCCCTAGGATTTCCTTCGATTAGCAAGGAAACCCTAGGGGCGGCGGAAGGAGGCCGCAATGCTCCTCCTACAATCCCATCTCGTATACCGATGTGTTTGAACCTGCATACAAGAATCACCAAATTAAGAGCTAGGTATAAGAATTCCAGGTTACCAAAGCAGGGATATCCGCAAGGAATCTGAGCGATTCCTACCTATCCCGACGGGATTGGGATTGGATGATGGCAGTGAGGATTCCTCGTCTCCTGCCACTACCGCTGCCCCGATCGCGGAGCACAACATCTATACAAACGAAGGGAACACAAAAAGAATCCAAGCCTATGGTCACAGTTTGAAAAATCGATTGTCTGTCTCTAACCTAAAAAAGGGGAAAACAATCAACTACTCGAGCGACACAATGAGCGTTGCGGAGATAAATACTAACCGACGGGGTACATCTCCGCCTCCAATGGCACAACCCGCGGATTTCCGGTTCCGACTGAAATCGGCATCGACAATCAGCAATGACATTAGAAATACTTACACTACCTAAACGAATCGAAAGAGAACAACGCAAACAAATCAGTCGACCTTACCGTAAGAGCAGAGTGACGATCCACGATGGAACCTCTAAAACGATACAGAAGAAAGGGTTTTGGTGTTCGATTCGGAGAGGCCACAAGTATTTGAAGGGTAAGAAGCGCTCGGGCTCAGGGTGTTCGATCGGTCGTCTTCGTGGGGAGTAATAAGTCAGTTGCTTTAGATGAATTTACCCTCTAAGAATCAATGGCGGTTGGAATTATGGAGTGCATAGCTGTCAAGAAAAATGTATGGAAGGTTCAACTCACAACAGCTTTATCTCGTGGCTAAGAAATCAGGTGGCTAGTAGAATAGGACCGAGCTTCAGTGGTTTGGTGTTACCAAGTATCAACGTGATTTGATGCTATCATCAACCATTCATCTCTTATTCAGCGTATCTGACGAGGTTTAATCTCGTCAATGCCCATTGTTATGAACTTGGATTTTGGAGAAGATGGAGATGCTGGAGATCGCAGAACGGTTAGCAAACAAGCAACACGGGGACACGAAGTTTATCTAGGTTCAGGCCCCCGGAGGGAAAACCCTACTCCTACTTGTCTGCTCTTGATTACAGCGGCACCGGAAGTTACACGGGTGCGCAGATGCAATCTGGTGTGTGGTGTGTATGACGTGAGTTGAGAGGTGCCCTCCTAGCCTTTATATAGAGATAGGAAGGTCTCGGGCATCAGGTCGAGTTGGTTACAGATTAGGGTTAGCCTCTTTAAAATTTTATCTACTCTAGTCTTGTTCTTCAAGGATCCGAAGGTGTCATGGGCTTAGGCCACCCGAAAATTTCCGCAGGCCGCGTATGTTCTTGTGGACCTCCTTGGGCTGGACCAGGTATACTAATATTGTGTACCCGTAGGGTATAACCATGTCAGTAGCCCCCGAGTACTCAGTCAAATCGTAGAGTCGGCTGAGGACTCCTCAATCTTTCGGGTGCAATTAGTCCTGTCTATAAGAGAAAAAATGATTTTAGTTCGTAGGGATTGTTGATGCGTGTGCCTGACTCTCCTGACGGATCAAGGCCAGTTAACTTTCATAGGACAAAACAACATGATCTTCTTCAGACTCGAGTCCCCGGACTCGAATCCGGAACGGATGCTGACGTAATTCGACTTAGGCCGCTGAGGTCTTACAGGAGTTGAATCCTAGTAGTTTTTAAGTGATGTACCCAACGTGTCCATCAGGATTTTTCATCGTGCCAGTTGACACGGTATTTTACTGGCAAAGCGCAGTCAGATGCGTTACTAGGCCATCAGATGATATCTGTAGGTCTTATCTTTGTGTCGTAGACACAGCATCCAAAATATTATCACCATGGAGGTGTTTCGGGTGGCTAAGGAAAATGTTTCCCACTTAGCGTTTGTTTGGGCAAAGTTGCCAGAAAGTTTTTTGCATTTTGACCCGAAGGATCGCAGTCAAAGAATTCATAGGGTGCGCGACCAGCGCTCCCTATGGGAGTAGCCCCTGAGTGTCTGTTCGAGTCATAGACTCGAGTAGAGGCTTTTAATTCAGTTGTTTTTAGCTTCGGGTCCGTAAGACACAATTTTTTCGGATGCTTGATCGATCCTCCCTATGGGAGTAGCCCTCGAGTCCATAGTGGAGTCGTATACTCGACGTGGGACTCGAAAATAGTTGAGAGTTATAGTTCTTCAATCATTCTTCGGTCGTCCCGGCTCCATTAGGATAGCCCGTGGTAGTTGTTCGAATCGTAGATTCGAGAAAGTACTTGTTTTATTAGTCGAAAAATTCCAGCCGTTGCTAGACTGGTTGATGACGTCAGTGCTGACGGTCGATGACCTCAACCGTCTGAGGTGCCAGAGGTGACATAACAGGACGAACGTGGGTCCCACTTTCTGACTTGAAGTTAACTAGTCATGCGCGACGTGGCGAGAATTACGGCGTCTCCTCGATTTCCGTGCGTTAGGGATTCTGGATGAACGGTTCCTATTCGTCGTCTTCGTCCTTATAACCGTGGGGAAAAAGTGATTTTGTTTTCACCCCTTGCCATTTGCTTTCCACCATTGTCTCCATTTTCGCGAGAACTTGATCTCTTGCACGCAGTGGACGTTCTTTGGTCCTTCCCTTCCTCATTTCTTCGCGTGCATAGCCATCGTCGATGCTCCACCATGGTCAAGTCGAAGAAAGCCTCTGCCGGAGCAGGCTCGAGCGCCGCCGCTAGCGGCAAGAAGGTTGCCGGTGCCACACGCATCACCGACAGCAACTGGAGGCGCACAGAGGTACGCAAGGGTGACTTGCGCAAGCTGCGCGATGCGATCCCATAGGACAAGGAGGATACGAAGCTTCTAGGCGATGAGGTATCTCCCCGTCCACCCGTAGGGTTTTAGGTGATGTTTGCCGCGTTTGTTCTTCACGGCTTATCGCTTCCTGTCCACAGTTTTCTTCGTGGACACCTTTTTTTCTATGGTATCCAACTTCATCATCTTTCGCCCAATTCTCTCCTCCACATCGCATGTTTTATCACTTTTTGCAAGTGATGGCTCGGTATCGAGTCGCACTTTGGCCTCTTCCGGAAACTCTATTCCGTGAAGAGGCAATCTGGCACCGGCGGGGTCTACCCGCTCGATGGCTGCGTCATTTCCATACGATCTTCTGTTTTCTTCTTTTCTTTTTATATGTGCAAGTCCGTCCAATACTGGCGGAAGAAGTGGTTTTATATCCGCGACTCCACAATGTATGGACAAGAGTTTGGCCTTTCTCCCTTTGACTCCTCCTAGGAGATCCTTCCAAAGAGATCCTGGAAGAACCATGTCCTGGAGGGTGAGGTGGCAGAGGTAGAGGAGCTCTACCGTCGGGTAGAGGCGCTCCAAATGGTTGTGGAGAAGGAGGTTAATGGTGTGAATATCATCTGCACCTTCCTCAAACGCCGGGGGCAGCCGCTCCAGGCGAGGGCGCATCCAATGTTCCTTTACACTGGCCGCAACAACCCGATGAGGGTTTCGGCCGAGGAGCTGTCCAGGGGCGACCTCGATAGGGCTCTTCGGCTGCTACTGAAGTTCAAGGCTGAAGAGGACCTCCCGAAGAAGTCCTTGACCGCCCCCTTCAGTTCTTCGAATCCAGTTCCTCAGGTGTAGAACTGAGTCATGCACGTTGCGCTCCTTTACGATTACTGTCTCCATATGAATAGCGTTGCTAATCAGGTCTTTTGTCTTCTTTTGTAGGAACTTAAGGTAGCTGGCATGATGCATCCGCTGCCTGAAAAATATCCGATTGTGCCTGACAACGAGGTTGTGGACTCTGAGTCCGAACTTCCGCCGGTGCAATCTCCAACCCAAGAAGCCCCCGAGGTGAGCGAGGTGTAGACCCTAAAGTGCTCCCGGAGTGAATCTTCGGATGCGTCGACACCGCCTACTCCTCGTGGCCCTTCCTTCCTGGAGCGGCATGGTGGGTATGAAGGTGTCTCATCTACACATTTCCCTGCTATTCCAATTCGGGTGATGGCACCGTAGCCGCCGGCGAAAAAGAAGAAGGAGAAGGCCACACCGGTCTTCAATTTGTCAGACATTGGCTCTTAAGTAGTTGCGTATGCATTTCTGTTCTGTAATTTGCGTGTGCTATTTTTTATCTTGTTCTTGATCAATACTTTCCCTCCAGCCACTCCTCGGAGGGGTCCCTTGCTGAGGGCACTCAGGAGGCCGTAGGGGAGTCGAAGCCGACGGTATAACACCCTCAGAATCGGACCTATGCAAGTTTTAGCGAAAACCCGCCAAACCCGCATAGAAACGATTCAAAGGTGCCCACCAGGCACTTTCGTGTGGGTGGAAAACGAAGTAATAACATTACACAACAGTCCTCGATGGGACCCACAGAACAGATATTTATACAACAGCGACTCAATGAGTCAAGAATACAGATATACAATACGAAGATCCAAATCACCTTGAAAATGACACAGCGTCAGACTACGGACAAGATGCAAATGGGCTAAGAGCCCTGAAGAATATCCAATGGCGTCCATAACCCTGCCCAGGCCAAGCCGGAAGGGTAACCCTGCTAACGGCGTCGATCTCAAAACCTGCTTAAACAAAAAGGGGTGCCGACAAAGGGCGAAGGCAAAAGAGGAGCGTCAGTACTGAGGCCAGTACACGGCGAGACTAGAATTCGGCGGTCCTTGCCTACATAGGTATGGTGGACTGAGCGGCAGCGGCAGCATGCACTAAACATCCTATAGAGACTCGATACAACTGGCGACTGTCAGAGGGGGATAAGAAAGACCTATTCGGAACCTACCTGATTCTACCATCAAACAAACCCATCCTGGTGTTTCCCCCTCGAGACCAAACGAGGAAGTCAACCGAGGAACTCACACAGTTGGCAGTTTTATTTATTCGGTTATCGTTGCAGCAATTACTAGTCAGGTATAGATAATCATCCTGATAAAATAAGCAGTGGGCACTTTTAGTTAACCATTCCGTTGTAGTTGCGACACTTACTAGTCCATACAATTAGCATGAGGTAACCCTTAAACCCAGCAGTTGTTGGTACTTTTATTCAGCCATTCCGTTGTAGTTGCAATACTTACTAGGCAGGTACATTGGTCGCTGGCGACGACCCAAACGAGCAATTGTTGGTAGTTTTATTTAGCCATTCCATTATAGTGAAGCTGATTACTAGTCATTATAGAGTCACATTTATAGCACTACTTTAGTTATGCTTGTCTATGATCGAGATCAGGCTCCAAGTCGCCCATATCCGCGACACGGCTTTCGTAAAGTTTTACCCGCCGGGTGCACCAATAGCAACACGCCGATCAGCCTCGAAAACCAAATCAAAACCCAACGAGGCTTTCACGACAAAGCAATCACATGATTCATAAATATTTCAGGGCCACCCTTGAAGTCTTACCAACGAAGTAAGCTAGCTCGAGACGGACCCAAGGTTTGTGGGTACAGAATCGGGAACCCAAATCGGGCTTGTCGATACCGTAAACGGGTCACAATTCCTAAACAAAGATGCAGTGCTCCTCGCACAATCGTAAATAAAGCAGTAGCATGGCATAGGTACAGGATAGTAAATAAAACCTCAAACTAGTTTGTGGCCCCAAGAAATAAGACTGAATCAAGCTCTGGCTCAGGGGGGTCCCATATACCTCCCGGATGTGGATAGCGCGATAAAATCAAGGAACAGGTATCAAGTACTCGGGGTCCTACGGGACACAAGTGGGCGTTCGGAAACCAAATATTATCTATCACCCACCGATGCCTCTGCTTACTTCAATTTTAGTTGTTAAACAGGAATTAAAGTGAACGATAAGTAAAGCCAGGATCATCTCCAACGTCAAACATGCGGCATTACTCCAACAACTGTGGCACTTGACAACACGCAACAGCACTTGAGCAAGCGACTACGACGCGCAAGTCCAACTATCTACCAAACAACAGGTAATGGGATGTGTCCAAGGCAATATAAGGCTGCGAGGGATATCACGGGTACGAAAAACTAGAGCATCGCAACACAGATAGCAATAGGGCAACAGGAAGGAATAAAATACTATAAAAGTAAGATAGGTAGAAAGGGGGAGATGCTCTTTGAAAACATTGCCAAGGTTCAACCAAGATCGGAAGCTCACATCAACTCAACGGCCTTATCCGCGAAGAACCAAAACACTAGAATAAACACCGGATGCAATATTTAATACAACGGCAGAAGATCGGCATGATGCATGTATGATGAATGTCATTTCAAAGGTGCGATGCAATTGGGCAATATTAAGTGGAACCGGGGTCCCGACAATTAATTAAATGGTTCAAGTTGTTTAGATACCCCGCAATTTAAATGTTGTTTTAGCATGGCAAAAGATAGCACCGGTTCGCTACACAAATTTAAATGAGGCCAATATAAGGCTAGATTTGCCCGCATATGGGCCCCATATTTAATTATAAGGTGAATCGGCATAAGCCCCCCAAACCACAGACAAGATGCATGCGAGATGAGCAATTAAATATGCATCAATTTGTTATTACATTATAAAATAGGGTTTTCGGAAAGGGTTCACACATTAGGGTTCGGCAGATCTTGGGGTTCCGGGGGTCGGGGTCGAGTCTCGGGGTCCAGGGTTCGACGGGTTCGGTCTCAGGGTCCAGGGTTCGACGGGATCGGTCTCGGCAGGAACATTCCCGTACAACGGGTCAGATCTTGTCGCATCCGGGTTCTCGGCGAGCTCGGCGTCCGGAAAGGAGTACTTGGTTCGGTGTCAGGGGCACATCGGGTCCGCCTGGCGTTCGGGATGCAGAACTTGGCGTTCCGCGGCGAAGTGCTCGGCGTCATTGGGTTCCATATCGACGGTCTTGGTGTACTTGATGGAGAACCCGGTGTATCCGTGTCGGCGGCCTTGGCGGTTATCGGGTCCGGTCTTCGGAATCCGTGAAGAAGATCTTGTCGCACGGGCGGGATTGGTCTTCGGCGCAACGGCCTTCGGATTCCGTGAAGGAGGTCATGGCGTCCGGGAAGGCGAGCTAGGTGCGTCGAGGGTTCAGGAGGAAGAACTTGATGTTCCGGCTTCCGGTGTCAGTGACGATCTTGAATAGGCGCATGTGTCTTCGGCGAGGCTTGGTGCACAACTCTTCAGTAGACCTTGGCGAGGTCCTCGGAAGAACTTGGAACGGCTTCGGCGTTCCATGTAGATGACCGACGGGTTCAGGGGTCTCGGCGTCTAGGTTCCGTGAAGATCGTGTATAACTCGTCGATGGTCCTTCTTGTGCTGCCCATTGTCGGTCTTGCTGCACGGCCTCTTTATAGCTCCAAAGCATGCACCCCTCGGCAGAGGACTAAACCGCTCCTCCTTGTTGGCATCGGCACGGGCAGCAGGGTCGCAGCAAACACACCGGGAGACAACGGCAAGGGCTTGGCGCGAAGGCGGACGCTGCACGGACGACGGCTGCCCGGGGACGGTCTTGACGGCTCGCGCACGAACAGAGGATGGCGGGGCCGGAGACAGGGACCGGGGAGGCAGGAGACGAGGCGCCGACGAGGAAAAGGGCGAGGACGACGCTCGAGCTCTGAGGGAGGCGGCGTCGCTGCCGGGCGAGCCGCGGCGAGGCTCGGCCGCGGCCGGAGAGGCGACAGCGCTGGCCGGAGCGCTGGGCGAGGGAGGAGAGGCGGAGGGCGACGGCGAGGTCGGAGGCGAGCTTGGGGGGCCGGGCGGCGGCGGACGGCGGTCCGACGGGCGAGCAGGGGCGGCGAGACGGGCCGAGGACGACGGGACGGCAGAGCGGTGGAGAGGGAGCTCGGGCGGGAGGGGCGGGCCGGAGGCGGCGCATGGCGCCGGGAAGAGGAGAAGGTGGGGCGGCTGGTGGCGGCTGGAGGAGAGGCGGTGGCAGGAATGCTGCCGGCGGCGGGAGGAGACGCAGGCGGGGTGAGGGCGGCTCGACGGGGCCTCGTGGAGGAGGCGGGAGGATGCGGGAGGCGGTGCGGAGGGGAACGGGCAGGCGGCGCTGCCGGGACAGCGGGCCAGGAGGAAGAGGAGGTGCGGGCGGCTCGGGTCGGAGCCGGAGGAGAGCCGGGTGACGGGGGAAGGCCCGGTGGCAGCCGGCGGCGCCAGAGGGGAAGGGCGAGGTGCGGGGCTCGCGAGCGGAGAGGGAGGAGCAGGGCGGTGACGCCGGGAAGGGGGAAGGCGGTGCCGGCGGTGGGGAAGAGGGGAGCCTGGCGCGGCGGCGGGAGGAGGGCCGCGTCGGGTGGTGGCCGTGCGGGCAGGGAAGAGAGGAGGAGGGAGATGGTGGGGGTTCGGTCGGGTGGGTCCTGCGTGGGGAGGGGGTGGACCGGGGAGATGGGCGCGCCCAGGTGGGGGCGGGATCCCGAGGTGGCGCTGGGCGGGAAAAACAGGTGGGGACGGCGGCAGGCTGCTAAGTGTGTGCGTGAGTGCATGTGAGGGAGGGGAGAGGGAGTAGGTGGCGGCATAGGATTGGTAGTGGGGAGGGAGAGGGTGAGGTGGCGGCCAGGGATTGGGTGGGGTGATGTGGAGGGGGTGGGCTGGGTAGGTTATCTGGTAGCAAAAGGGTTTAGGTGTTAGGTGGGCCGATTGTACTGGGGGTGGTCGTTCGGGTCGAATCGGCCCGTTCGACTGCCCCCACTAAAAATAATTTAATATTTTATTTGTTTTAAATGCACCGTTTGCAAACCGATAGCAGACAAACAAAATAATCCGGAGACCCGGGGTTTTGCGTTTGAACAAAGACGGGGCGTTTTAGAAAACAAAATAGGTTTTTCTGAAATAGTTTTATGCAAGCAATTGCAAGATGATGACGATGCTCAAATGCAATGTGGCATGATGACATGAGCATGCGGTCATGATGATGCAATGCACAAAAGCAACGCGATTTTCTAGTAGTGGTTTTGCGGGATGCCACAATTCGACACCACTAACAAGGGATCTCGCCCTCGAGATCCGCCTCATGGTACCTGAAGGAAGGTCGGTGAACTGCGTCTTCTCACTTCGTGTAGATCCTCGCGACACCACTAACAATAGGTCGTTGTCCGTGATCGTCGAGAGAACTCTCCGGTAACAAAAGGCCGAAGGTAGAGGTATCAACAAATAAAGCCACCTCTAACTTCTGTGGACGGAGTAAAATTGCTGGATCCAATGATTCGATGTACAAGAGCGAATGATAAGAGTAGTCGGATGGTGATCAGTCCATCGCGCACCCAAACCATTACTCAGCACACGAATAGGCGGATTATGCAACCAACTCTCGGAATTCAGACTGAAGATCTCGACAAGCGAGGTTCGGAAACAAAGGAGTGATGCAGACTCTGCATCGAATCTGGCGTAGATGATGTCGTCGCGTCGGGGAACACCGGAAGGCACAAACAAGGAACAAAGAATGGTACCACAGCAGACGGACTCCTCAAGCAGCATGAACACCAGATGGTAGAACACCGTTACCAAAAGAGGAAGTGAAACCCTAAAGGTACGATGGAACCCAACCACGAGAAATCCTGGACTCGAAGAGAGAGAAGAGAGCGGATTCAAAACACGTAGAGGTAAGAGGAGAATAGCAGAGGGTAAGGAATACAATCAGACCTAATCAGAACTATCCAACCGATTTTGCAAAAATAGTTTTGACACTCTACTTTGGCCGTTAGCTAGGTTATCCTACAGGCTGGACTTGTGGGGTATCGCAACTGCTGAGCTCTGATACCACTCTATAACACCCTCAGAATCGGACCTATGCAAGTTTTAGCGAAAACCCGCCAAACCCGCATAGAAACGATTCAAAGGTGCCCACCAGGCACTTTCGTGCGGGTGGAAAACGAAGTAATAACATTACACAACAGTCCTCGATGGGACCCACAGAACAGATATTTATACAACAGCGACTCAATGAGTCAAGAATACAGATATACAATACGAAGATCCAAATCACCTTGAAAATGACACAGCGTCCGACTACGGACAAGATGCAAATGGGGCTAAGAGCCCTGAAGAATAACCAATGGCGTCCATAACCCTGCCCAGGCCAAGCCGGAAGGGTAACCCTGCTAACGGCGTCGATCTCAAAACCTGCTTAAACAAAAGGGGTGCCGACAAAGGGCCAAGGAAAAAGAGGAGCGTCAGTACTGAGGCCAGTACACGGCGAGGCTAGAATTCGGCGGTCCTCGCCTACATAGGTATGGTGGATGGCGCAGCGCAAAGATGCACTAAACATCCTATAGAGACTGATACAACCGCGCATCACGAGGGGATAAGAAAGACCTATTCGGAACCTACCTGATTCTACCATCAAACAAACCTATCCTGGTGTTTCCCCCTCGAGACCAAACGAGGAAGTCAACCGAGGAACTCACACAGTTGGCAGTTTTATTTATTCGGTTATCGTTGCAGCAATTACTAGTCAGGTATAGATAATCATCCTGATAAAATAAGCAGTGGGCACTTTTAGTTAACCATTCCGTTGTAGTTGCGACACTTACTAGTCCATACAATTAGCATGAGGTAACCCTTAAACCCAGCAGTTGTTGGTACTTTTATTCAGCCATTCCGTTGTAGTTGCAATACTTACTAGGCAGGTACATTGGGCGCTTGCGACGACCCAAACGAGCAATTGTTGGCAGTTTTATTTAGCCATTCCATTATAGTGAAGCTGATTACTAGTCATTATAGAGTCACATTTATAGCACTACTTTAGTTATGCTTGTCTATGATCGAGATACTGTGCTCCAAGTCGTCCATATCCGCGGACACGGCTTTCAGAAAGTTTTACCCGGCCGGGGTGCACCAATAGCAACACACGCTCGATCAGCCTCAGAAAAACCAAATCAAAACCCAACGAGGCTTTCACGACAAAGCAATCACAGGATTCATAAATATTTCAGGGGGCCACCCCTTGAAGTCTTACCCGCAACGAAGTAAGCTAGCTCCGAGACGGACCCAAGGTTTGTGGGGCCGGCTGTAAGCGACTGGGAACCCAAAACTGGGCTTGTCGATACCGCGTAAACGGGTCACAATTCCTAAACAGTACAGTGTGCTCCTCGCACAATCGTAAATAAAGTAGTAGCATGGCATAGGTACAGGATAGTAAATAAAACCTCAAACTAGTTTGTGGCCCCAAGAAATAAGACTGAATCAAGCTCTGGCTCAGGGGGGTCCCATATACCTCCCGGATGTGGATAGCGCGATAAAATCAAGGAACAGGTATCAAGTACTCGGGTCCCACGGACACAAATGGCTCGAAACCAAATAATATCTATCACCCACCGATGCCTCTGCTTACTTCAATTTTAGTTGTTAAACAGGAATTAAAGTGAACGATAAGTAAAGCCAGGATCATCTCCAACGTCAAACATGCGGCATTACTCCAACAACTGTGGCACTTGACAACACGCAACAGCACTTGAGCAAGCGACTACGACGCGCAAGTCCAACTATCTACCAAACAACAGGTAATGGGATGTGTCCAAGGCAATATAAGGCTGCGAGGGATATCACGGGTACGAAAAACTAGAGCATCGCAACACAGATAGCAATAGGGCAACAGGAAGGAATAAAATACTATAAAAGTAAGATAGGTAGAAAGGGGGAGATGCTCGCCTGAAAACATTGCCGAAGGTTCAACCGAAGATCGGGCGAAGCTCACATCAACTCAACGGCCTTATCCGCGAAGAACCAAAACACTAGAATAAACACCGGATGCAATATTTAATACAACGGCAGAAGATCGGCATGATGCATGTATGATGAATGTCATGTCAAAGGTGCGATGCAATTGGGCAATATTAAGTGGAACCGGGGTCCCGACAATTAATTAAATGGTTCAAGTTGTTTAGATACTCCGCAATTTAAATGTTGTTTTAGCATGGCAAAAGATAGCACCGGTTCGCTACACCAATTTAAATGAGGCCAATTTAAGGCTAGATTTGCCCGCATATGGTCCCCATATTTAATTATAAGGTGATTCGGCATAAGGCCCCCAAACCACAGACAAGATGCATGCGAGATGAGCAATTAAATATGCATCAATTTGTTATTACATTATAAAATAGGGTTTTCGGAAAGGGTTCACACATTAGGGTTCGGCAGATCTTGGGGTTTCGGGGGTCGGGGTCGAGTCTCGGGGTCCAGGGTTCGACGGGTTCGGTCTCAGGGTCCAGGGTTCGACGGGATCGGTCTCGGCAGGAACATTCCCGTACAACGGGGCAGATCTTGTCGCATCCGGGTTCTCGGCGAGCTCGGCGTCCGGAAAGGAGTACTTGGTTCGGTGTCAGGGGCGCATCGGGTCCGCCTGGCGTTCGGGATGCAGAACTTGGCGTTCCACGGGCGGCGTCATTGGGTTCCATATCGACGGTCTTGGTGTACTTGATGGAGAACCCGGTGTATCCGTGTCGGCGGCCTTGGCGGTTATCGGGTCCGGTCTTCGGAATCCGTGAAGAAGATCTTGTCGCACGGGCGGGATTGGTCTTCGGCGCAACGGCCTTCGGATTCCGTGAAGGAGGTCATGGCGTCCGGGAAGGCGAGCTAGGTGCGTCGAGGGTTCAGGAGGAAGAACTTGACGTTCCGGCTTCCGGTGTCAGTGACGATCTTGAATAGGCGCATGTGTCTTCGGCGAGGCTTGGTGCACAACTCTTCAGTAGACCTTGGCGAGGTCCTCGGAAGAACTTGGAACGGCTTCGGCGTTCCATGTAGATGACCGACGGGTTCAGGGGTCTCGGCGTCTAGGTTCTGTGAAGATCGTGTATAACTCGTCGATGGTCCTTCTTGTGCTGCCCATTGTCGGTCTTGCTGCACGGCCTCTTTACAGCTCCGAAGCATGCACCCCTCGGCAGAGGACTAAACCGCGCATCCTTGTTGGCATCGGCACGGGCAGCAGGGTCGCAGCAAACACACCGGGAGACAGCGGCAAGGGCTTGGCGCGAAGGCGGACGCTGCACGGACGACGGCTGCCCGGGGACGGTCTTGACGGCTCGCGCACGGACAGAGGATGGCGGGGCCGGAGACAGGGACCGGGGAGGCAGGAGACGAGGCGCCGACGAGGAAAAGGGCGAGGACGACCGGCTCGAGCCTGCGGAGGGAGGCGGCGTCGCTGCAGCGGGCAGAGCCGGCGACGGCAGGGCTCCGGCGGCCGCGGCCGGAGGCGGGACGACGCTGGCCGAGCGCGCGGGCGGGAGGAGAGGCGGGGAGGGCGACGGCAGGTAGGAGGCGAGCTTAGGGGCGGCGGGCGCGACTGGGGCGGGCGGCGGACGGCGGTCCGACGGGCGAGCAGGGGCGGCAGACGGGCCGAGGACGACGGGACGGCAGGCGGGCGAGAGGAGCTGCCGGGCAGGGCGCGCGAGGCGGCGCCGCAGCGCCGGGGAAGAGGAGAAGCAGGGGGCGGCTGGTGGCGGCTGGAGGAGAGGCGGTGGCGAGGCACGCTGCCGGCGGCGAGGAGGAGACGCGGGCGGGGGTGAGGGCGAGCTCGACGGGGGCCTCGGTGGAGGAGGTGGGGAGGATGCGGGAGGCGGTGCCGGGGAGGGGAAACGGGGCGGCGTCGGCGCGGCCGGGACCGGCGGCGGGGCCAGGAGGAAGAGGAGGTGCGGGCGGCTCGGGTCGGAGCCGGAGGAGAGCCGGGTGACGGGGGAATGCCCGATGGCGGCCGGCGGCGCCAGAGGGGAAGGGCGAGGTGCGGGGCTCGCGAGCGGAGAGGGAGGAGCAGGGCGGTGACGCCGGGAAGGGGGAAGGCGGTGCCGGCGGTGGGGAAGAGGGGAGCCTGGCGCGGCGGCGGGAGGAGGGACGCGTCGGGTGGTGGCCGTGCGGGCAGGGAAGAGAGGAGGAGGGAGATGGTGGGGGTTCGGTCGGGTGGGTCCCGCGTGGGGAGGGGGTGGACCGGGGAGATGGGCGCGCCCAGGTGGGGGCGGGATCCCGAGGTGGCGCAAGGGAAAACAGGGGACGGGCGGTGCCGAGTGTGCGTGAGTGCATGTGAGGGAGGGAGAGGAGTAGGTGGCGTCATAGGATTGGTAGAGGGAGGAGAGGGTGAGGTGGCGCTGGGATTGGGTGGGGTGATGTGGAGGGTGGGCTGGGTAGGTTATCCGTAGCAAAAGGGTTTAGGTGTTAGGTGGGCCGATTGTACCGGGTGGTCGTCGGTCGAATCGCCCGCTCGACCGCCTCACTAAAAATAATTTAATATTTTATTTGTTTTAAATGCACCGTTTGCAAACCGATAGCAGACAAACAAAATAATCCGGAGACCCGGGGTTTTGCGTTTGAACAAAGACGGGGCGTTTTAGAAAACAAAATAGGTTTTTCTGAAATAGTTTTATGCAAGCAATTGCAAGATGATGACGATGCTCAAATGCAATGTGGCATGATGACATGAGCATGCGGTCATGATGATGCAATGCACAAAAGCAACGCGATTTTCTAGTAGTGGTTTTGCGGGATGCCACAGACGGCCCCTCCCTTTCAGATGGTGGCCGACTATAAGGATGACGCTCCGAATCCCTTCCCGCGAGAGTCTCGGGTAGTCGTTACTCAAAAGACCGCACACGGACCTTCGGAGTCTCCGTCTGAGCACGTAAGTTTTCTGCTCCTTTGTTTTGTAGGGGGGAAGCCCCCGAGCCCTTTTTCGGATTATCTGTTTCTCTAGTTTTAGCTCTTGTGGGGCATATCCCCCGATCCCTTTCTGATTATTTTTTGTGTTTTGTTTTTGCAGCCCTTCGTACATAGCACCAATCTCCTGATCCAGCAGCATTTGGCGTTGGAGGCCAACATGCAACAGCTGCAAGGTACGTATTTTGATGATCTGTTGCTTATTTCGGTTGTATCTTTGCTTCGATTGATCCTTTGTTCTTGGCGTTTGTAGATGAAAATAATGCGGCCCTTCGTCGGCTGGACGCTCTCGACAAGAGCCTCGGTTGAGCAGAGAAGAAAGCTGCAGATGCTGCTGAGGCGAAGGAGCGCCTGGAGAAGGAGGTGGCTACTGCTGCCGAGGCTCAGGAGCGCATGCGGAAAGAGTCTGCGGATCGCAAGAGGGAGCTTGCTGCTACGACTGCTGCTCGTGAGAAGGAGATGGCTGACAAGGTGATGGCTGCGGCCAAGGCTTTCTCCGGTTAGTTTATTTGATTCGTCCTTGCTTTTTTCGGCTGCTCCTTATCTCATTCTTATTCGGGCCCTTTTCTTCTTTCTTTGTCTCAGATGCTGCAGGCATCACGTTTGATCGCGGTGTGATGGATTACGGAAATGCTCTAGATGATGCTACCGTAGAGGTCGAAGATCGCTGCGGTACTGCTGCTAGTGCCTTGGCGAAGGCCAAGGGGGTTCTCCAATGCTTCTACAAGGAGATCGTCCCCAAGGGTGCTGCTCTTGAGGATGTCCCCGTGTTGGCGGATGCCTTGTCAGAGGATGCTCCTGCGGCCTACAAGCGCAAGCAGAAGGGCCTTGGTGCCTCAATGGGGTTGGCCATGGCTATGGCATCCGGAGCAGAGCTGGACCTGCCGCATATCACCTCCTAGATGCCAACATCTGCCGATGGCTTAGAGGTAGCTTTCGCTCTCTTCGCCTCCCGCTGTAAGCGTTATGGGCCGAAGCTCATTGACCTGCTGGCGGAGTACACGGTGAGGCAGCAGGAGGAGGTCAAGAGAGGCAGTCTAGCTCTGAGGCTACTCCGGATGCTGGTGCCTAGGTTCTGATGTTGTAGTTTAGGATAGTTTATCCTCTATCTTTTGTAATATACGCTTTTGTCGGTGAACAATCTTTCCTTGTCCCATGCAGTGGACTTTAATGTATATAAAGTATTTTTCGAGCTATCGCTAGAGATGTGTGTGATTTTCATCTTCCTTACTTGTTTGTCTTTAGGGTCCTTCGGGAGGGGCACCCATTGGTACTTTGAATGCTCCAAATCCGCGACCATCGTTGGATGATGCGTCGCAGCTTGTTTTCCTTCGCGAGCGCGTCCGTAGCTTGGAGAAGGAGATCCTTGGCGTTCGAGGCCACGCAGACGTGTGGAAGTCGAAGGCTGAGCGAGCTACCGCCAGGGAGGAGTATCTGATGGGGGAGCTGCGACAGTTGAGCGAGCAACTGCAATGTGAATTTTGTTGAGCTGCTGCTTGTTTTCGGATGCGCCTTGTTTGCGTGTCACCTTATTCCGAGTTTTCTGCAGGTGTCAACCTTGTTCCGAGGGAGGATAGGGAGCACGTTGCGGTTCAGATCAATTGTTTGACCCAACAGGACTTGGAAGCTGGCGGCTTTTTCTGGATGGACCGTGACCGGGCCACTGTCCTTGCGACGGTGCAGGATCGTGTGCATCAGGTGTCGCGGGTATTGAAGCAGGCGAAAACTTCCCCGACGTTGATTCTATACATCATGTTCCCCCTAGATGAGGCACCTTCCACTATTTGGGGTTTGTTGTCGAAGTTTCGAGACGTGGGTCACGTGAGGGAGTTGGTGCGGCATCAGTTGGTTGCAGGGGTGAAAGCTGCCCTTTTGCTTGTTTGTCTGCATCGCCCTGACGTCGATCTCGCGGTTGGTACGCCTCTTTGGCCAGACGGTAACCTCTAGGACATGCGCCCGCATTATGCGGCTGTTAGGCAGTATGCCAAAGAGATCGTGGATCTCTTTGAGCGTCGGGCACACGTGATTCTTTAGAATAGATAGACCCTGTAAAAAGATAGATGTAAAAATTGTATATATTCGAGTGGGCTTGTTTTGCCCTTTTCTGTAAAGTTTATTTGTGCTAGCACGTGGTGCTTTTGCTGTGTGCATGTCCTTTTCGTTAGCCTGACGTGTTCAGCTACTCAGGTTACATGCGTTCTTCTTAGTCGACGAAGTCGTGAGGTGAGGTGGATCCCACGAGCGTGTTATAGGGAAAAGTAATTGCAAGGTAGGAGGAATTTTCGGGCAGGGGACTTAGCTTTTATTCATATCGTAACGAGGAGGTACATTGTTCGGCTGAGTAGCCATATTGAAAGTAAAGGGATAACTAGGGGTCGAAGCGTCACAGACGCGCGACGTTCCATGGGTTGGAGTATTCGATTCGTGACGCGATGTCCATGAGGCGATAAGCGCCGCCTGGTATGACTTCTGTGACGATGTAGGGTCCTTCCCAGGGTGACTCGAGCTTTTTAGGGCACTCTTGCTTGAGTCGTAGGACGAGGTCTCCTTCGACGAAGGACCTTGGGTGCAGCCGTCGGCTGTGGTAGTTGCGGAGGCTCTGCTGGTAGACCGCTGAGCAAGCCGCGACAATGTCGCGTGCCTCGTCAAGTGTGTCAACAACGTCTTCGAGTGCGGTCGTCGATTCGGCTTCGCTGTAGGCGACGACCCGTGGGGCCTTGTGGCGTACCTCGGCAGGTAGTACGGCTTCGGCTCCATGCACCATGAAGAAAGGCGTGAAGCAAGTTGCGCTGTTCGGTGTTGTGCGTAGGCTCCAGAGGACGGAGGGTAGCTCTTCTTCCAAGCCCCCGCCAGCCGTTCGAGTGGGATGAGCAGGCGTTTCTTGATGCCTCCGCTTGTGAGGCCGTTGCCTTTTTCTACCTGCCCGTTGGTCTGCGGGTGCACCACCGAGGCGTATGATATGTTATTGCCAAGGCCCTCGCAGAAGTCCTAGAATTCCTTCGAGATGAAGTTCGAGCCGTTGTCCGTGATGATGCTGTGCGGCACGCCGAACCTGTAGACTATAGACTCGAAGAATTTGATGGCCATTTTGCTGCTTTGATTGGTGACGGGCATGGCCTCGATCCACTTGGTGAACTTTTTGACTGCGACCAAGAGGTAGACGTGGCCTCCTTTCGAAGATTTGGGAAGTTTGCCAATCATGTTGAGGCCCCATTGGGCAAAGGGCCAGGCTAGTGGTATGGGTCTGAGCTTCGATCCTAGTGCATGTGGCTTGTCCGCGAACCTTTGGCAGCCGTTGCACCTTCGGACGATGTCCTTAGCATCGTTCATGGCCGTTGGCCAATAGAATCCAGCTCGTAAAGCTTTGACGACAAGGGTGCGGCTGCCTGCGTGATGACCACAGATGCCCTCGTGGATGTCTTGGAGGATGGTTTTGCCATCACCGATGGTGACGCACCTTTGGAGCACACCCGAAATGCTGCGCTTGTACAACTCTCCATTATGGAGGGTGAATGCTTTGGACCGGCGAGATATGTGCCGGGCATCTGTCGGGTCGTTGGGCAGTTCCTTGTTTAGCAGGTATCGAAGGTACGACTGCGTCCATGTCTCCTCGATTTCCATGACCTACATCAGGCTGACGATCTCGGCCTCTGTGGTGCATCCCCCAAGTGCTCTGCTTCTTCGGGTGATCCCTTGGGGAATTTCCTTTTGATAGAGGGTATGCAGATTTGTTCGAGGAACACACCTGGTGGAACCCATGCACAGGTGGAGCCGATGTTGGCAAGTCTATCGGCTTCCTCGTTGCTTTCCCTTCCAACATGCCGAAGCTCGCATCCGTCGAAGTCTTCTTCAAGTGAGTTATAGAGTGCTCTATACGCGATCATGTTGGCGGCGTGGGCGTCGCATTCGTTCATCGTCTGCTGGACGACGAGGTTCGAGTCACTGTAGATGACTAGGTGCATTGCACCGGAGATCTTTGCCATCCTCATGCCATGGATGAGGGCCTCGTATTTGGCCTCGTTGTTGGAGGCGCGAAATTTCATCCGAAGGACATATCCTCATGCCAGCTCCTGCTCCAGCCTCGCGCTTGGAGCTATTGAAGTGCATCATCCATGACTGTGTCATGTCTGGGGTGTCTGGCAGCTGGAGCTCCATCAAGTGGACAAGGAAGTCAGGGAGGACCTGAGATTTGATCGCCGTGCGCCGCTCGTAGACTATGTCTAGAGGGGATAGCTCGATGCCCCATAGGGCCACGCGTCCTGTGGCTTCGGGGTTGTTCAGAATGTTGGACAATGGCGCCTCGTTAACAACCTTTATCTGGTGCTCCTGGAAGTAGTGGCTCAGCCGACGAGCCGTCATGAATACGCCGTAGGCGAGATTTTGGTAGTGAGGGTACCTCTACTTTGTTGGGGTCAGTACCTCCCTGAGGTAGTATATTGGGCGTTGGACCCCATGGGTCTTGCCTTCTTTGGGTCGTTCGACCACAAGTATGGTGCTTACTACCTAGTGTGTGGCTGCAATGTATAGCAGCAGAGGCTCGCGTTCTTTTGGCGTGACCAGAACATGCGAGGTGGAGAGCAGCCACTTCAGGTCTTCGAATGCGTTGTCTGCTTTGGGTGTCCACTCGAATTTGTCAGCTTTGCGTGGCAGCTGGTAGAAAGGCAGGGCCTTCTCACCCATGCGGCTGATGAATCTGCTTAGGGCTGCAATGCGCCCAGCTATTTTCTGGACACCTTTGAGGTTCTTCGGCTTCTCCATGGTCAGTATGGCCTTGATTTTCTTTGGATTCGCCTCGATCCCCCGTTGGGAGATGAAGTAGCCGAGTAGTAGGACAGATGGGACGTTGAAGGCGCACTTTTCTGGATTCAACTTGATCTTATAGTGATCAAGGTTATCGAATTTCTCGCAGAGATCGTCGATCAGTGTCTTGGCTTCCCTGGTCTCTATGACTATGTCGTCGACATAGACTTGGATGTTGCGACCGACCTGGTTCTTTAGACACGCCTGCATGCACCTCTGGTATGTGGCACCTGCGTTCTTCAGCCCAAAGGGCATGGTGTTTTAGCAGAATACTCCGAACAGCGTGATAAATGCCGTTTTCTCTTGATCTTTGACCTTCAGCCGAATCTGGTTGTAGCCTGAGTAGGCGTCGAGGAAGGAGAGCTTCTCGCATCCTGCAGTCGAATCGATGATCTGATCGATCCGCAGTAGAGGGAAGTGATCCTTGGGGCAGTGCTTGTTGAGCAACGTGAAGTCTACGCACATCCTAAGGATGTCCTTGTACTTTTTGGGGACCAACACAGTGTTGGCTCGCCACTCGCTCTCCTTGATTTCTCGGATGAAGTTGGCGTCGAGTAGTCTGTTGACTTCGATTCCAACTGCTTCTGCTCGTGGTTCGGACAGTCGTCGGATCGACTGCTTGACCGGCCTTGCGTCGGGGAACACATTGAGTGCATGCTCGGCGAATTCCCCGGGAACTCCTGGCATGTTCGTAGGACACCAGGCGAAGATTTCCGAGCACTCACGGAGGAATTCGACGAGCGCGCTTTCCTATGCGGGGATGAGGTCGTTGGTGATCAGCGCCGTCTTGGAGGCATCCGTTGGGTGGACCTGCACCTTCTTTGTGTTGACCGTGGAGTCGAACGACATGTCAGGTGAGTTTTTCCTGGCGACGGGGGGTGCCCCGTTGTCTGTCACCTCTCAGAGCCTCATGAGCTCCTCTTGCATGCCAAATGACTGGGAGATTCTGTTGAAATCTCTATCGCAGTGGTCCGATCGGGTGAAGCTTGCCTAGACTGTGATGCCGCCCTTGGGCCCTGGCATCTTGAGCAGCAGATACGCATAGTGTGGTACTGCTCGGAATCTTGCGAACGCCACGCGCCCGAAGATGACGTGGTACTGTGATGGCCACTCCACCACTTAAAACTCGAGCCACTCGCATCGAAAATTTTTGGGCTTGCCGAAGATGACGTAGAGCCATATCTTTCCCAGGGTATATATGCTCTTCCGTGGGACTATGCCGTGGAACATTATGTCGGATTGTTCCAGGTTGCACAGCGAGATCCGCATCGCTGCGAGGGTGCTGGCGAACATCAGGTTGATGCCGCTGCCGCCGTCCATGAAGACGCGGCTCATCTCAAATCCTACGAACTACGCCTCGAGCACCAGGGCAGCATGACCTGGGTGAGGGATCTGGCGAGGGTGATCCGAATGATCGAACGTGATGCAGGACTCGAGCCACCGAGGTACTCAGGGATGGCAGGCGGAGCGGTTACAGTGAGGCTGACCTGTCGAGTGATCTTATTTTGCACCCTATTGGTAGGTCGTCCCTTCTGGATCATCAGGGACCCTTTTGGTGACGGGTATCCGCCTGTGCCGTTGTTTGGCGCAGGTTCGATTTCTAGATTCGACGGTCCCACAGGTAGTTGTGGAGGAGCTCTGTGGGCGATGTCACCTAGTGCAGGTGCGGGCCCAAACCCAGGGTTTACGATCTGGCGCTGTATTTGGGTGAGACTCTCGCTGAGTTTCTGGAACTCGCGGCAGTCCTTAGCATGTGGCTGGCCTTCTTTTTGCCATCCTGCTTGTCGATGTAGAAGTGGATGGTGTAGGGACCAGGAAACTTGTCGTATGCCAAGGGTTCGTTGTCACGGCCGCGACGCTGCCATGTTTGTGTTGGGCGTCCGCCATCGCGGAAGTTGCCTCCGCGGTATCCTCTGCTGCTGCGGTTGTCATCGTTGCATCGATCGGCGTAGCCAGCCGCAACCATGTCGACTCCATCGTGGTCATCGTAGACGCGCGATCTTTGCTTGCTACGGTGTTCGCGCCTGCGGCCATATTCGTCCTCATCATCCGAATGCGTTCGGTGGAGGGAATCCTCGCCATCTGCCCACCTGTTGGCGATGTCCATGAGGTGATCGAGAGTCTTGGGCTTGACGCGCCCAAGTTCTTCCTTGAAGTCCGGGCGCTTGACACCATCCTTGAAGGCGTTAATTGTCCTTTCCTCGGAGATGTGCGCGACCGAGTTCTTGATGTTGGACCAGTGCAAGATGTATGAGCGAATGGATTCGCCCGTACATTGAGTGTAGGCCCGCAGTTCCTCGATCGAGGCTGGCCTCTTGCTGGTGTCCTTGAAGTTTTGGATGAAACTTTACGCCAGTTCCTCCCAACTTCGGATGGAGCCTGAGGACAGGTTGCTGAGCCAGATTCGAGCTGCGCCTGTTAGTTGCAGCTGAAGGCACTGTAGTGCGGTGTTTCTGTTACCGCCGTGCAGCTTGACGGACGAGAGGTGATCGCTGAGCCAGGCCTTCGGGTCCTGTGTGCCATCGAAGTTCGGAGTGTCTGAAGGAAGCTTGAATTCTTTTGGCATCCGTGTGCGCTGAACAGATCTGCTGAAGCATCGGGCCCCGCACATCTCTCCATCATCATCCTCTTTGGATTCGGTTGAGCACGCGCCTTTGGCACGTGCCTTATCGACCTTGCGCTGAGCGAGGTCGTTTCAAGCGTCGTAGTCGCTGCTGCGACATCTTGGGATCTTGCGATGTCAAGGTAGATCATGCTCATCCTTGTTGGATGAGGGTGTAGGGCTATGGTTGAATCTGACCGTAGCCTTTTTTTCGGCTCCGCGGGAGCTTCATCGTGGACCGCAGCTCTGACGAGTCCGAGTCCGGCTAGCGCGGACTTGTGCATGGCACTCTTCGGGTCCCCCCACCGGAGGTGGATGGGACACGAGGTACATGGTGGCTGCCATGATCGCAGCCTGCGGCGTCTTCAGTATGACATTGCTGTTGACATCCATCTCCATGAAGGACGTGTTGAAGGTTTTGGTGACCTCATGTCGTGTTGCAGGGTCCATGTGCTCTGTGCGAGAGTGATGCTTGTTGGCATGATTGTCATGCGAGATGGAGCCACCAGCGGCGGAGAGATCAGCTCGCCGCACACTAAACTCTGAAGCTACCTGCTTGCATTTGTCGAGCTCCTCCTGCAGTTTTACCTGTCTGTTGTGCTCTGGTACGCCATCAGCAGATCCCGTGGAGAATTCACAGGTAGGATCTTGTTGCCCGCCACGGCTTCGCGTGCCTGGCGCCATCCGTCCTCATTGAGGTTGATCCTCTGGTAGGCGTCAGCGTCGCCTTCGTTTGGCTTGAGGGGAGGGTTTCCTCCGTTTCCTCAGTTCCCAGCCTACGGGTTGGGCGGTGGACTGGGTGGTGGGTTGGGTGCAGTTGAACTTGGTGGCAGTTTCGATTCACCATGGATAACCACGGCGCATCGATAGAGCCTGCGGATTGGATAGCTGCTTCTGCAGCTTTCGGATCCGGAACCATAGGTTCCTTCGTCTGATGGGGGGCCGCACAAATCTGAGTTGCAGCTGCTGCTGTCATAGGACTCATCTGTCAGCGTCGACGTGCGTAACACGCCGATGGGTGGGACCCACGAAGCAAGCCTGATGGATGGCAGCGGCACCCGCTCTGGGAGCGGAGGGTGCCAGTCTGCCCCACCTGGAAGCAAAAGCTCCCGAACAGAATCTTGAGCCCGTTGCCTACGGGCTCGAAATCCTTCATGGTGGCTGGTGAGTGGGCGGTGAAGTCGAAACCACCGAAGAGAAGGTGGCTCTCCGTCGTCGTTGAGTTGTAGATTGCTTCAGATGGGACTGTCACGATCGCACAACCAACACCCCCAGTTCTAACAAACGGCGCCAATTGACGAGGTTTAATCTCGTCAATGCCCATTGTTATGGACTTGGGTTTTGGATATGGGGATGTTGGAGATCGCGGAACGGTTAGCAAACAAGCAACACGGGGACACGAAGTTTACCCAGGTCCAGGCTGTTCAAAAACCAGTAGATTATAAGGGCACGAGCGACATGAAGGTGTAGGGGACCTCGTGACCTTGGCTTGGAACTCAAGGAGCAGGCAGGCATCACGCGCCAGGCAGCAGGCGACAACGACCAAGGCCGGCAGAAGGCGTCCCTGGCGGCAGTGCGAAACACGGAGAAGGGAAGATATGCGAAGTGGTTCGAGGTCGACGGCGGGCGCGATGCAGAGGGTGATGCGAGCTCGCTAGCGTTGCGGGTCAGGCCGAGCGGGCGACATGGACTTGCAGGCGATGGGAACGATGCGGCCGGGATGCTGCAGAGGGCGGCGCGGCGATGGAGGTGAGGAAGGCGGCCATCGGAGAGGTGCAGATGCGAGGGTGCACATGGGGCGTTGAGCTCAGGGCCGGACCGACGCAAGAATGTGGGGCTCGCAAAACGATGGGAGGCGCTGGAAGGCGGCTTGGCGAGAAGGCTGGGCGACGGCAGGCACGGGCTTGCAGGGTCGCGGACGGAGCTTGGCTCCAGCGACGAAGGCGGTGGGGTGCTAGGCGCTGGCGGCGGCAGGTACGGCAATAAGGGAGCCAAGCGGCGGCAGAGCATCCATTGGGAGAGAGTGAGCGGGGAATGATGGGCTGGGGAGGGAACGCGAGGAGGATCACGACACGAGTAGACAACATTGTGGGTGGGGCCAAAGTAGGGTCGGGGCGGTTGACCGCGTGTGGGTGCCGCTCGGGATCGACGAGGGTTGGTGGGCGCGTGGGGCCCAGGAGCATGCGATGTGTGCTGCCTCGCATGCGTCATGTTGCGCGCGGGTGCGATGCGCTAGAGTGGTGGTAGCGGCGGGTGGGTGGATCGGGTGTGTGGTTGGAGACTAGGGTTAGGGCAGGGGTGAGGCTAGGGTTTGTTCTAGGTTAGATCAAGGGCCAGGATTAGCTAGGGTGGTAGGATGCTGCCAGCTGGGCCTTTGGTCTTAGCCGGTGGCGGCCTCCCTCAGGGTTTTTAAATTAGTTTTATTTTACTTTTAAAGTTGTTTGATATAATGGCTTTTGTAACATGGTACCGGGAAGAAGGTCGACAGCCGGAATCTTCTTGCTTCATGTAGATCCTCGTGACACCACTAACAAGGGTTCTTTCTACATCCTGAAATAGGCGACACCACCAACAAGGGTCGATGCTATCGTTCGTCGAGAGAAACTCTGGAGAAACAAAGGTGAAGGTCGAGGTCTCAAATGATAAGGCCACCTCTACTTCTATGGAAGGAGTGAAATTGCTTGATCCACCAATTCAATATACAAGAGCGAATGATATGAGTAGTCGGATGGTGATCAGTCCATCGGGCACCCAAAGCATTACTCTGCACATGAATAGGAGAATTATGCAACCAACTCTAATAATTCAGACTGAAGATCTCGACAAGCGAGGTTCGGAAACTAAGGAGGGATTGATATTCTCATCAGGTCTGATGTAGATGGCTTCGTCGTATTGTAAAACACCGGAGGATAGAAAGAATTTTTTTTTGTGAATTTTCGGTCCACTGAAAGGTACAACAGATGAAAGATTCATCAGATAGCATGAATGCTGGATGTTGAAGCACCGTTACAAGAGGATGGAAGCGAAACCCTGAAGGTACGACGGAAACCCAACCACGAGAAATCCTGGACTCAAAGAAAAAGATAAGAGAGCAGATTGAAAACACGTCGAGATAAGAGGAGAATAGCAGAGGGGTAAGAAGTAAAAGCAGACCTAATCAGATCTATCCAACCAATTTTAGAAAATAGTTTTTGACACTCTACGACGTTCGTTAGCTAGGTTATCCTACCGACTGGACTAATGGGGTATCATAACTGCTGAGCTTTGATACCATTCTGTAACACCCTCAGATCGACCCTATGCAAGTTTTAGCGGTTCCCGCCAAATCCGCTTAGAAACGATTCAAAGGTGCCCACCAGGAACTTGCGAGCGGGTGGAAAACAAAGTAATATCATTACACAATAGTACATGATGGAACCCACAGAATAGATATATACAAAACGACTCCATGAGTCAAGAATATAGATATACAGTACAAAGATCCAATTCACCTTAAAAACGATATAGCATCCGACTACGGACAAGATGCAAATTGAGCTAAGAGCCCTGAAGAATAACCAATGGCGTCCATAACCCTGCCCATGCCAAGCCGGAAGGGTAACCGTGCTAACAACGTCGATCTCAAAACCTGCTCAAACAAAAGGGGTGCCGATAAAGGGCAAAGGAAAAGGAGAGCGGTCAGTACTAAGGCCAGTATACGGCGAGTCTTAGAATTCAGCGGTCCTCGCCTACATAGGTATGGTGGACTGAAGCGGAGGCGCATCATGCAATAAACAACCTATGGAGACTCGATACAACTATCAACTATCAGAGAGGGTGTAAGAACGACCTATTCGGAACCAACCTAATACTACCACCAAACATACCCATCCTGGTATTTCCCCCTCGAGACCAAACGATGAAGTCAATCCGAGGAAACTCACACAGTTGGCAGTTTTATTCATTCATTCCATGGTGGTTATCCAACTTACTAGTCATATCGGATACAAGTCATATTATAACAGTAAACTTTAATTATAGTTGTCTATGATCAAGAACTGTGCTCCAAGTCGTCTATAACCGCGGACACGGATTCTCGAAAATATTTAACCCTACAGGGGTGCACGAAAGTTTCCACATGCACCTACACCCTTGTTGTCAGATCAGGTAGGTACAAGATCACAAAACATACACCCAACGGTATGTCGACTGGGTTTCGGACACGACGTTTCCCAGACCCAAAGCAAGCACATGGGGGCCACCCCACTAAGCTACCTATAACAAAGTCGGCCGGTCTCCGAGACGGATCCAGGGTTTGTGTCGACGGTTGTAAACGACCGGGAACCCGAAAGTGTGACTGGGCTTGTCGATAGAGCGAAAACGTATTACAGGGTTCCTAAATAGTAAAGGCGCTCCACGCGCAATCATAAATAAAGCAGTAAAGCATGACATAAGTACAAGATAGTAATAATTCCCAAACTAGTTTGTGGCCCCCAGTACAATACTTTGAAATTAGGTACTAAATCGATGGGGGTGCCCACACACCCCACCTATGGTTAGCGCGCTCGATCTTGGTACAGGTGTCAAGAACTCGGGGTCCTACGGGACACCAGTGAGCGGTTAAAAACCAATATTGTCTATTACCCACCGGTGCCTCTGCATTATTTACCTACTTTCAATTTTAGTTATTAAACGGTAATTAAATCCATGATCATCTCCACCATTAAGCATGTGCCAACCACCCAACAACGGTGGAACATGGAAGAAGCGAAGAAGCACCTGAGCAAGCAACTACGACTCGCAAGACCGACTATCTACCAAACAACAGGTAATAGGAGGCGTCGATGGCAATATAGAGGCTGCAAGGAAGTATAAAGGGGTACGGAATCTAAAGCATCACAATACGGATAGCAATAGATCAACAGGAGGAAGTAAAAACTATAAAAAATAAAATAGGTAGAAAGAGGAGAATGGTCGCCTGAATTGCCGAAGGTTCATTCGAAGATCGGGTCGACACTCGCATCAACTCATCGGACTAATCCGTGAAGAAGCAAAGCACTAGCAGAAACACCGGATGCACTATTTAATACTATGGAAAAAGGTCGGGCATGATGCATGTATGATGTATGACATGGCAAAGATGCGATGCAATTAGGCCATATTACGAGGAAACAGGTCCCGACAATTAAGTATATGGTTATAGTTGTTTTAGATACCCCGCAATTTAAATGTTGGCTTATCAAGGAAATATTTCACCGGTTCGATAAACAAATTTTAATGGGACCAATATTAGACTAGATTCGCCCGCATATGGTCTCCATATTTAATTATGAGGTGAATCGGCATAATGCCCCCAAAACCACATGTTAAGAATGCAATCATGAAAATTTAATATACAACAATTCAAATATCATATTATAATATTATAAAAATATGGGGCTTGGAAAAGGGGTCACACATTGGTCCAAAAATCTTGGGTCAGGGGTTCGACTCGCCAGGGTCGGGCTTGGCGTCCATGAAGGGGGATCGACGTTCCATGACAAAGGCCTTGATGTTCACAGGAAGGAGATCATGGGACTGGGCATCGCCGTCTTCGGGTCCAGAACTTCAGTGGTCGATGGGAAACTTGGGATACCGTCGGTGCGGTCATTGGGTGGATGCGCTCTTCGAGAGGCACCAACGATGGACAAACTTGACGGATCATGAAGGTCTTGTCGTCAACTCGTAGATCTTGTCGATGGGAAAGAAATATATGTAGTGCCATACTTGGCCGCGACGACAACATTGCACGGCAGCAGGGCACAAGGCCAGCGAGAATGCACCAACTCCGCAAGGGACATCTATCATTCAGACATATCGTCGAACACCTACCATACGAGGCTGTTCAAAAACTAGCAGATTACAAGGGCGCGAGCGACATGAAGGGGTAGGGGACCTCGTGACCTTGGCCTGGAACTCAAGGAGCAGGGAGGCATCACGCGCCGGGAAGCGGGCGACAACGACCAAGGCCGGCACAAGGCGTCCCTGGCGGCAGCGCGAAACACGGAGAAGGGAACATACGCGAAGTGGTTCGAGGTCGACGGCGGGCACGATGTAGAGGGTAACGCGAGCTCGCTAGCATCGTGGGTCAGGACAAGCAGGCGACATGGACTTGCAGGCTACGGGAACGATGTGGCCGGGACACTGCAGAGGGCGGCGTGGCGACGGAGGCGAGGAAGGCGGCCAGCGGAGAGGCGCAGAGGCGAGGGTGCACAGGGGGCGGTGAGCTCGGGGCCGGACCGACGCACGACGGTGGGGCTCGTGGGACGACATGAGGCGCTGGAAGGCGGCTTGGCGAGAAGGTAGGGCGGCGGCAGGCACGGGCCTGTGGGCTCGCGGATGGAGCTTGGCTCCAGTGACGAAGGCGGCGGGGTGCTAGGCGCTGGCGGCGGAAGGTATAGCGACGAGGGAGCCAAGCGGCGGCGGCGCGTCCATTGGGAGAGAGCGAGCGGGGAACGATGGGCAGGGGAGGGAACGCGAGGAGGATCACTACGCGGGTAGACGGGGCCATGGGTGGGGCCAAAGTAGGGTCGGGGCGGTTGACCGCGTGTGGGTGCCGCTCGGGATCGATGAGGGTTGGTGGGCGCGTGGGGCTAGGGAGCGTGTGGTGTGTGCTACGTCGTGTGCGGCGTGTTGCATGCGGGTGCGATGCTCTAGAGTGGTGGTGGCGGCGAGTGGGTGGATCGGGTGTGTGGTTGGAGACTAGGGTTAGGGTAGGGGTGAGGCTAGTTTTTGATCTAGGTTAGATCAAGGGCCATGATTAGCTAGGGTGGTAGGCTGCTGCCAGCTGGGCCTTTGGGCCTGGTCGGTGGCGGCCTCCCTCAGGGTTTTAAAATTAGTTTTATTTTATTTTTAAAGTTGTTTGATATAATGGCTTTTGTAAATAGTTTTTAGACAAAACAATATATCTGGAAGAGGCTTGGTTTGACATTTGAAAAGTACGGGGATATTTAGAAAACAAAACTAGGCTTTTTAGAGAAATAGTTTTAGGCAAACGATGCATGATGACGTCATGATGATGCACATAATAAAAACAACAGCGGTTTTCTAGTAGTGGATTTACCCGGGGTGCTACAATGGCCATGCGCTAATCGATCAAGTGTTGATTGAGGTAGTCCGACTTAGTGAATCCGCATTGAGGGAACTTGCGCAAATCGGGAGTCGACAAGTCTTGCTAGAGGCCGCTACCGACTATTAGCCTTAGTTGGGAAGTCACTGAGCTATATCTCTGACTAAATGATTACTGAGCTGTGTTCGGCTTACCGTAAGCCTGTCCGATCACACACTTAAGAGAGTGGGACTGGTCGGATGTTGATCTTACTATCATAAAGATGGAAAGTTGGAGTTGTTCGGACAGGGAAACATGTCAGTGGGTTGGACCCACTTTGACTAGGGTTAGGGTTTAGGACCGAGGGACACAAGTGTTTTGTTCCCTCACCTACTCGCCTATATAAAGGAAGGTGGGTGGCGACAGACAAGATAAGGGTTTTGGATCCAGTGCTGCTTCCTAGGGTTTCGCTAGACTTGGCAATTCCCACCTTCCTAGCATGTCTCTTGTTGCTGTTCCACCTTGTATGTGTGTGTGACAGCAGAGGAACCACAACTGCGGTGCTCTTAGGCGACGATGGTCAGCGAAGTCGTAGGAGAGGAGGAGGAGCACGGAACCGGTGACGAGGTGGTCCTAGGATCAAGAAGTTCGCTAGAGACAGACAAGACGAAGGGAACATACGTGTAACATCCCAAAAATATGAAACAATGACCATCAAACTCTAATCACTAAAATTAGGGTTATCAAAAACTTTGATTAATTTAAATCATATGAATGCATGTGTGTATGTGATGATTTGATAAATGCATGAATGGAGTTGTGTGGCTCAACTAAATAGTAAGGAATGGTTTAAAGATGAAAATAACGTCATCTAAAACATTTCCAAGCAGAAACAAATAAAGGGAAAATCAAAAACAAATCAATTAAAGCAAATGGTCATTTTTGCCAATCTTGCTCACTAGGTCACTTTGAGTGTTTCTAGTCCAAGATTTCAAACAGAAACTTTTCCAATTATTTTCACCCCTTGTTAGACCAAGTAAAAGTGAAGCAAAGACCACCTTTCAAACTTGCAGAAAAATTTGTCAACCTCATTCAAATGACAATTCAAAATTGAATCTTCATCATATGTGAAGATCACGCATTTTCAAAACCCAACCAAACCAGTGCCCCTTTACTAATCCAACTAACCCAAGCAAACCCACCAAGTTTAAATCCAAAATTCAAATTTAAATTTCTTTCGGCCATTTCATCAAACACCATGTTTGAAGCAAACAAACAAACAAAAAACACTATAGTGAGCAGTGATTTTGGCTAACCTTGTTCCATCTCTAGCTCTCACTACACTCTCAGTAGATGATCTAGCCCAATTAACAAGCCTTAGCACCACAGTGATCTTGGCATAGCCATTAATGGTGACCATGTAGAGCCTAACTTGCCACCCACATGTCGACAGCAAGCTAGGAGAAGCACCAAGCCTAGCAAGCATGTCTGGAGCACTGACCACCGTCCATCGCCACCCCTTGTCCAAGCCTCGAGCACTGCCAGCCCCTGGAACACACTGCCCAAGCATGCCAAGCCTCTATGCGAGCGAGCCGAGAGCGCGCCAGTGCGCCAACCGCGACACACGCCCATAGACCGCGCGCCGCCCTCGCCGATTGCGTGCGTGATCTCCAGCACCCCAGCAACCCCGCGGACATGCCCGTTCACCACCGCGCGACCAGGAGCACCCGTGCGCCATTAAATTTGCCATCGGACCCGCCCAAAGCGTCGACGTGTTCCGACCGATCAGCACCACCCCACGCCGCAAGACCACGCCGTTAGCTCATCACCACCCCCTACCGTCGCCCATGCCATTAGCTCTCTGTGCCCTCGACCACGACGAGCTCAGCCCGCGCCCGTCGGTCCCCTTCAGCCACTATAAAAGGAGACCTCCCCCGTTCGTTTTCTTCACACCAGTTCACTCCCCACCTCTCACTGATCACGCCCACTCACTCCCGGAGCAAGGCGAGCACCAGGTGGCTGGAATTTCACCGGAGTTCGCCGCTGCAGAGGAAGAGAGGCGCCGTCGATTGGAGCCGCCCCAGGAGAAGCTACCGATACCAGGAGAACAGCCGTCGCCGACCATCGCCTGAGCCCCGGTGAGCCTCCCACGACCCCCACCTGCCGCACTAGGGCTCTGTCTCGCTGGCGCTACCTGACGTGGACGATGAACCAGAGCCGTTCGATTAGAAGTAGATCCTACGGTCCTAATCGCACCATACTTCTTCGCCACTCACTGTCTCAGTGACGAGTGGGGATAGCCACTTAACCCGCCCGTGTGTGCGCTGTGCATAGTGGGCCGGCACAGTTAAACCTCCCGCATGACCCAACAATTCAAACTTAAGTTTATTCATTTAGTTTCAAACACAGTTCTATACCTAGATTCAAAAATCAACCTAGCTCGATTCACTGAACCAAAATGCATGAAACTAATTTTGTTAGAAAGGTACTGGAATGCTTAATCCAAGCCCATTGGATTCAAACCATTTAGATTTCTAGATCACCCATGGTAAAAATAACAAGGCAAAAGCTTTTCTGCATTCAAACATTTTTCAAAATTCAACCATAAGAGCTTTTGAGTTGATTCCAACTCTCAAAAATCACATTTGACTATACCTTTCAGAATATATAAAAATATATAGGTTTACTTACAGAAATAAGGATCAAGTAATAAAAGAATGCCACATAGGAATTTCTAGTCACTTTAATTAAATAAAATAAAAAGGTTAAACCTTATTAAATTGTGACACCACTTTAAATCACATTCCCATATACTGAAATATGTGGTGATGACATGTGTCAACATGATCCCATGTTTAAGTTGGATAATATTAAATCTTAAGTAGTTTTTCAATGAGTAGAAATTACTTTTCTCAAAATAAAATAAATGAGACAAGTGTTTTAATCCTTGTAATGTTAGTGATGATGCTAGATCACCTAGTGTGAACCTTTGTGTGATGATTATAAATAGTTAAGTATTGTTTGGTGATTGTGTACCTCGTATTTATTTATAGACGCTAGTACCGACCAAGGATACGAGGAGGAAGGAGGATACTATGAGGAAGAAGCCGAGGAGAACTTCAATCACTGCTCCGCACAAGGAAAGATATTAATTGAGAAAGCTAACACTTGCAAGATACCCTACTTATGCAAGCTACTACTTGCTTGTTTCTATGCCAACTATATGCCTTAAGCATATGTGATTATACCCACTTGATACCCAATCCTAGTTTTACTTGCAAGCTTAGTTATTTTATTTTCTTTATCAAAGTTTTTATTTGAGTTTACTTAGTAACTTGTATATTCTAGAAAGATAATTGAAGGTAGCATAAAGAGCATAAAACTTGGCCTAAGATAGATAATCTTGATGTCATCCTAAGGCATGAGATTGAACTTAGATCATTTACCTTTGTTACCACCCCTCATTAGTGATTACCCCCACTTGTAGATGCTAGTGCTAAGCATAAAACCTGATCAACTGTAGATGGGAATACTTGGTGAAAATGGTTATGAAAACCTTAGAATGATGAGTCATTCTACTAAAATGTGTTGACATGTGTTCTTGAACACCAGATGATTTTGATGATGAAAATGTTAAGGCATGAGCCTTAGCCCTTTACAAAACTGATGGTTGTCTAGATGCGATACCATTCCAATTTTACCGTACAACCACAATACCTGAAAAATTGGGTAGGGCTAGACTGGAAATTTATATACCTTAGTATGGGCTTCCTTGCGGCCAAGGTCTAAGCTGAGGCTACCTTGTGAAGATTGTCCACCTATGCAGTTCCCAAGATGACAGTTGGTCATGGTTGGGAGGCCAGAATCATAGGAGAGGTGCCTATACTAGGGTGTGTAATTGAAAGGTTAGTATTCATTATCCGCATACTGAGTATGGTGAATTTAGGATTGTTCCTGACGAATGTATCGAATGTTGTTGTGAAAGTGTACAATCTCTGCAGAGTGTCAAACTATTCGAATAGCCGCGTACGCGGTTATGGACAGTTGTAGTGGCCATACTGTTCCCCCGTCAGATGTTTTCAAAATGACTTATGAAATGATTTATGACTTCTACTTGACGACAACAGAGTTGTGACATGAAATGCAAGTTCCCACTTAGGTGTTATAAAACTTTCAACTAGCTTTCTTTGCTTCTGAACTTAGTAGAGGTAAATCTGGCTTTTTGCAAAACAACTCTAGAGCTTAGTATCCTACTACAAAAAACCCCTTCACTTATTAGTATTAGTTTGCGAGTACTTAAAGAGTACTCATGGCTTTATCCCTAGCTATTCCCTTGGCCAGACTATGAAGAGGAGTATCAGGACGACGGACCGCAGGAACGTTATGACAACTAGGATCATCTCCCATTGTCAACATTGCCTGTGACCATGAAGATGGATCTTTGCCTACGCTATCGTTACTATTACGTTATTCCGCTATTTGAGTTGTATTAAGAACTGGATCATGAGATACTTATTTGTGTAAGACCTTATGTGTGGTTTGTAATGGATGATGTACTGTGATATCAAATTTGTTCTGTCTCGCAAAAATGGTAATCCTGGGATTGCGATGTATGGCATAACAGGCATCTGGGATTAAAATCCGGGTGTTGACAATACGGCACCACCGCGACACGCTTTCTCATCTTCCGCACCTGCGCATCGAGAGGTATGAACTATTGCCCTTGACCTTGGACGGATCTTGGGGTGGTTCGCTAGAGTTCTTGCCAGAGCAGAAAAGTTTTTTTTTCGGTCTGGCTCTGCATGTTGACCAGCAGTTGTATCTGAGCATCGGCTCTAGTGTTTTGGCCTAGTTCTTGCACATGAGATGCGATAGTTGGAAAGATTGGATCTTTCTTGTTGTTTTAGTTTTGCCTTTTTGATCTATTTTGGTCTAGGGTAGTGGCCAGATCTGGTTTGTCTTGTTCAAGAAGTTGGTCAAAACTGGTCCATATCTGAGTGGGAGATCATGTGGCTGACTTCCACGGTCAACCACTAAAGTTGCTTTTCTTGTTGGACAAGAAGGAGACAACTGTACCCTATCAAATGTTAAAGCTAAAAGTTAGATTTTGTGTGACGGGAAGGTTTCGACTTGCAGTTTTCATTTGCTTATTTTTCCCTCAAGGAAGGTCTAGTCGTATTACCACGACATTTGCTGCAACACTACAAGTCGAACATTTTTGGTTAGTGGGCTCATATTTTTGGGGCACTGCCAATTATTTTTGATAAAGTATGAGAGATTTAGACTCTCACAAGCAGGGAACTTGGTAGCTAGACAGAGCTATAATAGTTGTGGGCTTCGTGGTAAAGAAGATTGTCGGACAATCCAACAGGAATTCGATAGATATCCGATTGGAAAAGGGTTGCCTACTCGGAAGGTTCTCCGACTAGCGGTGATGCATTGGCTCACTAGTCGGATAACTGACCGAGATCATGAATCACTATTGATTGTCGGAGGGATATCAGTCTCAGTGGGAGTGTGTACAAATAAAAGGTTTAATGCGCCTTCTCCTGTTAGAGATACATTGTCTTAAGTGTTTTGCATCTTTTGTTTGCAGATGGCACCTACTAGCACCGTTCAGATTTCCGTCTTTGTGTTGCATACTATCCTTGAGAAGGACAAGCTGAATGGAACCAACTGGTATCGTATCTTGAGAATTATTCTCAAGCAAGAAAAAGGAACATGTCCTGGACAATCCAATTCTAGATGATCCGGGCAGTGATGATCCTAATGCTATAAGAACCGCTTTCCTTCGGGCTCAGGATGAGTCGACGGAAGTTAGCTGCCTCATGCTTGATCACATGGAGCCAGAACTGCAGCAGCAGTTCGAGAATGTTGAGGCGTATGGTATGATCATTGCCCTCAAGAGCTTTTTTGAGACACAGGCTAGGACGGAGAGGTACAATATCTCCAGAGCCTTGCTTGGTTGCAAGCTGAGAGACGGAGATCCACTAGGACCGCACATGATAAATATGGTCTGATATGTGCAGTCCTTGGATCGTCTGGGTTTTCCCTTGAGGCGAAGAGTTAACCACTGATATTCTCCTTAATTCTCTTCCTAGTGCTTATGGTCAGTTCATTTTGAACTACCATATGGATGGTATGGATAGGAAACTGGCAGGACTGCAGGAAATGCTTAATACAACAGAGGCCAACATCAAGAAAGGTGGCACCAATCAAGTGTTGATGGTGCAGAACGCTTCCAAGATCAAGAATAAGTCTTGTTCTAAGTCTAAGAAATCCAAGTCAAAGAGAGGCGGCATGCTGGATCCAAGTCCTAGCGCCGGCTTACTGACTGGCAAGCCGACAAAACCTCTGGGTACAATATGCTTTTACTGTAAGTCGGAGGGACACTTGAAGAGGAATCGAGACAAATACAAGGAAGACAAAGCCAAGAGTGGAAGTATGACTTCCGACTTAGGTACACTTGTTGTGAATGTTATACACATTTAACTTGCCGACATTCCTAGCAGTACCTGGGTATACGATACCAGATCGGTTGTTCATGTGTGCAACTCGATGCAGGGACTAGTAAGGCATAGGAGCATGGCAAGAGGGGAGATTGACATGAGAGTCAGAAACAAAACAAGAGTTGTTGCGTTAGCCGTAGGGACGATGCAACTCCAGTCACCTCTAGGATTTGTACTAGAACTGAATAAATGCTATTATGTTCATGTACTAAGCCGAAACATCATTTCTGCCTCATGTTTGATGGATTAGGGTTATAAGTCGAATATTAAAAACCATGGTTGTTCCTTTTATTTGAATAATGTGTTTCATGGCTATGCACCTGTCCAAGCCGGACTTTTTGTTCTTGATCTTGAATGTAAATCAGTCTATAACATGAATGCTAAAAGGTTAAAGACGAATGATCTTAGTTCTACTTATCTATGGCACTGTCGCCTTGGTCATATCGGCTAGAAACACATGTAGAAGCTCCATGGTGATGGACTCCTGGATTCATCCGGCTTGGAGCCGTTTGATACATGTGAATCCTGTATGATGGGGAAAAGGACCAAGAGACCTTTTGTAAAGAGTTGCGAGAGGGCGTACGGCTTGCTGGAACTAATACATAGTGATGTATGTGGTCCAATGAGCACGACAACCAGATGTGGTTGTGAGTATTTTGTCACGTTCACGAATGATTTCAGTAGATATGGCCATGTCTACCTGATGAAGTCCAATTCGGAAACCTTTGAAAGGTTCAAAGAGTTTCAGAGTGAAGTGCAAAACCAACTCGACAAAAATATCAATTTTCTGCGATCAGATTGTGTAGGTGAATATATGAGCCACAAGTTTGATAACCATCTCAAGAGTTGTGGAATAGTTCCACAGCTCACCCTGCCGGGAACACCTCAGAGAAATGGTGTGTCTAAAAGGAAGAACAGAACCTTGTTAGACATGGTGAGTTCGATGATGAGTAAGACAGATCTATGTTTATCGTTTTGGGGGTTTTGTCTAGAGACGACAAAGATAATACTAAAAAAAGTACCATCTAAATCAGTAGAAAAGACATCACATGAGATGTGGATGGGCAAGAAGCCAGCCTTGGATTTTCTCAATATTTGGGGATGTGAGGCTTTTGTCAAAAAATTGCAATCCAACAAGCTCATCCCCAAGTTGAATAAAGTGGATTTCATAGGCTACCCTAAGGAAACTTTGGCTTACTATTTCTACAACTGAGAAGAGGAAAAAGTGTTTGTCACTCAAAACGCTGTCTTTCTGGAGAAAGAGTTTATAAGACGGAAAGATAGTGGGAATAGGGTGCACCTTGAAGAAATTCGGGATTCACCAACTCAGGACAAGTCGTCAACCTTGGAGGTTGAGTCGAACATTGTGCCTAAGCCAACAAATGCAACAGAGCCACGAAGACCAGCGAGACTATGTGGAGACATACTTATGCTGGACGGTGATGAGACGACTACTTGTCAGGATGCGATGGGAAGTGCTGATTCTAAGTCATGGCTTGGAGCCATGAGATCCAAATTGAAGTCCATGGATGACAATCAAGTTTGAAACTTGGTTGATTTGCCTGATGGTACAAGATCCATCGAGTGCAAATGGGTCTTTAAGAGGAAAGCAGATCAAGGCGGAAATATTTCTGTCTATAAAACATGGCTTGTCGCGAAAGGGTTGCGATAAGTTGAAGGTGTTGACTACGAAGAGACCTTCTCTCCAGTAGCGATGCTTAAGTCGGTGAATATCGTGTTAGCACTAGTTGCATATTTCGATTGGGAGATATGGCAGATGGATGTCAAAACGACTTTCCTTAATGAAAATTAAACCGAGGACGTGTATATGATACAACCTGAGGGTTTTGTCAATCCGATCGGTCCTAACAAAGTTTGCAAGCTTCGGAAATCCATCTAAAGATTGAAGCAAGCAAGTCGTAGTTGGAATATTCATTTTGATGAAGTGGTCAAATCGTTTGGCTTCATCAAAAGAGAATAAGATTCTTGTGTATATAGGAAGTTTAGTGAAATCTCAGTTGCTTTTTTGCTACTGTATGTGGATGACATATTGTTAGTCAGAAACATTGTTCTAATGTTGCAAGAAACCGATACTTTGGAAAGGTGTTTCCAAATGAAGGACTTGGGTGAGGCGGCATTTATACTGGGAATTAATATCTATAGACATAGATCCTGGAGACACATAGTTTTGAGTCAGAGTAGATATCTGGATAAGATATTGAAGAGGTTCAATATGGATTCATCTAAGAAGGCGTTCTGGACGATGGCGCATGGAATCCGACTTAGTAAGACGCAATGCCCAGCGTCGGCTGATAAGCAAAGTCGTATGGAGAGGATCCCTTATGCTTCGGTAGTAGGATCGATCATGTATGCAATGATATGTACTAGGCCGAATATTTCCTATGCTCTAAGTGTAATGAGAAGATAATAGTCGGATCTTGGTGAAGGCCACTGGATAGCAGTAAAGAATATCTTTAAGTACTTGAGATGTACTAAGGATGTGTTCCTAGTATATGGTGGTGAGGAAGAGAAAGGTGTAAAGGGTTAGACAGAGCTTTCAGACCAACCTAGATGACTCACGCTGGCAATCAGTCTATGTATTCATAGTAAATGGAGGTGCAATGAGCTAGAAGAGTTCCAAGCAAGAGACGGTGACCGAATCTACTACGGAAGATGAGTATATTATTGCCTCGGAGGCGCCAAAAGAAGGGGTTTGGATTAGAAATTTTATAAGTGAAACCAGTGTTGTTCCGGGTTCTCCAGTCTGTTATACGTGTAATATGACAATACTGGTGCTATTGCACAAGCTAAGGAACCACGGGCGCACCATAAGAACAAGCACATACTGAAGAAATTTCACCTAATTCGGCAGTTCGTCGATGGCGGAGAAATTAAGCTATGCAAGGTACACACGGATGCAAATGTTGTAGACCCATTAACCAAGCCACTTCCACAGCCTAAGTTTGAGACACACGTTAGAGCGATGGGGATGAGATGCCTAAGGCCTGGAGATGCTTGAGTGTTCGACTCTAGTGCAAGTGGGAGACTATTAGGAATGATGCCCTAGAGACTCACATTCCGCCTTTTATTTGTAACCCGGAATTCTTCTTAGAGCTAGTTGTATGTGTCCCTTCAATTATTGCAGGTGTGGAACCACATACTTATATCTAGCTCTCGCTAGTTTGTCCTTAGTAGTTTGAGGTTGGGAGGGAAACCCACTATCGAGACCAATTTGTAAGTCGGAAGATGACAATGTTTCACGTGTCATGTGCATAGAGATGCTATCCGCCTTGCATTGGCTAGTCAGAAGAGGTACGATAGTGTGGCACCCCGCAAAACCACTACTAGAAACTCGCGTTGATTTTGTGCATTGCATCATCATGACCGCATGCTCATGTCATCATGCCACATTTCATTTGAGCATCGTCATCATCTTGCATTTGCTTGCATAAAACTATTTGCGGAAAAACCTATTTTTGTTTTCTAAACGCCCCGTCTTTGTTCAAACACAAAAACCCGGGTCTCCGGACTATTTTGTTTTGTCTGCCAACGATTTGCAAAAGCCCCGTTTGGAATAAATAAATTATTTAATTATTTTTAGGGGGCAGCCAACCGGGCCGATCCGACCCAGTCGGCCACCCCCAGTGCAATCAGCCGGTCTAATTCCTAATCCTACCTACACCTAACCTACCCAGTCCCCAGCCACATCACCCTTACCAATGCCCTCTCGCCACCTCATCTCTCATCTCTCTCCCAACCTATCACACACTGCCACCTCATCCCCACTCCCTCCCTCTCCTCACAGCCCCACACCCAACACACACAGCCCCCACCTACCCACCTCTCTCTCTCTCCCTGACAGCCTGGACCCACCCTCTCAGGCCCACCACCCACCTGCCCCGCGTCCCCCACGCCACACCCCCAGGCCCCACTTCCCCCTCTGGCCCCACCACTCGTGGACCCACCCCGTTCACCCCGCGTGGCCGCTCCCCACCAACCGCGTCCCCCTCCTTCCTCCTCCCTCCCTGCTCGGCCTCCCTCCCGCCGCCGGCAGCGACCTCCTCCTCCCTCCCCTCCATCACCGCCCTTAGGCCCCGCCTGCACGGGTCCCCGCCTCCTCGCCTCCGTCGACCGGCCACCCTCCTCCACCTCGTGGAATCCCCTCCTCGGCCCCGCGCCGCTCCCCTCGCCGGCCCTCCGTCGCCAAGCTCCTCCGGCCGCCTCCCGTCTTCCCCGCTTCCTCGTCGTCCTCGCAGCCACCACCGCCTCGGCGCCTTCCTCCTCCTACCGCCGCCAGCGCCTTGCTTGACACCGCCGACCTCTGCGTCGTCCTCCTCCGGCGCGCCCTCCTCCCTCTGCTACAACAGCTGCCGCCTCACCTCCTCTCCGACCTCCGTCACTGGACCCCTTGAGGCCGCCTTCTCCCGCCTGCCGACCCCGTGCCTCGGCCTGTCGCCGGGAACCGCGCGCCGCCTCTGGAGCCGACCCCGCCGCCGCGGTCCTGCGAGTTCCCAGCGCGCGAGCCTCTGCCCGGCGAACGGTGCCCTCCACCTCGTCGGCGTCCCTCGCGTCTTGCCGCCTGCGCGACCTGGGCCATCCATGACACCGACGCCCGGCTTCCTCCTCCCTCCGCCCCGGCCTCGAGCTCTCCCCGCTCGATCTCCGTCCTTCTCCCGCCATGGCCACGCCGACCACGTCCTCTGCCCCGCTGTCGTTGGCTGCGAGCAGCCTGACCCCGTCACCCTCCGAGCCCGAGTAGTGCCGCCTCGAGCCTCCCCGAGCCCGCCTCCGTCTCCGTATCCTCTGCTCCGACCAAGGGCGGAGCTCCCTGGAGCCATCTGCATCGGCCCTTGCCCTTCAGCGCGTGCCCGTCCCCTTCCGGCGTGGCTACCTGCATATGTTGACCGCGCCGGTGCTCCGTGGCGGTCCCTGTTTCCATCAAGGATCCGCCGGCGCCCTCGAGCTCGCCACTGTTTTTTGTGTTACTCATCTGCCGTGGTGAAGTGTTGATGCCGTGCCTATGACACAAGATCTACCGACGCCGAGACCCTAAACCCGTTGGTCATCTACAAAGATCGCCGAGAACCTCGGATGCGCCAACATGGAGAACCGAAGACCGATCCCGGCGAACCCGGACCCCGAAGACCGAACCCTGGCGTGCCAAGTTCTTCGACCCGAAGGACACAAATGCGACAAGTACTTCTTCCCGGACGCTAAGGTCGTCGACACGGATACACCGAGTTCTCCATCGAGGACACCAAGACCGTCGACATGAAACCAAATGACGTCGAGCACTTCGCCGCAGAACGCCAAGTTCTGCATCCCGAACGCCAAGACCGACCCGATACACGGACCCGACAAGATCTTCGCGACGGCAAGATCGACCGCTTGGACCCAAGTTCTCCGTCACGACACAACAAGTTCTCCACCTGGAATCTGAACCTCGATCCCGTCGAACCTTGAGACCCGACCCCGAACCCCCTGAACCAAGATCTTCCGAACCCATGTGTGACCCCTTTCTCGAACCCTATTTTTATAAATGTAATATAAAACTGTTGCATATAAAATTGTCATACTTGCATACATGTTGTGGGTTTGGGGGCATTTAGCCGATTCACCTCATAATTAAATATGGGGCCCATATGCGGGCAAATCTAGTCTTATATTGGCCTCATTTAAATTTGTGTAGCGAACCGGTGCTATCTTTTGCCATGTTAAGACAATATTTAATTTGTGGGGTAGATAAATAACATGAACCATCTAATTAACTGTCGGGACCCCGGTTCCGCTTAATATTGCCTAATTGCATCGCATGCTTGCCATGTCATACATCATACATGCATCATGCCCGATCTTTTGCCGTAGTATTAAATAGTGCATCGGTGTTTATTCTAGTGTTTTGCTTCTTCGCGGATAAGGCCGTTGAGTTGATGCGAATGTCGACCCGATCTTCGGATGAACCTTCGGCAATGTTTTTCAGGCGAGCATCTCCCCCTTTCTACCTATCTTACTTTTATAGTATTTGTTCCCTCCTGTTGATCTATTGCTATTTGTGTTGCGATGCTCTAGTTTTCGTACCCGTGATATCCCTTGCAGCCTTATATTGCCTTGGACACATCCTATCACCTGTTGTTTGGTAGATAGTTGGACTTGCGCGTCGTAGTCGCTTGCTCAAGTGCTGTTGCGTGTCGTCGAGTACCACAGTTGTTGGAGTCTTGCCGCATGTTTAATGTTGGAGATGATCATGGCTTTCATTATCGTTTACTTTAATTACTGTTTAACAACTAAAATTGAAGTAGGTAAGCAGAGGCACAGGTGGGCAATAGATGTTATTTGGTTGTTAACCATCCACTTGTGTCCCGTAGGACCCCGAGTACTTGATACCTGTTCCTTGAATATTCGCGCTATCCACATCCGGGAGGATTATGGGACCCCCCTGAGCCAGAGCTTGATTCATTCTTATTTCTTGGGGCCACAAACTAGTTTGAGGTTTTATTTACTATCCTGTACTTATGCCATGCTTTACTGCTTTATTTACGATTGTGCGAGGAGCACTGTCTTTTAGGATCATGACCCATTTACGCGTATCGACAAGCCCAGTTTTGGGTTCCCGATCTCATGTACCGCCCCACAAACCTTGAGTCCGTCTCAAGTCAGCTAACCGTTCGGGTATACTTAATGGGTGGCCTGAAATATTTCTGAATCCTGTGATTGCTTTGTCGTGAAGGCCTCGGGTTTTGATTTGGTTTTTCCGAGGTTGATCGAGTGTGTGTTGCTATTTGTGCACCCTCAGGTAAAACTTTCTGAAAGCCGTGTCCGCGGTTATGGACGACTCGGAGCACAGTATCTCTATCATAGACAACTATAACTAAAGTAGTGCTATAAATTTGACTTTATAATGACTAGTAATCAGCTCCACTATAATGGAATGGCTAAATAAAACTGCCAACAATTGCTTGTTTTGGTTGTCGCTTGCGACCATTGTATCTGACTAGTAAGTATCGCCACTACAACGGAATGGCTAAATAAAAGTACCAACAACTGCTGGGTTTTGGGGTTATCTCATGCTATATGTATCTGACTAGTAAGTATTACAACCTCAACGGAATGGTTAACTAAAAGTGCCCACTGCTTATTTTATCAGGATGATTATCTATACCTGACTAGTAATTGCTGCAACGATAACTGAATAAATAAAACTGCCAACTGTGTGAGTTCCTCGGTTGACTTCCTCGTTTGGTCTCGAGGGGGAAACACCAGGATGGGTTTGTTTGATGGTAGCATCAGGTTGGTTCCAAATAGGTCTTGCTTATCCCTCTCTGGTAGCCGACAGTTATATCGAGTCTCTATAGGGTGTTTAGTGCATGCTGCGCTGCCGCTTCAGTCCACCATACCTATGTAGGCGAGGACCGCCGAATTCTAGCCTCGCCGTGTCGGCCTCGATCTTGACCGCTCTCTCTTTTCCTTTGCCCTTTGTCGGCACCCTTTGTTTAAGCAGGTTTTGAGATCGACGTTAGCGGGGTTACCCTTCCGCTTGGCCTCAGGCAGGTTATGGACGCCATTGGTTATTCTTCAGGGCTCTTAGCCCCATTTGCATCTTGTCCGTAGTCGGACGCTCTAACATTTTCAAGGTGATTTGGATCTTTGTATATTATCTCTGTATTCTTGACTCTTTGAGTCGCTGTTGTATATATCTGTTCTGTGGGTCCCATCGAGGACTGTTGTGTAATGTTATTACTTCGTTTTCTACCCGCACGAAAGTGCCTGGTGGGCACCTTTGAATCGTTTCTATGCGGGTTTGGCGGGAATCGCTGAAACTTGCATAGGGTCGATTCTGAGGGTGTTACAGATAGCTGGACCGATCCAAAGGTTAATCAGACGTGAGCACACTGTCATACGCTCCGACTAACACAATGGAATCCTTAGACCCGAGGGGATCACACAATCTGAGTTGTGGAAGAGCCGGCTTTGACTCCATCTAACGCTCACCGTAACTAGGCGTAATAAGGGTGGTCTTAGGCCGACTTCGAAGCAAGTTGTGTGACGTGGATCAACCAAGAAGGAATTTTCCCCTCCATCTCAACGAGATATTCTCTGGGCCCTCTCATGTGATATGATTCAGAAGCATGACCACACGCTACTCGATCAAGTGTTGATCGAGGTAGTCCGACTTAGTGAAGCCGGAGGGAATCAATCATCACTGAAACAAAAAGAGAGTAAGGAAACATTGGGATGACAAAATCTCCCATGCGGTTTATGAACAATATCGTGAGGCAAAGGGACTCGGATAGATCGTCACATTGAGGGCACTTGCACAAACTGGGAGTCAACAAGTATTGCTATAGGATGCTACCGACTATCAGCTCTAGTCGGAAAGTCACAACACTATGGCTCTGACTAAATGACTATGATGTGTCCAGCTTACTGTAAGCCTGCGGGATCGCACAGTTAAGAGAGTGGGACTGGTTGGATGTTGACCTGACAATCATAAATCTGGCAAGTTGGACTTATTTGGATAGGGACACATGTCAATGGTTGGACCCACTTTGACTAGGGTTAGGGTTTAGGACCGAGGGACACAAGTGTTGTGTGCCCTCACCTACTCGCCTATATAAAGGAAGGTGGGTGGCGGCGGACAAGATACGGGCTTTGGATCCAATGTTGCTTCCTAGAGTTTCGCTAGACTTGGCAATGCCCACCTTCCCGTCCCTCGGTGGCAAGAACGAGACTATCATATCTCTTGCTGTTGTTCCACCTTGTATTAGTGTGTGATAGTAGAGGCACCACAACTGCTGTGCTTGTTGGAGGCATTGGTCGGCAAAGTCATAGGTGAGGAGGAGGAACACAGAACTGACAACGAGGTGGTCACAAGATCGAGAAGTTCGCCGGAGCCATATGAGATGAAGGGAACGTACGGCACCAGCGCGACGTGCTTCCTCATCTTCTGCACCTGCGTGTCGAGAGGTACGAACTATTTCCCTTGACCTTGGCCGGATCTTGGGGTGGCTCGCCAGAGTTCTTGCTAGAGAAGAAAAGTTTTTGTTTTTGGCCTGGCTCTGTGTGTTGCCCAACACTGAGCCTCACCACGGAAGGAAAGAGTAGACCGGGCGGTTATAAAGTATCTCTTCCATACTCTTCATCGTCTCCTACTCTGATCCCCAGTTATCTGCACCCCCTCTCTGCACGAAAGATTCAGCCGGTGGTAGGGCGAATCTGACGAGAGCTAGCAGCGCGCTACATAGATCGGCTACGAGATGGATGTAAACCTTTTTATGATATTTAATTTTATTTAGGAGGTATTTTGGATTTCTTGATCGAGATGGATCTATGTTTTGACATTTGTAGGAAAAACTCGTTTCTTCACATTTCATCACCCACCTCGTAGATTCTACCTGGATTACCTCCTGATGCTATTAACGACGACCCGCAATGGAACATGGTTGAGACAGATACACAACTTCGATGCGTGTGCGGCCTTGCACCGTGTCGCAAATTTATGTATGACCGTCGATGGACCCATGACACTAGCCGCATGTTGCTTGGATGCGGTCAAGAGGTTCCTAACTAGAGTGCCATTGTATGGGATGATTTGGAGCATAAGTCTATGCACCTTTGGCGGGAGTTGCGCTGTCTCTAGAATCGAGTTAAGCATAAGGAAGCATTGCGCGAGCAATGGAAGGTGTTCTAGATTGAGGAAATGAACACCAGAGCTCAACAAGAGGCGTCCAAGTTTCTCTGCGAGCAGAAGGAGGAATGCCCTGAGCTCTCCTACGAGATGCTCGACGTCATTACTAGAATGAGATAGATATTTCAAACTGATAATGTGGAGGATCTGCCGGATGACGATGCAGACTCTATTACCTCCGTTGAGTCTACAAAGCAGGATTAGTTTGAACATGTTTTCTATAATTGAGTAGTAATTCATGTGTTATTTTCGGATATGTATTGTACAATTATTATCTAAGTATAAGTACTTTATTTCCTTTTATTATTATTGTCCTCCTATCTTGTTTAGTGGGCCAGAACTACCAAGCCCAGCAAGCTTTAGATCTCAACCTTATCCGAAAGAAATCACCCACCTCCAGATATCACTATCACTCCCCACCTATAGATCTTAGTTTCAACCATCACCTCTCCAGCGACCTCGACCGCGGCTGCGCGAATATCTCCGACGCTCTCGACCGTGAATACACGAATCGCTCCGGCGCCCTCGACCGCATCTGCGCGAACTGCTCCTCTACCCTCAATCGTGACTGCGCGAACCGCTTTGGCGCCCTTCCTGGTACCTCCCTTTAATCTAAATGGTATCTGTATGTTAGAAATTTTTATTCTAATTGTTCTAAGAGAATAAGGTAGAATTGTTGGACTCTGTAGGTTAGGAATGTCTACTGCCATGAACAACCCTAACAAGTTAACTAGATCTTGTCCGGTCGTGCCCTCTACCATGCGAGGTATAGTAGTAAGACTAGATCAATAACATGCATGTATGTATTTGTGTGAAGTAATATAAGTTAATTTAGGATCATATTCCCGAGTTGTAGATAAGTACGACCTTCGTTATAGGTTTGGCAATGTTGTCTACATGACTAGATTAAGAAGGAGAAACCTGAGGGGTATAGTCAAAAGATAAAAGCCAACAATCCCTTACTAAATTTGCACCATGAACAAGAACAACTATTGGGGGTATGAACCCAGGTAGGGTCAAGCTAAGGTAAAAGGGCAGAACCCGCCGAGGTATAAACCAGGTCAATGCATGACCCGGTCGAGTTAAATAAGGGCCGGGTTACCCTGAAAAAAATCGATCTGGCTTGACTTGGCTGACATATCAGGTATGTCGGCATGATGTCTAACATGTTATATATTTGCAGGTACGGGCTTGGCCGAGTCATATTGTACGAGGCCAAGTCATGAGATGGATTGCATGAGAAGGATAGAGCAAGCCCCAAGGTCAACACTGTCCTCTATATCTCGCTCAAGAATCCACACAGTGCCAAGTGCTACAGACAAGGACCAGAGGGGCAGAGGGATAGAGGAGACGTCACAATGTGATAGTCCCAGAGTCCAACGATCACATGTTGTGGGCTCTGGGTCTTTGCCATTGATAGAAGGGCCACATGGAAAAAGTGGCGTGTCATGGTATTGCCGACGAGTACGCCATGGAGGGGTCCTCACAGTGCGTGTTTAGAGACGTGGGTGAAGGCAGACGGTTGACGGGTACGAGGTAACACAGCTTACCCAGGTTCAGATCCCACAACGGTGGTGGAATCCTATTCCTGCTATAAATCACTATAATGGCAATACACCGAGTTATAGAGATAGGTTCGCTATGCGAGGTTATGTGAAGTTGTCTGAGATTGTGCCCTAAAGGCTCCCATAGGCCCGACTTATATAGACGTCAGGTCCTAGGGTTACAGGGAAAAGTCCTAGCCGGACAGGTTACAGAGTCCTGCACCATCTATTACTAGTCTAGCGTGTCTTGTACTCCAAGGCTCCGGGTACGCTAGTGACTCCACCGTAGCCTTCCTTTATCCAGCATGGGCCTCCCTTCTGGATCCATCTAACTGGGCCGCCCAGCAGGCCATGGGCCATGCTACCAAATGTGGGCCACCCGGGTTATCCGGATAAGAGACATGCTATGAGGATACCCATATAGCATATCCCCAACAGTAGCCCCCGGAGAACTCCGAGATCTTGCGCCGTATTGCCTCTTTAGGTTGAATGCTCCGTCTAGATGAACGTCAGCAAATCGTCAAGCAGCATCTTGTAGTCCTCCCAAAGAATCCTACAAGGTTTTCTCCATCTTCAACTTGTAAGTCGGAGAATTGCTGAATCTTCTATCGTACTCTTCCATAGCCGGACTGGATCCGTCCATGCCGGAATCTTCCGATGTGATGGTTCATCTACCTATGACAGCTAGGGCGATGTAGACATAGGTCAGCAACGCCTCGTAACTCACACATGTAGAGAACGCAATCATGTCCACTTTTCCTGCGCGGGCGATACAAACCGTTGGCAGCGATGGTTGGTACGTGGCGAAATTTCCGCGCACGTCTCCGCACACGTCGTCTACGCGACAGCCATTCGATCAAGCTGCACGAATCTTGATGCCGGAGACCATAAATAGTAACTGTGGTGGAAAATTTACATTTTCACCTCATTCTCCCCTGCATCGTCTTCTTCCTCCAGCGAGCGCCGCCTCGAGCTCTCCGCGCAACGTGCGAAAAACCCTAGGTCTCCAATCTTTCCCAGTCACCGTCGAACATACCCAATGGCCAACAGCAGCTCCTCCCCTTCGATGGCGGTGTCGGGCGAAGCCACGGTGAAGCTGGCGAGCTCTGTCGTCGTGCCCCCAGAGGGCCCGGTCATCCCCAGGTCTGCGGTGGTCGAGGCCCCCGGCGGCGACCATAATCCAGCGGCGCTAGAGCTGCTGGAGGAGTAGTACAACTCACACAAGGGAGATTGGCGCGGTTCGGATATCACGGACCATGACATCAAAGAACTGATCAATGAGGGATACCTCCCCGCGATGGAGGGGCTTGCCTGCCGTGCGGCGCCGGCCGGTGAGGTCACACCTTCTCCCCAAGCCGGAGAAAAGGTGTACCTCAAAGCGCAAATGGTACGCGACATCTCCCTGCCCATCTCCAACTTTTTCCTTGCTGTCCTGAATCATTACCGAATACAGCCACAGAACCTCTCCCCCAATAGCATCTTAGTGCTCAGAAACTACGCGGCGCTCTGCGAGGGTTATTTAGGGATTAGGCCTAGGCTAGACCTCTTTATATATTCTTTTTACCGTCAAGAGCGAAGCCGAAGCCGGCAAGGACGAGCTTAGAAATTGTGGAACCATTAGTTTTAAGATCCGGCCTGGACGGCGCTTCCCCAACATCGTCGGCAATGAATCCTGCAAGAATTGGTAGCAAACGTACTTCTACGGCCCAGATATCCCTCTGGCTGGCCGAGAAGTCACGTACCCAGACTTTGTCGATGGAGCAGCCGCCGAAGCCTCGACATGGAGATCCCAGGACTCCCTTACCTCCGACATCGAAGCTTCCCGTGCTATAAGGCGGATATAGTGGTTCCTAGAGACGGGTCTAACTGTATTGGACTTGGCCATGTGCTGGTTCATCAGGCGGATCCAGCCTCTGCAGCACCGCTTGAAGCTAATGCATGAGTATTCCAACGATAGAAGGGATATCCTCCGCATCTCCGAAGACAATTTCTCGAGCGACTCCATCAAGCTTCGCCTCAAGGACATCGTCAAGGTGAAGGATAGGAAGCGTGGCTTAACCATCACCTACGACATGTTCATAGAGAGCAAGTGCCCAAAGGTAACTGTTTATTTTCCGTGTATGACATATACTCCAGTTCTTCCGTCTAGCCATTACCATCTCATCTAACATGGTGGTTCTTCACTTAATAGCTTAGCGACATAGATGAGGACAGCATGGCTCCTCAAATCTATGATCCAAAGATGAAGGAAGTCACCGTCGTGTCCGACGACGATGCTCCGTTGGCACGAAGGCGGAAGAGCTCCACCTCTGACGCTGCCGACGGAGGCAAGAAGAAAAAGACGGAGGGTGGAGCCTCCAAGAATACTACCGCCGCCCTAGAGGCGGAGAAAAGAAAGGTTACCGGGATCCCCTTTGCTAAAGCATCCCCTCTTGTGTAAGATTCTTTCCCTTCGACATTGTCCATTTGTCTGTCTTGTTCCCGTACTTATGCATTTTGCAAGTTTCAGGAAGAAAGCCACAACCAGCTTGAAGAAGACCTCCAAAACTTTGGGGGCTTCTAAAACCATAAAGGATATGCTGCATTGCAATGTATCTCCCGCCATCGCCCCTGTCACTCCCATCGTCCAGCCTTTGTCTGCTCCGATAAGCTCTCAAGCTAAAGAAGCATCTGGCCCTTCCACCATGGAAGTGGACTCAGGCGCCTCCACAGAGCTCGCTGTTGTCGGCGAATAGGCGACGCAGGAGAGTGCCGCACACCAAATGGCTGAAGCTCCGGCTAAGGATTCCATGGGTAGCGGTAAGGCGGTGGTGGAAGGTGGTACATCTGCCGAAGGCGGCACCCTAGTCCCAGGAAGACCATAGAGTTCCCGAAGATAGTCTACCCAACACTTACGCTTAGTAGCACCTCTCTGGTTCCTGGTGCGGAACCGACATCTCCAACGTGCGGTCTCGAGGAGCTTCTCCAGCAAGCAGAAATCTTGCAAGGAAACAGTGTATCCTTCGGCAAGTTGCTGGCTGAGAGTGCTACCAACCTCAAGATCATTGCACTTGTAAGTTTTATTTTCCTTTTGCATTTTATATTAGTATCCCACTGTATCCCCCGAGGATTTAGACGGAAAACCATAGGTCTTTGTGTCTAAATGCTCTAAGAGTGACTAAGCTAGAAAACTTCTCACTGTAGCCCCCAAGCATATAGTTTGAATAAATTATTCCGACTAGATGCTTTAAGAGTAGCATATGCAATGTTTATAAATTTTGATACTATAGCCCCCAATCTTCTAGTTGTAACTGAATTAGTTCCGACTAGATGCTTTAAAGAGAAGCTAAGCATACATTTGGGTTAAAATTTTTATACTGTAGCCCCCAAGCTTCTAATCGAAAACTGAATTAGTTCCGACTAGATGCTTAAAGTAAGACTAAGGATATTGCTAAGTTAAACATTCTCGCTGTAGCCCCCGAGCGTCTAGGTGGAAATTTTTCTGGCTAGATGCTCCAAGTAGACACAACAACGTTTAATTTTTTCCTTTCCACAAAATGAGAATGCTCGGAGGGGCATGGCCAACGACAAGTACCAGAAGATGCGCGCGAACCTGGAAGCTGAAAAGGGTAAAACTGCCTTCTTGAAGGAATAGATCATCAAGAGCAAGCGTATGTTTTTCCTTTGTTTTTCGTATTCCGACTTGATCTTGTGTATTCTTCGAGTATTCACTATGTACTTTTCTTTCTACGACTTGCAGAAACTATTTCCAGGGCTAAGGATATTGTCGAGCAATCCAAGCACATTCAGCAGCTGGATAGCAATAACAAGATCCTTAAGAAGGAGAGGGAGGAGATGCTGAAAATGCATGAAGACTCGATGAAAGCCCCGCAGGACTCCGCCAACAAGGAGATGGACCGCTTGAAGGAGGAAATCGCAATCTTAAAAGATCAGAAGAAAGCTGCCGATGAGCAAAATCAACGCCATCATGAAGCGTATAAGATCCTCCAACAAGAACGGGACTCCATGGCGGAGACTCTCTGGTAGGCTGAGGCCAACATCTTCAGTAAGTGATTCTCCGTCTTGGATTTCTGTTGTCTAGATACTTTAAACTTTTGAACTCATGTGCTCCTTTGTCGGAATTTTGCAGCTCCGATGGGTTTAACCCATTCGCCTCCTCCGCCAAAGGAATGCATGATCCTTGCTGACAAATTTATCAACACCGCCATCGCGCAAGCCAAAGAGATTGCCAAGCCCCTCCAGATCAATATCAAGGCATCGGACTCTGTGGCGAAGTTCTCGGAGATCCTGCGCCGAGCCCCCGAGCGCATCGCAAGCTGGAAAGCTTCATGTGCACGGGCCGACACTAGGATGGCATTGTCAATGGTGAAGGCACACTACGAGAATGCCGACATCGACACGTTAACCTCCGGTATCCCCGATGTAGACGACGAAGGCCAAAAGATAAACCACGAATCTATCTTGGCGTCGCTCGCGGGTTATGACACCAGAGTCGCCGAGTTGGTTGACGTTAACGTCTTTGTCCTACTGAAAACCGTTGAAGACAAAAGCCAAAGCTCCTCCGAGTCCCTCAACACTACCGACTTCGAGGATGACTCTCCTATTGCCGATGATGTTGCTTCCAAGTCGCCCGCGTCAGAGGAATAAAGACAACTTGTAATATTTGTTTCCTCTGTAATGTGTTATGTGGAAAAAACTATGTGTTAACTTAAGGCGGAAAACAATGACGTATGTCGTGCTACTTAAGAACTAGTTCGAGCATGTATATATTTTTAAGCAAGTGCCGGCTTATCCATTACTTTGTTTTTTATGCTTGACCTTTCGTGAGTCGAAAAACTCATTGTCGGAACCATGCCCTCAGGCGATGATGCCCAATGGCACCGTCAATAAGCTAACCACAAAATCACCGACAATAAGTGCCGAAAGTCACTACTCCAAAATCCACATAAAGACGACAAAGAACGTGTAGACCAGAAAACTTAAGCTAACGCCCGTAGCCAGAATTTTCACAAGTGCAATCGCAATGCTTGTGCATAAAGTTTTATATGATCCAAAAATGAACACTAAAGGAGGTAAAAGACTCAGAAATATGAGTGAACAAAAGAGTTTTATTTCATTGATCATACAAGAGGTACATAATTAGATAAAAAATGCTAAGTGTAGAAAGGACGTAGCTCTGCTATGTTCCATGGCCGATCAAGCTCCGTGTATTCATCATTCGAGTCACGTCGCTTATGATCCTTGTTGGGTCTATCCATCAGTTCATGATTGTCAACGAGGTAGTAAGACCCATTGAGTAGCGCCTTGCTTATGATGAACGGTCCTTCCCATGGCGGGGATAATTTGTGTGACTTCTTCTGATTAAGTCGGAGCCCCAAATCCCCTTCTTTAAACGAGCGATGCCTAACGCGGCGACTATGGTAGCTGCGTAGCTTCTGCTGGTAGATGTCGTATCTTTGGCATGCCAAAATGCGCTCCTCCTTGAGAAGGTCCACATCTAGGCGTCTGGGTTATTCAGCGTCATCTTCGTCGTAGGCGGTAACCCTTGGTGCATCGTGAAGTATGTCGGAAGGCATGATGGCTTCTGCTCCATATACCATGAAGTAAGGGGTGTATGTAACATCCCAAAAATACTAAACTTGGATCATCAAACTCTAATCATCAAAATTAGGGTTAACAAAAACTTTTCTAAATAAAAATATGAAAGCATGCATGTGTGTATGCATCCCATTTTGAATTCTTTGGAATTGCCATGATTGTGTGTTTATTAGCTTGGAAAATGATTCTTAGTTGAATTAAACATCATCTAAACAATCCCCACACTTTTCCCAAAGACAAATAAATCAAAACAAACCAAATTGAGTGAATGGTCATTTTGACCAATTTAACTCCAATGCCTACTTTGGCTGTCCCAAACTTTCAGAACTTAAACAGAAACTTGTTTGGATCTTTACACCCCTTGATTGTACTCATAACAAAGTATCAAGTCCCACTTTGTGATCATCCAGAAACTTTCAAATGCATAGTTTAAAGGACAGTTCAAAAATTGAATCTTTATCATATGGGAAGATCCCGCGTTTTCAAAAACCACTCAAACAAGCTCCACTTTCAAAACCCAAGCATTTGCAGACTCACCAGCATCAACCTAGCACACCCACCAAAAATCTTTTCAAAATTCAAAACTTGAATTCTTGCAGCCATTTCATCAAACACCTTGCAGATTCAAATCAAACAAAATCCAAACACTATTGTGAGCAGTGATTGGAGCCTAACTTGTTCCCTCTCTGGTTGCAACTAGGCTTTATTAGATCATCTAGCTCAAATGCAAACCTCTAGCATCACTGTAAGCTTGTCAATGCCATCAATGGTGAGCAGGCCGAGTGCACCCTTGTCAAACCCATGTCGACAGCAAGCTAGGAGAAGAACCAAGCCTAGCCAACATGTCTGGGATCAAGCCAACACCCCATCCCCACTCCCTGTCCAGCGCTCGAACCTAGCCAACCCCTGGACCACACGCACGGACCATGCCAAGCTCGCCAGCAACCATGCAGAGAGCGCGCCCCGCGCGCCACGCTCGACCGACGCCCACAGACCGCGCGCCTCCCTCGCCGTGTACATACGTGATCACCACCGTCCCAGCAACCCCGCAGACACGCTCGTTCGCCGCCGCGCGGACCATGCACGCTGTGCGCATTAAAAACCTCCGTCGGGCACGCGCGGAGCACCGCCGCATTCCGACCAAACCGCACCGCCCCACTTCTCGCCACCGCGTCTTTGAGCATCGCCAGGGAGCACCGCACCGCCCCTATCGTCGCCCGCGCCGCTAGCCTTCTGTGCCGTCGACCACGACGAGCTCAGCTTGCGCCCGTCAGTTCCCCCTCACCACTATAAATAGAGGCCACCCCCAGCCAAATTGAGCACACCACCTCACTCCCCTATCACCCAGAACCACCTCGCCTCAGTCCCGAAGAAAGGGCTTGGAATTGCCGGAGCACCGCTGCTGGAGAAGAAGGGCCAGCGATTGAGCCGCCCGGTAGCTGCCGGTACCAGGAGGTTCGCCGTCGTCGTTCGCCCGCCTCATGACCCTACTTTGAGCCGGTGATCCCCCAACGACCCTCACCCGCCGTGTTAGGTTTCAGTCTCGCCGGAGTTGCCCGACGTGGACGACGACCCTCAGCCTTTAGATTAGAACAAGATCCCACAGCTCACATCGCCCCATACCGCACCCCTCGGCTCAGCGGCGTGGGGGACAACTTAACCAGCCCGCGTAAGCGCTGTGCTTAGCAGGCCGGCCCAGTATCACTTCCCGCGCAGCCCAGTCATTTGAATTTAACCTTTTCCAGTTTATTTCAAACACACTTCTTCACCTAGATTCAAAAATCAACCCAGATCTATTCATTGAACCAAATTGAATGAAACCAATTTTGTTAGAAAGTTCTGGAAATGCTGAATCCAAGACCGTTGGATTCAAGTCATTTGGATCTGTAGATCAGCCTTGGTAAAAATAATAAGGCAGAAGCTTTTCTGCATTCAAACATTTTTCAAATTAAAAACATAATAGCTTTTGAGTTGATTCCAACTCTCAGAAATCACATTTAACCATACCTTACAGAATATATAAAAATATATAGGTTTACTTACAGAAATAATGTTCAAGTAATAAAACAATGCCACATAGGCATTTCTAGTCACTTATTTAATTAAAATAAAAGGGTAAAACCTTATTAAATTGTGACACTACTTTAAATCATATTCCCATGGACTAAAATATGTGGTGATGACATGTGCCAACATGATCCCATGTTCGGTTTGGAGAATATTAAATCTTAAGTAGTTTTTCAATGAGTAGAAATTACTTTTCTAAAAATAAAAGGAATTAAACCAAGCTTTAATATTGTAATGTTAGTGATGATGCTAGATCATCTATAGGACCCCTTTTGTGTGATGATTGAAAGGATTTAAGTATTGTTTGGTGATTGTGCACCTCATATTTATTCATAGACGCTAGTACCGACCAAGGATACGAGGAAGAAGGAGGATACTACGAAGAAGAAGCCGAGGAGTACTTCAACCACTGCTCTGCACAAGGCAAGCTAACACTTGAAATTATGAGAGTTAAATAACCTATGCAATGCACTAAGCATGCTTGGTTAGATACATTTGATGACACCCAATCCTAGTTTTACTTGCAAGCTTATTACTTTATTTCTTTATCAAAGCTCTTACTTAGAGTTTACTGGAATAAATGGTAGATACTAGAAGGATAATTCAAGGTTGCATAAAGAGCATAAAATTTGGCCTAAGCTAGATAATCTTGATGTCATCCTAAGGCATGAGATTGAACTTAGTTAAACTCCACTAGTTTACCACCCCTCATTAGTACTTACCCCCACTTGTAGATGCTAGTGCTAAGCATAAAACTTGATCAACTTTAGATGGGAATACTTGGTGAAAATGGTTATGAAAACCTTGGAATGATGGATCATTCTATTGAAATGTTTTGGACATGTGTTTCCGAGCACCATATGATTTAAGGTGATGAAAATGTTGAGGTATGAGCCTTATCCCTTTATAAAACTGATGGTTGTCTGGATGCGATACCATTCCAATTTTACCATACAACCATAATACCCGAAGATTGGGTAGGGCTTGACTGGAAACTTATATACCTTAGTATTAGTTCCCTCCCAGCCAAGGTCTGAGTTGAGGATACCTTGTGAAGATTGTCCACCTGTGCAGTACCCAAGATGACAGTTGGTCATGGTTGGGAGGACAAACTCACAGGAGAGGTGCTTATACTAGGGCGTGTAATTGAAAGGTTAGGATTGATTATCCGCATACTGAGTATGGTGAATTCAGGTTTTGTTCTTGACGGATGTATCGAATGTTGTGGTGAAAGTGTACAATCTCTGCAGAGTGTCAAACTATTCGAATAGCCGCGTCCGCGATTATGGACAGTTGGAGTGGCCATACTGTTCCACCGTCAGATGTTTTCAAAATGACTTGTGAAATGGATTAAGAATTTTGACTTGACCACAACAGAGTTGTGATATGAAATACAAGTTCCCACTTAGGTGTTATAAAACTTTAACTAGCATTATTTGCTTCTAAACTTGGTAGAGGTAAATCTGGCTTTTACAAAACAACCCTAGAGCTTAGTGTCCTATTACAAAAAAACCCCTTCACTTGTTAGTATTAGTTTGCGAGTACTTAAAAAGTACTCATGGCTTTGTCCCTGGCTATTCCCGTGGCCAGACTATGAAGAGGAGTACCTGGAGGATGGACCCCAGGACGGTTACGACAACTAGGATCATCTCCCATCGCCAGCATTGCCTGTGACCCCGAAGATGGAGCTTCACCTACGCTACCGTTATTATTACGTATTCAGCTGCTTGTGTTGTATTAAGAACTGGATCATGAGATCCTTATTTGTGTAAGACCTTATGTATGGTTTGTAATGGATGATGTACTGTGGTATCCAATTTTGTTATGTCTCGCAAAAATGGTAATCCTAGGATTGCGATGTATGGCATAACAGACATCTGGGATTAAAAATCCGGGTGTTGACAAGTTGGTATCAGAGCCATCCTGACCATAGGAGACCCTAGTTAGACTGGACGTTTGAATCAAAAACTTAGTTTCAAAACCAAAGGAAGCAAATAGTTACAAAAACTTATTCCCATTCTTATCACTTGATTCTTTCACAAAAATTCATGTTCCTCAAAAACTCTTGCAAAATACATAAAATTTGACACACTTGATCACTCTACTAACTTACTCATCTTATATTCCTTTAGATGAACGTGAAGTACATCAAGTTTTATCTGTTGGGGAATGGAGGAGACCTTATCTTTGAGAGGGATTTGGACCAGCTTTCGGAACTTCTGGAACGTCCGCACCTCGATTTCTTCGGAGCTCAGCTCAATGATCAAGGAGGAGAAGATCTGAAGTGGCTAATTGTTGCAAGTCTCCGAGGAAAGGTTGAACCTCCCACTACGGAAGGAATTCAGTTTACCTTAAGAGAGAACAACTGGCTCGATGGACTTGCCAGGGTCATGCAGGAAGCTCTTGCCCGTCTGTGTGGGCAGAGTATCAACCAGATCAAGGGACAACCACTGGAAGCCCCATACCATCACGAGCTGAAAACCCAATTGGACCACCTTAGATTCATGATGTACGATCGTCAACAAGAATTGGACAACTTCCGTGACTACTCCAACCACAAGTCCGCCATCATCAAGACGAAGGATCAAACCATCGCCATGCTAGCGAAGGATCGCAAGTCTCACCGTCGTCACCTCGACAAGAAGGAGCGCATTATTGCCCGTATTCGCCACCGTAACTCATGTTTGGAGGAGACCATCCACGAGAGGGACATGCAGTTGGAGGAAAGGGAGAATGCCGGAGAGGATCTTCGTGGAGACCCCTACTCCTATCTGAGAGATGATGATGATTTTCTGGAGGATCAGGCTATGGATTTCTTCACCGATGAGGACGATTACGCCTTCATCGATGACGACGAGGATGATGAGGATGATGACTACAACGACTCCGAGGAATAGTAGCACTTGAGCACTAGCGTAGTGAGTAGTATTTGGTCCCACTGTATCGTAGTTTCCAGAATGGTTCTTAAAACCATCTGTTTTTCTTGCGTTGTGGTGTGTGTTTGTATCGTGTGCTATGAATGAATGAAAAGCAAGTTGCTAGAAAATCTGAGTCAAACTTTAAAAACTTTTCAAAGTCCCAGAACCTTAGAAATTTCCCTCTTTTCTCATGATCTATCTCAATCTTCAGATGCCACGTGGAGGAAGTGGTTCATCCCTGGACCCGATGTTGCAGATCCTGCAAATGTTGGTTTCTCACGGTGAAGCTGAAAGAGCGGAACGTCAAGCCAACATAGCCACCCTTCAGCAGATAGCCCAGCTAGCCCACAATAATCAAGGCCACGAAAACCAGGACAACCATGGATCTAAGCTCAAGAATTTCCAGAATACCAACCCACCTGTTTTCACTAAGTCTAAAGAGCCCCTAGTGAAGGGTTTCGCAGCATAGTAAATCAAAATTTTCTACGGATGCGAACGGGAAATCCAAGATCTAATCTAGGAGATGCAATCAACGAGAGGGATAGATGAGATCTTCATACCATGAAGAAAGCGCACAGCGGAAACATTCAATAGAACGTGGTTGGTGTAGTCGTACTCGCCGTCTCCTCCTCGCGATCCGATCCGATCCTATGCTGCAAGTGGCGGCGCCTCCGAGAGATGCACACGTACAATGCCGCGACGTCTCCTCCTTCCTTGGTCCAGCAAGTGGGGTGGAGAGATAGATTGGATCTACAACATGACGGCGTGGTGCTATGGTGGAGAGTTTCTGCAGCAGGGCTTCACCTACACGCAGTCGGGAGAGAGAGAGAGAGAGAGAGAGAGAGAGAGAGAGAGAGAGAGAAAGAGATAGGGAAGCAGCTGGCGGCTAGGGTTTGGGGTGAGGGGAGGGTGCGCCCCCTGCCCACCTTATGTAGGGGGATGGCCGGCCCCCTTGCCCCCTCCTCCAAGCCCTAGGGCGGCGACCCCAAGGGTGGAGTGGGGGGGGGGAGTCTCCCCCCTTCTAGAAGGTTTCCTAGGGTTTCCCCTAGGGTTTTGGCCGACTGGGCCTATGGGGCCTTGTGCCCCTGGCCCAATGCAGCCAGGCCACTCCCTCGTAGGCCCACACACCCCTCCGACAAGTGGGGCCACGTTGGTCCCACTCCGGAAGCTTCTAGAACCTTCCGGTACAATACCGAACATTCCGAAACGATTCCGAAATCCAAAAACTGCTTTACTTTATATGAATCTTATTCTCCGGACCATTCCGGAACCTCTCGTGATGTCCTGGATCTCATCCGAGACTCCGAACAAAAACTCATAAACCGTTTATCCATTCTATCCTAGCATCGAGACATGTTAAGTGTGTGACCCTACGGGTTCGAGAATATGCAGACCTGATCTTCTATCAATAATCAACAACGGGATCTGGAAACCCATATTGACTCCCACGTATTCATCGATGATCATATCGGATGAACCATGATGCCAGGATTCAATTAATCCCATATATATATATTCCCTTCGTCACGCGATATTTTACTTGCCCGAGATTCGATCGTTGGTATCGGCATACCTAGTTCAATCTCGTTCACAGCAAGTACTTTACTCGTTCCATAATCCGATATCACTTTGTGATTAACTCCTTAACCACGTGCTTGCAAGCGGTGTTGATATCGATTACCGAGTGGGCCCGAAGTATATCTCTCTGACTTGGGAGGGAGAAATCCCATTTCGATATAACCCAACAAGTACTTTCGGATCACCTAAGCGATACCTTTATGATCACCCTCACATAGGATGACGTTTGATGACCTCAAAGCTTTCTTCCGATACCAGGGAGTTGCATTATCTCATGGTCTAAGGAATACAATATTTGACATAGAAAAAAGCTTCGCAAAGATGAACACGATGACACGATCTAATTGCTCTGCTTGATTTGGGTCTGTCCATCATATCATTCTCCTAATGACATGATCTCATTATTAATCAACAACTCATGTCTATGGTTAGGAAAACATAACCATCATTAATCAATGAGCTAGTCCATAGAGGCATACTAGAGACACGGTGTTGTTCATAAACCACACAAGTATCAAAGTTTCCTCTTAATACAATTCTAGCATGGAATATAAACTTTATCATGAACAAGAATTATAACAATAACATCTTTATTATTGCCTCTAGGGCATAATTCCAACAGTCTCCCACTTGCACTAGAGTCAATAATCTAGTTTACATCTGGGAACAATCTAACACCCATGGCATTAAGGTGCTGATCATGTTTTGCTCGTGGAAGAGGTTTAGTCAACAGATCTGCGACATTCAGATCTGTATGTACTTTGCTAATCTTCAGATCTCCATCTGTTATATAATCTCGAATTATATGAAATCGGCGGTTAACGTGCTTGGTCTTTGGATGATATCTTGGTTCCTTAGCCAATGCTATGGCGCCAGTGTTGTCGCACAATATCTCCAGTGGGTCCAAGGCACTTGGAACCACACCAAGCTCAGTGATGAAGTTCCTGATCCAAACTCCTTCACTTGACGCTTTTGCAGCAACCATGTATTCCGATTCTACTGTAGATCTCGCGATCATGCTTTGCTTGCAGCTTCTCCAGCTCACAGCTCCTCCATTCAAAATATAAATGTATCCTGTCTGAGATTTAGAATCATCCGGGTCGGTGTCAAAACTGGCGTCGACGTAACCTTTTACGACGAGTTTCTCATCACCTCCATAGACCAAGAACATTTCTTTAGTCCTATTTAAATACTTTAGGATGTTCTTTACAGCTGTCTAGTGTTCCACTCCTGGATCACTTTTGTATCTGCTCGTCAAACTAAGAGCATTGGACACATCCGGTCTAGTACACATCATGGCATACATGATAGAACCTATGGCCGAGGCATATGGCACTTTGCTCATAGTTTCTCTATCGTTTACCGTAGCTGGACACTGAGCCTTGCTCAATATCTTACCTGACAACATGGGCACTGAACCTTTCTTTGCCTTATCCATTCTGAACCTTTTCAGAACTTTGTCTAGGTATGTACTTTGGCTTAAAGCTATTAGGCGTCTTTGTCTATCTCTATAGATTTTGATGCCTAATATATAAGCAGCTTCTCCGAGGTCTTTCATTGAAAAACATTTATTCAAATAACTCTTCACATCGTTAAGCATTCCAATGTCATTTCCAGTAATCAATATGTCATCCACATATATTACTAGAAATGTCACTGAGCTCCCACTCACTTTCTTGTAGATACAAGCTTCGTAGCAATTTGGAACAAATCCAAAGCTCTTGATCACTTGATCAAAACGAAGGTTCCAACTCCGATATGCTTGCTTCAGTCCATAAATGGAAGGCTGAAGTTTGCACACCTTATCAGCATCCTTAGGATCGACAAAACCTTCGGGCTGCATCATATACAACTCTTCATCAATGTTGCCATTGAGGAACGCAGTCTTGACATCCATCTGCCATATTTCATAATCATGAAACGCAATAATTGCTAATAAAATCCGAATGGACTTAAACATCGCTACGGTAGAGAAAGTCTCATCGTAGTCAACACCTTGAACTTGCCGAAAACCTTTTGCGACAAGCCGTTCTTTATAGACAGTAACATTACCATCCGCGTCCGTTTTCTTCTTAAAAATCCATTTGCACTCAACGGCCTTACGGTCGCTAGGAGGGTCCACCAAAGTCCATACTTGGTTTTCGCTCATGGATCCCAATTCGGATTTCATGGCCTCAAGCCATCTCTGAGAGTCTGGGCTCATCATTGCTTCCTCATAGTTTGCAGGTTCATTGTTGTCTACCAACAAGACAGTTAAGACAGGGTTGCCATACCATTCAGGAGTGGCACGCGACCTTGTAGACCTGCGACCTTCAGCAGTAGCATCGTTCAAAGTTTCATGATCCTCGTCATTAGCTTCCTCTCTTGTTGGTGCAGACGGCACTGGAACAATTTTAGGTGCTGCGCTACTCTCCAACTCGAGAGAAGGTTCAATAACCTCGTCTAGCTCTACCTTCCTCCCACTCACTTCTTTCGAGAGAAACTCCTTCTCAAGAAAGGATCCGTTCTTTGCGACAAACACTTTGCCTTCGGATCTGTGGTAGAAGGTAATACCCAATCGTTTCCTTAGGGTATCCTATGAAGACGCATTTCTCCGCTTTGGGTTTGAGCTTGTCCGGCATCAACTTCTTGACGTAAGCTTCACATCCCCAAACTTTAAGAAATGACAACTTAGGTTTAGCACCAAACCACAGTTCATACGGTGTCGTCTCAACTGATTTAGATGGTGCCCTATTTAAAGTGAATGCAGCGATTTCTAATGCATAACCCCAAAATGATAACGACAAATCTGTAAGAGACATCATCGATTGCACCATATCTAATAGAGTTTAATTCCGGCATTAAGACACACCATTGCGCTGTGGTGTTCCGGGTGGCATGAGTTGCGAAACGATTCCGCTTGCTTTAAGATGCGTGAGAAAAGCATAACTCAAATATTCACCTCCACGATCGGATCGTATAAATTTAATTTTCTTGTTACGATGGTTTTCCACTTTGTTCTGAAATTCTTTGAACTTTTCAAACGTTTCAGATTTATGTTTAATTAAATAGATATACCCATATCTACTTAAGTCATCAGTAAAAGTGAGAAAATAGCGATATCCACTGTGCGTCGAAACACTCATTGGTCCGCATACATCGGTATGTATGATTTCCAACAAGTCCGTTGCTCGCTTCATTATTCCGGAGAACGGGGTTTTGATCACCTTGCCCATGAGGCACGGCTCGCATGTGTCAAATGATTCAAAATCAAGAGACTCCAAAAGTCCATCAGAATGGAGTTTCTTCATGCGTTTTACACCAATATGACCTAGACGGCAGTACCACAAATAAGTCGAATTATCACTATCTACTTTGCATCTCTTAGCCTCAATGTTATGGATGTGTGTTTCATTGCTTTCGAGATTTAGAAGAAATAAACCATTCATAGTAGGTGCATGACCATAAAAGATGTTACTCATATAAATAGAACAACCATTATTCTCCGATTTAAATGAATAACCGTCTTGCAATAAACACGATCCAGATATAATGTTCATGCTCAACGCAGGCACATAATAACACTTATTAAGGTTTAAAACTAATCCCGAAGGTAAAACTAAGGAGAGCATGCCGACGGCCATCACATCAACTCTTGATCCGTTGCCAACGCCAGATCGTCACCTGATCCCTTGCTAGCCGTCTATTCCATAGCTCTGTTTGAGTTACAAATATTAGCAACCGAACCAAGATCAAATACCTGTGCACTACAACGAGCGCTAGTAAGGTAAACATCAATAACATGTATATCAAATATACCTTTAATGGTGCCAGCCTTCTTGTCCGCTAAGTACTTCGGACAGTTGCGCTTCCAGTGACCCTTGTCCTTGCAATAGAAGCACTTAGTGTCCGGCTTAGGTCCAGACTTGAGCTTCTTCTCAGCAGGGGCAACGCGCTTTTTGCTGCCTTTCTTGAAGGACTTCTTTGCACCCTTACTTTTCTTGAAGCTAGGGGTCTTGTTGACCATCAACACATGATTATTTTTCTTGATATCCACCTCCGCAGCTTTTAGCTTAGCGAAGAGCTCAGTGATCGTATCAGTGGAACCAATCTGATTGTGTGTAACTACAAAACCTTTGTAGCTAGGAGAGAGTGATTGCAGAACTCTGTCAATCTTGAGCTCTTCTGGAATCTTGCAGTCCAGTTGCTCAAGACGTTGAGTGTAGCCCGACATCTTAATGGCATGCTCACTAACGGAACTCCCTTCCTCCATCTTGCAGTTAAAGAACTTCTCAGAGATCTCATATCTCTCAGAACAGGCCTGCGTCTGAAACATGGTTTTCAGTTCCTCAAGTATCTCAAAGGGCCCGACGAACTCCTCAAAACTATTTTGAAGGTCCGATTCCACAGCAAACAACATGGTACTCTTAATCACTCCATAATCATCTTTGCGCGACTAATAAACAACTTTTTCATCAGCCGGCGCATCTATAGCAGGGGTGTCACCTAGCGCTTTCTCAAGGACATAGTACTTTTGTCCGCGAGCGAGAATGATTCTCAGATTGCAGAACCAGTTGGTGAAGTTAGACCCATTGTTTTTAAGCTTTTCTTTCTCAGCAAAAACGTTGAAGTTGAAGTTGGACTTAGCCATTTGATCTACAAAATTTGCAAGTACAATTTAGACTATGTTCATGATAACTAGTTCAACTTAATCAAATTACTAGATGAACTCCCACTAAATTCAACACCCCTCAAGTTGTTTAGTGAACACGATCCAAATTCACCACACCTAATCCGATCTTCATGAGAAGAGATGTGGTTTAAATGGTGGACAACAAAGTGTCGATCATATCATTCATATGAATCATGCTTAACCTTTCGGTTCGTGTGTTCCGAGGCCATGTCTGTACATGCTAGGCTCATCAAGTCAAACCCAAGTATTTCCGTGTGTGCAAAACTGGCTTGCACCCGTTGTTTGTGAATGTAGATTTTATAGCACCCGATCATCACGAGGTTCTTGAACACGACGAACTTTCGCAACGGTGCATACATGGGGAGAACACAGTTTTATCTTGATCTTTAAGTGAGGAATCATCTTATAATGCTACCGTCGCGATCTAAGCATAATAAGATACATAAAAGGATAAACATCACATGCATATAATCTTATGTGACATGGTATAGCCAATCTCCACGCAACAATCTCCATCTTGTGCGTGCCAGCATGATCTCCATCATTCCACCATGATTTCCTCCACCACGAACAACGACTACAACTATTGCTAACTACTTAGCGATAAAGTAAAGATATTACATGGCGTATAAGAAGTTGACACACATGTCATACACAATTATAAAGACAACCATATGGCTCCTGCCGGTTGTGTACTCATCGACATGCAAGTCGTGAAATATTACAAAACATGATCATTGCATACAACATACAGATCACATCTTGGGCCATACCATATCACAAAACACTCCCTGCAAAAACAAGTTAGACGCCTCTACTTTGTTGTTGCATGTTTTACGTGGCTTATGGGAGTAACAAGCTAAGAACGATTCTTACCTACGGAAAGCCACAACGGTGATATTGTGGTTTCCAACATCCGGTGTAAATCCCATGAAAACTATAGTGAGAGAAACTGGCATCCACCAGCCGCATGTATGGAACAAGCCACACGTCAAGTGCGGAGCCGGTCTCGTAAACGAGGTCGCGTCAAGTTGGCCTGGACCGCTTCGATCTCACTATCCCGCGTCATAAGAAGTACACAATAAGAGGCTTGCAACAGAAAACATCAACGCCCGCAACAAGCATGTTGCGTTCTACTCGTGAAACACATCTACGCATAGATCTAGCTCTGATACCACTGAAGGGTTTCGCAGCATAGTAAATCAAAATTTTCTATGGATGCGAACGGGAAAGCCAATATCTAATCTAGGAGATGCAATTAACGAGAGGGATATATGAGATCTTCATACCCTTGAAGAAATCGCACAGCAGAAACGTTCAACAGAACGTGGTTGGTGTAGTCGTACTCGCCGTCTCCTCCTCGCGATCCGATCCGATCCTGCGCTGCAAGTGGCGGTGCCTCCGAGAGATGCACACGTACGGTGCCGCAATGTCTCCTCCATCCTTGGTCTAGCAAGTGGGGTGGAGAGATAGATTGGATCAACAACACGACGACGTGGTGCTATGGTGGAGAGTTTCTGCAGCAGGGCTTCGCCTACACGCAGTCGGGAGAGAGAGATAGGGCAGCAGCTGGCGGCTAGGGTTTGGGGTGAGGGGAGGGTGCGCCCCCTGACCACCTTATATAGGGGGCTGGCCGGCCCCCTTGCCCCCTCCTCCAAGCCCTTGGGCGGCGCGGCCCCAAGGGTGGAGTGGGGGGGAAAGTCTCCCCCCTTCTAGAAGGTTTCCTAGGGTTTCCCCTAGGGTTTTGGCCGGCTGGGCCTATGGGGCCTTGTACCCCTGGCCCAATGCGGCCTGGGCACTCCCTCGTAGGCCTACGCACCCCTCCGAGTGGGGCCACGTTGGTCCCACTCTAGAAGCTTCTAGAACCTTCCGGTACAATACCGAACATTCCGAAACGATTCCGAAATCCAAAAACTGCTTTACTTTATATGAAACTTATTCTCCGGACCATTCCGGAACCTCTCGTGATGTCCTGGATCCCATTCGAGACTCCGAAAAAAACTCATAAACCATTTATCTATTCTATCCTAGCGTCGAGACATGTTAAGTGTGTGACCCTACGGGTTCGAGAATATGCAGACATGATCTTCTATCAATAATCAACAGCGGGATCTGGAAACCCATATTGAATCCCTCATATTCATCGATGATCATATCGGATGAACCACGATGACAGGATTCAATTAATCCCATATATATATTCCCTTCGTCACGCGATATTTTACTTGCCCGAGATTCGATCGTTGGTATCGGCATACCTAGTTCAATCTCGTTCACAGCAAGTACTTTACTCGTTCCATAATCCGATATCACTTTTTGATTAACTCCTTAACCACGTGCTTGCAAGCGGTGTTGATATTGATTACCGAGTGGGCCCGAAGTATATCTCTCCGACTTGGGAGGGACAAATCCCATCTCGATACATACAACCCAACAAGTACTTTCCGATCACCTGAGAGAAACCTTTATGATCACCCTCACATAGGATGAAGTTTGATGACCTCAAAGCTTTCTTCCGATACCAGGGAGTTGCATTATCTCATGGTCTACGGAATACAATATTTGACATAGAAAAAAGCTTCACAAAGATGAACACGATGACACGATCTAATTGCTCTGCTTGATTTGGGTCTGTCCATCATATCATTCTCCTAATGACATGATCTCATTATTAAGCGACAACTCATGTCTATGGTTAGGAAACCTTAACCATCATTAATCAATGAGCTAGTCCATAGAGGCATACTAGGGACATGGTGTTGTTCATAAACCACACAAGTATCAAAGTTTCCTCTCAATACAATTCTAGCATGGAATATAAACTTTATCATGAACAAGAATTATAACAATAACATCTTTATTATTGCCTCTAGGGCATAATTCCAACAGTCTCCCACTTGCACTAGAGTCAATAATCTAGTTTACATCTGGCAACAATCTAACACCCATGGCATTAAGGTGCTGATCATGTTTTGCTCGTGGAAGAGGTTTAGTCAACGGATCTGCGACATTCAGATCCGTATGTACTTTGCTAATCTTCAGATCTCCATCTGTTATATAATCTCGAATTATATGAAATCGGCGGTTGACGTGCTTGGTCTTTGGATGATATCTTGGTTCCTTAGCCAATGCTATGGCGCCAGTGTTGTCGCACAATATCTCCAGTGGGTCCAAGGCACTTTGTCACATCCCAAGATTTTCCAAATCTTGTAATGTGAAAAATAAATGAATAAAATAAAACTTTGTTGAATTTCAGGTCCAGAAGAAACTTTTTGAATTCCAATAGGAATCTTCAAACCTATTTTGAACAATTAAATCCTAAAGGGATTTAAAAACATAAACATTTAATAAAAGGAAAAATAAAAACATTTGGAAATACTATTTTGAAACTCTTAAGTGAAAAGATTTATTTTCAAATGAAATAGAAGTTTTATAAATAAAGATTATTTTATAAAGCCAAATTAATCCTTGGCCAAGATTTTGAATTAAACATTTTGTTTAGAATAAAAATAACAAAGGTTTTATTTAAATTAATAAGGATTTAATATCCAATTTTGTTTAAATAAAAGGTTTTACCATTTTAAATGAAACATCAAAACTTATTAAATTATTTTAAATAAGTTTTCCAAATATTTTATATTCTCAAAATAAAACCTACTGAAATGTTTTGACTTTATTTTAGAGTTCAAAATAAATATCTCAATAAAACAAATCCTATTTGGATTTAATAATGAAAGTCTATTATATTTAATTAATAATGGACTCTAAAATAGAAGGTTATTTTGTTTTAAAACAAATTTCCAAGTATGCTATATTTCTCAAATAAAACCTACTGATTTGATTTTGAAAATATTTGGATTTCAAATGGGGATTTTATTAATTATATCAAACCCTATTTAATTAATAAACCATGGTCCATTTTATTATAAATGGAACCTTTAACAAAATTGTTATTTTTATTTTAAAGCAAGCTTTCCAAATATTCCTTAATTTCAAATACAACCTACTGAATGGTTCAAAATTTATTTAGTTCTCAAGTGGAGCTTTGTATTAAATCAAAACTATGGATATAATAATTGGAACATCCACTTAATTAAATAGTAATAGCCCCTATTATTAAAATTATTAATTTGAATTTGAATTTTGGTTCATGTTACTGAACAGAAATAATTTAAAAATTACAAGTTTGAGTGTTGTTTGAATTGATTTGAACCATGTTTGTTTGATAGAAATTTCAAAACAGAAATTGAAAATAGAAAAGGAAAAAGATTTAGACAGGAAAAAAATAGAACAGCCCACCATCTGGCCCAACTAAGCCCAGCAGCCCAGCTCCCCCTCACCCGAAAGAAAACATTCCTCACTCTGTTTCCGACCCACACCGAGACTGACTGGTGGACCTCCCCCTTTCTCTCCTTTTCTCACTGACACCAGACCCCACCACCGGCCCTCTTCTTCCTCACCCGCCGCGGACCTGTTCCTCCCCTTTACTCGCCTCGCCGTTTCTGGCCAAATAAACTCGGATGAATTCGTTTAAATGCGTGGTTAATTCTCCCCCTGGACCCTGCTGTCTTAATCCCCCTGGTCTCCTCTTCCTTCTCCCGCAGACCACACCTCACCGGAGCCCCCAGGCTGCGCAAATTGCTTGCGACAACACCCCTGTCCCCGACAACTTCCCCGGCCGATTCCGGCTGCCACACGCCGCCCCTTGCCTCGTCGACCTAGCACACATACTCCACGCGTCCAGACGCATCCGTCCATACCAACCATTCACCTGCGGGCGCTCCAAAACATCGGCAACAACTCCACCGATACGCCGCCGTCGTCTGCTACTTTTCCGGCGAGTCCTCCAGGTAATATCTGACCACCCCCTTCCGTCTCGTTGATGCACACACGATCACCGACCCCGTACGCATCTAACGCAACTGTTATCTTGCTTTTCCGTGGCTTGTGTCGTCGCCTCCGACGAAAAACAGAGAAGCCCGACGTGTACACGAACTCCGGCGAGAGATTCAAGCCAGCATAGTGCGCCCCTTGACCAACCGCGAGTACCTTGAGCTTCGGCGTGTTCTCCTGAGCCCGGTGAGCTTACTCCCACCCTTTCTTGCTTCACGCCTACGCCGCCTAATAACTCGCTCGCCCGTTGTCATCGCCGCCGGTCCTTGGCAGCGGCGGCCGTCCGATCTTGATCCAGCGGCTAGGAAAGAAAGTGAGAAGGGTATCGTCGTCTGCGCATGTTCCAGTTAGATCCTGCGTTCCACGATGCCGATCCGGAACGTATCAACCAGTAGAATAACGTCGCGTGTCACCTGCTCGGTTTAAAAATAGATTTGAAATCTGATTATGTTATGATTTTCAAACCATTGTAACTTTCAAACCCCACGTCCAAATTTGGCAAATTTTATATCAATGGATTCAGGAGAAAAAGACCTAGCCAACTGTGGAATTAGTTTAGCAAATAGTATCTGTTTGTTTGCTCATGTTTGCAGATTCATTTGTATGCTTGTTTAGAGTATAAAAATTGTTTAAAATTGAATTTAAGGATAAAACCTTTGCAAATTGGATTGTTGTGACCTTACTGACCCTAGGAACCAACCCTTGGTATTAAAAATGATTTTTGTAAGATTTAGGTTGGATTAATTGACTTAGTCATTTTCTAGCCAAATAAAAAGAATGGTTTTTGTTATAAAAATGTTTATGGAAAGAAAACTTTAACGAAATAGTTTGGACCAAACCTACTGACCCAAAAAAACCAAGCTTTGCAATAGCAACTCATTTGGTGAACAACTTAAGAGTTTTGCCTTAATAAAAACATTTTTCACCACATGAAATGATGAATGGATTTAAAAATGGTTTTTGGACAAAACCCTCTTGCTAATGACTTTGCCACTTTGGTAAATGAACAATTTGGATCTTACAAAGTTTAGAAACCCCATAGAGACCCCTTTGCAAAATAAAACTATCTTGTGCATGCTCCCATGCATGAATTGGTCTCCTTTGTCGTGTGTGTGTGAATTTGTTTGAGTGATTATTGGTTGGAATGTAAATTGAATTGGTGTTTGCTTGATTGACTTGTAGTGAAGTGTGGGACTAGCAAGATCAAGGAGTGAACCACCATTCCCTACCAAAAAGGCAAGTGATGCTTCATACTTTCTATCCCAATACTTTCACTATGCATTAGTGATTTTGCTAAGTAAACTTGCATGGATTTTGCTAAGTATAGATCTTGCTATAGGAAAACCTAGTAGATAAATCCTTAGTAGGATTTCCTAAGTTAAGTTTCCTATTACTACCAAGCTTAGCCTAGCTAATGGAAAACATGGGTGGAAAATATATTCACACTATGGAAAAATATTCTAAGTCTGAGGACTTATGTTTTGTTTAATAAAACAACTAAGTTAATGAATCACCTGGGTGGAATGGAAAGATTGGGATATGTTGAGTGGTTACACAAGGCCAGGGGACTGGTGAACCTTGTGTATCACACTTGTGGATGGCCACCAGAAACAAAGGGATTTGAGATGTCAAATGTTGAGAAGCTTCAAGTGCAACCACTTGGCAATATGGGCTCTGCCATGATCATATAGGTTGCAAGAACTTAGCCAAATGGACAGTGGGTGGTAGTGTTTGATAGGTTGGAGCGCGTCAATTTTGGTCTAAGGGAAGGCTTCTGAAAGATTTTGTCTTGGGAAACCAAGTCTTGTGGGTAAAGTGCACCACCTCTGCAGAGTGTAAAATCTAAGTACTTAGCCATGTCCCTGGTAAAGGACAATTTGAGCATCAAGACATGGAAGCAATCAAGAATCTCATCATTCAAATTTCTAAGTTAAAACTTGTGGATTGAACAAGGGTTGTTTGAATTCTTCAATCATTGATGGAGAGATGGCTTGGTACAAGGATCTTGAAATCTTTGATTGAGAAAAATGATTTTGTCAAGCAAAAACCTAGTATTTTCAAAATGATAAGAAAAATCTATTTTGAGCAATGCAAGCCTCAGCTCCACTTAGCCAAATGCATATAGTTGATAGAATCCACAATACTACCTTAGTATCACTTGCCAATACAATTCAAATGTATTGACCCTTTGTGGCTGTAACTTGTATGTTGCAGGTTTGATTATTTTTGTGAAGATTGATTGTTTAGGATTACAAAGTCTACAACCAACATCTTCCTGTGGCACTTTGAAGATGAAGGACCCATGACTATAGTTATTCCGCTGCAATGTAATGCAATAGCCAAATGAGCTATGTATGATGTAATAAAATTATGTTGTTCCTGGTTATAAAGTTATAATATGACCTTTGTATCTTGATATTACATCTTAACTGTGGATGCTAGCTATTGATCCAGGGACTAGCATTGTAAAACACAGGAGGACTCTACCTTATTAGGTTGGGACCCCTACACACTTGGAACCACACCAAGATCAATGATGAAGTTCCTGATCCAAACTCCTTCACTTGACGCTTTTGCAGCAGCTATGTATTCCGATTCTACTGTAGATCTCGCGATCACGCTTTGCTTGCAGCTTCTCCAGCTCACAGCTCCTCCATTCAAAATATAAACGTATCCTGTCTGAGATTTAGAATCATCCGGGTCGGTGTCAAAACTGGCGTCGACGTAACCTTTTATGACGAGCTGCTCATCACCTCCATAGACCAAGAACATTTCTTTAGTCCTATTTAAATACTTTAGGATGTTCTTTACGGCTGTCCAGTGTTCCACTCCTGGATCACTTTGGTATCTGCTCGTCAAACTAAGAGCATTGGACACATCCGGTCTAGTACACATCATGGCATACATGATAGAACCTATAGCCGAGGCATATGGCACTTTGCTCATAGTTTCTCTATCGTTTACCGTAGCTGGACACCGAGCCTTGCTCAATATATTACCTAACAACATGGGCACTGAACCTTTCTTTCCCTTATCCATTCTGAACCTTTTCAGAACTTTGTCTAGGTATGTACTTTGTCTTAAAGCTATTACGCGTCTTTGTCTATCTCTATAGATTTTGCTGCCTAATATATAAGAAGCTTCTCCTAGGTTTTTCATTGAAAAACATTTATTCAAATAACTCTTCACATCGTTAAGCATTCCAATGTCATTTCCAATAATCAATATGTCATCCACATATAGTACTAGAAATGTGACTGAGCTCCCACTCACTTTCTTGTAGATACAAGCTTCGTAGCAATTTGGAACAAATCCAAAGCTCTTGATCACTTGATCAAAACGAAGGTTCCAACTCCGAGATGCTTGCTTCAGTCCATAAATGGAAGGCTGAAGTTTGCACACCTTACCAGCATCCTTAGGATCGACAAAACCTTCGGGCTGCATCATATACAACTCTTCATCAATGTTGCCATTGAGGAACGCAGTCTTGACATCCATCTGCCATATTTCATAATCATGAAACGCAACAATTGCTAATAAAATCCGAATGGACTTAAACATCGCTACGGTAGAGAAAGTCTCATCGTAGTCAACACCTTGAACTTGCCGAAACCCTTTTGCGACAAGCCGTTCTTTATAGACAGTAACATTACCATCCGCGTCCGTTTTCTTCTTGAAAATCCATTTGCACTCAACGGCCTTACGGTCGCTAGGAGGGTCCACCAAAGTCCATACTTGGTTTTCGCTCATGGATCCCAATTCGGATTTCATGGCCTCAAGCCATCTCTGAGAGTCTGGGCTCATCATTGCTTCCTCATAGTTTGCAGGTTCATTGTTGTCTACCAACAAGACAGTTAAGACAGGGTTGCCATACCATTCAGGAGTGGCACGCGACCTTGTCGACCTGCGACGTTCAGCAGTAGCATCGTTCGAAGTTTCATGATCCTCGTCATTAGCTTCCTCTCTTGTTGGTGCAGACGGCACTGGAACAATTTCAGGTGCTGCGCTACTCTCCAACTCGAGAGAAGGTTCAATAACCTCGTCTAGCTCTACCTTCCTCCCACTCACTTCTTTCGAGAGAAACTCCTTCTCAAGAAAGGATCCGTTCTTTGCGACAAACACTTTGCCTTCGGATCTGTGGTAGAAGGTATACCCAATCGTTTCCTTAGGGTATCCTATGAAGACGCATTTCTCCGCTTTGGGTTCGAGCTTGTCCGGCATCAACTTCTTGACGTAAGATTCACATCCCCAAACTTTAAGAAACGACAACTTAGGTTTAGGACCATCCACAGTTCATACGGTGTCATCTCAACGGGTTTAGATGGTGTCCTATTTAAAGTGAATGCAGCGGTTTCTAATGCATAACCCCAAAATGATAACGGCAAATCTGTAAGAGACATCATCGATCGCACCATATCTAATAGAGTTCAATTTCGGCGTTAAGACACACCATTGCGCTGTGGTGTTCCGGGTGGCGTGAGTTGCGAAACGATTCTTCTTGCTTTAAGATGCGTGAGAAAATCATAACTCAAATATTCACCTCCACGATCGGATCGTAGAAATTTAATTTTCTTGTTATGATGGTTTTCCACTTTGTTCTGAAATTCTTTGAACTTTTCAAACGTTTCAGATTTATGTTTAATTAAATAGATATACCCATATCTACTTAAGTCATCAGTAAAAGTGAGAAAATAGCGATATCCATTGTGCGTCGAAACACTCATTGGTCCGCATACATTGGTATGTATGATTACCAACAAGTCTGTTGCTCGCTTCATTATTCCGGAGAACAGGGTTTTGATCATCTTGCCCATGAGGCACGGCTCGCATGTGTCAAATGATTCAAAATCAAGAGACTCCAAAAGTACATCAAAATGGAGTTTCATCATGTGTTTTACACCAATATGACCTAGACGGCAGTGCCACAAATAAGTCGAATTATCACTATCTACTTTGCATCTCTTAGCCTCAATGCTATGGATGTGTGTTTCATTACTTTCGAGATTCAGAAGAAATAAACCATTCATAGCAGGTGCATGACCATAAAATATGTTACTCATATAAATAGAACAACCATTATTCTCCGATTTAAATGAATAACCGTCTTGCAATAAACACGATCCAGATATAATGTTCATGCTCAACGCACGCACATAATAACACTTATTAAGGTTTAAAACTAATCTTGAAGGTAAAACTAAGGAGAGCATGCCGACGGCCATCACATCAACTCTTGATCCGTTGCCAACGCGCATCGTCACCTCATCCCTTGCTAGCCGCCGTCTATTCCGTAGCTCCTGTTTCGAGTTACAAATATTAGCAACTGAACCAGTATCAAATACCCAGGCACTACAACGAGCACTAGTAAGGTAAACATCAATAACATGTATATCAAATATAACTTTAATGGTGCCAGCCTTCTTGTCCGCTAAGTACTTCAGACAGTTGCGCTTCTAGTGACCCTTTTCCTTGCAATAGAACCACTCAGTGTCCGACTTAGGTCCAGACTTGAGCTTCTTCTCAGCAGGGGCAACGCGCTTGCCGTTGCCTTTCTTGAAGGACTTATTTGCACCCTTAGCTTTCTTGAAGCTAGGGGTCTTGTTGACCATCAACACATGATTATCTTTCTTGATATCCACCTCCGCAGCTTTCAGCTTAGCGAAGAGCTCAGTGATCGTATCAGTGGAACCAATCTGATTGTGAGTAACTACAAAACCTTTGTAGCTAGGAGAGAGTGATTGCAGAACTCTGTCAATCTTGAGCTCTTCTGGAATCTTGCAGTCCAGTTGCTCAAGACGTTGAGTGTAGCCCGACATCTTAATGGCGTGCTCACTAACGGAACTCCCGTCCTCCATCTTGCAGTTAAAGAACTTCTCGGAGATCTCATATCTCTCAGAACGGGCCTGAGTCTGAAACATGGTTTTCAGTTCCTCAAGTATCTCAAAGGGCCCGGCGAACTCCTCAAAACGATTTTGAAGGTCCGATTCCATAGCAAACAACATGGTACTCTTAATCACTCCATAATCATCTTTGCGCGACTGATAAACAACTTTTTCATCAGCCGGCGCATCTATAGCAGGGGCATCACCTAGCGCTTTCTCAAGGACATAGTACTTTTGTCCGCCAGCGAGAATGATTCTTAGATTGCGGAACCAGTTGGTGAAGTTAGACCCATTGTTTTTAAGCTTTTCTTTCTCAGCAAAAACGTTGAAGTTGAAGTTGGACTTAGCCATTTTATCTACAAAATTTGCAAGTACAATTTAGACTATGTTCATGATAACTAGTTCAACTTAATCAAATTACTAGATGAACTCCCACTAAATTCAACATCCCTCAAGTTGTTTAGTGAACACGATCCAAATTCACCACACCAAATCCGATCTTCACGAGAAGAGATGTTGTTTCAATGGTGGACAACAAAGTGTCGATCATATCATTCATATGACTCATGCTTAACCTTTCGGTTCGTGTGTTCCGAGGCCATGTCTGTACATGCTAGGATCATCAAGTCAAACCCAAGTATTTCCGTGTGTGCAAAACTAGCTTGCACCCGTTGTATGTGAACGTAGAGTTTATAGCACCCGATCATCACGAGGTGCTTGAACACGAACTTTTAGCGGTGCATACATGGGGAGAACACAGTTTTATCTTGATCTTTAAGTGAGGAATCATCTTATAATGCTACCGTCGCGATCTAAGCATAATAAGATACATAAAAGGATAAACATCACATGCATATAATCTTATGTGACATGGTATAGCCAATCTCCGCGAAAATATCTCCATCTTGTGCGTGCCAGCATGATCTCGATCATTCCACCATGATTGCCTCCACCATGAACAACAACTACAACTATTGCTAACTACTTAGCGATAAAGTAAAGCTATTACGTGGCGTATAAGAAGTTGTCACACATGTCATACACAATTATAAAGACAACCATATGGCTCCTGCCGGTTGTGTACTCATCGACATGCAAGTCGTGAAATATTACAAAACATGATCATTCCATACAACATACACATCACATCTTGGGCCATACCATATCACAAAACACTCCCTGCAAAAACAAGTTAGACGCCTCTACTTTGTTGTTGCATGTTTTACGTGGCTTATGGGAGTAACAAGCTAAGAACGATTCTTACCTACGGAAATCCACAACGGTGATATTATGGTTTCCAACATCCGGTGTAAATCCCATGACAACTATAGTGAGAGAAACTGGCATCCACCAGCCGCATGTATGGAACAAGCCACACCTCAAGTGCGGAGCCGGTCTCGCGAACGAGGTCGCGTAAAGTTGGCCTGGACCGCTTCGATCTAACTATCCCGCATCATAAGAAGTACACAACAAGAGTCTTGCAACAGAAAACATCAACGCCCGCAACAAGCATGTTGCGTTCTACTCGTGAAACACATCTACACATAGATCTAGCTCTGATACCACTGAAGGGTTTCGCAGCATAGTAAATCAAAATTTTCTACGGATGCGAACTGGAAAGCCAAGATCTAATCTAGGAGATGCAATCAACGAGAGGGATAGATGAGATCTTCATACCCTTGAAGAAATCGCACAGCGGAAACGTTCAACAGAACGTGGTTGGTGTATTCGTACTCGCCGTCTCCTCCTCGTGATCCGATCCGATCCTACGCCGCAAGTGGCGGCGCCTCCGAGAGATGCACACATACGGTACCACGACTTCTCCTCCTTCCTTGGTCCAGCAAGTGGGGTGGAGATATAGATTGGATCAACAACACGACGGCGTGGTGCTATGGTGGAGAGTTTCTGCAGCAGGGCTTCGCCTACACGCAATCGGGAGAGAGAGAGAGAGATAGGGCAGCAGCTGGCGGCTAGGGTTTGGGGTGAGGGGAGGGTGCGCCCCCTTCCCACCTTATATAGGGGGCTGGCCGGCCCCCTTGCCCCCTCCTCCAAGCCCTAGGGCGGCGGCCCCAAGGGTGGAGTGGGGGGAAAGTCTCCCCCCTTCTAGAAGGTTTCCTAGGGTTTCCCCTAGGGTTTTGGACGGCTGGGCCTATGGGGCCTTGTACCCCTGGACCAATGCATCCAGGGCACTCCCTCGTAGGCCCACGCACCCCTCCGACTGGTGGGGCCACGTTAGTCCCACTCCGGAAGCTTCTAGAACCTTCCGGTACAATACCGAACATTCCGAAACGATTCCGAAATCCAAAAACTGCTTTACTTTATATGAAACTTATTCTCCGGACTATTCCGGAACCTCTCGTGATGTCCTGGATCTCATTCGAGGATCCGAACAAAAAATCATAAACCATTTATCCATTCTATCCTAGCGTGAAGACACGTTAAGTGTGTGACCCTACGGGTTCGAGAATATGCAGACATGATCTTCTATCAATAATCAACAGCGGGATCTGAAAACCCATATTGACTCCCACATATTCATCGATGATCATATCGGATGAACCACGATGCCAGGATTCAATTAATCCCATATATATATTCCCTTCGTCACGCGATATTTTACTTGACCGAGATTCGATCGTTGGTATCGGCATACCTAGTTCAATCTCGTTCAGAGCAAGTACTTTACTTGTTCCATAATATGATATCACTTTGTGATTAATTCCTTAACCACGTGCTTGCAAGCGGTGTTGATATCGATTATCGAGTGGGACCGAAGTATATCCCTCTGACTTGGGAGGGACAAATCCCATCTCGATACATACAACCCAACAAGTACTTTCCGATCACATGAGAGACACCTTTATGATCACCCTCACATAGGATGACGTTTGATGACCTCAAAGCTTTATTCCGATACCAGGGAGTTGCATTATCTCATGGTCTAAGGAATACAATATTTTACATAGAAAAAAGCTTCGCAAAGATGAACACCATGACACGATCTAATTGCTCTGCTTGATTTGGGTCTGTCCATCATATCATTGTCCTAATGACATGATCTCATTATTAATCGACAACTCATGTCTATGGTTAGGAAACCTTAACCATCATTAATCAATGAGCTAGTCCATAGAGGCATACTAGGGACACGATGTTGTTCATAAACCACACAAGTATCAAAGTTTCCTCTTAATACAATTCTAGCATGGAATATAAACTTCATCATGAACAAGAATTATAACAATAACATCTTTATTATTGCCTCTAGGGAATAATTCCAACACCTTGATTCCGACGATTGGCTGCAAACCATGGAAAATAACCTGGAAGTTGCCGGAGTGGAAGCCAACGAGAAAGTTCTGTTCGCCACCCACTATCTAGCCGGGGATGCCAGAGCATGGTAGAACAGTGTTCGTGCAATGACCGGGGGCCAGATGATGACCTAGGAGGAATTCAAGGTCAATTTCAGTAGAACCCATGTACCACCGGGTTTAATCAAGAGGATGAGAGACGAGTTCAGAGAACTGAAGCAAGGAAGGATGACTGTAGTGGACTACTGTGAAAAATTCTTGTCATTAGCTAGGTATGCCCCGAATGAGATTGACACCGAAGGCAAGAAGAAAGAAAGATTACTGAATGGTCTACACAATGAGATGCAGACTGTCGACTCTGCCATCCAGATGGAAGGAAAGATCAACCAAGCCAATGAGAACCACAACCGTCGCATGATGCATCAGCCAGGAACCCATCAGACCCCCAAAGTATCGCCCTAACCCATCTCCAGGATTTGCCCCAAGAACAAACAGACTGCCAATGAACCGTCCGACCTATCCCAACCATGGAAACCCTAGACCCGGAGGAAATAACAACAACCTCGGCAACTCTAGCAATTTCAACCGTGCCCCACCCAAATTCAACAACAACAATGCTGCCACCAACACCAACACTGCCACGAGGACTGGAAGCAATGCTGTTCCTGTAGCAGCCAAGGACAAGTCGCAGGTGACTTGTTATGACTGTGGAAATAAGGGTCACTACTCCAACGAGTGCCCCAATAAGAAGAATGTCGCAGCCCCCAATACCAATGCCCCAGCTCAGCAGCAACGTCGTGTTCAGCCCAAAAGAAGATTTTCCCCAGGGAATTCACTCAACCGCAACGGCCGTCTTTTCCTCATGCATGCTGAAGAAGCTCAGGAAGCGCCAGACGTCGTGCTGGGTACGTTTTCTGTTAATTCAGTACTGGCGAGAGTGTTGTTTGATTCTGGTGCATCACATTCATTTGTCACCGAGGAATTTGCATGCACTAGCAAAATTCAACCAACAAAACTGAAGCATGTTATGATCATCCAAATTCCCGGTTCAACCACCAAAGCTAGGCAAATTTGCAAAGATGTCCCTATCCGAATCCATGGCATAGACTTTTATGCTAATCTGATAGTACTCGGAACTAAAGGTTTGGAAGTAATACTAGGAATGGATTGGATGTCCAAACATAAAGGATTGATTGACTATGCCAGGAAAGCCATCACCATGACCAGTACAGCCGGAATATCAGTCGAGCATATATCTGAAACCTTACCTCGTCAATTCAAGTGCAACAAGAGTATAGCCCAACCCACCATTGACCAAGTCCGGATAGTCTGTGAATACCCCGATGTATTTCCTGATGTTTTGCCCGGTATGCCCCCAGATCGGGATATCGAGTTTATCATTGAACTAATCCTCGGAACAGGACCCATAGCCCAGAGACCATATAGTATGAACCCGTCAAAACTAGTAGAACTGAAGAAGCAACTGGATTCCATGTTAGAAATTGGATTGATTCAACCAAGTGTGTCACCTTGGAGGTCACCTGTTTTGTTCGTGGATAATAAGGATGGAGGTAACCATTTGTGTACAGATTACCGGAAGCTGAATGATGTCACCATCAAGAACAAATACCCCTTGCCCAAGATAGAAGATTTGTTTGATCAGTTGACCAGTGCCAAAGTGTTTTCTAAGATTGATCTTAGAACCGGCTATCATCAACTCAAAATTCGTGCAGAGGATATTCCCAAGACTGCCTTTACCACCAGATATGGATTGTACGAGTATACAGTCATGTCTTTTGGATTAACCAATGCCCCCGCTTATTTCATGAATCTCATGAATAAGATTTTTATGGACTTCCTAGATAAGTTTGTCGTTGTTTTCATCGATGACATCCTGATTTATTCCAAATCATAAGAAGAACATGAGCTACACCTAAGTACCATTCTTGGAACCCTTAGAGAGCATCAGTTGTATGCCAAGTTTAGCAAATGTGAATTCTGGTTACATGAGGTAGGATTCCTCGGTCACATTGTATCAGCCAGAGGAATTGCCATTGATCCCGCAAAAGTGAAAGATGTAGAAGATTGGCAAGCCCCAACCACTCAAACCCAAGTCCGTGCATTTCTCGAATTGGGGGATATTACCGCAAGTTCGTAGAAGGATTTTTGAGTATCGCCAGACCCATGACCCAATTGCTAAAGAAGGACAAGAAGTTTGAATGGACCGACAAATGTGAAGCGAGTTTTCAAGAACTCAAGAGGAGATTGATTTCAGCCCCAATCTTGATCATGCCGGATATCACGAAGTCCTTCGACGTGTAAGGTGATGCATCCAAGATCGGTCTCGGATGTTTGCTAATGCAAGAAGGCAAAGTTATATCTTATCTATCTCGACAACTGAAACAAGATGAGCTAATTACCCAACCCATGACCTCGAACTCGCAGCCGTAGTTCTAGCCCTGAAGACATGGAGGCATTACCTGATGGGAAACCATTGTGAGATTTATTCGGATCACAAGAGTCTGAAGTATATATTCACTCAGAAGGAGCTGAATATGAGACAGAGAAGATGGATTGAGATAATCAAGGATTATAATCTGGACATTCACTATCACCCTGGTAAAGCCAATGTGGTAGCAGATGCCCTTAGCAGATTGCCGTGCCTCTTGAACTCCATGATTTTCAAGGAACAACCAAGTTTGCACAAAGAGATGGAAGATTTTCGAATAGAATTAGTAAGTAAAGGATTTTTGGATAGCATCGAACTTCAACCCACTTTGATCAGCCAGATCAAAGAGGCGCATAAAGGAAATGCTAGTATCGACGGAATCAAGCGTCGTATCAGTACAGGCAAAGTATACGGATTCACCAAAGACGAAGGAGTTCTATGGTACAATGGACACCTTTGTGTACTAGCAGATTCTGAGTTGAAAGAAGTTATTCTGAAGGAAGCTCATGATACTCTTTATTCTATCCATCCCGGAGGAACTAAGATGTATCAAGATTTGAAAGAACAATTTTGGTGGCATAAGATGAAGAGAGAAATTGGAAGCTATATCGCCAAGTGTGACATATGTCAGCGAGTCAAGGCAGGACATCAAAGACCCGCTGGATTGTTGCAACCCTTGCAGATTCCGGAATGGAAATGGGATTCCGTTGGAATGGACTTTATCACCGGATTGCCTACTTCTAGTAGGGGAAATGACTCTATCTGGGTCATAGTGGACAGACTGTCCAAAGTCGCCCATTTCTTACCTGTCAAGACCACATATCAGAGTTCGTAGCTAGCGGAGTTATAAATCGCTAGAATCGTCAGTTTGCATGGAGTCCCCAAGAACATGGTATTGGATCGAGGAACTCAGTTTACCTCGAGATTCTGGAAGAAAGTTCAAGAAGGTTTAGGAACCCGCCTAGATTTCAGCACCGCGTATCACCCTCAGACCGATGGACAAACGGAGCGAGTAAATCAAATACTCGAAGATATGCTGAGAGCATGTGTGTTAGAATATGGATCTAAGTGGGAAGACTGAATTCCGTTCATAGAATTTTCGTACAACAATACTTATCAAGCTAGTTTGCAAATGGCCCCATTTGAATTCATGTATGAAAGGAACTGTCGCACCCCTTTGAACTGGTCGGAACTAGGAGAGAGTCGGATTTTCGGACCCGACATCCTACGAGAAGCAGAAGAGAAGGTTCACAAGATTCGTGAGCACCTCAAGACCGCCCAGTCCAGACAGAAGAGTTACGCCGACAAGAGACGTTGAGACCTCGCCTTCAACATAGGAGATTTTGTGTATCTTAAAGTGTCGCCATTGAAGGGAATGCAGCGTTTCCAACTCAAAGGAAAGATAGCCCCCAGATATATCGGACCTTTCAAAATTCTGAACCGTCGAGGAGAAGTGTCGTATCAATTGGAACTACCTAAAGAGATGTCAGCCGTGCACAATGTGTTCCATATCTCATTACTTCGCAAGTGTCTCAAAGTCCCCGAGAAGACCGAAGTGTTCAAGAATATCGATCATCGGACCATAGATATCAACGATGACCTGACCTATCCCAAAGTACCCATCCGTATTATGGAAGAAGCCTACCAAACTACCCTAACCCGAAGGATCAAGTTTCTAAAGATTCAGTGGAGCAACCACATAGAAGAGGAAGCTACCTGGGAGCGCGACACGTCAGGACGGAGTTTCCCGATCTCTTCAAAACCTAGGTAATCTTTTTCGTCCTTTTTCAAATCTCGGGACGAGATTTTGTTTAAGGGGGGAAGGTTTGTAACATCCCAAAAATACTAAACTTGTATCATCAAACTCTAATCATCAAAATTAGGGTTAACACAAACTTTTCTAAATAAAAATATGAAAGCATGCATGTGTGTATGCATCCCATTTTGAATTCTTTTGAATTGCCATGATTGTGTGTTTCTTTGCTTGGAAAATGATTCTTAGGTTAATTAAACATCATCTAAACAATCCCCACACTTTTCCCAAAGACAAATAAATCAAAACAAACCAAATTGGGTGAATGGTCATTTTGACAAATTAACTTCCATGCCTACTTTGGCTGTCCCAAACTTTCAGAAATTAATAGAAACTTGTTTGGATCTTTACACCCCTTTATTGTACTCACAACAAAGTATCAAGGCCCGCTTTGTGATCATCTAGAAACTTTCAAATGCATAGTTTAAATGACAGTTCAAAATTGAATCTTTATCATATGGGAAGATCCCACTTTTTCAAAAACCACTCAAACAAGCTCCACTTTCAAAACCCAAGCATCTGCAGACTCACCAGCATCAACCTATCAGACCCACAAAAAATCTTTTCAAAATTCAAAACTTGAATTCTTGCGGCCATTTCATCAAACACCTTGCAGATTCAAATCAAACAAAATCCAAACACTATTGTGAGCAGTGATTGGAGCCTAACTTGTTCCCTAGGCTTTAGTAGATCATCTAGCTCAAATGCAAACCTCTAGCATCATGTAAGCTTGGAAATCCATCAATGGTGAGCAGGCCGAGTGCACCCTTGTCACCCCCATGTCGACAGCAAGCTAGGAGAAGAACCAAGCCTAGCCAACATGTCTGGGAGAAAGCCAACACCCCACCGCCACTCCCTGTCCTTCGCTCGAACCTTGCTAACCCCTAGACCACACGCACGGACCATGCCAAGCTCGCCAGCAAACATGCCGAGAGCGCACCCCGTGCGCCACGCTCGACCAACGCCCATAGACTGTGCGCCGCCCTCTCCGCGTACATACGTGATCACCACCCTCCCAGCAACCCCGCATACACGCTCGTTCGCCGCCGCGCGGACCACGCATGCTGTGCGCATTAAAAACCTCCGTCGGGCACGCGCGGAGCACCGCCGCATTGAGCATCGCCAGGGAGCACCGCACCACCCCCTACCGTCGCCCATGCCGCTAGCCTTCTGTGTCGTCGACCACGACGAGCTCAGCTTGCGCCCGTTGGTTCCCCCTCGCCACTATAAATAGAGGACACCCCCAGCCGAAATGAGCACACCACCTCACTCCCCTCTCACCCAGAACCACCTCGCCCCAGTCCCGAAGCAAGGCGAGCAGCGCTTCACCAGAATTGCACCGGAGCCTGCCGCTGCTGGAGAAGGAGGGGGCCAGCGATTGGAGCCGCCCCAGGAGAAGCTGCCGGTACCAGGAGGTTCGTCGTCATCGAATTCGTTGTTCGCCCGCCTCGCCGACCCTCGCCTGAGCCCCGGTGAGCCCCCAACGACCCTTACCCGCCGCGTTAGGTTTCAGTCTCGCCAGAGTTGCCCGACGTGGAGGACGACCCTCAGCCGTTAGATTAGAACAAGATCCCATGGCTCACATCGCCCCATACCGCTTCGCACCCCCTCGTCTCACTGATGCGTGGGGTCAACAACTTAACCAGCCCGCGTAAGCGCTGTGCTTAGCAGGCCGGCCCAGTATCGCTTCTCGCGCAGCCCAGTCATTTGAATTTAACCTTTTCCAGTTTATTTCAAACACACTTCTACAACTACATTCAAAAATCAACCCAGATTGATTCAGTGAACCAAATTGAATGAAACCAATTTTGTTAGAAAGGTCAGGAAATGCTGAATCCAAGCCCATTGGATTCAAGTAATTTGGATCTGTAGATCATCCTTGGTAAAAATAATAAGGCAGAATCTTTTCTGCATTCAAACATTTTTCAAATTAAAACCATAATAGCTTTTGAGTTGATTCCAACTCTCAAAAATCACATTTAACCATACCTTTCAGAATATATAAAAATATATAGGTTTACTTACAGAAATAATGTTCAAGTAATAAAACAATGCCACATAGGCATTTCTAGTCACTTATTTAATTAAAATAAAAGGGTAAAACCTTATTAAATTGTGACACCACTTTAAATCATATTCCCATGGACTAAAATATGTGGTGATGACATGTGTCAACATGATCCCATGTTTCGTTTGGAGAATATTAAATCTTAAGTAGTTTTTCAATGAGTAGAAATTACTTTTCTAAAAATAAAAGGAATTAAACCAAGCTTTAATCTTGTAATGTTAGTGATGATGCTATACGAGGAAGAAGGAGGATACTACGAAGAAGCCGAGGAGAACTTCAACCACTGCTCTGCACAAGGCAAGCTAACACTTGCAATTATGAGAGTTAAATAACCTATGCAATGCACTAAGCATGCTTGGTTAGATACATTTGATGACACCCAATCCTAGTTTTACTTGCAAGCTTATTACTTTATTTCTTTATCAAAGCTCTTACTTAGAGTTTACTGGAATAAATGGTAGATACTAGAAGGATAATTGAAGGTTGCATAAAGAGCATAAAATTTGGCCTAAGCTAGATAATCTTGATGCCATCCTAAGGCATGAGATTGAACTTAGTTAAACTCCACTAGTTTACCACCCCTCATTAGTACTTACCCCCACTTGTAGATGCTAGTGCTAAGAATAAAACTTGATCAACTTTGGATGGGAATACTTTGTGAAAATGGTTATGAAAACCTTGGAATGATGGATCATTCTATTAAAATGTTTTGGACATGTGTTTCCGAGCACGAGATGATTTATGGTGATGAAAATGTTGAGGCATGAGCCTTAGCCCTTTATAAAACTGATGGTTGTCTGGATGCGATACCATTCCAATTTTACTGTACAACCACAATACCCGAAGATTGGGTAGGGCTTGACTAGAAACTTATATACCTTAGTATTAGTTCCCTCCCGGCCAAGGTCTGAGCTGAGGCTACCTTGTGAAGATTGTCCACCTGTGCAGTACCCAAGATGACAGTTTGTCATGGTTGGGAGGCCAAACTCACAGGAGAGGTGCTTATACTAGGACGTGTAATTGAAAGTTTAGGATTGATTATCCGCATACTGAGTATGGTGAATTCAGGATTTGTTCCTGACGGATGTATCGAATGTCGTGGTGAAAGTGTACAATCTCTGTAGAGTGTCAAACTATTCGAATAGCCGCGTCCGCGGTTATGGACACTTGGAGTGTCCATATTGTTCCCCCGTCAGATGTTTACAAAATTACTTGTGAAATGGATTAAGAATTTTGACTTGACCACAACAGAGTTGTGATATGAAATACAAGTTCCCACTTAGGTGTTATAAAACTTTAACTAGCATTCTTTGCTTCTAAACTTGGTAGAGGTAAATCTGGCTTTTGCAAAACAACCCTAGAGCTTAGTGTCCTATTACAAAAAAACCCCTTCACTTGTTAGTATTAGTTTGCGAGTACTTAAAAAGTACTCATGGCTTTGTCCCCTGCTATTCCGTGGCGGACTATGAAGAGGAGTACCTGGAGGATGGACCCCAGGACGGTTACGACAACTAGGATCATCTCCCATCGTCAGCATTGCCTGTGACCCCGAAGATGGAGCTTCGCCTACGCTACCGTTATTATTACGTATTCTGCTGCTTGTGTTGTATTAAGAACTGGATCATGAGATCCTTATTTGTGTAAGACCTTATGTATGGTTTGTAATGGATGATGTACTGTGGTATCCAATACTGTTATGTCTCGCAAAAATGGTAATCCTGGGATTGTGATGTATGGCATAACAGGCATCTGGGATTAAAAATCCGGGTGTTGACAGTGTAGCCGGTGGATCTGTTGGGTGTAGTTAGTAAACTCCACAACACAGATGGCAATTCTTCCGCCCAGGATCCAGCTGCTCTATGCAGCGGTGCTTCAAGACGTGGCTTTATTCCCTGCAAAATTAATCCATTGGCTCGCTCAACCTGACTATTGGATTGTGGGTGTGCCATAGATGCAAGGTCAAGTCGGATGCCCTTCTCCCAACAATAAGCCTCCACTTCTCTGAGTGACAGTGGTGGTTGGGTGGTCCTTGAATTTTTCAGATCTTTGCCGACAAACTCCAAAGAGAGATCCGACATCGATCCTTCCGCGAACGTATCTTGCCCGTAGGCGGTCCGCGTGGGTCTTGATGCTCCTCTGACTCCCAGGGGACTAGTGCCCGAGTCGGCTTCGCCAATGAAGAGGTGGATGTCTCCGATAGGAACGATCGAACACCGCGTAGGGTTCGTCTTCGCCGGGATCCAGAACTCGTCGGGAGGGACGATCGGAATGTTGTCGAAGAAGAGAACGCGACCGATGGCTACGGTTTGCCGATTCCCGCGAAGATCTTGGTCCTCGCCCGCTGAAGAGCCTGAAGCGCCTCTTACCCCACGGTGGGCGCCAACTGTCGTGGTATTGCCGACGAGTACGCCATGGAGGGGTCCTCAATGTGCGTGTTTACAGACGTGGGGGGAAGCGGACGGTTGACGGGTACGAGGTAACACAGCTTACCCAGGTTCATATCCCACAACGGTGGCGGAATCGTACTCCTGCTATAAATCACTATAATGGCAATACGCCGAGTTACAGAGATAGGTTCACTATGCGAGGTTATGTGAAGTTGTCTGAGATTGTGCCCTAAAGGCTCCCATAGGCCCGACTTATATAGTCGTAGGTCCTAGGGTTACAGGGAAAAGTCCTAGCCGTACAGGTTACAGAGTCCTACACCGTCTATTACTAGTCTAGCGTGTCTTATACTCCAAGGCTCCGGGTACGCTAGTTACTTCACCGTAGCCTTCCTTTATCCGGCATGGGCCTCCCTTCTGGATCCATCTAACTAGGCCGCTCAACAGGCCATGGGCCATGCTACCAACTATGGGCCACCCGAGTTATCCGAATAAGAGACATGCTATGAGGATACCCATATAGCATATCCCCAACAGGGCGCCGAATTACCCTTTTTGGGAAGAGCATATTCCACGAATGTGATGTCTATGTTAGGGCTAGATGTATCCTGGCCACCCCTTTATAAGGTGAGTCAGGGCCTCCTAGAGGAGGCATCGATTCATTTTACACTTAGAGAGTACGTGAGTGCTTCTTCCTCCTCTCTCTGATATAGCTCAGGGAGCAAGTTTAATCCATTGTTCTTCCAAAGGAAGAACTTGAGAGTAACTTGTGTGTATAATCCACTATACTATCCCTCCCTGGATCCCACTAGTACACATTGGCTCCAACTTTAGGCCTAGTTCTTTTGGCAGCTTAAAAAATAAGCTGCCCCTCCCCAGCTTCTCTCATAAGCCACATGGCTTATTAGTCGAAGCATCTCAATTAGTTATGAGGTAATTATTTTGGAAGCCCTAACTAATAAGCCGAGCGGCTTATGAGAGAAGCTGCGGAGGGGGCAGCTTATTTTTTAAGTTGCCAAAAGAACTGGGCCTTAGCCTACCCATGTCATCTGCCGTGCCACCAACACGACAGTTGGCGCCCACCGTGGGGCCAGCAGCGGTGCAAGATGGAGTCAAGATCCGGACTGGAAACTTCATTGCTACCGGCGAGCGCATCGTATCCAGGATCATGCAGCTCTTCGACATGTGGGACTACGACAGTGACAATGCGCACCATCTTGCCACACGTCCTCCTCCGTGCAACAGGGTCTTCATCAACTTAGGCGCGAACAAGGTCTACGTCGACGTCGACGTCTCCTGTGTCTACCCGCATCGAGTCATCCTCGCGGGAGAGCCTCCCCTTAGCGCTTATAGCGGTCTGCGTACCACTCACCCTGCAGGCAGCGTCGAGGTGATGATGACAGCACCAGCTGCAGGCGCAGGAGCCGTCACAAGTAGAGATCCGGCAACAACAGATCTGCCCGCAGCAAACCTGGCAGACGCGTGTAATGTAACTCCTAGGGTACCTCGTACGAGGGCCCTCCACTAGAAATGCTAGAAAATATACTACATAAAGCGATAGATAGCTTGACTACTCCTATAGCTCATATCATAGATCTGGCTCGTGCATAGGCCGAGCTGGAGGAGACCCGATAGAAAATGCTAGAGGGAGCCAAAAGAGTAACAGCTGCACAACAGTCACTTAAATTACGTTGCGTCAGTATGCTAGGGCGAATAAGCTTAACACTAGCCCAACTCGCATGGATGGTGTAAGGTTGAAAGGAAAGAATATCTTTAGTGATATTAACAAGAAACATGTGTTAAGGCAGGGTGACTCGGCTGGCCCAGGGTTGCCGAGGTATAGCACGCCTACGAAAAACCTCAGGGTTGCAGATGCAACAGCTGCTGAGATACCTGCTCTATCCGGTGAAGCCCGGCAGAGGCAGCAAGAAAGGGTCAATGAGGTGGTGTGTATAGCAAACTAGAAGAATGAGGAACTACTAAAGAACAACCCGACAAGACTTGAAGTTTCCCGTATCGTCCATTTGGCTGGAGGTTCTCCGAGAAGATCAGCTGCCACATCATCTTAACCCGGTGGAGGCACGAGGAGAGACGTGGTGGTAACCTCGGGAAGAAGGAACATGAAGATGGTGCCGTATGACCCAGCAGTAGCTGGAAAGGCAAAAACATCACAAGCTCGTGACCAAGGAAGTGGCATCCGAGGTAACATAAACCCCGAACAAGGTCATGGTGGCCAGCATAATTCGGCTGGTGGAGGACATCATCCACCCTAGCATCATGAGCCGAGGAATATGCCTCGGCAATGGAGAACGTCGGGTACCGTAGGCCGGATCACCATGTCCCGGAAGCAAGGATAGGAAATAGGAGCTTGCTGCCAGATGATGCAAGGTTGAAGTTGGACAGAATATACAGGTCCGAACTGTTGGAAGAACAAGGTCCTCCGGGTCCAGCATGCGTTGGATCTCGGATCATGAGGGAAGCTCATGTGGCACATTTCCAGTTGGCCAGGGGCACAAAAACATATGATGGAAGTAAAAAGACACAAGATTGACTAATAGATTATGCTACTGTAGTACACATCGCAAGGGAATCCTCGGATGGGCTGTAAGATATGTACCACAAATGTTGGAAGGGCCAGCAAGGGTCTGGTTGAATAATCCACTGGCAGGAAGTATCAACTACTGGTTAGATTTGAGGAGATATTTGTGAGAAACTTCACAAGAACGTACAAGAGGCCAAATAGACTTCAGCATATCTCCATGTGCAAGCAGAGGATAAACAAAACAAACCGCGAGTTCTTAACTTGGTGGTGCAACTTGAGGAACTCCTATGAGGGAGTGATTGAATCACATGCAATATCATGGTTTGCACAAGGGTGAAGATACGCCAGTGTGTTAGGGCAAAGGTTGCAGAGAGATATCCCAACTATGTTGGCTGAGACAATTAGAATTGCCAACTCATATGCATTGGGTGATCTGGCTCAGCCAGAGCTTATATCGGCAGAGAAAAATGAAGAGCATTATGCTTGTGATGGTGTCGGGTCATCCCGGAGGAATGAATTCAGTGGTAAGTGGAGATATGAAAGGCTGTATTATCGGTACAATTCGACTCATGTTGATACCATAACCCAAGATCAGCCAGGAGCTGGGGGTAATCAGCTCCAGAAGAACATTGCACATCAATGGACTCCAAAAAATGATGGAAAGAAGTGGAGTGAAGAGCAAAAGAAACAATGAAAAGAGAAGCCGAAGTACACATACGAGTCTATGTTGGATCAGCCATGCAAGTTTCACATGCCGAATCTGGCTAAGCCGACAAATCGTACAACCCGGTAGTGTGCAAGGATGAAGCTGGCAATGGGTGGAGCAAAACCAAACCAGCCGAACCACAAACCTTAGCTCATAGGAGGCAATTGTTGGAGATATTCCCTAGAGGCAATAATAAAAGTAGTGTTTATGATAAATGTTTACATTCATGCTATAATTGTATTAACCAGAAACATTAATACTTGTGTGATTTGTAAACTTGTTAGAGTCCCTAGTGAAGCCTCTTTGTAACACTAGCTTGTTGGTTAATAGATGATCATGGTTACCTGATCATGAACATTGAGATGTTATTAAAAACAAGATCATATCATTAGGAGAATGGTATGATGGGCATAGTCCTATAGATAAGCGTAGCATAAAGATCAGGTCATTTCAATAGTTTGTTTTCTATAAGCTTTTAGATATATAGTAACCTAAATACTTTGACCATGAGATCATGCTAATCATCATCACCAGATGGATGCTTTGATGACATCAAACACCACTCGTAACTAGGTGGTTATAAAGGTGGCATTGAGTGTTTGGAAAGTATGTGTTCAGGCACATGGATCAAGAATGGGATTTGTCCATCCATATGACGGATAGATATACTCTAGGCCGTCTCGGTGGAATGTCATCCAATTAGCTTGCAAGCATGTGATTGGCTCACAAGGGATCACATATCGTAGGAAAGAGTAAAGAGTACTTATCGGTAACGAGGTTGGACTAGGTATGCAGAGATACCGAGGATAAGACCTCAGATAAGTAATCGCGAGACAAAGAGAAATTGGTATTGTATGTAAATGGTTCATTCGATCACAAAGTAATTGTAGAAATATGTGGGAGCCATATGAATTTCTAGATTCCTCTATTGGTTATTGATCGGAGAAGAGTCTCGGTCATGTCTGCATAATTCACGAACCGTAGGGAGACACACTTAAGGATTCGATGTTGTTTAGTAGATATGGAATTCGAGTAAGAAGACTGAATGTTGTTCGGAGTTTCAGATGGGATCCGGGATATCACGAGGAGATCTGGAATGGTCCGGAGAATAAGATTCATATAAGGAAAGTGAAATTCCGGAGTTCGTGAATGATTTCGGTGTTTTCATCGGAATGATCTCGAAGGGTCTAGAAGGTTCACCGAACCCGAAGGGGAAGGGTACATGAATGAGTCATGACAAAGTGGAATGGATGCATCATGTACTAGGTCAAAGGGCTGTGCAAATAAAATTGAGAAATCAAACTCCAAAATGGAAAGTCAAAAGGCAAGTTTGAAAAGTCAAACTGGGACGATGTTTCCTTGTGGAGGGAGGAGAGGAAACCTCCTCTCCCTCCACCACGCACCAAGGAGGAAAGGGAGTTGGGGGAGGATTCGACCTCCCCTCCCTATATGCCCCTCCCTCTCATAAATAGAGGGGAGGGAGCTGCCCCTCCAAAACAACACCACCACAACCCCACCCAAGCCGCCGCCACCACGCCGCCGCCACCCAGAACCGCCGCCGTGCCATCGCTGCCGCCCAAGCCTTCGCCGGCCATGCCTCCTCCTCTCTAGCCTCTAAATCCTAGAACGCCGGGGAACCCTACTACTCCATCCTACCCGCTCCGGCTTAAGGAGAAGCCCTGCAGGATCTTCCCTCTACTTTCAACACCATGCCGTCGTGATGCCAGAATCACGAGGAAAGAACTACAACCTCCGCTGCCTGCTGGAACAAGGGAGAGGAAGGTCTTCATCGGGTACCAAACGTGTGACCGACTGTGTCAGCGCTGCTGGAACACGGCGTCGGAAGGATCGTCTACGTGATCTTGAGATCGGCAAGTGAACGACTACATCACCCACGAGAATCTCCTCTTGTTAACCGCTTTGGAATCTTCGAGGGTGAGTACTCTAATCGACTCGTTGCTACAATCTAGTAGATAGATCTTGGCTTGTGTGTGTTCATGCGGTAGAATTTTTTTGTTTTCCATGCTACGAACCCCTACAGTGGTATCAGAGCCATGTCTATATGTAGATCTGTTGCACGAGTAGAACACAATGGTCATTGTGGGCGGTGATGCTTTTATTATCAATTGCTTTTTTGTGTACTTTGCAATCTTGCGGTATGGTGGTATGAAGCGGCCCGGGCTAACCTTACATGATGTCATTCATGAGACTTGCTCCATGCTCAACATGCAACTTGTATTGCATAAGTGGCTTTGCGGGTGTCTATCTCTCCCATCATAGTAAAGATTCAATTTACAACGGGCACTTGATTGTTCAAGCATTAACGTTGTGGTTCTTGTTCGTAAGTTAGAACAATACTTACTGAAAGCCCAAACCACGTAAAACATGCAAATTAAATTAGAGGCGTCTAACTTTGTTTTGTAGGGGTGTGTTGTGATGTGATATGGCCAAGATTGTGATTATGTATGCTGTATGCAATGTTCCTTATTGTAAGTCGGCAACCGACATGAGCCTTATGGTTGTCTTTTAATTTTGTTAAGACCTGCATGTCTATTATTCAAAGTAGTTGTAATAGTTAATGCTGGTGGACAACAACCACGGAGCAGTGCCATTGACCTTGACGCCACGCCGGTGATGATGGAGATCATGTTTGTTCTTGAAGATGGAGATTAGAAGCACAAGAAGAAAGGCCATATCATATCAGATATTTTGAATTACATGTGATGTTAATCCTTTTATGCATCTTGTATTGCTTAGATTGCGATGGTAGCATTATAAGATGATCCCTCTCACAAAATTATCAAGTAAAGTGTTCACCCTTACTGTGCACCGTTACCAAGACTCGTCGTTTCAAAGAACCACGTGATGATCGGGTGTGATAGAATCAACGTGTGCATACAACGGGAACAAGCTAGATTTGCTCATGCAGAAACTAAGGTGAATCTTGACGAGACTAGCATGTACAAACATGGTCTCGGAACACGGATCACCGGAAGGTAAATCATGAGTCATATAGTAGATATGATGAACAAGTTGATTGTTCGCCTTCGAAACTATGTCTTGTGATGATCAGACATGATGTAGTGGATTTGGTTCGTGTGATCACTAAAAAAATGTGAGGGATATTGTTTTGAGTGGGAGTTCACCTAGATTAATTTAACTATTAATTAGAACTCAATTTGTCATAAACTTAGTCTAAACTATTGCAAATATGTTGTAAATCAATGGCGGCCCCTACCATCAATTTTAATGCGTTCCTAGAGAAAGAAAAGTTGAAAAACAATGGAAGCAACTTCGCGGATTGGTTCCACAATTTGAGGATTGTCCTCAATGCTGGTAAGTTGACCTATGTGCTGGATGCACCGCTGGGTGACCCACCTGCAGAAGATGCAACCGATGATGAGAAAAATGTTTTCCATACTCGGAAGAATCAGTACTCCATAGTTCAGTGTGCTATCTTGTATGGTTTGGAATCGGAGCTTTAGAAAAGGTTTGAGAACTTTGAACCACATGATACTTTCCGTGAACTCAAAATAATATTTGAGGCTCACGCGGTAGTTGAGAGTGATGAAGCTTCTGAAACGTTCTTTAACTACAAGATGCAAGAGGGAAGCTCCGTCAGTGAGCATGTTCTTATGTCTGGGCATGCTAATAAGCTCCAGAGGTTGGGCATAATAATTCCTAATGTGTTGGTGATTCATCGTGTCCTCCAATCACTACCACCAAGTTACAAGAACTTTGTGATGAACTACAACATGCAGCGCATGGATTAGACGTTGCTAGAACTCTTCTCTATGTTGAAGTCTGTAGAAGTGGAGATCAAGAAAGAGCACCAAGTGTTGATGGTAAATAATACTACCAATTTCAAGAAGCAAGGCAAGCCTAAGAAAAAGGTAAATTTCAATAAGGGCGGTAAGAAAGCTACCGCGCCAACGAAGAAGACCAAGGCTGGGCCTAAGCCTGATACTAGATGCTTTTACTGCAAGGGAGAAGGTCACTGGAAGCAAAATTTCCCCAAGTACTTGGCGGATCTGAAGAACGGAAACATCAAGAAGAAAGGTGTAACATCCCAAAAATGTTAATCAAGATTATGAAGTTCCAATCACCCAAGTTTAGGGTTAACAAAAACTTTTATTATTAAAATTAATATGAATGCATGTGTGTGTGTGATTAGTGCATGAATGATTGCATTTTCCATGTTTGATTGCTATGAATGTTAAGGATTGGTTTAAAGATGAAAACAACATCATCTAGATAATTTACAAGAAGAATCAAATGAAGAGAAAAATCAAATATAATAAATATAAGCAAATGGTCATTTTGGCCAAACTTGTTCACTAGACCACTTTGGGTGTTCCTAGTAAAAGATTTCTATCAGAAACAAATCCAATTCTTTTCACCCCTTGATAGACCAAGTAACAATGAACCCAAGCAAACTCATAAAATTAGAGAAACTATTTTCAAATCCATTTGAGAGGCATTCAAAAATTGAATCCTTAATAGGTACTAAGATGGCCATTTCTCAAAAACCAACCAAACCAATTCCCCTTGGCAAACCCCAGCAACCACAGACTACCAGGCTTATGACCATATCACTCACCAAAATTCATCCAAAAATTCAAACTTTGAATTCATGCAGCCATTTCATCAAACACCTGGTGGACACAGATAAAACTTGCCTAACTTCTACTGTGGTGAGCAGTAACTGATCAAACATTTGTCCCAATTTCATTCCCCTGGTCTTCCCCAGTGCCCAGCACTGCATTGAAGCAGCTCCCCCTTCACTGCTTGGACAAGTGCCGCGCCACCCGAGCCATCCTTGCCGATCGAGCATGAACGAATTGCCACAAGCCGCCCCGCGCCCGTCCATGATATCAAGGAGAAAGACCACCGTCCATCGCCACTCCCTGTACACCCCTCGACCAAAGACAAGTTGTGGACAAGCCAGCGACGCCGCGTCCATTTCTCTGTCTGACATGCCAAGAGCGCGCCAGAGCGCCGCAGCCGACATGCGCGCACAGCCGCGACTCGCACTCACCGCGCGTGCCTGCACTCGCCATGACCCTAGCTACCTCCTAGACATGCCCGTTTGCCACTGCGCGACCAATAGCCCCTATACGCCGTCTCGAACACCGCCGGTTCCGCATAGAGCACAGACCGCTCCCGACCATCCTCGACCACCCCATGCCGAGCCATTAACCTTGTGACGACCGCCAGGAAACACCACACCGTCCTACGCCCTCAGCCATGCCGTTAGTCCCCTGTATCATCGTCACCGACGAGCCCGCGCCACCCCACTCGGTCCGTATTGCCAGTGTATAAATAGAGTCCACCCCCGCCTCAATTAACTACACCATCTCACTCCCCTCTCCCTCAGAACCAACCCCGACCCTTCCCCAGAGCAAGGCGAGCACCAGCCCGCCAGAATTTGGCCGGAGTCCGTCGCTGCAGAGGAGGAGAGGAGCCATCGATTGGAGCCACCGCGACCTCCGTTTGAACTGCCGTCGTCGACACCGTCGTTCGCCCCATCGCCGACCCTAGCTGGAGCCCAGGTGAGCCACCGCATAGCCCCACCGCCACCGTTAGGGTTCAGTCTCGCCAGAGCTATGTGACGGAGACGATGAGCGTCGGCCGTAGATCTTAGTCTAATCACACGGCCTAGATTGAAACATACCACTTCGGCTAGATAGATCCGCTGACTAGCGGGACCCCCTATCAGCAGCCCGCTGTGCGCACGCGGTGCAGTTGGGCCGGCCTAGTATCATTCCCGCGCGTAGCCCAGTGATTAAAATAATCTTTTTCCATTTTAGTTAAATCTAGATTCTATCAGTAGATTCAAAAATCAATTCAAAGAGATGTACTAAACCAAATTGCATGGTTCCGATGTTGCTAGAAAGGTATTCAAATATCTATCCAAGCCCATTGGATTCAAATCATTTGAAATTATAGATCAACTATAGTAAAAATAACACGACAAAGACTTTTACACATTCAAACATTTTTCAAAAATCAACCATAAAAGCTATTGAGTTGATTCCAACTCTCAAAAATCACATTTGACAAGATCTATCTAAATATGTAAAAATATTTAGGTTTGCATGCAGTGTTCTTGGACTAGTACTAAAAGAATGCTATATAGGCATTTCTACTCAATTTAATTATATAAAATAGTAATTTTAAACTTTATAAAATATGACCACCACTTTAAATCACCTTCCCAAGTATTATAATATGTGGTGATGACATGTGTCAACATGATCCCATATTTTAATTGGAGAATATTAAATCTGAAGTACTTTCAATGAGTAGAACTTACTTTCCTGAAATAAAATAAAAAGGACTAGATATTTATTTCATGTGATGATTGTGATGATGCTAGATCATCTAGTGTGAACCTTTGTGTGCCAAATAGAGGTAGTTAAGTATTGTTTTGGTGATTGTGTACCTCATATTCATTTATAGACTCTAGTACCTACCAAGGCTACGAGGAGGAGGAGTACTATGAAGAAGAAGAAAACTTCAACCACTGCACTACTCAGGGAAAGCCTAACACTACAAGTTAACTGTGCAAGATAGAACTTTGCATGCTACCTATGCAAGCTATCTAATGCAGGATAACCTATGCAAGATGCATTAGGCATGCTTTGGTTATGCAACCTTGATTATACCAATTCCTAGTTTTACTTGCAAGATTTATTCTTTTATTTTTACCAAAGTTCTTTACTTTTAGTTAGTGCTTTGTGAGTTTTGGAAAGATAGTATATATAGCATAAAGAGCATAAAATTAGGCCTAAGTAGTTAGAAATAGATGTCATCAAAAGGCATAAGACTAGATTTGGATAGTCACACTAGAATAGCACCCCTCATTAGTGAATACCCTCAACTTTAGTGGCTAGTTCTATCCATAAAAGTTGATCACCTTAGATGGGAATACTTGGTGAAAATGATTATGAAAACCTTGGAATGAGGATTCATTCTATGGAAATGATTTTACATGTGTTATGAACACAAGATGATTTGATGATGAAAATGTTGAGGCATGAGCCTTAGCCCTTTATAAAAATTGATGGTTGGGTTCGGATGTGATACCATTCGAATTTTACTGTACAACCACAATACCTGAATTGGGTAGGGCTTGACTGTAAGTTTATATGTCTTAGTATGGGTTACCTTGTGGAAGAGGTTGAGCTGAGGCTACCTCGTCAATGTGAATGTCCACCTATGCAGTACCCAAGATGACAGATGGTCATGGTTGGGAGGCCAAACTCATAGGAGAGGTGCCTATACTATGGTGTGTAATTGAAAGGTTAGGATTGATTATACGCATACTAAGTATGATGATTCAGGGTTGTCCCTGACGGATGTATTGAATGTTGTGGTGAAAGTGCACCACCACTGCAGAGTGTCAAACTATTAGAATAGCCGTGTCCGGGGTCATGGAAAGTTGGAGTGGCCATACTGTTCCGTCGTCAGATGTTTTCAAAATGAGTTGTGAAATGAGCTATGACTTTGACTTGACCACAATAGGGTTGGGAACATGGAAACTAAGTTCCCACTTAGGTGTTGTAAATAATTAAACTAGTTTTATTTACTTCTGAACTTAGTTTGAAATAAACCTGGCTTTTTGCAAATAAACCTAGAGCTTAGGATTCCTACTCGAAGTAATTTACTTGTTAGTGATAGTTTGCGAGTACTTAAAGAGTACTCACGGCTTTGTCCCTGGCTATTCTCATGGCCAGACTATGAGGAGGACTACCAGGATGATGAACAGTAGGAGGTCTATGACAACTAGGATCATCTCCCATCATCAGCATTGCCTGTGACCCTGAAGATGAAGCCCCGCTACGTTTAGTTTCCGCTGCGTTGATTGTATTAAGACTAGATCATGAGATCCTATATTTGTAAGACCTTTATTATGGTTTGTAATGGATGATGTACTGTGGTACCAATTCTGTTATGTCTCGCAAAAATGGTAATCCTGGGATTGCGAGGTATGACATAACAGGCATCTGGGATTAAAAATCCGGGTGTTGACAAGTTGGTATTAGAGCAAGCCTGATCATAGGAGACCCTAGTTAGAATGGACGCTTGAATCAAAAACTTAGTTTCAAAACAAAAGAAGTGAGTATTTATTAAAACCTATTCTCATTCTTATCATTGAGATTCTTTTAAGAAAATTCATGTTCCTAAAAAATTCTTGCAATCCTAGATAAAATTTGACACACTTGATCACCCCACTAACCTACTCATCCTACATTCTTATAGATGTAAGTCAAGTATATCAAGTTCTACCAGTTGGTAAACGGAGGAGAACTCATCTTCGAACGCGATTTAAGCCAACTCTCGGAATTTCTTGGACGCCCGCACCCCAAGTTCTTTGGGGCACAACTCAATGATCAACAAGGAGGAGAACTACAATGGCTGATAGTTGCAGATATCAGAGGAAAGATGGAGGCACCCACCTCAGAAAAGATCCAATTCAGTTTGAGGGAGAACAACTAGCTAGACGAACTTGCTAGGGCTATGCAAGAGGCTCTTTCCCGTTTGTGTGGTCAAAACATCAACCAGATCAATGGCACTCGCTTTGCTTACTACAAAAGGTGTTATTCTATGGGATAGCCATTGGAGGTGCCAGGACATCTGGAGCTGAAGTATCAGGTGGATCATCTCAACCTCATGCTGTATGATAGGCAGAAAGAGTTGGACAACGCCCGCGCCTACGCCAACCACAACCATGCCATTGCAGTCAGGAAGGATCAGACCCTCACCATCCTTGTGAAGGAGCGCAAGTCACTTTGCCGTATGCATGACAAGAAGGATCGCATCATTGCCTGCCTTCGTCACAGGGTGTCATCTTTGGAGGAGACCATCCATGAGCAAGACATGCAGCTTGAGGAGAGGGAGAACAAAGGGGAAGATATCCGTGGAGATCCCTACTCCTACCTCAGTGATGATGATGACTACTTGGAGGACATGGACCAGGAGTTCCACACTGATGATGATGATTCCGCCCTCATTGATGATGAAGAAGTCACCGGTTCAGACGAGTAGTAAGACTTGAGCACTATCGTAGGTGTGAGTTGTATCTGGTCCCACTGTATCGTAACTTCACAGAATGGTTCCTAAAACCATCTGTTACCCTAGTGTGGTGTGCGTTTATATTGGGTGCTATGAATGAATGGATAGAAAGTTCCTAGTTCGCAAAACCAGAGTCAAACTCAAAGTTTAAAAGCTTTTCAAAAACAAATCCATGAACCTTAGAAATTTCCCTCTTGTCTCACTATCTTTATCAATCTTCAGATGACTCGTGGAAACCCCGGAGGAAGCAGTTCATCTCAGGATCCAATGCTGCAAATCCTACAAATGTTGGTTGCTGACCGTGAAGCTGGAAGAGCTGAACGTCAAGCTAATTTAGCCACCCTTCAACTGATAACTCAGATCGCCCATAATAATCAAGGCCATGGAAACTAGGATAACCATGGATCCAAGCTCAAGAACTTCCAAAACACCAATCCCCCTATATTTAGTAATTCTAAAGAGCCATCAGATATGGATGACTAGCTGCAGACCATGGAGAACAACTTAGAAGTCGCAGGAGTGGAGGCCAATGAGAAAATATTGTTTGCCACCCATTATCTAGTAGGTGATGCAAGAGCTTGGTGGAATAGAATTCGTACCATGAATGGGAGACAAATGATGGCATGGGATGAATTCAAACTCAAGTTCAGCCGCACCCATGTGCCACCAGGTTTGATTCAATGGATGAGGGATGAATTCAAGGAGCTAAAGTAGGGAAGGATGACTGTGGTAGAGTACTGCGACAGATTTCTGTCTCTGTCTAGGTATGCCCCTGATGAGATTGGTACTGAAGCCAAGAAGAAGGATAGATTCTTGAATGTTCTGCATGATGAGATGCAGACGGTGTTAGTCAATATCCCGTTTGCTGATCTGGAAGATTTAGTGGATTATGCAATCCAGATGGAAGCCAAGATCCACCAAGCCAACGAGAATCGCAAGCGTCAAATGATGCATCAACCAGGATCCGACCATACCCCAAAGTATCGCCCCAACCCGTCTGCAGGATATGCCCCGAGAAACAATAGACCCCCTATGTCCCATACAAACTATCCCAAGCATGGAGGAGGAAACACAAGGCCCGTAGGAAACCACAACAACAACCCCAGAAACTCCAACAATTTCAACTGTGCACCGCCCAAGTCCAATAACACCACCAACAACAACAATACTGCCCCAAGGACTGGAAGCAATGTCGTTCCTGTTGCAGGAAAATACAAGTCCCTGATTACTTGTTTTGAATGCGGAGTCAAGGGTGACTACTCCAACGAGTGCCCTAGCTCAGCAGCAATGCCGGGTTCAGCCTGGAAGGAGATTTTCCCCAGGGAACTCACTCAACCACAACGGCCGTCTGTTTCACATGAATGCTGAAGGAGCTCAGGAAGCGTCGGATATCGTGCTAGGTATGTTTTCTGTTAAATCAGTACTTGCAAGAGTGTTGTTTGATTCTGGATCATCGCACTCGTTTGTTACAGAAGAATTTTCATGCACTAGTAAGATTCAACGAACAAAATTGAAGCATGTTATGATAGTTCAAATACCTGGTTCAACCACCAAATTTGCAAGGCCGTACCTATTTGCAAGGCCGTACCTATCAGAATCCATGGAATAGATTTTTATGCTAATCTAATAGTACTTAGAACCAAAGGTTTGGAAGTAGGACTAGGAATGAATTGGATGTCGAAACATAAAGGATTAATCGACTGTGCCAAGAACGCCATAACCATGACTAGTACCACTGGAGTATCAATAGAGCATGTATCTGAAAATTTTCCCCATCAATTCAAGTGCAACAAGAGTCTAGACCAACCAACCATTGACCAAGTCAGAGTAGTCTGTGAATACCCGATGTATTCCCAGATGAATTGCCCGGTATGCCTCCAGATCAGGATATTGAGTTTATCATTGAACTAATCCCTCGAACTGGACCCATAGCTTAGAGACCTTATAGTATGAACCCGTCTAAATTAGCGGAGCTAAAGAAGCAACTGGATGCTATGCTAGATACAGGTTTGATTCAACCAAGTGCGTTGCCATGGAGATCACCTGTTTTGTTTGTAGATAAGAAAGATGGAGGTAATCATTTGTGCTCGGATTATCAGAAGCTGAATGATGTCACCATTAAGAACAAGTACCGACTTCCAAAGATAGAAGATCTATTTGACTAGTTGACCGGTGCCAAAGTGTTTTCTAAGATTGATCTTAGAACTGGTTATCATCAACTCAAGATTCGTGCAACAGATATTCCAAAGACTGCCTTCACCACCAGATATGGATTGTAAGAGTACACTGTCATGTATTTTGGATTAACCAATGCCCCCGCTTATTTCATGAACCTCATGAATAAGATTTTTATGAACTTCCTGGATAAGTTTGTAGTTGTTTTTATTGATTATATTCTGATCTATTCCAAATCATAAGAAGACCATGAGCTACACCCGAGGACCATCCTTGAAACCCTTAGAGAGCATCAGTTGTATGACAAGTTTAGACAATGTGAGTTCTGGTTAAAGGAAGTAGGATTCCCAGGACATATCGTGGCAGCAGGAGGAATTGCTGTCGATCCCGCCAAGATTAAGGATGTTGAAGAATGGAAAGCCCAAACCACTCAAACCCAAGTTCGCACATTTCTCAAATAATCAGGATATTACCGCAAGTTCATAGAAGGATTTGTAGGGGTTTGTAGCATGGAAAACAAAAAATTTCTACCGCATGACCACAAACAAGCCAAGATCTATCTACTTTATTGTAGCAACGAGTCGATTAGAGTACTCACCCTTGAATATTCCAAAGCGGTTAACGAGAGCAGATTCTCGTGGGTGATGTAGTCGTACACTTTTCATTCTCAAGATCGCGTAGACAATTCTTCCGGCGCTGCGTTCTGGCAGTGCTTCCGCAGTCGGTCACATGTTCGGTACTCGATGAAGACCTTCCTCTCCCTTGTTCTAGCAGGCAGCAGAGGTTGTAGTTCTCCCCTCATGATTTTGACATCATCACTGAGCCGGAGAAAGTTATGGTGGACAATTAGGGTTTCCGGAGATATAGGGTTTAGAGGGCCGGAGAGGAGGAGGTGGAGTTAGCGGTGGCTAGGGCGGCGGCGGCACAACGGTGATGTGGGGAGGGGCTGGTGTTATGTCTCTTGGGGCACCCCTCCCCTCTATTTATGAGACGGAGGGCAGCTTAGGAGAGGGGAGTTTGAATCCTTCCGCAACTCCCTCTCCTAGTTGGCTTGTGGTGGAGGGAACTAAGGATCCTTTCCTTCCTCCACCAGGATACATTTTCCCAATTTGACTTTTCAAACTTTCCTTTTTACTTTCAATTTGGATCTCAGTTTCTTTCTTACAAATGCCCAACCAAGTGAAATAGGACATTGTAACACCCTCAGAATCGGACCTATGCAAGTTCGGGCAAAATTCACCAAACCCGCATAGAAACGATTCAAAGGTGCCCACCAGGCACTTTCGTGCGGGTGGAAAACGAAGTAATAACATTACACAACAGTCCTCGATGGGACCCACAGAACAGATATATACAACAGCTACTCAAAGAGTCAAGAATACAGATATATTATACAAGATCCAAAACACCTTGAAAAAGGTAGGGCGTCCAACTACGGACAGGAAGCAAATGGGGCTAAGAGCCCTGAAGAATAACCAATGGCGTCCATAACCCTGCCCAGGCCGGAAGGGTAACCGCTAACGGCGTCGTTCTCAAAACACCTTGACAAAAGGGTGCCGACAAAGGCAAAGCAGAAAACAAAGAAGGAGCGTCGATCGAGGCGAAGCAGCGAGGCTAGAATTCGGGTCCTCGCCTACAAAGGTATGGTGGGCTGGCGGCGTGATGCACTAAACAATCTCGAGACTCGATACAACGGTTATCGAGAGGGGTAAGAAAGACCTATCCGGATCCAACTGAGACTAGCACCAAACAAACCCATCGTGTTTCCCTCGAGACCAAACGAGGAAGTCAACCGAGGAACTCACATTGGCGTTTTGTTTATTCAGTTATAGTTGCGGCACTTTACTAGTCAGTTTAAGTAATCATCCCGATAAAATAAGCAATGGGTCATTTAGTTAATCATTCGTGATAGTGGCAACAATTACTAATCGTGCAATAGCATGAGATAAACCCAAAACCCAGTGGTTGTTACTTTTATTCAGCCAATTCGTTGTAGTTGCAATACTTACTAGTCATATACAATTGTGCATGGCGACAACCAAACAAGCAATTGTGGGCAGTATTAATTAGCCATTCCGTTGTGGTGGAGCTGATTACTAGTCATTATAAGTCAAATTTATAGCAGTGAACTTTAGTTATGCTTGTCTATGATCGAGATACTGTGCTCCAAGTCGTCCATAACCGCGGACACGGCTTTCAGAAAGTTTTACCCGGCCGGGGTGCACCAATAGCAACACACGCTCGATCAACCTCGGAAAAACCAAATCAAAACCCAACGAGGCTTTCACGAACAATCAGGATTGAAATATTTCAGGGCCACCCTTAGAGTACACCATAGCGGTAAGCAAGCTTCGAGACGGACTCAAGGTTGCGCCAATGGCTGTAAGCGACAGTATGCCCCCAAACGGGGACTGTCGATACCGCGTAATCACTCCGCTTACCTAAACAGTACAGGGTGCACCTCGCACAATCGTAAATAAAGCAGTAAAGCATGGCATAAGTACAGGATCGTAATAAAACCTCAAACTAGTTTGTGGCCCCAAGAAATAAGAATGAATCAAGCTCTGGCTCAGGGGGGTCCCATATACCTCCCGGATGTGGATAGCGCGCAAAATCAAGGAACAGGTATCAAGTACTCGGGGTCTTACGGGACACAAGTGGGCGTTCGGAAACCAAATATTATCTATCACCCACCGATGCCTCTGCTTATTCAATTTTAGTTGTTAAACAGAAATTAAAGTGACAATAAGTAAAACTAGAATCATCTCCAACAACAACATGCGGCAATTCATCAGCAACTGTGGCATATGACGACAACACTTGAGCAAGCGACTACGACATAAGTCCAACTATCTACCAAACAACAGGTAATAGGTGTGTCCAAGGCAATATAAGGCTGGGGATATCACGGATACGGAAACTAGAGCATCGCAACACGAGATAGCAATAGAACAACAGAGGGAATAAAGACTATAAAAGTAAGATAGGTAGAAAGGGGAGATGCTACTGAAAACATTGTCGAAAGGTTCATCCAAGATCGGGGAAGCTCACATCAACTCAACGGCCTTATCCGAAGAAGCAAAACACTAGAAGAAGCACCGGATGCAATATTTAATACACGGCAGAAGATCGGCATGATGCATGTATGATGTATGGCATGGCAAAGTGCGATGCAATTAGGTCATATTAAGCGGAACCGGGGTCCCGACAATTAATTAGATGGTGCAAGTTGTTTAGATCCCCCGCAATTTAAATGTTGTTTAGCAAGACAATAGATGGCAACGGTTCGCTACACATGTTTAAATAAGGCCAATATAAGGCTAGATTTGCCCGCATATGGGCCCCATATTTAATTATTAGGTGAATCGGCGGAAGGCCCCCAAACCACATGAATGCATGCGAGATGAATGATAATTCAATATGCGACAAGTTGTTATTATGTTATAAAATAGGATTCGAGGAAAAGGGTCACACATTGAGGGTCTCACGATCTTGGGGTTCCGGTTCGGGCTCGGCAGGTTCGTCTCGGGGTTCGTGGTTCACGAGTTCGGCGAGGTTCGGATCTGGGGTTCGACGGTTTCGTTCTCGGGTTCCGGGGTCGTGCTCGGATATCGGGGGTAGGTCTTGGCGCATCCGGGTTCGGGACTTGGGGTCATGTCGACGGTCATGGCGTTCCGGGGGAAGTTCTCGGTGTCGTGAAGCACTCGCGTGCTATGGTTCCACGTCACGGCCTTGGTTTCTCGATGAAGAACTTGGTGTCCGTGTCGGTTCTCGGCTTCGGCGCCGATCTTGGATCGGGTCCGGAAGAAGACCTTGGCATCGGATGGTCCTTCGGAGTTCTTGTCGCCGGGCTTGTCGGTTTCACGGGGCGGTCTCGAGGATCTTGCGGGCCCGCCACCGAGTCGGTCTGCTTCGGGTGAAGTACTTGGCGTCGGTGCGGTACTTGTCGTGCGGGCGTTCTTGGTCATCATGGTCCGGACTTCGCCGGATCGGTCTTGTCTTCCATGTTGGTGCACCCGAGGTTCTCGGCGGCCTTGTAGATGGACCACGGTTCTAGGGCCTCGGCGTCGGGGTTGTGGGCGAACTTGGGCGCTCAACGTTCAGGTGCAGCGGACCCACACGTCACAAACACACGAGCACGCACGGACGCACATGGAGGGCGGGGCCACAGGACGTGGCGTAAGCGTGTGTGCGGCGGGCGACACGGGGCTCGTTGCCGAGGCGAGGCTCGCGGGGCGGCTCGGGGCAATCTTGGCGCGGCGGGCGCGCTTGGGGCGGAGGAGCTCATGGGTGCGGACGCCCGCCTTGGCGCGAGCTGGCGCGCGGGCGCGGCGCGCAGCGGAGGCGGCGGGAGGTGGGCGGCTCGGCGGCCCAGCGACCTGAGCGGGCGGCCGTTGGGGCTTGGCGGGTCGCGGGCGTCTGCAGAGGAGGCGGCGGGCGGTCGGGCTCGGGAGCCTCCCGTGGCGGCGAGGAGGTAGGAGGCCGGAGGCGGCAGGCGGCTCGGCCTCGGGCGGCGGCGGCTGCGGGGTGGCCCAGCGGTCGGGCTCGGTTGAGGGGAGGAGCACCGGTGGCGGGTGGAGGCGCGGTTGGGCGTCGGAGGAGCTGGCAGTGAGGAGGCGGCGGGAGTAGCGAGGACGGCGGCTGGCGGGAGAGAGAGGAGGCGGGAGGCGTGTTGGGCGAGGAGGATGGCGAGCCGAGGAAGAGGAGGGTTGTGGGGGAGGCAGACGGGTGGTGGGTCCGGTAGCAGCGGAGGGAGGGCGGTTCGGGAAGTGAGGCCAGTGGCGGGTTGGGTGAGTGGGACTGAGAGGGTTGGGAGGAGAGAGAGAAAAAGAGAGGGGGGGGGGCTGGTCTAGGTGGCAACTTATGGTTGGCTAGGGGGAGAGAAAAGGGTGAGGTGGAGAGAGCCCATTGGCTGGGGTGATGTGGAGGGATAGGGTGGGTAGAATAACCGTAGCTTTAGGATTTTAGGAAGGCGGTTGGTGGACCGTTTGTTTAAAAATATTAATTTTATTTGTTTTAAACGGCGTTGGCAAACCGATACCAACAAAACAAAAATAATCCGGAGGCCGGTTGGCGTTTGAATAAAGATGGGCGTTTTAGAAAACAACACAGCTTTGCAAACATAGTTTTGGCAAACAATGCATGATGACGACGATGCAATGCACAAATTCAACGCGATTTTCTAGTAGTGGTTTTGGGATGCCACAATTCGACACTAACAATGGATCTCGCCTCGAGATCCGCCTCATGGTACGGAAGGAAGGTCGTGATCGATCCTTTCTTCGTGTAGATCCTCGCGACACCACTAACGATGGTTCCTTCTTCCATCTTGAAAACGGCGACACCACCAACAAAAGGGTCGTAGCTCCTGATCGTCGAGAGACACTCCGGGGAACAAAGGACGAAGATAGAGGCATCAACAATAAAGCCACCTCTAGCTCCGATGGAAGAGGGGAACCGATGCATTCTCATCCACGTCAATGTACAAAAGCGAATAGAAAGGGTAGTCGGCATGGGGGCCAATCCATCACGCACCCAAACTATTACTCCGCATGTCGGTGGAAGCGTGCAACCATTCTCGAATCGATCAAGATCTCAAGCGAGGTTCGAAATAAAGGAGTGATGCAGACTGCATCGGATCTGGCGTAGAGGATGTCGTCGTCGGAAAACACCGGAAAACACGAGAAGGAACAAGAGAAGTCCACGACGGAGGATTCCTCGGATAGCAGGAAAACCCGGATGTAGCGACACCGTTAACAAAGGAAGAAGCGAAACCCTAAAGGTGACGGATACCCAACCACGAGAAATCCGACTCGAAGAGAAGAGAGCGGATTCAAAACACGTGAGGTAAGAGAGGAATAGCAAAGGGGTGAGTAAAATCAGACCTACCCGGATCTATCCAACCGGTTTTGCAAAATAGTTTTGACACTCTACTTGAGTTAGCTAGGTTATCCCACAGGTACTGGACTTGTGGGTATCGCAACCTGAGCTCGATACCACTCAGTAACACCCTCAGAATCGGACCTATGCAAGTTGGGCAAAATTCACCAAACCCATAGAAAGCGATTCAAAGGTGCCACCAGCACTTTCGGTGGAAAAGCGAAATAACATTACACAACAGTCCTCGATGGGACCCAGGCAGATATATACATGACTCAAAGAGTCAAGAATACAGATATATTATACAAGATCCAAAACACCTTGAAAAAGGTAGGGCGTCCAACTACGGACAGGAAGCAAATGGGGCTAAGAGCCCTGAAGAATAACCAATGGCGTCCATAACCCTGCCAAGCGGAAGGGTAACCTCTTAACGTCGTTCTCAAAACCTGCTTGACAAAGGGTGCCGACAAAGGGCAAAGCGAAAACAAAGAAGAGGCGTCGATCGAGGCCAAGCAGCGAGGCTAGAATTCGGGTCCTCGCCTACAAAGGTATGGTGGATGCACTAAACAATCTCGAGACTCGATACAACCGGTTATCGAGAGGGTAAGAAAGACCTATCCGGATCCAACCGAGACTAGCACCAAACAAACCCATCTCGTGTTACCCCCTCGAGACCAAACGAGGAAGTCAACCGAGGAACTCACACAGTTGGCAGTTTTGTTTATTCAGTTATAGTTGCGGCACTTTACTAGTCAGGTTTAAGTAATCATCCTGATAAAATAAGCAGTGGGTCATTTTAGTTAATCATTCCGATAGTGGCAACAATTACTAATCGTGCATGATAGCATGAGATAAACCCAAAACCCAAAGTGGTTGTTACTTTTATTCAGCCAATTCGTTGTAGTTGCAATACTTACTAGTCATATACAATTGTCATGGCGACAACCAAACAAGCAATTGTGGGCAGAATTAATTAGCCATTCCGTTGTAGTGAGCTGATTACTAGTCATTATAAGTCAAATTTATAGCAGTGAACTTTAGTTATGCTTGTCTATGATCGAGAATCTTTGCTCCAAGTCATCCATATCCATGGACACGGCTTTCGTAAAGTTTTACCGGCCGGGGTGCAATAGCAACACGCCGATCAACCTCGGAAAAACCAAATCAAAACCCAACGAGGCTTTCACGACCAACAATCACAGATTCAGAAATATTTAGGGCCACCCTTAGAGTACACCAACGGCAAGCAAGCTTGACGGACTCAAGGTTAATGGCGCTACGGTATGCCCCAAGCGGGCCGATACCGTAATCACTCCGCTTACCTGTGCACCTCGCAATCGTAAATAAAGCGATAAAGCATGGCATAAGTACAGGATCGTAATAAAACCTCAAACTAGTTTGTGGCCCCAAGAAATAAGAATGAATCAAGCTCGCTCGGGGTCCCATATACCTCCCGGATGTGGATAGCGCAAAATCAAGGAACAGTATCAAGTACTGGTCTTACGGGACACAAGTGGGCTCGAAACCAAATATTATCTATCACCCACCGATGCCTCGCTTATTCAATTTTAGTTGTTAAACAGAAATTAAAGTGACAATAAGTAAAACTAGAATCATCTCCAACAACAACATGCGGCAATTCATCAGAATCGTGGCATATGACGACCCTTGAGCAAGCGACTACGCAAGTCCAACTATCTACCAAACAACGTAATAGGGTGTGTCCAAGGCAATATAAGGCTGGGGATATCACGGATACGGGAAACTAGAGCATCGCAACACGTATAGCAATAGAACAACAGGAGGGAATAAAGACTATAAAAGTAAGATAGGTAGAAAGGGAGATGCTGCTTTGAAAACATTGTCGAAAGGTTCATCCAAGATCGGGCTCACATCAACTCAACGGCCTTATCATGAAGAAGCAAAACACTAGAAGAAGCACGGATGCAATATTTAATACACGGCGAAGATCGGCATGATGCATGTATGATGTATGGCATGGCAAAGTGCGATGCAATTAGGTCATATTAAGCGGAACCGGTCCCGACAATTAATTAGATGGTGCAAGTTGTTTAGATCCCCATAATTTAAATGTTGTTTAGCAAGACAATAGATGGCAACGGTTCGCTTCACATGTTTAAATAAGGCCAATATAAGGCTAGATTTGCCGCATATGGGCCCCATATTTAATTATTAGGTGAATCGTGAAGGCCCCAAACCACATGAATGCATGCGAGATGAATGATAATTCAATATCGACAAGTTGTTATTATGTTATAAAATAGGATTCGAGGAAAAGGGTCACACATTGAGGGTCTCGACGATCTTGGGGTTCGGGGTTCGGGGCTCGGCAGGTTGATCTCGGGGTTCGTGGTTCACGAGTTCGGCGAGGTTCGGATCTGGGTTCGTCGGGATCGTTCTCGGCCTCCGGTCGTGCTCGGATATCGGGTAGGTCTTGGCGCATCCGGTTCGGGACTTGGGGTCATGTCGACGGTCATGGCGTTCGGGAAGTTCTCGGTGTCGGGTGAAGCACTCGGCGTGCTATGGTTCCACGTCGGCCTTGGTTTCCTCGATGAAGAACTTGGTGTGTCCGTCGGGGTTCTCGGCCGGTCGCCGTCGATCTTGGGATCGGGTCGGAAGAAGACCTTGGCATCGGATGGTCCTTGTCGGAGTTCTTGTCGCGGGGCTTGTCGGTTTCCAGGGCGGTCTCACGTCGCGAGATCTTGTCGGGCCCAGCCAGTCGGTCTAGGCTTGGTGAAGTACTTGGCGTCCGGTGCGGTACTTGTCGTGCTCGGGCGTTCTTGGTGGTCATCGGTCCGGACTTGATCGGTCTTCGGTCTTCCATGTTGGTGCACCGAGGTTCTCGGCGGCCTTGTAGATGGACCACGGTTCTAGGGCCTCGGGGTTGTGGGGCGACTTGGGCGCTCAAAGCGTTCTGAGGTGCACCAGGACCCACGTCACAAACACGAGCACGACGCGCGCACATGGGCGGGGCCCACAGGATGGCGTGGCGCTGGCGGGCGTGTGTGCGGCGGGCGGCAGCGGGGCTCGTTCTGCGGCGAGGCAGGCGGCTCAGGGCCTTGGCGGCGCTTGGGGCGGAGGAGCTTGCCTTAGTCATGGCGTCAGCGGAGCCTGGCGCGGCGCGGCAGCGCGCGGCAGGGAGGTGGGCGGCTCGGCGACGGGCGGCGACTGAGCGGCGTTGGGGCTTGGGGTCGCGGGGCGTCTGCAGAGGAGGCGGCGGGCGGTCGGGCTCGGGAGCCTCCGTGGCGGCAGGAGGTAGGAGGCGGGCGGCGGGCGGCTCGGCCTCGGGCGGCGGCGACGGCTGCGGGGTGGCGGAGCGGTCGGGCTCGGCCGCGGTTGAGGGGAGGAGCACGGTGGCGGGTGGCGGAGGCGCCTTGGGCGCAGGCCGGAGGAGCTGGCGGCTCGGCGGGCAGAGCAGTGAGGCGGCGGGAGTAGGTAGCGAGGACGGCGGCTGGCGGGAGAGAGGAGGCGCGGGCGTGTTGGGCGAAGGAGGATGGCGAGCCGAGAGGAGGGTTGCGTGGGGGGAGGCAGGTGGTGGGTCCGGTAGCAGCAGGAGGGAGGCGGTTCCAGACCAGTGGGGCAGGCGGCAGAGGAAGTCTTGAGGCCAGTGGCGGGTTGGGTGAGTGGGACTGAGAGGGTTGGGAGAGAGAGAAAAGAGAGGGGGGGGCTGGTCTAGGTGGCAACTTATGGTTGGCTAGGGGGAGAGAAAAGGGTGAGGTGGAGAGAGCCCATTGGCTGGGGTGATGTGGAGGGATAGGGTGGGTAGAATAACTGGTAGCTTTAGAATTTTAGGAAGGGCGGTTGGTGGACCGTTTGTTTTAAACTGGGGGTGGTCGGGGTCGGCCGCTAAAAATAATATTAATTTTATTTGTTTTAAACGGGCCGTTGGCAAACCGATACCAACAAAACAAAAATAATCCGGAGGCCCGGGGTTGGCGTTTGAATAAAGATGGGGCGTTTTAGAAAACAACACAGGCTTTGCAAACATAGTTTTGGCAAACAATGCATGATGACGACGATGCAATGCACAAATTCAACGCGATTTTCTAGTAGTGGTTTTGCGGGATGCCACAGACATGATGCAATGATTCCACTAATTCATGACACATTCATGTCCCCTTCCCCTTCCGATCCGGTGAACCTTCTAGACCCTTCTAGATCATTCCGGTGAAAACACGGGAATCATTCCCAAACTCTGGAATTGGACTTTCCTTATATGAATATTATTCTTCGGACCATTCTGGATCTCCTCGTGATATCCCGGATCCCATCCGAGACTCCGAACAACATTCGTTCTCCCTACTTACATCCCATATCTACTAAACAACATCGAATCCTTAAGTGTGTCTCCCTACGGTTCGTGAATTACACGGACATGACCGAGACACTTCTCCGATCAATAACCAATAGAGGACTCTGGAAATTCATATGGCTCCCACATATTTCTACGATTACTTTGTGATCGAATGAATCACTTACATACGATACCAATTTCCCTTTGTCTCGCGATATTTTACTTATCTGAGGTCTGATCGTCGGTATCTCTACATACCTAGTTCAACCTCGTTACCGATAAGTACTCTTTACTCGTTCCTATGGTAAGTACTCTTTACTCGTTCCAGTCACATGCTTGCAAGCTAATCGGGTGACATTCCACCGAGAGGGTCTAGAGTATATCTATCCATCATATGGATGGACAAATCCCACTCTTGATCCATGTGCCTCAACACATACTTTCCGAACACTCAATGCCACCTTTATAGCCACCCAGTTATGGAGTGGTGTTTGATGTCATCAAAGCATCCATCCGGTTATGGTGATTAACATGATCTCATGGTCGAAGGATTTAGGTTACTATGTATTTGAAAGCTTATAGCAAGTGAACTATTTTAAATGACTTGATCTTATGCTACGCTTAACTATAGGAGTATGTCCATCACATCATTCTCCTAATGATATGACCTTGTTGTTAATAACATCTCAATGTTGATGATCTGGAAACCATGATCATATATTAACCAACAAGCTAGTTTAACAAGAGGCTTTACTAGGGACTCTTTTATGTTTACAAATCACACAAGTATTAATGTTTCCGGTTAATACAATTATAGCATGGTATGTAAATATTTATCATAAGCATGAATATGTAATAATAGCACTTTATTATTGCCTCTTGGGCATATATCCAACAGTCATCCACTTGCACTAGAGACAATAATCTAGTTTCAAATATTTGTGTATTCAACACCTATGGCTTTCCGGTGTTGTATGTACATGATTGCTAGTTTTCAACTGATCTTCGGATCCGACACTTACAGGTCCATGTGTAGTTGCATGTCTTTGCGTCTCCACGCATTACTCATTCTCTAGTGAGATGGCTTTAGTTCCTTAGGGTTAAAACATGTTGATAATATTGTCGTACAATATATCTTCATAGTACTATCCCGCTGTGAACCACACCTAGTTTTATAACAAACTACTTGACGCAAATGCCCTCTTTTGCTGTTATAATAGCAGTCATATACTTATAATTTTGTTGTAGTATCTTTCACAATGTCTTAACTTTGGAACTCATCCAAATCCATTATGGAACTTACTTTCCATTATATTGTGCCACCGTTAGTTTAGATTGAGATAAACTTAATTTTTACTTTGTGACAAAACTAGTATCAACATAGTACTTTCACAATGAACTAGCCAACTATTTGTCACTTCTACAAATAATATATTCTTAGTTCTTCCAAGAGATCATAAGGATATGCTTACTATCGTCCAATGATCATCTTATGAATCATTCTGTTATATTCTCATAATATTTAGAGCATAGGACATATCTGGATTTGTACATATCACAATATGATTGATAAAAATACTCTTTGTGATTTCATACATCAAGTATCAATCTATACTTGAATCTTTGTTTCACTTACCAAGTGTCTATACACTTGAATTTCGATTCAATCCTTCTATGCGACAAGAACCTTTCTTATAGTTTCTATATTGAACTCATTCAATATTTCATCTATGTACTTTTGGCACAACCATATTAGCGTCTCAATCTATCCATATATACATTGATGCCAAATATTCGGGTTTTGCCTAAGCCTGTAGAGGTCCCAACCTTTAATAAGATTGATCCCTCCTGTGTTTACAATGCTAGTCCCTGGATCAATAGCTAGCATCCACAGTTTAGATGTAATATCAAGAAACAAGGGTCATAATATAACTTTATAACCAGGAATAACATAATTTTATTACATCAAACATAGCTCATTAGGCTATTACATTACATTGCAGCGGAATAAATATAGTCATGGGTCCTTCATCTTCAAAGTGCCATTGTTGACTTTGTAATCCTAAACAATCAATCTTCACTAAAATCAATCAAACCTTCATTATTATTTCAAATAGGATTTATTTTATTTGATATATTTATTTTGAATCTAAAGTAAAAACACTTTAGTAGGTTTTATTAGAGAATATAAAATACTTGGAAAACCTATTTTAAACAATTTAATATGGTTTTGATGTTTTAATTAAAGTAGTAAAACCTTTCATAATAAATTTTGATATTAATTCCTTATTATTTTATTTTAAATAAACCTTTGTTATTTCTATTCAAACTAAATGTTTTTAATTCCCAAAGTTTGGTCAAGGTTTAAATTGGCCTTTATTAAATAATCTTTATTTATAAAACTTCTATTTCATTTGAAATCAAATCTTTTCATTTAATTGTTTCAAAATAGTATTTCCAAATGTTTTTATTTTCCTTTTATTAAATGTTTATCTTTCTAAATCTCTTGAGATTTATTTTTATTCAAATGGGTTTGAAGTTCCAATTGTATTCAAAAAGTTTCTTCTGGCTCTGAAATCAACAAAGTTTTATTTTATTAATTTATTTTCACATTACAAGATTTGGAAAATCTTGGGATGTGACAGGCTACCACCCTTAAAATAAATCTCGTCCCGAGATTTGGGAAGGTTAGGGTTACAATCAAGTTCAAACAACTAGGGTACTACCACCCTTAAGATTTTTCAAACAAAATTACATATTGGCCTTCTTGGGTCCTGGAAATTTCTCTAAGTTAAACTTTTGCTTTATTCCTATGCTTGACTCATGGACCAAGATTGAGCTTCTCCATAGGCTTGTTCAACTTGTTCTTCATCCTTTCTTGCATAGTGTCCTGGATTCTTCTGATTGAAACAATTAATGTCCTTGAGTTCTTTGCGTTGCTCTTTTGGGCAAGTTGCTACAAAGTGACCTGGTTCATTACGGTTACACCACACTTGGTCAATTCCTTTATTCTTTATGTTCCCTGGGCATCCACTGGAATAGTGTCCCATTTCCTTACATTTACGACATTGTACTAGGCTCATGTCTTGCTTGGGCTTCTTGATTTTCCTTGATCCTTTGAATTGGGTTGTCTTGCTTGGAAGTAGTAGTGGTCCTTTCCCTTTGGTAGACTTGGATCCTTCTTGTTTCCTTTGTTCTACCATGGCATAAATAGGACATAGGCCAGGAGTATGATCACTTCCTTCACAAAGATAGCAAGTAGCTTGAGAGGTAGGGCATTCACCAACAGGATGATCTTCATCACAATTTGGGCATTGTCCTTCATGCTCCTTGGAAGTATGATCCTTGTCTCCACAAATAATGCAAGCTGGGGCTCCATCTAGAACAACATTCTTTTCATCCTTGCTATCATACTCTCTTCTAGGTAAGTTTTCTTCCATGCTAATCATTTGATTAGTCACCTTAAGCATCAATTGGGACTGTTCCTCTAAAAACTTTTGAAGTGCTGGGTCTTCATTACTATTGTTGGCTAGGAACTGAGCTGTCAATTGATTCAATTGATGTTGGGTTGCTATGAGTTCTCCCAGGCTGTCAGCTTGGTTGGTGTTGGTGTCATCAACCTTGGAATCCTTTGGGGTAGTCATCTGTTTGGGTTTGAAGGGAGATTAGAATAGGCAAGATATTTCTAATGAGATATTTCTAATCACACATATCTCAATTCACACAAACAATATGCATGCGAATACAAGCAAGCACTCCACTCAAACAACAAGGTTCAAGCACATACTTAGGCAACAAAATATTTTTGTTACACCACATAAGTTGGTGGTTTTGGTTTAACTAAATTGTGGTGGTCTATCTATATGGTTCACTTGTAATCTTTCCTTCCTTCTTGATTTTTCTTACTTGAGATCATGGTTCCCTTGAGAGAACTCTTGGTCACAATACTTCAAAGTTATTGATGGCTCTTTCTTATTTTGCATTCCCTCAGTCTCTAAATCTTAAGTAAGAATTCTTTGTCTAACTTGTGGTCCTTAGTAGTTTCCAAGTTAGAAGTCCTTGGTGAGAATGCTGAAGATGTTGAAGTCATTAGAGCTGAAGATGTTGAAGTCATTAGAGTTGAAGAAGTTGAAGAAGTTTTAGAAGTCCTTTGCACATGGTGTAGTCTTTGGTCATGGGGTAGGTTTTTCCATCAAATTGAAGTAGAAGAGAAGTAGAGTTGAAACCAAAATGGTTGAGGAAAGAGTTTACAAGTGTTTTGTAAATAAGTTTTTTTTTTTTTTTTTTTTTTTTTTTTTTTTTTGAACCAAACAACTCTTTTTTTTTTTTTTTTTTCCAAGGGTTTTTGTCCAATCCTAGGGTTTACAAATCCTACAGGCAACACAATTCTCTGATACCATCTGTAGAGGTCCCAACCTTTAATAAGATTGATCCCTCCTGTGTTTACAATGCTAGTCCCTGGATCAATAGCTAGCATCCACAGTTTAGATGTAATATCAAGAAACAAGGGTCATAATATAACTTTATAACCAGGAATAACATAATTTTATTACATCAAACATAGCTCATTAGGCTATTACATTACATTGCAGCGGAATAAATATAGTCATGGGTCCTTCATCTTCAAAGTGCCACAGGCAGATGTTGGTTGTTGACTTTGTAATCCTAAACAATCAATCTTCACTAAAATCAATCAAACCTTCATTATTATTTCAAATAGGATTTATTTTATTTGATATATTTATTTTGAATCTAAAGTAAAAACACTTTAGTAGGTTTTATTAGAGAATATAAAATACTTGGAAAACCTATTTTAAACAATTTAATATGGTTTTGATGTTTTAATTAAAGTAGTAAAACCTTTCATAATAAATTTTGATATTAATTCCTTATTATTTTATTTTAAATAAACCTTTGTTATTTCTATTCAAACTAAATGTTTTTAATTCCCAAAGTTTGGTCAAGGTTTAAATTGGCCTTTATTAAATAATCTTTATTTATAAAACTTCTATTTCATTTGAAATCAAATCTTTTCATTTAATTGTTTCAAAATAGTATTTCCAAATGTTTTTATTTTCCTTTTATTAAATGTTTATCTTTCTAAATCTCTTGAGATTTATTTTTATTCAAATGGGTTTGAAGTTCCAATTGTATTCAAAAAGTTTCTTCTGGCTCTGAAATCAACAAAGTTTTATTTTATTAATTTATTTTCACATTACAAGATTTGGAAAATCTTGGGATGTGACAAAGCCGTTCATCAAAATGAAATTCTTAACTTGTGTTAACAAAATAAACATCATTTCACAATCAACAATATGTCTTCCACATAATGTATTAGAAATATGTCTTAGAGTTCCCACTTAATTTCTTGCAAATGCAAGCATTCTTCATCATCTCTGATGAGATTAAACTCTTTTAACAATTTCATCATGGTGAAGATTCCAACTCCGCGATGCTTATTTCAACCATTGAAGTTTGCATATGGTTTTAGCATCCTTTGAATTAACAAAACCCTTTGGATCGTGTTAAGTACACGTCCTAGGTAACAATTCTATTATAAGAACTTTGTTTTGTTTGTTCAACTATCATATACCAATATATGTAGTGGTTGCTACATTAATCTGTCTAGACTAAATATTGCTATGAGAGATCTAATCTTGTCATAGTCAACTTCTTGAACATTGTCGTTAACTCTTTCCCGACATGTCGACTATTTCATAGATGTGAAACATCCATGTCTATTTCTTTATAGATCCAAACACGACTATAAGGTCTTACACCTTTCTAGAGGGTCTTTCAAGTTCAAAGCTTGATTTCTCGTGTATGGAACTATCACAGATTCTATGGCTTCAAGCCATTTGACGGAGTCAGAGCCCATCATCGCTTCTTTGCATGTAGTTGGTTCATTATTGTCAAATAATGATTCAATTCTCAAATCTTGGTATTTGATTGTTTACCCGACCTACTTGGTTCAATAGGAACTTAGACCTCCGTAACCACAACCTTTGAGGCACGTGAGCCATGAGCATTGTTGCTGCCTCCGAAACACTTTCTGGTCCTGTGCAACTCAGCACATATAGCTAAGGTTCTTTTAACCTTATCAAAGTTCTATTGTCCTCCCACTTAACTTTTCACAAAAAATTTCTTCTCAAGAAACTTGACGTTCTAAGAGACAAACACTTTTGTATTTGGTGTTATGGAGGATTACTTAACGTTTATTCGAAATAACATACAAAGACATATTCATCCGACTTTGGTTGCAAACATCTTTCTTATGCATAACATACCAATGTTCAAGAAAGGAAAACTTGGGTTTTATCCCAAACCATAACTTTATATGGTGTCATTTCAACGGATCATGATGGAATTCTTTTCAGTGAAAAAGCGATAGTCTCTAAAACTTTTAATCATTAAAATATAATGGCAGTTTTATGAATTACACCTATGATCTTACCATGTCAAACAAGGTTTCATTGCATATCTCGATTTATTCCATACTCATATGGTGTTTCGGGAAACACAAATCCATGCAACGATTCATCAAATCTTAGGTGTTATGCCAAACTTGTAAGTCAAATATCTTCCTTTATGATCCTATCATCAATTCTTTATTTTCTTGTTACATTGATTTTTGCACTTCATCTTTAAAGTCTTTGAACTTTTCAAATGTTTCACACTTCATCCTCATTAAGTATATATTCATATATTCACTCAAATTTTCGGAGAAAGCATATGAAGTTGAAATCCATCGCTCTCGACTACACATAATGAGCTTCACACATCTATATGTAAAAGTTCCAATAAGCTAGTCATTTGTTCACTTTTTGGCCTATGAACGGAGTTTTAATTATCTCTAAAAAGTCACAAGCATCATTTGATCAAAATAAAAAGACTCCAAAATTCCATCCACATGGAGTTTCTTCATGTTTTCTTTCTAATATAATTTAAACGGCGATGTCACTTCTTAAGTGATCTTTCAATCAAAATTCTTTCGACATTTTTAGCACTAGTTTTATGGATGTGATTTCTTCAACTAGACTTGTACATCATCCATCTTTTATGGAATATGGAAATTATTTGAACAACATTTTGTTCTCATAATACCTGATTAAAACAAATCTTGAAGGTAAGCTTTGATATCAACGAGAAACACAATAAATCTTTATTTTATTTTCGATGAACATCACCACATATTCTCTTGCTAGTTACTTAGACCATTGTAGTTCATGAATTATGTTGTTTCATATGATGATTCACACCAACAAATTCAGTATCTAATACTTAAGAACTACATTGTCTAATAAGCAAAGAATATAGCCATAACATGTATCTTCTATATACCTAAGCTGAAAAATTCTTGTCTTTTCTCTTTTCCCAAACATTTCTTAGATTTCTCTTTCAGTAGTTATTTATCCTTTCAAAAGAATCTATGAACATCAACACTGGCGCCATACTCATGACACATAGTCCAAAGCGTGTATAGTTAAATACCAATGTCTTTGGACTTGCACTTTGAAGTAGATCACCATCATCAAATGTTTGGTGTTCTTTCAAATTCCATTCTTTAGTAATCTTTTAGTGTAGTAAACATTTCAGCTACATCAAATATGCATCCTTATCATGGAACTATTCATGATTAAGATACTTTAGCTTATAACGGTTAATCACAAGTATAATGTTGCTCTCCAAAACCTTTTGGAGGATTTGGATGACCAACATCTCCAAACTTTTGCAAATTCTCATCAAATATGAGAACATGGCTTTTGCCATATTATACTCTATCATGTTGCAACCAAAACTTCATTTCAGATATCATAATATCTTTCACACATGATGGTTTCTGAAACAATTCTTTCAGTTCTCCGATAACCTTGACATTAAAACAATCTTTTGAATATCAAGAATCATGGAGAAAAACATGATACTTATATACTAATACTGTAATTGTTACTCTTGATTTAATACCAACTATTAAACTTCATGGAGTAACCGGAACTTACTAAAATTTTGCAATAGGACTTTTTAAACTTTAGATTAACACTTCAAAACAATACGATACTAGTTCATAAAGTAATTAACCAGAATTCTATAGTTCTATTATCTCAATTATAACTAAGCGCAAGGTGGTAAAAGGATGCCAATGACTACAACAATTATGCAAATTCACTTTGATTTAATTTATGATAAATAGTTTTTAACTTTTAATCATATTGCGGTTGAACTCCCACTCAAAACAATATCCCTCACATTGTTTTAGTGATTACATGCACCAAATCCACTACACCAAGTCCGATCATCACGAGAGATTATATAGCTTCAAAGGCGAATAATCAACATGTTCATCATATCATCTATATGACTCATGATTTACCTTTCGGGATTCCGTGTTCCAATACCATGTATGTACATGCTAGGCTCATCAAGATCAAACCTTAGCTTCCGCATGAGCAAATCTGGCTTGCTCCAATTGTATACATTCGCAGAATCTCACACACCCGATCATCACGTGGTGCTTAAAAAAACGAGTCCTGGCAACAGTGCATACTATGGATGAACACTTTATAACTTGATATTTTGTGAGAGGGATCATCTTATAATGCTACCATCGTGATCTAAGCAATACAATATGCATAAAACGATTAACATCACATGCAATTCATAATATGTGATATGATAGGGCCTTTCTTCTTGTGCTTCCGATCTCCATCTTCAAGCACGAACATGATCTCCATCATCACCGGCGTGGCATCAAGGTCAATGGCGCCGATCCATGGTTGTCATCCACCAGCATCAACTATTACAACTACTTTGAATAATAGACACACAGGTCTTAACAAAATTAAAAGACAACCATAAGGCTCCTGCTAGTTGCCGACTTATAATAAGGAACATTGCATACATCATATATAATCACAATCATGGCCATATCATATCACATCACATCACACCCCTGCAAAACAAAGTTAGACGCCTCTAATTTTCTTTGCATGTTTTACGTGGTTTGGGGCTTTCAATAAGTGTCGTTCTAACTTACGAACGAGAACCACAACGTTGATACTAGTTTTTTCAATCACCCGTTGTAAATCGAATCTTCACTATGTTGGGCGAAACAGGCACCCGCAAAGCCACTTATGCAATACAAGTTGGATGTCAAGCATGAAGAAAGTCTCATGAATGATGTCATGTAAGGTTAGACTGGGCCGCTTCATCCCACCATCACGCAAGATGCAAAGTACACAAGAAGCGATCGACAACAAAAACATCAACGCCAACAATGACCATTGTGTTCTACTCGTGCAACAGATCTACATATAGACAAGGCTCTGATACCACTGTAGGGGTTCGTAGCATGGAAAACAAAAAATTTCTACCGCATGAACACAAGCAAGCCAATATCTATCTACTAGATTGTAGCAACGAGTCGATTAGAGTACTCACCCTCGAAGATTCCAAAGCGATTAATGAGAGCAGATTCTCATGGGTGATGTAGTCATACACTTGCTTATCTCAAGATCGTGTAGACGATCCTTCCGGCATTGCGTTCTGGCAGCTCTTCCGCAGTCGGTCACACATTCGTTACTCGATGAAGACCTTCCTCTCCCTTGTTCTAGCAGGGAGCGGAGGTTGTAGTTCTCCCCTCACAATTCCGGCAGCACGACGGCGTGGTGTCGGAAGTAGAGGAAAGATCCCGCATGGCTTCTCCTAAGCCGGAGCGAGTTATGGTGGAGAATTAGGGTTTCTGGCGATCTTGGGTTTAGAGGGACGCAGAGGAGGAGGTGGAGTTGGCGGCGGCTAGGGTGGCGGCGACGAACCGGTGGCATCGGCGCTCGGCGGTGACACGGCAGCGGCGGCGATGCTGTACAGCGGTGCGACGATGGTGTGGGGAGGGGCTGGTGTTGTGTCTCTTGGGGCACCCCCTCCCCTCTATTTATGAGAGGGAGGGAAGCTTCAGAGAGGGGAGTTTGAATCCCTTCCCAACTCTCTCTCCTAGTTGGCTTGTGGTGGAGGGAAAGAAGGATTCTTTCCTTCCTCCAACAGGATACATTGTCCCAGTTTGACTTTTCAAACTTGCCTTTTGACTTCCAATTTGGAGCTCAATTTATTTCTTACAAATGCCCAACTTCTTTCTTACAAATGCCCAACCAAGTGACCTAGGAAATGCTGCAATCATTCTACTGATTCATCACACATTCATGTACCCTTCCCCTTCCGGTCAGTGAACCTTCTAGACCCTTCTAGATCATTCCGGTGAAAACACCGGAATCATTCCCGAACTCCAGAATTGGACTTTCCTTATATGAATCTTATTATTAGGACCATTACGGATCTCCTCGTGATATCCCGGATCCCATCCGAGACTTTGAACAACATTCGGTCTCCCTACTTACATTCCATATCTACTAAACAACATCGAATCCTTAAGTGTGCCTCCCTACGATTCGTGAATTACGCGAACATGACCGAGACACTTCTCCGATCAATAACCAATAAAGGAATCTGGAAATTCATATGGCTCCCACATATTTCTATGATTACTTTGCAATCGAATGAACCACATACATACGATACCAATTTCCCTTTTTCTCGCGTTATTTTACTTATCTGAGGTCTGATCGTCGGTATCTCTCCATACCTAGTTCAACCTCGTTACCGATAAGTACTCTTTACTCGTTCCTATGGTATGTGATCCGTTATGAGCCAGTCACATGCTTGCAAGCTAATTGGATGAGAATCCATCGAGAGGTCCTAGAGTATATCTATCCGTCATATGGATGGACAAATCCCACTCTTGATCCATGTGCCTCAACACATACTTTCCAAACACTCAATGCCACCTTTATAGCCACCCAGTTATGGTGTGGTGTTTGAGGTCATCAAAGCATCCATCCGGTGATGTTGATTAACACGATCTCATGGTCGAAGGATTTAGGTTACTATGTATTTAAATGCTTATAGCAAGTGAACTATTTTAAATGACTTGATCTTATGCTACGCTTAACTATAGGAGTATGTCCATCACATCATTCTCCTAATGATATGACCTTGTTGGTAATAACATCTCAATATGCATGATCAGGAAACCCTGCTCATATATTAACCAACAAGCTAGTTTAACAAGAGGCTTTACTAGGGACTCTTTTATGTTTACAAATCACACAAGTATTAATGTTTCCGGTTAATATAATTATTACATGGTATGTAAACATTTATCATAAGCATGAAGATATGATAATAACCACTTTATTATTGCCGCTTGGGCATATCTCCAACATGATTCTCAAGCATCGCAAGACCCATGACCCAGTTGTTGAAGAAAGATAAGAAGTTTGAATGGACGGACAAATGTGAAGCAAGTTTGCAAGAGCTCAAGAAGAGATTGATTTCAGCCCCAATCTTGATTATGCCGGATATCAAGAAGCCTTTTGATGTGTATTGTGACGCATCCAAGATTGGTCTCGGATGTTTGTTGATGCAAGAAGGCAAAGTTATATCCTATCTGTCCCGATAACTGAGGCAACATGAGCAGAATTACCCTACCCATGACCTCGAACTAGCAGCCATAGTTTTAGCCTTGAAGACATGGCGGCATTACCTCATGGGTAACCTCTATGAGATATATTCGAATCACAAGAGTCTGAAGTATATTTTCACCCAGAAGGAGCTAAATATGAGGCAAAGGAGATGGATAGAGTTAATCAAGGACTATGATCTTGACATTCACTATCACCCCGACAAAGCCAATGTGGGAGCAGATGCTCTTAGCAGATTTCCATGTCGATTGAACACCATGATAAAAGAAGCCCAACCAAGTTTGCATGAGGAGATGGAAAATTTCAGAATGGAGCTAGTTAGTGATGGATTTTTGGCTACCATAGAACTTCAACCCACTTTGATTAGTCAGATCAAGGATGCGCAGAAAGGAAATGATAGTATCGACGGAATCAAATGTCGTATCGGTACAGAGAAGGTACCTGGATTTACGGAATATGAAGGAGTTCTATGGTATAAAGGATGTATCTGTGTACCAGTAGATTACGAGTTGAAGCAAGCTATTTTGCAAGAAGCCCATGATACACTTTATTCTATCCACCCTGGAGGAACCAAGATGTATCAGGATTTGAAGGAGCAATTTTGGTGGCACAAGATGAAGAGAGAAAATCGGAAGCTACATAGCCAAGTGTGATATCTGTCAGAGAGTCAAAGCAGGACATCAGAGACCCGCAGGACTTTTGCAACCTTTGCAGATCCTAGGATGGAAATGGGATTCAGTTCGAATGGATTTCATCAACAGTTTGCCTACATATAGTAGGGGAAATTACTTTATTTGGGTCATAGTGGACAGACTGTCCAAAGTAGCTCATTTCTTACCTGAAAAGACCACTTATCAGAGCTTGAAGCTAGCAGAGTTGTACATTGCTAGGATAGTAAATTTTCATGGAATCCCTAAGAACATTGTGTCGGATCGAGGAATCCCTAAGAAAGTCCAAGAAGGATTAGGAACCAAGATGGATTTCAGCATAGCTTATCACCCGTAGACTGATGGACAAACGGAGCGAGTAAACCAGATACTCGAAGATATGTTGAGAGCTTGTGTGCTAGAATATGGATCCAAATGGGAGGACTGTCCGCATTTTGCAGAATTATCTTACTACAACAGTTACCAAGCCAGTTTTCAAATGGCCCCATTTGAGTTTATGTATGGAAGGAAGTGTCGTACCCCACTGAATTGATCGGAAGTAGGAGAGAGTCAGATTTTTGGACCCGATATCCTAAGAGAAGCCGAATAGAAAGTTCACAAGATCCGTGAGCACCTTAAGACTGCCCAATCCAGACAGAAGAGTTATGCCGACAAGAGACGTCGAGATCTAGCCTTCACTATTGGAGATTTTGTGTATCTGAAAGTATCACCCTTGAAAGGAATGTAGTGTTTCCAACTCAAAGGGAAATTAGCCCCTAGATATATTGGACCCTTCAAGATTTTGAATCGCCGAGGAGAAGTATCATATCTACTGAAACTGCCGGAGGAGATGTCAGCCGTGCATGATGTGTTCCATATCTCGTTACTTCCCAAATGCCTAGAAATTCCGGAGAAGACCGAAGTTTTCAAGAATATTGATCAGAAAACCATGGAGATCAACAAGCGCCTAACTTATCGTGAATTCGTATTTTGGAAGAAGCCTTTAGAACCACCAAAACATGAAGTATCAAGTTTCTCAAGATCAAGTGGAGTAACCATACTGAAGAAGAAGCTACTTGGGAGCGAGAAGATTACATTAGGACTGAGTTTCCAAATCTCTTTAGTTCCTAGTTTTCTTGTTCTTGAATCTCAGGACGAGATTCTGTTTAAGGAGGGATGGTTTGTAACATCCCAAAAATGTTAATCAAGATTATCAAGTTCTAATCACCCAAGTTTAGGATTAACAAAAACTTTTATTATTAAAATTAATATGAATGCATGTGTGTGATTAGTGCATGAATGTTTGCATTTGCCATGTTTAATTGCTCTCAATGTTAAGGACTGGTTTAAAGATGAAAACAACATCATCTAGATCATTTCCAAGAAGAATCAAATGAAGAGAAAATCAAATATAAGAAATATAAGCAAATGGTCATTTTGGCCAAACTTGTTCACTAGACCACTTTGGGTGTTACTAGTAATAGATTTCTATCAGAAACAAATCCAATTCTTTTCACCCCTTGATAGATCACGTAACAATGAACCCAAGAAAACTCACAAACTTACAAAAACTATTCAAATCCATTTGAGAGGCATTCAAAAATTGAATCTTTAATTGGTACTAAGATGGCCATTTCTCAAAACCAACCAAACCAATTCCCCTTGGCAAACACTAGCAACCACAGACTACCAAGCTTATGACCAGATCACTCACCAAAATTCATCCAAAAAATTCAAACTTTGAATTCATGCGGCCATTTCATCAAACACCTAGTGGACACAGATAAACCTTGCCTAACTACTACTGCGGTGAACAGTAATTGATCAAACCTTTGTCCCCATTTCACTCCCCTGGTCTCCCCCAGCTCCCAGCACTGCATTGAAGAAGCTCCCCTTCACTGCTTGGACTAGTGTCGCGCCACCCGAGCCATCCTTGTCGTTCGAGAATGAACGACTCACCACAAGCTTCCCCGCGCCTGTCCACAATGTCTAGGAGACAGGCCACCATCCACAACCACTCCCTGTCCACCCGTCGACCAAAGACAAGCCAGCAACGCTGCGCCCATTTCTCTGTCTGCCATGCCGAGAGCGCGCCAGAGCACCGCAACTGACACGCACGCACACGCCGTGCCTCGCCTCACCGCAGGTGCCTTCACTCGCCACGACCCTAGCTACCTCCCAGACATGCCCGTTCCCCGCCGCGTGACTAGTAGCCCCTGTACGCCATCTCTAACACCGTCGGTTCTGCACAGAGCACAGACCGCTCCCGACCATCCTCGAACGCCCCATGCTGAGCCATTAAGCGTGCGACGACCGCCAGGAAACACCGCACCGTCCTATGCCCTCAGCCATGTCGTTAGCCCCCTGTATCATCTTCACCGATGAGCCTACGCCACCCCGTTCGGTCCCCATCGTCGGTGTATAAATAGAGGCTACCCCGCGTCAATTCACCACACCATCTCACTCCCCTCTCCCTTAGAACCACCCCTGACCCTTCCCGGAGCAAGGTGAGCACCATCCTGTCAGAATTTGGCCGGAGTCCGCTGCTGCAGAGGAGGAGAGGAGCCGTCGATTGGAGCCACCTTAGCATCCGCCGCGACCACCGGTCAAACCGCCATCATCGACAACGTCGTTCGCCCCCATCGCGGACCCTAGCTGGAGCCCAGGTGATCCACCGCCGCCGTTAGGGTTCAGTCTTGCCGGAGCTGTGCGACGGAGATGACGAACGTCGGCCGTAGATCTTAGTCTAATCGCACAGCCCAGATTGAAACATACCGCTTCGGTTAGATAGAGTTGCTGACTAGTGGGACCCCCTGTCAGCAGCCCGCTGTGCACACGCAGTGCAATTGTGCCAGCCCAGTATTGTTCTCGCGCGTAGCCGAGTGATTCAAATAATATTTTTCCATTTTATTAAAACCATATTTTGTCAGTAGATTCAAAAATCAATTCAAAGAGATGTACTGAACCAAATTGCATGATTCCAATTTTGCTAGAAATTTATTCAAATTATCTATACAAGCCCGTTGGATTCAAACCATTTGAAATTATAGATCACCTATAGTAAAAATAACAAAACAGAGACTTTTAGACATTCAAACATTTTTCAAAAATCAACCATTAATGCTTTTGAGTTGATTCCAACTCTCAAAAATCACATTTGACAAGATATATCTGAATATGTAAAAATATTTAGGTTTACATGCAGTGATATTGGACTAGTACTAAAAGACTGCTATATATGCATTTCTATTCACTTTAATTATATAAAATAGTAATTTTAAACTTTATAAAAGATGACCACCACTTTAAATCACCTTCCCAAGTATTATAATATGTGGTGATGACACGTTTCAACATGATCCCATATTTTAATTGGAGAATATTAAATCTTAAGTACTTTCAATGAGTAGAAATTACTTTCCTAAAATAAAATAAAAAGGACTAGGTTTTTATTTCATGTGATGATGATATATCATCTAGTGTGAACCTTTGTGTGCCAAATTGAGGTAGTTAATTATTGTTTGGTGATTTTGTACCTCGTATTCATTTATAGATGCTAGTACCGACCAAGGCTACGAGGAGGAGGAGTACTACAAAGAAGAAGAAAACTTCAACCACTGCACTACTCAAGGCAAGCCTAACACTACAAGTTAACTATGCAAGCTAGAACTTTGCATTCTACCTATGCAAACTATCTATTGCAGGATAACCTATGTAAGATGCATTAGGCATGCTTTGGTTATGCAACCGTGATTATACCAATTCCTAGTTTTACTTGCAAGCTTTATTCTTTTATTTTTACCAAAGTTCTTTACTTTTAGTTAGTGTTTTGTGAGTTTTGGAAATATAGTATAGATATCATAAAGAGCATAAAACTACGCCTAAGTAGTTAGAACTAGATGTCTTCAAAAGGCATAATACTAGATTTGGATAGTCACACTTGACTAGCACCCCTCATTAGTGAATACCCTAAACTTTAGTGGCTAGTGCTAAGCATAAAAGTTGATCACCTTAGATGGCAATACTTGGTGAAAATGATTATGATAACCTTCCGATGAGGATTCATTCTATTGAAATGATTTGACTTGTTTGATGAACACAAGATGATTTGATGATGAAAATGTTGAGGCATGAGCCTTAGCCCTTTATAAAATCTGATGGTTGGGTTCGGATGAGATACCATTCCAATTTTACCATAAAACCACAATACCTGAATTTGGTAGGGCTTGACTAGAAGTTTATATGTCTTAGTATGGGTTCCCTTGCAGAAGAGGTTGAGTTGAGGCTACCTCGTGAATGTGAATGTCCACCTATGCAGTACCCAAGATGACATATGGTCATGGTTGGGAGGCAAAACTCATAGGGGAGGTGCCTATACTAGGGTGTGTAATTGAAAGGTTAGTATTGATTATCCGCATACTAAGTATGATGTTTCAGGGTTGTCCCTGGCGGATGTATCGAATGTTGTGGTGAAAGTGTGCCACCTCTGCAGAGTGTCAAACTATTCAAATAGCCACGTCTGTGGTCATGGAAAGTTGGAGTGGCCATACTGTTCCTTTGTCAGATGTTTTCAAAATGACTTGTGAAATGAACTATGACTTTGACTTGACCACAACAGGGTTGTGAACATGAAAACTTAGTTCCCAATAAGGTTTTGTAAACCATTAAACTAGTGTTCTTTACTTATGAACTCAGTTTGAAATAAACCTGCATTTTTGCAAATAAACCTAGAGCTTAGGATTCCTACTCGAACTACTTTACTTGTTAATGATATTTTGCGAGTACTTAAAGAGTACTCATGGCTTTGTCCCTGGCTATTCTCATGGCCAGACTATGAGGAGGACTACCAGGATGATGGACAGCAGGAGATGTATGACAACTAGGATCATCTCCCATCGTCAGCATTACCTATGACCCTAAAGATGAAGCCCTTCTACGTTTAATTTCCGCTAGATTGATTGTATTAAGACTGGATCATGAGATCCTATATTTGTAAGACCTTTATTATGGTTTGTAATGGATGATGTACTGTGGTACCAATTCTGTTATGTCTCGCAAAAATGGTAATCCTGGGATTGCGAGGTATGGCATAACAGGAATTTGGGATTAAAACTCTGGGTGTTGACAAAAGGTATATTCGATATACATGTTATTGATTTTTATCTTTCTAGTAATCGTAGTAGTGCCTAAGTATTTGATACTGGTTTGGTTGCTCATATTTGTAACTCGAAACAGGTGCTGCAGAATAAACGGAGACTAGCGAAAGACAAGGTGACGACGCGCATTGGAAACAGATCAAAGGTTGATGTGGTCGCGGTCGGTATGCTCCCTCTTTATCTACCATTAGGATTAGTTTTATACTTAATTAATTGTTATTTGGTGCCTGCGTTAAGCATGAACATTAGGTCAGGATCTTGTTTATTGCGAGACAGTTACTTATTTACGTCCGAGAATAATGGTTGTTCGATTTATATGAGTAGTATCTTTTATGGTCATGCACCTTTGATAGATGGTCTATTCTTATTGAATCTCAATTGTAGTGATACACATGTTCATAATATAGAAGCTAAATGTTTGAAATTGACTGATAATTCTACATACATGTGGCACTGTCATTGGAGTGACATTGGAGTGAAGCGTATGAAGAAACTCCATTCCGATGGACTTCTTGAATCACTTGATTTCACTTGAAATATGTGAAGCATGTCTGATGGGTAAAATGACTAAGACTCCATTTTATGGTATGATGGAGCGAGCGATGGACTTATTGGAAATCATACATACCGATGTGTGTGGCCAATGAGTGCGGCATCGCGCGGTGGTTATCATTATGTTCTTACTTTCATAGATGACTTGAGTAGATATGGGTATATCTATTTCATGAAATATAAGTCCAAAACTTTCAAGAAGTTTAAGGAATTTCAAAGTGAAGTGGAGAATCAATGTAACAAGAAGATTAAATTTCTATGATCTGATCATGGAGGTGAATATCTAAGTTACGAGTTTTGCGAGCATTTGAAGAAATGTGAAATACTTTCACAATTGACACCACCGAAAACAACACAACGTAATGGTGTGTCTAAATGTCGTAATCGAACTCTCTTAGATATGGTTCGTTCTATGATGTCACTTACAGATTTACCTTTGTCGTTTTGGGGTTATGCATTAGAAACAACCACATTCACTTTAAATAGTCCACCATCTTAATCCGTTGAAACGACACTGTATGAATTATGATTTGGGAAGAAACCTAAATTGTCGTTCCTTAAATTTTGGGGTTGCGAAGCTTATGTAAAGAAGTTACAGACCGACAAGCTTGAACCCAAAGCGGAAAAATGCGTCTTCATAGGATACCCGAAGGAAACTATTGGGTATACCTTCTATCATAGATCCGAAGGCAAAATCTTCGTTGCCAAGAATGGATCTTTTCTAGAGAAGGAGTTTCTCTCGAAAGAAGGGAAAGAAAGTAGAACTTGATGAGGTTGTCGAACCTTCTCTCAGATTTGAGAGTAGCACAACACCGGAAGAAGTTCCTATGGATCCTACACCAATAAGAGAGGAAGCTAATGATGGTGATCATGAAACTTCGGTCGAAGTTACTATGGAACCTCGTAGGTCGACGAGAACTCATACTACTCCCGATTGGTATGATCCCGTTATGAGTGTCATGTTGGTGGACAACACCGACAACCCTGCGACATATGAGGAAGCGATGATAAGCCCAGATTCCAATAAATGGCAAGAAGCCATTAAATCCGAGATTGGATCCATGTACGAAAACCAAGTATGGACTTTGGTGGAATTATCAAATGGCCGAAGGATATCGAGAATAAATGGATTTTCAAGAAGAAAATAAATGCTGATGGTAATGTAACCGTCTATAAAGATCGACTTGTCGCAAAAGGGTTTCGACAAATTCAAGGAGTTGATTACGATGAGACTTTCTCACCGGTAGCGAAGATAAAGTCTATGAGGATTTTGTTAGCAATATCTACATATTATGATTATCATATATGGAAGATGGATATCAAAATGGTGTTCCTCCATGGAGACATTGATGAAGAGTTATATATGGTACAACCCAAAGGATTTGTCGATCCTAAAGATGCTAACAACGTATGCAAACTTCAACGGTCTATTTATGTATTGAAGTAAGCATCCCGAAGTTGGAATCAATGTTTTGATAAGGTGATCAAAAATTTTGGTTTTATAAAAACTTATGGAGAAGCTTGTATTTAAAAGAAAGTGAGTGGGAGCTCTGTAGCATTCCTAGTACTATATGTGGACGACATATTGTTGATTGGGAATGATATAGACCTTCTTAAAAGTGTCAAAGATTATTTGAATAATAGTTTTTCAATGAAGGATCTTGGCGAATATGCTTACATATTATGCATAAAGATTTATGGAGATAGATCAAGATGCCTAATATCGTTTTCACAGAGTACATATTTGGACAAACTTCTAAACAGGTTTGTAATGGAAGATAGCAAGAAAGGGTTCTTGCCCATGTTGCACAATACGACCTTGAGTAAAACTCAAAGGCCCACTATGGTAGAAGACAGATAAAGGATGAGTAAGACTCCCTATGCTTCATCCATAGGATCTATCATGTATGCCATGCTATGCGGTGACCCAACATACCACTGCATGATGTAGTACACTATAGTCGTTGATATAACACCAATGAAACACCGTTCACTAGTATTGCATCACTTAGAGTGGTAAAACAGAAACACAACAGGTCCAAGACATGACTATATGTTACAACTCAACAAGATCCAGAGAACACTCTAGGTTAAAGAGAGAGAAAGAAACTTCTTACAAAGAAGAAAACAACTCCAAATTATAATACTATTAAGACTAATATCTTAACTAATGGTCTGGCATTGCTGCTATTGCAATACACTACAGAAATAGGTTCTATGGCTAGAGATTCTGTTCTTATCTAATCAGCAACTTCCACTTCACTTGAGCTAATGTATATGTTGACTTTCTTGACTTCATTGAAGAGCTTTAGCTTTTGATGTTGATTCCTGGAGCATGGCTTGATGTAGTCATCGTCTGTACTGGCTTTAGAACCTAGCAAGGGTTAATAAGATACTTTGAGTATGAGCGTACTCAGCAAGTCCACTAGAAAAGGAGTATTTGATGCACTATAACTATAGCCACAGACCATAGGTCGTAGGCAATGCAAGTTTTCATAAACATTTCTTCAAAGGTTGCTTTTATTCTAAAAAGCTATGTCCATTAGCCTTCACGGGTTTACCAGAACCTTCATGGGGTTCCTTTCCCGCCGCGTTCGCAGCTCCTTCCCGGAACAGGGAGTAACAAGTTACAATTCTTACACTCTACAGAGGTGCGTTGCTTTACCCATGAGAGACCTTAGCTTTGTTGCACATCCAAGTCATGACCTTGTCCATACTTCCTTGGTATGGGGACCAGTCTAAGATCCAAGCCAATCACTGCCCCCTTCGCGACCCCACATGCCTCCTTGGTGTACACCATGCCCACATAATGAATTACGACAATGGTTTGTACAAACCGTTAGATGCCAGAACTATCGTGGGACATTGAGGGTTCCCACTCATATGCTACATATCCTCTACGAATTACCAATTAATATGCACGCTACGGGTGATAACAACCACGACCTGCACATCTGGCTTCATGCGAGAGGAAGAAGATACAGCTGACTTCTCCGTCCCAATCCAAATCTCATGGTTAACGTGTGATATACGACGCAAGAATCACTTGCGACATTGGTTGTTAAGTCGTAGATAATATGTTCCTTTACCACCGGAACTTTCATAGTAATTACCTATAATCACATTATTATGAAAATAGTGTTTTCTGACCTTTTTCAAATGCAGGTGATGACAATATTGGATTTGTAAAATACTTTACAGAAAATAATCAAAGGACATGAGAAAGTGTGAACTTGCCTTTTGTGATTGCAAGATTATGCACTCACGGTCTTCGAGACGACATAAGATCCAATATCTAAAATCTGCATCGTTGGTCTGATAAGGAATAATGTTTAAAGAAGCAATATGCAGTTGTGCATAAGTAATGATATGCATTTTGTAAAACTCCCAAATGGAATCCCTAATATTTTGAGTGAAGTTAATTCAAGTGATTATTTTAAGAGTTGGTTTATCTTCAAATTTTACTTTATAAGTAATGATCTTTATAAGGATCCTAAGTGATAATAATTCTGAATACATAGGTAAAGTATAAAGTAATGTGATTATGTTTAATTGTTATTTGGTGACTAAGGTAAGAGTCCTTGGTTTTAGTTGTTAAGAGTTGAAGAATTTATTATGAGATTATTCTTTGAAGTGGCAAAAAGAATAACATTTGAAGAAAAGATTTCCTTTCTAAGGTTTAAGCAATCTTCATTGTTAATAGGACATGATAATTGTCTTTTGGTGTCTGATTTATTAGTTTTGACTTGAGATGATTTATGTCTTAATTTCAATAGACCAAAGTTAACTATAAAAACATAAGTAGTTTATTAGACATGATGTTTATAAGCTTTTGAGACTAAAGTTAACTTTAAAAGGTTAAGTAACTTAAGATGTAACATATTTTAATTATTCCCCAGTTTTAGATTTATGATAGGTATAACTAAGGTGTGGAATTGTTCACTTTATATTTAAATGAATGATTTAAATTAAATTTCTTTTTCTTATTTAGAAAGTAATTTGTATTTATTTAATGGAAGCATAATTAGATGATTTTAGTAATTTGTTAGAATTTAATGTTATGTTAATAATGTTTAAGATATAATGATTATTCACCATATTATATAAATGGGTGATACCCAATGTTTATTTTTAAAAGGATTCTTAATAAGATTTTAAAAGAATATTTTCAAGTTTAAAGTTATACTTAAATTATATTATGAATTTAAGTTATACGTTTGGAATTTGGTACAAAGACACTAATTGCTAAAGGTTTTATAAGAATTGTGATTATTTCTTACTTAACAATTATTTTTAAAGAATTCACAAAATAGGTATTAGGTAAGGATTTATTATTTAAAATATTAAAGACTTTTCTAATAATATATTTAATATTTTTCTAGTGTAATATATTTATTCAAGACCTTAAAAATGAATTTTATTTATTTTTAAGTATTATCTTTATTTTTTATAAAATTCATCAAAGAATTAAGTGTCTTTAAACATTTGCTTTATGTTTTATTTGTAAAACTCTAAGTGAGTATTTTCATAAAATAATAGAGTTATTTTTATACACAAAAATGATTTTTTATTTATTTATAGAGTTTTTGTTTAAATTTTCATTTAAGATTTAATGGTGTTAATAATTATTTTACTTTAAATTTATTTTAAACACTTAAAATTATATTTTTATTAGGTAGATATTATTTTTGTGGTCATTATGATATATCATACGTATTTTTAGGATTTTTCTATAATTTTCTATAGCTAAAAATGTTTGAAGGTTATTTTAGTAATTCATTTTATTTATTTTATTTCTAAACCTAATCAACTTGGGCCATTTGGTTGGATATGTGGGCTGGCCTGGCCCAATTGGACCATGCCAGACCCATCACCCCCAGCCCACCCATCACCACACACGCACACACACGCCGACCTCATCCTTTCCTCTCTTGCTCCCGTGCGATGCCGCCGTCGCTGCCACTCTAGCTGGTTGTCGGCCGACCTCTGCTCCGCCGCCTGCCGACGAGGCTCCGACTCAAGCACCCCTGGTGAATACCTCTGCCTCAGTGCTGCTCTGCTTCACCGCTCGTGCCCCTATGTAACCCTAGCCGTGCGGTTCGGCTAGGTCGTCGGCGCGACTACGCTGGCCCCCGATGACCCTGGCTGCTGCTCGAGGGTGTGGTGCTCCGACGCTCCTCTGGCATCGCCCTGGTGCTATGGTGAGGAGATGGTGTCGTATTCCTCCTTGTGAGCTCTATGAACGCGGCTTGGCGCGGGTTGCAGCGCCCTCTAGGTGCTCCCCGTTCCGCCGTGTTCATCCTCGACGCCAGCCACTGCTTCCTCTTCCTACCCTAGTGAGGACCACATGTATGTTTTCCCCCTTTTCACTCTCTGGTCTTCTTTGCCTTCACCCTCTTTGAATCCTCTCAGTACCTTGTGATTGACCATGTTCAGGAAATAGGAATTGAGCTCTTGAGCAAAGTTCAATTGATTAGAGTGGTAGGTTTGGGTAGTGTTGTTGATTTGGTTGATTAAGTGCTTAATGCCTCACTTGATTTGATACAGGTACTATTGTTATCTATAAAAATAGAGCATGTGCTGTTGTGACTTGATTCATAACTGGCTTAGTATTATTCTGGTGGTTATTTGGGGCATATTTGGTTGATATGATATTATTTTTGATGACAATGAACTTTTACAGTGTTGTTGACTAAAAGAATTCAGTTACAGTCATGTTTATTTCACTCTTGAATTAAAACATGGCAGGGAACAAGTACCACAATATGTGGTTGTATTATTTACTTGATGGATTCCTATTTGGCTTGTATATCCATGGTTCTTGTGGCTATGCTGTTGTGCCAAGTTGATTAAGTATTATCTCTATGTGTTGGTAGTGTTTTAAGGTATCAATCTTGACAAAACACCTATATGATTCCTAAGAGAAAGGTATTAGGAAAAGGATTTGGGAATAACATTTGTTTGAAATGAATGTTGGCAAAAATTAAATAGTGGCTTCTGCTATTTTGTGTTGTTACTATGGTGCCTTGTAATGTGAGTGTGCACAGTAATAATCAGATAACATGATATGCTGCAATAATATGCTACTATGATGTACCCAGAGTGGTAAAGTATGGAAATAATCTTATAGCTAGTGATGCAAAAGCCTGAAGCTATAGTTGTTTTAAATTGACTGGCTAGGAATTCAGATATGACGGCCAAGGATGCATATGACTAGTTCATATGTATAATCTTTCTATAACATTTCTTGTTAAAAATTTAGAATTTCCTTAGACAATGATATCTTAATTTTGAGGCTTTTGGAATTGTCATGTCAACAAGATAATGGAAGATTTGAATGATTCCTTGTTGTTTAAACTAGGAAAATGATTTGAAATCATTTGAATCACATAAATGGATGGTATTAGCTTATGGATGCTTTTATGATATAATTGATGAAGATAATGATCTCCTTGGGATTTTTATTGTTCTACTTGTTTGTCCATATATGATGAGCAAGAAGTTGCTAAGGTATAAAATTTATTCATGTGTACTGATGGTTTAAAGAAAAATATGGTGATTAAGTCTAGCTTAGTAAATCATGTGTCACTAGCTAGACATGATGGCAAGTTATGTGGTACTTCCTTGGAAGGTGCATATATACCCACTTGTTTAGCTAGTTTGTGTGTTGCAGATGGCTAGCTAGATTGATTGCCATAATTCTTTTTCCTAGACCAAATGATGATAAACACCTACCAATTAAATATACTTGATGGATGCATAATTACTATGTGTGTGTAAACATTTCTGGGACAGATCCATGTTGATTTGGACATGTTATGTTTAGAAGATGGTTGGAAATAATTTATGTGATTTACCTTTTGTGGTGGTGTTGATCTTAATATTGGTCAGTTCTTGGCCTCTCTGCTTACTAGCCCTGCTCCTCCTGGACAATTCCATTAGTATGCTCCTCTTATGGTTGCTGAAGCTTGACTGTAGCTTGTGTTTATTTGTTCATCTTGTGATTCTGCTGATCTTGATTTACTCCTCCTTGTGAGGCTGCTGATCTTGATCTACTCCTCCTTATGATGCTATTGATCTTGATCTAATCCTCCTTGTGCTCACTTGACCTTTTCTTGGAAGGCTTAGGTAAGCAACCAGATACTGATTAAGTGGTGGATTTGGTGGAAGGATTGAATGTGTGTTCTTGAGAAGAACATGTACTGTGAATAGAACTGGGTGGATGTGGAAAGGAAGTAGTAGCAGTACTGATATGGTTGGTGTTCCTTTTCTATGGTTGGTACCTTCCCTGATGTGTTCCTGTGTTGACAGCAAGGTTTTATTGCATGTAGTGACTGTGTTGTGTGCCTGTTAGTGTCATCTGTGGATCAGATCAAGTGAAACTTGATATTTGCTGTCAATTCACCTTTTTACCACTTCATTTGGCTTTGGTGAAACTTGCCCCTCTACCAGCATGTGATGCACTAGTCTGAGGCTTCCTTTATGATAAGATCAGATACACACATGGCCCCTAACTAATACTTAGTGATGTGATTAAGCAGTGCACCCCACTGCAAAAACTGAGAGTATCACTAACCCCCTCTAATCCCTTTTATTTTGTTTGTCCCTTCCTGTTTATTGTTTTATGTTGCAAGGATCACTAAGAAGAGATGAAGATGTTGGAGGTGAAGAAGTGTAGTTAGGAAATAGTTTTGGTTTTGTTCTCTTTTATTCTTTTGTAAAAATTATATTATTCTTGAACTGTAAGATATTGTAATTTATTATTATAGTAGTAAAGTAAATCCTTTCTTCCTCAATTTATCTTCCACTTTCCTTTTCTATTTGGAAAATGGTAAATACATTGTAATATTGTTTATCTAAATAAGTTTACTTTTTCCATTAATTCATTCTTCTACTTTTGGATTATTCTAATTGTAATAAAGTAAATGCTTTGTTTTATTTCATTTCTAAATTATACTAGTTACTAATTGTTGTACCTCTTATACACTTGTATTATTAAATAATATGTAATATTTTTTTTTGAAATAATAATTCCAAATTATTGTATAATTCAAATGTATTGTGAATGTGATGATATCTATTTGTTTATTCAATAATTTTACCATTCCAATTCTATTATTAATTCTTTTCAATTTACTTTTGAATTCAAATAAAGTATTTGAATATTTAACTCAAACTGTTTTCCCTCAAACATGAACATTCAGTAGAGGTCATGTCGAAATCCGTCGCACTTGCTCTATTGTTTCCTTTAGAACAAGAGAGATCCCGATCCCTCTATAGCTTCTTTAGTTTTGCGCGAAAATTCCCCGGATTTTCTGATGCATGAATGCAATGCACAACCCTGTGTCCTCTTTATTTCTAGGTGCTAATCCTGGGATGTTACATGCTATGTACTAGACCCGACATTGCATATGCTATTAGTTTGAGTATCAGATATCAAAGTGATCCAAGGGTGGACCATTGGACAAAGGTCAAAAACGTCCTTAAGTACTTGAGAAGAACTAAGGATATGGTTCTTTCTTATGGAGGTGATGAACAAATCATTATTAATGGTTCCACCAATGCTAGTTGGAACACTGATCCGGATGATTCTAAATCTTAATTTGGATACATATTTACTTTGAATGGTGCAACCGTGAGCTGGAGGAGTGCAAAGAAAAGCGTTGTGGCGAGATCTTCAACTGAATCGGAATACATAGCTACTTCGGAGGCTTCAAGAGGCGATATGGATGAAGGAGTTCATTACGGAGCTCGGTGTGGTTCCCAGTGCGCTGGACCCAATGTCTATCTATTCTGATAACATGGGCGCCATAGCCAATGTGAAAGAACCAAGGTCACACAAGAAGCTGAAGCATATCAAGCTATGTTTTCACGCTATTCGAGAGCATGTCCAAGATGGTGACATAAATATTTGCAAAGTACACACATATCTAAATGTGGCGGATCCGTTGGCTAAACCTCTCTCGAGGGCAAAACATGACCATCACCAAACCGCCATAGGTGTTCGGTATATTACCATGTAATCTAGATTAGTTAACTCTAGTGAAAGTGGGAGACTATTGGAGATATTCCCTGGAGGCAACAATAAAAGTAGTTATTATTATATCTTTGTGTTTATGATAAATGTTTACATTCCTGCTATAATTGTATTAACCGGAAACATTAATACTTGTGTGATTTGTAAACTTATTAGAGTCCCTAGTGAAGCCTCTTTGTAACACTAGCTTGTTGGTTAATATATGATCATGGTTTCCTGATCATGAACATTGAGATGTTTTAACAACAAGATCATACAATGGGATAATGGTATGATGGACATACTCCTATAGATAAGCGTAGCATAAAGATCAAGTCATTTCAATAGTTCGTTTGCTATAATCTTTTAGATACATAGTAACCTAAATCCTTCGACCATGGTATCATGCTAATCACCATCACCAGATGCATGCTTTGATGACATCAAACACCACTTCATAACTGGGTGGTTATAAAAGTGGCATTGAGTGTTCGGAAAGTATGTGTTGAGGCACATGGATCAAGAGTGGGATTTGTCCATCCATATGACAGATAGATGTACTCTGGGCCCTCTCGGTGGAATGTCATCCAATTAGCTTGCAAGCATGTGACTGGCTCACAAGGGATCACATATCACAGGAACGAGTAAAGAGTACTTATCGGTAACAAGGTTGAACTAGGTATGCAGAGATACCGACGATTAGACCTCGAATAAGTAAAATATCACGAGACAAAGGGAAATTGGTATCGTATGTAAATGGTTCATTCGATCGCAAAGTAATCATAGAAATATGTGGGAGCCATATGAATTTCTAGATTCCTCTATTGGTTAAGACACACTTAAGGATTCGATGTTGTTTAGTAGATATGGAATGTGAGTATGAAGAACGATGTGACACCCCAGGATCAGGGTTAAACAAATCCCAGACCTCTATCTGACATAATCTTTACCTTGAGCTCGAGGATATCCAGTGAAGAATCGGTAACACAACAGTGACCCTACGACACAAAATTTATTACATCAAGCTCATAACTGAGCAGAGAACCAAATTATTACAAGTAGAGGTCACTGACCACAAATATCAAACAACGGGAGGCAAATTATGCTATTAAGTATAGCAAACTTAACAAATGTCCTAAGAGGCCTGAAGCATAACGATGATGTCCCAGCCCATAGAATCCAGGCTGCCGGCCGGGAACCCTAAGCTACTCGTCGATGTCGATGTAGTACGGAACTCATCTTCAGGGGAACACTTACTTTGCCAAAAGTATCAACAACGCAAGGGTGAGTACAGGGTGTACTCCGCAAGACTTCTGGCTGGTGGAGTTGTTTTTCATAAAGCCAATTTTGTTTATAAAGAAAGAGGGAGGAGAAGCACGTCTAATCAGAGTATTTTAAAAGGGGATAAGAGAGCGAGATCTCTGAAATATTGATCATCATCTTTTGATATCCACCAAGTCAACATCACCTGAACTAGGATCACCCCCTCGTACCCATGAGGAAGCATCCTTAAGCACACGTTGATCTACCAAGTTTTAGGATTAGGTTATAGTTCTCTATGATCTTAGAATCTAGTCACCAAGCGTTCATAACTGTGAACACAGATTTTCGAAAAGATTTAACCCTGCAGTGTACAACTTTACCCACACGTACTAACCTTCTCTTAATGCCACAATGATTAGCCCTCTTCCTTGGAATGCCGACAGAGGGTGGTTAGACACGACCTTTACCTTGCTTTCGCCGAGACCATGAGTCACGCCCTAAGGATGGTTCCGTCGTAAAAGGTCAAATCCCGAAGCCGGTCCCCAGAGATGTGATGTGAGGTTGGTTTAACATTGGCTCCATTGACCCCAAGCAACCTCAGCCACACTTTCCTACCTATTATGAATGCACCTTCACCCGACAAATCTTTCAAAAGGTTTTCTATGCATATGTCAAATGGAACGCCCGAACTATGTGACTGATGGAATCTACTAGGAAAGTTAGTTGCTCGTGAGGTTTTCCAGGCCCCGTGTGGTTGTACGCTCGTCTCGGTTCCAAAGGAAAGAACTTAGTTCCTAGTGGTGGCGAGCATGGGACTAGAAAAACCACATCCCACCATGGCCTCCCATACAAGACTTAGCATGTTTAATCTCATATCACTGATCTCATCTCATCACGTTCTCCTGTCATACTAGATTTTCTGCATGTGATACATCATCTAGATGAACCAGAACTGATAGCTATGCATGGCTAAGTAGATACATATAATAGCTCTAGCAGTGCACACAAGCCAAACCTAGTTATGCTAGGAGCAGTGGATCAGATAATATAAACTCAAAGGGAGTAATGCAACAGATAGGATATTCTATATATCGATAAAAAATACCACAGTAGAATCGTATGCATCATGGAAGAATTGAAATGCTCTCGAAAACATAGGATTATATCATGGTAGGGTTATTATTGCCTTTGCCAGTTGATAATAGAAATTAGAGCTTCGATAATATTCTACTTGACTTGGTTATAGTTGGTCAAGTATTGTTCTTCAATCCTCGATCTTCGACGGTGTTGATCTCGGTCTTCAGTCTCGATCTCGTATTCTACCGGGAAGAACCAAAACACTGGAAAGAGAGGGAAACAATCAACACAGGGCATCGATGCAATGCTCAAGCAATGATGATGATATGACCAGTTAAATTTCATTGAAATATAACCCTAAGACATGCTCAGCAGTTTAATCGGGGTTCCGAGGGGTGAAAACCCTAACTCGGGGAAACTCCGGAATTACCTACGAGGGGTTACTATGTTGTTCTAATTAAACATGTTATGAAAGTTGTTTAACCATGCATGATTATATCTTAGATAGTTAGATCTCATTTTCTGAACATTTTGATATATTATTCATAATTTTCCGACTTATAAATAATAAGATATTGAATTTACAAGCTCTATTCATTTTCTGGAATTATTAAACCGTATTAAATAGATTTATTGCGTCAGCATAGAGGCAGGCTGATGTCACCAGAGGAGGTGGGGCGTTTCTCACCGAGGCAGAGGCTAGCCACTATGGCTGACAGGTGGGGCCGAGGCCACGGTGGATTTCGCCTTGGCGCCACGCGGGACTCGCCGGAGAACGGCCAAACAGTGGCGGTTGGTGGAGCTAGGGGGCGAGCAGGCTAGCACAGATGCGCGCATGCGAATCCGCTCAACGCGAGCGACCTAATAGGGGCGGCTCCGCCACTGGAGGGTTGTCGGAGCTTGAACAGCAACAAGGCCGAGAGGCGACGCACGGCGGTGGTCGATGCGAGCAAGAAACTGTAACCTCCCAAAAACATGAAACAATGATCATCAAATTATAATCACTAAAATTAGGGTTAACAAAAACTTTGATTAATTAAAATCATATGAATGCATGTGTGTATGTGATGATTTGATAAATGCATGAATGGACTTGTGTGATTAACCTAAATAGTAAGGAATGGTTCAAAGATGAAAATAACATCATCTAAAACATTTCCAGGCAGAAACAAATCAAGATAAAATCACAAACAATTCAAATAAGGCAAATGGTCATTTTTTCCAATCTTGCTCACTATGTCACTTTGAGTGTTTCTAGGCCAAGATTTCAAACATAAACGTTTCCATTTCTTTTCACCCCTTGCAAGACCAAGTAAAAGTGAATCAAAGCCCACCTTTCAAACTCGCAGAAACATTTAGCAATCCCATTCAAGTGACAATTCAAAATTGAATCTTTAACATATGTGAAGATCACACATTTTCAAAACCCAAGCAAACCAGTGCCCCTTGACTAATCCAACTAACCAGAGACTCCCTAGTATGTTCCTATCAAACCCACCAAGTTTGAATCTAAAATTTAAATTTCTATTTCTTTCGGCCATTTCATCAAACACCTTCTGGGCACAAATCGGATTAAATAACAAACACTATAGTGGGCAGTATTGTGACAACCTTGTCCCCTCCCTAGCTCTCACTACAATCTCAATAGATCATCTAACTAGTTTAACCAGCTTTAGCTCACTTTAACTCGACAATGCCATCAATGGTGACCATGGTCGAGCCCATTTGCCAACCCCAACATCGACAGCAAGCTACAAGCCTAACTAGCCTTGCCAACCTTGTCTAGGAGGCACTCCACCGTCCACCGCCACTCCCTGTCCAAGCCCCGAGCGCAGCCAGCCACTGGAGAACCAAGAACGCGCGTGACCATTCTCTCTGCAGCCATGCCGAGAGTGCGCCAGAGCGCCGTGCTCGACACACTCGCACAAACCGCGCCCCTCCTTTGCCGCTCGCGTACGTGATCACCACCACACCAGGAACCTCCTAGACATGCTCGTTCACCGCCGCGTGACCAGGAGCACCTGTGCACCATTAAGACTTCTGTCGGAGCCGCCCAGAGCGTCGACGTGTTCTGACCGATCAGCACCGCCCCACGCCTCGCCACCAGGCCGTTGAGCTTCGCCAGGGAGCCAACACCGCCCCCTATCGTCGCCCATGCCAGTACCACTCTGTGCCGTCGACACCGACGAGCTCCACCCGCGCCATTCGGTCCCCTTCAGCCACTATAAAAGGAGGCCTCCCCCGCTCATTTTCTTCACTAGTTCACTCCCTACCTCTCACTGATCACACCCACTCACTCCCGGAGCAAGGCGAGCAGTAGGTGGCCAGATTTTCACCGGAGTTTGCCGCTGCAGAGGAGGAGAGGCGCCGTCGATTGGAGCCGCCCCAGAAGAAGCTACCGGTACCAGGAGAACCGCCATCGTCGACTTCGTCGTTCGCCCCTGTCGCCGACCATCACCTGAGCCCCGGTGAGCCTCCCATGACCCCCATCGGCCATGCTAGGGATCTGTCTCGCCGGTGTTGCCCGATGTGGATGATGAACCAGAGCCATTTGATTAAGTTAGATCCTACGGTCCTAATCGCCCCATACCGCTTCGCCCCTCGTTGTCTCACTGACGAGTGGGGTCGCTCACTTAACCAGCGCGCGTGTGCGCTGTGCGTAGTGGGCCGGCCCAGTTAAACATCTTGCGCAACCCACTGATTCCAATTTAGTTTTATTCATTTAGTTTCAAACCCAGTTTTGTACCCAGATTCAAAAATCAACCTAGATCGATTCACTGAACCAAAATGCATGAAACCAATTTTGTTAGAAAGGTATTGGAATGCTTAATACAAGACCGTTGGATTCAAACCATTTAGAATTGCAGATCGCCCATACTGAAAATAACAAGGCAGAAGCTTTTCTGCATTCAAACATTTTTCAAAATTCAACCATAAGAGCTTTTGACTTGATTCCAACTCTCAAAAATCACATTTAACCATACCTTTCAGTATATATAAAAAAATATATAGGTTTACTTACATAAATAATGATCAAGTAATAAAAGAATGGCACATAGGCATTTCTAGTCACTTTAATTAAATAAAATAAAAGGTTAAACCTTATTAAATTGTGACACCACTTTAAATCACATTCCCATATACTGAAATATGTGGCGATGACATGTGTCAACATGATCCCATGTTTGAGTTGGAGAATATTAAATCTTAAGTAGTTTTTCGATGAGTAGAAATTACTTTTCTCAAAATAAAATAAATGGGACAAGTGCTTTAATCTTGTAATGTTAGTGATGATGCTAGATCACCTAGTGTGAACCTTTGTGTGATGATTACAAATAGTTAAGTATTTTTTGGTGATTGTGTACCTCGTATTTATTTATAGACGCTAGTACCAACCAAGGATACGAGGAGGAAAGAGGATACTACGAGGAAGAAGCCGAGGAGAACTTCAACCGCTGCTCTCCACAAGGCAAGCCTAATACTACTAGTTGAATTAGCAAGCTATTAACTGAGCAAGCTAACACTTGAAACTTAGCAAGCTTATACTGATATATTAGCAAGACTATACTTGCAACCTTGCAAGCTACTACTTTCAAGCTCTACTTGCAAACTTATACCCACTTGACACACCATCCTAGTTTTACTTGCAAGCTTAGTACTTTATTTTTTTTATCAAAGCTTTCTCTTAGAGTTTACTTAGTGACTTGTAGATTCTAGAAAGATAACTGAAGGTAGCATAAAGAGCATAAAATTTGTCCTAAGTTAGATAATCTTGATGTCATCCTAAGGCATGAGATTGAACTTAGTAAATCCCCACTGATTTATTACCCATCATTAGTATTTACCCCCACTTGTAGATGCTAGTGCTAAGCATAAAACTTGATCAACTTTAGACGAGAATATTTGGTGAAAAAGGTTATGAAAACCTTAGATGATGAGTCATTCTACTAAATTTATTTGACATGTGTTCTCAAACACCAGATAATTTTGATGATGAAAATGTTGAGGCATGAGCTGTAACATCCCAGATTTTATATTAGGGTGTTATTAGAAGCATGCATCGTCCTTGTATCATTGGATCCTACAAATGAAGTTGCAACAAAACCCTAACAACAAAACCTACCCAAAACCCTAATAAAGATTTCTCCCTATGTGAGCAATACTGTTTTAATCATGCTTGATCCTCCTGAAAACTTTGTAAAAACAATAAACCATGATTCTATGATGACCACCTTCTTTTTACAAAAATTTAGAAGTGGGTTTCATCACTTTTGGACTTGATATGCAAAAGTTATGGGATTTTTATTAAAACAGAAAATGAGAAATAATAAGGAAAAAAAAGCAACGGCCTAACCTAGCTAGGCTGCTTGCTGCCCACCAGCCTGGTGATAGCTAACTAGCGCCAGCCACACACCGCTTCACGACAGCCCGGACCCACCGTTCGTCCCCTACCTCGAGCAGGAGACCTCCAGCAGCACGATTTCGAACAGAATCCGGTAGGATTCATGTTCGTTATCAAACCCCTCGCCCAAGAATCAGCCCCATATAACCCCCGCTACCCTCGGCCTCACCTCGTCCAATTTTTCCTTGCGAACCCTAGCCGATCGATATCTCGCGCCGGCCGCCGTCGGGTTGACCTCACCGAGACGGTTCAGGACTCCCCCTTGCTCCTTTCTTCCTCTAGATCTTTCCCTCGTTCACCACTGATTCTCTCCGTGTGTTTTTCCCTCTCTCAATCGCAGCCAACCGACAGGAATCGCTCGCCGGAGCATCGCCGGAGACCGAGACGAGCAACTGCCATCTAACGCGGGTAGAGGAGGAGTTAGGCGACACCAAGGACGCGGGCGTGACGGCGAAGGACAGCTGCACCCCGTCAACCACTCCGCCGCCTCGGGGAACCGCCGTATCGCCACCACCCCTCGTCTCCGCTGCGAACCGCCGCCAGTCGCCGCCGCCAGCAAGGTAGGTGGACTGTTCTCGTTTCTTAGTCATTAGATCGAAGTTTGACGGTGAGGATTAGAAGCTCGAATCGAAGGGGTATCGGCAAATCCCGCGCTGCCGCGTGGCAAGCCGCGACAGCGCGCAGCGTCGCCACCGCCTTGCCTAGCTGGCCCAATCAGGTTCTGCCACTTGGCAAGTTCTCGATTTAGGACTAGATCTAATTGGCAGTTTTGTGTTAAAACTTGCGAAATTCATAGAAAAAAATTACTTCGATAAATTTAGCTTATAATATTCCGTTGGATTCATAATTTTTTGTTGAACACAGATCTGCAATAAAATTTCAAGTTTACAGAAGGGTTTTTGGTGTAGAATTTAATCTCTAGATTAGAGTGTTTAATCTATGGAAAAATCATTAAAATTCTGATTTAGTTGATTCTTGTTGTGATGACTTTGTTTCCGCAACACCTACTGAACAAAATTATAGAACCTTGCTTAAGGGCATTATATTTGATTTGGGGCTAATTAGAGGGTTGGATCTCCTATTAAGCCTATGAATTATATTAATGACCCAAATAAATTTAAACCTATGGGAAATCAATAATAATAACACCCTTAACACAATTACAATCCAATTATACTACCTTGGTCAATTTAGAAAACCAATCTTGCATAAATACCATGATGCATGCACATTATCTTTGTGGCATATTTTGTGCAAAGTTGTGATTAGATCCATGTTTGTGTTTTGTTAGATTGTTCGGAGTGCGTTGAGGAGTGCTATTGTGTAGAGTGCTGCTCGGATCAAGGCAAGTTACACCACTTGTTCATTAATTTTGTCCCAATTTTGATTCGATGCATGTGATCTTCAAAATTCTGTAGTATGTATGTGTAGGATGTTCTAGTAGAATTTTCCTTAGTATTATTTTGCAAGTGCAATGATTTTTGTAGTATGCCATGAGTAGCTCTATACTTAGGATTTACCCTCCTAATAGGTTCCCCTGTTTTGCTAAGTATTGCTTGCTATGCTATATATATGTAAAGTACCGTTGGTGGGTTCAAAAGACAATGAATTTTTCTAAGTATAAAGGCTCTCTTGAGCAAACTTTTTCTTCTCAAATACACTTCAAAATAAAACTAAGTTTTCTTCTGGGCGGAATGGTTGTCGGGTCAACGAGTAAGATTTTGGTGGAGGACGGCCGCCCAGGAATCAAAGAAGTCTGCCATGTTTCAGAATTCAGAAGCTTCCAGTGCAACCACAATACATATGGGCTTTGTCTTGGCCTAGTAATTAGTGGGAAACCTCACCTCGGTACCAACATTTGGAGGTTCTTGGCACGGTTGGATCCAGAAGGTTGAGGGGCTACTAAGGGAAAGCCTCGCCATGGTCTTGTCTGTAAAAGGACTTGATCGTGGATTGTGGGCAAAGTACACAAACTCTCGAGAGTATTGCAATCTGATCGATCAGCCGTGTTCACGGACAGAACAACATTGAGCATCTGAAGGATCTTCCTCTCTCTCTTTTAAAACTTAAAGTTTTATAAAAACCCAAGGCGTGAGTCATATCGCTATTGGGAGGGTTTGGGAAATTGGTGAGTAATATCCAAGTGTTAGGTTGGTTGGACACTTGGTGAGTAATATCCCCATGTGCCATTCGACCATATGTTACTTGAACAAAATTTTACAAAGTAGGGAAAATCTTATCTTCTTCTCTCTACTTAAGAAAACTAGCTTTGAGCAAATGAACTCGACAGCCTAAACTAGCCTTGCATGTAGAAATAGTCTTTTCTTGGTGTAATTTGCCAATACATTCAAAGTATTGACCCAACTTGTTGGCTGCACGTCTTATGTGCAGAATCCGAAGATTGAAAGGTGCGTAGGGATCGCGAGTCTACACTCGACAAGCCTGGGACGTTGATGGACTCAAGCTGCTTTTATGTTTCCGCTGTTATTTGAGCTAGCCTTATGCTAAGAAAATTTGTAATAAATTATTACTCTGGATTCTCCGTGTAATAAAGACTTTGTGTTTTACATGATATTCATCGACTGTGAGTGCTAGCTATTGATCCAGGGACTAGCATGTAAATCACAGGGACTTAGGATCTTTACTGATCCAAGGTCACTACATGAGCCTTAGCCCTTTATAAAACTGATGGTTGTCTAGATGCGATACCATTCCAATTTTACCGTACAACCACAATACCCAAAATTTGGGTAGGGCATGACTGAAAATTTATATACCTTAATATGGGTTCCCTTGCGGCCAAGGTCTGAGCTGAGGCTACCTTGTGAAGATTGTCCACCTATGCAATACCCAACATGACAGTTGGTCATGGTTGGGAGGCCAAACTCACAGGAGAGGTGCCTATACTAGGACGTGTAATTGAAAGGTTAGGATTGATTATCCGCATACTGAGTATGGTGAATTCAGGATTGTTCCTTACGGATGTATCGAATGTTGTGGTGAAAGTGTACAATATCTGTAGAGTGTCAAACTATTCAAATAGCCGTGTCCGTCGTCAGATGTTTTCAAAATGACTTATAAAAAGATTTATGACTTTGACTTGACCACAACAGAGTTGTGATATGAAATTCAAGTTACCACTTAGGTGTTATAAAACTTTCAACTAGCTTTCTTTGCTTTAGAACTTAGTAGAGGTAAATCTGGCTTTTTGCAAAACAACCCTAGAGCTTAGTATATCCTAGTCAAAACACCTTCTCTTGTTAGTATTAGTTTGCGAGTACTTAAAGAGTACTCATGGCTTTGTCCCTGGCTATTTCCGTGGGCAGACTATGAAGAGGAGTATCAGGATGACGAACCACATGAAGGTTACGACAACTAGGATCATCTCCCATTGTCAGCATTGCGTGTGACCCTGAAGATGGAGCTTCGCCTACGCTATCATTACTATTACGTTATTCCGCTGCTTGAATTGTATTAAGAACTGGATCATGAGATCCTTATTTGTGTAAGACCTTATGTATGGTTTGTAATGGATGATGTACTGTGATATCAAATCTGTTATGTCTCGCAAAAATGGTAATCCCGGGATTAATATTGTATGGCATAAGAGGCATCTGTGATTAAAAATCCGGGTGTTAACAGAAACAGAGAGGAAGGGGGCCAACGAGGTGGTCCAGGAGGACCGGCGGCTCACTAGGAGCGCAGTGGTGTGGTCGTTGACGCGAGGGAAGGTCAGACAGTGTCGACAATATCGTCAAAGGCGGCGACCGGAGGTGGAAATGACGACGTCGATGGAGGCGATTACGGGCGCCCCTCCAAGATTCCTTCGACGGGGAAGAAGCGGGCGACAAGGCAGAGCTCCTGGGATGCTCAGCGGTGCTCGGGGAGGCCGGGAGCGACGGGGTGCCGGTGTCATCTGCAAGCTAGGGTTCGGCTTCACGCGAGAGAGGAGAGAGGGAGGTCTCTAGGGTGGGTAAAGAGTGGATGAGGATGGTAGGGCGACGTCGCGAGGATCTTATCCTCTCCCAGGGAGCGATGGACGGCGGGGAGTAGGAGGCGGGATCGACGTCGCAGGAGGCAGCTCCACTGTTTGGAGAAAAACGACAGGCGGGCGAAGTCTGGTAGTAGCGGGCAGCGTGGGCTGAGCTGCGCTTTCTTCTTGTCTGCAGGAAAGAGGGAGAGGGAGAGGGAGAGAACTGGGCTGGCCTGGTTAGGGTTTAGAATTACATTTTTCTTCCAGAAATCCTTTTCTTTTTCTGTTTTTAGTTTTCTCTTTTGTAATATCATTTGAATTCAGTTTTGAATAATTCAAAAATACTAGAGACTTTGGTAAAGTATATCAAATATTCAGGGGCCCTTGTAGACCATTTGGGCTCCATTATTTTGGCACTTTTCAAAATACAAAACCTTTTTGAATGCATTTCAAAAATAGAGGGGAGGATTAGGGTTTAGGGCTTTGTCTTATTTTTGTTGCATGCATTTTTAAAAGATGATACTCATGTATGCACAAACAACCCTAAATTTTATATTAACTAAAACTGGGGTGTTACAGCTCTATCCCCCTTACAAGAATTTCGACCCGATATTTCATAGGTAGGAAAAGAAACAGAGAGAGGAAGAAACATGGTCACTCTAAAGATAAGAGGGAAACACACTATGCATCGCACAGAGTATCTCATGGTCAACTCATGGATGGAGTGTTTAGAAACAACTCTGAGATGACGAACATGAGACACGTCAAGGTAACAAAGAAAACAAGAGGAGAAGGTTTCAAGTTGTTAGATAGATGGTCTTCATAAGGATTGAGACCATGGAACTTCAGAAGAGTTTAATCTTCTGAAAAGGAAATCTTCCAACAGAAATATCACAACACAGACTTCAATGAAGAACCTCTACTAAATGGCTTAAGTAGAGATTTCAATTGCAGAGATATGGATCAACAAAACCAAGCTTTTGAACTACTTTTGACACAGAAGGGTCACTCTTTCGTCCAAGAGAAGGCCACGACAGAAAGGTCTTTTGGTGGGGAGGAATCATTGGAGTCACAAGGAACATGTGTCAAGAGAAACTACAGATTACTAAAATCATAGTCACTCTTAAAACATGACTGAGAAAATGAAGGAAACTCTTTATTCATCTAGGTATACCAAAATCTTTGCCAAAGATATGATATCACTTTACACCACTAAGATGAATAGTTAAGAAGATTCCTGATGACACGAGAGGAAAGAAACTTCATTCTTCGACTTCAATTAGTTGACACAACAAAGTGTTTGCCACCATAAAGGGTCTGGAGGATCGACCGAGAGACATTTAGCAACACTACTTTAAATGTTCTCCTTGATGTTCGGGAAACGAGACATCAAGTAAAGTTCTGACTTCGGATACAAAGGAACCATAAGCACAACTCCTATAATTAATTTATAGAAGAGGCCTTATCAAGAGTGGTTGTTATTGCTGAATCAAGATGTTATGGCATTAGGTATTCTGGCTAAGTGTGTCAACCACTACATCAATCTTGCCAAAGTTATAATAGACCTATGTCATAACCTTGAGGAACACCAACCATCATTGCTGCTTGAGATTCAGCTTTGGTTAGGCGGAGAGATACTTCAGATTCAGCATGTCCGAATAGAAGGTTTGCAACATTTACCACAAAGGTAAAGTTACTAGATTCTCAAGACATGGACTACAGTGTAAAGATCCAAAAGATGAGCTAGATTGCTAGACCCATGTATTTTGCAACTTGTCGAAAGACAACTTCCTACACATAGAGTACTAACAATAAACACACATGTGTCCTTAAGGAACGGAGTTAACTCTACTCGAATCCATGGCGACGTCTTTCAACAACTACACATGAACCGGAGAAGGTTACTTCTAACATCCAGAACACATACTTCGAGATGACTCGAAGATGGTTCTCAAAAGTTTCCAACATTAATGGAAATTGCTCCATATGAATACAATCCAACATGGAGAAAATAAGAATGTCATTTATGGGCTCAACAATAAACTTAACAAGACACTCCAAAAGGATGAACTCATATGTGGCATGAACAAAGCAGGAATACTGGTCAGACCAAAGAACATGAAGATGTATTCAAGTGAAACATCACAAGTAGAAACACCATCAAGATAGTCCTTGGAACTGAGTTTGATTTGACGATAACCCAAATCAAATCAAAGGTGGGGGATGATAACATATCCAAAAAGGATATATTATCTTTCTTCAACATGAACAAAACTTGATATCCCTTTTAGAAGTAACAGAGTCAGTTAGAACTTTTTTCTTACAACTCTCCAAGTTGTTGTTTAAGCTCAACTAACTAGTTTAGGGGTATCCAGTACAGATCCTAGGAGAAAAGAGCAGTCCAGAGAACTTGCTTGATCAAGAACTTGACAACACGGTGATGTGGCAACATGTCGATACTTCTAGGAAGACATCCAGAATATCACGAACCACCGATATGTCACTTAGTTCGAGAGGAAATTGCTTGGTAAGGCAAGAGGACATAGTCTTAGAGCTTCAACACGAGCCTAACTCTTTGACCGAAGATAGTGTACCAGAATAACAAACTTGGTAGCTTAGTCAAACTTTGCTTAGTGATAGGGTTAACCAATCATGCCAAGAATGACACAAATGTCCTTTGAGTTCCAAACAATTATAATTGCTAAGAATCTCGGATGGCCACTTCATTACACACACATCACTCACGAGTATGAAACTCATAGGAAGGGTGGGTAAAGATGTGTGGAAGCATCACTTCATTAAGGGTTCATAAAATTTAACACGACCTCTCAGTATGAAAGAGTGTGACACTTTAAGGTAGAACAGACAGAAGCTAATCAATTCCTCTTGATCTGCGGATTACAACACTTTGACCTGGTCCTAGATATGACGAGGTGCTGGAGTTTGTTTCTCCTAGACATTTCTGAAATGGTTTGTCATGACAGACCACAAGAGTATCTTGCATCAGAAGACACCAATGCGCATGTACTACTTGGTTACCAACTGGTAGACAAAGGTCAGAAAACATCAAGGGGAAAAGAACATGCTCACGATGGAATCCCGAGATGTGGATGCATAAGTCAACAACCTTCTGAAAACCAATGCAAAGAAGGGGAAAGGTGTGGCAGTGTCACGAGTACAGATGCGAGACTCTCAAGGAGTAGTCTTGTCGTGATCTATTTGGTTCCATTAAAGAACATCTGCAATAACAGGTGGTAGGGGAAGTCCTTAGTTGTCACAATTCAATCGCGACAAAGACCACAAGCTTGAAGGCTAGAATGGTAGTACCAGCCATCCTGAAGCAATGTTTGAACATTAACGACAAGGGTCAAAGGAATGGATCTTGGGTTAAAGGTCAACTTCATGTACAAGATTCACAACAATAGAATCCAGCACAATCCAGGATCTTAGGTTCAAGTCCAAGGGTTAAAACCCGATAAAGAAGTAACTACTACTTGAGTGACATAGCGTACACTACAAGGTAATAATCACAAGGTAGCTTCCAAGAGAAGAAATGACTTATGAAGTACCCAAACAAATAAAAAGGAGGCATTCGAGGTGAAAGGAATCCTCGAAGCCTAAAACAGAGCACTATGGATCATTATATTGTAGGATCCATAAACAGAGAGATCATGATGCAAAGGAATCTCTCAGATGAACAAGAGCAGGAACAAGGAATTCACAACACACACAACTCTAGAGAATTCAACACTAGGTCAACTGGTTGAGAAACGACATGCCCAAAAAGGCACCTAAACTTTGAAGAACTAGAAGATGTATCAAAGCTTTTTCAAAATCAACATCAGATAAGATGACCCAGAGTTAGATCGATACCAGGTAAAGGAGAAAAAGAAGCATACTAGAATTTTCGCAAATACTTTTCAACTTTTAAAATAGTTTTCACAAGCACTAGACTCAAAATCACACAATAGCAAGGTTTTCCTACGGTCGGTACAGCTCTGATACCAAAAACCTGTGACACCCCCGAGATCAGGGTTAAACAAATCCCAGACCTCTGTCTGACATAAGCTTAACGTTGAGCTCGAGGATATATAGTGAAAAATCGGTAACACAACAGTGACCCTACGACACAAAATTTATTACAGCAAGCTCATAACTGAGCAGAGAACCAAATTATTACAAGCAGAGGTCACTGACCACAAATATGAAACAACGGAAGGAAAATTACACTATTAAGTATGGCAAACTTAACAAATGGCCTAAGAGGCCTGAAGCATAACGATGACGTCCCATCCCATAGATTCCAGGCTGCTGGCCGGGAACCCCAAGCTACTCGTCGATGTCGATGTAGTACGGAACTCATCTTCAGGGGAACAGTTACTCTTCCAAAATTATCAATATATCAAGGGTGAGTATAGGGTGTACTCCGCAAGACTTCTGGCTGGTGGAGTTGTTTTGCACAAAGCCACTTTTGTTTATAAAACAAGAGGGAGGAGAAGCTCATCTAATCAAAGTATTTTAAAAGGGGATAAGAGAGTGACATCTCTAAAATATTGATCATCATCTTTTGATATCCACCAAGTCATCATAACCTGAACTAGGATCACCCCCTCGTACCCATGAGGAAGCATCATTAAGCACACGACCTTTACAATGATTAGCCCTCTTCCTTGGAAGGCCGGCAGAGGCTGATTAGACACGACCTTTACCTTGCTTTCGCCGAGACCATGAGTCATGCCCTAAGAATGGTTCCTCCGTAATGGGTCAAATCCCGAAGACGGTCCCCAGAGATGTGAGGTGAGGTTGGTTTACCAGGGGCTCCATCGACCCCAAGCAACCTCAGCCACGCTTACCTACCTGTTATGAATGCACCTTCACCCGACAAATCTTTCAAAAAGTTTTCTATGCATATGTCGAATGGAACACCTGAACTATGTGACTCATGGAATCTACTAGGAAAGTTAGTTGCTCATGACGTTTTCCAGGCCCCGTGTGGTTGTACGCTCGTCTCGGTTCCAAATGCAACAACTCAGTTCCTAGTGGTGGCGTGCATGGGACTAGAAAAACCACATCCCACCGTGGCCTCCCATACAAGCCTTAGCATGTTTAATCTCATATCACTGATCTCATTTCATCATGTTCTCCTGTCATACTAGATTTTCTACATCTGATACATCATAAGGATGAACCAGAACTGATAGCTATGCATGGCTAAGCAGACACATATAATAGCTCTAGCAGTGCACACAAGCCAACCTAGTTATGCTAGGAGCAGTGGATCAGATAATATAAACTCAAAGGGAGTAATGCAACAGATAGGATATTCTATCTATCGATTAAAGACCACAGTAGAATCGTATGCATCATGGAAGAATTGAAATGCTCTAAAACATAGGATTATATCATGATGGGGCTATGCTTGCCTTTGCCAGTTGATAACAGAAAGCAGAGCTTCGATAATCTTGACTTGGTTACAGTTGGTCAAGTATTGTTCTTCAATCCTCGATCTTCGACGGTGTTGATCTCGGTCTTCAATCTCAATCTCGATCTCGTATTCTACCGGGAAGAACCAAAACACTGGAAAGCGAGGGAAACAATCAACACATGGCATCAATGCAATGCTCAAGCAATGATGATGATATGACAAGTTAAATTTCATTGAAATGTAACCCTAAGACATGCTCGACAGTTTAATCGGGGTTCCGAGGGGTGAAAACCGTAACTCGGGGAAACTCCAGAATTACCTATGAGGGGTTACTATGTTGTTCTAATTAAACCTGTTCTGAAAGTTGTTTAACCATGCATGATTATACTTAGATAGTTAGATCTCATTTTTCTGAACATTTTGATATATTATTCATAAATTTGTGACTTATAAATAATAAGATTTATTCAATTTCTGGAATTATTAAACCATCTTAAATAGATTTACTGCGTCAGCAAAGAGGCAGGCTGACGTCACTAGAGGGGGTGGGGCGTTTCTCACCGAGGCAGAGGCTAGCCACTACGGCTGACAGGTGGGGCTGAGGCCACGGTGGATTCCACCTTGGCGCCATGCGGGACTCGTCGGAGACCGGCCAAACGGTGGTAGTTGGCGGAGCTAGGGGCGATCGGGCTAGCACAGATACATGCATTCGACTCTGATCAACGCGGGCGACCTAATAGGGGATGTGCCGCCATGGGAGGGTCGTCAGAGCTTGGACAACAACAAGGCCGAGCAGCGGCGCACGACGGTGGTTGATGCGAGCAAGAAATAGAGAGGAAGGGGTCAACGAGGTGGTCCAGGAGGACCGGCAGCTCATCAGGAGCGCATTGGTGCAGTCGTTGACGTGAGGGAAGGTCAGACGGCGTCGGCAACATCATCGAAGGCTGCGGACGGAGGCGGAAATGACGACGTCGATGGCGGCGATTACGGGCGACCCTCCTCGATTCCTTCGACAAGGAAGAAGAGGGCGACAAGGTGAAGCTCCTGGGATACTCAGTGGGGCTCATGGAGGCCGGGAGCGATGGGGCACCGGGGACATATGCAATCTAGGATTCGGCTTCACGCGAGAGAGGAGAGAGGGAGGTCTCTGGGGAGAGGGAAGAGTAGATGAGGACGGCAGGGCGACATTGCGAGGATCTTATCCTCCCCCCAGGGAGCGATGGACGGCGGGGAGTAGGCGGCGGGATCAATGGCTCCGGTGACGACAGGCAGCTCCCTGCCTTTCTGGAGGAAGATGACGACAGGCAGGGCGAAGGGGTATGGGACGGTAGTTGGCCGCGCGTGGGCTGCGAGCTGCGCTAGCTGCTGCGCCCGTGCAGGAAAGAGGGAGAGGGAGAGAACTAGGCCGGCCTGGTTATGGTTTAGAATTAGGTTTTTCTTCCAGAAATCCTTTTCTTTTTCTGTTTTCAGTTTTCTCTTTTGTAATTTCATTTGAATTCTGTTTTGAATAATTCAAAAATACTAGAGACTTTGTTAAAGTATATAAAATATTCAGGGGCCCTTGTAAACCATTTGGGCTCCATTATTTTGGCATTTTTCAAAATACAAATTTTTTTTGAATGCATTTCAAAAAGAGAGGGGAGAATTAGGGTTTAAGGCTTTGTCTTATTTTTGTTGCATGCATTTTATGAAGATGATGCTCATGTATGCACAAACATCCCTAAATTTTATATTAACTAAAACTGGGGTGTTACAACCGAATGTTGTTCGGTGTCTCGGATGGGATCCGGGATATCACGAGGAGATACGGAATGGTCCTGAGAGTAAGATTCATATAAGGAAAGTGCAATTCCGGAGTTCGGGAATGATTCCGGTGTTTTCACCGGAATGATCTAGAAGGGTCTAGAAGGTTCACCGAACCGGAAGGGGAAGGATACATGAATGAGTGATGACAAAGTATAATGGTTGCATCATGTCCTAGGTCAAAGGGTTGTGCAAATAAAAATGAGAAATCAAACTCCAAAACTAAAAGTCAAAAGACAAGCTTGAAAAGTCAAACTGGGACAATGTGTCCTGGTGGAGGGAGGAGAGGAAACCTCTTCTCCCTCCACCACGCGCCAAGGAGGAGAGGGAGTTGGGGGAGGATTCGACCTCCCCTCCATAGCTGCCCCACACTCTCATAAATAGAGGGGAAGGGGCTGCCCCTCCAAAACAACACCACCACAACCCCACCCTAGCTACCGCTGCCACCGCCTCGCGCCGCCACCATGCCGCCGCCGGCAACGCATCCTCCTCTCTGGCATCAAAACCCTAGAAAGTCGGGGAACCCTACTACTCCATCCTACCCGATCCGGCTTAAGGCGAATCCCTATGGGATTTTCCCTCTACTTCTGACACCACGCCATCGTGCTTCCATAATCACGAGGAAAGAACTACAACCTCCGCTGCCTGATGGAACAAGGGACAGGAAGGTCTTCATTGAGTACCGAACGTGTGACCGACTACGGGAGCACTTCCGGAACACGTCGCCGGAAGGATCATCTACGCAATCTTGAGATCGGCAAGTGAACGACTACATCACCCACGAGAATCTACTCTCGTTAACCGCTTTGGCATCTTCGAGGGTGAGTACTCTAATCGACTCATTGCTACAATCTAGTAGATAGATCTTGGCTTGTGTGTGTTCATGCGGTAGAAAATCTTTGTTTTCCATCCTATGAACCCCTACAGAAATGCTCAGCAGCAGTTAGCTCTACCTCCACCACCGCCAAGGTATGAGAACTATTATAGAATGGAGGCTGTACACCAAGTGGCGAATCAGAACCCGTAAAACTGTGGAGACCCTAACCATGGAGGCAGGAATGAGTACATGGAACATCATCAGACATACTGTGTGTTTACCACAGAACAAACGGACAAGAAAAGTATGCAGAGGAGGCATATGGAAGTGAACGCAGTTATGCCGGCTGTGCCAAGGTATATGCACTAGTCGGACTAGGAAATCAGTTGGAGTATAAGGGATCACCCCAAGATCATTCTAAACCCCGGATCGTATGCATTGGTGCTTGATTCTATGTTCATTGGGCCAAATATCAATGTCAAATTCTCCAAGGTGCTGATTGACAATGGCAGCAACATAAACATACTGTACAAAGACACAATGCACAAGCTGGGTATCAATGAGAACATGTTGCAGTCGACTAAGACTACCTTTCACGGCATCGTTCCAGGATTGTCTTTTGATCCAATCGGCAAGGTCTGGATTGATGTGTTATTCGGCACAAGGGAGAACTACAGGACAGAGAACTTGGAATTCAAGGTTGTGGACTTGTAAAGTTGTTACCATGCATTGCTGGGCAGGCCGACAATATCAAAATTTATGGTTTGTACCCACATCAGTTACTTGAAGATGAAAATGCCAGGACCACATGGGATTATCACCATTGCTGGAGATTACAGGATTCGATGGAGTGTGCCTCGGCCGGGTCAAACCTAGCTGATTCATTAGTGATTGCAAGGGAAAAAAGAATGATTCAAGAGATGGCAGCTTTGGCTTAGTCTGCACAGTTGAATATGCCGGAACTCGCTAACCCGCATGGGAGTGTCTCTTTTTAGCCGACCAAGGACACCAACAAGATTCAAATTGATGACCAGTTCCTAGAGCGCACTGTCACTATTTGTAGAGGGAGTGTCCCAACCTTTATTTAATATAAGATGGAGTCCCCTGTGTTTACAATGCTAGTCCCTGGATCAATAGCTAGCATCCACAGTTAAGATGTAATATCAAGAAACAAAGGTCATAATACAACTTTATAACCAGGAATAACATAATTTTATTACATCTTACATAGCTCATTTGGCTATTACATTACATTGCAGCGGAAATAACTATAGTCATGGTGTCCTTCATCTTCAAAAGTGCCACAGGCAGATGTTGGTTGTAGACTTTGTAATCCTAAACAATCAATCTTCACTAAAATCAATCAAACCTGCAACATTACAAGTTACAGCCACAAGGGTCAATACATTTGAATTGTATTGGCAAGTTTCACTACTATGTATAATATGAGTGGATCCTATCTTTACATGCAATTTTAGCTAAGTAGGGTTTAAGGCTCATTTGCAGAAAGCAAAATTTTATCCTATCTTTTCCAAAATGGTTTTGTTCCTTTGTCAAATCTCCTTTTCAAAAATCCCTTGAACTCCTTGGTAACCCCAAGTGTTCAAGTATTTATCAAAAATCCCTTGAGCTACTTGGTAACCCAAGTGCATCAAGTTTTATCAAAATCTCATGAGTTCCTTGGTAACCCCAAGTGTTCATGTTTTCATCAAAATCTCTTGAGTTCCTTGGTACCCCCAAGTACATCAAGTTTTATCAAAGTCTCTTGTGCTCCTTGGAAACCCCAAGTGCATCAAGTCTTTAAAAGTTTTCTTTTAGAAATTAGAATGTCGAGATCTCCCCTATCTTCAAACTTTAGTTGCTCAGTATTGTCCATAACCGGGGACACGGCTAAGTACTTAGATTTTATTATCTTCTTCAGAAGGAGTACACTTTACCCACATGTCACAATCCCATCCTTTTGCCACCAGTGGCCACTGGATTAGTGCTCACCAAGATGGAGTACTAGCAGATTGAGAATGTGACGAAGTCTTTCCAAAGAGTCCTCCCATGCACCATTGATAGCTTGTCTTCAAGTACCCATGTAGGATTCCAGGTCCTCATGTCCAGTATCCTGAAGTCAATGCATGGGTCTTCCCAATGTAGTTGACTAAGCCAGAGCCATAATAGCATGTGGTTGCACACGAAAGCCACAATTGGAGAAACATGTTCAATCTCTAAGTTTCCTAGGTGGTTTCCTTTGGAGCACAACACAAAGAGATTGCCATAAACATGGTTCCTTTTGTTTCCACCTTCTCCAATACTCAAAGTATCCTTGACCACCCAGGTGGTTCATTGAGTCCTTGTTTTATTATATAAAAACACAAGTCCTTTTCTCAACTTCATAAAATCTCAACATGTATCTCTTTTCAAAATATAGCATGGCTAAGCATGTAACAACTACATTGTTTTCACTAAGGAATAGATAGGGAATCCTATTAGGATTTAGCATAGCATAAGTATAGAAATTCTTTTCATGCATGTTTCAAAATCCACTAAGTATAATGAAAATAGTAGGACTTTAGATGATATTGTCACTTGCCTTTTTGGTAGGGAATGATGGTTTACTCCTTGATCTTGCTAGTCTCACACTTTTCTAACTTCACTATAATCAATCAAGCAAACACAATATCAACTAGCATTCCAAACCAATAATCAATCAAACATTTCACACACACAAAACAATGGGATCTAAGTTATGCATGCAAGCATGCAAGGAGTGGTTCTATTTGTAAAGATGGTCTCCACTAGATTTCTAAACTTTGTAAGGTCCAAATTGGTCATTTTCCAAAGTGTCAAAGTCATTTGCAAAAGGGTTTTGTTCATAAACCATTTTAAAATCCATTCATTATTTTATGTGGTGGAAAATATTTTATCAAAGCAACAACTTTAGGTTGTTCACCAAATAAGTTGTTGTTTCTCAAAACTTGGTGTTTAGGGTCAATAGGTTTGATCCAAACATTTTCCCAAAGTTTTCTTTATAAAAACATTTTCATACCCAAAATCTTTATTTTCATTTGGCTAGAAATGGGCTAAATAAATTAGTCCATACCAAATACATTTTCAAAACCATGGGTTGGTTCCTAGGGTCAGTAAGTTCACAACAAACCAATTTGCCAAGGTTTCAACCTCAAAAACATTTTTGAATCATTTTTCTAATCTAAACAAGCATTCAAATGTTTCTGCAAAAACAAACAATCTAACAGTTACTATTTACTAAACCAATGGCATGGTTGGCTAGGGCTTGTTCCACTGATTCCAATGATATCAAATTTGTGAATTTTGGACGTGTGGATCAAAAGTTACAGGGTTTTCAAAATCATACCTAAAACAGATTTCAAACTTCTATTTTAAATAAGAACAGGCCACGCGTCACAACGTTACTGGCTGGTACCGGTTTGGCCGGATCGGCTCTGTGGCACGTTGGATCTAAATAGATCGTGCGGCACAGGACGCGTACCCTTTCGAAGTTAAGTGACCTAATCTTATTCGTTCGATCTAGATCCTACGGTGCTAGCATGCTTGACCAAAAGTGAGCGGCGCCAACGGTGGCTAGCGGCGGTGTACGGCCAGGCGGTGGCGGCGCCGGCGAAACAGGAAGCGAGGGAGGATGGGAAGGTGCTCACCGAGATCGCAGGAGGCTGGGGAAGCTCAACGTGTGGTCGACGAGGCAGGGGGCGCACGAGAACGGTGGCGATTGCTCGTCAGAGACGTCGTCGACGTCGGGTGGTTCTGTTTGCGGTCGGAAGAGATGATGTCGATCACAAGATGTCAAACAGAGGGTGTGGTCAGGTGCGTAAGACCAAGGCGAAGATGCTCGCATGATCTAGAAGCAGAGGGGCGGTCGGATTTCACCTGGGGAACTCGCCGGAGTAGGAGACAGACGTGGCGGTGTCAGAGCTTGTCGAAGGTGACGCTCTGGGGCGCCCGCGGTCGAACAAAGAGCACAGGGAGAATCGTCTGGGGGTGGTGAGTCTGCTCGTGTGCTCGGGGAGGCTCGGCCGGAATTGGAGGTGGAAGCTCGTCGGACCGAGGGTGGTGTGGCGAGAAATGGGGCAGCCTGGGGGCGTGTCGAGGTGGGGCGACAAAGGGGAAAGGAGGAGGAGACGCTGGCGATTTATCGTGCGTGGTCGTAGCGCGGTTTAAGGCACGACATTATGGCGAATTGAAGCCGCGACATCAACGGCAGAAACGGCCGGCGTGGTCGTCGCGAGGAAGAAGAGGAGTGAGCTGGTTGCGTGGGTCCCTGCTGTCAGCGAGGAATGAGAGGGAGAAGAGGGTCCACTTGTCAGCTTCTCTGTGGGTTCAAAATCGAGTGCGAATCGTTTTCCTTCGGGGTAAAGAAAGCTGGGCTAGTACTGGGCCTTGTGGGCTTTGTCGACTGGGCTGGTCCAGATTCTATTTTTTTCTGTCTAAAACCTTTTTATTTTCTATTTCTAATTTCTGTTTTGAAATTCAAACAACCAAACAACAAATCAAACAAACAAAAGAAATCAAACAGTCATCAAACTTTTCATTTGAATTTGTTTCTGTTTAACACATAAACCAAAGTCCAAAATGAAATAATAGTTTTTTTTTATTTTAGGGTCCATTATTAATTAAATAAATAGACCTTTGTTATTAAATCAAATAGGATTTGTTTTATTTAAATACTCCTTTTGAAAACTAAATATTTTCAAAACCAAATCAGTAGGTTTTACTTGGGAATATAAAATACTTGGAAAACTTATTTTAAATAAATAAATAAGTTTTGATGTTTTGGAAATAGTAAAACCTTTATTAATAAAACTTGGATATTAAATCCTTATTAATATATTTTAAATAAACCTTTACTATTTTTATCAAAAGAAAATGTTTTTTTCAAAAGCTTGGCCAAGGTTTAATTTGGCTCTATGGAATAATCTTTAATTATAAAACTTCTATTTCGTTTGAAAACCAAATCCTTTTATTTAAAAGATCCAAAATAGTAATTCTAAAATAATTTATTTTCCTTTATTAAATGTTTATCTTTTTAAATCCCTTTAGGATTTATTTGATCCAAATTGGTTTGAAGGTTTCCATTTGGATTCAAAAAGTTTCTTATCACTCTGAAAATCAAACAAAGTTTTATTTTATTCATTTATTTTTCACATTACAAGATTTGGAAAATCTTGGGATGTGACACTATTAGTGTCAGCCTGAATGATAAATAGGAAAGCGAGCTCGTCGGCTTTGAAAGGATCATATGGGAACCTAGAAGGGGTGGTTGTGGTGGGGGGGTGAATAGGTGCTACTTCAAACTTTACTCTATTTCAAGTTAGGGTTTGACACAAAAGGTAAATTCTCTAGATTATGCAACTATGTTGAATTTACCTATATGTCAACCTAGCACAACCACTAAGCAAGAAAAAGATAAGTAAAGTGCGGTAAAGGATAGAATTAACCAAACTAGACCACGCGGAGACACAAGTATTTGTTTCCCGGAGTTCCTTCCTTTTGAGGGGAAGTACGTCTGCATTTGGAGAGGGTGTGGTTTCAAACCACCAACGCCACGAGAGGCCTCCCTTGTTCTCTGATGAACATCACCCCAATGGGTTCGATTCAGCTCTTCCACTTATATCAGCAATCTTCGAGGCGGAAACCAACAACTTTACAACAAGTTCGAGGCACACATCCACAACTAAATTGGAGGCTCCCGAATACAAGCAAGCTGTCACACAATCAAATACAAGCTTGTAGGAACCAAATCAAGAGCTAGGGTTTCCAATGAAACACTAGATCAAGGGGCCCTCAAGTTAATGAGGGCGAAATGAAGATCTCTTTCGGTGAACCTATAGATCAAGGCCTCCTCCTTCGATTCTCCAAAGATCAATGACTTTGGATGGTTGGATGAAGATATCTTGGTTATTTGGTGGCTCAAATGGAGGTGGTGTTCTTGACTGGAACGATACCCATCCAAAGGTAGAAGAATGGGCCCTTTTATAGGCCCCCTAAAATTGTAGCCGTTGGAGGTCACTTAACCCGGATAGTCCGGCAGAAATGGCCTGAACAATCCGGCCTGATCGGACACTCTGGCAAAAACCTGCCGGTCACTCTGGCCTGAAATTTTTTCTGTCCAGTGTCCGTGCAGTGTACGAACTGGGTCCCCGTATGACTCAGGCACCACACAAAATTCCAAGGCCAGACACTCCAGCCCGTACTAGACGGGCACTCCGGCCAGGCAAAGTTTCCAGGCAGTGTCTGGGCGGTGTCCGAACTGGGTTCCCGTATGACTCAGGTGCCTCGACAAATCCTAGGGCCAAACACTCTGGCATAAACCAATCGGACACTACGGCCTAGCCGGATTCTCTAGCCGATCTCAGCCGGACACTCCGTCCCACATGCTTCCTCGTGATTAATAGATACTTGGGGAACTCTTTTCCCTTAGTGAGCCATAACATTATTCAGCTGCAACTATAGATGTATCCTGAAACATTTAACAGCTGATTAAACCTGTCCAAGTGTTGTCAACAAACATCAAAATAAGTGTGAAGGGCATAATTTCCCTTTCAATCTCCCCCTTTTTGGTGTTTGATGACAACCCAAGGATTTTCAAAGAAGATATACAATAAGTAAATGATCAGTGCATCAAATGGTTTACAAAATATAGGAGAGCTCCCCCTAGACATGTGACCATTTTATAATATGATTTTGAATGCAAGATCACACAATCCTAGGATCAACACCCTTACTATATATTGTAACCACACCAAGATAAGACATGATAAATAACATAGATACCAGAAAAATAAGCTAAGCACAACATAGTCTCCAATGAAACCGGGTACACATGTCTTAGCAGACACACACAACGGAGTTCAACACAACATAATTCACAATCAAATAATATAAATACATGAAGCTTCAAAGAGGCAAATCGAAATAACGTGAAACTCGTGTACCCATGCAAATCCTTGGTAGCAACCTAATAAGGGGGCTACTCCTCCCCCTTTGGCATCAAGACGCCAAAAAAGGGAAAAGAGCACTACAAAATCATCCCAAACCAACGCTAGCCACGAAAGTCATTGTCGGCGACATCCTCATCGTCATCCTCATCCTCATCGGTGTCCTCATCTCATCCTCATCACCGTCCTCATCATCATAATCATCCTGAGTCAAACTCTGGACATGAGGGCGAGAATAGGAAGACACATCCTCAAACATGGACTAGTCCACACGTCCCTGACTCTAGTGACCATAGGAGAGAGTGCCATCTGATGCCTGTTGCTGTGAGGGTTCAACATCCATGGGCTGGTTGATTCTCTTGAGTTCCTTCACGACAACCCTGTTGGCCTTGTATGCGTCATACTGTCCATGGAGAATGTCAATGTTCTGGCATAGGAGCAACTTCTTCCACCAGGAGGCCTTCTTCACCTTCTTGTGCACTTCCTCTTTAGAGTTGTTAAAGCAAAACACGTTACTAGCATGCTTCATGCGAGGGCCATGGGTGTTAACTTCCTGCACCTCCTCAGACTCATCATCATTGTCAATATCAGCTGCATCCACATCATCATCCTAAAAAATGTCCTGATCTAGGGGATAGCCACAAGGAGCCTTGGAGGAAGGGGAATCCCTTTTCTGAAGCTTGGCACCAAGGTATGGGACAAGCTCATTGTATAGCAAGGGGGTTGCTGGAGTATGGGCAGCAATGAGCTTCATCACATAAGGAGCAAATCGAGGACACTTCTTATTGGTAATGCACTTGTACAAGTCCTGATAGATAAAGTCAATGACATCAATAGCACCACCTGGATGGTTTGGGCCATGGGTATACACTGAGTGAGCATGAGCCATAAGATTGATTTATGCGCCTCTCATATCATCCTTGTTTCCCACCTTGGGAGTGAGAGTGTGGCGGAACATGCGAAGCAGAATGTTTTAGATGAGCTTGATATTGGTAGTTTGGCTAACCACATGTAGGGGTCCCAACCTGAAAAGGTAGAGTCCTCCTGTGTTTACAATGCTAGTCCCTGGATCAATAGCTAGCATCCACAGTTAAGATGTAATATCAAGATACAAAGGTCATTACATAACTTTATAACCAGGAATAACATAAATTTTATTACATCATACATAGCTCATTTGGCTATTACATTACATTGCAGCGGAATAAATATAGTCATGGGTCCTTCATCTTCATAGTACCACAGGCACAAGTTGGTTGTAGGCTTCATAGTCCTAGTCAATCAAACAATCTTCATTTAAAAAAACAATCAACCTGCAACATTACAACTTACATCCACAAGGGTCAATACATTTGAATTGTATTGGCAAGTTTCACTTCTATGTGTGTATGAGTGGATCCTACCAATACATGCATATTTGGCTAAGTAGAGTTTAAGGCTTATTTGCATAAAGCAATATTTATCCTATCTTTTCAAAATGGTTTTGGTCTTTTGTCAAATCTCATCTCCAAGATCCTTGAACTCCTTGGTAGAAACTCAAGTGTTCAAGTCCTTGTCAAAATCCTTTGAGCACCTTGGTAACCCCATGTGCAGCAAGTTTTATCAAATCCTCATGAGTTCCTTGGTACCCCAAGTACATCATGCTCTTGTGCATCTTGGTAACCCCAAGTGCAACAAGCTTTACCAAATCTCTTTGAATTCCTTGGTACCCCAAGTGCATCAAGTTTTATATTAGAAGTTGGAATGTCGAGATCTCCCATAGTTCAAACTTTAGTTGCTCAGATTGTCCGTGAACCGGGACACGGCTAAGTACTTAGATTTTTATTAACTGCAGGAGTACACTTTACCCACATGACACAATCCCATCTTGTTGCCACCAAAGGGCTCTTGGATTAGTGCTCACCAAGATGGAGTACTGGCAGACTGAGAATGTGACGAAGTCTTTCCAAGAGGTCCTCCCATACATCATTGCTAGCTTGTCTTCAGCCCCCATGAAGCATTCCAGATCCCCATGTCCGGTAACTAAAGACAATGTATGGGTCTTCCTAATGTAGTTGACTAATCCAGAGCCATAATAGCATGTGGTTGTACACGAAAGCCACAATTGGAGAAACATGTTCAATCTCTAAGTTTCCTAGGTGGTTTTCATTTGGAGCACAACACAAAGTGATTGCCATAGACATGGTTCCCTTTTGTTGCCACCTTCTCCAAAACATAAAGTGTCCACCACCTAGGTGGTTCATTGAGTCCTTGTTTTATTATGTAAAACACAAGTCCTTTTCTCATCCTTTGTAAAATCTCAACATGTAACTCTTTTCAAAACATAGCATGGCTAAGCATGTACAACTTCAATATTTTTACTAAGGAGTGTATAGGGAATCCTACTAGGATTAGCATAGCATAAGTATAAAACATTTTCATGCATGTTTACAAGATCCACTAGTATAATGAAAATAGTAGGTCTTTTGTATGATAGTGTAACTTGCCTTTTTGTTAGGGAATGATAGTCACTCCTTGATCTTGCTAGTATCACACTTTGCTAATTTCACTACAATCAAACAAGCATAGTATCAAGTAGCATTCCAAACCAACATTCAATCAATATTTCACATACACAAAGCAATGGATCCTAAGTAAAAGAGGGTTCTGTGGCAAGGTTGGTCTCTACTAGGTTTATAAACTTTTTAAGGTCCACCTTGGTCTTTTACCAAAATGGCAAAGTCATTTGTTAGAGGGTTTTGCTCCAAGTCTATTTTAAAATCCATTCAACATTTTATGTGGTGAAATTATTCCTTTCAAAACAAAACTTTATGTTTTCACCAAGTGAGTTGCCCTTGGCAAGGCTTGGTGTTTTGGGTCAGTAAGTTTGATCCATAACATTTTCCTAAAGTTTTCCTTGCAAAACATTTCCATAATAAAATTAATGAGTTTTATTTGGCTAGAAAATGACTAAGTTAATTAATTCAACTTAAATTTCACAAAAATCATTTTTAACACTATGGGTTGGTTCCTAGGGTCAGTAAGGTCACACAAATCCATTTTGCTAAAGATTTAATCCTAAAACCAGTTTTAAACAATTTTTATACTCTATACAAGTACACAAATGTTTCTGTAATTTCAAACAAGCTAACAGATACTATTTTCAAAACTAAGGCCATGGTTAGCTAGGGCTTGTTCTCCTGATTTCATTGATATAAAATTTGTCAAATTTGGACGTGTGGATCAAAAGTTATAAGGTTTTGAAAATCCTATCTAAATCAGATTTCAAATCTGTTTTTAAATCGAACAGGTGACACGCGGCGTGTTCTTACTGGTCGATACCGGTTCGTCTGGATCGCGTGATGCTGGGCGTTAGATATAAATAAATCGTGCGGCTCTGGTGGTGTACCCTTTCGCGTTTAAGTGATCCTATCCTATTCGTCCGATCTGAATCGAACGGCTGATGGGTGCTCGACCATTGTCGGGCGGCGCTGCGACAATTGGCGGCGGAGAATCTGCTTCCGCAAGCGGCGATATAGTAAGCGAAGAAGAGGGGGAGTGTGCTCACCGGGTTCGCTGACGCTCGCTGATGCTCAACGTGGTACGGGTTGGTGAAGGCGCCGGGTCGAGCTTGATTGCTCGCCGGAGTTGAAGACAACGTCGGGCGGCTCTGTCTAAGGTCGAAGTCGACGTTGCAGATCATGCGGAGGCAAACAGAGGGCGTAGTTAGGTACGCAAGACCAAGGCGAATACGTTGGTGTGATCGGAAAGACGCGGGGCGGTCAGTGCTTACCGAGGAAGATCGTCGGAGAGGTTGTGGACACGGCGGCGTTCGGAAATTTGTCGTAGCCGAGGCTCTGGGGCGCCCGCGGTTAAATGGGTGGTACGGGGAGGAAGGTCTGGGAGTGGGGAAGCTGTCAGGGTGCTCGGGGAGGCTCGGGGTGGTGTGTGCTGGTCGGATTTTGGCGAGGAAGGTCGTCGGGTAGCAATTGGTGCGGCCTGAGGCGAGAGGGAGGCGGTGTCTGGGAAAAGCGGAGAGGAGTGAGGCGATTAAAAGGCGTGGTCGCGGCGAGGTTTAATGCACGGATTAACAGATTGATTGAGCTATCAACGGAAGAAACGGCAGCGTGAGTGAGGGAGAAGGGTCGGGGAAGAAGAAGGAGGCTGCGTGGGGTCTACTGGCGGTGGAAGAAAAAGAAGAGGGGTCCACAGCCTCGGGCGTGTTTCTATTGCGGTGCAGAAAACGGTTCGGGAGAGGAGGTGGGCTAGATGGGCTGGATATGGGCCTGTCGACTGGGCTGCTTTGTTTCATCTTTTTTTTATACTGAATGCTTTTTCCTTTTTCTATTTTGAATTTCTGTTTTGAATTTCAATCAACTTATTCAATCATTCAAACAATTCAAACATTCTTTAAACTTTGCATTGTGTTTTTGGTTCTGTTTAGTAGTATAAACCAACTTCCAAAATAGAATAATATTTTAAATCTTTTAGGTTCCATTTATTAATTAAATAAATTGGTCCATGGTTTTATTAATTAAACAAGGTTTGGTTTATTTGATAAAATCTTCATTTGAACTCCAAACGCTTTCAAAACCCAATTAGTAGGTTTTATTTGGAAATAAAGAATATTTGGAAAACTTGTTTTAAAACAAAATAACATTTTATTTTTAGGGTCCATTATTAATTAAATATAATAGACTTTCATTATTATTTCAAATAAGATTTAGTTTATTTGAGATATTTATTTTGGATCTAAATTAAAGTCAAAACACTTTAGTAGATTTTATTAGAGAATATAAAATACTTGGAAAACCTATTTAAAATAATTTAATAAGTTTTGATGTTTTAATTAAAATGGTAAAAACCTTTTATTTGAATAAAATTTGATATTACTTCCTTATTACTTTATTTTAAATAAACCTTTGTTATTTTATTCAGAACTAAATGTTTTAATTTCCAAAGTTTAGTCAAAGTTTAATTTGGCTTTATTAAATAATCCTTATTTGTAAAACTTCTATTTCATTTGTTAACAATTCTTTTCATTTAAGAGTTTCAAAATAGTATTTTCATTATTTTTATTTTATTTTAATAAAAGTTTATCATCTTAAATCTCTTTTGGTTTTATTTAATTCAAATGGGTTTGAGGTTCCAATTGAATTCAAAAAGTTTCTTCTAGCTCTGAAATTTAAACAAAGTTTTATTTTATTCATTTATTTTCGCATTACAAGATTTGGAAAATCTTGGGATGTGACAGGCTACCACCCTTAAAATAAATCTCGTCCCGAGATTTGGGAAGGCTAGGGTTACAAGCAAGTTCAAAGCAACTAGGGTACTACCACCCTTAAAATTTTCAAACAAAATTACATATTGGCCTTCTTGGGTTACGAAAAATTTCTCATTGCAAACATTTGTATGGTTCCTTGGTTTCCATATTTGACTCATGGGCCAAGATTGAGCTTCTCCATAGGCTTGTTCAACTTGTTCTTCATCCTTTCTACGGATTTGCTTGCATAGTGTCACAGGTTCTTCAGATTGAAGCAATGAATGTCATTGAGTTCTTTACGTGGCTCTTGCGGGCAAGTTGCTACATAATGACCTGGTTCATTACAGTTGTTGCACCACACTTGGTCAATCCCTTTATTCTTCTTGTTCTCTGGGCATCCACTAGAGTAGTGTCCCATTTCTTTACATTTACGACATTGTGCAAGGCTCATGTCTTGCTTGGGCTTCTTGATTTTCCTTGATCCTTTGAATTGGGTTGTCTTGTTTGGAGGTAGGAATGGTCCTTTTCCTTTGGTAGACTTGGATCCTTCTTGTTTCCTTTGTTCTACCATGGCATAGATGGGACATAGGCCAGGAGTATGATCACTTCCTTCACAATGGTAGCAAGTAGCTTCAGAGGTGGGGCATTGTCCAACAGGATGGTCTTCATCACAATTGGGGCATTGTCCTTCATGCTCTGTGGAAGTATGATCCTTGTCTCCACAAATGATGCAAGCTGGGGCTCCATCAAGAACAACATTTCTGTCATCCTTGCTATAATACTCTCTTCTAGGATAGCTTTCTTCCATGCTATTCATTTGAATAGTCACCTTAAGCATTAGTTGGGATTGTTCCTCCAAAAACTTTTGCAGTGCTGGATCTTTATCACTATTGTTGGCTAGGAATTGTGCTGTCAGTTGGTTCAGCTGATGTTGGGTTGCTATGAGCTCTCCCAGGCTGTCAGCTGGGTCGGTGTTGATGTCATCAACCTTGGAGTCCTTTGGAGTAGTCATCTGTTTGGGTTGAAGGAAGATTAGAATGGGGAAGTCATTTCTAAGTAAATATTTCTAATCACACACATCACAATTCACACACGCAATGTGCATGCACTCACAAAACAAACATTCACAATCAACTTTTGCACTCAAACAACAAGGTTCAAGCACATACTTAGGCAACAAAATATTTTTGTTACATCACATAAGTTGATGTGTTTTGTCTTAACTAAATTATGGTGGTCCATCTATATGGTTCACTTATCATCTTTCCATCCTTCTTGGTTGATCCTTCTTGCATGAGATCATAGTTTCCTTTGGAAAAACTTTTGGTCACAATACTTCAAAGTTGTTGATGGTTCCTTCTTATTTTGCATTCCCTCAGTCTCCAATTCCTAAGTAAGATTTTCTTGTCTCACTTGTGGTCCTTAGTAGTTTCCATGTTGGAAGTCCTTGGTGAAGAAGCTGAAGATGTTGAAGTCATTAGAGTTGAAGAAGTTGAATAAGTCCTTTGCACATAGTGTAGTCTTTGGTCATGTGGTAGGTTTTCTCATCAAGTTGAAGTAGAAAAGATGTAGAGTTGAAACCAAAATGGTTGAGGAAAGAATTTACAAGTTTGCTTTGTAAATAAGTTTTGGATCAAATTATAACTCCTATTTTCTAAGGGTTTTTGTCCAATCCTAGGGTTTACAATTCCTACAGGCAACACATTGCTCTGATACCATCTGTAGGGGTCCCAACCTGATAAGGTAGATTCCTCCTGTGTTTACAATGCTAGTCCCTGGATCAATAGCTAGCATCCACAGTTAAGATATAATATCAAGATACAAAGGTCATTACATAACTTTATAACCAGGAATAACATAAATTTTATTACATCATACATAGCTCATTTGGCTATTACATTACATTGCAGCGGAATAAATATAGTCATGGGTCCTTCATCTTCATAGTGCCACAGGCAGAAGTTGGTTGTAGGCTTTGTAGTCCTAGTCAATCAAACAATCTTCATTTAAAAACAATCAACCTGCAACATTACAAGTTACAGCCACAAGGGTCAATACATTTGAATTGTATTGGCAAGTTTCACTTCTATGTGTGTATGAGTGGATCCTACCAATACATGCATATTTGGCTAAGTAGAGTTTAAGGCTTATTTGCATAAAGCAATATTTATCCTATCTTTTCAAAGTGGTTTTGGTCTTTTGTCAAATCTCATCTCCAAGATCCTTGAACTCCTTGGTAGAAACTCAAGTGTTCAAGTCCTTGTCAAAATCCTTTGAGCACCTTGGTAATCCCATGTGCAGCAAGTTTTATCAAATCCTCATGAGTTCCTTGGTACCCCCAAGTACATCATGCTCTTGTGCATCTTGGTAACCCCAAGTGCAACAAGCTTTACCAAATCTCTTTGAATTCCTTGGTACCCCCAAGTGCATCAAGTTTTATATTAGAAGTTGGAATGTCGAGATCTCCCATAGTTCAAACTTTAGTTGCTCAGTATTGTCCGGAACCGGGGACACGGCTAAGTACTTAGATTTTTATTAACTTCTGCAGAAGGAGTACACTTTACCCACATGACACAATCCCATCTTGTTGCCACCAGGCCTCTTGGATTAGTGCTCACCAAGATGGAATCTTGGCGGACGAGAATGTGACGAAGTCTTTCGAGAGGTCCTCCCATACATCATTGCTAGCTTGTCTTCAGCCCCCATGAAGCATTCAGATCCCCATGTCCGGTAACTAAAGACAATGTATGGGTCTTCCTAATGTAGTTGACTAAGCCAGAGCCATAATAGCATGTGGTTGTACACGAAAGCCACAATTGGAGAAACATGTTCAATCTCTAAGTTTCCTAGGTGGTTTTCATTTGGAGCACAACACAAAGTGATTGCCATAGACATGGTTCCCTTTTGTTGCCACCTTCTCCAAAACATAAAGTGTCCACCACCTAGGTGGTTCATTGAGTCCTTGTTTTATTATGTAAAACACAAGTCCTTTTCTCATCCTTTGTAAAATCTCAACATGTAACTCTTTTCAAAACATATCATGGCTAAGCATGTACAACTTCAATATTTTTACTAAGGAGTGTATAGGGAATCCTACTAGGATTAGCATAGCATAAGTATAAAACATTTTCATGCATGTTTACAAGATCCACTAGTATAATGAAAATAGTAGGTCTTTTGTATGATAGTGTAACTTGCCTTTTTGTTAGGGAATGATAGTCACTCCTTGATCTTGCTAGTCTCACACTTTGCTAATTTCACTACAATCAAACAAGCATAGTATCAAGTAGCATTCCAAACCAACATTCAATCAATATTTCACATACACAAAGCAATGGATCCTAAGTAAAAAAGGGTTCTGTGGCAAGGTTGGTCTCTACTAGGTTTATAAACTTTGTAAGGTCCACCTTGGTCTTTTACCAAAATGGCAAAGTCATTTGTTAGAGGGTTTTGCTCAAAGTCTATTTTAAAATCCATTCAACATTTTATGTGGTGAAATTATTCCTTTCAAAACAAAACTTTATGTTTTTCACCAAGTGAGTTGCCCTTGGCAAGGCTTGGTGTTTTGGGTCAGTAAGTTTGATCCATAACATTTTCCTAAAGTTTTCCTTGCAAAACATTTCCATAATAAAATTAATGAGTTTTATTTGGCTAGAAAATGACTAAGTTAATTAATTCAACTTAAATTTCACAAAAATCATTTTTAACACTATGGGTTGGTTCCTAGGGTCAGTAAGGTCACACAAATCCATTTTGCTAAATATTTAATCCTAAAACCAGTTTTAAACAATTTTTATACTCTATACAAGTACACAAATGTTTCTGTAATTTCAAACAAGCTAACAGATACTATTTTCAAAACTAAGGCCATGGTTAGCTAGGGCTTGTTCTCCTGATTTCATTGATATAAAATTTGTCAAATTTGGACGTGTGGATCAAAAGTTATAAGGTTTTGAAAATCCTATCTAAATCAGATTTCAAATCTGTTTTTAAATCGAACAGGTGACACGCGGCGTGTTCTTACTGGTCGATACCGGTTCGTCTGGATCGCGTGATGCTGGGCGTTAGATCAAAATAAATCGTGCGGCTCTGGTGGTGTACCCTTTTGCGTTTAAGTGATCCTATCCTATTAAATCGATCTGAATCGAGCGGTGATGGGTGGGTGCTCGACCATTGTCGAGGCGGCTATTTCTTGGCGGTGGCAAATCTTTCATGGCGGGCAGCGATATAGGAAGCGAAGAAGAGGGGGAGTGTGCTCACCGGGTTCTCTGACGCTCGCTGATGCTCAACGTGGTACGGGTTGGTGAAGGGGCGCACTGGGTCGAGCTTGATTGATCGCCGGAGTTGAAGACAACGTCGGGCGGCTCTGTCTAAGGTCGAAGTCGGCGTTGCGAGATCATGCGGAGGCAAGCAGAGGCGTGTTAGGTACGCAAGACCAAAGGCGAATCGTTGGTGTGATCGGAAAAGGCGGTCGGTTCTTCGAGGAAGATCGTCGGAGGTTGTGGACACGCGGCGTTCGGAAATTTGTCGTGCCGAGGCTCAGGGTGCCAGGTTAAATGGGTGGTGCAGGGAGGAAGGTGCAGGAGTGGGAAGCTGTCAGGGTGCTCGGGGAGGCTCGGGGTGGTGTGTGCTGGTCGGATTTTGGCGAGGAAGGTCGTCGGGTAGCAGCGGTGCAGAGAGAAATTGGGGCGGCCTGGAGGCAGAGGGGAGGCGGTGTCTGGGGAAAAACGGAGAAGAGAGTGAGGCGATTAAAAGGCGTGGTCGCGAGGTTTAATGCACGGATTAACGAGATTGATTGAGCTATCAACGGAAGAAAGCAATGAGGTGAGGGAGAAGGTGGCAGGAAGAAGAAGAAGGAGTCTACTGGCGGTGGAAGAAAAGAAGAAGAGGGGTCCACTGTCAGCCTTAGGGTGTGTTTCTATTATTGCGTAAAGCACGGTTCGGGAGAGGAGGTGGGCTAGATGGGCTGGAGCTGGGCACATTTGGATGCTTTGTTTCATCTTTTTTATCTTGAATGCTTTTTCCTTTTCTATTTTGAATTCTGTTTGAATTTCAATCAACTTATTCAATCATTCAAACAATTCAAACATTCTTTAAACTTTGCATTGTGTTTTTGGTTCTGTTTAGTAGTATAAACCAACTTCCAAAATAGAATAATATTTTAAATCTTTTAGGTTCCATTTATTAATTAAATAAATTGGTCCATTGTTTTATTAATTAAACAAGGTTTGGTTTATTTAATAAAATCTTCATTTGAACTCCAAATGCTTTCAAAACCCAATCAGTAGGTTTTATTTGGAAATAAAGAATATTTGGAAAACTTGTTTTAAAACAAAATAACATTTTTTTTAGGGTCCATTATTAATTAAATATAATAGACTTTCATTATTATTTCAAATAAGATTTAGTTTATTTGAGATATTTATTTTGGATCTAAATTAAAGTCAAAACACTTTAGTAGATTTTATTAGAGAATATAAAATACTTGGAAAACCTATTTAAAATAATTTAATAAGTTTTGATGTTTTAATTAAAATGGTAAAAACCTTTTATTTGAATAAAATTTGATATTACTTCCTTATTACTTTATTTTAAATAAACCTTTGTTATTTTATTCAGAACTAAATGTTTTAATTTCCAAAGTTTAGTCAAAGTTTAATTTGGCTTTATTAAATAATCCTTATTTGTAAAACTTCTATTTCATTTGTTAACAATTCTTTTCATTTAAGAGTTTCAAAATAGTATTTTAATTATTTTTATTTTCTTTTAATAAAAGTTTATCATCTTAAATCCCTTTTGGTTTTATTTAATTCAAATGGGTTTGAGGTTCCAATTGAATTCAAAAAGTTTCTTCTAGCTCTGAAATTTAAACAAAGTTTTATTTTATTCATTTATTTTCACATTACAAGATTTGGAAAATCTTGGGATGTGACAGGCTACCACCCTTAAAATAAATCTCGTCCCGAGATTTGGGAAGGCTAGGGTTACAAGCAAGTTCAAAGCAACTAGGGTACTACCACCCTTAAAATTTTCAAACAAAAATTACATATTGGCCTTCTTGGGTTCTGAAGAAAAATTTCTCATTGCAAACATTTGTATGGTTCCTTGGTTTCCTTATTTGACTCATGGGCCAAGATTGAGCTTCTCCATAGGCTTGTTCAACTTGTTCTTCATCCTTTCTGGACAGTTGCTTGCATAGTGTCCTGGGTTCTTGCAGTTGAAGCAATGAATGTCATTGAGTTCTTTACGTGGCTCTTGCGGGCAAGTTGCTACATAATGACCTGGTTCATTACAGTTGTTGCACCACACTTGGTCAATCCCTTTATTCTTCTTGTTCTCTGGGCATCCACTAGAGTAGTGTCCCATTTCTTTACATTTACGACATTGTGCAAGGCTCATGTCTTGCTTGGGCTTCTTGATTTTCCTTGATCCTTTGAATTGGGTTGTCTTGTTTGGAGGTAGGAGTGGTCCTTTTCCTTTGGTAGACTTGGATCCTTCTTGTTTCCTTTGTTCTACCATGGCATAGATGGGACATAGGCCAGGAGTATGATCACTTCCTTCACAAAGGTAGCAAGTAGCTTCAGAGGTGGGGCATTGTCCAACAGGATGGTCTTCATCACAATTGGGGCATTGTCCTTCATGCTCTGTGGAAGTATGATCCTTGTCTCCACAAATGATGCAAGCTGGGGCTCCATCAAGAACAACATTTCTGTCATCCTTGCTATCATACTCTCTTCTAGGATAGCTTTCTTCCATGCTAATCATTTGATTAGTCACCTTAAGCATTAGTTGGGATTGTTCCTCCAAAAACTTTTGCAGTGCTGGATCTTTATCACTATTGTTGGCTAGGAATTGTGCTGTCAGTTGGTTCAGCTGATGTTGGGTTGCTATGAGCTCTCCCAGGCTGTCAGCTGGGTCGGTGTTGATGTCATCAACCTTGGAGTCCTTTGGAGTAGTCATCTATTTGGGTTGAAGGAAGATTAGAATGGGCAAGTCATTTCTAAGGAAATATTTCTAATCACACACATCACAATTCACACACGCAATGTGCATGCACTCACAAAACAAACATTCACAATCAACTTTTGCACTCAAACAACAAGGTTCAAGCACATACTTAGGCAACAAAATATTTTTGTTACATCACATAAGTTGATGTGTTTTGTCTTAACTAAATTATGGTGGTCCATCTATATGGTTCACTTGTGATCTTTCCATCCTTCTTGGTTGATCCTTCTTGCATGAGATCATAGTTTCCTTTGGAAAAACTTTTGGTCACAATACTTCAAAGTTGTTGATGGTTCCTTCTTATTTTGCATTCCCTCAGTCTCCAATTCCTAAGTAATATTTTCTTGTCTCACTTGTGGTCCTTAGTAGTTTCCATGTTGGAAGTCCTTGGTGAAGAAGCTGAAGATGTTGAAGTCATTAGAGTTGAAGAAGTTGAATAAGTCCTTTGCACATAGTGTAGTCTTTGGTCATGTGGTAGGTTTTCTCATCAAGTTGAAGTAGAAAAGATGTAGAGTTGAAACCAAAATGGTTGAGGAAAGAATTTACAAGTTTGCTTTGTAAATAAGTTTTGAATCAAATTATAACTCCTATTTTCTAAGGGTTTTTGTCCAATCCTAGGGTTTACAATTCCTACAGGCAACACATTGCTCTGATACCATCTGTAGGGGTCCCAACCTGATAAGGTAGAGTCCTCCTGTGTTTACAATGCTAGTCCCTGGATCAATAGCTAGCATCCACAGTTAAGATGTAATATCAAGATACAAAGGTCATTACATAACTTTATAACCAGGAATAACATAAATTTTATTACATCATACATAGCTCATTTGGCTATTACATTACATTGCAGCGGAATAAATATAGTCATGGGTCCTTCATCTTCATAGTGCCACAGGCAGAAGTTGGTTGTAGGCTTCGTAGTCCTAGTCAATCAAACAATCTTCATTTAAAAAAACAATCAACCTGCAACATTACAAGTTACAGCCACAAGGGTCAATACATTTGAATTGTATTGGCAAGTTTCACTTCTATGTGTGTATGAGTGGATCCTACCAATACATGCATATTTGGCTAAGTAGAGTTTAAGGCTTATTTGCATAAAGCAATATTTATCCTATCTTTTCAAAATGGTTTTGGTCTTTTGTCAAATCTCATCTCCAAGATCCTTGAACTCCTTGGTAGAAACTCAAGTGTTCAAGTCCTTGTCAAAATCCTTTGAGCACCTTGGTAACCCCATGTGCAGCAAGTTTTATCAAATCCTCATGAGTTCCTTGGTACCCCCAAGTACATCATGCTCTTGTGCATCTTGGTAACCCCAAGTGCAACAAGCTTTACCAAATCTCTTTGAATTCCTTGGTACCCCCAAGTGCATCAAGTTTTATATTAGAAGTTGGAATGTCGAGATCTCCCATAGTTCAAACTTTAGTTGCTCAGTATTGTCCGTAACCGGGGACACGGCTAAGTACTTAGATTTTTATTAACTTCTGCAGAAGGAGTACACTTTACCCACATGACACAATCCCATCTTGTTGCCACCAGTGGCCTACTGGATTAGTGCTCACCAAGATGGAGTCTTGGCGATGAGAATGTGTGAAGTCTTTCAAGAGGTCCTCCATACATCATTGCTAGCTTGTCTTTAGCCCCATGAAGCATTCCAGATCCCCATGTCCGGTAACTAAAGACAATGTATGGGTCTTCCTAATGTAGTTGACTAAGCCAGAGCCATAATAGCATGTGGTTGTACACGAAAGCCACAATTGGAGAAACATGTTCAATCTCTAAGTTTCCTAGATGGTTTTCATTTGGAGCACAACACAAAGTGATTTCCATAGACATGGTTCCCTTTTGTTGCCACCTTCTCCAAAACATAAAGTGTCCACCACCTAGGTGGTTCATTGAGTCCTTGTTTTATTATGTAAAACACAAGTCCTTTTCTCATCCTTTGTAAAATCTCAACATGTAACTCTTTTCAAAACATAGCATGGCTAAGCATGTACAACTTCAATATTTTTACTAAGGAGTGTATAGGGAATCCTACTAGGATTAGCATAGCATAAGTATAAAACATTTTCATGCATGTTTACAAGATCCACTAGTATAATGAAAATAGTAGGTCTTTTGTATGATAGTGTAACTTGCCTTTTTGTTAGGGAATGATAGTCACTCCTTGATCTTGCTAGTCTCACACTTTGCTAATTTCACTACAATCAAACAAGCATAGTATCAAGTAGCATTCCAAACCAACATTCAATCAATATTTCACATACACAAAGAAATGGATCCTAAGTAAAAGAGGGTTCTGTGGCAAGGTTGGTCTCTACTAGGTTTATAAACTTTGTAAGGTCCACCTTGGTCTTTTACCAAAATGGCAAAGTCATTTGTTAGATGGTTTTGCTCAAAGTCTATTTTAAAATCCATTCAACATTTTATGTGGTGAAATTATTCCTTTCAAAACAAAACTTTATGTTTTTCACCAAGTGAGTTGCCCTTGGCAAGGCTTGGTGTTTTAGATAAGTTTGATCCATAACATTTTCCTAAAGTTTTCCTTGCAAAACATTTCCATAATAAAATTAATGAGTTTTATTTGGCTAGAAAATGACTAAGTTAATTAATTCAACTTAAATTTCACAAAAATCATTTTTAACACTATGGGTTGGTTCCTAGGGTCAGTAAGGTCACACAAATCCATTTTGCTAAAGATTTAATCCTAAAACCAGTTTTAAACAATTTTTATACTCTATACAAGTACACAAATGTTTCTGTAATTTCAAACAAGCTAACAAATACTATTTTCAAAACTAAGGCCATGGTTAGCTAGGGCTTGTTCTCCTGATTTCATTGATATAAATTTTTTCAAATTTGGACGTGTGGATCAAAAGTTATAAGGTTTTGAAAATCCTATCTAAATCAGATTTCAAATCTGTTTTTAAATCGAACAGGTGACACGCGGCGTGTTCTTACTGGTCGATACCGGTTCGTCTGGATCGCGTGATGCTGGGCGTTAGATCTAAATAAATCGTGCGGCTCTGGTGGTGTACCCTTTCGCGTTTAAGTGATCCTATCCTATTCGTCCGATCTGAATCGAACGGCTGATGGGTGCTCGACCATTGTCGGGCGGCGCTGCGACGGCTGCTGGCGGCGGCGAATCTGTTTCACGGCGGCGCCGGCGATATAGGAAGCGAAGAAGAGGGGGAGTGTGCTCACCGGGTTCGCTGACGCTCGCTGATGCTCAACGTGGTACGGGTTGGTGAAGGGGCGCACTGGGTCGAGCTTGATTGCTCGCCGGAGTTGAAGACAACGTCGGGCGGCTCTGTCTAAGGTCGAAGTCGACGTTGCAGATCATGCGGAGGCAAACAGAGGGCGTAGTTAGGTACGCAAGACCAAGGCGAATACGTTGGTGTGATCGGAAAGACGCGGGCGGTCGGTACCGAGGAAGATCGTCGGAGAGGTTGTGGACACGGCGGCGTTCGGAAATTTGTCGTAGCCGAGGCTCTGGGGCGCCCGCGGTTAAATGGGTGGTATGGGGAGGAAGGTCTGGGAGTGGGGAAGCTGTCAGGGTGCTCGGGGAGGCTCGGGGTGGTGTGTGCTGGTCGGATTTTGGCGAGGAAGGTCGTCGGGTAGCAGCGGTGCAGAGAGAAATTGGGGCGGAGGCGGAGGAGGCGTGTCTGGGGAAAAACGGAGGAGAGAGTGAGGCGATTAAAAGGGCGTGGTCGCGGCGAGGTTTAATGCACGGATTAACGCAGATTGATTGAGCTATCAACGGGAAGAAACGACAGCGAGGTGAGGGGAGAAGGGGTCGCGCGGGGAAGAAGAAGGAGCTGGCTGCGTGGGGTCTACCTGGCAGTGGAAGAAAAGAAGAAGAGAGGGGTCCACCTGTCAGCCTCAGGGAGTGTTTCTATTGCGGTGCAGAAAACGGTTCGGGAGAGGAGGTGGGCTAGATGGGCTGGAGCTGGGCCTGTCGACTGGGCTGCTTTGTTTCATCTTTTTTTATACTGAATGCTTTTTCCTTTTTCTATTTTGAATTTCTGTTTTGAATGTCAATCAACTTATTCAATCATTCAAACAATTCAAACATTCTTTAAACTTTGCATTGTGTTTTTGGTTCTGTTTAGTAGTATAAACCAACTTCCAAAATAGAATAATATTTTAAATCTTTTAGGTTCCATTTATTAATTAAATAAATTGGTCCATGGTTTTATTAATTAAACAAGGTTTGGTTTATTTGATAAAATCTTCATTTGAACTCCAAATGCTTTCAAAACCCAATCAGTAGGTTTTATTTGGAAATAAAGAATATTTGGAAAACTTGTTTTAAAACAAAATAACATTTTATTTTTAGGGTCCATTATTAATTAAATATAATAGACTTTCATTATTATTTCAAATAAGATTTAGTTTATTTGAGATATTTATTTTGGATCTAAATTAAAGTCAAAACACTTTAGTAGATTTTATTAGAGAATATAAAATACTTGGAAAACCTATTTAAAATAATTTAATAAGTTTTGATGTTTTAATTAAAATGGTAAAAACCTTTTATTTGAATAAAATTTGATATTACTTCCTTATTACTTTATTTTAAATAAACCTTTGTTATTTTATTCAGAACTAAATGTTTTAATTTCCAAAGTTTAGTCAAAGTTTAATTTGGCTTTATTAAATAATCCTTATTTGTAAAACTTCTATTTCATTTGTTAACAATTCTTTTCATTTAAGAGTTTCAAAATAGTATTTTAATTATTTTTATTTTCTTTTAATAAAAGTTTATCATCTTAAATCCCTTTTGGTTTTATTTAATTCAAATGGGTTTGAGGTTCCAATTGAATTCAAAAAGTTTCTTCTAGCTCTGAAATTTAAACAAAGTTTTATTTTATTCATTTATTTTCACATTACAAGATTTGGAAAATCTTGGGATGTGACACCACACCATGCTGAGAGTAAATTGGGGCCAACCTTTTCTTGTCATAGGAATGTCCATGAACATGCATCCTAAAACCACTAGGAGCATTGGATTGAAAGGCAATCCAAGAATCTATGCAAATTGAACCATGCTGGAACGACACCTAGTAGTGCTAGACATCCACCGAAGAGGAATATTCGTAGTGTCCCCAAAGACAACCGTGGCTTAGAACTGCTCGACCAACTCAATATTGTAGTCTTCTCTCGCTTGAAAGATGGTATGAAACCCCATCTTCTCAGTCACCCAGAGAGCATCCTCAAAGTAGTCGTGAGCACGGAGCTTCTCAATATCCAACCACTACATCAGGCATACAGGAGTCCTGAACCCACAAAAGAACTCAAAGTAGAGGAGTAATTGTTCATTCCTCCTGAAGCAATCATTAGTAGAGGTGCGTGGCAGAGAATAGAACTGCTAGACTCTCATCTCCACAAACTCTTCAGTGCCCAAATTTGCCAATGTAGTCAAGGCTTCGAATTTCATGCGCTTGGCTTCATCACTTTTTATTTGCCGGATGTTTTCTTGCTTAGCCACAACACGGTCACATGATGACTGCCTGGCCATAACATGATCCATGTGCACATCTCTCTCTTCATCATATCTGAACTTGTTAGGAAGAGCCTTATGACCAGCCCGAGACTGGCGAGGACGAGAACCACCTGTTAAATCGGAGGAGGGAGGTAGCATATGGGGTAAGCACATTTTTCTAGGAGATACAAACAAATAGCAGTTGGCAAAGTAATACAGGAACCGTTCTGGCTGAAATCCTCGGACTGTCCGAAGGGATCACCCTGGAGACTCCGCCTGGCCCGGACATTCCGGTGCGTATGCGGTGGATATTCTAGCTGGACCAGAGTGTCCGGCCCGTACACGCCAGACATTCTATCTGGAGCCTTGGTTATTCCTCGGGCAGTTCGGGAGGGTTCAAACAGAGACGATCGACATTGCTAGGACTGCTACTAGGACGAGCATTGCACGCATATATGATGGATCCATGGATTTAGGCAAGAAATAGCCCTAAAAAATTCATCTAGGGAAACCCTAGAGATGGAGAAGGAGGCGCACTATACCAGCATCCATGGAGGTCTTCCATGGAGGGGAACGGATCCCAACGGAAAGGGAAGGCAATGGCCGGCGGCCACTGATGGATCCGGGGTGGAGGAGCCCTCCCGGTGGTGCTCCTTGTCGGGGGAAGCAGTTTGAGAGCAAGAGGGAGTGGGGGAGCAGAAGGAGGACTGAACCGTCCACTTCTCCCCGACTCCTTTTACGAGATTGATACTGCTAGACCAGAGTGTTCGAGCGAAACGCGCCAGAGTGTCCGGCCCGGCCGGAATGTCTGTTCTAAATAAAGCGGAGAGTCTGGTCTGGCCGGAGACTCCGGTCGGTTCAGGGAAGACAATCTGGCCCCTTCGACCAGGAAACCCATGGACAAGTATGTCGACAAATGTGTGGCAAGAAGAACATGTTTAAAGGTGAGAGTAGGACTAGGATTTTTAAGATGTACTGTGAAGAACCAAGAAACCGTAAATATCAATAAGATGTCAAATTAAGCTCCAAATGAGACGAACCAAGAAACAACTCTTCAATCAAGAATAGGGTGATGGACGAGGCCACCTTGTAAGAGTTTGTGGCATGACACCACGAAGAATTATCCTTGGGTTCATAGCCACTACTCATCAATGAAGCTCACATATCACAAAATGATATTAAGAGAATTTATTTTCTTAATGTCGACATTATGGGAGGGGGGATAATCCAATGTATTAGTACCGCACTCCCCCTATCTCCATGCATGCATCTAAACACAATAATGGTCAAGACATAAGTAATTATGCAAGGTAATCAAGTCAAGCTTCTTAAATAAATGATATTTAGTTCATTCCACAGATAACAAAATCTTGCTTTATCAAGTGGCTTCATGAATATATTGACAAGTTGGTCTTTGGTTGAAACGTAGGCTAGCTCAATATCTCCACGAGCAACATGATCTCTAATAAAGTGACAGCGGATCTCAATATGTTTTGTCCTTGTGTGATCCACCGGGTTGTAGGCAATCTTGACGGCACTTTCATTGTCACATAGAAGAGGTACTTTGTCACAATGGACACGGAGTGTAACATCCCAATTTCAGCAACCCTGATTAAATGTCCAAAAGGCAAAAATCAGGGGGAACAAAAACATTTTCTTACAATGTGTGCTTACTTGTTTGTTGGTGCTCAATCAATTGCTTCTGTATTTGTTGTGTACTCCTCATCTCAACACTAGTTTACAAAAACTATTTTACAAAAGAGTGTTGGAGATATGCCCAAGAGGCAATAATAAAGTGGTTATTATCATATCTTCATACTTATGATAAATGTTTACATACCATGCTATAATTGTATTAACCGGAAACATTAATACTTGTGTGATTTGTAAATATAAAAGAGTCCCTAGTAAAGCCTCTTGTTAAACTAGCTTGTTGGTTAATATATGATCATGGTTTCTTGATCATGAACATAGAGATGTTATTAACAACAGGTTCATATCATTAGGAGAATGATGTGATGGACATACTCCTATAGATAAGCGTAGCATAAAAGATCAAGTCATTTCAATAGTTCAATTGCTATATGATTTCTGATACATAGTAACCTAATTCCTTCAACCATGAGATCATGCATATCACCTTTACCGGATGGATGCTTTGATGACATCAAACACCACACCGTAACAGGGTGGCTATAAAGGTGGCATTGAGTGTTCGGAAAGTATTGGTTGAGACACATGGATCAAGAGTGGGATTTGTCCATCCATATGACGGATAGATATACTCTGGGCCCTCTCGGTGAAATGTCATCCAATTAGCTTGAAAGCATGTGACTGGCTCACAAGGGATCACATATCAAGGGAACTAGGTATGCAGAGATACCGACGATCAAAACCTCGGATAAGTAAACTATCGTGAGACAAAGGGAAATTGGTATCGTATGTAAGTGGTTCATTCGATCGCAAAGTAATCGTAGAAATATGTGGGAGCCATATGAATTTCCCGATTCCTCTATTGGTTATTGATCAGAGAAGTGTCTCGATCATGTCCGCATAATTCACGAACCGTAGGGAGACACACTTAAGGATTCGATGTTGTTGAGTAGTTATGGAATGATGAGTAAGAGACCGAATGTTGTTCGGAGTCTCGAATGGGATCTGGGATATCACGAGGAGATCCAGAATGGTCCGGAGAATAAGATTCATATAAGGAAAGTCCCGTTTCGGAGTTGGAGAATGGTTCCGGTGTTTTCATCGGGAATGTTCTAGAAGGTTTCGGAATGTCCGGCACTCCGGGGGGGAAGGGGTACATGAATGTGTTATATCAAGTTGGTATCAATGCATTATGTACTTGGTGTCTTCGCTGTCCAAAATAAAGGGTTTATTCAAATCCTAGTTTGAAAAGTCAAACGGCTAGTTTGAAAAGTCAAACGGCAGCTTTTGGAAAGAGGAGAAGGAAATTTGAAACCGAGTTGGGAAGGAGTTCCCTCCTCCAACCGGCGGCCCACCTCCAAGCCGAGTTGGGGAGGGACTCCCCTCCCCTTGGCCGCACCTCCCACCTATAAAGGGAGGGGCAGGGCTGCCCCTCCAAGACACACAAGATCCTCTCCTCTAAACCCTAATTTGGTGCCGCCACCTCCTGCAGCTGCCGCCACCTCCTAGGGCTCCTCTAGCCGCCGACTTGGGCAAACCCCAATCCCTAGCCGCCCAGAACCTCTTCCTCGGTGTGTCTAAACCCTAGATCGTCGAGGCTCTCTCATAGTCCACCATACTCGCTCGGCTTAAGGCCTGCGAGATCTCCCCTCTACTTCCGGTACCACGCCGTTGTGCTGCCGGAATCGCGAGGAGAGTGATACAACCTCCGCTGCCTGCTAGAACAAGGGAGAGGAAGGTCTTCATCGAGTATCGAACGTGTGACCGACTGCGGAAGCGCTGCCGGAACGCAGCGCCGGAAGGATCGTCTGCGCGATCTTGAGATCGGGAGTGTACGACTACATCATCCACGAGAATCTGCTCTCATTAACCGCTTTGGATCTTCGAGGGTTAGTACTCTATTGACTCGTTGCTACAATCTAGTAGATAGATCTTGGCCTGATCATATATTAGATCTTGATTGTGTGTTCATGCGGTAGAATTTTTTTGTTTTTCCATGCTACGAAACCCTACAGTGGTATCATAGCCGTGTCTATATGTAGATCTGTTTGCACGAGTAGAACACAATGGCAATTGTGGGTGTTGATGCTTTTATTGTCGATTGCTTCTTGTGTACTTGCATATTGCGGTATGTTGGGATGAAGCGGCCCGGGCTAACCTTACATGACATCGTTCATGAGACTTGCTCCACGCTTGACATGCAACTTGTATTGCATAAGTGGCTTTGCGGGTGTCTTTTTCTCCTAGCATAGTTAAGATCCAATTTACAACGGGTGATTAACAATACTAGTATCAATGTTGTGGTTCTTGTTCGTAAGTTAGAACGACACTTATTAAAAGCCCCAAACCACGTAAAATATGCAAAGAAAGTAGAGGCGTCTAACTTTGTTTTGCGAGGGTGTCTTGATGATGTGATATGGCCATGATTGTGATTATATATGATGTATGCAATGTTCCTTATTGTAAGTCGGCAACCGGCAGGAGTCATATGGTTGTCTTTAATTTCTGTTAAGACCCGCATGTCTATTCAAAGTAGTTGTAATAGTTGAAGCCGATGGACGACAACCATGGAGAATCATCATTGAACTTGATGCAATGTTGGTGATGATGGAGATCATGTTCGTGCTAGAAGATGGAGATCGGAAGCACAAAGAAGAAAGGCCATATCATATCACATATTATGAATTGCATGTGATGTTAATCCTTTATGCATATTGTATTGCTTAGTAGACGACGGTAGCATTATAAGATGATCCCTCATGCACATGAATTTCAAGTCATAAAGTGTTCACCCTTAGTTAGCACCGTTGCTAAAGCTTGTTGTTTCGAAGCACCACGTGATGATCGGGTGTGTTAGATTCTGCGAGTGTATACAACGTGAGCAAGCCAGATTTGCTCATGCGGAAGCTAAGGTCTGATCTTGACGAGCCTAGCATGTACAGACGTGGTCTCGGAACACGGATCACCGAAAGGTAAAGCATGAGTCATATAGTAGATATGATGAACATGTTGATTGTTCGCCATTGAAGCTATATCAACTCTCGTGATGATCGGTTTTGATATGGTGGATTTGGTTCGTGTGATCACTAAAACAATGTGAGGGATATTGTTTTGAGTGGGAGTTTAACAGCAATATGATTAAAAGTTGAACACTATTTATCATAAATTAACTCAACATGAATTTGCATAATTGTTGTAGTCATTGGCATCCGTTTACCACCTTGCGCTTAGTTTTAATTGAGATGTTAGAACTATAGAATTCTGGTTAGTTACTTTACGAACTGGTATCATATTGTTTTGAAGTGTTAATCTAAAGTTTGAAAGTCCTATTGCAAACTTTCAGTAAGGTCCGGTTACTCCATGAAGTTTAATAATTGGTATTAAATCAAGAGTAACAATTCCAATGTTAGTATATAAGTATCATGTTTGTCTCCATGATTCTTGATATTCAAAGGATTGTCTTAATATCAAGGTTATCTAGGATCTGAAAGAGTTGTTTCAGAAACCATGATGTGTGGAAGATATTGTGATATCTGAAACAAAGTTTTGGTTGCAACATGATAGAGTATAATATGGCAAAGTTCATGTTCTCATATTTTGATGAGAATTTGCAAAGGGTTGGAGACACTTGTTGTCCTAATCCTCCAAAAGGTTTTGGATAGCAACATTATACTCGTAATTCATCGTTATAAGCTAAATTAGCTTGATCATGGACGATTCCATGATAAAGGTGAATATTTGATGTAGGTAAAATGTTTACTACACCAAGAGATTACTAAAGAAAGGAATTTTAAAGAACACCAAACATTTGATGATGGTGATCTACTTCAAAGTGCAAGTCCAAAGACATTGGTATTTAACTATACACGCTTTGGACTATGTGTCATATGTATGACTCCACTATTGATGTTGATAGATTCTTTCAAACAGAAAAGGAAATACTGAAAGAGAATCTCATAAATATATGGAAGAAAACAAAAGACTAGAATTGTTCAGTTTAAGTATATAGATGATATACATGTTATGGCTATATTCTTCGCTTATTAAACAATGTGGTTCTTAAGTATTTAATACTGAATTTGTTGGTGTGAATCGTCATACGACACAACACAATTCATGAACTACAATGGCATAAGTAACTAGCAAAAGAATATGTGATGATGTTCATCGAGAACAAATAAAGGGTTATTGTGTTGATCGTAAAACATCAAAGCTTGCCTTCAAGATTTGTTATATCAGGTATTATGAGAACAAAAGGGTTGTTCAAATAATTGCCGTAATCCATAAAAGATGGATGATTCACAAATCTTGTTGGAGAAATCACATCCATAAAACTAGTGCTAAAAATGTCGAAAGACAAATTTATTGAAAGATCGCTTAGGAAGTGACATCGCCGTTTAAATTATAATGGAAAGAAAACATGAAGAAACTCCATGTGGATGGAATTTTGGAGTCTTTGATTTTTTATCATATGACGCTTGTGAAACTTTCCAAGAGATAATTAAAACTTCGTTCATAGGCCAAAAAGGAACGAATGACTAGCTTATTGGAACTTGTACATATTGTTGTACGAAGTACATTATGTGTAGTCAAGAGCGATGGATTTCAACTTCATATGCTTTCTCCGAAAATTTGAGTGAATATATGAATATTTACTTGATAAGGATGAAGTGTGAAATATTTGAAAAGTTCAAAGACTTTCAAGATGAAATGCAAAATCATTGTAACAAGAATATAAATAGTTTATGATAAGATCATAAAGGAAGATATTTGAGTTACAAGTTTAGCATAATACCTAAGATTTAAGGAATCGTTCCGTGGATTTGCATTTTCCCGAAACACCATAAGAGTATGGAGCATTCGAGATATGTAATTAAACCTTGTTTGACATGGTAAGATCGAAGGTGTAATTCATAAAAATTCCATTGTATTTTAAAGATTAAAAGCTTTTGAGATTACCGTTTTCCACTGAAAAGAGCTCCATCATAATCCGCTGAAATGACACCATCTAAAGTTATGGTTTGGGATTAAACCCAAGTAGTCCTTTCTTAAAACATTGGTATGCTATGCATAAGAAATATGTGTGCAACGAAAGTCGGATGAACCTGTCTTTGTATAATTGTTAAGTATTCCTCCATAAACACCGGAGACAAAAGTGTTTGTTGCTTAGAACGTCAAGTTTCTTTGAGAAGGAATTTTTCATGAAAAGTTAAGTGGGAGGACAATAGAACTTTGATAAGGTTAAAAGAACCTTAGTTATATGATCAAAGTTGTGCAGCGCCGAAAAGTGTTCCGGAGGTAGCAACAATGCTCATGGCTCACGTACCTCAAAGGTTATGGTCACGGAGATCCAAGTTCCTATTGAAACAAGTAGGTCGGGTAAACAATCAAATACCAAGATTTGAGAGTTAAATCATTATTTGACAATAATGATCCGACTACATGCAAATAAGCGATGATGGGCCCTGACTCCGTCTAATGGCTTGAAGCCATAAAATCCGTGATAGTTCCATACACGAAAAATCAAGTTTTGAACTTGAAGGACCCTCAAGAAAGGTGTAAGACCTTACAGTTGTGTTTGGATCTATAAATAAAAAGACATGTATGTTGCACATCTATGAAATAGTCGACATGTTGGGAAAGAGTTCACAACAATGTTCAAAGGTTGACTATGACAAGATCTGATCTTTCATAGCGATATTTAGTCTAGACGGATTAATATAGAAACCACTACATATAATTTTGTTATGTGGTAGTTGAATAAACAAAACAAGTTCTTCTAATAGAATTGTTACCTAGGACATGTGCATAACACGTTCCATAGGGTTTTTTTAATTCAAAGGATGCTAAAAGCATATGCAAACGTCAATGGTTGAAGTAAGCATAGCGGAGTTGGAATCTTCACTATGATGAAACTGTTAAAAGAGTTTAATTTCATCAGAGACAATGAAGATGCTTGCATTTGCAAGAAATTAAGTGGGAGCGCTAAGACATGTTTCTAATACATTATGTGGAAGACATTTTGTTGATTGGAAATGATGTATCTTTTATTAACACAAGATAAGAATTTCATCTCGATGAAAGGCTTAGGCAAAACCCAAATATTTGGCATCAATAGACTCTAATATGGTTGTGACGAAAGTACATAGATGATGTATTGAATGAGTTCAATATAGAAACTACAAGAAAGGTTCTTGTCGCACAGAAAGGATTGAATGAGTTCAATATTGATGATATATTCAAGTGTATTGACACAGGGTAAGTGAAACAAAGACTCAAGTATAGATTGATACTTTATGTATGAAATCACAAAGAATATTCATATCAATCATACTGTGATATGTACAAATCCAGATATGTCCTATGCTCTAAATGTTATGAGCATATACCAGAATGATTCATAAGATGATCATTGGACAATAGTAAGGATATTCTTATGATCTTTTGGAAGAACTAAGAGTATATTATTTGTAGAAGTGACAAATAGATGGTTAGTTCATTGTAAAAGTACTACATTGATACTAGTTTTGTCACAAAATACAAATTAAGTTTATCTCAATCTAAACTAAGGGTGGCACAATATAATGGAAAGTAAGTTCCATAATGGATTTGGATGAGTTCCAAAGTTAAGACATTGTGACAGATACTACAACAAAAGGCTAAGTATATGACTGCTACTATAGCAGCAAAAGAGGGCATTTGTGTCAAGTAGTTTGTTATCAAACTAGGTGTAGTTCACAGTGGGATAATACTATGAAGATATATTGTACGACAATATTATCAACATGTTTTTAACCCCAAAGAACTAAAGGTCACACCAAAGGACCAAATTTGTACGAAGCCATCTCATTAGAGAATGAGTGATGCGTAGAGACGCAAAGACATGCAATTACACACGGACCTGGAAGTGTCAGATCCGGAGATCAGTTGACCACTAGCAATCGTGTACATACAACACTGGAAAGCCATAGGTGTTGAATACACAAAGTTTTGAAACTAGATTATTGACTCTAGTGCAAGTGGGAGACTGTTGGAGATATACCCAAGAGGCAATAATAAAGTGGTTATTATCATATCTTCATACTTATGATAAATGTTTACATACCATGCTATAATTGTATTAACCGGAAACATTAATACTTGTGTGATTTGTAAACATAAAAGAGTCCCTAGTAAAGCCTCTTGTTAAACTAGCTTGTTGGTTAATATATGATCATGGTTTCCTGATCATGAACATAGAGATGTTATTAACAACAGGGTCATATCATTAGGAGAATGATGTGATGGACATACTCCTATAGATAAGCGTAGCATAAAAGATCAAGTCATTTCAATAGTTCAATTGCTATATGCTTTCTGATACATAGTAACCTAATTCCTTCGACCATGAGATCTTGCATATCACCTTCACCGGATGGATGCTTTGATGACATCAAACACCACACCGTAACAGGGTGGCTATAAAGGTGGCATTGAGTGTTCGGAAAGTATTGGTTGAGACACATGGATCAAGAGTGGGATTTGTCCATCCATATGACAGATAGATATACTCTGGGCCCTCTCGGTGAAATGTCATCCAATTAGCTTGCAAGCATGTGACTGGCTCACAAGGGATCACATATCACGGGAACGAGAAAAGAGTACTTATCAATAACGAGGTTGAACTAGGTATGCAGAGATACCGACGATCAAAACCTCGGATAAGTAAACTATCGTGAGACAAAGGGAAATTGGTATCATATGTAAGTGGTTCATTCGATCGCAAAGTAATCGTAGAAATATGTGGGAGCCATATGAATTTCCAGATTCCTCTATTGGTTATTGATCGGAGAAGTGTCTCGATCATGTCCGCATAATTCACGAACCGTAGGGAGACACACTTAAGGATTCGATGTTGTTAAGTAGTTATGGAATGATGAGTAAGAGACCGAATGTTGTTCGGAGTCTCGAATGGGATCCGGGATATCACGAGGAGATCCGGAATGGTCCGAAGAATAAGATTTATATAAGGAAAGTCCCGTTTCGGAGCTGGAGAATGGTTCCGATGTTTTCATCGGGAATGTTCAAGAAGGTTCCGAAATGTCCGGCACTCCGGGGGGGAAGGGGTACATGAATGTGTTATATCAAGTTGGTATCAATGCATTATGTACTTGGTGTCTTCGCTGTCCAAAATAAAGGGTTTATTCAAATCCTAGTTTGAAAAGTCAAACGGCTAGTTTGAAAAGTCAAACGGCAGTTTTTGGAAAGAGGAGAAGGAAGTTTGAAACCGAGTTGGGGAGGAGTTCCCTCCTCCAACCGGTGGCCCACCTACAAGCCGAGTTGGGGAGGGACTCCCCTCCCCTTGGCCGCACCTCCCACCTATAAAGGGAGGGGCAGGGCTGCCCCTCCAAGACACACAAGATCCTCTCCTCTAAACCCTAATTTGGTGCCGCCACCTCCTACAGCTGCCGCCACCTCCTACAGCTGCCGCCACCTCCTAGGGCTCCTCTAGCCGCCGACTTGGGAAAACCCCAAGCCCTAGCCGCCGGCCTAGCACCTCTTACTCGGCGTGTCTAAACCCTAGATCGTCGAGGGCTCTCTCATAGTCCACCATACTCGCTCCGGCTTAAGGCGAAGCCCTGCGAGATCTCCCCTCTACTTCCGGTACCACGCCCGTTGTCTTGTGGAATCGCGAGGAGAGTGCTACAACCTCCGCCACTGCTGGAACAAGGAGAGGAAGGTCTTCATCGAAATGCGAGCATGTGACCGATCGCAGGAGCTCTTTAACGCAGCGCCGGAAGGATCGTCTGCGCGATCTTGAGATCGGGAGTGTACGACTACATCATCCATGAGAATCTGCTCTCGTTAACCGCTTTGGATCTTCGAGGGTTAGTACTCTATTGACTCGTTTCTACAATCTAGTAGATAGATCTTGGAGTGATCATAGATTAGATCTTGATTGTGTGTTCATGCGGTAGAAAATTTTTGTTTTTCCATGCTACGAACCCCTACAAAGAGATGTCTTGGATCATCTTTCATATTCTCAAATGTTCTGGCATTTCAAAACCTGAGCCAAGATGACTTTGACCCCACAAAATACTTTACTAGTTTCTATTGCCAAAACTATGGAGACATAGATATACTATCCTTATGTTTTCAAGACAGAACCTTCAACTACTCTTATCCCTAGGTTTTTCCAAAACCTTATTAAAACCTTTCCATCTAAATCTTGGTAGAGATACCAAGATGGTACTTAACTTACTTCAAAACAAAACCCCTTTCAACATACCCATCCTTACCTCAAGCTAGGCTTGATGGTAACCCTAGTAGTAGTTAGATGAATTGCCTTGATCTACTGTGTGATGAATTGCATTGATCTGCTGATTGCCTTGTTTGCTTAGGAACTAGAGTGAGATAATATAGTAGCTCATCCCTTAGGACCAAATCTAGGCTTGTGATCATAAATATCAAAGCAAGCATCCAAGTCTAGATCTATCCTAAGCCACTAAGCTAACCACCTCCCCTCATGCTCAGATCAATCAAGGATAATCCCTCTGGATGGTTTCTAACTCAGTGGAGACCCAATATAAGCATGAATCTTATCTACTTAGTTAGTACTTCAACCTCATCTCCTTGATCATGAGTTTTGAACCTAGCATCCTCTCATAAGCTTCTACATTTGCACTCTAGTCAAAATCTCCAAAAATGCCAAAATGGCTAAGTCTGGATTCCTTATCTAGATTCAATATTGGGAGCTCTACCTCTCTCAACCTATGTGCATTCTTCAAAATGTACTTGAACCATCTTGTAGTACATCTTTAGTACTACCAAATCCCACTATTTCCCTGGCCTAATCCATTCTATTTACCACTCATCCATGATGGTTTTGTAGTCAAGATAATAATCTTTTCTACAACTCTTATCATCTTGCCTCCTTTGGCAGAAGCTCACATCTATATGCCACCTCCCCTTGAACAACTCTTTGCATGATTGTGATCTACTCATCATGTCCTATCAACCCCCACTTTACTTGTTTCCGTTGGAGATTTGAGCTTCTTAAATCCACCCGGCTTAGGAGGCTACCTGATGTATCTTCTATGGCAGCCTTATTTTCAACAAAGTTTGCCAAATCATCTAGACCACCTCAAATGCAAACAAGCCCAACCTTTGATTCCATGATCATCTATATGAGTTGGTATATCCATCCATATAACCCTTATACCAAGATTAACCCTGAGCTCCCTAATCCAACCCTGTTTGGGTGGCATTAGGATAACTAAACCGTAGATCCTCACCTATCTAGTTTCCATTCTTTTTACCACTTCCCTCCAAAACCAAGGTTGACCTTGACTCCTACATCAAGTGTACATCCTCTACCATGGATATAGGCATCCCCAAATAATTCTCCCATATTATTTGGATTATTAAACTATTTTATTTCCTTTATCAACCAATTCCTCAAAACCCTTGTCTATAAAGGCAAGTTTGCTTTTCTCCAAAACACCTTGCCAACTCAAGGCACATTTGATGCCTATATATCATATCCTATCTTTCCAACTCAAAAATAAATATTTTTGAGATTCTTTATTATTTCGTTTGCCCTTCTTCTTAAATGGCAGAAACAAGAAATAATTTCCCAAAAAATCTTTTCCACTTCAATAAATCCCAATAAAATTCTCCAATGTGCGTTATGGTATTTAGGACCATATCACATCAAAAACCAAGCTTGTCCAATATAAAAATATCATCTAAGCTTCCATAATATAGTTCTGCACTTTTTGAATAAGTGCATTTAAATCGGATTATAATAATTAGAAAAATCCCATTTAAATATAGGAGAGATCATTTGACCTAATCTACCTACCAGTACCATTTCCAAACTTTGTCAAATGCAACTTTTGCAACTTCCTTCACAAACCTCCATTTGATCATTTTTTGCCAAACCAAGGTAATCTTGATTCAAACCAAAGACAATCCATCTAAAATCTTCCCCAGCACTTCTCCACAACATCATCACCCCCCCTCCTGGTCATGTACACTGTAGCTGACCAATGTAGCACCCTTGTCCTTTAGCCCTTGAAACTTGAGAGAGAGAGGCAAATCTTGCAATATCTTTGTAATAAAAGGGTAGGCAGCACGCCACCCCCTTTCTGTCCCCTAGCCCGACCAGAACCCCCTCTCTCACCTCCCCACCGCCCCTATTGCCCAATGGCTGAGCCCTAGCCTCTCCGCAAGCTTCTCCATGAGCTTGTTCCACCATGCACCAATCCCCTTCTAAATAAATAGGCCATAGGCCTTATCCCTTGCCCCGCTCCCTCATTACTCCACCAACCCACTAGAGAGCCTCCCCCAGAGCCCTCCCTCTCCCTCCTTCCCTATCCTCTGGCCGCAAGAGCAAGAAGTCGCCATTTCGGACATTGCTTAGAGCAAGCTCGAAGTCACCTTCTCCCTACCCCCACTCCATGCACGAGCCTTATTCGTGCTCCCCTACCCCTTACCTACCTCTCCCTACTCTTCCCTTCTCTGCAGGACCCCTGGAGCTCGCCACCGTTGTGCTTGGCCGATTGGAGTTTTCCGATGAGGACCATCTCCCCGAGCTCCTCTTACAGTAACCACGCCTCCCCCAACCTTTCTATGTCCCAAGGACCCCCTCTGACCACTCCCCCTTTACCTGCAGACCACCTCGAGCTCATACCGACGAGTTTCCTAAGCCTGCCCTGTTGTGGAGGTGCGCGACCCCGTGCCTGCAGAGAAAACCATGATGCCGCCCGTTTCGGACTGGTCACCTGCCTCCGCCTCACCCTGGACCCTCCCCGCCCCTGGTGAGCACCCTTTGCCTGCCGAGCCCTAGCTATGGTTTCGTCCCTGTTTCCTAGTCGGGAGGAAGAAGACACGCCACCACCGTCCATCGCCCTCTAATCCTACGGCCAAGCGCCTCCCGTACCCCTTCGTCACCGGCAGTCGCTGACGGGATGGCCCCGCCCGTCAGTTTCAATCCCAGATCTCGCGCGCGTGTTGCCGCGAGCCGGGCTAGCCTCCTGGCCCTATGAAACCCATTACCCTCAGATCCGGCCCAGTAGCACCTCGTTCCTTTTCCCTTTTGTCAGACAGTAGCAGTTTGGTTTAAATGTTTTTGAAATTGAAAACCTGCACAAATGGTCTAGATCTAATTTTACAGGGATACCCTATTGTTTTCCCTAACAGGCAGAGCCTTTACCTAACCTAATTAATGTTTAGTTTTAATATGGTAAATCATCTACTAGGATCTGTCTAGATCACAAATTAATATCTAGAGAAAGTTTCACTAATCCAAATGACCTGAAACAAATACGTACGAAAAGGTATGCACCATACCCTTCATGTCCCACTGGCCCCTTGGTCAATTGCTTCCTAGTTTTCCCCTGATAAAAGTATCAAAAATAGAGACTTTCTACCTTTATAAAATTATCTAGGCCAAATAGAATGAGGTTTCGACCTAATTCCAACTCCTAGTGAACACACATACCCATATCTTACATAATATAGCAGGTCATAATTTTATGAGTCTCTGTTGAGTTTTGGTGAATTAAAATCCTCTATGCATGGTTTAATCACTAATAAAAACACTACAGTAGCTTTGCAACTCCAAAAAGGGTGATTCCAACTCCTCTGGATTCAGTCCACAAAATAATACCTAATCACCCAAGGAAATAATTTTTGGAACTACAAAGAAGTTCTGTGAATTATTTCCTAAAACTAGTGTTTTAATCACTATAAAATACATTATAAATCAAGGGAGATTGATAAAATAGTGATTCCACTTTTGTTGGTTTCATTTTATCAATGCCTATCTGATGGTATCATTTTCATACATTGATATCATATAGATCAAATCCTTGGTCAAAAACCCCTCTCTTAGATAGGTCCAAGACTAGAAATCCAAAGGGGTCCTTTCTCCCAATGTCTCCAAATCCTCTCCCAATCCCATCAAATAAAATCTCCAAACATCCTACTGATGTTTATCATGTGTTTATACTTTGCTTGCTGTATGGTTTGATGCTTGTATGCCTTGTAATGATTGGTGTATTGTTTGTTTGCATGTATGCTAGATAACGATGATAGTTGCGATTGTGTGATGCCGAGAAGAAGGAAGGATCAGGTTATTCTTATTATTGCTATTATTGGTATTTTGGTTATCTAACACCGTCAAGGTACATATCGCTGGTCACAGGCAAGCCACCATTCCTGAACTCCTATATTAACCTACTTCTGTTTATCAACTATTTCATATCTCGTTTATAAATTGCATGATCACAGGCATGGTTTGTTTTCAATAAAAGTGCATGAGTAACTTCGATCCTCCAAGTTATGAATGAGTTTCCATTAGGACACCTACCCTTTTACACCTATATTTACCCCTTTAGAGTGAGGCAAAGATGATTAGCATCTTCCCTCTTGGAACCCACGGATTTTCAAAGATAAAACTATTTTGGGTTCTTACCCTACTACAAAGTTTTCAAAATAAAACCCTTGGAAATAGGCATCATTTCTGAGTGGAAGTTTTACTAAAAGGAGATATGAGGTGGATGAAGAGAAAGATAATGAAGAGGAAGATAAGTAAAGGAAAGTTAAGTAAGAGAAAGGAAGGGATGTTCTAAGCCAATGTCCGAAACAATTTATCCGTGCAACCACATTACCCAAGATGCTGGGGTTTAGCTCGTAGTTTGTGATCCTTAGCCGGGGCTATGCGTACTCGCTAAAGGGGAGAAATCCCCTGAAATCCGGGCTATCTATAGGACAAGGCACTGGTGTAACAATTCGGTGTCTCGCGGACGGTATGCTTTTAGGTAGTACGGATTCAAGATTGTCACTATTGCTATCCGCGACTTGCAGAGATAGGGTCGACTGGGAGGAAGGACCGTGGTCGTACCCCATACTCATTCTGAGAGAACAACCTAAAAGGAAAAGCCGCCGTTGCTAGGGATGGACAAATGAAAAGTTTAAGTTTGATTATCTGAGCCCCTGTCTACCGTGTGTAGAAGGCCGTGGTTTTATCTCGGCGGATGTATTGATTCTTGTGGGTAAAGTGCACAAGCTCTGCAGAGTCTAATCTATTTGAATAGCTGTGTCCACGGTCAAGGACGGTTGGAATGGCAAGTGCTAGAAGGACCCTTCGGATAAGTTATGATGAAACAAAGGATGTGATTTGGTCACGAGGAAAGATAAGAACGAGTTTGGTTTTGACCAGTTATGGTCGAAGATGTTTAGAAAGGGTTTTACAATGAAACTGTTTTTGGAATCTTTTTATAAAGGATGTGGAGATGTCCGGATTTTCAAAAAGGAGGCATATTTTCTAAAAACTCTTTTTCAACAAATATATAGAGATGCCAATGCTAGGTCTTTCAAAAACAACTATAGTTTAGATCTAACTCGCCACAGCCATATATGCATTATATTTTTACCTTGTCTCGATGGTTTGCGAGTACATTCAAAGTACTCACCGACATTGTCCCTGGCTATTTACCTGTCCAGATTGCAAATGCTAAGAAGGAACAAAGGAGCTGACGTCTATGCAAACTAGGCTGTCTTCCCAGTCAGTTGCTTGTAGGTTAAGGCACGGGCTCTACGCTGAAGACTTCCGCTACTTGTGATGTAATTGCCAAAATGTCCCCTTTGTAAGTTTTTGTACTCGTTAGTATATGGATGCTGTAATGATACTAGTCGGTTATGCTCACGGCTCACTAATCATGGGAACATGAATTGTATGCATAATAGGTATTCTTGGACCGTAAATCCGGGGTGCCAAGACATGGTATCAGAGCCATCCTGACTGTAAGAGACCTTGGTTAGCATGGACGTTAGACAGGACAACCCCTATTTATGAAAACACCGGTCTTCACAATCTATTTTCTCAAAATATTTTCGAAAGAATTCTTATCTCATCTTCTTTGACTTAAACAATTTGAAAATGGATTACTCTACATCTCATCTACTTCAAAGGTTCCATTTTCAAAAACACGGTCTGAAGTGCAGACTGTGAAGACGGAAAATCCCATGATGAAGAGACCTCAAGACAAGCGAAGCAAAGGATCTACCAACGACGACAGACACTACAAGATCGCCCTACTAACGGAGTCCTTCATCGCCCTAATCAAGTATGGCACCGACGACAAAAGATGGCAAGACAAAAGTTAATACCCCAATAACGTCCGTACTTAGGAGTATTATCCCTAAAGTAGGATTCCCTCTATGGCATGTAGTCACCACCTTAGTACTTATGGTATGCCTTGCTTGTCTATCATGTGCGTGATTGATGTTTGAAATGTTTTGCTTGTCTGCCCGGAACCTTCTAACTCTAAAAAGTTGAACCACCTTGTTGGCGTCTCCCTATGCTAACTCTCGCAACCCCTTAGCCGGAAACCTCTCCTCAGCACGATGGCCACATAAGAAAAACCTCGACAACCTCAGGTAGAGACCTTAGGTGGAAAGACTGTGTCTTTCCACTCAACTTCAACTAAGCGCCCACTCTCTACTTTGAGAGTCGTCTTAAGAAGACCAAGCCATGACGCCATTTAGGAATAACTCTGTACCCGGATAAATCTGCACCTATATGTTTTATCTCACCCCTGAACCAGAAACCCTCCTCTGTTCATATGGAGCCCGTTGAAGAGACATGGCTGAGCGCAGGATATCGCATGATCCTATGGGACTCCCTGGAGCTTTGCGGATACACCCAACATCCCACCTACCGACACCACAAAGGACTGGAAATGGGCTATATCTGGGACAAGTTACCATTCAACCAAAGTATGGAGTACCAGGAGAACCCATTCATGCCACAGGATTCCGCATGCCAACCTCAGTGCTGGCTCTACAAATGGCGGCAAGAGAAGCATTGTTCCGCATTCGGGATGTCCTTCCCGAGATGAGGCAACCCACGACCTTCTTTCTTCCCATTAAAGGAAGTGTGGATTCATCCGGTCAATCCCAAGATCCTCGCCTGACCTACCATGCCTTCCAGCTTCAAGCCCATTATAGCTATGCTGGGAATGAGCTCCTCACCGCAGTTGTTGATGGAATACCACCGCACCCAGATGGAACTTCATCGTGTGCAAGCTATCCTGGATCGCAAAGAAGATCTAGAAGTCCAGCAAACGAATAAAGCCATAATTAAGGACCAAGAATAAGCCTCTGGAACCCGTGTCCTAAAGGGAAGAAAGAAGTGCGTCTCCGCTCTGCAATATCTCAAGAAGTTCAAGCCACCCCAAGATATACAAGCATCCTAAAACCACCTCCCCGAAGACGAAGATAAAGCCAAGGAAGATTCTCCTGGATCGTCCGCCAGCGGCAACTAGCTTAGCATGGTAACCTATGTATTGTCCCAAGACCTGTTTTGTAAAACTCTAAGTGCCTTGTTACCTTGCAGCACAGACCTATTCTGTAACCCTTAAGTACCTCTGACACCGACCGGCTTGAACTCGCTAAATATTTGGATGATATGCAAGTGTGATATCCTTCTTTGCATGTTTTACCCATGACGTTGCATCAGACTAAACCCGGAACGACCCCATTCAAAAGGACCTCGTTTTCTAGACCGCCAAACTCCAATGGCATCCTCCAACCTATCGGACCCGTAACCCACTCAGCACTAACTACCCGGGAGCTAGTGGACTCCCTTTCCGATAAACCTTCCATCTCATGAAGAAGTTCCGACGACGTCGACAAGAGATAGCTACCCCGATGGAAAGGTGTAGCGCCATCCCCCAACATCAGCATAAGACTCCAATCAAGAAAGTCGGCAACTTCACTAAGAACCCCTAGTGCCGCTCTAAGGGGGAAAGACTGCGTCTTTCCCGCCCAAAAACCATATAGACCTCTGAAGTCGACCACTACTTAGCACTAAGCGATGACCACCGCTCCAATCCCGAATCGTCGACCCTGCAAGAAGGACGACAACCGGCACTTCTACAGAATCAGCAGGTATTTCATGAAGGTCCTCCACTCCAAGGTCGACCGCCCAGCCAACATCCGGGTGTATCAAGACCATGAAGAAAGAAAGTCGCCCACGAGGCGAATGAATGAAGAAGATTAAACTTGCCATACCGACTCAAGACGGAAGTACCTCGTCAACATTAAACCTACATAGACTTTCCCTAAGGGGAAACGACTGTGTATTTTCCACTTATTTCATCTAAACCACCCAACCCGAAGCCACTCAGCTCCAACCCGTGACTAACCACGTTGGGTCTTTGTAAAACTTATTAACGCCTAATAATATCCACCGCTGAAATTGTTAATCGGATGTTATCACCCCAACCCCACTCCTCCCTAATCTCGTGATGAGATTATTTTAAGGGGGAAAGGTCTGTAACATCCCAATTTCAGCAACCCTGATTAAATGTCCAAAAGGAAAAAATCAGGGGGAACAAAACCTTTTTCTTACAATGTGTGCTTACTTGTTTGCTGGTTCTCAATAAATTGCTTGTGTATTTGTTGTGTACTCCACATCTCAACACTAGTTTATAAAAACTATTTTACAGAAGAGATGTCTTGGCTGATCTTTCATATTCTCAAATATTCTCGAATTTCAAAACCTGAGCAAAGATGACTTTGACCCCACAAAATACTTTACTAGTTTCTATTGCCAAAACTATGGAGACATAGATATACTCTTCTTATGTTTTCAAGACAGAACCTTCAACTACTCTTATCCCTAGGTTTTTCCAAAACCTTATTAAAACCTTTACATCTCAATCTTGGTAGAGATGAAGATGGTACTTAGCTTACTTCAAAACAAAACTCCTTTCAACATACCCATCCTTACCTCAAGCTAGGCTTGATGGTAACCCTAGTAGTAGTTAGATGAATTGCTTTGATGTACTATCTGATGAAGTGCCTTGATCTGCTGATTGCCTTGTTTGCTTAGGAACTAGAGTGAGATAATCTAGTAGCTCATCCCTTAGGACCCAATCTAGGCTTGTGATTATAAATCTCAAAGAAAGCATCCAAGTCTAGATCTATCCTAAGCCACTAAGCTAACCACCTCCCCTCATGCTCAGATCAATCCAAGGATAATCCCTCTGGATGGTTTCTAACCCAGTGGAGACCCAATCTAAGCATGAATCTTATCTACTTAGTTAGTACCTCAACCTCATCTCCTTGATCATGAGTTTGGAACCCAGCATCCTCTCCACATTTGCACTCTAGTCAAAATCTCCAAAATGTACTTGATTCCTTATCTAGATTCAATCTTTGGAGCTCTACCTCTCTCAACCTGTGTGCATTATGGAAAATGTACTTGACCCAACTTGTAGTAAATCTTTATTACTACCAAAGCCCACTCAATCCCTGGGCTAATACATTCTATGTACCACTCATCCATGATGGTTTTGTAGTCAAGATAATAATATTTTCTGCAAATCTTATCATCTTGCCTCCTTTGGCACAAGCTCACATCTATATGCCACCGCCCCTTGACCAACTCTTTGCATGATTGTGATCTACTCATCATGTCCTATCAACCCCCACTTTACTTGTTTCCATTGGAGCTTTGTGATTCTTAAATCCACCTGGTTTAGGAGGCTACCTGATGTATCTGCTATGGCAGCCTTATTTTCAAAAAAGTTTGCCATATAATCTAGACCACCTCAAATGCTAACAAGACCAACCTTTGCTTCCATGATCATCTATATGACTTGGTCTATCCAACCATATAACCCTTATACCAAGATTAACCCTGAGCTCCATAATCCAACCCGGTTTAGTTTCCATCATGGATAACTAAACCCTAGATCCTCACCTATCTAGTTTCCATTCTTTTCACCACTTCCCTCCAAAACCAAGGTTAACCTTTACGCCTACATCAAGTGTACATCCTCTACCATGGATATAAGCATCCCCAAATAATTCTCCCAAATTATTTGGATTATTAAACTATTTTATTTCTTTTATCTACCAATCCCTCAGAACCCTTGTCTATAAAGGCAAGTTTGCTTTTCTCCAAAACACCTTGCCAAATCAAGGCACATTTGATGCCTATATATCATATCCCATCTTTCCAACTCAAAAATAAATATTTTTGAGATTCTTTATTATTTCGTTTGCCCTTCTTCTTAAATGGCAGAAATAAGAAATAATTTCCCAAAAATACTTTTCCACTTTAATAAATCCCAATAAAATTCTCCAATGTGCGTTATGGTATTTAGGACCATATCACATCAAAAACGAAGCTTGTCCAATATAAAAATATCATCTAAGCTTCCATAATATATTTCTGCACTTTTTGAATAAGTTCATTTAAATGGGATTATAATCATCAGAAAAATCCCATTTAAATCTAGGAGAGATCATTTGACCTAATCTACCTACCAGAACCATTTCCACACTTTTTCCAATGCAACTTTTGTAACTTCCTTCACAAACCTCCTTTTGATCATTTTTGCCAAACCAAGGTAATACTGATTCAAACCAAAGCCAATCCATCTCAAATCTTCCCCAGCACTTCTCCAACACATCATCACCCCCTCCTGGTCATGTACACTGTAGCACCCTTGTCCTTTAGCCCTTGAAACTTGAGAGAGAGAGGCAAATCTTGCAATATCTTTGTAATAAAAGGGTAGGCAGCATGCCACCCCCTTTCTGTCCCCTAGCCTGACCAGAACCCCCTCTCTCACCAACCCACCGCCCCTATTGCCCAATGGCTGAGCCCTAGCCTCTCCCCAAGCTTCTCCATGAGCTTGTTCCACCATGCACCACTCCTCCTATAAATAAATAGGCCAGAGGCCTTATCCCTCGCCCTGCTCCCTCATTTCTCCCCCAACCCACCAGAGAGCCTCCCCCAGAGCTCTCCCTCTCCCTCCTTCCCTCTCCTCTGGACACAAGAGCAAGAAGTGGCCATTTTGGCCATTTCTTAGAGAAAGCTCGAAGTCACCTTCTCCCTACTCCCCTCTCCATGAATGAGCCATATTCGTTCTCCCTACCCCTTACCTACCTCCCCTACTCTTCCCTTCTCTGCAGGACCCCTGGAGCTCGCCGCCGTTGAGCTTTCCCGAGTGGAGTTCTCCGACGAGGACCATCTCCCCGAGCTCCTCCTACGGTAACCATGCCTTACCCAACCTTCCTATGTCCCAAAGACCCCCTCTGACCCCTCCCCGTTTACCTGCAGGACACCTCAAGCTCATCCCGATGAGTTCCCTAAGCCCGCCCTATCGTGGAGGCGCGCGACCCCGTGCCTGCATGGAAAACCGTGCTGCCGCCCGTTGTCAGACTCATCGCCTCCCTCCCCCTAGCCATGAACCCTGCCCGCCTCTCCTCCGCGCCCCTGGTGAGAACCTTGTGCCTCCCGATCCCCAGCTAGGGTTTCGTCCCCGTTTCCTAGTCGGGATGAAGAAGACATGCCACCACCGTCCATCGCCCTCTAATCCTATGGCCAGGCGCCTCCCATACCCCTTCGTCACCGGAGGCCCCGCCCGTCAGTTTAAATGTTTTTGAAATTTAATACCTGCACAGATGTCCTAGATCTATTTTTTCAGGGATACCCTATTGTTTTCCCTAACAGGGAGAGCCTTTACCTAACCTAATTAATGTTTAGTTTTAATAAGGTAAATCATCTACTAGGATCTGTCTAGATCAAAAATTAATCTCTATAGAAAGTTTCACTAATCCAAATGACCTAAAACAAGTCTGTACAAAAAGGTATGCACCGTACCCTTCATGTCCCACTGGCCCCTTGGTCAACTGCTTCCTAGTTTGCCTTGATAAAAGTATAAAAACAGAGACTTTCTACCTTTAGCAAATTCTCTAGGCCAAATCAAATGAGTTTTGGAACTAATTCCAACTCCTAGTGAACACACATACCCATATCTTATATAATCCAGTAGCTCATAATTTTATGAGTCTCTGTTGATTTTTAGTGAATTAAACTCCTCTATGCATGGTTTAATCACTAATAAAAACACTACAGTAGCTTTAAACTCCAAAAAGGTTGATTCCAATTTCTACAGAAAGGTTTCCTTAGTACCTACCATGTGTCCCTGGAATCACCTAAAAATCTTGAGGTGATTTAATCCGATGAAAAAGACAAATCCCATCTAGTACTTCCTTTGGGAATTTCTCAAGGGTATTATGGTAATTGTTTTGAGGTGATTCCAACTACTCTGGATTTAGACCACCAAATAATACCTAATCACCCAAGGAAATAATTTTTGGAACTCCATAGAAGTTCTGGTGAATTATTTCCTAAAACTAGAGTTTTAATCACTATAAAATCCATTATAAATCAAGGGAGATTGATAAAATAGTGAACCACTTTTGTTGGTTTCATTTTATCAATGCATATCTGATGGTATCATTTTCATACAATGATATCATAGAGACCAAAGCCTTGGTAAAAAACCCCTCTCTTAGATAGTTCCAAGACTAGAAATCCAAAGGGGTCCTTTCTCCCAATGTCTCCAAATCCTCTCCCAATCCCATCAAATCAAATCTCCAAACATCCTACTGATGTTTATCATGTATTTATCCTTTGCTTGTTGTATGGTTTGATGCTTGTATGCCTTGTAATGATTGGTGTATTGTTTGTTTGCATGTATGCTAGATAACGGCGATAGTTGCAATTGTGTGAACCCGAGAAGAAGGAAGGATCGGGTTATTCTTATTATTGGTATTTTGGTTATCTAACGCCGTTAAGGGACATCTCGCTGGTCACAGGCAAGCCACCATTCCTGAAATCCTATATTAACCTACTCCTGTTTATCAACTATTTCATATCTCATTTATAAATTGCATGATCACAAGCATGGTTTGTTTTAAATAAAAGTGCGTGAGTAACTTGGCTCTTCCAAGTGTTGGGGATATGCTATATGGGTATCCTCATAGCATGTCACCTATCCGGATAACCCGGGTGGCCCACAGTTGGTAGCATGGCCCATGGCCTGCTAGGCGGCCCAGTTAGATGGATCCAGAAGGGAGGCCCATGCCGGATAAAGGAAAGCTACGGTTGGAGTCACCGACGTACCCGGAGCCTTGGAGTAAAAGACACGTAAGACAGGTAATAGACAGTGTAGGACTCTATAACCTGTCTGGCTAGGAATTTTCCCTGTAACCCTAGGACCTGGAGACTATATAAGTCGGGACTATAGGAGCCTTTAGGGCACAACTTCAGAAAATCTCAGACGATAACTTACAACCTCGCACAGCGAACCAATCCCTGTAACTCGGCGTATTGCCCTTATAATGATTTATAGCAGGAGTAGGATTCCACCACCTTTGTGGGATCTGAACCTGGGTAAGCTGTGTTACCTCGTACCCGTCAACCGTCCGCCTTCCCCCACGTCTCTAAACACGCAGTGTGAGGACCCCTCCATGTCGTACTCGTCGGCAATACCACGACAGTTGGCGCCCACCGTGGGGCAAGAGGCGCTTCAAGCTCTTTAGCGGGCGAGGACCAAGATCTTCACGGGAATCGGCGAAACCGTGGCCATCAGTCGTGCTCTCTTCTCCGGCAACGTTCTGATCGCCCCCTCCCCCCGACGAGTTCTGGATCCCGGCGAAGACGAACCCTACGCGGTGTTCGATCATTCCTATCAGAGACATCCACCTCTTCATTGGCTAAACCGACTCGGGCACTAGTTCCCTAGGAGTCGGAGGAGCATCAAGGCCCGCACGGACCGCCTACGGGCAGGATACGTTCGCGGAAGGATCGATGTTGGATCCCTCTTCGGAGTTTGCCGGCAAAAATCAGAAAAATTCAAGGCCCACCCAAGCCGCCCTTGTGCAAGATATAAAGGTGGAAGATCAATGCAGGTCCGCCGTCTTCGCCCGTGCGTCTGGACAGTAGAGATCCAAGTTCGTCGGTGTGGTTACCATCTTCGATCTGGCGCATTGCGTTCAGAGAGAGGGCGAAAACCCCCGCGATTACCTGGCCAGGTGGCTCCGTATACAAGACGATTTGGCCCACTACCCCAATGATGATGCTATGTATCAATTTGTGGAAGGACTAGACCATGGCACACTTCTCCGGCATTCTCTAAGACAGCAACAGGCGTCAAGATGCCTTACCTTCGAAAGCATGGTGAACACCGTCAAAAACTACGCGAAGGCTGAAGCGGCAGCTCAAACAGCGCTTGCGCTCATTGACGGAGCCCTCCAATTCAGCCACCGCCACCATCGCCTCCGGCCGCCATTGTCGCAGCCGCACCGCCACCTCCAGTAATCGTCGCTACTGTTGCACCTCCACCGCCTGTCATCGAGGAAGTCCTGACACCCTTCGACTCTGTGATTGACGCTCTCTATGCCGACTTCAGTGCAGATTCAGAGGAGATAGATTTCAGTCCAGAGGAACTAGACTCCGTCATGCAGGAGATGGAGGAGGAGTACACGCGTGACGAGCAAGCCAACAATGCCGTCACGTCTCGAGAGGTGTTCATCACCATTGGGACGGCGATGTATGAAGATCAACCTGGACGAGCTCTGCCTACAGCGCTGGAAAAGGGGAAGGGGCCACTTATTGCTGCTGACGATGATCGCGCAAAGGTCATGCCTCCTCCGCCTAACCCAGTGTAGTAGCCGCAGGAACTCGGCACCGGCCCGAGCAACAACAACACCGCAAACTTGCCACCTCCGGCATCTACGTCTGCTGCTGCACAAGTTACTCAAGACGATAGAGTGATGTACGACAATCTCCTCGTTGAGCCACTGACCATAGCTCATATCCGGAACGTGACTGAGCTCGACGAGAAGCACCAGCAGTTGCTGGAGGAAGCGCAGGCCATCGCGGAGAAATGCGCTAAGCTGGATCGAGATCTAGTCAACGCGCAGAAGTCCATAGAGAAAACTAGAGCAATGGAGGCCGAGTACAAGACTCTGCTGCAGCAGCATAAGGCTAAGAAAGCTCCGGCTCGCGTCATCAATGATCCTGGTGTACGGCAAAACCTAGGATGGGCTCCCTCAAAGCCGGCACAGGCTAATCCATACATTGACAGTGAAGGCAAAAAGGTGATGCCCACCTCACTCCTTAACCTCGCCGTCGCCAAGACCCTTCTGGAGCAGGATAGATCGCCCGAGGCTGTGGAATAGGTCTATGACCTAGTGGCCAAGGCGGTGAAGCATTAGGAAAAGGCCACCTCTCAGAGGCTTGAGTCTGACCCAACACTTTGCCAGTCTAGCCAGTATAAACCGCCAAGGGATAGATCTCCTCTTGATGTCTGGTCCCATACGGGTTCATCAGAACGTAGATGGAGGGATGCGCACAACAGGAAGGATGTTATCCCCATATCCTCCGACCACGGAGAAAAGGACCGACCTCGTCGCCCATCGCCACCGCCCCGATCCCCCCCACATTGCGAAGACCCCAAGGATCACCATCGGACGGATATGCCCCCGCCAAGGCAGTGCAGTATCGTCATCCGCGACAACTCGGAGCAGACCCGTCATGACGGAGAGCACAACCAAGGACACAAGAGAAGGTCATTCCATGACACTCCGCGTCCGACAAGCAACCATCATAGGCGTGAGGCATCGCACGAGGGTAACATCAAGAAGGCTAACCCACCGCCACCTCCGCCTCCTTCACCACCTAGCAGTCACCATGGCGGAGGGAGCCCGCGTCGTTCATGCAGCCCATACCCAGTTGACAAGAAGAAGAAAAAACCGGAGCCATATGATGCAGGTTCGTGGATCGATAAGATCCACGAGGACCAGTAAGGACCATACCTGGGACCATGTTGCTTTTGACCTGCAATGCGGTCCGCAACTTACCCCAAAGGTTTCCGAATTAACAAGACCATCAAGCCCTGTGACGGCACCGCCAATCCAGCCACATGGTTGTAGGACTACGACAACACGGTGGAGATTGCCGGAGGTAAACCCAACGTTGCTGTCAAGTACCTCCCTTTGATGTTGGCGGGCACAACCCGTCAATGGATTGAGGACTTGCCGGAGAAATCCATCTGCAATTGGTTGGACATGCAAGAAGCGTTCACCAAGAACTTTGAGGGTACGTACAAACGTCCCTGCACAGTTGGCGATCTACAGCGGTGCATGCAAGAGAAAGACGAGACATATCGCGCCTGTCTCTCCTGCTGGCTAGATATGAAGAATTCTTGTGCAGGAGTGCACGCTCAGACCGCCATGGACGCCTTCATCGATGGGTTGGAAAGGGGCACGTTGCTCCGACATAAGATGAAGCGTTTGCAGGACAATCACCGACTTGACTTGAACCAGACGATTCAGTTGGCTACTGAGTTCGGAGCTGCCGACGATGATGCTCGCGGCTCCTTGCCGGCAACGGCCGTTCAAACTCAATCTCGGAGGAACAGCAGTACAGAGCGGAAAACTTCTCCAGAAGAAAAGCAATCTACCGACATGGTCTCCATGACCTTTGCAGGATGAGGTGATGGCGGACAACGTGGCATAGGACGGGGAGCCGGCTATGGGCAGCAACGAGGAAGTGAAACTACCTCGGCGCCACTCCGTGTTTCCCAAACCTATGAAGTGTACCGCGATATGCCGTGCCTCGTAGACCTCGATGCCAACGGTAAAGCCCACCATACCAATCAACACTACAAGTTCGTCAACAACCTCAAGGAAGACCCGGAGTCCGGCTACAAGCAAAGTCGGAAGAACAAACCACGAGGCAAGGGCAAGGGGAAGAAGAAGGAGGAGTCCAAGGATTCAAATGACATGGACGAGGACGTTGACCCCAAGCATGCCGCCAAGAGCGATGACAAAGGCAAATAATACCTTCATGAAGAAGGCGCCAGTCTACCACACTTTCCTTGGCACCACCACCGTCTAACAACAGAAGACCTCTCTGAGGATCCTGATGGCTACTCTACCCCCAGTTCCCCAATACCAACGCTGGTCGGAGGTTCCAATTACTTGGGACAGGACGGACCACCAAGACCTTATTCCTACGGAGAACCAATACGCCATGGTCATCAACCCCTTGATTAACGGCGTGGAGTTCACCAAGTGCATGGTGGATAGTGGAAGCAGCATCAACATCATGTACCTGGATACACTGCAGAAGATGAACTTGACGGAGGCAAACCTAAGGCGGACCAACACCATCTTCCACGGCATAGTTCCTGGCCGGGAGGCTCGGTCCCTTGGGTGCATTACACTTCAGGTTGCCTTTGGCGATGTTAATAATTACCTCCAAGAGCGCATGACCTTTGAGGTGGTCCCCTTCAAGAGCGTGTACCACGTCATATTCGGCCGCGACATATTCCACATGTTCATGGAAAAGCCATGCTTTGTCTACAACAAACTCAAGATACCCGGACCAAATGGTGTCATCACCGTATCCGGAAGCTTTACCAAGGCAAGGGACCGCGAGATTAACGAAGCAGCCTTCGCGGAAGCTGTCCTCTATAGCAAAAAATTCAAAGAGATCCAGAGCAAGGTTGATGAATCAGAGATGCCCACGTCGAAGAGACAGATCTCCAACTCTGCTCCTGCATTCAAGGCCGCCATCGAGACCAAGCCGGTGGAACTTGTGGTAGGCGATGCCTCCAAGGTCACCGCCATTGGGACGAACCTGGATCCCAAATAGGAGAGCGTGCTCATCGAGTTCGTTCGTGAGAATAGGGACATCTTTGCCTGGCAACCTGCCGACATGAAAGGTGTACCTAGGGAACTTGCCAAGCACAGCTTAAACATTGATCCAAAATGTAAACCAGTGAAACAACCTCTACGACGCTTCGGAGACGAGAAGAGACGCGCCATTGGCAAAGAGATAGCTAGGTTACTTAAGGCTAGATTTCTCCGAGAAGTCCTTCACACCCGATGGGTGGCCAATCCTGTGCTTGTCACCAAAAAGTGAACCAAAGAATTAAGAATGTGCGTTGATTACACCGGCTTGAACAAAGCATGTCCCAAAGATCCTTTTGCTTTGCCTCACATTGACCAAGTCATTGACTCAACGGCTGGCTCGGAACTTTTGTGTTTTCTCGATGCATACTCAGGATACCACCAGATCAAGATGACGAAGTCGGACCAATTGGCCACTTCGTTCAGTACCCCATACGACACGTTTTGCTATGTTACGATGCCCTTTGGGCTGAAAAACGCAGGTGCTACGTACCAGCGGACAATGCAATGTTGCCTTCACGACCAAATTGGTCGGAACGTTCACGCCTATGTGGACGATATCACAGTGATGTCTAAAAAGTCAAATGACTTAATCTCCTACTTAAAATAAACCTTTGAATATCTCCGGAAATACAACATGATGCTTAACCCTAATAAGTGCGTCTTCGGGGTTCCAGCAGGCAAATTGTTTGGTTTCATCGTTTCCCAGCGCATAATCGAGGTCAACCCGGAGAAAATCAAGGCCATCTTAAACATAAACCTTCCGACATGCCTAAAGGACATTCAACAACTAACAGGTTGTGTTGCAGCACTTAGTCGGTTCGTTAGCCGACTTGGAGAGAAGGCTCTGCCGTTGTACAAGTTGCTGAAGAAGGTAGACAATTTCACGTGGACGGACGAAGCAAATGCATCATTGAAGCATCTCAAGGAGATTCTTTCCTCAGCGCCTATCCTTGCATCACCCGAGCCTGGGGAGCCCCTGTTAATCTACATGGCGGCAACCAACCGGGTAATCAGCATCGTCGTCGTGGTAGAGCGGAAGGAACTAGGCTATGAGCACGGAGTTCAACGACTACTATGTAAGAGAGGTCTTGACGGAGTCCAAGCAGCGTTACCCACACTACTAGAAGATATCTTATGGAGTATTCCTTGCTTCTCGGAAGCTGAGGCATTACTTTCAGGAGAACCCAATCATAGTGGTGAGCAAGACTCCACTATCCGACATTATCAACAACAACGACGCTACGGGAAGGGTCGCGAAGTGGGGCATTGAACTTGCCGCCTTCGAGATCACCTACAAGATACGCGACGCTATCAAGTAACAAGCCTTGGCGGATTTTGTTGCAGATTGGACGGAGATGCCAGATTCTATTCCGTTGCCAGAACCAGAGTACTGGGTGATGCACTTTGACGGATCACATCTGCTCAACGGCTCGGGGGATGGTGTATTGCTACATTCACCAACAGGAGACAAGCTACACTATGTTCTGGAGATCCACTTCGAGGCTACGAACAACATGGCGGAGTATGAAGCACTCATTCACGGACTACGAGTAGCCAAGCATATTGGCATCAAGCGCATAGTTTGTTGTGGAGATTACGACTTGGTTGCCCAGCAGGTGGCTGGCACCTAGAACGCGCAGAACCCTATGATGGCAGCATATCGAGACGAAGTGGACGAGATAGTCAAAATCTTCTTGGGATACGAAGTCAATTATGTACCTAGGGAGCAAAACGAGGCAGCTGATCTAGTATCTAAGCTTGGATCAGGGCGCAAGCGAATTCCGACAGGATTTTTCCTAGAGCATCTGTGCACACCATCCGTGAAGGGAGCCGACATCGACAACCCGGATAGAGCTGACTCTTTCGTCCACATGGTGGCAAAGATCCCTCCGGCTTGGACAAAACCGTTCATGGAATATCTCAAACACGGAACTTTGCCTGACAACGAAGTCGAAAGACGGCAAATAGTACAACAAGCAAAGGGTTATACCATAATCAATGGACAACTCTACAAAAGGAGCACTACTGGTGTATACCTAAAGTGTGTTTCCCATCTAGAAGGTATTGAAATCTTACGCGAAATCCATCTCGGAGATTGCGGGCATCATGCCGCTCCTCAATCGTTGGTCACGAAAGCCTTTCGGCAAGGATTCTACTGGCTGACCACGAAGTAGGACGCCGACAAGCTGGTTGAGACATGCATGGGATGCCAGTATGATGCACGACAACCACATGTTCCTGCTGAAGAATTGCGAACAATACCAATAACTTGGTCGTTTGCAGTCTAGGGGCTAGACATGGTGGGACCTTTACATACGACACCATGTGGGTTTACGCATCTGCTTGTAGTAGTTGATAAATTCACTAAATGGATAGAAGCTAAACCCATTAGAAATCTTGATGGGGCAACTGCCCTTAGGTTTGTCCGGGATCTAGTGGTGAGATTTGTACTCCCACATATTATTATCACCGACAACGGCAGCAACTTATCACTCGGAGAAGTGGAGGCTTATTGTTGGGAGAAGGGCATCCGACTTGACCTTGCATCTGTGGCACACCCACAATCCAATGGTCAGGTTGAGCGAGCCAATGGATTAATTCTGCAGGGAATCAAGCCATGTCTGGAGGCACCGCTACATAGAGCAGTTGGAGCCTAGGCAGAAGAATTGCCATCTGTTCTGTGGAGTTTACGACTACACCCAACAGATCAACCGGCTACACTCCTTACTTCATGGTATATGGAGCAGAAGCCATCCTACCTTCCGACACACTTCACAATGCACCAAGAGTAGCCTCCTACGACGAAGATGACGCTGAAGAATCTAGACGCCTAGATGTGGACCTTCTCAAGGAGGAGCGTGTTTTGGCATGCCAAAGATCCGCCATCTACCAGCAGATGCTACGCAGCTACCATAGTCGCCGTGTTCGGCATCTCTCGTTTAAAGAGGGGGATTTGGTGCTCCGACTTAAGCAGAAGAAGTCACACAAATTATCCCCGCCATGGGAAGGACCGTTCATCATAAGCAAGGCGCTACTCAATGGGTCTTACAACCTCGTTGATAATTGTGAACTGAAGGATAGACCCAACGAAGATCATAAGAGTAAGCGACGTGACCCAGATGATGACTACCCGGAGCTTGATCCGCCATGGAACATAGCACAACTACGTCCTTTTTACACTTAGCATTTTTTATCTAATTGTGTACCTCTTATATGATCAATGAAATAAAGCTCTCTAGTTCACTCATATTTCTGAATCTTTTACCTCGTTTAGTGTTCATTTTTGGATCATATAAAAGCTTTATGCACAAGTTTTGCGATTGCACTTGTGAAAATTCCACCTACGGGCGTTAGCTTAAGTTTTCTGGTCTACACGTTCTTTGTCGTTTTTATGTGGATTCTGGAGTAGTGACTTTTGGCACTTATTATCGGCGATTTTGTGCTTAGGTTATTGACGGTGCCATTGGGCATCATCACCTAAGCGCATGGTTCCGACTCACGAAAGGTCAAGCATAAGAACCAAAGTAATGGATAAGCCAGCACTTGCTTAAACAATATATACATGCTGGAAACTGGTTCTTACGTAGAAGGACATACAAAACTGTTTTCTGCCTTAAGTTAAATACATAGTTTTTTCCGCATACGCATCAAAGGTGAAACAAATATTACAAGTGGTTTTTCATTCCTTTGGCGCAGGCGACTTGGAAGCAGCGTCATCATCCGCAGGAGAACCACCCTCTAAGTCGGCAGTGTGAAGGGACTCAGAGGAGCTTTGATTGCCGCTATCGATGGTATTCATTGGCACGAAGACGTTGACATCGACTAACTCGGCCACCCTGGTGTCATAGCCCGCGAGTGACGACAAGATGGATTCATGATTAATCTCTTTTCCATTGTCATCTACGTCGGGAATGCCATAGGCCACCGTGTCGATGTCGGCATATTCATAGTGTGCCTTCACCATTGACAGTGTCATCCTTGCGTGTGGCATCCCGCAAAACCACTACTAGAAAATCGCGTAGTTTTTGTGCATTGCATCATCGTCGCCGCATGCTCATGTCATCATGCCACATTGCATCTGTGAATCATCATCATCTTGCATTTGTTCCCATAAAACTATTTTCGGGAAAACCTAATTTGTTTTCTAAACGCCCCGTCTTTATTCAAACGCAAAACCCGGGTCACCGGATTATTTTGTTTTGTTTGCTATCGGTTTGCAAAAGTCTGTTTGAAATAAATAAATTATTTAATTATTTTTAGTGGGGCAGTCGAACGGGCCGATTCGACCCAGTCGACCACCCCGGAATAAAATCGGTCCACCTAAACCAGCCCACCCGAATTCTAAAACTACCTAGTCCTAATCTACCCACCACTCACAGCTCGCCACCTCACCCCTGGCCCCAATCCCTACCCACCCCGCCACCTCATCAATCCCCCATCCCCTCTCTCTCTCTCTTCTCACCCCAGTCCCACCTACCCACTCTCTCTCTCCCTCACCGCCAGCCTGGCCCCACCCCAGGCCCACTCCCGCCTGACCCCACCACCCACTCAACCCCCCACCCCACCTGGCCCCACCCCTGGACCCGCAGCACCCCCCACCACGCGTCCCCCACGCGCTCCCTCACCCCGCTCCCGCAACCGCCCACGCCACCCGACGCGCCCCCACCCCTTCTCCCTCCTCTCCGGCCCACTGCGTCGCCGAGCCCTCCGCTCGCCGTCCTCCGCTTCCTCCGGCTGCCAGCCAGCCCCAGCCTCTCCTCGCCGGGCCGCGCCTCCACCTCCACCCAGTTCCACCGCCCAAGCGCCGCCCGCCTCGAAGCCACCGCCAGGACCTTCCGCCGCCTCCGCTTGGTCTCGCCAGCCTCCTCCTCCGTGCTCGCCGGGCCTCCTTCGTCCCTGCCGCCCATGAGCCACCCTGGCCGCGTGTCCTCGCTCGACGCCGCCGCCGTTCCCTCCACTCGCCGCTGGCTGCCTTCCCGCCGCCGCCTCTGTGCCTCTCGCCGCCAGACCTCGCCAGCCGCCGCTGACCTCGCGCCACCGCCGCCCGCTTCCGGCTGCGTCACAGCCGCCCGCCGCCCTCCTCACCGGCGGCGTCTCCCCGCATCGCAGACCCGGCTGCCGTTCGAGCCCCCGATGCCCCTCTCCTCGACGCGAGCAACAATGCCTCCCCCGGCTGCTCAGAGGAGCTCCGGCCGCATCTTCCAGGTCCTCTGCTGCGGGCCCACGCATAGACGGTGTTCATCGTCATCTCCGGCCACGATCTGCCGATGCTCCACCTCGTCCCTGTTCCATGAGGCTGCCTACCGACCCGAACTAGTCTGAACTAGTGCATTGAAGCCCGCCAAGATCTACTCTGTAAGCGTCAACCGATGCCTGCAACCGATGTTTAAGATGGAGCACCAAGATCTTCATCCCGGAACATCAAGGTCATTGTACTTGGGACCGATGCCCAAAACCGAAGACCTTTTCTGAAGACCGGACCCCGAAGACCGACATGGAACGCCAAGTTCTTCCTCTCGGATCCGAAGACGCCGAGACCCGGGACACCAAGATCTCCTTCACGGAACCCCGATGCTTTCGACACGGATGCCATGATCTTTGTCACGGACGCCGAGACCCCCGGACCCCTGAAGACCGATCCGAAGCGCCAGGACCCGAACCTGAAGAACGCCAAGATCGCCGACGCGGATACGCCAAGTTCTGCATCCCGAACGCCAAGACCGACCCGATACGACGACCCGACAAGACCTTCGCGACGACAAGATCGGCACCGACCAGGGCGGATCCGATGCGCCCCGACGCCGAACCAAGCCCTTCATCCCGGATGCGACAAGATCTACTTCCGTTGTCCAAGACCGATCCCGTCGAACCCTGAACCCTGAGACCGAACCCCGAATCTCGGAACCCCAAGTTCGTCGAGACCCTCTAATGTGTGAACCCCTTCCCGAAACCCTATTTTATAATATAATACAACTTGTCGCATATTAATTGTTCCTGCATGCATCCTTGTCTGTGGTTTGGGGGCCTTATGCCAATTCACCTAAATTAAATATGGGGCCCATATGCGGGCAAATCTAGTCTTATATTGGCCTCATTTAAATTTGTGTAGCGAACCGGTGCTATCTCTTGCCTTGTTATAACAACATTTAAATGCGGGGTATCTAAATAACTTGAACCGTTTAATTAATTGTCGGGACCCCGGTTCCACTTAATATTGCCCAATTGCATCGCACCTTCGCCATGTCATACATCATACATGCATCATTCCCGATCTTTTGCCGTAGTATTAAATATTGCATCCGGTGTTTATTCTAGTGTTTTGCTTCTTCGCGGATAAGGCCGTTGAGTTGATGCGAGTGTCGACCCTATCTTCGGTTGAACCTTCGGCAATGTTTTCAGGCGAGCATCTCCCCCTTTCTACCTATCTTACTTTTATAGCATTTATTCCCTCCTGTTGATCTATTGCTATCCGTGTTGCGTTGCTCTAGGTTTTCGTACCCGCGATATCCCTTGCAACCTCATATTGCCTTGGACACATCCTATTACCTGTTGTTTGGTAGATAGTTGGACCTGCGCGCCGTAGTCGCTTGCTCAAGTGTTGTTGCGTGTCGTCCAGTACCACAGTTGTTGGAGTGTTGCTGCATGTTTAATGTTGGAGATGATCTTGGCTTTATTTATCATAACTTTAATTCCTGTTTAACAACTAAAAATTGAAGTAAGTAAGCAGAGGCACAGGTGGGCAATAGATGTTATTTGGTTGTTAACCGTCCACTTGTGTCCCGTAGGACCCCGAGTGCTTGATACATGTTCCTTGATTTATCGCGCTATCCACATCCGGGAGGATTATGGGACCCCCCTGAGCCAGAGCTTGATTCATTCTTATTTCTTGGGGCCACAAACTAGTTTGAGGTTTTATTTACTATCCTCTACTTATGCCATGCTTTACTGCTTTATTTGCGATTGTGCGAGGAGCACACTGTACTGTTTAGGTAAGCGGAGTGTTTTCGCGGTATCGACAAGCCCAGTCACATTTTCGGGTTCCCAGTCGTTTACAGCCATTGACCCAAACCTTGAGTCCGTCTCGGAGTCAGCTAACTTCGTTGAGGGTCTACTCAATGGGGTGGCCCCCTGAAATATTTCTGAATCCTGTGATTGCTTTGTCGTGAAGGCCTCGTTGGGTTTTGATTTGGTTTTTCCGAGGTTGATCGAGTGTGTGTTGCTATTTTTGCACCCCGGCCGGGTAAATCTTTCTGAAAGCCGTGTCCGCGGTTATGGACGACTTGGAGCACAGTATCTCGATCATAGACAACTATAACTAAAGTAGTGCTATAAATTTGACTTTATAATGACTAGTAATCAGATTCACTATAATGGAATGGCTAAATAAAACTGCCAACAATTGCTTGTTTGGGTTGTCGCTTGCGACCATTGTACCCGACTAGTAAGTATTGCAACTATAACGGAATGGCTAAATAAAAGTACCAACAACTGCTGGGTTTTGGGATATCTCATGCTAATTGTATCAGACTAGTAAGTGTTGCAACTACAACGGAATGGTTAACTAAAACGGCCCATTGCTTATTTTATCAGGATGATTATCTACACCTGACTAGTAATTGCTGCAACGATAACTGAATAAATAAACCGCCAACTGTGAGTTCCTCGGTTGACTTCCTCGTTTGGTCTCGAGGGGAAACACCAGATGGGTATGTTTGGTGGTAGTATCGAGTTGGCTCGAATAGGTCTTTATTACCCTCTCTAATAGCCGCCATTGTATCGAGTCTCTATAGGTTGATCGATTGCATGCTGCCGCCTCGATCCACCATACCTATGTAGGCGAGGACCGCCAATTCTAGCCTCGCTGTCTTGGCCTCGATCGACGCCTCTTTTCCTTTGCCCTTTGTCGGCACCCTTTTGTGTAAGAAGGTTTTGAGATCGGCGTCGTTAGTGGTTACCCTTCCGGCTTGGCAGGGTTATGGACGCCATTGGTTATTCTTCAGGGCTCTTAGCCCCATTTGCATCTTGTCCGTAGTCGGACGCTGTATCATTTTCAAGGTGATTTGGATCTTTGTATTGTATATCTGTATTCTTGACTCATGGAGTCGTGTTGTATATATCTGTTCTATGGGTCCCATCGAGGACTGTTGTGTAATGTTATTACTTCGTTTTCCACCCGCACGAAAGTGCCTGGTGGGCACCTTTGAATCGTTTCTATGTAGGTTTGGCGGGTTTCGCTAAAACTTGCATAGGGTCGATTCTGAGGGTGTTACAGAGTGGTATCAGAGCTCAGCAGTTGCGATACCCCACAAGTCCATCCTGTAGGATAACCTAGCTAACGGCCGAAGTAGAGTGTCAAAACTATTTTCGAAAAATTGGTTGGATAGTTTTGATTAGGTCTGATTTTAGTTCTTACCCCTCTGCTATTCTCCTCTTACCTCTATGTGTTTTGAATCCACCTCTTATCTTTTCTTCGAGTCCAGGATTTCTCGTGGTTGGGTTCCATCGTACCTTCAGGGTTTCGCTTCCTCCTTTGGTAACGGTGTTGCTACATCTGGTCTTCATGCTGTCTGAGGAATCCGTCTACTGTGGTACCATTCTGTGTTCCTTGTTTGTGCCTTCCGGTGTTTTCTTACGCGACGACATCATCTACGCCAGATCCGATGCAGAGTCTGCATCACTCCTTTGTTTCCGAACCTCGTTTGTCGAGATCTACAATCTGAATTCCGAGAGTTGGTTGCATAATCCGCCTATTCGTGTGCAGAGTAATGGTTTGGGTGCGCGATGGACTGATCACCATCCGACTACTCTTATCATTCGCTCTTGTACCTCGAATCAGTGGATCCAGCGATTTTACTCCGTCCACAGAAGCTAGAGGTGGCTTTATTTGTGGATACCTCTACCTTCGACCTTTTGTTCCCGGCGTGTTCTCTCGACGATCACGGACAACGACCTCTTGTTAGTGGTGTCGCGAGGATCTACACGATGCGAGAAGATTCGGATCACCGCCCTTCTTCCCGGTACCATGAGGCGGATATCGAGGGCGAGATCCATTGTTAGTGGTGTCGAATTGTGGCATCCCGCAAAACCACTACTAGAAAATCGCGTAGTTTTTGTGCATTGCATCATCATGGCCGCATGCTCATGTCATCATGCCACATTGCATCTGAGCATCGTCATCATCTTGCATTTGTTCGCATAAAACTATTTTCGGGAAAACCTAATTTGTTTTCTAAACGCCCCGTCTTTATTCAAACGCAAAACCCGGGTCACCGGATTATTTTGTTTTATTTGCTATCGGTTTGCAAAAGTCTATTTGAAATAAATAAATTATTTAATTATTTTTAGTGGGGCAGTCGAACGGGCCGATTCGACCCAGTCGACCACCCCGGAATAAAATCGGTCCACCTAAACCAGCCCACCCGAATTCTAAAACTACCTAGTCCTAATCTACCCACCACTCACAGCTCGCCACCTCACCCCTGGCCCCAATCCCTACCCACCCCGCCACCTCATCAATCCCCATCCCCTCTCTCTCTCTCTCTTCTCACCCAGTCCCACCTACCCACTCTCTCTCTCCCTCACCGCCAGCCTGGCCCCACCCCAGGCCCACTCCTGCCTGACCCTACCACCCACTCAACCCCCCACCCCACCTGGCCCCACCCCTGGACCCGCAGCACCCCCCTACCACGCGTCCCCCACGCGTCCCCACCCCTTCTCCCTCCTCTCCGGCGCCCCGCCACCATCGCCGGCGAGCCCCTCCTTCGCCCGCCTCCGCCCCTTCCTCCGCCGGCCAGCTCCTGCCCGCAGCCTCGCGACCTCTCCCTCGCCCGGCCGCCTGCCTCCACCTTCCACCCCAGTTCCACCGCCGCCCAAGCGCCGCCGCCTGGCCTCGAGCTTCAGCCGCCAGGGACCTTCCGCCGCCTCCGCTTGGTCTCGCCAGGCCCCCTCCTCCGCGCTCTCCGCCGGGCCTACCTTCTCGTCCCCGTCGCCCCTGGCCTTGGCTCGGCTCACGCCGCCGGCCGCCTGTCTCGCGCCGTTCCCTCCACCCGCCGTCGGCGTTGCCTCCTCCAGCCGCCTCTCGCTTGGGCCAGACCTCGCCAGCCGCCCGACCTCAGGCCACTGCCGCCACTGCTCCGTCCCGTCTGCGTGCCGCCCCGGTTCTCCTGCGCGTCACCGGCGGCGTCCTCCCGCATCGCCGCGACCCGGCGCCGTTCCGAGCCCCACCCGATGCCCCTCTCCTCCGAACGCGAGCAACAACGCCTCCGTCCCCGGCTGCCTGTAGGAGCTCCGGCCGCTGTAGCCCGCATCTTCCAGGTCCTCTGTTGTGGGCCCACGCGTAGACGGTGTTCATCGTCATCTCCGGCCACGATCTGCCGATGCTCCACCTCGTCCCTGTTCCATGAGGCTGCCTACCGACCCGAACTAGTCTGAACTAGTGCATTGAAGCCCGCCAAGATCTACTCTGTAAGCGTCAACCGAAGCCTGCAACCGATGTTTAAGATGGAGCACCAAGATCTTCATCCCGGAACATCAAGGTCATTGTACTTGGGACCGATGCCCAAAACCGAAGACCTTTTCTGAAGACCGGACCCCGAAGACCGACATGGAACGCCAAGTTCTTCCTCTCGGATCCGAAGACGCCGAGACCCGGGACACCCAGATCTCCTTCACGGAACCCCGATGCTTTCGACACGGATTCCATGATCTTCGTCACGGACGCCGAGACCCCCGGACCCCTGAAGACCGATCCGAAGCGCCAGGACCCGAACCTGAAGAACGCCAAGATCACCGACACGGATACGCCAAGTTCTGCATCCCGAACGCCAAGACCGACCCGATACGACGACCCGACAAGACCTTCGCGACGACAAGTTCGGCACCGACCAGGGCGGATCCGATGCGCCCCGACGCCGAACCAAGCCCTTCATCCCGGATGCGACAAGATCTACTTCCGTTGTCCAAGAACGATCCCGTCGAACCCTGAACCCTGAGACCGAACCCCGAATCTCGGAACCCCAAGTTCGTCGAGACCCTCTAATGTGTGAACCCCTTCCCGAAACCCTATTTTATAATATAATACAACTTGTCACATATTAATTGTTCCTGCATGCATCCTTGTCTGTGGTTTGGGGGCCTTATGCCAATTCACCTAAATTAAATATGGGGCCCATATGCGGGCAAATCTAGTCTTATATTGGCCTCATTTAAATTTGTGTAGCGAACCGGTGCTATCTCTTGCCTTGTTATAACAACATTTAAATGCGGGGTATCTAAATAACTTGAACCGTTTAATTAATTGTCGGGACCCCGGTTCCACTTAATATTGCCCAATTGCATCGCACCTTCGCCATGTCATACATCATACATGCATCATGCCCGATCTTTTGCCGTAGTATTAAATATTGCATCCGGTGTTTATTCTAGTGTTTTGCTTCTTCGCGGATAAGGCCGTTGAGTTGATGCGAGTGTCGACCCGATCTTCGGTTGAACCTTCGGCAATGTTTTCAGGCGAGCATCTCCCCCTTTCTACCTATCTTACTTTTATAGCATTTATTCCCTCCTGTTGATCTATTGCTATCTGTGTTGCGTTGCTCTAGGTTTTCGTACCCGCGATATCCCTTGCAACCTCATATTTCCTTGGACACATCCTATTACCTGTTGTTTGGTAGATAGTTGGACCTGCGCGCCGTAGTCGCTTTCTCAAGTGCATATGCGTGTCGTCCAGTACCACAGTTGTTGGAGTGTTGCCGCATGTTTAATGTTGGAGATTATCTTGGCTTTATTTATCATAACTTTAATTCCTGTTTAACAACTAAAAATTGAAGTAAGTAAGCAGAGGCACAGGTGGGCAATAGATGTTATTTGGTTGTTAACCGTCCACTTGTGTCCTGTAGGACCCCGAGTGCTTGATACCTGTTCCTTGATTTATCGCGCTATCCACATCCGGGAGGATTATGGGACCCCCCTGAGCCAGAGCTTGATTCATTCTTATTTCTTGGGGCCACAAACTAGTTTGAGGTTTTATTTACTATCCTGTACTTATGCCATGCTTTACTGCTTTATTCACGATTGTGCGAGGAGCACACTGTACTGTTTAGGTAAGAGGAGTGGTTTCGCGGTATCGACAAGCCCGATCACATTTTGGGTTCCCGATCGTTTCTGACCATTGACGCAAACCTTGAGTCCGTCTCGAGTCGCCTAACTTCGCTATGGTCTACTCAATGGGGTGGCCCCCTGAAATATTTCTGAATCCTGTGATTGCTTTGTCGTGAAGGCCTCGTTGGGTTTTGATTTGGTTTTTCCGAGGTTGATCGAGTGTGTGTTGCTATTTGTGCACCCCGGCCGGGTAAAACTTTCTGAAAGCCGTGTCCGAGGTTATGGACGACTTGGAGCACAGTATCTCGATCATAGACAACTATAACTAAAGTAGTGCTATAAATTTGACTTTATAATGACTAGTAATCAGATTCACTATAATGGAATGGCTAAATAAAACTGCCAACAATTGCTTGTTTGGGTTGTCGCTTGCAACCATTGTACCTGACTAGTAAGTATTGCAACTATAACGGAATGGCTAAATAAAAGTACCAACAACTGCTGGGTTTTGGGATATCTCATGCTAATTGTATCTGACTAGTAAGTGTTGCAACTACAACGGAATGGTTAACTAAAATGGCCCATTGCTTATTTTATCAGGATGATTATCTACACCTGACTAGTAATTGCTGCAACGATAACTGAATAAATAAAACTGCCAACTGTGTGAGTTCCTCGGTTGACTTCCTCGTTTGGTCTCGAGGGGGAAACACCAGGATGGGTATGTTTGGTGGTAGTATCAGGTTGGCTCCGAATAGGTCTTTCTTACCCCTCTCTAATAGCCGCTAGTTGTATCGAGTCTCTATAGGTTGATCAGTGCATGCTGCCGCTGCCGCCTCAGTCCACCATACCTATGTAGGCGAGGACCGCCGAATTCTAGCCTCGCTGCAGTCTTGGCCTCGATCTTGACGCCTCTTTTTCCTTTTCCCTTTGTCGGCACCCTTTGTGTAAGCAGGTTTTGAGATCGACGTCGTTAGCGTGGTTACCCTTCCGCTTGGCACAGGCGGGGTTATGGACGCCATTGGTTATTCTTCAGGGCTCTTAGCCCCATTTGCATCTTGTCCGTAGTCGGACGCTGTATCATTTTCAAGGTGATTTGGATCTTTGTATTATATATCTGTATTCTTGACTCATGGAGTCGTGTTGTATATATCTGTTCTATGGGTCCCATCAAGGACTGTTGTGTAATGTTATTACTTCGGTTTCCCCCCGCACGAAAGTGCCTGGTGGGCACCTTTGAATCGTTTCTATGTAGGTTTGGTTGGTTTCGCTAAAACTTGCATAGGGTCGATTCTGAGGGTGTTACATTGCGCCAGCCCATGCACATGTTGATCTAGAGGGGCTTGGCAATCTATTTTGCTTGCGCGATGGCGGTGTTGATGAAGTTGCCGGCAAGAACCATGCATTCCTTTTCTAGAGGAGGCGAACAGGTTAAACCCATAGGAGCTGCAAATTCCGACAAGGAGCACATGAGTTCAAAAATTCAGAGTATCTAGATTACAGAAATCCAAGACAGAGAAACACTTACTAAAGCTGCTAGCCTCAGCTTGCCAGAGGGTGTCCGCCAAGGAGTCCCGTTCTTGTTGGAGGAGCTTGTACGCCTCATGATGGCGTTGATTCTTCTCATCGGCAGCTTTCTTCTGATCTCTTAAGATCGAGATCTCCTCCTTCAAGCGGTTCATCTCCTCGATGGTGGAGTCCTACAGGGCTTTCATGGATTCTTCATGCATCTTCAGCATGTCCTTCCTCTCCTGCTTAAGTATCTTGTTCTCGCTATCCAGCTCCTAATATGCTTGGATTGCTCGACAATGTCCTTAGCCTTGGAAATGGTTTCTGCAAGTCGGAGAAAGAAAAGTACACAGTGAGTACTCGAAGAATGTGGGCACAAAACCAAGTCGGAATGCGAAAAAGAAAACATGCGCTTGCTCTTGGTGATGTGTTCCTTCAAGAAGGCAGTTTTACCCTTTTCAGCTTCCAAGTCTACGCTCGGGGGCTACAGCGAGAGTTTTTGACTTAGAAATTTGCTTAGCTTTTCTTTAAGCATCTAGTCGAAACTAATTCAGTTCTCGATTAAAAGCTTGGGGGCTACAGTATAAAGTTTTTAACTCGGATATATGCTTAGGTTTTCTTTAAGCATCTAGTCGGAACTAATTCAGTTACAACTAGAGGCTTGGGGGCTACAGTATTGAAATTTATAAACACTGCGTCTGCTACTCTTAAAGCACTAGTCGGAATAATTCATTCCACCTATATGCTTGGGGGCTACAGTGAGAGGTTTTCTAGCTTAGTCACTCTTAGAGCATCTAGACGCAAAGAACTATGGTTTTCCATTTATATCCTCGGGGAATACAGTGGGATACTCATATGAAATGCAAAAGGCAAATAAAAACTTACAAGTGCAATGAGCTTGAGGTTCGTAGTGCTCTCGGCCAGCAGCTTGCCAAAGGATACGTGTTTCCTTGCAAGATCTCTGCTTGTCGGAGGAGCTCCTCAAGACCGCACGTCGGAGATGTCGGCACCGCACCAGGAACCAGAGCAGTTCTATCCCGCGTAAGTGCTGGATAGACTATCTTTGGATATTCTATGGCTTTCTAGGGTGCGGGGCACCGCCTACAGCAGAAGTACCAGCTTCCACCACCGCCTTACCTCAACCGATGGCATCCTTAGCCAGAGCTTCAGCCATTGGGTGTGCGGCACTCTCCTATGTCACCTTCTCGCCGACAACAGCAACCTCGGTAGAGGCACCCGAGTCCACTTCCATGTCGGAAGGGCTAGATGCCTCCTTAGATTGTGAGCTTGTCGGGGCAGACGAGGGCTTGACGGAGGGAGTGAAAGGGGCGATGGCGGGAGATGCGTCGCGATGCAGCATGTCCTTAATAGTTCTAGAATCCCCCAATGTTTTGGAGGTCTTCTTCAAGCTGGTCGTGGCTTTCTTCCTGAAACGTGCAAAATGCGGAAGTACAGGAGCAAGACAGATAAATAGACAATGTCGGAGGACAAGAAGCATAAAAGTGGGGGTGCTTTGGCAAAAGGGATCCCGGTAGTCTTTCTTTTCTCCGCCTATAGGGTGGCGGTAGTCTTCTTGGAGGCTCGACCCTCCGTCTTCTTCTTCTTGCCTCTGTCGGCAGCGTCAGAGGTGGAGCTCTTCCACTTTCGCGCCAATGGAGCATCATCGTCGGACACGACGGTGACTTTCTTCATCTTTGAATCATAGATTTGAGGAGCCATGCTGTGCTCATCTATGTCGCTAAGCTGTAAAGTGAAGAACCACATTGTTAGATGAGATGGTAATGGCTAGACGGAATAACTGGAGTATATGTCATACGCGGAAAATAAAAATTTACCTTTGGGCACTTGCCGTCTACGAACATGTCGTAGGTGATGGTGAAGCCACACTTATTGTCCTTCACATTGACGATGTCCTTAAGACGGGGCTTGACGGAGTTGCTCAAGAAATTGTCCACGGAGATGCGGAGGCTATCCCTTCTATCGCTGGTATACTCATGCATCAGCTTCGCGTGGTGCTGCAGAGGTTAGATTCGCCTGATGAACCAGCACATGGCTAGGTCCAAGCCGGTCAAATCCATCTCTATGAACCACTCTATCCGCCTTCTGGCGCGGGAAGAGTCGATGTCGGAGGGAAGGGAGGCCTGGGATCTCCATGTCAAAGTTTTGGCGGCTGCTCCATCGACGAAGTCCGGGTACGTTTCTTCTCGGCCATCCAGAGGGATATCTGGGCCGTAGAAGTATGTACGCTGCCAGTTGTTGCAGGACTCATGGCCGACGATGTCGGGGAACCACCGGCCAGGACGGATCTTGAAGCTTATGGTGCCACAATTTTTAAGTTCGTCCTTACTGGTTCCGGCTTCACGCTTGACGGTGAAGAAATACACGAAGAGATCTAGCCTAGGCTTAATCCCTAAGTAACCCTCACAGAGCGCTGCGTAATTGCTAAGCGCTAGGATGCTATTGGGAGAAAGGTTTTGGGGCTGGACTCGATAGTGGTTCAAGATGGAAAGGAAGAAGTTAGAGATGGGCAGGGAGACGCCGCGTACAAATTGGGCTTTGAGGTACACATTTTCTCTGGCTTGGGGAGAAGGTGTCACCTCGCCGGTCGGCGCCGCCTGCCAGGCGATCCCCTCCGTCGCAGGGAGGTAGCCCTCGGTGATCAGCTCCTTGATATTGCGGTCCATGATGTCCGAACCGCGCCAATCGCCTTTGTGGGAGTCAAGCTCCTCTTCCAGCGGCTCCAGCACCGCTGGATTGTGGTTGCCGCCGGTGGTCTCGACCATCGCAGTGATGGGGATGACCAGACCTTCTGGGGGCACGACGATAGAGCTCGCCGGCTTCACCCGACGCCGCCATCGAGGGAGTGGAGCTACTGCTGGCCATTGCATGAGTTTGGAGGTGACTGGCGAGAATTGGAGCTATGGTTTTTTGCGAGATTGTGGGGAGAGCTCGAGGGAGCACTCGCTAGAGGAAGAAGACGATGCGAGGAGAGAAATTTTCCACCGCAGTTACTATTTATGAGCTCCAGCATCAAGATTCGTGCAGCTTGATCGGACGGTTGCCGCGTAGACGACGTGTGTGCGGACGTGCGCGGAAATTTCGCCACGTCCCAACCGCCGCCGCCAACGGTTCGTATCGCTCGCGCGGGAAAAATGGACATGATTGCGTTGTCTGCATATGAAAGTTACGAGGCGTTGCTGACCTACGCCTACGTCGCCCTAGCTGACATAGGAAGATGAGCCGTCACATCGGAAGATTCCAGCATGGATGGATCCAGTCCGGCTATGGAAGAGTACGGTCGAAGATTCAACATTTCTCCGACTTACAAAGTTGAAGACGGAGAAAACCTTGCAGGGTTCTTTGGGAGGACTACAAGATATTGCTTGACGATTTGCCGACATGCATCTAGACGGAGCATTCAACGTGAAGAGGCAAGACGGCGCAAGATCTCGGAGTTCTCCGGGGGCTACTGTTGGGGATATGCTATATGGGTATCCTCATAGCATGTCTCCTATCCAGATAACCCGGGTGGCCCACAAATGTTAGCATGGCCCATGGCCTACTGGGCGGCCCAGTTAGATGGATCCAGAAGGGACGCCCATGCCGGATAAAGGAAGGCTATGGTTGGAGTCACCGACGTACCCAGAGCCTTGGAGTACAAGACACATAAGACTAGTAATAGACAATGTAGGAATCTGTAACCTGTCTGTCTAGGACTTTTCCCTGTAACCCTAGGACCTGGCGACTATATAAGTTTGTACTATGGGAGCCTTTAGGGCACAACTTCAGACAATCTCAGACGATAACTTACAACCTCGCATAGCAAACCAATCCCTGTAACTCGGTGTATTGCCCTTATAGTGATTTATAGCAGGAGTAGGATTCCGCGACCGTTGTGGGATCTGAACCTGGGTAAGCTGTGTTACCTCATACCCGTCAACCGTCCGCCTTCCCCCACGTTTATGAGGACCCCTCCATGGCGTACTCGTCGGCAATACCCTGACACCAAGTTATGAATGAGTGTCCATTAGGACACCTACACTTTTACACCTATATTTACCCCTTTAGAGTGAGGCAAAGATGATTAGCATCTTCCCTCTTGGAACCCACAGATTTTCAAAGATAAAACTATTTTGGGTTCTTACCCTACTACAAAGTTTTCAAAATAAAACCCTTGGAATTAGGCATCATTTCCGAGTGGAAGTTTTACTAAAACGAGATATGAGGTGGATGAAGAGAAAGATAATGAAGAGGAAGATAAGTAAAGGAAATTTAAGTAAGAGAAAGGAAGGGATGTTCTAAGCCAATGTCCGGAACAATTTATCCGTGCAACCACATTACCCCAGACGCTGGGGTTTGGCTCGTAGTTTCTGATCCTTAGTCGGGGCAGCTTGTACTCACTAAAGGGGAGAAATCCCCTGAAATCCGGGCTATCTGTAGGAGAAGGCACTAGTGCAACAATTGGGTCTCTCATGGACGGTATGCTTTTAGGTAGTACGGATTCAAGATTGTCACTATTGCTATCTGCCAGACTTTGGTCTGGAGATAGGGGTCAGTATGGGAGGAAGGACCAGGGTCGTCGTACCCCATACTCATACCAGAGAGAACAACCCAAAATGAAAAGCCGTCGTTGGTAGGGATGGACAAATGAAAAGTTTAAGTTTGATTATCCGAGCCCCTGCCTACCGTGTGTAGCAGGCCGTGGTTTTATCCCGGCAGATGTATTGATTCTTGTGGGTAAAGTGCACAAGCTCTGCAGAGTCTAATCTATTCGAATAGCCGTGTCCATGGTCAAGGATGGTTGGAATGGCAAGTTCTAGGAGGACCCTTCAGATAATGTCGTGGGAATTTCCACGGCAGATGCTGCAATCGGCAGCGAGTAGTAGAAAGAGGGGCAAGGGCGGCCAGCCATCTGCGGTGCGAGATGAGGGCAAAGACACAGGGTTTTACCCAGGTTTGGCCCCCCGGAGGGTAAAGACCTACTCCTGCTAGATTGTATTATGGAGGTGTTACAATGGGCGAGCTCGGCGGCTAGGCGGCGAGTCGCTTGGGTGTATGAGGGAACGTGTCTCTACTCACCCTATAGGGAGGTTTATATAGGCTCACCTCCCCTAGGGTTTACATATCTCAACCGATTCTGACTTGAGAGTCGTTTAACCTAGTCCAACTGGCCTATCCACTCGCTGGGCCTTGACTTCCAGCCGCTCGGCTCTGGCTGGCTTGATCCACTCGCCATTCGCAGGCCCACTCGCCGGTCTTGGGCGGTCGGAAACGTCCTGCTGGGTATACCCCGGTAGGAATATCCCCATCAGTAGTCCCCGAGGCCGTCATCGATTAGGCGTAGGTGGCTGCTGGCAGTCGGAGTATACGGCTTCAGAGTAGGCATCCAGTCGAATCGTCGGTGGGCTCCTGTATAAAGGAAACAACCAATGATCCAGGTCGCAGCTTTGGCGAGTCGAGTCGGCGAAAACACCGTCTAGTGATTGGGTCGGCGAGCCGAGTGGCCGTAATTGGACCGTCAGGCATGGTCAAACTAGCCGTTGGGGTAATCCAACGGTAACTTTCGGCGTAATCACCGCGTGGTAATGGCTCCCTGATTTGGCGGGTAACTCCCGCTATATAAGGGGAATGGCAGGCAACCGTAGAGCCAACTCCTCACCACTTCTTCCGAGTGCGCGCATTTTCCTTCCTTCGCTCCGCGATCCAGTCGACCCGAAATTCTCCGATCTCCAACCAATCTCTCAGCCATGGCCCTTTCCACCGAGCCGTGGGGTAGGTCCAAGTGCACAAGGGCACAACTGGCCTCCTTCGAGGAGACCGGGATCCTGTGAGCCGGCTGTTGGCGTATCCCCGCAGCCGGAGAAACGACCCCAAACCCGCGAGAGAGGCAATTCGTCTGTTTCACCAGTCATCTCGAGCGGGGGCTAGGGTTTCCTACGTCCCTATTCTTCCGGCGCTTCTGCGCCTACTACGGGATCCAGCCTTCAGATCTGGGTCCCCACAGCATCGAGCAGCTCGCCATCTTTGTGGCGTTCTGCGAATGCTACTTGGGCTGCCGGCCCTACTTCCCCTTGTGGCAAGATCTGTTCCACGGACGGATCAGCCGCGAGGAGGCAGGCGGCCCAATGCTGGCCGCGGGCGGCTTGACGTTTCAGCTCAAGTCCAAAGCTTCTTTCTTTGATCTGATGCTACCCGCCAAGGCAGCGAGCGACTGGAAGAAGTCATGGTTCTACGTGGCCGAGGCGACCACGGAGGGCGAGGTAGCGATCCCGCGGTACTCCGCTAGTCGCTCCAAGCCGCGCAATATCCAAGTCGGCAAGCTCCCCGGCGACCAGCGGATGGTCGTCGACGAGATTCTCCAGACCATCCGTGGTCTGAAAAAGAAGGGCCTTCAAACGATAAAATTGTACAATTGCTGGCTCGGGCGACGGCTCGTTCCACTCGCCCACCGCGACCACTACATGTACCAGTACACGGGCCGGGGAGACTCGACGAAGGCCTGTCTCGACGAGTGGAAGCTGGAGGATTATATCCCAGCGTTGAAGAAGATTACCTAGGCGGTGTACCTGGATGCGCAGGCTGGGTTCGCCCCCTATACCGTGAAGCGTCCGGCTCCAACGGTAATTTCTTTACCTTGCTTGCAGTCACAGTAAATGCAGTCGCGGTAATTCTGATTCCGTTTTGTATTTGTTGCAGCTATTCCAAGTGGTGGAAGGGTGGCTCCCACCCTCGGATGATGAGAGCTCGGGCCCATCCGCCCAGGACATAGGCAAATCGCCGCCTACCAAGGGCAACGAGGACGACGAGGACGAGTCCGAAGAGGAGGTCGCCCCACTGGTCCGAAAGACCCGCGGGCAACGACAGCGCGAGATCGAGGCAAGCAGAATCCTCGAACGTCATGATGATGACGACGAGCTCCCACAGACCACCTCGCGCCGTCAAGCCACCCCGTCAAAGAAGAAGAGGAAGGAAAGGGAGGCGAGGGCCCCCCCGAAAAAGAAGACGAGGCCGCCGAAGTCGGCCTCGCCGTCGCACTCGGCGAGCAGCTCAGACGCTCCCAGCCCAGCCGGCGACGGCATGCCACCAGCGACAACCGTGCTGGACGCGGCGACCGTGGAAGTGCCGCTGGCTTCAATTCCTCCACCATTCGCCCCAGTCTCTGGGCTGGGGGAGGCTCCGGTTGCGGCGGCTTCGCCTCGCAAGGAGGCCCCGGCTGCGGCGGCTTCGCCTCGCAAGGAGGCTCCGGCGGAGGATGTTCCAGAGGCGCCAGCTGCGGCCTCAACAACGAAGAAGCCGTCCGTGTCTTGGGAACGCGACGTCCTAAATTTGGGGCTCACTCGCCGTCTGGGCCCTGAGCTGGAGAAACCGGCCGGCCTCCGTACAGGACTGCGTTTCATCCCAGTCGCCAAGTGAGTTCGCTCACCTTTCCTTATTTTTCATAACTATTTCGATTGTTTTTGTTGATTCGATTGATGCGCAGGACCGGGGTGAAGAGGATGGGCCACCCGACCGTGGCCAAGGTGCCCTCCGCCGCTAGCGAGGAAGATCCTTCCCGCAAGAGGAAGGAGGACGAGGTCGTCGCCTCGGCGGATGGCAGTAAGAAGGCCAAGGGCGACACCATCACCATCTCTCGACGATACAGCCGCACCAGCCGGGCCCGTGATGGAAGCAGCCGCGTCTCTGAAGGAGGGTGCTTCATTGCACGAACGGCGAGGCGACCTCTCGAGCAGGTACCTCTATCGCTACCTTGGCTGCGTGACCAAGGCGGCCACGCAGTGGGCTGCACCCTCGAGCCATGCTCACAGGACCGCCGACGCTGAAGTCGACCAACGCCAAGGCACACGCTGGCACTTCGCATCCGTGGACGCGTACAACTTCACAAAGATGCTTGGCGCGGCCATCCGGTACATCCAGTCCCGAGGATCAGGTCGGTGCTTGCAGCGGCTGATTCTTATAATTTCACATTTTTTGTCGCATCCAGTCCCGAGTGCGCGCTAAATTTTAGCGGTGGGCACTTAGGAATTTTTGATCGCTAGTCCCGAGTGCGCTCGCTGAATTTCAGCGGGTGGGCACTTAGGAAATTTTTTTGATCGCCAGTCCCCGAGTGCGCACTCGCTGAATTTAAACGGGTGGGCACTTAGGAATTTTTTGATCGCCAGTCCCCGAGTGCGCACTCGCTGAATTTCAGCGTGTGGGCACTTAGGAATTTTTTGATCGCCAGCCCCGAGTGCGCACTCGCTGAATTTCAGCGGGTGGGCACTTAGGAATTTTTTGATCGCCAGTCCCCGAGTGCGGACTCGCTGAATTTCAGCGGGTGGGCACTTAGGAATTTTTTGATTTGACTAACCCTTTTTTGGTGATGTGCAGGGTCTGCAGCTTGAGTCAGCGGACCGACTGGCCGTGAAACAGCGCGCGGAGAAGGAGCTGGCCATCGTCTAGGAGGCAAACAAAGGACTTCAAGCTGTTGCTGCGAAGGCAGAGGAAGCTCGCCAGGGGCTTGTCCCCGCTGGTGAGTTGGTGGCGGCGCGATCTGCTCTGGGTGCCGCTGAACAGCGGATCGCCTCGAGCGCCGAATCTGCGAGAGGCGAGAGAAGAAGCGAGCTCGGCGGACGGGCGAGCTAAGGCCGCCATTGCGGCCGCTGAAGAGGATCGCAAGGTGTCAGAAGTCCTTATTGCTGGGCTTCAAGACGACCACACGTCGCTTCAGTGCTTCATCACGGGACTCGCCCACCCGTTGCTTGGTGAGTGCATCTCCCCTTCCTAATAGTTGTGGTTTTTGTGGAGTCCGTCGTACTTATCATTGTCTTCTACTCGCAGGTCGCATCATTGATAGCGAAGAAGAGGCGAGCTCGCTCGACGCGAGGCAGTGCGTAAGCATGCTCGTCGATTCGGCGACGTTGTCGGCGACGTGCATCCGTGCATACCTCCAAGAAATATCGCCCACGGAGGTGATTCCCAGCGACCTCGTTGAGGTGTGGAGGTACTTGGAGAAGGTGCCCGCGGTCGTTGAGTTCATGACGCGGTCGGCGTTTCGGCGTGGAGCGTCGACGACACTGAGCCTTGGACTCGCCCACTTACCCGAAGATTTCGACATTAACGATGTGACGAGTGGGTATCCATCGTCGACTGGCGCAGTGGAGCTGTCCGAGGTGCTCAAGTTGCAAGAACGTGCCGCCACGTACTTGGAACGATGTTCCGCAATGGGCGACCTCCGCATGCAGAGACGGTTGTCGCGCCAAACGACCCCGAGCCGCATCGTGACTTCAAGGTCGAGCAGCCTTTTCGGCTATGGCGGGTGAACTGACGACGATCCATCCAACCCGACACGGCGTTCATCCGCAGCCGGATGCCGCAAGTCGTCATCGAAGCCTGCGAGTAGGGTAGTTTGCCTTGTGGCGTTAGGCAGCTTCGCCACGCGGGCATATTTTGTAACATGAAACAATGCAACATGTGATTGAATGAGACGTGTCTATTTTGATATTTATTTGTGTACTTTTGATTTATTTTGGACGAGTCCCCGAGCGCCGCCTTTTGTGGGGTTTACCTCGTATATGATGTGTGTTGTTATCATGTGTTTTGTTGATTTGGTCGACTCGCCGAGCTCGGAGAGCCAGTGCAAGGCGACTCCTTGAGTGCTCTATACTTTACCGTTTTCCCTTGAACGAACGGGTGGCCTAGTCCCCGGCGTGGTACTTGGTTGTTCTAGTCGCGACTCGAGGGTGGTTGAGGATTTAGCGTTGGTGAGCGTCGCTCCGCCTGGCCCGTTGGGTCAGTCGCGTGGCGAGTCCTGGGCATGCTCTCTTACTTGGCGTTTTCCCTGGCCGCTCGCGACGAACTGGTCTTCAGTCCCCGAGCGTGGTACTTAGCCGTTCGAGTCGCTATGCCGAGGATGCGGAGGACCAAGGTCACTGTGAGAAACGAGGCGATTGTCTTGGCTCAGAGAACCAGTCGAGCTAGGCGACTAGTGGGGCTTCGTTGGCGTTTTCGTGGGCGATGCAAGACTGAAGTGATTCAGGTTTTACACCGCACTACTTAGCCGTGCCGATCGCTGTACCAAAGGTTGACTGCATTTAGCATAACGCTGTTTTTACTAGCGAGTGGCACAAGTCATGGAGAGTAGGCAATGCGGTAACCATTTCTTTTTATTTCATAGCGATTGGAGAGTACATGTGGGGTTCTAGGAGTAGAACTTACGGAGGAGGTTTACATTCCATGGTCGCTGACGTCGAGTTCGCCGTCCCCGCGGACGTCGATGAGGTAGTAGGCGTCGTTGCCGAGTACGCACCCGATAGCGAATGGGCCTTCCCACGGAGGGGAAAGCTTGTGCATGCCCTTCTTGTACTGGATGAGGCGTAACACCAGGTCGCCTTCATGGAAGGTGCGAGCTTTCACCCGCAGGCTGTGGTAGCGGCGGAGTCCTTGCTGGTAGATGGCGGTGCGTGACCGAGCGAGGTCGCGTGCTTCGTCGAGCTGGTCGACCCCATCTTGGCTGGCCAGCTCGTTTGCAGCCTCCGTATATTGGACGACTCGCGGCGAGTCGTGTTCGAGGTCGGTGGGCATGACTGCTTCGGCACCGTAGACCATGAAGAAGGGAGTAAATCCCGTCGATCTGTTGACGGAGGTGCGGATCCCCCAGATGACAGAGGGCAACTCCTCGGCGGTGCGCTCGAGTGGTACTTGGAGTCGCGGCTTCAGGCCGTGGAGGATGCTTTGGTTGGCCCGTTCCGCCTGGCCGTTGGATTCCGTGTGGGCGACTGACGCGAGGTCGAGCCGGATATGGTGCTCTTCGCAGAATTCGGCCATGGCTCCCTTGGCGAAGTTGGTGTCGTTGTCCGTGATGATGCTGTTGGGGAACCCGTAGCGATATATGAGCTCGCGTAGGAATTTAGTGGCGGTCTTCCCGTCGCATTTCCAGACTGGCTTGGCCTCCACCCACTTCGTGAATTTGTCGACGGCGACTAGCAGGTGGGTGTAGCCAGAGGGGGCCTTCTTGAAGGGGCCTACCATGTCCATGCCCCACACAGAGCTTGGCCAGGTGATGGGGATTGTTTTGAGCGCCGAGCTCGGTACGCGCGTCTAATTGGCGTACTTCTGGCACCCGGCGCATCGCTGGACGATGTCGACAGCGTCGGCGTGTGAGGTGGGCCAGTAGAAGCCGTGTCGCATAGCCTTGGCGACCAGGGAGCGAGCGGCGGCGTGGTGGCCGCAGTCACCTGAGTGAATGTCGTGGAGGATTTTTCGTCCTTCAGCCGGTTGGACGCAGCGTTGGAACACGCCGGTGACGCTGCGCCAGGATCTCGCCGTCGATGATGGTGTAGGACTTGCATCGACGAGCGATCATTCGAGCGTCTGTCTCGTCACTGGCAGGTGCGGCTTCGGTAGGCGATGTAGGGCTTGGTCCGCCTGCTCGGTGACGAGTGCGACCAAGGCTACCTCTGGTTGGAGTGGGACTCCGATGTCGATCTCCCTCGGGGGAGAGACTGATGGCTTGGAGATTGTGTCGAGGAACACGCCTGCGGGTGGTGCGAGTCGAGCCGACCCGATGCGAGAGAGGGCGTCGGCTTCCTCGTTTTTCCGCCTTCGATCCACTCGACAGAGTAGCCGGTGAAGTGGCCGCCCAACTTGTCCACCGCTTGGCGGTACGCCGCCATGGTAGGGGAGACGGCGTCGCAGGTGCCGGCGACTTGCCCCGCGACAAGGTCGGAATCTCCGTAGCAGCGGAGGCGATTGACGTTCATCTCCTTGGCGGCTCGCATGCCGTGGAGTAGGGCCTCGTATTCAGCCATGTTGTTGGTGCAGGGCGTGAAGTCGAGGCAGAGGATGTAGCGGAGCTTGTCGCCCTTTGGTGAAGTCAACACTATCCCTGCGCCGCTGGCCGTCGTTTCTGGAGCCGTCAAAGTGCGAGCTCCAGAGTGGAGGTACGGCAGCTTCTCGCTGCTGGGCCTCCCCAATCGGCGATGAAGTCCGCCAGCTCGTTGATCGCCTTTCGTGGCTCGTATTTGATGTTGTGGACGCCGATCTCGACGCCCACTTGGCGACTCGCCCGGTTGCCTCGCGATTGCGGATGATGTCTTGCATGGCCGAGGAGACAACCGTGATCGGGTGCTCTCGAAGTAGTGCGGCGCGCCCGAGCCCGAAGACCGCGTATACTAGCTTTTACTTGGTACTGGTACCGGAGCGACTCGGTGAGGACCTCACTGATGTAGTACACCGGCCGCTGAACCGGGCGCTCCTTTCCTTCCTCTGGTCGCTCGACGACCATCACGGCGCTGAGGACGCGCTCGGACGCCGCGATGTAAACCAGCATGGGTTCTTTGTCGGTGGGGGCGGCGAGCAGTGGTGCGGCGAGTAGCACCTTTTTGAGGTCGCGGAGCGCGTCGTCCGCCTCCTTGTCCCACTGGAAGGTGGGGTTCTTGCGCATCAGGCGGTATAGGGGCATCGCCTTTTCGCCCAGGCGGGGGATGAAGCGACTGAGAGACGCTACTCGCCCGGCCAGCTTCTGGACGTCGCGTAGGCACTCGGGTTTGCCGAGCCGGGCGATCGTGTCGATCTTTGTGGGGTTCGCCTCTATCCCTCGTTTGGAGACGACGTACCCCAGTAGTTGTCCGGCGGGTACACCGAAGGTGCACTTGCCTGGGTTGAGCTTTATCTTGTACCTTCGTAGGTTGGCGAAAGTTTCCGCCAGGTCAGTGAGTAGGTCTCTTTGGCGAGCGGACTTCACGACCACGTCGTCGACGTAGACGTGGATGTTGCGGCCAATTTGGCTCGCGAGGCATTCTTGCATGCACCGCTGGTAAGTCGCCCCGGCGTTCTTGAGGCCGAAGGTCATGGCGGTGTAGCAGAAGGCTCCGAATGGCGTGATGAACGCCGTCTTCTCCTCGTCTTCGACAACCATTTTGATCTGGTTGTACCCAGAGTAGGCGTCGAGGAAACATAGCGACTCCGAGCCCGCGGTTGAATCGATTATCTGGTCGATACGCTGGAGGACGAATCGCCTTTGGGCAGGCTGCTCAGGTTTGTGTAGTCGATACACATTCTCCAGTCCCGCTTTTCTCGACCGGGACTGGGTTTGCCACCACTTGAGTACTTGATTGGCCGGATGAAGCCGGCAGTAGTAGACGCTGCACTTCCTCGGCGATTGCTCGACGACGTTCTTCATTGAAGGGCCGATCGCTTGACAGGTCGCACTTTGGGGTCGGCGTTTAGCTTGTGCTCAGCGAGCTCCCTAGGGACACCGGGCATGTCAGAGGGTTTCCATGCGAAGATGTCCCTGTTCTCACGGAGGAACTCGATGAGCGCGCCTTCCTACGCTGCGCTCATGCCTATCCCGATCGTCACCGTCTGGCTGGGGTCGCCTGGTACCAGCTCGACGGTGCGCGTGTGCGTCGTGGCCTCAAAGGTTGAGGTGCCTGCGCCATCTGAGTTGGGCTTCTTGAGTATGGTGGGGTCATCGTTGTTGACCCCGCTCGCGTAATTGGCGAGCTCGTCGGCATGGTTGGTCTCCGCCGTGATGACGGCGTCGGCGAGCTCGACTCCTTTGGCCTCGCACTCGGCGGCCATGTCGGGGTCGCCGTTAATGGTGATGACGCCGCACGGCCCGGGGAGCTTCATCGCGTTGTACGCGTAGTGGGGCGCTGCCATGAATTTAGCGCCGCGCCCTGTGACGCAGCGGGTAGGGCTGTCGAAGGGCACCAGCTCGAAGATGATCCGCTCGGTGCGGAAGTTTGCCGGTGTGCCGAAGGTGACTAGCAGCGTGACCTTGCAGATCGGGTACGTCTTCCGACCGGGGACGATGCCGTGGAATGTGGTGTGGGTCGTCTCGATCATCGACTGCGGGAGCCGCAGCCGCATGAAGGTGTCGAGGTAGAGGATGTTGATGGAGCTACCGCCCTCCATCAGTGTCTTGGGGAGCCAGTAGTCGCCGACCTTGGGCTTGACCACCAAGGCGACTCTTCCTGGATACTCGATGCGCGGCGAGTGGTCTTGGCGGCTCCAGGTGATGGGCTGCTCCGACCAGTTCAGGAACTGGGGTACGTCTATTTGGGCCACCGCGTTGACGGCGACGGCGCGGGCGATGACCTTCTTCTCGCGCTTCGTGTTGAAGCCTGTGAAGGTGTGGAGCGAGCCGGATACTTTGCCGAATTTTCCGCCGTTTGGCGGGTCGTTGTCGGGGTCCTCCCGCGCTTGCCGTGCCTTCTCGATTTCCCTGAGGGTGTGGCGGTGGTGTGCGCGCGGGCTTTCCTTCCCTGCTATGGAACGCACATGGTTGGTTAAGGAGGGCCGGATCGAACCTTGGCTTGTTCTTGTAGTTGCCGCCGTCGGCATTGCCTCCGTCGCGGCGGTAGCTCTTGGGCTCAGGCTGCGCGTGCCCGGCGTTAGCGGCGAAGTCGACTCGCCACCGCGGCGCTGCCATGAGGCGGTGCCGCTATAGCGTAGGTCGGTCGGCGTCCGCTCGTTTGCCGCGGCGGCGTTGACCTCGACTCGTCGCCGGTTTTCTGGTTTGGATCTTCCTCGGCACTGCTTGGCGATCTCGAGGAGGTCGGGATGTTGTCGAGTGTGCGGGAGTGTCGCTTGAGCTTGGCGACTAGAGGCTCAGAGCGGCATGAGTTCTTGAAGCAATGGATCGCGGTGTCCGGTGGATGCCGACCGTTGTACCAAAGCTCTTGCCACCGTTGGACCCAGCTATGGTCGACTCACGGGTCCCCGGACGCACTGCCCAGTGTCCTCAATAGTGGTGGCGCGGGTGTAGGAGCACTCAAGTGCTGACGGCGTCGCGCATTTCCTCCCGGAGTCGACATCGCCGGGGAGAGTGTTGATCCATCACCGCACGCCCCTCCATCATCGGGGAGGTAACGGCATTTAGTAGGTCAGTGTGACCCGGGATCCCCATCGCCATGAGGTATGTGTCGAGCCAGACGGCAGGGTCGTACGAGGAGTCGTATTTTCTATCGCTTTTGGCGCCTTGAAGTTTGGCGGGTACTTCTCGCCTCGGATCATTGGTCCGAAGCACTTGGGTCCGAGTCTACTGAGCGACCCCATAGGCTCGCCGTCGCGGCGATTAGTTAGGATGTGCCGCAAGTCGTCAGGCTGGCGTGCGCGCCAGCTTTGGTTGTTGATGATGTGGGTGCGGGCGTCGATGGGTTGCCCGTTGGCGGCGACAAGGTTGGTTGTCGGCCTGGGGTCGTTGGTGGAGAGTGCCACGTTCGCGGGTCGGTGTTGGAGCTGTAGCGGCTCTGGTGGCGGGCAGTTGAGGGTGTTTGCCGCCGCTGGCGGCCGGAGGCCGCCTGCTTCGAGGAATGCGAGTATACTGCCCCGCCGAGTCGGCGCCTCTCTTTGCTGCTTGACGGCCTTCGCGAGGGGCCCCGACGTATTGGATCCGAGGCGCCACGCCGGTGGCTGTGATGGTGTCGGCTGCTGCTCGGCCTGCCACGAGGTTTTCCATTGGGGTGGAGAACAGTGGGAGGCCGTTTGCGTCTCTCTCCCTTGAGGAGACTACTATCCGCGGCTGGTCCCTGGGAGGGGTGCGGTTGGGTGGAGGTGGGCGCCCTCGCCGTTGATCTGGCGGGCCGGGCGCTTCCTCCGTGGCGCGTTCTCGCATCGAGCGCCGCCACGCTGGCCGGTCGTTGCGTCCGGTTCGTAGCCCGAACGGTGGGGTTCAGCGTGACCTGATCCGCTGCTGGTGGTAGCGTGAGCTCTCTGCCGTCACCGCTCGAGGCGAAATTTTCGCGCTGGCTTGCTCTTGCGTACCGCCTCCGCCCAGCGGAGTTCCTCGACCTCCGCTTCCGTGGCGTTAGGAGGATTGGGGTGGAGAACGGGTCCTCCGGCGGATCGGTGCGTCGCCATGTAGGTCGCGGTGTGGCGACCGTTCCATCGCGGGTCGCGAGTTCTCCGATCCGAGTCGAACTCAAGATCCCGAGGATGGAGGGATCTCAAGTCTCCAGCGTTGGAGACCTGGCGATGGAGCCCGCGAAGCCGCGGTGATGGATCCGGCGAGTGACACCGGGGTCGCCGAGTCGGCGTCATCGGTGAGGGCCGCATCCTCTGCGGCCGCTGAATTCCCGGCCACGTTGCTGTGGGCCGAGTTGTACTCGGTGGCGAGGCGATGGATCATGCGGATCTGGCTCGGAGAGCCGATCAGCGGCGGCGACTTGCGGATGCGAATCCTCCGAGACGGCGACGCCGGTGAGACCGACGAAGAGGCTGATCGTGCCAATCGGCGGGATCACGCAGGCGTGACGGGTCGCGCCCGGGATGTAGCTGCTCGGCAAGATTTGGAGCATCTCGATCGCTATCATGCGGCGGTGGCACCGTCTCGTTGATGGGCAGATTGGATCTCGCCGCGAACACCGGCGGACCGCCAGCCCCACGGTGGGCGCCACTGTCGGGAATTACCACGGCAGATGCCGCAATCGGCAATGAGTAGTAGAACGAGGGGCAAGGGCGGCCAGCCATCTGCGGTGCGAGATGAGGGCAAAGACACAGGGATTTACCCAGGTTCGGCCCCCCAGAGGGTAAAGACCTACTCCTGCTAGATTGTATTATGGAGGTGTTACAATGGGCGAGCTCGGCGGCTAGGCGGCGAGTCGCTTGGGTGTATGAGGGAACGTGTCTCTACTCACCCTATAGGGAGGTTTATATAGGCTCACCTCCCCTAGGGTTTACATATCTCAACCGATTCGATTCTGCCTTGATAGTCGTTTAACCTAGTCCGACTGGGCCTATCCACTCGCCTGGGCCTTCAGCTTCCAGTCGCTCAGCTCCTGGCTGGGCTTCAATCCACTCGCCGTTCTGCAGGCCCACTCGCCGGGTCTTGGGCCAGTCGGAAACGTCCTTCTGGGTATACCCCGGTAGGCATATCCCCATCAGGTAAGTTATGATGAAACAAAGGATGTGATTTGGTCATGAGGAAAGATAAGAACGAGTTTGGTTTTGACCAGTGATGGTCGAAGACGTTTAGAAAGGGTTTTACAATGAAACTGTTTTAGGAATCTTTTTAAAAAGGATGTGGAGATGTCCGGATTTTCAGAAGGAGGCATATTTTCTAAAAACTCTTTTGAAACAAAGATATAGAGATGCCAATGCTAGGTCTTTCAAAAACAACTATAGTTTAGATCTAACTCCCCACATCTAGATATGCATTATCTTATTACCTTGTCTCGGTGGTTTGCGAGTACATTCAAAGTACTCACCGGCATTGTACCTGGCTATTTACCTGGCCACATTGCAGATGTTAATAAGGAACGAAGGAGCCGACGTCTATGCGAACTAGGCCATCTTCCCAGTCAGTTGCCTGTAGGTTAAGGCATAGGCTCTACGCTAAAGACTTCCACTACTTGTGATGTAATTGCCATAATGGCCCCTTTGTAAGTTTTTGTACTCGTTAGTATATGGATGCTGTAATGATAGTAGTCGGTTATGCTCACGGCTCACTGATCATGGGAACGTGAATTGTATGCATAACAGGTATTCTCGAAACGTAAATCCGGGGTGCCATAGACATGGTATCAGAGCCATCCTGACTGTAAGAGACCTTAGTTAGCATGGACGTTAGACAGGACAACCCCTATTTATGAAAACACCGGTCTTCTCAATCTATTTTCTCAAAAGCTTTTCGAAAGAATTCTTATCTCATCTTCTTTGACTTGAACAATTTTAAAATGGATTACTCTACATCTCGTCTACTTCAAAGGTTCCGTTATCAAAAACACGGTCTGAAGTGCAGACTATGAAGACAGAAAATCCCATGATGAAGAGACCTCAAGACAAGCGAAGCAAAGGAGCTACCAACGACGACAGACACTACAAGATCGCCATACCAACGGATTCCTTCATCGCCCCTAATCAAGTACAGCACCGACGGCAAAAGATGGCAATACAGAAGTTAAGACCCCAATAATGTCCGTACTTAGGAGTATTATCCCTAAAGTAGGATTACATCTATGGCGTGTAGTCACCACCTTAGTACTTATGGTATGCCTTGCTAGTCTGTCATGTGCGTGATTGATGTTTGAAATGTGTTGCTTGTCTGCCCGGAACCTTGTAACCCTAAAAAGTTGAACCACCTTGTTGGCGTCTCCCTATGCTAACTCTCGCAACCCCTTAGCCGGAAACCTCTCCTCAACAGGATGGACACCTAAGAAAAACCTCGACAACCTCAGGTAGATCCCTAAGGTGGAAAGACTGTGTCTTTCCACTCAACTCCAATGAACCGCCCACTCTCTACTTTGAGAGTCGTTCGAAGAAGACCAAGACATGACGCCGTTTAGGAATAACTCTGTACGCAGATAAATCTGCACCTATATGTTTTATCTCACCCCTGAACCACAAACCCTCCTATGTTCAGATGGAGCCCGTTGAAGATACATGGCTGAGCGCATGATTCCGCGTGCTCCTATGGGACTCCCTGCAGATTTGCGGATACACCCAACATCCCACTTCTCCACAAAGGACTGGAAACCGGGCTATATCTGGGACAAGTTACCATTCAGCCAAAGTATGGAGTACCAGGAGAACCCATTCATGCCACAGGATTCCGCATGCCAACCCCAGTGCTGGCTCTACAAATGGCGGCAAGAGAAGCACTGTTCCGCATTCGGGATGTCCTTCCCGAGATGAGGCAACCCACGACCTTCTTTCTACCCATCAAAGGAAGTGTGGATTCATCCGGTTAATCCCAAGATCCTCGCCTGACCTACCATGCCTTGCAGCTTCAAGCCCGTTATAGCTATGCTGGGAATGAGCTCCTCACCGCAGTTGTTGATGAATACCACCGCACCTAGATGGAACTTCATCGCTGCAAGCTATCCTGGATCGCAAAGAAGCTCTAGAAGTCCAGCAAAGGAATCAAGCCATAATTAAGGACCAAGAAGAAGCCTCTGGAACCCGCGTCCTAAAGGGAAGAAAGAAGTGCGTCTCCGCTCTGCAATATCTCAAGAGATTCAAGCCACCCCAAGATATACAAGCATCCTAAAACCACCTCCCCAAAGAAGAAGATAAAGCCAAGGAAGATTCTCCTGGATCGTCCGCCAATGGCAACTAGCTTAGCATGGTAACCTATGTATTGTCCCAAGTCCTGTATTGTAAAAATCTAAGTGCCTTGTTACCTTGCGTCACAGACCTATTCTGTAACCCTTAAGTACCTCCACCACCAACCGTCTTGAACTCGCTAAATATTTGGATGATATGCAAGTGTGATATCCTTGTTTGCATGTTTTACCCATGACGTTGCATCAGACTAAACCCAGAACGACCCCATTCAAAAGGACCTCGTTTTCTAGACCGCCAAACTCCAATGGCATCCTCCAACCTGTCGGATCCGTAACCCACTCCGAACTAACTACCCGGAAGCTAGTGGACTCCCTTTCTGATACACCTTCCATCTCATGAAGAAGTTCCAACGACGTCGACAGGAGATAGCTACCCCGAAGGATAGGTGTAGCGCCACCCCCCAACATCAGCATAAGACTCCAATCAAGAAAGTCGGCAACTTCACCAAAAACCCCTAGTGCCTCTCTAAGGGGGAAAGACTGCGTCTTTCCCGCCCAAAAACCCTATAGACCTCTGAAGTCGACCACTACTTAGCACTAAGCGATGACCACCCCTCCAATCCCGAATCGCCGACCCTGCAAGAAGGACGACAACCGACACTTATATAGAATCAAAAGGTATTTCATGAAGGTCCTCCGCTCCAAGGTCGACCGCCCAGCCAACATCTCGGTGTATCAAGACCATGAAGAAAGAAAGTCGACCACGAGGCGAAGGAATGGAGAAGATTCAACTCGCCATCCCGAGACAAGACGGAAGTACCTCGTCAACGTTAAACTTACCTAGACTTGCCCTAAGGGGAAAAGACTGTGTCTTTTCCACTTATTTCATCTAAACCACCAAACCCGAAACCACTCAGCTCCAACCCATGACTAACCATGTTGGGTCTTTGTAAAACTTATTAACGCCTAATAATCTCCACCGCTGAAATTGTTAAGCGGATGTTATCACCCAAACCCCACTCCTCCCTAATCTCGGGATGAGATTATTTTAAGGGGAAAAGGTCTGTAACATCCCAATTTCAGCAATCCTGATTAAATGTCCAAAAGGCAAAAATCAGGGGGAACTAACACTTTTTCTTACAATGTGTTCTTACTTGTTTGATGGTTCTCAATCAATTGCTTGTGTATTTGTTGTGTACTCCTCATCTCAACACTAGTTTACAAAAACTATTTTACAAAAGAGATGTCTTGGCTCATCTTTCATATTCTCAAATGTTCTGGCATTTCAAAACCTGAGCCAAGATGACTTTGACCCCACAAAATACTTTACTAGTTTCTATTGCCAAAGCTATGGAGACATATATATACTCTCCTTATGTTTTCAAGACAGAACCTTCAACTACTCTTATCCCTATGTTTTTCCAAAACCTTATTAAAACCTTTTCATCTCAATCTTGGTAAAGATACCAATATGGTACATAACTTACTTCAAAACAAAACCCCTTTCAACATACCCATCCTTACCTCAAGCTAGTCTTGATGGTAACCCTAGTAGTAGTTAGATGAATTGCCTTGATCTACTGTCTGGTGAATTGCCTTGATCTGCTGATTGCCTTGTTTGCTTAGGAACTAGAGTGAGATAATCTAGTATCTCATCACTTAGGAACAAATCTAGGCTTGTGATCATAAATCTCAAAGAAAGCATCCAAGTCTAGATCTATCCTAAGCCACTAAGCTAACCACCTCCCCTCATGCTCAGATCAATCCAAGGATAATCCCTCTGGATGGTTTCTAACTCAATGGAGACCCAATCTAAGCATGAATCTTATCTACTTAGTTACTACCACAACCTCATCTCCTTTATCATGAGTTTGGAACCTAGCATCCTCTCAAAAGCTTCTACATTTGCACTCTAGTCAAAATGTCCAAAACTGCCAAAATGGCCAAGTCTGGATTCCTTATCTAGATTCAATCTTTGGAGCTCTACCTCTCTCAACCTATGTGCATTCTTTAAAATGTACTTGAACCATCTTGTAGTACATATTTATTACTACAACATCCCACTCATTTCCTGGGCTAAGCTATTCTATTTACCACTCATCCATGCTGGTTTTGTAGTCAAGATAATAATCTTTTCTGCAAATCTTATCATCTTGCCTCCTTTGGCAGAAGGTCACATCTATATGCCACCTCCCCTTGACCAACTCTTTGCATGATTGTGATCTACTCATCATGTACTATCAACCCCCACTTTACTTGTTTCCATTGGAGCTTTGTGCTTCTTAAATCCACCTGGTTTAGGAGGCTACCTGATGTATCTCCTATGGAAGCCTTATTTTCAACAAAGTTTGCCATAACATCTAGACCACCTAAAATGCAACCAAGCACAAACTTTACATCCATGATCATCTATATGACTTGGTATATCCATCCATATAACCCTTATACCAAGATTAACCCTGAGCTCCCTAATCCGACCCTGTTTGGGTGACATGAGGATAACTAAACCCTAGATCTTCACCTATCTACTTTCCATTATTTTCACCACTTCCCTCCAAAACCAAGGTTGAACTTGACGCCTACATCAAGTTTACATCCTCTACCATGGATATAAGCATCCCCAAATAATTCTCCTAGATTATTTGGATTATTAAACTATTTTATTTCCTTTATCTACCAATTCCTCAAAACCTTTGTCTATAAAGGCAAGTTTGCTTTTCTCCAAAACACATTGCCAACTCAAGGCACATTTGATGCCTATAAATCATATCCCATCTTTCCAACTCAAAAATAAATATTTTTGAGATTCTTTATTATTTCGTTTGCCCTTCTTATTAAATGGCAGAAACAAGAAATAATTTCCCAAAAATACTTTTCCACTTCAATAAATCCGAATAAAATTCTCCAATGTGCGTTATGGTATTTAGGACCACATCACAGCAAAAACCAAGCTTGTCCAATATAAAAATATCATCTAAGCTTCCATAATATATTTCTGCTCTTTTTGAATAAGTGCATTTAAATGGGATTATAATCATTAGAAAAATCCCATTTAAATCTAGGAGAGATCATTTGACCTACTCTACCTACCAGTACCATTTCCAAACTTTGTCCAATGCAACTTTTGCAACTTCCTTCACAAACCTCCATTTGATCATTTTTGCCAAACCAAGGTAATCTTGATTCAAACCACAGCCAATCCATCTCAAATCTTCCCCAGCACTTCTCCACAACATCATCGCCCCCCTCCTTGTCGTGCACACTGTAGCTGACCACTATAACACCCTTGTCCTTTAGCCCTTGAAACTTGAGAGATAGAGAGGAAAATCTGGCAATATCTTTGTAATAAAATGGTAGGCAGCACCCCACCCCCTTTCTTTATCCTAGCCCGACCAGAACCCCCCCTCTCACCTCCCCACCGCCCCTATTGCCCAATGGCTGAGCCCTAGCCACTCCCCAAGCTTCTCCATGAGCTTGTTCCACCATGCACCGCCCCCCCTATAAATAAATAAGCCAGAGGCCTTATCCCTCGCCCTGCTCCCTCATTTCTCCCCCAACCCACCAGAGAGCCTCCCCTAGAGCCCTCCCTCTCCCTCCTTCCCTCTCCTCTGGCCGCAAGAGCAAGAAGTGACCATTTCTTAGAGCAAGCTCGAAGTCACCTTCTCCCTAGCCCCCTCTCCATGCATGAGCCTTATTCGTGCTCCCTACCCCTTACCTACCTCCCCCTACTCTTCCCTTCTCTGCATGACCCCTACATATCGCCACCGTTAAGCTTGCCTGAGTGGAGTTCTCCGACGAGGACCATCTCCCTGAGCTCCTCCTCCGGTAACCACGCCTCCCCCAACCTTCCTATGTCCCAAAGACCCTCTATGACCCCTCCCCCTTTACCTGCAGGCCGCCTCGAGCTCATCCCGACGAGTTCCCGAAGCCCGCCCCGTCGTGGAGGCGCGCGACCCCGTGCCTGCACGGAAAACCGTGCTACCGCCCGTCGTCGGACTCGTCGCCTCTCTCTGCCTTGCCATGGACCCTCCCCGCCTCTCCTCCGCGCCCCTAGCGAGCATCCTATGCCTCCCGATCCCTAGCTAGGGTTTTGTCCCCGTTTCCTAGTCGGGAGGAAGAAGACACACCACCACCATCCATCGCCCTCTAATCCTACGGCCAGGCGCCTCCGTACCCCTTTGTCACCAGCGGTCACTGACGGGCCGAACCCGCCCATCAGTTTCAATCCCAGATCCCGCGCGCGTGCTGCCACGAGCCGGGCCGGCCTCCTGGCCCTATTAAGCCCATTCCCCTCAGATCCGGCCAAGCAGCACGTCGTTCCTTTTCCCTTTTGTGAAAAAACATAATAGATCAGACAACAGTGGTTTGGTTTAAATGTTTTTGAACTTGAAAACATGCACAAATGGCCCAGATCTAATTTTTAAGGTATATCCGATTGTTTTCCCTAACAGGCGGATCCTTTACCTAACCTAATTAATGTTTAGTTTTAATATGGTAAATCATCTACTAGGATCTGTCTAGATCACAAATTAATCTCTATAGAAAGTTTCATTAATCCAAATGACCTGAAACACATCTGTACAAAAAGGTATGCACCATACCCTTCATGTCCCACTGGCCCCTGGTCAATTGCTTCCTAGTTTGCCCTTGATAAAAGTATCAAAACAGAGACTTTCTACCTTTAGCAAATTCTCTAGGCCAAATCAAATGAGGTTTGGACCTAATTCCAACTCCCAGTGAACACAAATACCCATATCTTACATAATCGAGCAGCTCATAATTTTATGAGTCTCTGTTGAGTTTTAGTGAATTAAACTCCTCTATGCATGGTTTAATCACTAATAAAAAAACACTAAAGTAGTTTTGCAACTCCAAAAAGGTTTATTCCAATCTCTACAGAAAGGTATCCTCAGTACAAACAAAGTGTCTTTGGAATTACCTGAAAATCTTTCATAGATTTAATCTGATGAAAAAGACAAATCCCATCCAGTACTTCCTTTGGGAATTTATCAAGGGTATTCTGGTAATTGTTTTGAGGTGATTCCAACTACTCTGGATTTAGACCACCAAATAATACCTAATCACCTAAGGAAATAATTTTTTGAACTCCAGAGAAGTTCTGGTGAATTATTTCCTAAAACTAGATTTTTAATCACTATAAAATACATTATAAATCAAGGGAGATTGATTAAATAGTGAAACAAATTTTTTTGGTTTCATTTTATCAATGCCTATATGATGGTATCATTTTCATACAATGATATCATATAGATCAAATCCTTGGTAAATTCCCTCTCTTAGATAGTTCCAAGACTAGAAATCCAAAGGGGTCCTTTCTCCAAATGTCTCCAAATCCTCTCCCAATCCCATCAAATAAAATCTCCAAACATCCTACTGATGTTTATCATGTATTTATCTTTTGCTTGTTGTTTTGTGTGATGCTTGTATGCCTTGTAATGATTGGTTTATTGTTTGTTTGCATGTATGCTAGATAACGACGATAGTTGCGATTGTGTGATGCCGAGAAGAAGGAAGGATCAGGTTATTCTTATTATTGCTATTATTTCTATTCTGGTTATCTAACGTCGTCAAGGGACATCTCGCTGGTCACAGGCAAGCCACCATTACTGAACTCCTATATTAACCTACTTTTGTTTATCAACTATTTCATATCTCGTTTATTAATTGCATGATCACATGCATGGTTTTTTTTATATAAAAGTGCATGAGTAACTTGACTCCTCCAAGTTATGAATGAGTGTCCATTAGGACACCTACCCTTTTACAACTATATTTACCCCTTTAGAGTGAGGCAAAGATGATTAGCATCTTCCCTCTTGGAACCCACAGATTTTCAAAGATAAAACAATTTTGGGTTCTTACCCTACTACAAAGTTTTCAAATAAAACCCTTAGAATTAGGCATCATTTCCGAGTGGAAGTTTTAATAAAAGGAGATATGAGGTGGATGAAGAGAAAGATAATGAAGAGGAAGATAGGTAAAGGAAAGATAAGTAAGAGAAAGGAAGGGATGTTCTAAGCCAATGGCCGGAACAATTTATCCGTGCAACCACATTACCCTAGACGCTGGGGTTTAGCTCGTAGTTTGTGATCCTTAGCCGGGGCTGCTCGTACTCGCTAAAGGGGAGAAATACCCTGAAATCCGGGCTGTCTATAGGACAAGGCACTGGTGCAACAATTGGTTCCCTCGCGGACGGTATGCTTTAGGTAGTACGGATGGAAGATTGTCACTATTGCTATCTGCCAGACTTCGGTCTGGAGATAGGGGTCAGTATGGGAGGAAGGACTAGTGTCGTCGTACCCCATACTCGTACCGGAGAGAACAACCCAAAAGGAAAAGCCGCCGTTTCTAGGGATGGAAACATGAAAAGTTTAAGTTTGATTATCCGAGCCCCTGTGTACCGTGTGTAGCAGGCCGTTGTTTTATCCCGGCGGATGTATTGATTCTTTTGGGTAAAGTGCACAAGCTCTGCAGAGTCTAATATATTTGAATAGCTGTGTCCACGGTCAAGGATGGTTGGAATGGAAAGTGCTAGGAGGACCCTTCGGATAAGTTATAATGAAACAAAGGATGTGATTTGGTCATGAGGAAAGATAAGAACGAGTTTGGTTTTGACCAGTGATGGTGGAAGACGTTTAGAAAGGGTTTTACAACAAAACTGTTTTAGGAATCTTTTTAACAAGGATGTGGAGATGTCCGGATTTTCAGAAAGGAGGCATATTTTCTAAAAACTCTTTTTCAACAAAGATATAGAGATGCCAATTCTAGGTCTTTCAAAAGAAACTATAGTTTAGAGCTAACTCGCCACAGCCAGATATGCATTATCTTTTTACCTTGTCTCGATGGTTTGCGAGTACATTCAAAGTACTCACCGGCATCGTCCCTGGCTATTTACCTAGCCAGATTGTAGATGTTAAGAAGGAACGAAGGAGCTGACGTCTATGCGAACTAGGCCGTCTTCCTAGTCAGTTGCTTGTAGGTTAAGGCACGGGCTCTGCGCTGCAGACTTCCGCTACTTGTGATGTAATTGCCATAATGGACCTTTGTAAGTTTTTGTACTCGTTAATATATGGATGCTGTAATGATACTAGTCGGTTATGCTCACGACTCAATGATCATGGGAACGTGAATTTTATGCATAACGGTTATTCTCGGACCGTAAATCCGGGGTGCCACACGGTGTTCCTTTGAAGTTTGCCTCATCCATAGCAATTGAGTGCAAGCACTAGCAGCAGCCACATATTTGGCTTCGGTGGTGGAGAGAGATATGCAATTTTTCTTCTTAGAAGACCAACACACCAAGGACCTACCAAGGAATTGGCAAGCCTCGGAGGTTGATTTTCTATCATCCTTATCACCAGCCCAATCCTAATTTGTGTACCCACAAAGAGAGAAAGTTGAGCCCCTAGGGTACCAAATACCTTAGTTTGGAGTATGAACCAAATACCAAATACCATAGTTTGACCGCAATCAAGTGGCTTTCTTTAGGAGCCGCTTGATATCTTGCACACACTCCTACACTTAACACAATATTGGGTCCAGATGCACAAAGGTAAATCAAAGAGCCAATCATAGATCGGTATACCTTTTGATCAGATCTTTACCATTTGGGTTTATTTCAAGATGAGTCATTGTTGCCATGGGAGTAGGAGGTCCATTTAGATCTTTCATGTTGAACCTCTTGATCATGTCTTGAGTATACTTAGCTTGATTGAAGAAGGTTCCTCCTCTCACTTGCTTGATCTCAAAGCCAATAAATACCCTCAATTCTCCCATCATAGACATCCTGAACCTATCAGTCACAAGCTTTGAGAATTCATCATTAAAGGCCTTGTTAGATGAGACAAAGATAATATCATCAACATATATTTGGCATACAAAAATCTCCCCATTAACCTTCTTAGTTAAAAAAGAGTGGGATCAATTTTCCCAACCTCAAACCCACGGTCTAGCAACAACTCTCTAAGGTTCTCATACCACGTGCGTAGGTCTTGTTTGAGCCCATAGAGGACCTTATCAAACTTGTAGACATGGTTTGGGAAGTTGGGATCCTTGAACACTTGGGTTGCTTTGCATATACCAACTCATGCAATGGACCATTTAGGTATGCACTTTCTACATCCATTTGTTGCAATTTAAAGTTATGATGTGACGCATAGGCAAGAAGGATACATATGGACTCAAGGCGAGCCACGGGAACATATGTCTCTCCATAATCAATGCCTTCAATTTGAGAGAACCCTTGATCTACCAATCTTGCCTTGTTCCTTTCAACAATACCATGCTCATCTTGCTTGTTCTTGAATATCCACTTGGTGCCTATAACATTGCGGAAATCTTTTACATTTTCAACTAACTTTCACACTTTGTTTCTCTCAAAGTTGTTGAGCTCTTTATGCATTGCTTCTAGCCAATCGGAATCCTCAAGAGCTTCCCATACTTTCTTTATTTCCACCATGGATATATGTGCTTGATGCTCACCAAAATGCTTCAATTGAGCTCAAGTGGAGATTCCTCTTCTAAGATCAACAAGTACATTCTCAAGAGTGTGATCTCTAATTTCCAATATCCTATCCACTCTAGTTTTACGAAGAGTTTGATATCCTTGTTATCTCTTATGGGGATCACTTCATCATTTTCTTCCTCGTCTTGTGATGACCCACGAGTATAGGGTGTGTATCGTAGTACTTTCGATAAATAGGAGTGTCGATCCCAACGAGGAGAAGAAGGTGTTGACTAGTGGTTTGGATCAGGAATTCTGTGTAAATACTTAGCAAACGAATTTTTAGGGTTTTTTTATAATGCAAAGAAATAAAGTGCAAGTAAACAAATACAAAAAATTATTGCAGCAAGTGGCCTAATCCTTTCTTAGCAAAGGATAAGCCGTTTGTAATACTTATGAGGACCAAGCGTTATCGAGGACACATGGGAATACTGTCAAGTGCTTTCGCTTCATATAGTCGATTAATCTTCTTTGGTTTGATATGTGTTGTGTGGGTGAACCTGTGCTAATGTACCGACCTTACTTGGACCAATACATACTTGTGATTAAACCCCTTGCAAGCATCCGCAACTACAAGAAAGTAATTAAGATAAAAACCTAACCACAGCCTTAAACTCTGAGATCCTACACTCTCTTGTGCAAAGGTTTCCTAACGGGGGTTCGGGTTTCTATCACTCCGGCAACCCCACAATTAGTAGCCAAATACACAATGCATCCCCCTAGGCCCATAAATGGTGAAGTATCATGTAGTAGACGTTCACATGACACCACTAGAAGAATAGCACCACAACTTAAATATCCATTGAATAATACCTCAACACAATTCCACTACTAACAACATGACTTCTCCCATGTCCTCAAGAACTAAACGAACTACTCCCGAGACATCATATGGATCAAGATCAGAGATGATATGATGATGAATAACAATCTGAACATAAACAATAATTCAATGGTTCCACTCACAAGCATCAACTACAAAAGTAATTAACACTGGAAAGTTTCCCCTAATAACTATGCAAGTTTCAACACAATTTTTACAGAAGGATGGAGTGGTGATGATGGTGCTGGTGGAGATGGTGATGAGGATGATGATCCTGATGAAGTCTATCTTGATGACAGTGTTGATGGCAACTATCTCCCCTCTCCGAGAAGGAATTTCCTCGGTAGAAATTTGTCTGCCGGAGAGCTCTTTCTCTCTCTGTAGTTTCTGCCCCGCAGAGGCGGCGGAATATTTCTGTGGTCGCCCCCACGTGTCTTAGGGTTTCGAGGAGAAGATATAGGCGAAAGTACGGAGCAGGAGATGGCCCAGGGTGGCCACATCCCCGGTGGCGCGGCCCAGGGTGGCACGCTCATTTGGGGGGGGGGTTGTGGGCCCCCTATGGCCCAATCTCAGCCTCCCCTTATGGCTTCCTTCGTCTTATGGAAAAATAGGATTTTCCATGTATTTTCTAGAATTTTCTGATCTTCGCGAAAATTGCATCAAAACACCGCTTTTTTCCATCAGAATCCTGACTCCGACATTTCATCCTCCAAAAGTCATCCAACATATAAAAATATATGAAACAACATAATTAACACCTCTTAATATGAAATATATCAATGAATAGCAGTAAATTATGATATAGAATAGTGATGCAAAATGGACGTATCATCTTGACCATCATTTTGACCCAGATCTTTACTGGGATCATTCTCATCATCATGAGGCATAGAATGACCTTGGTCGAGATCAGGCACACTTCTGGACAGGCGTTGAGATGATATTCTAGCTGATTCTATAAATCTTCCTTGAACAATAGACTAAGCAGCGCTGGACAATATGGAGAGTGGAGAATCCTCTTCATCCAGACTAGAAGTTTCCGCCTGATCAACTTGTTGAGGGTACTCAGCTTGTATTTGGCTTGGGTCATCATTTTCCTCCATAACAGGTGCTTGTTGATTTTGTGAAGATGAGGGCTCCACTTGAGTAGAGCATTTTTCTTCTCAATCCGCCACAAGGGGTTCTCAATGGGGCGGATGAATCCCGCACCCATTCTTCTTATGGCATCTTGAGGCATTTCATCATATACATCACAAACATCAATACGACCCCCTTGGGGACCATCATATTCTTTGAAAACCACACTACAAGATTCTATGACAACTCCAGAGAGTTTATCATAGATTCTATAAGTGTGGGATTCGAGACCAAAGACAAAAAAATGCCCTCTAATGCTTTGGAATCAAACTTGGACAAATGAATACCCTTAATGCGATAGAAACACTTACAACCGAACAACCAAAAGTATGAAACATTGGGCTTGTTACCGGTAAGAATTTCATATGGAGTCTTGATCAATTCTTTGCGGAGGTAGAGCCGGTTTGATGCATGGCATGCAGTGGAGATTCCTTCAGCACAAAAATTATAGGGGGGTTTAAAATCCGCCAACATGGACATAGCCATATCAATTAGAGTACGGTTCTTCCTATCAGCTACACCATTTTGTTGATGGGTATATGTAGCGGAATATTGGTGTTTTATTCCCTCATCACTAAGAAATCCGTTCAAGGTGTAGTTGAACTCAGTACCGTTATCACTTCTTATTATTAGCACAGGGACATTGTGTTGACGTTGAGCCATGTTGATGAATCCGATGAAGTTTTCTTGGGTCTCACTATTCAACTTGAAGAAGTATACACATGTGTATCTTGAATAGTCATCAACAATCAACAAACAATACTTCTTCCCACCAAGACTAGCATGAGATGGAGGGACAAAGAGATCCACATGAAGGAGATCCAAGATCCTCTTGGACTTGATGAAGTTATTTGGCTTGTGGGAAGAATCATGCATATTTCCTTCAACACACGCCCTACACACACGATCTTTGGCAAAAAAACATTTTCTTTTAGTGCAACAATATTGCCACCCTTGTAGAGACTTTGCAAAGTTCTCATGTTGACATGGGCTACTCGACGATGCCATATCCAACCCACATCAGCCTTTCCGAATAAGAACATCGCACTTGTAGTGATTTTCCCCGAAAAGTCTACCACATACAAGTCATTTTTGACGTACCCAACGAAAGCGACCTTTAGAGACTTGCTCCACAAGAGGATCACAATATCATTATCAATAAAGACGGCCCCATATTTCCAAGAGAACAAACTTAAAGTAAATTATATCCATGGGTTTCAAAAAGCATGACGTCCACGATTGTAATATCGTGAGCAACCACAATCTTGCTGAAGGGAATATGCCCTGAGAGGCAATAATAAAGTATTTATTATGTGTATTCCAAGTATATGATAGATGTTTATTTTGCATGCTATAATTGTATTAATACGGAAACGTCAATACATGTGTGTTTAATAAACAAACAGAAAGTTCCTAGTTATGCCTCTCTCATAAACTAGTTCGTTGATTAACAAGATGATCACAGTTTCCTGATCATAGACATTGGATGTTGTTAATAACAAGATCACAACATTAGTGTAATGGTGTGATGAACATTCATCCGAAGTATAGCATTACGATCAAAGTCATTGAGTTTATATTACTATAAACAACTTACGAAGTGATCCTAATCCTTAGACCATGAGATCATGCCAATCACTAACACTGGAAGTGTTTCTTGTTGACATCAAACGGCACACCATAACTGGGTGATTATAAAGATGGTTTCAAAGCTACTGAAGTGTTATTTGAGAATAATGGATCAAGAGTGGAATTTTTTCATCCCGATGACGGATAGATATACTCTGGGCCCTCTCAGTGATATCACATTTATTAGCTTGCAAGCAAGTGATTTGATCACTAGAATGTTATATCACGGGAACGAGAAAAGAGTGCATGTCAGTAACGAGATCAAAATAGGTATGGAGATACCGATGATAGATTCTCGAACATGTAATATATCGTGAAACAAAGGGATTAAGATACAAGATTAAAAGGTTCCGACGATCACAGGAAAGTCATCGTTGATTGTGTGGGAGTCAGTATGGATCTCTAGGTCCCGCTACTGATTATTGATCGGATAAGGGTCTCTATCATGTACGCATTATTCGTGAAGCGTAGGGTGACACACTTAAGGGACACTGACATCCAGTTGGAGAAAATGTTTCATGCCGAAAGAATAAACAAGCGCAGTAATTTATTTCACTAGATACCGAAACAGGTTTTCAGGTGAAATTGCATAAAGGGGTTATGCATGTGAAATATAATTATAGCAAGGGGTTATTTGTGAATGTTTTTTCATTAAAGTAATTGAAAAAATTCTGAATAAATAAAAGAGTTTTATTTAATGAGAGTTTGCATTAAGTTTGGTGGAAATTTAATAGCAAGTTTGAGTGGGATTTTGAGTGGAAGGATTTGAATGGATTTTTGTGAGTGGAGTGTCCACCCACATGAATGAAGGAGGGGAGGGGGCATCCCCCATGGCCTGCGGCCACCCCCTTGGATTCCCCCTCCTATAAAAGGTACCCCTCTCCTCACTTCTCACTCACACCTCCTCGTGAAGGATCTCTCTCCCCCTCTAGAATTTATCCCCCATGGTCTCGGACTAGCGAGATACATGTTCCTGGTGGATATTCGGAAAGAAAGGGTTGTGCTTCCGCTGCATCGCTGGAGCGAGGAGGCGGAGGTTGCTCGGTGTCTTGTACATGTGTGCGAGCACGGATGTGCTGCTGCTTTGCGGCGCTAGGACTTCCTCTCGATCTTGAGATCGGCAAGAGATCATCTACATCAACCACGAGTTGAACTCGTTAAGCTTTTTCGGTTTTCAAGGGTATGTCCTCTACGGATATACATCTGCCCGTTGTTTGTATCTAGTAGATAGATCTTGGTACATAGTTGTTCCCATCGTAGGAAATTTTTTGTTTTCTATGCTGCGAACCCTACAGTGGTATCATAGCCGGATCTATGAGTAGATGCTTTACACGGGTAGTACACATATGAGTATGTGGGTGATGATGATCATGTTGTTGCTCCTTAGTTGTAATTTTGGATATTGGTGGCATAGTAGGATGAAGCGGCCCGGACAAACTTTACATGTCCCCGCACATGAGACCTGTTCCACGCTTGACATGCAACTAGTTTGCATAAGTGGCTAGCGGGTGTCTGTCTCTCCTACTATAGTCAATATCTATTTTGCAACGAGTTGTAAACAATTTGTTTATCCTCGTTGTGGTTCATGTTCGTAGGTAAGAACGGTTCTATCTTCGAAAGCCCTATGCCACGTAAAACTTGCAATGGATAAATTAGAGGCATCTAGTTTAGATTGTTGCTAGGCTAGTTTCATGATATGGTGATGTTGTCAGTAGAAGTATAAGATGATACTCTTACAACACACATAGCGTATAAACTCCATAGACCTTGGACTTACACATAAAGGTATGATAGTGACCATACCACGATGCACATGATAGAGATCATATGTGGGAACCATATCATTTCACTAATAAACATGTGATGTTTGATTGCATCTTATATTGCTTGTTCAGCGCTTTGTTAGCATAATAACATGATCCCTCATTTAAATATCAAGATAATAATGTGTTCTTCCTTTAGTATGCACGGATTATGTTTTTGTCGCTACAAGACATCACGTGATGATCGGGTGTTCTTGGATCCACGACCATATATCGGGTGTAAAACAATTCCACACGCGAATACTAAGGTTCTAACTTGGCGAGCCTAGCATGTACAGACATGGCAAGCATGAGTCATATAGTAGATATGATGCCCATTTGATGCTCGCCTTTGAAGCTACACCGACTCACGTGATGATCGGACTTGGTGTAGTGGATTTGGTTCTTGTAATCACCAAAAAGGAACGAGGGATGTCGTTTTTGAGTGGGAGTTCATTCGTAATATGGATTAGTTGAACTCAATCTATCATAAAATTAGTATAAACTTTACAAATTCTGTTGTAGATGGCACCACCTACTTTTAATTTCAATGTGATAATGGAGAAAGATAAACTTGCAACGAACGGTAGCAACTTTACCGAATGGTCCATGAAATCCTCCTCTGTGCTGCACAAAAGCAATATGTGCTAGAAGCGCCACTAGGCCCCCACCTTTTGAGGATGCCCCTGATGAGGAGAAGAATGTCTATCAGACTCGTTAGGAGGACCACAACTTAGTTCATTGCGGCATATTGTATGGGCTAGAGCCAGAACTTCGAAAGCGTTTCGAAAACGGCAATGCATTTGATACAATGGGTGAGTTGAAAATGATTTTCGACACACATGCTGCTGTAGAGAGCTACAACGCTTTAGAAAAGTTTTTTAGCTGCATGATGGAAGAGCACAACTCCGTTAGTGACCATGTACTCAAGATGTCGGGTTACGCCGATAAGCTTGTGTCCTTGGGAATAACGATTCCCATTGACTTAGGCATCCATCATGTTCTGCAGTATCTGCTATAAGAGCTTCGTGATGAACTATAATATGCAAGGCATGAAGAAGTCTCTCCCCGAGCTTCTGTCAATGCTTAAAACTGCAGAAGTGGAGATAAGAAAGGAACATTAAGTGTTGATGATCAATAGGAACACTAGTTTCAAGAAAGACAAGAAGGTAAAATGGAAGGGAAGTAAGGGCGGCAAGCCGGTTGCCGTGCCTGAAAAGAAACCCCGAGTTGGACCTAAGTGTGATACCGAGTGCTACTATTGTAAGGGGACTGGCCACGGGAAGCGCAACTGCCCAAATTATTTGGCAGACAAGAAGGCCAGCAAGGCAAACAAAGGTATATATGATATACATGTTATTGATGTGTACTTTACTAGTGCTCATAGTAGCACCTGGGTATTTGATACCGGTTCAGTTGCTAATATTTGTAACTCGAATCAGGGGCTGCGGAACAAGCGACCGCTAGCAAGGGGTGAGGTCAAGATGCGTGTCAGCAATGGATAAAGTGTTGATGTGATCGCCATCGGAACGCTACCTCTCCATTTGCCATCGGTATTAGTAATAAACTTGAAGAATTGTTATCTGGTGCCAGCACTTAGCATGAACATTGTATCTGGATCGTGTTTAATGCGAAGTGGTTATTCATTTAAATCCGAGAACAATGGTTGTTCTATTTATATGAATGAAATGTTTTATGGTCATGCACCGATGATGAATGGTTTATTTCTTTTGGATCTCGATAATAATGTTACACATATTCACAATGTTGATTCTAAAAGGATTAAATTAACGATGATATATCCGCATATATGTGGCACTGCCGTCTAGGTCATATTGGCATTAAACGCATGAAGAAGCTCCATTCAGATGGACTTTTGGAATCACTTGATTTTGAATCATTTGATACATGCGAGCCATGCCTTATGGGAAAGATGACTAGAACACCGTTTTTCGGTTCAAAGGAACGGGCGACAGATTTATTGGAAATCATACAATCTGATGTATGTGGTCCAATGAGTGTGTCGGCGCGAGGTGGATATCGTTATTTTGTTACTTTCACGGAGGATTTAAGTAGATATGGTTATATCTACTTGATGAAACACGAGTCTGAATCATTTGAAAAGTTCAAAGAATTTCAGAATGAAGTGGAAAATCATCGTAATAGAAAGATCAAATTTCTACGGTCCGACCATGGAGGTGAGTATCTAAGTTACGAGTTTAGCACTCACATGAAAGAGTGTGGAATTGTTTCACAACTCACACCTGCCGGAACACCACAGCGAAATGGTGTGTCGGAACGTCGTAATCGTACTTTATTGGATATGGTTCGATCTATGATGTCACTGACGGACTTGCCATTGTCATTTTGGGGTTATGCACTAGAAACTGCTGCATTCACTTTAAATCGAGCACCATGTAAATCCGTTGAAAAGACACCGTATGAATTATGGTTTGGAAACAAACCTAAGATGTCATTTCTTAAAGTTTGGGGATGCGATGTTTATATGAAGAAACTTCAACCGGATAAACTCGAACCCAAAGCGGAAAAATGCGTCTTCATAGGATACCCTAAGGAAAAAATTGGGTATTCCTTCTATCACAGATCCAAGGGCAAGGTTTTTGTTGCCAAGAATGGATCCGTTCTAGAGAAAGAGTTTCTCATGAAAGGCGTGAGTAGTCGGAAGGTATAACTCGAAGAGGTTATTGAACTCGAAGGTAGAACTCCGGAGTTGGCTTTACCAGTTGAAGAAGGAACTAATGATAATGATCATGAAACTCCAAAAGAGAGTACTACCGAACCTCGTAGATCTAGCAGGATGTGTGCAACTCCCAAGCTGTACGGAAATCCTATCATGAATTTCATGGTTGATGAAAATGATGACCCTGCGATGTATGAAGAAACAATGATGATCCCGGATTCCAACAAATGGTTAGAAGCCATGAAATCCGAGATGGAATCCATGTATGAAAATATAGTTTGGAACTTGGTGGAATTACCTCACGACCGAAAGGCCATGGAGAACAAATGGATTTTCAAAAGGAAAACTGATGCTGATGGTAATATAACCGTCTATAAAGCTCGACTTGTTTCAAAAGGGTTTCGACAAATTCAAGGAGTTGACTACGATGAGACATTCTCTCCCGTAGCGATGCTAAAGTCAGTTAGGATTATGTTACAAATTGCTGCATATTTCGATTATGAGATATGGGAGATGGATCTCAAAACCGCGTATCTCAATGGTAATATTGAAGAAGAGTTGTATATGATACAACCAAAGGGTTTTGTCGATCCTAAGGATGCTAACAAGGTGTGCAAGCTTCAACGATCCATCTATGGATTGAAGCAAGCATCACGAAGTTGGAATCTCCGCTTTGATGAGGTGATCAAAGAGTTTGGATTTGTCCAAACTTATGAAGAAGCTTGTATTTACAAGAAAGTGAGTGGGAGCAATGTGGCATTTCTGATACTATATGTGGATGACATATTATTGATCAGAAATGATATAGATCTTTTAAATAGTGTTAAAAGTTATCTAAACAGCAAATTTTCAATGAAGGACCTAGGTGAAGCGTCATACATATTAGGCATAAAAATCTATAGAGTTAGATCTAGGCGCCTAATAGGGCTATCACAAAGTACATACCTTGATAATATTTTAAATAAGTTTAAAATGGAAGATAGTAAGAAGGGGTTCTTACCTATGACACAAGGCACGACATTGAGTAAGACTCAAAGTCCAGCTAAAGCGGAAGAAAGAGATAAAATGGACAAAGTCCCCTATGCTTCAGCCATAGGCTCTATAATGTACGCCATGCTATGTACAAGACCGGATGTGGCACATGCTATTAGTTTGACTAGTAGGTACCAATCGTATCTAGCTTCGGAACACTGGAAAGCGGTCAAGAATATCCTTAAGTACTTGCGAAGAACTAAGGATATGTTTCTTGTATATGGAGGTGAAGAAGAGCTCATTGCTAAGTGTTATGTCGACGCTAGCTTTGACACCGATCCAGATGACTCTAAGTCTCAATCCGGATACATATTTCTTATGAATGGCAGAGCGGTTAGTTGGAGGAGCTCCAAACAACCTGTGGTGGCAGGATCAGCGACGGAGGCCGAATATGTTGCTGCTTCGGAAGCGGCTCAGGAAGCAGTTTGGATGAAGGAGTTCATATCTGAACTAGGTGTTGTTGCAAACGCATTGGACCCAATGGTGATCTATTGTGAAAACAATGGTTCCATTGCCAATGTCAAAGTGCCAAGGTCTCACAAGCATTCCAAGCATATTAAGCGCCAGTTTCACTCCATCCACGAGCATGTCAAGGATGGAGATATAAAGATTTGTAAAGTACATACAGATCTCAATGTAGAAGATCCGTTGACTAAAACTCTCCCTAGATCAAAACATGATCTACACCAGAACTCCATGGGTGTTAGATACATCACTATGTAACTAGATTATTGTCTCTAGTGCAAGTGGGAGACTGAAGGGAATATGCCCTGAGAGGCAATAATAAAGTGTTTATTATGTGTATTCCAAGTATATGATAGATGTTTATTTTGCATGCTATAATTGTATTAATACGGAAACGTTAATACATGTGTGTTTAATAAACAAACAGAAAGTTCCTAGTTATGCCTCTCTCATAAACTAGTTCGTTGATTAACAAGATGATCACGGTTTCCTCATCATAGACATTGGATGTTGTTAATAACGAGATCACAACATTAGTGTAATGGTGTGATGAACAATCATCCGAAGTATAACATTACGATCAAAGTCATTGAGTTTATATTGCTATAAACAACTTACGAAGTGATCCTAATCCTTAGACCATGACATCATGCAAATCACTAACACCGGAAGAGTTTCTTGTTGACATCAAACGTCACACCATAACTGGGTGATTATAAATATGGCTTCAAAGCTACTAAAGTGTTATGTTGAGAATCATGGATCAAGAGTGGAATTTGTTCATCCTGATGACGAATAGATATACTCTGGGCCCTCTCGGTGATATCACATTGATTAGCTGGCAAGCAAGTGATTTGATCACTAGAATGTTATATCACGGGAATGAGAAAAGAGTACATGTCAGTAGCGAGATCAAACTAGGCATGTGATACTGATTATCGAATCTCGGACATGTAATATATCGTGAAACAAAGGGATTAAGATACAAGCATAAAAGGTTCTGACGATCACAGGAAAGTCATCGTTGAATGTGTGGGAGTCATTATGGATCTCCTGGTCCCGCTACTGATTATTGATCGGAGAAGGGTCTCGATCATGTACGCATTATTCGCGAACCGTAGGGTGACACACTTAAGGGACACTGACATCCGGTTGGAGCAAATGTTTCATGCCGAAAGAATAAACAAGCACAGGAATTTATTTCACTAGATACCGAAACAGGTTTTCGGGTGAAATTGCATAAAGGGGTTATGCATGTGAAATAGAATTCTAGCAAGGGGTTATATGTGAATGTTTGTCATTAAAGTAATTGACAAAATTCTGAATAAATAACAGAGTTTTAATTAATGAGAGTTTGCATTAAATTTGGTGGAAATTTAATAGCAAGTTTGAGTGGGATTTTGAGTGGAGGGATTTGAATGGATTTTTGTGAGTGGAGTGTCCACCCACATGAATGAAGGAGGGGAGCGGGCAGACCCCATGGCCGGCGGCCACCCCCTTGGGTGCCCCCTCCTCCCATAAAAGGCACCCCTCTCCTCACTTCTCACTCACACCTCCTCGTGAAGGATCTCTCTCCCCCTCTAGAATTTATCCCCCATGGTCTTGGACTAGCGAGATAGATGTTCCCGGTGGCTATTTGGCAAGAAAGGGTTATGCTTCCTCTGCATCGCTGGAGCGAGGAAGCGGAGGTTTCTCGGTGTCTTGTACGTGTGTGCGAGCAAGGATGTGCTGCTGCTTTGCGGCGCTAGGACTTCCTCTCGATCTTGAGATCGGCAAGAGATTGTCTACATCAACCACGAGTTGAACTCGTTAAGCTTTGTCGGTCCTCAAGGGTATGTTCTATATGGATATACATCCGCCCGTTGTTTGTATATAGTATATAGGTCTTGGTACATAGTTGTTCCCATCGTAGGAATTTTTTTGTTTTCTATGCTGCGAAGCCTACACTTGCCAAAACCCAGTACCTTAGACTTTGAATTGTCGGCATATGTCATAGTTATTTGATCATCATTTGGTCTCATATCCTTGACAATAGCTTTTCTTCCGGTCATATGACTTGTGCATCCACTATGAAGCACCCACTTTGACCCTCTAGAAGCATAGTTCTACAGGAGATCAAACTTGTTTTTAGGTACCCATTTTTCAATGTGTCCTCTTTTGTTAGCAACAAGGGTCTGGGGAACCCAAATGGACCAAGCAATATAACCATCAAGCGGGCTAACATACTGTGCATAAACATCACCATAATAATCACACATTAAGACATAGTGAGGGTTAGCACTTCCTGCAAAATCATCATGTGACATAGTTATTCCACATGTTTTCTTACTACCCACAATGGCCTTGTCCTTTTCTTGTGTGGGCATGTCCTTCTTCTTCTTGTTGTTGTTCTTCTTGGATTTGGATGCAAAGCCAATACCCCCTTTCTCATTATTTGACCTTTCCTTACTTAGAAGATCAATCGACTTGTTTCCTTTGGGGAAAGGTGGCATTAGGAAGCTCCCCCTTTAACCTAGAAGTTTCTTCAAAAGTGTTTGTACTACTAGAGGGAATGAAAATACTAGGTGAGGCAATGTTAGTCAATTGAGTTTGAAGTTTTCCACGAGACTTTTTAAGCAACAAGAGTTCACTTTCCAAGGCGTTGTGAGCCTTGTCAAGCTTCCTAAAGTCCTCGACAAGTTTGTCATGAACAACACAAAACTCAACCTCATCTTTTTAGCCTTTTTATACTTAGCAATGGCATGATCATGTTTCTTGATGAATTTATTAATAATTTGATCATTTTCCTCATTGAGGCCTTCAAGTTTTATTTCAATAGACATCCTAGTCTCTTGATCTTCTTCTAAAGTATTATTTAGTGCCTCCACTTCAACCATATGCTCTCTCCCTAGTTTACATCTTTCATCAAGAAGGTCTTGTGTGTGAGAAAGTTGACTCAAGAGGTTCACAAATGCTTCTTGTGATCCCCTTGCAAGTTATTCATAAACACATCAAAAGCAACTAATTCCTCTTTGACCTCAAGAGATATATCATCATCAATCATCAAGGAGGGGTATGAATATGATAATACCTCTGATCCTCTTGCCATAAGGCAAGTGACGTTCTTGTTGGAGATATTCTCATTTGGAGAGTCGAAGAGTGAGAAAGAGGATGGAGAAGTAATGTCCATAGCATCCACACCAATTGATGTTTCCTCATCATCATCTTAATGATCAGAGGAGAATTCATCATGTGTTATCCAAACAATCTCACCCGACTTCTTGTTGGCGGAATTCTTCTTGATGAGGGGTTTCTTGAAGGGATCCTTGTAGTTGTTCTTTAATACAAGTTTACCCCCATGATCTTCTCTTTTCTCCTATGGACAACCGGCAATAAAGTGATAGCGGTCACCACAGTTGAAGCAAGTTCTCAACTTTGAGATGTTGTCTCTTCTCCCATTTTGTAACATCCCAAAAATCAAGATTTCAAAGTTTGCATATCATTCATGCATGCATAATCATTTTAGGATCATTTCTTCAAAACAGAAACTTTGTGATCTATTATTTTGTGTAAGCAAGGCAATAGCCTTAATGCTACTCTCTAAAAACAGAATATTCGTTTTGACTAGAAAAGAATTGATCATATGATTGATTGATATTTTCCAAAGCTTGAACAAAGATTTTCAAAACAAAATATGAATTTAAAACCAATCTTATGTCCTTATTAAATAAGTGATAAAGGCATTGTTTATTTTAAATCCCTTTGGGCCAAAGTATTTTGAGTGAGCAACTTTGTTCTGTAGCAAAAAAGGTGCAAGTTATACTTTACAAAAAATTCAGAACGAGTTTGAATTCAAACCCATTTGAAAACCATTTGAAAATGATTCCAGAAAATCAAAGGAGAAAAGGAAAAAGATAAAAGAAATAGAAACAGGTCGGCGCAACTCCTTCGGCCCAATAACAGAACTAGCCCACCCGGGGGTTTACTTTTATCTCTGTTTCTCACCCGCACGCGTACCCCTCCCTCGCTGACACCCCGGACCCACGCGCCAAGTCACCTTTGTCCCCAAAATCACGCCGCAACCAGCACCGCCGCGGCTGTTTCTCCGATTTGATTCCGCGCTTGATTGCGAGTAAACGCCAGCTTAATTCCCTCTCTCACCCCTGCTATTTAACCTCCTCATCCTTCTGCTCATTTTCCCTCAAGCCATAACCACAGAGAGCCACCAGGCTTCCCACAATCGAGCTCACTCCGCCGCGGTACCGAGCATCTCCGGCGTCGAATTCCGGTGAGAACTCCCCGCCCCTTACCTCATGGTCTTGCTGGCTTGTTCACTGCATCCTTGCCGTTGTTTAACACCGATGTTGTCTGCTAGGACAACCCAGAACGTCGCCAATGTCAACGACTGCGCGAGCCCGACGAAGCATTCAACTCCGACGAGCTCACACGGTAAACCTAGCCCTACCCTTACTCTCTGGTTCAAGCTCGCACACTCGCAACGACAGTGCGCATCTAACGCTGCCCTCCTTTTCCTCTCCTATGCCCTGTAGCAACCCAAGCGACGACGACAGAGCACACCTGAAGCCGCCCACAACTCCGACGAGGAATCCTCACCGTGTCTGTGCGCCTCGACCCCATCCAGCCGCACGTTGAGCTTCGTCGTGTCTCCACGACCTCGGTAAGCACCGGCGCCCTCACGTTTACCCTATAGTCTCGCCGGAGCACCATCGAAAGACGCGCCGCCACTGTGCGCACCATTTGTGCCGCCCGTTTGTGGCATATGCATTCAAATTCGTTAGATCTAGGATCAGTGGCTAGGATTAGAAGCTAGACGAAAGGGCACGGTCAGATCTGGACCGCAAGATCTCATTTAGATCCAGTGGCTCACGAGCGTGATCCGGCCGAAACGGTATCAACCAGTCAGGAAGCGCCGCATGTCACTGTAATAGATTTAAAATCTGAATTCAGATCTATTGGTTATTCAAACTTGCAAAATTCATAACTTTTAATCCACACGTCCAAATTTTACAAATTTTATATCATTGGAATCAGGAGAAATAATTCTATCCAACCATACACTTTGTTTAATAAATTGAATCTGTAAAATTGGTTGTTTTTGCAGAGACATTTGTAGGCTTATTTTGAGTATAAAAAATTAAATGAAAAATGTTTTAAAGGCTAAATAAAGTTTATTTAGTGTATAAATGTTTGGTTTAGTGTTCAATATTGTTTCACTTGTCTTGTTTGAATTGGAAAAATCATCACATGGAATTTGCATGCATTCATATATTTTTGCTTGTTTACATTGATATGTGAATGTGGTGCTATCATTTTATGTGTAGATTTTGGTGCTAGTGGTGATTGTGATTGTGAGGATTGTTGCTACTCCCCCAAATACCAAGGCAAGTGGTGCTGCATATTTTTCTGTCCCAATATTTTGACTATGCATTAGAAATATTTTGTATAGGGCTTGCATGAATATTTTTCTAAGTATCTATATGCTATGCTTGGGAAATCCTAGTAGTTGTAGAATTGTAAGAATTTTCTCTAAGTTAAGATACTTGATATTTCCATTCTTAGCCTAGCTAGTAGCAACCAAGGGTGGAATATATACATGCTATGGAAAAATATTTCTAAGTCTTTGACTTACGTTTTTCTTAATAAAACAACTAAGTGAATGAAACACCTTGGTGGATTGGTAATTGCTTGGTGGTTTTTGGTTGAGTGGTTACACAAGGCCCATTTCTATGGTTTAACTTGTGTATCTCACTTGTGGATTGCCACCTAGGAACAAAGGGATTTGAGATGCCAAATATTAAGAAGCTTCTAGTGCAACCACATGGCATTATGGGCTCTGCCTGGATCATATATGTTGCAATAACTTAGCCATTTGGACAGTTGGTGGTAGTGGGATGATAGGTTGGAACTCGTCCATTTGGTCTCTGGAAAGGCTTCTGAAAGTTCCTATCTTGGTGAAAATCAAGTCTTGTGGGGAAAGTGCACCACCTCTGCAGATGGAAGAAACTAAGTACTTAGCCGTGTCCCCTGTAATGGACAACTTTGAGCATCAAGACATGGAAGCTATCAAGAATATCCTCATCCCAATTTTCTAAGTTAAATCTTGTGGTTGAACAAGGGTGGAGGTTCACCAATTTCTATTGGTGGTTCCTTGGGAGTTTTTGATAAACAAAAACTTAGTGTTTTCAACTGATAATTAAAACCTATTTTAAGAAAAGCAAGCCTAAGCTACACTTAGCCAAATTCATGTAGTAACTAGATGCTACTATTCTACTAACGTATCACTTGCCAATACTATTCCAATGTATTGACCCACTGTGGCTGTACCTTGTGATGTTACAGGTTACTCTGGTGATGATTAGGGGTTATGAGTCTACACTCAACATGCTTGCCTATGGCACATGAAGATGAAGACTTTTATTTATATTGTTATGATAAACTCTTGTTCTACCCTATGGCTAGGGAGTTGTAAAAGACTATGTTATCTCTGGAATGACGATGTAATAATGACATTTGTTTATGTGTACTTCATATTAAACTGTGGATGCTAGCATTTGATCCAGGGACTAGCATTGCAATCACAGGGATCTTTACCTTTATAAAGGTGGGATCTTACAGATGGTATCAGAGCACGATGTTGCCTGTAGGATTATGACCCTAGGATTGGATTAGAAACCACTAAGGAAAAAATTTCAACAATTTCCACACTTGTCTTTTTCTTCTCGTAAACTTTTCTAATCTTCTTTCTCATCTCTATTTGCAGATGAACTCCATCAACAAAGCCGTGAGGAAGGGACCACTCATGACCATGACCTTGCAGTGTGAGACTAAATTCCCCAAGGCCCTCAAGAAACTCATGGTTACCATGGGGATACATGGTGCAGCTGTGTACAAACGATTCCCCGTGATGGATGAAGGAGTAGAGTATTGGTGGGTACAACTTCACTTGTACAAGAACAAGGAAGGCAACCACAAGGAGTCAGGATTCTGCATGGTCACAAACTCAGAAATTCACACAACATTCTTTGACTCTGCAAGAAATGCAGCTTGTAATGCCATCAAGGAGCTTGGTGATAGACTCAAGTGCAGAATGCTTAACACCCAAAATGACCTTAGGGAAGAAAAGAAGCATACCCAAGAGTTAGAGGCTACCAACCAACGTTTAAGAGAAGACATCATAGACTTAGCAATGGAGTCATGTGATCAAGATCGACAGATTGCCTCTAGGGATGCCCTGATAGCCAACTTGGCAAGTGAGTGGGGATTGTAATGTACTTCGTTAGTTGGACCACCACACTTATCGTTTTATTTCCAAAAAAATTGCCTAAGTTATGTTGAACCTTTGATGCATGTGATGGATTTATGTATGCCATGACTTGTGTGTTTGTTGCAAAAGTTATGCTTGTGATATTTTGTCTTGTGATTTTTTCTCTACTTGATGTTGATTCTAACTTTTCTCTATCTTATAAAAATAGATGCCTAACGTTATTATCAACACGGCCGAGGAGTTCAAGGGAATTCGTTTTGGTACTCGTCTCATTGAGCTCACTAGTGTGCTCAACCTTCCACTTCCTAGCATCATGACACTTCCACTCACCAAGTTTGAGAGGAAGGACCTTTGGGGCTTCAGAGTCACTCAGCCTGGGCGCCAGACAGAGCCAACCACGGATACCATCACTTTCAAGCTAATGCATGAAGACAAGGAGAAAGGCCTAGATGTAGTCATGCAGGAGTTACTTGGGCGCCTGGTAGGGAGACACTCCAGAGATCTTAGAGGTCTTTACTTTCACCCCTTCGGGAGACGCAACGAGGAGGGTGAGGATATTGAGTACGAGGATGCTGCTAGAGAGACGATGTAGCCGATTCGTCTATACCTCCAGGACCTAGAGGGTCTTATTAGGCACTTAGATACTAATAGGACCAACGTCATGCTTAGCAATGACGAGCTCCAGGTTCAGCTCCGAGAGAAGGACAAGCTCTTCACGGAGCAAGACGTGATAGTCAAGGAAATGGAGGCCAAGTTTGAAAGCCAGGACAAGAAATTCAAGAGCCAGGAGAAGAGAGTCCAAGACGGAACAAGAAGATCCGGGAGATGATGGAAGAGCTAGAGGCCAAGGACTTCGAGCTCGGGCATCAACAGGGAGTGATCGAGAGACTTCGCTCACAGAAGAGGGCTCTTAGGGCTAAGATAGAGGCCTTGACTACCAATGTCGCGGAATACAAGACCGCTATGGAGAATGCAGGTCTTACCCTTGTTGATGTGGAGATTGATGTGGAGGAGTAGTGATGGCTACTCATTTATCTTTCATCTACCGTACCTTTGATTATTGAGTCGCAATGACCACCAAACATGTGGGTGGCTTGCTATGGTCTGATTTGCATTTTCAAACTTGTTGATTATGTCGTTTAAACTCTATGTTATTTTTGATGCTTGGTTATTGTGATTGAGTATGTGTTGTATTGTGTATGATAAGAATATATGGGTATCTCATTCTTATACTTATGAAAACCGCAGATGCCTTCTCGATGTGCCAACCCCAACCCAAACAACAACAATGTCACCCCTGAGATGCAGTAGTTGCTGACAGCACATGCACAACTAATGCAGATGATGACCACTTTTATGCAGAACCAGAATCAGAATAACAACAATAATAATAATAATAATAATAACAACAACAACCCGAACAATCCACCAGGATTTGACATGCTCACCCGATTCCTAAGACTGAGGCCTGTAAAGTTCTCAGGAGCCACTGATCCAATGGTGGCCAATTATTGGCTATGTTTGGTGAACAAGGATTTGGTAACTGTCGGCTGCACCGACGAGAAGGTCAGGTTTGCAGCACATCTGTTGGAAGGACCAGTAGAAACTTGGTGGGATAACTTCCAGATCAACACTCCCATTGAGGATGTAACTTGCGCTATCTTTGAGGATGGATTCCGCACAGCTCACATCTCATTCGGGGTGATGAATTTGAAGAAGAAGGAGTTCCATAACCTGAAGTAGCGTCACCGCAGTGTGGCTGAATACATTGAGGAATTCAACAATCTGGCGCGTTATGCACCGGATGAAGTTGATATTGATGCCAAGAGGAAGGAGAAGTTCCTCGAAGGATTGAATGATGAACTGAATCTGCAGCTATCTGTTGCCTATATCCCAACCTACCAATCACTTTGTGACCAGGCTACCATCTTGGAGAACAATATGAAACAGGTTGAAAGCAGAAAGAGGAAGCACATCTCTCACAAGCACAACTCGGTATCGTCCCACAAGCTTCCCCATCATGATGACAGTGGGAGTTCTGGATCCCACAAACATGGAATGTACAACAACCACCACAGCCACAACCGCCATCATGACAGCACACATCACCGTAGTCATGATAATGACAAGTACAAGAACCACAAGAGTGGGCACAAGAGTCACCACAGTGGAGGTGGAAGTGGTAGTCAGCCTGCAAAGAGAGATATCAGTCAGGTTGAGTGTTTCAAGTGTAAGAAGATGGGGCATTATGCAAATCAGTGCCCAGAGAAGAAAGTTGAAGGTGCCAACAAGCCCAACCCTTTCCAGAAAGGACAGGTGAACCACATCAATGCGGAAGACATTTATGAGGAACCTGATGCTGTGGCTGGTAAGTTCAAACTCAATTCTGTTCCAGCACTTGTTCTTTTTGATACTGGCGCATCACATTCATTCATATCAAGAGCATTTGTTGATAGAAATGAACTTCCAGTTGAAACTATTGGGTGTCCTATAAAAGTAAGTTCTCTTGGTGGAGAAATGATAGTGAACTTAGGATGTCATGACCTAGTCATAGAGTTTGGGAAGTATAACTTTCTCGTTAATCTGATAATCCTAAATTCCCAAGGATTGGATGTCATTTTGGGAATGGACTGGATGACTAAGTACAAGGGAGTGCTAGATTGTGCCAATCATACTATCACACTCACAACCCCAGATAATAAAAGGATTAGATTCAAGACTAACTTTGAATCAAAAGGGAGTAAGCTAAATTCTCTTAAGTGGGTTAGCATAGATAGTGTGCTAATTATGAGAGAATATCCAGATGTGTTTCCGGAGGAATTTCCGGGAATACACCACCAGATAGAGATGTGGAATTTCTGATTGACTTGCTGCCAGGATCTGGACCAATAGCAAAGAGACCATACAAGATGTCAGTTGATGAGTTAGAGGAACTCAAGAAACAATTAGGAGAACAGTTTCAGAAAGGATTTATTCAACCAAGTTCTTCATCTTGGGGAGCACCAGTCTTGTTCGTGGAAAAGAAATATAGAAGTCAAAGTTTATGCATCGATTATCGTTCACTCAATGAGGTGACTATCAAGAACAAATATCCTTTGCCCAGAATCAATGACTTGTTTGATCAGTTAGAAGGAGCCTCTGTGTTCTCAAAGATTGATCTCCGGTCAGGCTATTTTCAACTTAAGATAAGGGAACAAGACATACCTAAGACTTCTTTCACCACTAGGTATGGATTGTACGAGTACACCGTGATGCCATTTGGTTTGACCAATGCACCAGCTAACTTCATGAATATGATGAATAAGGTGTTCATGGAGTTTCTTGACAAGTTTTTTGTCGTTTTCATCGATGACATTTTGATCTACTCTAAGAGAAAAAAAGAGCATGAAGGACATTTATGTTTGATACTTGAGAAGCTTAGAGAGCCTAAGCTGTATGCCAAATTCAGCAAGTGTGAATTCTGGTTGAATGAGGTTGGATTTCTTGGACACATTGTGTCAGGAGATGGTGTAGCAGTTGATCCCGCGAAAGTGTCAGCAGTAACTGAATGGGAATCTCCTAAGTCAGTGAAAGAAGTTTTTAGTTTCCTTGGCTTGGCAGGATACTATAGAAGGTTCATTGAGAATTTCTCCATGGTAGCTAAGCCAATGACGGAGTTACTAAAGAAAGACAAGAAATTTGCTTGGACTAAAGGATGTGAACTCAGTTTTCAAGAATTGAAGAAGAGACTAGTGACAGCACCAGTCCTATGTCTCCCAGATTTGGAGAAGGATTTCCAAGTGTATTGTGATGCATCTCATCATGGATTAGGTGCAGTTCTTATGCAAGAAGGGAAAGTTGTATCCTATGCGTCAAGACAATTCAAAACTCATGAAGTAAATTATCCTACTCATGATTTAGAGTTAGCCTCTGTTGTCCATGCACTCAAAACATGGAGACATTATCTTTTGGGAAAGTGATGTGAAGTGTTCACAGATCACAAAAGTTTGAAGTATATCTTCACTCAGAAAGAAATCAACATGAGACAAAGAAGATGGCTAGAACTCATCAAGGACTATGACTTGAGTTTGCAATACCACCCCGGTAAAGCAAATGTTGTAGCTAATGCACTAAGCCATAAGGTATTTGTGAATGGCCTTACTAAGTGTGAGTTGCCAGATGATCTGTGTGCCCAATTTAGAGACCTCAGGTTGGAGATTGTGCCTGAAGGACATCTCATGTCATTGGATGTTCAACCCACCTTGTTGGACAAAATCACGGAAGCCCAAAAGACGGACAAGGAAATTGAAGAGATTAATGAAAAGATTGGCAAAGGAAAAGCCAAAGGATTCCATGAGGACGAACAAGGTACTTTATGGTATGGAAAACGTATCTGCGTTCCGCAAGATCCTCAGCTTCATAAACTGATATTATAAGAAGCACACAACTCACCATATTCCATTCATCCTGGTAACACCAAAATGTACATGGATATGAACGAAAGATTTTGGTGGAATAATCTCAAGAAGGACATCGCCGAACATATTGCTTTATGTGATGTGTGTAGTAGAGTGAAAGCGGAACATTAGAAACCAGCAGGATTGTTACAACCATTACCTATTCCTGATTGGAAGTGGGACAAGATTGGCATGGATTTCATTACCGGATTGCCAAGGACCAGGTCAGGATATGATTCTATTTGGGTTGTAGTGGAACGCCTAACCAAAGTGGCTCATTTCATACCCGTGAAGACAACCTATACAAGTGCTAAGTTGGCCAAGATCTATATGAATAGGATTGTGTGTCTGCATGGAGTAACCAAGAGTATTGTGTCTGATAGGGGAACTCAATTCACTTCTCATTTTTGGAGGCAACTGCATGAGTCATTGGGAACGAGATTGGAATTCAGTACTGCTTTTCATCCCCAGACTGATGGAAAGACAGAAAGGACCAACCATATTCTAGAGGATATGTTGAGGGCATGTGCCCTAGACTATGGAGCTAGTTGGGATGAAAGTCTGCCTTACGCAGAATTATCTTATAACAACAGCTATCAAGCTAGTATTGAGATGTCACCGTTTGAGTTTCTCTATGGGAGAAAGTGTACTACCCCATTTCTATGGAATGGTGTTGGAGAAAGGAACTTGTTCGGGACAGAATTAATCAAGGAAGCTGAAGAGAAAGTCAAGTTGGTAAAGGACAGATTGAAGATAGCATAGTCCCGGCAGAAGAGCTACGCAGATCCAAAGCGTAGAGAAGTCACCTATGAGGTGGGTGATAGAGAATATCTTAGAGTATCACAACTTCATGGAGTAAAGATATTTGGAGTCAAAGGAAAGTTGGCCCCAAGATATGTTGGACCATTCAAGATTATGAGTCGTAAAGGAGAAGTGGCATATGAGATTGAATTGCCTGAATCATTGTTTGCCGTTCACAATGTGTTTCATGTGAGTCAGCTAAAGAAATGCCATCCGGAGATGGAAGAGACTTCTTTGAAGGATACTATACCATTAGAGGAGGTCCAATTGGAAAGTGATCTCACTTATGAAGAAAAACCTATCAATATTCTTGAGACTGCAGAAAGAGTTACTCGGACAAAGACCATCAAATTCTGCAAAGTTCAGTGGAACCATCATTCCGAAGAAGAAGCAACATGGGAAAGAGAAGATGACCTTCGGAAAGACCACCCTCACCTATTTGATAGCCAATCCGAATCTCGAGGACGAGATTCACCTTAAGGGGGTTAGATTTGTAACATCCCAAAAATCATGATTTCAAAGTTTGCATATCATTCATGCATGCATAATCATTCTAGGATCATCTCTTCAAAACAGAAACTTTGTGATCTATTGCTTTATGTAAGCAAGGCAATAGCCTTAATGCTACTCTCTAAAAAGAGAATATTTGTTTTGACCGGACAAGAATTGATCATATGATTGATTGATATTTTCCAAAGCTTGAACAAAGATTTTCAAAATAAAATATGAATTTAAAAACAATCTTATGTCCTTATTAAATAAGTGATAAAGGCATTGTTTATTTTAAATCCCTTTGGGCCAAAGTATTTTGAGTGAGCAACTTTGTTCTGTAGCCAAAAAGGTGCAAGTTACACTTTACAAAAAATTCAGAACGAGTTTGAATTCAAACCCATTTGAAAACCATTTGAAAATCATTCTAGAAAATCAAAACAGAAAAGGAAAAAGATAAAAGAAATAGAAACAGGCCGGCGCTACTCCTTCGGCCCAATAATAGAACCAGCCCACCCGGGGTTTTTTTTCTCTGCTTTCACCGACGCTGCATTCTCCCTCCCGACACCCACGCGCCAAGTCACCTTCATCCCCAAAATCATGCCGCGACTAGCACCGCCGCGGCCATTTCTCCGATTTGATTCCGCGCTTGATTGCGAGTAAACGACAGCGTAATTCCCTCTGGCACCCCGGCTATTTAACCTCCTGCTCCTTGCGCTAATTTTCCCTCAAGCCACAACCACAGACAGCCACCAGGCTGCCGACAATCGAGCTCACTCCGCCGCGGTACCGAGCATCTCCGGCGGCGAATTCTGGTGAGAACTCCCCGCCCCTTACCTCCTGGTATTGCTGGCTTGTTCACTGCATCCTTGCGTGTTGTTTAACACCGCTGTTGTGTGCTAGGACAACCCAGAACGTCGCCAATGTCAACGATTGCGCGAGCTCGACGAAGCACTCAACTCCGACGAGCTCACACGGTAAACCTATTCCTCCCCTTACTCTATGGTTCAAGCTCGCACACTCGCAACGACAGTGCGCCTCTAACGCTGCCCTCCTTTTCCTCTCCTATGCCCTGTAGCAACCCTAGCGACGACGATAGAGCACACCCGAAGCCGCCCGCAACTCCGACGAGGAATCCTCGCCGTGTCTGTGCGCCCCGACCCCATCCAGCCGCACGTTGAGCTTCGCCATGTCTCCACGACCTCGGTAAGCACCGGCGCCCTCACTTTTACCCTATAGTCTCGCCGGAGTGCCGTCGAAAGACGCGCCGCCACCACGCTCAACATTTGCGCCGCCCGTTTGTGGCATATGCGTTCAGATCCGTTAGATCTAGGATCAGTGGCTAGGATTAGAAGCTAGACGAAAGGGTACGGTCAGATCTGGACCGCAGGATCTCATTTAGATCCAGCGGCTCACGAGCGTGATCCAGCCGAAACAGTATCAACTAGTCAGGAAGCGCCGCGTGTCAGTGTAGTAGATTTAAAATCTGAATTTAGATCTATCGGTTATTCAAACTTGCAAAATTCATAACTTTTGATCGACACGTCCAAATTTTACAAATTTTATATCATTGGAATCAGGAGAAAGAATTCTATCGAACCATACACTTTGTTTAATAAATTGCATCGGTAAAATTGGTTGTTTTTGCAGAGACATTTGTAGGATTATTTTGAGTATAAACAATTGATTGAAAAATGTTTTAAATGCTAAATAAATTTATTTAGTGTATAAATGTTTAGTTTAGTGTTCAGTATTGTTCCACTTGTCTTGTTTGAATTGGAAAAATCAACACATGGCATTTGCATGCATTCATATAATTTTGCTTGTTTATATAGATATGTGAATGTGGTGCTATCATTTTATGTGTAGATTTTGGTGCTAGCGGTGATTTTGATTGTGAGGATTGTTGATACTCCCCCAACTACCAAGGCAAGTGGTGATGCATATTTTTCTGTCCCAATATTTTGACTATGCATTAGAAATATTTTGTATAGGGCTTGCATGAATATTTTGCTAAGTATATATATGCTATGCTTGGGAAATCCTAGTAGTTGTAGAATTGTTAGAATTTTATCTAAGTTAATATACTTGATATTGCCATGCTTAGACTAGCTATGGAAAAATATTCCTAAGTCTTTGTCTTATGTTTTTGCTTAATAAAACAACTAAGTGAATGAAACACTTGGGTGGATTGGTATTGCTTGGTGGTTTTTGGTTGAGTGGTTACAAAAGGCCCATTTCTATGGTTTACTTTGTGTATCTTACTTGTGGATTGCCACCCAGGAACAAAGGTATTTGAGATGCCAAATGTTAAGAAGCTTCTAGTGCAACAACATGGCATTATGGGCTCTGCCTGGATCATATAGGTTGCAATAACTTAGCCATTTAGATAGTTGGTGGTAGTGGGATGATAGGTTGGAACGCGTCCATTTGGTCTAAGGGAAGGATTCTGAAAGGTCCTGTCTTGGTGAAAATCAAGTCTTGTGGGGAAAGTGCACCACCTCTGTAGATGGTAGAAACTAAGTACTTAGCCGTGTCCCCGGTAATGGAAAACTTTGAGCATCAAGACATGGAAGCTATCAAGAATCTCCTCATCCCAATTTTCTAAGTTAAAACTTGTGGTTGAACAAGGGTGGAGGTTCACCAATTTCTATTGGTGGTTCCTTGGGAGTTTTTGACAAACAAAAACTTAGTGTTTTCAACTAATAGGTAAAACCTATTTTAAGAAAAGCGAGCCTAAGCTACACTTAGCCAAATTCATGTAGTAACTAGATGCTAATATTCTACTAAGGTATCACTTGCCAATACTATTCCAATGTATTGACCCACTGTGGCTGTAACTTGTGATGTTGCAGGTTACTCTGATGATGATTAGGGGTTATGAGTCTAGACTCAACATGCTTTCCTGTGGCACATGAAGATGAAGACTTTTATTTATATTGTTATGATAAGCTCTTGTTCTAGCCTATGGCTATGGAGTTGTAAAAGACTATGTTATCTCTGGAACGACGATGTAATAATGACCTTTGTTTCTGTGTACTTCATCTTAAACTGTGGATGCTAGCAATTGATCCAGGGACTAGCATTGCAATCGCAAAGATCTTTACCTTTATAAAGGTGGGATCTTACACATTTGAGTTGTTTCTTCGTTGCATTTCCGTCTTGGCCTTGGTGGGGTCTTTCCAAAATTCCTTGCATAGAAGGCCATGTATTCACCATGAGAAACTTTGACATCTTCGGGATGTCTCAAAGATAAGCCTTCATCACATCGTTCTTCATCCACATACTCTACCACCTTAGCTTTTAGGGCATGGTTGACGCCACTGTTCATTCCAAGGGCTCTAGCACGAGCATCTTTGGCATTCTTGGCAGCCACCTTGAAAGCGGCCATCTCTTGCATAACTTCAATGGAAGTCATGAGGTCGTAGTTGTGTCTTCCTTGGATACTCTTAAAGTCGGTGGGCTCGAAAGGCATGAGTGCACAATTTTTTTTACCCAAGCATCATCCACATGTGAGGCAGAAACATTCCTAAAGGCGGTGGTAGTGGATTTGAGCCTTCGATACATGTCTTCATGATATTCACCATCCTTCATATAGAATCCTTCCACTTCATTGCTCAGTGCATCATAACGGTTTCTTCTCATGCTCTCATTCCCAACAAATAAATCTATGAGAGCATCCCAAGCTTCCTTGGCGACGTTGAGGTGTTCTATGTGAGGGAAATATTTTGTCCCCAAACCTTGTTGAATCATGTGAAAAGAAGTGTCATTGAGTTGATTATTGAAAACTACTAATCTTGTCAAGTTGGTTGGATCCACAATTCCGAGTCCTTCCTCAATAATATTCCACAATTCAATGCAGGAGCTACACACATGAGATTTCATTAATGATTGCCATTGAGCAAAGGGATGTTCAACTAGCTTAGGTGGTTCACCTCTATTGTTTATATGTGGGTGAGGGATTGGAGGGTCAGGAGAGTACCAATTGGGAACCTTATGGTACTATTCCTTCCCATCATCCTTTTTGGTGGAGGTATTAATGTTGTCAAGATCATCCCCCACCACCACCACCGTGGGTGATGCTGATGCATTCACCTTTGGGAGTGTGGTGGGTTCCTATAGAGGAGGAGGAGGATGTGAGGCCATTTTCTCCTTAACAATTTTCTCAACTAAGTCACGCAACTATTTGATTTCGTTTCCCAGGGAGGAGCTCAAGCTTGATTCCAATTTGTTGAGATCCTCCATGGACACCGTGTTACTAGCCTCACTCCCATCTCCTCCATCGTGGCTACCCAAATACTCTTAGGCAGTAAAGCCGAATAAAGATATGAGGCTCTAATACCAATTGAAAGGATCGTATGGGCACCTAGAGGGGGGGGTGAATAGGTGCTTCTTCAAAGTTTACTATTTTTCAAGTTAGGGTTTGACACAAACGGTAAATTATCTAGATTATGCAACTATGGTGAATTTACCTATATGTCAACCTATCACCAACACTAATCAAGAACAAGATAAGTAAAGTGTGGTAAAGGATAGAAGTAACCAAAGTGGAACACGCGGAGACACAAGGATCCGTGTCCCCTAGTTCCTTCCTTCTGAGGGGAAGTACGTATGTGTTTGGAAAAGGGGCGATTTCAAACCACGAACTCCACGAGAGGCCTCCCTTGTTCTCCGATGAACCTCACCCCAATGGGTTCGATTCAACTCTTCCACTTATATTGGCAACCTTCGAGGTGGAAGCCAACACCTTTACAACAAGTTTGAGGCACACATCTACAACCGAATTGGAGGCTCCCGAATGCAAGCAAGATGTCAAACAATCAAAGACAAGCTTGTAAGAACCAAATAAAGAGCTAGGGTTTCCAATGAAACACTAGAGAAAGGGGCCCTCAAGTGAATGAGGGGGAAATGAAGATCTCTCTTGGTGAATCTATATATCAAGGCCTCCTCCTTCGATTCTCCAAAGATCAATGACATTGGATGGTTGGATGAAGAGATCTTGGTGATTTGGTGGCTCAAATGGAGGTGGTGTTCTTGACTGGAACGAGCCCCCTCCAAAGGTAGAAGAAGGGGCCATTTTATAGGCCCCGTGAATTGTAGCTATTGGAGGTCACTTAACCCGGATAGTCCGGCACAAATGGCCCGGACAGTCCGGATGAAACCTGTCGGACACTCTATATCACCCCGAGAAAACCACTACTAGAAAATCGCCTATCTTTATCTATGTGCATCATCATACATATTTCTGCACTAAACTATTTTTCCTGAAAGCCTATCTTTGTTTCTAATTATCCCCTCATCCATTATTATAAAACCCCCGGTCTTGCGGGATATATTGTTTGTCTAAAACTATTTGCAAAAGACTTTTAAAATGACACATAAAAGAAAATAATAATATATATAAAACTATTTTGTCCCCGGGAGGCCGGCACCGGCCAGGCCCAAAGGCCCGGCTGGCAGCAGCCTACTACCCGTATACAAATCTAAACCCTACCCCTATCCTATCTTATCCCAGCTACTCCCTCTATGCCGCCGCCGGCACACACCTGGAATCCCACCACCGAACCACATCCTCCCCTGCCCCATCGCAAGCACACACACGCACTGCTCGCTGCACCTACACGCTACCCACGCACGCACATGCCCCAGCTCGACTCCACCCCGCGTCGCACGACAGTGCCCATGCGCCCACGAGCCGAACCCAACCACCCCGCGTTTTCCTCCCTCTCGCCTCGTCCTTTCTCGCTTCTCTCTAGCCGCGCGTTGAGCCCTGTGCCTCTCCGCCGCCAGCCACCCCTCTCTGTCGGCCGCCCTCCCTATGCCTCCAACCCGGCCTCCCTCTGCCGTGCAGGCACCGCACCGCACCTCCGCGGGCACTCCCGTCGTCGCCATGCCTCGGGGTCGCCTCCATGTTCCCCTCCATAGTTCCTCGCCGCCCAAGCGCCTCGTCGACCTGGGCGTCCGCATGCGCCTTCGCCGGCTACCAGGAGCTCCGCCGCCTTCCTGATTCCCCTCCGACCGCCTCACCTCGGCCGCAACCAAGCACCGCCGTTGCTGGCCTCACTCTCCCTCGTGTCTCGCGTCCCCACCTTCCCGAGCCAGCGCCGCCCTGAGGAGCTCCCGGACCAAGCGTCTAGCTCGCCTCCAGGATGCCATCTCTTCGCGCTGGCCTTCGCCGACCTCTGCCTTCAGGCTTTCGAGTTCTGACCCTGCGGCCCCATCTGCAACACCGATAGATGTCGTGGCCTCCATGTCCCCTCTCGCCGTCGGCTCCGAGCGCCTCCAGCACGCTCCTTCGGTCGTCGTCCTCCCCACTGTGCTACTGGATGCTGGCCAAGTCTTCTCTATGCTCTCTTGTTCCTGATGTTTGAAGGCCATGTGAACACAAGCTTTTGCCCCTCTCGTTGTATCTTGCCTGCTAGGCGTTTGAAGTTATCCCGAACTCTACAAGGCCTCCTGGAAACGTTCAAGTGCCCATGTTCTGCCTTGTGTCGTGTGGCCCGCACACATGTTGCCGCGGTTCGATGTGCTTGGGTGCATGAGATCCTCCACATCGCGGTGTCATATGATTTCCTCGCCAAGATCTTCTTGTTGACAAGGACACCGGTGCGGAACCAAGTTCATGTAAGCGACCAAAGAAGGAACCTAAGGAGATGTCACCAGGATCACAGATCTCCGTCTCGTATTGCCAAAGCCTTCGGCATGGATCCGACAAGATCTTCATTCTGGACGCCAAGATCGCCTACTTGGAGACCAAGACCGATCCCTCGAACCCCTCCGAACCAAGACCTTCGACCATAATGTGTGACCTTTTCCGAGCCCCTATTTTATAAATTGCCAACTATATAAACTGTTGCATAGTTAATTTTTCGTACTCGCATACATATTGTGGGTCTTTGGGGGTATTTGTCGACTCATCTAATAATTAAATATGGAGACTATATGCAGGCGAATCTAGTCTAATATTTTTCTCATTTAAATTTGTGCATCGAACCGGTGATATAATTTTGCCTTGTTAAGACAACATTTAAATTGCGGGGTATCTAAATAACTTGAACCACCTAAATAATTGTCGGGACCCCGGTTCCGCTTAATATTGCCTAATTGCATCGCACCTTCGCCATGTCATGCATCATATCATGATCATGCTGATTCTTCCGCATTAGTTGTAATTGTGGATCGCTTGTTCCTTTTAGTGTTTTGCTTCTTACCGGATAGGACGATGAGATGTTGTGAGCTTCGACAAGTTCTTCGGTTATGAAACTTCGAAAATGTTTTCCAGGCGAGAATTCTCCCCCTTTCCACCTATTTTACCTTTCTAGTCTTTATTTCCTCCTGTTTATCTTTTGCTATCCGTGTTGCGATGTTCTAGTTTTCGTACCCGTGATATCCCTTGCAGCCTTATATTTCCTTGGACACATCCTATTACCTGTTGCTTGGTAGATAGTTGGACTTGCATGTCGTAGTCGCTTGCTCAAGTGCTGTTGCGTGTCATCAAGTACCACAGTTGTTGGAAGAATGCCATATGCTTTATGTTGGAGATGATCATGTCTTTAATTATCGTTTAATAACTAAAATTGAAGTAGGTAAATAATGCAGAGGCACAGGTGGGCAATAGATGTTATTTGGTTTTTAACCGTCCACTTGTGTCTCGTAGGACCCCGAGTACTTGATACCTGTTCTTTGAATATTCGCACTATCCGCATGTGGGACCATGAATCCCCCTAGCCAGAGCTTGAGTCATATTTATTTCTTGGGGCCACAAAGTAGTTTGGGGCTTTATTACTATCTTGTACTTATGCCATGCTTTACTGCTTTATTTACAATTGCGCGTGGAGCGCCTGTACTGTTTAGGTAAGTGGAATGTTTCCGCGGTATCGACAAGGCCAGTCACACTTTCGGGTTCCCAGTCATTTACAGCCATTGACACAAACCTCTAGGTCCGTCTCGGAGCCGGCCAACTTCGTCGCGGGTTGCTTAGTGGGGTGGCCCCCTGAAATTTATATGAATCTTGCAATTGCTCTGTCGTGATGACTCATTGGGTTTTCATTTAGATTTTCTCGAGGTTGATCGTGCGTGTGTTGCTATTTGTTCCCCCTACAGGGTAAAACTTTCTGAAAGTCGTGTCCGCGGTTATGGACGACTTGGATCACAATATCTCGATCATAGACAACTATAACTAAAGTAGTTCTATAAATTTTATTTTTTAATGACTAGTAATTAGCTTTACTATAACGGAATGGCTAAATAAAAGTGTCAACAACTGCTGGTTTGGATTGTCAGCTGTTTCCATTGTATCTGACTAGTAAGTATTGCAACTACAACGGAATGGATAAATAAAAGTATCAACAACTGCTGGGTTTTGGGATGCCTCATGCTATATGTATCTGACTAGTAAGTACTACAACTACAACGGAATGGTTAACTAAAACTGCCCACTTCTTATTATATCAGGATGACTCATGCTATCTATATCTGACTAGTAATTGCCGTAACTATAACAGAATGAATAAAACTGCCAATTGTGTGAGTTCCTCGGTTGACTTCCTCGTTTGGTCTCGAGGGAGAAATACCAGGATGGGTATGCTTGGTGATAGTTTCAGGTTGGATCAGAATAGGTCTTTCTTATCCCTATCTGATAACCGCCAGTGGTATTGAGTCTCTATAGGTTGTTTAGTGCATGCTGCGTTGCCGCTTCAGTCCACCATACCTATGTAGGCGAGGACTGCCGAATTCTAGTCTCGCTGCAATCGCCTCAAGATCGACCGCTCTCTTTTTCCTTTGCCCTTTGTCGGCACCCCTTTTGTTTAAGCAGGTTTTGAGATCGACGTCGTTAGCAGAGTTACCCTTCCGGCTTGGCCTGGGCAGGGTTATGGACTCCATTGGTTATTCTTCAGGGCTCTTAGCTCAATTTGCTTCTTATCCGTAGTCGGATGATGTATCATTTTCAAGGTGATTTGGATTTTTGTATTGTATATCTGTATTCTTGACTCTTGGAGTCGTTGTTGTATATATTTGTTCTGTGGGTTCCATCGTGGACTATTGTGTAATGATATTACTTCGTTTTCCACCCGCACGAAAGTGCCTGGTGGGAACCTTTGAATAGTTTCTATGCGGGTTTTGGCGGGATTCTCTAAAACTTGCATCGGGTCGATTCTGAGGGTGTTACACACTCCGGCCTAGAAAAGTTTCCTGCCAGTGTCGGTCCAAACTGGGTCCCCATATGAATCAGGTACCACACAACATCCCAGGGCTAGACACTCTGGCCCGAACCTGCCGGACACTCTGGCCTGGCAAAGATTCCGGGCAGTGTCGGAGAAGTGTCTGAACTGGGTTCTCGTATGACTCAGGCGCCTCGACAAATCCTAGGGCTGGACATTCCGGCCTAGCCGGATACTCTGACCGATCTTAGTCGGACACTCCGGCCCACACGCTTCCTCTTGATCAACAGATACTTGAGGAACTATTTTCCCTTAGTGAGCCATAACATTATTCAGCTGCAACTATAGATGTGTCCTGAAACATTTAACAGCTAATTAAACCTATCCAAGTGTTGTCAAGAAACATCAAAATAATTGTGAAGGGCATGAATTACTTGGGAAGCTTCCTTCATGAGAATCAGGATATCTTTGATTGGTCCACTCAGGATCTGCAAGGTGTGACGAGGGAGATGGCTGAGAACTCGTTGCATGGTAGGCTAGATGCAAGGCCGGTGAAGCAACCTCTCTGCCGCTTCGCCAAGGACAGGAGAACAATCATTGGAGATGAGATATCTTGGCTCCTTGCAGCCAGGTTCACAATGGAAGTGCTTCATCCGGATTGGCTCTCTAATCCGGTGCTGGTAGAGAAAAATAAAGATGACTTGAATGTAGAAATGGTGTATCGTATGTGTATCGACTACACCAACCTGAACAAAGCATGTCCAAAGGATCCATTTCCTTTGTCCATAATAGATCATTTATAGACACGTATCTTGGTTTCCACCAGATATACCGTTAAATCTGACCAATCAAATAAAGATAGCATTTATTTTATTTATTTGAAAATTTCTACTGCAGGGGAGTCCCCCACAGTCCTTTATTCATCCAAAACAGTCCAATGTTTTACTAACATATGTACATAAAAAAGGAAAAATATAACTAGGACAGACTGTGAAGCCATAAGGACAATAAATCCTTATGTTTATCTTTTAGCGTATGAAGAAGCATAGAAATATCATAGACAAAGCCGGCCTTCCATCCTCTGAAAGTCGGTTTTGTATTCTTGAAAACCCAACCATTACTTTGCTTCCAGATATTCCAGCATGCCAGGATTATAACCTCTAAGAAACAGGGCCCTCTGAAAGATTTAGAGGCACGGCAAAAACTTTCTCTATGAGCCACATCTGTCTATTGGATCTGAACATAATTCCACACCCTAGTGCTGAAGTTCACTGGAAAAAAGAGATGTTTCCAGTCCTCAATGACTCCAGTAGGACAAAGCACACAACCATGATTGTCAGTTACCTTCTAGTTCCTCCTAAGCAGCATGTCCTTTGTATATAATTTCTCATGGAACAAAAGCCAGGAAAAGAACCTATGTTTGGACATGCATTTGCATCCCCAGATACTCTTTGAGATTAAATCAGTGGGCATCATTGAGAAACAATGTTTATAGAATAACTAAGACCCATAGCCTTCATTACTTAATTGACATATCCATTTGTCTTCCTCCTGAGATAGACATACTGAACTAAGTACATCTTGTAGTTTATCATATTCCTGAAATGCCTCAATTAAAAAGGAACATGAAATGCATCATGCATGTTGCTCAGTGTACCCATATCTTTGATAGAAACCATCTTGTCTCTTGCAAAAGATTATAACCTTGGGAATTTGGTTGCAAGTAGTTCTGTGTGCCAAAGATCATTCCAGAACACAATGGTAAATCCAGAACCCACAATGGATTTGGAAATGGATCTCCACTCATCAACTAGCTTTAGAATCCCTCTCCACCAAAAAGAGCTACAAACAGTAATAGCATGTGGGACAGACTCATGATAATATGAGTTCCTGACCAGACTAACCTAGGGCAAGTCAGCATTATTATAAAAAATTTCCAAATGCTTAATCAATAGTGCTTTATTCTAAATCTTGAGATCAATAATTCCAAGTCCTCCTTTGTCGTTAGGCTTACAAATCATAGGCCAAGCAGCCAAAGAGTTAACTTTCTCCTGGTTCTTTGTTTTCCTCCAAAGGCATCTCCTTCTTGCCTTATCCATAATATCAATGACCCCTTGAGGAATTTGTAATGTGCACATAATGTAAGTGGGCAGTGAAGATAGCACAGAGTTCACCAAAATAAGGATGTCTCCATAAGACAGAAAAGACACTGTTGCATTTAACCTTCTCTCAATCCTATCAATCAAAGGTGAGAAGTCCTTGATTGTGGGTTTAGTTGTGCCCATTGGTAATCCAAGGTATGTGAAAGGCATAGCAGCAAGCTGACATTGAAAGACAGAGGCCAAATGTGTAGTTTCATCAGACAAATCTATTGGAATCATGGAGGATTTGTGAAAATTGACTTTTAGACCAGTAAATTCAGAATATTGAATCAGCAAGTCCTTGAAGACTAATAGTTGATCCTCATTAGCGGGCAAAATGATTAGGGTATCATCTTCATATTGTACATTTGGATAATATCCTTCTATTGGAATAGGAAGTTTTAGAGTTCCATCAGAAAAAGATTTATTTACAATGGTCTATAATAAATCACCTCCCAGGACATAAAGCAAGGGTGACAAAGGTACACCCTGCCTGACACCCCTTTTACAAGAAAAACTCTGCCCAGGCACACCATTTAAGAGTACAGAAGATGTACCACTGCCAAGAATATTCTTGACTAAAGCAATGAACTTTTTTGGGAAACCTTTACATATCAGTACTTGGAGAATAACATGGTGCTCAATTGTGTCAAAGGCCTTTTCAAAATCAATCTTGAAAACCACAATTTTCCTTCTTGACTTCTGACATTGAAAAAGATATTCAAAACACCAACCCAGACAATCTTGTATAGTTCTGTCCCGAATGAAACCATACTGATTAGCATGGATACACCTTTTGATTTCAGTCTGTTTGCATATATTTTAGTGATGAATTTTAAACAATAATTATTCAGAGAGATAGGCCTGAAATCATTGACCGATTGAGGTGTAGCTTTTTTGGCACTAAAGTAATGTAAGAGCCATTTATACTCTCCAGGGAGATTTTTCATCATGGAAGTCCTGAAACAATTGAATGAAATCCTTCTTGATGATGTTCCAACATTTTTTCACAAAGAAACCATTAAAACAATCAGGTCCAGGAGCTTTGTCAGATTTCAAAAATTTAACAACCCCCTCAATTTCCTTCAAAGTAATATCCTCAGACAAACTGTGTAAACCCTGCACTTGACTGAGAAGAAAGGATAAATCCAAGTGATTGTTGGTTGGGTAGGAAACTCCCATCCTGTTCTTATAACATCTCCAAAATGCACATGCCTTCTGAGAATGGTCAGTCAAATCATTTCCAGATTCATCCTAAATACTGTGATCACATTATGCCTATACCTTTCAGTTGCCTTTGCATGGAAATATTTTGTATTCTCACCATTTAATTTTACCCATCTAATAGTACAGCTTTGCTTCCTGTAATCTGACTGCAACTTCAACAATTTTTCTAGATGGCATTTTACAATATATCTGAAGTTAAATTCAGGAGTGAAAAGAGGCCCAGCATCCTCCAACTGATCCAGCATAAGAATAACATAATTGCACTTTGCGATCAATTTTTAGGTGGGACGGATTTTTCCCCACTTTTTTAACTCATACCGAAGCAATTTGAACTTCGAGAAATAGAAGAGGAAGAAGAAGATCTAATCACAGGTTGTTTCCAAACTCTATCAACCAACTCCATAAATCTTGGTTACTCAACCCAGAAATTCTCTAATCGAAAAATCCTTGATTTGGGGATTTTGGTATCTACTTGAACAACACAAGGGACATGGTCAGAGGTAGTTTTCGCCAATGGAAATACCTGTGTGTTTGGAAAATCAATGGTCCATTGACAAGAAGTAAAAAAACAGTCAAGCTGCTCCAAAAGAGGTTGTTCTTGCATATTTGACCAGGTGAAAGATCTGCCCTTTAAAGGTAATTCCAATAGGCCCAAGTGACTAATTATGTCATTAAACAGAATGATATCATTCATATCAGCCCCTGGCTTGTTTCTATTTTCCACTGATCTGATAAAGTTAAAATCCCCCAGGAGAATCCAGTGCTCACGCAAGTTTATGTTTAAATTATATAGCCAGGTAACAAAGTTTTCTCTTTCAATTCCCTTACAAGGTCCATAAACATTTACCAAATGCCACTTCTGCCCATTATGTAAGGAAGAGAAAGTCACATGAATAGCAGATCTATGAATTTCAATGACTTGCCCATCGAACACAACACTATTCCAAAGAACAATAATTCCACGAGATGCCCCAATTGCAGGTGAGAAAACAAAATGATCAAACCTTTTTGGATAGAAACTCCTAATAAAGGAGTGATCAAAGAAATCACATTTAGTTTCCTGAAGACAAATAACAGAGGCCCTACTCTCTTCAATTTTTATATAGACTGATGTCCTTTTATCTTTATCATTAAGCCCCCTTATGTTCCAATCCAAAACTAGCCAATCCAAATTTCCCAATGAATTACTCATTAAAAGAAACACATAACAACAATAAAAACCAGCCCCATAGGAAACAATATAGAGTATGAAGGACAACATGGATTGTAATGAAGTTTCCAGAAGTGTGCCAATACCAATATGCCAACAGGTTCAGATAGTCCAGAAAACAAAACATAAGTTCCATAATAATTACAATATAAAGGTTACATTGCCTGCCATTAGATTTCAAGCAACATAACAACTCAGACCAGCTACTCATTGGACTTCTTAGCAGCAACATCATCTATGGAGTTGGCCATCATCTTATCCACTGTGAGTTCAGATCCAGGTATCTCCAGCAAAGCTCCAGCCTGCTGCAAAACAGAGATGTCAGTGCAGGGAGGGATCTCCTCCACCTTTCTTGGCTTGGAAGATCTTGGCTTCTTCCTTGGTTTAGGCTGATATGACATGGGCTCAAGTCTGAATCCAGCATTCCTTGTTGAGCTCCTTGTACTGCGTCTTTCAGAGGTGTTGACTAGCAAAGGTTCTTTCTGTTTTTGTTTTCTTGTCCTCTTCTTAGTAGAGCACTCACCAGCAATCTCCTGAACTGTCTTCTGCCCAATAGATTTGAATTGGCCCTCTATGGAAACATCATGGACAATCTGCTCCTTGTCATAAGGCACCTGGGGCAACAGAGGAGAGGGTGGCAGCCAAAAGTTGCCCATGATGGCACTGTATTCAAAATCATGAGGTAAGCACCCCACCCTGGAAAGCTGCAGACAATGGAACTTCTCCATGGACAACTCATTCAAAACATTTATATTTCCCATCCTGAGGTGATCAGGCAGAAGAACTGTGAAAAGATTTAAATTCACTTTCTCATCCAAAGGAGGTTGTTGCTGAAAAGGAATGATAACTAGGGGGTTTTCCTCAATAATATCCAAGTTAACTTGGGGAACATCCTGTATAACAGCATCCTGCATAACAACATCATGAGGAGCCTGAACCAACTGATCAGCTCCTTCTCCAAGAATAAACTATACTGAAGATCCTGAATCAGAGGAGAAAGAATAGGTGACAGAAGATTAATCTTGAGGAGGCATCTCATTCTGCTACACATCAACCCCAGCATTCTCTCCTTCAACCCCCTGTTGTGGCCATTCACCCCATCCAGGAACATCAGGCTGAATATCATTAGGTATCCCACCCTTCTCCTCCACATTAGGCTGAAAACCATGATCTTGTCCAGGTAAAGGGTGTGGGTTACCATTATGAGGCACAAGAGACTCATCCCCAGGAAGAGCATATCCTTGCACACTCATCAAAATAAAGCAAGGAACTTTCCAGGAAACCACAGTGCCATCGTATTTCTAAGGCTCGCTGACAACAATGGAACTAGGAATATCCCCAGCCCCACCATAGCTGCACTTGATCAAAGTCCTAGTTGGAGAAGGATCCTCTCTGAACAAACCTCTTAATTTTCCAAATTTAGCTACAGTTTCAGTGAGAAATTCCTCATTACGATAATCCATATGCAGGTTAAGCAACATAATCCAACCAGTCCTGGTATAAATAGTGGCTCTAAAATTGGGACTCTCATCATGCTTAGTAAAAGATAAAAACCTTCCATTACAAAAAGGCACCTCAGGTTGCGCAACAAGTAAATCTCTAGTAACAGAATCACGCATCCTAAATAACCCAATGCCAACTGCACTTTCAGCAAAGCTTAAAACTTCCCACTGCAGATCATTGACAATGCAATCAGTAACTTGTTGCAATACCTCATCAATGTCATCACCGATCGGCCGAGGAAGCACAACCGCCATTGCCCAGTTCTCGTGACGCCTAGGAGGAGTTGAAGAAGCAGTTACACAAATCCTCGGAGGCCTCTAATCAGCATCCCAAGGATCCAACACATGCATCCCTGCCGGAGTAAACCTCTCTGGCTGCACTGGAAAGTTTGCCATTGCTAGGGTTTATGGAGGCAGAGCAGGCGGCGGAGAATGCAGGGGAGGAGAGCAAGATTTTCAAGGAGAAACCAAAATGCCTAGAGATAGAACTATTTTGTCGGAGGCAGGGATAGGGGCATAGTTCAACTTGACTTGATTTGACTGCTTGACGACCCAGCGAAAAGACAAAGATGCCCCTGCCTTACAAGGATAATCTTTCTTAACGTGACCCTTTTTGAAACATGCCAATCAACGGATATTATCTGTACACTGACGCGTAACATGTTTGAAACTAAGACATCTTGTGCATGTCCAAACTTTGTGCACCATATCATCAATCCGTCTCAAAATCATTATCCAAAGATATAGAATTGTCAACATTCAGAGAAGAATTAATCTATTTAGATACACTCTTTGGAGGATCATCAGATAGTACAAAATTTCCCAAACCAATTGGAGAGGTCATAGACACATCATTTCCTTTGTGCAAAATAAAACCGCCAACTTGAACACTAACCACATCAGGCAAAGAAATATCCAAGTTGATAATTCGCTTAGTGCATACTTTTGGCTTCCAAGTGCTAGTCATCAAAACAGATTTGGCCTGGTTTTGAGCCAACAAAGATTTTTAGAGGTGGGACCACCCACAAGAGTCCATTTGGCATCAAGATCCTTCTTCCAAAGGGAAAATCATTTCTTCCAATTTGGTCCTCCAAAACCCCAGAGATGGAAGAAACATTTGAAGTGAAAACATTGATAAGAACCAAGGTTATTAATAAAGAAACCCACTCTTTTGGAGGAAATAGTAAAAGAAAAGACCATTCCTCTAATTTCAGACACATTTAATTCACCACAATATCCTCCAATGGATGCCTCAAGAGAAAGGCTGACATAATCATCATCTAATTTAAATGAAGCCCGTCCAAAAGATACCACCATAGTAAAGTGGTCCGAACCAATAAATGGGTGCACTGAGGATTGAAATAACGTACGCACTTCTCTGGCAAAATTAATACCATGAGTGAAATCCATGCCAAGAGAGGTGACAACATGCATAGACATAGACGAGGGATCAATAGGGTTATTACCAAGATGTTTCGAGATGCATTGGCCATTGGAAAAACCAAGGGTACACCATTATCAAGGAGAGCCCCCTTACGTAGAACAAGTCTAACCCTAGTCAAGGCACGATGACATGGAAATTTAATCTCAGATCCAGAGGAGATGAATTCTCGTCTCTTGAGGGACTTACTATCAATCACAACCCCATTGGCGGCCACAAGCTGAATTCTCCTCAGTGTGGGATTAACCACAATGAAACCCGAAGACATTAAATCTTGGCGACGCTTTAAACCCCCAGAGTATAGATCCTTCCAACGCCAAGAGGAACGATCAAATGATCAAAGAAGAAGGCATGGTGGGGTAGGGGAAATGGGGGCTAGAAATGTATGTGGATGGGAGGGAGATGGAGTCCGGCAGCCAGGATGGCTGCTGGCGAGGTGTGAGGCCCAAGGGGGCCTAGATCGTCAATCATATTTTTTAGGGTCAGTGTTGTGAATCTTCGCACTAGATAGCGTTGCTTCACGAATCTAAAGACCGCATTTATTACCCTATACGGGGATTATTTCTATCATACTATGCCATTCGTCTTTCGTAATGCAGGGGCAACATATAAAAGATGCATGCAAAAATGCTTACATGATCAAATTAGCAAAAATGTCCAAGTATATGTTGATGATGTGGTAATTAAAACCAAATAAAGTCACACGCTACTATATGATATCCGACAGATATTCGCGAATGTAAGAAGATTTCGAATGAAGCTTAACCTAGAAAAATGCACCTTTGGTGTCCGACCAGAAAATTACTCGGTTTCCTCGTGTCAAGCCGAGCTATCAAAGCAAATCCGACAAATATTTGGGTAGTTGAGCGCATGAAGCTACCGAAGTACCTCAACAATGTACAAAAGTTTACAGGTTGCCTGGCATCATTTATTGGGTTTGTAAATCGTCTTGGAGAAAAGCCATTGCCCTTATATCAATTAATAAAAAATTCGGATAAATTTATCTGGACACCACAAGCAAATAATGATTTTCATTAATTAAAGAGAATTCTAGCCTCTGCACCCGTGTTAGCTTCACCACTATCCAAAGAACCGATGTTGCTCTATATAAAAGCGACCAACCGAGTCGTGAGTGCAGTGGTAGTGGTGGAGCATGAGGAGGAAGGTAAGTCGGTGAAAAGGCCAGTATATTACCTAAGCGAGGTACTCTCAACTTCAAAACAGAACTATCTCCATTATCAAAAATGGAATACGGCGTATATATGTCGACAAAGAAACTCAAGCACTATTGTGAGGAACACACTATCAAGGTGATATGTGAAGCACCAATTGCCGAGATAATGGGAAATAAAGATGAAAGTGGTCGAATAGCCAAATGGGAAATTGAGCTAGCCCCTTATGCTCCACAATTTGACAGAAGAGAAGCAATCAAGTCTCAGGCACTAGACGACTTTTTTGTCGATTGGGACGAAATGGAATATGAGCCGCCCTTGCCTGATTCGAACTACTGGCGCATGCACTTTGATGGGTCAAAGTTGAAAACCGGATTAGGAGCCGAGATAGTGCTTACCTTGCCCAAAAAAGATCAACTAAAATATGTGTTAAAAATACACTTTGCTGCATCGAACAATGTAGCTGAATATGATGCACTAGTTCATGGTTTAAAAGTGGCAAAGGACATTGGCATATGTCGCATACAATGTTTTGGTCATTGGTACCTAGTGGTGCAGCAAGTGTCAGGTCATTGGGATGCACTTGATGCAAATATGGCACCATATAGATTTCATGTGAAGAAGATAAGCGGGTAATTTGAAGGATATGAGTTCCATCATGTACCTAGCGCATAAAACGATGCATCCAACATATTGTCAAAACTCGGCTCATCCAGACAGTCTATTCCACCCGGCATAGCTCTTAAACACCTTAGAAAACCATCAATTGTGCCATCACTGTATCCGAATCAATTCGCATCCTTTCCATTGCAGCGTCCGAGGTTATACCAATGGATATAGATGGGAAAAATTATCGAATAACCCGGGGACTGATTCGTCAAACCCGAGGACTTCCTCGCAGAACCCGGGAACCGGTCAGTATAATATGACAGAGGTTATGTCGGCTGAAGCAATGAAAATTGATGAAGTGGTTACCCCGGAACATGAAGTACCAGAATGGGCATGGTCAATCTTCATGTTTTTGATACATGAAATCCTAACGAGTGATGAAGTCCTCGCCAGTAAAATCCAAAGAAGGTCAAAGTACTATACCATAATAAACAAGGAGTTATACAAAAGAAGTGTCACTAGTATCCTGCAGAGGTGCGTTGATCCGGCAGAAGGTCAAGAGATCCTCCTGGAAATCCATCAAGGTGAAAGTGGGCATCATGCTTCATCCAGAGCCTTAGTCGCCAAAGAATTTAGGCATGGATTTTGTTGGCCTAGTGCTCTACGAGAGGCAGAAGAACTAGTGAAAAATGCAATGGCTGCCAAAGGTATGCAAGCAAGATTCATATGCCACTATCCGAGTTAAAAACCATACTTATCACTTGGAAATTTGTTGTATGGTGTTTGGACATGGTTGGGCCATTTAAGCCGGCTCGTGTTGGCATGACTTACATCTTAGTCATGTTTGATAAATTCACCAAGTGGATTGAGGTAAAGCCAATAAGAAAATCTGATGGGCCCACAACAGTGAGATTCTTTAAGGATATTATCCTGAGATATGGGTACCCACATAGCATCATAATAGATAATGGCACAAACTTTACCGAAGGAGCATTCGCTCAAGTCTGCCGAGATAATAAGATAATACTTGATGGTGCATCAGTCACACATCCCACATCGAACGAGCAACTGGAAAGATATAACAAACTAGTACTGTCCGGGATAAAACCCTGGCTCATTGAGCCACTTCAAAGATCAGCGGGGTGTTGTATTGAGGAGCTCCCGGCCGTACTATGGAGCCTGAGGACAACTCCGAATCGATCAATAGGCTATACAGCATTCTTTCTAGTATATGGGGCAGAAGCTGTATTACCAGCTGACATAGTGCATGATTCACCTAGAGTCACCTAGTACACAGAAGCCGAAATGAATGAATATCCTGGCAAAATGATGTTGATCTACTAGAAGAGACAAGAGAATTGGCATTGTCCAGATCCGCTGTATATCAACAAAACCTCAGACGCTATCATAGAAAGAAAGTAAACCCTCAAGTTTTTTGAGATGGAGATCTGGTGCTTCGGCTTGTGCAGAGCACGACCGACATGCATAAACTATCACCTCCATAGGAGGGTCCATTTTTTGTGAGCAAAGAATTGCACAATGATGCATACTATCTTATAGATGCTCAAGAAAATGAGAAGAATAAGGTGGACATGTCAGGAGAAGAATCAATGAGGCCATGGGATGTAGATCTACGTCGTCCATTTTACACTTAGATAGTGTATGTATATCGAACTCTCATATGTCGGATTGTATGCTGGCAAGGAGAAAATGAATGAAACCTCGACACCTCTAGCTATAACTCGGGGATGACCTTCATAAAATTGTCTCTTATGCATTTATTTTTATATGTCGGCTATCTTAAATTTCCTTATCCTAAGGTCATATTAGTAATGTATATATTACATACTGCTCCTGGCATACCGAGGATTTAATAAAAACATGAAGTTTTTGTGCCTAAGGAGCAGCAAAAGAAGCATCACCAACAACTAGCCGCGGAACAACAGCTCCGGGGCAAGAGTCTCCGATGTACGAGCCTCGGCATGTGAAGTGGAGCCTTAGATTTTGTCAGGGGAACCTCGGTTTCGGCTGAAGGCACCTCGGTCTCAGTGAGAGGAACCTCAGTTTCAGCATGGGAAGCTTTGGCCTCAGCTTCATGTTCTGAGGTTTCCTCGTGCTCGTTCGAGCTGCCAGCTTCTTCCTCAGGGTTATCCTCTCCATCGTTGGTGTCCTCCTCAGATCCTTCTTCGCCTTCCTCATCAGCGTTGTCTTCAACTTCGTCCTTAAGGAAGCTTGGCCCTTCGTTCCAAGCATGCGTATTGGCATACTGGATGAGTTGGTAGGCTCGGGCTTGCCGGTGTTGAATGTTCTCCGGATTAGAGAGCCACCACAATCTGGCACACAGGTGTTTAAGAGTATCCAAAGAGATATCTTTGTACCATCAGAGCACGAAGCTCAAGGTAGTGTTGGCACTAGCTCGCACAGTGGACTCCCTCCAGAGGTTGAGCTGAGTCTCGCAATCCACGAGTCTCTTGACAAGAACCTCAACATGTTCAGGGCTCTCTTTTGTCAGACAAAGGATATTGAAAACCCGGATGGCTGTGTCCATCAGATCAACGCCGAATGATTTCATAGGATTCATTCTACATCCTAAGCTGATCAATAAGTCCTTGATGATGTAAGGACAGTTTAGGTCATTGGTTTGACCACGTCGTTCCCGAGCTCTCACCACAATTTTGGCACTTCGGACTTTGCACTCCGGAAAGTTGTCTAACATGAGCAAAAGGACAGGTTAGTAAAAGAGAGCAGGCAATATCGGATGATATCAAGAAAGCAATAGAAAAACTTACGGTGCATGACCGAGGTTATCTTGGCAAGGTCGGATAACCAGCCGACATGTTTCTTGTTTAGATTCTCAAGATCAAGCTTGGTTGAGTCAGCCGTGGCCTCGGTCGTTCTGATAAGTTCTTGGTCCTTCTCTAGTTGGAGGTTGAGTCAGTTTTTCTCTTTATAAAACTCTTGGCCAACTTTCAATAGCTTGGCTTGGTGAGTTTTCTTCAGAGCTTCGTTTTCAGCACGAAGCCGAGCTATCTCGTCGTCCTTGTCCTTCAACTAGGTGGCATGTTCTCCTGCTTGTTCAAGAAAATGCACCATCAAGTCAGGCATGGAAAAGCAATCTTGATGAGAGTCTGCAAGAACTTGTAGTTCGGCTCTGCCGAGGTAAAAATTATAAGGAAAGTACTAAGGAGAGCAAGGGGACAAAATAAGATATGCAACACCAAAGTACCTTCCAATCTATTGATATTGTCCTTCAGGTAGTTGTTCTGCTTATCTATTGCGGCTTACAAAAGTTCAAGTCATAAATTAGTTCGGTCAGCCGGATAACAATAAGAACCGGGGTGAAGCATGCAAAGTACAAACCTATTTTCTTCACTATAGGAAACAACTTGTTCTACTTGGTACATAGCCGCTTGTGGGAGGAGAGTAGCTCCTGGAATTCGGCGGTACGCCGATTACGAGGAATCGAAAAAACAAAAATGATAGAGAAGTAAGTAACATGGATATTCAAATCTAATCTAAATATCCGAACCAATTAAAACTTGCCTTGGATCTAGGTGGATGGATATTGAAAGCTAATCTAAATACGCGAACCAATAAAAAATTGCCTCGGATCTAGGTGGCTGGATATTTAAAACAATAAATAAGATTCGAACCAAGTAAAACTTGATCCATATGTAGGTGGCTAGATATTCAAAGCTCATCTAAAGATCTGAACCAAGTAAAACTTAATCCGGATATAGGTGGATATATATTCAAAGCAATAAATAAGATCCGAACCAAGTAAAACTTGATCCAGATGTAGGTGGCCAGATATTCAAAGCTAAACTCAAGATCCGAACCAAGTAAAACTTGATCCGAATCTAGATGTCTGGATATTCAAAGCAACAAATAAGATTCAAACCAAGTAAAACTTGATCCGAATCAAGGTGGATGGATATTCAAAGCTAAATCAAAGATCTGAATCAAGTAAAACTTGACTCGGATCTAGGTGGCCGGATATTCAAAGCTAAGACAAAAATTTTCCTAAGTTAAAACAACTCAGTTGGAAACCCTGACTTCACTATATAATATCTTAAGAGAGCATCCGGCCGAATGATAGATCATTCCGTTGGAGGCTCAAGGACTAATGGTTATATATTACACTATGCAAGAATATAAAATATGAGCCGGAGTGTTTACCTCCATCATATGATCAGCCTCCATGATAACCCGGCTGGCAGGCTGCATCTTGCTTTTAATCTCGTCCGGGCCAAAGCTCTTTGGTCCGGGATTGCCTCTAGAGATGACATCGATATTGTCAGCGTCGTTCCTGTTCTATGCATACTTGTCAAGGGAGCCAAGTTTCTCACCACTGGGAGTGTGCATCTATATCTTCCCCTTCTTCTCCTTGGCCTCCTTGGTCGCTAGCTTGGATGATGTACTCTTGTGCAGCACAATCTACTTGCCAGCATCGAGGTAGAGGTAGAGGCAAGAGCTCCTTTCTTGATCATGTCTGCAACATAAGGCTGCGAAGCAGAATCCCTGTTTTTCTGCTAGGACGGCATGGCCGCGGCTGCACCTTTCTTCTTCTTGGCGGCGGGCTCGTCCTATGACTGCGACTTGGTGGGTCGAGACACAGTTGGCAAGGTTGGTGGAGCCAGAGATGGAGAAGTAGACTTGGAGCGCGTTTGCTCTGTTTGCCAAGCCTTGGAATACTCCGACGATGTAGGATCCCCAATTTGTTGCTTGATAGGACTAGGAGGAGGATCTACTTGAGAAGAAGCCTGAGGTTGGTAGAAGCCGAGGTAGTGAATACCTCGGCAGAAGTTGGACCGATGCCACGATCTTCATAGGCCTTGGTGGGTGCCGCCGAATCAGATTGCTAATCCGGCATGGCCATATCTCCGGAGGCATCACCACTATCATTGTCAACACCCGTATTTTTAATCCCAGATGCCTGTTATGCCATACATCGCAATCCTAGAATTACCATTTTTGCGAGACATAACAGATTTGGATATCACAGTACATCATCCATTACAAACCATAGATAAGGTCTTACACAAATAAGGATCTCATGATCTAGTTCTTAATACAATACGAGCAGCGGAATAACGTAAAGATAATGATAGCGTGGGCGAAGATCCATCTTCATGGTCATAGGCAATGCTGATGATGGGAGATGATCCTAGTTGTCGTGACCTTCCTGCGGTCCATGATCCTGGTACTCCTCTTCATAGTCTGGCCACGGGAATAGCCAGGGACAAAGCCATGAGTATTCTTTAAGTACTCGCAAACTAATACTAAGAAGTTAAGGGGTTTTTTGTAGTCGGATACTAAGCTCTAAGGTTGTTTTGCAAAAAGCCAGATTTACTTCTACTAAGTTCAGAAGCAAAGAAAACTAGTTGAAAGTTTGATAACACCTAAGTGGGAATTTGATTTTCATATCACAACTCTGTTGTGGTAAAGTTTAAGTCATAATTCATTTCAGAAGTCATTTTGAAAACATCTGACGGGGGAACAGTATGGAGACTCCAAATATCCATAACCGTGGACGCTGATATTCGAATAGTTTGACACTCTGCAGAGATTGTACACTTTCACCACAACATTCGATACATCCGTCAGGAACAAATCCTGAATTCACCATACTCAGTATGCGCATAATCAATCCTAACCTTTCAGTTACATGCCCTAGTATAGGCACCTCTCCTGTGAGTTTGGCCTCCCAATCATGACCAACTGTCATCTTGGGCACTGCACAGGTGGACAATCTTCACAAGGTAGCCTCAACTCAGACCTTGGCCGCGAGGGAACCTATACTAACGTATATAAGTTTCCAGTCAAGCCCTACCCAAATTTTGGGTATTGTGGTTATACGATAATATTGGAATGGTATCGCATCCAGACAACCATCAGTTTTATAAAGGGCTTACTAAGGTATATAAGTTTCTAGTCAAGCCCTACCCAAATTTTGGGCATTGTGTTTGTACGATAATATTGGAATGGTATTGCATCCAGACAACCATCAGTTTTATAAAGGGCTAAGGCTCATGCCTCAACATTTTCATCATCAAAATCATCTAGTGTTCGGAAACACATGTCAAGACATTTGAGTAGAATGACTCATAATTCTAAGGTTTTCATAACCATTTTCACCAATTATTCCAATCTAAAGTTGATCAATTTTTATACTAATGAGGGGTGGTAAATACTAATGAGGGGTGGTAAACAAGTGGTGATTTGCTAGGTTTAATCTCATGCCATAGGATTACATCAACATTATCTAACTTAGGCCAAATTTTATGCTCTTTATGCTACCTTCCAATATTCTTCTAGTATCTATAATTCACTATGTGAAATCTAAGAGAAAGCTTTGATAAAGAAATAAAGTATAAAGCTTGCAAGTAAAACTAGGATTGGGTTATCAAGTGGGTATGATCACACATGCTTAAGGCATATAGTTGTCATGGTAACAAGCAAGTATTAGCTTGCATAAGTTGCAAGGGTTAGCTTGCAAGGTTTCAAGTATTGGATTGCATAAATATCAGTATAAGCTTGCCTTGAGCAGAGCAGTGGTTGAAGTTCTCCTTGGCTTCTTCCTCGTAGTATCCTCCATCCTCCTCGTATCCTTGGTCGGTACTAGCGTCTATAAATAAATACGAGGTACACAATCACCAAACAATACTTTAATATTTCCAATCATCACACAATGGTTCACACTAGATGATCTAGCATCATCACTAATATTACAAGATTAAAGCACTTGTCTTATTTGTTTTACTTTTAGAAAAGTAATTTCTACTCATTGAAAAGCTACTTAAGATTTAGTATTCTCCAAGTCAAACATGGGATCATGTTAACACATGTCATCACCACATATTTCAGTACATGGGAATGTGATTTAAAGTGGTTTGACAATTTCATAAGGTTTAACATTTTTATTTTAATTAAATAAAGTGACTAGAAGTGCCTATGGGGCATTCTTTTATTACTTAAACATTATATCTGTAAGTAAACCCATATGTTTTTATATATTCTGAAAGGTATGATCAAATGTGATTTTTGAGAGTTGGAATCAACTCAAAGGCTTTTATGGTTGAATTTTGAAAAACGTTTGAATGCAGAAAAGCTTCCGCCTTGTTATTTTTACCATGGTTGATCCACAAATGTAAATAGTTGAATCCAACGGGCTTGGATTAAGCATTTTAGTACCTTTCTAACAAAATTGGTTTCATGCATTTTGGTTCAAATAATCGAGGTTGATGATTTTTGAATCTGATGTAGAACTATGTTTGAAATTAAATGAATAAAGCTTAATTTGAATGGTTGGCTCGCGCGGGATGTTTTACTGGACCAGCCCACTACACACAGCGCATACGCGGGCTGGTTAAGTGAATGTTGATGATCTACTAAGGGCTAGTTGCAACCAGAGAGGGAACAAGTTAGGCCAATTTTACTGCACACTATAGTGTTTGATGTTTGTTTGATTTGAATCTGCAAGGTGTTTGATGAAATGGCCGCAGGAACTTTAAATTTTAATTTTGGATTCAAACTTTGTGGGTTTTCTAGGCACATGCTAGGGGGTATCTGGTTAGTTGGATTAGTCAAGGGGTATTGGTTTGGTTGGGTTTTGAAAATGGATGATCTTCACATATGAATAACATTCAATTTTGAATTGTGATTTGAATGGGGTTGCCAAATGTTTCTGCAAGTTTGAAAGGTGGGCCTTGATTCACTTTTACTAGTTCTATCAAGGGGTGAAAAGAATTGGGAAAGTTTCTGTTTGAAATCTTGGACTAGAAGCTCTCAAAGTGACCTAGTGAGCAAGATTGGCAAAAATGACCATTTGCTTTATTTGCTTTGTTTATGATTTTATTTTGATTTGCTTCTGCATGGAAATGTTTTATATGATGTTATTTTCATCTTTAAACCATTTCTTTCTATTTAGGTTAATCACACAAGTCCATTCATGCATTTTTCAAATCATTTCATTCACACATGCATTCATATGATTTTAATTAATCAAAGTTTTTGTTAACCCTAATTTTAGTGATTAGAGTTTAATGATCCTTGTGTTATATTTTTGGGATGTTACAAACCTTCCCCTCTTAAACAAAATCTTGTCCCGAGATTTGAAAAAGGACGAAAAAGATTACCTAGGATTTAAAGAGATCAGGAAACTTCGTCCTGATGTGATCATCGTGCTCCTAGGTAGCTTCTTCTTCAGTGTGGTTGCTCCACTGAATCTTGAGAAACTTCATGCTTCGGGTCCTCGTGGTCCTGAAAGCTTCTTCCAAAATACGGAAGGGTACTTCGGGGTAAGTTAGGTCATCATTGATATCTATGGTCCGGTAATCAATGTTCTTGAACACTTCAGTCTTCTCCGGAACTTCAAGGAATTTGCGAAGTAACGATAAATGGAACACAGTGTGCACTACTGACATCTCCTCTGGCAGTTCCAATTGATATGGTACTTCTCCTCGACCATTCAGAATCTTGAAGGGTCCGATATATCTGGGGGCTAACTTTCCTTTTAGCTGGAAACGTTGCATTCCTTTGAAAGGTGATACTTTAAGATACATGAAATCTCAGATATTGAAAGCGAGGTCTCGACGTCTCTTGTCGACATAACTCTTCTGTCTTGACTAGGCAATCTTGAGGTGCTCACGAATCTTGTGAACTTTCTCTTCTGCTTCTCGTAGGATGTCAGGTCCGAAAATCTGACTCTCTCCTACTTCTGACCAGTTCGAAGGGGTGCGACACTTCCTTCCATACATAAACTCAAATGGGGCCATCTGCAAACTAGCTTGATAACTGTTGTTGTAAGAAAATTCCGCGAAAGGCAGACAGTCTTTCCATTTAGATCCATACTCTAGTACACATGCTCTCAACATATCTTCGATTATTTGATTTACTCGCTCTGTTTGTCCATCAGTCCGAGGGTGATACGCTATGCTGAAATCTAGTCGAGTTCCTAAACCTTCTTGGACTTTCTTCTAGAATCTCGAGGTAAACTGAGTTCCTCGATCCGATACGATGTTCTTGGGGACTCCGTGCAAATTGACGATTCTAGCGATGTATAACTCTGCTAGCTTCGAACTCTGGTCTGTGGTATTGACTGGTAGGAAATGGGATACTTTGGACAATCGGTCCACTATGACCCAGATAGAGTCATTTCCCCTACTAGAAGTAGGCAATCCGGTGATAAAGTCCATTCCAACTGAATCCCATTTCCATTCCGGAATCTGTAGAGGTTGCAACAGTCCTGCAAGTCTTTGATATCCCGCCTTGACTATCTGACATATGTCACACTTGGCGATATAGCTTTCGATTTCTCTCTTCATCTTATGCCACCAAAATTGTTCCTTCAAATCCTGATACATCTTTGTTCCTCCGGGGCGGATAGAATAAAGGGTATCATGGGCCTCTTTCACTTCTTTCAATTCCGAATCTACTAGTACACAGAGGCGTCCTTTGTACCACAGAACTCCTTCTTCGTCCTCGCCGAATCCGGGTACTTTGCCTGTACCGATACAACGCTTGATTCCGTCGATACTAGCATTTCCTTTCCGCGCCTATTTGATCTGGATGATCAAAGTGGGTTAAAGTTCTATGCTAGCCAAAAATCCTTTACTCATTAATTCCATTTGGAAATCTTCCATTTCTTTGTGCAAACTTGGTTGCTCCTTCAAAATCATGGAGTTCAAGCGGCACAGCAATCTGCTAAGGTCATCTGCTACCACATTGGCTTTACCGGGGTGATAGTGAATGTCCAGATCATAATCCTTGATTATCTCAATCCATCTTCTCTGCCTCATATTCAGCTCCTTCTAAGTGAATATATACTTCAAGATCTTGTGATCCGAATAAATCTCACAATGGTTTCCCATGAGATAATGCCTCCATGTCTTCAAGGATAGAAGTACGATTGCGAGTTCGAGGTCATGGGTTGGGTAATTTTGTTCATGCTACTTCAGTTGTCGGGATAGATAATATATAACTTTGCCTTCTTGCATTAGCACACATCCTAGTCCGATCTTGTATGCGTCACAATACACGTCAAAGGGCTTCGTGATATCCGGCATGATCAAGATTGGGGTTGAAATCAATCTCCTCTTGAGTTCTTGAAAACTCGCTTCACATTTGTCTATCCATTCAAACTTCTTGTCCTTCTTCAGCAATTGGGTCATGGGTCTGGCGATACTCGAGAATCCTTCTATGAACTTGCGGTAGTATCCCGCTAATCCAAGAAATGCACGAACTTGGGTTTGAGTGGTTGGGGCTTGCCAATCTTCGACATCTTTCACCTTTGCAGGGTCAACCGAAATTCCTCCGACTGACACGATATGTCCGAGGAATCCTACCTCCTGTAACCAGAATTCACATTTGCTAAACTTGGCATACAACTGATGATCTCTAAGGGTTCCAAGAATGGTCCTTAGGTCTAGCTCATGTTTTTATTCTGATTTGGAATAAATCAGAATGTCATCGATGAAAACAACGACAAACTTATCCAGGAAGTCCATAAAAATCTTATTCATGAGGTTCATGAAATAAGAGGGGGGATTGGTTAATCCAAAAGACATGACAGTATACTCGTATAATCCATATCTGGTGGTAAAGGTAGTCTTTGGAATATCCTCTGCGCGAATCTTGAGTTGATGATAGCCAGTTCTAAGATCAATCTTAGAAAACACTTTGGCACCAGTCAACTGGTCAAACAAATCTTCGATCTTTTGCAACGGGTACTTGTTTTTGATAGTGACATCATTCAACTTCCGATAATCCGTACACAGACGGTTACCTCCATCTTTCTTGTCAACGAACAAAACAGGTGATCTCCATGGTGACGCACTTGGTTGAATCAATATAATTTCCAGCATGGCGTCCAATTTCTTCTTCAGTTTTCTAGTTTAGACGGGTTCATACTATATGGTCTCTGGGCTATGGGTCCGGTTCCAGGTATCAGTTCTATGATGAACTCGATATCCCGATCTAGGGGCATACCGGGCAAAACATCTGGAAATACATCGGGGTATTCACAGACTATTCAGACTTGTTCAATGGTAGGTTGGGCTATACTCTTGTTGCACTTGAATTGACGAGGCAAGGTTTCAGATACATGCTCGACTGATATTCTGGTTGTAATGGTCATGGTTATGGCTTTCTTGGCACAGTCAATTAATCCTTTGTGTTTGGACATCCAATCATTTCCTAGTACTACTTCCAAACCTTTAGTTCCGAGTACTATTAGATTAGCATAAAATTCTATGCCATGGATTCGGATAGGGACGGCTTTGCAAATTTTCCTAGCTTTGGTGGTTGAACCGGGGATTTGAACAATCATAACATGCTTCAATTTGGTTGGTTGAATATTACTAGTGCATGCAAATTCTTCAGTGACAAATGAGTGCGATGCTCCAGAATCAAACAACACTCTTGCAAGTAACGAGTTAACAGAAAACATACCCAGCACGACGTCTGGCGCTTCCTGGGCTTCTTCGTCATGCATGAGAAAGAGACGGCCGTTTCGGTTGAGCGAATTCCCTGGGAAAAACCTCCTTCCAGGCTGAACACGAAGTTGTTGCTGAGCTAGGGCATTTGCATTGGGGGCTGCGACAATCTTCTTGTGGCACTCATTGGAATAATGACCCTTGGTTCCACATTCATAACAAATCACTTGCGACTTGTCCTTTGCTGCAACAGGCACAACATTGCTTCCGGTCCTTGGGACAGTGTTGGTGTTGGTGGCGGCATTGTTGTTGTTGAACTTGGGTGGGGCACGGTTGAAATTGTTAGAGTTGCCGGGGTTGTTGTGGTTTCCTCCGGGCCTTGGGTTTGCACGGTTGGGATAGGTCGGACGGTTCATAGGGGGTCTGTTGGTTCTCGGGGCAAATCCTGGAGATGGGTTGGGGCAATACTTTGGTGTTTGGTGGGTTCCTGGTTGATGCATCATGCGGCCCTTGCGATTCTCATTGGCTTGGTTGATCTTTCCTTCCATCTAAATGGTAGAGTCGACTAGGGCTTCAATATCAGCAAAGGGGATATTGACTAACACCGTCTGTATCTCATCGTATAGACCATTCAGGAATCTCTCTTTCTTATTGGCTTCAGTGTCGATCTCATTCGGGGCATACCTAGCTAAGTACAATAATTTGTCATGGTATTCCACTACGGTCATCCTTCCTTGCTTCAGTTCTCTTAATTCATCCCTCATCCTCTTGATTAAACCCGGTGGCACATGGGTTCTGCTGAACTTGACCTTGAATTCATCCCAAGTCATCATCTGACCTCCGGTTATTGCACGAACGTTGTTCCACCATGTTCTTGCATCTCTGGCTAGATAGTGGGTGGTGAGCGGAACTTTCTCATTAGCTTCTACTCCTGCATCCTCCAGGTTGTTCTCCATGGTTTGTAGCCAATCATCTGCATCTAGGGGTTCTTCTCACTTAGTGAAAACAGGTGGATTGGTGTTTTGGAAATTCTTGAGCTTAGATCCATGGTTGTCCTGATTTCCATGGCGTTCATTGTTGTTGGCCATCTGAGCTATCTGTTGAAGGGTGGCTAGGTTGGATTGACGTTCGACTCTTTCGGCTTCGCGGTCTGAAACCATCATTTGCAAGAGTTGCAATATTGGGTACGGGGCTGAGTTGCTTCCTCCGCGAGGCATCTGAATATTGAGATAGATCATGAGAAAAGAGGGAAATTTCTACGGTTCAGGAATTTTGAAAAGTTTTTAAAGTTCTCAAGTGTTGATTCAGATTTTTTTCTAGCCACTTGTTTTTCATTCATTCATTCATTCATTCATTCATAGCACACAATACAACGCACACCACAATCAAAGAAAAACAGATGGTTTTAAGAACCATTCTGTGAAGCTACGATACAGTGGAATCGACTACAATTCACTAACGCTAGTGCTCAAGTGCTACTACTCCTCAGTGTACTCATCATCCTCATCATCATCATCGTCATCAATGAAGGAGAAATCATCCTCATCGGTGAAGAAGTCCATGGCCTGATCCTCTAAAAAGTCATCATCATCGCTGAAATAGGAGGAGGTGTCTCCACGAAGGTCTTCTCTGGCATTCTCCCTTTCCTCCAACTGCATGTCTTTCTCGTGGATGGTATCCTCCAAATGCGTGATCCGGTGGCGAAGACGGGCAATTATGCGCTCCTTTTTGTTGAGCTGACGGCGACGAGACTTGCGCTCCTTCACTAGCATGGCGAGGTTCTGATCCTTCTTCTTGGCGATGGCATACTTGTGGTTGGAGTAAGAACGGGCGTTGTCCAACTCCTTCTGATGGTCGTACATCATGAAGCTGAGGTGGTCCAACTGACTCTTCAGCTCGGGGTGGTATGGGGCTTCCAATGGCTGTCCCATAACATCACGCCTTGGGTAGAACTCAAATCGGGTACCCTTGATCTGATTGATACTTTGCCCACACAGACGGGCAAGAGTTTCCTGCATTGCCCTGGCCAGTCCATCGAGCCAGTTATTCTCTCTTAAGGTGAACTGAATTCCTTCTGCAGTGGGAGGTTCAATCTTTCCTCGGAGACTTGCAACAAATAGCCACTTCAGATCTTATCCTTCTTGATCATTGAGTTGAGCTCCAAAGAACTCGGGGTGCGGATGCTCCAGAAGTTCCGAAAGCTGGTCCAAGTCACGCTCAAAGACGAGCTCCTCCATTCACCAACTGATAAAAATTGTTGTACTTCACGTCCATCTATAAGAATATAGGATGATTAAGTTAGTAGAGTGTCAAGTGTGTCAAATTTTATGTAAGTTTGCAAGAATTTTTTAGGAACATGAATTTTCATGAAAGAATCCAAGTGATAAGAATGAGAATAAGTTTTTGTAAATACTCACTTCCTTTGGTTTTGAAACTAAGTTTTTGATTCAAACGTCCATTCTAACTAGGGTCTCCAATGGTCAGGATGGCTCTGATACCAATTTGTCAACACCCAGATTTTTAATCCCAGATGCCTGTTATGCCATACATCGCAATCCCAGGATTACCATTTTTGCGAGACATAACAGATTTGGATATCACAGTACATCATCCATTACAAACCATACATAAGGTCTTACACAAATAAGGATCTCATGATCCAGTTCTAAATACAATACGAGCAGCAGAATAACGTAAAGATAACGATAGCATGGGCGAAGCTCCATCTTCAGGGTCACAGGCAATGCTGACGATGGGAGATGATCCTAGTTGTCGTAACCTTCCTGTGATCCATCATCCTGGTACTCCTCTTCATAGTCTGGCCACGGGAATAGCCAGGGACAAAGCCATGAGTACTCTTTAAGTACTCGCAAACTAATACTAACAAGTTAAGGGGCTTTTTGTAGTAGGATAGTAAGCTCTAAGGTTGTTTTGCAAAAAGCCAGATTTACTTCTACTAAGTTCAGAAGCAAAGAAAACTAGTGGGAATTTGAATTTCATATCACAACTCTGTTGTGGTCAAGTCAAAGTCATAATTTATTTCACAAGTCATTTTGAAAACATTTGACGGGGGAACAATATGGCCAATCCAACTATACATAACCACAGACGCGGCTATTCGAATAGTTTGACACTCTGCAGAGATTGTACACTTTCACCACAACATTCGATACATCCGTCAGGAACAAATCCTGAATTCACCATACTCAGTATGCGCATAATCAATCCTAACCTTTCAGTTACACGCCCTAGTATAGTCACCTCTCCTGTGAGTTTAGCCTCCTAACCATGACCAACTGTCATCTTGGCTACTACACAGGTGGACAATCTTCACAAGGTAGCCTCAGCTCAGACCTTGGCCGCGAGGGAACCCATACTAAGGTATATAAATTTCTATTCAAGCCCTACCCAAATTTCAGGTATTATGGTTATACGATAAAATTGGAATGGTATCGCATCCAGACAACCATCAGTTTTATAAAGGGCTAAGGCTCATGCCTCAACATTTTCATCATCAAAATCAGCTGGTGTTCAGAAACACATGTCAAAACATTTCAGTATAATGACTCATCATTCTAAAGTTTTCATAACCATTTTCACCAAGTATTCCCATCTAAAGTTGATCAAGTTTTATACTTGCACTAGCATCTACAAGTGGTGGTAAATACTAATGAGGAGTGGGAAACAAGTGGTGATTTGCTTGGTTCAATCTCATGCCTTAGGATGGGATCAACATTATCTAACTTAGTCCAAATTTTATGCTCTTTATGATACCTTACAATATTCTTCTAGTATCTACAATTCACTATGTAAACTCTAAGAGAAAGCTTTGATAAAGAAATAAAGTATAAAGCTTGCAAGTAAAACTAGGATTGGGTTATCAAGTGGGTATGATCACATATGCTTAAGGCATATAGTTGTCATGGTAACAATAAAGTATTAGCTTGCATAAGTTGCAAGGTTTAAAGTATTGGCTTGCATAAATATCAGTATAAGATTGCCTTGAGAAGAGAAGTGGTTGAAGTTCTCCTCGTAGTATCCTCCCTCCTCCTCGTATCCTTGGTCGGTACAAGCGTCTATAAATAAATACGAGGTACGCAATCATCAAACAATACTTAACTATTTCCAATCATCACACAATGGTTCACACTAGATGATCTAGCATCATCACTAATATTACAAGATTAAAGCACTTGTCTTATTTGTTTTACTTTTAGAAAAGAAATTTCTACTCATTGAAAAACTACTTCAGATTTAATATTCTCCAAGTCAAACATGGGATCATGTTGACACATGTCATCACCACATATTTCAGTACATGGGAATGTTATTTAAAGTGGTGTCACAATTTAATAAGGTTTAACCTTTTTATTTTAATTAAATAAAGTGACTAGATATGCCTATGGGGCATTATTTTATTACTTAAACATTATCTCTATAAGTAAACCCATTTGTTTTTATATATTCTAAAAGGTATGATCAAATGTGATTTTTGAGAGTTGGAATCAACTCAAAGGCTTTTATGGTTGAATTTTGAAAAAAATTTGAATGCAAAAAAGATTCTGCCTTGTTATTTTTACCTTGGTTGATCCATAAATCTAAATGTTTTGAATCCAACGGTCGTGGATTAAGCATTTCAGTACCTTTCTAACAAAATTGGTTTCATGCATTTTGGTTTAGTGAATCGAGCTAGGTTGATTTTTGAATCCGGGTACAGAAATGTGTGTGAAATTAAATGAATAAAGCTTAATTTGAATGGTTGGGTCATGGGATGTTTTATCGGGGCCCACTACACACAGCGTCTGGCTGGTTAAGTGATCTGTCCCAGCGTGGTGAGACGGGAGGGGCGGCAAGATGGGCAACGTGAACCGCACGATCTAACTCTAATCGAACGGCTACGATTCATCGTCCACGTCGGGCAGCGTCGGCGAGACAGAACCCTAACGCGGAAGGTGGGGGTCGTGGAAGGCTCACCGGGGCTCAGGCGAGGGTCGGCGATGGGGTCTAACGACGAAGTCAACGACGACGGTTCTCCTGGTACCGACAGCTCCTCCTAGGGCAGCTCCAATCGACGGCTCCCTTCTTCTCCAACAGCGGCGAGCTCCGGCCAAATTCCGGCGATGCGCTGCTCGCCTTGCTCTAGGAGTGAGGTGGGGTGATTCTGGGTGAGAGGGTAGTGAACTGGTGTGGGGAAAACGAGCGGAAGGGGACCGACGGGCGCTGGTGAAGGGTTTCGCAGCATAGTAAATCAAAATTTTCCTATGGATGCGAGCAAGAAAGCCAAGATCTAATCTAGGAGATGCAATCAACGAGAGAGATAGATGAGATCTTCACACCCTTGAAGAAATCGCACAGCAGAAACGTTCAACAAAATGTGGTTGACGTAGTCGTACTCGCCGTCTCCTCCTCGCGAACCGATCCTACGTCGCAAGTGGCGGCGCCTCCGAGAGATGCACACGTACGGTGCAACGACGTCTCCTCCTTTCCTTGGTCCAACAAGTATGTTGGAGAGATAGATTGGATCTGCAGCACGACGGCGTGGTGCTTATGGTGGAGAGTTTCTACGGCAGGGCTTCGCCTACGCGCAGTCGGGAGAGAGAGAGAGAGAGAGAGAGAGAGAGAGAGAGATGGAGGGGCAGCAGTTGGTGGCTAGGGTTGAAGGAGTGGGAGATAGGGAGGGTGCGCCCCTGACCTCCTTATATAGGGGGTTGGCCGGCCCCCCTTGACCCCTCCTCCAAGCCCTAGGGCGGCGGCCCAAGGGGTGGAGTGGGGGGCAAGTCATCCCCCCTTCTAGAACGCTCCCCTAGGGCTGGCCGACTGGGCCTTAGGGGCCTTGTGCCCCTGGCCCAAAGTGGCCAGGGAACTTCCCCTTAGGCCCATGCAGGACTCTGACAAGTGGGCCCACGTTGGTCCACTCCGGAACCTTCTAGAACCTTCCTGTACAATACCGATAAACTCTGAAACTATTCCGAAATCCAAAAACTGCTTTCCTTTATATGAATGTTATTCTCCGGACCATTTCGGAACCTCTCGTGATGTCCTGGATCTCATCCGAGACTCCGAACAAAAACCCATAAATCAATTATCCATTATATCCTAGCGTCGATGCATGTTAAGTGTGTGACCCTACGGGTTCGAGAATATGCAGACATGATCTTATATCAATAATAAACAGTGGGATCTAGAAATCCATATTGACTCCCACATATTCATCGATGATCATATTGGATGAACCACGATGCCAGGATTCAATTAATCCCATATATGTATTCCCTTCGTCACGCGATATTTTACTTGCCCGAGATTCGATTGTTGGTATCGGCATACCTAGTTCAATCTCGTTCACAGCAAGTACTTTAATCGTTCTGTAATCCGATATCACTTTGTGATTAACTCCTTAACCATGTGCTTACAAGAGGAGTTGATATCGATTACCGAGTGGGCCCGAAGTATATCTCTCCGACTCGGGAGGGAAAAATTCCATCTCGATACATACAACCCAACAAGTACTTTCCGATCACCTGAGAGACACATTTATGATCAAACTCACATAGGATGACGTTTGATGACCTCAAAGCTTTCTTCCGATACCAGGGAGTTGTATTATCTCATTGTCTAAGGAATACAATACTTGACATAGGAAAAAGCTTCACAAAGATGAACACGATGATAGGATCTAATTGCTCTGCTTAATTTGGGTCTGTCCATCATATCATTCTCCTAATGACATGATCTTATTATTAACCGACAACTCATGTCTATGGTTAGGAAACCTTAACCATCATTATTCAATGAGCTAGTCCATAGAGGTGTACTAGGGACACAGTGTTGTTCATAAACCACACAAGTATCAAAGTTTCCGCTTAATACAATTCTAGCATGGAATATAAACTTTATCATGAAGAAGAATTATAATAATAACATATTTATTATTGCCTCTAGGGCATAATTCCAACATTCTCCCACTTGCACTAGAGTCAATAATCTAGTTTACATCTGGCAACAATCTAACACCATGGCATTAAGGTGCTTATCATGTTTTTCTCGTGGAAGAGGTTTAGTCAACGGATCTGCGACATTAAGATCCGTATGTACTTTTCTAATCTGCAGATCTCCATCTGCTATATAATCTCGAATTATATGAAAACGGCGGTTGATGTGCTTGGTCTTTGGATGATTTCATGGTTCCTTAGCCAGTGCTATGGCGCCAGTGTTGTCGCACAATATCTCCAGTGGGTCCAAGGCACTTGGAACCACACCAAGCTTAGTGATGAAGTTCCTGATCCAAACTCCTTCACTCGATGCTTCTGAAGCAGCCATGTATTCCGCTTCTGTTGTAGATCCCGCGATCACGCTTTGCTTGCAGCTTCTCTAGCTCAGAGCTCCACCATTCAAAATATAAACGTATCATGTATGATATTTAGAATCATCCGGGTCGGTGTCGAAACTAGCGTCGACGTAACCTTTTACGACGAGCTGCTCATCACCTCCATAGACCAAGAACATTTTTTAGTCCTATTTAAATACTTTAGGATGTTCCTTACAGCTGTCTAGTGTTCCACTCCTGGATCACTTTGGTATCTACTCGTAAAACTAAGAGCATTGGACACATCCGGTCTAGTACATAGCATGGCATACATGATAGAACCTATGGCCGAGGCATATGGCACTTTGCTCATAGTATCTCTATCCTTTACCGTAGCTGGACACTGAGCCTTGCTCAATATCTTACCTGACAACATGGGCAATGAACCTTTCTTTCCTTTATCCATTCTGAACCTTTTCAGAACTTTGTCTAGGTATGTACTTTGGCTTAAAGCTATTAGGCATCTTTATCTATCTCTATATATTTTGATGCCTAATATATAAGCAGCTTCTCCTAGGTCTTTCATTGAAAAACATTTATTCAAATAAATCTTCACATCGTTAAGCATACCAATGTCATTTCCAATAATCAATATGTCATCAACATATAGTACTAAAAATGTCACCGAGCTCCCACTCACTTTCTTGTAGATACAAGCTTTGTAGCAATTTGGAACAAATCCAAAACTCTTGATCACTTGATCAAAACGAAGATGCTTGCTTTAGTCCATAAATGCAACGCTAAAGTTTGAACACCTTATTAGCATCCTTAGGATCAACAAAACCTTCGGGCTGCATCATATACAACTCTTCATCAATGTTGCCATTGAGGAACACAGTCTTGACGTCCATCTGCCATATTTCATAATCATGAAATGCAGAAATTGCTAATAAAATCCAAATGGACTTAAACATCGCTACGGGAGAGAAAGTCTCATCGTAGTCAACACCTTGGACTTGCCTAAACCCTTTTGCGACAAGCCGAGATTTATAGACAGTAACATTACCATCCGCGTCCGTTTTCTTCTTGAAAATCCATTTGCACTCAACGGCCTTATGGTCGCTAGGAGGGTCCACCAAATTCCATATTTGGTTTTCGCTCATGGATCCCAATTCGGATTTCATGGCCTCTAGCCATTTCTCAGAGTCTGGGCTCATCATTGCTTCCTCATAGTTCACAGGTTCACAGTTGTCTAACATCAAGACGGTTAAGACAGGGTTGTCGTACCATTCAGGAGTGGCACGTGACCTTGTCGACCTGCGAAGTTCAGTAGTAGCATCGTTCGAAGTTTCATGATCCTTGTCATTAGCTTCCTCTCTTGTTGGTGTAGACGGCACTGGAACAATTTCAGCTGTTGTGCTACTCTCGAACTCGAGAGAAGGTTCAATAACCTCGTCTAGCTCTACCTTCCTCCCACTCACTTCTTTCGAGAGAAACTCCTTCTCAAGACGCATTTTGGATATGTGGTAGAAGGTATACCCAATCATTTCCTTAGGGTATCCTATGAAGACGCATTTCGCCGCTTTCGGTTCGAGCTTGTCCGGCATCAACTTCTTGACGTAAGCTTCGCATCCCCAAACTTTAAGAAACGACAACTTAGGTTTAGCACCAAACCATAGTTCATACGGTGTCGTCTCAACGGATTTAAATGGTGCCCTATTTAAAGTGAATGCAGCGGTTTCTAATGCATAACCCCGAAATGATAATGGCAAATCTGTAAGAGACATCATTGATCACACCATATCTAATAGAGTTTGATTCCGGCGTTCAGACACACCATTGCGCTGTGGTGTTCCGGGTAGCGTGAGTTGCGAAACGATTCTGCTTGCTTTAAGATGCGTGAGAAAATCATAACTCAAATATTCACCTCCACGATCGGATCGTAGAAATTTAATTTTCTTATTACAATGGTTTTCCACTTCGTTCTGAAATTCTTTGAACTTTTAAAATGTTTCAGATTTATATTTCATTAAATAGATATACCCTTATCTACTTAAGTCATCAGTAAAGTGAGAAAATAGCGATATCCACCGCGCATCGAAACACTCATTGGTCCACATACATCGGTATGTATGATTTCTAATAAGTCCGTTGCTCGCTCAATTATTTTGAAGAACGGGGTTTTGATCATCTTGCCCATGAGGCACGGCTCCCACATGTCAAATGATTCAAAATCAAGATACTCCAAAAGTCCATCCGAATGGAGTTTCTTCATGCGTTTTACACCAATATGACCTAGACGGCGGTGCCACAAATAAGTTGGATTATCACTATCTACTTTGCATCTCTTAGCCTCAATGTTATGGATGTGCGTTTCATTGCTTTCGAGATTTAGAAGAAATAAACCATTCACAATAGGTGCATGACCATAAAAGATGTTATTCATATAAATAGAACAACCATTATTCTCTGATTTAAATGAATAACCGTCTTGCAATAAACATGATCCAGATATAATGTTCATGCTCAACGCAGGCACATAATAACACTTATTAAGGTTTAAAACTAATCCCGAAGGTAAAACTAAGGAGAGCGTGCCGACGGCCATCACATCAACTTTTGATCCATTGCCAACGCGCATCGTCACCTCAACCCTTGCTAGTCGCCCTCTATTCTGTAGCTCCTGTTTCGAGTTACAAATATTAGCAACTGAACCAGTATCATATACCCAGGCACAACAACGAGCGCTAGTAAGGTAAACATCAATAACATGTATATCAAATATACCTTTAATGGTGCCAGCCTTCTTATCCGCTAAGTACTTAGGACAGTTTGCTTCCAATGACCCTTGTCCTTGCAATAGAAGCACTCAGTGTCCGGCTTAGGTCCGGACTTGAGCTTCTTCTCAGCAGGGGCAACGCGCTTGCCGCTGCCTTTCTTGAAGGATTTGTTTGCACCCTTAGCTTTCTTCAAGCTAGGGGTCTTGTTGACCATCAACACATGATTATCTTTCTTGATATCCACCTCCGCAGCTTTCAGCTTAGCGAAGAGCTCAGTGATCGTATCAGTGGAACCAATTTGATTGTGAGGAACTACAAAACCTTTGTATCTAGGAGGGAGTCATTGCAGAACTCTGTCAATCTTGAGCTCTTCTGGAATCTTGTAGCCCAGTTGCTCAAGACGTTGAGTGTAGCCCGACATCTTAATGGCGTGCTCACTAACGGAACTCCCTTCCTCCATCTTGCTATTAAAGAACTTCTCAGAGATCTCATATCTCTCAGAACGTGCCTGAGTCTGAAACATGATTTTTAGTTCCTCAAGTATCTCAAAGGGCCCGGCGAACTCCTCAAAACAATTTTGAAGTTCCGGTTCCATAGCAAACAACATGGTACTCTTAATCACTCCATAATCATCTTTGCGTGACTGATAAACATCTTTTTCATCAGCCGGTGCATCAGTAGCAGGGGCGTCACCTAGCGCTTTCTCAAGTACATAGTCTTTTTTTCCGCCAGCGAGAATGATTCTCAGATTGCGGAACCAGTTGGTGAAGTTAGACCCATTGTTCCTAAGCTTTTATTTCTCAGCAAAAACGTTGAAGTTGGACTTAGCCATTTGATCTACAAAATTTGCAAATACAATTTAGACTATGTTCATGATAACTAGTTCAACTTAATCAAATTACTAGATGAATTCCCACTAAATTCAACATCCCTCAAGTTGTTTAGTGAACACGATCCAAATTCACCACACCTAATCCGATCTTCAGGAGAAGAGATGTGGTTTCAATGGTGGACAACAAAGTGTCGATCATATCATTCATATTACTCATGTTTAACCTTTAGGTTCGTGTGTTCCGAGGCCATGTCTGTACATGCTAGGCTCGTCAAGTCAAACCCAAGTATTTTCGCGTGTGCAAAACTGACTTGCACCCGTTGTATGTGAACGTAGAGTTTATAGCACCCGATCATCACGAGGTGCTTGAAAACGACAAACTTTTGCAACAGTGTAAACATGGGGAGAACACAATTTTATCTTGATCTTTAAGTGAGGAATCATCTTATAATGCTACCGTCGCGATCTAAGCATAATAAGATACATAAAAGGATAAACATCATATGCATATAATTTTATGTGACATGGTATAGCCAATCTCCGCGCAATGATCTCCATCTTGTGCGCGCCAGAATGATCTCCATCACTCCACCATGATTGCCTCCACCACGAATAGCAACTACAACTATTGCTAACTACATAGCGATAAAGTAAAGCTATTACATGGCGTATAAGAAGTTGACACGCAGGTCATACACAATTATAAAGACAACCATACGGCTCCTGCCTGTTGTGAACTTATCGACATGCAAGTCGTGAAATATTACAAAACATGATCATTGCATACATCTCAATTCATACGCATCATGTCTTGGGCCATACCATATCACAAAACACTCCCTGCAAAAATAAGTTAGACGCCTCTACTTTGTTGTTGCATGTTTTACGTGGCTTATGGGAGTAACAAGCTAAGAACGATTCTTACCTACGGAAAGCCACAACGGTGATATTATGGTTGCTAACATCCGTTGTAAATCCCATGACTACTATAGTGAGAGAAACTGGCATCCACTAGCCGCATGTGTGGAACAAGCCACACGTCAAGTGCAAAGCTGGTCTCGCGAATGAGGTCGCGTAAAGTTGGCCTGTACCGCTTCGATCTCACTATGCCGCGCCATAAGAAATACACAACAAGAGGTTTGCAACAGAAAACATCAACGCCCACAACAAGCATGTTGCGTTCTACTCGTGAAACACATCTACGCATAGATCTAGCTCTGATAGCACTGAAGGGTTTCGCAGCATAGTAAATCAAAAATTTCCTACGGATGCGACCAAAGAAAGCCAAGATCTAATCTAGGAGATGCAATCAACGAGAGAGATTGATGAGATATTCATACCCTTGAAGAAATCGCACGACGCCGTGGTGCTTATGGTGGAGAGTTTCTGCGGCAGGGCTTCGCCTACGCGCAGTCGGGAGAGGGAGAGAGATGGAGGGGCAGCAGTTGGCGGCTAGGGTTGGAGGAGTGGGAGATAGGGAGGGTGCTCCCCTGCCCTCCTTATATAGGGGGCTGGCCGGCCCCCCTTGACCCCTCCTCCAAGCCCTAGGGCGGCGGCCCAAGGGGTGGAGTGGGGGGCAAGTCACCCCCCTTCTAGAAGGCTCCTCTAGGGCTGGCCGGCTGGGCCTTAGGGGCCTTGTGACCCTAGCCCAAAGTGGCCAGGGCACTTACCCTTAGGCCCACGCAGGCCTCCGAGAAGTGGGACCACGTTGGTCCCACTCCAGAACCTTCTAGAACCTTCCGGTACAATACCGATAAACTCCGAAACGATTCCGAAATCCAAAAACTGCTTTCCTTTATATGAATCTTATTCTCCGGACCATTCTGGAACCTCTCGTGATGTCCTGGATCTCATACGAGACTCTGAACAAAAACCCATAAACCAATTATCCATTCTATCCTAGCGTCGATGCACGTTAAGTGTGTGACCCTACGGGTTCGATAATATGCAGACATGATCTTATATCAATAATCAACAGCGGGATCTGGAAACCGATATTGACTCCCACATATTCATCGATGATCATATCGGATGAAACATGATGCCAGGATTCAATTAATCCCATATATGTATTCCCTTCATCACGCGATATTTTACTTGCCCGATATTCGATCGTTGGTATCGGCATACCTAGTTCAATCTCGGTCACAGCAAGTACTTTACTCGTTCCGTAATCCGATATCACTTTGTGGTTAACTCCTTAACCATGTGCTTGCAAGCGGTGTTGATATCGGTTCCCGAGTGGGCCCGAAGTATATCTCTCCGACTCGGGAGGGACAAATTCCATCTCGATACATACAACCCAATAAGTACTTTCCAATCACCTGAGAGACACCTTTATGATCACCCTCATATAGGATGACGTTTGATGACCTCAAAGTTGTATTATCTCATGGTCTAAGGAATACAATACTTGACATAGGAAAAAGCTTCGCAAAGATGAACACGATGACACGATCTAATTGCTTTGCTTAATTTGAGTTTGTCCATCATATCATTCTCCTCATGACATGATCTCATTATTAACCGACAACTCATGTCTATGGTTAGGAAACCTAAACCATAATTAATCAATGAGCTAGTCCATAGAGGCGTACTAGGGACACGGTGTTGTTCATAAACCACACAAGTATCAAAGTTTCCACTTAATACAATTCTAGCATGGAATATAAACTTTATCATGAACAAGAATTATAATAATAACATCTTTATTATTGCCTCTAGGGCATAATTCCAACAGCGGGCTGAGCTCGTCGTGGTCGACGGCATAGGCAGCTACTGGCATGGGCGACGGTAGGGGACGGTGCTGTGCTCCCTGGCGAAGCTCAACGGCGCGGTCTTGCAGCGTGGGGCGGTGCTGATCGGTCAGAACATCGCCGTGCTCTAAGCGGGTCCGATGGTGATTTTAATGTCGCACAACGCGTGTGGTCCGCACAACGGCAAACTGGCATGTCTGCGGGGTTGTTGGGGTGCTGATGATCATCCCTGCAAGCGACAAGGGCGGCGCGCGGTCTGTGGGTGCTGGTCGAGCATGGCGCACTGTCGCTCTCTCGGCTCGCACGCAGAGAAGTTTGGCATGGTCATGTTGTGTGGTCCAGGGGCTGGCATTGCTCGGGGCTGGGACAGAGAGTGGCGGTGGACGGTGGGGTGTTTTCTAGACATGCTGGCTAGGCTTAGTGTTGCTCGTAGCTTGCTGTCGTCCATGGGATGGCAATGGTGCTCTCGGCATGCTTGACATTAATGACTAGGCTTGCTCACAATGGTGCTAAAGATTGTTAAATAGGCTAGATGATCTACTAAGGGCTAGTTGCAACCAGAGAGAGAACAAGTTAGGCCAATTTTACTGCACACTATAGTGTTTGATGTTTGTTTGATTTGAATCTGCAAGGTGTTTGACGAAATGGCCGCAAGAACTTTAAATTTAATTTTGGATTCAAACTTTGTGGGTTTTCTACGCACATGCTAGGGGGTATCTGGTTAGTTGGATTAGTCAAGGGGCATTGGTTTGGTTGGGTTTTGAAAATGGATGATCTTCACATATGAATAACATTCAATTTTGAATTGTGATTTGAATGGGGTTTCCAAATGTTTCTGCAAGTTTGAAAGGTGGGCCTTGATTCACTTTTACTAGTTCTATCAAGGGGTCAAAATAATTGGGAAAGTTTCTGTTTGAAATCTTGGACTAGAAGCACTCAAAGTGACCTAGTGAGCAAGATTGGCAAAAAATGACCATTTGCTTTATTTGCTTTGTTTTTTATTTTATTTTGATTTTTTTCTGCATGGAAATGTTTTATATGATGTTATTTTCATATTTAAACCATTTCTTGCTATTTAGGTTAATCACACAAGTCCATTCATGCATTTGTCAAATCATTTCATTCACACATGCATTCATATGATTTTAATTAATCAAAGTTTTTGTTAACCCTAATTTTAGTGATTAGAGTTTGATGATCCTTGTGTTATATTTTTGGGATGTTAGAATCATCGCCGATGTTCCCCTCCTCCTACTGAGATAGACCATTATTCGGTGCAAGAGGAGAGCCACCTCGGACGGGGCTCGAAACCCGGACGTCATCGCGGGCCGGGAGTGATGGCTCTTGTAATCGGAGAAGCCATACTGGACCCACTCTGAGGGGGTCGCTGTTGAAGTAAAACCGGTAGAAACGTTAAGTTATATAAAGAAAGAGAGAAATAAGAAATACAAACTTGAGATTGCACGTGCCTCTTTAGGCTTGGAAGCCCTCCTGGCGGCCACCTTGACTCATTTCCTACGAGGCTCCGCTGGAGGATCCGAGGTTGCAGAGCGCTTCCTCACCGGACCTTGGCCTCCCACGGTAATAGGAGGCACCTCATACACCTTGAAAGGATCGTATGGGCACCTAGAGGGGGGAATAGGTGCTACTTCAAATTTTATTCTTTTTCAAATTAAGGTTTGACAAGAAAGGTAAATTCTCTAGATTATGCAACTAAGGTGAATTTACCTATAAGTCAAACAAGCACTAGCTAACACAACACTAAGCAAGAACAAGTAAGTAAAGTGCGGTAAAGGATAGAAGTAACCAAATTCGTGGAGGCAGAGACACAAGGATTTGTTTCCCGTAGTTCCTTAATTTTGAGTGGAAGTACGTCTATGTTTGGAGAGGGGGTGGTTTCAAACAAGCAACGCCACGAGAGGACTCCCTTGTTCTCTAATTAATCTCACCCCAACAAGATCGATCCACCTTCCACTATATCGACAACCTTCAAGGTGGAAGCTGGCACCTTTACAACAAGTTCGGGACACACATCCACAACTTGATTGGAGGCTCCCAAATACAAGCAAGCTATCAAAACAATCAAAGACAAGCTTGTAAGAACAAAATCTAGAACTAGGGTTTCCAATGAAAACACTAGAGAAATGGGGACCTCAAATGAATGAGGCGGAAATGAAGATCTCTTTTGGTGAAGTAGTAGATCAAGGCCTCCTCCTTCGATTCTCCAAAGATCAACAACTTTGGATGGTTGAGTGAAGAGATCTTGTCGATTTGGTGTCTCAAATGGAGGTGGTGGTCTTTAATGCAACGAGCAACTTGTCCCAAGGTAGGTGGAGGAGTATTTATACCTCCCTGAGCAGATCTGCCCATTGGGCATTAAATGCAGCGGTAGTACCGGATTCCCGAGAGGTAGTACCGGAAAATACCGGTACTACCGGCCAGGTACCGAAGATGCTCTATCAAGGGATGCAGGCCCCTGACTGCAACGATACCAACTTGTGGTGCTACCGCAAAGCGGTAGTACCGCCCCTGGGGCACGGTACTACCGGACACATGAGGTAGTGCCGCATTTTGGTACCGGGGAGTGCAGTGGAATTGGGAAACTTGCCAAAACCTTCTTCCATGCTAGGTACTAAAATGCGGTACTACCGCATTTTGGTACCTAGGATGGCAGTGGCTTTTGGCAACTTGCCAAAACCTTCTGCCGCACTAGGTACTAAAATGCGGTACTACCACTTTTTGGTACCTAGGAGGGCAGTGGCTTTTGGAAACTTGCAAAAACCTTCTACCACGCTAGGTACTAAAATGCGGTACTACTGCTCTTTGGTACCTAGCCCGACAGAAGGTTTTGGGCAGTTTTCCCAAACTCTCTGCCATGCCTAGTAGCAAATTCTGGTACAGCCGGTCCTCTGCAAACCCATTTTTGGGAGGAATAAGCCAAGGATTTGTTGATACAACCTGTGGAATACTTGGCAAATAATTAGTCCGATATGTGTGTTGTTATAAACACCAAAATCACTTGAGATAGGAAATGCTCTTTCAATCTCCCCCTTTTTGGTGTTTGATGACAACACACATTTTGCATGATAATATTGTGATGGTAAACAAGGTTTTGGAAAATAGAGATGCGGCTCCCCCTAGATAAGTAGAATCAAGCCCCTTCTATTTTACAAGCTACCTGGGAGTGTAAAGTCTCACTTAGAGCACATACCTTTGCATCATAATGTGTGATGAGAAATATTGATAAATAATAGATAATGTCATCACACACACCACATAAGATGGATCCATATAAGAATAAACATACCACACAAATGATTGATCCATAAGATAACACATAGTCTCAACATACATAGAACAAATAGTTAGTTCACAAGATTCACACATAATAAGAGGCAAGCAAATAAAGTTCACAAGCGAGTAAAAATCAATGGCAAGAACAAGCTTGTGACTTTTCCCCCATGCAAATCCCTCATGCCTCATGTGCAATTCTCCGCCTTTGGCATGAAGAAACCAAAAAGGGACAAGAGCAACACTAACATCCTGGGTATCACGCTTCATCATCATCCGAGGCATCCTCATGAGTCGGCGGGGCACAGAAAGAGGAGGTGGCATCATCATCCCAGTGGTTGTGCTTGGAGATCCATTGGTCTTCAGGGGTGATGTTGTTCTCAGAGCCCTTGGAGACGGTCAACCCTTGAGCCTCCATCAATTCCTTCTGACGAGCACATGCTTTCTTGGTATAGACATGAGCCTCATACATGCTCTTCTGATTGTCAACTTGGAAGCAAAATACTTTCTTGAGCTTAGCCTCAATCCTCTTGGCCTAAGATGGTTGGGCATACGTGTGGCGTGAGACCACAAAATCAGTATCCTAGGCATCGTCTTCATCACCGGATCCCTCCTCAAGTGGGTTCCCATCCTCATCAACAAGTTGACCATCCGCATTGCGGGGTTTAGGATGGGTCTTCATCAACAGATTCTTGTGCCGGTGTGTAACAAGGCGTTGAGAAGAAATGTCTCAGGCAATCAATGGGCACTTTCTAAGAATGAGAGCCATGATGTAAGGAGCAAAAGTAGGCACTCTCCGAGTATAGGTAGCACAAGCCATCTAATTCCACATAACATCCATCACATCCATTGGTTGGCCTGAATCACGATGGTGAAAAGTGGTGATCATGAGATCCACCATGAACCCATGCATCTCATCAACATTTCCAGCTCGGGGGGCAATAGTCTCACGGAATACACGGTGCAAGATGTCATATATGGGGAGAAGCCCCTAGATCTTCCCAGCAACACCGAACCTCTTTATATACAGAGGAAAAAGAACATCATTTTTCATGGGACAATCATTGTTGTGACAACGGAAGCCAACAGGAGTGTTCTTGCCACGGTCCTCGTACCCAAGGATTTCCGCAAACTCAGCCAAGGTTGCTTGCTTGACGACGCCCTCTGTCATCCAGGTGATAGTTCAAGACTATTTATTTGAAAAAATGAACAGTGGCATAAAACTGAGTAATGATCATGGGGTCATAGTTACACCGAAATTGCATAATGGGATGGAAGCCAATGTTTGTGGAAATCTCAAGTGCTTCACCGAAGTACTTCAAGTTCTTCTTCACATGATTCATCTCAATCCACATCTGAGGGACCACAAGCTTGTCCTTATTCATGAGTATCTCATGGTATACACGCTCTTGGAAATCCGTATAAAAGAGGCTATTTTCCTGAGCAGCAGCATATGGATTGGCTAACCTCAAGGCATGAAACTCAACCTTAGACAAATCAGACAATAACTTTGGCCCAGATGGCCCAGAACTTTGACTCTTGCGATGATTCGAGGGGGGAGGAGAAGGATAACTACCACGGCCATCACTTTTCTTAACCCCCCCCCCACGTTAGCCCCGAGTGGTTTTCAACTTCAGACAATGGCTAGGTTGAGGCATGATCTCTTCCTCTGACTCTGTCTTTGACTCGGATTCTGACTCAAAGTCCTCTATTTCATGATGAGCTTTGGACCGTTTGCATGAGCCTTGGGAGCCCCCTGCACCTATGAAAGAACGAGGGATATAGCAATGGGATAAGGGCACAAGAACCTGAAGCGAAAACACGACGAAATTCAAGTTTTAGAGAGAATTTTGCTGTCAGTAATGGTCGGTAGTACCGAAAAAGTTTCCGGAACTACCGGTCATGGGTCTACAGTGTAGATCTGGTAGAATCGATCCATGGGCGGGCAAAAAATTGTCCAGAACAAGAATTTCATCGGGCAAGGAGTAACATCTAGTGAATTGCACACGATACAACCTCAAAAATGCTCATTTTGACCAAGAATCAAGGTGGCCCTAGATTCAATGGAGAAAACGTGGGAGAAGAAGAGAAGGGCGGCAGTACCGGTGTCCATGGCGGTGGAAAATGAGGAGGAGCCCGTGAGTAGGCCGGATCCGGTGCGGATCCGGTGAACTGAGGAGAAGGCGAGGCTCCGGCGGCTATTTCTGCTCCGGCGGCGGCAGTGGTTAGGAGTGGAGATAGGGGAACAATGGGGCACTGGGAGGTGACCCCCCCGTGTCTGCACCCTTAACCAGGACGCTAAGCGGTAATCCGGGCGTCGCAAAAGTAGTAACGCTGAAGCGTATCGTCGATGTATGCAGTAGTGCCAGAAGTCGATAGTACCGTGAAAGCGACGGTAGTACCTTTGGGAAGTTTCCAAAATGACACGAACCGACCTGAGCCAGTAATCTTGTTTTTCACGGTAGTACCATCTGCCGGTAGTATTGCGTAATTGTCCGGAGTACCGTACCTGGGACGTATCCAGGGGTCGACCTGGAGATAGACCAGGGCTGGTAGTACCGCTCCCTTACCCGGTAGTACCGTTGCCACCAGAACAGAAAGCCAGGTATAGAGTGGAAGGTTCTTATGCAGAGTAGACGAGTTTTGTCGAAGGATAAGAAAGGCTTGGGTTAACAGAGTCACACTGATATGGACATATGCACTCTAAAAATGGGGAAAAATATACGAAGAGCCAAACGAGAGTGCATGACCTTAAGAACAAACACAACGTGAGAATGACAAACATGAGTAAGCTCCGACCTCTCGAGTATGAGAGGGCGGTGGCCTAGGCCACCATATTTGAGTATACTCGGCTTGGCACCACGAAGATATATCTTGGGTCCATTACCGAAACTCATCATTTAAGCTCACATATCACAAAATGATATTAAGAGGAATGATTTTGATTGCTTTGGGAATAATGGGGGGAGGGATAGTCCAATCAATTAGGACCGCACTCCCCCTATATCCATGCCTACACCTAAACCAAATAAGAGTCAAGACATAGGTGAGAATGCAAGGTGATCAAGTCAAGCTCCTTGAATCTATGATATTTAGTTCATTCCTCAAATAGCAAAACCTTGCTTCATCAAGTGGCTTCATGAAGATGTCGGCAAGTTGATCTTTGGTCGACACATATAATAAATCAATATCACCTCGAGCAACATGATCCCGAATGAAGTGCTAACGAATCTCAATATGCTTTTTCCTTCTGTGATTCACCGGGTTATAGGCAATCTTGATGGCACTTTCATTTTCACATAGAAGAGGCACTTTTTCACACAGGACACCGTATTCCTTTAAGGTTTGCCTCATCCATAGCAATTGGGTGCAAGCACTAGCAGCTTCCACATACTCGGCTTCGGCGGTGGAAAGAGATATACAATTTTGCTTCTTAGAAGACCAACATACCAAGGACCTACCAAGAAATTGGCAAGACCGGGATGTTGATTTTCTATCATCCTTATCACCAGCCCAATCCGAATCCGTGTATCCACAAAGAACAAATGTTGACCCTTGAGGATACCAAAGACCATAATATGGGGTATGAACTAAATATCGAGATCTTCTCTTGACCGCCATTAAATGGCATTCTTTAGGAGCCACTTGATATCTTGCACACACACCTACACTCAACACAATATCAGGTCTAGATGCATGTGACACCCCCGGGATCAGGGCTAAAAAATCCCAGACCTCCGTCTGAAATAAGCTTAACCTTGAGCTCGAGAATATCCAGTGAGGAATCGATAACACAGCAGTGACCGTACGACACAAAATTTATTACAGCAAGCTCATAATTGAGTAGAGAACCAAATTATTACAAGCAGAGGTCACTGACCACAAACATCAAACAACGGAAGGAAAATTATGCTATTAAGTATAGCAAACTTAACAAATGTCCTAAGAGGCCTGAAGCATAACGATGACGCCCCAGCCCATAGATTCCAGGCTGCCGGCCAGGAACCCCAAGCTACTAATCGATGTCGATGTAGTACGGAACTCGTCTTCAGGTGAACACTTACTCTGCCAAAATTATCAACAAAGCAAGGGTGAGTACAGGGTGTACTCCGCAAGACTTATGGTTGTGGAGTTGTGTTGCATAAAGCCATCTTTTGTTTGTAAAATAAGAGGGAGAGAAGAAGCTCGTCTAATCAGAGTATTTTAAAAGGGGATAATAGAGCGAGATCTCCGAAAATATTGATCATCATCTTTTGATATCCACCAAGTCATCATCATCTGAACTAGGATCACCCCCTCGTACCCATGAGGAAGCATCCTTAAGCACACGTTGATCATCCAAGTTTTACGATTAGGTTAAAGTTCTCTATGATCTTAGAATCTGGTCACCAAGCGTTCATAACCGTGAACACGGCTTTTCAAAAAGATTATTACCCTACAGGGGTGTACAACTTTACCCTCACGTACCAACCGACTCTTAATGCCAAGCTATTAGCCCTCTTGCTTGGAAGGCTGGCAGAGGGTGGTTGGCCACGACCTTTACCTTGTTTTCGTCGAGACCATGAGTCACACAATAAGTATGGTTCCGCCGTAACAGGTCAAATCCCGAAACCGGTACTTAATGATGTGAGGCGAGGTTGGTTAACAAGGGCTCCATCGACCCCAAGCAACCCCGACCACGCTTACCTACCTGTTATGAATGCACCAACTTCACCCGACAAATCTTTCTAACGATTTTCTATGCATATGTCGAATGGAAGGCCCGAACTATGTGACTCATGGAATCTACTAGGCGAGTTAATCAGGCGAGGGGTTCCCAAGCCCCGTGTGGCTGTACGCTCGTCTCGGTTCCAAAGTCAAGAACTCAGGTCCTAGTGGTGGCGAGCATGGGACTAGAAAAACCACATACCACCGTGGCCTCCCATACAAGCCTTAGCATGTTTAATCTCATATCACTGATCTCATCCCATCACGTTCTCCTTTCATACTAGATTATCTGCATCTGATACATCATCTGGATGAACCAGACTCAACAACTATGCATGGCTAAGCAGGACACAGATATAAGCTCTAGCAGTGCACACAAGCCAAACCTAGTTACGCTAGGAGAAGTGGATCTAATATAAGCTCAACAGGGAGTAATGCAATAGATAGGATACTCTATATATCGATAAAAGACCATAGTAGAATCGTATGCATCATGGAAGGAATTGAAATGCTTTCCAAATCATAGGATTGTATCATGGTGGGGCTATGCTTGCCTTTGCTTGTTGATAGCTGATAAGCAGATCTTCGAAATCCTTGTACTTGACTTGGTTACAGTTGGTCAAGTATTTTTCGTCGATCTTCGATCTTCGACGGTGTTGATCTCGGTCTTCGATCTTGATCTCGATATCGTATTCTACTAGGAGGAACCAAACACCGAAAAGAAAGGGAAACAATCAACAATGGCATCGATCCAATGCTCAAGCAAAGATGATGATATTAAAGTTAAATTGCATTGAATTGAAACCCTAAAGCATGCTCGACCATTTAAACAGGGTTCCGAGGGGTGAAAACCCTAACTCGGGAAAAATCCGGAATATATGAGAGGGGTGCTTTTGTTCTTCTAATTAAACTTGTTATTTAAGTTGTTGAACAATGCATGATTATAGCTTAGATATCTAGGTTTCATTTTTCTGAACAATTTGATATATTAGACACATTTCTCTGATTTATAAATAATTAGATATTGAATTTACAAGTTTTATTCAAATTCTGAAATTATTAAAAGCTTGTTAGACTTTTTACACCCAGGCTATAGCTGGCCACTATGGCTGACATGTGGGCTATAGGCCACATAGGCAAGCCATGCAGGCAAGTGGGACAGGGGGGTTGGATGTTTCTCACCAAGGCCGAAGCTAGCCGCTGCAGCTGACTACTGGGCCCAATGCCACGTTGGCAAGCCACGCGGGCTCGCCACATGGGCCTCGCCGGAGGGAACGGCCAGACGGCAACGGAGGGCGAGCTAGGGTGTGAGCGGACTAGCGAGGGCGCGTGCGTTCAAACCAGATGGACGCGAGAAGCATTAAAATGGCGGCACCGCTCCTAATTGGAAGCCGGAGGAACGACGACGACAGCTGCTGGCGGTGGAGCACGGCGGTGCTCAGCTACAGGGCAAACCAGGGAGGGAGAAGGCGAACGAAGGCCACTAGAGGAGGCAGGGGCTCACCATGGAGGCAAAGGAGGGGTCTGTGAGGCCTGAGAGGGTCGGGCCCGACCGGAATCGAAGGTGACGGTGGCGGAGCCTGTCAGAGACGGAGGGTCAATTGGGGCACCTCGGACCTCGTCTTCTGGCGCTGGCTGGGGAAAACGATGGAGACGAGCAAGGCGAAGCTCAAGGAGGCCTCGGTTGAGCGAGGGGAGGCCGGAGGCTATGGGGCAACGGCGAGCTCGCGGCTAGGGTTCTCGGTCAGAGAGAAGGAATGCGAGAGGGAGGTATCTGGGGAGGGGGAAGAGATAGGGATGAGGCAGAGGCGTGCCCGGGTGCTCCTTATCCTCTCCAGGGGCGGAGACAGTGCGAATCGCGGCGCACCAAAGACGGACGACTCCGGCGGCGACAACGAGCAGCTTGGGCGGAGGAAGAAGACGACAGAAAGAGGGGGTGAAGGGGTATGGGCCAGAGTGGGCCCCGCTTGGGCTGCGGAGGAGCGCGCTGAGCGGCGGTTAGAGGGAGGAAAGGTCTGGGCCAGCCTGGGCTGCACGGCCTGGAGGCTCTGGCTGCTATTTTTTTTAGTAAATCTCTTTTTCTTTTCTGTTTTGAATTTTCTCTTTGAATTTTCAAATCCAAAACTACTTTGAGTATTTCAAAAATACCAGGGCCTTTAAAAAACATAGTAAAGTAGTGTGGGGCCCTTTTTATACAATTTGGGCTCCAATAATTTTGATAACTTTTAAAAATTCAAACAATTTTGAATAAGCTTTAAAGAGAGAGGGAAGATTAGGGTTTTAGGGTTTGGCATTATTTTCTTTAATGAAATTTTAAGGCATGATGCTCATGAAGCACAGAACAAAACCATAATATATAGTTATCTAAAAGTGGGGTGTTACAGCTCTACCCCCCTTATGAGAATCTCGACCCGAGATTCCAAAGGTAGGAAGAGAGACAGAGAGAAGAAGAACATGGTTACTCTAAAGATAAGAGAGAAACACACTAAACAACACAGAGTACCTCATGGTCAACTCATGGATGGAGTGTTTAGAAACAACTCTGAGAGGACAAACATGAAACACACCAAGGTAACAGAGGAAACAAGAGGAGAAGGTTTCAAGTTGTTAGACAGATGGTCTTCATAAGGATTGAGACCATGGAACTTGCAGGAGGTTTTGAAGCTTCGGAAGAAGAAAGCTTCTAACAGAAAGAACATGACCACATACTTCGATAGGGAATCTCTACTAAACGGCTTAAGTAGAGATTTCAGGTTGCAAAGATATGGATCAACAAAACCAAGCTGTTTAACTACTTTTGAAACAGAAGTGTTGCTATTTCATTCAACAGGAGGCCAAGATGGAAAGGTGTTTTGGTGGAGAGGACTCACAAGAGTCACAAGAACATGTAGCAAGAGGATCTTCTGATTACCAAAATCATAGTCACTCATAAAACATAGTTGAGAAAATGAAGGAAACTCTTTATTCATCTAGGTATATCAAAATCTTCGCCAAAGATCATGATATCACTTTACACCACTAGATGAGTAGGTAAGAAGATTCCTGATGACACGAGAAGAAAGAAACTTCATTCTCAGACTTAAATTATTTGGCACAACCAAATGATTGCCAACGTAAAATGGTCTGGAGGGTCGACCGAGAGACATTTAGCAACACTACATTAAATGTTCTCCTTTATGTACGAGAAATCAGACACCAAGGAAAGGTTAGACTTTGGATACAAAGGAACCATAAGCACAACTCCTACAATAATTCATAGAAGATGCCTCATGAAGAGTTGTTGATACTGTTGATTTAAGAGAATATGAAAATAGGTCTTTCAGGCTAAGTTTGTGTCAACCATTACATCAATCTTGCCAGATTTACAGAGAGACCTATGTCCAAACCTTGAGGAACACCAACCATCATTGCTGCTTGAGATTCATTTTTGGTTAAGAGAAATGATACTTCAGACTCAGCATGTACGAATACAGAGTTTGCAACATTTACCGCGAAGGTAAGGTCACTAGATTCTCAAGACACGTACTATAGTGTAAAGCTCCAAGAGACTAAACTAAATAGCTAGACCCATGTATTTACAACTTGTCGAGAGACAACTGCACACACATAAGGTGCTAACAACAAAACACACATGTGTCCTTAGGGAACAGAGCTAACTCTACTCGAATCCACGACGACATCCTTCAACTTTTGCAAGTGAATCGGTGAAGGTTGCTACTAACATCCAGAACACATACTTCGAATTGACACGAAGATGGATCTTGAAAGTTTCCAACATTAATGCCATTGTTCCATATGAATCTTATCTAGCATGGAGGAGATAAGGATGTCATCGATGGGCTCAACAACAACCTTATCGAAACTCTCCAAGAAGATGCACTCATATGTTGCTTGAACGAGGCAACAATATTGGTCAGACCAAAGACATGAAAATGTACTCAAGTGAAACATCAAGGGAAAAAACATTATCAAGATAGTCCTTGGAACTGAGTTTGATTTGATGATAACCCAAATCAAATCAAAGATAGGGGAAGATAACATGTCCACAAAGTAAATGCTATCTTTCTTCAACACGAACAAAACTAAACATCCCTTTTATAAAGAACGTCGTCGGATATAACTTTTTTCTTACAACTCTCCAAGTTGTTGTTTAAACTCAACCAACTAGTTAAGGGGTACCCAGTGTGGTTCCTTGGATAAAAGAGAAGTTCAGAGAACTTCCTTGCTCAAGAACTTGACAACACGGTCATGTGGCAACATGGCGATACTTCTAGTAGACATCTAGAATATCACGAACCACCGATATGTCACTTAGTTCGAGAGGAAACTTGCTTTGTAAGGCAAGAAGACGTAGTCTCAGAGCTTCGGCACAAGCCTAACTCTTTGACCGAAGAGAGTGTACCAGAATAGCGGACTTGGTAGCACAATCAACCTTTGCTTAGTGAAAGGGTTAGCCAATCACGCTAAGAATGATTCAAATGTCCTTTCAGTTCTAAACAATAAAATTGCTAGAATCTCAGATGGTCACATTATTACGCACACGCATCACTCACGAGCGCGAAAAGCTTGAGAGAGGGTGGGTAAATATGTGTAGGAGCATCACTTCATTAAGGGGTCATGAAACTCGGCACGACCTCTTAGTATAAAAGAGTGTGATACTTTAACGTAGAACAGATGGAAGACAATCAATGCCTCTTGATCTACGATTTACAACACTTTGACCTGGTCCTAGATATGACGAGTGTAGAGGGGTCTCAACCTAATAAGGTAGATTCCTCCTGTGTTTTACAATGCTAGTCCCTGGATCAATAGCTAGCATCCGCAGTTAAGATGTAATATCAAGAAACAAAGGTCATAACATAACTTTATAACCAGGAATAACATAATTTTATTACATCATACATAGCTCATTTGGCTATTACATTACATTGCAGCGGAATAACTATAGTCATGGGTCCTTCATCTTCATAGTGCCACAGGCAGATGTTGGTTGTAGACTTTGTAATCCTAATCAATCAATCTTCACTAAAATCAATCAAACCTGCAACATACAAGTTACAGCCACAAAGGGTCAATACATTTGAATTGTATTGGCAAGTGATACTATGGTAGTATAGTGGAGTCTATCAACTATATGCATTTGGCTAAGTGGGGTTGAGGCTTGCATTGCTCAAAATAGATTTTCCTTAACATTTTGAAAATACTAAGTTTTTGCTTGTCAAAATCATTTTTCTCAATCAAAGATTGAAGATCCTTTCCAAGGCATCTACCAACCAAAGATTGAAGATTTCAAACAACACTTGTTCAAACCACAAGATTTTAACTTAGAAATTTGAATGATGAGATTCTTGATTGCTTCCATGTCTTGATGCTCAAATTGTCCTTTACCAGGGACATGGCTAAGTACTTAGATTTTACACTCTGCAGAGGTGGTGCACTTTCCCCAGAAGACTTGGTTTCACTAAGACAAGATCTTTCCGAAGCTTTCCCTTAGACCAAAATGGACGCGTTCCAACCTATCAAACACTACCACCAACTGTCCAAATGGCTAAGTTCTTGCAACCTATGTGATCATGGCAGAGCCCATATTGCCAAGTGGTTGCACTTGAAGCTTCTCAACATTTGACATCTCAAATCTCTTTGTGCCTGGGTGGCCATCCACAAGTGAGATACACAAGCCAAGTCCATGGCCTTGTGTAACCACTCAACATAAACCCATCCTTCCATTCCACCCAGGTGATTTATTTACTTAGTTGTTTTATTACACAAAAACATAAGTCCTCAGACTTAGAGTATTTTTCCATAGTGTGAATATATTCCACCCATGTTTTCTATTAGCTAGGCTAAGCTTGATAGTAGTAGGAATATTAACTTAGGAAATCCTACTAAGGATTCATCTACTAGTTTTTCTTATAGCAAGGTCTATACATAGCAAAATCCATGCAAGTTTTACTTAGAGAAAAATCACTAATGCATAGTGAAAGTAATGGGACAAAAAGTATGAAGCATCACTTGCCTTTTTGGTAGAGGGTATAGATTCACTCCTTGTCCTTGCAACAATCACACTCTTCAAGTCACTACAAATCAATCAAGCATGGCACAAACTCAATCTACCAATCAAGCAAAACAACACATAAAATGACAAAGTCAAAGAAATGCATGCAAACATGCAAAAGATGGTTCTAATTGCAAAGGTGGTTTCCACTAGGATTCTAAACTTTGTAGGTTCCAAATTGGTTATTCACCAAAATGGCAAAGTCAATTGCAAAAGGGTTTCATCTCAAAACCATTTTTAAAATCCATTCATCATTTTATGTGGTGAAAAATGTTTTTATCAAAACAAAACTTTTAAGTTTTTCACCAAATGAGTTGCTATTGCAAAACTTGATGTTTTGGGTCAGTAGGTTTGGTCCAAACTATTTTCCCAAAGTTTTCTTTCCATAAATATTTTCATAATAATAAACTCAATAATTTTTAATTGGCTAAAAATTGGCTAAGTCAATTAATCCAACCTCAGTTTTACCAAAATAATTTTTATCACTAAAGGTTGGTTCTTAGGGTCAGTAAGGTCACATCAAACCATTTTGCAAAAGTTTTGACCCCAAAATCAATTTTAAACAATTTTTCTACTCTAAACAAGCTCACAAAAGAATCTACAAAAACAAGCAAGCTAACAGATACTATTGGCTAAACAAATTCCACAGTTGGCTAGGGCTTGCTCTCCTGAATCCAACGCCATAAAATTTGTAAAATTTGGACGTGTGGTTTGAAAGTTACAAGGGTTTGAAGTTTGCAAATAATTCTGATTCAAAAATCTGTTTTAAACTAGAGCTGGCCACGCGTCACGTTTTAATTGGCCGAAAACGGTTCGCGTGGATCGACCAACGTGGGCCGCTGGATCTAAAGTAAATCTTACGGCGCATATGCTCTCATACCCTTCGATAAGTGACTCTATCCTAGCCAATGGATCTGCATCTAACGGTTCCTATTTCTTGGCCAAATAGCAGCGGCACTGACGGCGACGTCTGGTGGCGGAGCGGCCAGACGGCAGCGGAGTCGATGTTACAGGAAGCGAGGAAGGAGGAGAGGTGGCTCACTGTGATCGCCGTGGCACGGGGATGCTCAACCTGCCCTTGGTTGGTGAAGGGGCGCACTAGGACGGGCGGGATTCCTCACCGGAGTTAGGGCTGGCGCCAGGAGGTTCTGTTTGTTGACGAGGGCGGGGCTGTAGTCCACCAGAAAGCAAGAGAATGGTAGGGTTAGATGCGGGCGAGTGTACTGGACACAGGCGTATCATCGGAAGGACAAGGGGTGGCTAGTTACTACCTGGAGGCTTCGTCGGAGAAAGAGGCAGACGGCGGTGCTGCAGGTCGTCGTCGAAGCCAAGGTTACAGGGCACCCGCGGATGAATGACTGGCACAGGAAGATGTGCCAGGATGCGGTGAGCGTGCTCGTGTGCTCGGGGAGGCAGGAGGTGGTGTCGAGTCGCCGGAATCGGCTCTGGACCTTGTCGGAACAGAGGGTGCTCGGGGAGAAATTGGGACGGCCTGGGGGCGTGCTACTGCGGGGTGACAGGGGGGAAACAGAGAGGAGGGGCGAGCGCTTTAAGGTGCGTGATCACTGCAGGTTTTACTCGCGGCATTAAGGCGAATTAAGCCGCGAAATCAAAGTCTGCAACGGCCGGCGAGGGGGAAGAAGAGGTCGTGCGGGTGGGAAAGATGAACAGGAGAGTAGGGTCGTCTTGTCAGCGATAGAGAAGGAAAGGGGGTTGGGTCCACCAGTCAGCTGCTTAGCGGGTGCGAGACTGAGTGAGAAAAATAACGTTTCGCTGGGGAAGGAGGTGGGTTGCTGGGCTGAGTTGGTCTTTTAGCTGGGCAGGGTCGTTTGCTCTATTTTTTTCTGTTTGAAAACCTTTTTCTTTTTCCAATTTCAGTTTCTGTTTTGAAATTTCTATCAAACAAACATGGTTCAATTCAATTCAAACAACACCCAAACTTTGTAATATTGAAATTAGTTCTGATCAGTAACATGAACCAAAATCCAAATTCAAATTAATAATTTAAATCTTTTTAGGTTCCATTTATTAATTAATTAAATGGTCCATGGTTTATTAATAAAATAGGGTTTGGTTTATTTAATAGAATCTTCATTTGAAATCCAAATACTTTCAAAACCAAACAGAAGTTTTTATTTGGAAATAAAGAATATTTGGAAAACTTGTTTAAAACAAATAACATTTTATTTAGAGTCCATTATTAATTAAATATAATAGACTTTCATTATTAAATCAAATAGGATTTGTTTTATTAAAATATTTATTTTGAAATCTAAAATAAAACTAAAACACTTCAGTAGGTTTTAATTAAGAAAATAATATAATTATAAAACTTATTTAAAATAATTTAATAAGTTTTGATGTTTTAATTAAAATGGTAAAACCTTTTATTTAAATAAAGTTGGATATTAAATCCTTATTAATTTATTTAAATAAACCTTTGCTATTTTTATCCAAAAAAATGTTTTAGTTCAAATGTTTGGCCAAGGTTTAATTTGGTTCTATAAAATATTCTTTATTTTTGAAACTTCTATTTCATTTGAAAACAAAACTTTTCATTTAAGAGTTTCAAAATAGTATTTCCAAATGTTTTTATTTTTCCTTTTATTAAATGTTTATCTTTTTAAATCCCTTTAGTTTTTATTTAATTCAATTGGGTTTGAAGTTCCAATTGAATTCAAAAAGTTTCTTCTGGCTCTGAAAATCAAACAAAGTTTTTATTTTAATTCATTTATTTTTCACATTACAAGATTTGGAAAATCTTGGGATGTGACAGGCTACCACCCTTAAAATAAATCTCGTCCCGAGATTTGGGGAGGCTAGGGTTACAAGCAGGTTCAAAACAACAAGGGTACTACCACCCTTAAAAATTTTCAAACTAAAATTACATATTGTCCTTCTTGGGATCCTGGGAAAACTTCTCTGAGTAATCTCTTGCATTGTGTCCTTGGTTTCAACTCTTGACTCATGGACCAAGGTTGAGATCCTTCATTGACTTGTTTAACTTGTTCTCCATCCTTTCTGGACAATTTTTTGCATAGTGGCCTAGTTCCCTGCATTTGAAACATGTGACAAGGCTGAGATCCCTCATAGGCTGGTTTATCTTATGCTTCATCTTTTCTGGATAGTTGGTTGCATAATGTCCTAACTCTTTGCAGTGTTTGCACATCACTTGGCTAATATCCTTCCTCATCTTGGGTATCATTACATCTTGTTTGTTTCCTTGGTTCTTCTTCTTTTCTGGGCATTCATTGGCATAGTGTTCCATCTCTTTGCAATTGTAACATTGCAACTAGCTTTTGTCTTTCTTCTTCTTTTTGGGTCTCTCCAAAGCTAGGAGTTCCTCTAGTTCATGTTCTTCATAGGTGGGGGATCTTTCTCTCTTCCTGGGGCATTGATCTTCATGTTCCTTGGATGCATGATCCTTGTCTCTAAAAATATTGCTAGCTTGGGTTCCTTTTAAAATAGCATCTTTGTCATCCTTGTTGTCCATAGTTCTTTGGAAAAAGTTTTCTCCCATGTTGACCATTTCAGTAACCAATCCTTGCAACAATTGGGATTGAAGTTTCAAAATTCTTTGTATGGCTGGGTCTAGTCCATTGTTGTTGGATAAAAGCTGAGTTGTCTCTTGACTCAACTGGTTTTGGGTTGCTATGAGATCTTTCATGCTGTCTTCTTGGTTGGTGTTGGTGTCATCAACCTTGTTGTTGGAGTTTCTTGGAGAAGTCATCTGTTTGGGTTGAAGGGAGATTAGAATAGGAAAGATATTTCTAAGGACTCAATTCTAATCACACACATCACAATTCACACAAGCAATGTGCAAGCTATTACAAACAAACATTCCACTCAAACAACAAGTTTCAAGCATATTTTTAGGCAACAAAATATTTTTGTTACACCACATAAGTTGGTGTGTTTGACTTAACTAAAATATGGTGGTCCATCTATATGGTTCACTTGTGATCCTTCCATCCTTCTTGGTTGATCCTTCTTGCCTGAGATCATGGTTTCCTTGGGAAAAACTCTTGGTCACAAAACTTCTAATGAAGTGAACTCCTTCCAATTTTGCATTTCCTTAGTCTCCATATCTTGAGCAAGATTTCCTTGTCTCTCTTGTAGTCCTTAGTAGTATCCAAGTTGGAAGTCCTTGGTGAACATGCTGAAGATGTTGAAGTCATTAGAGTTGAAGAAGTTGAAGTCATTAGAGTTGAATAAGTTGAAGAAGTCCTTTGCACATAGTGTAGTCCTTGGCCATGGGGTAGGTTTTTCCATCAAGTTGAAAATAGAAGAGATGTAGAGTTGAAACCAAAATGGTTGAGGAAAGAGTTTACAAGTGTTTTTGTAAATAATTTTTGGATCAAAATATAACTCCTATTTTTCTAAGGGTTTTTGTCCAATCCTAGGTTTACAAATCCTACAGGCAACACAATGCTCTGATACCATATGTAGAGGGGTCTCAACCTAATAAGGTAGATTCCTCCTGTGTTTTATAATGCTAGTCCCTGGATCAATAGCTAGCATCCACAGTTAAGATGTAATATCAAGAAACAAAGGTCATAACATAACTTTATAACCAGGAATAACATAATTTTATTACATCATACATAGCTCATTTGGCTATTACATTACATTGCAGCGGAATAACTATAGTCATGGGTCCTTCATCTTCATAGTGCCACAGGCAGATGTTGGTTGTAGACTTTGTAATCCTAATCAATCAATCTTCACTAAAATCAATCAAACCTGCAACATACAAGTTACAGCCACAAAGGGTCAATACATTTGAATTGTATTGGCAAGTGATACTATGGTAGTATAGTGGAGTCTATCAACTATATGCATTTGGCTAAGTGGGGTTGAGGCTTGCATTGCTCAAAATAGATTTTCCTTAACATTTTGAAAATACTAAGTTTTTGCTTGTCAAAATCATTTTTCTCAATCAAAGATTGAAGATCCTTTCCAAGGCTTCTACCAACCAAAGATTGAAGATTTCAAACAACCCTTGTTCAAACCATAAGATTTTAACTTAGAAATTTGAATGATGAGATTCTTGATTGCTTCCATGTCTTGATGCTCAAATTTTCCTTTACCAGGGACATGGATAAGTACTTAGATTTTACACTCTGCAGAGGTGGTGCACTTTCCCCACAAGAGTTGGTTTCACCAAGACAAGATCTTTCCGAAGCTTTCCCTTAGACCAAAATGGACGCGTTCCAACCTATCAAACACTACCACCAACTGTACAAATGGCTAAGTTCTTGCAACCTATGTGATCATGGCAGAGCCCATATTGCCAAGTGGTTGCACTTGAAGCTTCTCAACATTTGACATCTCAAATGTCTTTGTGCCTGGGTGGCCATCCACAAGTGAGATACACAAGCCAAGTCCATGGCCTTGTGTAACCACTCAACATAAACCCATCCTTCCATTCCATCCAGGTGATTTATTTACTTAGTTGTTTTATTACACAAAAACATAAGTCCTCAGACTTAGAGTATTTTTCCATAGTGTGAATATATTCCACCCATGTTTTCTATTAGCTAGGCTAAGCTTGATAGTAGTAGGAATATTAACTTAGGAAAATCCTACTAAGGATTCATCTACTAGTTTTTCTTATAGCAAGGTCTATACATAGCAAAATCCATGCAAGTTTTACTTAGAGAAAAATCACAAATGCATAGTGAAAGTAATGGGACAAAAAGTATGAAGCATCACTTGCCTTTTTGGTAGAGGGTATAGATTCACTCCTTGTCCTTGCAACAATCACACTCTTAAAGTCACTACAAATCAATGAAGCAAGGCACAAAGTCAATCTACCAATCAAGCAAAACAACACATAAAATGACAAAGTCAAAGAAATGCATGCAAGCATGCAAAAGATGGTTATAATTGCAAAGGTGGTTTCCACTAGGCTTCTAAACTTTGTAGGTTACAAATTGGTTATTCACCAAAATGGCAAAGTCAATTGCAAAAGGGTTTCATCTCAAAACCATTTTTAAAATCCATTCATCATTTTATGTGGTGAAAAATGTTTTTATCAAAACAAAACTTTTAAGTTTTTCAACAAATGAGTTGCTATGGCAAAACTTGGTGTTTTGGGTCAGTAGGTTTGGTCCAAACTATTTTCCCAAAGTTTTCTTTCCATAAACATTTTCATAAAAATAAACTCAATAATTTTTAATTGGCTAGAAATTGGCTAAGTCAATTAATCCAACCTCAGTTTTACCAAAATCATTTTTATCACTAAAGGTTGGTTCTTAGGGTAAGTAAGGTCACGTCAAACCATTTTGCAAAAGTTTTGACCCCAAAATCAATTTTAAACAATTTTTCTACTCTAAACAAGCTCACAAAAGAATCTACAAAAACAAGAAAGCTAACAGACACTATTGGCTAAACTAATTCCACAGTTGGCTAGGGCTTGCTCTCCTGAATCCAACGACATAAAATTTGTAAAATTTGGACGTGTGGTTTGAAAGTTACAAGGGTTTGAAGTTTGCAAATAATTCTGATTCAAAAATCTGTTTTAAACTAGAGCTGGCCACGCGTCACGTTTTAATTGGCCGAAAACGGTTCGCGTGGATCGACCAACGTGGGTCGCTGGATCTAAAGTAAATCTTACGGCGCATATGCTCTCATACCCCTTCGATAAGTGACTCTATCCTAGCCAATGGATCTGCATCTAACGGTTCCTATTTCTTGGCCAAATAGCGGTAATGGCGGCGTCTGGTGGCGAGCGGCGGCGGAGTCGACGTTCTGTGAAGCAAGGAAGGAGGAGAGGTGGCTCACTGTGATCGCCGTGGCACGGGGATGCTCAACCTGCCCTTGGTTGGTGAAGGGGCGCACTAGGACGGGCGAGATTCCTCACCGGAGTTAGGGCTGGTGCCAGGAGCTTCTGTTTGTTGACGGGGGCGGGGCTGTAGTCCACCAGAAAGCAAGAGAATGGTAGGGTTAGATGCGGGCGAGTGTACTGGACACAGGCGTATCATTGGAAGGACAAGGGGTGGCTAGTTACTACCTGGAGGTTTTTCGGAGAAAGAGGCGAGCGGTCTTGCAGTCGTCGTCGAAGCCAAGGTTACAGGCACCATGATGAATGACCTGCACAGAAGATGTGCCAGATGCGGTGAGCGTGCTCGTGTGCTCGGGAGGCAGGAGGTGGTGTCGAGTCACGAATCGCTCTGGACCTTGTCGGAACAGAGGTGCTCGGGGAGAAATTGGGACGGCTGGGCGTGCTATGCGGGTGTGAAGCAGAGAGGAGGCGGCGCTTTAAGGTGCGTGATCACTGCAGGTTTTACTCGCGGCATTAAGGCGAATTAAGCCGCGAAATCAAAGTCTGCAACGGCCGGCGAGTGGGAAGAAGAGGTCGTGCGGGTGGGAAAGATGAACAGGAGAGTAGGGTCGTCTTGTCAGCGATAGAGAAGGAAAGGGGGTTGGGTCCACCAGTCAGCTACTGAGTGGGTGCGAGACTAAGTGAGAAAAATAACGTTTCGCTGGGGAAGGAGGTGGGTTGCTGGGCTGAGTTGGGCTTTTAGCTGGGGTGGGTCGTTTGCTCTATTTTTTTTCTGTCTGAAAACCTTTTTCTTTTTCCAATTTCAATTTCTGTTTTGAAATTTCTATCAAACAAACATGGTTCAAATCAATTCAAACAACACCCAAACTTTGTAATATTGAAATTAGTTCTGATCAGTAACATGAACCAAAATCCAAATTCAAATTAATAATTTAAATCTTTTTAGGTTCCATTTATTAATTAAGTAAAATGGTCCATGGTTTATTAATAAAATAGGGTTTGGTTTATTTTATAGAATCTTCATTTGAAATCCAAATACTTTCAAAACCAAACAAAAGTTTTTATTTGGAAATAAAGAATATTTGGAAAACTTGTTTAAAACAAATAACATTTTATTTAGAGTCCATTATTAATTAAATATAATAGACTTTCATTATTAAATCAAATAGGATTTGTTTTATTAAAATATTTATTTTGAAATCTAAAATAAAACCAAAACACTTAAGTAGATTTTAATTAAGAAAATAATATACTTAGAAAACTTATTTAAAATAATTTAATAAGTTTTGATGTTTTAATTAAAATGGTAAAACCTTTTATTTAAATAAAGTTGGATATTAAATCCTTATTAATTTATTTAAATAAACCTTTGCTATTTTTATCCAAAACAAAAATGTTTTAGTTCAAATGTTTGGCCAAGGTTTAATTTGGTTCTATAAAATATTCTTTATTTTTGAAACTTCTATTTCATTTGAAAACAAAACTTTTCATTTAAGAGTTTCAAAATAGTATTTCCAAATGTTTTTATTTTTCCTTTTATTAAATGTTTATCTTTTTTAATCCCTTTAGGTTTTACTTAATTCAATTGGGTTTGAAGTTCCAATTGAATTCAAAAAGTTTCTTCTGTCTATGAAAATCAAACAAAGTTTTTATTTTAATTAATTTATTTTTCACATTACAAGATTTGGAAAATCTTGGGATGTGACAACGAGGTACTAGAGTTTGTTTCTCCTGACATTCCGAAATGGTTTGTCTTGACGGACCATAAGAGTATCTTGCATCGGAATACACCAATGCCAATTTACTACTTGGCTACCAACTGGTAAACAAAGGTCGGAAAACAAAAAGGAAAACATAACATGCTTAGGATAGAATCCCAAGATGTGGATGCATAAGTCAACAATCTTCCGAAAACCAATGCAGAGAAGGGTAAAGTGTGGCAGAGTCACGAGTATAGATGTGAGACTCTCGAGGAGTACTCTTGTCATGATCTTTTTGGTTCCATTATAGAATATCTGCCATAGCATGTGGTAGGGGAAGTCCTTAGTTGTCACAATTCAATCGCGACAAAGACCACAAGATTGAAGGCCAGAATTGTAATACAATCCATCCTAAGGTAATGTGTGAACATTAACGACATGGGACAGAAGGATTGATCTTGGGTTAAAGGCCAGCTTCATGTACAAGATTCACCACCCCAGAATCCAGCACAATCGGGGATCTTAAGTTCAAGTCTAAGGGTTAAAACCCAAAGAAAGGAGTAACTACTACTTGAGTGACACAGCGTACACTGCAAGATAGTAATCACAAGGTAGCTTCTAAAAGAAGATACAACTTCTGAAGTACCCGAACTAATAGAAAAAAGGAGGAACATGAGGTGAAAGGAAATCTAGAAGCCTAGAACAGAACACTGAAGATCCAATAATATAATATGGTGGGTCCAAAAGATAAAGAGATCATGGTAGAAAGGAATCTCTCATGTGAACAGGAGCAAAGGGAACAAGGAATTCACAACACACACAACTCTAGAGAACTCAACACTAGGTCAACTGGCTTAGAAACGGCATGCCCAGAAGGCACCTAACTTCTGAAAGATTAGACGAGGTGTCAAAACTTTTCCAAAATAAACACCAGATAAGATAACCCAGAGTTAGAGCGAAACTGGATAAGAAGAAAAGAAGCATACTAGAGTTTTCCCAAATACTTTTCAGCTTTTAAAATAGTTTTCACAAGCACTAGACTCGGCATCGACCAATAGCAAGGTTTTCCTACGGTCGGTACTGCTCTGATACCAATAACTGTGACACCCCCAGGATCAGGGCTAAACAAATATCAGACCTCCGTCTGAAATAAGCTTAACCTTGAGTTCGAGAATATCCAGTGAGGAATCGGTAACACAGCTGTGACCCTATGACACAAAATTTATTACAGCAAGCTCATAACTGAGCAAAGAATAAAATTATTACAAGCAGAGGTAACTGACCACAAACATCAAACAATGGAAGGCAAATTATGCTATTAAGTATAGCAAACTTAACAAATGTCCTAAGAGGCCTGAAGCATAACGATGACGTCCCATCCCATAGATTCCAGGCTACCGGCCGGGAACCCCAAGATACTCGTTGATGTCGATGTAGTACGGAACTCGTCTTCACGTGAACACTTACTCTGCCAAAATTATCAAAAAAGCAAGGGTGAGTACAGGGTGTACTCCGCAAGACTTATGGTTGTGGAGTTTTTTTGCATAAAGCCATCTTTTGTTTGTAAAACAAGAGGGAGAGAAAAAGCTCGTCTAATCAGAGTATTTGAAAAGGGGATAAGAGAGTGAGATCTCCGAAAATATTGATCATCATCTTTTTATATCCACCAAGTCATCATCATCTGAACTAGGATCACCCCCTCGTACCCATGAGGAAGCATCCTTAAGCACACATTGATCAGCCAAGTTTTACGATTAGGTTAAAGTTCTCTATGATCTTAGAATCTGGTCACCGAGCGTTCATAACCGTCAACACGGATTTTCGAAAAGATTATTACCCTGCAGGGGTGTACAACTTTACCCTCACATACCAACCGACTCTTAATGCCAAGCTATTAGCCCTCTTCCTTGGAAGGCTGGCAGAGGGTGGTTGTCCACGACCTTTACCTTGCTTTCGCCGAGACCATGAGTCATGCAATAAGTATGGTTCCGCCGTAACGGGTCAAATCCCAAAGCTGGTACTTAAAGATGTGAGGCGAGGTTGGTTAACAAGGGCTCCATCGACCCCAAGCAACCCCGGCCATGCTTACCTACCTGTTATGAATGCACCAAATTCACCCGACAAATCTTTCAAATGATTTTGTATGCATATGTCGAATGGAACGCCCGAACTATGTGACTCATGGAATATACTAGGCAAGTCAATCAGGCGAGGGGTTCCCAAGCTCCGTGTGGCTGTACGCTCGTCTCGGTTCCAAAGGCAAGAACTCAGGTCCTAGTGGTGGCGAGCATGGGACTAGAAAAACCACATCCCACCGTGGCCTCCAATACAAGCCTTAGCATGTTTAATCTCATATCACTGATCTCATCTCATCACGTTCTCCTTTCATACTAGATTATCTGCATCTGATACATCATTTGGATGAACCAGACTCAACAGCTATGCATGGCTAAGCAGGACACAGATATAAGCTCTAGCAGTGCACACAAGCCAAACCTAGTTACGCTAGGAGCAGTGTATCAGGTAATATAAGCTCAATAGGGAGTAATACAATAGATAGGATACTCTATATATTGATAAAAGACCATAGTAGAATCGTATGCATCATGGCAGGAATTGAAATGCTTTCAAAATCGTAGGATTGTATCATGGTGGGGCTATGCTTGCCTTTGCTTGTTGATAGCAGATAAGCAGTTCTTCAAAATCCTTGTACTTGACTTGGTTACAGTTGGTCAAGTATTTTTCGTCGATCTTCGATCTTCGAAGGTGTTGATCTCGATCTTGATATCGTATTCTACCGGGAGGAACCAAACAACGGAAAGAAAGGGAAACAATCAACAATGGCATCGATGCAATGCTCAAGCAAAGATGATGATATGACAAGTTAAATTGCATTGAATTGAAATCCTAAAGCATGATCGACCATTTAAACGGGGTTCCGAGGGTTGAAAACCTTAACTCGGAAAAACTCCGGAATATATGAGAGGGGTGCTTTTGTTCTTCTAATTAAACTTGGTATTTAAGTTGTTGAACAATGCATGATTATAGCTTAGATATCTAGGTTTCATTTTTCTGAACAATTTGATATATTATACACATTTTTCTGATTTATAAATAATTAGATATTGAATTTACAAGTTTTATTAAAATTCTAAAATAATTAAAAGCTTGTTAAACTTTTTACACCCAGGCTACAGCTAGCCACTATGGCTGACATGTGGGCCAGAGGCCACATAGGCAAGCCATGCAGGAAAGTGGCACAGGGGAGGGGGGATGCGGTTGGGTGTTTCTCACCTAGGCCGAAGCTAGCCGCTGCAGCTGACTACTAGGCCCGGTGCCATGTTGGCAAGCCATGCAGGCTCGCCAAGCGGGCCTCGCCGGATGGAACGGCCAGACGGCAGCGGAGGGCGAGCTAGGTTGCGAGCGGACTAGCGAGGTGCGTGTGGGAAGCATTAAAATGGCAGCGCCGCTCCTGATTGGAAGCCGGAGAAACGACGGCGACAGCTGCTGGCGGCGGAGCACGGCGGCGCTCGGCTACAGGGCAAAACAGGGAGGGAGAAGGCGAACGAAGGCCACTAGAGGAGGCAGGGGCTCACCATGGAGGCAAAGGGGGGTCGGTGAGGCCGGAGAGGGTCCGGCCCGGCCGAAATCGACGGTGACGGTGGCGTAGCCTGTCGGAGACGGAGGGTCAATTGCGGCTCCTGGGACCACGTCTTCTGGCGCTGGCTGGGGCAAACGATGGAGACGAGCCAAGCGAAGCACAAGGAGGCCTCGGTTGAGCGAGGGGAGGCCGGAGGCTGTGGGGCAACAGCGAGCTCGTAGATAGGGTTCTCGGGCAGAGGAAGGAACGCGAGAGGGAGGTCTCTGGGAGGGGGAAGAGATAGGGATGAGGCAGAGGCGTGCCCGGGTGCTCCTTATACTCTCCAGAGGCGGCGACAATGCGAATCGCGGCGCACCGATGACGGACGACACCGGCGGCGACAGCGAGCAGCTTGGGCGGAGGAAGAAGACGACATAAATAGGGGGTTAAGGGGTATGGGCCGGAGTGGGTCGCGCTTGGGCTGCGGAGGAGCACACTGAGCGGCGGTTAGAGGGAGGAGAGGTCTGGTCCGGCCTGGGCTGCACGGCCTGGAGGCTCTGGCTGCTTTTTTTAGTAAATCTCTTTTTCTTTTCTGTTTTGCATTTTCTCTTTGAATTTTCAAATCCAAAACTGCTTTGAGTATTTCAAAAATACCAGGGCTTTTATAAAACATAGTAAAATAGTGTGGGGCCCTTTTTAGACAATTTGGGCTCATGATGCACTTTTGTATAAGCTTTTCAAAAAGTAACATAGTAAACTTTTCAAAATTCAAACAATTTTGTATAAGCTTTAAAGAGAGAGGGAAGATTAGGTTTTTAGGGTTTGACATTATTTTCTTTAATGCAATTTTAAGGCATGATGCTCATGATGCACAGAACAAAACCCTAATATATATTTATCTAAAAGTGGGGTGTTACAATGCATAAAGGTAAAGCAAAGAACCAATCATAGACCGGTATACCTTCTGATCCACATCTTTACCATTTGGATTTTGTTCTAGATGAGTCTTTGTAGCCATGGGAGTAGGAGCTCCATTTAAATCTTGCATATTGTATCTCTTGAGCATATATTGAGTATACTTGGCTTGGTTGAATAATGTGCCTCCTCTAACTTGCTTTATCTCAAAACCAAGAAATACTCTCAACTCCCCCATCATAGACATCAGAAACCTACTAGTCATAAGCTTGGAGAATTCATCATTAAAAGCTTTGTTAGATGAGTCAAAGGTAATATCATCAACATATATTTGGCATACAAAAAGATCCCCATTGACCTTCTTAGTAAAAAGAGTGGGATCGATTTTCCCAACCTCAAATCCACGGTCAAACAACAATCTCTAAGGTGCTCGTACCACGTGCGTGGGGCTTTCTTTAGCCCATAGAGCGCCTTATCATGTTTGTAGACATGGTTTGGAAAGTTGGGATATTAAAATCCCGGGGGTTGCTTTACATATACCAACTCATTTAATGGACCATTAAGAAAGACACTTTCAACATCCATTTGTTGCAACTTAAAGTTATGATGTGCCGCATAAGCAACAAGGATACGAATGGACTCAAGGGGAGCCACGGGTGCACATGCCTCTCCATAATAAATGCCTTAAATTTGAGAGAAGCCTTGTGCAACCAATCTTGCCTTGTTCCTTACTATAGTTCCATGCTCATCTTGCTTGTTCTTGAATATCCACTTGGTGCCTATAACATTGCGGCAATCCTTTGGCTTCTCAAATAACTTCCATACTTTGTTTCTCTAAAAGTTGTTGATCTCTTTGTGCATTGCTTCCAACCAATCCGAATCTTCAAGAGCTTCCCACACTTTCTTTCGTTCAATCATGGAGATGTGTGCTTGGTGCTCATTGAACCTCTTAAATTGTGCTCTTGTGGAAATGCCTTTCCTTAGGTCACCAACCACATTTTGTAGAGAGTGGTCTCTTAATTCCAACATTCTCTCCTTTCTAGCTTCACGACGAGCGTGGATCTCCTCGTTGTTTCTCGGAGGACCCTCTTCATCATTTTGGTCCTCGTCTTGACCATCAACTTGACCTTGGTCATCACCGGAATCATTCTCTTCATTAAGAGGCACATATTGACCTTGGTCTTGATTAGACACTCTTCTAGCATCGATTTGAGCTTGTCTCAGGGCAATTTGTATGGATCTTCCTTGAGTAATTGACTTGGCACCACTTGACATCCTAGAGAATGAATCAAGCTCCTCTTCGCTAGAGCTGTCACCTTGATCAACATGTTGAGGGTCCACATCTTGTCTTTGTCTTGGGTCATTACCCTTCTCAGTGGATGGAGCTTGTTGATGTTCTGAAGATGAGGGCTCCACATGAGCAGAGCATAGTTCTTCTCGATCCGCCATAAGGGGTTTCGCAACGGGGCGGATATAGCCCACACCCATTATTCCAATTGCATCCCGAGGCATTCATCAGCTGCATCACAAGCATCAACACGCCACTTTGGGGACCATCATATTCTTCAAAGGTCACACTACAAGATTCTATGACGGCTCCGGAGAGCTTATCATAGATTCTATAAGTGTGAGATTCAAGACCATAGCCAACAAAAATACCCTCTAATGCTTTAGACTCGAATTTGGACAAACGAACACCTTTTATGAGATAGAAACACTTACAAACGAACACCCAGAAGTAAGACATGTTGGGCTTGTTACCGGTAAGTATTTCATATGGAGTCTTGTTGATTTATTTGCGGAGGTAGAGCCGATTTGATGCATGGCAAGTTGTGGAGATGGCTTCGGCCCAAAAGTTGTATGGAGATTTAAACTCCGCCAACATGGTCCTAGCCATCTCAATAAGAGTCCGGTTCTTCCTCTCGGCCACAGCATTTTGTTTAGGGGTATATGCAGCGGAATATTGGTGTTTTATCCCCTCATCACTAACGAAATCATTCAAGGTGTAGTTCTTGAACTTGGTGCCATTGTCACTTCTTATAATCAACACGGGAAGATTGTATTGACGTTGAACCATGTTGATGAAGTCGATGAAGGTCTTTTGGGTCTCACTCTTTAACTTGAATAAATATACCCATGAGTATCTTGAAAAGTCATCAACAATCACCAAACAATATTTCTTCCCACCAAGACTTGCATGAGATGGAGGAACAAAGAGATCCACATGAAGGAGCTCCAAGATCTTGGTTGACTTGATGCGGTTCTTTGGCTTCTGGGGAGCATCATGCATCTTTCCTAGAACACAAGCCCTTTAAACACGATATTTGGCAAAGGAAACATATTGATATTGGATAGTCGGCGATGCCATAACCAAACCACATCGGCCTTTCCGAATAAGCACATCGCACTTGTAGTAGTTTGCCCCGAAAAGTCCACCACATATAAGTCATGTTCGACGTACCCAACTAAAGCGACCTTGAGAGACTTATTCCACATGAGGACCACAATATCATCATTAATAAAGATGACAAAGCCCATGTTTCCAAGAGCACGGACTGGAAGTAAATTGTATCCAAGGGTCTCAACAAGCATGACGTTCACGAGTGTAATATCGTGAGCAACCACTACCTTGCCGAAACCCATTACCTTAGATTTTGACTTGTCGCCATATGTTACGAATATTTGATCATCATTTGTCGTCAAATCCTTGACAACAGATGGGCTCCCGGTCATATGACTTGTGAAACCACTATCAAGCACCTACTTTGACCCTCCACAAACATATGTCTACAAAATATCAAACTAATTTTTAGGTACTCATTTTTCAATGAGTCCTCTTTTGTTAGCAACAAGGGTCTTGGGAACCCAAATAGACCAAGAAATATAACCATCATATGGGCCAATATATTGAGCATACACATCACCATAATAATCACGCATTAGAACATAGTGAGGGTTAGCACTTTCCGCAAAATCATCATGAGACATAGTTTTACCACTTGTGGTCTTACTATCCATAGTGGCCTTGTTTTTCTCTTGTGCTGGCTTGGCCTTATTCTTGTTGTTGTTCTTCTTCTTGGCTTTGGAGACAAAACCAATACCCCCTTTCTCACCACTAGGCCTTTACTTACTCATAAGATCATCAATGTACTTGTTACCTTGTGGAAATGTGGCCTTGGCTAGCTCCCCCTTCAACCTAGCATTTTCTTCAAGAATAGTTGTACTACTAGATGGAATGAAGTTACTAGGTGAAGGAATATTGGCCAATTGAGTTTGAAGCATTTCATGGGACTTTGTGAGTGACAAGATGATGGGGGAATACCAATCGGGGTATACCCACGAAGCGGATTCGCCAGATGGACCGAGCCGACTGAAGCCAAGCCCAGAGCGGGTCGACTCGCCAAGTACGGTGACTGGCGCATGCTAGACCCAGGCGACTGGCGCCGACTGAGGCCCAAGACGGCGACTCCAATACAAAGCCCATTAGTGCACTTGTAAACCCTAACTGGCTGCATATATAAAGCCACCAGGGGCACCCCCACGAGATAGGTTCTCTCACAATAGATTAGATCTAGTCTCTCCCACCGCCTACGGCGGCTCCCATGTAAACCAATCTATGATCATATACTGGATTGATAGCAGGACGTAGCGATCCTCCACCGAGGAGACGTGAACCTGGGTACATCGTGTGCCAATCTCGCTCCCGGATTCTTCTACGTCGCCTTGCTCCCTCTACGTAAGATACCTCCAGTAGCATCTGCCGTGCAATACCACGACAGTTGGCGCCCACCGTGGGGCTAGCGATTCTTGGAGGGTGATAATCCGGGCGGGATCCCTCGTCTTTGCCGCGGCCAGATTGCATCTGAAAAAAGACGATCGGTCGATCCGTTCCGGCTGCCGCCTAACCCGGCTGGTGTGGAGCAGGCGAGCAGTCGGCTCGGAAATTTCCACGGCACACGCACTGCAGATGACGATTGATCTTCCGTTTGATTATCTTATTAATTTATTATTATATTTTGATCTAAAGTTTGCCCAGCTTCCAGCACATGCAGATGACGACCTAACCGATCAATCTAGTGCATCTAGCGTCTAATGCGGCCGCTGCGGACATGCAGATCGACTCAAAAAACCTCCAGCACACGGACATATCCGATACCTTTCGCATGTTCCATGAGTTTCCTCTTCCAATCACATCTCTTCTATTAATTAATTATTATATTTGATCTAATCTCACATGCATGCTAGTTGTTCTTGTCGTTTGGAGGACCTATTCACATGGTTGTTTAACCGAGCACTCGCGGCTGCAAATCCGTGAGCCAAAGAAATATTCTTAGGCATCAGATCCAAGTTCCGAGGAAAGTCGTCTTATATTTTCTGACTGCCATGGCGAAGTCGACTCCGGTCTTGCCGTGGCGATTTGACGCGCTGGATTGGCTTGTCACGCTGGCTCCGCTATGTTTATTCCATCTAGCCACCGCGTCGACCATCTTTATCTTCACCAACAAAGGCGTCAGATCGTGATGTGACGTCAAGCGCTGCCGTAATCATCCTGGAAAATCAATCGTACATGGACATGCTTCCATATGGGTTTCTTTTAATCCATCTAAATTCCTTTTGTTTAATTTATTGTTTATTTACAATTAGATTAATCTTTATATGTGATTTCTCATGTGCATAACACGGGAGGAATAATTCATGGAGACGATCAATCTTGCGACTGTCTTTGGTCGTGTTGAATCTGTACGCTTGGGTCATGACCATTATTTACCTGTCATAAACACGCCATTATGCTCGATCGCGTGTGAGCAGGACTATGAATTTCAGCCTTTTCTATTCAATTTCATGTTTTGATACGATGATTACTCTCCCTAATACCTATTTTATTTGAATCTAATCCTTCATCTATTGTCTTCTTACAATACATGTACATGAATCGGCATCTCACGTGCACACTATGGGAGAATTGATCAAAAGAGACATGATGATCTGGCAATTGGCGTCAGTTTTAATCACCCGCCGCCGCGGCGGTCGATCTCGACTCGATCCGCCTATCTCCAAACGCTGGTTCACGACCACACTTGGGAACTTTCCCACCACGGACTCGCCCCTCGCGGATACGTCATACTCCAGAATTCGCCTAAACGCGGACACGCTTAAACGCGGACTCGCTAGGCTCGGGGACTCGCCTGTCGTGAGATCGCCATCGCGACCTTGCCCTCGCGGTCCTGTCGCCGTCGACATCGCCATAGCGCGACCTCCGTCCGCCGTGTCGACCTCGTGTCCGTCGCGTCGACCCTGTGTCCGCCGCGTCGACTTCGCCATAGCGCGACCTCCGTCCGCCGCGTCGACCCCGTGTCTGCCGTGTTGACTTCGCCCTAGCGCGACCTCCGTCCGCCGCGTCGACTTCGCCATAGCGCGAACTCCGTCCGCCGCGTCGACCCCGTGTCTGCCGTGTTGACTTCGCCATAGCGCGACCTCCGTCCGCCGCGTCGACCCCGTGTCTGCCGCGTTGACTTCGCCATAACGCGACCATACGTCTACCGTATGACCCCGTCCGCTACATCGAATGCATACGCCGTGCCTACTAAGGGACCTTTATCGTCCGAGTCGACAGAGAGGGTCGCATGCCACGCTGCATGGACTCACCACTAGGTGTCTCTTCCCCCTGGGAAAAATCTATTCGCCTTTGTCAACCTTTGAAAGAGCGACTCGCAATGGCCAAGTAGTGAGGACGAGGACTCGCAAACCGAACTCGGTTCGTCCACGAAAAACGCTAACCGAGAGACATCATTGGAGTCGCCTTGCTCGACTGGCCTTCCGGGCCAAGACAAATGGCAGTGCTACACAAACAGCACCATGTCCTCCTCAACCTTAGATAGCGCGACTCGCACGGCCAAATACGGACGAGGACTGCAAACCGAGCCTCGGATCGTCCGGAAGAACGCCAAGTCGAGAGCCATCTTTGAGTCGCCATGCGATCGCCCCGGCCAAGACGAGAGACTCGCTGAAAAACAGCGCAATCAACATCATCGCGGACTCGCAATCATCGCGGACTCGCCACACTCGGGGACTCTCCCCTCGCGGATTCGCAATCATCGCGGACTCGCCACACTCGGGGACTCTCCCCTCGCGGACTAGCAATCATCGTGGACTCGCCACACTCGGGGACTCTCCCCTCGCGGACTCGCAATCATCGTAGACTCGCCACACTCGGGGATTCTCCCCTCGCGGACTCGCCGCGCTTGGGGACTCGGCACTCGCCGGTCGCTCGACCTCGCTGCTCGCCGCGCTCGGGGCCCGTCGCCTTGCTCGTCGGTCGCTCGACCTCGCCGCTCGCCACGCTCGGGGACTCGGCGCTCGCCAGTCGCTCGACCTCGCCCGTTTGCCTTTCGGGCCCGTCGCCTTGCCGGTCGCTCGACCTTGCCACTCGCCGGGGACTCGGCGCTCGTCGGTCGCTCGACCTCGCCACTCGCCGCGCTCGGGGAACTCGGCGCTCGCCGGTCGCTCGACCTCGCCATTCGCCACGCTCGTCAACAACCACTACTATTTTCAAAATATGAGCCTCAAGTAGCCTCTACAAGCCAACTCGAGCCTCGGGGACTACTCCTAGGCATGATGTGTGTACGCGTGGTTCCACGACCGAGGTTCGCCCTCATCGACTCGCCACCGCGGACACTCTCCATCGCGTACTCAACACGCTCGGGGACTCGCCGCCACGGACACTCGCCCTCGCGTACTCAACACGCTCGGGGACTCGCCACCGCGGAATCGCCCTCGCGTACTCAATGCGCTCGGGGACTCGGCGCGCTCCAGACAGCGGCACTCGCCGGACGCCCTACCTTGCCACTCGGCACGCTCGGGGACTCGGCACTCGCCGGTCGCTCGACCTCGCCACTATCCACCCTCGCGGACTCGGCACTCTCCACGTTCGGGGAATCGCCGCAACTGGCGGCTTCTCCGAGACCCTGGGTCTTTCGCCAACTGGCCATTACCGACTGGCTCACGCCTCCCGCTCCCGCTTCACGGTTCTTTTCTTTATTCAGGAGCTCGTCTCCGATTCGCCACGACCCATCGTCAAGACTCTCCGCACCCTGCCTCAAGCCCGCGTCGAATCGACAACACGCTCGGGGACTACTGATGGGGGAATACCAATCGGGTATACCCACGAAGCGGATTCGCCAGCTGGACCGAGCCGACTGAAGCCAAGCCTGTAGGGTCGACTCGCCAGCACGGTGATCGGCGCATGCTAGACCAGCGATCGGCCGATCGAGGCCCAAGACGGCGACTCCAATACAAAGCCCATTAGTGCACTTGTAAACCCTAACTGGCTGCATATATAAAGCCACCAGGGGCACCCCCACGAGATAGGTTCTCTCACAATAGATTAGATCTAGTCTCTCCCACCGCCTACAACATCGGCAACCGACAAGGTGGAAGCCGAAACCTTTACAACAAGTTCGGGGCAGACATCCACAACTTAATTGGAGGCTCCCAAATACAAGAAAGCTGTCAAAACAATCAAAGACAAGCTTGTAAGAACCAAATATAGAACTAGGGTTTCCAAATAAAACACTAGAGTAATGGGGACCTCAAATGAATGAGGAGGAAATGAAGATTGACGAGGTTTAATCTCGTCAATGCCCATTGTTATGGACTTGGTTTTTGGAGAAGATGGTGATGCTGGAGATCGCGAAACGGTTAGAAAACAAGCAATACGGGACACGAGGTTTACCCAGGTTCAGGCCCCCGGAGGGAAAACCCTACTCCTACTTGTCTGCTCTTGATTACGGCGGAATCAAAGGTTACAGGGGTGCGCAAATGCAATCTGGTGTGGAGGTGTGTATGCGAAAGTATGAGTCGAGACCTCTAGGTCGTGCCCTCCTGGCCTTTATATAGACTTAGGCAGGTCCCGGGCATAGACCTAGTTGGTTACAAGTTCTAGGGTTTTACCCCTTTGAATTTCCTATCTACTCTAGTCTTGCTCTCCAAGGATCCGAAGGCGTCATTGTCGTGGGAATGACCACGGCAGATGCTGCAATCGGCAGCGAGTAGTAGAACATGGGGCAAGGGCGTCCAGCCATCTGTGGTGTTAGATGAGGGCGGAGACACAAGTTGTAGCATCCCAATTGACTAAATATTGTAATGCTACTTGGTCTAGTAATATAATGGCTACTTCCTATATATAATTGTTGCATCATAATTATATCATGCTCATGTCATCATGCCACCTTGCATTTGAGCATCATATAAAACCCTTTTGATTTGGTTCTTCTCTCATATGCATTGTAAATTGTATTTGCCTCTTGATATTGTATTTGGTTATTGATATATTGTTTAAATGCCCAAGTTGAGTTGGGGGCATATCTTTTATTGACTCCACCACCTTTCTTGTCATCACCCCATCATTCCACCATTCCACCATATATGAGCATTGCAACTTATTTGGTTTTACCTCTAGCTCATGTGGCTTGGGATGGATCCAATTCTATCTCCACATGCTCTCATCTTAGCATCATGTGGTTTTCACATTATTGATATGTGGAGAGCCACATGGTCACCTTTGCATGCTATGTTGTAGATTTGCCTTTACTAGCTTCCATGTGGGAATTATTCTATATGTGTACATGCATGAAGCTATAATTTAGCCATGTGATGATCTAGTGAAGAAACACACACTAGTATGGTCATATAGCTCCATATATGTGCATAGGTTCAATATTTTCCATATTGCATGGTAGTATTCAAATTGAGTGCATGCCTGATATAAATGACCATGTGTATTTCTAGTTGTTTTCACAATTAGCAAGGTGGCATTTAATGCTTATGCATGGCCCATGCAAGCTTGCACCATCCTCCTTCTATTAAGTTTCCTTTTAAATTTGTGAGATGCTTGGTGATTTAAATTCACTCAAGTTTGCTCAAATTTAATTGCAATCTCAATAGACCATCTATTGTCCCATCTATGTTCCTTTTGGTTTCCACTTGTTCTTGATATCCTTTTGTATATTATTCAAGAGTTTTTTTAAATCAATAAAACAAAAAAAAATAAACGAAAAGAAATAAAAGAAACCTAAACTATCCTTCCCATCTAATCTAAACCCTAGTCCCTCATCTAACCCTAGTTACACCCTCACCATCTACCATACCACCTCTCTCTAACCCTAACCCGAGCCACTCCCTCCTAACCTAGCTATCTACCCCTCCATCCAACCCTAGCTCCATGCCGAGCCCCTCCTTGCTGTCCCCACCTGGCCCTCTCTCTCCCTGGACCAACCCACGAGCTCCCCTCCTCCCTTGGTCCCTCTCTTCCCTCTCTACTACAGGACAAGAAGGAGGCAAGGGAGAGACCTAGCCCTACACCACCGAAGCCACCTCCTTCTCCCTTTGCATAAAGGTGACCCCATGTGCTCCTCCCTCCCCTCTACCTCAACCAGCTACCCCAGTACTCGGATCCCATGCAGGAGTGCCCAGACCCTCTCCATCCTCCCTTCTTCTTCCCCTCCCCACCATGATCATCTCCTCACCACCTAAACCCTAGCCTCGGCCCCTGCTCTCCGTGCCTGGTGACCTCGAGGAGGGACTAGGATTCCCGACGCTTGACGCTTCATCTTCTTCGCCTCAGGCGTGAAACCCACTGGACCTCGCCCGAGCAACGCCCGCCGTGTCCGTGAGCACCAGAGCACTCCGTCTGCATCATCGCTGATCCCCTGCTCCAAGCCGATCCGCCACCACCGAACTCTGGTGAGCCCTCTACTCACTAGACATGCCCCCTACCCTATCTTGCACCAGTAGCACCGCGCCGTCGGCGAAATGCCTCCGTCTTGCCAGCTTCTAGCAGAGCGATGCAGCTTCCTTCCCACCTCTGTTCTTCGTCGTGCCCCGCGCGCTGTAGACCTCCTCCGTGCTAGCTCTCTGAACGAAAGTTGTAGCCCGATGTCCCCTCTTAGTTTTTCGTTTCTGCGGCTCGGCGAGATTCGCCGCCGTTTGGTCGCCATCGTCGTCCAAACTCCGGCCGATCTTTTGTACTCTGCAGGTCGGCACGCAACAGCAGTCCGGCGACGCAGTAAGGCCCCTGGACTTTTTTCCGCCTCAACCCGCCGTCCGCGGAGCCCCACCAGTCAGCCACCCGATCCATCTTGCAGAAAGCCCCCCAGATCTTCACCGCCTCAACCCGCAGTACCCTGGATCTCCCACGTGTCGGCGTGGCCCTGCCTCGCCCTGCCGCCTTTGTCATCCTCCTTGGGTAGAAATCTAGCGAGTAACAAAATTCCAGAGAACCTTTTCTGAATCAAATTCAATTTGTTTATATTCTGTTTAAATATAAACTAATTCATAACTTTCAAATGTTTTGGAATTTGAATTCAAACTCTATATGAAATATGTTTTGTTTTTTGGATGTTAATTCAAATCTTTAGTCAAATATTTTCAGAACTAATTCAAACTAGTCAAACCTTTGACTTTGACTCCATTTGACTCAATTTGACTTTAACATAAATTTAAATTCATAATTCCAAATAATACAAATAATATATGTTTTCAAATCAGAAAAATGTGAGGAATTCAAATATGCCCTTCAAATTATATTTTGGACACTTTAATTTCAAGTTGATTAAAATTACACTAAAATGCCCTTTTTCCTTAATCAATTAATAACTTTTGTTTTATAACTCCAAATTTAACAAATGATATGTCTAAAATGATCAGCTCGACGAGATCTTTCTGTTTATGCATTCCATGTTCTGAATTGCAGCATGCATCATATAAATATAAAGATTACAGCAACTTATTTGTGTATAAAATATGATTTAAACCCCATAAAATGTTTATTTCTTGTAATCAACACCTCACCCATGCCATGCTACTTTATTGCCATGCAAATTGTGCATCATTCATCATGGCATGATTGTTTGCTTGTCGCATTTTATTCTTATGCTTGTGCACTTTATTTATGTTGGCCCTTGTTTGTTTGGTTCTTCTTCGAATAGACACTGAGTAGGGGATATATCAAGAAACCCAGGAGCACTACCCAGATCCTTCTCTCGCTTCAACTGAGCTGCCAGGCAAGCACTACCACATGCTTGCATACATATAGTACCTATTGCCTCTATCTTATTCTTGCATCATTGAGTCACGATTGCATTAAACTGAATCCCAAGTATTGCATAGCCTTTACTTTTAAACCCCACCAAAGCTTGTTCCTCCATCCCATGAGCCATTACTACAGGAGTTGTTTGAGCCATGCGAGTCGTAGAACAGCATGTGTAGGGTATGTGAGTGTCTGATGGATAACGAGGTACCTAAACAACTTAACCTGAGTAGAATGGGATAACTAATGAAAGTGGCACCGGTGAGCAATATCTGCTATTTGGTTTTTCATGCTCACTTGTTTCCCATAGGACCCCGAGTACTTGATTCCTGTTCCTTGAATATTCGCGCTATCCACATCCGGGAGGCTTATGGGACCCCCCTGAGCCAGAGCTTGATTCATTCTTATTTCTTGGGGCCACAAACTAGTTTGAGGTTTTATTTACTATCCTGTACTTATGCAATGCTTTACTGCTTTATTTAAATTGTGCGAGGTATCGACCTGCATCATTAGGATCGGATACGATTTGTGGTATCGACAAGCCCAGTCACACATTCGGGTTCGCGATGCGTTACATCCGTCCACCCAAACCTTGAGTCCGTCTCGAGTCGGCTAACTTCGCTATGGTAGCTTAATGGGGTGGCCCCCTGAAATATTTCTGAATCATGTGATTGCTTTGTCTTGAATGCCTCGTTGGGTTTTGATTTGGTTTTTCCGAGGTTGATCGAGTGTGTGTTGCTATTTGTGCACCCCTGCAGGGTAAAACTTTCTGAAAGCCGTGTCCGCGGTTATGGACGACTTGGAGCACAGTTTCTCGATCATAGACAAGTATAACTAAAGTACCGCTTTTAATTTGACTAAGTAACTGACTAGTAAATAGTGCAACACTCATGGAATGGATAATAAAACTGCCAACGGATGGGGGTTGTTCGTCCGCTTCCTCGTTGGTAAGCGAGGAGGAGGATGGATCTGTTGATATTACTGTTATAACTGTTGTTATTAATTCACGGACATCCGTCTATCTTTGGTTAGGCGGATGGTTAGCGAGTATCTATAGAATTGTTAGGGTTTATCTTTTGCTGCAATTGCGTCACCCCAGGTTGTGTCCCCTTTAGAGGCATAAAGACTTGCTGAGTACCCCTAGGGTCTCACACGATAAATTATTTGATTCAGATGAACAGGTACACTCACGAGATGGATACTGGGTGGAGGAGACGGACGATGAGGGCAACAATCATTCGGTGTAGAGATTCCGGGAACGGGGATCCGTGAGATCTGTGGGCGGGATGTGTTTATTTTATGGGGCATCTTATGCCAATTTGCTTCTTATCCGTACTCGGATCTTGTTGCCGCTTCCTCCTGATACTCTGATGTTTAATGCATGAGGAGATATCCTAACTATTATATCTATCTAGGACATTTGGATCTTGCCGTATGGCGTTGAAATATTTCTATTTCTTTTAGATGGAAGGGCTCTGATGTACTGTTGTATGGTGGCTTGCATACATACTCATTTGTGTATGTAGTTGATCCCTTCGCCTGCCGATTACGCCGCCCTTCTTGTCCCGATGTTTGGAAATGGTTGGGACGACCGAAAGGTCTACCTGTGAGTGGCATTTGGGCCCCACCGTACTATCTCAACCATTTCCGCTCATCCAGGCTTGTAACTAGGAGCGTAATTCACTGAGGTAGTTACACAAGTATTTACCCAGGTTCGGCCCCCCGGAGGGTAAAGACCTACTCCTGCTAGATTGTATTATGGTGTAAGTACAATGGGAGAGCTCGACGGCTAGGCAGCGAGTCGCTTGGGTGGATGATGGAACGTATCCTCTACACGCCCTCTAGGGAGGTTTATATAGACTCACCCCCCTAGGGTTTACAGATCTCAACCGAATCAGTTAAGGTTTCAGCAATCGTTTAACCTAATCCGACTGGGCCTATCTACGCTTCCTGGCCTTCAGCTTCCAGTCGCTTGAGTCCATGCCAGGTCGTGATCCAGTCGCCGTTACTGCAGGCCCACTCGCAGGTGCACAGGCGGTCGGAATCGCCCCTGGGTATACCGTAAGCATATCCCCATCAAGAGTCCCCGAGGCCGTCGTTGATTGGTCGCAGTGGTCGGAAGTCGTGTATATGGCTCCAATGCGACGCCCGATCGAATCGGCGGCGGACTCTGAATAAAGGAAAACGTTATTCTAGTCGCACTAACAATGACCGATTTAGTCGCAGCTCGTGACGGGTCGGCGAATATTCGATCCTTGTAGTGATCAGGTCGGCGGATAATCAAGTCGCGCGGAGCGACGAGTCGAGTGGATGAAGTTGGACCGTCAAGTGGGGTCAAACTAGCCCTTGGTGTAATCCAACGGTAACTTTCGGCGTAATCACCGCGCAGTAATGGCTCCCGAAATTGGCGGGTAACAACCGCTATATAAGGGGAATGACGGGCGAGCGGGGAAACACTCCTTCATCTTTCCTCCGACCTCGCCCATCTTCGTTTCCACTCAGCATCGCGATGGAACCAATCCAGAGAGCCCCGACCTCCACAAACCAATGGCCCCCTCCACCGAACCATGGGGCCGATCCAAATGCACCAGGGCGCTATTGGCGTCGTTCGAGGAGGCTGGGATCCTGCGCGCCGGCAGGTGGCGCATCCCCGCGGCCGGAGAGGTGACTCCGGACCCGCGCGAGGGAGAATTCGTTTGCTTCCCCAGCCATATGGAGCGGGGGATAGGGTTTCCCACTTCTCTTTTCTTCCAGCGCTTCTGCGCCTTCTACGGGATCCAGCCGTCGGACCTGGGCCCGCATAGCATCGAGCAGCTCGCCATTTTCGTGGCGTTCTACGAGTGCTATCTGGGCTGCAGGCCCTACTTCCCCCTATGGCAAGATCTATTCCATGGGAGGATTAGTCGCGAAGAATCAGGCGACCCGATGCTGGCTACGGGTGGCCTGACGTTTCAGCTGAAGTCGAAGGCGTCGTTCTTCGACCTGATGCTGCCGGCCAAGGCGGTAAACGAGTGGAAGAAATCCTTGTTCTACGTCACCAAGGCGACTCCATATGGCAAGGTGGCGCTTCCAAGGAACTCCGCCAACCGACCCGAACCGGGTCGGCTATAGGTCGGCAAGCTCCCGCTGGACTAGCGGATGGTTGTCGACGAAATGTTGCAAACCATCCGTGGCCTAAAGAAGAAGGGCCTCCAAACCATTATTCTTTACAACTGCTGGCTCGGGAGGCGGCTCGTGCCTTTGGCCCACCGCGACCATTATATGTACGAGTACACGGGTAGGGACGACCCGACAAAATCCTGCCTCGTCGAGTGGATGCTCGAGGACTACATCCTATCTCAGAAGAAGATCACCCAGGCGGCGTACCTGGACGCGAAGGCCGGGGTCGCCCCCTACACCGCGAGGCATCCAGCTCCGACGGTAAGTTGCCTCTGTCATCACCATTCGCAGTCGCAGATGATGCAGTCGCGGTTATGCTGACGCTGTTTCATTTTTATTGTAGTTGTTCCAAGTGGTGGAAGGATGGCTCCCACCCGCAGACGACGAAAACTCGAGCTCGTCCGTTCAGGACGGGAGCGAGTCGCCACCCGCCAAAGGCAACATTGGGAGCGACGCGGGTGATGACGACGATGATGACGACGAGCCCGTGGAGGACGCCGCCCCGATGGTTCGCAAAACTCGCAGGCAACATCAGCGCGAGCTCGAGGCGAGTAGAAGCCTCGAACGTCATGATGACGATGATGATGAGCTCCCCGAGCACACCTAGCGTCGTGAGGCTACGCCATCGAAGAAGAAGAAGAAGAAGGAAGTGAAGGCTCCGCCAAGGAGAAAGACGAAGCCGGCGAAGTAGGCGTCTCCGTCTCGCTCGGCGACTAGTTCCGACGCCACCAGCTCGGCCAAGGGTGAAGCGACGCATACGACAGCAGCACCGGATGTTTCCGCCCTCCTGGATGAGGTACCTCTGGCCTCGCTTCCACCCCCATTCGCCCCGGTCTCTGGGTTGGGGGCTACTCCAGCCGCAGCAGCTTCGCCTCCCAGGAGAGCTCCTGCCGACGTCATCACGGAGGCTCCTGTCGCGGCCTCGTCTTCGAAGAGGCCCTCCGTGTCTTGGGCACATGATGTGTTCTATATGGGCCTCAGTCGGAAACTCGGCCCCGAGCTGGAGAATCTAGCCAGCATCCGCATGGTACTGCAGTTCATACCAGTCGCCAAGTAAGTCTTGTTCGTTTGCTTGCCTTCCGTTGTAACCGGACAATTTTGCTCATATCGTTGGTTCGCAGGACTAGAGTTAAAAAGATCGGCCACCCTTCCGTGGCCAAGGTTCTGCCAATCGTCGCCGAGGAGGACCCCTCGCGGAAGAGGAAAGCTGATGAAGTCGCTGCTCCCGCAGACAGTGCTAAGAGGGCGAAGGACGACGACATCGTCACAGTTTCTAACGACATGACAGTTGCTCCGATCGATCCTCCGACTGCGGCGAAGGTAGCTTCGAAGAACAAGGAGGCTGTTTCCTCGCCCGGGGTGACCGAGCCGACTCCTGGTGGCGCTGGGGCATCCGCTGCTACCTTCCCCCGTTTCATGGCCAAAGCAGCCACAGCGAGTGGCGCAATGCCAACGAGCCAGACGCCTGGGGTCATCGAGACGGAGGTCGAGTAGCGTCGCGAACACACTCCAGCTCTGCTTGCATCTGTGGATGCGTTACAACTCCACGGCATGCTGGGCGCAGCCATCCAGGTATGTCCAGTCCCCAAGGATCGGGCCACTGAATTTCGGTGGTCGGATTCTTTTAGTGTTTTTGTAGCCTCCAGTCCCCGAGTGCCTAGTCGCTGAATTTCAGCGGGTGGGCACTTAGGATTTTATTGTTGTTGATAGTTTGATTTGTTTGCAGGGCTTGCAGCATGAATCGGCCGATCGGCTTGCTGCGAAGTGTCGCGTGGAGAAGGAACTTGTTGCCGTCCAAGAAACGAACAAGGGACTCCAAGCAATCGCTGCCAAGGAAGAGGAGGTCCGCCAGGGCCTTGTCCTGGCGGGTGAGATGACGGCGGCTCAATCTGCTTTGAGCACAGCTGAGAAGCGGATCGCTGATCTGGAGCGCGAGCTCAAGGAAGGGAGGGCGGAGGCGAGATCTGTGGATGGGCGAGAAAAAGCTGCTGTTACGGCTGCCGCTGAAGAGCGAAAGGTCTCTGACGCCCTCGTTGTTGGGCTGCAGAACGACTTCTCCTCGCTTCAAAGCTTCATCACGGGTCTCTGCCGTCCTTTAATTGGTAAACTTTCTGCCTCTGCCTGTAGTAGCTGCATTATGAAATTGTTGTTGTACTCACTGCCGACCTCTGTCCACAGGTCGGATTATCGAAAGCTCGGAGGAGGCGCAGTCATACGATGCGCGGCAGTGTGTGACCACTGTGGTCGACTTGGCCACGATGTTCGTGGCTTGCATTCGAGCATATCTTCAGGAGATATCACCCATAGAAGTGATTCCCAGCGACCTCGTCGAAGTATGGCGGTATCTGGAGAAGGCACCGTCAGTCGTTGAGTTCATGACACGGTCCGCGTTTCGGCGCGGGGTGGCGACGGCTCTTAGCCTTGGGCTTTCCCACTTCCCGGAGGACTTCGATCTTGATAACGTGACGAGTGGCTACCCCTCGTTGACGGGCTCGGTGGAGATCGCCGAGGTGCTGAAGCTGACGGACCGGGCCGCGGTGTACTCCGATCGCGTCTTGGCGATGGGCGACCTCCTCCCCTATCAGGAGATGACTGTCGCGCCCAACGATCCTAAGCCGCCGCATCGGGACTTCAAGGTCAAGCATCCATTCCGTGCGGTGATGGCGGGTGAGTTGACGACGTACCCGTCGAACCCGTACGCGCCCTTCATTCGTAACCGCAGGGGTGGCGGCGAGTCGCCATCTAAACCTGTGGAATAGAAACATTGTGCCCTGGGGCATTAGTAGCGATTGGCCATTGGACTCAACTTGTATTTTGGGACGAGTTTGTTCTGCTGTAATGAAACCTCGTGTTATTTTGTGAATTGTTTCGTTATTTTGATTGCTGATTGGACGAGTCCCCGAGCGCGTCCGCCCTTTTTATGGGGTTTACCACGTTTGTTATGTGTTTGTGGTTTTGAATGTTTGTTGTTGAGGTCGACTCGCCCGAGCTCGGATAGCCAGTCGTAGGGCGACTCCTGTGAGTGCTCTTTACTTGACCGTTTTCCCTTGCGCAAGCAAGGTCGGGTGGCCGAGTCCCCGAGCGTGGTACTTGGTGGTTCTAGTCGCAGCTCCAGGGTGGGTGAGGACTGATCACGTTAGAGTAAGCGCGTCACTCCTGCCTGACCCGTAGCGTCAGTCGCATGGCAAGTCCTGGGCATGCTCTCATAGTTGGCGATTTTCCCTAGTCGCTCGTGCTCGACTGGTCGTCAGTCCCCGAGCGTGGAACTTGGCCGTTCGAGTCGCTGTGCCAAGCATGCGGAGGGCCTTGGTCGCTGTGCAGAACGAGTGCAGTTGTCTTGGCTCGTTCAGCCAGTCGAGCTAGGCGACTCCAATGGTGCTCCGGGTTGGCGTTTTTCGTGGACGTTACGAGTCCTGGGGTAATCCAGTGCCCTCGGTACGCACTACTTGGCCGTGCCGGTCGCTGTACCAGAGGTTGACTTCTGCGGTTAGCTTGACGCTGTTATTACGAGTGCGAGTGGCACAAGGCATGGAGAGTAGACGCAATTTGCGGTAACCAATCTATTTTATTTCATAGCAGGTGGAGAGTACATGTATGGAATTCTAGGAGTAGAATTTCCTTAGCAAGTTTACATTCCACGGTCGCTTGACGTCGAGTTTCCCGTCTCCTTGGACGTCGATGAGGTAGTAGGCGTCGTTGCCGAGGACTCGCCCGATGGCGAATGGTCCCTCCCAAGGGGGGATAGCTTGTGCATGCCCTTCTTGTCATGGATGAGGCGTAGCACCAGATTTCCTTCCTGGAACGTACGAGTCCTTACTCGCCGGCTATGGTAGCGGCGGAGCCCTTGTTGGTAGATGGCGGTGCGGGAGCGGGCTAGGTCGTGTGCCTCGTCGAGTTGGTCAACTCCATCCTGGCGTGCGAGTTAGTTTGCGGCCTCCGTGTAGTGGATAACCCTGGGCGAGTCGTGCTCTAGGTCGGTGGGCATGACTGCCTCGGCACCATACACCATGGAGAAGGGGGTGAACCCTGTCGACCTGTTGACGGAGGTGCGGATGCCCCAGATGATGGAGGATAGCTCCTCGACCCAGCACCCGGCGGTGCGCTCGAGTGGTACTTGGAGCCGTGGCTTCAGGCCATGTAGGATGTTTTGGTTGGCCCGTTCCGCCTGGCTGTTGGACTCCGGGTGAGCGATTGAGGCGAGGTCGAGTCGGATGTGATGTTCTTCGCAGAACTCGGCCATGGATCCTTTGGCGAAGTTGGTGCCGTTGTCCGTGATGATGTTGTTTGGGAACCCGTAGCGATAGATGAGCTCGCGTAGGAACTTGGTGGAGGTCTTCCCGTTCCATTTCTAGACTGGCTTGGCCTCCACCCATTTTGTGAATTTGTCGATTGTGACCAGGAGGTGGGTGAAGCCGAAGGGGGCCTTTTTGAAAGGGCCTACCATGTCCATACCCCACACGGCGAATGGCCAGGTGATGGGGATTGTCTTGAGCACCGAGCTCGGTACGTAGGTCTGGTTGGCGTACTTCTGGCACCCGGCGCACCGCTGGACAATGTCGACAGCGTTTGCGTGTGCGGTAGGCCAGTAGAAACCGTGTCGCATAGCCTTTACGACCAGATAGCGGGCGCTGGTGTGGTGGCCGCAGTCGCCGGAGTGGATGTCTTGGAGGATTTTTCGTTGGACGCAGCGTTGGAACACGCCGGTCACGCTGCGCTTGTGGATCTCGCCGTCGATGATGACGAAGGATTTGCAGTGGCGTGCTATCATCCGGGCGTTTGTTTCTTCTGCTGGCAAGGTGCCTCCCTCCAGGTAGGCGATGTACGGCGTAGTCCAGTCCTCTGGCTCGGCGATGAGTGCGACCAGGGCTGCCTCTGGTTGCAGCGGGACTCCGATGTTGATCTCCCTTGGGGGAGAGATGGAGGGCTTGGTGATGGTGTCGAGGAAGCCGCCGGCGGGTGGTGCGAGTCAAGCCGAGCCGATACGAGAGAGTGGTCGGCCTCCTCGTTCTTCCGCCTGTCGATCCACTCGACGGAATAGCCTGCGAAGTGTCCGCCCAGCTTGTCCAATGCTTGGCGGTATGCCGCCATGGTGGGGGAGACGGCGTCGCAGGTGCCAGCGACTTGCCCAGCGACGAGGTCGGAGTCTCCGTAGCAGCGTAGGCGGTTGACATTCATCTCCTTGGCGGCTCGCATGTCGTGGAGTAGTGCCTCGTACTCGGCCATGTTGTTGGTGCAGGGGGTGAAGTCGAGGCAACGGACGTAATGTAGCTTGTCGCCGTTCGGAGAGGTTAGCACGATCCCTACTCCTGCGCCGTCCGCATTCTTTGAGCCGTCAAAGTGTAAACTCCAGTAGTGGAGGTATGGCAGCTTTTCTGGCTGCTGGGCCTCCTCCGAGTCGGCGATGAAGTATGCGAGAGCCTGCGACTTGATCGCTTTGCGCGGCTCGTACTTGATGTTGTGGACGCTGATCTCGACGGCCCACTTGGCGACTCGCCCGGTCGCCTCACGGTTGCGGATGATGTCCTGCAACGGTGTTGAGGAGACGACCGTTATCGGGTGCTCCTGGAAGTAATGTGGCAGTCGGCGCTGTGCTCTGAAGACGACATATACCAGTTTCTGGTATTGCGGGTAGCGTTGGCGCGAATCTGTGAGTACCTCGCTAATATAGTACACTGGTCGCTGCACTGGGCGCTCCTTTCCTTCCTCTGGTCGCTCGACAACCATGACGGCGCTAACGACGTGCTCGGAAGCCGCGACGTAGACCAGCATGGGTTCCGTGTCGACGGGGGCGGCGAGCAGCGGTGCTGCAAGTAACACCTTCTTGAGGTCGCAGAGCGCATCGTCCGCCTCCTTGTCCCAGTGGAAGGTGGGGTTCTTGCGCATCAGGCGGTATAGGGGCATCGCCTTTTCTCCCAATCGGGGGATGAAGCGACTGAGATCCGCTACTCGCCCTGCCAGATTCTAGACGTCGCTCAGGCACTCGGGTTTGCCGAGTCGAGCGATCGTGTCGATCTTGGTGGGATTCTCTTCGATCCCGCGCTTGGAGACAACGTATCCCAATAGCTGCTCTGCTGGTACACCGAAGGTGTATTTGCCTGGGTTTATCTTTATCTTGTATTTCCGCAGGTTGGCGAATGTTTCCGCTAGGTCGGCGAGTAGGTCGCCCTGGCGAGCGGACTTCACTACCACGCCGTCTATGTAGATGTGGATGTTGCGGCCAATTTGGCTCGCAAGTCACTCCTGCATACACCGCTGGTAGGTCGCCCCGGCGTTCTTGAGGCCGAAGGTCACGGCGGTGTTGCAGAAGGCTCCGAATGGCGTGATGAACGCCGTCTTCTCTTCGTCCTCAACGTCCATTTTGATCTGCTTGTACCCGGAGTAGGCGTCGAGGAAGCATAGCGACTCCGAGCCCGCGGTGGAATCGATTATTTGGTCGATCCGCGGGAGGACGAATTCCGTCGGCGAAAGGTGCATCGCTTAAGTTTGTGTAATCGATACACATCCTCCAGGTCCCATTTTTCTTCTCGACCAGGACTGGGTTTGCCAGCCACTTGGAGTATTTGATTGGCTAGATGAAGCCTGCAGCGAGTAGACGCTGCACCTCCTCAGCGATTGCTCGGCGGGGCTCTTCATTGAAGGGCCGCAGCGACTGCTCGACAGGTCGCACTTTTGGGTCGGTGTTGAGTTTGTTCTCAGCGAGTTCCCTAGGGACACTAGGCATGTCAGAGGGCTTCCATGCGAAGATGTCCCTGTTCTCACGGAGGAACTCGATGAGCGCGCCTTCCTATGCTGGGCTCATGCCCGTCCCGATCGTCACCGTCTGGCTGGAGTCGCTCGGGACTAGCTCGACGGTGTGGGTATGCGTCGTTGCCTCGAAGGCTGAGGTGTTGCCGCCCTCCGAGTTGGGCTTCTTGAGTATAGTGGGGTCGTCATTGTTGACCCCGCTCGCGTATTTGGCGAGCTCTCCAGCATGGTTGGCCTCGGCCACGATGACGGCGTCAGCGAGTTCGGCTCCTTTGGCCTTGCATTCGGCGGCCATGTCGGGGTCGCCGTGGATGGTGATGACGCCACGTGGTCCGGGGAGCTTCATTGCATTGTACGCGTAGTGGGGCGCCGCCATGAACTTGGCGAACGCCTAGTGTCCCAGGACGTAGTGGTAGGGGTTATCGAAGGGCACCAGCTCGAAGACGATCCGCTCGGTGCGGAAGTTTGCCGGTGTGCCGAAGGTGACTGGCAGCGTCACCTTGTCGATCGGGTACGCCTTCCGACCGGGGACGATGTCATGGAACATGGTGTAGGTCGTCTCGACCATCGACTGCGGGAGCCGCAGTCGCCTGAAGGTTTTGAGGTACAGGATGTTGATGGAGCTTCCGCCGTCCATCAATGTCTTGGGGAGCCAGTAGTCTCCCACCTTGGGCTTGACCACCAGGGCGACTCGTCCTGGGTACTCGATGCGTGGCGAGTGGTCCTGGAGGCTCCAACTGATTGGTTGCTCCGACCAGTTGAGGAACTGGGGGACGTCCACCTGGGCCACCGCGTTGATGGCGACAGCGTGGGTGATGAACTTATTCTCGCGCTTCGTGTTGAAGCCTGTGAAGGTGTGGAGCGAGCCAGCCACGCTGCCGAATTTTCTGCTGTTTGGCGGGTTGTTGTCGGTGTCTTCCCGCGCTCGCCGTGCCTTCTCGATCTCCTTTAGAGAGTGGCAGTCGGCGGTCATGTGCGTGGCAGGCTCTCCTTCCCTGCTGTGAAATGCACAAGGTTGGTTAAGGAGGTCCGCGGAGTCGAACCTTGGTTTCGCCTTGTAGTTGACGCCGTCGCGGCGTAGCCCCCTGTCGCGGCGGAAGCTCCTGGGCTCGCGCTGCGCGTGCCCAACGTTGGCGACGAAGTCGACTCGCCCGTCACTACGGCGCTTGCGGGTGAGGCGAGTGCTGCTGTAGCGTAGATCGGATCGTCTTCCGTTGGCATTGCCGCTCATGCGGCGTTGTCCACCCGACTCGTTGTCGGTTTCTTGGTTTGGTGTCACATCCCAAGATTTTCCAAATCTTGTAATGTGAAAATAAATAAACAAAATAAAATTTTTGTTGAAAATCAGGGTGAAAAGAAACTTTTGTTTATAAATGGAAACTAAAAATCCCATCTTGAACAAACTTTAATTAAAGTTTGAATTCAACAAAATCCAAATCAAGGGAAATGCATTCCTTAATGAATGTATCTGGAAATTTAAACACTTGGAAAACAAATCCAAATCCTAAATGATCTAATGGAATAAAATCATTTCCAAGTTATCTCCAAGCTTATGGATTTGATCCATATAAAAAGTTGTCAACAAACATTTACAAATGATCAAGAAAGACAAATAGAAATATTAAAAGACCATAAAAATTGGTTTCACATAATTTGGAACCATAGATAAAATCTTATGAATATAATAAGATAAGGAATTGTATTCCCAAAACTAATAAAGCAACCACCTAGAAATCCATACCAATTGGTGAGCAAATAATCTTAAAAGGATTTAAAAGGATAAACAAATAATAAACAAGATTTTAAAAATTAGGATCACCAAGTTTGGATCTCTAAATAAAAAGATAAGGATTTTATAAGATGAAGAAAGAAATATTAATTAAAGAATATTCAAAAGACCTAACTAAATATTGGCCTAATCTATTAAGCAAATGGGATGAATATAATACAAATCTAAATAAAATAAAAGGTTAAAGACTTTCCAAAATAAAATAAAATGGCATTAAACCATTCTATCCCTATTTTGAGAAAGGCAAATCTCTAATAAGAATGAGTATTTAAATCATGAGAAAATGATATTTGGGATTTACCCAAGTGGAACAAAAGTTGTTTAATCAACTTAAGTAAAATAAATCTTCCAAATAAACTTTAGGGAATTAAAACTATATTTAATCCCATTGGAATTAAAATAAATACCCAATCTTAGATGATTAATGAATCATATTAAATATCCTCCAAATAATTCAAGATGAATTATTTTGACACCCAAACAATCAAATAAAAACCTGCTGAAAGGATTTGGAAAGTTAAAGATTTTGAATGGAGATTTCAAATATTATTAAATCCTATCTAATTAAAAACCAAAGCCTATTTGGAATAATTAAAAGACCTTAAAAATAATAAATAAATTATTCTAAAAATGATTCCAGAATGTTTTACTAATCAATATACAAACCTACACAAAATTTGGCAAAGTTTTGAATTCAAATGAGTGTTTGAATTGCTTATTCAAAATCAAAACAGAATTAAAGAAACAGAAAAAGAAAAACAGAAACAGTACAAAAAAATTGGAAGCGACGACCCAACCTAGCAAGCCCAGCCCACTGGCCCAGTTAGCCCAGTTCCTCTCCTCCCCGTAGAAAACGATTCGAACCAACGAACTCACCTGCAGTGTCGCTGACAAAAGGACCCCACCACACCCTTCTCTCTCTCGCTGCCAGACGACCCCACGCCCATGTCACCTTCTTCCTCCCCGCGGAGACCACGCCCCTCTTTCCTCCTCGCCGTCGCAGGCGATTAACGCTCGACTTAATTCGCGTTAATGGCACAGTTAAACCTATCCCTGACGACGCCCTCTTAACCGCCCACGTCTCCTTTCCATTTCCCCTCTGTCGCATCACCCTAGCGTGCCCCCAGGCCGCCCAATTCTTCTCTGCATCTTCCTCTGTCCGACGATGCTCCGGCGATAATTCCGGCAACCCCTCACCGCCCTTTGCCCCTAGATCTCTCTCACCTGCTTCCCCAAACCCAGGCGCATCTCCCCGTGACTCCAACTCGTCCCCGAGCGCCCAGAACATTGGCAACAACGACGAACAGTAGCGCCACCGCCTGCCATTTCCTCCGGCGAGATTTCCTGGTAAGCTCGGACCGCCCCGGTGCTATTCATTCATGCTCGCATATTCCCTGGTACCGTGCGCGTCTAACACACCCTTTACCTTGCTTTGGCACGCCTTGTAGCCCCGCCCCCGTCGACGTCTGACCGCACCCGAGGCACAGCTCAACTCCGGTGAGTGATTAAGGACAATCTCGTGCGCCCCTTCGCCAGCCAGTACCACCTTGAGCTTCCCCAAGCTTCGGCGAACACGGTGAGAATCTTCCCTTCCTCCCTCGCTTCCTGCATCGCCAGCTTCGCCGCCGTCTGACCGCGCGCCACCAGTCGCCGCCGCCAGTGCCGCTGAGGAATGATCAAATCAGTTTGGACCGTAGGATTTGGATCTGACGATTAGGATAGAACGTGAGCGAAAGGGTACGCGCGCTTCTGAGCCGTGTGATTCCACTTAAATCCAACGGCTGCCATCGCTCGATCCAACCGAAGAGGTATGGGCGAATAGAAATAGGACACGTGTCTCTGTTGATTTGTTTTAAAACATATTTTATCTATTAGATACAAGATTTTGTAAATTGCATAAATTTTAATCTACACGTCCAAATTTTGCAAACTTTATATCAATGGATTCAGAAAAACAAGCCCTATCCAACCATGCACTTTTTTTAGTAAAAAGGTTCTGTTAAAATGTTTGTTTTTACATAAACTTGTGTATGCATGATTAGGATATAAAATTTATTCCAAAATATTTTTGGGGATAAACTCTTTGGCAAATGGTGTGTTTTGAACCTACTGACCAAAGGAAACAAATTGTGGTTTCAAAAATGTATTTGGTGAAGCAAAAGAACAAATATTTGTTTTAAACCATTTCTAGTCAAATAAAAATATGGTTTAATTATTAAAAATGGTTTTTGAGGAAAACCTTTGGAAAATGTTTTGGAAATAAAACTCTCTGACCCTAAACACAAGATTATATGGTTTGAAAACATATTTTGAGAAACCTATAGAATTTTTCCTTATTAAAAGCATTTCTACACCACATAAAATAATGAGTTGATCTAAAAATGGTTTATGAAGTAAAATCTTATACAAATGATTTTGCCACTCTATAAAATTACCATTAGGTGTTTTCAAATTTTTATGAACCATTAGAAACCACTTTTTCAAATAAAACAATCTTTAGCATGCTTGCATGCATTGTTTTGTTATTATTATTTTATGTGATGAATTGCTTGAATGGTAGATTGAAATGTTGTTTGCTTGATTGAATTGTAGTGACTTGAAGTGTGTGAACATTGCAAAGATCAAGAAGTGAACTTATACTCTCTACCAAAAAGGCAAGTGATGCTTCATACTTTTGTCCCATTATTTTCACTATGCATTAGTGATATTTCTAAGTAAGACTTGCATGGAATTTTTGCTATGTATAAACCATGCTATGGGAAATCCTAGTAGATGCAACCTTAGTAGAATTTTCCTAAGTTAAGATTCCTACTACTATCATGCTTAGCTTAGCTAATAGAAAACAAGGGTGGAATATATATTCATACTATGGAAAAATTTCTAAGTCTGAGGACTTGTGTTTTGTTTAATAAAACAACTAAGTGAATGAATCACCTGGGTGGAATGGAAGGAATGGTTTGTGTTGAGTGGTTCACAAGGCCCATTTCTATGGTTTACCTTGTGTATCTCACTTGTGGATGGCCACCCAGGAACAAAGAGATTTGAGATGTCAAATGTTGAGAAGCTTCAAGTGCATCCACTTGGCATTATGGGCTCTGCCTGGATCATATAGGTTGCATGAACTTAGCCAAATGAACAGTTGGTGGTAGGGGAATGATAGGTTGGAACGCGTCCATTCTGGTCTAAGGGAAGGCTTCTGAAAGATCTTGTCTTGGTGAAACCAAGTATTGTGGGGAAAGTGCACCACCTCTGCAGAGTGTAAAATCTAAGTACTTAGCCATGTCCCTGGCAAAGGACAATTTGAGCATCAAGACATGGGAGCTATCAAGAATCTCATCATCCAAATTTCTAAGTTAAAAACTTGTGGTTGAACAAGGGTTTAAGGTTCACCAATTTCTATTGGTGGTTCCTTGGGTTATTTTTGTGAAGCAAAAACTTAGTGTTTTCAAATGATAAGGAAAAACTATTTTGAGCAAAGCAAGCCTAAGCTTCACTTAGCCAAATTCATATAGATGATAGACTCCACTATACTACCATAGTATCACTTGCCAATACAATTCAAATGTATTGACCCTTGTGTCTGTAACTTGTTATGTTGCAGGTTTGATTGTTATTAGTGAAGTTTAATGATTAGGATTACAAGTCTCTAACCAACATGTCTGCCTGTGGAACTTTGAAGATCAAAGACCCCATGCTATTGTTATATTCTGCTGCACTGTAATGAGATAGCGAAATGAGCTATGTAAGATGTAATAAATTATTTTATTCCTGGTTATAAAGTTGTATTATGACCTTTGTTTCTTGATATTACATCTTAACTATGGATGCTAGCTATTGATCCAGGGACTAGCATTGTAAACACAGGGATCTCTACCTTATTAAAGGTTGGGAACCTAACAGATGGTATCAGAGAATTGTGTTGCCTGTAGGATTTGTAACCCTAGGATTGGACAAAACCACTTAGAAAAAAAATATAGGAGTTGTATTTGTTCCAAAACTTATTTACAAACAATCTTGTAAACTCTTTCCTCAACCATTTTGGTTTGATTCTACATCTCTTCTATTTCAAACATGATGGACAAAGCCTACCCCATGGCCAAAGACTTCCCCATGTGCAAAGGACTTTATCAACTCTAGTGACTTCAACATCTTCAATCTTGGATATCACTAAGGACTAAATGTGAGACAAGAAATGTTACTCAAGACTTGAAGACTAAGGAAACACAACTTAGAAGGAACCATCATCACTTTGAAGTTTGAGACCAAGATGCAAGAAATTATCTAAGGATACAAAGATCTTGTTCATGAAAAATCAACTAAGAAGGATGGAAAGATTTCAAGTGAGCCATATAGACGGACCACCATATTTAGTTTAAGTCAAACCCACAAACTTATGTGGTGTAACAAAAAAATATTTTTGGCTGCCTAAGAATATGCTTGAAACCTGTTGTTTGAGTGAAATGTTTGTTTGTGATTTCTTGCACATTGCTTGTGTGAATTGTGATGTGTGTGATTAGAATTATTCACTTAGAAATCTTTTGCCCATTCTAATCCAAATCCAACCCAAACAGATGACTTCTCCAAAAGACTCCAACATCAAGGATGGTGACAACAACAACCAAGAGAACAACATGAGAGACCAACTGCTTGCAAGACAAACCCAGTTGAACCAAGTGACAACTCAGTTTTTAGCCAACAACAATGAGTTAGACCCAACCATGCAAAAAGTTTTGGAATATCAATCCCAATTGTTGCAAGGGATGGCTACTCAAATGATCTACATGGGAGACAACTCTTCCCAAGGAGTTTGTGACAACAAGGATGACAAAGATGTTATTCTAGAAGGAACCCAAGCTTGCAATATTTGTGGAGACAAGGATCACACTTCCAAGGAACATGAAGATCAATGCACCAATTGTGAAGAGAAATATCCAATTGACCAATGCCCCACATCTCAAGCTACTTGTTACCTATGTGAAGGAAACAATCATGTCCCTATCCAATGCCCCATCTATTCCATAGTTGAAAAAAGGAAACAAGGTGGAGTGCAACAACTAATTGCAGACTACCATGAGAGAGCCAAGTCTACCACGAAGGATGAAGACAAAAGAAAATCTCAGCTTGTACCTCCCAACAACATGACCCAATTTAAAGGACCAAAGAGGAGACATATGTATTATCCAAGGAGTAATAGAAAGTCAAGGAGACCAGTAGACATTCCTACCTTTGAGATAACATATGAAGAACATGAATTAGAAGCACTCCTAGCTTTGGAGAAACCCAAGAAAAAGAAGGACAAAAGCCATGTGCAATGTGGTCATTGCAAAGAAATGGGACACTATGCCAGTGAATGTCCAGAGAAGCAGAAGTATAAGGAGATTAGCCAAGTATGGTGCAACAACTGCAAAGAGGTAGGCCATTATGTAGCAACTTGCCCACAGAAGATACGTGATGCACTCAATCTTATCACCTGTTACAATTGTGGTAACCAAGGACATTATGCAAGCAACTGTCCAGAAAAGATGAAGCACAAGATAAACACGCCTATGAAGGATCTCAGCCTTGTCACATGTTTCAAGTGTGAAAACAAAGGACACTATGCAGATGTTTGCCCAGAGAGATTTCAACAAGATCCCAAGCAAGTCAAGAAGTGATCTAGTTGGAAAATTTTTAAGGGTGGTAGTATCCTAGATGCTTTGAGCCAACTTGTAACCCCTAGCCTCCCCAAATATCGGGACAAGATTTATTTTAAGGGTGGTAGCCTTTCACATCCCAAGATTTTCCAAATCTTGTAATGTGAAAATAAATAAACAAAATAAAATTTTTGTTGAAAATCAGGGTGAAAAGAAACTTTTGTTTATAAATGGAAACTTAAAATCCCATCTTGAACAAACTTTAATTAAAGTTTGAATTAAACAAAATCCAAATCAAGGGAAATGCATTCCTCAATGAATGTATCTAGAAATTTAAACACTTGGAAAACAAATCCAAATCCTAAATGATCTAATGGAATAAAATCATTTCCAAGTTATCTCCAAGCTTATGGATTTTATCCATATAAAAAGTTGTCAACAAACATTTACAAATGACCAAGAAAGACAAATAGAAATATTAAAAGACCATATAAATTGGTTTCACTTAATTTGGAACCATAAATAAAATCTTATGAATATAATAAGATAAGGAATTGTATTCCCAAAACTAATAAAGCAACCACCTAGAAATCCATACCAATTGGTGAGCAAATAATCTTAAAAGGATTTAAAAGGATAAACAAATAATAAACAAGATTTTAAAAATTAGGATCACCAAGTTTGGATCTCTAAATAAAAAGATAAGGATTTTATAAGATGAAGAAAGAAATATTAATTAAAGAATATTCAAAAGACCTAACTAAATCTTGGCCTAATCTATTAAGCAAATGGGATGAATATAATCCAAATCTAAATAAAATAAAAGGTTAAAGACTTTCCAAAATAAAATAAAATGGCACTAAACCATTCTATCCCTATTTTGAGAAAGGCAAATCTCTAATAAGAATGATCATTTAAATCATGAGAAAATGATATTTGGGATTTACCCAAGTGGAACAAAAGTTGTTTAATCAACTTAAATAAAATAAATCTTCCAAATAAACTTTAGGGAATTAAAACTATATTTAATCCCATTGGAATTAAAATAAATACCCAATCTTAGATGATTAATGAATCATATTAAATATCCTCCAAATAATTCAAGATGAATTATTTTGACACCCAAACAATCAAATAAAAACCTACTGAAAGGATTTGGAAAGTTAAATATTTTAAATGGAGATTTAAAATATTATTAAATCCTATCTAATTAAAAACTAGAGCCTATTTGGAATAATTAAAAGACCTTAAAAAGAATAAATAAATTATTCTAAAAATGATTCCAGAATGTTTTACTAATCAATATTTAAACCTACACAAAATTTGGCAAAGTTTTGAATTCAAATGAGTGTTTGAATTTCTTCTTCAAAATCAAAATAGAATTAAAGAAACAAAAAAGAAAAATAGAAACAGTACAAAAAATTTGGAAGCGACGACCCAACCCAGCAAGCCCAGCCCACTGGCCCAATTAGCCCAGTTCCTCTCCTCCCCGTAGAAAACGATTCGAACCAACGAACTCACCTGCAGTGTCGCTGACAAAAGGACCCCACCACACCCTTCTCTCTCTCACTGCCAGACGACCCCACGCCCATGTCACCTTCTTCCTCCCCGCGGAGACCACGCCCCTCTTTACTCCTCGCCGTCGCAGGCGATTAACGCTCGGCTTAATTCGCGTTAATCGCACAGTTAAACCTCTCCCTGACGACGCCCTCTTAACCGCCCACGTCTCCTTTCCATTTCCCCTCTGTCGCCTCACCCTAGCGTGCCCCCAGGCCGCCCAATTCTTCTCTGCACCTTCCTCTGTCCGACGACGCTCCGGCGATAATTCCGGCAACCCCTCACCGCCATTTTCCCCTAGATCTCTCTCACCTGCTTCCCCAAACCCAGGCGCATCTCCCCGTGACTCCAACTCGTCCCCGAGCGCCCAGAACATTGGCAACAACGACGAACAGTAGCGCCACCGCCTGCCATTTCCTCTGGCGAGATTTCCTGGTAAGCTCGGACCGCCCCGGTGCTATTCATTCATGCTCGCATATTCCCTGGTACCGTGCGCGTCTAACACACCCTTTACCTTTCTTTGGCACGCCTTGTAGCCCGCCCGTGCCGACGCCTCGACCGCACTCGAGGCACAACAACCGTGAGTAATTATGACAATCTCGCCTTCGCCAGCCAGTACCACCTTGAGCTTCCCCAAGCTTCGGCGAACACGGTGAGCATCTTCCCTTCCTCCCTCGCTTCCTGCATCGCCAGCTTCGCCGTCGATCACAACGCCACCGCCACAATAGCAATGAGTAATGGTCAAAGCAGTTTGGACAGTAGGATTTGGATCTGACGATTAGGATAGAACGTGAGCAAAAGGGTATGCGTGCTTCTGAGCCATGTGATTCCACTTAAATCCAACGGCTGCCATCGCTCGATCCAACCGAAGCGGTATGGGCGAATATAAATAGGACACGTCTCTGTTGATTTGTTTTAAAACAGATTTTATCTATTAGATACAAGATTTTGTAAATTGCATAACTTTTAATCTACACGTCCAAATTTTGCAAACTTTATATCAATGGATTCAGAAAAACAAGCCCTAGCCAACCATGCACTTTGTTTAGTAAAAAGGTTATGTTAAAATGTTTGTTTTTACAGAAACTTGTGTATGCATGATTAGGATATAAAATTTATTCCAAAATATTTTTGGGGATAAACTCTTTGGAAAATGGTGTGTTTTGAACCTACTGACCAAAGGAAACTAATTGTGGTTTCAAAAATGTATTTGGTGAAGCAAAAGAACAAATCTTTGTTTTAAACCATTTCTAGTCAAATAAAAATATGGTTTAATTATTAAAAATGGTTTTTGAGGAAAACCTTTGGAAATAAAACTCTCTGACCCTAAACACAAGATTATATGGTTTGAAAACATATTTTGAGAAACCTATAGAATTTTGCCTTATTAAAAGAATTTCTACACCACATAAAATAATGACTTGATCTAAAAATGGTTTATGAAGTAAAATCTTATACAAATGATTTTGCCACTCTATAAAATGACCATTAGGTGTTTTCAAATGTTTATAAACCATTAGAAACCACTTTTTCAAATAAAACAATCTTTAGCATGCTTGCATGCATTGTTTTGTTATTATTATTTTATGTGATGAATTGCTTGAATGGTAGATTGAAATGTTGTTTGCTTGATTGAATTGTAGTGACTTGAAGTGTGTGAACATTGCAAAGATAAAGAAATGAACTTATACTCTCTACCAAAAAGGCAAGTGATGCTTCATACTTTTGTCCCATTATTTTCACTATGCATTAGTGATATTTCTAAGTAAGACTTGCATGGAAGTTTTGCTATGTATAAACCATGCTATGGGAAATCCTAGTAGATGAAACCTTAGTAGAATTTTCCTAAGTTAAGATTCCTACTACTATCATGCTTAGCTTAGCTAATAGAAAACAAGGGTGGAATATATATTCATACTACGGAAAAATTTCTAAGTCTGAGGACTTGTGTTTTGTTTAATAAAACAACTAAGTGAATGAATCACCTGGGTGGAATGGAAGGAATGGTTTGTGTTGAGTGGTTCACAAGGCCCATTTCTATGGTTTACCTTGTGTATCTCACTTGTGGATGGCCACCTAGGAACAAAGAGATTTGAGATGTCAAATGTTGAGAAGCTTCAAGTGCAGCCACTTGGCATTATGGGCTCTGCCTGGATCATATAGGTTGCATGAACTTAGCCAAATGGACAGTTGGTGGTAGGGGAATGATAGGTTGGAACGCGTCCATTCTGGTCTAAGGGAAGGCTTCTGAAAGATCTTGTCTTGGTGAAACCAAGTATTGTGGGGAAAGTGCACCACCTCTGCAGAGTGTAAAATCTAAGTACTTAGCCATGTCCCTGGCAAAGGACAATTTGAGCATCAAGACATGGGAGCTATCAAGAATCTCATCATCCAAATTTCTAAGTTAAAACTTGTGGTTGAACAAGGGTTTAAGGTTCACCAATTTCTATTGGTGGTTCCTTGGGTGATTTTTGTCAAGAAAAAACTTAGTGTTTTCAAATGATAAGGAAAAACTATTTTGAGCATAGCAAGCCTAAGATCCACTTAGCCAAATGCATATAGATGATAGACTCCACTATACTACCATAGTATCACTTGCCAATACAATTCAAATGTATTGACCCTTGTGGCTGTAACTTGTTATGTTGCAGGTTTGATTGTTATTAGTGAAGTTTAATGATTAGGATTACAAGTCTACAACCAACATGTGTGCCTGTGGAACTTTAAAGATGAAAGACCCCATGCTATTGTTATATTCTACTGCATTGTAATGAGATAGCCAAATGAGCTATGTAAGATGTAATAAATTATTTTATTCCTGGTTATAAAGTTGTATTATGACCTTTTTTTCTTGATATTACATCTTAACTGTGGATGCTAGATATTGATCCAGGGACTAGCATTGTAAACACAAGGATCTCTACCTTATTAAAGGTTGGGAACCTAACATTTGGGTCTTCCTCCGCGTATCTTTTGGCGATCTCAAGGAGGTCCAGTATGTTGTCGAGTGTGCGGTATGCTCGTTTGAGCTTGGCGACCAGGGGCTCGTAACGGCACGAGGTCTTGAAGCAGTGGATTGCGGTGTCTGGGTGGATACCAACCGCGTTGTACCATAGTTCTTGCCACTGTTGGACCCAGCTGCGGGTCGACTCGCGAGGTCCCTGGACGCATTGTTCCAGGTCCTCGATGGTGGTGGAGCGGGTGTATGAACCCTCGAAGTGCCTGATGAAGGAGTTGCGCATCTCTTCCTAGGATCGATGCTATCAGCGGGGAGAGTGTTGATCCACTGCCTGCACGCCCCCTCCATCATCAGGGGGAGGTAGCGGGCGGCGAGTAGATCGGTGTGGCCAGCGATCCCCATTGCCATAAGGTAAATATCCAGCCACATGGAGGGATCGTACGAGGGGTCGCACTTCTCTATTTCCTTCGGCGCTTTGAAGTTCGCCAGGTATCTTTCGCCTCGGATCATCGGTCCGAAGCACCGGGACCCGAGTCGGCTTAGCGACCCCCTCGGCTCGCCGTCACGGCGGTTGGTTAGGGTATGCCGCAGTTCGTTGGGCTGGCGTGCACGCCAGCTCTGGTTGTTGATGATGTGGGTGCGGGCGTCGACGGGCTGACCGTTGGTGGCTACGAAGTTGGTCGCCGCCGGGGTCGCAGGGAGAGTGCCGCGTTCGCGGGTCGGTGTTGGAGCTGCAGTGGTTCGGGTGGCGGGCAGTTGAGGGTGTTTGCCGCCAAGGGGCGGCCGCTTGAGGCCGCTCTGCTTCCCGATGAACGCGAGTACATCCGACCTTGTGATTCGATGCCTGCGTTTTGTTGCTCGACCGCCTTTGCAAGCAAGGCTTTGACGTACTGGATCTGTAGGGTGCTGTCACCGGTGGCTGTGATGTTGTCGGCTGCTGCTCGGCCCGCGACGAGGTTGCCCATCGGGGTGGAGAACAGTGGTAGGCCGTTCGCGTCTCGCTCCCATGAGGAGACCATGATCCGCGGCTGGTCCTCGGGGTGCGCTGGGTGGTGGTGGGCGCCATTCGCCGCCGACCGGTGGGGGCCGGCGCTTCCTCCGTGGCGCTTTGCAGATGGCGACTCGGCCGCCGCTGGCCAGGTCGCCTTCCATCGAATTCACGGCGTGCCCTCGACGGTGGGGTTCAGCGCGACCGAGTCGTTCTGGTGGTAGCGCCGACAGCGCGCCATCACCGCCGAGGCGAAATTTCGCGCTGGTTTCTCCTCGCGATCGCCTTCCACCCAGCGGAGTTCCTCGACCTCCATTGCCGTTGCGTTGGGAGGGATCGGAGTGGAGAATGGATCCTCCGGTGGGTCGGGGCCAGTCGCCATGTAGGTCGCGGCATGACGGCCGGTTCCGTCGCGGAGATCGGCGGAATTCTCCGACCCGGAGTCGAAGTCAAAGATCCCAAGGATGGAGGGATCCTCGAAGTCCCCGACGTTGGAGACCTGGGTGATAGAGCCCGCGGGCGATGCGGCGACGATGGATCCGGCGAGTGACACCGGGGTCGCTGAGTCAGCGTCGGCGTTGAGGGCCGCTTCTTCCGCGGCCGCGATGGTTTCAGCCACATCACTGTGGGCTGAGTTGTACTCGGAGGCGAGGCGGTGGATCGTGCGGACCTGACTCTCGGAGAGCCGGTCGCGTGGCAGCGACTCGCGGATGCGAGCCGAGTCCTCCGAGACGATGACGTCGGTGAGGCCGACGAAGAGACTGATCGTGCCGACCGGCAGGATCATGCTATGCGTGACGGGTCGCACCGCCGGGACGTAGCTGCTCTGTAAGATTTGGAGCATCTCGCCGATCGCTATCATGCGGCCGGTGGCGACCGACTCGTTGATGGGCAGATTGGATCTTGCCGCAGAACACCGGCTAGACCGGCCAGTCCCCACGGTGGGCGCCACTGTCGTGGGAATGACCACAGAAGATGCTCCAATCAGAAGCGAGTAGTTGAACATGGGTCAAGGGCAGCCAGCCATCTGCGGTGCGAGATGAGGGCGGAGACACGAGGATTTACCCAGGTTCGGCCCCCCGGAGGGGAAAGACCTACTCCTGCTAGATTGTATTATGGTGGAAGTACAATGGGCGAGCTCGGCGGCTAGGCAGCGAGTCGCTTGGGTGGATGATGGAACGTATCCTCTACACGCCCTCTAGGGAGGTTTATATAGACTCACCCCCCTAGGGTTTACAGATCTCAACCGAATCAGTTAAGGTTTCAGCAATCGTTTAACCTAATCCGACTGGGCCTATCTACGCTTCTAGGCCTTCAGCTTCCAGCCGCTTGAGTCCACGCCAGGTCGTGATCCAGTCGCCGTTACTGCAGGCCCACTCGCAAGTGCCTGGGCCTGTCGGAATCGTCCTGCTGGGTATACCCCGGTAAGCATATCCCCATCAGTCATGGCCTTGGGCCACCCGAAAGTCTTCATGGGTCGGCGTATATTTGCCATGGGCCTTCCTTAGGCTGGACCAGGTATGCTGAGATCATGTACCCGCGGGGTATAACCATGTCAAGAGTCTCGAGTGATCAAATAATCGTAGATTCGGCTGAGGACTCTTCAATCCTTCGGGTGTGACTATGTATTTCAATAGTTAAGGTGTAGGGATTGTTGATGCGTGTGCCTGACTCATCCGACAGATCAGGGTTAGTTAACTGTCTTAGGACGAAACAACACGATCTTCTTCAGGCTCGAGTCCCTCAACTCGAACCTGGAACATATGCTGGCATAATTCGACTCAGGCCATGGAGGACTTACAGGAGTGGAATTCCAGTGAATTTAATTGATGTACCCAACGCGTCCGTCGGGATTTTTCATCGCGCCTGTATGCACGGATTTTTACTAGCAGAGCGCAGTCATGTGTGTTGCTAGGCCATCAGATGATATCTGTATGTCTTATCTTTGTGTCGTAGACACAATATCCGAATGTTTATCACCGTGGAGGTGTTTCGGGTGGCCAAGGAGGACATTGCTCACTTAGCGTTAATTAGGGCAGAGTTTCCAAAAAGTTTTTTGCATACTGATCCGAAGGATCCCAGTCGAAGAATTCATAGGGTGCGCGACCAGCGCTACCTATGGGAGTAGCCCTAGAGTGTCTGTTCGAGTCATAGACTCGAGCGGATACTTTTAGTTCAGCCGTTGTTCAGTATCGGGTCCGTGGGACACAAAAAAATTCAGATGCTTAAATCGGTCCTCCCTATGGGAGTAGCCCCCGAGTCCGTAGTGGAGTCATAGACTCGACGTAGGACTCGAAGAAATAGTGCGATGCTGAAACATGTTGTTCCTTTCGGTGCGCCGCCGCCCGATAGGAGTAGCCCCCGAGTAATTAGTTGAATCGTAGATTCCAGTGAGTACTCTTAGCTTTGAAGCCAAAGAAATTGTAGCTAGTGCTAGCTTTTGATGACGTCAGTGATGAAGATCGATGACCTCAAGCACCTGCTGCGCCAGAGATGACTTGACTGGACGAACATGGGTCCCACTGTCTGACCTTGAATTGACCGGTCACGCGCGGCGTGGAGATAATTATGGCGCCCCCTCGATTTCCGCGTGTAGTGGACGACGTGTTCGCGACGGTTCGTTGCGATGCTGAAACGTGTATGACCAGATCCTGCCTTTGGCGTTAGGTCTTCTCGATGGACGGCTGTCATGCAGCGTCTTCGTCTTTATAATCATTGGGGAAAACTTCAGTTTGTTTTCACCGCATCTATTCTCGTTTTCACTGCTTCCTTGTTCTCTGAGAGTTCTTGCTGTGCGCTGGAATATCCCTTCACATTTCCATCTTCCATCCTGTGCTCTCGCCGCCGGCGCCGCCATACCGCGATGGGGAAGTCGAAGAAGGCTTCATCTGTGGTTGGTACCAGCGCTGCTGGAGGGAAGAAGAATGCCGCCGCTACCCGTGTCACCAACGGTGGCTGGCGACGATCGGAGACGCGGGAGAGTGATCTCCGCAAGCTTTGCGAGCGGGGCCTGATCCCGCAGGATAGGGAGGCCGTCAAACTCCCAGGCAATGAGGTAATCCCCCGTCCCCCCGCTGGGTTTCGGGTTATGTTCCTCGCCTTTTTCATTCGCGGGTTTTCCTTCCCAGTCCACGACTTCCTTCGTGGACTGATTTTTCTGTACGGTGTCCAATTGCACCATCATTCCCCCAATTCTCTTTTGCGAGTGCTGGCTCGGTATTGAGCCGCACTTTGGCCTCTTTTGGAAACTCTATTCCATGAAGAGGCAATCCGGTTCGGATGGTGTTTACCCCATTGGGGGTTGCATCATCTCCCTCAAGCCCAATCTGCTTTTCTTTTTCCATTTCCGAATCTGTCCAATACTGGCAGAGGCGATGGTTCTATATCCGCGACTCCGTAGTGCCTGGGAAGGATTTTGGTCTTGTTCCTTTCGACCCCTCCCAAAATATCGAGAAGAAAAGGTCCTGGAAAAACAATATCTTGGATGGCGAGGTGGCGGATATAGAGGCTCTCTATCGTCAAGTGGAGGATCTCCAGTTGATTCCGGAGAAGGAAGTGAACGGTGTGGATATCATCCGCACTTTTCTCGAGCGTCGGGTGCAGCCACTCCAGGCCAGGGCGCACCCGATGTTCCTTTATGATGGCCGGTGTGATCCGACGAGGGTTTCGGCTGAGAAATTCTCCCAGGAAGATCTCGACAGGGCCCTTCGTTTGCTGCTAAAGTTCAAGGCTGGAGAGGATATCCCGGGGAAGTCACTGACTCCTCCTTTTTCTTCTCCGCTTCCTGTTCCACAGGTGTAGATCCATGCGCGTAGCGCTATTTTCGACTGCATTGTTTTTGCATTTGTTTGCTAACAAATGTTTCTTTTCTTCGTGAGAGCTTCAAGGTGCCGGGCATGTCGCCTCCATTACCCGAAGTATATCCGGATGCTCCGGATAATGATGTGGTGGATTCCATGTCCGAGCTGCCATCGACGCGGTCTCCGGCTGAAGATGCCAACGAGTCGAGCGAGGGCCACACTCAGAAACGATCACGGAGCTCCAGCGAGTCTTCGAATGCTTCGACTCCTCTGACTCCTAGGAACCCACTGTGTCTTGAACGTCATAGTGGTGGGCATGGAGGCTCTTCCTTCCGATTCCTGCCCTTCCCGTGCGGGTTGTAGTGCCGCACCCGCCAGCGAGCTTGACTCATAAATTTCCTCTGCTCTGTGTTTTCTTTACTGTTTATTTTGTACTTGTACTTATTTGTCCGTGTGCAGGCACTCTTCCAACGACTCCTCTAGCGATGGTGCTCGGGAGATGATGGGGGAGTCGAAAGTCGCGTCTCCTCCTCCTCCTCAGACGGTGGCTACCTCTGAGGGCGCTGCTCCGAACCCTTCTCTATAGGAGGTTCAGGTGGTTGCGCCTCAGAATTTTGCTAGTGGACCTTTGGTGTCGCCATCGGATCATGTAAGTAGTTCTGTCTCCTGCCACGGGGGAGCCCCCGAGCATCTGTAAAAGAGTTTTCTTGTTTTGTTATTCCTTCGAGTCTCGGGGAGCCCCATTGTTCTTGTGTATTTTGCTTCTTTTCTCTTACATGGGCGTATCCCCCGAGTCCTTTTCCTGACTAGTAGGTCTTCTTCCTGCAGCCCTTTGTGTAGGATGCCAAGCGACTGGTGCAGGAGCACCTGGTGTTGGAGGCCAGCCTCAAACAGATTCAAGGTGCTGTTATGCCTTTGATGTTTGCTTCTTGTCCTGTTATCTAACGCTTGTATTTTTTGAATGCAGAAGAGCATAACACCTCCCTTCGTGAGATTGATGCTCTCAAAAAGAGCCTCGGTCAAGCGGAGAAGAAGGCCAACATCGCCGTTGGTGCGAAGGAGCGCCTTGAGCTGGAGCTGGCTACTACGGCCGAGGCTAAGGAGCGCCTGCAGCGGGAGGCCATGGACCGCGAGGACCAACTTGCCACTTCTGCTGCTGCACGTGAAAGAGAGGTGGCTGGCAAGCTCATGGCGGCTGCCAAGGATGTTTCGGGTGAATATCTTCACATGCATCTTTTTTGGTTTTCTTGTCTTTCTTCTGCGGTGCTTTGTTCATTCCTTCTCTTTATTATCTCAGATGTCGCGGGCATCGAGTTTCACCGCGGTGTTCTGGAGCACGGAAGTGCTCTAGATGATGCTAATGCAGCGGTCGAAGATCGCTGCAGCACCGTCGTCAGCTCGCTTGCCAAGGCCAAGGAGGTCCTTGGGCGCTTCTACAAGGAGCTTGTCCCCAAGGGCGCGGCCCTTGATGATGTTGATGCTCTGGCGGAGGCACTGTCAGCCGAAGCACCTGCGGCATACAAGCGCAAGCAGAAGGGCATCGGCACATTCGTCGGGCTGGCGATGGCTTTGGCGGCTGGAGCGGAGATGGATCTGCCCCAGATCACTTCCCGAATGCCGACGACTGCGGATGGATCCGAGGTAGCCTTTGCTACCTATTCTGCTCGCTGTAAGCGATATGGGCCAAAGTTGATTGATTTGCTGGCCGAGTACGCCCAACGGCAGCAGGGGGAAGCCAAGGCAAGGCAATCCGGCTCCGAGGCTACTCAGGGTGCCGCATCTTAGGCGCTGTAGTTGTAGGATAGTTGTAGTCTCTTTTGTTGTAATTATGTTGATGAAAAAATCCTTGTGCCACGTAGTGGATTTTGATGCACTTAATGAATTCGTTGGGTAGTGCGCTTCTTCGTCTGAGTGTTCATGTCTTTGCCTTTCTGCTGATCTAGGGTCCTTTGGGTGCTGATCCCGTTGACACTTCGCCTGCCGCGCGGCTGCGGCCCTCCCTGGATGATTCATCATAGCTTGCTTTTCTTCAAGACCGTGTTCGTATTCTCAAAAAGGAGTTACTTTGGGTGCGTGGCCATGCCGATGTTTGGAAGTCCATGGCGGATCGCGATGCTGCCAGAGAGGAGTACTTGATGGCGGAATTGCGCCGGTTATCCGAGTAGCTTCAGTGTAAGTTTCTTCGAGTTGTTGCCTATTTCTTCGGATGCGCCTGCTGGCATTGCATCTTACTTTGTGCAAGTATTGCAGGTGCTAACCTTGCTCCACGGGAGGAGAAGGAGTGTGTTTCTGTTCGGGTCAATAGTTTGACTCAACAGGACATGGAAGCCGGTAGGTTCTTCTAGATGGATCGTGACCGTGCTATGGTCCTTGCGACGGTGCAAGATCGCGTTCACCAAGTGTCGCGGGTGCTTCGTCAGGTGCAGACTTCGCTCGCGTCGGTTCTGCATGTGATGTTTCAGTGGGATGCTACACCGACAACCCTTTCTGGTCTTCTGTCGAAGTTTCGGAACGTGAATCATGTCACGGAGTTGGTGCGGCAGCAGCTCGTCGCGGGAGTGAAGACTGCATTGTCCCTTGTGAGGCTGCATCGGCCTGATGTAGATCTGTCCGTTGTAGCGGCTGGAGCACCCCCTCGACCAGATGGTGGTGTGTGGGATATGCGTCCGTATTACGCGGCTGTAGGGAAGTATGCCGAAGAGATTGTAGTTCTATTTGAGCAGCGTGCTCAGGTTATTCTTCAGAATAGGTAGTGCCTGTAAAAGATATAAATGTAAAATTTGTATATATTTGACTGGGCGTGTTTTTCCCTTTGTTATAAAGGTTTGGTTGTTGTTTGAGCACGTAGTGCTTTTTTCGCATACGTGTCCTTTTCATTAGCCTGACGTTGTCAGCTACTCAAGTGTACATGTGTTGTCCTCAGTCGACGAAATCGTGACGTGGGGGGAGCCCCCGGGTGCGTTTGTAGCATGAAGTAAAAGTGCGAATAGGAAAACTAAATTTTTGGGGCGAGACACTTAGCTTTATTTATATCGTAATGGAGGAGGTATATTGTTCGGCTGAGTATCCTTGGCTGAATAGCCTTATTGATAGTAAAGGGGTAGGCAGCTAGGGGTAGAATCATCACAAGTGTGCGATGTTCCATGGGTTGGAGTATGCGACTCCAGAATCCACGTTCTTGAGGCGATAGGCGGCACCTGGGATGACTTCAGTGATGATGTAGGGTCCTTCCCATGGTGACTCGAATTTCTTCGGTCGCTCCTTCTTCAGTCGCAAGACGAGGTCTCTTTCGACGAAGGACCTTGGGAGCAGCCGTCGGTGTGGTAGTTGCGGAGATTCTGCTAGTACACCGCTGATCGAGCTGCTGCTATGTCTCGTGCCTCGTCGAGTGTGTCCACGGCGTCTTCGAGTGCAGCCGTGGATTCGGCTTCGCCGTAAGCGACGACCCGGGGGGCCTGGTGGCGTACTTCGGCTGGTAGCACGGCTTCGGCTCCGTGCACCATGAAGAATGGCGTGTAGCCTGTGGAGCTGTTTGGCGTCGTACGCAAGCTCCATAGGACGGATGGTAGCTCTTTCGTCCAGGCTCCAGCTTTTCGCTCGAGTGGGCTCATGAGGCGCTTCTTGATACCAGCGTCGATTAGGCCGTTGGCCTTTTCCACCTGCCCATTCGTTTGTGGGTGTGCCACCGAGGCGTATGTGATGTTGTTTTTGGAGATGAAGTTCGATCCATTGTCGGTGATGATGTTATGCGCTATGCCAAACCTGTAGCCAATGGATTCAAAGAACTTGACGGCAGTTTTGCCCTTTTGGTTAGTGACCGGCATGGCCTCGATCCACTTGTTGAATTTGTCGACTGCGACCAGGAGGTAGACGTGCCCCCATTTTGAGGACCTTGGCAGTTTGCTGATCATGTCGAGGCCCCATTGAGCGAAGGGCCAGGCTATAGGTATGGGCCTGAGCTCTGACCCGGGTGCGTGTGGTTTGTCGGCGAACCTTTGGAACCCCTTGCATCTTCGGACGATGTCCTTTGTGTCGCTCATGGCCGTTGGCCAGTAGAATCCAGCTCGTAGAGCTTTGGCGACAAGGGAGCGGCTACCTGCGTGATGGCTGCAGATGCCCTCGTGGATGTCTTGGAGGATGGTTTTCCCGTCACTGATTGTGACACACCTTTGTAGTACACCTGTAATGCTACACTTGTACAGCTCGCCGTTGATGATGGTGAAGGCTTTTGACCGGCGAGATATGCGCTGGGCATCCGTCGGGCTGTCAGGCAGTTCTCCATCTATCAAGAACTAGAGGTACGGTCACGTCCAAGTTTCTTCGACTGCCATGACCTGCATCAGGCTGACCATGGCGATCTCTGTGTCCAGTTTTTCGGGTCCTTCATGACCTTCGGGTAGCGTAGCCCCCGAGTGTTCTGCTTCTTCGGGTGATACCTTGGGGAATTTCCGCTTGATGGATGGCACGCAGATCTGTTCGAGGAACACACCTAGTGGTACCTTTGCGTAGGTGGAGCCGATGTTGGCGAGTCTGTCGGCTTCCTCGTTGCTTTATCTTCCAACGTGCCGAAGCTCGCAGCCGTCGAATTCTCCTTCGAGTGCGTTGTAGAGTGTGCGGTACGCGATCATGTTTTAGGCGTGTGCGTCGCACTCGTTCATCGTCTGCTGGACGACGAGGTTGGAGTCACCGTAGATGAACAGGCGTGTTGCGTCGCAGATCTTCGGCATCCTCATGCCGTGGATGAGGGCTTCGTATTCGGCCTTGTTGTTGGAAGCTCCGAATTTCATCCGGCGACGATTTCATCTTGTCGCCGCTGGAGGTCAAGATGACCCCGATCGACTTCACGCTTGGAGCCGTCGAATTTCATCGTCCATGACTGCGACATGTCTGGGGTGTCTGGCAGCTGCAACTCCATCCAGTGTACAAGGAAGTCTGGGAGGACCTGAGACTTGATTGCGAGTCGCTTCTCGTAGACGATGTCTAGGGGTGATAGCTCGATGCCCCACAGGGCCACGCGTCCTGTGGCCTCTGGGTTATTCAGGATGCTGTTCAGGGGTGCCTCATTGACGACCATCACCTGGTGCTCCTGGAAGTAATGGCTCAACCGTCGAGCCGTCATGAACACGCCGTAGGCGAGTTTCTGGTAGTGAGGGTACCTCTGCTTTGTTGGCGTCAATACCTCGCTGAGGTAGTAGATTGGGTGTTGGACCCCATGGGTCTTGCCTTATTCGGGTCATTCGACCACCAGAACGGTGCTTACCACCTGGTGTGTGGCTGCTATGTACAGCAGTAGGGGCTCGCGCTCCTTTGGCGTGACCAAAACGGGCGAGGTGGAGAGTAGTCGTTTGAGACTTTCGAACGCATCGTCGGCTTCGGGCGTCCACTCGAATTTATCTGCCTTGCATAGCAGCTGGTAGAATGGCAGGGCTTTCTCGCCCATGCGGCTGATGAATCTGCTCAATGCCGCTATTCGTCCTGCGAGCTGCTGGACACCCTTGAGGTTTTTCGGCTTCTCCATCGCCATGATGGCCCGGATTTTCTTCGGGTTCGCCTCGATCCCTCGCTGGGAGATGAAGTAACCAAGGAGCTGTCCTGATGGGACACCGAAGGCGCACTTTTCGGGATTGAGCTTGATCCTGTAGCGGTCGAGATTATCGAACGTCTTGCGGAGATCGTTGATGAGCGTGTTCGCCTCCCTGGTTTTGATGACTATGTCGTCGACATAGACTTGGACGTTGCGACCGATCTGGTTCTTCAGGCATGCCTGCATACATCGCTGGTACGTGGCACCTGCATTCTTTATCCTGAAGGGAATTGTGTTGTAGCAGAACACTCCGAACGGTGTGATAAATGCCGTTTTCTCTTGATCTTCGACCTTGAGTCAAATTTGGTTGTAGCCTGAGTAGGCGTCGAGGAAGGAGAGTTTCTCGCATCCTGCAGTCGAATCGATGATCTGGTCGATCCAAGGAAGAGGGAAGTGGTCCTTTGGGCAGTGCTTGTTCAGCGACGTGAAGTCCACGCACATCCGCAGGATATCCATGTCCTTCTTGGGAACCATCACTGTATTTGCGAGCCACTTTGTTTCTTTGATCTCCCTGATGAAGTATGCAGCGAGTAGTCTGTTGATTTCCATCCCGATGGCTTCGGCCCATGGCTCGGACAGTCTCCGGATGGACTGCTTGACGGTCTTGGTGTCTGGAAAGACGTTGAGTGCGTTCTCGGCGAATTCCCTGGGAACTCCTGGCATGTCCGCAGGACACCAGGCGAAGATTTCCCAGTTCTCACGGAGGAATTCGACGAGCGCGCTTTCCTATGCGGGGCTGAGGTCATTGGCGATCAGCGCCGTCTTGGAGGCATCCGTCGGGTGGACCTGCACCTCCTTTGTCTTGACGGTGGAATCGAAGGACATGTCGGGTGCGTTTTGTCGTGCAACTGTGGGTGCCCCATTGTCCGTCACTTCGCGGAGCCTTACGAGCTCCTCCTGCATGCCGAATGATTGGGAGATTCTGTTGAAGTCCCTGTCGCCTTGGTCCGATCGGGTGAAATTCCCGTGGACTGTGATGACGCCCTTTGGTCCTGGCATCTTGAGTAGCAGGTATGCGTAATGTGGTACAGCCAAGAACCTTGTGAATGTTACACGCCCGAGGATGGCGTGGTATTGTCATGGCCAGTCCACCACTTCGAATTTGAGCCGCTCAAGTCGGAAGTTGTCCGGCTTGCCGAAGATGACGTCGAGCCATATTTTGCCCAGGAGGAATATGCCGTTTCCTGGGACGATGCAGTGGAACGTTGTGTCTGACTGTTCCAGGATGCACTGCGGGATCCGCATTGCTACTAGAGTGCTTGCGAACATCAGGTTGATGCCGCCGCCGCCGTCCATGAAGACGCGGCTCATCTCGAAACCTCCGATCTGTGCCTCCAGCACCAGGGCAGCATGACCTGGGCGAGGGATCTGGCAAGGGTGATCCGAACGAGCAGTGACGTGATGCAGACTCGATCCCGAGGTACTCAGGGATGGCGGGTGGAGTTTACACGGCCAGGTTGATCTGACGGGTGATTTTCTTCTCCACCCTATTGGTGGGGCGCCCCTTCTGGATCACCAGTGCTCCTTTTGGCGGGGGATACCTGTAACTACCTCGGTGAACTACGCTCCTAGATACAAGCCTGGATGAGTGGTAGTGGTTGAAATAGTACGGTGGGGCCCCAAAAGCCACTCACTGGTAGTCCTTTCAGACGTCCCAACCACTACCCTCTCAACGGGACACATGCGGGCGTGGTCGGCGAAGGGATCAACTACGTACACAAGTGGGTATGTACGCAAGCCACCATACAAGAGTACATCAGAGCCATACCATCTAGAAAGAAAGGAAATATACCAACGCCATACGGCAAGATTAAAATGACCTAGATAGATCTATATTTTAGGATACTTCCTCATACAACACACATCAGAGTATCATGCGGAAGCGGCAAACAAGATCCGAGTACGGATAAGAAGCAAATCGGCATAAGATGCCATAGAAATAAGCACATCCCAACTACAGGTCTCACGGATCCCGTTCCGGAATCTCTACACGAGCGATCGTTGCCCCCATCTTGACTTCTTCCACCCAAAGATCCGTCCTGAGAAGGTACCTGTTCATCTGAATCAAGAATTTATCGTGTGAGACCCTAAGGGTACTCAGCAAGTCTTAATGCCTCTAAAGGGGACACAACCTGGGGTGACGCAATTGCAGCGAAAGATAAACCCTAGCAATTCTACAGATAAACGCTAACCATCCGCCTAACCAATGATAGACGGATGTCCGTGAATTAAGAACAACAGTTATAATGGTAATCTCATCCGATCCATCCTCCTCCCTGCTTACCAACAAGGAAGCGGACGAACAAACCCCCCACCCGTTGGCAATTTTATTAACCATTCCATGAGTGTTGCTCTAGTTACTAGTCAAGTTACTTAGTCAGATTAAAGCGGTACTTTAGTTATGCTTGTCTATGATCAAGAAAGCGTGCTCCAAGTCGTCCATATCCGCGACACGGCTTTGAAAGTTTTACCGGCCGGGTGCACCTATAGCAACACGCTCGATCAACCTCGAAAACCAAATCAAAACCCAACGAGGCTTTCACGATGAACAATCACGAATTCAGAAATATTTCAGGGGCCACCCTTAAGTAGATTCCAAGAACGGCCAAATGACTCGAGACGGGCTCAAGGTTTGGGTATACGGTGTGAACGACTGGAACCGAAAGTGTGGCTGGGCTTGTCGACCACGGAATCGTGTCCCGATCCTAAAAGATGCAGTGTGCTCCTCGCACAAATTAAATGCGGAAGTAGCATGGCATAAGTACAGGATCGTAAATAAAACCTCAAACTAGTTTGTGGCCCCAAGAAATAAGACGGAATCAAGCTCTGGCCCGGGGGGGCCCATATACCTCCCGGATGTGGATAGCGATAAATCAAGGAACAGGAATCAAGTACTCGGGTCTTACGGGACACAAGTGAGCAGGAAAAACCAAATAGCAGATGTTGCTCACCGGTGCCACTTTCTTTAGTTATCCCAGAACTACTCAGGTTAAGTTGTTTAGGTACCTCATTGTCCAACAGACACTCACATACCCTACACATGCTGTTCTACGACTCGCATGGCTCAAACAACTCCTATAGTAATGGCTCATGGGATGGAGGAACAAGCTTGGTGGAGTTTTAAAAGTAAAGGCTATGCATACTTGGGACTCATTTTAATGCAATCGCGACTCAATGATGCAAGAATAAGATAGAGGCAATAGGTACTGTATGTATGCAAGCATGTGGAAGTGCTTGCCTGTCAACTCAGTTGAAGCGAGGGACGGATCTGGGTAGTGCTCCTGGTTCTCTTGATACAACCCCTGCTCAGTGTCTATCCGAGAAAAACCAAACAAACAAGGCCAACATGAATATAGAGCACAAGCATGTGAATAAGATGCGTCAAGCAAACAATCATGCCATGATGAATGATGCACAAGTTGCATGGCAATAAGTAGCATGGCATGGGTGAGGTGTGGAGGACAAGAAATAACAATTTAATGAGGATTTGGATCACATTTGTTGTCATAACACTTGCTGTACCCTATATTTTTATATGATGCATGCTGCACTTGAAGTTATGGATAGCATAAACAGAAAGGTCTCGTCGAGCTGATCATTTTAGACATATCATTTGCTTAATTTGGAATTATAAAACAAAAGTTATTAAATTATTAAATTCTAGTGGCAAATTGGGTAATTTAAATAAACTTGGAATTTTACTTGTGCAAAAGACAAAATGGATGGCATATTTGGAATCCTCTCATCTTGCTGATATCCAAACATATATTATTTGCCCAAATTGGATTAAGTATGGAAAAGTTATTTAAATCTGAATTGAATTTGAATTTTTGAAATTATTTAAACCAAATTTGAATTCTAAAACAGTCTCTGGTCGTTTTATACACAGCCTACTCGAGCCTGGGTCGCAGACAGGTGGGCCAGGAGTGTGCTGACCCACACGCCAGTGCCTGGGAACCAACGGGACCGCGGGTTTATTAAAGAAAAAGCCAGGAGCCTTTTTGCAAAACTTCATCTGTCGCTGACAGAGGGCCCTGAGGACCGCGGGTTGAGCAAAAAGTTTGGTAGGGGGTTTTGCGCCAAGTACCACGCGGGCACTATGGATCATCCCTGCCTGACGAACTGAAACTGCGTCGCGCGACAGAGGAAACAGGGCGCGCGTCGGGCTCGAACTCGCGACCGCGGACGCGCCAATGAGGCGGTACCATCGGTAGGATGGGGCGTGTGCTAGGGAGGTGGACGGGGCCTAGGTAGGGTTTCCGCGAGCGGCAGAGCAGACGACGACGACGCTCACACCGTGCACAGAGGGTGCTCGTCGCCGTGCCACGCTTAACCAGGAAGCGAACCAAGGGGGAAGGTGTCTGGGAGATTCGTGCTCACCGGGCGTGCGGTGGTCGGATCGGGACGGGCGGTGGTGAACGGCGGCAGGCAGCCTGGCTAGGGTTTTCGGGCGCGCTGTCGGTGTCAATGGCTGGCCTTCTCCTCCTCGTCCGCGAGTACAGGGCGTTGCAGGGAAGCGGCCTCGACCTTGCGGACTAGCTCCTGCTCGTCTGCGCCTCTGGATCGCCGGAGACGGAGGGGCCGGCTGATGGCGAGGGAAGGAAAGAGGGGAGGCAGGCTCTGGGTGGATCTGGGGCGGGCGAGATGGTGCTGGGTAGATAAGAACGCCAGGGGCGGAGGTGGCGTGGGGAGGGTAGACGGCCGTGGTGGCGTCGGTGTCGCCTTCCCTTCACGTGCTCGTCATGGGGTCCAGGGGGCGCGCGTCGGGGCTGTGGGTGACTTCCAGGAGGGGTAGGCGAGGCAGGGTGACAGGAAGGTGGACCTGGGGTCGTGGCAGGAGAGGCTAGGGAGGGAAAAGAGGGAGGAGAGGGCCTTTCTCGGGCTAGGGCTAGGGTTAGGGGTCCCTGGTCGCGTGGGGGGGGAAAGGGTAGCTGGTAGGGTGCTGGGGTGGGGCCTGCCTGGAAGGGAGAGGGAAGAGATGGAGTAGGACATGGGTGAGGTAGCTCGGGTGGTTGAGAGAAGAGGTAAGGTGAGAGGGGAAGATGGTGTAGCTAGGATAGAGGAGGGATTAGTTTTAGGTTTTAGCTAAGTGAGAGAGAGATGGTAGCTAGGGTAGATGAAGGATTAGGGTTTGGATATAGGGGTAAGGTTTAGCTAGTAGGGGTTTTGGGTTTAGGGGAGATGTAGATTAGGATTTAGCTAGGATGGTTAAGGGCATGGTGGCATGCTAGGTAGGTTTTAGAGGGGTGCTTAGGGTTTAGGTTTAAGAGAGGGGTAGATAGATGGAGGAAGGTGGTACTTTAGATAATCAAGCATGCCTCATGAATAAACACACAAGATCAAGAAAAAGAGAAAAGAGGGAAGATAGGGAGAGATGATCATGATGATGGGGTGGTTCTTTGTAACACCCTCAGAATCGGACCTATGCAAGTTTGAGCAAAATTTGCCAAACCCGCATAGAAACGATTCAAAGGTGCCCACCAGGCACTTTCGTGCGGGTGGAAAACGAAGTAATAACATTACACAACAGTCCTCGATGGGACCCACAGAACAGATATATATAACAGCGACTCAAAGAGTCAAGAATACAGATATAATATACAAGATCCAAATCACCTTGAAAACGATAGTGCGTCCAGCTACGGACAAGAAGCAAATGGGGCTAAGAGCCCTGAAGAATAACCAATGGCGTCCATAACCCTGCCCAGGCCAAGCCGGAAGGGTAACCCTGCTAACGACGTCGATCTCAAACCTGCTTAAACAAAAGGGGTGCCGACAAAGGGCAAAGGAAAAGGAAGGAGCGTCAGTACTGAGGCCAGTACACGGCGAGGCTAGAATTCGGCGGTCCTCGCCTACATAGGTATGGTGGACTGAGCGGCAGCGGCAGCATGCACTAAACAACCTATAGAGACTCGATACAACTGGCGGTTATCAGAGAGGGTAAGAATGACCTATTCGGACCCAACCTGAATCTAACACCAAACAAACCCATCCTGGTGTTTCCCCCTCGAGACCAAACGAGGAAGTCAACCGAGGAACTCACACCGTTGGCAGTTTTATTTATTCAGTTATCGTTGCAGTATTTACTAGTCAGGTATAGGTAATCATCCTGATAAAGTAAGCAGTGGGCACTTTTAGTTAATCATTCCGTTGTGGTTGCAGCAATTACTAATCAGATACAGATAGCAAGATGTAATCCCGAAACCCAGCAGTTGTTGGTACTTTTATTCAGCCATTCGTTGTAGTTGCAAAACTTACTAGTCAGGTACCATTGTCGCAAGCGACAACCAAACAAGCAATTGTGGGCAGTATTAATTAGCCATTCCATTATAGTGAAGCTGATTACTAGTCATTATAAGTCAAATTTATAGCAGTAAACTTTAGTTATGCTTGTCTATGATCGAGATACTGTGCTCCAAGTCGTCCATATCCGCGGACACGGCTTTCAGAAAGTTTTACCCGGCCGGGGTGCACCAATAGCAACACACGCTCGATCAACCTCGGAAAAACCAAATCAAAACCCAACGAGGCTTTCACGACCGAACAATCACAAGATTCGGAAATATTTGGGGCCACCCTTGAGTAGATCCCGCAACGGAGTAAGCAAGCTCGAGACGGCCTCAAGGTTTGCATAATGGTCAGTAGCGACTGGGAACCCGAAAGTGTGGCTGGGCTTGTCGATACCGCGTAAACATTCCGCTTCCAAAACAGTACAGTGTGCTCCTCGCACAATTTAAATACAAAAAGTAGCATGGCATAAGTACATGATAGTAAATAAAACCTCAAACTAGTTTGTGGCCCCAAGAAATAAGACTGAATCAAGCTCTGGCTCAGGGGGGTCCCATATACCTCCCGGATGTGGATAGCGCGCAAAATCAAGGAACAGGTATCAAGTACTCGGGGTCTTACGGGACACAAGTGGGCTCGAAACCAAATATTTTCTATCACCCACCGATGCCTGCTTATTTCAATTTTAGTTGTTAACAGAAATTGAAGTGACGATAAGTAAAACTAGAATCATCTCCAACATCAACATGCGGCAATACATCAAGAATCGTGGCATGACGACACACATCAGCACTTGAGCAAGCAACTACGACGCCGCAAGTCCAACTATCTACCAAACAACAGTAATAGGGTGTGTCCAAGGCAATATAAGGCTGCACGGTATATCACAGTGTAATCTAAAGCATCGCAACACGAGATAGCAATAGATCAACAGGAGGAATAAAGACTATAAAAGTAAGATAGGTAGAAAGGGGAGATGCTCATGAAAACGTTGTCGAAGGTTCAACCAAGATCGGGCGAAGCTCACATCAACTCAACGGCCTTATCCGCGAAGAAGCAAAACACTAGAAGAAACACCGGATGCAATATTTAATACACGGCAGAAGATCGGCATGATGCATGTATGATGTATGGCATGGCAAAGGTGCGATGCAATTAGGTCATATTAAGCGGAACCGGGGTCCCGACAATTAATTAGGTGGTTTATGTTGTTTAGCTACCCCGCATTTTAAATGTTGTTTAACAAGGCAGAAGGTAGCACCGGGTTCGCTACACAAACTTAAATGAGGCCAATATAAGGCTAGATTTGCCCGCATATGGCCCCATATTTAATTATTAGGTGAATCGGCATAAGGCCCCCAAACCACAGATATGCATGCGAGATGACAATTAAACATGCAACAAGTCTTATATTTAGCATTTATAAAATAGGGCTCGGGAAAAGGGTCACACATTAGGGTTCTCGGCGTTCTTGGGGGTTCCGGGGTTCGGGGTTCGACAGGGTCCAGGGTCTAGGGTTCGATCTTGGCGTAACGTTCTCGACCACCGGGGTAGGTCTTGTCGCAAACCGGGGAGCAGGGCTTGGTTGGCGTCGGGGGCGCATCGGTCTCACACTGTACGGCGTCGCTCTTGCCACCTGCAGATCTTGTCAGACTCGCGCCATCGAGTCGATCTTGGCATTCGGGAGTACTTATCGCGCCGGAGCCTCGGTGTCCTCGGCGCCTTCGATTCCGTGACGAGGTGCTCGGTGATCCGGGAGGAAGAGCTTGGGCCTCCGGGTACGATATCCGGGTCTCGGCGACCTTGGCGCGCTTCGGGTTCGGCTTGAGGAACGTTCTTGTGGTCCGGTTTGGCGGCTCTTGGCGTCCATGAAGGAGATCTTGGCGGCCGAGGCCGGTACATGCCGTTCCGTGAAGGTGACCTCGGGGCATCGCGGTTAGGTTGTTGTTGCCGGATTCCGTTGGTGACGATCTTGTCTTTGGAAGTGCAGCCGCATCGCATCATCACCACCACACAATCTTCTCGGTTCGTCTTCGTGGTTACATCACCACACAGAACACATCGGCCTCGGTTCTCGCACACATCCACAGGGACACGCGAGTTGAGGGAGAGGCACGCCGCGTGGTGCTCTGGGCGCGGGGGAAGCGGGCCGGGCAGGCAGGACGGCGAGGCGGAAGGTGGCGCCTGGCCCGAGGCGGCGGGCGGCGGCGGCGCAGGCGGGCGGTGGCTCAAGGGCGCGGGCGAGGCGCGGAGGCGGTCTGGGCGGGGTCCGGAGGAGCTCGCCGGAGGCAGCGACGAAGCGTGGAGGGGAGCTCGCGGGGCGCGGGCGCGGGACGGCCGGAGCGAGGGAGGAGCGGTGCGGCGCTCACGAGGTTGGAGGCGGAGAGCGGAGCCGCAAGGAGGCGCAGGTGGGGGAACGCGGCGGGGGCCGCCGGGGCGAAGGACGGTGGCGAGCGGAGCATCTGCGGTGAGGGGGGAGCGGAGCGGAGGGCAGCTGGCCGCGGGATCTGACGGAGGAGCGGAGAGGCACGCTCGCCGGCGGCGGCCCTGGGTGGCTTGAGGGGCCGGCGGCGCGGAGCTCGGCGCGGAGAGCCGGCAGAGGGGGCGGCGATTGGGGAGGGGGAGGTTGCGGGAGAGGGAGGGGACAGCGCAGGTGGGAGACGGGGTGGGTACGCGGTAGGGACACGGTGGGGTCGCGGGGCGGGGCCCGGGGGTCAGGGGGTGAACGCGTGGGCTGGGTGGGGGAAAGCTGATGGTGGGCCAGGGGAGAAGGGGCCCACGTGCAGAGAGAGGGAGGGCTGGGGCGTGTGCCAGGCGCGTGCCTGCGCGTGTAACACGCGTGCAGGGCGCGTGGCCAGCGCGTGTAGGCGTGTGCTGAGCGCGTGTAGGGCGCGGGGGCTGGCAAGTGGGTCCAGGGCGGGTCAGGAGGGATTGGGTGAGAAAGGAAAAAGAGGGGGCTGGACGCGGTGGGTCCTGGGTGGGCCACGCGGCCAGGTAGGGAGAGGCTGGCCGGTGGGACCCGCAGGGAGAGAGGAGAGATGAGAGAGTGGGTCGGTTTGGGGAGGGAGTGGGGACTGTGGGGTGGGGTCAGTGGTGGAGAGAGGGTGAGGGGGTGTGGGTAGGTTTTTAGGTAGCTAAAGGCGTAAGAGGGGCAGACTAGTTGGACCGATTTTTAAATAGGGGTGGTCGTTCGGGTCTACTCGGCCCGTTCGACTGCCCCACTAAAACAATTAATTAAATATTTATTTTCAAACAGCGCTTTTGCAATCCGACAAATGACAAAACAAAATATTCCGGGACCGGTTTCGTGTTTGAATAAGATGGGCGTTAGAAAAACAAAACGGGCTTTGCGAAAATAGTTTTGACAAACAATGCATGATGATGACGATGCAATGCACAAATTTAACGCGATTTTCTAGTAGTGGTTTTGCGGGATGCCACAATTCGACACCACTAACAATGGATCTCGCCCTCGAGATCCGCCTCATGGTACCGGAAGGAAGGGCGGCGGTCTGCGTCTTCTCGCTTCGTGTAAATCCTCGCGACACCACTAACAATGGTTTCTTCTTCATCTGTAAGACGGCGACACCACCAACAAAGGGTCGTTGTTCCTGATCGACGAGAGAACACTCCGGAGAAACAAAGGACGAAGATAGAGGTATCAAACGATAAGGCCACCTCTAACTTCCATTAGAAGAGGGAAAAGTTACATTGATCCACCAGTTCGATGTACAGAGCGAACAGTAAGAGTCGGTTAGGGTGATCAGTCCATCCCGGAACCAACTATCATCTCTATACATGGTTAGGAGAATCAGTCAACTCAACTCTCGAGATTTAGACTGAAGACCTTCTTAGGCGGTATCCGGAACAAAGGGATGATGCCAGCAGAAATCGTATGAAAGACACACTGATTAGGTTTCGCGATGGTTCCATTGGCATGAACAACACGTGCTCAAGGTCGACTCCAACTTCACCAAAGCTCGTCCTTCTCATATGTTTTTCAACAACACTGATATCCAGCAAGGAACACATAGGGATAAAAAGCTCAAGATCAAAAGATTGGCGGAAGGTTCAACAGAACAGCTGCAGATTGATGATCGTAGCACCTCCGTTACAAAAGGGGGAAAGCGAAGCCCTGAAGGTACGACGGAAACCCAACCACGAGAAATCCTGGACTCGAAGAAAGAGAAGAGAGCGGATTCAAAACACGTAGAGGTAAGAGGAGAACAGCAGAGGGGTAAGGAGTAAAACCAGACCTAGTCAGAACTATCCAACCGATTTTCCAAAATAGTTTTAACTCTCTACTTCGGCCGTTAGCTAGGTTATCCTACAGGCTGGACTTGTGGGGTATCGCAACTGCTGAGCTCTGATACCACTCTGTAACACCCTCAGAATCGGACCTATGCAAGTTTGAGCAAAATTCGCCAAACCCGCATAGAAACGATTCAAAGGTGCCACCAGCACTTTCGTGGGTGGAAAACGGTAATAACATTACACAACAGTCCTCGATGGGACCCACAGAGATATATATAACAATGACTCAAAGAGTCAAGAATACGATATAATATACCAAGATCCAAATCACCTTGAAAGCGATAGGCGTCCAGCTACGGACAAGAAGCAAATGGGGCTAAGAGCCCAAGAATAACCAATGGCGCCCATAACCCCCGAGCCAAGCGGAAGGGTAACCCCGCTAATGACGCCGATCTCAAACCTGCTTAAACAAAGGGGTGCCGACAAAGGGCAAAGGAAAAGGAAGGAGCGTCGATCGAGGCCAAGACACGGCGAGGCTAGAATTGGCGGTCCTCGCCTACATAGGTATGGTGGATCGCGGCGGCGGCAGATGCACTAAACAACCTATAGAGACTCGATACAATGGCGGTTATCAGAGAGGGTAAGAATGACCAATTCGGACCCAACCTGAATCTAACACCAAACAAACCCATCCTGGTGTTTCCCCCTCGAGACCAAACGAGGAAGTCAACCGAGGAACTCACACCGTTGGCAGTTTTATTTATTCAGTTATCGTTGCAGTATTTACTAGTCAGGTATAGGTAATCATCCTGATAAAGTAAGCAGTGGGCACTTTTAGTTAATCATTCCGTTGTGGTTGCAGCAATTACTAATCAGATACAGATAGCAAGATGTAATCCCGAAACCCAGCAGTTGTTGGTACTTTTATTCAGCCATTCGTTGTAGTTGCAAAACTTACTAGTCAGGTACCATTGTCGCAAGCGACAACCAAACAAGCAATTGTGGGCAGTATTAATTAGCCATTCCATTATAGTGAAGCTGATTACTAGTCATTATAAGTCAAATTTATAGCAGTAAACTTTAGTTATGCTTGTCTATGATCGAGATACTGTGCTCCAAGTCGTCCATATCCGGACACGGCTTTAAAGTTTTACCGGCCGGGTGCACCAATAGCAACACACGCCGATCAACCTCGAAAACCAAATCAAAACCCAACGAGGCTTTCACGATCGAACAATCATAGGATTCAGAAATATTTCAGGGGCCACCCTTTGAGTAGATCCGCAACGGAGTAAGCAAGCTCAGACGGCCTCAAGGTTGCGACAATGGCAGAAGCGATCGGGAACCCGAAAGTGTGGCTGGGCTTGTCGATACCGCGTAAACATTCCGCTTAAAAAAGACAGTGTGCTCCTCGCACAATTTAAATACTAAAGTAGCATGGCATAAGTACAGGATAGTAAATAAAACCTCAAACTAGTTTGTGGCCCCAAGAAATAAGACTGAATCAAGCTCCTCGTGGGGTCCCATATACCTCCGGATGTGGATAGCGCAAAATCAAGGAACATGTATCAAGTACTGGGTCTTACGGGACACAAGTGGCGTTCGAAACCAAATATTTTCTATCACCCACCGATGCCTCGCTTATTTCAATTTTAGTTGTTAAACAGAAATTGAAGTGACGATAAGTAAAACTAGAATCATCTCCAACATCAACATGCGGCAATACATCAAAGAATCGTGGCATATGACGACACACATCAGCACTTGAGCAAGCAACTACGACGCGCAAGTCCAACTATCTACCAAACAACAGGTAATAGGGTGTGTCCAAGGCAATATAAGGCTGCACGGTATATCACAGGTACGGAATCTAAAGCATCGCAACACAGATAGCAATAGATCAACAGGAGGGAATAAAGACTATAAAAGTAAGATAGGTAGAAAGGGGAGAGATGCTCGCCTGAAAACGTTGTCGAAGGGTTCAACCGAAGATCGGGGCGAAGCTCACATCAACTCAACGGCCTTATCCGCGAAGAAGCAAAACACTAGAAGAAACACCGGATGCAATATTTAATACACGGCAGAAGATCGGCATGATGCATGTATGATGTATGACATGGCAAAGGTGCGATGCAATTAGGTCATATTAAGCGGAACCGGGGTCCCGACAATTAATTAGGTGGTTTATGTTGTTTAGCTACCCCGCATTTTAAATGTTGTTTAACAAGGCAGAAGGTAGCACCGGGTTCGCTACACAAATTTAAATGAGGCCAATATAAGGCTAGATTTGCCCGCATATGGCCCCATATTTAATTATTAGGTGAATCGGCATAAGGCCCCCAAACCACAGATATGCATGCGAGATGACAATTAAACATGCAACAAGTCTTATATTTAGCATTTATAAAATAGGGCTCGGGAAAAAGGGTCACACATTAGGGTTCTCGACGTTCTTGGGGGTTCCGGGGTTCGGGGTTCGACAGGGTCCAGGGTCTAGGGTTCGATCTTGGCGTAACGTTCTCGACCACCGGGGTAGGTCTTGTCGCAAACCGGGGAGCAGGGCTTGGTTGGCGTCGGGGGCGCATCGGTCTCACACTGTACGGCGTCGCTCTTGCCACCTGCAGATCTTGTCAGACTCGCGCCATCGAGTCGATCTTGGCATTCGGGAGTACTTATCGCGCCGGAGCCTCGGTGTCCTCGGCGCCTTCGATTCCGTGACGAGGTGCTCGGTGATCCGGGAGGAAGAGCTTGGGCCTCCGGGTACGATATCCGGGTCTCGGCGACCTTGGCGCGCCTGGTTTCGGGCTTCGGGGTTCGGCTTCGGGAACGTTCTTGTGGTCCGGGGTTTGGCGGCTGTCTTGGCGTCCCATGAAGGAGAGCTTGGCGGCCGAGGCCGGTACATGCCGTTCCGTGAAGGTGACCTCGGGGCATCGCGGTTAGGTTGTTGTTGCCGAATTCCGTTGGTGACGATCTTGTCTTTGGAAGTGCAGCCGCATCGCATCATCACCACCACACAATCTTCTCGGTTCGTCTTCGTGGTTACATCACCACACAGGAACACATCCGGGCCTCGGTTCTCGCACACATCCACAGGGACACGCGAGTTGAGGGAGAGGCACGTCGCCGGGGTGGTGCTCTGGGGGCGCGTCGGGGAAGCGGGGCCGGGGCCGGGCACAGGACGGCGAGGCGGAAGGTGGCGCCATGGACGGAGGCAGGGCGGCGCTCATGGCGGGCGGGCGGTGGCTCTAGCGGCTGGCGAGGCGCGGAGGCGTCTGGGCGGCGGGTCCGGAGGAGCTCGCCGAGAGCCGGGCGCGAGGGGAGCTCATGGGCGGGCGCTGGACGGAGCGAGGGAGGAGCGGCCTTGACGAGGTTGGAGGCGGCGAGCGGAGCCGTGAGGAGGCGCAGGGGGAACGCCGGGGCGGGCGGACGGTGGCGGAGCATCTGCGGTGAGGAGGCGGAGCGGAGGGCAGGCCGCTGGATCTCGCGGAGGCACGGAGAGGCACGCTGCCGTGGCCCCTGGTGGCTTGAGGGCCATGGCGTGAGCTCAGGAGAGCCGGCAGAGGGGGCGGCGATTGGGGAGGGGGAGGTTGCGGGAGAGGGAGGGGACAGCGCAGGTGGGAGACGGGGTGGGTACGCGGTAGGGACACGGTGGGGTCGCGGGGCCCGGGGTCGGGTGTGGCAGGCTGGGTGGGGGGAAAGCTGATGGTGGGCCAGGGGAGAAGGGGCCCACGTGCAGAGAGAGGGAGGGGGCTGGGGCGTGTGCGCTGCTGTAACACGCGCGGGCCAGCGTGTGGCGTGTCTTGAGCGTGTAGGGGCGGGGCTGGCAAGTGGGTCCAGGGCGGGTCAGGAGGGATTGGGTGAGAAAGGAAAAGAGGGGGCTGGACGCGGTGGGTCCTGGGTGGGCCACGCGGCCAGGTAGGGAGAGGCTGGCTGTGGGACCCAGGAGAGAGGAGAGATGAGAGAGTGGGTCGGTTTGGGGAGGAGTGGGGGTGTGGGGTGGGGTCCAAAGTGGAGAGAGGGTGAGGGGGTGTGGGTAGGTTTTTAGGTAGCTAAAGGCGTAAGAGGGGCAGACTAGTTGGACCGATTTTTAAACAGGGGTGGTCGTTCGGGTCTACTCGGCCCGTTCGACTGCCCCACTAAAACAATTAATTAAATATTTATTTTCAAACAGCGCTTTTGCAATCCGACAGCGGACAAAACAAAATATTCCGGGGACCCGGTTTTCGGTGTTTGAATAAGATGGGGTGTTTTAGAAAAACAAAACGGGCTTTGCAAAAATAGTTTTGACAAACAATGCATGATGATGACGATGCAATGCACAAATTTAACGCGATTTTCTAGTAGTGGTTTTGCGGGATGCCACAATCTTATGCTTACACATGATCACATGTGTATGCATAGAAAAGGGGATAGGGTCTAGCTAAGGGAGAGAGATATAGGATATGGTGAAGAAAGCTACAAGCCCAAAACAAGATTAAGCCAAGGAAAAAATGATCCAACTAAAATTCAAATAAACCCCAAATACTAGGAAAGGTGTCACTTGCATGGCCCATGCAAGAATAATTAATGCCAAACTAATCCTTGTGAAAACAATAACATTAACAAGGCATTATTCATATGCATTCCCAAAAGGTGGGCAAAGGCCAAGCAAAAGATGATGGGTGGAATCCAACCAACAACATGAGCTAGAGATAAATCAAATTAAAATGCCAAGCTCATATTAATTGGGTGGTGGAATTAAAAGGTGGTGGAGTCAAAAAGAGAGATGCCCTCAACTCAACTTGGGCATTTAACAATATATTAAGAACCAAATACAATATCAAGAGGCAACTACAATTAATCATGCACATGAGATAAGAACCAAACAAGAAAGGGTTTTGTATGATGCTCAAATGCAAGGTGACATGATGACATGAGCATGATATGATGATGATGCAACAATTATATGTTGGAAGTGGCCCTTTTTATTATTATAACATGTAGCATTACAGGGGTTAGACAACTGGGATGCTACAATACCCGTTCCCAGCGTTGTTTTGTGCTGGTGCGGCTGGTTAGTTCAGGCCTCCTACAGGTGGCGGTGGAGGAGCTCCATGTGCTATCTCACCTGGCGCGGGTTTGTTCCCGAATCTAGGAAGTGGAGATTTCTGCCTCATCTGGACCATGCTTTCGCTGAGCTTCTGAAACTCGCGGCAGTCCTTGAGCATGTGGCTTGCCTTCTTCTTGCCATCCCGCTTGTCGATGTAGAAGTGGATGGTTCATGGACTCGAAAGTTTTTCGTATGCTGAGGGTCCGTTGTCGCGATCGCGGCGCTGCCACGACTGTGTTGGGCGCCCTCCATCGCGGAAGTTTCCTTCATGGTATCCTCCACTCTCGGCGGTCGGCGTAGCCGGCCGTGACCATGTCGGGTCCGTAGCGATCGTCGTAGACGCGAGATATTCTCTTGCTACGGCGCTCTCATCGTCGGCCGTAGTCGTCCACTTCCTCTGAGTGCGCCCGGTGGACAGAATCTTCGACGTCAGCCCACCTATTGGCGATGTCCATGAGGTGGCCGAGTGTCTTGGGCTTGACGCACCCAAGATCCTCCTTGAAGTCTTGGCGTTTGACGCTGTCCTTGAAGGCGTCGATGTCCCTCTCTTCGGAGATGTGCGCTGCGAAGTTCTTGGTGTTGGACCAGCGTAGTATGTATGAGCGAATGGATTCGCCCGTTCATTGAGTGCAGGCCCACAACTCCTCGATTGAGGCGGGACTCTTGCTGGTGCCTTTGAAGTTTCGGATGAAGTTGTAAGCTAGCTCCTCCCAGCTTCAGATGGACCCTGAAGATAGGCTGCTGAGCCAGATCCGGGCTGCACCTGTCAGCTGCAGCTGAAGGCATTGCATGGCGGTTTCCTTGTTTCCGCCGTGCAATTTGACGGATGACAGGTGGTCTCTAAGCCATGCCTTTGGGTCTTGTGTGTCGTCGAACTTCGGAGTATCCGTAGGAAGCTTGAAATTTCGCGGCATCTTTGTTCGTCGAACAGATCTGCTAAAGCATCGGGCTCCGCAGAGTTCTCCTTCGTCTTCGTCCATCTCGGATTCAGACGAGCATGCGCGCTTGGCTCCCGCTTTGTTGATTTTGCGCTGTGTGAGGTCGTCCCTGGCGTCGTAATCGCGGTTGCGGTGGCACGAACTCTTGTTCCTTCAAGGAAGGTCATGGTCCTCTTCTTCAGATGACGGGGTGGGGCTGCGGTCGAACCTGACCGGAACTTTCTTCTTCGGCTCCGTAGGAGGTTCCTGGTGGAGCGCGGCTCCGACGAGTCCGAGTCCGGTAAGTGCGGACTTGTGCATGGCTCTTTTTGGGTCCCCCTCTGGAGGAGGGTGCGATGCTAGGTACGCGGTGGCTGCCATGATCGCAGCCTGCGGCGTTTTCGGGATGACGTTGCCGTCGGCGTCCATCTCCATAAAGGATGCGTGGAGGGTTCGGGTCACCTCACGGCGCTCCTTAGGATCCATGTTCTCCATTCGAGAGCGGTGCTTGTTGCCTTGGTTGCCATTCGTGCTGGAGCCGATGCCCATGGCGGAGAGCGCAGCTCGTCGCGCGCTGGACTCTGAGGCTGCTTGCTTGCGTTTCTCAAGCACCTCCTGCTTCTTGTGATCCTCGATCAGGAGCAGATGGTAGGCCATCAGCAGATTCTGTGAGGATTCTGCAGGCAGGATTATGTCGCCCGCCACGGCGGCGCGTGCCTGGGCCCATCCTTCTTTGCTAAGGCGGATGACATGGCCGTTGTTGTCCCCTTCGGGTGGGGGGAGTGGCTTCTTCTGTTTCCGCCGTTTCGATCTGGCGGGTTGGGCGGCGGGTTGGGCGCTTGCTGATCCACGTCGCTCTGGATGACTACGGCGCATTGGTAGCGCTCGTAGATTGGTCCGCTGCTGCCGCAGCTTTCGGATCCAGAACCGTAGGTCCCTTCATCCAACGTCAGGTCGCACATGTCGGAATTGCAGCTGCTGATGACCTAGGATTCATCTATTGATGACGATGTGCATAGCACGGGGTGTGGGGTCCATGAAGCGGGCCTGATTGATGGTAGGGGCACCCGCTCGGGGAGGCGGAGGGTGCCGGTTTGCCCCACCTGAAAGCAGAAGCTCCCGAACAGGATCTCGAGTCCATCGCCTACGGTCTCGAAGTCCTTCATGGTGGCCGGCGAGTGGGCTGTGAAGTCGAAAGCGCCGAAGAGGAGGTGACTCTCCGTCGCCGCAGAGTTGTAGATTGTTCAGGTTGGGACCGTCACGATCGCACAATCAGTGTCCCTAGTTCCCACAGACGACGCCAATTGATGAGGTTTGATCTAGTCAATGCCCATTGTTATGGACTTGGGTTTTGGAGAAGATGGGGATGCTGGAGATTGCGGAACGGTTAGCAAACAAGCAATACGGGACACGAGGTTTACCCAGGTTCAGGCCCCCGGAGGGAAAACCCTACTCCTTCTTGTCTGCTCTTGATTACGGTGGAATCAAAGGTTACAGGGGTGCACAGATGCAATTTGGCGTGGAGGTGTGTATGCGAAAGTATGAGTCGAGACCTCTAGGTCATTCCCTCCTGCCCTTTATATAGACTTAGGCAGGTCCCGGGCATAGACCTAGTCGGTTACAAGTTCTAGAGTTTTACCCCTTTGAATTTCCTATCTACTCTAGTCTTTCTCTCCAAGGATCCGAAGGCATCATGGGCCTGGGCCACCCGAAAGTCTTCATGTGCCGGCGTATATTTGCCGTGGGCCTTCCTTGGGCTGGACCAGGTATGCTGAGATCCTGTACCCGCGGGGTATAACCTTGTCAAAGATCTCTTATGGTGAAGTAGTAGATCAAGGCCTCCTCCTTCGATTCTCCAAAGATCAACGACTTTGAATGGTTGAGTGAAGAGATCTTGGCGATTTGGTGGCTCAAATGGAGGTTGTGGTCTTTAATTCAATGAGCAACTTGTCCCAAGGTAGTTGGAGGCGTATTTATAGCTCACTGAGCAGATCTGCCCGTTGTGCTTTAAATGCAGCGGTAGTACCGGATTCCCAAGCGGTAGTACCGGAAAATACTGGTACTACCGGCCAGGTACCGGAGATGCTCTATCAAGGCACGCTGGCCCCTGACTGCAACGGCACCAACTTGTGGTGCTACCGCAAAGCGGTAGTACCGCCCCTGGGGCACGGTACTACTGGACACATGCGGCAGTGCCGCATTTTGGTACCGTGGAGTGCAATGGCACTGGGCAACTTGCCAAAACCTTCTGCCACACTAGGTACTAAAATGCGGTACTACCGCATTTTGGTACCTAGGATGGCAGTGGCTTTTGGCAACTTGCCAAAACCTTCTGCCGTGCTATGTACTAAAATGCGGTACTACCGCTTTTTGGTACCTAGGAGGGTAGTGTCTTTTGGAAACTTGTGAAAACCTTCTGCCGCGCTAGGTACTAAAATGCGGTACTACCGCTTTTTGGTACCTAGCCAGGCAGAAGGTTTTGGGCAGTTTTCCCAAACTCTATGCCATGCCTAGTAGCAAATTCCGGTACAGCCGGTCCTCTGCAAACCCCTTTTTGGGAGGAATAAGCCAAGGATTTCTTGATATAACCTGTGGAATACTTGGAAAATAATTAGTCTGATATGTGTGTTGTTATAAACAACAAAATCACTTGGGATAGGAAATGCTCTTTCACACCTGCCTAACCAGATTAGCTAGAGAACAATGAATCTGATAGGCGTATGAGAGAGGCACCATATCAAGTACCTCGAGGAGCTCACAGTCGTCTGAATCATCATCGTCGGGTTATCCCTCATGAACTGAGGCCTTACCCGAGGTACGGCTGGGAGCTGAGTTAGGCTTGGGCATGAACTCCTCGGATTCCAGCTCTCCTTCGTCTGAGGCCTCGTGGTCCTTGCCCCAAGTAAGGGCAAGATTCTTGCCATCCTCCGCGGATTGTTCGAGGAATTCCTAAGGAAAAGAGTACAAAAGGAAGTTATACAAGTGAATGGGCCAAGATAAAAATATAATCTAGGATATATAACTCGGCAGAAAATTACTCGGGAGGGGATATTATCCCGGCTGTAGGGCTTCATGCCACACGTCCAGTCCTAGGCCATGTCTGTCTTGAATATGGACTTGATGCGCTTCCGGATGGAGAAGCACAAGCGCGAGCGGTGGCTCGAGCACAGCGGATGCATGGAAGAAGCGCACGGTGCGGTGGTCAAGATGCGAGAAACAGGCAGCGCGATCATGTGCACGAGGGGAAAGTGAACGAGGGTTTGCTCCCCTATTTAACGGTGTTGTCCACGAACCATCGCATGATCGTGTGCACATGATGGTTGCGCTGCGTTCGCGTGTATCGTGTCGTGGCAGACATGGAGTGGAGCCACATGAGTGGTTACCCGGAGCAAAGGATGAGGCGACACATAATTAACCCTGCGGAAATCGAGGAGTCACAGTGTGACTTGACGGGTCACAGGGATAACTGTCCTCGTGTCAGTAATTACTGTAGCGTCCCAGAGAATGAGGCTACTCATAGTGATTATTGACACCTAGTATGGGAGAAGCTTACGAAGGAAGGAAGAGAAATAACCCATATGTATCAGAATGACTCGACCGACAAGATAAATCTCGGACGAAGCCAAAAAGAGTCGGATCAAATATGTGATCATGAATAATGCTGCAGAAGTACAAAACAAAGGTTAGCCCACTAAAGGATAACTCGGCAACACGGATGAAAGATCCGGATAACATGAACCTGCTTTGGTCTTGCCAACTAAAGCCGTTAAGACCGCACCCGTTTTGGTGACTAACGTTGGGGGGATGACCCTAGGTAGGGTCAAGCTAAGATAAAATGGCAGAGCCCGCTAAGGTATAAACTGGGCCAAGGCATGACCCGGCCGAGTTAAGTATGGTCTGGCCAAAGAGGGACCAAGTTACCCTAAGAAAAACAGGTCTGTCTTGACTCGGCCAACATATAAGGTATGTCGGCACGATGTCTAGCATGTTATATATTTGCAGGTACGGGCTTGGCCGAGTCATATTGTATGAGGCCGAGTCATGAGATGGCTTGCACAAGAAGGAGAGAGCAAGCCCCAAGGTCAACACTTTCCTCTATCTCTCGCTCAGGAATCCACACAGTGCCAAGTGCTACAGACAAGGACCAGAGGGGCAGAGGGGCAGAGGGACAGAGGAGATGCCACGAGGTGACAGCCTAGAGTCCAATGATCACATGTCGTGGGCTCTGGGTCTTTTCTATTGATAGAAGGGCGATAGGGAAAGAGGGGCGCCGAATTACCCTTTTGGGAAGGTCATATTCCATGAATATGTTGTCCATGTCAGCCCTAGATTTAACCTGACCACCCCTTTATAAGGTGAGATAGGGCCTCCTAAAGGGGGGATCGATTCATTTTACACTTAGAGAGTACGTGAGTGCTTCTTCCTCGTCTCTCTGATACAGCTCAAAGAGCAAGTGTAATACATTGTTGTTCCAAAGGAAGAACTTGAGGGAAACTTGTGTGTGTAGAATCCACTACACTATCCCTCCCTGGATCCCACTAGTATACATTGGCAGCAACTTTAGCCTAACCATGGCATCTTCCATGTGAGTACGACAATAAAAACATCTCCAAAGGAAATATGGTAGCTTTTTTCCACAACCATAATTGTTTCTTCCTTCATATGCATTACTTTTCATACCCTTTTTACCGCATGTTTCTCATTCCTCATATTCATGAAGATCACAGTGGCAATGAGACCATCAAATAAGTTCATGTGAAGCATGGAAATGACGACACTGTCATCTTGACTTCAAATTAGGCAGACTATGTTATTCAGAAGAAGCTCTAGGAAAGAGATCTTGTGCCTTTGAGTTTAAAGAAAAGGAGGACTATTTGGTCGTGATAGTTCATACAATCTAAGTCAGTTGTTATGAAATAGTTAGTTAGTTTTATAGAGATGTATGTGAACTAGATTGGAGTAACAAACTTGCATCTTAACTATATATGTGTATCACTATTGTGTGATAAGATTTTCTGTATATTAAAATGAGTTTTCTATGTTTTTCTATATGTGATCGATATACAAAACGTTATGGATTAATTATCAATTTAATTACATTGCTACCCACTAACACATCCATCGACATATACCAGACCAGACGGTATCAATGTGTCGTCATCTTCACAGCTGCCACGACATGTACATAGTGCCTTCCTACATGGGCCATGGCGTAAACGCCTTGCTGTCGTGGAAGTGCTAGCTCGGCAGATCACGTTGTGCCGAGGCAAAAAACATTCACCGATGTTGCACAATCCCTGACGCAGTTATCCTTGGCGGATTTTTTCCGTTCCAGTGCGAGCGCGATGACTAAGGATATGTCTCGGTATCTATAAGCGCCAGCGCCCGAGCTCCGTGTTGTAGTGAAAATTGAAAAAATATAGTAAATCATGCATGTTTCGATTATGGTGAAGTTTCATTCCATTTGGATAAAGGATTGTGATTAAATAGGTATTTAGTTTAAACTAGTGCTCGAAAACATAAATAAATATTTAATCATAAACTACTTATCCGAATGGTATGAAACATTTACGAGTTTCAAAATGAGGCAGTTACACTTTACTAGAAGTTTTTCAATTTTTTCGAGTAGCTTTAATTATCTAGTTTAAAATTAGTGTCAATCTGGTACGTTCGATCATAGATGGATGGTTGACGGTAGCACCAAGTAACGGTGACACTTGATAACACCAAGTCACTGAAGCTCGGTCTAGTAGAACAACTCAAAATAGCTTTACCTGCCACCTTGGTTGCAACTTGTTGATGCCCTTCCCAGGGCATGCCCGACGAAGGATTTAGTCACCTTCATCTACTGTTTGAGGTCGGACCTTGCGGCTGTGGTAGTGGCATAGGCGTTGTTGATAGCGAGTTGCGTGCAGGGCGTCCAAGTTCCGAACTTCTGCAAGAAAGTTGACGTCGTCGATTCTTCATTCCCCCTAGGCGGCCTCTCCGTAAGCTTGCACCCGGGGGATGCGTATTGGAGTTTAGTGGGCAACACCACTTCCGCCCCATATACTAGGGAGAAAGGAGTTTTCCCAGTGGCTCTTCTTGGAGTGGTCCATATTGATGACGTGATGACCAGGATCTGTTCGACTCAGTTCCATCCGCTAGCCTTGAGTCGATCTAAAGTCTTGGCCTTGAGCCCGCGGAGCACCTCTGGATTGAGGAACTTTTCTTGCACATTTCTTCGAGGATGAGCCACTGATGCATAGTAGATATTGGTGCTGAGGGTTTCACGATAAGCGATGAAGGTGCCGCTGGTGAACTAGGAGACATTGTTGGTGATGATTCGGTTGGGAACGCCAAAGCGGAAAATGATGCTCGGATGAACTTTACAACGGCTTGGGAGATGATAGCCCAAACGCACTCCCCCTCTGGCCACTTGGTGAACTTGTTGATGGCGACGAACAGGTATTAGTACCCTCTCACCACCCATGGGAAGGGTCCAACAATGTCGAGCCCCCAAACGCGAAGGGCGATGATAGGGGGATGCTCTGGCGAGCTTGAGCGGGCTGATGGACATCTCTAGCATGGAATTGGCAGGCGTCACGGATTATGACCAGGTATTGAGCGTCCGATAACACTGTTGTCTAGTAGAACCCTTGACGGAATGCCTTCCCCGCCAAGGCTCATGCGGTGAGGTGACTCGAGCACTCCCCCTTGTGAACCTCCGCAAGGATCTAGCGCCATTCTTCTCGAGATATGCATCAGAGCTTGACACCGGATTCATGTCTTTTGTACATGTCTCCTTCGATCATGGTGTACATCTTGGCTTGTCGGTACACCTTCTCGGCATCAGCATGGTCGGTGGGGAGCTCCTGGTCCTAGAGATACCATATTATGTTCATGTAGGGTTCGCAGCATAGAAAACAAAAAAGTACCAAGATCTATCTACTAGATACAAACAACCGGCGGATGTATATCCGTATAGAATATACCCTTGAAGACCGACAAAGCTTAACAAGTTAAACTCATGGTTGATGTAGACAATCTCTTGCCGATCTCAAGATCAATAGGAAGTCCTAGCACCGCAAATCAGCAGCGATTCGTGCTCGCACACACGTCCGGGGCACCGAGCAACCTCTACCTCCTTGCTCCAGCGATGCAGCGGAAGCACAACTCTTTCTTGCCAAATAGCCACCGGGAACATGTATCTCGCTAGTCCGAGACCATGGGGGATAAATTCTAGAGGGGGGGAGATCCTTCATGAGGAGGTGTGAGTGAGAAGTGAGGAGGGGGTGCATTTTATTGGAGAGAGGGGGGAACCCCAAGGGGGTGGTCGGCGCATGGGGGATGCCCCCTTTCCCTCCCCTCATTCATGTGGGTGGACACTCCACTCAGAAAATCCTTTCAATTCCCTCCACTCAAAATTGCTATTAAATTTCCACCAAATTTAATGTAAACTCTCATTAAATAAAACTCCTTTTATTTATTCAGAATTTTTTCAATTACTTTAATGACAAACATTCACATATAACCCCTTTCTAGTATTTCATTTCACATGCAAAAAAACTTTCTGCAATTTCACCCAAAACCTGTTTCGGTATCTAGTGAAATAAATTCATGCGCTTGTTATTCTTTCCAGCGTGAAACTTTTGCTCCAATTGGATGTCGGTGTATCTTAAGTGTGTCACCCTACGGTTCGTGAATAATGCGGACATGATTGAGACCCCTCTCAGATCAATAATCAGAAGCGGGATCTGGAGACCCATACTGACTCCCACACATTCAACGATAACTTTCTTGTGATCGTCGGAACCTTTTACGCTAGTATCTTAATCCCTTTGTTTCACGATATATTACATGTCCGAGATTAGATCATCGGTATCTCCATACCTAGTTTGATCTCGTTACCGACATGCACTCTTTTCTCGTTCCCGTGGTATAACATTCTAGTGATCAAATCACTTGCTTGCAAGCTAACCAATGTGATATCACCGAGAGGGCCCAGAGTATATCTATCCGTCATCAGGATGAACAAATTCCACTCTCGATCCATGGGCCTCAACATAAAACTTTATTAGTTCTGAACCCATCTTTATAATTACCCTGTTACGGTGTGACGTTTGATGTTATCAAGAAACTCTTCTGGCGTTAGTGATTGACATGATCTCATGGTCTAAGGATTAGGATTACTTCGTAAGTTGTTATAGCATTATAAACTTAATGAATTTGATCGTAATGCTATACTTCGGATGAATGTTCATCACACCATTACACTAATGTTGTGATCCCGTTATTAACAACATCCAATGTCCATGATCCGGAAACCTTGATCATCTTGTTAATCAACGAGCTAGTTTATGAGAGAGGCATAACTAGGAACTTTCTGTTTGTTCATTAAACACACATGTATTAAGGTTTCCGTATTAATACAATTATAGCATGCAAAATAAACATATATCATATACTTGGAATATACATAATAAACACTTCATTATTGCCTCTTAGGGCATATTCCCTTCAGTTCATGGCCTAGGGTGGATCTCGCCTCTCCACTGCTTGGAATGGTGCTTGCGTGCGATGATCCATTCGCCGAGACTAGTGTCTTATTTCCCGGGGGAACATGGCACCGAAGCCATCGCTTCTCATACGATGCTCGACACCGAGGGATCACCCCAGGATCTTCTAATGGTGCTTTCTTCCCCGAGGGCACACGGTTCCGCAGCCATCGCTTCACATACGATGGCCGGTGCCAAGCACTCACCTCGGGGTCTCTGTTTGGTGTCTTCTTCTCTGAGGTCGCATGGCTCTATGACCGTCGCTTTGCATACAACGACCAGAACCAACAGCTCACACCGGGATCTTTGATACGTGTCTTCCCCTAGGGCACATGGTTCCGTGGCCATCGCTTCACATATGATCACGGGAGCCGAGGGATATCCCCAGGGTTATTTGCTTGCTAGCTCCGGGGTACCTTGACAGAAGACTTGAGTAGCTATTCCATAAGGATTTTCCGGGGAACGCGTCCCCGGGTCAACACAATCTTTGATAATTCGTCGGGGATGGTGTTGGAGCCACAAGATACATGCTCCATTTGGAGCCCGTTGAAGTGCTACTCCAATTTACCGACTTCTTCAACATATGGGGACATTTGTGGGGAATCATAGTCCTTGTAGATCTGATTGACCACCAAATACGAATCCCCACTAACAACCATGTGCTTGATACCCAGGGCCTTCGCAATCCTGAGGAAAACAAGTAGTGCTTTTGTACTCGGCGGCATTGTTGGTTGAGTGCTTTCCATGATAGAGAATATGCACCACGTACTTCAAATGGTCCCTAGTAGGAGACACGAGCAGCACGCCTAATCCCGAGCCATCGATGGAGTAGGACCAGTTGAAGTACATGATCCTGTCGTGTGGGTCGATATTCCCGGGAAGCGATGAGGAGGGTTCCTCATCCTCTTCTATTATGGGATTCCATTCAGCGGCGAATTCGGCCTTGATGGTTTGAGTTTGAGAAACGAGGAGGTCGAAGCCCAATACCTCCATGGCCCATTCTACCACATGCCCTGTGGCTTCCTTGTTGAGCAGCTAGCGCTCCAGGGAATGCTTGGTCACCACCATGACCCTATGCACTTTTAAGTAGTGTCGAAGCTTCCTTCATGGGATGAGAATGCTGAGTAGGAGCTTCTGAAGAGTGGGTATCGCAGCCGAGCATCACGCAACACTGTGCCAACGAACTACACATGCCACTGATGGCTGTGAAAATATCCATCTGTCTCTGTGTTTAAATCATATTTTTAGTTAAATAATTGACCAAGAATCTCTCTAGCCTTGATACAAATAACTAATTATTGCAAATATGTGCAATTCTTGGTTTTAATTTGTGTTGTGCAGGAAACAACATTTTTAAGGAAAAATCAGGAGCATTTATTGAAGATTATCACGTTGCCTACTCAGCCATGCTAATTGGGGTCGAAGAGAAACCTCTAGAAAGTTTAAAGACCAGCCTTACGGGAAAACCCCACCCGTAATGTCCGCCTATACTGAGTGGCATTGGCTTCATTAGGTCAACCGCAACAACTTTCATAAATGCGGCTATATATTTCGAGACTCCAGCCGCTGCATAGAGATCCAACATTCTCAGATTGCATCATAACATCACCGAATGAGATATACCACTTCACCATCACCATAGTTCATCCTCTTCATCCTCGATCCACTCCATAAACATAGCCATCATCTTGTACCTAAGATCTTCTTATGATTTGGCGACCATTGTAAGAATATTTGATTTCAATCTTAGTATTTTGCACAATGTTTTCTATCCTTGATCTTATTGTTATGAGAGTGTAGTCCTCACGGGCTACGGGTTGGGGTGAAACGTTGAAGCGAGCATGTGCATATAATACATGGGAATATTGTTTGGTGATTGAAAGGAGATATGTATCTTTGTTTCTTTGTCTCTTGTCTCGATTATGGACATTTAGGTACCAAGATCCCAGGGATTGATGAAGACTTGAGGTAGGATGAGTGGTGAACGGCGACTTCATGTGAAACCTAGTGACAACCATGTGAGTAAGGTCGTTGTTTAGGGATCTACTTGGGAGTAACAGCAACATCACCATTCTTAAGGCTTTGTTCTGTATTTTACTTAATAATTGTTATAACCCGGTGCTTCATGGTATCACAGTTGGATCAAAAAACTATTTCTATGCATGTGGATCGCAAGTGAATTAGTGTTTATGGATGTGCTTCCCACAACCATATCTATATTAGATCATCACATCAATGTGATTATTATTATCTTTATCCCATATGCATCTGCAGCTACATATGAATCTTCAACCATGGCTTATTTCCATCCATTTAAATAACCAACGATTCAAAGTAAACTATAAAGGTCCGGTAATCTCAAGGTAAAACGAGTAAACAAGTCTTGTACAATTTCCTTATATGTCCATACATAAATTGTTTGCCAAGGTTTGATAAACCCAGGTCTACTAGGGAAAAAGCTACTCTACTGCATCTCTAATCCGGACTGAAGGTATTAGCCACTACACCCTCTAATTTTTCGTGGGCTCCAGCTACTTCTCTCCGCTCAAACTGCGGTGTCCGGGAGGAGGCACATTTAGGAATGTATGGTCCCTTATTGAATTTCTAAATTCAAGAGGTGTGCCTGGTTTAGTCGGCAGACTGGGGCCCTTAGCGATGACACTCTCGTCACCTTCCTCCATAGGCTCTGCCTCATCGGGTTCGAGAAGAGGAGATTCTAGGCATCCATGGTCGCTCCATATCTCATTAAGTTCAGGAGGTGTGCCTGTCTCAATCGATAGACTGGGGCCCACAATGATGACCTGCAAGTCATATTGTTTCCTTTCCATAACAAGCACTGCGCTTACCACCTGGTTTGTGGCAGTGACGTACAAAAGCAGGGCCACCCCTGGCTTGGGTTCCACCATTATCGGGGGAGGGTTAGGTAGCACTTCAGGTCTTGAATCACAGTGTCCTCTGTCAACACCCGTATTTTTAATCCCAGATGCCTGTTATGCCATACATCGCAATCCCAAGATTACCATTTTTGCGAGACATAACAGATTGGTACCATAGTTCATCATCCATTACAAACCATAATAAAGGTCTTACAAATACAGGATCTCAGGAACTGGTCTTAATACAATCAACGTAGCGGAATATATAATAATGGTAGCCTGGTCGAGGCTCCATCTTCAGGGTCACAGGCAATGCTGACGATGGGAGATGATCCTAGTTGTCATAGAATTCCTGCTTTCCATCATCCTGGTAGTCTTCTTCATAGTCTGGCCATGAGAATCTCCAGGGACAAAGCCATGTGTACTCTTTAAGTACTCGCAAACTATCACTAATAAGTAATGTAGTTCGATTATGAATCCTAAGCTCTAGGTTTATTTGCAAAAAGCCAGATTTATTTCCAACTGAGTTCAGAAGTAAAGAAAACTAGATTAAATGTTCTATAACACCTAAGTGGGAACTTAGTTTTCATGTTTACAACCCTGTTGTGGTCAAGTCAAAGTCATAGTTCATTTCAAAAGTCATTTTGAAAACATCTGACGACGGAACAGTATGGCCACTCCAACTGTCCATGACTACGGACGCGGCTATTCGAATAGTTTGACACTTCGCAGAGGTGGTACACTTTCACCACAACATTCGATACATCCATGAGGGATAACCCTGAATCATCATACTTAGTATGCGAATAATCAATCCAAACCTTTCATTTACACACCCTAGTATAGGCACCTCCCCTATGAGTTTGGCCTCCCAACCATGACCATCTTTCATCTTGGGAACTACATAGGTGGACATTCACATTCATGAGGTAGCCTCAGATCAAACCTCTCCCGCAAGGGAACCCATACTAAGACGTATAAACTTCTAGTTAAGCCTTACCCAATTCAGGTAATGTGGTTGTACAGAAAAAATGGAATGGTATCGCACCCGAACCGAACCATCAGTTTTTATAAAGGTCTAAGGCTCATGCCTCAACATTTTCATCAAGTCATCTTGTGTTCATAACACATGTCAAAACATTTCAATAGAATGAATCTTCATTCCAAGGTTTTCATAATCATTTTCACCAAGTATTCCCATCTAAAGTGATCAACTTTTATGCTTAGCACTAGCCACTAAAGTTGAGGGTATTCACTTATGAGGGGTGCAAATCAAGTGTGACTATCCAACTCTAGTCTCATGCATTAGTATGAAATCTAGTTATAACTACTTAGGCCTAGTTTTATGCTCTTTATGCTATCTATACTATTTTTCCAAAAACTCACAAAGCATTAACTAAAAGTAATAAAGAACTTTGGTAAAAATAAAGGAATAAAGCTTGCAAGTAAAACTAGATTTGGTATAATCAAGGTTGCATAACCAAAGCATACCTAATGCATCTTGCATAGGTTATATTTCATAAGTAGAATGCAAAGTTCTAGCTTGCAAGTGTTAGCTTGCATAGTTAACTTGTATTGTTGGGCTTGCATAGTTAAGAAACTTGCAAGTGTTAGCTTGCATGGAATGCTTGCCTTGATTGGTGCAGTGGTTGAAGTTTTCTTCTTCTTCTTCATAGTACTCCTCCTCCTCGTAGCCTTGGTCGGTACTATCGTAGAAAAATAAATATGAGGTATACAATCACCAAACAATACTTAACTACCTCTATTTGGCACACAAAGGTTCACACTAGATGATCTAGCATCATCAGAATCATCACATGAAATAAAGACCTAGTCTTATTTATTTTATTTTGGAAAAGTAATTTCTACTAATTGAAAACTACTAATTGAAATAAAGACCTAGTCTTATTTATTTTATTTACTTATTTAGATAGATCTTGTCAAATGTGATTTTTGAGAGTCGGAATCAACTCAAAAGCATTTATGGTTGATTTTTGAAAAATGTTTGAATGTGGAAAAGTCTCTGTCTTGTTATTTTTACTATAGGTTTGAATCCAATGGGCTTGGGTTAATAATTTGAATACCTTTCTAGCAAAATTGGAATCATCCAATTTGGTTTAGTAAATCTCCTTGAATTGAATTTCAAAGTCACTGACTGAACTAGGGTTTGATTAAAATGGAAAATATCTATTTGAATTATTGGGCTACACGCGGGAAAGAAAATGGGCCGGCCCAACTGCACTACGCGCGCGCAGCGGGCTGCTGACAGGGGGTCCCATGCGTCAGCGGCTCAGTTAACCCGAAGCGGTATGTTGCAATCTAGGCCATGCGATTAGACTAGGATCTACGGCCGATGTTCGTCATCTCCGTCGGATAGCTCCGGCGAGACTGAACCCTAACGGCGACGGTGGGTGTGCGCGGTGGCTCACCTGCGCTCCAGCTAGGGTCGGCGATGGGGGCAAACGACGTTGTCGACGACGGCGGTTCGAACGGTGGTCGCGGCAGCTCCTGGGGTGGCTCCAATCGATGGCTCCTCTCCTTCTCTACAGCGGCGGACTCCGGCCAGATTCTGGTTGGCTGGTGCTCGCCTTGCTCAAGGGAAAGGCGTGGGGTGGTTCTGAGAGAGAGGGGAGTGAGATGGTGTGGATTATTGAGGCGGGGTGGCCTCTATTTATACAGTGGCAAGAGGAGCAGAGCGGCATGGTCTAGGCTCGTCAGTGATGATGATATAGAGGGATAACGATATGGCTGAGGGCGTAGGACGGTGCGGTGTCTCCTGGTGTTCGTCACGGGCTTAAAGGCGCGTCACAGGGCAGTCGAGGATGGTCGGGACGGGTCGGTGCTTTGCACCAGAACAACGGTGTTCGAGACGGCGTATAGGGGCTTCGTGTCGCGTGGAGGCGAACAGTCGTGTCTGGGAGGTAGCTAGGGTCATGGCGAATGCAGGTACACACGGTGAGTGCGAGGCGCGGCGTGTGCACGCGTGTCGGCTGCGGCTCTCTAGCGTGCTCTTGGCATGGCGACAGAGAACTGGGCGTGGCGTTTCTCGGGTGGTCCATGGCTTGCCGGCGATCGAGGGGTGGACAGGGAGTGGCGGTGGATGGTGTCCTGTCTCCTAGACATCATGGATGGGCGTGGCGCTTCCTCCTACGGGTTGTCCATGGTCGACCAGCAATGGCGGCTTGGGTGGCACGGAACTGGTGCAAACGGTAGAGGGGTAGCTGCTTCAATGCATTGCTACGCACTGGGGTGACAAGGGGACTGAAATGGGGGCAATGGTTTGATCAATTACTGCTCACCATAGTAGAAGTTAGGCAAGTTTGATCTGTGTTCACCAGGTGTTTGATGAAATGGCCGCATGAATTCAAAGTTTAAATTTTTGGATGAATTTTGGTGAGTGCTCTGGTCATAAGCTTGGTAGTATGAGGTTTCTTGGGTTTCCCAAGGTGAAGTGGTTTGGTTGGTTTTTGAGAAATGGCTATCTTAGTACCTACACTTGATTTAATTTTGAATATTCCTTTAAATAATTTTGGAATTTGTTTCTGTTGGTTTGTAAGGTGGGCTTGGGTTCATTGTTACTTGGTCTAGCAAGGGGTGAAAATAATTGAATTTGTTTCTGTTATAAATCTTTTACTAGGAACACCCAAAGTGGTCTAGTGAACAAGTTTGGCCAAAATGACCATTTGCTTATATTGCTTATTTTTTATTTTCTCTTCATTTGATTCTACTTGGAAATGATCTAGATGATATTGTTTTCATATTTAAACCAATCCTTATCATTCATAGCATTCAATGAATGCAAATGCAATAATTCATGCATTAATCACACACACACATGCATTCATATTAATTTTAATAATAAAAGTTTTTGTTAACCCTAAACTTGGGTGATTAGAACTTAATAATCTTCTTTAATATTTTTGGGATTTTACAAACCTTCCCTCCTTAAAGAAAATATCATCCCAAGATTTAAGAAAAATAAAACTAGCAACTAAAGAGATCTGGGAACTTAGTCCTAATGTAATCTTCTCTCTCCCAAGTAGCTTCTTCTTCAGTATGGTTATTCCACTAGATCTTGAGAAACTTGATACTCTGGGTTCTGGTGGTTCTAAAGGCTTATTCCAAAATACGAATGGGTACTTCACGATAAGTTAGATCCTTGTTGATCTCTATGGTATTGTGATCAATATTATTGAAAACTTCGGTCTTCTTCGGAACTTCTAGGCATTTGTAAAGTAATGAGATATGGAACACATCATGCACGGCTGACATCTCCTCTGGCAATTCCAGTTGATATGATACTTCTCCTCGGAGATTCAAAATCTTGAAGGGTCCAATATATCTGGGGGGAAAGCTTTCCTTTGAGTTGGAAACGCTTCATTCCTTTCAATGGTGATACTTTTAGATACACAAAATATCCGATAGTGAAGGCTAGATCTCAACGTCTCTTGATGGCATAAATCTTCTGTCTGGATTGGGCAGTCTTGAGGTGCTCACAGATCTAGTGAACTTTCCCTTCTTCTTCTCTTAGGATGTCGGGTCCGAAAATATGACTCTCTCCTACTTCCGACCAATTCAGTGGGGTACGACACTTCCTTCCATACATAAACTCAAATGGGGCCATTTGCAAACTGGCTTGGTAACTTTTGTTGTATGAAAATTCTGCAAAAGGCAGACAGTCTTCCCATTTAGATCCATATTCCAACACACAAGCTCTGAACATATCTTCGAGTATCTCGTTTACTCGCTTTGTTTATCCATCAGTCTGTGGGTGATAAGCTGTGCTGAAATCTAGTCTGGTTCCTAATCCTTCTTCGAATTTCGTCCAAAATTTGGAGGTAAACTGGGTTCCTCGATCTGACACAATGTTCTTGGGGATTCCATGCAAACTGACTATCCTAGCAATGTACAACTCTACTAGCTTTGTGCACTGATAAGTGGTCTTGGCAGGTATAAAATAGGCTACTTTATAAAGTCTATCCACTATGACCCAAATAGAGTCATTTCCCCTACTAGATATAGGCAAACCAGTGATAAAATCCATTCCAACTGAATCCCATTTCCATTCTGGGATCTGGAATGGTTGCAAAAGTCCTGCGATTCTCTGATGTCACGCTTTGACTCTCTAACAGATATCACATTTGGCTATGTAGCTTCAGATTTCTCTCTTCATCTTATGCCACCAAAATTGATCCTTCAAATCCTGATACATCTTTGTTCCTCCCGGGTGGATAGAATAAAGAGTATCATGGGATTCTTGCAAAATAGCTTGTTTCAACTTTGAATCTTCGGGCACACAGATTCTTCCTTTATACCTGATGACCCACAAGTATAGGGGATCGCAACAGTCTTCACGGGTAGTATTACCCAATTTATTGATTCGACACAAGGGGAGCCAAAGAATACTTGTAAGCCTTAACAACTAAATTGTCAGGTCAGCTGCACCTAGAAATAGTTCTTGCTCACAGATGTTTATTAGTAGCAACAACAAAGCAACAACAATAGCAATAGCAATAGTGAAACAGGAGCAATAGTAACAATAATGGTAGCAGTAGGATTCGATTGCGGTAGGCATAAGGATGGATGGACGGGCGTTGCATGGACGAGTCTAAACATGTAACTTCAATATCTAGGGCATTGCAGATAAATAATAACAAGCATCCAAGTACTAAACAATCCTAGGCATGTGCTCCAAATATAGTCATATGTGCTCGCAATGAGAACTTGCATAACATCTTCTGTCCAGGCAGCCCGTGGCAGCGGGGCCTCTAGGGAACTACTGTCAATTAAGGTGATCCTTTTAATAGAGCACCGGAGCAAAGCATTAACACTCCGTGAACACATGTGATCCGCACACCATAGCCATCCCCTCCGGTTGTCCCAATTATTTTCACTTTAGGGCCTTTGGATCTGGACAATGATATGTGTACACAACCTGCAGATAAGATCACAAACAATACTATCATAATGATTCAATAATAAATTTAGATTTGATATCATGGCAATCGGGCCCTAGTGACAAGCATTAAGCACAACAAGTTGCAACAAAGTCAAATAGCACAAGAGAAACTAGGCACTATGCCCTAACAATCTTATTCGATTACATGATAGAACTCATCCAATCCCTACCATCCCCAAGCCTACAACGGAGGATTACTCACTCATGGATGAGGGAAACATCGGTGGTTGATGGAGATGCGTTGGTGATGACAATGGCGATGATCCTCTCCAAATTCCTCGTCCCGGCAGGGTGCCAGAACGAAGTTTCTGGATCCGAATCTTGGTTTCTCGTGGAGGCGGTGGAGCGGAACTCTTTCTGGAAAACTATCAAACCCCCCTCGGTTTTTAGGTCGAAAGGCAACTTATAGGCGCAGAGGGAGGCCGAGGAGCTGCCTGGGCTGGCAAAAACCCCTCCAGGCGCGGAGTCAGGTGGGCCCGCGCCTGGGGTGGGTATAGGCCCCCCACGCCTCCCTCCGTCTCTTCTCCTGGCTCCGTGGATCTTCTGGTGAAATATAATTTTTGGCATATTTTCCGGGATTTTTCCGATAGTTCATTTTCTGCACAAAAACAAGACAACAAGGTAATTCTGCTGAAATCAGCGTCAATCCATGTTAGTTGTATCCAAATCACACAAGTTTAGAGAAGAAACAATAGCAAAGTGTTCGAGAAAGTAGATACATTTTGGACGTATCAACTCCCCCCAAGCTTAACTTATTGCTTGTCCTCAAGCAATTCAGTTGAAAACTGAGTGCGATAAAAGAACTTTCACGAACACTTTGCTGCATATAATGTAAATATTCTCATCACAGGAGTAGAACCTTAGACAATTCATAATAAGGAGTATGCAACTAAGTCTACTCAATAGTCATTGGAAGCTATGAAGAGAAACCAACTCAATAATAATAAGTAGCATGAAACATAAACATAAGCAACATTGCAATGCTCATAATAAGGTATGATAGAGTGGTATCTCGCTTGCATTTGTTTGAAGAGCACAATATACATGCCAAGGCACCTCTAAGGTTCACATGAAGATTAGAGATAAATATATCAGAGATACAAGCATCAAAGTCATGAAATAATTAACCAAGTTTTGGAACAAACACAAAAATGACAACTATGCTCTCAAGAAGGTGCTCATAGAATAAGTGGTGACTCAACAAAGTTGTGAAAACGGTTTTGTGAAGGTTTGAAAGGCTTCCCAATGCTAAAAGGAAGGTACTCATTAGCTTTGAGCTCTCATTGCTCCTATAATAGGCATCTTCATGTGGTTAAGGTGAAAGTGAGGTCCACTCTGAATCATATGCTTGACAGACCATATACTGGAAATCCCAAGTCCCTTCATGCTACTCAACTTTGGTCACCTAAAAGTTCTTGTCATTGTAAATACATGCATATCATTGAGAACCGCCAACGGGGTACCCCTTGCACATGGTACAGGAGCTTTCCCATAACCAAAATGACAAGGCAAGCAGACAATGAGCATCTCAGCAATCTTTTTATTTAGCATATGCATAGCTTTTTATTGACGATGCTTCATAGATGCTCATTATAGTGATGCTGCAAGTTTCCACTATGATTAAGCATGGCTTAGGCTAGAGGGCCAGACGTTTCTCTAACACAATGTATAAACTCCATGAACTAACAACTTACGTTTTATTTCACATCGTCGACATCCGTAAACAAAAGAGCATGGAATCAATTAGATGAGATATCCAAAAAGTGTTGAAAGCGTTCCTCGTGACAGCGTGGTTCTGTTGACTCCCAGTATATAATTAGCAAGCATATAACTTTCATGGACTAGTCACAATGGTTCAGAATTATTAAGCGCAGGGAATAAAGTGTGCCATCAAGTTCGTGAGAGCTTTACTAACTAACTTTCTCAAAACAGACAAACATTTTATTTTGGAGGAAAACACGGCATATAAATTTGCGCTGAAGTAGCAAATGATTCTAATAGGTAGGTATGGTGGACACAGCGGGCAATATTGGTTTTGGGGAGTTGGAACCACAGGTAGAGGACGTACTCAGTGCAAGTGAAGGCTAGCAAAAGAGAGGGAGTGACAAACGAGAGAGCAATAGCTGTCATAATCATGCTTGCAACAAAACAGGACTAACTATGGCATGAAAATGATACAAGAACTTTGAGGCAAAATAAATCATCGAGGCTTACTGACTATTGATTAGTCATATGCATGCGTGAGAATGTGCCAAGTCGATTCATATGAATAGTCAGAGGAGGATACCACAATATCATACGAAAGTATGAATAAAACAATGTAAGCAAACATTCATATGACACGCTACAAACAATTAACAAGCTGGAGCTAATCATAGACAAGCAAGAACTACTAAGCATCCATAATGACATACACCTTACACAAACAGGCTCAGCATGCTCATAATGATGAGTACAAGAATGAAACAAATATAGTTCGTTACCAGCCTCTTACCACACCTCGAGTTGTCTTAATCTTCATTATTGCCCTTCATTTGTGTGACTTGAATAATTAACATGAAACCAAAATCCACTAAGGACTGCTGAACCCTGCAAAGAACTCGCAAAATCAAAGAAGAACAAAAAATATTTTTCGTCTTTTCAAATTTTTTTAGAAACAAGCAAACAAAGAAAAACCAAACAAAAACATAGCAAAATCTTTTTAGATTTTTCTTTTAAGGCAAATCAAAGCAAAGAAACAAACCAAGAGAAACAACAAAAATATTTTTTGTATTTTTGGGTTTTTAGAAAAAAGCAACAAAAATAAAAAAACAAAGCGAAACAATGGATATACAAATAATAGACCGAGTATGATATAAATATGAGTGTAATGTCGGTGTACCTCCCCCCAAGATTAAGCTTTTGGCCTAAGTGGGGCTCAATAACGCGGATAGTAACCCCATGCGGGTGGGTCATCATAGGAATGATCATAGTCAGGTACCTGCGATGAAGAAGAAGACGCGGCCCAATCAAATGAGGGTTGCTGGTATGAAGACTCTCCCAAGTTGGAGGGATGAACTAAATTGTCTTCGGCATCCTCTTCAACATTCTCCTCTTGCTGGGAGAGTTCCCCCACATAAGTGTCAACCTCCTCCTTCGTAAGTGACCATCCTTGCTTGTTATCAAGGTTAAACAAAGCAGGTGCAGGCAAATAAACTATTTTCTCAGTCCTACCCTTTCTCCGACCTTACTGGGAAAAAGATAATTCATATGGCAAACTTCTCACATTAGCCCCTAAGGAAACAAAACCATGCTAAATCATAGATGCAATATAAAGACTCTCTATGGGGAACTGAAAATATGAAAAGTGAGGCTCTAAACCATGGAAAGCTAGCAACCTAGAAGCAATGAGACCTCCACAAATTCCACCCTTCTCACGGTTGGTGGTGAGATGATGAGCTATCAAGGCACACAAACTATAAGAACTATTCCTATTCAGAGCAGCTGCAATAAAATCTAGATATAAAGAAGACAACTTTCTAGCAGTCTTTCTAGCAAGAACACACTTGGTAATGAAATAGGCAAAGTATCTAATAGCTGGGAGCTGAATGTTCCAAATTTTACCACTTTCCTTTGAGAAGTCAAAACCTTGGAAAATCTTAGCATACAAATCAATAAGTGACTTGGGCCTCTCCTTGATCTTCTCACAAGATCCCCACTGAGGTACTCTAATTGCTACACAGAAATCAGCAAAAGGCAGGTCAACAGGTATATTATATATTTTGTAATGGACCATGGGATTAGAAGTATACCAAGTGAACCAGAAGTCCTGCACAAAAGCCATGGTTATCTTAACATATTGGATTGGTTCACCTTCAACAAAGTGCTCCAACCCTGTATTTGTAACCAAAGTTTGGAAATCTTGGAGGATCCCCGTAGCTCTCATAAATTCATGGCATGGATATATGGAAGGAAAAACTGTCTCCTCAAGATGAACCTTCATTGGCTCATGCACCATCAAGTCATATTGATTCAGTGGATAAGCACTCATCTTCCTTGCTAAAATTTTTAGACAACCATCAAACCATGTGATTTCTAAGTTGATAAATGATGAGAAACTACTATAGGAACTTGCTAAGGATAACACATGCATCAAAACAAAGTTTCTAAGCAAAGCACAAGCATGCAAGCTCAACCAACCTGTCACCTATAGTAGAAAATACTCAAGATACAATCTACCAATCACAAATCTAATTGGACAAGTGGAGGAGGCACATACCAAGGAGCAAATTCTCCAAAAATCAGCACATGAGATGGGATGAACAAGGAGATCGAAAATCTCGAGCAAAACAGCAAGAACTCGAGCTTGAGCAAGTTTCCCGGTGTTTTTCAGGAGAGAGAAAGAAGGTGGCTTTGAGGAGGCAGCCTGGAGGGGCCCAGGTGGGCCAAACCCCCCTAGGCACCACCGCTAGGTAGGCCACGCCTACCATGGGTGTGGTGGCCTAGGGTGGCCCCCTGGGTCACTTCAGGTGTCTCTCTACCCCTTTTTTAAGGAAAAATTTATTTTGAATTTTCTGGGATTTTTCGAGAAACTTTATTTTTGTCCAATTTTCAGGGCATGAAAATTGATTTTCTCGCAGAAATAGTTTTTTCAGAAGAAGCAAAAGCAAACCAAAAGCCAAACTACAGGAGCTCCAAGAAACTCAAACAAGCAAACAACTAGCAAAACTAAAGCTAAAGCAAAGACTAGGAAGGAGAAAGGAAAAAGAAAGCAAGAATAACCTTAGTGGAAACATTATTTTGTTCATTAAAATCCTTTTGTTAACAAGGTTGATGAAGTCTTGTTACCAAAACAATATTATATGAAACAAAACTTTGCACTCCACAAGGTGATTATGTTACCTCATACTTGATAGGAATTGTCCCAATCATAATAGTTTCTTGTGGAATGGGACAATATATTTCTCCAACCTTGATGCCTTCAATGTTTTCAATGGAATTTAGGCAATAGCTCTTAACAACCTTCTTGGGTAAATAGACTGTGTGCTCTTTGTCATTAATATTGAATGTAACTTTTCCTTGATTGCAATTGAGGATAGCAGCTCTAGTATTAAGAAAAGGTCTCCCAAGAATAATAGACATATTATCATCTTCAGGCATTTCAAGCACAACAAAATCAGTTAAGACCATGCAATTATGAGCAACTTAACATGAAAATCCTCACATATACCAACAGGAATAGTAGTTGACTTATCAGCCATTTGCAAAGATATATCAGTTGGTATCAAATTTTCTATCTGGAGTCTCCTGTAGAGAGAAAAAGGCATAACACTAACTCCAGCTCCCAAATCACATAAAGCAGTTCTAACATAATTATTCTTAATGGAGCAAGGAATAGTTGGTATACCTAGATCACCAAGTTTCTTTGGAACCTTACCATTGAAGGAATAATTAGCAATTAGAGTAGAAATCTCCTCATTAGGAAGCTTCCTTTTATTAGAAACAATATCCTTCATATACTTTGAATAAGGTGGAAACTTAATAGCATCAGTCAAAGGAATTTGCAAGAATAAAGGTTTCATCCACTCACAAAACTTGTTGTAGTGTTCTTCCTCCTTTGACTTGTGTTTCTTACCTGGAAAAGGCATAGGTTTCTGCACTCAAGGTTCTCTCTCTTTACCATGTTTATTAGCAATAAAATATTCCTTTGTGTACCTAGTGTTCTTAGTGTGCTTATCAGGTTCTTCCTCACCTTCCTCCTTATCAGGAGCATCATTTTTATCATTACCACTCTCAGTTTCATCATTAGAGACAGATATACTATTAGGATCTACAACAGGTTCAAGTGGTTCCTCAATTATCTTATGTTTCTTTTTCTTCCTCTTACGAGGAGTACCACTATCTTCACCTTGTTGGAAATCCTTCTCTATTCTATTAGGGTGCCCTTCAGGATATAAAGGATCTTGAGTAGCTATACCACTCCTAGTTCTAATTCCATAAGCATGTTTATCTCCTGAGCATTAACTAGCATATCCTTTTGTACCTTAGCAAGTTGATCAAGCTGAGTTTGAACCATTTGAAAGTGTTTACAAAGCATTTTAATATCATTAGAAGTTATTTCCACAATATCTTTCAACTCATGGATAGCTCTAGAGTTTTCCAATAAATGATTTTGAACTTGTTTATTAAAATACCCTTTCTTAACAATAAAAGTGTCAAGTTCCTCTAAACATTGATCAGGAGGCTTACCATAAGGAATATCACCTTCATCAAAGTGCTGGAGAGAGTGTACCTCAATAGTAGATGAGTGGGGAATTGGCTTGCATAATTCTTCTATACGAGGTAGATTCTTCACATCTTCAGCTCTGATACCTTTCTCCTTTAGACACTTCTTAGCTTCCTTCATCACTTCATCATTTAATGCAATAACTCCACTCTTCTTTGTTGTTGGTGTTGGAACTAGTTTAGGAACAACTGCTTCAAGAATAATAGGCTCAGGTGTATTCAGCTCAGTTGAAGTCCAATCATCATAATTGTTGCTTATGTTTGTCATTAATTCTTCAGTATCTGTAGGAGTCCTTTTCCTGAAAACACAATCAACAAAGCTATCTAGGTAGGTCCTAGAATCATCAGTTAGTCCATTATAATATCAAGAAGCTCATTATTAGGCAATGGACATCTAGGATGTGCATGAATCAAGAAGCTCATTCTTAGGCAATGGACATCCAGGATGTGCAATTTCTCTTCTTCTCCCTGTTTAAAATCAAAAAGTCTCTACAAAGCAGCATGTCTAGCACTGGGAGGAAAATATTTCTGGAAGAAAGAAGCAATCAAGCAATCAGGGCTATCAATGGAACCAGGAGGTAATCTATTAAACCAAGCCCTAGCTTCTCCTTTTAGTGAAAAAGGGAATATCTTGGCAACAAAGTACTTGCGCATCTTAAAATCATCAGAGAATAAAGCAATCATAGTAGAAAGCTCATTCATATGAGCCACATCACTCTCATTTTCAGTCCCACAAAAAGGTTCTTTCTCAACAATATCTAAATAAGATAAATCAAGAGAGAAATTATAATCTTCATCTTTAATATCTATGGGAGAAGTGGAAAACTTAGGATCAGAGGATAACTTAGGCATAATAGTACGTCTAGCAAGGAGACTCTTCATAGCACTAGTACCATGTGTGTTTTAGCACTCTTCAACAAAATCATCAGTGAACTCAATGTAACCATCATTAATATAATAACTCTCAATAGCCTCAGGTGAGCTAATAGATGTAACAGTGTCTTCACAAGGAGTTTTGGTATTTCCTAGACTAGCCATAGTAGCATCTAGAAAAGGACCTAATGAACCACTCGCATCAAGCATAGTAGAAGTAACATCATGAGCATCAAAAGCAGTTTCAGACTTAGCAGTAGTAGCAGTGTGTGTACCATGAGTATGTGGTGGTGGTGTGACAAGCTTAATTATAATAGACGGTGAATCAAGAGAAGCGGAGGTGTTTAGGACTGTACCTCTTCTTGTAGTGGATGGTAAAATAGGGAACTTTCCATCACGAGACTTCCCCATGATGAAAGGAGTAGCAGCGAACAATAATAGATCCAAGTGAACTTACAAATAAAGCTATGCTCCCCGGCAACGGCGCCAGAAAATAGTATTGATGACCCACAAGTATAGGGGATCGCAACAGTCTTCGCGGGTAGTATTACCCAACTTATTGATTCGACACAAGGGGATCCAAAGAATACTTTCAAGATTTAACAATTGAGTTGTTAGTTTAGCTGCACATGGAAATAGTTCTTGCTCACAGAAGTTTATCAGTAGCAACAGTTTGTAGTAGCAAGAGCAACTTCAACAACAACAGTGAAACATGAGCAATAGTAGTAGTAACAGTAGCAGTAGGATTCGAGTGCGGTAGGCATAGGGATGGATGGATGGGCGTTGCATGGACGAGTATAAACATGTAACTTCAAGATCTAGGGCATTGCAGATAAATAATAGCAAGCATCCAAGTACTAAACAATCCTAGGCATGTGCTCCAAATATAGTCATACATGCTCCTAATGAGAACTTGCACAACATCTTCTCCCCACCAGCTGCAATGCGGGCCTCTAGGGAACTACTGGCAATTCAGGTGCTCCTTTTAATAGAGCACCAGAGCAAAGCATTAACACTCCATGAACACATGTGATCCTCACACCACATCCATCCTCCCCGGTTGTCCCAATTATTGTCACTTTGGGGCCTTTGGATCCAGACAATGATATGTGTACACAACTTGCAGATAAGATCACAAACAATACTATCATAATGATTCAATAATAAGTTCAGATCTGAGATCATGGCACTCGGGCCCTAGTGACAAGCATTAAGCACAACAAGTTGCAACAAAGTCAAATAGCACAAGAGAAACTAGGCACTATGCCCTAACAATCTTATTCAATTACATGATAGAACTCATCCAATCCCTATCATCGCTAGGCCTATTGTGGGGGATTACTTACTCATGGATGAGGGAAACATCGGTGGTTGATGGAGATGCATTGGTGATGACGATGGCGATGATCCTCTCCAAATTCCCTATCCCGGCATGGTGCCAGAACGGAGTTCCTAGATCCGACTCTTGGTTTCTGGTGGCAGCGGCGAAGCGGAACTCTTTCTAGAAAACTAGCGAACCCCCCTCGGTTTTTAGGTCGAAAGGCATCTTATAGGCACAGAGGGAGGCTGAGGAGCTGCCTGGGGTGGCCAAACCCCCTCCAGACGTGGGGTCAGGTGGGACCGCTCCTAGGGTGGGTCTGGGCACCCCAGGCCTTCCCTCCATCTCTTCTTCTGGCTCCGTGGATCTTCTGGTGAAATATAGTTTTTGGCATATTTTCCTGATAGTTCATTTTCTGCACAAAAACAAGACACCAAGGTAATTCTACTGAAAACAACGTCAGGCAGTGTTAGTTGTATCCAAATCACACAAGTTTAGAAAATAAACAATAGTAAAGTCTCCGAGAAAGTAGATACGTTTTGGACGTATCAATACCACAAAACTCCTTCTTCATCTTCGGTGAATGTGGGTACCTTCCCTATACCAATACGACGTTTGATTCCATCGATAATAGCATTTCCTTTCTGCGCCTCCTTGATCTAACTGATCAAAGTGGGTTGAAGTTCTATGCTAGCCAAAAATCCTACACTAACTAGCTCCACTCTGAAATTTTCCATCTCCTCATACAAACTTGGCCGGGATTCTTTTATCATGGTGTTCAATCGACACAGCAATCTACTAAGAGCATCTTCTACCACATTGGTGATGACCCACAAGTATAGGGGATCGCAACAGTATTTGAGGGTAGTATTACCCAATTTATTGATTCGACACAAGGGGAGATAAAGAATACTTGCAAGACCTAACAACTGAGTTGTCAATTCAGCTGCACCTGGAAATAGTTCTTGCTCACAAGAGTTTATTAGTAGCAATAGAAAATTAACAACAGTAGTAAAACAAGAGCAATAGTAACAGTAGTAGCAAACAGTAGGATATGAGTGCAGTAGCCATAGGGATAGATGGAAAGGTGTTGCATGGACGAGTCTAAACATGTAACTTCAAGATCTAGGTAAATTGCAAATAAATAAGATAAAGCATCCAAGTACTAAACAATCATAGGCATGTGCTCCATATATAGTCATACATGCTCGCAATGAGAACTTGCACAACATCTTTTGTCCTGCCAGCCGGTTGCAGCCGGTCCTCAAGGGAATCTACTGGCAATTAAGGTACTCCTTTTAATAGAGCATTGGAGCAAAGCATTAACACTCTGTGAACACACGTGATCCTCACATCACAGCCATCCCCTATGGTTGTCCCAATTTCTGTCACTTCGGGGCCTTTGGATCCGGACAATGATATGTCTACACAACTTTAAGATAAGATCACAAACAATACTATCATAATGAATCAATAATATGTTCATATCTGAGATCATGGCACTCGGGCCCTAGTGACAAGCATTAAGCACAACAAGTTGCAACAAAGTCAAATAGCACTAATAGAGATAGTAGGCACCATGCCCTAACAATCTTATTCGATTACATGCTAGAACTCATCCAATCCCTACCATCCCCATAGCCTATAGCGGGGGATTACTCAATCATACATGAGGGAAACATGGATGGTTGATGGAGAGGCGTTGGTGATGATGATGGCGATGATCCTCTCCAAATTCCCTATCCCGGCAGGGTGCCAGAACGGAGTTTCTGGTTCCGAATCGCGGTTTCTGGTGGTGGAGGCACAACGGAACTCTTTCTGGAAAAACGTCGAACCCCACTAAGTTTTTAGGTCAAGAGGAAACTTATAGGCGAAGAGGGAGGTCGAGGGGGTATCTGGGGCGGCCACACCCCCTCCTGGCGCGACTAGTCCTGGCTCGTGCGGCTGGGGCGTATAGGCCCCGCAGGGCCCCACTCCGTGTTGCATTTTGGCTCCGTGAGTCTTCTGGTGAAATAGGATTTTTGGCATATTTTCTGGGATTTTTCCTGATAGTTGATTTTCTACATAAAAACTAGACACCAAGGTAATTCTGCTGAAAACAACGTCAGTCTGTGTTAGTTGTATCCAAATCACATAAGTTTAGAGGAGATGTCTGGGGGATCGCCCCCAGCTAGGCTAACCGGACAAGATACAAATCACCAACACTTCAGCCGGCTGAGGGTAGCCGAACGTAGAAACCTCAAGACAGATCAGAAGAAGGAACAGACCAAGACCCAACTAGCAAACCAGCCAACCGGACAAGAACTATCGGAAAGACCGCCAGCCGGCTGGATCAAGACAGTCGGCCAGAGCAAGACATATCCAGAGCCAACCAGCGGAAGAACCAGCCGTATGAAGCAAGCAAGGGCACAAGAGTAGTTGGATGGGTCCGACCATCCGGCCCAGGAAGGCCATCCGGCTAGATCACCCTAGCCGGGCACTCAAGATAGGCAAGGTACCACATGACGTAGGGTACAGTGTGTAGTACACCCAGGACAGAGGACAAGACAGAAAGGAGACTTAGACACTCGGCCCATACCGACGACTTTACCGATGACAGTTGTAACAGTAGACATTAGGTGGCACTGTGCATAACTAGCCGCACGTCGGCCACTATAGATGGCGTGGCAGCATGGGCTTTACTGCGAGGACACACTCCCCATGCCGGCCACTGTAGATGACCTAGCTGGCTGGGGCCCACATGTGGGACCCGCTAGTAAGCTAGGTTATTGCCCACACCACCTCGGCCTATATAAGGGGTGGCAGGGGCAACTTAGCAAGGGTTGGACTCTCCTCGCTCACTAGCCAGACCAGATACATCTAGAGGAGCCTTGTAGTTCTTTGTGATCCATCCCTATAGTCAGATCGGCCGGAGTAGGGGCTTTACCTCAACCCGAGGGCCCCGAACCTGGGTACTTATTGTGTCCCTGACGCTTGCTTGTATCCAATCCCGCATGCGGACGCCATCACATGCTTCCCTGCTTTGCTCCCACACCTCTTTCTAGCCTGCTTATGGTCTACCGTTCCCATACCGATGATAGTTAGCGCCCATCATAGGGCAGAGATGGCGGCGACCGAAGTGAAGTTCTGCACAGGACCCCGCACTTTGTCCGGCGAGCGCGTGGCTTCCGGCCTCGTGCTGACGCTCGGCCAGTTCGACTACGTTATCGACAACGCCAGCTGCTTCGCCGGATCCAGCTTCCCAGCAGGTCGTTCCATCCTGTTGTTCGGTGATCTACCCGTCTACGTTGCCACCATGCCAGAGCGTTTCCCTCGGGAAATCGTCTCCTTCGCCGAGCCGTTTCCCTCAGTCGGCAGCACGCTCATCGCGCCCGGCATCGTGGAGGTGATGATGGCAGGCTCAAGCAACAGCCATCGTCCTCCCCTCGAGCGCGACATCGACCATGCCGATTCGTCTACTCCGGTGCGTGAAAAGGGCACGGTGGACGAGGTCATCGAAGAGTTCCAAAAGCAGGTGCACCCCGGGGACGACCCGGAGGCGGCCATGGAAAAGATCGAGGTGGCGCGTGAGCGTCTGATCCAGCAGGCCCAGAGGCTAGCCTCCACCAAGTACCGGATGGAGAGCAACATCCGCGAGTATAACAGCGCGCACGGCCTCACCTCAGCTAACGAGGATCCTAGCTGGCTGGGCTCCGTGCAGCGCCATGGAGGAGAGATGGGCGCCCGTTTTGAGCACGACCTCGAGCTGGCTTCCTGCACCTACTTCTCCCCGCCCGACTACAACACCACGGTCAAGAATGTCCGGGTGGCGCAAGCCGTCGCGGAGGACCTACCCCACCTAGAGGGGACGAGATGCTGCAACAGTTCCAGCGAGTGCACCACCTGCTACGCATGGCCGATGAGCAGGCTGAGGCCGCTCGGATCGCATTCAAGGCTGGAGCCGGCTCTAGGGGGAATCGCCCGGCTGGCAACAGTCGGGGCGGACCTCGTCAGACCGAGTACTCCGTGTCTCCGGGCAAGCAGCCTCCACGCTCCAAGCATCGCCAATCCGGCAGCAGCTAGCCTCGCGGCGAGCAGGGCGCCACGAGCCACCCTCCTTCGGCTGGCCAGAACCCCCCTCCGCCCCCTCGACCATCCCGCCTCACCGGATGGGTGGGAACTGCCAATCCGGTTGAGCCAGATGCGTGCACTCACATCGACCTTCTGATGGAAGCTCGCCTCACCGAGGAGGAGGATGCAGCCGGCCCCGTGTGCTTCGGGCCACGCATCCGGAAAGAGCCCTTTCCCGACAAGTTCTCCCTATCCCGGGACACCCCCAAGTACGACAACAACATGAAGCCGGAGGACTGGCTAACCGACTACGTCACCGCAGTCGGCATCTCTCACGGCAACAAGCGTGTCGCGATTCACTACATCCCCCTCATGCTGACCGGCTTGGCAAGAACCTGGCTCAACAGCCTCGCACCCAACAGCATAAGTGCTTGGCCAGACTTCGAGAAAATCTTCATCCGAAACATCAACGGCACATACAAGGGCCCAGGCAGGCCCCGTGATCTTACTCTGTGTGTCCAGGGAGACCATGAAGTCATATCAAGGCGTTTCGCCTGGCTGGACCGAAAGCGCAACTCCTGCGAAGGGGTGGTGGAGAACCAGGCAATCAGTTTCTTCATCGAAGGGTACCGCGAAGGCACGATGCTACGCCACCGACTGCTGTTCGACAAACCCAACACCATGGCGGAGCTGATGACCGTCGCCGACTAGTACGCCAACGCGGATGCGGCAATGAAGTATCCCCTCTGGGTAAAATGCGGAAGGGATCCTGGTTCCCACCGAGCCGGCTAGGGAGAAGCCTGCCGGTCAGAACGGTGATGCTAGCTCGTCCAGACGGCACGACAACGATAGCCGCTACTAGGGCAAGCGCCCGGTTGAGCAGCAGAGCTCGCGCTACCACCAGCGGCAAGTCAACGCGGTGCAGAGGCAGAGGAATGCCTTCACCTTCGAGCAAATGTTCGACGGGCCCTTCAGGTACCATAGTGGCACCAAGCCGGCTAAGCACACCACTCGGCAGTGTAGCTGTACTAGACAGATCAAGGAGCAGGCTGGGTTACCCCCTCTCCCCTCACCCCCTCTTGGCGGTCCCCCACTGCCAGCGAGGGCAGCCGGCAACAACCGCAGCAATGGAGGCTTCCCCTAGTAGGACGAGAACTACCACATCTTCGAGGCTGAGCCGATTGATAATCGCGGCCGGAAGCAGCGCAACGCGGAGGTGAATGCCGTTTTTCCCCCATTCCCCCTACAGCTCAACTAGTCTGAGACTCCCATCACCTGGAGCCAGGCGGACCAGCCGGATTCGCTCCCGAATCCCAGGGGCTACGCGATGGTTCTCGACCCCCTCGTCATCTCCAATACGCGCACCTGGTGGTTCTCGCGTGTGCTAGTAGACGATGGAAGCAGCCTGAACCTGCTCTACCAGTCCTCCATGGACAAGATGGGGTAGTTCAGAAGAGAACTTTCAGCGTGAGCCAATCTCCTTCGAGGTGGTCAACCTCGCCAGCACCTACCATGTCCTTCTTGGGCGCCCTGCCCTCGCAAAGTTCATGGCGGTCCCCCACTACACATACATCAAGATGAAGTTGCCAGGGCTGAATGGTGTGATTACTGTGGTCGGCTGCTACAGGCGGTCCATGGCTTGTGCGAAATAAGGCGCCCAAATAGCTGAGGCCCTGCTCATCGCCGAGGTGAAGCGTGAGATGCTGCACAATGTTGCCATGCTGCAGCAGGAAGTGCCGGCTCGTATGAAGCCGGCTGGGGACATGGCGTTCCAGCCGTCCAAGGAGACCCGCCAGATCCCGCTCGACCAGGCTGACCCCTCCAAGTGTGTCACCATCGGCGCTGGCTTGGACAACAAATAGGAAAGCGTGCTCGTCGACTTCCTCCGTGAGTATCGGGACATCTTTGCATGGTCTCCCAAAGACATGTCGGGTGTGCCGAGGGAGTTCGTCGAGCACTCGCTTCATGTGCGTCCGGATGCCAAGCCGGTCAAGCAGCCCCTCCGTCGCTTCACGGAGGACAAGAGGAAGGTCATCGGCGACGTGATCGCCCGACTACTTGCTGTCGGCTTCATCATGGAAGTGTACCACCCGAACTGGCTGGCCAACCCAGTCCTGGTCCTGAAGAAGAACAAGACATGGTGCATGTGTATCAACTACACGTGCGTGGACAAGGCTTGCCCGAAAGACCCTTTCGCTCTGCCCCGTATTGATCAAGTGATTGACTCTACAGCCGGCTTTGACCTGCTTTCCTTCCTTGATTGTTATTCTGGCTATAATGAGATCCGGCTGAATCTAGCTGATCAACTGAAAACATCATTCATCATCCCATACGGGGCTTACTACTATGTAACTATCCCATTCGGCCTAAAGAATGCAGGTGCTACTTACCAGCGTTGCATGCAGAAATGCTTGCACTCGCAGATCAGCTGGAACATGCACGCGTATGTGGATGATGTCATCATCAATACGAAGGAGAAGCAGACCCTGCTGGAAGATCTCGGCGAGACGTTCGCGAACCTCCACCGGTACCAGATGAAGCTGAACCCGGAGAAGTGCGTGTTCGGCGTGCCAGCCGGATAGCTCCTCGGTTTCCTCGTGTCGAGACGGGGAATCAAGGCTAATCCGGAGAAGATTGCATCCATTGAGAGGATGCAGCCGCCCAAGAGCTTGCTCGGTGTCCAGAAGTTCACCGGCTGTTTGGCTTCCCTCAGCCGATTTGTCAGCCGGTTGGGAGAGAAAGCCATGCCCCTGTACCAGCTGATGAACAAGGCGGACAAGTTCACCTGCACGGCTCAGGTGGACACGGCCTTCCACGACCTCAAGCGCATGTTTTCGAGGGCACCAGTTCTCGCCACACTGGCTGCGAAGGAGCCGATGCTGCTCTACATAGCCGCAACCAACCGGGTCGTTAGCGTCATCCTGGTGGTCGAGCGCCCCAAGCCGGGAAAAGCGCAGCCGGTTCAGCGGCCCATTTACTACCTCAGCAAGGTTCTATCCCTCTCCAAGTAGAACTACCCCAACTACCAGAAGATGTGATACGGGGTGTACCTAGCCTGCAAGAAGTTCAAGCTCTACTTCGAGGAGGATCCGCTCACCTTCGTGTCCACCACGCCGTTGCGCGAGATCTTCGGCACCAAGGATGCCACCGGCCGGGTAGCCAAGTGGGCCATCGAGTAGGCTGCCTACTGCATCCGGTACGAGCCCCGGATCACCAACAAGTCTCAGGCGGTGGCGGATTTCTTTGTTGACTAGGCGGAGAACCAGTACCTGCCGTCGGTCCCAGACTCCGACTATTGGAGTTTGCACTTCGATGGCTCGAAGATGTGCGGGGGCTTGGGAGCCGGCACCGTGCTCACCTCGCCCAAGGGATACCGGCTGGAGTACGTGTTGTAGATCCACTTCACCGCGTCAAACAACTTTGCTGAGTACGAGGCCGTCGTGCACGGGCTCTGGCTCGCAAAAGAGATCAGCATCCGCCGGATCCTCTGCTTCGGAAGACGCATACCAGCTGGTTCGCGCGTGCAATGGGTGCCAACGGTTCGGCCGGCTAAGGCACATTCCGACTTCCGCGCTCAAGACAATACTGATTACCTGTCCCTTGGCGTTCTGGGGGTTGGACATGGTCGGCCCGTTCAAGCGAGCTCGATCTGGCATGACCCACCTGCTTGTGGCGGTGGACAAATTCACCAAATGGATCGAGGCAAAGCCGATCTAGAAGTTGGACGGGGCCATGGTCGTCACTTTCTTCCGCGACATCATCATCCGGTTCGGCTACCCCCATAGCATCATCACCGATAATGGCACGAACTTCGCCAAGGGGGCCTTCGCCGGTTCTGCCACAACAAAGGGATCTGACTGGACCTCGCATCCGTCACACACCCACAGTCCAACGGGCAGGTAGAAAGAGCCAATGGCTTGGTGCTAGCCGGAATCAAGCCCCGGCTGATCGATCCATTAGAGCGATCAGCCGGCTGCTGGATCGTGGAACTGCTGGCTGTTCTATGGAGCCTCCGCACCACCCCGAACAGATCAACCGACTTCACACTGTTCTTCCTCACCTACGGCTTGGAGGCAGTTCTTCCGGCAGACATCAATTTCGACTCATCCCGCAAGCTCCTTTACATGGAGGAGGAGAACCAGGAGGCACTGGAGGACAGCGTGGACCTCCTCGAGGAGGCCCACGAGCTGGCCTTGTCCAGGTCGGCTATCTACTAGCAAGGGCTACGCTGGTATAACTCCAGTCGCATCCGGCCAGTCGCATTCCGGGAGGGCGACTTGGTGCTCCAGCTGATACAAGATACGAAGGGCATGCACAAGTTGTCCGCTCCGTGGGAGGGCCCCTTCATCATCAGCAAGGCATTGCACAACAACTCCTACTACCTCATTGACGCGTAGTGTTGGAGATATGCCCAAGAGGCAATAATAAAGTGGTTATTATCATATCTTCACACTTATGATAAATGTTTACATACCATGCTATAATTGTATTAACCGGAAAGATTAATACTTGTGTGATTTGTAAACTAAAATAAGAGTCCCTAGTAAAGCCTCTTGTTAAACTATCTTGTTGGTTAATATATGATCATGGTTTCCTGATCATGAACATAGAGATGTTATTAACAACAGGATCATATCATTAGGAGAATGATGTGATGGACATACTCCTAAAGATAAGCGTAGCATAAAGATCAAGTCATTTCAATAAGTTCAATTGCTATATGCTTTCTGATACATAGTAACCTAATTCCTTCGACCATGAGATCATGCATATCACCTTTGCCGGATGGATGCTTTGATGACATCAAACACCACACCATAACTGGGTGGCTATAAAGGTGGCATTGAGTGTTCGGAAAGTATTGGTTGAAACACATGGATCAAGAGTGGGATTTGTCCATCCATATGACGGATAGATATACTCTGGGCCCTCTCGGTGGAATGTCATCCAATTAGCTTGCAAGCATGTGACTGGCTCACAAGGGATCACATATCACGGGAACGAGAAAAGAGTACTTATCGATGAACGGTTGAACTAGGTATGCAGAGATACCGACGATCATAACCTCGGATAAGTAAACTATCGTGAGACAAAGGGAAATTGGTATCGTATGTGAGTGGTTCATTCGATCAAAGTAATCGAGAAATATGTGGGAGCCATTTGAATTTCCAGATTCCTCTATTGGTTATTGTTCGGAGAAGTGTCTCGATCATGTCCGCATAATTCACGAACCGTAGGGAGACACACTTAAGGATTCGACGTTGTTTGAGTAGTTATGGTATTATGAGAAAGAGACCGAATGTTGTTAGGAGTCTCGGATGGGATCCGGGATATCACGAGGTGATCCGGAATGGTCCGGAGAATAAGATTCATATAAGGAAAGTCCCGTTTCGGAGTTCGGGAATGATTCCGGTGTTTTCATCGGGAATGTTCTAGAAGGTTCCGGATTGTCCGGCACTCCGGGGGGGGAGGGTACATGAATGTGTCATTACATATTGAATGATTGCATCATGTACTAAGTGTTCTTGCTGTTCCAAATAAAGGATTAAATTGAATCCTAAAACAGAAAAGTCAAATGGCCAGTTTAAAAGTCAAACGGCTAAAACAGGAAACTGTGGGAAACAAGCAAGAGGTGGTTGGAACCGACTTGGGGGAGGAGTCCCTCCAAGCCGGCGCGCCAACCAAGGCCGACTTGGGGAGGGACTCCCCTCCCCTTGGCCGCCCTCCCACCTATAAAAGGAAGGGCAGGGCCTCCTCCTCTAGACACACAAGTTCCTATCCTCTAATCTCCGGTTTAGAGCCGTTTTGGTTTAGAGCTTCTAATTGCACTAGCCTTCGGTTTAGAGCCTTCTAATTGGTGTGTCTAATCTCTAGACCACTAATAGCTCTCTCTCATACTCCACCATACTAGATCCGGCTTAAGGCGAAGCACTGCGAGATCTCCCTCTACTTCCAGTACCACGCCACAGTCAGGAATCGCGAGGAGAGTGCTACAACCTCCGCTTTCTTTGGAACAAGGAGAGGAAGGTCTTCGTCGAGTACCGAACGTGTGACCGATCATGCGGAGCGCTTGCAACGCATCGCCGGAAGGATCGCTCACGCGATCTTGAGATCGGAAAGACTGACTACATCACCCACGAGAATCTGCTCTCGTTAACCGCTGTGGAATCTTCGAGGGTAAGTTATTCCATCGACTCGTTGCTACAGTCTAGTAGATAGATCTTTGCTTGTTTGTTTGTATGCGATAGAAATTTTTTGTTTTCCATGCTACGAACCCCTACAAGGGTATCGAGCCGTGTCTATATGTAGATCTGTTGCAGAGTAGAACACAATGGTCATTGGGCGTTGATGCTTTTATTGTCGATTGATTCTTATGTACTTTGCATCTTGCGGTATTTTGGGATGAAGCGGCCCGGGCTAACCTTACATGACATCGTTCATGAGACTTGCTCCACGCTCGACATGCAACTTGTATTGCATAAGTGGCTTTATGGTGCTGTTTCTCCTAGCATAGTTAAGATCCAATTTACAACGGGTGATTAACAATACTAGTATCAATGTTGTGGTTCATGTTCGTAAGTTAGAACGACACTTATTAACAGCCCCAAACCACGTAAAACATGCAAAGAAAGTAGAGGCGTCTAACTTTGTTTTGCAGGGGTGTGCAGTGATGTGATATGGCCATGATTGTGATTATATTTGATGTATGCAATGTCCCTTATTGTAAGTTGGCAACCGGCAGGAGCCATATGGTTGTCTTTAATTTCTGTTAAGACCCGCGTGTCTATTCAAAGTAGTTGTAATAGTTGAAGCCGGTGGACGACAACCATGGAGAAGCATCATTGACCTTGATGCAATGTCGGTGATGATGGAGATCATGTTCGTGCTAGAAGATGTAGATCGGAAGAACAAAGAAGAAAGGCCATATCATATCACATATTATGAGTTTCATGTGATGTTAATCCTTTATGCATCTTGTATTGCTTAGTAGACGACGGTAGCATTATAAGATGATCCCTCATGCACATGAATTTCAAGTCACAAAGTGTTCACCCTTAGTTAGCACCGTTGCTAAAGCTTGTTGTTTCGAAGCACCACGTGATGATCGGGTGTGTTAGATTCTACAAGTGTATACAACGTGAGGAAGCCAGATTTGCTCATGCGGAAACTAAGGTTTGATCTTGACGAGCCTAGCATGTACATACATGGCCTCAGGAACACGGATTACCGAAAGGTAGAGCATGAGTCATATAGTAGATATGATGAACATGTTGATTGTTCGCCATTGAAGCTATATCAACTCTCATGATGATCGGTTTTGATGTGGTGGATTTGGTTCGTGTGATCACTAAAACAATGTGAGGGATATTGTTTTGAGTGGGAGTTCACCAAGATTAATTTAATTATTAATTAGAACTCAATTTATCATAAACTAAATCAAAGTGAATTTGCATAGTTGTTGTAGTCATTGGCATCCGTTTACCACCTTGCGCTTAGTTATAATTGAGATGATAGAACTATAGTATTCTGGTTAGATACTTTACGAACTGGTATCGTATTGTTTTAAGTGTTAATCTAAAGTTTAAAAGTCCTATTGCAAACTTTCAGTAAGTTCCGGTTACTCCATGAAGTTTAATAATTAGTAATAAATCAAGAGTAACAATTCCAAGTGTTAGTATATAAGTATCATGTTTGTCTCCATGATTCTTGATATTCAAAGGATTCTCTTAATATCAAGGTTATCTAGGATCTGAAAGAGTTTTGTCAGAAACCATGATGTGTGGAAGATATTGTGATATATGAAACGAAGTATTGGTTACAACATGATAGAGTATAATATGGCAAAAGTCATATTCTCATATTTGATGAGAATTTCCAAAAGGTTGGAGACACTAGTTGTCCTAATCCTCCAAAAGGTTTTGGAGAGCAACATTATACTTACGATTCACCGTTACAAGCTAAAAGTAGCTTGATCATGGATAAATCCATGATGAGGGTAAATATTTGATGTAGGTAAGATGTTTACTACATCAAGAGATTACTAAAGAAAGGAATTTGAAAGAACACCAAACATTTGATGATAGGTGATCTACTTCAAAGTGCAAGTCCAAAGACATTGGTATTTAATTATACACGCTTTGGATTATGTGTCATATGTATGACTCCACTATTGATATTGATAGATTCTTTCAAACAGAAAAGGAAATATTGAAAGAGAATCTCATAAATATATGGCAGAAAAGAAAAGACTAGAATTGTTCAGTTTAAGTATATAGATGATATACATGTTATGGATATATTCTTTGCTTATTAAACAATGTGGTTATTAAGTATTTGATACTGAATTTGTTGATGTGAATCGTCATACGAAACAACAGAATTCATGAACTACAATGGCCTAAGTAACTAGCAAAAGAATATGTGATGATGTTCATCGAGAACAAATAAAGGGTTATTGTGTTGATCGTTAAAACATCAAAGCTTGCCTTCAGGATTTGTTTTATCAGGTATTATGAGAACAAAAGGGTTGTTCAAATAATTTCCGTAATCCATAAAAGATGGATGATTCACAAATCTCGTTGGAGAAATCACATCCATAAAACTAGTGCTAAAAATGTCGAAAGACAAATTGATTAAAAGATCACTTAGGAAGTGACATCGCCGTTTAAATTATATTGGAAAGAAAACATGAAGAAAATCCATATGGATGGAATTTTGGAGTCTATTTGATTTTGATCAAATGACGCTTAAGAAACTTTCCTAGAGATAATTAAAACTTCGTTCATAGGCCAAAAGGGAACGAATGACTAGCTTATTGGAACTTGTACATATTGTTGTACGAAATCCATTATGTGTAGTCAAGAACGATGGATTTCAACTTCATATGCTTTCTCCGAAAATTTGAGTGAATATATGAATATTTACTTAATAAGGATGAAGTGTGAAATATTTGAAAAGTTCAAAGATTTTCAAGATGAAGTGAAAAATCATTGTAACAAGAATATAAATATTTTATGATAGGATCATAAAGGAAGATATTTGAGTTACAAGTTTAGCGTAATACCTAAGATTTAAGGAATCGTTCCGTGGATTTGCATTTCCCGAAACACCATAAGATTATGGAGCGTTCGAGATATGTAATTAAACCTTGTTTGACATGGTAAGATCAAAGGTATAATTCATAAAACTGCCATTATATTTTAAAGATTAAAAGCTTTAGAGATTACCGTTTTTCCACTGAAAAGAGCTCCATCATAATCTGTTGAAATGACACCATATAAAGTTATGGTTTGGGATAAAACCCAAGTTGTCCTTTCTTAAACATTGGTATGATTTGCATAAGAAAGATGTTTGCAACCAAAGTCGGATGAACCTGTCTTTGTATGTTATTTCGAATAACTGTTAAGTATTCCTCCATAACACCAGAGACAAAAGTATTTGTCGCTTAGAACGTCAAGTTTCTTTGAGAAGGAATTTTTCGTGAAAAGAAAAGTGGGAGGACAATAGAACTTTGATAAGGTTAAAAGAACCTTAGCTATATGTGCAAAGATGCGTAGCGCCGAAAAGTTTTCCGGAGTTAGCAAACAATGCTCATGGCTCACGTACCTTAAAGGTTGTGGTCACGGAGATCCAAGTTCCTATTGAAACAAGTAGTTCGGATGAACAATCAAATACCAAGATTTGAGAGTTAAATCATTATTTGACAATAATGATCCGACTACATGCAAAGAAGCGATGATGGGCCCTGACTCCGTCAAATGGCTTGAAGCCATAAAATCCGTGATAGTTCCATTCATGAGAAATCAAGTTTTGAACTTGAAGGACCCTCGAGAAAGGTGTAAGACCTTACAGTTGTGTCTGGATCTATAAAGAAATAGACATGGATGTTTTACATCTATGAAATAGTCGACATGTTGGGAAAGAGTTCACAAAATGTTCAAAGGTTGACTATGACAAGATTTGATCTTTCATAGTGATATTTAGTCTAGACGGATTAATGTAGCAACCACTACATATAATTTGTTATATGGTAGTTGAATAAACAAAACAAGTTCTTCTAATAGAATCGTTACCTAGGACATGTGCATAACACGGTCCATAGGGTTTTGTTAATTCAAAAGGATGCTAAAAGCATATGCAAACTTCAATGGTTAAAGTGAGCATCAAGTTGGAATCTTCACTGTGATGAAACTGTTAAAGGAGTTTAAAAGTTCATCAGAGACGATGGAGATGCTTGCATTTGCAAGAAATTAAGTGGGAGCGTTAAGACATGTTTCTAATACATTATGTGGAAGACATATTGTTGATTGGAAATAATGTATCTTTTATTAACACATATTAAGAATTTCATCCCGATGAAAGACTTAGGCAAAACCCGAATATTTGGCATCAATAGACGCTAATATGGTTGTGCCAGAAGTACATAGACGAGATATTGAATGAGTTCAATATAGAAACTACAAGAAAGGTTCTTGTCGCGTAAAGGATTGAAAGAGTTCAAATGTTGATGATATATTCAAGTGTATTGACATTTGGTAAAGTGAAACAAATAATCAAGTATAGATTGATACTTGATGTATGAAATCACAAAGAGTATTTATATCAATCATACTGTGATATGTACAAATCCAGATATGTCCTATGCTCTAAATGTTGTGAGCATATACCAGAATGATTCGTAAGATGATCATTGGACAATAGTAAGGATATTCTTATGATCTTTTGGAAGAACTAAGAGTATAATATTTGTAGAAGTGACAAATAGATGGTTAGTTCATTGTAAAAGTACTACATTGATACTAGTTTTGTCACAAAGTACAAATTAAGTTAATCTCAATCTAAACTAAGGGTGGCACAATATAATGGAAAGTGAGTTCCATAATGGATTTGGATGAGTTCCAACGTTAAGACATTGTGACAGATACTACAACAAAAGGCTAAGTATATGACTGCTATAATAGCAGCAAAAGAGGGAATTTGTGTCAAATAGTTTGTTATCAAACTAGGTGTAGTTCACAGTGGGATAATACTATGAAGATATATTGTGCGACAATATTATCAACATGTTTTAACCCCAAAGAGCTAAAGGTCACACCAAAAGACCAAATTTATACAAAGCCATCTCATTAGAGAATGAGTGATGCGTAAAGACGCAAGACATGCAATTACACACGGACCTGGAAGTGTCAGATCCGGAGATCAGTTGACCACTATCAATCGTGTACATACAACACCGGAAAGCCATAGGTGTTGAATACACAAAGGTTTGAAACTAGATTATTGACTCTAGTGCAAGTGGGAGACTGTTGGAGATATGCCCAAGAGGCAATAATAAAGTGGTTATTATCATATCTTCACACTTATGATAAATGTTTACATACCATGCTATAATTGTATTAACCGGAAACATTAATACTTGTGTGATTTGTAAACTAAAATAAGAGTCCCTAGTAAAGCCTCTTGTTAAACTAGCTTGTTGGTTAATATATGATCATGGTTTACTGATCATGAACATAGAGATGTTATTAACAACAGGATCATATCATTAGGAGAATGATGTGATGGACATACTCCTAAAGATAAGCGTAGCATAAAGATCAAGTCATTTCAATAAGTTCAATTGCTATATGCTTTCTGATACATAGTAACCTAATTCCTTCGACCATGAGATCATGCATATCACCTTTGCCGGATGGATGCTTTGATGACATCAAACACCACAATCGGGTGGCTATAAAGGTGGCATTGAGTGTTCGGAAAGTATTGTTTGAAACACATGGATCAATAGTGGGATTTGTCCATCCATATGACGGATAGATATACTCTGGGCCCTCTCGGTGGAATGTCATCCAATTAGCTTGCAAGCATGTGACTGGCTCACAAGGGATCACATATCACGGGAACGAGAAAAGAGTACTTATCAGTAACGAGGTTGAACTAGGTATGCAGAGATACCGACGATCATAACCTCGGATAAGTAAACTATCGTGAGACAAAGGGAAATTGGTATCGTATGTGAGTGGTTCATTCGATCGCAAAGTAATCGTAGAAATATGTGGGAGCCATATGAATTTCCAGATTCCTCTATTGGTTATTGTTCGGAGAAGTGTCTCGATCACGAGGTGATCCGGAATGGTCCGGAGAATAAGATTCATATAAGGAAAGTCCCGTTTCGGAGTTCGGGAATGATTCCGGTGTTTTCATCGGGAATGTTCTAGAAGGTTCCGGATTATCCGGCACTCCGGGGGGGGGAGGGTACATGAATGTGTCATTACATATTGAATGATTGCATCATGTACTAAGTGTTCTTGCTGTTCCAAATAAAGGATTAAATTGAATCCTAAAACAGAAAAGTCAAATGGCCAGTTTAAAAGTCAAAACGGCTAAAACAGGAAACTGTGGGAAACAAGCAAGAGCTGGTTGGAACCGACTTGGGGGAGGAGTCCCTCCAAGCCGGCGCGCCAACCAAGGCCGACTTGGGAAGGGAGTCCCCTCCCCTTGGCCGCCCCTCCCACCTATAAAAGGAGGGGCAGGGCCTCCTCCTCTAGACACACAAGTTCGTATCCACTAATCTCCGGTTTAGAGCCGTTTTGGTTTAGAGCTTCTAATTGCACTAGCCTTCGGTTTAGAGCCTTCTAATTGGTGTGTCTAATCTCTAGACCACTAATAGCTCTCTCTCATACTCCACCATACTCGCTCCGGCTTAAGGCGAAGCCCTGTGAGATCTCCCCTCTACTTCCGGTACCACGCCGTTGTGCTGCCGGAATCACGAGGAGAGTGCTACAACCTCCGCTGCCTGCTGGAACAAGGGAGAGGAAGGTCTTCGTCGAGTACCGAACGTGTGACCGACTGCGGGAGCGCTGCCGGAACGCAGCGCCGGAAGGATCGTCTACGCGATCTTGAGATTGGAAAGAGTACGACTACATCACCCACGAGAATCTGCTCTCGTTAACCGCTTTGGAATCTTCGAGGGTAAGTTATTCCATCGACTCATTGCTACAATCTAGTAGATAGATCTTGGCTTGTTTGTTTGTATGCGATAGAAATTTTTTGTTTTCCATGCTACGAACCCCTACACGTAGCAGCCGCGCAAGAACAAGATGGACAAGTCGGATGAGGAGACCGAGAAGCCATGGAACGCGGACCTTCTCCGACCATTTTACACCTAGTTGCAAAAATCAGTGTATTTATCCAGATCCCTGAATGAATGAAAGATGCGGAACCCCGGATGATGCTCGGGGGCTGCTTGTCGGATAGTCAGATTGTCGTCCTTATCCGATTAAATTCCTGCAATCATTTTTCCGACTTCCGTCGACCCCTACCCGGGGCTCGCCGGTTGATCCTCCCTGCTAATTCTGTAAGCCGACTGAGTAGTGTGCAATGATGCTAGAGGCCCACTCTTTGTCTCAGCTACATACTGCAACCCGGCTGTTCGGCTAGCAAGAGCAAAAGCCCGAGGGCATCCCACACAAAAACGGTTAAAAGATGCGACAGATTGGACAGTCCGGCCATGTGCCTAGTTGGTTCTTTTTCGGCGACGAAGCCCCTAGTACCATGTGCGGTGTATTGTCAGCTCCGTTCGGTTCCGGCTCCAGACCGCAACCCGGCTATCCGGCAAGGTGTAGTGTAAACAGCACCCCACACGAGAAAGTGACTAAGTGTCCATAAGAGCACGAGCTAGTTTTCTATAAAAGAAAAACTCTAGTCGGGTAATAGAGAGACATTTAACAAGGCAACATAAATCATTTTCTGTTTGTTTCTTTTTTCCACAAACCGCACCGAGTCGGAAATCAAGAATAGCGAAGATTCGAAGTACCTATCTGCGGTAGCCACCCCGAATCTCGGGGGCTACACCCAGTGGGTGCGCTGGCGCCCCCCCCCCCCCCCCGGAAGGAGGCGATGTCCTGCTGAAGGGTACGTAAGCCGGACAAGGAGGAAGACAGTGGCAGGAAGAACACAAAGGCATCACCCGTCCAAGACGGCTAGGCACAGCTAGTCGGGCGCGTCAGATAAACCTAGCCAGAAAGAGGAAATAAAGAAAGAGAAAGAGAAAGGCAGAGGGAAGGATAAAATAGGAAAGCAAGAAAGATAGAAAGAGAGGAGAAAGGAAAGTAATAGATTAAAAGCAAGTCGGATATACTAAGCCGGACTGCGGTGTAGCTCCCCCGGACCAGCTAAGCAGGTCACATCCGGCAGAGCAAGGTGAAAGACAAGAATTTTTTGAAGATTCGAAACACCTGGCTACTCCAGCTATTCCGAATCTCGGGGGCTACACCCAGTGGGTGTGCTGGCGCTCCCCTACTGGAAGGATGTAGTATCTGGCTAGCAGATGCGCCAATCGGCCAGAGCAAGTCAGGAAACCGTTAGGAAGCCAGAAGAAACAAAACGCAAGAGAAAAATGCTCACAAAAGTGCAAGACAAGTGCAAGATAATTATGGCTGGTGTGGACCAGCCGGAAAGACTAGTTGACCAAGGCATAAGAATAAGTGGGTGCACGAAGGCAGACCCAGCCAGACAATTACTTAAACGTCGGGGGATGAATCCCCCGCATATCTAGATCGTTCAGAAGACAGAAGTACCAAAAGATGAAAATTATCTACAATTTCACCCGACATCCCGGGGTCTTCCTCTTCAGGCGGCCGGACCCTTGCCGTGAGGAGGAGCCACGCCGGTTCTGCCAGCCTAGGAAGACGCCTCCGCGCCATCCGCTCTCGTTCCATCGGTCACCACGCTCCCCTCGCCGTCCATGAGAACCTCATCGATGTCGGTGTAGATGGCAATCGGGATCGCGGTGGAGCGGAGGTCCGGGTAGGCCCGGCGCACGACTCCAAGATCCGCGCCGGCTCGGAAGCCGTGCACCAGCTTATCGAGATGGGCGTCCTTGTACCATGAAAGCATCAAGGAGAGCCCCATCTCGGAGCCGATGCTGGCGTCCAGATCGCGCAACCGGTCGATCGCGTTCGGCGCGCCCCCAGCTTGATCGCCAGGGCCCCCATAGTCTCCTGCAGCAGCTCCCCCGGGAAGACCAGGTCGTGGATGCCGGCTGCGGCCTTGCGCATATTGGCGGCATCCTCACCGAGCTGGCCCACCAAGTCCTTGATGGCTGCCTTCTCACCTGGCACAACCTGTTGCACCCGGTCGTAGGCAAGGGCATATACTTGGGGGTAGAAGCCTTGTGATCAGAAGGGCAAGTCAAAAAGGCGACCCGTAAAATGCAGTCGGACAAAACAGGCGGCACCAGTAGAGGGACTCACCTTTCGCCAGAAGGCCGATGTCCATCATCTCGTTGTCAAGCATCTCCACGTGCTCTTTCAGCCGGGTGGCCTCCTTGTCTAGAAGGTCGAAGGCGCTGGCCCGGCTGGCAAGAGTCACCTCCTCCTCCTTAATAGTGGCCTCCAGCTGATTTGCCTTGCTGTGCCATTCTTTGTTCTGGAGCCGCAGGGCGGCGTTGTCCCGGCTAAGGAGCGCGTTGGAGCGCTTCAGTCGATCGATCTCACGCTGCCCGCAAACCATAATGGCTGTAGGAGAAGGAAGGGAACACAAATGAGAAAGCCGGAGGCTAAACAAAAAGGAAATAAGCGCAAGAGAGAAAGACTCGGGAAAACTTACTTTGCGCAGTCCCGCGCGCCGCTGCCAGTTGTTTGGTGGCCTCCTTGTTGACACCGGCTAGCGTAGCCCGGAGCTGCTTCACCTCCGCCAGTCCAACCTCGAGGTTAACCTCGAGGGTTTGTAGCGAAGCTCCCGCCCCCATGGGCAGAGGCGCCAGTGGGCCGGCTAGAGCGGACGGGGCGTCGCGGATCTCCGCCTACCACTGCGCGGTCGCCTCATCGTCGGAGTCCATGTCCTCGATGACGACCATGTCCCTGCCAGCGCCCGAGCTCCCCGCGCCGGGTGATGAGCCCCCACCTGGGCCAGATGTCGCATCCGGCTAGCTCATCGTGCGCTCGGGCGCGGAAGCAGTCGGCTAGACCATCGTCACCGGCTCTGGCGGGGTCACGGTCTTGGTCTAAGGGGGAGGGGTGGCAACCAAGGGGGCATCCGGCGGAGGAGGAAGGTCGCGGGACGGTGAGGCAGCAGGCGCGCTGCGAGCCGGGCTCGCGGCGAAGGAAAGAACGACGCTATACAGAGGCAAGAGTAAGGTCAAGAAAAAACAAGATCAAAAGAAAGGCCGAAGGTGGACGCGAAGAAAGAAACGAACGAGAAGGAAAAAGGCGGAAGACTTACCCCTGCACCATGGGCGCGGATCTTTTCCGGCCGCCCGCTGTCCGGCCATGACGAGGAGGGACCACCGCTGCCCGGGTGCGCTTGGCAGCCAGCTCCTCAGGCGCGGCGCTTCTGCTGGAGGTGCCTTCGCTGGCACGCTTCCGGGTGAGCTCGGGCGCAGCGGTGCCATCGCTATCCTCTGGCTCGGGGCCGTGCGGGTCCTCCACCGCTTCGTCACCCCGGCTGGGGAAGAAGCCCTCCTTGTTGCCGAGCCCTCGCCGATGTTCCGGCGCGGGCGTGGCTCAGAAAGGTCGGCCACGAAGTCTTGGAGGGGCGCGTCGCCCTCCTCCCGGATGATCCAGGTGAACATCTATGCAGACAAAATGCAAGTCAGACCGGATAAGGAAGCTAGCCAGACAATGCGAGAACGAGAATAGGAAAGAAAAGCGAACAAGTATACTCACCCGAGGCGTGCGGTTCTCACGCGTGTAAGGAGCGACGCCAAACTTCCAATTGGAAGTGATCTTCTCCTTCGTGATCATCCAAAGCCACTCATAGAGGTTGGCGAAGGAAGGCTCGCGGCAGGAGAGCCTAGTGGGGTCGAGCCGCCCGAAGTAGTAGCACATCTTGTGTGCTCGCTACTGCAGGGGCATCATGAGCCAGCTGGCCCAGCTCAGCGTCATGTCGACGCCGGTTAGACCAGCCATCACCAACCCTCTCATCCGGTGGAGGAGCGCGTCCGATTCCGTCTTGGAGCCGAAGACCTTCTCCTCCCAGTGCACCTGGCTGGACTAGGTGTCTTGGAAGGCCAGGAGATTCAACCATTCCTATGACCCCAATTCCGTATGTAAAAGTACGTCTGCTGCACAGTTTGACCGTGTCATGCAGTTTGAACTTGCGGTAGCCGGTCTACGACCGGCTGTAGATATAGGCACCGCCGCAGGCCACCAGTGGACCCTTGGCGAACTGAACTTGAGGGCGGATTAGGAAGAGGCGACAGAACAGCCCGAGATCCGGTTGGATCCTAAGATAGCACTCACAAAAGGCGACAAAGTGGGCCAAAATGCCGATTTCATTTGGCCTAAGATGGTGGAGGCGAAGATCGAAATGCGCGAGAAAATACAAGAGAAAGGCGCTGGCCGGAAAGGCCAGGCCGCGCGCAAGATGCGCGAGAAAGACTACTCGCTCACCGGCTTGCGGACCCGGCGAGATCTCATCAGCCGGGGACAGCCGGACCCCGACCTCGCCGGCGGTCGGCAGGAGGCGCGACCACTGGTACTTCTCCACCTGCGCCTCCGTGACGGAGGAGCCGCACCATGCTCCCCTGCTCTCTGCCATGGAGACGGCGGCAGAGCGCGGCGAAGACGGGGAAGAAGAAAGGAAAGACGACGGTGGAGCGGCGGAGGAGTGACGATTGCTCGTTGCTCCGGCGAGGAAAAGGCGAAGCGGTGCTGGCGGAGCGGGCAGCGCAGGCTCGCCGGCGGTGCAGAAGACGAATGGAGGCAGAAGGGGGCGAGAGCTGTGGCGTCGAGGGCGAGAACGGTGGAAGCAAATGACCAGTGGGGGGCGGCGCAGCGCCTCGGCTCCAACGGTCCCCGGATCGTTTGCGACCACACATCGCGCACAGAAGATCCCAGCACGGGAGGCGAGACACTAGCACCAGTTCCCGAGGAGACAACCAACACGACCCCATGACGCACGCCCTCCCATGACCATCATCACGTGTGGCTGACATCATTGATGATGCAACCGGGGCAGCTCAACCGGGAAAAATTTCAAAATCCTAGCTTTTTGAGCCCGCGCACATTTCGCCTGAGGGGCGGAATCCATACGTGCTCGGGGCTAGTGTTGGGGGGATCGCCCCCAGGTAGGCTAACCGGACAAGATACAAGCACCAACACGTCAGCCGGCTGAGGGTAGCCGGACGCAGAAACCTCAAGACAGATCAGAAGACAGAACAGACCAAGACCCGACTGGTAAACCAGCCAGCCGGACAAGAATTATCGGCAAGACCGCCAGCCGGCTGGATCAAGATAGCCGACCAGAGAAAGACAGATCGAGAGCCAACCGGTAGAAGAACCAGCTGGATGAAGCATACAAGGGCAGAAGAGTAGCCGGATGGGTCCGACCATCCTTCCCAGGAAGGCCAGCCGGCTAGGTCACCCTAGCTGGCCACTCAAGATAGGCAAGGTACCAGATGACGTAGGTCACAGTGCGAAGTACGCCCAGGACAGCGGACAAGACATAAATGAGCCTCAGACACTCGGCCCATACCGACGACTTTACCGATGATGGTTGCAACAGTAGACAGTAGGTGGCACTGTGCATCACTACCCGCACAACGACCACTGTAGATGGCGTGGCGGCATGGGCTTGACTGCGAGTACACACTCCCCATGCCGGCCACTGTAGATGACCTAGCCGGCTAGGTCCCACCTGTGGGACCTGCCAGTCGGCTAGGTTGCTGCCCACGCCGCCTCCGCTTATATAAGGGGCGGCAGGGGTAACTTAGCAAGGGTTGGACTCTCCCCGCTCACTAGCTAGACCAGATACAGCTCGAGGAGCCTTGTACTTCTTTTTGATCCATCCCTATAGTCAGATCGGCAGGAGTAAGGGCTTTACCTCAACCCGAGGGCCCCGAACCTGGGTACTTCTTGTGTCCCCGACGCTTGCTTGTATCCAATCCCACCTGCGGACGCCGTCACACACTTCCCTGCTTTGCTCCCACACCTCTTTCTAGCATGCTTAGGCTCTGCCATTCCCATAACAAAGACAGGAGAAATAATAACAAAAGTGTTCTGGAAAGTAGATATGTTTTTGACGTATCAACTCCCCCAATTTTAGCTTATTGCTTGTCCTCAAGCAATTCAGTTGAAAACTGAGTGCGATAAAAAAACTTTCATGAACACATTTGCTTCATATGATGTATATATTCTCAGCCTAGGAGTAGATACTTAGACAATTCATAATAAGGAATATGCAACTAAGTCTACTTAATAATCATTGCAAGCTATGAAGAGATTCCAACTCAATAATAATAAGTAGCATGAAACATAAACATAAGCAACATTGCAATGCTCATAAGAAGTTATGATAGAGTTGTATCTCACTTGCCTTTGTTTGTAGAGCACAAAATAAATGCCAAGGCACCTCTGAAGTTCAAGTGAAGACTAGAAGTAAAGAAATCAGAAATACAAGCATCAAAGTCATGACATAATTAACCAAGTTTTCATACACGCACATTACATTAATAATGACAACTATGCTCTCAATAAGGTGCTCATAGAATAAGTGGTGACTCAACAAGGAAGTGAAAAGGTTCTGAAAATTTTGAAAGGCTTCCAAATGCTGAAAGTAAGGTACTCATTAGCTTTGAGCTCTCATTGCCCGTATCATAGGCATCTTTCGATGGTTAAAGGTGAAAGTGAGGTACAATATGAGTTATATGCTTGACAAACCATAAATTGAAAATATCATGTCCCTTGAATACGAGGGCCGCTCCTCATGCTACTAAACTTTAGTTACCAACAAGTTCTTGTCATAGTAAATATATGCGTATCATAGAGAACCTCCAACGGGGTACCCTTTGCACGTGATAGAGGAGCTATCCCATAATCAAAATGACAAGGCAAGCAGACAATGAGTATCTCAGTGATCTTTTTATTTTGTATATGCATAGGTTTTTATTGAGGATGCTTCACAGATTTCTCATTATGGTTATGCTGCAAGTTTCCACCATGATTAGGCATGGCTTAGGCTAGCGGCCCAGGCATTTCTCTAACACACACACATATATATATATAACTCCATGAACTTACAAGCTCCCCTTTTATTTCACACCGACGACATCCATAAACAAAAGAGCATGATATCAACTTGGTACAAAGTACAGATGCAATGTTGAAAGCGTTCCCAGTGACATCACGGTTCTGCTAACTCCCAGCCTATAATTTGCAAGCATATAACTTTCATGGACAGTCACAATGGTCCAGGTCTATTAAGTACAAGGAATAAAGTGTGCTATCAAGTTTGGGAGAGCTTTACTAACTAACTTTCTCAACACAGTGAAACATTTTATTTGGAAGAAAACAAGGCATAATGAATATGCACAGAATTAGCAAATGATGCTAATAGGTAGGTATGGTGGACACTATTGGCAATATTGGTTTTTTGGAGTTGGATGCACAAGTAGATCTCATACTCAATTCAAGTGAAGGCTAGTAAAAGAGACGGAGGGACAAACGAGAGAGCAATAACTGTCATAATCATGCTTGCAATAAAACATGACTAATTCTGGCAAGAAAGTGATACAAGAACTCTGAGGCAAAATAAATCATTGAGGCTTACTGAATATTGTTCAGTCATATGCATGGGTGAGCATGTGCCAAGTCGATTCACATGAAACATTCAGAAGAGGATACCACAATATCATACCAAAATATGAATAGAACAATGCAAGCAAACATTCATATGGCATGCTACAAACTATTAACAAGCTGGAGCTAATCACAAGAGAGCAAGAACAACTAAGCATCCATAAATAACATACACCTTGCATGAACAGACTAAGCATGCTCACAATGATGAGTATATGTACAAAAATGAAAACAAATAGAGTTCATTACCAACCTATTACCACACCTCAAGTTGTCTTAATCTTCATTATTGCCCTTCACTTGTGCGGCTTGAATAATAACATGAAACCAAGCTCCACTGAGGACTTCTGAACCCTACAAAGAACTTCACAAAACCAAAGAAGAACAACAAATATTTTTGGTGTTTTCAATTTTTTTAAAGCAAGCACACAAAGCAAAAACAAACAAAGAAAAATATTTTTGGATTTTTCTTTAAGGCAAACCAAATCTAAAAAGCAAAGAAACAAACCAAGAGAAACAATGAAAATATTTTTGGTATTTGTGTTTTGGGAAACAGAAACAAAAACCAAAAAGAAAGTGAAACATGGATATACAAAGAACCGACGAAACATGATATATAGATGAGTGTGATGTCGGTGTACCTCACCCAAGCTTAGGCTTTTGGCCTAAGTGGGGCTCAACTCCATGGTGACCAAGAAGGTGCACCTCCGTAGTACGACGAAGAGGCCCCTTCGTCCTGGTATGAGCTCGAGGATGCTCCTATGTAGTGCAGAAAGGGGTCGTATGAGGGCGCGTCCCCCTGGAAGTGTCCATAGAAACCACGAATTCGTAGCTGCTCGTCCATATCCTCCTTGGAGCATGACCAAGGTCCCTGGGAAATACTCAACAAAGTGGTTTGGGGCAAAGGAATTTCTCTCTCTTCCCCGTCAGTAAACATCATCCTATAAACCAAATTATCAAGGGTAGAGCTAGTAGTGACAAAGTGATGTGCTTTCATTGTAGCTAAATCAAGCCTCTTAGGAGCCAAAACTATATCATTCGGATCAACAGAAAGGTCTAAGGAAGCAACAACACGTGCAACAATAATACCCCCATAAATGGGCCCCTTAGAAGCTAAGCGACGAGCAATGAGAGAACCAAGATTATACCTGGTTTCATTGTTGAGTTCAGCATCTAGAAACGCCAAATGATACTTGGAAATATTGCTAGTGCTCTCCCTACCAAGAATACTAGTGGCAAGATAATAAGCAAAATACCTGATAGATGGGAGTTGGATATTTCTTATCTTCCCGTGCTGGGCTCTGCGGTCATCATCATTAGTTATCCCACGGTAGAGCTCCAACAAATCAGCGGGTTGAGCTGGAATCTTGTTCACCGTCCCAGCTATGCCAATACCCAAGATTTCGAAAATTTTCTTCAATGTCATGGAGATGGGCATGTTACAGATTTTGAACGACACATCTGATTTGAAAGGGCTATTACAAAAATAAAAACTTTCGACAAAAGTTTTGGTGAGCATAGCATATTGCACACTCTCATCCTGCATATAACTCGTTAGTCCAACCCTCCGAACCAAGGTTAGGAAATCATTAAGGATTCCTGCAGCCTGCAAAAAGGTAGGACAAGGGAAGGTAGAAGGGTGCACATCGCCCTCATCTCCTTTGTCGCCAAAACACGGTGTAATGATATCCTCATTGTATGATGGCCTAGCTCGAGAGGATGATCTTGAAGGCCTTGTCCTCCTAGGTGCATCACTCTCAAATATTTCTCCAAAGGTGTGGTTGTCCATGAAACCTTTTTTTTTGAAATTTTTAGACAAACATCAAACCAAGTAATTTCCAAGTTGTTAAATGATGAGGAACTACTATAGGAACTTGCTAGAGGGCTAAACATGCATCAAAATGAAATCTCTAAGCAAAGAAAAAGCATGCAAGATCGCACAACCTGACACCTATAGTAGCAAAATACTCAAGATACAATCTACCAATCACAAATCTAATTGGACAAGCGAAGGAGGCACATACAAAGGAACAATCCCTCTGAAAATCAGCAGCAAAGATGGGCTGAGCAAGGATATTGAAAATCAGGAGCAAGAACAGTAGGAACTCTAGCTTGAGAATTTTTTCCGGTGATTTTCGGGAGAGAGAAGGAAGTGGCTTGGAGGAGGCAACTTGGAGGGCCACAGGTGGGCCCAACCCAGGCCAGGCGCGCCTTGGGGGGGCTGGCCGGGCCACCGGGGGGTGTGCTATCCTGGTGGGTCCCCCTGGGCCACTCCAGGTGTCCCTCTGCCCCATTTTTCGAGGACAAATTTAATATGAATTTTCTGGAAATTTTTGGGAAACTTTTTTTTGGCCAATTTTCAGGGTATGAAAATTGATTCTCTCACAGAAAAGATTTTGTTTAGAAGAAGCAAAATCAAACAAGAACCAAAACTACAGAAGTTCTAAGACACTCTAACAATCTAACAACTAGCAAAACTAATCTAACAAGAGAAAGATCAAAGACTAGGAAGGAGAAGAATAAAAGTGAGCAAGTATAACCACTCTAACAAGGTTGATCAAGTCTTGTTACCAAAACAATCTTAAATGAAGAAGAACTTTGCATTCCACTAAGTGATTATGTTACCTCAAACTTGATAGTAATAGTCCCAATCATAATGGTTTCAAAAATTTCTTGTGGAATGGGACAATATATTTCTCGAACTTTGATGCTCTCAATATTTTCAATGGAATTCAGATAATATCTCTTATCAATATTCTTGGGGAAATAGATAGTATGCTCTTTGTCATTAATATTAAAAGTTACTTTTCCTTGATTACAATTGATGATAGCACCTGCAGTATTAAGAAAAGGTCTCCCAAGAATAATAGACATATTATCATCTTCAGGCATCTCAAGCATAACAAAATTAGTTAAAACCAAGAAATTATGAGCCACTTGAACAGGAACATCCTCATATATACCAACAGGAATAGTAGTATAATTATCAGCCATTTGCAAAGATATATCAGTTGGTATCAACTTTTCTAGCAGGAGTCTCTTGTAGAGAGAAAAAGGCATAACACTAACTCTAGCTCCCAAATCACATAAAGGAGTTCTAACATAATTATTCTTAATAGAGAAAGGAATAGTTGGAATACCTGGATCACCAAGTTTCTTGGAACCTTACCATTGAAGGAATAATTAGCAAGCAAAGTAGAAATTCCTCATTAGGAATCTTCCTTTTATTAGAGACAATATCCTTCATATACTTTGATTAGGGAGGCAACGTAATAGCATCAGTCAAAGGAATTTGCAAAAATAAAGGTTTCATCCACTCAAAAAACTTGTTATAGTGTTCTTCCTCCTTTGACTTGTGTTTCTTATTTCGAAAAGGCATAGGTTTCTACACCCAAGGTTCTCTCTCACTACCATATTTATTAGCAATAAAATCTTTCTTAGTGTACCTCGTGTTCTTAGTGTGATTCTCAGTTTCTTTCTCAATTTCCTCCTTGTCAGGAGCATCATTTTTATCACAACTTTCAAATTCAGCATCAGAGACTGATCTACAGCAGGTTCAGAGGGTTCCTCAACTATTTTTTGTTTCTTTTTCTTTCTCTTACGAGGACTACCACTACTTTAACCTTGTTGAGAATCCTACTCAATTATTTTAGGGTGTCCTTCAGGATATAAAGGATCTTGAGTAGCTATACCACTCCTAGTTCTAATTCCATAAGCATGTTTATATCCTGAGGCATTAACTAGCATATCTTTTTGTACCTTAGCAAGATGATCAATTTGAGTTTGAACCATTTGAAAGTGTTTACAAAGAATTTTGACATCATTAGCTGTTATTTCCACAATATCTTTCAACTCATTAGTAGCTCTAGAGTTTTCCAATAAATTATTCCAAACTTGTTTATTAAAACTACCTTGTTTAACAATAAATGTGTCAAGTTCATCTAAGCATTGATCAGGAGGCTTACCATAGGGAATATCACCTTCATTAAAGTGGAGAGAGTGTACCTCAATAGTAGATGAGTGGGGGATTGTCTTACATAATTCTTCTATAGGAGGTAGAATCTTCACATATTCAGGTCTAATACCTTTCTCCTTAAGACATTTCTTAGATTGTTTCATCACTTTATCATTTAATGCAATCCCTCCCCTCTTCTTTGGTGTTGGTGTTGGAGATGGTTCAGGCACAATTGGTTCAGGGGTAATAGGCTCAGGTGTATTTAGCTCAGTTGAAGTCCAATCATCATAATTCTTGCTTATTTTAGCCATTAATTCTTACACTTTAGGAGTTCTTGTCCTGAAAACACAATCAGCAAAATTATCTAGGTATGTCCTAGAATCATAAGTTAGTCCATTATAATAAATATCAAGAAGCTCATTTTTAGGTAATAGACATCCAGGATGTCCATGAATCAAGGCATAAAACCTTTTCCATGACTCAAGAAACTTATCTTCTTCTCCCTGTTTAAAATCAAAAAGTTTCTGTAAAGCAGCATGTCTAGCACTAGGAGGAAATTATTTCTAGAAGAAAGAAGCAATCAAACAATCAGTTCTATCAATGGATCCAGGAGGTAATCTATTACACCAAGCTTCGCCTTTTAGTGAAAAAGGGCAGATCTTTGTAACAAAGTACTTGCGCATCTTAAAACCATCAGAGAATAAAGAAATCATAGTGGAAATATCATTCATATGTGCCACAACACTCTCACTATCAGTCCCACAAAAAGGTTCTTTCTCAACAATGTTAAATATGATAAATCAAGAGAGAAAACATAATCTTCATCTTTAATATCATTGGGAGAAGTGGCAAACTTAGGATCGGAAGATAGTTTAGGAATTGTCACATCCCAAAATTTTCCAAATTTTGAAATGTGAAAAATAAACAAACAAAAGAAACAAATGTTGAAATTTAGGGTGAAAAGAAACTTTTTGCTTCTAAATGGAAACATCAAAACCCTACTTGAACAATATTTGAATGAAAAATCAACAAACAAATCAAATGCATCCTTGCAAGGAAAATATCTTGAATATAAAACACTTGCAAAAGTTAAACCAAAACCCTAAACCTTAATGAAATAAATCATCTTCAAGATCACTTGCAAAACTATGGCTTTGTTCCATATAAAATTTAACAACAAATATTTCTAAATGATCAAAAATGTTAAACAAAAATATTATAAAACCATGGGAGTTGCTTTCACTCCATTTGGAACCATGGATAAAAACTTAGGATTTTAATAAGATAAAAGAAAGTAATTCCCAAGGATAATAAAGCTCCTTACTAAAACCAACATAAAATTGTGAGAAAACTAATCCTAAAAGGACTTAAAAGGATAAATAAATATTAAATAAAATTATACTAAGTGGAATCACCAATTTTGGAAGATATGGATTTTATAAGACAAACAAAGAAAGAATAAAGAAATATTTAAAAGACAATTTAAATCTTGGCTAAATCCATAAGCAAATGGAATAAAAGTAATTCAAAAAATAAAATAATAAAGGTTTATTTAAATAAAATTATACGGGTTTATGAACCATATTTAATTTTATTTAAATAAAGAAAAAAATCCCCACTTAAATGAATATTAAACCATAAGGAAATATTTGGATTACTCCAAGTTCAATTACATAACACACTAATAAAAAGTATAAACCTACTGAAAAGTTCTGGAAAATATTTGAATTCAAATTGAGGTTTGAATTAATAGTTTTGAATAAAAACAGAAAATAGAAACAGAAAAAGGAAAAAGAATAAGAGGGGAAAAATAAGAAAGAAACCCAACCCAACTAACCGACCCAGCCATCCCAATACCCCAGGACCAGCAACAGCCCACCCGGGCCATTCTTCCCTCCCCGCGAGAATTCTCTCACCCACACACACACCCACACCCCCGCTGACGCACTGGACCAACCTCCACGTCATCATCATCATCCTCACCATGCGCTATCCTCGCCCCCTCCCCTGACCGTTTCCTGCCGCGATTATGTCACGTGAATTCGCTTAATTGTCGCAATGATTCTTTCCCTGACCCTGCCTTCTTAACCACCTCGCCCTCCTCTCTATTTCCCCTCAGTCACCACACCACGGGAGCCCCCAGGCTTCTCGAATTTCCGCTCACACAATCACTGACTCCGACATGTTCCAGCATCGATTCTGGCAAGAACAGACCCCCCTTGCCCCCTAGCTCACGTAGGCTTGCTCGCCATCATCGTGCGCACCTGCCAGAAGTCCCCGTGTGCTCGCGCGTGCCCCTGACGCTCGACAACAACCTCCCCTGCGAGCAACCAATGACTTATGCAACTCCGGCGAGTTTTCCCGGTGAGCCCCGTGCGCGCCTCGTCCTCTAACTCTTGCTGTCTTGTTGTCAACACCCGGATTTTTAATCCCAGATGCCTATTATGCCATGCATCGCAATCCCAGGATTACCATTGTTGCGAGACATAACAGATTGGATATCACAATACATCATCCATTACAAACCATACATAAGGTCTTACAACAAATAAAGGATCTCAGGATCCAGTCTTAGTATAAAGAAGCATTAGAATAACGTAATAACGGTAGCGTGGGCGAGGATCCATCTTCATGGTCACAGGCAATGCTGACGATGGGAGATGATCCTAGTTGTCGTAACCTTCCAGCGGTCCATCCTCCTGATAGTCCTCTTCATAGTCTGGCCACAGGAATAACCAGGGAACAAAGCCATGATTACTCTTTAAGTACTCGCAAACTATCACTAATAGGTAAAGTGGTTTGAGTAGGAATACTAAGCTCAAGTTTGCTTTGCGAAAAGCCAGATTTATCTCTAACTATTTAGAAGCAAAGAAAGCTAGTTTAAAGTTTTATAACACCTAAGTGGGAAGTCAGTTTTCATAATCACAACCCTGTTGTGGTCAAGTCAAGTCATGATTCATTTCACAAGTCATTTCGAAAACATCTGACGATAAAATAGTATGGCCACTCCAACTGTTCATAACTGCGGACGTGGCTATTCGAATAGTTTGACACTCTGCAGAGGTGGTACACTTTCACCACAATATTCGATACATCCGTCAGGAACAATCCTGAATTCACCATACTCAGTATGCAGATAATCTATCCTAACCTTTCAATTACACGCCCTAGTATAGGAACCTATCATATGAGTTTGGCCTCCCAAGCATCACCATCTGTCATCTTGGGAACTGCACAGGTGGACAATCATCACGAGGTAGCCTCAGCTCAAACCTCGGCCGCAAGTGAACCCATACTAAGGTATATAAACTTCCACTCAAGTCCTACCCAAATTCGGGTATTGTGGTTGTACATTAAAATTGGAATGGTATCGCATCTAGACAACCATCTATTTTATAAAAGGCCTAAGGCTCATGCCTCAACATTTTCATCATAAAAATCAACTGGGTTCGAGAGCACATGTCAAAAAAATTCATTAGAATGACTCATCATTCTAAGGTTTTCATAATCATTTTCACCAAGTATTCCCATCTAAAGTGATCAAGTTTTATGCTTAGCGCTAGCCACTAAAGTTGGGGGTAAACACTAATGAGGGTTGATAATCAAGTGCGGTTTATCTAAGTTCAATCTCATGCCTCAGGATGACATCAAGATTTATCTAACTTAGGCCAAGTTTTATGTTCTTTATGCTACCTCCAAAATCTTTCCAAAACTGACAACTCACTAAGTAAGCATAACTAAGGAGCTTTGATAAAGAAATAAAGAAATAAAATATCCTAGGAACCGTTCTAAGAACCGAGGAAGTTTTCCCACAATTATGGTGAAATATGAAGAACATGAACTAAGAGATATCCTACCTTTGGAGAGACCCAAAAAGAAGAAGAGCCAATGAAACAAACAAGATATAGTGATACCAAAGATAAACATGCATATTAGCCAAGTGATGTGCCACAAAGATAAACAAGAACATTATGCATCACATTGCCCAGAAAAGGAGAAGAACAAGACAAGCAAATTCGGAAAAGACATCAACCTTGCATGTTTCAAATGTGGTAACAAAGGACACTATGCAAACAACTGTCTAGAGAAGTTACATCAAGACACGAAGTAAGCCAAGATGCAATCTAGTTAAAAATCTTTTAAGGGTGGTAGTACCCTAGTTATCCTGAAGCCAATTTGTTGTCTCTAGCCTTCCCGAATCTCGGGACGACATTCCTGTTAAGGGTGGTAGTCTGTCACATCCCAAAATTTTCCAAATTTTGAAATGTGAAAAATAAACAAACAAAAGAAACAAATGTTGAAATTTAGGGTGAAAAGAAACTTTTTGCTTCTAAATGGAAACATCAAAACCCTACTTGAACAAAATTTGAATGAAAAATCAACAAACAAATTTTGAAACAAATCAAATGCATCCCGGCAAGGAAAATATCATGAATATAAAACACTTGCAAAAGTTAAACCAAAACCCTAAACCCTAATGAAAGAAATCATCTTCAAGATCACTTGCAAAACTATGGCTTTGTTCCATATAAAATTTAACAACAAATATTTCTAAATGATTAAAAATGTTAAACAAAAATTTTTTAAAACCATGGGAGTTAGTTTCACTCCATTTGGAACCATGGATAAAAACTTATGATTTTAATAAGATAAAAGAAAGTAATTCCCAAGGATAATAAAGCTCCTAACTAAAACCAACATCAAATTGTGACCAAAGTAATCCTAAAAGGATTTAAAAGGATAAATAAATATTAAATGACATTATACAAAGTGGAATCACCAATTTTGGAACTATAAATAAAAAGATATGGATTTTATAAGACAAAGAAAGAAAGAAATAAATAAGAAATATTTAAAAGACAATTTAAATCTTGGCCAAATCCATAAGCAAATGTAATAAAAGTAATTCAAATAAAATAAAATAATAAAGGTTTATTTAAATAAAATTATATGGGTTTATGAACCATATTTAATTTTATTTAAATAAAGGCAAAAAGCCTCACTTAAATGAATATTAAACCATAAGGAAATATTTGGATTACTCCAAGTTAAATTAAATAACACACATATAAAAAGTATAAACCTACTGAAATGTTCTAGAAAAGATTTGAATTCAAATTGAGGTTTGAATTAATAGTTTTGAATAAAAACAGAAAATAGAAACAGAAAAAGGAAAAAGAATAAGAGGAAAAAGAATAGAAAAAAACCCAACCCAACTAACCTACGCAGCCAGCCCAATACCCCAGGTCCAGCAACAGCCCACCCGGGCCACTCTTCCCTCCCCGCGAGAATTCTCTCACCCACGCACACACCCACACCCCACTGTCGCCCTGGACCCACCCTCGCGTCATCATCGTCGTCTTCACCGCGCGCTGACCTCCCCCTCCCTGACCGTTTCCTGCCGCAATTACATTGCATGAATTCGCTTAATTTCCGCAATAATTCTTTCCCGCGACCATGCCTTCTTAACCTCTTCGCCCTCCTCTCTGTTTCCCCTCAGTCACCACACCACGGATCCCCGAGGCTGCTCGAATTTCTGCTCACACCACCACTGACTCCGACGTGCTCCGACATTTATTCTGGCAAGCACATACCCCCTTTCCCCCCTAGATCATGCAAGCTTGCTCGCCATCTTCATGCGCACCTACCAGAATTCCCCATGTGCTCGCGCGTTTCCCTGACGCTCGGCAACGTCCTCCCCTGCGAGCAACCAATGACTGCCGCAACTCTGACAAGTTTTCCTTGTGAGCCCCGTGCGTGCCTGTAACATCCCAAAAATATTGATCATGATTAATCAAATTCTAATTACTAAAATTAGGGTTAACAAAAACTTTGATTAAACAAAAACCAAATGAATGCATGTGTGTATGTGATGATTGTATGAATGCATGAATGGACTTGTGTGATTAACCTAAATATCAAGGAATGGTTTAAAGATGAAAATAACATCATCTAAAACATTTCGAAGCAGAAACATATCAAGAGAAAATAAAAAAAATCAAATAAAGGAAATGGTCATTTTTGCCAATCTTGCTCACTAGGTAACTTTGAGTGTTTCTAGTCCAAGATTTCAAACAGAAACTTTTCCAATTCTTTTCACCCCTTGCTAGACCAAGTAAAAGTGAATCAAAAACCACCTTTCAAACTTGCAGAAGCATTTGGCAACTTGATTTAAATCACATTTCAAAATTGAATCTGATTCATATGTGAAGATCACACCTTTTCAAAACCCAACCAAACCAGTGCCCCTTGACCAATCCAACTAACCCAAGACTCCCTAGTATGTACCTAGCAAACCCACCAAGTTTCAATCAAAAATTCAAATTTGAATTTCTTTCAGCCATTTCATCAAACACCTTGTAATCAGCAAACAAAGAAACATCAAACACTATTAGTAGCAGTAATTTTGGCCAACCTTGTCCCCTCTCTAGCTCACTCTACACTCTCAGTAGGTGATCAAACTAATCTAACTAGCGTTAGCATCACTGTGAGCATGCATAGCCATCAATGGTGACCATGCCGACAGCACCCTTGCCACCCCCATGTCGCCAGCGAGCTAGGAGAAGCTCTAGCCTTGCCAACCTTGTCTAGGACACGCAGCACCGTCCATCGCACCCCCTGTCCAACGCTCGAGCCTTACCAGCCATTGGACCACACGACATCTCGCACCCAGTTTCTATGCGGGCGTGCCGAGAGCGCGCCAGTGCGCCCTCAGTGACACGAGCCCACAGACCGCTTACTGCCCTTGCCGCTTGCGTGCGTGATCGCCAGCACCCTAGCAACCCGCCAGACAACCCAGTTTGCTGCCGCACGGACCATGGACGTTGTGCGCCATTAAACTTGCCGTCGGACCCGCACAGAGCGCCGCGATGTTCCGACCATTCCTCACTGCCCCACGCCGCGCCATCAAGCCATTGAGCTTCGCCAAGAGGCAAAGCACCACCCCCTATCGTCGCCTATGCCATTAGCACGTTGTGCCAACGACCACGACGAGCTCCACCCGCGCCCATCGGTCCCTTTCAGGCACTATAAATGGAGGCCACCCCCGTTCGATTTGAGCACACCAGCTCACCCCCAACCTCTCACTGATCACACCCACCCACTCCCGGAGCAAGGCGAGCACAAGATGGCCAGAATTTCACCGGAATTCGCCGCTGCAGAGGAGGAGAGGCGCCTTTGATTGGAGCCGCCCCAGGAGGAGTTGCCGGTACCAGGAGGATCACCGTCGTCGACTTCATCATTCGCCCCCATCGCCGACCATCGCTGGAGCCCCTGTGAGCCCCTGACGACCCCCACTGTCCGTGTTAGGATTCAACCTCGCCGCGTCTTATTCAGGTGTGGACGATAAACCACAACCGTAGGATTAGAACTAGATCGCACGGCCTAGATCACCCCATACCGCTTCGCCACTCTCTATCTCACTGACGAGTGGGGACAGCCACTTAACCAGCCCGCGTGCAAGCTGTGCGTAGTGGGCCATCCCAGTTAAACCTCTTGTGCGACCCAGCAATTCAAACTTAGGTTTATTCATTTAGTTTCAAAATTAGTTCTGTACCTAGATTCAAAAATCAACCCATCTCTATTCACGGAACCAAAATGCACGAAACCAATTTTTTTAGAAAGGTACTGGAGTGCTTAATCCAGGCCCATTGGATTCAAACCAATTCGAATTGTAGATCACCCATAGTAAAATTAACAAGGAAGAAGCTTTTCTGCATTCAAACATTTTTCAAAATTCAACCATAAAAGCTTTTGAGTTGAATCCAACTCTCAAAAATCACATTTAACCATACCTTTTAGAATATATAAAAATATATAGAGTAACTTGCAGAAATAATGATCAAGTAATAAAAGAATGCATCATAGGCCATTCTAGTCATTTTATTTAATTAAAATAAAAAGGTTAAACCTTACTAAATTGTGACACCACTTTAAATCACATTCCCAAGTACTGAAATATGTGGTGCTACCATGTGTCAACATGATCCCATGTTTGAATTGCAGAATATTAAATCTTAAGTAGTTTTTTTCAATGAGTAGAAATTACTTTTCTAAAATAAAATAAATAAGACAAGTGCTTTAATATTTGTGATAATAGTGATGATGCTAGATCATCTAGTGTGAACCTTTGTGTGCTAGTAGAGTAGTTAAGAATTGTGTGGTGATTGTGTACCTCGTATTTATTTATAGACGCTAGTACCGACCAAGGATACGAGGATGAAGGATGATACTACGAGGAAGAAGCCGAGGAAAATTTCAACCACTGTTGTGCACAAGGCATGCCTAATACTACTAGTTGACTTGGCAAGCAAAAACTTGCTTGTTACTATGCCAACTATATGCCTTAAGCATACTTGATGATACCAAATCCTAGTTTTACTTCCAAGCTTAATTATTTTAATTCTTTATCAAATCTTTCTCTTAGAGTTTACTTAGTGACTTGTAGATCTTAGAAAGATATTTAAGGTAGCATAAAGAGCATAAAACTTGGCCTAAGTTAGATAATCTTGATGTCATCCTAAGGCATGAGATTGAACTTAGATAAGATACATTTGCTTATTACCCTTCATTAGTGTTTATCCCCCACCTGAAGATGCTAATGCTAAGTATAAAACTTGATCAACTTTATATGGGAATACTTGGTGAAAATGGTTATGAAAACCTTAGAATGATGAGTCATTCTACTGAAATATTTTGACATGTGTTCTTGAACACCAGATGATTTTTGATGATGAAAATGTTAAGGCATGAGACTTAGCCCTTATAAAACTGATGGTTGTTTGGATGCGATACCTTTCCAATTTTATCGTACAACCACAATACCCGAAAATTGGGTAGGGCTTGACTAGAAATTTAGATACCTTAGTATGAGTTCCCTTGCGACCAAGGTTTGAGCTGAGGCTACCTTGTGAAGATTGTCCACCTGTGTAGTACCCAAGTTTACAGATGGTCATGGTTGGGAGGCCAAACTCACAGGAGAGGTGCCTATACTAGGGCGTGTAATTGAAAGGTTAGGATTGATTATCCGCATACTGAATATGGTGAATTCAGGATTGTTCCTGACAGATGTATCAAATTGTTCATGACAGATGTATTGAATGTTGTGGTGAAACTGTACCACCTATACAGAGTGTCAAACTATTCGAATAGCCGCGTCCGCGGTTATGGACAGTTGGAGTGGCCATACTGTTCTGTCGTCAGATGTTTTCAAAATGACTGGTGAAATGAATTATGAGTTTAAATTGACCACAATAGAGCTGTGATATGAAATTCAAGTTCCCACTTAGGTGTGATAAAACTTTCAACTAGCTTTCTTTGCTTCTGAACTTAGTAGATGTAAATCTGGCTTTTTGCAAAATAACCCTAAATCTTAGTACTTCCAATTCCAAAACCACTTCACTTGTTAGTATTAGTTTGCGAGTACTTAAAGAGTACTCATGGCATTGTCCCTGGATATTCCCGTGGCCAGATTATGAAGAGGACTATTAGGAGGAAGGACAACAGGAAGGTTACGACGACTAGTATCATCTCCCATCGCCAGCATTGCCTGTGACCATGAAGATGGAGCTTCGCCCATGCTATCGTTATTATTACGTTATTCCGCTGCATGATTTGTATTAAGACTGGATCATGTGATCCTTATTTGTGTAAGACCTTATGTATGGTTTGTAATGGATGATGTACTGTGATATCCAATCTGTTATGTCTCGCCAAAATATGTAATCCTTGGATTGCGATGTATGGCATAACAGGCATCCGGGATTAAAAATTCGGGTGTTGACAAGTTGGTATCAGAGCCATCCTGACCATAGGAGACCCTAGTTTAGAATGGACGTTTGAATCAAAAACGTGGTTTCAAAACCAAGGAAGTGAGTATTTATGAAAACTTATTCTCATTCTTACCACTTAGACTCTTTCATGAAAATTCATGTTCTTAAAAAATTCTTGCAAAATTACATAAAATTTGACACACTTGATCACTCTACTAACTTACTCATCCTATATTCTTATAGATTGACGTGAAGTATAACAAGTTTTATCAGTTGGGGAATGGAGGAGACCTCATCTTTGAGCATGACTTGGATCAGCTTTCGGAGATGCTGGAGCGTCCGCACCCCGAGTTCTTCGGAGCTCAGCTCAATGATCAGGAAGGAGAAGATTTGCAGTGGCTAGTTGTTGCAAGTCTCCGGGGAAAGATTGAAGTCCCCACCTCAGAGGGAATTCAGTTCACCTTGAGAGATAACAACTGGCTCTATGGACTTGCCAGGGCCATGCAGGAAGCTCTTGCCCGTCTGTGTGGACAGAGTATCAATCAAATTAAGGGTACCCGCTTTGAGTTCTACCCAAGGCGTGATGTTATGGGACAGCCACTGGAGGCCCATACCACCACGAGCTAAAGAGTCAATTGGACCACCTCAGCTTCATGATGTATGACCGTCAGAAGGAGTTGGACAATGCCCGCTCCTACGCCAACCACAAGTACGCCATCATCGCCAAGAAGGATCATACCATTGTCATGCCAGTGAAGGATCGCCAGTCTGGTCGCCGTCAACTCGACAAGAAGGAGTTGGAGGAGACTGTCCAGAGTTGGAGGAGACCGTCCACAAGAGAGACATGCAGTTAGAGGAGACGGAGAATGCAGGGGAAGACCTTCGTGGAGACCCCTACTCCTATCTCAGCGATGATGATGACTTTCTGGAGGATCAGTCCATGGAATTCTTCACCGATGAGGATGACTTCACCTTCATCGATGATAATGATGACACCGACTCCAAGGAGTAGTAGCACTTGAGCACTAGCGTTAGTGAGTTGTATTCGGTCGCACTGTATCGTAGTTTCACCGAATGGTTCTTAAAATCATCTATTTTCCTTTGATGTGGTGTGTGTGTTTATATCGTGTGCCATGAATGAATGAAAAGCAAGTTGCTAGAAAAATCTAAGTCAAACTTTTCAAACTTTTCAAAAACAAACCTCTAAACCTTAGAAATTTCACTCTTTTCTCATGATCTATCTCAATCTTCAGATGCCTCGCGGAGGAAGCACTTCATCCCCGGACCCAATGTTGCAAATCTTGCAAATGTTGGTTTCTGACCGCGAAGCCGAAAGAGTCGAACGCCAAGCCAACTTAGCCACCCATCAACATATAGCTCATATGGCCAACAACAATCAAGGCCATGGAAATCAGGACAACCATGGATCTAAGCTCAAGAATTTCCAGAACAACAATCCACCCGTTTTCACTAAGTCAGAAGAGCCCCTCGATGCCGATGATTGGTTGCAAACCATGGAGAACAATATGGAAGTTGTAGGAGTGGAAGATAACGAGAAAGTGTTGTTTGCTACCCACTACCTGGCTAGAGATGCAAGAGCATGGTGGAACAGCGTTCGCGCGATGACAGGAGGTCAGATGATGACTTGGGAAGAGTTCAAAGTCAAGTTCAGCAGAACCCATGTGCCACCGGGTTTGGTCAAGAGGATGAGAGATGAATTCAGAGAACTGAAGCAGGGAAGGATGACCGTAGTGGAGTACCGTGACAAATTTTTGTCATTGGCTAGGTATGCACCAGATGAGATAGACATTGAAGCCAAGAAGAAGGAGAGATTCCTGAGTGGTGTGCATGATGAAATGCAGATAGTGTTAATCAATATACCCTTTGCTGATATTGAAGCCTTAGTGGATTCCGCCATTCAGATGGAAGGAAAGATCAACCAAGCTAATGAGAACCGCAAGCGTCGCATGATGCATCAACCAGGAACCCACCATACCCCAATGTATCGCCCCAACCCATCTCCAGGATTTGCCCCAAGAAACAACAGAACCTCGATGAACCGTTTGACCTATCCCAACCGTGGAAACCCAAGGCCCGGAGGAAACAACAACCCCGACAACCCTGGAAACTTCAATCGTGATCCACCCAAGTTAAACAACAACAATGTCGCCACTAACACCAACACTACCCCAAGGACTAGAAGCAATGATGTGCCTATTGCAGCAAAGGACAAGTCGCAAGTGACTTGTTATGAATGTGGAACCAAAGGTCACTACTCCAATGAGTGCCCCTAGAAGATTGCAGCAGCCCCCAATGCAAATTCCCCAGCTCAGCAGCAAAATCGTGTTCAGCCCAGAAGAAGGTTTGCCCTAGGGAACTCGCTCAACCACAACGGCCGTCTCTTTCTCATGCATGCTGAAGAAGCCTAAGAAGCTCCAGATGTCGTGTTGGGTATGTTTTCTGTTAACTAGGTACTTGCAAGAGTGTTGTTTGATTCTGGAGCATCACACTCGTTTGTTACTGAAGAATTTGCATGCACTAGTGAGATTCAACCGACCAAATTGAAGCATTTTATGATAGTTCAAATACCTGGTTCAACCACCAAAGCTAGAAAAATTTGCAAAGCAGTGCCTATCTGAATCCATGGCATAGATTTTTATGCTAATCTAATAGTACTCGGAACTAAAGGTTTGGATGTAGTACTAGGAATGGATTGGATGTCCAGACATAAAGGATTAATTGACTGTGCCAAGAAAGCCATAACCATGACCATTATATCTGGAATAGCAGTCGAGCATATATCTGAAACCTTGCCCCATAAATTCAAGTGCAACAAGAGTATAGCCCAACCAACCATTGACCAAGTCCGGATAGTCTGTGAATACCCCGATCTATTTCCAGATGTTTTGCCCGGTATGCCCCCAGATCGGGATATCGAGTTTATCATTGAACTAATCCTTGGAACTGGACCCATAGCCCAGAGACCATATAGTATGAACCCGTCTGAACTAGTGGAACTAAAGAAGCAACTGGATGCCATGCCGGAAATAGGATTGATCCAACCAAGTGCCTCGCCATGGAGATCACCTGTCTTGTTTGTGGACAAGAAAGATGGAGGTAACCATTTATGTACGGACTATCAGAAGTTGAATGATGTCACCATCAAGAACAAGTACTAGTTGCCCAAGATAGAAGACCTGTTTGACCAGTTGACTAGTGCCAAAGTGTTTTCTAAGATTGATCTTAGAACTGGCTATCATCAACTCAAGATTCGCGCAGAGGATATTCCAAAGACTGCCTTTACCACTAGATATGGATTATATGAGTATACTCTCATGTCTTTTGGATTAACCAATGCCCCCGCTTATTTCATGAACCTCATGAATAAGATATTTATGGACTTCCTGGATAAGTATGTGGTTGTTTTCATCGATGACAATAAGATCTATTCCAAATCAGAAGAAGAACATGAGCTACACCTAAGGACCATCCTTGGAACCCTTAGAGAGCATTAGTTGTATGCCAAGTTTAGCAAATGTGAATTATGGTTACAGTAGGTAGGATTCCTTGGACATATTGTATCAGTAGGGGGAATTGCCGTCGACCCTGCAAAGGTGAAGGATGTTGAAGATTAGCAAGCCCCAACCACTCAAACCCAAGTTCGTCCATTTCTTGGATTAGCGGGATACTACCACAAGTTCGTAGAAGGATTCTCGAGTATCGCAAGACCCATGACCCAATTGCTAAAGAAGGACAAGAAGTTTGAATGGATAGACAAATGTGAAGCGAGTTTTCAAAAACTCAAGAGGAGATTGATTTCAGCCCCAATCTTGATCATGCCACATATCACGAAGCCCTTTGATGTGTATTGTGATGCATCCAAGATCGATCTCAGATGTTTGTTGATGCAAGAAGGAAAAGTTATATCTTACCTATGCCGCTAACTGGAGCAGCATGAACAGAATTACCCTACCCATGACCTTGAACTAGCAGCCATAGTTCTAGCCCTGAAGACATGGAGGCATTATCCTATGGGAAACCGTTGTGAGATCTATTCAGATCACAAGAGCCTTAAGTATATATTCACTAAAAAGGAGCTGAATATGAGGTAGAGAAGATGGATTGAGATAATCAAGGACTATCATCTGGACATCCACTATCACCCCGGTAAAGCCAATGATTCCGTGCCGCTTGAACTCCATGATTCCGAAGGAGCAACCAAGTGTGCACAAAGAGATGGAAGATTTTAGAATGGAATTAGTAAGTGAAGGATTTTTGGCTAGCATAGAACTTCAACCCACTTTGATCAGTCGGATCAAGGAGGCGCAGAAAGGAAATGCTAGTATCGATGGAATCAAACATCATATCGATACACGCAAAGTACCTGGATTCACCGAGGATGGAGAAAGAGTTCTGTGGTACAAAGGACGTCTCTGTGGACCAGCAGATTCAGAGTTGAAAGAAGTTATTCTGAAGGAGGCTCATGATACTCTTTATTCTATCCACCCCGTAGGAACAAAGATGTATCAGTATTTGAAGGAGCAATTTTGGTGGCATAAGATGAAGAGAGAAATTGGAAGCTACATCGCCAAGTGTGATATTTGCCAGAGAGTCAAGGCGGGACATCAGAGACACGCGGGACTGTTGCAACCATTGCAGATTCCGGAATGGAAATAGGATTCAGTTGGAATGGACTTTATCACCGGATTGCCTACTTCTAGTAGTGGAAATGACTCTATTTGGGTCATAGTTGATAGATTGTCTGTCGTGGTATTGCACGGAAGATGCTACTGGGGGTAGCTTACGTAGAGGGAGCAAGGCGACGTAGGAGAATCCGGGAGCGAGATTGGCACACGATGTACCCAGGTTCACGTCCCCTCGATGGAGGATCGCTACGTCCTTCTATCAATCCAGTATATGATCATAGATTGGTTTACATGGGAGCCGCCGGAGGCGGTGGGAGATTAGATCTAAAAGAGAGATGTCCCCGTGGGGGTGCCCCTAGTGGCTTTATATATGCAGCCAGTTAGGGTTTACAAGTGCTAGTGGGCTTTCTATTGGAGTTGCCGTCTTGGGCCTCCAGTCGGCGCCAGGTCTTGGTCCAACGCCTCGTCGCCAGATTGAAGTGTCGACCCGCTCCAGGCTTGGCTTCAGTCGGCTCGATCCAGTCGGTGAATCCGCTTCGTGGGTATACCCCGATTGGTATTCCCCCATTAGTAGTCCCCGAGCGCGTTGTCGATTCGACGCGGGCTTGAGGCAGGGCACAAAGAGTCTTGACGATGGGTCGTGGCGAATCGGCGACGAGCTCCTGAACAGAGAAAAGAACGTGAAGCGGGAGGCGGTCGGCGTGAGCCAGTCGGTGATGGCCAGTTGGCGAAATACACAGGGTGTCGATGAAGCCGCCAATTGCGGCGAATCCCCAAACTTGGAGCGTGCCAAGTCGTCGAGCGACCGACGAGTGTCGAGTCTCCGAGCATGCCGAGTGGAGAGGTTGGGCAACCGGCGAGTGGCGCTGTTTGTAGCACGTCGAGGTCCCGAGCGTGTCGAGTACGCGAGGGCGAGTCCGTGGTGGCGATTCCCTGAGCGTGTCGAGTACGCGAGGGAGAGTCCGCGGTGGACAGTCCCTGAGCGTGTCGAGTACGCGAGGGAGAGTCCGCGGTGGCGAGTCGACGAGGGAGAGCCACAGTCGTGGAACCACACGCACACGCAGCATGCCTAGGAGTAGTCCCCGAGGCTCGAGTTGTCTTGTAGAGGCGACTCGAGGCTCTTTAGAGATGCATATGCTGAAAATAGTAGTGGTTGCTGCCGAGCATGGCGAGTGGCGAGGTCGAGCGACCGGCGAGCTCCGAGTCCCCGAGCGCGGCGAGTCCGCGATGATTGCGAGTCCGTGATGGGAGAGTCCCCGAACGTGGCGAGTGGCGAGGTCGAGCGACGCGAGCGCCGAGTCCCCGAGCGCGGCGAGTCCGCGATGATTGCGAGTCCGCGAGGGGAGAGTCCCCGAGCGCGGCGAGTCCGCGATGATTGCGAGTCCACGAAGGGAGAGTCCCCGCACGTGCCGAGTGGCGAGGTCGAGCGACCAGCGATTTCCGAGTCTCCGAGAACGGCGAGTACATGATGATTGCGAGTCTGCGATGATTGCAAGTCCACGAGGGGAGAGTTCCCGAGTGTGGCGAGTCCGCGATGATAGCGAGTCCGTGAGGGGAGAGTCCCCGAGTGTGGCGAGTCCGCGATGATTGCGAGTCCGCGATGATGTTGATTGCACTGTTTTGTTAGCGAGTCTCTCGTCTTGGCCCGAGGGGCCAGTCGCATGGCGACTCCAAAGATGGCTCTCGACTTGGCATTCTTCCTGGACGATCCGAGGCTCGGTTTGCGAGTCCTCGTCCGCAGTACATGGCCGTGCGAGTCGCACTGTCTAAGGTTGAGGAGGACATGATGCGGTTTGTGTAGCACTACCATTTGTCTTGGCCCAGAAGGCCAGTCGAGCAAGGCGACTCCAATGATGGCTCTCGGTTAGCGTTTTTCGTGGACGATCCGAGGCTCGGTTTGCGAGTCCTCGTTCGCACTACTTGGCCATTGCGAGTCGCTCTTTCAAAGGTTGACAAAGGCGAATAGATTTTTCCCGGGGGGAAGAGACACCCAGTGGTGAGTCCATATAGCGTGGCATGCGACCCTCTCTGGCGACTCGGACGATCAAGCTCCCTTAACAGGCACGACATACGCATTCGACGTAGCCGGAAGGAGTCGACGCGGCGGACACGGGGTCGACCTGGCGGACGGGGGTCGCGCTATGGCGAAGTCGATGCGGCGGACGGAGGTCGCGCTGTGGAGATGTCGACGCGGTGGACACGGGGTCGACACGGCGGATGGAGGTCGCGCTATGGCGATGTCGACACGGCGGACACGGGGTCGACACGGCGGACACAGTGTCGACGCGGCGGACGGAGGTCGCGGCGTTTAGCCGGCAGCATGGCGAGTATGAGATGGGCGAGTAGCCGAACGTGGCGAGTTCACGACCGTCGCAAATCCACGATCGACGAGTCCGCGACGGGCGAGTCCCCGAGCGCGATGAGTCCGCGGCGGGCGAGTCCTCGAGCGCAGCGAACACGTGAGGGCAAGTCCTGAGTGTGGAGAGTCCGCGTAGGACGAGGGAAGTCGCGAGGGGCGAGTCCATGGAAAACGTAAACCATCAGGTCGGCTCATCCAATGGATTAATTCTCCATGGTATTGTTGATTCAATCGCCCACAGGCTGACTCCAATCCACACGATCTGGCCGCGGTTATTCAGCTTCTGTACTGATCTTGGCGATGGCTTAGATTTAAGATTCGCACGTGACAAAGGCAAACAGGAGAGAGAAAATATTTGTCGATTGAGATTTACATAATATGATAAATGATTAGAATTGTAGAACCTGGTACGAAGTAGTAATTAGGAGAAGTCAGTGTCCAGGAAAAACACTCGTGCAATTTTATGATTTTCATCGGTACAGGTCCGATCAGGTTTAGCAAGATTGATTGAATTCTTCCAGCAATTCAATGAGATCAATTTTCCGCAGCGTGAGCCAAGGCTCCGTAGTTCCAGGCCCGTCGCTAAGGCCGCCGGCAGCATTGGAATCAATCGTTCGCTTCCCATGCACAGAAAATTACATACAAGGGTTAAATCTGAGTAAATAATCAACATGCAATCGATCGATTGATGTATAGAACATATATTGAATAAAAAACTCAATAGAGATTGGGACCGATAGGTGTTAGCTCGCGGCTTCACGCGCATGCGATTGGGACCGATTGTCCAAGGTAGCCCATTTCTTACCAGTCAAAACCACTTACCAGAGCTCGAAGCTAGCGGAGTTATCGTCAGTTTGCACGGAGTCCCGAAGAATTATCGGATCGAGGAACTGAGTTTACCTCGAGATTCTGGAAGTAAGTCTAAGAAGGACTAGGAACAAGACTAGATTTCAGCACAGCATATCACCCTCGGACAGATGGACAAATGGAGCAAGTAAATCAAATACTTGAAGATATGTTGAGAGAATGTGTGCTAGAGTATGGATCTAAATGGGAAGACTGTCTGCCTTTCGCAGAATTTTCATACAACAACCGTTATAAAGCTAGTTTGCAAATGGCCCCATTTGAGTTCATGTATGGAAGGAAGTGTCGTACCCATTTGAATTGGTCAAAAGTAGGAGAGAGTCAGATTTTCGGACGCGACATCCTACGAGAAGCAGAAGAGAAAGTTCACAAGATCCGTGAGCACCTCAAGACCGACCAGTCAAGACAGAAGAGTTACGCTGATAAGAGAAGTCGAGGCCTTGCTTTCAATATCGTAGGTTTTGTGTATCTCAAAGTGTCGCCTTTGAAGGGAATGCAACATTTCCATCTCAAAGGAAAGTTAGCCCGCAGATATATCGGACCTTTCAAGATTTTGAATCGTCGAGGAGAAGTATCATATCAACTGGAACTGCTAGAAGAGATGTCAGCAGTACATAATGTGTTCCATATATCGCTACTTCGCAAATGCCTTGATGTCCCGGAGAAGACTTAAGTTTTCAAGAACATTGATTACCGCATCATAGAGATCAACGATGACCTGACATATCCCGAAGTACCCATCTGTATTTTGGAGGAAGCTTTCAGAACCACCAGAACCCAAAGCATCAAGTTTCTCAAGATTCAGTGGAGCAACCACACTGAAGAAGAAGCTACCTGGAGCGAGAAGATCACATAAGGACGGAGTTTCCCGATCTCTTTAAATCCTCAGTAATCTTTTTTCTTCTTTCTCAAATCTCGGGATGATATTTTGTTTAAGGAGGGAAGGTTTGTAACATCCCAAATATATTGATCATGATTAATCAAATTCTAATCACTAAAATTAGGGTTAACAAAAACTTTGATTAAATAAAAACCAAATGAATACATGTGTGTATGTTATGATTGTATGAATGCATGAATGGACTTGTGTGATTAATCTAAATAACAAGGAATGGTTTAAAGATGAAAATAACATCATCTAAAACATTTCCAAGCAGAAACAAATCAAGAGAAAATCAAAAAGAAATCAAATAAAGCAAATGGTCATTTTTCCCAATCTTGCTCACTAGGTCACTTTGAGTGTTTCTAGTCCAAGATTTTAAACAGAAACTTTTCCAATTCTTTTCACCCCTTGCTAGACCAAGTAAAAGTGAATCAAATCCCACCTTTCAAACTTGCATAAACATTTGGCAACTTGATTTAAATCACATTTCAAAATTGAATCTGATTCATATGTGAAGATCACACCTTTTCAAAACCCAACCAAACCAGTGCCCCTTGACTAATCCAACTAACCTAATACTCCCTAGTATGTACCTAGAAAACCCACCAAGGTTGAATCAAAAATTCAAATTTGAATTTCTTTCGGCCATTTCATCAAACACCTTGTAATTAGCAAACAAACAAACATCAAACACTATTAGTAGCAGTAATTTTGGCCAACCTTGTCCCCTCTCTATCTCACTCTATACTCTCAGTAGGTGATCAAACTAATCTAACTAGCCTTAGCATCACTGTGAGCATGCATAGCCATCAATGGTGACCATGCCGAGAGCACCCTTGCCACCCCCATGTTGCCAGCGAGCTAGGAGAAGCTCTAGCCTCGCCAACCATATATGGGGCACGCAGCACCATCCACTGCCACCCCATGTCCAACGCTCGAGCCTTGCCAGCCACTGGACCACATGACAAGCTCGTGCCCAGTTTCTCTCGTGCGTGCCGAGGGCGCGCCAGGGCGCCATCAGCGACATGAGCCCACAGACCCCGTGTCGCCCTCGGCGCTTGCATGCGTGATCACCAGCACCCCAGCAACCCGCCAGACAACCCCGTTCGCCGCCACATGAACCATGGACAATGTGCGCCATTAAACATGCTGTCGGACCCACACATAGCGCCGCGACATTCCGACCGATCCTCACCGCCCCACACTGCGCCATCAAGTCGTTCAGCTTCGCCAGGAGGCAACGCACTGCCCCCTATCATCGCCCATGCCATTAGCACGGTGTGCCGACGACCACGACGAGTTCCACCAGCGCCCATCGGTCCCCTTCAGGCACTATAAAAGGAGGCCACCCCCGTTCGATTTGAGCACACAATCTCACTCCCCACCTCTCACTGATCACATCCACTCACTCCCGGAGCAAGGTGAGCACCAGGTGGCTAGAATTTCACCGAAGTTCGCCGCTTCAGAGGAGGAGAGGCACCATCGTTTGGAGCCGCCCCAGGGGAGCTACCGGTACCAGGAGGATCGCTGTCATCGACTTCATCGTTCGCCCCCATCACCGACCATCACCGGAGCCCCGGTGAGCCCCCGTCGACCCCCACTGGCCGTGCTAGGGTTCAACCTCGCCGCGTCCTGTTCAGGCATGGACGATGAACCACAGCCGTAGGATTAGAACTAGATCACACGGCCTAGATCACCCCATACCGCTTCGCCACTCTCTATCTCAATGACGAGTGGGGACAGCCACTTAACCAGCCCGTGCGTGCACTGTGCGTAGTGGGCCGGCCCAGTTAAACCTCCCGCGCGACCCAACAATTCAAACTTAGGTTTATTCATTTAGTTTCAAAATCAGTTCTGTACCTAGATTCAAAAATCAACCCAGCTCGATTCACCGAACCAAAATGCATGAAACCAATTTTGCTAGAAAGGTACCAGAGTGCTTAATCCAGGCCCGTTGGATTCAAACCAATTAGAATTGTAGATCAACCATAGTAAAAATAATAAGGTAGAAGCTTTTCTACATTCAAACATTTTTCAAAATTCAACCATAAAAGCTTTTGAGTTGATTCCAACACTCAAAAATCACATTTAACTATACCTTTTAGAATATATAAAAATATATAGAGTTACTTGCAGAAATAATGATCAAGTAATAAAAGAATTCCTCATAGACCATTCTAGTCATTTTATTTAATTAAAATAAAAAGGTTAAACCTTATTAAATTGTGACACCACTTTAAATCACATTCCCAAGTACTGAAATTTGTGGTGCTAACATGTGTCAACATGATCCCATGTTTGAGTTGGAGAATATTAAATCTTAAGTAGTTTTTCAATGAGTAGAAATTACTTTTCTAAAATAAAATAAATAACACAAGTGCTTTAATCTTGGTGATAATAGTGATGATGCTAGATCATCTAGTGTGAACCTTTGTGTCCTAGTAGAGTAGTTAAGAATTGTGTGGTGATTGTGTACCTCGAATTTATTTATAGACGCTAGTACCAACCAAGGATACCAGGATGAAGGAGGATACTACGAGGAAGAAGCCGAGGAAAATTTCAACCACTATTGTGCACAAGGCATGCCTAATACTACCAGTTGACTTGGCAAGCAAAAACTTGCTTGTTACTATGCCAACTATATGCCTTAAGCATATGTGATTATACCCACTTGATGATACCAAATCCTAGTTTTACTTGCAAGCTTAATTCTTTTAATTATTTATCAAATCTTTCTCTCAGAGTTTACTTAGTGAATTGTAGATCTCAGAAAGATATTTAAGGTAGCCTAAAGAGCATAAAACTTGGCCTAAGTTAGATATTCTTGATGTCATCCTAAGGCATGAGATTGAACTTAGATAAGACACACTTTCTTATCACCCTTCATTAGTGTTTATCCCCCACCTGTAGATGCTAGTGCTAAGTATAAAACTTGATCAACTTTAGATTGGAATACTTGGTGAAAATGGTTATGAAAACCTTAAGAATGATGAGTTATTCTACTGGAATATTTTGACATGTGTTCTTGAACACCAGTTGATTTTTTATGATGAAAATGATAAGGCATGAGCCTTAGCCCTTTATAAAACTGATGGTTGTCTGGATGCGATACCATTCCAATTTTACTGTACAACCACAATACCCAAAAATTGGTTAGGGCTTGACTAGAAATTTATTTATATTAGTATGGGTCCCCTTGCGGCCAAGGTTTGTGCTGAGGCTACCTTGTGAAGATTGTCCACCTGTGCAGTACCCAAGATGACATATGGTCATGGTTGGGAGGCCAAACTCACAGGAGAGGTGCCTATACTAGGGCGTGTAATTGAAAGGTTGGGATTGATTATACGCATACTAAGTATGGTGAATTCAGGATTGTTCCTGGCAGATGTATCGAATGTTGTGGTGAAAGTGTACCACCTCTGCAGAGTGTCAAACTATTCGATTAGCCGCGTCCACGGTTATGGACAGTGGAGTGGCCATACTGTTCTGTCGTCAGATGTTTTCAAAATGACTTGTGAAATGAATTATGAGTTTTACTTGACCACAACAGGGTTGTGATATGAAATTCAAGTTCCACTTAGGTGTTTGCAAATCTGGCTGTTTGCAAAATAACCCTAGAGCTTAGGACTTACTATTCCAAAATCACTTCACTTGTTAGTATTAGTTTGTGAGTACTTAAAGAGTACTCATGGCATTGTCCCTGTCTATTCCCGTGGCCAGACTATGAAGAGGACTATCAGGAGGAAGGACAGCAGGAAGGTTACGACAACTAGGATCATCTCCCATCGTCACCATTGCCTATGACCATGAATATGGAGCTTTGCCCACGCTATCGTTATTATTACGTTATCCCGCCGCATGATTTGTATTAAGACTAGATCATGTGATCCTTATTTGTGTAGGACCTTATGTATGGTTTGTAATGTACTGTGATATCGAAGCTGTTATGTCTCGCAAAAATGGTAATCCTGGGATTGCGATGTATGGCATAACAGGCATCTGGGATTAAAAATCCGGGTGTTGACAGTGCCTCGTCCTCTAACTCTTGTTGTCTTGTTTGGCTTTATCCTATGACTCTTCTGGTACTCGCTGTTCACTCGCTCTTGACCTAGAGCCTCACCTCCGATGATGACAGCACGCACCCGACACCGATGCAAACTCCGGCGAGGAATTCCTCATGACCTAGTGTAACCCTTCGCCAACCACAACCACCTTGAGCATCACCACGTCCCCGCGACGACGATAGAACCCTCCTCAACCCCTATTACCCCTTTGAATCGCCGGTGCGTCGCCACCAGACGCGCCGCCGTCGCACGCAGTAGCCAGCGCCACCCGTCTCTGGTCAGTGCATCGTGATCCGTTAGATTTAGATCTAAAGGTTAAGATTAGATCACTAATCAAAGGCGTATTAGTTGATCTGTGTCGTGCGCTTCCACTTAAATCCAATGGTCGCAACTCTCGATCAACACAAATCGGTATCGACCAGTAGAAACAAGAGACGTTTCCAGGCTTTTGTTTTGAAATCCAGAATTTGTTCTATTAGATGTTTGAATTTGTAAAATCAATAACTTTTGATCTGTATGTCCAAAAATTACAAATTTTATATCAATGGATTCACAAAAATGAAACCTTGGCACCTATTCCCCTTGTTTGGTAATTTTCTTCTGAAAATTTAGAGTTTTATGCAGAGAAATGTTTAGGATTATTTTGAGTATAAAAATTGTTCTAAAAATTATTTTTGAGTGAAACCTTTTGAAAATGGATTTGTTTTGAACCCTCTGACCATAAACACTAACATTTGAATTGAAAAATATATTTTGTTGACACTTGGAACTATTACTTTGAATAGAAGAATTTTCTAGTAAAACTAAAATGATTTAAAAGGCCTATTTTCACTAACTTGGTTTCAAATGAAATTACCACTTTTATAAATGACCAGTAGTTGTTTTGAAATGTTTAGAACTTTGTTAGAGAGCACTTTCTTAATAAAACAACTTTTTGCATGCTTGCATGCATTTCTTTGTTTTTATTGTTTTGTTTTGTTAATTGTTTGTGTGCTAGTTTTGAATGAGTGATTTGCTTGATTGTATGTAGTGTACCTCGAGGAGTGTGATAATTGCAAGATCAGGGAGAGTACCTAGATTCTCTACTAAAAAGGCAAGTGATACTTTGGTCATCAAAAGTACTATCTTTTAAATATTGCATTAGTGATATTTTTGTAGTATACATGATAGGACTATTTAACATATTGCTATGCTATAGTAGATCCTATAGAATATATCTTGGTGGGAATCTTCCTAAGTTAAGAGACATGTTATGCTAGTATGCTTAGCCTAGCTAGTAGATTGCATGGGTGGAATATTCATGTTATGGTATTATGCAAAGTCTACGACTATGTTTTTGATTAATAAAACAACATATGAATGAATCACCTGGGTGGAATGGGAAGATTGGTTTGTGTTGAGTGGTTACTCAGGGACCATTTCTTTGTTTTACCCTGGTGTATCTCACTTGTGGATGGACACCCAAAAACAAAGAGATTTGAGATGTTTTGTGTTGAGAAACTTCTAGTGCAGCCACATGGCATATGGGCTCTGCCTTGACCAACTAGGTTGCAGGAATTCAGACAGACCGACAATTGGTCGTAGTGATGATAGGATGGAACGCGTCTATGCTGATCTGAGGGATTGTTTCTAAAAAGTCTCATCTCAATACATGTCGAGTCTTGTGGGAAAAGTGCACCACCTCTCGAGAGGGTAAAACCTAAATTCTTAGCCGTGTCCCCGGTAATGGACATTTTGAGCATCAAAGACATTGAAATGATCAAGAATCTCCTCATCCCAATTTCTCTATGTTAAAAACTTATTGGGTGAACAAGGGAAGCACCTGGTGTGTATCCAGTGTGCCTTGTGTGATGAAATGTTTTGAAAAGAGAAAAACTATTTTCAAAGGATAGGAAAAACTTATTTTATGCAAAGTCCAGCCAAAACTCCACTTAGACAAATATTCAAGTAGATGTTAGATTATCCATATCAATATGATATCACTTGCCAATACAATTCAAATCTATTGACCCTTGTGGTTGTAACTTATTATGTTGCAGGTTTGTTTGATGTTAGTGAAGGTTGTTGAGTAGGGATTACAAGTCTACAACCAACATGATTGCCTGTGGCACCTGAAGATGAAGGACTCCATGCTATATAGTTATATCTGCTGCTTTGTAATAAGATAGCCATATGAGCTATGTAAGTTGTAATGAACTATTTTATTCCTGGTTATGAGTTGTAATATGACCTTTGTTTCTGGATATTACATCTTAAACTATGGATGCTAGATATTCGATCCAGGGACTAGAAATGTAAACACAAGGATCTCTACCTTACCAGGTTGGGACCTCTACAGAAATAATGGTACGTCTCTCAAGGATTCTTCTAATAGCACTAGCACCATGTGTGTTTTGGTACTCTTAAATAAAATCATCAGTCGTTTCAATGTAACCATCACTAATATCATATCTCACTCTAGACTCTGGAGAGATAACAGGTGTAACCGTGTCTTCACTAGGAGTTTTAGTGTTTCCCAAAATAGTTTTAGCAATAGTAGCATCTAGGAAAGGACCTAATGGACCACTCGCATCAAGCACAGTATAAGTAACATCATGAGTATCAGAAGCAGTTTCAGATTTAGCAGTAGTAGCGGTGTGTCTAGGTTGTGTATGTGGTGGTGGTGTGACAAGCTTACTTATAACAGATGGTGAATCAAGAGCAGCAGAAGTGTTTAGGATTGTACCTCTTCTTGTAGTGGATGGTAAAATAGGAAAATTTCCATCACGAGACTTCCCCATGGGAGTAGGAGTGAACAATAATAGATCCAAGTGAACTTACAAATAAAGCTATGTTCCCTGACAACGGTGCCAAAAAATAGTCTTGATTACCCACAAGTATAGGGGATCGCAACAGTCTTCGAGGGTAGTATTACCCAATTTATTGATTCGATAGAAGGGGATACAAAGAATAATTGCAAGCCTTAACAACTGAGGTTTCAATTAAACTGCAATTGGAAACAGTTCTTGCTCACAGAAGTTTATCAGTAGCAACAGTTTTGTAGTAGCAATAGCAAAGTAATAGCTTCAGTAAAACAAGAGGAATAGAAACAATAGTAGCAAACAGTAGGATATGAGTGCGGTAGGCATAGGGATGGATGGACGGGCGTTGCATGGACGAGTCTAAACATGTAATTCAAGATCTAGGGCAATTGCAAATAAATAAGATAAAGCATACAAGTATTAAACAATCATAGGCATGTGCTCCATATATAGTCATACATGCTCGCAAGGAGAACTTGTACAACATCTTTTGTCATGTCAGCACGTTGCAGCGGGGCCTCAAGGGAACCTAATAGCAATTAAAGTACTCATTTTAATAGAGCACCGGAGCAAAGCATTACACTTCGTGAACACAGTTGATCCTCAGAGCCATCCCCTCCGGTTGTCCCAATTTCTGTCACTTGGGGGCCTTTGGATCCGAACAATGATATGTGTACATAACTTGCAGATAAGATCACAAACAATACTATCATAATGAATCAATAATAAGTTTAGATCTGAGATCATGGCACTCAGGCCCTAGTGACAAGCATTAAGCACAAAAAGTTGCAACAAATTCAAATAGCACTAATAGAGATACTAGGCACCATGCCCTAACAATCTTATTCGATTACATGATAGAACTCATTGAACCCCTACCATCCCCATAGCCTACAGCGGGGGATTACTCACTCATGGATGAGGGAAACATGGATGGTTGATGGAGCGGCGTTGGTGATGATGATGGCGATGATCCTCTCCAAATTCCCCATCCCAGCGGAACTCTTTTTGGAAAAACGTCGAACCCCACCGAGTTTTTAGGTAAAGAGGCAACTTATAGCGAAGATGGAGGCCGAGGGGGTGCCTAGGGCAGCCACACCCCCTCCAGGCATGGCTAGGCGTAGCTCGCGCGGCTGGGGGGGTATGGCCCCCCAGGGCCCCACTCCGTCTCGTATTCTGGCTCTGTGAGTCTTCTGGTGAAATAGGATTACGGGCATATTTTCCGGGATTTTTCCTGATAGTTGATTTTCTGCATAGAAACTAGACACCAAGGTAATTCTGCTAAAAACAGCATCAATTCGTGTTAGTTTTATCCGAAGCACACAAATTTAGAGAAGAAACAATAGCAAAAGTGTTCATGAAAGTAGATACGTTTTGGTCGTATCAATTGGCTTTGCCGGGGTGATAGTGAATGTCAAGGTGTTAGTCCTTGATTAACTCTATCCATCTCTTTTGCCTCAAATTTAGATCCTTCTGGGTGAAAATATACTTTGGACTCTTGTGATCTGAATAAATATCACAGCGGTTACCCATGAGGTAATGTCGGCATGTCTTCAAGGCTAAAACTACGGCTGGTAGTTCGAGGTCATGGGTAGGGTAATTCTGCTCCTGTTGCTTTAGTTGTCGGGACAGATAGGATATGACCTTGCCTTCTTGCATCAACACACATCCGAGACCAATCTTGGGTGCGTCACAATACACATCAAAAGTCTTCGTGATATCCGGCATAATCAAGATTGGGGCTGAAATCAATCTTTTCTTGAGCTCTTGAAAATTTTCTTCACATTTATCCGTCCATTCAAACTTCTTATCTTTCTTCAAAAACTGGGTCATGGGTCTTGCGATGCTCGAAAATCCTTCTAAGAACTTGCGTTAATATCCCGCTAATCCGAGAAATGCGCGAACTTGGGTTTGAGTGGTTGTGGCTTGCCATTCTTCAACATCGTTAATCTTGGCGGGATCGACAGCAATTCCTCCTGCCGACATGATATGTCCTAGGAATCCTACTTCCTTTAACAAGAACTCACATTTGCTAAACTTGGCATACAATTAATGCTCTCTAAGGGTTTCAATGATGGTCCTCAAGTGTAGTTCATGGTCTTCTTCCGATTTGGAATACATCAGAATATTTTCGATAAAAACAACAACAAACTTATCCAGTAAGTTCATAAAAATCTTATTCATGAGGTTCATGAAATAAGCGGGGGCATTGGTTAATCCAAAATAAATGACAATGTACTCATACAATCCATATCTGGTAGTGAAGGCAGTCTTTGGAATATCCGTTGTGTGAATCTTGAGTTGATGATAACCAGTTCTAAGATAAATCTTAGAAAAATTTTTGGCACCGGTCAACTGGTGAAACAGGTCTTCTATCTTCGGCAGTGGGTACTTGTTCTTAATGGTGACATAATTTAGCTTCCGATAATCCATGCACAAACGGTTACCTCCATCTTTCTTATCCACAAAACAAACAGGTGATCTCCATGGCGACGCACTTGGTTGAATCAGACCTATCTCCAACATAGCATCCAGTTGCTTCTTTAGCTCCACTAATTCATACGGGTTCATACTATAAGTTCTCTGAGCTATGGGTCCAGTTCCAGGTATTAGTTCAATGATAAGCTCGATATCCCGATCTGGGGGCATACCGGACAATTCATCTGGGAATACGTCGTGGTATTCATAGACTACTCTGACTTGGTCAATGGTTAGTTGGGATAGACTCTTGTTACACTTGAATTGACGGGTCAAAGTCTCAGATATATGCTCTACTTATACTCTAGTGGTACTAGTCATGGTCATGGCTTTCATGGCACAGTCGATTAATCCTTTATGTTTCGACATCCAATCCATTCCTAGTACTACTTCCAAACCTTTGGTTCCATGTACTATTATATTAGAATAAAAATCTATTCCATGGATTCTGATAGGTACGGCCTTGCAAATTTGTCTAGCTTTGGTGGTTTAACCAGGTATTTGAACTATCATAAGATGTTTCAATTTTGTTGGTTGAATCTTACTGGTGCATGGAAATTCTTCTGTAAAAAACGAGTGCGATGCTCCAGAATCAAACAACTCTCTTGCAAGTACTGAGTTAACAGAAAACATACCCAGCATGACATCTGGCACTTCCTGAGCTTCTTCAGCATTCATGTGAAATAGACGACCATTGCGGTTGAGTGAGTTCCCTGGGGAAAATCTGCTTCTAGGCTAAACATGGTGTTGCTACTAATCTAGTGCATTCACATTGGCTGCACCAAGCTTCTTGGTGCACTCATTGGAGTAGTGACCTTGAATCCGCATTCAAAACAAGTAATCAGAGACTTGTCTTTTCCTACAACTGGCACGACATTAGAGACTTGTCTTTTCCTGATAGTTGATTTTCTGCACAAAAACTAGACACCAAGGTAATTCTGCTAAAAACAACATCAATTCATGTTAGTTTTATCCAAAGCACACAAGTTTAGAGAAGAAACAATAGCAAAATTGTTCATGAAAGTAGATACGTTTTGGACGTATCAATTGGCTTTGTCGGGGTGATAGTGAATGTCAAGGTCATAGTCCTTGATTAACTCTATCCATCTCCTTTGCCTCATATTTAGCTCCTTTTGGGTGAAAATATACTTCGGACTCTTGTGATATGAATAAATCTCAAAGCGGTGACCCATGAGGTAATGCCGCCATGTCTTCAAGGCCAAAACTACGGCTGCTAGTTCGAGGTCATGGGTAGGGTAATTCTGCTCATCTTGCTTTAGTTTTCAGGATAGATAGGATATGACATTGCCTTCTTTCATCAACACACATCCGAGACCAATCTTGGGTGCGTCACAATACACATCAAAAGTCTTCATGATATCCGGCATAATCAAGATTGGGTCTGAAATCAATCTTTTCTTGAGCTCTTGAAAATTTGCTTCACATTTGTCCGTCCATTCAAACTTCCTATCTTTCTTCAACAACTGGGTCATGGGTCTTGCGATGCTCGAAAATCCTTCTACGAACTTGCGGTAATATCCCGCTAATCCAAGAAATGCGCGAACTTGGGTTTGAGTGGTTGTGGCTTGCCATTCTTCAACATCGTTAATCTTGGCGGGATCGATAGCAATTCCTCCTGCCGACACGATATGTCATAGGAATCCTATTTCCTTTAACCAGACTCACATTTGCTAAACTTGGCATACAACTGATGCTGTCTAAGGGTTTCAAGGATGGTCCTCAGGTGTAGCTCATGGTCTTCTTCTGATTTGGAATACATCAGAATATCGTCGATAAAAACAACGACAAACTTATCTAGTAAGTTCCTAAAAATCTTATTCATGAGGTTCATGAAATAAGAGGGGGCATTGGTTAATCCAAAATACATGACAATGTACTCATACAATCCATATCTGGTGGTGAAGGCGGTCTTTGGAATATCCGTTGCGTGAATCTTGAGTTGATGATAACCAGTTCTAAGATCAATCTTAGAAAACACTTTGGCACCGGTCAACTGGTGAAACAGGTCCTCTATCTTCGGCAGTGGGTACTTGTTCTTAATGGTGACATAATTCAGCTTCCGATAATCCGTGCACAAACGGTTACCTCCATCTTTCTTATCCACAAACAAAACAGGTGATCTCCATGGCGACTCACTAGGTTGAATCAGACCAATCTCCATCATAGAATCCAGTTGCTTCTTTAGCTCCACTAATTCATATGGGTTCATACTATAATGTCTCTGAGCTATGGGTCCAGTTCTAGGTATTAGTTCAATGATAAACTCGATATCCCGATCTAGGGACATACCGGGCAATTCATCTGGGAATACGTCGTGGTATTCATAGACTACTCTGACTTGGTCAATGGTTGGTTGGGATAGATTCTTCTTACACTTGAATTGATGGGGCAAAGTCTCAGATATATGCTATACTGATACTCTAGTGGTACTAGTCATGGTTATGGCTTTCATGGCATAGTCGATTAATCCTTTATGTTTCGACATCCAGTCCATTCCTAGTACTACTTCCAAACCTTTGGTTTAAAGTACTATTAGATTAGCATAAAAATCTATCCATGGATTCTGATAGGTATAGCCTTGCAAATTTGTCTAGATTTGTTGGTTGAACCAGGTATTTGAACTATCAGAACATGCTTCAATTTTTTTTGGTTGAATCTTACTAGTGCATGCAAATTCTTCTGTAACAAACGAGTGCGATGCTCCATAATCAAACAACACTCTTGCAAGTACTGAGTTAACAGAAAACATACCCAGCATGACATCTGGCTCTTCCTGAGCTTCTTCAACATTCATGTGAAATAGAAGGCCGTTGCGGTTGAGTGAGTTCCCTGGGTCAAATCTCCTTCTAGGCTGAACACGATGTTGCTACTGAGCTAGTGCATTCACATTGGCTGCAGCAAGCTTCCTGGGGCACTCATTGGAGTAGTGACCTTGACTCTGCATTCAAAACAAGTAATCAGAGATTTATCTTTTCCTGCAACAGGCATGACATTGCTTCCATTCCTTGGGGCAGTATTGTTGTTGGGGTTGTTGCTGTTGTTGTTGGACTTGGGCGGTACACGGTTGAAATTGTTGGAGTTGTTGGGGTTGTGAATGTGATTTCCTCCGGGCCTTGGGTTTCCTCCTCCATGGTTTGGATAGTTCGAACGGGACATAGGGGGTCTATTGTTTCTTGGGGCATATCTTGCAGACGGGTTGGGGTGATACTTCGGGGTATGGTGGGATTCTAGTTGTTGCATCATTCGACGCTTGCGATTTTTGTTGGCTTGGTTGATCTTTCCTTCCATCTGGATTGCAGAATCCACTAAAGCTTCAAGTTCAGCGAAGGGAATGTTGACCAGCACTGTCTGCATCTCATCATCCAGACTGTTCAAGAATCTCTCATTCTTCTTGGCTTCAGTACCAATCTCATCAGGGGAATACCTAGACAGAGACGGAAATCTATCACGTTACTCTACCATAGTAATCCTTCCTTGATTCATCTCCTTGAATTCATCCCTCATCCGCAGAATCAAACCGGGTGGCACATGGGTTCGGCTGAACTTGAGTTTGAATTCATCTCAAGCCATCATCTGTCCTCCATTCATGGTATGAATGTTATTCCACCAAGCTCTTGCATCACCTGCTAGATAATGGGTGGAAAACAATACTTTCTCATTGGCCTCCACTCCTGCGACTTCTAAGTTGTTCTCCATGGTCTGCAGCCAGTTATCAGCATCGAACGGCTCTTCAGACTTACTAAATATGGGGGATTGTTGTTTTGAAAGTTCTTGAGCTTTAATCCATGGTTATCCTGGTTTCCATGGACTTGATTATTATGGGCCATCTGAGTTATCTGTTGAATGGTGGCTAAATTATCTTGACGTTCAGCTCATACAACTTCACGGTCAGCAACAAACATTTGTAGGATTTGCAACATTGGGTCTTGAGATGAGCTGCTCCCTTCACGAGGCATCTGAAGATTGAGATAGATCATGAGACAAGAGGGAAATTTCTAAGGTTCATGGATTTGTTTTTGAAAAGATTTTAAACTTTGAGTTTGACTCTGGTTTTTCCAACTAGCAACTTGCTTTTCATTCATAGCACCCAATACAAACACACACCACACTAGGGTAACAAATGGTTTTAGGAACCATTGTGTGAAACTACGATATAGTGGGACCGGATACAACTCACACCTACGATAGTGCTCAAGTGCTACTACTCATCAGAACCGGTCGCTTCTTCATCATCAATGAAGGCGGAGTCATCATCGTTAGTGTGGAAGTCCATGTCGACGTCCTCCAGGTACTCATCATCATCGCTGAGGTATGAGTAGGGATCTCCACGGATATCTTCCCCTTCGTTCTCCCTCTCCTCAAGCTGCATGTCCCGATCATGGATGGTCTCCTCCAAGGATGACACCTTGTGATGAAGGAGGGCAATGATGTGATCCTTCTTGTAACGCAGACGGTGAAGTGACTTGTGCTCCTTCATAAGGATGTTGAGGGTCTGGTCCTTCTTGACTACAATGGCATGATTGTGGTTGGCGTAGGCGCGGGTGTTTTCCAACTCCTTCTACCTATCATAAAACATGAAGTCGAGATGATCCACCTGATGCTTTAGCTCTAGGTGGCCTGGAACTTCCAATGGCTATCCCATAACATCATGCCTTGCATAGTAAGCAAAGCAAGTGCCATTGATCCGATTGATGCTTTTCCCACACAGACATGCAAGAGCCTCCTGCATAGCCCTAGCGAGTCCATCTAGCTAATTGTTCTCCCTCAAGCTGAATTGGATCCCCTCTGAGGTGGGTGCGTACATCTTGCCTTTGAGATTTGCAACTATCATCCATTGTAGTTCTCCTCCTTGCTGATCATTGAGCTGTGCTCCGAAGAACTCAGGGTGTAGGCTCTCAAGAAGTTTTGAGAGTTGGCTTAAATCGCGCTCGAAGATGAGCTCTCCTCCGTTGCCTAGCTGGTAGAACTTGCCATACTTGACTTCCATCTATAAGAATGTAGGATGAGTAGGTTAGTGAGGTGATCAAGTGTGTCAAATTTTATCTTAGATTGCAAGAATTTTTGAGGAACATGATTTTTTTGAAAGAATCTCAGTGATCAGAATGAGAATAGGTTTTCATAAATACTCACTTCTTTTGTTTTGAAACTAAGTTTTTGATTCAAGCGTCCATTCTAACCAGGGTCTCCTATGGTCAGGATGGCTCTGATACCAACTTTTCAACACCCGGATTTTTGCGATCCCAGGATTACCATTTTTGCGAGACATAACACATTGGTACCATAGTTCATCATCCATTACAAACCATAATAAAGGTCTTACAAATATAGGATCTCAGGATCCAGTCTTAATACAATCAACGCAGCGAAATATATAATAATGGTAGCATGGTCGAGGCTCCATATTCAGGGTCACAGGCAATGCTGACTATGGGAGATGATCCTAGTTGTCATAGACTTCCTGCTGTCCATCATCCTGGTAGTCCTCTTCATAGTCTGGCCATGAGTACTATTTAAGTACTCGCAAACTATCACTAACAAGTAAAGTAGTTCGAGTAGGAATCCTAAGCTCTAGGTTTATTTGCAAAAATCCAGGTTTATTTCCAACTGAGTTTAGAAGTAAATAAAACTAGTTTAAATGTTCTACAACACCTAAGTGGGAACTTAGTTTTCATGTTCACAACCCCGTTGTGGTCAAGTCAAAGTCATAGTTCATTTCACAAGTCATTTTGAAAACATCTGACGACGGAACAATATGGCCACTCCAACTGTCCATGACCACGGACACGGCTATTCGAATAGTTTGACACTCTGCAGAGGTGGTACAGTTTCACCACAATATTCGATACATCCATCAGGGATAACCCTGAATCATCATACTAAGTATGCGGATAATCAATCCTAACCTTTCAATTACACACCCTAGTATAGGCACCTCCCCTATGAGTTTGGCCTCCCAAACATGACCATCTGTCATCTTGGGAACTGCATAGGTGGACATTCTCATTCATGAGGTAGCCTCTTTTGTAAGGGAACCCATACTAAGAGGTATCAACTTTCTAGTTAAGCCTTACACAATTCAGGTATTGTGGTTGTATGAAAAAATTGGAATGGTATCGCATCCGAACCCAACCATCAGTTTTTATAAAGGGCTAAGGCTCATGCTTCAACATTTTCATCAAGTCATCTTGTGTTCATAAAACATGTCAAAACATTTCAATAGAATGAATCTTCATTCCAAGGTTTTCATAATCATTTTCACCAAGTATTCCCATCTAAAGTGATCAACTTTTATGCTTAGCCCTAGCCACTAAAGTTGAGGGTATTCACTAATGAGGGGTGCTAATCAAATGTGACTATCCAACTCTATTCTCATGCCTTAGTATGACATCTAGTTCTAACTACTTAGGCCTAGTTTTATGATGTTTATGCTCTCTATAATATTTTTCCAAAAAATCACAAAGTATTAACTAAAAGTAATAAAGAACTTTGGTAAAAATAAAGGAATAAAGCTGGCAAGTAAAACTGGGATTTGGTATAATCAAGGTTGCATTACCAAAGAATGCCTATTGCATCTTGCATAGGTTATCTTGCATAAGTAGGATGCAAAGTTCTAGCTTGCAAGTGTTAGCTTGCATAGTTAAATTGTATTCTTGGGCTTGCATAGTTAAGAAACTTGCAAGTGTTAGATTGCATGGATGGCTTGCCTTGATTGGTGCAGTGGTTGATGTTTTATTCTTTTTCTTCTTCTTCGTAGTACTCCTCCTCCTCGTAGCCTTGGTCGGTACTAGCGCCTTTAAATGAATACGAGGTACATAATCACCAAACAATACTTAACTACCTCTATTTGGCACACAAAGGTTCACACTAGATGATCTAGCATCATCACAATCATCGCAAGAAATAAAGACCTAGTATTATTTATTTTATTTTAGAAAAGTAATTTCTACTCATTGAAAACTACTTAAGATTTAATATTCTCCAATTAAAATATGGGATCCTGTTGACACATGTCATCACCATATATTATAATACATGGAAATGTGATTTAAAGTGGTGGTCATATTTTATAAAGTTTAAAATTACTATTTAAAATAATTAAAGTGACTAGAAATGCCTATATAGTATTCTTTTAGTACTAGTACACTATATTTAAACCTAAATATTTTTACACATTCAGATAGATCTTGTCAAATGTGATTTTCTAGAGTTGGAATCAACTCAAAAGAATTTATGGTTGATTTTTGAAAAATATTTGAATGTGGAAAAGTCTTTGTCTTGTTATTTTTACTATAGGTGATCTATAATTTCAAATAGTTTGCATCCAGCGGGCTTGGATTGGTAATTTGTATACCTTTTTAACAAAATTGGAATCATGCAATTTGCTCCTTGAATTGAATTTCAAAGTCACTGACTGAACTAGGGTTTGATTAAAATGGAAAATATCTATTTGAATTACTGGGTTACGCGCGGGAAAGGAAATGGGCCGGCCCAACTACACTGCACGCGCAGCGGGCTGCTGACAGGGGGTCCCATTCGTCAGCGACTCAGTTAAACCCTAAGCGATATGTTTCAATCTAGGCCATGCGATTAGACTAGGATCTATGACCGATGTTCATCGTGTCCATCGGATAGCTCCGACGAGACTAAACCCTAACATCGACGATGGGGGTACGCGGTGGCTCACCTGGGCTCCAGCTAGGGTCGGCGATGGGGGCGAATGACGTTGTCAATGATGGTGGTTCGAACGGTGGTCGCGGCAGCACGTGGGGTGGCTCCAATCGATGGCACCTCTCCTCCTCCGCAGCAGAGGACTCCGGCCAAATTATGGAGAGCTAGTGCTCGCCTTTCTCCGCGGAAAGGTGTGGGGTGGTTATGAGAGAGAGGGGAGTGAGATGGTGTGGAGAATTGAGGCGGGGGTGGCCTCTATTTATACATCGGAGAGAGGGGTAGAGTGGCATGGGCTGGGCTTGTCGGTGACGATGATACAAAGGGCTAACGGCATGGCTGAGGGCGTAGGACGATGCGGTGTCTCCTGGTGGTTGTCACAGGCTTAAAGGCGCGTCACGGGGCGGTCGAGGATGGTCGGGATTGCTCAGTGCTCTGCACGGGAACCCCGGTGTTCGAGACGGCGTACATGGCCTTCGTGTCGCGCGGCGGCGAACAGTCGTGTCTGGGAGGTAGCTAGGGTCATGGGGAGTGCAGTTACGCACAGTGAGTGCGAGGCGCGGCGTGTGCGCGTGTCGGCTGCGGTGCTCTGGCGTGCTCTTGGCATGGCGACAGAGAACTGGGCGCAGCGTTTCTCGGGTGCTCCATAGCTTGCCTGTGATTGAGGGGTGGACAGGGAGTGGCGATGGACGGTGGCCTGTCTCCTAGACATCATGGAAACGCACGGCGCTTCCTCCTACGGGTTATCCATTATCGACCGACAATGGCGGCTTGGGTGGCACGACACTGGTGCAAATGGTAGAGGGGTTTCTACTATAATGCATTGCTGGGCACTGGGGTGACAAGGGAGTAAAATGGGGGCAATGGTTTGATCAATCACTGCTCACCAAGTAGACGTTAGGCAAGTTTGATCTTTGTTCACCTGGTGTTTGATGAAATGGCTGCATGAATTCAATGTTTGAATTTTTGGATGACTTTTGGTGAGTGATCTGGTCATAAGCTTTGTAGTCTGAGGTTGCTTGGGTTTTCCAAGGTGAAGTAGTTTGGTTGGTTTTTGAGAAATGGCTATCTTAGTACCTACACTTGATTCAATTTTGAATTGTCTTTTAAATATATTTGGAATTTGTTTCTATTGGTTTCTAAGGTGGTCTTGGGTTCATTGTTACTTGGTCTAGAAAGGGGTGAAAATAATTGGATTTGTTTCTATTATAAATCTATTACTAGGAACACCCAAAGTGGTCTAGTGAACAAGTTTGGCCAAAAGGACCATTTGATTATATTGATTATTTTTTATTTTCTCTTCATTTGATACTACTTGGAAATGATCTAGATGGTATTTTTTTCATATTTAAACCAATCCTTATCATTCATAGCAATCAATCAAGGCAAATGCAATCATTCATGCATTAATCACACACACATGCATTCATATTAATTTTAATAATAGAAGTATTTGTTAACCCTAAACTTGGGTTATTAGAACTTGATAATCTTGTTTAATATTTTTGGGATGTTACATCCTCTTCCGTTGTCCATTCAATGGTTCCTAACCTATTCATGATTTTTAAGAAAGGAAGGGATTATTCTGCTAGACGAGAGATGAAATGTCTGAGGGCCATGATGCACTCATTTAGATGTTGCACAGATTTGACCCCTCTAGGAGCCTCCATTTGGTCAATGACCTTGATATTGTCGGGCTTGGCCTCGATGCCCCGATGGGATACTAGGAAACCTGAGTAGCTTCCCTGATGAAACCCCGAAGACGCATTTTTCGGGGTTTAGCTTGAGGTGAACCTTGCACGGGTTGTTGAACGTCTTGTCCAAGTCCTAGAGAAAGTTGCGATGGTGCTTGGTATTGATCATGATGTCTTCGATATATGCCTCCACATTGTGGCCTATCTGTGTTCCTAGGCACGCCCACATGGTGCGCTAGAATGTAGCACTCGTGTTCTTCGGGTTGAAGGGCATGCAAGTGTAGAAAAAGCATCCCTCCGTAGTGATGAACGATGTCTTCTCTTCGTCTTCCTTCACCATCATGATCTGGTGGTAGCTAGAGAAGGCGTTAAGAGATCTCATCCCGCTGTGGAATCGACAATCTGGTCGATCCAGGGCAGCAGGAAGGGATCCTTTGGGAAGGCCTAGTTCAGGTCCGTGAAGTTGATTCACAACCTTTTATGGGTGTTGTGAGGTTTGGACACCACAACTAGGTTATCGACCCATGTTAGGTGCCATACTTCTCGAATGACTTTGGCAGCCTTGATCTTTCGCACCTCTGAGACGATGAAGTCTTGCTTGTCCTGCGCCTGGTGCCGGACCTTCTACTTTACCAGGTGAGCTCTTGGACACACTTCCAGATGGTGCTCAATCACCTCCCTCAGGACCCCGGGAAGACCCGAGGGGTCCTAGGAGAAGACGTCTACGTTCTTCTGAAGGAAGGTAATGAGCGTGCTTTCTTATTTTTCGATGAGGTGCACTCCTATGGTGATGTAACAACCCCCACCCTCGAGGAGAGGGATCTTCTTGGGGAGGTTACGATCCTCGGTCAGGAGATTCTTCCGCATGGGTGACATGACCAACGCATTTGGACCACGCGAGTCCCAGGAAATCGCCACTATGGTCTCCCCATAAGACTTCTCCATGCACAAGACTGCGTCGCGAGGATCCTTCTTGGTGATGATGACTCATTTCATGGCCGAGATCTTCATGGTGTTGTACACATAATGCGTTTCCGCCATGAATTTGGCCAAGGCGGGGCTTCCAAGGGTGCCATTATAGGGTAAGAGAATCTTCACCACGTCAAATGTGATGCTCTCCCTGCTGAAATTGTCTGGCGTCCCAAACATGACTGGCAACATGACATGTACCAGTGGTTGGGTTCTCCCCTAGGTTGATGCCATGGAATGGGCTAGTGGGCACTAGGCACTCCCCAGGGATCTGAAGATGCCTCAGGAGTTGGGTGGACAAGAGGTTTAGGCCCGCACCTCTGTCCATGAGCATTTTGGTTACTCTGACGTTGCTGATTGTTGGAGAAACCACCAACGATAGTATTCCCACACACGTGCATCAGTCAGGGTTATCATGAGCATCAAAGGTAATTAGTTTAGCTAAAAATTTGAGGGGGCATTGTTATTCCACACTTTGATGCACACCACACACCTCTCTAGTAAGTCGCTTGACAGTGTTGTGCGAGGGGAACTCCAAGGAGCCCCCTTGAATGCACAACACTTCATGCATTCTGAAGTTAGTACAAACGTAGACTCCACAGCGAGAGCGTGTCCGGGGTGTGTGTAGGAGACGAAGTAAGTGTTGGTATCTGTAACATCCCAAATTTAGCAACCTTGTTAGATGTCTAGAATGCAAAAATCAGGGGGAACAAAAACTTTTTCTTGTTTAAAGATGCAATGGTTGTTTGCTTGTTTGAACTTATGCAACTGAATGTGTAGTAGATGTTATACTCCTCTACCTTCCCCTCAGTTGACAAAAGCGTTTTTTAAATGTCTTGGCTTATTTTACATTTTCCTAAATATTCTTACAATTTTTTGGTATCTTCTATTAATAAAATTATGCAGATCTATATGCTACTAATTCCTTATGTTTGCAAGACAGAAATTCCAACAAAATCTTATCTCTAGCCTTTCCCAAAATTATCTATAAAACCTTTGACTTCCTATCTTGATAGAAGTACTAAGACACTCTCACATTCTTCAAAACTCAAACCTTTCAAAACAACTCTTTATACCTCAAGCCATGCTTGATGGTATTCATAGTATTAGCTTTGATTTAAAGACAAGATGAGTTGTCTTGATCTGCTTAGATGAGTTATGTTGAGTTGCTTGCTAGTTGAATTGTCTTGATCTGCTTACTAAATGAATTGCCTTGATTTGCTTGTAAGATTAGTTGAGTTAACCTAGAATATCATCTTATAAGAACTAAACCAAACCAATAAGGCAACCTCTAATATTAAATATAAGATCCTCAAACCCTAAGCCAAAAAGTACCTCCTCCCTTGGTTATCTTCTACCCATGGTAAATCCTAGGTTACCGATTTTCCATCCCATCCTTAGGCAAGGAGCCTACATTACCCATCATTGGGATGTGTCTTAACATCACCTACACTTGTTCCTAAATCTAGGAACCCATCCACCCAGATTACCAAGATTATCTTGACCCTTGGCTCTGATCATCTATTTTCCTTATCAGATTCAATTCTGAGACATATTATTTTTTATAGTTCACCAAAATAGTGGAGGCCAACTCAAGCCATGGATCTCCTATATAACCAACCCTCCAACATAATCCACTTGATGAGGATTTTGGAACCTTGCATCCACTAAAAACACCCCCTCTTGTATCCTAGTCAAAAAAACCCAAATCTACCAAATTTTGACTAAGTTTGGATCTGTTATCAACATCACTTCTTTGAGTCTCTCCCCTTTTCAAACCTTGTGCATTTTTGGAAATTAACTTGAGCCATATTTTAAACCATCATAAGAAATTTCAAATCCCAATCTTCCCCTTGGAAAAACCCTTCTTGGACACCCTCACGTTTGATGGTTTAGTAGTCAAGAAAATATTCTGTTTCTGCCAATCTTATCGACATGCCTACTTTGGCAGAAGCTCCCATCCTCATCCCACCTTCTTTTGACCAAATATTTATTGCATTGTGAAGTATGAATCATGTTCTATCAACCCATGCTTCACTTGTTTCCATTGGAGCCTTGTTATCCTTAAACCCTCATGGTTTTGAAGGAAATATGATATCATGTTTTGATAGTCTTAATTTCAACAAAGTTTGGATTCTTTTGTAAGAACAATCAATCATGATCATGATAAACTCCTGGTACATTTTTAGTCTACATCACTTAGTCTATCCATCCATGTGACCCTTGATCCATTTGAAGCTTTGAGCCAACTAGAAATGCTTGGCAAAGTTGGTATGAGGCTAATAACACCCTATATCCCTAACGCCCCTCATTATGCAAATTTCTCAACTTGAATTCCTTCCAAAGTCAAAATGTTATCCTCATTAATCCGTCACTCACCTCTTATCATGCTCAACCTCATCAAACTTTCCCTCCACACTTGATCATGTGGGGGTTTGAGAAAATTTAAATTTAAGCAATCATGCCTATGCCAATACCACTTTGTAAAAACCCACAACTCACCCCCAATCTCATGGACTAACCACCACAACCCTCACTAACTTTATCTGGTCGACCATACTATACCAGCACTATTCACCTTTTCCTCTTGTGCTTGGAGGGAGAAGAAAGAGAGGGCATGGCCTTTAATGGCATATCTTGCCAAGATATTGAGAAACAATGCATCAACCTCTCTCTCCCTACCTCCCACCCACCCAGGACCAAATCCAAACAAGTGAGGTCAAGACACTGGTACAATAACCCTATTTCTATCTTTTCTAGCTCACCTAGACCATCAATCGAGAACCTACAGCGCATCCACGTGTTCACCAACTTCTCAAGCAACCCAGCGCCCCTGGCCCTTCCCCTCCTCCTCTCTGGTTCTCTAATGCATGACATGTACCAGAGGCACGCGCTCCACATCCCCTATGTGGCGAATAGCTCGCTGCCGACACCCCTCGATGACCCACAAGTATAGGGGATTGCAACAGTCTTTGAGGGTAGTATTACCCAATTTATTGATTCGCCACAAGGGGAGCCAAAGAATACTTATAAGCCTTAAGAACTGAGTTTTCAATTCAGCTACACCTAGAAATAGTCTTGCTCAAAGTAGTTTATCAGTAGCAATATTTTTTAGTAGCAATATCAAAGTAATAGCAACAGCAAAACAAAGGCAATAGTAACAATAGTAGCAAACAGTAGGATATGAGTGTGGTAGGCATAGGGATGGATGGACGGGCGTTGCATGGACGAGACTATTCATATAACTTCAAGATCTAGGGAAATTGCAGATAAATAAGATAAAGCATCCAAGTACTAAACAATCATAGTCATGTGTTCAATATATAGTCATACATGCTCGCAATGAGAACTTGCACAATATCTTTTGTCCTGTCAGCCCGTTGTATTGGGGCCTCAAGGGAATCTGCTGGAAATTAAGGTACTCCTTTTAATAGAGCACTGGAGCAAATCATTAAAACTCCATTAACACATGTGATCCTCATATCACAGCCATCCCCTCCGGCTGTCCCAATTTCTATCACTTCGGGGCCTTTGGATCCGGACTATGATATGTGTACACAACTTGCAGATAAGATCACAAACAATATTATCATCATGAATCAATAATAAGTTCAGATTTGAGATCATGGAACTCGGGCCCTAGTGACAAGCATTAAGCACAACAAGTTGCAACAAAGTCAAATATCACTAATAGAGATACTAGTCACCATGCCCTAACAATCTTATTCTATTACATGATAGAACTCATCCAATCCCTACCATCCCTATAGCCTACAACGGGGGATTACTCACTCATCTATGGGGGAAACATGGATGGTTGATGGAGAGGCATTGCTGCTAATGATGGCGATGATCCCCTCCAAATTCCCCGTCCCGACAGGGTGCCAGAACGGAGTTTCTGGTTCCGAATCATGGTTTCTGGTGGTGGCGGTGCAACGGAACTCTTTCTGGAAAAACATCAAACCCCCCTCGGTTTTTAGGTCAGGAGGCTTCTTATAGGCGAAGAGGGAGGCCAAGGGGGTGCCCGAGGTGGCCTGGGTTGGCCCGCGTGGCCAGGGGGTGTGGACCCCTCGTGGACCTCCTCTATCTCGTATTCTGGCTTCATGAGTCTTCTGGTGAAATAGGATTTTTGGTATATTTTTCAGGATTTTTCCTGATAGTTGATTTTTTTGCACAAAAACTAGACACCAAAGCAATACTGCTGAAAACATCGTCAGTCCGTGTTAGTTGTATCCAAATCACACAAGTTTAGAGGAGAAACAGTAGAAAAAGTGTTCAGGAAAATAGATATGTTTTGGACGTATCAACTACCCCAAGCTTAGATTATTTCTTGTCCTCAAGCAATTCAGTTGAAAACTGAGTGCGATAAAAGAACTTTCACGAACACATTTGCTTCATATGATGTATATATTCTCATCACATGAGTAGATACTTAGACAATTCATAATAAGGAGTAGGCAACTAAGTCTACCTAATAATCATTGCAAGCTATGAAGATATTCCAACTTAATAATAATAAGTAGCATGAAACATAAACATAAGCAACATTGCAATGCTCATAAAAAGGTATGATAGAGTGGTATCTCGCTTGCCTTTCATGGTGGAGCAAAACATAAATGTCAAGGGACCTCTGAAGTTCAAGTGAAGACTAGAAGTAAAGATATCAAAGATACAAACATCAAAGTCATGACATAATTAACCATGTTTAGAGACAAGCACATTACACTAATAATGACAACTATGCTCTCAAGAAGGTGCTCATAGAATACGTGGTGACTCGATAAGGAAGTGAAAAAGTTTTTGAAAAGTTTGAAAGGCTTCCAAATGTTGAAAGTATGGTACTCATTAGATTTGAGCTCTCATTGCCCCTATCATAGGCATCTTTAAGTGGTTAAGGTGAAAGTGAGGTCCAGTATGAGTTATATGCTTGAAAGACCATAAATTGGAAATCTCATGTCCCTTGAGTACGAGGGACACTCCTCATGCTACTCAACTTTAGTTACTGGTAAGTTCTTGCCATGGTAAATACATGTGTATTATAGAGAACCGCCAACGGGGTACCCCTTGCACATGATACAAGAGCTATCCCATAATCAAAATGACAAGGCAAGCAGACAATGAGCATCTCAGCAATCTTCTTATTTACCATGGGAAAATGGTGCTTTTTTCTCTCTTTCCTCTTTTCTGTGTATCTCTTTTTTTATAAGAATAAAGCTTCATAGATTGCTCACTATGGTTATGCTGCAAGTTTCCACCATGACTAGGCATGGCTTAGGCTAGCGGCACAGGCGTTTCTCTAACACATATAAATAACTCCATGGACTTACAAGCTCCCCTTTTATTTCACACCGACGACATCCGTAAACAAAAGAGCATGATATCAACTGGGTATATATTTACAGGTGTTAAAAGCGTTCCTCGTGACAACACGGTTCTGCTAACTCCCATCCTATAATTTGCAAGCATATAACTTTCATGGACAGTCACAATGGTTCAGGTTTATTAAGTGCAAGAAATAAAGTGTGGCATCAGGTTTACTAACTAACTTTCTCATAACAAGCAAACATTTTATTTGGAAGAAAACGAGGCATAATAAATATGCACGGAATAGCAAATGATGCTAGTAGGTAGGTATGGTGGACACTTTTGACAATATTGGTTTTGGGGAGTTGGAAGCACGAGTAGAGCTCATACTCAGTGCAAGTGAAGGGTAGCAATAGAAAGGGGGCGACAAATGAGAGAGAAATAACTATCATAATCATGCTTGCAACAAAACAAGACTAATTATGGCATGAAAGTGATACAAGAACTCTGAGGCAAAATAATTCATTGAGGTTTAGCTGACTATTGTTCACTCATATGCATGCGTGAGAATGTGCCAAGTCAATTCAAATGAAACATCCATAGGAGGATACCACATTGTCATACCAAGTTATGAATAGAACAATGCAAGCAAACATTCATATGACATGCTACAAACTACTAGCAAGCTAGATGTCAACACCCGGATTTTTAATCCCAGATGCCTCTTATGATATACATCGCAATCCCAGGATTACCATTTTAGTGAGACATAACAGATTTGGATACCACAGTACATCATCCATTACAAACCATACATAAGGTCTTACACAAATAAGGATCTCATGATCCAGTTCTTAATACAACTCAAGCAGCAGAATACGTAATAATAACGGTAGCGCAGGCGAAGCTCCATCTTCGGGGTCACAGGCAATGCTGACGATGGGAGATGATCCTAGTTGCCGTAACCTTCCTGGGGTCCATCGTCCAGGTACTCCTCTTCATAGTCTGGCCACGGGAATAGCCAGGGACAAAGCCATGAGTACTCTTTAAGTACTCGCAAACTAATACTAACAAGTGAAGGGGGTTTTTGTAATAGGACACTAAGCTCTAGGGTTGTTTTGCAACAAGCCAGATTTACCTCTACTAAGTTAATAAGCAAGAAAAGCTAGTTGAAATTTTATAACACCTAAGTGGGAACTTGAATTTCATATCACAACTCTGTTGTGGTCAAGTCAAAGTCTCAGTTCGTTTCACAAGTCATTTTGAAAACATCTGACGGGGGAACTGTATGGCCACTCCAACTGTCCATAACCGCGGATGCGGCTATTCGAATAGTTTGACACTCTGCAGAGATTGTACACTTTCACCACAACATTCGATACATCCGTCAGGAACAAATCCTGAATTCACCATACTCATTATGCGGATAATCAATCCTAACCTTTCAATTACACGCCCTAGTATAAGCACCTCTCCTATGAGTTTGGCCTCCCAACCATGACCAACTGTCATATTGGGTACTGCACAGGTGGACAATCTTCACAAGGTAGCCTCAGCTCAGACCTTGGCCGTGAGGGAGCCAATACTAAGGTATATAAGTTTCCAGTCAATCCCTACCCAATTTTTGGGTATTGTGGTTGTACGGTAAAATTGGAATGTGTAACATCCCAGATTCTATATTAGGATGATATTAGTGTCATGCATCATCCTTGCATCATTGCATCCTGCATTTCAAAAAATTGCAATAAAAACCCTGTCACATAAACCCTTTTAAAAACCCTATTAAATATTCTCATAAGTGAGCACCCATGTTGTAGTAGTTTGACCCTTCAAAAACTTTGTAAAAACAGTAAGCCATGGTCCTATGTTGACCACCTCAATTTTATGAGAATTTAGAAACAAATTTCATTAATTTTGGACCTAGGTTGCAAAAGTTATTAGGGTTTTATGAAAATAGAAAAGGGAAAATGATTAAAGGAAAAAAAAGGAAAACCTACCTAAGCGGGCATGTAGCCCACGGCACCACCAGCCGCAGCCCAAGACCGCCCGCCTCCTCCATCACTGACGCGAGGGTCCCACCCCGTCTCCTCCTCAGAGACCATGGCGGACACGGCTGCGGCGTCGGACTCGCACTGCCGGGACTCGACCGCCCCCTCGCCCACGTCTCCGTCCCATATAACCCCCTCCACCCTCGGCCTCACCCCGTCCGATTTTTTCCCTTGCGGAACCCTAGACGATCGACGATCCGCGTCGCCGCTGTCGGGTTGGACCTCGCCGAGACGTTCGGGACCACCTCTTGCTCCTTCCTTCCCCTAGAACTACTCCTCATTCACCACTGATTCGCGCCGTGTGCCCTTCCCCTTCTCTCTTGCAGAATCGCATCCGCAATTGCTCGCCGGAGCGCCGCCAGGGAGAAGAAGAACGGCGGGACGCTGCTGCCAGCCGAGGAAGCAAGGCGAGGCGACGAGGACGCGAGAGCTAGGCGAACCTCGTCGACCCCGCCACGGTTCCAGGGACCCGCCAGAGCACCGCCACCGTCGACCATCAGCGCCACCGCCGTCCACAACCTTGTAAGTCGCCGCCACCCTCCTGACCGTCGGATTAAGATTGAACGCACACGAATAGATCAACGCCGAAGGGGTATCGTCGAATAACGACGTGCCACGTGGCTGCGCGCGTCAGCACGCACGCGCCAGCGTCACCCGTTGCCAGCTGGACCGATCAGGAGCTGCCACTTGGCAAGCTCTTTAAGTAAAGTTCAGATCTGTTTCAGATTTAGATTTCAAACTTGCGAAAATCATGTAAAATCAAATATTTGTCCAAATTTAGCTTGTAATATACCGTTGGATTCCTAATTTTATATAGAATCCAAATATGTAATATTATTGCAGGTTTACAGTAATGTTTTAGGTGTAGATTTTAATCATTAGATTAGAGAGTTTAATCTATAGAAAAATAATTAAAATTCTATTCTATTTGATTCTTGTTGCTATAACTTTGTTTCCACAATACCTACTGATCCAAATCTTTGAGCTTTGCTTAGGGTCATTAGATCTAGCTTGGGGCTAACTAGATGGTTGATCTCCTTATAATCCTAGGATTTGTTTAGTGACACTATAGTAGATCTAAACCCTTGGAAAATAAATCCTAGTGACACCCTTACACTATCACAACACAAACTTGCTACCTTGATCAATTTAACCAACCTTGCATAAACTACCATGTTGCATGCATGCATGTTTTCCTTTGTGTTATGCTTTGAACAAGTTGTGATCAGATCTATGTTTGTGATTAGTTAGATTGCTCGGAGTGCGCTAAGGAGTGCTATTGTGTAGAGTGCTGCTCGGATCAAGGAAAGTTACACCACTTTTTCATAATTTTGTCCTAGTTTTGATTCTATGCATGTGATCTTCAAAATTCTGTAGTATGCATGTGTAGGATATTCTAGTAGAATTTTTCCTTAGCATTATTTTGCAAGTGCGATGATTTTGTAGTATGCCATGAGTAGCTCTATACTTAGGATTTCCATCCTAATAGGTACCCCTGTTTTTGATAAGTATTGCTTGCTATGCTATATATACAAAATACCGTTGGGGGGTTCGAAAGACAAAGAATTTTCTAAGTATAAAGGCTCTCTCTAGAGCAAACTTTTCTTCTCAAATCCACTTCAAAATAAAAATAAGTTTTCTTCTAGGCGGAATGGTTGTCGGGACAACGAGTGAGATTTTGGTGGAGGACGGCCGCCCAGGAATCAAAGAAGGCTGCCATGTTTCAGAATTCAGAAGCTTCCCGTGCAACCACAATACATTATGGGCTCTGTCTTGGCCTAGTACTTAGTGGGAAACCTCACCTGGGTACACACACTTGGAGGTTCTTGGCACGGTTGGATCCGGAAGGTAGAAGGGCTACTAAGGGAAAGCCTCGCCATGGTCTTGTTTGTAAAAGGACTTGATCGTGGATTGTGGGTAAAGTGCACAAACTCTCGAGAGTATTGAAATCTGATCGATCAGCCGTGTTCACGGTAACAGAACGACAATGAGCGTCTGAAGGATGGAGCCTCTGAAGGATCTTCCTCTCTCTTTTGTAAAAAAAAGTTTTGAAACCCCATGGCGTGCGTAATATCGCTAATGGGTGGGAATTTGGGAACTTGGTGTGTAATATCCAAGTGACGCTTGGTGCGTAATATCCAAGTGTTTGGTTGTTTGGACACTTGGTGAGTAATATCCTTGTGTGCCACTCGACCTTATTATTATCTAAGAAAATGTTTGCAAAGTAAGACAATCTGCTCTTCTTATCTCTACTTAGGAAAACTAGCTTTGAGCAAATGAACTCTACAGCCTATACCAGCCTTGCATGTGGAGATAGTCTTTTCTCTCCTTGGTGTAATTTGCCAATACATTCAAAGTATTGACCCAACTTGTTGGCTGAACGTCTTATGTGCAGAATCCGAAGATTGAAAGGTGCATAGGGATCGCGGGTCTACACTCGACAAGCCTAGGCGTTGATGGACTCATGCTGCTTTTATGTTTCCGCTGTTATTTGAGCTAGCATAATGCTAAGCAATTTTTGTAATAATTTCATACTCTGGATTCTTCGTGTAATAAAGACTTTGTGTTTTACAGGATATTTCATCGACTGTGAGTGCTAGCTATTGATCCAGGGACTAGCATGTTAATCACAGGGACTTAGGATCCTTACCGATCCAAGGTCATTACAGAATGGTATCGCATCCAGACAACCATCAGTTTTATAAAGGGCTAAGGCTCATGCCTCAACATTTTCATCACCAAAATCATCTGGTGTTCAGAAACACATGTCCAAAACATTTCAAAAGAATGGTCCATTATTCCAAGGTTTTCATAACCATTTTCACCAAGTATTCCATCTAAAGTTCATCAAGTTTTATGCTTAGCACTAGCATCTATAAGTGGGGGTAAGTACTAATGAGGGGTGATAAACTAGTGGTGTTTAACTAATTTCAATATCATGCATTAGGATGACATAAAGATTATCTAGCTTAGGCCAAGTTTTATGCTCTTTATGCAACCTTCAATTATCTCTCTAGAATCTACAATTCACTTAAGTAAGCTCTAAGTACTAGATTTGATAAATAAATAAAGTATAAAGCTTGTAAGTAAAACTAGGATTTGGTATCATCAAAATGTATTTAACCAAGCATGCTTAGTGCATTGCATAGGTTATTTAACTCTCATAATTGCAAGTGTTAGCTTGCATAGGTAAAGTATCTTGCAAGTATTGTCTTGCATCAATATCAGTATAAGCTTGCTAAATTGCAAGTGTTAGCTTGCAAGGTTAATGGCTTTCCTTGTGCAGAGCAGTGGTTGAAGTTCTCCTCGGCTTCTTCTTCGTAGTATCCTTCTTCCTCGTATCCTTGGTCGGTACTAGCGTCTATAAATAAATACGGGGTACACAATCACCAAACAATACTTAACTAGTTTCAATCATCACACAAAAAGGGTCCTATAGATGATCTAGCATCATCACTAACATTTCAAGATTAAAGCTTGGTTTAATTTCTTTTATTTTTATAAAGTAATTTCTACTCATTGAAAAACTACTCAAGATTTAATATTCTCCAAACCAAACATGGGATCATGTTGACACATGTCATCACCATACATTTTAGTACACGGGAATGTGATTTAAAGTGGTGCCACAATTTAATAAGGTTTAACCTTTTATTTTAATTAAATAAAGTGACTAGAAATTCCTATGTGGCATCCTTTTATCACTGGAACATTATTTCTGTAAGTAAACCCATATATTTTTATATATTCTGAAAGGTATGATCAAATGTGATTTTTGAGAGTTGGAATCAACTCAAAAGCTATTATAGTTTAGATTTGAAAAATGTTTGAATACAGAAAATCTTCTGCCTTGTTCTTTTTACCAAGGGTGATCTACAGATCCAAATGATTTGAATCCAACGGGCTTGGATTCAGCATTTCAATATCTTTCTAACAAATTTGGTTTCATTCAATTTGGTTCACTAAATCGAGCTGGGTTGATTTTTGAAACTAGGTACAGAACTATGTTTGAATTAAAATGGAAAAAGTTAAATTCAAACGACTGGGCTGCACAGGAAACGATAATGGGCCGGCCTGCTATGCACAGCGCTTACGCGGGATGTTTAAGTTGCTGTCCCCACGCGTCAGTCAGAGGGGGGGTGCGAAGCGGTACGGGGAAATGTGGTGCGTTGGATCTAGTTCTAATCCAACGACTCTGGTATATCGTGCACGTCTGGGAGCGCCGGCGAGACAAAACCCTAACACGGAAAGTCGACGACGGCGAACCTCCTGGTACCGATAGCTTCTCCTAGGGCGGCTGCAATTGCTGGCTCCCTTCTTCTCTAGCAGCAGCGGGCTCCGGCCAAATTCCGGCGATGCGCTGCTCGCCTTGCTCCGAGAACGGGGTGGAACGATCAGTGAGGAGAGGGGAGTGAGATGGTGTGCTCAAGTCGGCTGGGGGTGGCCTCTATTTATAGTGGCGAGAGGGGACCGACGGGCGCAAGCTGAGCTCGTCGTGGTCGACATCACAGAGGGCTATCGGCATGGGCGACGGTAGGGGCAGTGCTGTGCTCCCTGGTGAAGCTCAACGACGTGGTGGCGAGGCGTGGGGCAGTGCTGATCGGTCGGAACGCGGCGGTGCTCTGCGCGTGCCCGACGGAAGTTTTTATCGTGCACAGCGCGCGTGGTCCGCGCGGTGGCGAACGACCGTGTCTGCGGGGTTGCTGGGACGGTGGTGATCACGTATGCACGCGGCGAGGGCGGCGCACGGTCTGTGGGCGTCTGTCGAGCGTGGCGCACGGGGCGCGCTCTCGGCATGGTTGCAGAGAAGGTTGGCAAGGTCTGTGCGTGTGGTCCAGGGGCTGGCATCGCTCGCGGCTGGGACAGGGAGTGGCGGTGGGGTGCTAGCTTGCTCCCAGACATGCTGACTAGGTTTGGTGCTTCTCCTAGCTTGCTGTCGACATGTGGGTGGCAAGGGTGCACTCGGCCTACTCACTATTGATGACAATGGCTAGCTTATAGTAGTGCTAGAGATTAGTTAAGTTGGTTAGATGATCTACTAAGGCTAGTGGTGTCTTGAGAGGGAACAAGTTGGGCTCAAAACACTGCACACTTTATTGTTTTGATTTTGTTTGATTTGCATCTGCAAGGTGTTTGATGAAATGGCCGCATGAATTCAAGTTTTTAATTTTGAAATGATTTTTGGTGGGTGTGCTAGGAAGGTGCTGGTGAGTCTGTGGATGCTTGGGTTTTGAAAGTTGAGCTTGTTTGTGTGGTTTTTGAAAAAGTGGGATCTTCCCATATGATATAGATTCAATTTTAAACTGTCATTTAAACTATGCATTTGAATATTTCTGGATGATCACAAGGTGGGCCTTGATACATTATTATGAGTACTATCAAGGGGTGCAAAGATCCAAACAAGTTTTTGTTAAGTTCTGAAAGTTAGAGACAACCAAAGTAGGCATGGGAGTTAATTTGGCAAAAGTGACCATTCCTTTATTTTGTTTGTTTTGATTTATTTGTCTTTGGGAAAAGTGTGGGGATTATTTAGATGATGTTTATTTCACCTCAGAATCCTTTTACAAGCAAAGAAACACATAAACAAGGTAATTCAAAAGAATTCAAAATGGAATGCATACACACATGCATGCCTTCATATTTTTTTTTAGAAAAGTTTTTGTTAATCCTAATTTTGGTGATTAGAGTTTGATGATTATAGTTCAATATTTTTGGGATGTTACAAACCTTCCCCCCTTAAACAAAATCTCATCCCAAGATTGAAAAAGGACGAAAAAGATTACCTAGGATTTAAATAGATCGGGAAACTCCGTCCTGATGTGATCTTCGCGCTCTCAGGTAGCTTCCTCTTCCGTGTGGTTGCTCCACTAAATTTTGAGAAACTTGATGCTTCGGGTTCTAGTAGTTTGGAAAGCTTCTTCCAAAATACGGATGGGTACTTCGGGATAGGTCAGGTCATCGTTGATCTCTATAGTCCGGTGATAAATATTCTTGAATACTTCAGTCTTCTTCGGGACTTCGAGACACTTGCGAAGTAATGAGATATGGAACACATTGTGCACGGCTGACATCTCTTTGGGTAGTTCCAGTTGATACGACACTTCTCCTCGACGGTTTAGAATCTTTAAGGGGCCGATATATCTGGGGGCTAACTTTCCTTTCAGCTGGAAATGCTGCATTCCTTTTAATGGCGACACTTTCAGATACACAAAATCTCCTATGTTGAAGGCGAGGTCTCGACGTCTCTTGTCAGCGTAACTCTTCTGTCTTGACTGGGCTATCTTGAGGTGCTCATGAATCTTGTGAACCTTCTCTTTCTACTTCTCGTAGGATATCGGGTCTGAAAATCTGACTCTCTCCTACTTCCGACCAGTTCAAAGGGGTGCGACACTTCCTTCCGTACATGAATTGAAATGGGGCCATTTGCAAACTAGCTTGATAACTATTCTTGTACGAAAATTCTGCAAATGGCAGACAGTATTCCCACTTAGATCCATATTCTAACACACATGCTCTCAGCATATCTTCGAGTATTTTATTTACTCGCTCCGTTTGTCCATCGGTCTGAGGGTGATACGCGGTGCTGAAATCGAGGCGAGTTCCTAAACCATCTTGGACTTTCTTCTAGAATCTTGAGGTAAACTGAGTTCCTCGATCCGATACGATGTTCTTAGGGACTCCATGCAATTTGACGATTCTAGCGATGTATAACTCCGCTAGCTTCGAACTCTGATATGTGGTCTTGACGGTTAAGAAATGGTCGACTTTGGACAATCTGTCCACTATGACCCAGATAGAGTCATTTCCCCTACTAGAAGTCGGCAATCCGGTGATAAAGTCCATTCCAACGGAATCCCATTTCCATTCCGGAATCTGCAATGGTTGCAAAAATCCAGCGGGTCTTTGATGTCCGGCCTTGACTCGCTGACATATATCACACTTGGCGTATAGCTTCCGATTTCTCTCTTCAGCTTATGCCACCAGAATTGCTCTTTCAAATCTTGATACATCTTAGGTCCTCCGGGGTAGATAGAATAAAGAGTATCATGAGCTTCCTTCAAAATGACTTCTTTCAACTCAGAATCTGCTGGTACACAAAGGCGTCCTTTGTACCACAAAACTCCTTCGTCTTCGGTGAATCCGGGTAGTTTGCCTATACCGATACGAAGCTTGATTCCGTCAATACTAGCATTTCCTTTCTGCGCCTCTTTGATCTGGCTGATCAAAGTGGGTTGAAGTTCTATGCTAGCCAAAAATCCATCAATCACTAATTCCATTCGGAAATATTCCATCTCTTTGTGCAAACTTAGTTGATCCTTAAAAATCATGGAGTTCAAGCGGCACGACAATCTGCTAAGGGCACCTGCTACCACGTTGGCTTTACCAGGGTGATAGTGAATGTCCAGATCATAATCCTTGATTAACTCAATCCATCTTCTCTGTCTCATATTCAGCTCCTTCTGAGTGAATATATACTTCAGGCTCTTGTGATCCGAATAAATCTCACAACGATTTCCCATCAGGTAATTCCTCCATGTCTTCAGGGCTAGAACTATGACTTCGATTTCGAGGTCATGGGTTGGGTAATTTTGCTCATGTTGTTTCAATTGTCGAGATAGATAAGATATAACTTTGCCTTCTTGCATTAGCACACATCCGAGACCGATCTTGGATGCATCACAATAGACGTCGAAGGGCTTTGTGATATCCGGCATGATTAAGATTGGGGCTAAAATCAATCTCCTCTTGAGTTCTTGAAAAATCGCTTCAAATTTGTCGGTCCATTCAAACTTCTTGTCCTTCTTTAGCAATTGGGTCATGGGTCGGGCGATACTCGAGAATCCTTCTACGAACTTGTGGTAGTATCCCGCCAATCCGAGAAATTCACGAACTTGGGTTTGAGTGGTTGGGGCTTGCCAATCTTCGACATCTTTCACCTTTGCAGGGTCAATGGCAATCCCTCCGGCTGAAACAATGTGGCCGAGGAATCCTACTTCATGTAACCAGAATTCACATTTGCTAAACTTGGCATACAATTGATGCTCTCTGAGGGTTCCAAGAATGGTCCTTAGGTGTAGCTCATGTTCTTCTTCCGATTTGGAATAAATCAGAATGTCGTCGATGAAAACAACGACAAACTTATCCAGGAAGTCCATAAAAATCATATTCATGAGATTTATTAAAATAAGCGGGGGCATTGGTTAATCCAAAAGACATGACAGTATACTCGTATAATCCATAACGGGTGGTAAGGCAGTCTTGGGGATATCCTCTGCGCGAATCTTGAGTTGATGATAGCCAGTTCTAAGATGAATATTAGAAAACACTTTGGCACCGGTCAACTGATCAAACTAATCTTCTATCTTGGGCAAGGGGTACTTGTTCTTGATGATGACATCATTCAACTTCCGATAATCCGTACACAAACGGTTACCTCCATCCTTCTTGTCCACAAATAAGACAGGTGATCTCCATGGTGACGCACTGGGTTGAATTAATCCAATTTCCAACGTGGAATCCAGTTGCTTCTTCAGTTCTGCTAGTTCAGACGGGTTCATACTATAGGGTCTCTGGGCTATGGGTCATGTTCCGGGGATTAGTTCAATGATAAACTCGATATCCCGATCTGGGGTCATACCGGGTAAAACATCTGGAAATACATCGGGGTATTCACAGACTATCCGGACTTGGTCAATGGTAGGTTGGGCTATACTCTTGTTGCACTTGAATTGACGAGGTAAGGTTTCAGATATATGCTCGACTGATATTCCGGCTGTACTGGTCATGGTGATGGCTTTCTTGGAACAGTCAATCAAACCTTTATGTTTGGACATCCAATCCATTCCTAGTACTACTTCCAAACCTTTAGTTCCGAGTACTATCAGGTTAGCATAAAAATCTATGCCATGTATTCGGATAGGGACAGCTTTGCAAATTTGCCTAGCCTTGGTGGTTGATCCGGTAATTTGAACGATCATAACATGCTTTAGTTTGGTTGGTTGGATTTTACTAGTGCATGCAAATTCTTCGGTGACAAATGAGTGCGATGAACCAGAATCAAACAACACTCGATCAAGTACTAAATTAACAGAAAACATACCCAACACGACGTCGGGCGCTTCCTGAGCTTCTTCAGCATGCATGAGAAAAAGACGACCATTGCGGTTGAGCGAATTCCCTGGGGCAAACCTTCTTCCTGGATGAACACGACGCTGCTGCTGAGCTGGGGCATTTGCATTGGGGGTTGCGGCATTCTTCTTGTTGGGGCACTCGTTGGAGTAGTGACCCTTATTTCCACAGTCATAACAAGTCACTTGTACTTGTCCTTTGCTGCAACAGGCACAGAGTTGCTTCCAGTCCTCGGGGAAGTGTTGGTGTTGGCAGTAGCATTGTTGTTGTTGAACTTGGGTGGGGCACGGTTGAAATTGTTAGAGTTGCCGGGGTTGTTGTGATTTCCTCCGGGCCTTGGATTTCCACGGTTGGGATAGGTCGGACGGTTCATCGGGGGTCTGTTGGTTCTCGGGGCAAATCCTGGAGATGAGTTGGGCGATACTTTGGGGTCTGATGGGTTCCTGGTTGATGCATCTGCGACGCTTGTGGTTCTCATTGGCTTGGTTGATCTTTCCTTCCATCTGGATAGCAGAGTCGACAAGGGCTTCAATATCAGCAAAGGGGATATTGACTAACACAATCTGCATCTCATCGTGCAGACCATTCAGGAATCTTTCTTTCTTCTTGGCTTCAGTGTCGATCTCATCCGGGGCATACCTAGATAATGACAAGAATTTGTCACGGTATTCAACTACGGTCATCCGTCCTTGCTTCGGCTCTCTGAATTCGTCTCTCATTCTCTTGATCAAACCCGGTGGCACATGGGTTCTGCTGAACTTGACCTTGAATTCCTCCCAGGTCATCATCTGTCCTCCGGTCATTGCACGAACACTGTTCCACCATGCTCTGGCATCTCCGGATAGATAGTGCGTAGCAAACAGAACTTTCTCGTTAGCTTCCACTCCGGCGACTTCTAGGTTGTTTTCCATGGTTTGCAGCCAATCGTCGGCATCTAGGGGCTCTTTCGACTTAGTGAAAACAGGTGGGTTGGTGTTCTGGAAATTCTTGAGTTTAGATCCATGGTTGTCCTAATTTCCGTGGCCTTGTTGTGGGCTAGCTGAGCTATCTGCTGAAGGGTGGCTAGGTTGGCTTGACGTTCAGCTCTTTCAGATTTGTGGTCAGAAACCAACATTTGCAATATCTGCAACATCGGGTCCGGGGATGAACCACTTCCTCCGTGTGGCATCTGAAGATTGAGATAGATCATGGGAAAAGAGCGAAATTTCTAAGGTTCTGGGACTTGGATTTTTTTTTTAAAGTTTGACTCAGATTTTCTAGCAACTTTCTTTTCATTCATTCATTCATAGCACACGATACAAACACACACCACAAAACAAGAAAAGCAGATGGTTTTAAGAACCATTCTGGAAACTACGATATAGTGGGACCGAATACAACTCATTACGTTTGTGCACTAGCGTAGTTGTGAGTTTTACTAAAAGTGATCTAGGGTGCAAAATTTGATGTAAGATTTGAAATAATTTTGGAGTAGCATGAATTTTTATGAAAGAGTCCAAGAGGTAAGATTAAGAATAAGTTTTTGTAAATATTTGCTTCCTTTGGTTTTGAAACTAAGTTTTTAATTCAAACGTCCAGTCTAACTACGGTCTCCTATGGTCAGGATGGCTCTGATACCAACTTGTCAACACCAGAATTTTTAATCCCAGGATTAACATTTTTGCGAGACATAACAGATTTGGATACCACAGTACATCATCCATTACAAACCATACATAAGGTCTTACACAAATAAGGATCTCATGATCCAATTCTAAATACAACTCAAGCAGCGGAATACGTAATAATAACGGTAGCGTAGGCGAAGCTCCATCTTTGGGGTGACAGGCAATGCTGACGATGGGAGATGATCCTAGTTGTCATAACCTTCCTGAGGTCCATCCTCCAGGTACTCCTCTTCATAGTCTGGACACGGAATAGCCAGGGACAAAGCCATGAGTACTCTTTAAGTACTCGCAAACTAATACTAACAAGTGAAGGGGTTTTTTGTAATAGGACACTAAGATCTAGAGTTCTTTTGCAAAAAGCCAGATTTACCTCTACTAAGTTCAGAAGCAAGAAAAGCTAGAATTTCATATCACAACTCTGTTGTGGTCAAGTCAAAGACTCAATTCGTTTCACAAGTCATTTTGAAAACATCTGACGGGGGAACAGTATGGCCACTCCAACTGTCCATAATCGCGGATGTGGCTATTCGAATAGTTTGACAATCTACAGAGATTGTACACTTTCCCCACAACATTCGATACATCCGTCAGGAACAAATCCTGAATTCACCATACTCAGTATGTGGATAATCAATCCTAACCTTTCAATTAGACTCCCTAGTATAAGAACCTCTCCTGTGAGTTTGGCCTCCCAACCATGACCAACTGTCATCTTGGGTACTGCACAGGTGGACAATCTTCACAAGGTAGCCTCAGCTCAGACCTTGGCCGTGAGGGAACCAATACTAAGGTATATAAGTTTCCAGTCAAGCCCTACCCAATTTTCGGGTATTGTGGTTGTACGTTAAAGTTGGAATGGTATCGCATCCAGACAACCATCAGTTTTATAAAGGGATAAGGCTCATGCCTCAACATTTTCATCACCAAAATCATCTGGTGTTCGGAAACACATGTCCAAAACATTTCAATAGAATGATCCATCATTCCAAGGTTTTCATAACCATTTTCACCAAGTATTCCCATCTAAAGTTGATCAAGTTTTATGCTTAGCACTAGCATCTATAAGTGGGGGTAAGTACTAATGAGGTGTGGTAAACTAGTGGAGTTAAACTAATTTCAATCTCATGCCTTAGGATTACATAAAGATTATATAGCTTAGTCCAAGTTTTATGCTCTTTATGCAACCTTCAATTATCTCTCTAGAATCTACAATTCACTTAAGTAAGCTCTAAGTACTAGCTTTGATAAAGAAATAAAGTATAAAGCTTGTAAGTAAAACTAGGATTGGGTATCATCAAAATGTATTTAACCAATCATGGTTAGTGCATTGCATAGTTTATTTAACTCTCATAATTGCAAGTGTTAGCTTGCATAGGTAAAGTATCTTGCAAGTATTGCCTTGCATCAATATCAGTATAAGCTTGCTAAATTGCAAGTGTTAGCTTGCAAGGTTAATAGCTTACCTTGTGCAGAGCAGTGGTTGAAGTTCTCATCGGCTTCTTCTTCGTAGTATCCTCCTTCTTCTTCGTATCCTTGGTCGGTACTATCCTATATAAATAAATACGGGGTACACAATCACCGAACAATACTTAACTATTTTCAATCATCACACAAAAAAGGTCCTATAGATGATCTAGCATCATCACTAACATTACAAGATTAAAGCTTGGTTTAATTTATTTTATTTTTAGAAAAGTAATTTCTACTCATTGAAAAACTACTTAAGATTTAATATTCTCCAAACCAAGGATCATGTTGACACATGTCATCACCACACATTTCAGTACATGGAAATGTGATTTAAAGTGGTGTCACAATTTAATAAGGTTTAACCTTTTATTTTAATTAAATAAAGTGACTAGAAATTCCTATGTGGCATCCTTTTATCACTTGAACATTATTTCTGTAAGTAAACCCATATATTTTTATATATTTTGAAAGGTATGATCAAATGTGATTTTCGAGAGTTGGAATCAACTCAAAAGCTATTATAGTTTAAATTTGATAAATGTTTGATTGCAGAAAATCTTCTGTCTTGTTGTTTTTACCAAGGGTGTTCTACAGATCCAAATGATCTGAATCCAACGGGCTTGGATTCAGCATTTCAAGATCTTTCTAAAAAAATTGGTTTCATTCAATTTGGTTCACTGAATCGAGCTGGGTTGATTTTTGAAACTAGGTACAGAACTATGTTTGAATTAAAATGGAAAAAGTTAAATTCAAACGACTGGGCTGCGCGGGAAACGATAATGGGCCGGTCTACTACGCATAGTGCTTACGCGGGCTGGTTAAGTTATTGTCTGCACGCGTCAGTGAGACGGGGGGTGCGAAGCGGTACGGGGAAATGTGGTGTGTTGGATCTAGTTCTAATCCAACGGCTCTGGTTCATCGTCCACGTCTGGTAGCGCTGGCGAGACAGAACCCTAACGCGGCAGTTGGGGCTCGTGGGAGGCTCACCGGGGCTCAGGCGAGGGTCGGCGAGGCGGGCGAACGACGAAGTCGATGACGGCGAACCTCCTGGTACCGGCAGCTTCTCCTGGGGCGGCTCCAGTCGCTGGCTCCCTTCTTCTCCAGCAGCGGCGGGCTCCACCCAAATTCCGGTGATGCGCAGCTCGCCTTGCTCCGGGAACGGGGTGGAACGATCAGTGAGGAGAGGGGAGTGAGATGGTGTGCTCAATTCGGCTGGGGGTGGCCTCTATTTATAGTGGCAAGAGGGGACCGACGGGCGCAAGCTGAGCTCATCGTGGTCGACGGCACAGAGGGCTATCGGCGTGGGCGACGGTAGGGGGTGGTGTTGTGCTCCCTGGCGAAGCTCAACGACGTGGTGGCGAGGCGTGGGGCGGTGCTGATCGTTCGGAACGCGGCGGTGCTCTGCGCACGCCCGACGGAAGTTTTTATGGCGCACAGCGCGCGTGGTCCACATGGCGGCGAACGAGCGTGTCTGCGGGTTTGCTGGGACGGTGGTGATCACTTATGCACGTGGCGAGGGCGGCGCACGGTCTGTGGGTGTGGTCCAGGGGCTGGCATCGCTCGCGGCTGGGACAGGGAGTGGCGGTGGGGTGCTAGCTTGCTCCCAGACATGCTGACTAGGCTTGGTTCTTCTCCTAGCTTGTTGTCGACATGTGGGTGGCAAGGGTGCACTCGGCCTGCTCACCATTGATGACAATGGCTAGCTTATAGTAGTGCTAGAGATTAGTTAAGTTGGTTAGATGATCTACTAAGGCTAGTGGTGTCCAGAGAGGGAACAAGTTAGGCTCAAAACACTGCACACTATAGTGTTTTGATTTTGTTTGATTTGCATCTGCAAGGTGTTTGATGAAATGGCCGCATGAATTCAAGTTTTGAATTTTGAAATGATTTTTAGTGGGTGTCCTAGGAAAGTGCTGGTGAGTCTGTGGATGCTTGGGTTTTGAAAGTTGAGCTTGTTTGAGTGGTTTTTGAAAAAGTGGGATCTTCCCATATGATATGGATTCAATTTTAAACTGTCATTTAAACTATGCATTTGAATGTTTTTGGATGATCACAAGGTGGACCTTGATACTTTATTATGAGTAATATCAAGGGGTGCAAAGATCCAAACAAGTTTCTGTTAAGTTCTGAAAGTTAGAGACAACCAAAGTAGGCATGGGAGTTAATTTGGCAAAAGTGACCATTCTTTTATTTTGTTTGTTTTGATTTATTTGTCTTTGGGAAAATTGTGGGGATTGTTTAGATGATGTTTATTTAACCTAAGAATCCTTTTACAAGCAAAGAAACACACAAACAAGGTAATTCAAAAGAATTCAAAATGGAATGCATCCACACATGTATGCTTTCATATTTTTATTTAGAAAAGTTTTTGTTAATCCTAATTTTGGTGATTAGAGTTTGATGATTCTAGTTCAATATTTTTGGGATGTTACACTAGAGCGAATCATAAGAGAGCAAGAACTACTAAGCATCCATAAATACCATACACCTTACATGAACAGACTATCCATGCGCACAATGATGAGGATATGTACAAAAATGAAAACAAAAAGAGTTTGTTACCAGCCTCTTACCACACCTCGAGTTGTCATTAATCTTCATTATTGCCCTTCACTTGTGTGGCTTGAATAATAACATGAAACCAAAAATCCACTAAGGACCGCTGAACCCTGCAATGAACTTCACAAAACCAAAGAAGAAGAACAAATATATTTGGTGTTTTCGATTTTTAAAACAAGAACAAAAAGCAAAAAAAACAAACCAAGAGAAACAACGAAAATATTTTTGGTCTTTTTGTGTTTTGGCAAAGCAGGAACAAAAACCAAAAAGAAAGTGAAACATGATATACAATGTACCGACGGAACATGATATATAGATGAGTGTGATGTCGGTATACCTCCCCCCAAGCTTAGGATTTTGGCCTAAGTGGGGCTCAATAGCGCGGGTAGTAACCCCAAGGTGGTGGGTCATCATAGGAATGATCATAATCAGGCCCTCGCGATGAAGAAGAAGACGTGCTCCAATCATAGGAGGGATTCTGGTATGAAGGCTCCCCCATGTTGGAGGGCTAAAACGAATCATCTTCGGCATCCTCTCCAACATTTTCCTCTTGATGGGAGAGCTCCACCACATATGTGTCAAGCTCTTCCTCCGTAAGTGACCATCCTTGCCTGTTATCAAAGTTAAACAAAGCAGGCATAGGCAAAGAGACTACCTTCTCATACCTAGCTCCTCTCCAACCATGCTTGACAAAGGTTATTTCATACGATAAATCACTCAAAGTATCCCAAGAGGAAACAAACTTATGCTGAACCATGGAATTGAGATCAAGTCTCTTTATGAGGAACTGAAAATATGAATGATGAGGCTCTAAACCATGAAAAGCTAATAGACGAGATGCAATGAGACCTCCACAAATTCCACCTTTCTCGCGGTTAGTAGCAAGACGGAAAGCTATCAAAGCACCCAAGTTATAAGTTCTATCCCTATTCAAAGCAGCTGAGATAAAAGCTAGATCAAATGAAGATAATTTTCTAGCATTCTTCCTAGCAAAAACACACTTGGTAATGAAATAGGGAAAATATCTAATGGATGGGAAATGAATGTTCCGAATTTTACCACTTTCCTTTGAGAAGTCGCAACCTTGGAAAATTTTAGCATATAAATCCATGAGTGGCTTAGGCCTTTCTCTAATCTTCTCACAAGAACCCCACTCTGGCACTCTAATAGCTGCACAAAAATCAACAAAAGGGAGGTCGACAGCTATATTGTAAATTTTATAGTGGACCATGGGATTAGACAAGGACCAAATAAACCAAAAGTCCTACACCACAGCCATGGTTAGCTTAACATATTGATATGGTTCTTCTCCAACGAATCGCTCCAACCCTGCATTAGAAATCATAGTTTGGAAATCCTGGAAGATCCCCGTAGCTCGCATAAATTCAGGGCATGGATATATGGAAGAGAACACTTCCTCCTCACGATGGACTTTCATTGGCTCAAGTATCATCAATTCATGTTGATTCAGTTGGTATGCACTCATCTTCTTTTCGGAAAATTTTAGACAAAAATCAAACCAAGTGATTTCCAAGTTGATAAATGATGAGGAACTACTATAGGAACTTGCTAGAGGGCTAAACATGCATCAAAATGAAATCTCTAAGCATAGAACAAGCATGCAAGATCACACAACCTGTTACCTAGGTACCACAATACTCAAGATACAGTCTACCAATCAAAAATCTAATTGGACAAGCGGAGGAGGCACATACCGGAGAGCAATCCCTCCAAAAATCAGCAGCAAAGATTGGTTGAGCAAGGATATCGAAAATCAGGAGCAAGAACAGCAGGAACTCGATCTTGAGAAAGTTTTCCGGTGTTTTTCGGGAGAGAGAAACAAGTAGCTGGAAGGAGGCAACTTGGAGGGCCACATGTGGGCCCCACCCAGGCCAGGCGCGCCTTGGGGCTCATCGCGCCACCAGGGGGTGTGCTGTCCTGGTGGGTCCCCCTGGGCCAATCCATGTGCCCCTCTGCCCCTTTTTTTGAGGAAAATTTTAATATGATTTTTTTGGAATTTTTCGGAAAACTTGATTTTTGGCCAATTTTCACGTTATGAAAATTGATTTTCTCGCAGAAAAGGATTTTTTTAGAAGAAGCAAAAAGCAAACCATAACCAAAAATACAGAAGTTCTAAAACACTCTAAAAAGCAAAGAACTTGCAAAACTAAAGCTAACAAAAGGAAGAGCGAATACTAGAGAGGGGGGGAAATAAAAGTGAGCAAGTATAACCATTGTGAAAGCATTGTTTTGTTCATTAAAATCCCTTTGTCAACAAGGTTGATCAAGTCTTGTTACCAAATTAATCTTATATGAAACAAAACTTTGCATTTCACAAAATGATTATGTTACCTCAAACTTGATAGCAATAGTCCCAATCATAATAGTTTCAAAATTTTCTTGTGGAATGGGACAATATATTTCTCCAACCTTGATGCTCTCAATATTTTCAATGGAATTTTCCATAGCTCTTATCAATCTTCTTGGGGATATAGATAGTATGCTCTTTTTCATTAATATTAAAAGTCACTTTTCCTTGATTACAATTGATGACAACACCTGAAGTATTAAGAAAAGGTCACCCAAGAATAATAGACATATTATCATCTTCAGGCATCTCAAGCACAACAAAATCAGTTAAAACCAAGAAATTATGAGCTACCTGAATAGGAACATCCTCACATATACCAACAGGAATAGTGGTAGACTTATCAGCCATTTGCAAAGATATATCAGTTGGTATCAACTTTTCTAGCTGGAGTCTCTTGTAGAGATAAAAAGGCATAACACTAAATCCATCTCCCAAATCACACAAAGCAATTCTAAAATAATTATTCATAATAGAGCAAGGAATAGTTGGAATACCTGGATCACCAAGTTTCTTTGGAACCTTACCACTAAAGGAATAATTAGCAAGCAAAGTAGAAACTTCCTCATTACGAATCTTCCTTTTATTAGAGACAATATCCTTCATATACTTTTAATAAGGAGCCAACTTAATAGCATCAGTCAAAGGAATTTGCAAAGATAAAGGTTTCATCCACTAACAAAACTTGTTGTAGTGTTCTTCCTCCTTTGACTTGTGTTTCTTATTAGGGAAAGCACTGGTTTTTGCACCCAAGGTTCTCTTTCACTACCATGTTTATTAGTAATAACATCTTCCTTAGTGTACCTAGTGTTCTTAGTGTGCTTCTCAAGTTCTTCTTCAATTTCTTCCTTATCAGGAGCACCATTTTTATCATTACCACTTTCAGTTTCAGCATTAGAGACATATATACTATTAGGATCTACAGCAGGTTTAGGAGGTTCCTCAACTGTTTTATGTTTCTTTTTCTTTCTCTTATGATGACTACCACTATTTTCAGCTTTCTGAGAATCCTTCTCAATTCTTTTAGGATGTCCTTTAGGATATAAAGGATCTTGAGTGGCTATACGACTCCTAGTTATAATTCCATAAGCATGTTTATCTCCAAAAGCATTAACTAGCATATCTTTCTGTACCTTAGCAAGTTGATCAATTCGGGTTTGAACCATTTGGAAGTATTTAACAATCATTTTTTAACATCATTAGCAGTTCTTTCCACAATATCTTTCAACTCATTAATAGCTCTAAAGTTTTCCAATAAATGATTCTAAACTTGTTTATTAAAATTACCCTGTTTAACAATAAAAATGTCAAATTCCTCTAAGCATTGATCAGGAGGTTTATCATAGGGAATATCACCTTCATCAAAGTGTTGGACAGAGTGTGTAAGATCCAACCCTTATAAAGGTAAGGATCCCTGTGATTGCAATGCTAGTCCCTGGATCAATTGCTAGCATCCACAGTTTAAGATGAAGTACACAGAAACAAAGGTCATTATTACAACGTCATTCCAGAGATAACATAGTCTTTTACAACTCCATAGCCATAGGCTAGTACAAGAGTTTAACTTAACAATATAAAATAGAAGTATTCATCTTCATGTGCCACAAGAAAGCATGTTGAGTGTAGACTGATAACCCCTAATCATCATCAGAGTAACCTGCAACATCACAAGTTACAGCCACAGTGGGTCAATACATTGGAATAGTATTGACAAGTAATACCTTAGTACAATATTAACTTCTAGTTACTACATGAATTTGGCTAAGTGTAACTTAGGCTTGCTTTGCTCAAAATAGGTTTTACTTATCAGTTGAAAACACTAAGTTTTTCTTTGACAAAACTTTCCCAAGGAACCACTAATAGAAATTGGTGAACCTTCACCCTTGTTCAACCACAAGTTTTACTTAGAAAATTGGGATGAGGAGATTCTTGATAGCTTCCATGTCTTGATGCTCAAGTTGTCCATTACCGGGGACACGGCTAAGTACTTTGTTTATTCCAACTACAGAGGTTGTGCACTTTCCTCACAAGACTTGATTTTCACCAAGACATGACCTTTCAGAAGCCTTACCTTAGACCAAAATGGACGCGCTCCAAACCTATCAATCCCCTACCACCAACTATCCATTTGGCTAAGTTATTCCAACCTATATGATCCAGGCAGAGCCCATAATGCCATTTGGCTACACTAGAAGCTTCTTAACATTTGGCATCTCAAATCCCTTTGTTCTTGGGTGGCAGTCCACAAGTGAGATACACAAGGTAAACCATAGAAATGGGCCTTATGTAACCACTCAACCAAAACCCACCAAGCAATTACCATTCCACCTAGGTATGTCATTCACTTAGTTGTTTCATTAAGCAAAACCATAAGTCAAAGACTTAGCAATATTTTTACATACCATGTATATATTCCACCCTTGGTTGCTATTATCTAGGCTAAGCATGACAATAGCAAGTATCTTAACTTAGAGAAAATTCTAACAATTCTACAACTACTAGGACTTCCCAAGCACAGCATATAGATACTTAGCAAAATATTCATGCAAGCCCTATACAAAATATTTCTAATGTATAGTCAAAATATTGGGACAAAAATATGAAGCACCACTTGCCTTGGTAGTTGGGGGAGTAGCAGCAATCTTCACAACCACAATCACTACTAGCACCAAAATCTACACATAAAATGATAGCACCAAATTCACATATCAAAATATACAAGCAAAAATATATGAATGCATGCAAATGCCATGTGATGATTTTTGTAAATCAAACAAGACAAGTGAAACAGTACTAAATCATAAACAAAACAATTATACACTAAATAAAATTGATTTGTCCCTTAGAACATTTTCCATATAATTTTTATATACAAAATAGGCTTAGAAATGTCTCTGCAAAAACAACCCATTTTACGGATGCAATTTATTAAAAAAAGTGCATAACTGGATATAATTCTTTATCCTGATTCCAATGATATAAAGCTCGCAAAATTTGAACGTGTGGCTAAAAAGTTATGAATTTTGCTAGTTTGAAAAACTAATAGATCTAATTCCAGATTTTAAATTTAAAATATAGACACGCGGCGTGTTCTGATTGGCTCGTACCGATTCGGCCGGATCGATCAACGTGGGCCGCACGATCTAAATGAAATCTCATGGGCCAGATCTATTCGTACCCCTTCGATAACTGATCTAATCCTATGCGCTAGATCTAGATCCAACGGCTGCCAAGCATGCGACCAAGGATGGGCGGCGCGAATGGATACTGGCGGCGGCGGAACTACTAGCGATGGCGTTCCGATGATTATAGATGGGGCTAGGGGTAGTGGCGGTGCTTACCAGCGTCACAAGGTTGCGAGGAAGCTCAAGATGCTGATGGAATGGACATGGGCGAGCTGCTGTGGCCGTGGGAGCTCGTCAGAGTTGAGGACAGCGTCGGGTGCACGGTGACGAAGACGTTGGAGACGCTCTGGATCACCCTAGCAAAAACCAGGTGTATCAGGAGGTGCGCAAGGCCACGGCGTACACTACAGGGTCAAGGAGAAGACAAGGGGCGGTCGGGTTTTACCTCAATCGCTCGTTGGAGTCGAGCGGCGGTTCTGACGTTTGCGGTCATGAACGGGGACAGCGACCTGGTTCACCAGAAGGCAGACAAATGGCATCAGAAGATGCGCAAGAACATACTGGTCACGCTCATTTGAAGCAGAGGCAAAGGGGGTCGTATCTCACCGCAATAGCTCACCGGAGCTCGTCGGTACCGCGGTGGTTTGAGCTCGAATGCGAGCAGCCTGGTGGCGGAGTGAGTGAGTTAAGTGAGGGGAAAGATGCGGGGTGGGGAGGGGGTTTTGTAGCCAGAGCGGGGGCGAGAATTATGCGCTGATTCAATGGGACTTAAGCGGGTTTTAAACGCGGCGTCACTGCACGGTGGTAATGGCGGAGCAGGTCGTCGCGCAGTGATTGAGGACGACGATGACGGGGCTAGGTGGGTCCAAGGCGTCAGCGGGTGGGTGCGTGCGGATGCGGTGAGGAACAGAGGAAGAAGGAAAATCCCGGGTGGGCTATTTTAGCTAATGGGCCGAAATGGTGGCGCATGCCCGTTTCCTATTCTTTTATCTTTTTGTTTTTCTGTTTGACTTTCCAGAATCCTTTTCAAATGATTCCAAATGTGTTTGAATTCAAATTCTCTCTGAATTTTTATAAAGTGAAACCTACACATAATTGGCCACATAACAATGTTGTACACTTGAAATTGCATTGGCACATTGAAATTTTAAAATAAACAATGGTTTTATAAAATTCTTAGTAAAGACATAAAAATGGTTTTTAAATTTTATACTTTGTTTTGAAATCTTTATCCAAGGTTTGGAAAACATCAATCAACCATAGGATCAAATATCTTTGGTTTAAAACAATTGATCTCATACTAGAGAGTAGCATTGGGCCAAATGCCTTGCTTACATAAAATAATAGACATTCAAATGCTTCTGTTTTGAAATGACATTGTAAATTATCCTAAAATGATTATGAATGCATGGATGATATGCAAACTTTGAAATCATGATTTTTGGGATGTTACAAATCTAACCCCCTTAAGGTGAATCTCGCCCTCGAGATTCAGGATGTCTAGCAAATAGGTGAGGGTGGTCTTTCCGAAGGTCATCTTCTCTTTCCCATGTTGCTTCTTCTTCGGAATGATGGTTCCACTGTACTTTGTATAATTTGATAGTCTTTGTCAGTGTAACTCTTTCTGCAGTCTCAAGACTCTTGATAGGTTTTTCCTCATAAGTGAGATCACTTTCCAATTGGACCTCCTCCAAAGGTATAATATCCTTCAAAGAAGTCTCTTCCATATCTGGATGGCATTTCTTTAGCTGACTCACATGAAACACACTGTGAATGGCAGACAATGATTCCGGCAATTTAATCTCATAAGCTACTTCTCCTTTACGACTCAGAATCTTGAATGGTCCAACATATCTTGGGGCCAATTTTCCTTTGACTCCGAATCTCTTCACTCCACAAAGTGGTGACACTCTAAGATAAGCTCTATCACCCACTTCATAGGTGACTTCTCTACGCTTAGGATCTGCGTAGCTCTTCTGTCGGGACTGTGCTATCTTCAATCTGTCCTTTACTAGCTTGACTTTCTCTTCAGCCTCTTTGATTAGTTCTGGTCCGAACAAATTTCTTTCTCCCACACCATTCCATAGCAATGGGGTAGTACACTTTTTTCCATAGAGAAACTCAAATGGTGCCATCTCAATACTGGCTTGATAGCTGTTGTTATAAGAGAATTCTGCGTAAGGCATACTTTCATCCCAACTAGCTCCATAGTCTAGAGCACATGCCCTCAACATATCCTCTAGAATCTAGGTGGTCCTTTCTGTCTGTCCATCAGTCTGGGGATGAAAAGCGGTACTGAATTCCAATCTCGTTCCCAATGACTCATGTAGTTGTCTCTAGAAATGAGAAGTGAATTGAGTTCCCCTATCTGACACAATACTCTTGGGTACTCCATGCAGACACACAATCCTATTCATATAGATGTTGGCCAACTTAGCACTTGTATAGGTTGTCTTCACGTGTATGAAATGAGCCACTTTAGTTTGGTGATCCACTACTACCCAAATAGAATCATATCCTGACCTGGTCCTTGGCAATCCAGTGATGAAATCCATGCCAATCTTGTCCCACTTCCAATCAGGAATAGGTAGTGTTTGTAACAATCCTGCTGGTTTCTGATGTTCCGCTTTCACTCTACTACATACATCAAACAAAGCAATATGTTCGGCGATGTCCATCTTGAGATTATTCCACCAAAATCTTTCCTTCATATCCATGTACATTTTGGTGTTACCTGGATGAATGGAATATGGTGAGTTGTGTGCTTCCTGTAAAATCAGTTTCCGAAGCTCCGGATCTTGCGGAACGCAGATACGTTTTCCATACCATAAAGTACCTTGTTCGTCTTCATGGAATCCTTTGGCTTTTCCCTTGCCAATCTTTTCCTTAATCTCTTAAATTTCCTTGTCCGTCTTTTGGGCTTCCTTGATTTTGTCCAACAAGGTGGGTTGAACATCCAATGACATGAGATGTCCTTCAGGCACAATCTCCAATCTGAGGTCTCTAAATTGGGCACACAGATCATCTGGAAACTCTCCCTTAGTAAGGCCATTCACTAATACCTTACGGCTTAGTGCATCCGCTACAACATTTTCTTTACCGGGATGGTATTGCAAACTCAAGTCATAGTCCTTGATGAGTTCTGGCCATCTTCTTTGTCTCATGTTGATTTCTTTGTGAGTGAAGATATACTTCAAAATTATGTGATCTGTGAACACTTCACATCGCTTTCCCAAAAGATAATGTCTCCATGTTTTGAGTGCATGGAAAACAGAGGCTAACTCTAAATCATGAGTTGGATAATTCACCACATGAGTTTTGAGTTGTCTCGAGGCATAAGCCACAACTTTCCCTTCTTGCATTAGAACTGCACCTAATCCATGATGAGATGCATCACAATACACTTGGAAATCCTTCTCCAAATCTGGCAGACATAGGACTGGTGCTGTCACTAGTCTCTTCTTCAATTCTCGGAAACTGAGTTCACATCCTTTAGTCCAAGCAAATTTCTTGTCTTTCTTTAGTAACTCCGTCATTGGCTTAGCTACCTTGGAGAAATTCTCAATGAATCTTCTATAGTATCCTGCCAAGCCAAGGAAACTACGAACTTCCTTCACTGACTTCGGAGATTCCCATTCAGTTACAGCTGACACTTTTGCGCGATCAACTGCTACACCATCTCCTGATAGAATGTGTCCAAGAAATCCAACTTCATTCAACCAAAATTCACACTTGCTGAATTTAGCATACAACTTATGCTCTCTAAGCTTCTCAAGTATCAAACGCAAATGTCCTTCATGCTCTTCTTTGCTCTTGCAGTAGATGAAAATGTCATCGATGAAAACAACAACAAACTTGTCAAGGAACTCCATGAACACCTTGTTCACCATATTCATGAAGTAAGCTGGTGCATTAGTCAAACCAAATGGCATCACTGTGTACTCATACAATCCATACCTAGTGGTGAAAGCTATCTTAGGTATGTCCTGCTCTCTTATCTTAAGCTAAAAAAACTGACTGGAGATCAATCTTTGAGAACACACAGGCTCCTTCTAGCTGATCAAATAAGTCATTGATGCTGGGCAAAGGATATTTGTTCTTGATAGTCACCTCATTGAGGGAACGATAATCTATGCATAACCTTTTACTTTTATCTTTCTTTTCCACAAACAAGACTGGTGCTCCCCAAGATGAAGAACTTGGTTGAATAAATCCTTTCTTCAACTATTCTCCAAGTTGTTTCTTGAGTTCTTTCAACTCATCAACTGACATCTTGTAAGGTCTCTTTGCTATTGGTCCTGATCATGGCAGCAAGTCAATCAGAAATTCCACATCTCTATCTGGTGGCATTCCTGACAATTCTTCCGGAAACACATATGAATATTCTCTTACAATTGGCACACTGTCTAAGCTAACCCCCTTAAGAGAATTTAGCTTACTCCCTTTTGATTCAAAGTTAGACTTGAATCTTATCTGCTTCTTTTTTGGGGTTGTGAGTGCGACAGTACGATTGGCACAATCTAGTACTCCTTCATACTTAGTCATCCAGTCCATTCCCAATACTACATCCAGTCCTTGGGAATCTAGGATTATCAGGCTAACTGGAAACTTATGCTTTACAAATTCTATCACTAGATCACGACATCCAAGACTTACTATCATGTCTCCATTGGGAGAACTTACTTTTATTGGACACCCAATATTTTCAGTTGGAAACCCATTTCTATCAACAAATTCTTTTGATATGAATGAATTTGATGCACCAGTATCAAAAAGAACAAGTGCTGGAATAGAATTGAGTTTGAACTTACCAGCCACAACATCTGACTCCTCATAAATCTCTTCCACATTGATGTGGTTTACTTGTCCCTTCTGGAAAGGGTTGGGCTTGGTGGATCCTTCAACTTTATTCTCTGGGCACTCATTTGCATAATGCCCCAGCTTCTTACACTTGAAACATTCAACCTGACTGATATCTCTCTTTGCAGGCTGACTGCCACTTCCAGTGTGGTGACTCTTGTGTCCACCCTTGTGGTTCTTGTACTTGTCACTATCATGACTACGGTGATGCTTGTTGTCGTGATGGCGGTTGTGGCTATGGTGGTTGTTGTACTTTCCATGTTTGTGGGATCTAGAACTCCCACTATCATCATGATGGGAACTCTTGTGAGACGATCCCGAGCTATGCTTGTCAGAGTTGTGCTTCCTCTTTCTTCTTTCAACCTGTTTCATCTTGTTCTCCAAGATGGTAGCATTGTCACAAAGTGATTGGTAGGTTGCGACATAGGCAACAGATAGCTACAGATTCAGTTCATCGTTCAGTCCTTTGAGGAATTTCTCCTTCCTCTTGGCATCGGTATCAACTTCATCCTGTGCATAACGCGCTAGGTTGTTGAACTCCTCAATATATTCAGCCACACTGCGGTGACGCTGCTTTAGGTTATGGAACTCCTTCTTCTTCAAACTCATCACTCCGGATGAGATGTGAGTTGTACGGAATACATCTTCAAAGATAGCCCATGTCACATCCTCAATTGGAGTGGTGATCTAGAAGTTATCTCACCAAGTGGCTGCTGGTCCTTCCAACAGATGTGCTGCAAACCTGAATTTCTCTTTGTCGGTGCAGCCGACAGTTACCAAATCCTTGTTCACCGATCGTAGCCAATCATTGGCCACCATGGGATCAGTTGTTCCTGAGAACTTTGCTGGCCATAGTCTTAGGAATCTGGTGAGCATGTCAAATCCTGGTGGATTGTTCTGATTGTTGTTGTTGTTGTTATTGTTGTTGTTGTTATTCTGATTCTGCATAAAAGTGGTCGTCATCTGCATCAGCTGTGCCTGTGATGTCATCAGCTGCTGCATCCCGGGGGTGACATTGTTGTCGTTTGGGTTGGGCTTGGCACGTCGAGGAGGCATCTATGGTTTTCATAAGGATAAGAATGAGATACCCATAGATGCTTAACATGCACAATACATCACATAGACAATCACCAAAACAAGCATCAAAATAACTTAAAGTTCAAATGACGTAAACAACAAGTTTGTAAAAATAAACACACCATAGCAAGCCACCCACATGTTGGATGGTCATTGCGACTCAAAAATAGAAGTACGGTAAATGAAAGATAAATTGAGTAGTCATCACTACTCCTCTGCATCAACCTCCTCATCAACAATTGTAAGACCTGCATTCTCCATAGCGGTCTTGTATTCCTCGACATTGGTAGTCAAGGCCTCTATCTTGGCCTTAAGAGCCCTCTTCTATGAGCGAAGTCTCTCAATCACACCCTGCTGATGCTCGAGATCGAAGTCCTTGGTCTCTAGCTCTTCCTTCATCTCTCGGATCTTCTTGTTCCGGTCTTGGACTCTCTTCTCCTGGCTCTTGAATTTCCTGTCCTGGCTCTCAAACTTGGCCTCCATTTCCTTGACTATCTCGTCTTGCTCCACGAAGAGCTTCTCCTTCTCACGAAGCTGCACCTGGAGCTTGTCGTTGCTAAGCATGACGTTGTTCCTATCGGTATCTAGGTGCCTTAAGAACCTCTAGGTCCTGAAGGTACAAACGAATCGGCTCCACCGTATCTCTAGCAGCATCCTCGAACTCAATAGCCTCACCCTCCTCGTCGCGTCTTCCGAAGGCGTGAAAGTAAAGACCTCTAAGCTCTCTGGAGTGCCTCCCTACCAGACGCCCAAGTAAATCCTGCATGACTACATCTAAGCCTCTCTCCTTGTCGTCATGCATTAGCTTGAAAGTGATAGCCTCTGTGGTTGGCTCAGTCTGGCGTCCTGGCTGAGTAACTTTGAAGCCCCAAAGGTCCTTCCTCTCAAACTTGGTGAGGGGAAGCGCCATAGGGAGCGGAAGGTTGAGCACACTAGTGAGCTCAATAAGACGAGTGCCAAAACGAGTTCCCTTGAACTCTTCAGCCGTGCTGATAGTAACATTAGGCATCTATTTTATAAGATAGAGAAAAGTTAGAATCAACATCAATAGAGAAAAATCACAAGACAAAGTATCACAAGCATATCTTTGGCAACAAACACACAAGTCATGGCATTCATAAGTCCATTACAAGCATCAAAGGTTCAACATAACTTAGACATATTTTTGGAAATAAAACGATAGATGTGGTGTTCCAACTAAAGAAGTACATTACAATCCCATCTCACTTGCCAAGTTGGCTAACAAGGCATCTCTAGAGGCAATCTGTCGATCCTGATCACATGAATCCATTGCTAAGTCTATGATGTCCTCTCTTAAACGTTGGTTGGTAGCCTCTAACTCTTGGGTAAGCTTCTTTTCTTCCCTAAGGTCATTTTGAGTGTTGAGCATTCTGCACTTGAGTCTATCACCAAGCTCCTTGATAGCATTCCATGCTGCATTTCTTGTAGAGTCAAAGAATGTTGTGTGTATTATTGAGTTGGTGACCATGCAGAATCCTGATTCCTTGTGGTTGTCTTCCCTATTTTTGTACAAGTGAAGTTGCACCCACCAGTACTCTACTCCTTCATCCATCATGGGGAATACTTTGTACATAGCTGCACCATGTATCCCCATGGCAACCATGAGGTCCTTGAGAGCCTTGGGGAATTCTGTCTCACACTCCAAAGTCATGGTCATGAGGGTTCCCTTCCTCACGGATCCATTGATAGAGTTCATCTACAAATTGATATGAGAAAGAAGATTAAAAAAGTTTACGAGAATAAAAAGACAAGTGTGGAAATTGTTGAATTTTTTCCTTAGTGGTTTCTAATCCAATCCTAGGGTTATAATCCTATAGGCAACACAGTGCTCTGATACCATCTGTAAGATCCCACCATTATAAAGGTAAGGATCCCTGTGATTGCAAAGCTAATCCCTGGATCAATTTCTAGCATCCACAGTTTAAGATGAAGTACACAGAAACAAAGGTCATTATTACAACGTCATTCCAGAGATAACATAGTCTTTTACAACTCCATAGCCATAGGCTAGTATAAGAGTTTAACTTAACAATATAAAATAGAAGTCTTCATCTTCATGTGCCATAGGCAAGCATGTTGAGTGTAGACTCATAACCCCTAATCATCATCAGAGTAACCTGCAACATCACAAGTTACAGCCATAGTGGGTCAATACATTGGAATAGTATTGGCAAGTGATACCTTAGTAGAATATTAACATCTAGTTACTACATGAATTTGGCTAAGTGTAACTTAGGCTTGCTTTGATCAAAATAGGTTCTACCTATCAGTTGAAAACACTAAGTTTTTCTTTGACAAAACTTTCCCAAGGAACCACCAATAGAAATTGGTGAAACTTCACCCTTGTTCAACCACAAGTTTTACTTAGAAAATTAGGATGAGGATACTCTTGATAGCTTCCATGTCTTGATGCTCAAGTTGTGCATTACCGGGGACACGGCTAAGTACTTTGTTTATTCCATCTGCAGAGGTTGTGCACTTTCCCCACAAGACTTGATTTTCACCAAGACAGGACATTTCAGAAGCCTTCCCTTAGATCAAAATGGACGCGCTCCAAACCTATCAATCCCCTACCACCAACTGTCCATTTGGCTAAGTTATTGCAACCTATATGATCCAGGCAGAGCCCATAATGCCATGTGGCTGCACTAGAAGCTTCTTAACATTTGGCATCCCAAATCCCTTTGTTCCTGGGTGGCAGTCCACAAGTGAGATACACAAGGTAAACCATAGAAATCGGCCTTGTGTAACCACTCAACCAAAAACCACCAAGCAATTACCATTCCACCCAGGTATTTCATTCACTTAGTTGTTTTATTAAGCAAAACCATAAGTCAAAGACTTAGCAATATTTTTACATAGCATGTATATATTCCACCCTTGGTTGCTACTAGCTAGGCTAAGCATGACAATAGAAAGTATCATAACTTAGAGAAAATTCTAACAATTCTACAACTACTAGGATTTCCCAAGCATAGCATATAGATACTTAGCAAAATATTCGTGCAAGCCCTATACAAAATATTTCTAATGCATAGTCAAAATATTGGGACAAAAATATGAAGCACCACTTTCCTTGGTAGTTGGGGAAGTAGCAGCAATCTTCACAACCACAATCACTACTAGCACCAAAATCTACACATAAAATGATAGAACCAAATTCACATATCAAAATATACAAGCAAAAATATATGAATGCATGCAAATGCCATGTGATGATTTTTCTAAATCAAACAAGACAAGTGAAATTGTACTTAATCATAAAAAAAATTATACATTAAATAAAATTGCCCTTAGAACATTTTCCATATAATTTTTATATACAAAATAGGATTAGAAATGTCTCGACAAAAACAACCCATTTTATAGATGCAATTTATTAAACAAAGTGCATAACTGGATAGAATTTTTTCTCCTGATTCCAATGATATAAAATTTGCAAAATTTGAACGTGTGGATCAAAAGTTATGAATTTTGCAAGTTTGAACAAACTAATAGATCTAATTCCAGATTTTAAATTTAAAATACAGACACGCGGCGTGTTCTGATTGGCTCGTACCGGTTCGGCCGGATCGATCAACGTGGGACGCACGATCTAAATGAAATCTCATGGGCCAGATCTATTCGTACCCCTTCGATAAGTGATCTAATCCTATGCGCTAGATCTAGATCCAACGGCTGCCAAGCATGCGACCAAGGATGGGTGGAGCGAATGGATGCTGGCGGCGGCGGCTCTACTGGCGATGGTGTTTCGACGATTCCAGAGGGGGCTAGCGGCAGTGGTGGTGCTTACCAGCATCGCAAGGTTGCGAGGAAGGTCAAGATGCTGATGGCGTGGACAGGGGCGAGCTGCTGTGGCCGTGGGAGCTCGTCGGAGTTGAGGACAACATCGGGTGCACGGTGACAAAGACGTTGGCGACGCTCTGGATCACCCTAGCACAAACCAGGTGTATCAGGAGGTTCGCAAGGCCATGACATACACTAAAGGGTCAAGGATAAGACAAGGCGTGGTCGGGTTTTACCTCAATCGCTCTTCGGAGTCGAGCGGCGGTTCTGACGTTTGCGGGCGTGAATGGGGACGGCGACCTGGGTCACAAGAAGGAAGACAAATGGCATTAGAAGACGCGGAAGAACATGCTGGTCACGCTCATTTGAAGCAGAGGCAAAGGGGCAGTCGGAGCTCACCGCAATAGCTCACAAGAGCTCGTCGGTACCGCGGTGGTTTGAGCTCGAATGCGAGCATCCTGGTGGCGGAGTGAGCGAGGGAAGTGAGAGGAAAGATGCGGGGTGGGGAGGGGGTTTTGTAGCCAGAGCGGGGGAGATAATTATGCGCTGATTCAATGGGATTTAAGCGGGTTTTAAACGCGGCGTCACTACGCGGTGGTAATGGGGGAGCGGGTCGTCGCGCGGTGATTGAGGATGATGATGACGGGGCAAGGTGGGTCCAAGGCGTCAGCGGGTGGGTGCGTGCGGCTGTGGTGAGAAACAGAGGGACAAGGAAAATCCCTGGTGGGCTGTTTTACCTATTGGGCCGAAATGGTGGCTTAGGCCCGTTTCCTATTCTTTTATCTTTTTCTTTTTCTGTTTGAATTTCCAGGAATCCTTTTCAAATGATTTCAAATGTGTTTGAATTCAAACTCTCTTTGAATTTTTATAAAGTGAAACCTGCACATAATTGGCCACATAACAATGTTGTAAACTTGAAATTGCATTGGCACATTGAAATTTTAAAATAAACAATGCCTTTATCAAATGCTTAGTAAAGACATAAAAATGGTTTTTAAATTTTATACGTTGTTTTGAAATCTTTATCCAAGGTTTGGAAAACATCAATCAATCATAGGATCTAATATCTTTGGTTTAAAACAATTAATCTCATACTAGAGAGTATCATTGGGCCAATGCCTTGCTTACATAAAATAATAGACATTCAAATGCTTCTGTTTTGAAATGACATTGTAAATGATCCTAAAATGATTATGAATGCATGGATGATATGCAAAATTTGAAATCATGATTTTTGGGATGTTACAGAGTGTACCTCAGTAGTGGATGAGTGGGGAATTGGCTTACATAATTCTTCTATAGGAGGTAAATTCTTCACATCTTCAGATCTAATACCCTTCTCCTTAAGACATTTCTTAGCTTCTTTCATCACTTCATCATTTAATGCAACCACTCCTCTCTTTCTTAGTGTTGGTGTTGGAGTTGGTTCAAGAACAACTGGTTCAGGTGTAGTAGGCTCAGGTGTAATTAGCCTAGTTGAAGTCTAATCATCATAATTCTTGATTAATTTAGGCATTAATTCTTCAGCTTCTGCAGGAGTTTTTTTCCTGAAAACACAATCATCAATACTATCTAGGTCTGTCCTAGAATCATCAGTTAGTCCATTATAATAAATATCAATAAGCTCATTTTTAGGTAATGGACATACATGATGTGCATGAATCAAGGCACAAAACCTTGTCCATGACTCAGGCAATTTATCTTCTTCTCCCTGTTAAAAATCAAAAAGTTTCTACAAAGCAGCATGTCTAGCACTGGGAGGAAAATATTTCTGAAAGAAAGTAGAGATCTAGCAATCAGGGCTATCAATGGATCCAAGAGGTAATCTATTAAACCAAGATTTAGATTCTCCTTTTTGTGAAAAAGGGAAGATCTTTGTAACAAAGTACTTGACCATCTTAACATCATCAGAGAATAAGGCACTCATAGTAGAAATCTCATTCATATGTGCCACAACACTTTCAATCCTAGTCCCACAAAAAGGTTCTTTCTCAACAATATTTATATAGGATAAATCGAGAGGGAAATCATAATCTTTATCTTTAATGTCTATGGGAGAAGTAGAAAACTTAGCATCAGGAGACAGTTTAGGTATAGTAGTACGTCTCTCAAGGAGACTCCTAATAGCACTAGCACCACGTGTGTTTTGGTACTCTTCAATAAATTCATTAGTCATTTCAATGTAACCATCATTACTATCATATCTCTGTAGACTCAGGTGAGCTAACATGTGTAATAGTGTCCTCACTAGGAGTTTCAGTGTTTCCCAAAATAGTTCTAGTAATAGTAGAATCTAGGAAAGGACCTAATGAACCACTCGCATCAAGCACAGTAGAAGTAACATCATGAGTATCAGAAGCAATTTTAGATTCAGCAGTAGTAGAAGTGTGTGTATCATGTGTATGTGGTGGTGTGTAACAAGCTTACTTATAATAAACGGTTAATCAAGAGCAACAGAGGTGTTTAGGACTATACCTCTTCTTCTAGTGGATGGTAAAATAGGAAAATTTCCATCACGAGATTTCCCCATGATGAAAGGATATCAGTGAAAAATAATAGATCCAAGTGAAGTTACAAATAAAGCTATGCTCCCCAGCAACGGCGCCAGAAAATAGTCTTGATGACCCACAAGTATAGGGGATCGCAACATTCTTCGAGGGTAGTGTTACCCAATTTTATTGATTCGACACAAGGGGAGACAATGAATACTTATAAGCCTTAACAACTGAGTTTTCAATTCAGCTGCACCTGGAAATAGTATTGCTCATAGTAGTTTATCAGTAGTTGAAATAGCAAAGTAACAGCAACAGCAAAAAAAAGGCAATAGTAACAATAGTAGCTAACAGTAGGATATGAGTGCGATAGGCATAGTGTGGTGACCCAGCATACCACTACATGTGTAGTACACTATAGTCGTTGACATGACATCCACATAACACCGTTCCGTAAATATCACATCCCTCAGAGTGGTACAACAAAAACATTGCGGTTCCATATTACAAACATACACACGTTATTTTTATACAATACCGGAAGTTAAAGAATTCCAAAAGATTCAACTTACAAACCAAAATATACGTGTTTCAGCGGAAGTTTCAAATTTAAAACTTAAACTCCAAATTTAGCTCAACAACTTATTGCTATATAACGTTCATGTTGCTTGGATCAAGTGGCTACTAGAACTATAGTAATTATTCGGACTCTTGGAACTCTCCTCCATAGACGATGTCGTAGTCCTCCCCTTCTACGGCTCCATACAGGTTGGGCTCTTCATAGAAGACCTCCTCTTGGCTCTCAGATGCATACATTGGAGTATCTTCGGGATTCTAAGAGTCTAAGCAAGGATTCAAAGGAAAGGATGAGTAACATCGTTACCCATCAAATTCATTATATGAAAGTTAGGAAGTTTGATTCTCTATCTACCACCTCGGACTATCAGTCTTTGGCACTATGGAATTTTCGTAAATCTTTCTTCAAAGGTTGATTTTATTATGAAAATCTATGACCATCAGCCTTCACAGGGTGACCAGAACTTTCATGGAGTTCCTTTACTGCCGCGTTCGTAGATCCTTCCCGGAACAGGGAGTAACAAGTTACAATTCTTACACTCTGCAGAGGTGTGTTACTTTTCCCATGAGAGATCAACTCCTTGTTGCACAACTGGGCGTACTTTCCCATCCACAAGTGCATGATTTGGGGCCGAGTAGTTGGTCCAAGCCAATCACTGCCCTCTACGCGACCTATATGTTTGCACGATCCTTCGGGGCTGGCTCACCTCCGTTAAGCCCCCTTTCGGGCAGGTTAAAACCTTGATGAGTTCCCGAAGACTCTATGACCTAGTGATGCCCGGAATAGTACCATTTACATCGACTATATCCCTAAACACTATTCATAGATAATCTAGACACCAAAAGTGTGGGGCGTAAGGGTGCCCACCCATATGTTGGATCCCCACAAGGAATCACAACGTCATGTTAAGGTCGTCTTGCCTCCATACAAGAGGAAAAAGATACAACTGACTTCTTAGTCCCATTCCAAATCTCATGGTTAACGCGTAATATACGGCGCTAGAACCACTGATGTCATGGGTTATTAATCCCTAATTGTTCATCATTATTGCAATTAGAACCCTAAGTTCTATTTCTCCATCATATCATCACTTAGGATGATATCTAAGATTTAGTATCTTGAGAAAATAATGTTTTCTTTTTCTATAATGTAGATGTTAACACACAATTCGCAAATACTTTGATAAAGACACTTCAAAGGACATGAGCAAGTGATGAACTTGCCTTGTGATTGCAAGGTAGTGAAGTCGGATGCTTTCACTGGGCCTTGAGCTTCTGTGTCTACAAACACATTATTATTGCCCGGTAAGGACAATATTTAAAGAAGCAAAATGATTATGCAAAGTAATGTAATGCATTATTTAACTTTATATGTATTCTCCCCCATTATGTAAATTATAGAAAAAATCATTTTTAATAATTAAGGATTTATAAATATTAATTTCATTAATGAATATTGTATTTTTTATTTTATTTGCATTTTATTTACTTAGTAACTCCTTTAATAATTATCCTTAAATACCAAAGATTGGTATTAAATATTTTTTAGTATTTTTATTAAATACTACAATATTAATATATAATGAAAGTTATTTTTATTTATTTTTATCATCTTTCAATAATTTTGTAAAATTCCATAAGGAATATATATATTACAAAATTCTTAATAAAATTTATATGTCTAAAATTTCATTTCTTAATTTATTTGGACAGTTTGGATTATTGTGAATCCAAAAATATTTTATTTATAATTTTTGGATTTTAATTTTATTTTCTAGAATTTATTTAAGTTCAGGTGCATTTTGGTATTTTTCCATTTATTAAAACAGGATTTAAGTGGTTTGGGCTGAGTGTTTGGGTTTATTGGGCCCTTGTGGCCCAGTAAGGCAAAGTCAAAACAACACCCCGAAGGGGTCTTGGCCCAACCAACTCATTCTCTCTATCTCTTCTTCGTTCTCATCTCCCCTCTCCCTCAACCCCGTGGTGTTCTGGCCCCGCAGCTAGCGATATCCGCCGCCGTGGCTCCATCCATCCCTCCAAGATTATCTATTCCTCTCCCCTCTCGTGTCTGTGTTCACCCCTGCTCTAGGTTTGTAGGTTTTGGTCTGGGCCACCCGGACCCTCCTGTGGTGGAGTGTGGTGTTCGTGTGCTACTATGGCCGCCGCTGTGGCTGGTGCGGGTTGCAGCGCCCTCTTGGTGCTCCCTGTGCCGCCGCGAGCATGTCGGCCCTTCTGCTTCTTCTTCAATTCGTCAGCGAGGACCCCGGGTAAGTTTCCTCTATGGATCTTAGTTCATCCTATCACTATGAATCTCTCTATGTGTATCTAGTGGATACCCTTGCCTAGTGCCTGCGTTTTGATTAGGGTTCATATCCTAATTAGGGTTGTTGTTCTGATTAGGGTTCATATCCCTCTATTGATCATATCTATGAGGATTTGGATCTAGTGGTGGTAATCCTTGAGCATGATAATGATTCTTTGCTGTGGATTATTATTTGTAGTTGGCTTTGGGGATGCTAGTGTCTTGTCAAACTTATTCCAGTGGTAATTTACTATGATCCAATTTTAGTGTTTCTATGAAATCCCTACTTGGAAATGTTGTTGATCTAAGAACTTTCTATTGTCAGGATGTTTATACTGACAGTAGTTCTATTAGTAATTGTTTACTACATTTATAATGGTTGGTTTGTATGAGAATATACATACTGAATATATTCATTACATGTTAATGATTTTCTGTAGATGTATGGATGAGTTTGATGATGATTCCTGGCATTTGGTTTCAGGAAAATGATATTTAGTGGCTTGCCCCCTTTTTATTTGTGAAATCTAAATAAAGATTGGGATTAGCTTATTAGAACTTGTCCTTGTGATACCATTATAAACTGGCACACAAGTGATTAGGTCCTAATACTGAGCTTAGCTTTGACAGTTCTTGTGATTAATACTGGCAAATATAAAATGAAAGCTTCTTTTAATTCTCCTGCCTATGATGTTGGTATGAGGCATAGGAACTAGTTTCCTAATGGCTGTCCCTGATAGAAATATTCTGGTAGAATTACCAACTGCTAATTCTTGAAGCTTAATTGGAAAACAATGGGTGTGTTAAGGGTTTTGCATGGATCCATAGGATTTATGGATACTGAGGTGCTACTCTTTTAAGAGATGTGCCCAGATTTCATAATCTTGCCTTTGGCTATATTGGTAGATAGGATTTGGCCTATGTAATCAGGATCAATGATGTTGGTCAGAGATCCTGGTTATACTAGTACATTGATCTTGTGATTATGACTTTAATTTCTTTAGAACCTTCTAGGATGGATTGATCCCACTTGGATGAATACTGAGAGGTTAGATCTAAAACAACACATGATTCTTTGATATGATGAACAGATCATGTGATGATTTTATATAACTCACCACAACTATGGTTGCTGTTGTGGTTGCAACTTGTTGATCTGGTACTCCTCCTGGTATTTCCAGCTCCTAGGCTTTTCCTTGATCTAGCCCTTCACTCTCTAGTCCTGATGGCCTGATCTTGGTCTTGTTATCCACCTGATCTGCCCCCTCCTTATGTCACCATTTTGGTGATATGATCCAGGGTTTTGATTGGTGTGATCTTGCTTGGCTTTGATTTGGTTTAGTTGGGCTACTATTCTTGGTGTGTATGAACAAAGAACTTGTCTGGGGATGCCTCCCACGGCTGTGCTGATGGTTTTGGGTGTGTGGAGTTGTTTCTGTGCTGCTGATAGCACACACAATGCAGTTTGGTGTGTGTGAAGCATGTGTGCCTGCTGCACATCTTGTGGATATGCTTTGAATTTGAAAGTTACTTTTATCAAATTACCTTTTACTTGGCTGGTGAAACTTGCCCCTCCTTGCTGTTTATTTGACTTATGGCTTGAAATTGTGAAAGATATGTTCTTTCATATTGGTGAAAATTGCCCCTTACAAGATTACTCAATGATGAACCTTGAATAGTGCACTTCACTATCAAGTCTGAGAGTAAAATTAATTTTAACCTTAACCTTCTTTATTTTTGTTTGTGTTTGTTTTGCAGGTACCAGGCCTGGAAATTCAAGACTTTAGTCTAGGTTTTCTTTTTCTTTGTAGAATAGTCATATGTAATATTTCTTTATTCTTTTGCAATTTTATTTTTTATTCTTTTGTAATAAAGATTGTACTATTATTCAATAAAGAAATATTATTCTTCAATTTAATTACTATTGTAAAGATTCCTAATAAGTTACATTTGTGTAACTTATTTATTCAATAAGTTAATATTCATTTTATTGATTATGTTATTTATTTAAAGTTTGTGTTACTATTATCACCTCTTGATTAAATCAATTCACTCAAACATGATTCTAAATCCTTTTGAATTATAATTCAAACATTCTTAAATTCAAATTTCATTTCCCAAAACACACAAATTCACAAAGATCATATCAAAGTCTATAACAATCATCCTTCAAGACTATACCTAATCTCAAAGCATGAAAGAAACTTTGATCCCTTTAGGTTTTTATTTGGTGAAAAATTTACCCACATTTTCACAGAAGAACGCATGCAATATCACAGATTCCTAAATCTACCCTTCATTTGTTCCTAAATGCTGGGATGTTACACATAGGGATGGATGGACGGGCATTGCATGGATGAGACTATTCATATAACTTCAAGATCTAGGGAAATTGCATATAAATAAGATAAAGCATCAAAGTACTAAACAATCATAAGCATGTGTTCCATATATAATCATACGTGCTCGCAATGAGAACATGCACAAATTATTTGTCTTTTTAGGCCGTTGCAGCGGGTCCTCCAGGGAATCTATTGGAAATTAAGGTAGTCCTTTTAATAGAGCAACAGAGCAAAGCATTAACATTCCGTGAACACATGTGATCCTCATATCACAGCCATCCCCTCCGGCTATCCCAATTTCTGTCATTTCGGGGCCTTTGGATCCGGACTATGATATGTGTACACAACTTGCAGATAAGATCACAAACAATACTATCATCATGAATCAATAATAAGTTCAGATCTGAGATCATGGCAGTCAGGCCCTAGTGACAAGCATTAAGCACAACAAGTTACAACAAAGTCAAATAGCACTAATAGAGATACTAGGCACCATACCCTAACAATCTTGTTCGATTACATGATAGAATTCATCCAATACCTACCATCCCCATAGCCTACAGCGGGGGATTTATCACTCATGGATGGGGGAAACATGGATGGTTGATGGAGAGGCGTTGGTGATGATGATGGAGATGATCCCCTCCAAATTCCCCATCCCGGCAGGGTGCCAGAACGGAGTTTCTGGTTCCGAATCACGATTTCTGGTGGTGGCGGCGCAATGGAACTCTTTTTGGAAAAACGTTGAACCCCCCTCAATTTTTACGTCAGGAGGATTCTTATAGGCGAAGAGGGAGGCCAATGGGGTTCCCGCGGTAGCCACACCCCTCCCAGGCTTGACCTGGGCTGGCCTGCGCGGCCAGGGGATGTGGGCCCCTTGTGGCCCTCCTCCTTCTCGTCTTCTGGCTCTGTGAGTCTTCTGGTGAAATAGGATTTTTCCTGATAGTTGATTTTCTGCACAAAAAGTAGACACCAAAGCAATTTTGTTGAAAACAACATCAGTCCGTTTTAGTTGTATCCAAATCACACAAGTTTAGAGGATAAAAAGTAGCAAAAGTGTTCAGGAAAGTAGATACGTTTTGGATGTATCACCCCTCTCCTCCCTCTACAAGCACTTGGTACACCGTGGACTCTATCTCTGGGATAAAGACTTCGAACATCCCAGCTCTCCCCTCCTGGTCCATTTCTCTCCCTTACCGCCCCTCTCCCTACTCCTCGAAGCTCAAGAGCTCTCTCCTTCTCTACTACATGGGAGAAGCAAAGAACCCCCATGGTTCGCACGGCTACAAGCCAGGTTTCTGTCGACCTACACCACCTTATCCCTCTCCCTTTTCTCAAGGGAAGCCTGCGATTAGCACGACCCCGCAGCATCCGATGGTTCACCATCGATGGCCTCGCCAGCTGGTCATCTACAAGCCAACCCCTAGACCGCACGTCGCCGTGACTGCGGTGGGCCTTCGTAGCACCCTCCACGCCCCTTCCTCGACATACAACTATCCTAGGGAGCTCCCCCAAGCGCACCCAAGCCAGTGCGCTAGCACGGAAGAGCGAATCTCCTCCCCGTGGCCAAAACCTCTAATGCCACCCCTCGTTCTGCTCGGCTCCGTGAGCCGCGTTTCGCTGTTGGTGCGGAACTCAACCCAGGTGAGCTTCCTGTCTCCCTCTAGCAATGCTAGGGTTTGCCCTTACCGGTTCTCGTTGAGAGGAAGAAGACGACATGTGGTCATCAATTCAAAATTAATCGGATGGCCACGGTCACCGTATACCCATTTGGTCCCTCTAGGCTACTTACGGCAGGGCCCGCATGGCCCATTTAAACCATGCCCTCATGCGCGCTAGTGAGTGGTATTGGGTCGGCCAGCCACGATGCGGCCCACCCCACTACGGATCCTGGTTGTGTTACCCTTTTCCCTTTTATTATTTCTTTTACAGATATGCAGGAATGCCTGTTGGATTAATTTCAAATTATATTTTAAAATATTTCAAATTTCCCATAACTAAATTCTTCACTACTAGGAAAATGCCTGTTAGGCGCACTTTGAAAAGGCCTTGGTGGCGCACTAGCGGCGCCACTAGCTATCTCCCTAGCGTGGCCGTGGCAAGATCAGCATGGTGCGCCACGAGATAGGCGTGGCGCACTACAAGGTGCGCCACGGGTAGGGGTACAGGGTGCGCCACGGATGTGTTTTTAAAAACACAAAAAAATGAAAAAACACCCTCATTGTGAATTGCAAAAGCAATCGGGTCCGTGCGCTGCCATCGTGTTGCCTCGCCGGAGCATGGTCGTGGCCATGGTAGTCCTTGCCGGCATTGAGGCAATAGATGGTTGGAGAAGGGGAGGTACGAAGAGAGGAAGGAAGAGAAGAAGATAGGGAGGAAGGAAGGTAGGTGAGGAGAAGGAGGCCGTCGTCGCTGCAAGGAGGAGGAGGCCGCCGTTGCCGGTCATCGCTGTAAGGAGGAGGAGGCCGCCGTCGCCCGTCATCGCTGCGAGGAGGAGGAGAAGGCTGTTTTCGTGCCACCGTCACTTGAAGGAGAGGAAGAGTCCGAAGCAAGGACACCGGAGCAAGGAGTCCAGAGATAGGTGAAGGGGAAGAAGGGGAAGGAGGAGAAGGAGAAGGAGAAGGAAAAGGGAGAAGGAGAAGGAGAAGGGAGAAGGAAAAGGGGGAGGGAAATTTGAGGGGTAGGTGGGTGGGGTGGTGATTCAAATTTGAATCCCGCCCAAGATTATCCGTGGCGCACTAGGTGGTGGTGCGCTACGGGTAAGTTGCCCTCTTTTTTCTGCAGGAAAAAAGGTATTTTGACCATAACTTTTTACTCTTTTCGAATTTTGAAAATCTAAAAAGGTAGTTTGCTAGCGGATGTGAAATCTTGTTCTCGTCATTTTATTATATTATACGATTTTTTCGATATCATATGCAAAAGGTAGTTTGCGGATAAAGTAAAAATTATTGTTTGTTAATTTTCCTACAAACTATACCACATTACCTACATAAATATGAAAGGATTATATTTTTGGAAGTGTTTATCATTTTATTTTTTGCAAAACCTAAAAAGGCGATCCATGGGGGGGGTAGAGTTGGTGCAGGCCACTTAGCCGTAGGGCACTAGGGCAGAGTGCCCTACGGCTAAGTTGACCCAGCTGCTGCAACACACATGCCCATAGCGCACTAGGTCAAGGTGCTCTACGGCTAAGTGACACATCCGTAGCGCACCTTGACCTAGTGCACTACGGGTATGTGTGTTGCGGACACCTGTGCCCTGGCTCACATATAGTCGTGGCGCACCACCAGCATGTGCGCCACGCTTATGGCAGTTATCCTAGGGCACTTGTGGGCAGTGCGCCACGCCTATTTTACCCGTGGGGCACCACTAGCAAGTGCGCCACAGAAGTGTGGATTACCTATAGCCGTTTTCCTAGTAGTGCTTGCATGATCTCTAGTGTTTTCTTAGACATGCAGAACAATCCACATACCTAAAATATTTTCTATGATTTTTTGGTTATAAATCTACCAACTAATGTCATATTCATTCAATAAATCACTCCGTAAATTCTATAGACCCAAACATAGTGAAACAAGTTTACTTTGGTAGGTATTCAATATACATATCCTTTGAACTTGGTCCCATGCCAATTTGAAGGATCCAAGACAATGAAAATAACAAAATCAATCCATAAATTACTTTGAGAATTTCTCAAGGTAAACCTTCTATACGTTTAGGGTTGATTCCAACCCTTAGTATTGTGGCACCACCATACCTACGAAACAGCAGGAAATCTATATTTATTGTGCCACTCTTGGATTTAAGTGAATTAAATTCTGCCATTTAGGGTTGTTTCACTAGATAAATCCTTCCAGGAATTCAACAACTCCAAAAATGATGAATACAAATTCTAATGAAAGGTATTTGTAATTCCTATCCAATTCCCTTGGTCTCATACTATCTGGACTTGTATAATAAATCTGGTGAAAAATACAAATTGCTTGTAGAATTGACTTTGAGAATTTCCCAAGGTCATTCTAATAATTATTTTGAAGGGAAACCAACTCCGAGTGAACTAGTATATCTATTCCTTCCTAACCCTAAGAGGAAATAATTTTTGCACCTATAGACCTTTTACGGTGATTTATTCACCTAAGCTGGAGTTATTTCAACTAGAAAATTCATAACAAATTAAATAAAAGTGATAAAATAGTGAAACCACTTTTGGTGTGTTTGTTTTTTCAATACCTATCTGATGATATCAATTTTTTGCATTGTTATTATAGAGAAATTTGCCTTGTTCTAAAACCCTTAATTAAGTAGTTTTGGATTTTAAATCTTAAAGGAAATTCCACAAAGGCATTTAACATAATTCCAATTGTTTATAACTAAAATTATCAAAAACTACTAAATTGTATTGATCAATTTCTTGTTGTATTGTATTGATGCTTGTATGCCTTGTGTTGATTGTGGTACTTTCTTGTTTGCATGTATGCTCTATGACGATGATAGTTGCAATTGTGTTGACAACAAGAAGAAGGGATCACCCTATTACTATTGGTATTCTTGGTTTACAAATAAGGAGTCCACGGAGAGATCACTGATCATAGGCAATCCACCATTCCTGAATTCTGATACTTGTCCCACTCCTTTTATCTACCTGTTTTGTGTCTCCTTTATAAACCACATTACTAGCTGCATGTTTTATTTTACTATTACTGCATTAGTAACTTGGCTCTTCCAAGTTATGAATGAGTGTACAGTAGGACACTTACTAAAATGACATTGTTTTCCCTAAGTATTTTGGTGTTGATGAAAATTCCACTTGTGGTTTAACTGTGCCCCTAAGTTTCAGGTTTATTCAATTACTATGGAGTGTGTGGGCATCTCACTTGAAGTCTCTTGAATATGGCGGCCTTTGTTTTTGCTTTTCTCTCTTTTGTTTCTTTAGGTCACCGTACTATCAAGAGGGGGTCCACCTCAGAAGGTTGTGGGGAATCATTTTTCATGCACAAACCATATTTGCACCGCCACAGCCCTCCTATTCTCTAGCGAAAGAGTGATCTTTGGAGTTGTTTGGGCTGTTTCTAGCCTAGCCGGAAGTTCTGGCCACCCGACGGATGTTCTGCTGTGGAGCTAGGAGCGGGGGAAATTCTGGCTCAAGTTCCGACAGTTGTTCTGGTCTACGTCAGAATACTTCTGTCTCAAAGTGTTTTATTTTACCAGAATTAACACCTGTAGCTGCTTCGGTAGTTCCGGTCAGTTTTTCTGGTCAATCCTGACCGGGATGTGACCGGTAATACCCAGATGCTTCTGTTGGAAGCTTGAGCGGTACTTCCGCGTAGCCACCGAAAGCTCTGTCTAGGAGATTTCGTGACCCAGAATTTCTGCCCCCTGTTCTGCTTCAAGTTCTGCCTAGGTCTGGTATGTTTATTGAAACGTTAAATTTAGCAGAACATGCACTGGAAATTGCTCCAGAAGTACCACCAAAAGTTCCATGCAGACTGACTGGAACTTCCTGTTGTACTTTGGAGCCGCCCCTTCAGCTTTCGAGCCATTGGGCGAGGGCTGAGCGGAAGTTCCGTCTCCCCACCGAAATTTCTGGTAGTGTCACGGACAAGCAATGGTCCATTTTGAAGGGGGCCTATTTCAGGCATCCTTCTTCCTCCTCCCATATTATATCTTCAATTCTCTCTCTCCTCCATTATTACCAGAGCTTCAGCTTCCTAGATCTCTCTCCATAGCCACTCAAACCTCTTGATCTTTGGAGGAGTGGGAGAGGTGACCTAGATCTACACTTCTACCAAAGGAATCTTGATTCCCCCACCCATCCTTTGTGGATCTTGTTACTCTTGGGTTCTTGGAGCCCTAGACGGTGTAGGACATCCTCATAGATAAGGGCATGCCTTGTGAAGCTTCGTGGTGTCGTTGAGGGCCTCCAATTGAGTTGTGGAGATTCCCCCTCAACCTTGCTGTAAACGTTTCGGTTGGCAACTTCAAGGTCACTGGTTAGTGGATTGTGAGCCTGCCTTTGTGGTGGAGCTCATCGGATAAGAAGGTGAGGCCTTTGTGGCGCTCAGGTGAACTTGTGTGAACCCGCCACCTCTCCAACATAGACATAGCTTCTTTGGAAGTGAACTACGTGAATTACATCTCTGTGTCTTCTCTCTGGTTTACTCACTTGACACCTTTACTACTTGTACTTTACCTCTTTTTTACTTGTTGATTGGTTTCCAACATATAAGATTGCTCATCTAGTTTCATATCTAGAGAACTTTATTTCTTGCAAATCCTAAACTTGATTAACACAATAAAAATAGGTAGTCTCCTATTCACCCCCTCTAGTCGACCAAAGTTGTACCTTCCAATTGGTATCATAGCCAAAGCTCTTACTTCGGGCTTTACCGCCTAAGATACGATGGCTAACAATGAGGGTAGTGGTAGTACAAGTTTGAGGACTTGGCCTCCATGGAAATTCTCAAGCAATTGGAGGCTTCCATGTTGTCCAAATTTGGGGAAATGATGACTCTTTTCTAGTCCCTTAAGCCTAAACCCATGATTACCACTCTTCTTGTTAGTGCCCAAACCACCGCGCCTCCCCCTGAGAATTCTCAAGAAATTGGAGGCTTCCATGTTGTCCAAGTTTGAGGAAATGATGACTCTTTTCCAGTCCCTTAAGCCTAAACCCATGATTACCACTCTTCTTGTTAGTGCCCAAACCACCGCGCCTCCCCGTGAGAATGTTTCGGCGAGCTCCCCTGGGGTGAATCCCGTGGTTGTCTCCACGCATTTGGTCCTTGGCTTTGTTTCTCAAGCAACTCCTAAGGGCCAAAGCGAGAGCTCCAAGGGGCTCGGCGTCTAATCCGCCAAAGAGGGAGATGAGGGAAAGGATTACTCGGCGGTGCCAACACCTCCAAAGTACACTCCAGACCGACCAATTCCCATGACACATATCATTCCTCAAGGAGCACCACCCATGCTAGATACTTAAAACTTTGCAAATTGGCAATATCTAATGCAATATCATATTTCTAGTTCTTCTATTGAGTTAATGAGGATTGTAGAAGAAGGCTTCTCTCCATATGAACAAAATAAGTTTGCTCGAGGCGAAGTGGTGGACAAGCAACTCAATGCCACCGCTTTGGGCATGATTCAAAAGGTATTGATTACTGTGAGACTTATGTCGTGTTTCTCGCCTTGAGTCCAGTCATATGCTTCTTGCTAGAAATGGATGTTAAAAGTGCTTTGTTTAATGGTCCTTTGAAAGATTTGGTTTACATCAAGCAACCACCAGGCTTTGAGGACTCTCTCTTCCCGAACCATGTCTTTAATCCCAACAAGGCACTCTATGGCCTTAAACAAGCCCCACGTGTGTGGTATGATTTCCTTCGAGAGCTTTTGCTAGATCATGGTTTCGAAGTGGGCCTCATTGATCCCACTCTTTTTACTAAGAGAGTTGGAGGCCACTTGTTCATTTGCCAAATCTATGTTGATGACATTATCTTTGGGTCTATTAACAAAGATTTTAATGAGGATATTGCCAAGCTCGTGACCGACCGCTTCAAGATGTCTATGATGGGAAAGATGGAGTTCTTCCTTGGATTTGAAGTCCAGCAATTGAGGAAGGGCACATTCATCAACCAAGTCAAATACATTCAAGACATGCTCAAGAAGTTCAAACTTGATCAAGTCAAAGGTGCCAAGACTCCCATGCCTAGAAAGGTAAATCTTGATCTCGATCCCAAGGGTAAGGATGTGGATAAAAAGATTTATCACTCTATGATTGGTTCTTTTCTCTATCATTGTGCATCCCGGCTGAATATTACATTGAGTGTGTGTTTGTGTGCAAGATTCCAAGACACACCAAAGAAAGTCACATGGTGGCGGTCAAGAGAATATTTTGATATTTTGAGGGTTTAGGAGGAGGAGGCCCGTGCGCGTCCGAGGAAGAGGAGTCCATAGAGGATCCCACCCGCACGCGCGCCGTCGCTCGAGGAGGAGGAGGCCGCCGCTCGAGGAGGAGAAGTCCATGGAGGAGCCCGCCGTCGTCCTCGTCTCAGAGGTGAGTGTCTCCCCTCCCCTCTCTGCCTCTCTCTGCATCCATTCCTGGACGGAATATAGGTTTGATGTCCCTGCCATGTCTTGTGGATACTGGATATCCAATAATGTCGAATTCATTGAGTAGTGTTCCTGGTGGCCTATTATGTGAATAATGCCGTTTTTGGTTGCACGTTTCCAGCTTCTTGCCTGAACCCCAAAGTAGCAATCAACGTCGGGCACAATGTGTGATGTCCATTCTTCTTGTCCCTCTGAAATCGTTCTTTGGTTCATTGAATCAAGTTGACTGGCCTACCTAACAGGCACATAGCTGTAGTTGATGTGTCTCTTGTAGTTGGACATCTGATGCCCAAGTGTCAGCCATTTTATTATGTGAATAATGTTTCTGGAGTACAAGATCTGATCAACGTTTTACTGTGTGTCTGCAAGTATGCATGCTATATCTGTGATTTTGGTCTTAAGAAAATTGTTGTTATAGACATGGGTTCTATATTGTGTTGGTATTCTTCACTTGTACTAAATATTTATCTGATATGCCGTTTGTAAATGTTTCCTTGTGATAGAATACACCTATTCATGCATACTGAAATACAGATGTTTTCCTTTTTTCCAAGAAAAAAATGTCACGGTCTTCCACTCCATGTTACTCTTCTTTAGATAGATAGTCATTGTAAGTCGTGGGCTTCCAGCAGTTCTGGTCCCTGGGGGTTTTGCATCCTATCTGTCTACTCTTCCTGCCATGTGCTCATCACTAGGATATAAGGTTTTCTTATGTGAGAAGAAGTTGTGTTTCTCCATGATATTTTTATAGAGTGCGTGCAAGATCTAGTGAGCTGCTTTGTTGGCCAGATAATTGCGCATTTCTGCAATCTTTCCTTTACACAGTCAAGTCATTCAGCTGGATCTACAGTCCAGATCTCTTTTTGCCAGCAAGATCACATTTCTACCTTTTATATTTGTCTGAATGTGATGTATCTAGGTGATATAGCTTATGACCATCTAGGTGATACATTTTGATCCAAGAAGCAATCACGTATAAATTTATTTCAGCTAAATTAGAGCAGGTAAATGACAGGTCCAGAGCAGTAGGTTAGCTTGTACAACCTTGCTATACTTCTTATATTTCCATATGGTTCAGAGTTGTAGAATGATGATCCATTGTAGTCTTGTTTAGAGTAGGTAAATGGTTCATTTTTTCTCCCTCATATCCTTGCAAATATGCATCAGGTTTAGAGTTATAGCATGACAGTTTGTACATTTTAGTTATGTTATCATCTTATAATAATGTTGTATTTAGTTCTATTATCCAAATAACAACCTATAGCGTAACACTGATCTTTGGTTTGCTTGTTGTTATCATTTGTAAGCCAACAAAATTTGTGGTTTGTTTGCTATCATCATTTGCATGCAGTCATTTGCTAGGATCTGAGATGTCATGTTGTATTTGCTTCATGTCATAATTTGCATGCTGTCATTTGATATCATCAAGCATTAATTATGTTCTGAGATAGTTGTTTGGAAGCTAGCACTTGGTTATGATCAGAAGCACTTGGTTATGGTGTATTCTCATTTTTGTTATTGTTCTAGCACTTGAAATTGTTCGTGTGCTTGTATGAAGCACTTCCTTATGTCGTGTATGCAGGTTCTTGTATGAAATGAGTCCTGATTTTTGCCGGAATGTTGATTAACTTCCGTTTTGGCGGAAATCAGGCACTCCTAGTTTAAGAAAATTAGCAAAGGTCATGCCGGATTTTTGCGTGCACTTTATTACTAACCAATTATTTGCTTTTTATTAGTGCAAACATGTGGGACAACGACGAGGCTGGGTATTCTAAGCCATCGGCACTGAAGGAGAAGTCAGACCTCTGAATAAACAATTGACATTCTAGGAGGCGCCCCAGCGGCTAGAAGACGATGAAGAATACCATCTTCGGAGAGCGAGGACGATGAGATGGAAGACGCGGAGGAAGAAGCCGAAGGAACGGCGGATGATGAAACCACTGATGGCGGCGCGGACACAGGGAGTGGTAGCAATCCTCCTAAGAAGAAGAAGACGAAGGAACGGCGCCTGAACACGGTCGGCACAACTAGAGAGTAAATTACCGAAGTGAGCCCAACAGGGGTTCCTTTGGCGCCCGACCTTGTCGTCCGAGAGTACGGTGGGCAAGTGGCGGCGATCACCCAGACCACCATCTCGATCAACACCGAGAATATCCGGCATAAACACTCCTCTACAAGAAGCTGCACGCAAGATACAAGTTCCCCACTGAGTATCGAAACACAAATTATCATGGGAATGATGTAAACAAATCCACCCTCACAAAGATGAGCACCGCCCTGGCCAGCTGGAGAACCCGGATAAGGAAGAAGATCTATAAAGAAGGAAAAAGTCTCGAGGAGATCCAAATGATTGACCCGCAGATCATCGAAGATCAGTACCGGGAATTCAAGGAGAGGTGTGAATCGGAAAGAGCCCAGGCCTCGAGTAATCGGGCAAAGGTGCTGCAGGTGATGAATATAGGTCACCATCTCGGATCTGGTGGATAAAGAACCGTGGAGGCCAAATGGGATAAGGAGGACGATGAGTATAGAGCTTAGGGGATAGCTAACCCCTTTGCGAAATTCAAAAAGGGGCAGCTTTGAAACTTCATTAGGGCCCATTACCATGCGGACCCAAAAACCAAACAACTCACCGTGGAACCTGCGGTGAAGGAATTCGAGGAAATTGTGGTAAGTAATTTAATTACCTCGGTTCAACTCGATTGCATTATAATCAATGAAACCGAGTTTCTAAACGGTTCACTATTACTTCTTCTGCAGAAGGAAGAAATTGCTAGTCATTGATCCCAGGGTTCCTCATCCAGGGGTCGATGGTGGCCACCCAGTGGGATAACCCTTTTAACTGGGCGATGAACCAGGCCAATGAAATCACGCCGGTTACGAAGAAGTCGTCATCGGCTGGTCGGCCTCGGGGGTAAGAATTGGGTGGATCATTTTGGTCCACTGCCGAGGACACGTGTGGCACCATCGGTAAGGAGCGGGGAGGAAAACCGCGAGGTTCAAGAACTTAAGGAACAAGTGGAGTGGATCCCGCAGATCATCCAAGACAACCTGGAAATCACCCTCATGTCCATCCTGCCCACTTTGGTGGAGTCAATAGCGAACTGGAGTGCGGTTGGTCGAGAAGGGCCATGCCCGATTCCAAGCATGGTCAGCAGCCACTCGAACAACGCGGCGCCAATGAATCAGGAGAATTATGTATTCGTGACTCCGCCCGCTTGCACCATGGCATCGTAAGTGTTGGTGACTCCCCCTACCATCACCGCGGGACCGGACATGTTGGTGACTCCCCTGCCATCATCGCAGCGGCACCGGAGCTCCAAGCACCCGGGAGGGAGAATACACCGGCGGCTGGCACCGCGCCATCAAGAAGCCCCTGCGTCTCTTGCACGCCCGTCGTCGTATGCGGTGCCTAGACATTAGCCGATATCGACGCCATCACGGTAAACAAATTACTTTACCTCCTTTCACGCCATCTATTACTCTTATGGCATCTCTCTGATGCCATACATGTTTTCCGCAGACGGATGTTCCTTGCACTCACTTATGCTACGTGAACAACGATCTGAGGGATGTTTCCAAGGGTACCATCATACAACCCTTGCAGCTGTAAGACCCCTCCTTTATAAAGGTAAAGATCCCTGTGGTTACAATGCTAGTCCCTGGATCAATAGCTAGCATCCACTGTTTGAGATGTAATATCAAGAAACAAAGGTCATAGTACAACTTTATAACCAGGAATAAAATATTATATTACATCTTACATATCTCATTTGGCTATCTCATTACAATGCAGCAGAAATATCTATATAGTCCTTCATATTCAAAGTGCCATAGGCAATCATGTTGGTTGTAGACTTGTAATCCTATTCAACACACTTCACTAACATCAAAAAAACCTTCAACATATAAGTTACAAACACAAGGGTCAATACATTTGTGGAAATAAGTTGGAACCTATCAATATATGTATATTTGGCTAAGTAGGGTTTAGGCTCATTTGCAGAAAGCAATATGGTTTTATCCTATCTTTTCAAAATAGTTTTGATCTTTTAACAATCTTTCTGAACTACTTGGGAAAATCCAAGTGCTTCTAATCCCTTGTTTACACCATCAAGTTTTACTTTGAGAAATTGGAATGTCGAGATCTTCCATAGCTTCAGTCCTTAGTTGCTCAGAGTTGTCTGTAACCGGGGACACGGCTAAGTACTTAGAATTTGATATTTTGCAGAAGTTGTACACTTTACCACATGACACAATCTCGTCTTGATGCCACCAGTGGCCGCTGGATAAGTACTCACCAAATGGAGTACCGGCAGATCAAGAATGTGACAAAGTCTTTCCATAGAAGTCCTCCCAATACATAATGCTAGCACGTCTACCAGGCACCAATGTAAGGATATATTTCCAATACATGAATCTAGTTAACATGAATAGGTGCCAATGCAAGGGTCTTCCACTATGTAATTGACTAAGCCAGTGCCCATTTAGCATGTGGCTGTACACGAAAGCCATTGTACGAGAAACATGTTCAATCTTTAAGTCCCTGGGTGGTTTTCTTCTAGTGCACATATGAAAAAGATAGCCATATAAACATGGTTCCCTTCGTTGCCACCCAGGTTTTCTTCTAGTGCACATATGAAAAATATAGCCATATATTTTTCCAACACTTCATATAATCATAACATGTATTCCACCCCAAGTCTATAGTAGGGCTAAGCATACTAAAACTATGATGTTTTCACTAAGGAAGATATAAACGATATCCTAATAGGACATAGCATAGCTTAGTAACATAGTAGTCCTATCATGCATACTACAAAAATCCACTAAGTGTAATGAAAATAGTAGGACATGATGATAGTGTCACTTGCCTTTTAAACTACAATTCTATCAAGCAATCACATATTCAAACTAGCATTCAAACAATTCACCACATAAAACAATAAAAACAAAGTAATGCATGCAACCATGCAAAAGATTGTTTTATTTGGAAAAGTGGTTTCTATTGTCCTATAAACATTTTAAAACACTTAATGGTCATTTATAAATGTGCAAAATCATTTGGAATCAAGTTTCTGAAAATGGGACATTTAAATCATTTTGTTTTGCTGGAAATGATTTAAATCAAAGTAATATTTTGTAGTGTTAGTCAAATATATTTTTAAGCACAAATGTTATTATTTATGGTCAAAGTGTTTAATATTAATCCATTTGCAAAAGGTTTCACCTAAATTCCATTTTTAAATCAAAGCAATATTTTTATTTTCTAGAAATGCCTTTAAACAAAGTAATAAATTACTAGGGTTCATCAAATATATTTTTAAATACTAAAAATTTGTGTTTAAGGTAAGAGAGTTTAAATAAAACCATTTTCAAAAGGTTTTTCTCAAAATGCATTTTCAAACCATAATCAATATTTTTATTTCACTAGAAATGCTTTTATTCAAGGATTAATTCCTCAGTGTCACAAAATAGATCCAAAAGTTGGTTTTTATGGTCATTAGGTTCAAAAAAAACATTTACAAAAGATTTTACCCTAAAATCATTTTTAGATAAATTTTATACACAAAATAAGCCTAAATATGTTTCTGCAAAAACACCAAATTTTTCAGAAGCAAAATACTAAACTAATGGCATGGTTGCAAAGTTTTTATTTTTGTGATTCCAGTGATATAAAATTTATAAAATCTTGACAAGCAGAACAACAGTTATGATTTTTGCAAATTTAAACAAACAAAATCATTTTCTAGATTTTAACAGACAGACTCAGGCCATGTGGTGTGTTCCTATTGGCCGGTACCGATTCACATGGATCGGTCGTCGCGAGCCATCATATTTTAAGTGGCAACGCATGGTTCTGATCAAAAGATACCCCTTCGTCTAAATCTAATCCTAGCCAACAGATATGCATCCTACGGTTCTAAACACGACGACCACAGATGGGTTGCGCTAGCGGCGGCTGCGCGGCGGCGCGCTCTGTTCACTGTGGTGCCGGCTATAACAGAAATCTAGAGAGAGGGGAAAAAGGCTTAAAGTGTTCGCGTGATCACAGTGAAGCTCAAGGTGGATTCCTTTTGTCAAGGGGCGCATGGGAACGACGGCGATTGCTCACCGCAGATGGCATCGGCGTCGAGCATGCTCTACCGTGGTCGAAGGCAAGGTCTTAAGCCACAGAAAAGCGAGAGAAAAGGTCCATTAGACGCACGAGAGAGAGGAGAACATACGAGTGTTAACCAGAGGAGAGGGGGCGGTCTGTGCTTACGGGGAAACGTCGCCGGAGTGGACGCAGTCGTCGGTGGTGCTCAGTCGAAGTTGTTGCCGACGCTGTGGAGTGTGCGCGGGCGAGCTGAGGGTACTGGAGGGTGCGCCTGGCGATGAGAATCAAGCAAGTAGGTTCCAGGGAGCAAGGGGAGGTCGGACGTCGCTGGATTTTACCGGGAAAGCTCATCGGAGCAGGAGGTTTGCAGCGGGCAATTGGGGCAGCCCGGTGGCAGAGAGTGGATGGCGTTTGGGGGAAAATGAGGAGGAGGGCGAGGCAATTTATTGTGCATGACCGCAGACTAGTATTACTCACGCATTGATGCGAAATCATGTCACAGATTCAAAGCAGGAATGGCGAGGTGCGAGCGAAAAACGGTCGCACGAGGTTGAAGACGGTGAGCTAGCAGGCGGGGCAGCGTCGTCAGCGCGAGAGAGTTAAGCATGGGGTCCGCTGTTCAGTGACAGCGCGGGTGCGAGTTTGAGTAAGAAAACGCTTCGCCCGGGGAAGGGGACAGAGGGAGGTGGGCTTCGCTGGGCCAAGTTGTGCTGGGTTAGTTGGGTTAGGCATCTGGGTTGTTCCCTTTTCCATTTTTTTATTCTTTTTCCTTTTCTAAATTCTATTTTGATTTTATTTAAATGATTTCAAACCTTTATTTGAATTCAAACTTTTCCCAACTTTCAGTAATCTTTTAATATTATTTATTAATATTTTCTAAAGTCCATTTTAGAATATTTCTTTCTATTCTACTATGGTTTATTATTTACTTAAAATAGACATTTGACTTTATTTTAAATAAGATTTAAATATTGTTCCAATCCATATTTTAATTCAAATAATTCTTTTATTCTTTTTGAGTCAATTAGATACATTTTCAATCCTCTTGACAATTTCCATTATTTTTCCCATGATTTAATTTATCATTTATCTTAGGGATTTTGTCCTCATTTAACTATAATTAGAATATGTTTTAATCCCATATAGTTTCATTTGAATATTCTTTATCCATTTATTTTATTTGGATTACCTATATTCCATTTGATTATGGATTTGGCCAAGATTTAATTTACCTTTTAAATATTCCTTATTTATTTATTTCTTACTTTGCCTTATAAAATCCATATCTTTTTATTTATAGATCCAACATTGGTGATTCTATTCTTATATTTTTATTTAATATTTGATTATCTTTTTAAATCCCTCTAGGATTTATTTCCCAAGATTTGGTATGGATTTTAGATAGGAGCTTTTTTAGCTTTCAAAATTATTTCCTTTTATCTTATTATATTCATAACTTTTTATTTATGCCTTGAAATTGAATGAAACCAATTTCTATGGTTTTATAATATTTCATTTATCATTCTTGATCATTTGAAAATGTTTGTTGCTGAATTTTATATGATAAAAATCCATAGAGATCTTGGAGATGATTTTCTTCCATTAGGGTTTTAGGGTTTTGGTTTATTTTCCCAAGTTTAAATTTCAAGATACATTCATTGATGAATGCATTTCACTTGATTGAAATTTTGTTGGATTCCCTTTTCATTCAAATTTTTGTTCAAGAAGGGTTTTGATGTTTCTATTTAGAAACAAAAGTTTCTTTTGACCCTAAATTTCAACAATTAATTCTTTTGTTTATTTGTTTTTTCACATTTCAAAATTTGGAAAATTTTGGGATGTGCAGGCTACCACCCTTAAAAGAAATCTCGTCCCGAGGTTTGGGAAGGCTAGAGGTTACAAGTTGGCTTGAAGACAACTAGGGTACTACCACCCTTAAAAGAAATTTTGTAGGGTTGCATTGATGGTTCACCAGACTTTGGGTTCAATAATTGACATCCAAACATGGGATCCTTATATGACTCAACTGAGTTAGCTAAATCTTATCATCCAAATTATCTAATTCTTCAAGGGTTCCATACATGTCGATGTGGTTCACATGTCCTTTCTGGGACACATTGGAATTACTCCCATTGGTGTCTCCAACACTCTTCTTCTTCTCAGGACAGTCTGATGCATAGTGTCCAAGTTCCTTACAATTATAGCACTGCAACTGGCTAATGTCTTTCTTCTTGGAATTGCCATGTTGGTTCTGACCAAGGTCATCTCTATTTTTAGTATCATTCCCATTATTATTATCACTTCCATTGTTATTGTGGTGATTCTTATGATGAGTGTGTCCATTTCCTTCATGCTGATGTGGTCTAGAATCTCCATTGCTCTTTTTGAATGAACGCTTCTTTTGTGATGATCCTGAGTGATACTTGTCAAGGTTATGCTTCCTCTTTCTGTTCTCAACTTTCTTCATCTTGTTTTCCAAGATTGTGGCTTTGTCATAGAGTGATTGATAAGTTGGAACATAGGCAACAGACAGCTGCAGGTTCAACTCATCATTAAGTCCTTCGAGGAATTTCTCTTCCTCTTAGCATCAGTATCCACTTCATCTGGTGCTTAGCGTGCCAGATTGTTGAACTCCTCGATGTACTCAGCCACACTGCGGTGATGCTGTTTCAGGTTGTGGAACTCCTTCTTCAAGTTCATCACCCCGGATGAGATGTGAACTGTACGGAAACCATCCTCAAAAATATCCCAAGTCACATCCTCAAGGGGAGTGGTGATCTAAAAGTTGTCCCACCATGTTGCCGCTGGTCCTTCGAGTAGATGTGCTGCAAACCTGACTTTTTCCTCATCGATGCAGCCGACAGTCACTAATTCCTTGTTCACCGAACGTAACCAGTCATTGGCTACCATTGGATCAGTTGTTCTAGAGAACCTTGCAGGCCTCAGTTTCAGAAATCTGGTGAGCATGTCAAATGCTGGAGGATTATTCTGATTGTTGTTGTTGTTATTATTTTTTTTATTCTGATTCTGATTCTGATTCTACATGAACTGCGTCATCATCTTCATCAGTTGAGCTTGAGATGTGATCAACTGCTGCATCTCGGGAGTGGTTTTGTTGTTGTTTTGGTTGGTGTTGGCACGACAGGGTAGCATCTGTTGGGTTAATAGGGATAAGTAATGATAGATAGATCTAAAGAAGTATAGCACACAACCCAAAACAATCAAGTTCAATCAAATAACCAACAAGCAACTATTCACTTAACAACTTATGAGTTTAACTCATGAGGTGAAGGAAACAACAAGTTTTCTTGAAACATTCAACCTAGTATAGTCATACCTCATAGGCCAGTATGATCCATACACTAACATGATATCAATTTCTTAGATAGTTGGTAGGCAATCTAATGTCTTTTGGTTCTCATTTGTTTTCCTTAGTGATGTCCAAGTTGAAGTCTTTGGTGAAACTAAAGTTGAAGTCATTGGTGTTGGTGAAGTCTTTGCTCATGGTGGAGGCTTTGTCCATCAAGTTGAAAAGGAAGAGATGTAGAATCAAAACCAAAAAGGTTGAGGAAAGAGTTTACAAGATTGTTTGTAAATAAGTTTTGTAACAAATACAACTACTATTTTTCTAAGGGGTTTTGTCCAATCCTAGGGTTACAATCCTACAGGCACCATAGTGATCTGATACCATCTGTAAGACCCCTCCTTTATAAAGGTAAAGATCCCTGTGTTTACAATGCTAGTCCCTGAATCAATAGCTAGCATCCATAGATTGAGATGAAATATCAAGAAACAAAGGTCATAGTACAACTTTATAACCAGGAATAAAATATTATATTACATCTTACATAGCTCATTTGGCTATCTCATTACAATGCAGCAAAAATATCTATATAGCACGGAGTCCTTCATCTTCAAAGTGCCACAGGCAATCATGTTGGTTGTAGACTTGTAATCCTATTCAACACACTTCACTAACATCAAACAAACCTGCAACATATAAGTTACAGCCACAAGGGTCAATACATTTGAATTGTATTGGCAAGTTTCACTACTATGTGGAAATAAGTTGGAACCTATCAATATATGCATATTTGGCTAAGTAGGGTTTAGGCTCATTTGTAGAAAGCAATATGGTTTTATCCTATCTTTTCAAAATAGTTTTGATCTTTTAACAATCTTTCTGAACTCCTTGTAAAACTCCAAGTGCTTCTAATCCCTTGTTGACACCATCAAGTTTTACTTTGACAAATAGGAATGTCGGGATATTCCATAGCTTCAGGCCTTAGTTGCTCAGAGTTGTCCGTAACTGGGGGCACAACTAAGTACTTAGAATTTGATCTTCTTCAGAAGTTGTACACTTTACCCACATGACACAATCTCGTCTTGACGCCACCAGTGGATGCTGGATAGTACACACCAAATGGAGTACCGGCAGATCGAGAATGTGACAAAGTCTTTCCATAGAAGTCCTCCCAATACATAATTCTAGCACGTCTACCAAGCACCAATGTAAGGATATATTTCCAATACATGAATCTAGTTAACCCGAATAGGTGCCAATGCAAGGGTCTTCCGCTATGTAATTGACTAAGACAGTGCCCATTTAGCATGTGGCCGTACACGGAAGCCATTGTACGAGAAACATGTTCAATCTCTAAGTCCCTAGATGGTTTTCTTCTAGTGCACATACGAAAAAGATAGCCATATAAACATGGTTCCCTTCGTTGCCACCTTATCCACAATTGAGTATCCACATTCCACCCAGGTGATTCATTGAGTACTTTTTTTATTACATAAAACATATATTTTTCCAACACTTCATATAATCATAACATTTATTCCAACCCAAGTATATAGCAGGGCTAATCATACTACAACTATGATGTTTTCACTAAGGAAGATATAAAGGATATCCTAATAGGACATAGCATAGCTTAGTAACATAGTAGTCCTATCATGCATACTACAAAAATCCACTAAGTGTAATGAAAATAGTAGGACATGGATGATAGTGTCACTTGCCTTTTTAGTAGAGAATATTGGTTCACTCCTCTATCTTGCAATAATCACACTCTTCAAATTTCACTACAATTCAATCAAGCAAGCACATATTCAAACTAGCATTCAAACAATTCACCACATAAAACAATAAAAACAAAGTAATGCATGCAAGCATGCAAAAGATTGTTTTATTTGGAAAAGTGGTTTCTAATAAGCTATAAACATTTTAAAACACCTCAAGGTCATTTATAAATGTGGCAAAATCATTTGGAACCAAGTTAGTAAAAATGGGCAATTTAAATCATTTTGTTTTGCTAGAAATGATTTAAATCAAAGTAATATTTTGTAGTGTTAGGAAAATATATTTTTAAGCACAAATGTTAGTGTTTATGGTCAAAGTTTTTAATATTAATCCATTTGAAAAAGGTTTCACCTAAATTCCATTTTTAAATCAAAGGAATATTTTTATTTGCTAGATAATGCCTTTAAACAAAGTAATAATTTACTAGGGTTCATCAAATATATTTTTAAATCCTAAAACTTGGTGTTTAAGGTCAGAGAGTTTAAATCAAACCATTTTCAAAAGGTTTTTCTCAAAAAGCATTTTCAAACCATAATCAATATTTTTATTTAACTAGAAATGATTTTATTCAAGGATTAATTCCTCAGTGTCACAAAATATACTTTTAAATCCAAAATCTGGTTTTTATGGTCAGTATGTTCAAAAGAAAACATTTCCAAAATATTTTACCCTAAAATCATTTTTAGAATAAATTTTATACACAAAATAAACCTAAATATGTTTCTGCAAAAACACCAAATTTTACAGAAGCAAAATACTGAACTAATGGCATGGTTGCAAAGTTTGTATTTTTTTGATTCCAATGACATAAAATTTGTAAAATTTGGCCAAGAAGAACAATAGTTATGTTTTTTGCAAGTTTAAACAAACAAAATCCTTTTCTAGATTTTAACAGACAGACTTAGGCCACGTGGTGTGTTCCTATTGGCCGGTACCAGTTCGCACGGATCGGTCGTAACGAGCCTTCATATTTTAAGTGGCAACGCACGGTTCTGATCAAAAGATACCCCTTCGTCTAAATCTAATCCTAGCCAACAGATATGCATCCTACAGTTCTAAACACGGCGACCACAGATGGGCGACAAGGGCGGTGCTGTGGTAGCCTGCTCACATGCGGCTATTACAAGAAGCTAGAGAGAGGGGGAAAAGGCTTACAGTGTTCACGTGATCGAAGTGAAGCTCAAGGTGGCTTCCTTTTGTTGAGGGGTGCACGGGAACGACGGTGATTGCTCACCACAGATGGCGTCGGTGTCGGGCACGCTCTGCCGTGGTAAAAGGTGAGGTCTTAAGCCATATAAAAGCGAGATAAAAGGTCCGTTAGACGCATGAGAGAGAGAGGAGAACATACGAGTGTTAACTAGAGGAGAGGGGGCGGTCTGTGCTTACGGGGAAACGTCGCCGGAGTGGACGCAGTCATCGGTGGTGCTCAGTCGAGGTTGTTGCCGACGCTGTGGATCATGCACGGGCGAGCTGAGGGTACTGGAGGGTGCGCCTGGCGATGGGAAGAAAGACAGTAGGTGCCAGGGAGCAAGGGTAGGTCGGACATCGCCGGATTTCGCCTGGAAAGCTTGTCGGACTAGGAGGTTTGCAGCGGGCAATTGGGGCAACCCGGTGGCAGAGACTGGAAGGCGTTTAGGGGAAATGAGGAGGAGGGCGAGGAGATTTATTTTTCGTGATCGCGGATGAGTATTAATCGCACATTGATGCGAATTAATGCCGCAGATTCAAAGCAGGAACAGCGAGGTGCGAGGAGAAAACGGTCACGCGAGGTTGAAGACGGTGAGCTGGCAGGTGGGGCAGCATCGTCAGCGAGAGAGAGTTACGCGTGGGGTCCTTTGGTCAGTCACAAAGAGGGTGCGAGTTTGAGTAAGAAAACGCTTTCGCGGGGAAGGGGAGAGAGGGAGGTGTGCTTTGTTGGGCCAAGTTAGGCTGGGTTAGTTGGGTTAGGCTTCTAGGCTGTTCCCTTTTCCATTTTTTTATTCTGTTTCCTTTTTCTTATTCCTTTTCTAAATTCTGTTTTGATTTTATTTAAATGATTTCAAACCTTTATTTGAATTCAAACTTTTCCCAACTTTCATAAGCTTTTAATACTGTTTATTAATATTTTCTAAAGTCCATTTTAGAATATTTTGTTTTTATTCTATTATGGTTTATTATTTATTTAAATAGACATTTGACTTTATTTTAAATAAGATTTAAATATGGTTCCAATCTATATTTTAATACAAATAATTCTTTTATTCTTTTTGAGTCAATTAGATAACTTTTTAATCCTCTTGGCAATTTCCATTATTTTTCCCATGATTTAATTTATCATTTATCTTAGGGATTTTGACCCATTTAAATATAATTAGAATATGGTTTAATCCTCTATACTTTCATTTGAATATTCTTTATCCATTTATTTTATATGGATTATCTATATTCCATTTGCTTATGGATTTGGCGAAGATTTAATTTGGCTTTTAAATATTCCTTATTTATTTATTTCTTACTTTGCCTTATAAAATCCATATCTTTTTATTTGTAGATCCAAATTTGGTGATTCTAATTTGTATATTTTTATTTAATATTTGATTATTTTTTAAAATCGCTTTAGGATTTATTTGCCCAAGATTTGGCATGGATTTTAGATAGGAGCTTTTTTAGCTTTGGAAATTATTTCCTTTAATCTTGATAAGTTTTTATTCATAATTTTTTATTTATGGCTCTAAATTGAATGAAACCAATTTCTATGGTTTTATAATATTTTAGTTATCATTCTTGATAATTTAAAAATGCTTGTTGCTGAATTTTATATGATACAAATCCATGGATATCTTGGAGATGATTTTCTTCCATTAGGGTTTTAGGGTTTTGGTTTATTTTCCCAAATTTAAATTTCAAGATACATTCATTGATGAATGCATTTCACTTGATTGAAATTTTGTTGGATTCCCTTTTCATCCAATTTTTTGTTCAAGAAGGGTTTTGATGTTTCTATTTAGAAACAAAAGTTTCTTTTCACCCTAAATTTCAACAATTAATTCTTTTGTTTATTTATTTTTTTCACATTTCAAAATTTGGAAAATTTTGGGATGTGACAGCAGCGCACATTCCACTCAAGGTCGATGCCAGATAGCATGCATCGGTTTAAAATTAGTCGAGTGCTAAGGGGCTGCGATGACCTGGAACCTCCCATTCAACCTAGGAGCGGATGAAGAAGAGCCGGCTGTCCTCAGAAGTTGCTTCAGCTTATTCTTGCAATGGCCAAAGAGCATGATTCGTTTGGGGACGGCGGGGGAGATCATGCCACAAACAACAACACCGCCTGTCGTGCCAGCGACAAGCGGTGGCAAGGCCCCCTTACCTCCCTCGCCGTCACCTCCACGCGGTGGGTCGGATGATCATGTTGATGATATGTTCATGGCACAGGATCCATCCAAGGACGACGAAGACTTTGATGATCAGTTCTTCAACACTCAGTTTTGCAACGAAGACCTAGCTGGTGGCCCCACAGAGAAACCCACTATCACCAAGCGTCTTTTTGGTTCTCAGGAGATGCCTCCAGCTTGCGCCTTCACCAAGCAAGCTGATACAACCAACCGACCCTTTATTCTAAGCCCTGACACAATACATAGGGCAGCCGATGCTCAGATTGCGGTGCCTGCCCGCTCCCCAAAAGGAAAAAAGGCTAGGAAAAGAAAACCTAGCAGCTCGAGCCAGCCGGTGGTGTCAACTGCGAATCCGACCAAGTTTCAGGATGGGCCACCAAGACCAGAGGGTATTATGTGGAGGGTGATCCCATGCTACCTAAGAATTTGCGGAGGCTCGCCAGTTTGCAATTGAAGAGTGTGCATGACAGTGTGCTGACGGTAGAGAGATGCCTTCTGGCGGAGAAAGATCCCTTGCACCCGGTATTCATGGTTAAGGTGCCACCAGGCTTGGGCTTCGTCGACAATGCCCTCGCGGATCTGTTCTTCATGTGGTTTGATGACATCTTCAGTATGTTCCACCTGTACCTACTGCACTATACCATGGTCCGCCTGTTTTCTCTCAGCCTAGGCATGTAGATCATTAGATAGAACACACCAGGAATCGCTGTAGTGGACCCCTACTACATGCGTGACAGCTGCTTGGGAAGCACCGTTGAAAGAAGTTTTGTTGCCTCGTACCTAAAAAGAATCTTCGTGGCGAACAAGACAAAGGAATACATTTTCGTACCTTACTTTACCGAGTAAGTCATTATTCACTCGCCACCATCGATTGGATTTATTAGATTATCATCATTCTGTTTCAACACATTCCATTTGAATTTTTTTGCCTAGAGATGAACACTGCACACTCATATCATTATCGCCGAAGCATTTGCATGCCATGTATTTCGACTCGGGGAGTCTGGAAAATAAGAAAAACTACGACAAGATCAAGGAAGTTCTAGATAATGCTGTCACTGGCTATGACTCGACGGAAGGCACCACCTTCATGCGTAAGAAGGTCAAGTTCGGCAGGCACGTCTTCAACCACATAACAGAGTTACCCTATGTGAAGAAGTCAGAAGGCAGTAAGAAGGAAAACTACTATGCACTCCATCACATGAGGGCGTTCCTACTAGACCAGCAGAATTTTACGCTTCTAGATCATCTCAAATAGTGGGCCAAAGCCAAGGCCAAGATCACTGATTCAGATATTAGACAAGAGATGTATCGCATCCAGCAGCAGTTTGGGGCAATCATCTTTCGTGATGTCATGACTTCGGGGGGATCTTCTACGGAGGAAATCTCCCGAATAACCGTGACATAGAAGATCGCCTAGAGATACAGGGTGACTATAGGAAGTTCATGACGAGACAAGGTGTCCTCCCGTTCCCTGAGTCGAGCCAGAAGTCTTGATGTTGGCCTAGTTGTAGTTCCAAACTACAGATGACCTTTGTGTGTGTGGACAAGTGTACGTGCTACTACTTATATTATTAGGTTTATGAACCATCGCTTACTTCTTTTGCTTATTATTATTATATATGAATCAATGCTTGGTTTTTTGCTTACTCTTTGGTCCTTTTCTCACTTTGGTCCTTCTTTTTTCCTTACTTTATTAGTCTTTATATGTGAATGCCGATGATTGAAATGCTGTGGTACACTATATATATGTGAATGTGCTACGACGGGATCGTTAGCCTTGTGCTATGCACAAGTCCGGGTCTTGTGCATCCTACTTGGCTAACGGTTCTGTCGTAGCATATTCATGTGTCCAACGACCTAGTTATATATATGAGGCATTCTTTTTGAGTTACTTTGGTCTTTTTCGAGAATAATGTCGATGATTGAAATGTCGTGGCACACTATATATGTGAATGTGCTGTGACGGGATTGTAAGCCTTGTGCTATGCACAAGTCTAGATGTTGTGCATCCTACTTATAGTTCCGTCATAGCATATTCCTGTCTCCAACGACCTAGTTATATATGAGGCATTCTTTTTGAGTTACTTTGGTCTTTTTCGAGAATGCCGATGATTGAAATGTCGTGGCACACTATATATGTGAATATGCTGTGATGGGATTGTCCGCCTTGTGCTATGCAGAAGTCCAGGTGTTATGCATCGTACTTGGTGGACAGTTCCATCGTAGCATATTCCAGTGTCCAACAACCTAGTTATATATGAGGTATTCTTTTTAGTTACTTTGGTCTTTTTGAGTTGGGAGTACTTTCTATAAGTGTATCTTCATATGCGACTTTAATTATACATGTTTTTTCAATCACCAGTTAATTATTATTGCCAACTTGTAGATGACGTGGTACGTCGTGTACAAGGTACGGGTTCCCTGAGTCTACGATGATTGGGAAGACTACCGGAGATAGGTGCACCATTTCAGTGGCAATAGCTACAAAGGGTACAACACTATGGCCGAGGTAGAAGCTAGATACACACGCTATCTAGCGAGAGTTAGGACAAGGAACCGGATGAAGACCTACACCTTCGTCGTGGTGATGGTTATCGTCTTTGGTTGTTTATCCCGCGCTTGTTTCCAGTTTAGATGTCTAGTTGAGCTTCCGATCTCTAACTTGTTCGATGCACATGTATTCCCATGTCACCAACTACTTTGTAACTTGATCGAAACAATGTAACTTATACTATGTATTCATATACGTGACTTATCTATATGTATTTGTTTCAATCTTGTCTTGCAAATTGTGTATTCATATATATAATTGTATATCTTATATATATGTGTGTGTATATCTTCCTGTAATATTGTATATAATCTGTATTGTATATCATCTGGCTCAGAAATTAAAAAAAAACAAAAAAAATGCCCGTGGCGCACATGGCATGGAGTTAGTGCCGCACATGATCTAAAGCGCACTAGCCAGAAATCTGTGGCGCACTGCCCTGTGCGCCACAGATAAGATAGTGGAAGCGCACTATCGTTTCTAGTCGTGGCACACTGGCAGGTGTGCTACAGAAGTTTCTAGGTAACCGTAGCGCACCAGGAAGTGCGCTATGGCTATGTTTTAGCCGTAGCGCAGGGATGGTGGCGCACCCCTAGTGCGCCAAGGATGGACTTTTCAGGTGCGCCAGGAACAACCCTTTTCCTAGTATTGTAGCTCCTTCACATTTCCAAAGGATCAGTGGGTCAATGACAACTGCAGGTGGTCACATTCTAATGATGAAGTCACCGGTCCTCCTCCGCCAGCTTGGACTGCTTCCACCTGGGTACCCGAGCGTCCTCCTCCTCCGTTAAGTGGTTGGGGCGCATAGTTTGGTCCTTCTTCCCTTTTAGCGTCTTGATGCCAAAGGGGGAGAAAGATGTATATTAGGTTGCTATGGGATTTTCATGGGCCTTATCACGAGCTCGTTCTTTCTTTGTTTTTCTGATGCTCATGAATAGCTCGTCTATTTATGTGTGTTTGTGGACCTCATTTATTTGTGCTACTATGTGTATGAGACTATGTGGTGTGTTATTCCTATGGTTCTAGTGTCCTATGTGGTATTCTTGTGGTTGGTTCTATATGGTGGAGGAGTACCCTTGGCCTCATTTCTTGTTTTTTCTCTCAACATATGTTTGTTGGTGATAAGTTATGACTCTATATCTTTCATATATCCTTTCAGTTGTGCTATATTTGGAATGGCAAGGGGGAGCCTCCTCATATTTGTGCTTGTTGCATTCCATAAGCATATTATCTACTCTTGCACACACCTAGGAGCCTCTCTTGCATTACAAAAGTTCTGTTCTTATGATCTTATATGCAAATATTATGGGGTTGTCATCAAGCACTAAAAAGGGGGAGATTGAAAGGACATTGTTTTCCTTAAGTATTTTGGTGTTGATGGCAATCCCACTTGTGGTTTAACTGTACACCTAAGTTTTAGGTTTATTTGATTACTATGGAGTGTGTGGACGTCTCTGTTGAAGTCTCGTGAAGACGATGGCCTTTATTTTTGCTTTTCTCTATTTTGTTGCTTTAGGTCGCCGTACTATCAAGAGGGGTTCCACCTTGGAAGGTTGTGGGGAACCATTGTTTCATGCACAAACCATATCTGCACCACCACATCCCTCCTATTGTACATCGAGAGAGTGATCTTTGGAGTTGTTTGGGCTATTTCTAGCCTAGTCGGAAGTTCTATCCACCCGGCGTATGGTCCGCTACGGAGCTGGCAGAGGGGAAGTTCCGGCTCAAGTTTCGCAGTTGTTCCGATCTGCATTAGAATACTTTTGTATCGAACTGTTCTATTTTTACCTGAATTAACACCGGAAGCTGCTTCGGTAGTTCCGGTTAGTGTTTCTGGTCAATCCTGACTGGTAGATGTGACCGGTACTACCCAGCTGCTTTCATTGGAAGCTTGAGCGGTACTTTTGCCCAGCCACCGGAAGTTCGTGCCAGGAGGTTTCGTGACCCAGAATTTCCGCCCTTGTTCCGCTTCAAGTTCCATCCAGGTCTAGTATGTTTCTGTATTGAAACGTTGAATTTAGCGAAACTTGCACTGGAACTTGCTCTGGAAGTACCACATGAAATTCTGCGCAGACTGACCAGAACTTCCAAGCGTACTTTGGAGCCTCCCCCTTTAGCTTTTGAGCCATTGGGTGAGGGCTAAACAGAAGTTACGGCTCCCCACCGAAATTTCTGGTGGTGTTATGGACAGGCAACAATCCATTTTGAAGGGGGCCTATTTAAGGCACCCTTCTTCCTCCTCCCATCTTATCTCTTCAATTATCTCTCTCCTCCATTATTACCATAGCTTCATCTTTCTAGATCTCTCTCCCTAGCCATTCAAACCTCTTGATCCTTTGAGGAGTAGGAGAGGTGACCTATATCTACACTTCCACCAACGGAATCTTGATTCCCCCCACCCATCCTTTCTGGATCTTGTTACTCTTGGGTTCTTGGCACCCTAGATAGTGTAGGACATCCTTAGAGCTAAGGGCATGCGCTGCGAAGCTCTGTGGTGTCATTGAGGGCCTCAAATTGAGTTATGGAGCTTCTGTTGGGTTTGCAGCATAGAAAACAATTTTTTTCGCTAAGCCGAGACCATGGGGGAATAGTATTATAGGGGGAGAGAGATCCTTCACGAGGAGGTTTGATTGAGAAGGAGGGAGAGGGAGTCCTTTATAGGAGGAGGGGGCATCCCCTGCCATGTCACGTGGCCAAGGTGCTGCCCTCACCTCTTCCTCCATCCATGTGAGTGGAGCTCCCACTCAAACAAATGCCTCTCCATTTTCTCCACTCAAAATCCATTAAATTTCCAAAAAATTTAATGCAATCTCTCAGTTAATAAAAATCTTTTATTTATTTATTTAGAATTTTTTTAATTACATTAATTAACATTTCAATTTCACATGTAGAACTAATTTTAGCAATTTCACCCGAAAAAATTCCGGTGTCTATTGAAATAATTCCAGCGCTTCAATATTATTTCTATGGCATCTCATTTTCTCCAAATGGTGTTGGTATCCCTTAAGTGTGTCACCCTATGGTTCACGAATAATGCAGACATGATCGAGACCCCTCTCTGATCAATAATCAACAGCGAGACCTGGTGATCCGTACTGACTCCTACACATTCAACGATGACTTCTTGTGATCGTGAGAACCTTAACATTGTAACTATATCCTTTTGTCTCACGATATTTTACATGTCTGAGATTTTATCACAGGTATCCCATACCTAGTTTGATATCGTTACCAACATGTACTCTTTTGTCGTTCCTGTGATATAACATTCTAGTGATCCCCATCAGTTAGTTGCAATCTATATTAATGTGATATCACCAAGATGGACTAGAGTATATATCTCTGTTATTTGGATGGACAAATCCCACTCTTGATCCATGAGCCTCTACATATAATTATCAGAGTATCTGAACCCACATTTATAGTCACCTTGTTATGGTGTGACGTTTGATGTTATCAAGCTACTCTTCTTGTGTTAATGATTGACATGATCTCATGGTCGAAGGACTAAAGTTACTTGTAATGATGTTATAGCAATTTAAACATAAATGAGTTTGATCGTATTACTATACTTCGGATGAATGTTCATCACATCATTCCACCAATGTTGTGACCTCGTTATTAACAACATCCAATGTCTATGATTAGGAAACCTTGATCATATTGTTAATCAACAAGCTAGTTTATATGAGAGGCATAACTAGGGACACTTTATTTTTTATTAAACACACATGTATTAATGTTTCCTTTTAATACAATTATAACATGCAAAATATACATCTATCATATATTTGGAATACGATTATAACAACTTTATTATTGCTTCTCGGGCATATTCCCTTCAGTATCCCACTTGCACTAGAGACAATAATATAGCTTACATAGTGATAAATCTAACACCCATGGAGTTTTGGTATTGACCATGTTTTGATTTTTAGTCAATGGATCTGCCACATTCAGATCCGTGTGTAATTTATAAATCTTTATATCTCCATCCTTCACATGCTCACGGATGGAGTGAAACCGACGCTTGATATGCTTGGAATTATTGTGAGACCTTGGTTCCTTGGAGTTGGCTATGGCTCCATTATTGTCACAATAGATCACCATTGGGTCCAATGCACTAGGAACCACACCATTTCCGTTATGAACTCCTTCATCCAAACTGCTTCCTATGATGCTTCTGAAGCAGCAACATATTCCGCCTCCATTGTTGATCCCACCACCATGGGTTGTTTGGAGCTCCTTCAACTAACTGCCGCTCCATTCATGAGAAATACGTATTCGGATTGAGATCTGGAGTCATCCGGATCAGTGTTTAATCTAGCGTCTACATAACACTTAGCGATGAGCTCTTCTTCACCCTTCGTACATGACAAACATATCCTTAGTCCTCTTAAGTACTTGAGGATATTCTTGACCGCTATCCAGTGTTCTGAACCTGGATCATATTGGTACCTACTAGTCAAACTAATAGCATGCGCTACATCCGGTCTTGTACATAGCATGTCATACATTATAGAGCCTACAGATGAGGCATAGGGGATCTTATCCATTATCTCTCGTTCTTCCATCGTTGCCGGACATTGAGACTTACTCAATGTCTTGACTTGCAACATAAGTAAGAACCCTTTCTTACTTCCGTCCATTTTAAACTTATTTAAAATCTTATCAAGGTATGTACTTTGTGATTTCCCAATTAGATGTCTTGATCTATCCCTATAGATCTTTATGCCTAATATTTATGATGCTTCACCAAGGTACTTCATCGATTTTTTTGTTTAGATAAATTTTATCCTCATTTAAAAGGTATATATCATTTCTAATCAATAATATGTCATCCACATATAATATCAGAAATTCCAGAGAGATCCCACTCACTATCTTGTAAATACAAGCTTCTCCGTATGTTTGGAAAAATCCAAACCCTTTGATCACCTCATCAAAGCGGAGATTCTAACTCCGGGATGGTTGCTTCAGTCCATATATGGATCGCTGAAGCTTGCATACCTTTCTAGCATCCTTAGTATCGAAAAAACCATTTGGTTATACCATATACAACTCGTCTTCAATATTACCATTGAGGAACGCGGTTTTGACATCTGTCTACCTAATTTCATAATCGAAAAGTGCAAAAATTGCTAACATAATCCTAACTGAATTTAGCATCACTACGGGAGAGAATATCTCACCGTAGGCAACTCCTTGAATTTATCAAAATACCTTTGCGGCAAGTTAAGCTCTATAGATGGTCATCTTACCATCAGCATCAGTTTTCTTCTTGAAAATCCATTTATTCTCACCGGCCTTTCGGTCATGATGTAAGTCCACCAAGGTCCAAACCTGGTTTTCATACATGGATTCCATTTTGGATTGCATGGCTTCTAGACATTTGTTCGAATCCGGGCTCATCATCGCTTCTTCATAGGTCGCAGGTTCATCATTTCCATCAACCATGAAATTCATGACATGATTTCCATACAGTTCAGGAGATGCATGTGTCCTGCTTGACCTGCGAGATTCGGTAGTGTCCTATTTTAGAGTTTCATGATCTTTATCATTAGTTCCTTCTTCATTCGGTGAAGTCAACTCCGGAACAATTTTCGGTGTTGTGCCACTCGCCCTTTCATGAAGAGAAGGTTCAATAACCTCTTCGAGTTCTACGTTCCGATTACTCGCACCTTTCGCAAGAAACTCATTCTCTAGAAAGGATCCATTATTGGCAACAAAAACCTTGCTATCAGATCTATGATAGAAGGAATACCCAATTGTTTCTTTAGGATATCCTATGAAGATGAATTTTTCTGCTTTGGGTTCGAGTTTATCCAGCTGAAGTTTCTTCACATAAACATCGCATCCCCAAATTTTAAGAAATGACAACTTAGGTTTCTTTCCAAACCACAATTCATACGGTGTCATTTAAAAAGATTTAGATGGTGCCCTATTTAAAGTGAATGCAGCGGTTTCTAGTGCATAACCCCAATCAAAGTGGCAAGTCACACAGAGACATCATAGATCGGACCATATCTAATAAGGTACGATTATGACGCTCCGATACACCATTACGTTGTGGTGTTCCGGCAGGCGTGAGTTCTGAAACTATTCCACGCCCACTCATGTGCGTGCCAAACTCATAACATAGATATTCACGCCCATGATCCGATCGCAGCAATTTAATCTTTCTATAAAGATGATTTTCCACTTTATTTTGAAATTCCTTAAACTTTTCAAAGGTTTAAGACTTGTGTTTCATCAAATAGATATACCCATATCTACTCAAACCATCCGTGAAAGTAAAAAATAACGATATCCACCTCGCGCCGACACACTCATAAGACCACATACATCAGTATTTATGATTTTCAAGAAATCTGTCGTGCGTTCCATTGTACCGAAAAACGGGGTTCTAGTCATCTTGCCCATAAGGCATGGCTCACATGTATCAAGTTATTCAAAATCAAGTGATTCCAAGAGTCCATCAGAATGGAGTTTCTTCATGTGTTTTACGCCAATATGACATAAACGGCAGTGCCACAGATATGTGGCTATATCATCATCAAGTTTAATCCTTCTGTCATCGACATTATGAAAATGTGTATTACTATTATAGAGATTCAAAAGAAATAAACCATTCATCACAGCCGCATGACCATAAAAGATATTATTCATATAAGTCGAACAACCATTGTCTTTAGATTTAAGGGAATAACCCTCTTGCAATAAAAACGATCTATATACAACGTTCATGCTCAACGCAGGCACCAAATACCAATTATTTAGGTTTAAAATTAATCCCGATGGTAGATGGAGAGGTAGCATTTTGACGGGGATCACATCAACTCTTGATCCATTGCCAACACGCATCATGACCTCATCCCTTGCTAGTGGTCGCCTGTGCCGCAACCCTTTATTCAGTTACATATATTAGCAACCGATCCAGTATCAAATACCCAGGTGCTACTGCGAGTACTAGTCAATTACACATCAATAACATATATGTCATATATACCTTTGTTCATCTTGCCGGCCTTTGTCAGCCAAATACTTGGGGCAGTTCCGTTTCTAGTGTAACATCCCAAATTTTGTATATTAAGATGTTACTAGAAGCATGCATCATATCATTTGCTTCATGGTATCGCATATTGCATCAAATCCCTTATCACCAAACCCTAAATTGTTTTCCAAATGGTCACATAAAAACAAAGAAGGGGGTTTTCTAAACCTAACCTTCCAAAAATCTATATAAAAGAGTTATATTATGATCCTATGTTAATCACCTTATTTTACAAAAAATAAAAATTGGTTTCATTGAATTTGGACAAATTATGCACAAGTTATAAAGGTTATAATAAATAGAGAATAATAAAAGTAAAAAAACTAACTATCCTAACCTAAACGGGCCAACCTGCGCCAGCCAACAACTAATTACCACCCGCGTGCGCCGGCCCAAAGACCCGCACGACCCACCGCACCCGCGTGACGCTGACCTCCCGGGCATGCACGTCATCTCCTCCGTGGAGACTGGGACAAACACAACAGAGCCTCCGCGTCGATGCTAAACTCCCCCGCCAAATCGGGAACAATCCTGTGAACCTCACTGCAAGAAACCCTGCCTATGTAATCCCGCCTCTGCGCCGTAATCTCCCCCTGGAAACCCTAATCAATCCACGCCGAACCGCCGCCAAAATCACGGTTGAACCCGACCACCATTGCCGCCGCCTTTCGGAAGCATCGGTAGGTTCATCCATTGGCGATACAGAGCTCCCCTCCTCTATTTTTTTCCTCTACCATGACCCTCTCGCTCGACCATTTCATCTCATCTGCTTTTCCCCTTGTTCGTCGCAGCACAACGCCCCTAATTACCTGCCGATGTTCCGCTGAAGCTCGTGAAGATCGGCGGAGTATCGCAACTAGATGAGGAAGCGAAGCTCACTGCCGTCCGTGCCAGGAGAACCATGAGGATTTGTTGAACCTTGTCGACCACTTCGTCGCTTCGACAAGCAACGAAATCGCCGCCGTCCGTCATCACCGACCGCGTCCGTCGCCCATCGCCGTCGTCACCGCCATCGGGTTAGTCCCTCCCGTTCCCAGTCGTTAGATCTGCGAGTAATTATGTAGATTAGATTCATTCAGAAAAGGGATATCACCCTATCGCATTGCTCCACGTGGAACGCCTCACGCCAGTGCGCCACTTGTCGGTCTTGTTGACTGGAAAATATTAAATAGGCAAAAAATATTATAAACTTGCAAAATTTGAAGTAAATAAAATACTTGGCCAAAAATAACAAATAATTTACTGTAGTATTGCTAAAATTGCGTACAACACAAATCTGAAATAAAATTGCAAGATTACTGCAGTAATATTTTTTTTGTAGATTTTAAACACTAGATTGGAGTATTTAATTCAAATAAATTATCCGCAACTCTGTTTTAGTTAATTCTTGTCGCACTGGCTTCGTATTTACGAGATCTACTGTTTAGAGTTGGAATATCTTACTTAGGAGTTTCAAATCTAATTCGTGGCTTTGTTGAAGGATATATCCCTTTATGGGCATATCTAGGGTTTTAATAATGCAAAATAATTGAAACCCAAGGTAAATTGTTACCTATGACAAACTAACCTAAAAAACACCTAAAATAAAATCTTGGTCGAAATAATTGTCATCCTTGCATATTAGCATGTTGCATATTACTTCTATGGCATTGTTTTTGAGAAAATTGTGATTAGATCTATGTTTGTGCTTCGTTAGATTGTTCGGAGTTCTCCAAGGAGTATTTTTGTGTATATTTCTGCTCGGATCAAGTCAAGTTACACCACTTGTTCATATTTTTATCCCAGTTTTGTCTATGCATGTTTTGATCTTCAAATTCTATAGTGTGCATGTGTAGGATGATTTGGTAGAATTTCGTTAGTATTATTTTGAAAGTGCGATGATTTTTGTAGTATGCCATGAGTAGCTGTATACTTAGGATTTTTCCCCTCCTAATAGGTTACCCATGTTTTTGCTAAGTGTTTCTTGCTATGCTATATACATATAAAGTACTGCTGGGGGGTTCAAAACACAAGAAATTTTGTAAGTATAAAGGCTTTCTTAAGCAATCTTTTTCTTCTCAAATCCACTTAAAAATAAAACTAAGTTTTCTTATGGGCAAAATGGTTTTTAGGTCAATGAGTGGAATTTAGTGGAGGACGGCCACCCAGGAATCAAAGAAGTTTGCCATGTTTCATAATTCAGAAGCTTCCAGTGCAACCACAATACATATGGGCTCTGTGTTGGCCTAGTACTTAGTGGGAAACCTCACCTGGATACCAACATTTGGAGGTTTTTGGCATGGTTGGATCCAGAAGGTAGAAGGGCTACTAAGGGAACGCGCCGCAATGGTCTCGTTTGTAAAAATACTTGATCCTGTATTGTGGGTAAAGTGCACAAACTCTCAAGAGTATTGCAATCTGATCGATCAGCCGAGTTCACGGAAAAGAACACTTGAGCATCTGAAGGATCTTCCTCTCTCTTTCAAAACTTAAATTTTTTGAAACCCCATGGCGTGAGTAATATCACCAATGGGTGGGATTTTGGGGACTTGGTGAGTAATATCCAAGTGTTAGGTTGTTGGACACTTGGTGAGTAATATCCTCGTGTTCCATTCGACCCTATATTACTTAAGCAAATGTTTCCAAAGTAGGGTAAAACTCTTTTATCTTTTCTCCATACTTAGAGAAAATTACCTTTATGCAAATGAACCCCAAATACTAAACTAGCCTTGCATGTAGTGTCAGTCTTACTCTTTCCTTGGTGTAATTTGCCAATACGTTCAAAGTATTGACCCAACTTATTGGCTGCATGTTTTATGTGGAGAATCGAAAGATTGAAAGGTGCGTAGGGATCACGAGTCTACACTCAACAAGCCTAGGTCATTGATGGACTCAATTTTATTTATTTTTCCGCTGTTTTTGAGCTAGCTATAAGCTAAGCAAAGATGTAATAAATTCATACTCTGGATTATTCATGAAATAGTGACTTGTGTTTTAGATGATATTCATTTACTGTCAGTGCTAGCTATTGATCTAGGGACTAGCATGTTAATCAAAGGGACTTAGGATCTTTCTCGATCCAAGGTCACAACAGATGGGATCAGAGCACAAAGTTGCCTGTAGGACATGACCCGTAGGATTGTAAACCACCTTTAAACTTTGTGTGCCTTTACTTGCTTTATTCTAATTTATTCATGCACTTCTAGTAACTGCTTTTCCCTACTTATTTATGTATCTAATCTTCATTCTTCTAACATAAAGATGAGGAGCTTCTTCTACAACACCATCGAGGACATCGATCCCATTCGCTTTCGAGGATGCCTTATCAACCTTGTCTCGCAATTGGGACTTCCCCTGCCATCAATCAAGGGAAAACCAATGAAGACACTCCACAAGGACGACTGCTCGGGAGTCAAGGTCATCCAACCAGGACGAGATGAGGGCGAGCACCCGACGGAGGACATATCAATTCACACCATCAATGACTCCAAGGAGAAGGCACTTAGCATCTGCTTGCAAAAGCTTATTGGATGACTGTTTGAGAGCCATCAGGAAGATCATCAAGGTCACTACGACAACCTCTTTGGAAGGCGTGATGAGGAAGGAGTTCCAATGGAGTTGAGCTTTGAATAAACGGTTACAACCAAGCGTCGAAGGACACATTACCAAGACTTAGAGTGTCAATTCAGTGACCTTGAAAATGGTAGCTCCCTCGAGATGCTAAGTAATGATGAGTTGTGCGTTCTAATCAAAGAGAAGGAAGCGATGATCAAGAAGTAGGAGGAGGCGATGAAGTTTCAAGAAGAAAAGTTCAAAGACCAAGAGAAGAAGTTCTCTAGCCAAGAGAAGAGGGTGGTAGAAAAGAACAAGAAGATTAGGGAACTCAAGCAAGAACTCCAGAGCAATGATGTAGAGACCGAGGGACTTCCCGAGATAATCAATGGTCTGCGTGCTTCCAAGAGGATCATGGAAGAGTAGCTTGAAGCCACTAAGGAGTCGAGCCTAGTTGACGGGTTGCAGGGTGAGAAGAAGGAACTTCAAGAGCAGCTAGATACCACTACCAAGGAACTGCAAGAAGTGATAAAGGACCTCCAAGAGAAGCTTTAAGCTGCAACAAAGGAGATGGAGTTGTACAAAGGTTACTCGTTCAAGGACGAGGAAGTGGAAGGCGTGGAAGAGTAGAGTAGTTAGTTGTACCACCTTTATGTTCTTATAGTCAAACGTTATTCGTGGTTGTAATAAATAGCAAGACATGTTTGGTTTAGTTAAACTTGGATGATTTATACCTTTCGTGCTTTTGTGTGTTTTTCATAAGGGTAGGAGTTTATTAATTTAGTATTTCTATCTATATGTTAACTTGTTGCCCAACCCCACAGATGCCGCCGAGACATGTGAACAACAATCTCCCTCCAGAGATTGCACAAATCTTGGCCTCTTAGAATCAGCTGATCCAACTGATCACTCAGAATATGCAAAACAACAATAGCAATGCGCCACCTCCGTCACCCCCACCGCCAGCTCAATAGGATTGCTTTACTCGGTTTTTGAGGTTGAACCCTCCTACCTTCGCTAGCAGCATTGAACCAATTGTTGCAGATGACTGGATCCACACAATCAACAAGAAGCTAGATATTGTCCAAGCTGTTGGAGATGATAGGGTGTGTTATGCCGCACACCAACTCGCAGGACCTACAATAGAATGGTGGGACAACTACCAAGTCAGCCACCCGGATATTGATGCTATTAGTTGGAACTAGTTCGAGACAGCTTTCCACACTCACCATGTGGCTGCTGGTGTCATGACTCTGAAAAGGCGCGAGGTTCGTGACTTACACCAGTTACACCGTTCCATCACCGAGTATGGGGAGCTTTTCAACAAGCTAGCCCCATATGCACCCGATAATGTTTCCACTGATGCCAAGAGGCAGGAGGGGTTCCAAAGGGGACTCAATGATGAGATATCAATTCATCTTGTGGCTTAGAAATTTGACAACTTTCAGGAACTCCTGGATAGGGCTATTATGGTTGAATCCAAGCGGAAGAGCATAGAAAACCGCAAGAGGATGTCTAAGCCTCATAAGCACTCTGTTCCTTACTAGAAGAAATGCACTTCGTCACCACCACCTCACAATGGTAATGTCCACAACCATAACGGTCATCACCATGGCAGTCACAAACACAATGGTCATAAGCACCGCCATGGGAATGGCAGCAACGGAAAGGATCACAATGAGGTGACATGCTTCAAGTGAAACAAGACGAGGCACTATGAAACTACTTTACCCAAGAAGATGAAGGGTGGAAATAGCAATGGGAATGGCAACGGACACAACCATGGTAATGGGAATGGGAAGAAGCTGAATCCGTTTGTCAAAGCCATAGTGAATCATGTCTCTATGGAGGATGTTTGTGATGCACCGGACTCCGTGATTGGTAAGTTCAAGCTCATTTACTTTCCTGTAGTTGTTCTTTTCTATACTGGTGCATCACATTCATCATATCAAGGTTATTTGTGGATAGAGGAAAGATACCTACGGAGACTATAAGTTCTCCTCTAAGGGTAACTTCTCCAAGAGGAGAAATAGTGGCAAACTCTGGATGCCGAGGGTTAGAACTAAGGATTGGGACACACATCTTTCCCACAAGTATAGTAGTTCTGGATTCACAAGGATTAGACATAATTTTGGGCATGAATTTGATGACCGAATATGAGGAAGTCATAGATTGTGCCAAAAAAAACGACACAGTCACAACACCGGAAGGGAAAAGAATCCGCATCAAGTCAATGTTTGCACTTAAGGAAATTATGGTGAACTCTATTAAGGGGGTTAGCTTGGAGGATGTACCTGTTATGAAGGAGTATCTAGATGTCTTTCCAGAAAAATTACCAGGGATTCCACCCGACCGTGACATCGAGTTTCTTATTGACTTGATGTCGGGCATAGGCCCGATAGCCAAGAGGTCGTACAAGATGGATGTGGATGAGTTGAAGGAACTCAAGAAACAGCTTAGAGAGAATTTGGAAAAGGGATTCATTCACCCAAGCGCGTCATCTTGGGGAGCCCATGTCTTATTCGTGGAAAAGAAGGATAAAACCAAGAGGCTAGTTGTGGATTACCGCTCGTTAAATGAAGTGACAATCAAGAACAAGTACCCTCTACCCAACATCAATGATCTGTTTGATCAGTTAAACGGAGCTAGTGTGTTCTCTAAGATCGATCTGCAATCAGGTTACTTTCAGCTAAAGATTTGAGAACAGGATGTGCCCAAAATAGCTTTCACCACAAGATATGGTTTGTATGAGTACACCGTGAGGTCATTTGGTCTAACCAATGACCCGACATATTTCATGGAGTATTTGGGTAAGTTTATTGTGGTATTCATTGATGATATACTTATATACTCCAAGGATGAGAAGGAACATGAGAGGCATATGCGCCTAATTATGGAAAATCTAAGAGAACACATGTTGTATGCCAAGTTCAGCAAATGTGAGTTTTGGTTAAATGAAGTAGGATTCCTTGGTCATATTGTGTCAGAAAAAGTAGTTGTTGTATACCCTAGTAAGATAGCTTCCGTGACTGAATGGGAGTCGCCTAAAAATGTGGGTGATATTAGGAGTTTCTTGGGCCTCGCAGGATATTATTGGAGGTTCATTGAAAACTTCTCCAAGATAGCGAAACCCATGATTGAATTATCGAAGAAGGAAAAGCAGTTCCCATGGATCGAGGCATGTGAAGCAAGTTTTCAGGAGTTGAAGAAACGCCTAGTAATGGCACTAGTTCTCTATTTGCCTAATATCCAAAAGGATTTCCAAGTCTATTGTGATGCTTCTCGACAAGGACTTGGTAGTGTACTGATGCAAGATGGAAAGCTAGTATCTTATGCCTCTCGCCAGCTTAAGAACCATGAACATAACTACCCCACACATGATTTGGAGCTTCTATACGTGGTGCATGCACTCATGGAATGGAGACACTACCTCATGGGAAAACATTGGATCTGTTCACGGATCACAAGAGCTTGAAATAAATCTTCACCCAGAAAGAGTTGAATATGAGGCAAAGGAGATGGATTGAACTCATTAAATACGACTATGACTTGCATTTGCAGTACCACCCTGGAAAGGCAAATGTAGTAGTTGATGCCTTAAGTCGTAAGGTCTATATGAATGGACTTACCGCAGGAGAGCTCCCAAAGGATTTATGCAAGCAATTTAAAGATCTAAGGCTAGAAATAGTTCCGGAAGGGCACTTAGCGTCTATGAAAATAGTGCCTACACTTCAGGACAAGATCAAAGAAGCACCAAAGGGAGACAAAGAGTTTGAGGAAATAAGAGCCAAAATAAGTGAGGTGAAAGCAAAGGGTTTTCACCTCGACGAACAAGGAACCCTTTGGTATGAGAAGTGTTTGTGCGTCCTAATGATCCCGATATCAGGAAGTTAATTCTTCAAGAGGCTCACGATTCACCGTACTCAATTCATCCTGGTAACACGAAAATGTACATGGATGTGAAGGATAGATTCAGGTGGAACAATTTGAAAAAAGAAATTGCTGAGTATATTTCTCTATGTGACGTGTGCAACAGAGTTAAGGCCGAGCATTAGAAACCGGCAGGGTTGCTACAACCATTACCTATACCTGACTGGAAATGGGACAAGGTAGGCATCGAATTCATCACGGGATTGCCCCGGACTCGTTCAGGATATGATTCCATTTGGGTAGTGGTTGATCGCTTTACCAAAGTGACCCACTTTATTCTCATAAAGAACACATATACAAGTGCTAAACTCGCCAAGATTTATATGACAAGGATTGTAAGTCTGCATGGCGTCCCCAAGGGGATTGTGTCTGATAGAGGTACCCAGTTCACCTCAAAGTTTTGGCGACAGTTACATGAATCTCTCGGAACCCTACTAGAGTTCAGTACTACTTTCCACCCGCAGACGGATGTCTAAACAGAAAGATTTAATCAGATCCTGGAGGATATGTTGAGATCTTGCCCACTAGACTATGGGTCTAGCCGGTATGACAACTTGTCATATACATAGTTCTCGTATAACTATAGTTATCAAACAAGTATCAAGATGGTTCCGTTTGAAGTTCTATATGGTAGGAAATGTAGGACTCCACTGTTATGCAGTGGATTTGAAGAACGTAGTCTGTTCGTACCTGAGTTGATCAAGGATTCTGAGGAAAAGTTACGACATAGGGGACCCTGCATACCTCCGAGTTTCACCACTATGAGGAGTTAAGAGGTTTGGACTCAAGGGTAAATTGGCCCCATGATTCATAGGGCCATATAAGGTTCTGGATCATAGAGAATTTGCTTATCAGTTGGAGTTACCAGAAGGACTAACCGTTCATGATGTTTTTTCATGTGTCACAACTAAAGAAGTGTCACCCTGGAATGGCCGAAACTCCGCTGAGAGATACAGTTCCCCTGTATGAGGTTTAGTTGGAAAACGATCTCACGTATGAGCAAAACCCCATCAAGATCTTGGAAACACCCGAGAGGATTACCCGTACCAAGAATATTAGATTTTGCAAAGTTAAATGGAACGACCATTCCGAGAAAGAAGCCACGTGGGATCGTGAAGATGATTTAAAGACGGAACACCCACACCTATTTCCTAGCCAACCTGAATCTCGAGGGGGAGATTGTTCTTAAGGGGGTAGGTTTGTAACATCCGAAATTTTGTATATTATGATCTTACTAGAAGCATGCATCATATCATTTGCATCATGGCATCACATATTGCATCAAATCCCTTATCACCAAACCCTAAATTGTTTGCATCATATCATTTTCATCATGGCATCACATATTGCATCAGATAAATAAAGGGGGTTTTCTAAACCTAACCTTCCAAAAAACTATACAAAAGGGTTATATTATGATCCTTGTTAATCACCTTATTTTTTAAAAAAATTAGAAATTAATTTCATTTAATTTCGACTAATTATGCAAAATTTATAAAGGTTATAATAAACAGAAAATAAAAATAAATAAAAAAACTAACTATCCTAACCTAAATGGGCCAGCCCCCGCTAGCCTGCAACTAAATACCGCCCGTGCACGCCAGCCAACTAGCTAGGCTGACCCAAAGAGCCGCGCGACCCACCGCACCCGCGCGACGCTGACCGCACGGGCCTATATGTCATCGCCTCGGTGGAGACCGAGACAAACGCGACAGCACCACCGCGTCGAAGATGAACTCCCTGGTCGAATAGGGAACAATATCGCGAACACCGCTGCAAGAAACCCCACCTATATAACCCCGCCTCTGTTCCCTACTCCCCCCCTAGAAACCCTAATCAATCCGCATTGAACCGCCGCCAAACTCATGGTCGAACCCAACCACCATTTACGCCGCCGTTTGGAAGCATCAGTAGGTTCATCCATCGGCGATTCAAAGCTCCCCTCCTCTATTTTTCTCCTCTACCATGACCATCTCGCTTGAACTTTTCATCTCATATGATTTTCCCCTTATTCGTCGCAGCACAACGTCCCCAATTCCTCGTCGAGTTCTGCAGCTGGATGAGGAAGCAAAGCTTGCCGTTGTCCATGCTAGGAGAACCACGAGGATCTGCTGAACCTCGTCAACCATTTCGTCGCCTCGGGAAGCCATGTAATCGCCGCTATCCATCATCACCGACCGCGTCCGCCGCCCATCATTGTTGTCACCGCCGTCGGGTTAGTCCCTCTTGTTCCCAATCGTTAGATCAGCGACTAACGGTGTAGATTAGATTCATTTAGAGAAGAGGCATCGCCCTATTGTGTTGCACCACGTGGCACGCCTCGCGTCAGCGCCGTGTAAGCGTCGCATCAGCTGGCCGGACCAATTCGATGCTGCCACTGTCGGTCTTTTTGACTGGAAAATATTTAATGGGCAGAAAATATTATAAACTTGCAAAATTCGTATGAAATAAAATACTTGGCCAAAAATTACAAATAATATAAAACTAATTCGGAAACGACGAGATTTGGCCCCAGAAAAGCTCCAAAATCTTCCCAAAGTTTTATGACGGTATTAGGTACCCCTAGGGCACCCCCAAGGCCTATATAAGGAGGGGAGGAGCCAAGAGAGAGCCACCAAGCCATATCCTCGACCACGGCGGTGCCCTGCCGCCCTGCTACCGCCATAGACGCCTCCAATCAGATCTACGCCATCACCACCACATAAGAGGAGAAGGGACTAGGATCTTGAAGGCCTCCAAATCGATCTACATTGCCATCTTCATCAACAACGTCTCCATGACCGATCCCCTTTGGTTACTTGTTGTAATTCTAGATTGAATCTTGGATTTGCACTTTTCTTCAATTGTATCACCATACTTCATCCATATTCTATCCATGATGTTGACTGCCTGCATGTGTGGTTAGTTTCCTTTGTTCTTGGGAGATGCAGAAACCCTAGTATGTGATTGAATTGAGATAGAGATTATTATGTGATATTAGTCATTAGGTGTCTATTTTAATTGTCTTCATCTTGATTTTGGGAGTTGTGCACCTCCTTAATATTTGCCTCTTGCAGGGACTTGATGAAGGGGATTACTTGTTGGTAGACGGAAGGATGATAGCACTTATTGTGACTATAAAGTAGTTATCATTCTTTACGTACTAACTTGGGGAATCAAGGAGAATTCATCAAGCCATGTCCATGTGACGGCAGAAATCACTTAATAGCGCAGATCACGAGGGTTGTTATTTTTTGTCTGCTGTAGTTATGACGTATGATGTGAGCAGTTGTTATTGCCTATTCGTCTATATATGGAGCTCCACCCACACATATCATAACTGGTCTTACTTATTATAATAGTTTTGATCATTCTTTCTAATTACTAGTGGTGGATCCGCTACTCCCTGAGAACTCTTCCCATCATCTTGCAAGCCTTCGTTACTCATTGTTCTCTAATTTGAAAACCCAAAAATATCTTTTACACAAAACTCACATTTTGTCTTGTTACTTAGAACGTTATTTAGCATTACTATTTCAGTATTTAGTTCAAGAGTTATTTATACTTCAGACTCCTGCTCCCTATGGGATTGATATCTTTATTTCGAAACTAGCTACAAACAATCCGTGCACTTGCAGTCATCAAGCTATTTTCTAGCGCCGTTGCCGGGGAGCTATGCGTCGTAGGTCTTTTAGCTTTTGTTTATTTATTTTATTTTAAGCTTTCTTTATTTATTGCATTTGTCTTTTTTCTTTTGTTTACAAACCAAAAACACATGAAAATATTTGTTACTAATCATGTCTTCTGACATGACTACCTTTGAACAGGAAAAGCTCGCAAGGGAGGAGGGGTATCTATTAAAGAAGCAAGAAAATTGAATCAATGCATGATAAGGGTGAATGATTATTCATCTATACTATATGCCTCATACAAGCAGTTTGTTTGTAGATTCTGCGGTTCCAAAGTTCATATCGCTTACCAATGTAAGTATAACATTGATCCCGCATTATAATCTTACAATAGAGATAAGTTTAAAAGCATAGTTGATATGAATGTTCTAGAATTTACGGTTTATACTGGTTGTTTAGACTTGCTTTTTGCTATGGAAAATATTCAAAAAATATGCCAGAAGCATGATGACATCTATATTCGAAAAGGATCCCCTTTGGTTACTTGTTGTAATTCTATATTGAATCATGGATTTGCACTTGTCTTCAATTGTATCACCATACTTCATCCATATTCTATCCATGATGTTGATTGCCTGCATGTGTGAGTAATTTCCTTTGTTCTTGGGGAGATGGAGAAACCCTAGTATGTGATTTAATTGAGATAGAGATTATTATGTGATATTATTCATTAGGTGTCTGTGTTAATTGTCTTCATCTTGATGTTGGGAGTTATGCACCTCCTTAATATTTGCCTCTTGCAGGGACTTGATGAAGGGGATTACTTGTTGGTAGATGGAAGGATGATAACACTTATTGTGACTATAAATTAGTTGTCATTATCTACGTACTAACTTGGGGAATCAAGGAGAATTCATCAAGCCATGTGTTGGGGATATGCTATATGGGTATCACCATAGCATGTCTCTAATCCGGATAACCCCTGGGGCCCACAGTTGGTAGCAAGGCCTATGGCCTACCGGGCAGCCCAGTTAGATGGATCCAGAAGGGAGGCCCATGCCGGATAAATGAAGGCTACGGAGGAGTCACCGACGTACCGGATCCTTGGAGTGCAAGACACGTTAGACTAGTTGTATACTGTGTAGGACTCTGTAACCTGTCTGGCAAGGACTTTGCCTGTAACCCTAGGATCTGATGACTATATAAGTCGGACCTATGTGAGCCTTTAGGGCATAACACAACTCATACCGCACACAGCGAACCAATCCCTCTAACTCGGCGTATTGCTATTATAGTGATTTATAGAAGGAGAAGGATTCCGCCACCATTGTGGGATCTAAACCTGGGTAAGCTGTGTTACCTCGTACCCGCCAAACTTCTGACTTACCCCACGTCTCTAAACACACTCTATGAGGACCCCTCCATTGCGTACACATCGGCAATACCACGATAGTTGGCGCCCACTGTGGGGCAAGAGGCGCTTCAGGCTCTACAACGGGCGAGGACAAAGTTGTTCGCGGGAATCAGTGAAACCGTAGCCATCAGCCATGTTATCTTCTCCGGCAACGCTCCGATCGTCCCTCCCGATGAATTCTGGATCCCGGCAAAGATGAACCCCACCCGCTGCTCGATCGTCCCAATTCTGGATCATCGGCAAAACCAACTCGGGCACTACTTCCCTAGAAGTCGGTGGAGCGTCAAGACCCACACAGACCGCCTACGGGCAGGATACGTTCACGGAAGGATCAAAGTCAGATATCTCTTCGGAGTTTGCCGTCAAAGATCAGAAAAATTCAAGGCCCACCCAAACCGCCCCTGTGTAGGATATAATGGTGGAAGATCGCTGCAAGTCCGCCGGCTTCGCACGTGCGTCTGGACAGCAGAGATCCAGGTTCGTCAGCGTGGTGACTATCTTCGATCTGGTGTGTTGCATTCAGAGAGAGGGTGAAAAACCCCGCGATTACCTAGCCAGGTGGCTCCATATACAGGGCGACCCGGAGCATTTCCCAATGATGATGCCATGTATCACTCTGTGGAAGGACTGGATCGCGGTACACTTCTCCGACATACTTTAAGGCGGATGAAGGCTTCGGGACACCTCGCTTTAGAAGGCATGGTGAACACCATCAACAATTTGGCGGCTGCAGATGTAGAAGCTCAGGCCGTGCTCGTGGTCCTACCCGCGCCCCTCTGCCTCAGCCACCGCCACCACCACCTCCGGTCATTGTCACGGCGGCCGCACCACCGCCTCCGGTCGCTGTCGCGGTAGTCGCACCACCACAACCTATCATCGAGGAAGCCCCAGCACCCTCTGACTATGTTCTTGACACGCTCTATGCCGACATCAACACTGACTCAGAGGAGATAGACTTCAGCCCGGAGGAGCTAGAATCTGCTATGCGGGAGATGGAGGATGATTTCAAACACGACGAGCAGGCCGATAATTCCGTCACATCCCGAGAGGTCTTCGTCGCCATTGGGACCGTGATGGAGGAAGTAAAAACACGAACAAGATCCGCCTAAAGCACTGGACAAGGGGAAGGGACCACCTGTTGCTGCCGACAATGATCGCGCAAAGGATATGCCCCTCCGCCTAACCCAGTGCAGCAGCCGCAGGAATTCAACGTCGGTCCGAGTAACAACAACACCGCAAACCCGCCGCCTCCAGCATCTACGTCTGCTGCTGCCCAAATCACTCTAGCTGATAGAGTAATGTATGCAATCTGCTCGTTGAGCCCATGAGTGTGGCTCATATTTGGAATGTAGTCCAGCTTGACGAGAAGCGCCAGCAGCTGCTGGAGGAAGCACAAGCCATCGCGGAGCAAGGCACAAAGCTGGACCGAGATCTGTCCAACGCGCAGAACTCAATAGAGAAAGCTAGAGCCATGGAGGCCGAGTACAAGACTCTGCTCAAGCAGCAGAAGGCTAAAAAAACTCCGGCTCGAATCATCAATGATCCTGGTGTACGGCGGAACCTAGGGTGGGCTCCCTCCAAGACGCCACAAGCAAAGCCATACATTAACAGCAAAGGCAGGTAGGTCATGCCCACTCCTATTCTCAACCTAGTCATCGCCAAGACCCTTCTGGAGTAGGATAGATCACCTGCAGCTGTGGAACAGGTCTATGACCTTGTGGCAAAGGTGGTGAAACACTAGGAAAAGGGTACCTCTGAGAGGCTAGAGTCTGACCCAGCGTTTTACCAGTCTAGCATTCCTAAGACACCAAGGGAACGATCTCCTCATGATGTCGGGACCCTGATGGGTTCATCAGAACAAAGATGGAGGGATGCACGCAACAGGAAAGACGCTATCCCCATATCCTCTGACCATAGAGACCAGGATCATCCTTGTTGCCCCATCTCCACCACCCCGATCTCCACGACATCGCGAAGACCCCAAGGCTCACCATCGCACGGACATGCCTTCACCAAGGAAAAGCGGCATCGTCATCTACGACAACACGGAGCATCCCCGTCATGATGGAGAGTGCAACCAAGGACACAAGAGAAGGTCGTGTCATGATCCCCCATGTTTGACAAGCGCGAGGCGTCGTAGGAGGGTAACAGCAAGAAGGCTAACCCATCGCCACCTCCGCCTCCATTGCCCCCTAGTAGCCACCATGGAGGAGGAGGCCAGAGTTGTTCATGCAGCCCTCCCCCTGGCAGCAAGAAGAAAAGAACAAGCCCGGAGCCATACAACGCACGTTCACGCCTGGACAAGATTCACGAGCCCCGGGAAGAACAATACTTGGGACCACGTTGCTTTGGACCTGTAATACGGACCGCAACTTACCCCAAGGATTTCCGGATTGACAAGACCATCAAGCCCTATGACGGCACCGCCAAACCAGCTACATGATTGAAGGATTACGACATGGCGGTAGAGATCGCCGGGGGAAACCCCAACGTTGCCGTCAAGTACCTCCCACTGATGCTGGCGGGCACGTCCCGAAAATGGATTGATGAATTGCCGGAGAAGTCCATCTGGAACTGGTTGGACACGCAAGAAGCGTTCACCAAGAACTTCGAGGGTACGTATAAACGTCCCTGCACTGTTGGCGATCTACAGCGGTGCGTGTAGGAGAAAGACGAGTCATCTCGTGCCTACTTCTGTCATTGGCTGGATATGAAGAATTCCTGCGCAGGAGTGCATGCTCAGACCGCCATGGCCTCCTTCATCGATGGGTGGAGAAAGGTACGTTGCTCCGACATAAGTTGAAGCGCCTGCAGGACAATCACTGGCTAGATCTCAACCAGATGATCCAGTTGGCTAGTGAGTTCGCGGCTGCCGACGACAATGCTCGCGGCTCCCTACCAGCAACGGCCATTCAACCTTAAGCTAGGAGGAGGAACAACACCAAGCGGAAGAGCCCGCAAGAAGAAAAGAAAACCTCCGACATGGTCGCCATGACATTTGCAGGACAAGGTGATGTCGGACATCGTGGCCGAGGAAGGGATCTGGTCGTGGGTAGCAGCAATGTGGTGAAACTACCCTGGCAGCGCTCCGCGTTCCCCAAACATATGAGGAGTATCGTTATATGTCGTGCCTTGTACACCTTCATGCTAACGGCAAAGCCACTCACACCAATCGCCATTGCAAGTTCGTCAACGAACTTAAGGAGGACCCGGAGTCCGGTTACATGCGATGCCGAAAGAACAGGCCGCGCGGCAAGGGAAAAGGGAAGAAGAAGGAAGAGGAGTCCAAGGATTCAAGATACATGGACGAGGACGTTGACCCTAAGCACGCCGACAACGGAGATTGCAAAGGCAAGAACCCCTTTGAAAAGAAGGCCCCCGTCTACCACACTTTCCTTGGCACCCCAACTGTTCGGGCACAGAAAATCTCATGGAGGATACTGATGGCCACCCTACCCCCAGTCCCCCAGTACCTGCGCTGGTCAGAGATTCCAATCACTTGGGACAGGAAGGATCACCTAGACTTCATCCATACGGAGAAACAATACGCCATGGTCATCAACCCCCTGATTGACGACTACGAGTTCACCAAGTGTATGGTGGACAGCCGAAGCAGCGTCAACATTATGTACCTGGATACGCTTCACAAGATGAACTTGACAGAGGCCAACCTAAGGCGGACCAGCACCGTGTTCCATGGCGTAGTTCCTAGCCGGGAGGCTCAGTCCCTTGGTTGCATCAGACTTCAGTTTGCTTTTGGCGATGTTAATAATTACCGCCAAGAACGCATGACCTTCTAGGTGGTCCCCTTCAAGAGCATGTACCACGTCATCTTCGGACGCGACATCTTCCACTCCTTCATGTCCAAGCCATGCTTTGTCTACAACAAACTTAAGATACCCGGACCAAATGGCATGATCATCGTATCCGGAAGCTTTACCAAGGCAAGGGACTGCGATATTGGAGAAGAAGCCTTTGCAGAAGCTGTCCTCTACAACGAAGAATTCAAGGAGATCCAGAGCAAGGTCGATGCCACAGAGATGACGACGTCAAAGAAGAAATTTTCTAAATCCGCCCCAGCCTTCAAGGCCGCCATCGAAACCAAGCCGGTGGAACTTGTGGTAGGTGATGCCTCCAAGACCATCGCCATTGGGACGAACCTGGATCCCAAATAGGAAAGCACGCTCGTCGAGTTCCTTTGTGAGAATAGGGAAATATTTGCCTGGCAACCTGCCGACATGAAAGGTGTACCTAGGGAACTTGCCGAGCACAGCTTAAATATTGATCCAAAATGCAAACCGGTGAAACAACCTCTACGACGCTTCAGAGACGAAAAGTGACGCGCCATAGGCAAAGAGATAGCTAGGTTACTTAAGGCTAGTTTTATCTGAGAAGTCCTTCACATCCGATGGGTGGCCAATCCTGTACTTGTCCCCAAAAAGGGAACCAAATAATTAAGAATGTGTGTTGATTACATAGCTTGAACAGAGCGTGTCCCAAAGATCTGTTTGCTTTGCCTCAGATTGACCAAGTCATTGACTCGACGGCTGGAATAGAGATTTTGTGTTTTCTTGATGCATTATCAGGATACCACCAGATAAAGATGAGGAAGTCAGACCAATTGAAAACTTCGTTCACCACACCTTATGGCACGTTTTGCTATGTCACGATGCCCTTTGGGCTGAAAATCACATGTGCTACATACCAGTGGACAATGCAGCGTTTCCTACACGACCAAATTGGTTGGAACATTCATGCCTATGTGGACAATATAGCGGTGATGTCTAAAATACTTAATCTCCGACTTAAAAGAAACCTTTGATAATCTCCGGAAATAAAACATGATGCTTAACCCAAATAAGTGCGTCTTCGGGGTTCCAGCCGACAAATTGTTAGACTTCATCGTTTCCCAACGCGGAATCGAGGTCAACCCAGAAAAGATCAAGGCCATCCTAAACATAAACCGTCCGACATGCCTGAAGGACATACAACGTATAACAGGCTGCGTTGCAGCAGTTAGCCAGTTCATCAGCAGACTTGGAGAGAAGGCTCTACCGCTATACAAGTTGCTAAAAAAAGCGCACAAATTTACGTGGATGAACGAAGAAGACACAACATTGAAAGAGCTAAAGGAGATACTCTCCTCGGCTCCTATCCTTGCAGCACCCGAGCCTATGGAGCCCATGTTGATTTACATGGCGGCCACCAACTGGGTAATCAACATCGTCGTCGTGGTAGAGGAAGGGTCGTGAAGTGGGGCATTAAGCTTGCCGCCTTCGAGATCACCTACAAGAGACGTGACGCTATCATGTCACAGATCTTGGCGGATTTTATTGCAGATTGGACGGAGATGCCAGATGCTACCCCTATACCAGAGCCAGAATACTGGGTGATGCACTTTGACGGATCAAAGCTACTCAATGGCTCGGGGGCTGGTTTACTATCATAGTCACCAACAGGGTAAAATCTACACTACATTCTGCAGATCCACTTCGAGGCTACAAATAACATGGAGGAGTATGAAGCACTCATTCACAGACTACGCGTAGCCAAGTATATTGACATCAAGCGCATAGTTTGCTATGGAGATTCCAAATTGGTTTCCTAGCAGGTGGCTGTCACCTGGAACATGCGGAACCCTATGATGGCGGCATATCGAGACGAAGTGGACGAGATAGCCAAGAGCTTCTTAGTCAAGTATGTCCCAAGGGAGGAAAATGCGGCGGCTGATCTACTGTCAAAGCTTGGGCCAGGGCACAAACAAATTCCACATGGTGTTTTTATGGAGAATCCATGAATGGAGTGGACCCCGAGAACCTGGATAGAGTTGACTCTTTTGTTCACGCAGTGACGAAGGTCCCTCTGGCTTGGAAAAAACCCTTCATGGAATATCTCGTACACGGAACTTTGCCCATCGACGAGGTCGAAAGTCGGCAAATAGTACGTCGAGCAAAGGTCTATACCATAATCAATGGACATATCTATAAAACAAGCACCACTAGTTTATACCTAAAGTGTGTTTCCTAGCAAGAGGGTATTGAAATCCTTCGTGAGATCCATCTCGGAGATTGCGGGAATCACGACACTCCTCGATCTTTGGTCTCCAAAGCCTTATGGTAAGGATTCTACTGGCTGACTGTGAAGGCGGATGCCGACCAGCTGGTTGAGACATGCATGGGAAGCCAGTATTATGCCCGACAACCACGTGTTCTAGCTGAAGAATTGCGAACAATACCAATAACTTGGACGTTTGCAGTCTGGGGGCTAGACATGGTTCGTCCATTACAAACGGCACTAGGTGGGTTTACACATATGCTAGTAGCAGTTGATAAATTCACCAAATGTATACTCCCTCTGTTTCAAAATATAAGATGTTTTAGCTTTGTGAAGCAAATGTATCTAGACTACTTTTAGTATGTAGGTTCACTCATGTTTAGAATGAATCTACACACTAAAATAAGGCTAGATACATTTTATTCAGAAACCTAAAACATCTTATATTTTGAAACGGAGGGAGTAGAAGCTAAACCCTTTAGAAAGCTTGATGGGGTAACTGCCCTTAGGTTTGTCCGGGATCTAGTGGTGATATTTGGTCTCCCACATAGCATTATCACCGACAAAAGGCAACAACTTGTCACTCAGAGAAGTGGAAGCTTATTGTTGGGAGAAGGGCATCCGACTTGACCTAGCATATGTGGCTCATCCACGGTCCAATGACCAAATTGAGCGAGCCAATGGATTAATTTTATAGGGAATCAAGCCACATCTTTAGGCACCGCTACATAGATCATCTCGAGCCTGGGCGGAGGAATTATCATCTGTGTTGTGGAGTTTACGAACTACACCCAACAGATCTACCAGCTACACCCCTTATTTCATGGTATATGGAGCAGAGGCCATCCTTCCTTCTGACATCCTTCATGATTCACCCAGAGTTGCTGCCTACGACGAAGATGACGCTGAAGAATCCAGACGCCTAGATGTGGACCTTTTCGAGGAAGAGCACGCATTGGCATGCCAAAGATCCTCCATCTACCAGCAGAAGCTACGCATTTACCATAGTCGCCGCATTTGGCATCGCTCGTTTAAAGAGGGGGATCTACTGCTCCGACTTAAGCAGAAGAAGTCACAAAAATTATCCCCGCCATGGGAAGGACCGTTCATCATAAGCAAGGCGCTACTCAATGGGTCTTACTACCTCGTTGACAATCATGAACTTGAGGATAGACCCAGCGATGATCATAAGCGTAAGCGAAGTGACCCAAATGATGAATACCCGGAGCTTGATTGACCGTGGAACATAGCACAGCTACGTCCTTTTTACACTTAGCACATTTTTTACCTACTGTGTACCTACTATATGATTAGTGAAATAAATCTCTCTGGTTCACTCATATTCTTGAGTCTTTTACCTCCTTTAGTGTTCATTTTTGGATCGTATAAAACCTTTATGCACAAGCTTTGCATTTGCACTTGTGAAAATTCCGCCTATGGGCGGTAGCTTAAGTTTTCTGGTCTACACGTTCTTTGTTGTTTTCATGTGGACTCTCGAGTAGTGACTTTTGGCACTTGAAGCCGACGGTGCCATTGGGCATCATCACCTGAGCGCATGGTTCTGGCTACGAGTCTTCCGACTCACGTAAGTTCAAGCATAAAAATCAAAGTAATGGATAAGCCAGCACTTGCTTAAAAAATATTTACATGCTAGAACTAGTACTTGAGTAGTAGGAAATTACAGCTATTGCTTTCCCGCCTTAAGTTAACATAGTAGTTTTTTCCGCATACACAAATCCAGAGGAAACAAATATTACAAAGTGTTTTTTATTCCTCAGGTGCAGGAGACTTTGAGGCAGCATCGTCGGCAGTAGGAGAGCCATCCTGATCATCTTCAAAGTTCGTGGTCTTGAGGTACTCGGAGGAGCATTGGTGGTTGCCTTCAATGATCTCAAGAGGCACAAAGAAGTTGTGATCGACCAACTCGGCAACACTGGTGTCAAAACCTACAAGCGATGCCCAGATAACCTTGTGATCAATCTTCTGGACTTCATCATCTACGTCAGGAAGACCCAGGGTCATCGTGTCGATGTCGTCATTTTCGTAGTGCGCCTTGACCATTGCCAGCGACGTTCTTGCACCAGCCCGGGTACACGAAGCTTTCCACCTTACGATACGCTCGGGGCTTGGCGCAGAATATCCAAGTACTTCATCATGGAGTCCACCGCCTTGATGTTGATGTTGAGGGGCTTGGCAATCTCTTTAGCTTTCTTGACGGTGGTGCTGATGAAGTTGCCAGCAAGCACCATGCATTCCTTTGGTGGAGGTGGTGAATTGGTTAAACCAATAGGAGCTACATTTCTGACAAGTAATGGAGCACATGAGTTCAATAACAGAAAAAAAATTCAGAGTATCTGGCTTACAGAAGTACAAGACGGAGATCGCTTACCAAAGATGCTCGCCTCCGCTTGCTGGAGTGTCTCCGCCATGGAGTCCCGCTCTTGTCGAAGAAGCTTGTAAGCCTCAACGTTGCATTGATTCTGCTCATCGGCAGCTTTCTTCTGCTCCTTGAGTATTGCAATTTCCTCCTTTAGACGGTTCATCTCCGTGTTGGCGGACTCCTGCAAGGCCTTCATGGATTCATCATGCATCTTCAGAGTGTCAGCCCTCTCCTGCTTGAGGATCTTATTCTTGCTATCTAGAAGTTCAATGTGCTTGGATTTCTCGACAATGTCCTTGGCCTTAGCGATAGCTTCTGCAAGTCGAAGAAAAGACAACACACAATGAGTAGTCGGAGAGTGATGGCACAAGACCAAGTTTGAGTACGAAATCGAAAGGAAAAACAGACTCTTGCTCTTGGTGATTTGTTCCTTCAAGAAGGCAGTTTTACCCTTTTCGGCTTCCACCTCAGCGTGCATCTTGTGGAACTTCTCGTTGACAAAGCCTCTCCAAGCATTCTCATTCTATGGAAACAAGATCAAAATTACTTAGTCTCTTGGAGCATCTAGCCGGATAAATATCCACCTATAGGCTTGGGGGATACAGTGAGAGTTTTTAACTCGGCAATATGCTTAGTCTTTATTTAATCATCTAGTCGGAACTAATTCAGTTTCAAATAAAGGCTTGGGGGCTGCAGTATTGAAGTTTACAAACACTGCGTATGCTACTCTAAAAGTATCTAGTCGGAATAATTCATTCAAACTAAATACTTGGGGGCTACAGTGAGAAGCTTTCTAGCTTAGTCACTCTTAGAGCATTTAGATGCAAAGACCTATGGTTTTCCATCCAAATCCTCGGGGGCTACAGTGGGATACTACTTATGAAAAGCAAAAGTCAAGCAAAACATACAAGTGTGATGATCTTGAGGTTGGTGGCGCTCTCGGCAAATATCTTGCTGAATGAAAGGCTATTTCCTTGCAGGATATCCACTTGCTTGAGAAGCTCATCAAGGCCGCAAGTCAGAGAAGTTTGCGCTACACCAGGAGCAGGTAGACAATCTTTGGGAGCTCCATTGACGTCCTGGGTGCAGTGACTCCACCTCCGATAGACGTTCCGCCTTCCACTATTGCCTTACCGCTACCGATGGCATCCTTAGCCGAAGCTTCAGCCATTTTGGTCGCGGTTCTTTCTTGTGTCACCTGCTCGCCGGCAACGACAAGATCCGCGGTAACACCTGGATCCACTTCCATGGTGGAAAGGCCAGACGCTAACTTAGCCGGAGAGCTTGTCGGTGCGGCAGCAGGCTGGACGCTAGGGGTAGTAGGGGCGATGGCGGGAGACTCATGGTGCAACATATCCTTGATGTTTTTAGAAGCCCTCGATGTTTTGGAGGTCTTCTTCAAACTTAAATTGGCCTTCTTCCTGAAACATGCAAAAGTATAAGTACATGAATAAGACGAGCAAGAGACAATGTTGGAGGATAAGAAACTTACACAACGGTGGGTGCCTTGGTGAAAGGGATGCCGGTAATTCTTCTTTTCCCCGCCTCCAGGGCGGCAGTGGACTTCTTGGAGGCTCTACCCTCCGTTTTCTTCTTCTTGCCTCTGTCGGCAGCATCAGTGGTGGAGCTCTTCCGCTTACGAGCCAACGACACATCATTGTCGGACACGACAGTGGCTTCCTTCATCTTGGGGTCAGAGATTTGGGCAGCCATGATATCCTCCTCTAGACTTTTGATCTGTTAAATGAAATCCCAAAGTGTTAGATGAAATGGTAAAATCTAGAAAGAAGAACTGGAGTATACATCATACACGGAAGATAAATACATACCTCTGGGCACGTGCCGTCAACGAACATGTTGTAGGTGATGGTGAAGCCACGCTTCCTATCCTTCACCTTGACGATGTCCTTGAGGTGGAGCTTGATAGAGTCACTTGAGAAGTTATCCTCGGAGATGCGGAGGCTATCCTTCCTATCCTTGGAGTACTGGTGCATCAACTTCACACGGTGCTGTAGAGGCTGGATCCGCCTGACGAACCAGCACATGGCTAGGTCCAACCCGGTCAGACCCGTCTCTATGAACCACTCGATCCGCTTTATGGCGCGGGAAGCGTCGTTGTCGGAGGAAAGGGTGTCCTGGGATCTCCATGTCGGGGCTTCAAAGAAGGCCCCGTCGATTTAAGTCCGCACGCGCTTCACGCCAGCCAAAAAGAGAGATGGCGTGGACGAGAAGCACCCCACACATTCTCAGGACTACCTGGCGTGTCGATGTCGGGGAACCACCGGCCAGGCCGGATCTTGAAGCTAATTGTTCCACAATTCCTGAGCTCGTACTTGCTCGCTTCGGCTTCCCTCTTGACGGTGAAGAAATAGATGAACAGATCTAACCTAGGCCTAATTACTAGGTAGCCCTTGCAAAGTGCTAGGATGCTATTCAGAGAAAGGTTCTGAGGTTGAACCCGGTAATGGTTGAGGACAGCAAGGAAGAAGTCAGAGATCTGGAGGGAGACGACGCGTACCATTTGCGCTTTGAGGTACACCTTCTCTCCGGCTTGGGGAGAAGGGGTGACCTCGCCGACTGGCGCCGCGTGCCAGACTAACCTCTACGTCGCAGGTTGGTATCCTTCGGATAGCAGCTCTGAGATTGCTGTTGGAGATATAAGAGCCGCGCCATTCTCCCTTATGGGAGTCACCCTCCTCTTCTAGCGGCTCCATCCCCGCTGGAATATGGTCATCACCGGTGGCTACCACCACCGTGGACCATGGCAGGACCACACCCTCTAGAGGCACATGGACAGAGCCTGCCGCCTTGGCCGCGGTCTCGTTCTTCGCCGCCATGGACGGGGTGGAGCTGCTGCTCACCATTGGAGTGGGAGAGAGGTCACTGGGAGATTGGGAAGAAACTAGGGTTTTTCGCGTGCACGCGGAGAGCTCAAGGAGGTGTTCGCAGGAGGAAGACGATGACACGGGGGAGAATGAGGTGAAAAGATAAAATCTACCACGGTTGTAATTTATATTCCCCAGCGTCAAGATTCGTGCAAAGTGATCGAATGGTTGCTGCATGGACAGCACGTGCATGGGCGTGCGCGGAAATTTCGCCACGTTCCCACCGCCGCCGCCAACGGTTCGTATCCTTCGTGTAGGAAAAAATGGACATGATTGTGTTCTCTGCATGTGTGAGTTACGAGGCGCCGTTGACCTATGGTCTATGTTTCTCTAGGTAACACGGGCAGATGAACCATCCCGTCGAAAGATTCTGGCATGGACGGATCCAGTCTGGCTACGAGAAGAGTATGATGGAAGATTCAGAATTTCTCTAACTTACAAGTTGAAGACGAAGAGCACTACAGGGTTCTTGGGAGGACTATAAGATATTGCTTGAGGATTTGCCGACATTCATTTAGACGGAGCATTCAACCTGAAGAGGCAAGACGGTGCAAGATCTTAGAGTTCTCCAGGGGCTACTATTGGGGATATGCTATATGGGTATCACCATAGCATGTCTCGAATCCAGATAATCCGGGTGGCCCATAGTTGGCAGCAAGGCCTATGGCCTGCTAGGAGGCCCAGTTAGATGGATCCAAAAGGGAGGCCCATGCCGGATAAAGGAAGGCTACGACGGAGTCACCGACGTACCAGGAGCCTTGGAGTGCAAGACACGTTAGACTAGTTGTATAATATGTAGGACTCTATAAACTGTTCGGCAAGGACTTTGCCTATAACCCTAGGATCTGACCACTATATAAGTCGGACCTATGGGAGCTTTTAGGGCATAACACAACTCATACCGCGCATAGCGAACCAATAGCATTATAGTGGTTTATAGAAGGAGTAAGATTCTGCCACCGTTGTGGGATCTGAACCTGGGTAAGCTATGTTACCTCGTACCCGCCAACCTTCCGCCTTATCCCACGTCTCTAAACACACTATGTGAGGACCCCTCCATGGCGTACTCGTCGCCAATACCACGACACCATGTCCATGCCATGGGAGAAATCCCTTAATAGCGCAATATCACGATGGTTGTTGTTTATTGTCTACCGTGGTTATGATGGATGATGTGAGCAGTTGTTATTTCCTATTTGTCTATATATGGAACTCCTCCCACACATATCATAACTGATCTTACTCATTATAATAATTTTGATCACTCTTTTTATTTACTAGTGGTGGATCCGCTACTCCGTAAGAACTCTTCCCATCATCTTGCAAGCCTTCATAATCACACTCGCATGCTATTCTTTACTTACAGCTTCAGTTTACTCATTGTTCTTTTATTTTAAAACCCAAAAATATCTTTTACACAAAACTCGCATTTTGTCTTGTTACTTAGAACATTATTTAGCATTACTATTTCAGTATTTAGTTCAAGAGTTATTTAGACTTCAGACTCCTTCTCCCTATGGGATCGATATCTTTATTTTGAAACTAGCTACAAACGATCTATGCACTTGCAGTCATCATGCTATTTTCTGGCGCCGTTGCCGGGGAGCTATGCGTTGTAGGTCTTTTAGCTTTTGTTTATTTATTTTAGTTTTGCTAGATTTTGTTTTAAGCTTTCTTTATTTACTGCATTTGTCTTTTTGTTTTTTTACAAACCAAAAAACCATAAAACTATTTGTTACTAATCATGTCTTCTGATAAGACTACCTTTGAATAGGAAAAATTCGCAAGGAGGAGGAGTGTCTATTAAAGAAGAAAGAAAACTAAATCAATGCATGATAAGGGTGAATGATTATTCATCCAGACTATGTGCCTCATACAAGCAGTTTGTTTGTATATTCTGCGGAACGAAAGTTCATATCGCTTACCAATGTAAGTATAACATTGATCCCGCATTAGAATCTTACAATAGAGATAAGTTTAAAATAATAGTTGATATGAATGTTCTAGAATTTGCGGTTTATACTGGGTGTTTAGAGTTGCTTTTTTCTATGAAAAATATTCGAAAAAGATTGCAGAATCATGATGACATCTATAAAGACGTTCATCTCATGTTTTCATTATGCTATAAGAAATTTATGGATAATTATTTATTGATCACTATTCATGAGCGAATTTTAGCCCGCATGGAAAAGCCTAGCTTTTTGAAGGAACAAAAATTTAAAGAGAAGGCAACATGAATCCAAAAGCCTCCACCGAAACCGCCTAAACATGTTGCTAATGAAGAGGTGACGCTTGACGTTTCAGCCTCTCGACTAGTGGAAGGTAAGCCCGAAGGTAAGATTATCGTTGAACTATTCACAAATTATATTAGTAAGAATGAAGAGGAGCAACTTCAAGCACTTGAATCTCCTACTTTTGAAAATAACCTTCCAAACACAAATAGTATGCATGCAAATGATATCTCATTATCTAGTAATGATTTCTATAAGTCCCAAAATTTTAATGATTGTTCTGAGGAGGATTCGTTCCTAGACAATGATTTTTGCGAATTTGGTAATGAACTAGAAAATCAATCTTTTCATAAATATTGTGATGCTACTAACATGGCACAGGAAATCTCATTGGAGAAGGACGAAGTTCCTTCCCAATAAAAGGATGAACACGAAGAAAAACTACAAATCACCTTGGAGGAGGATGAAGTTCCTTCTGAAGAAGAAGATGAACTCGAAGAGGAACCACTAATCCTTGAGGATATGCAACTACTAGACATGTGGAGGTAGGTGTATTATTGTTCTGGTGATTTTTTTAGTTTATTAAAAAGGGAAGATGCAATATAATGGTAAGCCTAACGAGCTTTATGATTATGAATGCATTCTTCTCTATAAAGAATTTTTATCAACCAATAATCACATACACGATAATAATGTAGAACTCTTGGAATATATAGTTTATGAAGGGTCTCATGAGATGATTAGAAAAATTGGTATTATTATTAAAAGTAGCGATAATGAGGATTTAGCATGGTATCATGTGCCGTGGGAATGGCCACGGCAGATGCTGCAATTGGCAGTTAGTAGTAGAACAAGGGGGAAGGGCGGCTAGGCATCTGCGCTGTGAGATGAGGGCAAAGACACAGGGGTTTGCCCAGGTTTGGCCCCCCGAAGGGTAAAGACCTACTCCTGCTAGATTGTATTGTGGAGAGATCACAAAGGGCAAGTTCGGCGGCGAGTCGATGGGTTGTATGATGGAACGTAAGTGCTATGCGTGCCCTAGGGAGGTTTATATAGAATCACCTCTCTAGGGTTTACAAATCTACAATCGAGTTAGATAAGGACTCGGAGAGCTTTGATCTAATCCGATTGGGCCTAGCTATGCTTTTGGGCCTTCAGCTTCCAGTCGCTTGGCTTCCTCTTGGGTCGTGGTCCAGTCGCCGTCCTGCAGGCCCACTCGCTAGGAGTATGATCCAGTAGGGAACGTCCTGCTCGATATAACCAACTCGGCATATCCCCATCAGTAGTCCCTGAGGCCATCGTTGATTCTTCACAGGTGTTCTTTGGCAGTCGGAGTATTCGATTCCAATTTGGACACCCAATCGAATTAACGATGAACTCATTCAATGAGAGAAGAATCTTTAGCATGTAACTTCAGTCGCAATATCGGCGACCAGTCGAATCGCCAATTTGGCGAGTAGTCGAGTCGCAGCTTTGGTGAATGGGTCGGTGAGTTGAGTAGACGAAGTTGGACCGTCAGTTGGGTCAAACTAGCCATTGGGAAATCCAATGGTAATATCGGTGTAATCACCGCACGGCAACGGATCCCCGAAATTGGCGGGAACCAACTGCTATATAAGGAGAGTGACGGGTGAGTTGCGAGCATTCCTCACATTTCCTCTGACTCCGCACTCCCTTCAGTCTCCCATACAACCTCCAGAGCGATCCAGCAAGCCCAGATCCTCGATCGGATGGTGCCTCCGAAGGAGTTGTGGGGGAGGTCTAAGTGTACCAGGACGACGCTGAAGTCCTTCGAGGACGCAGGGATTCTCTACGTCGGGAGATGGTGAGTTCCCGTGGCCAGGGAGGTGGAGCCAGATCCGTTCATCGGCAATTTTATTTGCTTCACCAGCAATCTCGAGAGTGGGCTTGGATTCCCCACGTCGCTCTTCTTTTGTTGATTCTGCGCCTACTACGGTATACATTAGTCAGATCTGGGGCTTCACAACATAAAGCAGCTCGCCATTTTCCTGGCATTCTGTGAATGCTACTTGGGCTGCCGCCCATACTTTCCCCTGTGGCAGGAGCTGTTCCACGGACAGATTAGTCGCGACGGGGCAGGCGACCCGATGCTGGCAGCGAGCGACCTCACTTTCCAGCTGAATTACAAGGCCTCCTTCCTTGACCTCATGCTACTAAAGAAGGTGGCAAGCGAGTGGAAGAAGTATTGGTCCTATGTCATCGAGTCAACGCCGGATGGTGAGGTGCCACTCCCGGCGTACTCCGCCGAGCGAACCGAGCCATGCCGGCTTCAGGTCGCCAAGCTCCCGCATGACCAGCGGATGGTTGAATACGAGATGCTGAAGACGATTCGCCAGCTGAAGAAGGATGGGCTCGAGACAACCAATTTATATAATTGCTGGCTCGGGCGACGATTGGTGCCCCTGGCCAGTCATGCCCACTGGATGTATGAGTACATCGGTAAGGAGGACAGGACCAAGGCCTGCACCGCCGAGTGGAAGGCTTATGATTATGCCTCCGCTTTGAGGAAGATCACCGACACGGAGTACAGCAATCCGAAGGCCGGGATCGCCCCATACACCGTGAAGCGCAAGGCGCCATCGGTTAGTATGTTTTCCCTTGTTTATTTCGCAGTGGCAGAAATGCAGTCGCGGTTTACTAATCATGTGTTCTTGGTTCAGCTATTCCAAGTTGTGGAGGGCTGGCTACCTCCCTCCAACGACGAGAGCTTAGACGAGGTAGAGAGGGATGAGACCGAGTCCTCCTCCGACGTCGAAGATGATGACGCCGTGGAGGTCCCTTTACACCCGCAGTTCAAAAAACTCGCGGGCAGCAGCAACGCGAACTCGACGCCAGCAAGAGCCTCGAGGGTCACGACAGGGGCGAGGGCGAAGCCCACGAACACAGTTCACGGCGCGTGGTACACCGTCAACGAAGAAGTTGCCAAAGAAGAAGAAGGCACCCAAGGCGGTGTCGCCGCCACGGTCGGTGACTAGCTCCGAGGAGACTAGTGCGACCGACGATGCAGGGGCCGAGGCGTCGATGAAGGCGCCAGAGACGGCGAGTACAACCGTGGTGGAGGACGAGGTGCCACTAGCGTCAAATTCCACCCATGTTCTCAGCAGTCACGGGCCTCGGGGCTTCTTCAGTCGCAGAGGCCTCGCCATCGAGGGAGGCACCCGCATCTACCGGAGGGGAACTTCCTATTTCCGCGGCCTCGTCGATGAAGAAGGCCTCGGTGACATGGGATCCAGCCCTGTTCATGATGGGCATCAGCCATAAGCCGTCACATATCCACACCAACCTACATTATATCCTAGTCTCCAGGTGAGTGTTTGCCGCATCGACTTGGATCATTAGTTTGTAGACATTGTCTGAATCGTTGATTGTTCCTTTTATATAACTAGCCTGAAGAATATTGGTCACCCTTCGATGGCCAAGGTCCTAGTAGACACCTCAGGGAAGGAGGATGATCCTTCGAAGAAGAGAAGGGCGACGATGCCGAGGCGCCTGCTGAGGGCGCGAAGAAGAAGGGAGACGTTTTTGTCATTGTCTTGGAGGAGCCGGCCGACGCGCCAAGTGAAGCTCCGACTGGAGTGGACGCGGCCGCGAAGGACGACATGGACACGGGGCCGCAACAGATGGAGCCGGTGGCGCTGGTCGGGGCATTAGGACCCACGACAAGTGCTTCAGGAGCAGCGGTGGCGACCTTCCCTCGCTTCATTGCGAAGGCCTCTACTGCGAGTGACGTGGCATAGTCAGCGCAAGTACCCGAGATATTGTGCTGGGACGTCGAGCAGCGTCGCAAACGCACGCCCCTCATGTCCAGTCCCCGAGGATCTGCTCGCTGAATTTCAGCGGGTAGATTCTTATTTCTTTTTGTTGTCTACTCCGCGAGTGTCTAGTCGCTGAATTTCAGCGGCTAGGCACTTAGGAAATTCTTCGATGTCTAGTCCCCGAGTGGCTAGTCGCTGAATTTCAGCGGCTAGGTACTTAGGAAATTCTTTGATGTCTGCTTACATTACTTTTGCCTGTGCAGGGCCTCTAGCGTGAATCGGCGGAGCGACTGGCCGACAAAGAACATTTGGAACGCGACCTCCGATCCGTGGTGGAGGTGAACAAGCTGTGCAAGTGACCGCGGGTAGGTGTTTGAGTTACCCTCTCCGTTACTTTCTTGTTCTTGATTGTGGTCTCACCCTGTTTTGCTATAGAGGGGCATTCGGCCACGGTGGCGAAGGCCTGCGAGGGTTTTGTCTCGGTCGGAGAGTTGACGGTTGCCCAGTTGTCGTTGTCCGCCATAGAGAAGCAGGTTGCCGAACTGGAGAGGGAGCTCAAGGCCGCTAAGGCGGAAGCAAGCTCAGCGGAGGAGAGGGCCAAGGCTGCTGTCACTGCCGTGGCTGACAAGCGGAAGGTATCCGATGCTCTTGTCGCAGGTCTGTAGGACGACTTGTCGGGTCTTCAAGATTTCATCACGGGGCATTGCCATCCACTCATTGGTGAGTTTCTTAGACTTGTAATTGTTCTATCAGCGAGTCACCAAGCATGCGGGTCGCTTGTACCGTCGAGTCCCCGAGTGGGTGGACCCGAGTTGTGCGTCCTTCTGACGCTGTTGTTGATTGTAGGGAAGATTCTTGACGACGAGCCCGAGGTGCAATCGTATGATGCTAGGCACTGCGTCCCCATGCTGGTGGATTCTGCCACCCTTTCGGCAACCTGCAATCGCGCGTACCTCCAGGAGATCTCGCCCACGGAAGTGATTCCCAGCGAGCTCACGGAGGTGTGGTGCTACCTAGAGAGGGCGCCGGTGGTGGTCGAGTTCATGTCGCGGTCCGCTTTCGGCCGAGGGGCTGCGACTGTGCTGAGCCTTGGGCTTGTGCACTTCCCCGACGACTTCGATCTCGACGATGTTACCAGCCGGTACCCATTGGCGACCGGCTCGGTTGAGATTGCCGAAATGCTAATGTTGACGAAGAGGGAGGTTGTGTACTCCGAGCGGGTGCTGGCGATGGGAGACCTTCTGTCGTACCAGGAGACGATCGTTACTCCGAACGACCCCGAGCCGGCACATCGTGACTTCAAGACGGAGCAGTCATTCCGTTCGGTGCTGGCGGGCAGATTGACCATGCATCCGTCGAACCCATGGGTCCCCTTCATCCGTGTTCGTGGTGGCGGTGGTGCGCGTCTTCGAAGCATGTGGAGTAGATAGCTTGCCGATTGGTGTTAGTGGAAATAAGTGTATGTCTGCCCTTGTAAGCGAACAATATTTTGTTGCCGTCAGGAATGCATGTATGCTTGATTCAGCTTTGGTTTGAGTTTGGATTGTTTTGTTGTGCGAATTCCCGAGCGCATCCGGCCTTTAATGGGGTTTACCTCATGTTTCTCTGTGCATGTTTGTTATAATGTTAGTTAGTTGAATTCGACTCGCCGTGGCTTGGGAAGCCAGTCGCTTGGCGACCCCAAGGGGTGCTTTGTACTTAGCCGTTTTCCCGGATGCTAACGGGGTTGGTTGGACCAGTCCCCGAGCATGGTACTTAGGCGTTCTACTCGCATGCCTAAGGTAGGTGAGGACGGAGCGCATTGTGCTTGGCGTGTCACTCTGCCTGACTCGAGGAGCCAGTCGCGTGGCAAGTCCAGGGCGCACTCTCATACTTGGTGTTTTCCCTAGCCGCGTAGGTCTGGAGTGGTGTCTGTACCCGAGCGTGGTGAGAAGCGAGTGCGGTTGTCTTGTCCCGGAGGTCCAGTCGAGCAGGGCGACTCTGATGGGGGCTCCGTGTTGTTGTTTTCGTGGACTAAGCAAGGCCCGAATTTTGTAGATGCCCTTGGGTCGCACTACTTAGCCGTGCCGGTTGCGCATCCAAGGGTTGACTTCCGTCTTTAGTGTAATGCAGTTTTTATGAGTGCACATGGCACAAGGGTTGGAGAGTAGACACAATTTGTGCGGTTCGAATATCTTTATTGCATGGCTGGGGTAATATAGGTCGGAGTTCTAGGTGTAGAATTTCCTTAGGAGGTTTACATTCCACGACCGCATGACGTCGAGTTGTCCGTCGCCTCGGACGTCGATGAGGTAGTAGGCGTCGTTGGCTAGGACTCGCCCTATGGCGAATGGTCCCTCCCATGGGGGAGAGAGCTTGTGCATGCGCTTCTTGTCCTGGATCAGTCGCAGGACCAGGTCACCTTCCTGGAAGGTGCGAGTACAGACTTGGTCGCTGTGGTAGCGGCAGAGTCCCTGCTGGTAGATGGCGGTGCGGGAGCGAGCCAGGTCGCGTGCTTTGTCAAGCTGGTTCACCCCGTCTTGGTGTGCGAGCTCGTTGTCAGCCTCCGCGTAGTCGACTACACGAGGCGAGTCATGCCCGAGATCAGTCGGCATGACAGCTTCGGTGCCGTACACCATGAAAAGGGCGTGAACCTAGTCGATTGGTTGACGGAGGTGCGGATGCCCCAAATGAAGGAGGGGAGCTCCTCAACCTATCATCCCGGAGTTTGCTCGAGGGGAACTTACAGTCGCGGCTTGGGGACGTGGAGGATGCTCTGGTTGGCGCGTTCCGCCTGGCCGTTGGACTCCGGATGGGCGACTAAGGCGAGGTCGAGCCATATGATGTGCTCCTTGTAGTGCTCGGCCATGGTGCCCTTGGCGAAGTTGGTGCCGTTGTCCGTGATGATGTTGTGTGGGAATCTATAGCAGTAGATAAGCTCGCGTAGGAATTTGGAGGAGGTCTTCCCAAGATACTTGTAGACTGGCTTGGCCTCCACCCACTTGGTGAATTTGTCGAATACGACTAGGAGGTGGGTGTAGCCAGATGGGGCCTTCTTGAAGGGGCCCACCATGTCCATGCCTCATACGGCGAATGCCCAGGTGATGGGGATGGTCTTGAGCGCCGAGCTGGGTACGTGCATCTGGTTGGCGTACTTTTGGCACCCGACGCAGCGTTGGACGATGTCGACCGTGTCGGAGTGCGCGGTGAGCCAGTAGAGGCTATGTCGCATGGATTTGGCGACCAGGGACCGAGAGCCGGCGTGGTGTCCGCAGTCGCCGGCATGGATGTCTTGGAGGATCTTGCGGCCTTCCGCAGGCTGCATGCAACATTGGAACACACCTGTTACGCAGTGCTTGTGGAGCTCGCTGTTGATGATGACGAAGGATTTGGAGAGGCGCACAGTCATGCGTGCCTCCGTCTCTTCAGCTGGCAGGGTCCCTCCCTCGAGGTAGGCGATGTATGGCGCGGTTCAATCGCTTGGTTCTGTGATCTTGGCGACCATGGCAGGTTCTGGTTGCAGCGGGATCCCATGGTCGATCTCCTTCAGGGGAGAGACGGAGGGCTTGTGGATGGTGTCGAGGAAGACGCCAGCGGGTGGTTCTTGACGAGCCGACCCGATGCGAGAGAGGGCTTCGGCCTCTTTGTTCTGCGTCGGCTGATCCACTCGACCGAGTAGCCAACGAAGTGCCCCACCAGCTGGTCCACTTCTTCGTGGTATGCTGCCATGATGGGGGAGACGACGTCGCAGGTTTCAGCGACTTGCGCGGCAACAAGGTCGGAGTCGCCATAGCACCGTAGGTGGTTAACGTTCATTTCCTTGGCGGATCGCATGCCGTGAAGGAGGGCCTCATACGTGGCCATATTTTTGGTGCAGGGGGTGATGTTGAGGTAAACACGTAGCGTAGCTTGTTGCCTTTGGGGAAGGTGAGTATGATTCCTGCCCCTGCGCCGTCTGTGTTCTTGGACCCGTCAAAGTGGAGGGACCAGTAGTGTAGGTACGGCAACTTCTCCGGCTGCCGCGCCTCTTCCCAGTCGGCGAGGAAGTCCGCGAGAGCCTGCGACTTGATCGCTTTACGTGGATCGTACTTTATGTTGTGGACACCGATCTCGACGGCCCACTTGGAAACTCGCCCAGTCGCCTGGCGGTTGTGGATGATGTACTGCCATGGCGCGGAGGAGACGACCGTGATTGGTTGCATCTGGAAGTATTGTGGTAGCCGTCGCTGGGACCGAAAGACAGCGTACACCAGTTTCTGGTATTGCGAGTTGCGCTGTCGAGAGTCGGTGAGGACCTCGCTGATGTAGTAGACTAGGTGCTGCATGTGGAGCTTCTTACCCTCTTATGGCTGTTCGACGACCATGGAGGTGCTGACGACTTGCTGAGATGCCATGACGTAGACGAGCATCGGCTCCTCGTCGACTGGGGCGGAGAGTAGTGGGGCCGCGAGTAGCACTTCTTTGATTGCGTGGAGCGCGTCGTCTGCCTCCTTGTCCCACTGTAATGTCGGGTTCTTGCGCATTAGGCGGTAGAGAGGCATTGCCTTCTCACATAGCCGGGGGATGAAGCGGCTGAGAGCCGCGACTCGCCCGGCCAACTTCTGGACGTTGCAGAGGCACTCGGGTTTTTCAAGACGGGCGATCGTCTTGATCTTGGTGGGGTTCGCCTTGATGCCTCGCTTGGAGACTACGTACCCCAGTAGCTGTCCAGTGGGTACACAGAAGATGCACTTCCCTGTGTTGAGTTTGATCTTGTACCTTTGCAGATTCGCGAAGGTTTCGGCCAGGTCGACGAGTAGATCGCTCTAGCGATTGGACTTCACAACCACGTCATCGATGTAAACTTGGATGTTGCGGCCAATTTGGCTCGCAAGGCACTCCTGCATGCACCGCTGATAGGTCGCTCCGGCGTTCTTGAGGCCGAACGTCATGGCAGTGTATCTGGCGAGCTCCGCCACGTGGTTGGCCTCCACGGCGATGACGGCGTCCGCGAGGTTGGTGCCTTTCTCCTTGTCGATGGCCATGTCGGGGTCGCCATGGACGGTGATGATGCAGCATGGTCCTAGGAGATTCATCGACCTGGGACACCGCGTTGATGGTGACAATGCAGGTGAGGACCTTCTTCTCGTGCTTGGTGCTGAGCCTGGTGAAGGTGTGGAGCGATCCGACGTCGTTCCGAATGCCCTGCCGTTTGGCGAGTTGTTCTTGGGGTCCTCCCTTGCGCTCCGTGCCTTCTCGATCTCCTTCAAGGAGTGGCAGTCGGCGGTCGTGTGAGTGGCGGGCTTCCCCTCCCTCTTGTGGAACACAAAGGGTTGGTTGAGGAGAGCCACAGGGTCGAATTTCGGCCTTGCTCGGTAGTTTCCACCATCGTGGTGTTGCCCTCCATCACGACGGAAGCTCTTGGGGTCACATGGCACATAGCCGGCGTTGGCGACTAAGTTGACTCGTCCGTCAAAGTGGCGCTTGTGGGTGAGGAGAGTGTTGCTGTAGCGCAGCTCGCGCTTCCTCCCGTTGTCGTGGCCGCTTTGGCGGCGATTTCCACTCGACTCGTCATCGGTTTCTTGGTTTGGGTCCTCCTCCCCGTACCTCTTGGCGTTCTCTAGGAGGTCTGGGATGTTGTCGAGTGTCTTGTAGACCCGCTTGAGCTTGGCAACCAGGGGCTCATAGCGGCATGAGGTATTGAAGTAGTGGTTCGCCGTCTCTGGGTGGATGCCAGCCGCGTTGAACCACAGGTCTTGATACTGTTGGACCCAGTTGCGTCAAGTTGCGGGGTCCCTGGACGCATTTCTCTAGGTCCTCGATGGAGGTTGCGCAGGTGTAGGAGCCCTCAAATTGCCTAACGAGGGCGCCGCACATGTCCTCCCAGGAATCGATGCTGTCCGTGGGGAGGGTGTTAATCCATTGCCGAGTCGCTTCCTCCATCATTAGGGGGAGGTAAAGAGCAGCGAGGAGGTCGGTGTGGCTGGCGATTCCCATCGCCATGAGGTATGTGTCTAGTCACACGACCGGATCGTATCAAGGATCGTACTTTTCGATCTCCTTTGGTGCTTTGAAGTTCGCCGGGTATTTGTCACTTCTAATCATCGGTCTGAAGCACTGGGGGCCGACTCAGCTGAGCGAGCCCCTTGGCTCGCTGTCGTTGTCGTCGTCGTCACGTGATCGGCCACGCGCGTAGGATCATTGTCGTCGTCGAAGTTCAGGGTGCGGCCCAACGAATGAGATAAAGAGAGAAGGAACAGTGGCCAAGGATGACGGTTGAAGCGGATCCATTCCATCCTATGCCTCATCAGTCTCTGGAAACTCAGAGATATGTCTTTTGCCTGAAAGCTAGAAGCAAGGGAAAGCGGTCTTCTTCCATATAATCCCATTCCTTTCCACCTGTTGTAGTGGTTGAATGGTCGGGTTCAGGAGCGTCCTAATGCGGCGCTGGTGGTAGAGTGACAGCTCCTGTGTCGTTGACTGCTCGGGGCGAATTTTTTCATGCTTGGCTTGCTCCTTGCGTACTGCCTCCGCCAGGAGCAGGCGCGACTCCTTGACCTCCCCCGCCGTCGCGGTTCCCGGGATCGTCATGGAGAAGGGGTCTGGCAGGGTACTCACGCTGCTCGCCATGTAGGTCATGACGAAGCGAACAAATCTGGCGTAGAGGTCACCGGAGTTCTCCGATCCGGAATCAGAGTCAAAGATCCCGAGTATGGATGGATCCTCGAAATGCCCCATGTTGGAGACTTGGGTGATGGAGCACGCTGGTGACACGGCGACAATGGATCCGGCGACTGAAGTCAGGGTCGCTGAGTCGGTGTTGTCGTTGAGGGCCGCGTTGGTCTCGACCATGTTGCTGTTGGCCGAGTCTTACTCGGAGGCGAGGCCGTGGACGGTACGGACATGGCTCTCAGAGAGCCGATGGCGTGGCGGCGACTCGCCGATGAGTTCCGATTCCTCCGAGATGATGACGTTGGTGAAGCCGATGAAGAGGTTAATCGTGCCGACCGGCATGATGACATTGTGGGTGACCGGGCATGACGCCGGGACGTAGCTGTTGGGCAAGATATGGGGGATCTCGCTGATGGTGATCATGCGGCCAGTGGCGATCGTTCAGTTGATATGCAAGTAGGGTCTCGTCACAGAACACAGGTCTGATCGTCCAGGCCCCAAGGTGGGCTCCACTGTCGTGGGAATGGCCACGGCAGATTCTGCGATTGGAAGCGAGTAGTAGAACGAGGGGCAAGGGAGGCCAGCCATCTACGGTGCGAGATGATAGCAATGACACAGGGGTTTACCCAAGTTCGTCCCCCTGGAGGGTAAATACCTACTCCTGGTAGATTGTATTGCTGAGAGATTACAAAGGGCAAGCTCGGCGGCTAGGCGGCGAGTCGATGGGTTGTATGATGGAACGTAACGGCTATGCGTGCCCTAGGGAGGTTTATATAGAGTCACCTCGCTAGGATTTACAGATCTACAACCGAGTTAGATATGGACTCGGAGGGCCTTGACCTAATCCGACTGGGCCTAGCTACGCTTCTTGGCCTTCAGCTTCCAATCGCCTGGCTTCCTCTTGGGTCGCGGTCTAGTCATTGTCCTGCAGGCCCACTCGCTGGGAGTATGATCCAGTAGGGAATGTCCTGCTGGATATACCCTACTCGGCATATCTCCATCATCATGGTATTATGGATTCTATTATCAATTATTGTCAAGAACATTTTAGTGGGAATGCACTTGTGATAAAGAGTAAAGAGCTATGTAAAACAATAGTTCCCGAAACTAACATTTTGTAGGAACCACTAGATACTGAGGAGGAACACCAAAAAGGTAGGGTTGAAGACAAACATCATTCTACTAATAATAAGTTTGTTTATGATGCCTCAATCTCTAGTAATGATTCTCATTGTGTTGAAACTGAAGATAATTTATATGCGGAGGATTTATGCCTATATATGCATTTGGAGAACACTAATAATGATGAACTAGAGATAAATCCTTGTAGTACTAATGAGAAGATTTCGAGAGAGCACATCTTTGATGAAATATTTGTTGATGATGCTTATTTTTGTGACTGCATTGATAACTCTAGAACTGGTGAACTTGTTAGCAAGGGTGATGAACTAGAGGATAGAGACACTTTTGAATTTTTCCCTGCTACTAAAGATGAGTATTATGAAGTGTTTCCTCTTGATAGTGTAGCCCAAGAAGAGTACTATGAATTGTATCCTGATGATTCTATCAAATGTAATAGGTTTTAATTTATATGTTATTATCTAATCCTTTTGTTGAAGCTCTCTAGGGAGATATGCTCACCACACATGGTGCATCAATCATCATTTCTGAGCAATAACACATTTATCTACATGACTCTGATGCACCATAACCGGGTGATACTTAGACTAGGCTATTATAGTAAGTGCTCCAAACCTATTTTGGAGGTAAGAATAAATAATTCTACGGCTGCTATCTATTGAAATAATAGTAGGGAAAAGCCTTTCTACTTGGTTATAAGAAAGCGCTTCCCGGGAGGCAACCAAAAAGTCATTAGGTGTCTTTCTTAGTTTTGTGTCTTGAGTCTAGATGCATTCATATTGCATTGGAATTTTTATTCTTTGCATGATTTGCTATTAGAGCTATCTTGTTGTAGTTTTTAGAAGGTATAATTCGTTGTTACTATGTGTTGCATAACTCAGTGGTACTAAAATTCATGTTTTATACATGTTGTTTTTGGTCGACAATTTAGACTGTCATTTTTCTATTAAAAACATGGTGTTTCGCTAAGTTTCAGGTTAAGATAGAATTCTCAAAGAAACAGAATTTTTTTGGCGAGTACAGAAGGTTTAACGACCAACTACATGGCGGGAATAAAAATTCTAGCCGTATAGTTGCGGCCGTATAATTACCTATGCCTTCGTAAATTTTCATGCAAAGGATACATAAGGTTTAAGGCCCAACTATATGGCGAGAATAAAAATTCTGGCCATATAGTTCTGGCCGTATAGTTATCGATGCCTTTGTAAAATTTCCTTTTCAAGGTACAGAAGTTTTAATGACCAACTATACGGCAGGACCGATTTGGTCCGGCCGTATAGATATTGACACCTCCTTCAAATTTTTATTTCAGTTTACTCCACGTTTGATGACCAACTATAAGGCGGGAAATATTTTCCGGCCGTATAGTTCCTAAGAACAGGATTCCAAGGTCTGGGTAAGGTAACTAAAGGTTAGAAATCCTTCAATTTTCATTTCTTCTTCCTCTAAAACCTCGACATACCACTTAGGAGCTTCTCTTATGTTCTAGAGAAGCCAAGCATATCTAAACAATAAAGTTCTATAGAAGTTCATGTTTTCTTTTTACTTTCTTTTTGTTGGTTGGGTGAACGAACTTCGTTCGTACACCAAACCGATGTGTTTTATTTTGTGTCTTATTATCACAGGGACTTGAACCTTATGTGACGATCTGTACGGTAGTGCCAACCGTGCAAACACTCGCATGATCCACTTGGTTTCTTCCATTCAACATTCCTACCTATTAATGTTTGGTTCTCAAGGAAGGCAGCCACCAGGCATATCAAGAAATATACGTTAAAGAAAAGGTTCTTTCTCCATCAAAAGAGAGGTTACTTGTACCTCAATAGTAAAGTGTGTCAGCCTTGTTTCCAACTAAGCTTGGGGAGGTAAACACTTATCACACTCTCTTTTGGAAACTGTATTTTCTCTTTTCTTTTGGTGATATAATCAAGTTTGGTTCTTGCAAAGTTCTAAGCTTAGGGAGGTTACTTCTGTATGTGTAGAGTCTTGTGCAATTTTCATATTCGATGAAAGTTTAATGCAATCATGTATCCCGCCGTTTTTGAATGCTTGCTTAAGTGAATTTAGTTTTGTATTTATATGGTGGTACACTTGCTCATGATAGGCACCATAGGAGTTGAATTAGAGCTTGTATGCATCTTGCCAAATTGTTTATCAAGCTTGTGACACTATTTGTGATCCTCTAGATAACATTGCCACAATGTCTACACTTGGAAAGAATGAATACTTGATCAAGATCTTTTGAAATTTGTTGGTTGTCACCAAACAGATTTGTCTTAAATGAATAGGTTATACTCGACCCCATAGTGTCTAAATAATAGACTTGATAGTTTGCTTACGGAGGAGTTGTCAATTGGAAATGATATTTCGAAGTTTTGATTTCTATGCTAAATAAAGTGTTGTTTAATTGGCTTAAGAGTTTAGCATTAAAGATAGTCAACACCATAGATGTGATGATCGACTTGATAGTACTCTTTGAAAGGATTTGTTTGAAGAAACTTATGTTTAGCGGTAATTGAGATGCATGGAAGATCTTGACCTGTTGATTAAAGTATGATATTGCTTTACGCATGTCTGCACCATTGTCACATAACATGGGATGCTAACAACTCCTCTGTCCTTTGAACAATCCAAAAAAGAGGAAACTCTTGGAGTTTGGCTGAAATGCTATATTTGGATATGCATTGGTATTCTCATGGGCCCGTATTCAAAGCAAAATAGGGAATATTCCTCTGACCGTTATGATAAACCATTATACCAAAAAAGGAAACCTTGGTAATGCTCATGATTATCCATTCTTAGACTGCACAGTCTGATTGAACACACTAAGTTTTGGCATGATCTCATTACTAATGAATTGAAGATTTAGAAAGGCAAAGAATAGAAAATGAGTGGTTGATAGCAATGATTCATAGACGTGGATGACCAAATGAGACACTCTAATGCCATGCTTCTTTTGACATGTACTCACATTTCCTTCTGGCATAAATCTCGTTACTAAGAGATACACTTTTCTGAAAGCTCAATAACTGATGTTTGAACTTGATAGCCTTAACTAAATGACATGGCTAGGTAGAATCGATAAACTTTATTCCTATTTATGCTTGACATCTATTTGTGACTAAGTTTTGTCTCATAAAATATGAAAATTTATACAAAAGGTGTAATAAGAGGATCACAAGTTTGTTTGCAAGTTAGATTCACTATTGACATGGAGCATATAAGTTTTCATGAAGCTTTAGTGGTCTTTATAACTGAGATTGTGTTACCTTGTATGAATACATGTTTTCTCTCTTCGAGCTGGTAGAAGAAATAAGGATGCAAGGAAATGACTTCCAATGATAAGCTATCTCACAACAATTAATTTATTATCGACCCTTCCTGCTCGAGGATGAGCAAGGTCTAGCTTGGGGAAGTTGATGGTTGTGAAATACCACCTCTTTTAGCCATATAAAATGTGCCATTTATCTCTCATATCATGTTTCTTCTAGTTGTAGCTATGCCTTATACGCATGACTTCTAGTTCTCATTCATTTTCATATGAACGTTGCATATTTAGTAGTTTAGGTATAATTTTATCACTTTCATTTTCTATTACATGTGTGTAGGTGTTGATGATGATTATGGATTAAGTAGAGGCAAAAGGAAGAAAGAGAGAATAGTATGGAGGAGCTATAGGGACCAGACTTAGCCATTTGAGAGGTTGAAAAAGTGATTTTTTCCAACGTCTAAAAATAAATATCTAAGGCCACTGCGTTGTATCCCTCGTCGATACGGATCCAACGAGCCAAAGAAGACCCAAAACGGAGTTCGTATGAAGAAATGGCGACCAAAATACGAAAGGGAACTGAAGGTATGACGACCAACTATACGGCAGGAGGCCGTATAGCTCCGGCCGTATAGTTGCCAAAAAGGTCGAGAATTACAGGATTTGGCTCCAGAAAAGCTCCAAAATCTTCCCAAAGTCATATGACAGTATTAGGGGTATCCTAGGGCACCTCCAAGGCCTATATAAGGAGGGGAGGAGTCAAGAGAGAGCCACCACGCCATATCTTCCACCACGGCGGTGCCCTGCTGCCGTGCTACCACCATAGACGCCTCCAATAAGATCTACACCATCACCACCACATAAGAGGAGAATGGATTAGGATCTTGAAGGTGTCCACATCGATCTACATCGCCATCTTCATCAACAACATCTCCATCACCGATCCCCTTTGGTTAGTTGTTGTAATTCTAAATTGAGTCTTGGATTTGCACTTGTCTTCAATTGTATCACCGTACTTCATCCATTTTGACACCCCCGGGATTAGGGCTAAACAAATCTCAAACCTTCGTCTGACATAAGCTTAACTTTGAGCTCGAGGATATCCAGTGAAGAATCGGTAACACAACAGTGACCCTACAACACAAAATTTAGGACAGAAAGCTCATAACTGAGCAGAGAACCAAACTATTACAAGCAGAGGTCACTGACCACAAACATCAAACATGTCAACACCCGGATTTTTAATCCTAGATGCCTGTTATGCCATACATCGCAATCCCAGGATTACCATTTTTGTGAGACATAAAAGATTTGGATAGCACAGTACATCATCCATTACAAACCATACATAAGGTCTTACACAAATAAGGATCTCATGATCCAGTTCTTAATACAATTCAAGAAGCGGAAATACGTAATAATAAAGGTAGCGTAGGCGAAGCTCCATCTTCGGGGTCATAGGCAATGCTGACGATGGGAGATGATCCTAGTTGTCGTAACCTTCCTGGGGTCCATCCTCTTGGTACTCCTCTTCATAGTCTGGCCATGAGAATAGCCAGGGACAAAGCCATGAGTACTCTTTAAGTACTCGCAAACTAATACTAACAAGTAAAAGGGTTTTTGTAATAGGACACTAGGCTCTAGGGTTGTTTTGCAAAAAGCCAGATTTATCTCTACTAAGTTTAGGAACTAAGGAAGCTAGTTGAAGTTTTATAACACCTAAGTGGGAACTTGTATTTCATATCAGAACTCTGTTCTGTTCCAGTCAAAGTCTCAATTCATTTCACAAATCATTTTGGAAACATCTGACGGGGGAACAGTATGGCCACTCCAACTGTCCATAACCGTGGACGCAGTTATTCGAATAGTTTGACACTCTGTAGAGATTGTACACTTTCACCACAACATTTGATACATCTGTCAGGAACAAATCCTGAATTCACCATACTCAGTATGCAGATAATCAATCCTAACCTTTAGATTACATGCCCTAGTATAGGCACCTCTCCTGTGAGTTTGGCCTCCCAACCATGACCAACTGTCATCTTGGGTACTACACAGGTGGACAATCTTCACAAGGTAGCCTCAGCTCAGACCTTGGTCATGAGGGAACCAATACTAAGGTATATAAGTTTCCAGTCAAGCCCTACCCAAATCTCGGGTAATGTGGTTGTACGGTAAAATTGGAATGGTATCGCATCCAAACAACCATCTGTTTTATAAAGGGCTAAGGCTCATGCCTCAACATTTTCATCATCCAAATCATCTGGTGTTCGGAAACACATGTCAAATCATCTCAATAGAATGATCCATCATTCCAAGGTTTTCATAACCATTTTTCCACCAAGTATTCCCATCTAAAGTTGATCAAGTTTTATGCTTAGCACTAGAATCAAGTTCAATCTCATGCCTTAGGATGACATAAATATTATCTAGCTTAGGACAAGTTTTATGCTCTTTATGCAACCTTCAATTATATTTCTAGAATCTACAATTCACTTAAGTAAGATCTAAGTACTAGCTTTGATAAAGAAATAAAGTATAAAGCTTGTAAGTAAAATTAGGATGGGGTTATCAAGTGGGTATAACCACATATGCTTAAGGCATATGGTTGGCATGGTAAGGCTTGCTAAAGTATAATATCTTGAAAGTGTTAGCTTGCACATTTAACTAGTAGTATTAGGCTTGCCTTGTGCAGAGCAGTGGTTAAAGTTCTCCTCGACTTCTTCTTGGTAGTATCCTCCTTCCTCCTCGTATCCTTGGTCGGTACTAGTGTCTATAAATAAATACGAGGTACACAATCACCAAACAATACTTAACTACTTGCAATCCTCACACAAAAGGGTCCTATAGATGATCTAGCATCATCACTAACATTACAAGATTAAAGCTTGGTTTAATTTCTTTTATTTTTAGAAAAGTAATTTCTACTGATTGAAAAACTACTTATGATTTAATATTCTCCAAACCAAACATGGGATCATGTTGACACATGTCATCACCACATATTTCAGTTCATGTGAATGTGATTTAAAGCTGTGTCACAATTTAATAAGGTTTAACCTTTTTATTTTAAATAAAATAAGTGACTAGAAATGCCTATGTGGCATTCTTTTATTACTTGAACATTATTTCTGTAAGTAAACCCATATATTTTTATATATTTTGAAAGGTATGATCAATTGTGATTTTTGAGAGTTGGAATTAACTTAAAAGCTATTATGGTTTAAATTTAAAAATGTTTGAATGCAGAAAAGCTTCTTCCTTGTTATTTTTACCAAGGTTGATCTACAGATCCAAATGATTTGAATCCAACGGGCTTGGATTAAGCATTTCAAAACCTTTCTAACAAAATTGTTTCATTCAATTTGGTTCACTGAATCGAGCCGGGTTGATTTTTGAAACTGGGTACAGAACTATGTTTGAATTAAAATGGGATGCGCGGGAACTGCTAATGGGCCGGCATAGTGTCACTCCACGGCGCGGGGCGCAACTGACAGGGGGGTCTACTAGTGAGTGACTCTTTAAACGCGAAGCGGTACGGGGCAATCTCATCCGCACGATCTAAGTCTAATCGAATGACTGCTACTCATCGTCCATGTCGGGCGGCGCCGGCGAGACAGAAACCTAACACGGCAGGTGGGGGTCGTCGGGGGCTCACCGGGGCTCAGGCGAGGGTCGGCGATGTGGGCGAACGACGAAGTCGACGACGGCGAACCTCCTAGTACTGGCAGCTCCTCCTGGGGCGGTTCCAATCGCTGGCTTCCTTCTTCTCCAGCAGCGGCGGGCTCCGGCCAAATTCCGGCGATGGGCTGCTCGCCTTGCTCCGGGAACGGGGTGGAACGATCAGTGAGGAGAGGGGAGTGAGATGGTGTGCTCAATTCGGTTGGGGGTCGTCTCCTTTTATAGGCTCGACGGTGAGACCTAACGGGATGGGCAGGCGACGGTGGTGACGTGGCTACGGGCTGCTAGAGGCATGGCCGAGGGTGGAGATCGTTCGGTGGTCTCCTGGCGATGCTCTATGGCTTTAATGCATGTGTAGGGGCGGTGGCAAACGGTCTAGAACGCTTGACGTTCTGCGCGCAGAGGCAGCGTCTTCGATGGCGAGCGGTGGCTACAGGGTACGGGCGGTGAAATGGGCATGTCTGGCGGTCTCCTGGGATGGTGGGGAGCATGTTGGCGGGCGGCGAGGGCTCGAGGTGGTCTGGTTGAATGGGAACGGCGCGTGCTCTGCGGCGCGGGTCGGCATGGTCGACAACGGTACGGGCGCGGCGTTCCTAGCGGTTCTGGTTGCTGTCTGCGACGCAGGGCTGGTAGAGAGGGGGCGGTGATGCATGGGCTACCTCCCAGACAAGGTTGGCACGACTAGTTATTCCTCTAGCCTGCTGTCCACACTGGGTGACATGGGTGCTCTCGGCCTGTTCACCATTGATGATATTGGCAAGCTTACAGTGGGGCTAGTGATTAGTTAAGGTTGTTAGATGATCTACTAAGGCTAGTGGTGTCCAGAGAGGGAACAAGTTAGGCCCAAAACACTGCACACTATAGTGTTTTGATTTTGTTTGATTTGAATCAACAAGGTGTTTGATGAAATGGCCGCATGAATTCAAGTTTTGAATTTTGAAAAGATTTTTGGTGGGTGTGCTAGGCATGTGCTGGTGAGTCTGTGGATGCTTGTGTTTTGAAAGTTGAGCTTGTTTGATTGGTTTTTGCAAAAGTGGGATCTTCCCATATGAAATAGATTCAATTTTAAACTTTCATTTAAACTATGCATTTGAATGTTTCTGGATGATCACAAGGTGGGCATTGGTACTTTGTTATGAGTACTATCAAGGGGTGTAAAGATCCAAACAAGTTTCTGTTAAGTTTTGAAAGTTAGAGACAACCAAAGTAGGCATGGGAGTTAAATTGGCCAAAGTGACCATTCCCTTATTTTGTTTGTTTTGATTTATTTGTCTTTGGGAAAAGTGTGGGGATTGTTTAGATGATGTTTATTTCACCTAAGAATCCTTTTACAGTCAAAGAAACACATAATCACGGCAATTCAAAATAATCCACATTTCCATACACACATATGAATGCTTTCATATTTTTAATTGGAAAAGTTTTTGTTAACCCTAATTTTGGTGATTATAGTTTGATGATTCTAGTTTACTATTTTGGGGATGTTACAAACCTTCCCCCTTTAAACAAAATCTCGTCCCGAGATTTGAAAAAGGACGAAAAAGATTACCTAGGATTTGGAGAGATCGGGAAATTCCGTCCTGATGTGATCTTCGCGCTCCTAGGTAGCTTCCTCTTCCGTGTGTTTGCTCCACTTAATCTTGAGAAACTTGATGCTTCGGGTTCTGGTAGTTCTGAAAGCTTATTCCAAAATACGGATGGGTACTTCGGATAGGTCAGGTCATCGTTGATCTCTATGGTCCAGTGATCGATATTCTTGAACACTTCGGTCTTCTCTGGAACTTCGAGGCACTTGCGAAGTAATGAGATATGCAACACATTATGCACGGCTGACATCTCTTCGGGTAGTTCCAATTGATACGACACTTCTCCTCGACGGTTCAAAATATTGAAGGGTCCGATATATCTAGGGGCTAACTTTCCTTTGAGTTGGAAATGCTGCATTCCTTTTAATGGCGACACTTTCAGATATACAAAATCTCCTATGTTGAAGGCGAGGTCTCAACATCTCTTTTCGGTGTAACTCTTCTGTCTGGACTAGGCTGTCTTGAGGTGCACACGAATCTTGTGAACCTTCTCTTCTACTTCTCGTAGGATGTCGGGTCAGAAAATCTGACTCTCTCCTACTTCCGACCAGTTCAAAGGGGTGCGACACTTCCTTCCGTACATGAATTCAAATGGGGCCATTTGAAAACTAGATTGATAACTGTTGTTGTATGAAAATTCTGCAAACGGCAGACAGTCTTCCCACTTAAATCCATACACTAACACACATGCTCTCAGCATATCTTCGAGTATTTGATTTACTCGCTCCGTTTGTCCATCGGTCCGAGGGTGATAAGGGGTGCTAAAATCTAGTCGGGTTCCTAAACCTTCTTGGACTTTCTTCCAGAATCTCGAGGTAAATTGAGTTCCTCGATCAGATATGATGTTCTTGGGTACTCCATGCAAACTAACGATTCTAGCGATGTATAACTCCGCTAGCTTCGAACTCTGATATGTGGTCTTGACGGGTAAGAAATGGGCAACTTTGGACAATCTGTCCACTATGACCCAGATAGAGTCATTTCCCCTACTAGAAGTAGGCAATCCGGTGATGAAGTTGTGAGACCCTGGCGCATGGCTCAATAGGATTGATAGGAAACCCATACCAACAAGTTGCAACTTTTTTTCCAGAAGCTCATTCGGAAAGAACTCTATGGTTAAGTGTGCTTGGCTTAGAGCAATTCTAGGATGGGTGACCGACCGGGAAGTGGGTACCGAGTGCGCACAAGTGAGGACAAAGTGCGCAGAAAAGACTAGTGTTGGTCTGTGGGGCTAGTCTAGAGATCCTATTGATCTGCCTGAAGTGACAGCCATCGGTACGGAGTGACCGGGGGTGTTCAAAGTGGTATCAGAGACGACCCTCGCGGTTACATGGGCGTGTGCGGGTCAGTGGCGGACATGTGTAGCATGGCGCATGTGGCCCGGAGTGGACACGACATGGCAATGTGCTGGCACTGGACGCACAGACGTGTTCCAAGAGGGGACGTTCCTGTCTTGTGGTTGATCGACGAGGACGTCGATCTTCTAAAGGTGGGTGTATGTGAGACCCTGGCGCATGGATCAATAGGATTGATAGGAAACCCATACCAACAAGTTGCAACTTCTTTTCCGGAAGCTCATTCGAAAAGAACTCTAAGATTAAGCATGCTTGGCTTAGAGAAATTCTAGGCAGTGGGTATCGGGTGCGCACGAGTGAGGACAAAGTGCGCAGAAAATACTAGTGTTGGTCTGTGGGGCTAGTCTAGAGATCCTATTGAGCTGCCAGAAGTGACAGCCGTCGGTCCGGAAGTTAAAGAAGTCCATTCCAACGGAATCCCATTTCAATTCCGGAATCTGCAATGGTTGCAACTATCCAGCGGGTCTTTGATGTCCCGCCATGACTCGCTGACATATATCACACTTGGCGATATAGCTTCCGATTTCTCTCTTCATCTTATGCCACCCAAAATTGCTCTTTCAGATCTTGATACATCTTAGTTCCTCCGGGGTGGATAGAATAAAGAGTATCATGAGCTTCCTTCAGAATAACTTCTTTCAACTCAGAATCTGCTGGTACACAAAGGCGTCCTTTGTACCACAGAACTCCTTCTTCGTCTTCGGTGAATCCAGGTACCTTTCCTGTACCGATACGACGCTTGATTCCGTCGATACGAGCATTTCCTTTCAACGCCTCTTTGATCTGGCTGATCAAAGTGGGTTGAAGTTCTATGCTAGAAGAAAATCCTTCACTCACTAATTCCATTCGAAAATCTTCCATCACTTTGTGCAATCTTGGTTGTTCCTTCAAAATCATGGAGTTCAAGCGGCACGGCAATCTGCTAAGGGCATCAGCTACCACGTTGGCTTTACCAGGGTGATAGTGAATGTCCAGATCATAATCCTTGATTAGCTCAATCCATCTTCTCTGCCTCATATTTAGCTCCTTCTGAGTGAATATATACTTCAAGCTCTTGTGATCCAAATAAATCTCAAAACGGTTTCCCATCAGGTAGTGCCTCCATGTCTTCAGGTGTAGAACTACGGCTGCGAGTGCGAGGTCATGGGTTGGGTAATTTTGCTCATGTTGTTTCAGTTGTTGAGATAGATAAGATATAACTTTGCCTTCTTACATTAGCACACATCCGAGACCGATCTTGGATGCGTCACAATATACGTCAAAGGGCTTCGTGATATCCGGCATGATTAAGATTGGGGCTGAAATCAATCTCCTCTTGAGTTCTTGAAAACTAGCTGCACATTTGCCGGTCCATTCAAAATTCTTGTCCTTCTTCAGCAATTGGGTCATGGGTTTGGCGATACTCGAGAATCCTTCTACGAACTTGCGGTAGTATCCTGCCAATCCGAGAAATTCACGAACTTGGGTTTGAGTGGTTGGGGCTTGCCAACCTTATTGATGGGGATATACCTACCAGGGTATAACCAGCAGGACGTTTCCTACTGGCCCAAGCCGTCAGCGAGTGGGCCTGCAGGACGGCAACTGGATCAAGACTTGGCCTGGACTCAGGCGACTGGAAGCTGAAGGCCCAGAAGTGTAGCTAGGCCCAGTCGAACTAGGTCGTAGAATCTCCGAATCCTTAACTAATTCGGTTGTGATCTGTAAACCCTAGTGAGGTGAGTCTATATAAACCTCCCTAGGGGATGCATAGAGGATACGTTCCATCATACACCCAAGCGACTCGCCGCCTAGCCGTCGAGCTCGCCCCATTGTACTCTCACCATAATACAATCTAGCAGGAGTAGGTCTTTACCCTCCAGGGGGCCGAACCTGGGTAAACCCTTGTGTCTCAGCCCTCATCTCGCACCGCAGATTGCTGGCCGCCCTTGACCCATGTTCTACTACTCGCTGCCGATGGCAGCATCTACCGTGGTCATCCCCACGACAGTGGCGCCCACCGTGGGGCCTGTCCGGTCAGGCCGGTGTTCTGTGGCGAGATCCAATCTGCCCATCAACGAGTCGATCGCCACCGGCCGCATGATCGCGATCGACGAGATGCTCCAGATCTTGTCGAGCAGCTCCGTCCCGGCGGCGCGACCCGTCACACATAGCGTGATCCTGCCGGTCGGAACGATCAGCCTCTTCATCAGCCTCACCGACGTCATCATCTCGGAGGACTCGGCTCGCATCCGCGAGTCACCGCCACACGACCGGATCTCTGAGAGCCAGGTCCGCACGATTCACCGCCTCGCCTGCGAGTACGGCTCGGCCCATAGCAACGTGGCCGAAACCACTGCGGCCGCGGACGACCCGGCCCTCAACGACGACGCTGATTCAGCGACCCCAGCGTCACTCGCCGGATCCATTTTTGCCGCGTCACCCGCGGGCTCCATCACCCAGGTCTCCAACGTCGGAGACTTCGAGGATCCCTCTAACCTCGGGATCTTCGACTTCGACTCCGGGTCGGAGAACTCCGCCGACCTCCGCGACGAAACCGGTCGCCACGCCGTGACCTACATGGCGACTAGCGCCGACATGCCGGAAGACCCATTCTCCATGCCGATCTCACCAAACGCCACGGCAACGGAGGTCGAGGAACTCCGCCTGAAACTGGCAGAGGCAGTAAGCAAGGAACGAGCCGAGCGTGAAAAATTTCGCCTCGAGCAGGTGACAGCACAGGAGCTGTCGCGTTACCACCAACTCCGAATCAGGTCGCGCCTGAACCCTACCGTCCAAGGGCGCGCCCTGATCTTCGACGACGAGAATGACCCGGCCCGCGCGGCCGAGCGCGTGATCTGCGAGAACGCGCCGCCAGGAGGAAGCACTTGGCCCCCTACAGGGGCAACGGCCAATGGTGCCCCACCACCACCCAACCGTGCACCCCCAGGGACCAGCCAAGGATCGTGGTCTCCTCACGAGAGTGAGATGCGAACGGCCTCCCGCTGTTCTCCACCCCAATGGACAACCTCGTCGCGGGCCGAGCAGCAGTCGACAACACTGAAGCCACTGGGGAAGGCGCCCTGCAGATCCAGTATGCTAGGGCTCTGCTCGCCAAATCGGTCGAGCAACAAAACGCAGGCGTCGACTCACAGGGTCGAATGTACTCGCGTTCATTAGGCAGCAGAGCGGCCTCGAGCGGCCACCCCATGGTGGCGAACACTCTCAACTGCCCGCCACCCGAACCCCTATAGCTCCAACACCGACCAGCGAACGCGGCACTCTCCACCAACGACCCTCGGCCGGCGAACAACTTCGTTGCCGCCAACGGACAACCCGTCGACGCCCGCACCCACATCATCAACAACCAGAGCTGGCGCGCACGCCAGCCTGACGACCTGCGGCACACCCTCACCAACTGCCGTGTCGGCGAACCAAGAGGATCACTGAGCCGAGTGGGGACCCCGTGCTTCGGACCGATGATCCGAGGCGAGAGATACCCGGTGAACTTCAAGGCGCCGAAGGAAATAGAAAAGTACGCCCCTCGTACAATCCCTCCGTGTGGCTGGATAGCTACCTCATGGCGATGGGCATCGCTTGCCACTCCGATCTACTCGCCGCCCGCTACATTCCCCTGATGATGGAGGGAGCGTGCAGGCAGTGGATTAACACCCTCCCCGTGGATATCATCGACTCCTGGGAGGAGATGCGCGATTCCTTTGTCAGGCACTTCGAGGGTTCATACACCCGAGCCACCACTATCGAGGACCTGGAATGGTGCATCCATGGACCCTGCGAGTCGACCCGCAGCTGGGTCCAATGGTGGCAAGATATGTGGTATAACACAGATGGATCTACCCGGACACCGCGATCCACTGCTTCAAGACCTCGTGCCGCTACGAGCCCCTGGTCGCCAAGCTCAAACGAGTGTACCGCACACTCGACAACATACCGGACCTCCTGGAGATCGCAAAGAAGTACACGGAGGAAGACCCAAACCAAGAAACCGACGATGAGTCGGGAGGACATCGCCGCACGAGCGGCCACGACAACAGGAGGCAACCTGAATTACGCTACAGCAACACTCGCCTCACCGGCAAGCGCCGCAGTGACGGGCGAGTCGACTTCGTCGCTAACACTGGATACACGCAGCGCGAGCCCAAGAGCTTCCGCCGCGATGGGGGACAGCGCCGCGACGGTGGCAACTACAAGGCGAAGCCGAGGTTCGACCCCGCAACCCTTCTTAACCAACCTTGTGTGTTTCAAAGCAGGGAAGGAAAGCCCGCCACGCACACGACCACCGACTGCCACTCTCTCAAGGAGATCGAGAAGGCACGGTGCGCGCGGGAAGACCCCAACAACAACCCGCCAAACGGCAGAAAATTCGGCAGCGTCGCCGACTCGCTCCACACCTTCACAGGCTTCAATAGAAGCGCAAGAAGAAGGTCATCGCCCGCGCCGTCGCCGTCAACGCGGTGGCCCAGATAGATATCCCCCAGTTCCTCAACTGGTCTGAACAACCAATCACCTAGAGCCGCGAGGACCACTCGCCACGGATCGAGTATCCGGGCCGAGTCGCCCTGGTGGTCAATCCCAAGGTGGGAGACTACTGGCTCCCCAAAATATTGATGGACGGCGGCAATTCTATCAACATCCTGTACCTAGACACCTTTAGGCGAATGCGGCTCCCGCAGTCGATGATCGAGACGACCTACACCACTTTCCACGGCATCGTCCCCGGTCGGAAGGCGTACCCGATCAGCAAGGTGACGCTGCCAGTCACCTTCGGCACACCAGCAAACTTCCGCACTGAGCGGATCATCTTCGAGCTGGTACCCTTCGACAGCCCCTACCACTGGGTCCTGGGGCGCCAGGCATTCGCCAAGTTCATGGCAGCACCCCACTACGCGTACAACGCGATGAAGCTACCCGGGCCATGCGGCGTCATCACCATCCACGGCGACCCCGACATAGCCGCAGAGTGCGAGGCCAAAGGGGCCGAACTCGCTGACGCAGTCATCGCAGCAGAGGCCAACCATGCCGAGGAGCTCGCCAAGTATGCGAGCGGGGTCAATAGCGACGACCCCACCATACTCAAGAAGCTCAACTCGGAGGGCGGCAGCTCCACCGCCTTCGAGGCAACGACGCATACCCGTACCGTCGAGCTGGTCCCAGGCAACTCCAGCCAAACGGTGACGATTGGGACGGGCATGAGCCCAGCATAGGAAGGCGAGCTCATCGATTTCCTCCGTGAGAACAGGGACATCTTCGCATGGAATCCATCCGACATGCCTGGTGTCCCGAGGGAACTCGCTGAGCACAAACTCAACGCCGTCCCCAAAGTGCGACCTGTTAAACAGTCGCTGCGGCCCTTCAATGAAGAGCGTCGCCGAGCCATCGCCGAGGAGGTGCGGCGTCTACTCGCTACAGGCTTCATCCGGCCAATCAAGTACTCCAAGTGGCTGGCAAACCTAGTCCTGGTCGAGAATAAAAACTGGACCTGGAGGATGTGTATCAATTAGACAAACTTAAACAGCGCCTGCCCGAAGGAGCAATTCATCCTCCCGCGGATCGACCAAATCATCGATTCCATCACGGGCACGGAGGCGCTATGCTTCCTCGATGCCTACTCTGGGTACAACCAGATCAAAATGGCCGTCGAGGACGAAGAGAAGATTGCATTCATCACGCCATTCAGAGCCTTTTGCTACACCGCCATGACCTTCGGCCTCAAAACCGCCGCGGCGACCTACCAGAGGTGCATGTAGGAGGGCCTTGCGAGCCATATTGGCCGCAATATCCACGTCTACATGGACGACATGGTGGTGAAATCCGCTCGCCAGAACGACCTACTCGCCGACCTGGCGGAAACATTTGCCAACCTGTGGAAGTACAAGATAAAGCTAAACTCAGGGAAATGCACCTTCGGCAGTAACCGACAGCCATCGATACGTTGTCTCCAAGCGCGGGATTGAGGCGAACCCCGCCAAGATCAACACGATCGCTCGACTCGGTAGACCCGAGTGCCTGCGCGACGTCCAGAACCCCACCTTCCAGTGGCAATGCCCCTCTACCGCCTAATGCGCAAGAACCCCACCTTCCAGTGGGACAAGGAGGCAGATGACGCGCTCCACGACCTCAAGGAGGTGCTACTCGCAGCGCCGCTACTCGCCGCCCCCGTCGACAAGGAACCCATGCTGGTCTATGTCGCGGCTTCTGAACGCGTCGTCAGCGCCGTCATGGTCGTCGAACGGCCAGAGGAAGGAAAGGCGCCGGTGCAGCGACCGATGTACTACATCAGCGAAGTCCTCCGAAGTCGCGCCCGCTACCCGCAATACCAGAAATTGGTATCGCGGTCTTTAGAGTAAGCGGATCGCCGCTACTTCCAGGAGCACCCAATAACGGTCGTCTCCTCAGCACCATTGCAGGACATCATCTGAAACCGCGAGGCGACCGGTCGAGTTGCCAAGTGGGCCATCGAGATCGGCGTCCACAACATCAAGGACGAGCCGCGCAAGGCGATCAAATCGCAGGCTCTCGCAGACTTCCTCGCCGATTTGGAGGAGGCCCAACAACCAGAGAAGCTGCCATACCCTCCACTATTGGAACCTACACTTCGACGGCTCCAAGAACACGGACAACGTAGGGGCAGGGATCGTGTTAATGTATCCGAAGGGCGATGAGCTCCGCTACGTCCTCTACATCGACTTCACCCCCTGCACCAACAACATGGCCGAGTACGAGGCACTACTCCACGGCATGCGAGATGCCAAGGAAATGAACGTCAATCTCCTGCACTGCTACGGGTCTCCGACTTCATCGCCGGGAAAGTCGCCGGCACCTGCGACGCCGTCTCCCCCACCATGGTGGCATACTGCCAAGAAGTGGAACAGCTGGGTGGACACTTCATAGGCTACTCCGTCGAGTGGATTGACAGGCGGAAGAACTAGGAGGCCGACACACTCTCTCGCATCGGCTCAGCTCGACTTGCACCACCCGCCGGCGTCTTCCTCGACACCATCACCAAGCCTTCCGTCTCACCCCCAAGGGAGATCCACATTGGAATCCCGCTGCAACCAGAAGAAGCCCTGGTCGCACTAATCGCCAAGCCAAACAACTGGACCGCGCCATACGTCGCCTACTTGGAGGGAGGCACCCTGCCCGCGGATGAAACAGACGCTTGGATGATAGCACGTCCCTACAAATCCTTCGTCATCATCAACGGCGAGCTCCACAAGTGCAGCGTGACCGGTGTGTTCCAACGCTGTGTCCAACCTGCTGAAGGACGCAAAATCCTCCAAGACATTCACTCCGGTGACTGCGGACACCATGCCGGCGCCCGCTCTCTGGTCGCAAAGGCTATGCGGCACGGCTTCTACTGGCTCACCGCACACGCAGACGCTGTCGACATCGTCCAGCGGTGCGTCGGATGCCAGAAATACGCCAACCAGATCCACGTGTCGAGCTCGATGCTCAAGACAATCCCCATCACCTGGCCATTCGCCGTATGGGGCATGGACATGGTAGGACCCTTAAAGAAGGCCCCCTCCAGCTTCACCCACCTCCTAGTCGCAGTCGACAAATTCACAAAATGGGTAGAGGCCAAGCCAGTCCACAAGTGCGACGGGAAGACCGCCACCAAGTTCCTACGCGAGCTCATCTATCGCTACGGCTTCCCCAACAGCATCATCACGGACAACGGCACCAACTTCACCAAAGGAGCCATGGCCGAGTTCTGCGAGGAACACCACATTTGACTCGACCTCGCCTCAGTCGCGCACCCGGAGTCCAATGGCCAGGTGGAATGCGCCAATCACAGCATCCTCCACGGCCTGAAGCCACGGCTCCAAGTCCCACTAGAGCGCACCGCCGGTTGCTGGGTCGAGGAGCTACCCTCCGTCATCTGGGGCATCCGCACCTCCATCAATAGGTCGACAGAATTCACCCCCTTCTTCATGGTGTACGGTGCTGAGGCAGTCATGCCCACCCACCTTGAGCACGATTCACCAAGGGTGGTCAACTACACGAAGGCTGCAAACGAACTAGCACGCCAAGACGGAGTCAACCAGCTCGACGAGGCACGCGACCTAGCTCGCTCCCGCACTGCCATCTACCAGCAAGGGCTCCGTCGCTACCATAGCCAGCGAGTAAGGACTCGCACTTTCCAGCAAGGCGACCTGGTACTGCGTCTAATCCAGGACAAGAAAGGCATGCACAATCTCTCCCCCCTGTGGCAGGGACCATTCGCCATTGGGCGAGTACTGGGCAACGATGCCTACTACCTCACCGACGTCCGAGGAGACGGAAAACTCGACGTCAAGCGGCCGTGGAATGTAAACCTCCTACCGAAGTTCTACTCCTACAACTCCATACATGTACTCAACACCCGATACGAAATAAAACAGATTGGTTACCGAATATTGTGTCTACTCTCCGTGTCTTGTGCCACTAGCACTCGTAATAACAGAGTCATGCTATTCGCAGAAGTCAACCTCTGGTAAAGCCACCAGCACGGCCAAGTAGTGTGGCATGAGGGCACTCGGAAACTCCAGGCCTCGTAACGTCCACGAAAAACGCCAACCCGGAGCCCCATTGGAGTCTCCTAGCTCGACTGGCTCACCGAGCCAAGACAACTGCATTCGCTCCTCACAGCGACCAAGTCCTCCGCATCCTTGGCACAGCGACTCAAACGTCCAAGTACCACGCTCGGGGCCTGACACCCAGCCAAATACGAGCGACTAGGGAAAATGCCTAGTATGAGAGCGTGCCCAGGACTCGCCATGCGACTGATCCTTCGGATCAGGCAGGAGTGACATGCTTACTATAAATGCGCTTAGTCCTCACCTACCCTGGGCCTGCGACTAGAACCACCAAGTACCACGCTCGGGGACTCGGCAACCCGACCCGTTCGCGCCCGGGAAAACGGTCAAGTACAGAGCACCCCTAGGAGTCGCCATGCGGCTGGATCTCCGAGCTATGGCGAGTCGACCTTAACTCTTAAAAATTCACAAACATATAACAACGAGGTAAACCCCATAAAAAGGGCGGACGCGCTCGGGGACTCTCTCAATCAACATCCAAAATCGCAAACGAATGACAAAATAACACGAGTTTCATTTATAGTAGCACAAAGTTGTTCCATGTACAAGGAAGTTACATAGTTATTCTGTACTAATGCCCAAGGGCACAACACTTTTACTTTGCAGGTTTTGATGCAGACGCGTCGCCGTCCCTGCGGTTGCGAATGAAGGGCATGTACAGGTTCGACGGGTACGTTGTTAGCTCGCCCGCCATCGCCGCACGGAACGGATTATCGACCTTGAAGTCCCGATGCTTCGGTTCAGGATCATTGGGAGCGACAATCGTCTCCTGGTAGGGGAGGAGGTCGCCCATCGCCCAAATGCGATCGGAGTACTCCGCGGCCCGGTTCGTCAGCTTCAGCACCTCGGCAATTTCCACCAAGCCTGTGGACGAGGGGTAGCCGCTCGTGACATCATCGAGGTCGAAATCCTCCGGGAAGTGGGCAAGCCCAAGGCTGAGCGCCATCGCTGCCCCACGCCGGAAGGCCGACCGCGTCATGAACTCGACGACCGATGGAGCCTTTTCCAGGTAGCGCCATACCTTCACAAGGTCACTGGGGATTACCTCCGTGGGCGATATCTCCTAAAGATATGATGGAAGGCAAGTTGCTGACAACACGGCCGAGTCGACCAGGGTGGTCACGCACTGCCGCGCGTCATACGACTACGCTTCTTCCACGTTATTAGTAATCCGACCTGGGGAATAGAAGCGAGCAGTGAGCAGACTAAAGGCATCACAACACACTTATTGCAGATAGAGGGAAGAAGAAGGAAGGTTCACCAATTAGCGGTCGGCAGAGACCCATGATGAAGCTTTGAAGAGAAGAGAAGTCGTTCTGCATCCCAGCAACGAGCGCGTCAAACACTTTCCGCTCTTTAGCGGCAGACGTAACAGCAGCTTTCGCTCGCCCTTCCGCTGAACTCGCTTCTGCCCTCGCCTCCTTAAGCTCACGCTACAGGTCAGCGACTCGCTGTTCGGCCGCGACCAAGGTGGACTGAGTCGGTGTCAAGTCACCCACTGGGACAAGGCCTCGGCGGGCCTCCTTCAACTAGGCTGCAACCGCTTGAAGCTCCTTGTTCGTCTCTTGGACGGCAACGAGCTCCTTCTCCAAGCGAGATTTCTCAGCAAGTCGTTCGGCCGATTCACCCTGCAGACCCTACACACAAACTGCAGTGTCAACAAAAATGAAAATCCTGAGTGACCACCCGCTGAAAAATGAAATTACTAAGTGCCCACCTGCTGAAATTCAGCGACTAGGCACTCGGGGACTGGACAATGAAATTCCTAAGTGCCCACCTGCTCAAATTCAGTGAATAGGCACTCGGGGACTGGATGATATAAAAACATTAAGAATCCAACCACTGAAATTTAGTGGCCCGATCCTCAGGGACTGGATATACCTGGATGGCAGCGCCTAGCATGCCGTGAAGCCCCAGCGCATCCACAGACGCAAGCACGACTGGAGTATGGCTGCGACGCTGCTCGACCTCCACCTCGGTGACCCCATGCATCTAGCTCGTCGGCGCCGAGGCACTCGCTGCGGCCGCCTTCGCCATGAAGCGAGGAAAGGTCGCTGCAGACGCCGCTGCGCCACTCGGAGTCGGCTCGGCCACATCGGGTGAGTGAACGCCCTCCTTGGTCTTCGAGGCCACTTCCGCTACAGTCGGAGGATCGCTCGGAGCAACCGCCGGGTCATCAGAGACCGTGACGATGTCGTCGCCTTTCGTCCTCTTGGCACCTTCGGCGGGAGAAGCTACTTCGTAGGCCTTCCTCTTCCGCAAAGAATCTGCCAACACCTCGGTGGCGACTGGCGAAACCTTGTCCACAGAAGGATGGCTGATATTTTTAACACCAGTCCTGCGAAACAGTTTTATATATAAGACCGTCCGACTAAAACGAAAAACAAGAAGACGAACAACACTCACTTGGCGACTGGTATGAACCGTAGACCGGTGCGGATGCTAGCCGGCTTCTCCAGTTCAGGCCCCAACTTCCGAGTGAGGCCCGTCTCGAGTAAATCATGTGCCCAAGACACTGACGGCTTTTTCGAAGATGAAGCCGTGGCAGGAGCCTCCACGGTAATTGCTGCAGGAGCCTCCCTTGAGGTGAGGCCACTGCGGCGGGAGTAGCCCCCAAACTAACGACTGGGGCGAATGGAGGTGGTAATGACGCCAAAGGCGCCTCGTCCTTGGGGGCGGCAGCGTCTAGTGCCGCGGTCGCGTGTGCCGCTGTGTCCCTAGCCGAGCTGGCAGGGTCGGAACTGGTTGCAGATCATGGTAGAGATATCGGCTTCGCTGGTTTCGCCTTCTTCTTCGGCGAAGCTTTCTTCTTCTTCTTCTTCTTCTTTGACGGTGTGGCCTCGCGATGTGAGGTGTGCTCGGGAAGCTCGTCATCGTCATTATCGTGGGGCTCGAGGCTCTTTCTTGCTTCGAGCTCGCGTTGGTGCTACCCGCGGGTTTTACGGACCGTGGGGTCAGCGACCTCCACTGGCTCGTCTTCCTCATCGTCGTCGTCATCACCCCCGTCGCTCTCGGCATTACCCTTGGCGGGCGACAACTCGCTTCCATCATGGACGGACGATCTTGAGTTCTCATCATCTGCGGGTGGAAGCCACCCTTCCACCACTTGGAACAACTGCAACAAGAACAAACAATGTTAGCACGACCACGAATGCACCAGCTGCGACTGCGAGTGATGACGGAATGACAGCTTACCGTTGGGGATGGGTGCCTTGCAGTATAAGGGGCAACCCCGGCCTTCGCATCGAGATACACCGCCTGGGTGATCTTCTTCAGGGCCAGGGTGTAGTCATTGAGTATCCATTCAACGAGGCAGGACTTCGTCGGATCGTCCTTACCCATATATACGTACATGTAGTGGTCGCGGCTGGCCAGGGGCAGGAGCCGCCGCCCGAGCCAGTAGTTGTAGAGGTTGATGGTCTGGAGGCCTTTCTTCTTCTTCAGGCCGCGGATGGTTTGCAGCATTTCATCAACAACCATCCGCTGATCCAGCGGGAGTTTGACGACCTGGAGCCGACGCGGTTCGGGCCGGTCGGCGGAGTGCCTTGGAAGCGCCACTTCGTCGCCTGGAGTCGACTCGGTGACGTAGAACCAGAACATTTTCCATTCGTTTGCCGCATTGGCGGGCAGCATCAGATCGAAGAACGACGCCTTCGACTTCAGCTGGAATGTCAGGCCGCCCGCGGCTAGCATCGGGCCGCCTGACTCTTCGCGGTTGATTCTCCCGTGGAACAGGTCTTGCCACAGGGGAAAGTAGGGCTTGCAGCCCAGATAGCACTCGCAGAACGCCACGAAGATGGCGAGCTGCTCGATGCTATGTGGACCCAGATCCGATGGTTGGAATCCGTAGTAGGCGCAGAAACGCCGGAAGAAGAGGGAAGTTGGGAAGCCCAGCCCCCACTCGAGGTGGCTGGTGAAGCAGACGAACTCCCCCTCGTGAGGATCCGGAGTCACTTCTCCGGCCGCGGGGATGCGCCATCTGCCGGCGCGGAGGATCCCAGCCTCCTTGAAGGATGCTAGTAGCGCCTTAGTGCATTTGGATCTGCCCCACGGCTCGGTGGAGGGGGCCATCGGTTGGGAATTCGTGGAGGTCGAGGATCTCTGGATTGTTCTAATCGCTGCGCGGAATGGGGAAACAGATATGCCAGATCGGAGGAAGTGGAGGAAGCGTTTCCCTGGTCGCCCCTCGCTTTTGTTATATAGCGGTTGTTACCCGCCATTTCTGGGAGCAGTTATTACGCGGTGATTACGCCGAAGTTACCGTTGGGTTACCCAACGGCTAGTTTGACCACAGTTGACGGTCCAACTTCATCTACTTGATTCGCTGCTCCCAGCGACTTGACGACTCGCCGACCCGATCGCTATAACAGTGACAAAGTACTCGCCAACCTGTTCGCTATAACAGCGACTAAGTATTCGCCGACCCGTTCGCCAAGCTGCGACACAATTGGTCGCCGTTATTGCGACCGAAATGACTAGTTCTTTTCCTTTGTTCAGGAGTCCGCCGCCGATTCGACTAGGCGTCCTCATTGGACCCGCATACTCCGACTGCCAGCAAACACCTACGACAAATCAACGACGGCCTCGAGGACTACTGACGGGGATATGCCTACCAGGGTATACCCGGCAGGACGTTTCCTACTGGGCCAAGCCGTCAGCGAGTGGGCCTGCAGGACGACGACTGGATCAAGACTTGGCGTGGACTCAGGCGACTGGAAGCTGAAGTTTCAGAAGTGTAGCTAGGCCCAGTCGGACTAGGTCGTAGAATCTCCGAATCCTTAACTAATTCGGTTGTGATCTATAAACCCTAGCGAGGTGAGTCTATATAAACCTCCCTGGGGGACGCATAGAGGATACGTTCCATCATACACCCAAGCGACTCGCCGCCTAGCCGTTGAGCTCGCCCCATTGTACTCTCACCATAATACAATCTAGCAGGAGTAGGTCTTTACCTTCCGGGGGGAGGAACCTGGGTAAACCCTTGTGTCTCAGCCCTCATCTCGCACCGCAGATGGCTGGCCTCCCTTGCCCCATGTTCTACTACTCGCTGCCGATTGCAGCATCTGCCGTGGTCATCCCTACGACACTTCTACATCTTTCACCTTTGCAGGGTCAATGGCAATTCCTCCGGCTGATACAATGTGGCCGAGGAATCCTACCTCCGGTAACCAGAATTCACTTTTGCTAAACTTGGCATACAATTGATGCTCTCTAAGGGTTCCAAGAATGGTCCTTAGGTGTAGGTCATGTTCTTCTTCTGATTTGGAGTAAATCAGAATGTCATCGATGAAAACAACGACAAAATTATCCAGGAAGTCCATAAAAATCTTATTCATGAGATTCATGAAATAAGCGGGGGCATTGGTTAGTCCAAAAGACATGACGGTATACTCATATAATCCATATCTGGTGGTAAAGGCAGTATTTGGAATATCCTCTGCACGAATCTTGAGTTGATGGTAGCCAGTTCTAAGATCAATCTTAGAAAACACTTTGGCACCGGTCAACTGATCAAACAAATCTTCTATCTTGGGCAATGGGTACTAGTTCTTGATGGTGACATCATTCAACTTCCGATAATCCGTACATAGACGTTTACCTCCATCCTTTTTGTTCACAAACAACACAGGTGATCTCCATGGTGACGCACTTGGTTGACTCAATCCAATTTCCAACATAGAATCCAATTGCTTCTTTCAGTTCTGATATTTCAGACGGGTTCATACTATATGGTCTCTGGGCTTTGGGTCCTGTTCCGGGGATTAGTTCGATGATAAAGTCGATATCCCGATCTGGGGGCATACCGGGCAAAACATCTGGAAATACATCGGGGTATTCATAGACTATCCGGAACTGGTAAATGGTAGGTTGGGATATACTCTTGTTGCACTTGAATTCACGAGGTAAGGTTTCAGATATATGCTCGACTGATATTCCGGCTGTACTGGTCATGGTTATGGATTTCTTGGCACTGTCAATCAATCCTTTATGTTTGGACATCCAATCCGTTCCTAGTACTACATCGAAACCTTTAGTTCCGAGTACTATCAGATTAGCATAAAAATCTATGCCATGGATTCGGATAGGGACGGCTTTGCAAATTTGCCTAGCCTTGGTGGTTGATCCGGGGATTTGAACGATCATAACATGCTTCAGTTTGGTTGGTTGGATTTTACTAGTGCATGCAAATTCTTCGGTGACAAATGAGTGCGATGCACCAGAATCAAACAACACTCTAGCAAGTACTGAATTAACAGAAAACATACCCAACACGACGTCTGGCGCTTCCTGAGCTTCTTGACCATGCATGAGAAAAAGAAGACCGTTGCGGTTGAGCGAGTTCCCTGGGGCAAACCTTCTTCCAGGCTAAACACGACGCTGCTGCTGAGCTGGGGCATTTGCATTGGGGGCTGCGGCATTCTTCTTGTTGGGGCACTCGTTGGAGTAGTGACCCTTATTTCCACAGTCATAACAAGTTACTTGCGACTTGTCCTTTGCTGCAACCGGCATAGTATTGCTTCCAGTCCTCGGGGCAGTGTTGGTGTTGGCGGTAGTATTGTTGTTGTTGAACTTAGGTGGGGCAAGGTTGAAATTTCTAGAGTTGCCGGGGTTGTTGTGATTTCCTCTGGGCCTAGGGTTTCCACGGTTGGTTTAGGGCGATACTTTGGGGTCTGATGGGTTCCTGGATGATGCATCATGCGACGTTTGCGGTTCTCATTGGCTTGGTTGATCTTTCCTTCCATCTGGATGGCAGAGTCGACAAGGGCTTCAATATCAGCAAAGGGGATATTGACTAACACAGTCTTCATCTCATCATGCAGACCATTCAGGAAACTTTCTTTCTTCTTGGCTTCGGTGTCGATCTCATCCGGGGCATACCTAGCTAATGACAAGATTTTTTCATGGTATTACACTACAGTCATCCGTCCTTGCTTTAGTTCTCTGAAATCGTCTCTCATCCTCTTGATCAAACCCGATGGCACATGGGTTCTGCTGAACTTGACCTTGAATTCCTCCCAGGTCATCATCTGTCCTCCGATCATTGCACGAACGTTGTTCCACCATGCTCTGACATCTCCGGCTAGATAGTGGTTGGCGAACAAAACTTTCTCGTTAGCTTCCACTGCGGCGACTTCTAGGTTGTTTTCCATGGTTTGCAGCCAATCATCGGCGTCTAGGGGCTCTTCTGACTTAGTGAAAATAGGTGGGTTGGTGTTCTAGAAATTCTTGAGCTTAGATCCATGGTTGTCCTGATTTCCGTGGCCTTGATTGTTGTGGTCTAGCTGAGCTATCTGCTGAAGGGTGGCTAGGTTGGATTGACGCTCCGCTCTTTCAGCTTCGCGGTCAGAAACCAACATTTGCAGGATCTGCAACATCGGGTCCGGGTATGAACCACTTCCTCCGCGTGGCATCTGAAGATTGAGTTGGATCATGAGAAAAGAGGGATATTTCTAAGGTTCTGGGACTTTGAAAAGTTTTTAAAGTTTGACTCAGATTTTCTAGCAACTTTATTTTCATTCATTCATTCACACGATACAACACACACCACAACAAAGGTAAACAGATGGTTTTAGGAACCATTCTGGAAACTACGATACAGTGGGACCGAATACTACTCACTACGCTAGTGCTCAAGTTCTACTACTCCTTGGAGTCGGTGTAGTCGTCATCCTCATCATCATCGTCGTAATTGATGAAGGCGAAATCATCCTCATCGGTGAAGAAGTCCATAGCCTGATCCTTTAGAAAATCATCATCATCGCTGAGATAAGAGTAGGGGTCTCCACGAAGATCCTCTCCGGCATTCTACCTTTCCTCCAACTGCATGTCTCTCTCGTGGATGGTCTCCTCCAAATCCGAGATACGGTGGCGAAGACGCGCAATGATGCGCTCCTTCTTATCAAGCTGGCGGCGGCGAGACTTGCGATCCTTCGCTAGCATGGCGATGGTCTGATCCTTCGTCTTGATGATGGCGGACTTGTGGTTGGAGTAGTCACGGGTATTGTCCAATTCTTGCTTACAATCATACATCATGAAACTAAGGTGGTCCAACTGAGTCTTCACCTCGGGGTGATATGGGGCTTCTAGTGGCTGTCCATTAGCATCACGCCTTGGACAAAAATCAAAGTGGGTTCCCTTGATCTGGTTGATACTCTGCCCACACAGACGGGCAAGAGCTTCCTGCATGGCCCTGGCAAGTCCATCGAGCTAGTTGTTCTCTCTTAAGGTGAATTTAATTCCCTCGGCAGTGGGAGGTTCAATCTTTCCTCAAAGACTTGCAACAATTAGCCACTTCAGATCTTCTCCTCCTTGATCATTGAGCTGAGCTCCGAAGAACTCGGGGTGCGGACGCTCCAGAAGTTCTGGAAGCTGGTCCAAATCCCTCTCAAAGATAAGTTCTCCTCCATTCCCCAACTAATAAAACTTGCTGTACTTCACGTACATCTATAATAATATAGGATGAGTAAGTTAGTAGAGTGATCAAGTGTGTCAAATTTTATGTATTTTGCAAGAGTTTTTGAGGAACATGAATTTTCATGAAATAATCAAAGTGATAAGAATGGGAATAATTTTTTATAAATATTTGCTTCCTTTGGTTTTGAAACTAAGGTTTTGATTCAAACGTCCAGTCTAACTAGGGTCTCCTATGGTCAGGATGGCTCTTATACCAACTTGTCAACATCCGGATTTTTAATCCTAGATGCCTGTTATGCCATACATCGCAATCCCAGGATTACCATTTTTGCGAGACATAAAAGATTTGGATACCACAGTACATCATCCATTACAAACCATACATAAGGTCTTACACAAATAAGGATCTCATGATCCAGTTCTTAATACAATTCAAGCAGCGGAAATACGTAATAATAAAGGTAGCGTAGGCTAAGCTCCATCTTTGGGGTCACAGGCAATGCTGACGATGGGAGATGATCCTAGTTGTCGTAACCTTCCTGGGATCCATCCTCCTGGTACTCCTCTTCATAGTCTGTCCATGAGAATAGCCAGGGACAAAGCCATGAGTACTCTTTAAGTACTCGCAAACTAATACTAACAAGTGAAAGGGGTTTTTGATAATTGGACACTAGGCTCTAGGGTTGTTTTGCAAAATCCAGATTTATCTCTACTAAGTTGAGAAGCAAGAGAAGCTAGTCACAATTTTATAACTCCTAAGTAGGAACTTGTATTTCATATCACAACCCTGTTGTGGTCAAGTCAAAGTCTCAATTCATTTCACAAGTCTTTTGAAAACATCTGACGGGGGAACAGTATGGCCACTCCAACTATCCATAACCACGGATACGGCTATTCGAATAGTTTGACACTATGCAGAGATTGTACACTTTCACCACAATATTCGATACATCCGTCAGGAACAAATCCTGAATTCACCATACTCAGTATGCGGATAATCAATCCTAACCTTTCGATTACACGCCCTAGTATAGGCACCTCTCCTGTGAGTTTGGCCTCCCAACCATGACCAACTGTCATCTTGGGTACTGCACAGGTGGACAATCTTCACAAGGTAGCCTCAGCTCAGACCTTGGCCATGAGGGAACCAATACTAAGGTATATAAGTTCCAGTCAAGACCTACCCAAATCTCGGGTATTGTGGTTGTACGGTAAAATTGGAATGGTATCGCATCCAGACAACCATCATTTTTATAAAGGGCTAAGGCTCATGCCTCAACATTTTCATCATTCGAATCATCTGGTGTTCGGAAACACATGTCAAAACATCTCAATAGAATGATCCATCATTCCAAGGTTTTCATAACCATTTTTCCACCAAGTATTCCCATCTAAAGTTGATCAAGTTTTATGCTTAGCACTAGCATCTACAAGTGGGGGTAAGTACTAATGAGGGGTGGTAAACTAGTGGAGTTTAACTAAGTTCAATCTCATGCCTTAGGATGACATAAAGATTATCTAGCTTAGGCCAAGTTTTATGCTCTTTATGCAACCTTCAATTATCTTTCTAGAATCTACAATTCACTTAAGTAAGCTCTAAGTACTAGCTTTGATAAAGAAATAAAGTATAAAGCTTGTAAGTAAAATTAGGATGGGGTTATAAATTGGGTATAACCACATATGCTTAAGGAATATGGTTGGCATGGTAAGGCTTGCTAAAGTATAATATCTTGCAAGTGTTAGATTGCACATTCAACTAGTAGTATTAGGCTTGCCTTGTGCAGAGCAGTGTTAGAAGTTCTCCTCGGCTTCTTCTTCGTAGTATCCTCCTTCCTCCTCGTATCCTTGGTCGGTACTAGCGTCTATAAATAAATACGAGCTACACAATCACCAAACAATACTTAACTACTTGGAATCCTCACACAAAGGGGTCCTATAGATGATCTAGCATCATCACTAACATTACAAGATTAAAGCTTGGTTTAATTTATTTTATTTCTATAAAAGTAATTTCTACTCATTGAAAAACTACTTATGATTTAATATTATCCAAACCAAACATGGGATCATGTTGACACATGTCATCACCACATATTTCATTTCATGGGAATATGATTTAAAGTGGTGTCACAATTTAATAAGGTTTAACCTTTTTATTTTAAATAAAATAAGTGACTAGAAATGCCTATGTGGCATTCTTTTATTACTTGAACATTATTTCTGTAAGTAAACCCATATATTTTTATATATTCTGAAAGGTATGATCAATTGTGATTTTTGAGAGTTGGAATCAACTCAAAAGCTATTATGGTTTAAATTTGAAAAATGTTTGAATTTAGAAAAGCTTCTGCCTTGTTATTTATACCAAGGTTGATCTACAGATGCAAATGATTTGAATCCAACGGGCTTGGATTAAGCATTTCAAAAACTTTCAAACAAAATTGGTTTCATTCAATTTGGTTCACTGAATCGAGCTGGGTTGATTTTTGAAATTGGGTAGAGAACTATGTTTGAATTAAAATGGAAAAAGTGAAATTCAAACAACTAGGCTGCGTGGGAACTGCTAATGGGCCAGCCCAGTGTCACTCCGCGGCGCGGGGCGCAACTGACAGGGGGGTCTACTAGTCAGTGACTCTTTAAACGCGAAGCGGTACGGGGCAATCTCATCCGCACGATCTAAGTCTAATCGAATGGCTGCTACTCATCGTTCACGTCGGGCGGCGCCAGCGAGACAGAAACCTAACGCGGCAGGTGAAGGTCGTTGGGGGCTCACCGGGGCTCAGGCGAGGGTCGGAGATGCGGGCTAACGACAAAGTCGACGACGGCGAACCTCCTGGTACTGGCAGCTCCTCCTGGGGCGGCTCCAATCGCTGGCTTCCTTCTTCTCCACCAGCGGCGGGCTCCGGCCAAATTCCAGCGATGCGCTGCTCGCCTTGCTCCGGGAATGGGGTGAAACGATCAGTGAGGAGAGGGGAGTGAGATGGTGTGATCAATTCGGCTGGGGGTCGTCTCCTTTTATAGGCTCGACGGTGAGACCGAACGGGATGGGCAAGCGACGGTGGCGACATGGCTACGGGATGCTAGAGGCATGGACGAGGGTGGCTATCGTTCGATGGTCTCCTGGTGATGCTCTATGGCTTTAATGCGTGTGTAGGGGCGGTGGCAAACGGTCTGGAACGCTCGACGTTCTGCATGGCAAAGGGGGCGTCTTCGACGGCGAGCGGTGGCTACGGGGTACGGGCGGTGAATGGGCATGTCTGGCGGTCTCCTGGGACGGTGGGGAGCATGTTGGCGGGCGGCGATGGATCGAGGTGGTCTGGTTGAATGGGAACGGCACGTGCTCCGCAGCGTGGGTCGGCAAGAAGACGGGCGCAGCTCCCGGGCGGTTCTGCTGCTGCGGCGAGGCTGGTCGAGAGGGGGCGGTGAGGCATGGGCTACCTCCCAGACAAGGTTGTCACGGCTAGTTCTTCCTCTAGCCTGCTGTCCACACTGGGGTGACATGGGTACTCTCGGCCTGTTCACCATTGATGATATTGGCAAGCTTACAGTGGGGCTAGTGATTAGTTAAGGTTGTTAGATGATCTACTAAGGCTAGTGGTGTCTAGAGAGGGAACACGTTATGCCCAAAACACTGCACACTATCAGCAAGGTGTTTTGATTTTGTTTGATTTGAATCAGCAAGGTGTTTGATGAAATGGCCGCATGAATTCAAGTTTTGAATTTTGAAAAGATTTTTGGTGGGTGTGCTAGGCATGTGCTGGTGAGTCTGTGGATGCTTGGGTTTTGAAAGTTGAGCTTGTTTGAGTGGTTTTTGCAAAAATGGGATCTTCCCATATGAAATAGATTCAATTTTAAACTGTCATATAAACTATGCATTTGAATGTTTTTGGATGATCACAAGGTGGGACTTGGTACTTCGTTATGAGTACTATCAAGGGGTGTAAAGATCCAAACAAGTTTCTGTTAAGTTTTGAATGTTAGAGACATCCAAAGTAGGCATGGGAGTTAAATTGGCCAAAGTGACCATTCCCTTATTTTGTTTGTTTTGATTTATTTGTCTTTGGGAAAAGTGTGGGGATTGTTTAGATGATGTTTATTTCACCTAAGAATCCTTTTACAAGCAAAGAAACACATAATCATGGAAATTCAAAAGAATCCAAATTTCCATACACATACATATGAATGCTTTCATATTTTTAATTGGAAAAGTTTTTGTTAACCCTAATTTTGGTGATTAGAGTTTGATGATTCTAGTTTACTATTTTTGGGATGTTACAAAACAACGGAAGGAAAATTATGCTATTAAGTATAGCAAACTTAACAAATGGCCTAAGAGGCCTGAAGCATAACGATGACGTCCCAGCCCATAGATTCCAGGCTGCCGGACGGGAACCCCAAGCTACTGGTCGATGTCGATGTAGTACAGAACTCGTCTTCAGGTGAACACTTACTCTGCCAAAAGTATGAACAAAGCAAGGGTGAGTACAGATGTACTCCGCAAGACTTATGGCTGGTGGAGTTGTTTTGCATAAAGCCACTTTTTATAATAAAAGAATAGGGAGAATAAGATCGTCTATTTAGAGTATTTTAAAAGGGGATAAGAGAGCGACATCTCCAAAAATATTGATCATCATCTTTTGTTATCCACCAATCATCATCACCTGAATTAGGATCACCCCCTCGTACCCATGAGGAAGCATCCTTAAGCACACGTTGATCTGCCAAGTTTTACGATTAGGTTATAGTTCTCTATGATCTTAGAATCTGGTCATCAAGCGTCATAACCGTGAACATGGCTTTTTGAAAATATTTAACCCTGCAGGGGTGTACAACTTTACCCAGACGTACCAACCGACTCTTAATGACAGTACATTAGCCCTCTTCCTTGGAAGGCCGACAGAGGGTGGTTGGCCACGACCTTTACCTTGCTTTCACCGAGACCACGATTCATGCAATAAGTATGGCTCCGCCGTAATGGGTCAAATCCCGAAGCCGGTACTTAAAGATGTGAGGCGAGGTTGGTTAACAGGGCGCCATCTACCCCAAGCAACACGGTCCACGCTTACCTACCTATTATGAATGCACCAACTTCACCTGACAAATCTTTCAAACGGTTTTCTATGCATATGTCTAATGGAACGCCCGAACTATGTGACTCATGGAATCTACTAGGCAAGTTAATTAGGCGAGGGGTTCCCAAGCCCCGTGTGTCTGTACACTCGTCTCGGTTCCAAAGGCAAGAACTCAGTTCCTAATGGTGGCAAGCATGGGACTAGAAAAACCACATCCCACCGTGGCCTCCCATACAAGCCTTAGCATGTTTAATCTCATATCACTTATCTCATGTCATCACGTTCTCCTTTCATACTAGATTCTCTGCATCTGATACATCATCTGGATGGACCAGTCTCAATAGCTATGCATGGCTAAGTAGACACGAATAAGAGCTCTAGCTGTGCACACAAGCCAAACCTAGTTATGCTAGGAGCAGTGGATCAGGTAAAATAAGCTCGACAATAGAATCGTATGCATCATGGTAGAATTGAAATTCTTTCGAAATCATAGGATTATATCATGGTGGGCATATGCTTGCCTTTGCCAGTTCATAACCGATAAGCAGATATTCGGGAGCCTTGTACTGACTTGGTTAGAGTTGGTCAAGTATTGTTCTTCGATCTTCGATCTTCGACAGTGTTGACCTCGGGCTTCAATCTCGATCTCGATACCATATTCTACCGCGAAGAACTAAACATCGAAAAGAGAGAGGAAACAATCAACACATGGCATCGATGAAATGCTTAAACAAGAATGATGAGATGACAAGTTAATTTTCATTGAATTGAAATCCTAAAGCATGCTCGACAGTTTAATCGGGGTTCCGAGGGGTGAAAACCCTAACTCGGGAAAACTCCGGAGTATATGAGAGGGGTTACTATGTTCTTCTAATTAAACTAGTTATAAAAGTTGTTGAACAATGCATGATTATAGCATAGATAAATAGTTCTCATTTTTCTGAAAATTTTGGTATATTATACATATTTTCTGACTTATAAATTAAAACTTATTGAATTTACAATATTCAAACAATTTCTGAAATTATTAAACTTTTTCTTAATTTAAATAAATCTGGAATTACTTTTTACACTGCAGGATGGGCTAGCCACAAACACAGACAGGTGGGCCTCTGGCCACCTCAGCCTCCATGCAGGCAAAGTGGGACAGGGGGGCGGTTTGGTTATTTCTCACCGAGGCAGAAGCTAGCTAGAGAGGCTGATGAGTGGGGCCTGGGCCACGCAGGCACCACGTGAATGCCACACGGGCGCCACGTCGGCCTCGCCGGAGAACGGCCAGACGGCGGCGGGGATGGCGCTAGGAGGCGATCTGGGAAACGTGAAAGAGCGGGCTCGAACGGGCGTCGGGCGAGGAGCCTAACTACGGCGGCGCCGCTGGTTTCGGGTCACCGGGGACGCGGCTACGGCGAGCGGCGGCGGCAACGCTTTACAGGCAACCATCGGCGGAACAAAGCAGGAAGCAAGGAAGGAAGCAGAGGGCACCAAAAGAATCACCAGCTCACCGTGAAGCTCACAGAGCGGTCGGCGAGGAGAGGGGTGGACAGAAACGATGTCTAGGACGACGACGAGCTCGGCGGAGGCCAGGAAGACAACTTTGATTGCGGGCGACAGAGACCTTATCGGCTCGATTCCTTCTGCAAGGAGCACCAGCGCGACGAGGCGGAACTCGTGGGCTCACTGGCAAGGCTCGGGGCGGCTTGAGACGGTGGCGAACGACGGGGTCCGACGGGGTTAGGGTTTCGGGCCCCAGAGGAACGAGGGCGAGAGATCAAGCGGGGAGAGGATAAGACCATGGAGAGGGGGGGAGGCGCGCGGCTCATTCTTATCCTCGCGAGCGTCAGCGGCGCGCATCATGGCGGCGGGGCAGCATCGGGCGGTCGCGGCGGCGACAGGCAGCTGCTTCGCGTCGCCTGCGAAGACAACGACGTGGTTGGGGGCCAAAGTGGTACGGTGCAGCGGTTGGGCTGCAGACGGGCCGATGGTGGGTTGGACTTAGCGGCAGGGAGAAGAGAGAGGCAGCTGGGCCGGCCTGGCTGGCTGCTGCTGTTTTTTATCAGAATGTTTTCCATTTTCTGTTTTTCATTTCTCTTTTGTATTTTGAATTCAAATACTGTTTTGAGTAGTTTGAAATTACCAAAGATTTTATGAAATATATAAAATTACTGCAGGGGCTCTTTTAGTCCATTTGGGCTCCAATTTTTTGGTAGTTTTCAAAATTCAAAACATTTGAACAAGTTTCAAATAGGAAGGGAAAAATAGGGATTTAGGGTTTTGTTTATTCTTCTTTAATGCAAAGTTTAAAGAGATGATTCTCATGCAATGCACAATCAACCCTAAATAATGACTAAGTAAACTGGGGTGTTACAGCTCTATCCCCCATACGAGAATCTCGACCCGAGATTCCAAAGGTAGGAAGAGAGACGGAGAGAGAAAGAAATAGGGTCACTCTAAAGATAAGAGGGAAACACACTAAACAACACACAAAGTATCTCGTGGTCAACTCATGGATGGAGTGTTTAGAAACAACTCTGAGATGACAAACATGAGACATGCCAAGGTAACCGAGGAAATAAGAGGAGAAGGTTTCAAGTTGTTAGATAGCTAGTCTTCATAAGGATTGAGACCATGAAACTTACAGGAGAGTTTAAGCTTCTGGAAAGGAAAGCTTCCAATGAAAGAACATGACCACAGACTTCGATAGGGAACCTCTACTAAACGGCTTAAGTAGATATTTCAGGTTGCAAAGATATGGATCAACAAAACCAAGCTGTTGAACTACTTTTGAAATATAAGGGTTACTCTTTCATTCAATAGAAGGCCAAGATAGAAAGGTGTTTTGGTGGAGAGGACTCGTATGAGTCACAAGAACATGTAACAAGAGACGCTACTGATTACCAAAATCATAGCCACTCTTAGAACATGATTGAGAAGACGAAGGAAACTCTTTATTCATCTAGGTATACCAAAATCTTTGCCAAAGATCATGGTATCACTTTACACCACCAAGATGAATAGTTAAGAAGATTCCTAATGACACGAGAATAAAGAAACTTCATTTTCAGACTTCAATTACTTGGCACAACAAAATGCTTGCCAATGTAAAAGGGTTTGGAGGATCGACCGAGAGAAATTTAGCAACACTACCTCAAATGTTCTCCTTGATGTTCGAGAAATCAATCATCAAGTAAAGGTCAGACTTCGGATACAAAGGAACCCTAATCACAACTCCTATAATAAATCATAGAAGATGCCTCATGAAGAGTGGTTGATATTGCTGAATCAAGAGAATATGGCAGAAGGTCTTTCCTGCTAAGTGTGTCAACCATTACATCAATCTTGCCAGACTTACAAAGAGAACTATGTCAAAACCTTGGGGGTCACCAACCATCATTGCTAGTTGAGATTTAGCTTTGGTTAGGTGGAATGATACTTCAGACTCAGCATGTCTGAATTGAAAATTTGCAACATTTACCGTGAAGGTAAAGTTACTAGATTCTCAAGACAGGGACTATAGTGTAAAGCTCCAAAAGACTAAGCTAGATTGCTAGACCCATGTATTTAGCAACTTTTCGAAAGACAACTGCATACATAAATTACTAACAACCAAACACACATGTGTCCTTAAGGAACAGAGTTAACTCGACTCGAATCCACGGCAACATCTTTCAACACTTGCTCGTGGACTAGAGAAGATTACTTCTAACATCTAGAACACATACTTCGAAATGACACGAAGATGGTTCTCAAAATTTTCCAACATTAATGTCAATTGTTCCATATGAATTTTTTCTAGCATGGAGAAGATAAGGATATTGTCGATGGGCTCAACAACAAACTTATCAAGACACTGTAAGAAAATGGACTCATATGTTGCACAAACAAGGCAAAAATACTGGTCAGACCAAAGAACATGAAGATGTACACAAGTGAAATATCACAAGCATAAACACCATTAAGATAGTCCTTGGAACTGAGTTTGATTTGACTATAACCCAAATCAAATCAAAGGAGGGGAAGATACCGTATCCACAAAGGAGATAATATCTTTCTTCAATACGAACAAAACTAGACAACCCTTTAACAAGAAACAAAGTCGAATAAAACTTTTGCCTTACAACTCTCCAAGTTATTGTTTAAGCTCAACCAACTAGTTCAGGGGTATCCAGTACAGATCCTTGGAGATAGAAACAGTTCAGAGAACTTACTTGCTCAAGAACTTGACAACATGGTCATGTGGCAACATGGCAATATTTCTAGAAAGACGTCCAGAATATCACGAACCACCGATATGTCACTTGGTTCGAGAGGAAACTTGCTTGGCGAGGCAAGAAGACATAGTCTCAGAGCTTCGGCACGATCTTATCTCTTTGACCGAAGAGAGTGTACCAGAATAACGGACTTGGTAGCACAGTCAAGCTTCTCTTAGTGATAGGGTTAACCAGTCACGCTAAGAATGACACAAATGTCCTTGGAGTTCAAAACAATAATAATTGTTAAGAATCTCGGATAGCCACATTATTACGCACACGCATCACTCACGACCGTGAAGGCTCGAGGAAGGGTGAGTAAAGATGTGTAAAAGCATCACTTCATTAAGGGGTCTTGAAACTCAGCACGACCTCTTAGTATAAAAGGGTGTGATACATTAAGGCGGAACAAATAGAAGTTCATCAATGCCTCTTGATGTTTGGATTTCAACACTTTGACCTGGTCCTAGATATGACGAGGTACTGGAGTTTGTTTCTCCTAGACATTCCGGAATGGTTTGTCTTGACGGACCACAAGAGTAACTTACATAGGAAGACACCAATGCAAATTTACTACTTGGCTACCAACCGGTAAACAAAGGTCGAAAAACAACAAGGGAAAAAGGTGAACATGCTCAGGATAGAATCCCGAGATGTGGATGCATAGATTATCAATCTTCCGAAAACCAATGCATAGAAGGGTAAGGTGTGGCAGAGTCACGAGTATAGATGCGAGACTCTCGAGGAGTACTCTAGTCGTGATCTTTTTGGTTCCATTGAAGAACATCTGCCATGGCATGTGGTAGGGGAAGTCCTTCATTGTCACAATTCAATCGCGACAAAGACCACAAGCTTGAAGACTAGAATTGTAGTACCAGCCATCCTGAGGTAATGTGTGAACATTAACGACGGGGGTCAAAGGGATGGATCTTGGTTTAAAGGTCAACTTCATGTACAAGATTCACAACACCAGAATCAAGCACAATCAGGGATCTTAAGTTCAAGTCCAAGGGTTAAAACCCAAAGAAAGGAGTAACTACTACTTGAGTGACATAGTGTACACTGCAAGATAGCATTCACGAGGTAGCTTCCAAGAGAAGAAACAACTTCTGAAGTACCCAACAAACAAAAAGGAGGCACACAAGGCAAAAGGAAACCTCAAAGCCTAGAACAGAACACTATAGATCCAACAATATAATATTGTGGGTCCAAAGGATAGAGAGATCATAATAGAAAGGAATCTCTCAGATGAACAAGAGAAAAGGGAAACAAGGAATTCACAACACACATAACTATAGAGAACTCAACACTAAGTCAACTGGCTAAGAAACGACATGCCCAAAAGGCACCTAAGTTTTGAAAGACAACAAGAGATATCAAAACTTTTTCAGAATCAACACTAGATAAGATAACCCAGAGTTAGAGAGAAACTGGATAAGGATAAAAAGAAGCATACTAGAGTTTTCACAGATACTTTTCATCTTTAAAATAGTTTTTACAAACACTAGACTCAATATCGACCAATAACAAGGTTTTCCTACGGTCAGTACTGCTTTGATACCAAGAACTGTGACACCCCCGGGATCAGGGCTAAACAAATTCCAGACCTCCGTCTGACATAAGCTTAACCTTGAGCTCGAGGATATCCAGTGAATAATCGCTAACACAACAGTGACCGTATGACACAAAATTAATTACAGCAAGATCATAACTGAGCAGAGAACCAAACTATTACAAGAAGAGGTCACTGACCATAAACATCAAACAATGGAAGGAAAATTATGCTATTAAGTATAGCAAACTTAACAAATGGCCTAAGAGGCCTGAAGCATAACAATGACCTCCCAGACTATAGATTCCAGGTTGTCGGCCGGGAACCCCAAGCTACTCGTCAATGTCGATGTAGTATAGAACTCGTCTTCAGGTGAAAACTTACTCAACCAAAAGTATCAACAAAGCAAGGGTCAGTACAGTATGTACTCCGCAAGACTTATGGCTGGTGGAGTTGTTTTCCATAAAGCCACTTTTGATAATAAAACAAGAGGGAGAAGAAGCTCGTCTATTCAGAGTATTTTAAAAGGGGATAAGAGAGCGACATCTCCTAAAATATTGATCTTCATCTTCTATTATCCACCAATCATCATCTCCTGAATTAGGATCACCCCCTCGTACCCATGTGGAAGCATCCTTAAGCACACGTTGATCTGCCAAGTTTTACGATTAGGTTATAGTTCTCTATGATCTTAGAATCTGGTCACCAAGCGTTCATAACCGTGAACATGGCCTTTAGAAAAGATTTAACCCTGCAGGGGTGTAGAACTTTACCCACACGTACCAGCCGACTGTTAATGCCAGTACATTAGCCCTCTTCCTTGGAAGGCCGGCAGAGGGTGGTTGGCCACAACATTTACCTTGCTTTCGTCGAGACCATGAGACACGCAATAAGTATGGTTCCGCCATAACGGATCAAATCCCGAAGCCGGTACTTAAAGATGTGAGGCGAGGTTGGTTAACAGGGGCACCATCTACCCCAAGCAACCCAGTCAACGCTTACCTACCTGTTATGAATGCACCAACTTCACCCGGCAAATCTTTCAAACGGTTTTCTATGCATATGTCGAATGGAACGCCTGAACTATGTGACTCATGGAATCTACTAGGCAAGTTAATCAGGCGAGGGGTTCCCAATCCCCGTGTGGTTCTACACTCGTCTCGGTTCCAAAGGCAAGAACTCAGTTCCTAATGGTGGCGAGCATGGGACTAGAAAAACCACATCCCACCGTGGCCTCCCATACAATCCATAGCATGTTTAATCTCAAATCACTAATCTCATCTCATCATGTTCTTCTGGCATACTAGATTCTCTGCATCTGATACATCATCTGGATGGACCAGTCTCAATAGCTATGCATGGCTAAGCAGACACGAATAAGAGCTCTAACAGTGCACACAAGCCAAACCTAGTTATGCTAGGAGTAGTGGATCAGGTAATATAAGTTCCAAAGGTAGTAATGCAACATATAGGATACTATATCTATCGATAAAAGACCATAGTAGAATCGTATGCATCATGGCAGAATTGAAATGCTTTCGAAATCATATGATTATATCATGGTGGGGCTATGCTTGCCTTTGCCAGTTGATAACCGATAAGCAGATCTTCGGGAGCCTTATACTTGACTTGGTTAGAGTTGGTCAAGTATTGTTCTTCGATCTTCAATTGTGTTGACCTCGGGCCTCGATCTCGATCTCGATATCCTATTCTACCGCGACGAACTGAACACCAGAAAGAGTGAGGAAACAATCAACACATGGCATCGATGCAATGCTCAAACAAGAATGATGATATGACAAGTTAATTTGCATTGAATTGAAACCCTAAAGCATGCAACCAGCCAGAGAGGCAGCAACTAGCTAGAGAGGCTGATGAGTGGGGCCTGGGCCACGCAGGCACCACGTGGAAGCCACACGGGCGCCACGTCGGCCTCGCCAGAGAACGGCTAGACGGCGGTGGGGATGGCACTAGGAGGCGATCTGGGAAATGCGAAAGGGCGGGTTCGAATGGGCGTCGCACGAGGAGCCTAACTATGGCGGAGCTGCTGGTTTTGGGTCACCGGGGACACGGCTACGGTGAGCGGCGGTGGCAGCGCTTTGCAGGCAACCATCGAAGAAGAAAAGTAGGAAGCAAGGAAGGAAGTAGAGGGCACCAGGAGAATCACCAGCTCACCGTGAAGCTCACAGAGCGATTGGCGAGGAGAGGGGTGCATGGAAACAACGGCTAGGACGACGGCGAGCTCGTCGGAGGCCAGGAAGACAACTTCGATTGCGGGATACAGAGACCTTCTCGGCTCGATTACTTCTGCGAGGAGCACCAACGCGACGAGGCAGAACTCGTGGGCTCACTAGAGAGGCTTGGGGCGGCTTGAGACGGTGGCGAACGACGGGGTCCGACGGGGTTAGGGTTTCGGGCTCCAGAGGAACGAGGGAGAGAGAGCAAGCGGGGAGAGGATAAGGCCAGGGAGAGGGGGAGAGGCGTGCGACTCGTTCTTATCCTCGCGAGCGTCGGCGGCGCGCATCATGGCGGCGTGGCAGCATTGGGCGGTCGCGGCGGTGACAGGCAGCTGCTTCGCGTTGCCTGCGAAGACGACGACGAGGATGGGGGCCGAAGTGGTACGGGGCCGCGGTTGGGATGCAGACGGGCCGATGGTGGGTTGGACTGAGCGGCAGGGAGAAGAGAGTTAGACAGCTGGGCCGGCCTGGCTGGCTGCTGCTATTTTTTATCAGAATCTTTTCCATTTTCTATTTTGCATTTCTGTTTTGTATTTTGAATTCAAATACTATTTTGAGTAGTTTGAAATTACTAGAGATTTTATGAAATATATAAAATTACTGCAGGGGCCCTTTTAGTCAATTTGGGCTCCAATGTTCTGGTAGTTTTCAAAATTCAAAACATTTGAACATGTTTCAAAGAGGAAGGGAAAAATAGGGTTTTAGGGTTTTGTTTATTCTTCTTTAATGCAAAGTTTAAAGAGATGATGCTCATGCAATGCACAATCAACCCTAAATATTGACTATCTAAAACTGGGGTGTTACATCCATATTCTATCCATGATGTTGATTGCCTTCATGTGTGAGTAGTTTCCTTTGTTCTTGGGGTGATGGAGAAACCCTAGTATGTGATTGAATTGAGATAGAGATTATTATGTGATATTATTCATTATGTGTCTCTGTTAATTGTCTTCATCTTGATGTTGGGAGTTGTGCACCTCCTTAATATTTGCCTCTTGCGGGGACTTGATGAAGGGAATTACTTGTTGATGAACAGAAGGATGATAGAACTTATTATGACTATAAATTAGTTATCATTCTTTACGTACTAAATTGGTGAATCAAGGAGAACTCATCAAGCCATGTCCATGCCACGGGAGAAATCCCTTGATAGCGCAGTATCACGATGGTTGTCGGTTATTGTCTCCTGTGGTTATAACGGATGATTTGAGTAGTGTTTACTGCCTATTCGTCCATATATGGAGCTCCTCCCACACATATCATAACTGGTATTACTCATTATAATAATTTTGATCACTCTTTCTAATTACTAGTGGTGGATCCGCTACTCCTTGAGAACTCTTTCCATCATCTTGCAAGCCTTCGTAATCACACTCGCATTCTCTTGTTTACTTACAGCTTTAGTTTACTCATTATTCTCTTATTTGAAAACTCAAAATTATATTTTACACAAAACTCGCATTTTATCTTGTTACTTAGAACGTTATTTAGCATTACTATTTCAGTATTTAGTTCAAGAGTTATTTAGACTTCAGACTCCTTCTCCCTGTGGGATCGACATCTTTATTTTGAAACTAGCTACAAACGATCTGTGCACGTGCAGTCATCAGTGCTCAGAAAGATAATGTGGAGGGAACTCCACTCAAAGAGCCTCCACATAAACCATCGGAACATGTTGTTAATAAAGAGGTGGCACTTGATATTGCACCCTCTCTACTAGTGGAAGTTAAGCCTGAAGGTAAGACTATCGCTGAGCTACTCATGAATTATATTAGTAAGAATGAAGAGGAGCAACTTGATCAACCACTCTCCTACTTCTGAAAATAATTTTCCACACACAAATAGTATGTATGCAAATGATATCTCATTATCTAGTAATGGTTTCTACAACTCCCAAACTTATGGTGATTGTTGTGAGGAGGGTTCATGCCTAGATAGTGATTTTGGGTACTTTGGTGAGGAGGAAATCCTCATTGGAAGAGGAGGATGAGTATTTTGAAGAATAAATGAATAATATGATGGTAAGAGAAATGTATTCCCAAATAGTGGAATATGCTCAAAAGATAATTTCTGTAGATACGATAGACGATCCAATAATATGTACTCAATGTATGAAACTTGGGCACTACTTTCATTTTCAATGCTCTGATACCTCTAATCAATCTTTAGTATCTTATAAAAATGGTGATACCACTAGTGAAGTATTAGAGTATGTTATCTTTGAAGGTGCCCATGAGCTGATAATACATGTCATATAATGTATTCATAGTGAAGATAGTGTTCTCATAAAAATGTCTTATAAAATCTTGCAACATATTTCTTGGTGTTGTCAAGAACAATTTAGTGAGAATGCACTTATTATGAAAGCACGGCGTACAACTGTAGTGCCCTATGTTACTCATTTGCAGGAAATCCCGGGATAAGGATGAAGTTCCTTCCCAAGAAGAGGATGAACACGAAGAAGAACTGCTAATCCTTGAGGATATGCAACTACTGGACATGTGGAAGCAAGTGGATTACTGTTCTGGTAATTTTTCAAATTTATTTGAAGGGATGAGGCAATATAATGGTAAGCCTAACAAGCTGGATGAATATGAATGCGTTCCTCTCTTTAAAGAATTTTTATCAACCAATACTCATATAAACGGTAATAATTTAAAACTCTTGGAATACGTAGTTTATGAAGGGTGTCATGAGCTGCTTAGAAAAATTGGTATTATTATGAAGAGTAGCGACAATGAGGATTTATAAAGGTATCATAATATTATGGATTATATTGTCAATTATTGTCAAGAACATTTCAGTGGGAATGCACTTGTGATAAAGAGTAAGGAGCTATGTAAAACAATAGTTCCTGAAACTAACATTTTGCAGGAATCACTGGATAACATGGAGGAACACCAAAAAGGTGAGGTTGAAGACAAACCTAATTCTACTACTCCCTCCGACCCATATTAGTTGACTCAAATTTGTCTAGATTTGGGTGAATCTAGACACTATTTAGTATATAGGTTCATCCAAATTTTGACAAATTCAAGTCGACTAATATGGTTCAGAGGGAGTAATAATAAGTTCTTTTATGATGTCCCAGTCTCTAGTAATGATTCTTATTGTGTTGAAACTGAAGATAATTTTTCTGTGGAGGCTTTATGCCTAGATACTCATTTAGAGAACACTAATAATGATGAACTAGAGATAAATCCTTGTGGTATTAATGAGCAGTTTTCGGGAGAGCACATATTTGATAAAATATTTTTTGATGAATCTTCTTTTTCTGAGTGGCTTGATAACTCTAGAACTGATGAACTTGTTAGCAAGGGTGATGAACTAGAGAATAGAGACACTTTTGAATTGTTTCCCTGCTGCTAAAGATGAGTATTATGAAGTGTTCTGTCATGATAGTGTAGCCCAAGAAGAGTACTATGAATTGTATCTGAATGATACTATTAGAGGGAAAAGGTTTGAATTTACATGTAAATATCTAATCCCCTTTTTGAAGATATCTAGGGAGGTATGCTCACCACACATGGCACATCAATCATCATTTGTGAGCAATAACACATTTGTCTACATGACTCCGATGTACCGCAAGGGGGTGAGACTTCGACCAGGCTATAATAGTAAGTGCTCCAAACCTATTTTGGAGGTAAGAATAAATAATTCTCTGGCTACTTGGTTATAAGAAAGGCTTCCCGGGAGGCAACCCGGAAGTCATTAGGTGTCTTTCTTAGTTTTGTGTCTTGAGTCTTGATGCATTCATGTTGTATTAGCATTTTTATTCTTTGCATGATTTTATTTTAGATTTATCTTCTTGTAGTTTTCATGTCACATCCCAAAATTTTCCAAATTTTGAAATGTGAAAAATAAATAAACAAAATAAAACTGTGTTGAAATCTAGGGTGAGAAGAAACTTTTTGTTTCCAATTGGAAACATCAAAACCTATTTGGATGAAATAAAATCCTAAAGGGATTTAAAAAGATAAACAATTAATAAGGAAAGTTTTAATAATTGGAATTACTATTTTTGGATATTTTAATAAAAAGATTTGATTTTCAAAAGCAAAGGTAGAATTATGATTAAAGATTATTTTATTGAGCCAAATTAAATCTTGGCCAAGCTTTTGAAATGAAATATTACTATTTGATAAAAAGAGTCAAGGTTTAATTAAATAAAATAATGAGGATTTATTACTATCCAATTTTATTAAAGTAAAGGTTTTTCTATTTTAAATAAACACTAAAACTAGTTAATTTATTTTAAATAAGATTTTCCAGTGTTTTATATTTTCAAATAAAACCTACTGAATTGATTTTGGTATTAATTTAGATTTCAAATAGAATTTTAAAAAAATAAATCAAATCCTATTTGAATTAATAACTAAGGACTATTTTATTTAATTATTAAATAGATCCTAAAAGAATAAAAGTATTATTTTATTTGGACTTTGAATTGTGTTGTTAAACAGAACTAAAAATGATACAAAGTTTGGTGGAAGTTTGAATTCATTTGGAGTTTGAATTGTTTGATTGAAAATCAAAACAGAAAATCAAATAGAAAAATAAAAAGCTTATGGAATAAAAAAATGAAACAAAACAGCCCAACTAAGCAAGCCCAAAGAAGGCCCACATGCAGCCAATTCTCCTCCCTCAAGAAAAGTTTTCTGGCGCATACACACCATGAGACGCCGAGCGGTGGACCCATCTCCTCTCTCTCTCCTCGACAGACAGTTCCCACGCCAAAGACGTCGTCGTCCTCACCCACCAAGTCCCTTCCGGTGCAATGAGTAATTCCGGTGATGAATACGCGTTGATGGCGGACTTAATTCCTTGCAGTGACCACGCTCGTTAAATCTCCCCACTCTCCTCTCTTCCCCTGCATAACGCCCTCGCCTCTGGCTGCCCAGATTTTCCCTTGCACCGCCACGGACTCCGACGAGCTTCGCGATCAATTTCGGCGCCGTCCAGCCTTGCCTCGACTCCCACTGCACACTATCCTGTTCCCTACCTCCTGGAGCATCTCCTCGTGCCACCCGTTCGCCCGCGCTTGCCCCAGAGCGTCGGCAAGGACAAGCTCGACTCGCCACCGCCGTCTGCCATTGCTCCGTCGAGCATCCCAGGTGAACTCCGACTGCCCTAAGCTCTCTCGATGATGCACATATCTTCCCCAGATCAGTGCGCGTCTAACCATACCCCTACCTTGCCTTAGGGCGACCTGCAGCCTCACCTCCACCAGCAAACAGAGCCGCCCGTCGTCAGTAGCTACTCCGGTGAGCAATCATCGCCGTTCCTGAGCACCCCTCGCCAAACCCTCAACGCCTTGAGCTTCACCAGGACCTTGCGAGCATGGTGAGCACCTCCGCTTCTCCCCTTGCTTCCTGTTATCGCCATATTTTGGCCTATGAAGGGGATGGGCCGTGATCAAGATGGGCTTAGAAGATACATATATTCAACGTGTTGTTGGATCGGCCTAGTGCGTAGATTTGGGCTGAATTGCCCGTGTATCTTGTATCTTAGTAGAATTCGTATTTGTTTAGGTTCCGTTTATGTTTAGATAAAGATAGAGTTGTAGAGTTATTCCAAAAGTAGAGAGTCTCCGGACTATAAATATGTACCTAGGGTTATTGAGAAAAAGAGGACAATCACGTTCACAACAAACACAATCTCGGCGCATCGCCACCCCTTGTTTCTAGGGTTTTTCTCGGGTAAGTGCCATGCTGCCTAGATCGTATCTTGCGATCTAGGCAGTATTTACTTATGCGATTATCCGGTGTTACTCGTACTGAAGCCTTGTTGATGGCGAGTAACACCTTTACCACAGATTTGTTAGAGCTAGCATCGATACTTTTACTATGATTGCTTATTTATGCTACCTCTAGCTATCTCGCCGTCTTTGCACCTTCTCCCGGGTGTGAAGGTGGCATCTTGCTTGATTTCTGCTTAGCCGATTCGATCAGTTATAGTTGTGCCTTGTTCATCAAGGTTTAGTTTAATATCTACGTGATTAGGCCTCACAAACGGGTTGAACGATCCGGTAATACGTAAAGTATGGTTTATTGATCTTAGAGGGGACGTTCCGGGAATTGACGTTATGTTGGTTTTTAGGCCTTCTCTAGGATCGGTTTTCTACTATTTTTCGTATCTATTAGGCTCAACTACGCGTGGGACGCCCGGCCGTGGTGAAAACACCAAACTATCGAGATCGATTTAGCTTGTAGTAATTAAGCAAAACCCCATGTTATCATAGATCCAATGCAGATGGGGATAATCGACTCTAAAAGCCGATTCTGGAAACTGGAGCCGATCACGGCTCGAATTTTACGATACTTGTTTACCGCAGAAACCAATCGGAACAATCCATCACCTTCCCGACCAGGTATAGGTCAGGTGGCACGCCGAACCAAGACAGACGCTGCGTCGGAAGATTTGCGGCGTTGACCGAGGGACCAGGGCCCACCAGCCGCTCTGGGAGCCTCCCGGCTCTTCGTGTTGCCCGTCGCTGCCCGCCGGTGAGGTTTGACAGGCAACACATTCTGGCACGCCCGGTGGGACCTTCAACAACGTCTACATCAATGTCCGACGCCACGATGGAGAACAGGCCGTCACGCATTTACGAGCTTCTGCTGAGCACAAAGCGGCATGACGAGATCAAAGGGCTCTTCGGCCGACCTCATCGGCTCTTTCGAGAGGACCCATACGCGTGGCATCAAGTGGAAGGGATTCTCCCGAGGGTGCTCGATGAAGTAGATCTGCTGCTTCGGAGGAACGCCCGGTGGCTCTACGAAGAGGTCAACTACATGGTGGCTCATTCTCTACACCGCCACTCGAGAGCCTGGTGAACGCTGAGCGGTCGGTTCGCGTGGTCCAGAGATCATGAAACATCAGATTACTCTCCGGGCCCACTTTAGGAACCCACCAAGGAGAAAGACCGCCCACACCAGTCAAGAATCGCCATTCACACTCGGGCTCCAGTGCCGCCAGATCAGCGGCATACATTGTCTACAAGGCCGGAGGCGATCCAGTGATTGCCAATTCCTGTCGAGCCACCCAAGGAGATCCCGCATGGGTACATATGTGCCTACGTGTCGGACTGCAACAACTTGGCGCCGACCAGATCGCAACCCAGGAGTGTCCGGCAGGGTTCCGCGCAGGGTCTTCGTGGAAAGCGTTCTCGAGCAACGATGTCAGGATGGACGCCGACAAACAGCGTATAGCCAAGTATGCCATCGAACAAGCCATGAGATTCTAGCCCCGCCGCTCAAACAAAGTGGACCAAATCACTACCATCCCGAGAGATCGGTTCGGCCGTGCGAAAAAGGCGACAATCGGCTACTCAAAGCATACCCAACGAGTTTGACCTGATTCCACTACCGCCCAAATATAAGCTCCCGAGTTCTCAAGATTCGGGTCGAGGGTCAAGCTCGATCGAGCACGTGGCGATACCGCACAGCTAGGCATGATTTCGCATCGGATCAAATGCGTGAGATTTTTGCACAATCTCTAACAGACCAGCCTTTGGGTGGTACACCTCACGCCACCCGATTCAATTCGCACTGGAAGCAACTAGAAGAACAGTTCCACATCCAGACCATTCGAGGCTACCGAGGCTGGCATTGCGACTGGCGCAAGTGCGTGAAGGGAGAAACTGAGCGAATACATCCGGTAGCTTCAGACCATCAAGAATGATGTTACTCGCCTGCTTAACTAAGAAGGAAGCAATCGAGCTGGCAGTGTTGGGACTCTTAGCACCCATCAAGGATATGGCTTTCGTGGAGTACAACTCAGGCACACATGGCCTAAATCGACGATGTATGAACAGCCACCGAGTTGTACCAAGATGTTCAGCCCGTAAGCCCCGGTTCTGTAAGAAGATGATCCTACACAAGACCAGGAGGTGGCCGTGGCGAGTGGGCTCGGGGCACTCCGTGTCCCGCAAGTGGGTGAAACAGCGGGGGCATTTGAAAGGGTTTGACTTCTTGATGTGAGCAAAGCCGAGCAGATATTCGATTTATCACAAAGAGAAATTGAGGTTACCCAAGGTCACAAATCCCTACCTGTGAGATGAACGGAGACCATACGCAAGTGGCATCATTCGTTCACCCACACCACCAATGATTGCAAAGAGCTACGTCGCCAAATCCAGATGGCAATAGAACAAGGCCGCCGATCCTCGCCAGCCGCCATGAAAGTGGAAACGAACCCGCTTCCGGTGTCAACATGATAGAACTCACCGCCCGCGAGACGTCAATCGACTTTTCGCTCGTGTCAATATGGCTGGGTCTGGGTACCACCATGACACGTACAAGGAAGGGGGTGATCACTCTCAGGGCAAAGAAAGAGAGAAGGCTGGTCCACGCGACCGGCCCATCCATGATGACGGGAGATACTTAACAGAGGAACAGGTGAGGAGGGTGCGGTATCAGAAGCCACATTCCACGCATCTCCTTAATAAGTATGAGCGTCAGCATGATCAACGGCGCCAGCACAATGGAGGCAATGAAGGACATGGGCACCTCGCCAGGAGACCGCCCAAAGAGAAGAAAGGCGCAGACAAACATTGGGATTGCCCCTTTTTCAAGCATTGCTGGGACGAGGGAATGAGCCGATTGCCTACAGCCGACAACTGCCCAGAATGTGGACAACGAAGAAGGGCACGAGGCCGATCGGTGTTCGAACGTCTAGGACCTCTCAACCTCGAGCCGCCCTAAGGAGTCCGCTGAGCAAATGGCCTTGAGAGGCCTGTGGATGACAAAGAAGAAGACAGGTTTCACCGCCCAAGGTGGTGCCCGATGGACTCGACACACCTAAGCGAGAGTGCAACGGTGCGTAACTTAGAAGAAGTCAAGCGCAGATTCCACGCTAAAGAAAGCACGGCCTGATCTCGCCAAAGTAAGGCGCATTACGGAGACGGAGGGCGCGACAAGGAAAGAGTGGCGCCTGTTAATAATAAAAGCCGATGCATTGCATCAAGGCACAAACATGGTGTTCGTACTCGGCGAGTTCTGCGCCACGCACCAATATGCTACCAAAGTGGCACAGCTTGATCGCCCACGGCCAATTATCTTTGAGAAGCCACGAGAGAAGGGTTACAAACATCCGAAAGCTCAGACCGGGCTACATCAATGGACAACCCGTCGGAAGATGTTGGTGGACACCGAGCAGCAGTCAATATCATGCCATACTCCATGCTACGACGCTTGGGACGCCCACGCAGACCGATCAAAACCAACGCCACGTTAAGCGACTTCAACGGCCAGTCTTTGAAACGCAAGGCGTTCAATGTGGATCCGACTGGGCAGGAAAACCATACCCACGCCATTTTTGTCGTGAACAGCAAAAGTACCTACGCCTTGCTAGGAAGGGATTGGATCCACGCTAATCGCTGCATTCCATCCACGATGCACCAGGTTCAATACAAGGGACGGGATGAAGTGGAGGTCGTCCATGCGATTCTTCTATCGAGGTTTCCATTGCTGGCATGAACATCCGGAAGCGAAGACCAAGAGCCGATCTCGAATCGCTTTGACGGCTGTGAGCGCATCAAGCGCCAAAAACGGGGTGAGGCTGGTCTTATCCACTGGCCTGACAGAGTAGAAAGGTCCACGATCATACGTGGCACGGCCGATCCTCGCGATCGGCCACAAAAAATAAAAAGCAACGATCATACGACAAGCAGATCATGTAGTCGTAGCAGGGAGACGCCCTGCCATTGTAAAACCATGAGGTGTACGCCACCCTCGACTAACGCAATCAAAAAGGGGGCCGATTCAGGCAATCGGCCCAAATTATTTTTGTTGTCCTTACCTACTGCTTGCCCTGTGTTTAGCATCGGTTTGACGGGATGAGTATCGGATGGCTGAGAGCCGATATCTTCAATTACTTGAAGGATTCGCCAGGGGCACCTAAATGGATGATGGATAGTAATGTAAATATGTGGAAAATCGCCGATTAAAACACAAGTTACGAACAAGTGCCGTTTACACATATGGGCTATCAAGAAGGCATCAAGGCGGAAGGCGTCGGATACGATCCACCTCGCGATCTCGCCGTCATCTTCATCCTGCCCGACACTAGCTGCTTGCTTAGGGCACGTATGCCCGCGATCGGTCTTCATTGAGCTTTGAGGCCTTCCGCCTCGCCTTGGGAACGGCTATGGATTCTTCCTTGTCACGATGAGCTGTTTAGTCACCCGGCCTTCTCCTCAAGATCTTCCAAAATTTTTTCAAGGATGCGAGCTCGCAATGCCGATGTATGTTCTAGCATCCAGAGATGCCTTTTTCTCATTAAGCCGACATCTTCGCAATATCGGCTTTCAGGGAGTTGGGCATGGCGCAGTGGATCCTTTCACGGGCTAGTTTCACCCGTGGTCTTAAAAGGACAGATTTGCAACACCAAAGCTTCACTTGTAAGGTGCCCGGAAGATGATCCCGAATTTCGCAAGAACGCCTCTACTTCCTTAGAACCCTCGATCAACTCCTCGAGCGGGAAGACAAGAAGGTTTTCAAAGGCCGAATTGAGGTGGAGCAATCGGCTTGTAGTTCTGTGGTCACAGAGGGAGTAGGTTCGATGGATCAGTGGTCGAACGACAAAGAAACCCCGAAGGTTGCAACCCCGCAGCCGAAAAGCGCCAAGATATGCTAAACATACAAGAACGGACGCAAAAATAGTATGTAAACGCACTCTCCTATCGAGGAGATAGCCGATGAAGAGACCATCGGTTCGTGTGGTCACCGAGGCTCGCCAGTTGGCACTGCTCCATCTACACCTTCGGGTTCCGATCCGGCCAAGACGGCCGCCTTCCCACTAGAAGCATCAGGTTCGTATAAAGGGTAATTTATCAATATCGAAAAGGAGTAAGGGCAGGAGCATAGAAGATGAGGATTTTCAGAACCTCCGGCTCGACGAAGAGGCTTGCGATCCTTGCGAGCTCTTTTGGGACTCAGAGATGGCCCCCTCGATCGATGCTCGGGGCAGCAGCTCGGGCCAACCTCTTCTTGAAGCCGATGGTGGTGAGTCCGCTGTTCGTGTGATGGTCCTCTCGAATCCGTGGGACCTAACTCCCTCGATTGGTCCAGGTATCCTCACTGGAAGAGTCTTCGAAGCCCGCAAAGAGGGAGTCGAAGCGTGGTGTGGCTGCAAGAATAAAAGAAGTAACAAGGATCGACTAAAACCTAAAGTTGCTTACGGCAGCTGTCGAGAAGGGCCCGCGCCTCAAGGTTTTTTTCCGAGCCTACCTTCCTCACCATCGCCCCGGTTTTAGTCGAACTCGAGGGCAGCCGACTTAGGAGTTGCTGGTTTCTTGGAAGCCGATTGTGGCGTCGGCTGTTTCTGCATTATGACCTTTTTCGAGGTGGCGAGTCTTTGCGTAAAAGAACCACGGGGAGTCGGGAAGAATTAAAGGGGAGCCATCGCATGCGTAGGCTCAGCCATCTTGTTGCTGCGAAGAGAAAGAGTGAGTTAATAAAAGGATCAATTGCAGTGCATCGAGAAAATTTGCAAGTAGGAGTACCGGTCCACGGGATGTCATAGTCGGTGCCGAGTGTTTCAAAGAACGGTCCCGAGATCTCCTAAAGACGTGAGTCTTCCACATCGACCACCAGCCTTCAAAGCCATCGTTGATGAGGCAAAGGTGAGGTCGGTGGGAATTGGATGGTCGAGCATCAAAGAAAGAGTAGCACCTCCGACCGTGAGAGGATCGGCAGATCGGCTCTACACTGTGAGTTGATGAAGAAAGAAGTGGGGAGCTACTTGCCCAAGGTCAATTGACGAGCCACTACGATCGGGTGGTAGAATTGCACCGTGTTTGATTATCCGGTTGGATGTGCTCATGCCGACTGGAAGGAAACAGGGGCGAATAACGGTGGAAAAGAGTTGCCGAGTGCCAGTGTCATCGGCAAAGTTGTCCAGCCTGAAGGAGAGTGGATTCTCAAAATGTTCTGCTTCTTCCATGTAAGGGAAGAAGTTGGGGTTGTCCAGGCCTTGGAAGAAGATGCTGAACCATTTTGACGCCTCTTGAGGGGTCAGTTTACTACCTGGCAATCGATACAAAGCTTGGCCATAGCTGGTGCATCGGATTTGCCTCCCTTTAACGTCGGGGAAAGTGCAACTCGCCAGAAGGGGGAAGTCTGGGATGCGGTTTTGGAAGTACAGCTGAGCCCACAGCTGGATGAACCACCAAGGTCCACCTGTTCTGATTGCTATGCCTGAGAACAGCTTAACAGATGTCGTGGGAATGACCACGGCAGATGCTGCAATCGGCAGCGAGTAGTAGAACGAAGGGCAAGGGCGGCCAGCCATCTCATGGTAGATGAGGGCGAGACTCGGTTTTACCCAGTTCGGCCCGAGGGTAAAGACCTACTCGCTAGATTGTATTATGGAGGTGTTTAATGGGCGAACTCGGCTAGGGCGAGTTGCTTGGGTGTATGAGGGAACGTCTCTACTCACCCCTTAGGGAGGTTTATATAGGCCTACCTCCCTAGGGTTTACATATCTCAACCGATTCGTTACAACTTTGTCAATCGCTTAACTCAGACCGACCGGGCCTATCTACTCGCTGGCCTTCGACCTCCAAATACCTGTACCTGATGGGCCTTGATCCATTCGCTGCTCACAGCCCACTCGCCAACCTTTGGGCCACGGAACGCCTCGCCGAGGATACCCCAGAGGCATATCCCCATCAAGAGTCCCCGAGGCCGCTGCTGATTAGGCGCGGTGGCTGGCAATGGAGTATACGGCTTCAAGTTGGCATCCAACAATCGTCGGGCTCTGCATAAAGGAAAAATCCGCGAACCGAAGTCGCTCGGGCGACGAACCAACGGGTCGCAACCTCGGCGAGTAACTTAGCGAGCCGAGTGCCGAGGCGGACCGTCGGTGGTCAAACTAGCCGCTAAGGTAACTTAACGGTAACTTTCGGCGTAACCATCGCGCGGTAACGCCCCTAATTTGGCGGGCAGCTCGCTATATAAGGGAATGGTTGGCCATCGGAAAGCCAACCGCCCACCATTTCTTCCGAGTACGCACATCTTTCGCCTGCTGATCTCGCGACCGCAATCCTCCGACCTCCAAGCAAATCTCAGCCATGGCCCTTTCCACAACCTTGGGCAGATCCAAGTGCACCAGGCGAATCGCCTCCTTCGAGGAGGCCGAATCCGGGTCAGCTGGCGAATCCTCGCAGCCGGAGAAACGATCCCGAACTCGCAGAGAGTTCATCTGCTTCACTAGTCACCTCGAGTGGGGTTTAGGGTTTCCACCTCTCGTTCTTCCGGCGCTTCGCTACTTACCACGGATCCAGCCTCGATCCGGGTCCCCATAGTATCGAGCAGCTCGCCATCTTTGTATGCTCATGAAAAGCTTTGGGCTGCCGGCCCTACTTTCCCTTGTGGCAAGATCTGTTCCATGGACGGATCAGCCGCGAGGAGGCGGGCGGCCCAATGCTAGCCGCAGGCGGCTTAACCTTCCAGCTGAAATCCAAAGCCTCCTTCTTCGACCTTATGCTGCCGGCCAAAGCAGCGAGCGATCGAAAGTCTTGGTTTTACGTGACCGAGGCGACCGTAGATTTAGGCGGCGATCCCACGATACTCGTCGGCCGCCCGAGTCACGAATCTCCGTGTCGCCAAGCTACCCGACGACCAGCGGATGGTCGGACGAGATGCTCCAGCCATTCGCGGTCTCAAGAAGAAGGCTTCAGACGGTGAACCTGTACAACCGCTGGCTTGGGCGGCGTCTTGTTCCACTCGCCAACGCGAGCATTATATGTACCAAGACACGCCGAGAAGACTCGAAGGCCTGCCTCCGAGTGGAAGCTGGAGGACTACCCGGCGTCAAGAGGATCACCCAGCGGCATACACGGATGCGCAGTCGGCTCCTCCATACACCACGGCCCCGGCCCAACGGTAATAACTGATCCCATTCGCAATCGCAGATATGCAACAGCGTAATTCTAACTTTCTTCCATGTTTAACGCAGTTATTTCAAGTGGTGGAAGGTGGCTCCCACCCGATGACGAGTTCTGGGCCATCCGCCCAGACACAAGCGAAGTCGCCCCGCCAAGGCAATGAGGACGACGAGGACGAATCCAAGAAGAGATCGCCCCACCGATCCGAAGACCCGTGGGCAACGTTAACGCGAGCTCGAGGCGAGCAAGAGCCTCGGCGTCATGATGATGACGAAGAACTCCCGGAGACCACCTCGCCCACAAGCCACTCCCGCAAAGAAGAAGAAGGAGAAAGAAGCGAGGGCCCCCGAGGAGGAGGACGCCGCCGAGGATGGTCTCACCGCCGCCGCAAGCGCCTGGCGCCCATAGCTCGCCGACAACGGGCGGCTCGCAACAAGCTGCTGGATGCGCCATCCATGGAGGCGCTGGCTGGCTTCACTACCTCCGCCAGCTCCGGCTCAGGCGGCTCCCGGCGGCTTTCGCCGAGGAGGTCCCGAGCGTGTGGTTGCCTCGCAATGAGGCTCCTAGCGTGGCGTCTCGCAAGGAGGCTCCGCTGCAGCTCCACTTCACGAGGGGCCTCCGCCGAAGGTGTTCCGGAGGCACCAACCGCTACCTCAACGCCAAAGAAGCTCCGTGTCTTGGGCCTCGGCCCCGGACTGGGCTTAGTCGCCGACCGGCCTCGAGCCGGAGAAACCGGCCGCCTCCGTGACTGGCTGCGCTTCATTCCAGTTGCCAAGTAAGTGCACTCGCCTTCATCTTCCTCTCTTAGTATTTAAATTGTTTCTGAGTTGTCTCGATACATAGGACCGAGGAAGAAGATGGGCCACCCGACGGTGGCTAAGGTGCCCTCCGCCGCTAGCGAGGAGGACCTTCTCGTAGAGGAAGGCGACGGTCGCGCCGCCACGGAGGCAGCAAGAAGGCTAAGGGCGACGACATTGTCGCTGCCTCTCGATGACACAACATCGCTGCCGGGCCCAGCAGGAAGCAACCGCATCCACGGCGGGGGCATTTCGCTGTCGAGGCCGAGGAGGCGAAGCTCCCTTGGGCGCGCAATCGCTACCTTCCCCGCTTCATGACCAAGGCGGCCACGGCGAAAGCTGCGATCGCGAGCCCCACTCCAGATCGCCGCGCCGAGATTGACCAACGCCGCGACATACACCGGCGCTGCTATGCTCAGGACGCGCAATCGCAAAGATGCTTGGCGCTGCCATCCAGTACCTCCAGCCCCGAGGATCAGGTCGGTGTTTTGCAACGGCCTCGATTCTTTTTAGTTTCCTGTTTTTGCTGCTCGAGTCCAGCCCCTCGAGTGCGCATCGCTAAATTTTAGCGGTGGGCACTTAGGAATTTTTTTCAACCGCTAGTCTCGAGTGCACACTCGCTAAATTTTAGCGGGTGGGCACTTAGGAATTTTTTTCAACCGCTAGTCCCTCGAAAGCGCATCGCTAAATTTTAGCGGTGGGCACTTAAGAATTTTCATGTGTGCTGACTTTGAAGATGTGGTCTGCCGGAGTCGGCAGAGCGATTGGCTGCGGCGCCAGGCCGAGAAGGAACTGCTGCTTCCGTAGCTTAACAAGGAACTTCAGTTGTGGCTGGGCAGCGGAGGTGGCTCGCCAAGGGCTTGTCCTCGCTGGAGAGCTGAAGCGGCGGTTCGCATTGGGCACCGCCGAACAAAAGATCGCCGACCGAGCGCGAGCTTAAGGAGGCGAAGCGAAGAAGCGAGTTCGGCGAATCCGGGCGAAGGCCGCTAGGCCGCGGAGGACGATCGAAGGCGTGCTCAAGCCATCATTGTTGGGCTTCGAGCGACCATACATCGCCTGGGTTTCATCACGGGCTCGCCCTTTGCTTGGTGAGTGCGCCTTCCTTGCCTTACGATTGTACTGTTTGTGGTTTCCATTGTACTCATAGTTGTCTCCTTCTCGCAGGCCGTATGATTGGTAGCCATGAAGAAGCGAAGTTCTCTTGATGCGAGGGAGTGCGTGAGCATGCTCGTCGACGGCGACGCTGTCGGCGACTTGCATCCGCCTATCTTCAAGAGATGTCGCCACGGAGGTTATTCCCAATGACCTCATTGAGGTGTGGGAGTACTGGAGAAGGCGCCCTGTCGTGGAGTTCATGACGCGTCGGCTTTTCGACGTGAGCGCCGACGGCTCGAGTCCGACTCGCCCACTTCCTCAAGATTTCGACCTCGACGCGACGAAAGTGGTTATCCTTCATCGCGCGCGTGGATCCGTCTCAAGTTCTTAAGCTGCAGGAGCGTCTTGCCGCTGCATTTCGAGCGTGTTTGGGCGATGGGCACCTTCCGCCAGAAACGGTCGTCATACCGAACGACGCCGAGCCGCCGCATCGCGACTTCAAGGTCGAGCAGCCCTTCCGCTGCGGCGATGGCGGGCCAGGTGACGACTTACCCATCCAACCCGTGACATCGTATTCATCCGAAGCCGGACGCTGGTGCATCATCGCCGGCTGCGGAGTAGTGTTAATAACAATTTCGCCGAGTAGGCATATTTTGTAATGTAAGACAATGCGATATGTATTGAATGGAACGTTGTGTTCATTTTGCTATTTGTTTGCATGTTTTGATTGATTTTGGGTGAGTCCCCGAGCGTCCGCCTTTTTGGGTTTCACCTTAAATGTGATGTTTTGTTGTTTATCATGTGTGTTGTTGGTTGAGTCGACCTTTCGAGCTCGGAGAGCCGCAAGGCGACTCCCTCGAGTGCTTTGTACTTTACCGCTTTCCAGACGCGAACGTGCCGGGTGGCCGAGTCCCCGAGCGTGGTACTTGGTAGTTCAAGGCGCGACTGAGGGTGGTTGAGGACTGAGCGCTTGTGTTAGCGCGTCGCCCTGCCTGGCCGGTGGGTCAGCGTGGCGAGTCCCGCACGCCTTCTTTATGGCGTTTTCGTCCGATCGAGACGAATCGTATCCAGTCCCCCGAGCGTGGTACTTAGCCGCTCGAGTCGCTTCTTCCAAGGATGCGGAGGACCAGGGTCGCTGTGGGAAGCGAGGATGATGTCTTGGTTCAGAAACCAGTCGAGCTGGGCGATTCGATGGGGCTCGATTGGCGTTTCGGGACGATGCAAGACCTGAATGACTCAAAGGTTTTACATCGCACTACTTAGCCGTGGTCGCTGTACCAAGGGTTGACTTCGTATTTTAGCATGACGCTAATTACGAAAAGCGAGTGGCACAAGGAATGGAGAGTAGGCGAATTTTTGCAGTAACCGCTTTCTTTTATTCATAGCGATCGGAGAGTACACATGTGGGGTTCTAGGTATAGAACTTCCGGAGGAGATTTACATTCCACGGCCGCTGACGCCGAAGTTCACCGCCCCGCGACGCCGACGAGGTAGTAGGCGCCGCTGTTAGCACGCTACCGATAGCGAACGGGCCTTCCCATGGAGGGAAAGCTGTGCATGCCCTTCTTGTCCCGGATGAGGCGTAGCACCAAGTCGCCTTCCGGAAGGTGCGGGTTTTCACCCGTCGGCTGTGGTAGCGACGAGCCCTTGGCGATAGATAGCGGTGCGCGATCGGGAGAGGTCGCGCTTCGTCGAGTTGGTCGAGCCCATCTTGGAGGGCCAGTTCGCTTACGGCCTCCGTAGTGGACGATCCGCGCGAGTCGTGTTCGAGGTCGGTTGGCATGACGGCTTCCGCCAGAGACCATGAAGAAGGGTGAATCGTCGACCTGACCGAGGTGCGAATTCCCGATGACGGAGGGAAGCTCTTCGACCCAGCACCTGCGCGCCGAGTGGTACTTGGAGTCGCTGCTTCAGGCCGTGGAGGATGCCTTGGTTGGCTCGTTCCGCCTGGCCGTTGGATTCCGGGTGTGCGACTGACGCGAGGTCGAGCCGGATGTGGTGCTCCTCGCAGAACTCGGCCATTGCTCCCTTGGCGAAGTTTGTTCCGTTGTCCGTGATGATGCTGTTGGGGAAACCGTAGCGGTATATGAGCTCGCCAGAACTTAGTGGCAGTCTTCCCGTCGCATTTCCGGACTGGCTTGGCTTCTATCCACTTTGTGAATTTGTCGACGGCGACCAGCAGGTGGGTGTAGCCAGATGGGGCCTTCTTGAAGGGGCCGACCATGTCCATGCCCCACACGGCGAATGGCCAGGTGATGGGTATTGTTTTGAGCGCCGAACTTGGAACGTGCGTCTGGTTGGCGTACTTCTGGCACCCGGCGCATCGCTGGACGATGTCGGCAGGCCGCGCGTGTGATGGGCCAAGAGAAGCCGTGTCGCATGGCTTTGGCGACCAGGAGCGCGGCAGCGTGGTGGCCGCAATACCGAGTGGATGTCGGTAAGATTTTGCGTCCTTCAGCTGGTTGGACGCAGCGTTGGAACACGCCGGTGACGCTGCGCTTGTGTAGCTCGCCGTCGACGATGGTGTAGGACTTGCATCGGCGAACGATCATTCGAGCGCTTGTCTCGTCTGCGGGCAGGTTGCCCGCTCTGTGTAGGCGATGTAGGGCTTGGTCCATGCCGTTCGCCTGGACGAGCGACCAAGGTTGCTCTCGTTGAGCGGGACTCGATGTCGATCTCCTTCGAGGAGAGACCGACGGCGTGAAGATGGTGTCGAGGAACACGCGGGTGGTGCGGATCGCGCCGACCCGATGCGCAGAGAGGGCGTCGGCCTCGCTTTTCCTCCGTCGATCCACTCGACCGAGTATCCGTGAAGTGGCCGCCCACCTTGTTCACCTCTTGGCGGTATGCCGCCATGGTAGGGGAGATCATCGCAGTGCCGCGACTTGACCGCAACGAGGTCGGAGTCTCCGTAGCATCAAGGCGATTGACGCCATCTCCTTTGCGGCTCGCATGATGCAGAGTAGGGCCTCGATTCAGCCATGTTGTTGGTGCAGGCGTGAATTGAGGCGGAGTATGTAGCGGAGCTTGTCACCTTTGGTGAGGTCAAGACTATCCCCGCCTCGCCGTCGCGTTCTTGGACCCGTCGGCAGTACAGGCTCCAGAATGGAGGTACGGCTTCTCCGGCTGCTGGGCCTCCTCCCAGTCGGCGAGGAAATCGCCAGTGTCGACTTGATCGCCTCCGTGGCTCAGATTAATGTTGTGGACGCCGATCTCGACGGCCCACTTGGCAACCCGCCCGGTCGCCGCGATTGCGGATAATGTCTTGTAATGGAGCGGAGGAGACGACCGTGATGGGGTGCTCGAAGTAGTGCGGCGCGCGAGCTCAAGACCGCGATACCAGCTTTTGGTATCAGGTATCAGGCGCGACTCGGGGACCTCGCCGATGTAGTATACCGGCCGGACTGGCGCTTTTCCTTCCTCCGGTCGTTCGACGACCATTACGGCCGACGACGGCCGGACGCCGCGACGTAAACCAGCATGGGCTCCTTGTCGACGGGTGCGCGAGTAGTGGTGCGTAGTAGCACCTTTTGAGGTCGCGAGCGCTGCCGTCGCCTCCTTGTCCCATCGGAAGGTGGGATTCTGCGCATCGCGTATAGGGCATCGCTTTTCGCCCAGCGGGATGAAGCGACCGAGAGCCGCTACCCGCCCGCCAGCTTCGACGCCGCGAGCACTCGGGTTTGCCGAGGCGATCGTGTCGATCTTCGGGTTTGCCTCGATCCTCGCTTGGAGACGACGCATTCAAGCAATTGCCCGCGGTACACCAAGGTGCACTTGCTCGGGTTGAGCTTTATCTTGTACCTCCGCAGGTTGGCGAAGGTCTCGCGAGGTCGGCGGTAGGTCGCCTTGGCGGCGTATTTACGACCACGCCGTCGATGTAGACGTGATGTTGCGCCAATTTGGCTCGCGAGGCATTCTTGCATGCACCGTTGGTACGCTGTTCGGCGTTTGAGGCCGAAGGTCATGGCGGTAGCGAAGGCTCAATGGCGTGATGAACGCCGTTTCTCCTCGCCTCGACGGCCATTTTGATCTGGTTATACCCGAGTAGGCGCCAAGGAAACACAACTCGAGCCCGCGGGAGTCGATGATCTGATCGATCCATGGAGGACGAATCGCCTTTGGGCGGCGCTGCTCAGGTTTGTGTAGTCGATACACATTCTCCGTGTCCTGCTTTTTCGACCAGGACTGGGTTTGCCAGCCACTTGAGTATTTGATTGGCGAATGAAGCCGCAGCGAGTAGACGCTGTACTTCTCGGCGATTGCCCGACGGGCGTTTTTCGTTGAATGGCCGAGCGATCGCTTGACCGGTCGCACTTTGGGGTCGGCGTTAATTTGTGCTCAGCGAGCTCCTAGGGACACCGTGCATGTCGGAGGGTTTCCATGCGAAGATGTCCCTGTTCTCACGGAGGAACTCGGCGAGCGCCTTCCTATGCCGGGCTCATGTCCCGATCGTCACCGCCCGCTGGGGTCGCTGGGACTAGCTCGACCAGCGGTGTGCGCCGTGGCCTCAAAAGTTGAGGTGTTTGTGCCCTCCGAGTTGGGCTTCTTGAGTATTGTGGGGTCGTTGTTGACCCGCCGCCATTTGGCGAGCTCATCGGCGTGACTTGCTTCCGCCGCGATCACGGGCCGGGCGAAGTTCGCTCCTTTGGCTCGCATTCGCGGCCATGTCGTGGTCGCCGCTGATGGTGATGACGCCGCACGCCCGGAGCTTCATCGCGTTGTGCAGAGTGGGGTGCCGCCATGAATTTGGCGAACGCCTGGCGCCCCAGACGCAATGGTAAGGCTGTCAAGGGCACCAGCTGAAGACGATCCGCCGCGCGGAAGTTCGCCGAGTGCCAAGGTGACGGTAGCGTGACCTTGCCGATCGGGTACGCCCCGACCGGGACGATGCCGTGGAACGTGGTGTGGGTTGTTCGATCATCGATCGCGGGAGCCGCAGTCAAGGTGTCGAGGTAGAGGATGTTGATGGAGCCGCCGCCCATCGTAGTCTTGGGAGCCGAGTCGCCGACCTTGGGCTTGACCACCAGGCGACTCGCCCTGGTACTGGCGCGCGCGAGTGGTCTTGCCGGCCCGGTGATAGGTTGCACCCGCCAGGAACCGGGGACGCTCGTCTGGCCACCGCTGACGGCGACGCTGGCGATGACCTTCTTCTCGCCGTGTTGAAGCCGTGAAGGTGTGAGCGAGCCGCCACTTTGCCGAATTTTCCGCCATTTTGCGGGTCGTTGTCGGTGTCCTCGCTATGCGTGCGTGCCTTCTCGATCTCCCCGAGGGTGTGGCGGTCGGCGGTGTGCGTGGCGGGCTTTCCTTCGCTGTGAAACGCACATGGTTGGTTAAGGAGGGCCGCGATCGAACCTTGGCTTGTTCTGTAGTTCCCGCCGCCGCTGCTGCCTCCGTCGGCGGTAGCTCTTGGGTCGCGCAGCGTGCTCAGCATTAGCGGCAAGTCGACTCGCATCGTTGCGCGCTTGCTCGTGAGGCGAAAGTGCCAGCTGTAGGGTCTGCTCGGGCGCCGCCGTCGTTGCCGCCGTGCGGCCGTTGTCCGCCGGACTCGTCGTCGACGCCTTGATTGGGATCTTCCTCGGCGTATCGTTTGGCGATCTCGAGGAGGTCGGGATGTTGTCGAGTGTGCGGGCGTGTCGCTTGAGCTTGGCGACTGGGCTGTGGCGGCACGAGGTCTTGAAGCAATGGATGGCGGTGTCCGGTGGATGCCGACCGCTGTACCGCAGCTCTTGCCACCGTTGGACCCAGCTGGTCGATTCTGGGTCCCCGGACGATCGCCCGTGTCCTCGATGGTGGCGCGGTGTAGGAGCACTCGAAGTGCCGACGGCGTCTCGCATTTCCTGTGAGTCGATATCGCCCCGGGAGCGTGTTGATCCATTGCCTGCACGCCCCTCCATCATCAGTGGGAGGTAACGGGCGGCGAGTAGGTCGGTGTGACCGCGATCCCCATTGCCATGAGGTATGTGTCTGCATCTGGTCGACGAGGAGTCGTATTTTTCGATCTCCTTCGCGCCTTGAAGTTGGTGGGTACTTTTCGCCGGATCATTGGTCCGAAGCACTTGGCCCTAGTCGATCGAAGCGACCCCATAGGCTCGCCATCGCGGCGAGTGGTTAGGTGTGCCGCAGTCGTCGGGCTGGCGCGCGCCAGTTGGCGGCGATATGAGTGCGAGCCGATTGGCTCTCCATTGGCGGCGGCGAGGTTGGTCGCTACCTGGGATCGCTTAGGAGAGGCCGATTCGCGGTCGCCGTTGGAGCTGCAGGGCTCGGAGGCGGGCAATTGAGGGTTGCCACGCTGGACGGCCGCTTGAGGCCCGCTCGAGGAGCGCGAGTACACTCGCCCCTGCGAGTCGGCGCCTGCTTTCTGCTGTTCCACGGCCTTCGCGAGTAGGGCCCGACGCATCGGATCTGTAGGCACCGCCGGTCGCCGTGATGTCGACGCGGCTCGCCTGCCACGAGGTTGTCCATCGGGGTGGAGAACGTGGAAGGCCGCTGCGCCCCGTGAGGAGACGACTATCCGCGCTGGTCCACAGGAGGTGCGGTTGGGTGGTGGGGCACCCATCGCCGTTGATCTGGCGGAGGGCGGTTGCTTCCTCGTGGCGCGTTCTCGCAGATCGCGCGGCTGGCGCGAGCCGGGTCGTTCGCTGCCGGGTTCGTGGCGCGTCAACGGTGGGGTTCAGCGTGACCTGATCCGCTGCTGGTGGTAGCGCGGCTCCTGCTGTCACCGCCGAGGCGAAATTTTTCGCGCCGCCTGCTTTTGCATCGCCTCCGCCGCCAGCGGAGTTCTCGACTCCGCTGCCGTGGCGTTAGGAGGGATCGGGGTGGAGAAAGGGTCCTCCGGCGGATCGGTGCCGGTAGCCATGTAGGCCGCGGCGTGGCGACTGGCACCGTCGTGGAGGTCGGCGGAGTTCTCCGACCCGGAGTCGGAGTCGAAGATCCCGAGGATGGAGGGGTCCTCGAAATCTCCCGCGTTGGAGACCTGAGCGATGGAGCCCGCGGACGAGGCCACGGTGATGGATCCGCAGTGACGCTGTCGCCAGTCGGCGCTGCCGGTGAGGGTCGCGTCTTCCGCGGCCGCTGAATTCTCGCCACGCTATGGGCCGAGTCCGCATCGGAGGCGAGGCGGTGGATCGTGCGGATCGCTCTGAAAGCCGATCACGTGGCGGCGACTTCGCGGATGCGAGCCGAGTCCTCCGAGGTGATGACGCCGGTGAAGCCGACGAAGAGGCTGATCGTGCCGACGGCAGGATCACGCTGGCGTGACGGGTCGCCACGGGACGTAGCTGCTCGGCAAGATCTGGAGCATCTCGCCGATCGCTATCATGCGGCGGTGGCGACCGTCTCGTTGATGGGCAGATTGGATCTCGCCAGAACACCGCCAGACCGGCCAGGCCCCACGGTGGGCGCCACGCCGTGGAATGACCACGGCAGATGCCGCAATCGGCAGGTAGTAGAACGAGGCAAGGGCGCCAGCCATCTCGGTGCGAGATGAGGGCGAGACTGGTTTTACCTGTGTTCGGCCCCGGAGGGTAAAGACCTACTCCGCTAGATTGTATTATGGAGGTGTTTACAATGGGCGAACTCGGCGGCTAGGCGGCGAGTTGCTTGGGTGTATGAGGAACGTCTCTACTCACCCCTTAGGAGGTTTATATAGGCCTACCTCCCTAGGGTTTACATATCTCAACCGATTCGTTACAACTTTGTCAATCGCTTAACTCGGACCGATCGGGCCTATCTACTGCTCGGCCTTCGACCTCCACGCTGGTACCCTGATGGGCCTTGATCCATTCGCCGTTCTGCAGGCCCACTCGCCAACCTTTGGGCCAGTCGGAAACGTCCCGCTGAGGATACCCCAGTAGGCATATCCCCATCAACAGACATCAACTGGAGGTATCGGTAGACCTCTCCAAGGAACAGTTTGCCGATGCCAAGCTGGGTACCTTTGGCCAGTTCGTAGGCTAGGGAAAGATAGTTCTTAGTGGGAGCCAGGGAAGGGCCACAGAAGATGAAATGCTCTAGCCAGAAGTTGAGAAAGGCTGTATGTTCTTTCTCCAAATGCCCTTGGTTTTCATATGACGTTGGATATAAGCGCCCCAGCTTGTGCACTCTGTTTTGGAAGATAGTTTGTAAGGGACTGTGGTCAGTTTGAAAGCAGAGGGGCTGGGTGATGTAACATCCAGACCAGTAATCATTGCCACGTCTAGCAAGGTTGGCGACATAGGGCCATGGCCGAATATGAAACAATTCAGGGCGTCAGACCAGAAGTAGCCGATGGTTTTGAGAAGATTCTCGTGTTTTTCAAGAGGAGACAATGATAGATGCAAGGCATCGGCTATTCCCAAAATTTCCCATTGGGGTTGGTAAGCTCTAGCTACTCTACTGAACCAAGAAACCCAAATTTCAGGGGGATTAGGCCAGGCTCGCAAGCAGTCGGCCCAAGAGTTCAGATCTAGGTCCTGGCTTACAAGGATTCTATTGGCCTCATGAGATTAGATGGGCAGGACTAGAATCTGTACGAGGGCCAAGACAGAGAGAATTTGGGAGAGAAGGATGCGGCAGCAGAATGTCTGAAACCTAGAAGATTTAATGGCGAAATAAAGGCATTAATTCAAGTGTTCGCCATCAAGTTTTAACATTGTGTTAAAATTACGAGGGTAAGCGTGCACCTTCAGACCGGAGACCTCCGGATTGGTGGTGGACGATTCTGCCATCTGGTTTGCCGGCGGAGATGGATCTGTGCGGAGTAAGGATTGAGGGTTCTTGTTGCTATGAGCTCGATCTGGTCGGTAGGCAGTTGGGGATCTAGGCCGCCCTTTTTGAAGAGAGTCGCAGGTTACCGCTTGAAACTTGGAAGTGTGGTTGGTTTTGCCTAAATATACGGCTGGGTTGACCTTGTCAACAATTTGGGGAAAGTTGATATGCATCGGCTTTTGAGTTGTGGTTTGGTTGACTGTGAAAACATGATAAGGTAAAAGCCGATGCGTTGCTATCGGCTCTTGGAGCATCGACTTATTTTCAACATCGGCAAAATTGGGACGACAAAATTAGCATCTTTGAGGAAACAGATTCTCATTCATTTGGAGACGGATTGATTACAAAGGGATGGGCGATTACAAAAGGGGGTCCGGCTACTACTACTGCTATTGTTAATTCCTAATTTAAAGGGCGAGATCGTCGTATGCGTCGCCGCTTCTTCGCCGTCTTCTTCGCTACTACCAGCTGCTTCATTGCTCTTGAAGCCCGTAGGGGCTTCATCGCTCTTCATCATCATCTCAGATCTTAATTGACCGTAGGAAGCGCTTCATCCGGATACTCGCCGGAGGACGAGTCTTCCTCCGATTCTTCCTCTTCGTCAAGACTCGACGGCCCCACGACCGTGCATCGCTACTTTTCGCCTCCAGCTCCCGTCGACCAGGAACTGAAGGTTCTTCTCGCCGTCTGTCAGGATGCATCGTCCTCGACCGGACCAAGCAAAGTCCTCGACATCCCACCATCGTGGGCGAAGGTACTATATGTGGCCATGGGTGGGTGCTCGGAGTCGGCTCACGGTCACTAATGCTATTGGAGGCATGAGAGGATGACCGGAGGAAGCAAGAGGCCATGGCGTAGAAGGGTTTTTTCCGTGGAGAAAGAGGGTTTTCTGCTACGGGAGGAAGATGGGGACTGTGAACTGCTCAGCGGATTTAAATAAAGAGGAATAGTGAAACGGTTCAATGCCATAGCAGTTTCCTGATTACTTTGCCAAAATCGTCAAATCATGCATCAAGGAGAAGTTGAGAAGACAGGCATCATGATGAAGGGTGGCGTGGCGATCTCTATGCCACGCTGCTCGACGACGCGTAACCCGATAAAAAAAAAAGAGGAAAACCCAGGAGAAGAAAAAAACACACAGAGTGGTTTTGGAATTATCATTGCCAAAACCAGGGGGGCATGTGTTATCGCCATATTTTGGCCTACGAAGGGGATGGGCCGTGATCAAGATGGGCTTAGAAGATACATATATTCAACGTGTTGTTGGATCGGCCTAGTCAGATTTGGGCTGAATTGCCCGTGTATCTTGTATCTTAGTAGGATTCGTATTTGTTTAGGTTCCGTTTATGTTTAGATAAAGATAGAGTTGTAGAGTTATTCCAAAAGTAGAGAGTCTCCGGACTATAAATATGTACCTAGGGTTATTGAGAAAAGAGGACAATCACGCTCACAACAAACACAATCTCTAAGACGCCACCCCTTGTTTCTAGGGTTTTCTCGGTAGTAAGTGCCATGCTGCCTAGATCGTATCTTGCGATCTAGGCAGTATTTACTATCGATTATCCGGTGTTACGTATCAAGCCTTGTTGATGGCGTAACACCTTTACACAGATTTGTTAGAGCTAGCATCGATACTTTTACTATGATTGCTTATTTATGCTACCTCTAGCTATCTCGCCGCCTTTGCACTTTCTCCGGGTGTGAAGGTGGCATCTTGCTTGATTTCTGCTTAGTCGATTCGATCGTTATAGTTGTGCCTTGTTCATCAAGGTTTAGTTTAATATCTACGTGATTAGGCCTCACAAACGGGTTGAACGATCCCAGAATACGTAAAGTATGGTTTATTGATCTTAGAGGACGCCCGGAATTGACGTTATGTTGGTTTTAGGCCTTCTCTAGGATCGGTTTTCTACTATTTTTGTATCTATTAGGCTCAACTACGCGTGGGACGTTCTTCCGTGGTGAAAACACCAAACTATCGTAGATCGATTTAGCTTGTAGTAATTAAGCAAAAACCCCATGTTATCATAGATCCAATGCAGAGCCATAGATAATCGGCTCTAAAAGCCGATTTATTGTGAAACAGGAGCCGATCACGCTCAATTTTACGTATACTTGTTTACCGCAGGAAACCAATCGAACAATCCATCACCTTCCCACTGTGTATGTCGTGGCACTCAACCAAGACAGGACGCTGCGTGCCGGAAGATTTGCGGGCCGCTCACCGAGGGACCAGGCCCACCGCCCTGGGAGCCTCCGCTCTTCGTGTTGCTCGTCGCTGCGCGGTGAGTTTTGACAGCAACACTTCCTTGTAACAGAATCGCCGCGACGCCATCGTTCGCCACCGCTGACGCCGCCAGATCTTGGTCGAGCTGCTGTGAGCCGTGCGATGCGAATCGTATGGCTGCGATTAGATTGTAACTGAAAGGGTATGGGCGCATCAGAGCTGAGCGATTTAACTTAGATCCAACGATCCAGAGAGCCCGATCCACCCGAAGCGGTACCGGCCAATTAGATTGCGCCACGTGGACGAAGTTTGGTTTAAAAACAGAAATAGAATCTGATTGAATTGCAAATTTGTAAATTGCATAATTTTTGATCCACACGTCCAAAATTTGCAAATTTTATATCAATAGAATCAGTAGAACAATTACTTTGCAACCATGCAATTTTTTTAATGATTTGCTTCTGGAAAATTGCTTGAATTTGCAGAAACATGTGTAGGCTTATTTTGAATATAAAAATTGTTCTAGATAAAATTTTAATGTGAAATCTTTGCAAAATGGTTTGTTGTGAACCTACTGACCTTAGGAACCAACTCATGTATTTAAAAATTAATTTTGTGAAGTTTAGGAATAAATACTTGAATTAGCTCATTTCTAGTCAAATAAAAATATTGATTTTCGATATGGAAATGATTTTTGAGTAAAACCTTTGAGAAATGTTTTGATTCAAACCTTCTGACCCTAAACACCAAGTTTTGTGAATTAACAACTTATTTGATGAACAATATAAAATTATTGCTTTGATAAAAGCATCTTCAACCACATAAAATATTGATTTGATTTAGAAATGGTCTATAGATAAAACCTTTTGCAAATGGTTTTACCACTTTAGAAAATGACCACTTTGAACTTTATAATGTTTAGAGCTTAGTAGAAACCACCTTTGCAAATAAAACTATCCTTTGCATGCTTGCATGCATGACCTTGTTTCTATTATTTTATGTGTGATAAATTGTTTGAATATTGGTTGGAATGCTAGTTGAATTGTGTTTGCTTGATTGAATGGTAGTGGAATTAGAAGAGTGTGATATTTGCAAGATCAAGAAGTGAACCAACATTCTCTACTAAAAAGGAAAGTGACACTATCATCCATGTCCTACTATTTTCATTACACTTAGTGGATTTTTGTAACATGCATGAAAAGGATTTCTATATTTTATGCTATGCTAAATCCTAATAGGATACCCTTATATATTCCTTAGTGGAAACAATGTAGTTGTAGTAAGCTTAGCCCTGCTATATATTGGGATGGGATACATGATATGATTATATGAAGAATTGAAAAGACATATGTTTTATATAATAAAACAACTACTCAATGAACCACCTGGGTGGACAAAGATACTCAAGTTTTCGACAAGGTGGCAACAAAAGGAACCATGTTTATATGGCAATCTCTCTTTGTTGTGCACTAGAAGAAAACCACCCAGGGACTTAGAGATTGAACATGTTTCTCGTACAGTGGCTTCCGTGTATAGCCACATGCTAAATGGGCTCTGGCTTAGTCAACTACATAGTGGAAGACCCATGCATTGGCATCTTCAGGTTAACTAGAATTGTGTGAGGGAACTTGAAACCCTACATTGGTGCCTGGATGACAAGCTAGCATTGTGTATTGGGAGGACTCCTGTGGAAAGACTTTGTCACATTCTCAATCTGCCAGTACTCCATCTTGGTGAGTACTTATCCAGCGGACACTGGTGGTATCAAGATGCGATTGTGTCATGTGGGTAAAGTGTACAACTTCTGCAGAACATCAAATTCTAAGTACTTAGCCGTGTCCCCGGTTATGGACAATACTGAGCAACTAAGGCCTGAAGCTATGGAAGATCTTGACATTCCAATTTCTGAAAGTTAAAACTTGAGGGTGACAACAAGGGATTAAAAGCATTTGAAGTTTTCCAAGAAGATCAAAAGGATTTGACAAAGATCAAAAACTACTTTGAAAAGATAGGATAAAACTATATTGCTTTCTGTAAATGAGCCTAAACCCTACTTAGCCAAATATGCATGTAATGATAGGATCCACATATTTCTACTTAGTAGTGAAACTTGCCAATACAATTCAAATGTATTGACCCTTGTGGCTGCAACTTATTATGTTTCAGGTTTGTTTGATGTTAGTGAAGTGTGTTGAATAGGATTACAAGTGTACAACCAACATGTTTGCCTGTGGCACTTTGAAGATGAAGGACTCCATGCTTATAGATAGTCTGCTGCAATGTAATGTGATAGCCAAATGAGCTATGTAAGATGTAATGAATTATTTTATTCCTGGCTATAAAGTTGTATTATGACCTTTGTTTCTTGATATTACATCTTAACTGTGGATGCTAGCTATTGATCCAGGGACTAGCATTGTAAACACATGGATCCCTACCTTATTAAAGGTTGGGAATCTCTACAGATGGTATCAGAGCACTGTGTTGCCTGTAGGATTGTAACCCTAGGGTTGGACAAAACCCCTTAGAAAAATAGGAGTTGTTTTTGTTCCAAAACATATTTACAAACAATCTTGTAAACTCTTTCCTCAACATTTTGGTTTTGATTCTACACCTCTTCCTTTTCAACTTGATGGACAAAGACTTCACCATGACCAATGACTTTAACTTTAGTTTCACCAAGGACTTCAACAACTCTAATGACTTCAACATCTTCAGGTGATTTCAACTTTAGTTTCACCAAAGATTTCAAACTTAGACATCACTAAGGACTACAAGTGAGAACCAAGAGACATTAGATTGCCCACAAAAAACATTGATATCCTGTTAGAGTATGGATCATATTGACCTATGAGGTATGACTATACTAAATTATTATTTTTAAGAAAACTTGTTGTTTCCTTCAACTCATGAGTTAATCTCATAAGTTGATATGTGAATAGTTACTTGATGATTGCTTGATTGTTTGATTGAACTTGGTTGGTTTTGAGTTGTGTGTTAGAACTTCTTAAAAACCTATCCACCAATACTTATCCCTATCAAACCAACAGATGCCTCCCGTCGTGCCAACCCCAACCAAAACAACAACATTCCCCCTGATGTGCAACAAATGTTGGCAGTTCAGACACAGTTGATGCAGGAGATGACCACATTCATACAGAATAACAACAACAACAACAACAACAACAACAACAATAACAATCAGAATAATCCTCCAACACTTGATATGCTCACCAAGTTTATGAAAGTTAGGACTGCAAGATTCTCTGGAAAAACTGATCCAATGGAAGCGAATGATTGGTTACGTTCGGTGAACAAAGACTTAGTGACTGTTGGCTGCACCGATGAAGAAAAAGTTAGGTTTGCAGCATTTCTACTTGAAGGACCAGCAGCAACATGGTGGCACAACTTTCAGATCACCACTCCCCTTGAAGATGTAACTTGGGCTATTTTTGAGGATGGTTTCCGTACAACTCACATCTCACCTGGAGTGATGTACTTGAAGAAAAAGGAGTTTCACAATCTGAAACAGCGTCACCTCAGTGTGGATGAGTATATTGAAGAATTCTACAATCTGGCACGATATGCACCGAATGAAGTTGATACAGATGCTAAGAGAAAAGAAAAATTTCTTGAAGGACTTAATGATGAGTTGAACCTGCAGCTAGTTGTTGCCTATGTCCCAACTTATCAATCACTCTGTGACAAAGCCACTATATTGGAAAACAAGATGAATCAAGTTAATAATATAAAGAGGAAACATAAACTCAAGAATCACTCAGGATCATCAAAAAATAAGCATTCATTCAAAAAGAGAAATGAAGATTCTGAACCACATCAATATTCCCACAACAACAATGAAAGTGAGAATAATGGAAATGATACTGACAATGGAGATGACCTTGGTCAGAACCAACAAGATACTTTCAGGAAGAAATACATTAGCCAGTTGCAATGCTATAATTGCAAGGAGCTTGGACACTATGCATCAGACTGTCCTGACAAGAAAGAGAAAAAGGATGCTAGAAGAGCCAATGGAAATGACTCTAATGTGACCCAGAAAGGACAAGTGAACCACATTGACATGGATGGAAACTTTGAAGAGATAGAAGAAGTGGATGTCAGAAACTAGCTAACTCAGTTGAGTCAAATAAGGATTCCTTGTCTGGACATCAAGTGCTGAACCCATAGTCAAGTGAACCATCAATGTAACCCTATGAGACATTATTTTTAAGGGTGGTAGTACCCTAGTTGCCTTGAAGCCAACTTGTAACCCTAGCTTTCCCAAATCTCGGGACGAGATTTATTTTAAGGGTGGTAGCCTATCACATCCCAAAATTTTCCAAATTTTGAAATGTGAAAAATAAATAAACAAAATAAAACTTTGTTGAAATCCAGGGTGAGAAGAAACTTTTTGATTCCAATTGGAAACATCAAAACCTATTTGGATCAAATAAAATCCTAAAGGGATTTAAAAAGATAACAATTAATAAAGAAAGTTTTAATAATTGGATCTTTTAATAAAAAGATTTGATTTTCAAAAGCAAAGGTAGAATTATGATTAAACATTATTTTATTGAGCCAAATTAAATCTTGGCCAAGCTTTTGAAATGAAATAATACTATTTGATAAAAAGAGTAAAGGTTTAATTAAATAAAATAATGAGGATTTATTACTATCCAATTTTATTAAAGTAAAGGTTTTTCTATTTTAAATAAACACTAAAACTTGTTAATTTATTTTAAATAAGATTTCCAAGTGTTTTATATTTTCAAATAAAACCTACTGAATTGATTTTGGTATTAATTTATATTTCAAATAGAATTTTAAAAAAATAAATCAAATCCTATTTGAATTAATAACTAAGGACTATTTTATTTAATTATTAAATAGATCCTAAAAGAATAAAAGTATTATTTTATTTGGACTTTGAATTGTGTTGTTAAACAGAACTAAAAATGATACAAAGTTTGGTGGAAGTCTGAATTTATTTGGAGTTTGAATTGTTTGATTGAAAATCAAAACAGAAAATCAAATAGAAAAAGAAAAAGCTTACAGAATAAAGAAAGAAACAAAACAGCCCAACTAAACAAGCCCAGCAAGGCCCAGTCGCAGCCCAACTCTCCCCCTCCCTCAGCAAAAAAATTTCTACGCGAAACACACCCACAGAGAGCTGAGCGGTGGACCCATCTCCCTCTCTCTCTCCCTCGCTGACAGACATGCCCCACGCCCGCACGTCGTCGTCCTCACCCGCGGCCAAGTCCCCCGCCGTTGCAGCCGAGTAATTCCGGCGATGAATACGCGTTGATGGCGGCCTTAATTCCTCGTAGTGACAATGCTCGTTAAATCTCCCCACTCTCCTCTCTCTTTCCCCCTAGACAGCGCCTCCCCTCTACCCTAGGGCTTCCCAGATTTTCCCTTGCACCGCCGCGGACTCCGACAAGCTTCGCGATCAATTCCGGCGCCGTCCAGCCTTGCCTCGACTCCCACTGCACACTAGCCTATTCCCCACCTCCTGGCGCATCTCCTCGTGCCACCCGTTTGCCCGCGCTTGCCCCAGAGCATCGGCAAGGACAAGCTTGACTCGCCACCGCCGTTTGCCATTGCTCCGTCAAGCATCCTAGGTGAACTCTGACTGCCCTAAGCTCTCTCGATGATGCACCTATCTTCCCCAAATCAGTGTGCGTCTAACCATACCCCTACCTTGCCTTAGGGCAACCTGCAGCCTCATCTCCACCAGCAAACAGAGCCGCCCGTCGTCAGTAGCTACTCCGGCGAGCAATCATCGCCGTTCCTGAGTGCCCCTCGCCAAACCATCAACCCCTTGAGCTTCACCAGGACCCTGCGAGCACGGTGAGCACCTCCGCTTCTCCCCTTTCTTCCTGTAACCACCGCGATGCCACCGTCTGACCGCGCGCCGCCGTCTGCCACCGCTAGCGCCGCTAGATCTTGGTCGAGCTGCTGTGAGCCGTGCGATGCGAATCGTATGGCTGCGATTAGATTTTAATTGAAAGGGTATGGGCGCATCAGAGATGAGCGATTTAACTTAGATCCAACGATCCAGAGAGCCCGATCCACCCGAAGCGGTACCGGCCAATTAGATTGCGCCACGTGGACGAAGTTTGGTTTAAAAACAGAAATAGAATCTGATTGAATTGCAAATTTGTAAATTGCATAACTTTTGATCCACACGTCCAAAATTTGCAAATTTTATATAAATAGAATCAGTAGAACAAGTACTTTGCAATCATGCAATTTGTTTAATGATTTTCTTCTGGAAAATTGGTTGAATTTGCAGAAACATGTGTAGGCTTATTTTGAATATAAAAATTGTTCTAGATAAAATTTTAATGTGAAATCTTTGCAAAATGGTTTGTTGTGAACCTACTGACCTTAGGAACCAACTCATGGATTTAAAAATGAATTTAGTGAAGTTTAGGAATAAATACTTGAATTAGCTCATTTCTAGTCAAATAAAAATATTGATTTTTTATATGGAAATGATTTTTGAGTAAAACCTTTGGGAAATGTTTTGATTCAAACCTTCTAACCCTAAACACCAAGTTTTGTGAATTAACAACATATTTGATGAACAATATAAAATTATTGCTTTGATAAAAGCATTTTCAACCACATAAAATATTGATTTGATTTAGAAATGGTCTATAGATAAAACCTTTTGCAAATGGTTTTACCACTTTAGAAAATGACCACTTTGAACTTTATAATGTTTAGAGCTTAGTAGAAACCACCTTTGCAAATAAAACTATCCTTTGCATGCTTGCATGCATGACCTTGTTTCTATTATTTTATGTGTGATAAATTGTTTGAATATTGGTTGGAATGCTAGGTGAATTGTGTTTGCTTGATTGAATTGTAGTGGAATTAGAAGAGTGTGATATTTGCAAGATCAAGAAGGGAACCAACATTCTATACTAAAAAGGCAAGTGACACTATCATCCATGTCCTACTATTTTCATTACACTTAGTGGATTTTTGTAACATGCATGAAAAGGATTTCTATATTTTATACTATGCTAAATCCTAATAGGATACCCTTATATATTCCTTAGTGGAAACAATGTAGTTGTAGTAAGCTTAGCCCTTCTATATATTGGGATGGGATACATGATATGATTATATGAAGAATTGAAAAGACATATGTTTTATATAATAAAACAAGTACTCAATGAACCACCTGGGTGGACAAAGATACTCAAGTTTTGGACAAGGTGGCAACAAAAGGAACCATGTTTATATGGCAATCTCTCTTTGTTGTGCACTAGAAGAAAACCACCCAGGGACTTAGAGATTGAACATGTTTCTCGTACAGTGGCTTCCGTGTACAGCCACATGCTAAATGGGCTCTAGCTTAGTCAACTACATAGTGGAAGACCCATGCCTTGGCATCTTCAGGTTAACTAGAATTATGTAAGGGAACTTGAAACCCTACATTGGTTCCTGGATGACAAGCTAGCATTGTCTATTGGGAGGACTCCTATGGAAAGACTTTGTCACATTCTCAATCTGCCAGTACTCCATCTTGGTGAGTACTTATCCAGCGGCCACTGGTGGCATCAAGATGAAATTGTATCATGTGGGTAAAGTGTACAACTTCTGCAGAAGATCAAATTCTAAGTACTTAGCCGTGTCCCCTGTTATGGATAATACCGAGCAACTAAGGCCATAAGCTATGGAAGATCTCGACATTCCAATTTATCAAAGTTCAAACTTGAGGGTGACAACAAGGGATTAAAAGCACTTGGAGTTTTCCAAGAAGTTCAAAAGGATTTGACAAAGATCAAAAACTACTTTGAAAATATAGGATAAAACTATATTGTTTTCTGCAAATGAGCCTAAACCCTACTTAGCCAAATATGCATGTAATGATAGGATCCACATATTTCTACTTAGTAGTGAAACTTGCCAATACAATTCAAATGTATTGACCCTTGTGGCTGCAACTTATTATGTTTCAGGTTTGTTTGATGTTAATGAAGTGTGTTGAATAGTATTACAAGTCTACAACCAACATGTTTGCCTGTGGCACTTTGAAGATGAAGGACTCCATGCTTATAGATATTCTGTTGCAATGTAATGTGATAGCCAAATGAGCTATGTAAGATGTAATGAATTATTTTATTCCTGGCTATAAAGTTGTATTATGACCTTTGTTTCTTGATATTACATCTTAACTGTGGATGCTAGCTATTGATCCAGGGACTAGCATTGTAAACACAGGGATCTCTACCTTATAAAAGGTTGGGAATCTCTACATTTCAAAACGTAGAATTTGTTGTTATTGTGTGTTAAATAACTCGGTGGTACTAAAATTCCTGTTTATACATGCTATTGTTGTTCAAAAATTTAGACTGTTATTTTTCTATCAAAACATGGTGTTTCACTAAGTTTTAGGTTAAGAAAGAATTCTCGAAGAAACAAAAAAAATTGACGACTATATTACCTCTAACGACCAACTATACGGCGAGAATAAAAATTCGAGCCATATAGTTCTGGCCATATAGATATCTATGCCATCGTCAAATTTTCTTTTCCAGGTATAGAAGGTTTAACGACCAACTATATGGATGGACCGTTTTGGTCCGGCCGTATAGTTGCCGCCGTATAGATAACGACACTTGTTTTGAATTCTTATTTCAGGTTACTTCATGTTCGACGACCAACTATACGGCGGGAATTTTTTTGACAGTATAGTTTCGGTCGTATAGTTGGTGCGACCACAATATCACTATGGGGAGGTAACCCAGGTATAAAAATCTCAATATACTTTCTCCCTACATCCTCTAAAATCTCGAAACTCCACATGGGATCTTCTCCCTTGATCAAGGGGAAGACGAATATCTATAAGCAATAAAGTTATACCTCATAAACTTCCTAGACTGTAATTCCCTATAGAAGTTCATGTTTTCTTCTTTACTTTCTTTTTCTTGGTTGGGTGAACGAACTTCGTTCGTACACCAAACCGATGTCTTTATTTTGTGTGTTATTTTTGCAGGGACTTGAACCTTGTGCGACGATGTGTACGGTTGTGCCAACCGTGCAAACACTCGCATGAGCCACTTGGTTGCTTCAATTAAACATGCCTACATATTAATGAATGGTAAAACTTTCCAACTCGAACCTCTTTTAATAAGCACATAGGTGCTATGATACGTCCAATTTGCATCACCGTTATACATCATAATTTTCCTTTATTCATTGATATATTTCTTATTAAGAGGTGTTACTTATGTCTTTTCATCTATTTTTGCATGTTGGATGATTCTTGGAGGATGAACTGTCGGAGTCAGGTTTCTGATGGAAAAAGAGATTTTTTGATGCAATTTCGTGAAGATCAGGAAAATACCAGAAAAACTACGGAAAATCATATTTTCCTAGAAGACGAAGAATGCCAGAAGCGGAGGCAGAGATGGGCCACAAGGGGCCCACACCCCCCAGGCGCGGGCCACCCCTAGGCCGCGCCTATAGGGGTTTGGCCCACCTAGCCCACCTCTGGCTCCTCCCTCTCGCCTATATCTTCTACTCGAAACACTAATACATAGGGGCGACCATAGAAATATTCCGCCGCCACTGCAGGGCGGAAAACACCGAGAGAGAAAGAGCTCTCCAGCAGACAGATTTCTGCCGGGGAAATTCCTTCCCAGAGAGGGGAGATCATCGCCATCAATAGCATCATCAAGATAGACTTCATCAGGATCATCATCATCATGCACACCATTAGCTCCACCAGCACCATCATCATCACTCCATCCCGCTGTAACAATTGTGTTGAATACTTGCATAGTTCTTAGGGGAAACTTTCCCGGTGTTGATTACTATTGTGGTTGATGCTTGCGAGTGGAACCATTGGATTATTGTTTATGTTCAGATTGTTATCGATCACCATATCATCTTTGATCTTGATCCATATGATGTCTTGTGAGTAGTTCATTTAGTTCTTGAGGACATGGGAGAAGTCATGTTTTTAGTAGTGGATTTGTGTTGAGATATTATTCAATGGTTTAATATTTAAGTTGTGGTTCTCTTCTTCTAGTGGTGTCATGTGAACGTCTACTACATGATACTTCACCATTTATGGGCCTAGGGGAATGCATTGTGTATTTGGCTATTAATTGTGCGGTTTCCGGAGTGACAGAAACCTGAACCCCCATTAGGACACCATTGAAAAGGGTGCATAGGATCTCAGAGTTTAAGGTTGTGGTTAGGTTTATACCTTAATTTCTTTCTTGTAGTTGTGGATGCTTGCAGGGAGTTTAATCACAAGTATGTATTAGTCCAAGTAAGGTCGACATTAGCACAGGTTCACCCACACAACAATTACAAAACCAAAGAAGACTACTCAGCTATATGAAGTGAAAGAACTTGACAGAATTCCCATGTGTCCTCGAGAACGTTTGGTCCTTATAAGTATTTCCACCGGGTTGTCCTTTGCTAAGAAAGGATTCGGCCACTTGCTGCAATTGTTCGTTGTCTTTATTACTTGCACTTTATTTCTTTGCTTTATCAGAAAACCCCTAAAAATCTGTTTGCTAAGTATTTAAAGAGATTTCCTGCTCCATACCACTAGTCAACACCTTCTGCTCCTCGTTGGGATCTACACTCCTATATATAGAAAGTAGTACGATACACCCCCTATACTTGTGAGTCATCAAGACTATTTTCTAGTGTCGTTGCCGGGGATTGAAGCGCTATTGAAGAGTGGAACTAGTAAAGGAAACTTTTACTGTGAGTATTTCTTTTTATTTCGGTTTGTTACTTTGTTAACAATATGGATAATCCACTTGGTTTTCTGTTTGGGAAAACTACTACCACTGTTAGGGTAGTAGATGAACCACCATCTGTTCAGATAGATCCTTTTAAGATACCTACAAGTATTTTTGATCGTGTTATGGATAATTATTATTTAGGGGATGGAACTGTCCACCCTGGTGATCATTTGCTTTTTATCCATGAATTATGCGGATTGTTTAAGTGTGCAGGTATCACAACTAAACAGGTGAAGAAGAAGTTACTCTCTATATCCTTGAAAGGAAGAGCTGAAGAATGGTATAAGCTGAAGAAGAATGGACAATCCATGGATTGGGAGGAAATAGTGCCTCTCTTTTATTCTAAATTCTATCCTCCTAGTGAAGTTCATAAGGATAGGAACCTGATATATAACTTTTGGCCTCGTGATGGAGAGAGTACAGATCAAGCTTGGGGGATATTGAAGTTACTAATGCTTAAATGTGCTATTCATGAACTCCCTAACAATATTATTATCAATAACTTTTATGGTAGGCTTTCTCTTCATGATAAAGATTTACTATATGATTCCTGTGCTGGATCATTCACAGGTATGAAGGAAGAAGCTAAATGGGATCTCCTAGACTGTATTCAAGAGAACACTGAAGCATGGTAGAATGACAAAGGAAGAAAGTCAGTTATAAACTATGATTATGAATGAATTAAATACTTTATGGGAACTAATAACTTCCGTTATATTATTAATGAATATGGTCTTGATTATCAAAGTATTGCCAATTGTTTTAAGTCCTTTGCCTCTTATATTGAAATTCCTAAAAAGAAGTGGAACAAGTATCATGCACCTTATAAAGATGTTGTTAATCATGTTCCTGTTAGAAATACCGAAGTTTGTACTACTAATCATATTGTGCATGAACCTTATGTTGAGAAAACACCTTTCCCAGCTAAGGTAAAGTAGTACTCTATGATAATTAGTGTGAATAACAAAGTTACAAAGAAAACTATGGAACTTGATGAGCAAATGAATACTGAACCTATGGTAACTATTGTGAAAGATCTTGTCACTAGAAATATAGAGGATGAGCACAGACGCTTCTAATATTATCTCTCATCCTAGGAAAGCTAGAAAAGCTAGTGTCCCTGTGCTCTCTGTTAGAATTGGTGATCATTGCTATTATGGTTTATGTGATATTGGTGCTAGTTCTAGTGTTATTCCTTATAAGCTTTACGGGGAAATTATGCATTAAATTCCTCCTGGTGAGCTTGAGGAAATTGATGTGGTTATTCACCTTGCTAATAAGGAAACCATTTTCCCTATTGGTATTATAAGAGATGTGGAGGTTCTCTGTGGTAAGATTAAGTATCCTGCTGATTTTCTAGTGCTTAATTCAGTAGCTAGCAAAACTTTTCCTATCATCTTTGGTAGACCTTTCATGAGCACTTGTGGAGATATTATAGATTGTAAAAAGGAGAAAGTTTTAACTAAGTTTTATGGAGATTCTTATGAGTTTAACTTTTCCAAATTTTCTAAATCTCCTTGTGAAAATATCTTGCCTAATGCAGATTTCAGGATGGAACAACTTGCTTCTATTGATCCAGTTTATGACATTAGACCTATTTTTGATGACTGTAAGTATGCTTATTCTGATGATAAAGTTGTTTCCTTTGACAATTATATCGTCAAATTTATTCAAGGTGCTACTGAAAGTTATTACGAGAGAGGGAAACATGGTTTTATGCATCTCAATAATGTTAAATTTCCCCTTGTTGAAATCTTTGAAGTTGCACTTGTTTTGCCTTCCTATGCTATTGGATTTTTGTTTCAACAATTTGTTTTCTCATGATACTTCCATGCATAGGAAGTGGGTTAGACTCAAATGTGTTGGATATTTGCTTCTTGATGCTCTCTTTCACTTCAAATATATATCTCATATGTGAGCATCTGTGAAACTATATAGCCTAACTTAAAGGCATTAAATAAAAGTACTTCTTGGGAGATAACCCAATAGTTTTGTTGAGTCTTGGAAGTTATTACCTCAGTAATAACCGCTCCTTATCCTTTTTGCTTTGGTTTTTGTGTGAAGATCAAGTACTTTTGAGAAGTAGAGGAGTTGTGAAAAGTGGTTGTCCTGGGACAGATTTTTGTGCTCGACGGATGGAGCTGCATTTTTCTGTGCTTTTTGTCCAAGTTGTTATCCAACTTTCATTAGTTTTCCACTTTTTTATTTGAGCAACAGAAGTTTTTCGAAAAAATCAATCTTTACCTGCTGGTCTGTTTTGACAGATTTCTGCCATCATTAGCATTTGCCTCTTATATTGATTCCCTTTTAGATTCTTTTAGGGTTTTTGGAAAGGAGTTGCTACAGTAGCTTTTGTTGGATGGATTTCAGTTTAAGTTTGAACCTAAAGGTTTAACCTTTTTTGCATACAATAATGTTGCCAATGAGCTGTGTGTAAGGCCTTGTTTGAAAGAAATTTTCAGGAGATGGAGAAAAGGAATCTGTAGAGTTCATCTTTGAATAGGTAAAAGTGGTGAAAACAGAAGGTTCATGAAAACCCTATCTTTTTATATTTTTGATGTTTTTATTGCATACGGAAGGTTACGAAACGAAAAAGAGGAGGAAACGGAGGCCAGGGTGGCCATACCCACCCTAGGTGCAGGCCCCTAGCTGGCCGCGCCTGGAGGGGGTGTGATCCCCCTGAGCTCCATCTCCACATCGTTTTTGCACTATTACCTTCCTTATGCATTGAAACTTCGTAATTTATAATCCCCCGGATCCCTCGAGGTTCGTATATCGTGTTCTCGTCGTGTTTATGTTAGGCAGATTCTCAGTTTGGAGCCACAATATCTTCCTATGGATCACCCATGGAGGACTCCTCCGCGGATGCTATCAACCCGTACATGTATGAGTTGAAGATAAATCCCAAGGAGTTGATTCTCAAGGATGGGAAGGTGCAGATGAAAGAAGTTCAAGGCCCTAAAGGAGAAGGCAGTCTGGAAGACTGGATGGAAGCGTTGGAGCAGGAAGTTTTCAGGTACAAGAAGATGGCGAAACGCGAAGTGGATATCATCCATAAGATAAGTTCAGAACTCATCACCAAGCACAAGGAGGAGGTTGCTGAGATCCGGGACGAAATCCTCTCACTCCATCAGGCCACCAACCAATTAGAAGCACAACTCTACGACATACAAAATCAAAACTGTGAGTATGAGGCTAGAATTAATCGCATAAGCTCTGCTGCTAGTTTCAAGATTGTGAAAACCAAGACATGCTTTTTGGATGGGGAACCTTTGCCTTGGAAGTCTGATGATGACAAGAGAACATCACCACCGAAGGAGTAATTCATCATCAGGTTTGGCATCCCCTTGGCTTGTTCCAAGCTTGGGGGAGTGACGCGGTATCACATCATTATCTTTTATCTTTTACCTTTTTAGTAGAGCTATATCTTTGGTAGAGAAGTTATATTATAGGTTGTTTTTCAAGTGGAAGTATCTCTCCTTTAGTTGTTTATCGATGTATCCCTTAGTGTGAGTGCCTTTATGGAATATTAATGAGAAAATTCATCTTTTACTTCTTGCACTTCTTATTTTAGTTTGCAATCTTTATTATATGATTGATCTTGTTGATCAGTATTGGTATCACTTTGGGAGCATCAAGTAGTTCTAAATTGGTTTGGCAAACCAAGCTCTGGTCGGTAGCAACACTTTTTGAGGTTTGAAAGGAAAAGAGAAAAAGATTACAGGTATTTTGTATCTTTTATTTTCTTTCTTGACTAGCTCATAAGTTTAGTATTCTTTATTTAAGATATTTTGTGTCTTCAAGGAAGATTGCATGTTTGGATTTATTACTTGTATGTTTGCTTGTTTCCTTCAACTCTCTTGCTTGCTAGCCTTGCTAGCCAAAAACCTGTTTTGAGAAGGACTACTAATCATGCATCCAATCCCTTTGAACCAAAACTTGTGCCATTTGTGTCCATATCTACCAATTAGCATTATTGCTATTACAAGAAAATTCTCAAGCTTCATCTATCTTTCGAATTAAAAATTATTTTGTTATGTGAAAACTAGCTAGTAAAGCTCTCACGAACTTGATGGCACACCTTATTTTCCTTCCCCTAATAAACTTGAACCATTGTGGCATTGAAGCTGCATATGCTTGCATCTATACGTTGGGATTAGCAGAACAGTGATGTCACGCGGAATGCTTTCAACACTTATGGATAATATCTAGTTGATATCATGATCTTTTGTTTACGGATGTCGTTGGTGTGAAATAAAAGGGGAGCTTGTAAGTCCATGGAGTTATGTATGTGTGTTAGAGAAACGCCTGGTCCGCTACACTAATCCATGCCTAATCATGGTGGAAACTTGCAGCATAACCATAGTGAGCAATATGTGAAGCATCCTCAATAAAAACCTATGCAAATATCATATAAAAATATCGTTGAGATGCTCATTGTCTGCTTGCCTTGTCATTTTGATTATGGGATAGCTCCTATATCATGTGCATGGGGTACCCCGTTAGCGGTTCTTTATGATACAAATGTACTTACAATGACAAGAAATTACCGGTAACTAAAGTTGAGTAGCATGAGGAGCGGCCCTCGTACTCAAGGGACATGAGATTGCCAGCTTATATTTCGTTAAGCATATACTCCATCTTTGTTCACTTTAATCTTAATCACCTCAAGATGATTATGATAGGGGCAATGAGAGCTGAAATATAGTAAGTACCATAATATTTAGGAAGCTCTTTATGACTTGAAATCCTTGCTTCCCACTATGAAGGGCCATTCTTCTACTTCTAAGTTGAGTCAGTAAACCTACTTCCTCTCTATCTCCATCAAGCATTTGAGTTGTTGTGTTCCAAGTATTCATATGATGATTTATTCAATCATGTTCTTCATTTTCCTTGTTTGCACAAGACTCTTATCTATTGAGTATTACTTTGAAAGCCTTCATTGTGAAAAACCTTTTATGTTTGAGAAAAAGAGTACTCCTGTTGTAAAACTTCTAAAAAGCTTTTTGTGAAACTGTTTGCCAGTTGTTCTCTGACCAAGAACAAAATTTTCCAATTACAATTATGATTTATCTTTATGCATCTCTATTGTGACTCCTCTACTTGTTGCAAGCTAAGTTATATAATGGTGAGTTGCTTTCTTCTATGATTTGTGTAATGGTAAGTGTGATGCTTCTTGTCCGTATTATTTTATTGACACTTCACTCCATAAACCTGTGGACATGTTTACTAGGCTCAGTTTTCGCTTAGGGACAAGCGAAGATTTAAGCTTGGGGGAGTTGATACGTCCAATTTGCATCACCATTCTATATCATAATTTTCCTCTATTCATTTATATATTTCTTATTAAGAGGTGTTGCTTATGTCTTTTCATCTGTTTTTGCATGTTGGATGATTCTTGGAGGATGAACTGCCGGAGTCAGGTTTCTGATGAAAAATAGGTGTTTTGATGCAATTTCATGAAGATCAGAAAAATACAAGAAAAACTACGGAAAATCTTATTTTCCCAGAAGACAAAGAATGCCATAAGGTAAGGCGGAGATGGGCCATAGGGGGCCCACACCCCCTAGGCACGGGCCACCCCTAGGCCACGCCTACAGGGGTGTGGCCCACCTGTTCCACCTTTGGCTCCGCCCTCTCGCAAATATCTTCTCCTCGAAACCCTAATACATAGGGGGCGACCATAGAAACATTCCTCCACCTCTGAAGGGTGAAAAACAGCAAGAGAGAAAGAGCTCTCCGGTAGACAGATTTCTGCCAGGGAAATTCCTTCCTGGAGTGGGGAGATCATCGCCATCAACACCATCATCAAGGTATACTTCATCGGGATCATCATCATCATCCACACCATCATCTCCACCAGCACCATCATCATCACTCCATCCTGCTGTAACAATTTTGTTGAATACTTGCATAGTTCTTAGGGGAACTTTCCCGGTGTTGATTACTATTGTAGTTGATGCTTGTGAGTGGAACCATTGGATTATTGGTTATGTTCAGATTGTTATCCATCACCATATCATCTTTGATCTTGATCCACATGATGTCTTGTGAGTAGTTCATTTAGTTCTTGAGGACATGGGAGAAGACATGTTAGTACTAGATTTGTGTTGAGATATTATTCAATGGTTTAGTATTTAAGTTGTGGTGCTATTCTTCTAGTGGTGTCATGTGAACGTCGACTACATGATACTTAACCATTTATGGGCCTAGGAGAATGCATTGTGTATTTTCATACTAATTGTGGGGTTTCCGGAGTGAAAGAAACCTGAACCCTCGTTAGGACACCATTGCACAAGGGAGCGTAGGATCTCAGAGTTTAAGGTTGTGGTTAGGTTTATACCTTAATTGCTTTCATGTAGTTGTGGATGCTTGCAGGGGGTTTAATCACAAGTATGTATTATTCCAAGTAAGGTCGGTACATTAGCACAGGTTCACCCACACAACACTTACAAAACCAAAGAATACTACTAAACTATATGAAGCGAAAGCACTTGACAGAATTCCCATGTGTCCTCGAGAACGTTTGGTCCTTATAAGTATTTCCACCGACTTGTCCTTTGATAAGAAAGGATTGGCCCACTTGCTGAAATTGTTCATTGTCTTTATTACTTGCACTTTATTTCTTTGCTTTATCAGAAAACCCCTAAAAATCTGTTTGCTAAGTATTTACAGAGATTTCCTGCTCCATACCACTAGTCAACACCTTCTGCTCCTCGTTGGGATCGACACTCCTATTTATCGAAAGTACCACGATGCACCCCCTATACTTGTGGGTCATTACGCTAGACACTCGTGTTTCATATTTTGTCTCACTTGCACTTCATCAAAATATGGGAGTATGTACAACTCTTGGACCTATGAAATGACACAGTTGCCGCCTAGAGGAGGGGGTGAATATGCGGTTTAAACTTTTCTGAGAGTGGCTCGACAAAGGCGGAATTAAACTAGCGTTTACTTTGTCAAGTAAAAAAACATAGAATAACTAGGGTTCACATATGTCCACCAACAACTTATGCTAAGCAAGAATAGTAACTATGTGATAGCAAGATATAGACTTCAAGCACGGAGGCTATCACAAAGTAAGGTGCATAATTAAGATCTCAGGTATAGAGATAATCGAGGCACGCGTGATGAGGGTTGATTTCGTTAATGCCCATTGTTATGGACTTCGGTTTTGGAGAAGATGGGGATGCTGGAAGTCGCAGAATGGTTAACAGACAAGCAATGCGGGACACAGGATTTACCCAGTTCAGGTCCCAGAGGGAAAACCCTACTTCTACTTGTCTGCTCTTGATTACAGCGGAACCGAAAGTTATAGGGGTGCGCAGATGCAATCTGTCGTGAGGTGTGTATGCGATGGTGGAAGATATCCTTCTCGCCGTACCCTCCTGGCCTTTATATATATAGGCAGGTCCCGGGCTTAGGTCGAGTCGGTTATAGATTAGGGTTGGTACCCTTTGAAATTCTATCTAATCTAGACTTGTCCTCCATGGAGTTGCAAACGTCATGGGCTTGGGCCACCCGAAGTCTTCATGGGTCGCATGTCTTGATGTGGGACTTCCTTGGGCTATACCAGGTATACCAATGCCATGTACCCGTGGGTTATATCCATGTCAGTAGCCCCCGAGTGTGCAGTCGAATCGTAGATTTGGCTGGAGACTCTTCAATTTTTCGGGTGCTTTGAACCTGCTTTACAAGGAGAAATGTTTTAGTTCATATGGATTGTTAATGCGTGTGCCTGGCTCACCCGACGGATCAGGGCCAGTTAACTATCATAGGACAAAACAACATGATCTTCATCAAACTCGAGTCCTTGGACTCGAATTAGGAACGATTGATGGTGTGAGTCGACTCAGGCTGTTGTGGACTTACATGAATCGAATCCTAGTGATTTTCAAGTGATGTACCCAACGCCTCCATCGGGATTTTCATCGTGCCTATTGACACGGGAGTTTACTGGTAGAGAATAGTCAGGTGCGTACCCAGGCCCTCAGATGATATCTATAGGGCTTTTCTTTGCGTCATAGACACGGCATCTGAAATTTTGTCACTTTGGAGGTGTTTTGGGTGGCCAAGGAGAATGCTTCTCACTTAGTGTCTATTTGGGAAAATTTGCTAAAAAGTTTTTTTATCGTATTTGATCCGAAGGTTCGCAGTCGAAAAGTTCATAGGGTGCGCGGCCAGCGCTCCCTATGGGAGAAGCCCCCGAGTGTCTATTCGAATCGTATACTCGAGCAGAGACTTTAGTTCAGTCATTTTCAGATAGGTCTTAAAACACATTGAGTGCATGCTCGGCGAATTCTCTGGGAACTCCTGGCATGTCCATAGGACAACAGGCGAAAATTTCCCTGCGCTCACGAAGAAATTCGAGGAGTGCGATTTCCTATGCGTGACTAAGTTCGTTGGCGATCAATGCCATCTTGGAGGCATCCATCAGATGGACCTGCACCTTCTTTGTGTTGACCGTGGAGTCGAATGACATATCGGGTATGTTTTGTCTGGTGACTGGGGGTGCCCCGTTGTCTGTCACCTCTCTGAGCCTTGTGAGCTCTTCTTGCATGCCAAACGACTGGGAGATTCTGTTGAATTCTCTATCTGTGGCATCCCGCAAAACCACTACTAGAAAATCGCGTTGAATTTGTGCATTGCATCGTCATCATCCTGCATTGTTTGCCAAAATTATTTTCGCAAAGCCCGTTTTGTTTCTAAAACGCCCCATCTTTATTCAAACGCCAAACCCCGGTGCTTGAATATTTTTATTTGTCTAAAAACCCCTTGCAAAAGTTATCGCAAATTAAACAAAAAGTTAAATTATTTTTAGCGGGGGCAGTCGAACGGGCCAACCCGACCCGAACGACCACCCCCAGGAATAATTAAAAGCAGTCCAAATTAACGCCCTTCTAAATCCTAAACCTACCAAAAATCCTACCCACCCCTAGATCCACATCACTCCCACCAATGACCTAACGCCACATCAGCCCATCTCCTCTCCCCACCCAATCCTAGCCCTCCACCTAGACCCCCTCTCTCACCCTCCCCACCACACAACTCCCCACCCCACTCCCAAAGACACACACACGCACGCGCCAGCCCCCTGACATCCTGGCCCCACCGCGTGGGTCCTGTCCCCGACCCCAGCCTGGCCCCAGACCCCGGCCCCGCAGCGCGCCTCCTCCCTCCCCTGTTCCTCTTCTTCCTCGAGCCGACCCTCCTCTCCCGTTCCTCCTGGCCTTGCCGCCTCCCGTCGCTCCTCGCCTCCTCGGCCACGGCCTCTGCGCCTTGCAGCCCTCCTCCCTCTGCCCAACACGCAACCGCCGGCGCCGCTCCTCCTCTCCCCTTCGAGCGGCAGCTCTGCCACCGCCCGCTCCGCGTTCCCGCCTCCCTCGCCGGCGCTGCCTCTCCGGCAAGCGCGCCGCACCCGCTCGTCTCCTACCTACCGCTCCGGCCGCGTCCTCCTCCGCGAGCCGCCCCCGCCTCCCGAGCCTCTTCCCTTCCTCGGCGCCCCTGCCGACCCCGCCGGCCTCCTCCGCCTCCTCCGCGCCCTCCACCACCACGACAGCCCGGCCGACCCGATCACGCTGCAGGCTCTCGCCACGGCCACAGCGCCGACGCCACCATCTAGCCCGCCGCCGACCTCCCCTGGGCTCCGACTGCGGCGCGTCCCGCTGGAGTTCCGCCGGCGACCACCGCGCGGTCACGCTCCGCCCGTCAAGGTCGTTGCAACCAGGCTCAAGCCCGCCACACCATGTCCTTCTCTGCGCCAGAACCAGTTCCTGTGTGGCTCCTGCAGCGTGTCCAGCAGCATCAAGGCAGGTGTGTCTTCATCTTGTGGCCCCAATTGTGTGCGTCGCCGACACGGACTCGAGATCCCGAACGACGAGCCCTACATCTCGGACGCCAAGTTCGCCGAGACCCGGTCACCAAGAACGCCCACGGAGACTCACCCGATCACGGACCGCAGGACATCCCAGTGGGCCCAAGCCCGATCCGGTGATCCAAAGGCCACGCCAAGACCGAAATCGCCGTCATGGAATCGACCAGTTCGCCGAGAGCCGTTCCGACCCATTAACCGCCAAGATCTACCGAAGACCAAGGACCCGATGACCGCCGAGATCGCCACCGGTTCGACATGCACGCCACCGCGGATACGACAGGTACTCCCTCGGGGACGCCATGACTGTCTACACGGACCCGAAGACAATTGTGCGACCAGTACTCCCTCGAGAACGTCAAGTATTTTCACCCCGGACACCGAGTTCGCCAAGGACCCCGATGCGACAAGATCTACCTCGCTATCCGAGAACGCCTCCGTCGAACCCCGAACCCCAGATCCGTCGAACCCTGAGACCGACCCCGAACCCCGACACCCCAAGAGCGTCGAGACCCCTCAATGTGTGAACTCCTTCTCGAAAACCCTATTTTATAACATCATAACAACTTGTTGCATATTGAATCATTCATCTCGCATGCATCTCATGTGGTTTGGGGGCCTTATGCCGATTCACCTAATAATTAAATATGGGGCCATATGCGGGCAAATCTAACCTTATATTGGCCTCATTTAAATTGGTGTAGCGAACCCGGTACTATCTTTGCCATGTTAAACAACATTTAATATGCGGGGGTTTAAACAACTTGGACCATATAAATAATTGTCGGGACCCCGGTTCCACGTAAATATGACCTAAATGCATCGCATCTTTGCTATGCCAGCCATCATGCATGCATCATGCCGATCTTCTGCCGTTGTATTAAATATTGCATCCGGTGTTTATTCTAGTGTTTTGCTTCTTCGCGGATAAGGCCGTTGAGTTGATGTGAGCTTCGCCCCGATATTCGGTTGAACCCTTCGACAATGTTTTCAGGCGAGCATCTCTCCCTTTCTACCTATCTTACTTTTATAGTATTTATTTCCCTCCTGTTGATCTATTGCTATACGTGTTTGCGATGCTCTAGTTTCGTACCCGTGATATCCCTTGCAGCCCTATATTGCCTTGGACACACCCTATTACCGTTGTTTGGTAGATAGTTGGACTTGCGGCGTCGTAGTGGCTTGCTCAAGTCTTGATGTGTGTGTCATATATGCCACGATTCTTGATGTATTGCCGCATGTTGAAGTTGGAGATGATTCTAGTTTTACTTATCGTCACTTTAATTTCTGTTTAACAACTAAAATTGAAATAAGCGAGGCATCGGTGGGTGATAGAAAATATTTGGTTTCGAGCCCACTTGTGTCCCGTAAGACCCCGAGTACTTGATACATGTTCCTTGATTTATCGCGCTATCCACATCCGGGAGGTATATGGGACCCCACGAGCGAGCTTGATTCATTCTTATTTCTTGGGGCCACAAACTAGTTTGAGGTTTTATTTACGATCCTGTACTTATGCCATGCTACTTTACGTATTTAAATTGTGCGAGCACCTTTGCTTAGGTAAGCGGATTGATTACGCGGTATCGACAAGCCCAGCCACACTTTCGGTTCCCGCTTCAGCCATTGTCGCAAACCTTGAGTCCGTCTCGGAGCTTGCTTACTCCGTTGCGGGATCTACTCAATGGGGTGGCCCCCTGAAATATTTCTGAATCCTGTGATTGTTCAGTCGTGAAAGCCTCGTTGGGTTTTGATTTGGTTTTTCCGAGGTTGATCGAGTGTGTGTTGCTATTGGTGCACCCCGGCCGGGTAAAACTTTCTGAAAGCCGTGTCCGCGGATATGGACGACTTGGAGCACAGTATCTCGATCATAGACAAGCATAACTAAAGTTTATTTGCTATAAATTTGACTTATAATGACTAGTAATCAGCTTCACTATAATGGAATGGCTAAATAATACTGCCCACAATTGCTTGTTTTGGATTGTCGCTTGCGACCATTGTACCTGACTAGTAAGTGTTGCAACTACAACGGAATGGCTGAATAAAAGTACCAACAACTGCTGGGTTAAGGTTTATCTCATGCTAATTGTATCTGACTAGTAAGTGTTGCCACTATCACAGAATGGTTAACTAAAAATGCCCACTGTTTATTTTATCAGGACGATTAACTAAACCTGACTAGTAATTGTTGCAACGATAACTGAATAAATAAAACTGCCAACTGTGTGAGTTCCTCGGCTGACTTCCTCGTTTGGTATCGAGGGGGAAATACCAGATGGGTTTGTTTGGTGTTAGATCCGGTTGGATCCGGTTAGGTCATTCTCATCCCTCTCTCCATCCGGTTGTATCGAGTCTCTATAGGTTGTTTAGTACATGCTGCCGCTTGATCCACCATACCTTTGTAGGCGAGGACCGGAATTCTAGCCTCGCTGTCTTGGCCTCGATCGACGCTCCTTCTTTTCCTTGCCCTTTGTCGGCACCTTTTGTTTAAGCAGGTTTTGAGATCGACGCCGTTAGTAGGGTTACCCTTCCGGCTTGGCTGGGCAGGGTTATGGACGCCATTGGTTATTCTTCGTGGCTCTTAGCACCATTTGCATCTTGTCCGTAGTCGGACTCTGTCATTTTCAAGGTGATTTGGATCTTTGTATATTATCTCTGTATTCTTGACTCCTTGAGTCATTGTTGTATATATCTGCTCATGGGTCCCATCGAGGACATTGTGTAATGTTATTACTTCGTTTTCCACCCGCACGAAAGTGCCTGGTGGGCACCTTTGAATCGTTTCTATGCGGGTTTGGCGAATTTTGCTCAAACTTGCATAGGTCCGATTCGGAGGGTGTTACAGAGTGGTATCAGAGCTCAGCAGTTGCGATACCCCACAAGTCCAGCCTGTAGGATATCCTAGCTAACGGCCGAAGTAGAGTGTCAAAACTATTTTTGAAAATCGGTTGGATAGTTCTGATTAGGTCTGATTTTACTCCTTACCCCTCTGCTGTTCCGTTCTTACCTCGACGTGTTTTGAATCCGCTCTTTTCTCTCTCTTCGAGTCCAGGATTTCTCGTGGATGGGTTCCGTCGTACCTTCAGGGTTTCGCTTCCTCCTCTGATAACGGTGTGCTACCATCCGGTGTTCAAGCTGCTTGAGGAATCCGTCTGCTGTGGTAACATTCTTTGTTCCTTGTTTGTGCCATCCGGTGTTTTCCGACGCGACGACATCATCTACGCCAGATCCGATGAAGAGTCTGCATCACTCCTTTGTCCCGAACCTCGCTTGTCAAGATCTTCAGTCTGATTCCGAGAATGGTTGCACGCTCTTCTACTGATTGTGCAAAGTAATAGTTTGGGTGCGTGATGGATTGGCCCCCATGCCGACTACCCCTTCTATTCGCTTTCGTACGTTGAAGTGGATGAGAATGCATCGGTTCCCTCTTTCCATCGAAGTTAGGGGTGGCTTTATTTGTTGATACCTCTGCCTTCGACCTTTTGTTACCGGAGTGTTCGCCCGACGATCACGGACAACGACCTCTTGTTAGTGGTGTCGCGAGGATCTACACGAAGCGAGAACCCGCAGATCGCCGGCCTTCCTTCCGGTACCATGAGGCGGATCTCGAGGGCGAGATCCCTTGTTAGTGGTGTCGAATTGTGGCATCCCGCAAAACCACTACTAGAAAATCGCGTTGAATTTGTGCATTGCATCGTCATCATCCTGCATTGTTTGCCAAAATTATTTTCGCAAAGCCCGTTTTGTTTCTAAAACGCCCCATCTTTATTCAAACGCCAAACCCCGGGTGCTGCCGAATATTTTTTATTTGTCTAAAAACCCCTTGCAAAAGTTATCGCAAATTAAACAAAAAGTTAAATTATTTTTAGCGGGGGCAGTCGAACGGGCCAACCCGACCCGAACGACCACCCCCAGGAATAATTAAAACGGTCCAGCTGTAACCGCCCTTCTAAATCCTAAACCTACCAAAAATCCTACCCACCCCTAGATCCACATCACTCCCACCAATGACCTAACGCCACATCAGCCCATCTCCTCTCCCCACCCAATCCTAGCCCTCCACCTAGACCCCCTCTCTCTCACCTTCCCCCACCACACAACTCCCCACCCCCACTCCCAAAGACACGACACACTTACGCACGCACGCCAGCCTCGACATCCTGGCCCCCCACCGTGGGTCCTGTCCCCCGACCTGGCCCCAGACCCGGCCCTCCCGCCTCCTCCCTCCCCTGTTCCTCTTCTTCCTCGAGCCGACCCTCCTCTCCCGTTCCTCCCTGGCGCCCGCGCGCCTCCCGTCGCTCCCTTCGCCTCCTCCGGCCACCGGCCTCTCTGCAGCGCCGCAGCGGCCCTCCTCCCTCTGCCCAACACGCAACCGCCGGCGCCGCTCCTCCTCTCCCCTTCGAGCGGCAGCTCTGCCACCGCCCGCTCCGCGTTCCCGCCTCCCTCGCCGGCGCTGCCTCTCCGGCAAGCGCGCCGCACCCGCTCGTCTCCTACCTACCGCTCCGGCCGCGTCCTCCTCCGCGAGCCGCCCCCGCCTCCCGAGCCTCTTCCCTTCCTCGGCGCCCCTGCCGACCTCCTCGCCTCCTCGCCCTCCACCACCACGACGCGACCCGACCCGGCCACTCACACCGCTGCGAGCCTCTCGCCCGGCCACAGCGCCGTCGCCACCATCTAGCCCGCCGCCCGACCTTCCCCTGGCTCGACTTAGCCCGCGTCCGCTGGAGTTCTGCCACGCGACCACAGCGCGCGTCACGCTGCCCGTCAAGGTCGCTGCAACCAGGCTCACAACGCCACACCATGTCCTTCTCGCCGCCAGAACCAGTTCCGTGTGGCTCTGCTGCGTGTCCAGGCAGCATCAAGGCAGGGTGTGTCTTCATCTTGTGGCCCCCAATTCGTGTGCGGTCATCGACACGGACTCCGAGGATCCCCAAACGACGAGCCCTACATCTCGGACGCCAAGTTCGTCGAGGACCCGGTCACCAAGAACGCCCACACGGAGACTCACCCGATCACGGACCGCAAGGACATCCCCAGAATTGGGCCCCGAAGCCCGATCCCGGTGATCCAAAGGCCACGCCAAGACCCGGCCGTCATGGAATCGACCGATTCGCCGAGAGCCGTTCGGACCCATTAACCGCCAAGATCTACCGAAGACCAAGGACCCGATGACCGCCGAGATCGCCATCGCCACGGTTCGACATGCACGCCACCGCGGATACGGCAGTACTCCCTGGGACGCCATGACTCTACACGGACCAAGACAATTGTGCGACCAGTACTCCCTGAACGTCAAGTATTTTCACCGGACACCGAAGTTCGCAAGGACCCGATGCGACAAGATCTACCTCGCTATCCGAGAACGCCTCCGTCGAACCCGAACCCCGATCCGTGAACCTCGAGACCGACCCGAACCCCGACACCCCAAGAGCGCCGAGACCCTCAATGTGTGAACTCCTTCTCGAAAACCCTATTTTATAACATCATAACAACTTGTTGCATATTGAATCATTCATCTCGCATGCATCTCATGTGGTTTGGGGGCCTTATGCCGATTCACCTAATAATTAAATATGGGGCCATATGCGGGCAAATCTAACCTTATATTGGCCTCATTTAAATTGGTGTAGCGAACCCGGTACTATCTTTGCCATGTTAAACAACATTTAATATGCGGGGGTTTAAACAACTTGGACCATATAAATAATTGTCGGGACCCCGGTTCCACGTAAATATGACCTAAATGCATCGCATCTTTGCTATGCCAGCCATCATGCATGCATCATGCCGATCTTCTGCCGTTGTATTAAATATTGCATCCGGTGTTTATTCTAGCGTTTTGCTTCTTCGCGGATAAGGCCGTTGAGTTGATGTGAGCTTCGCCCCGATCTTCGGTTGAACCCTTCGACAATGTTTTCAGGCGAGCATCTCTCCCTTTCTACCTATCTTACTTTTATAGTATTTATTTCCCTCCTGTTGATCTATTGCTATCTGTGTTGCGATGCTCTAGTTTCCGTACCCGTGATATCCCTTGCAGCCCTATATTGCCTTGGACACACCCTATTACCTGTTGTTTGGTAGATAGTTGGACTTGCGCGTCGTAGTGGCTTGCTCAAGTCGATGTGTCGTCATATGCCGATTCTTGATGTATTGCCGCATGTTGAAGTTGGAGATGATTCTAGTTTTACTTATCGTCACTTTAATTTCTGTTTAACAACTAAAATTGAAATAAGCGAGGCATCGGTGGGTGATAGAAAATATTTGGTTTCGAGCCCACTTGTGTCCCGTAAGACCCCGAGTACTTGATACCTGTTCCTTGATTTATCGCGCTATCCACATCCGGGAGGTATATGGGACCCCCCTGAGCCAGAGCTTGATTCATTCTTATTTCTTGGGGCCACAAACTAGTTTGAGGTTTTATTTATGATCCTGTACTTATGCCATGCTACTTTCTGTATTTAATTTGTGCGAGAGCACACTTTGTCTGCTTAGGTAAGCGGATTGATTACGCGGTATCGACAAGCCCAGCCACACTTTCGGGTTCCCAGTCGCCATGACCATTGTCGCAAACCTTGAGTCCGTCTCGGAGCTTGCTTACTCCGTTGCGGGATCTACTCAATGGGGTGGCCCCCTGAAATATTTCTGAATCCTGTGATTGTTCAGTCGTGAAAGCCTCGTTGGGTTTTGATTTGGTTTTTCCGAGGTTGATCGAGTGTGTGTTGCTATTGGTGCACCCCGGCCGGGTAAAACTTTCTGAAAGCCGTGTCCGCGGATATGGACGACTTGGAGCACAGTATCTCGATCATAGACAAGCATAACTAAAGTTTATTTGCTATAAATTTGACTTATAATGACTAGTAATCAGCTTCACTATAATGGAATGGCTAAATAATACTGCCCACAATTGCTTGTTTTGGATTGTCGCTTGCGACCATTGTACCTGACTAGTAAGTGTAGCAACTACAACGGAATGGCTGAATAAAAGTACCAACAACTGCTGGGTTAAGGTTTATCTCATGCTAATTGTATCTGACTAGTAAGTGTTGCCACTATCACAGAATGGTTAACTAAAAATGCCCACTGTTTATTTTATCAGGACGATTAACTAAACCTGACTAGTAATTGTTGCAACGATAACTGAATAAATAAAACTGCCAACTGTGTGAGTTCCTCGGCTGACTTCCTCGTTTGGTATCGAGGGGGAAATACCAGGATGGGTTTGTTTGGTGTTAGCTCCAGGTTGGATCCGGTTAGGTCATTCTCATCCCTCTCTGATATCCGTCAGTTGTATCGAGTCTCTATAGGTTGTTTAGTACATGCTGCCGCTGCCGCTTCAGTCCACCATACCTTTGTAGGCGAGGACCGCCGAATTCTAGCCTCGCTGTCTTGGCCTCGTATCGACGCTCCTTCTTTTCCTTGCCCTTTGTCGGCACCCTTTTGTTTAAGCAGGTTTTGAGATCGACGTTAGCGTGGTTACCCTTCCGGCTTGCTGGGCAGGGTTATGGACGCCATTGGTTATTCTTCGTGGCTCTTAGCCCCATTTGCATCTTGTCCGTAGTCGGACGCCTGTCATTTTCAAGGTGATTTGGATCTTTGTATATTATCTCGTATTCTTGACTCCTTGAGTCGCTGTTGTATATCTGCTCAAGGGTCCCATCGAGGACTGTTGTGTAATGTTATTACTTCGTTTTCCACCCGCACGAAAGTGCCTGGTGGGCACCTTTGAATCGTTTCTATGCGGGTTTGGTGAATTTTTCTCAAACTTGCATAGGTCCGATTCGGAGGGTGTTACACTATCGCAGTGCTAGGATCGGTTGAAGCTTCCATGGATGGTGATGACGCCCCTAGGTCCTGGCATCTTTAGTAGAAGGTACGCATAGTGCAGTACTGCCAAGAATCGTGTGAATTCCACACCCCGAGGATGGCCTGGTAATGTGATGGCTAGTCCACCACTTCTAACTCTATCCACTCGCACCTGAAGTTTTCGGGCTGGCCGAAGATGACGTCGAGCCATTGATACGTTGGAAACGTATCTATAATTTTTGATGCTCCATGCTTGTTTAGTATCTACTTTGCTTTCCATGTCTACACTTTGAGGTGCTTTTTACATGTTTTCTGGTACTAACCTATCAACAAGTTTCAATAGTGTCAGATGCCTGTTTTCTGTTGTTTTTGGTTTCAGCAAAGTTAGTAAAGAAATATTCTCGGAATTGGATGGGACAAACGTCAAAATCAATTACTTTCCATGGGAAACAAGAAGTCCAAAGGAGAGCCGCAGGGGCCGGCAAGGGTGTCCAGACCCACCCCATGCCTGGCTCGGGTTTGGGGCCCCTGGCCGCCGCCTAGGTCTCCCCCGTCGCCTATAATAAGCCCCCGATGCAGAAACCCTAAGCACCCAATCAAATCTCCACGAAACCGTCTGTAGCCGCCGCTAACATCATCCCAAGATCGTGGGGGGTCTGAAGTTCTTCCCGGCACCCTGCCGGAGGGGAGATCATCCCGGAGGCCTTCTCTCCGGTATGATGCGTGAGTAGTTCCACCTTGGACTATGGGTCCATGTAGTAGCTAGATGGTTTATCTCCTCCTTTGTGCTTTCATGTATAGATCTTGTGAGCTCCATTCATGATCAAGATCTAATCTATTTGGAATCATGCATGTTGTGTTTGCGGCGATCTGATGGATATTGAGATTATTATGTTGGTTTGATTAATGGTTTTGTCTTGATGATTCTATCATGTCTGTGTTGTTTTTGATCTTGCATGCTCTCTGTTGTTAGTAGCTATCTTGGCCAAGTAGTTGCTAGTGACTCCAAGAGGGGGTATTTATGCTCGATAGTGGGTTCATGCCTCTATTTTCCAAGGGAAGTAAGAATAATATCTTCGGTTGTAGATGTGTTGTTGCTACTAGGGAGAAAACAACGGTCTCTTGTTCATGGAACATGTGGAGTGTTTACCTTAGAAACTTTGCTTAAACCAGTTGTCTGTTGCTTGGAACTTAATACTGGAGGGGGTTTAGATGATGACCTGAAGGTGGACTTCTAGTCATAGATGCAGTTGGATGGCAGTCTATGTATCTTTTTGTATTGCCCAATCGAATATCATAGGATCTTTCTGACTAGTAATTGCATTGTTATGCCTTGCTCAGTTCCTGTCAATTGCCCTGCTGTAATTTGTTTAGCCTTCATGCCATATTGTTTATCTAAGGAGAGCACCTCTATTGAACTATGGACCTCGGTCCAATCTTTACCATTGATACATCTTCCACTGTTACTTGTTTACTTGCTGCAAACCATTACCTTCCACACCATACATTAATCCTTTGTCACAGCAAACCGGTGAGCTTGACAACCTCACTGATTTGTTGGGACAAAGTCTTGAGTTTGTGTTGTGCAGGTCTCCATGTTGCTTGAAACACCTTTGAGACGTTTCCTTCCTCCTTCAGGTTCGATAACCTCGGTCTCTACTAAGGGAAAATTGATGATGTGCTCATCAGACCATGCTCTTGGGGTTCCAACGAAGTGTCCCACGTCAACATTGGGTGCACGCATCAAGATTTCTAGCGCCATTGCCTGGGAGGCTAAGGACGTCTTCACAAGGGGAGTCCTTCACTTCCTTTCTCCTTACTTTGTTTTTAGTTTGGTTTGTTTCTTTTGCTTGGTTTTGTTTTCCTCTTTTCAAAAAAACCCAAAAAATAAGTCTAGTTTGGTTTGCTTGCTTTATTCAAAAACACAAAAATATTAGTTCCTGCTCTAGTTGCCACCTTGCTCTAGCTTACCATGTTGCTCCCCAAGTTCGCCTTGAAAGATCTTGCAATAGGTAGTGCCTCCATAATTGGGAAATATAATATTGAAGAATTCTTTAATTATGTTAGCAAGCATGAGGATATTGAGGATAAATCTATAGCAGAGCTTGCTCCTAATTATGAGATTTCTGCAACTTCTTTAGTTCATATGTTGGAGGCTAGGTTTGTTAGCCTTAACCCCTTCCTACAATTTTTGTTCCTAAAACTAAAAGAAGAAAAGAATGCTGAAAAGAGAGAATTCATCCTTGAAACTTTATCAAAAGAATTCCATGACGTTGCTAGGGAAGCCAAAAAGGTCTTTGAGCGTTTCAATATGCTAGATTCAAGTGTGGATGTTGTGGGTATTTCTGATAAAACTAAGCCTAGAGAAGAATTTAAGATATCCATACCCTTTAAGCTTGTTGGAATGCATGAAGCCTTTGAAAAGAATTTTGATTGGATTGCTCCTGAATTTTTTTATGAAAGTAGTAGACCAAAGAGAGATGAGGAGGGATCCTCCAAAACCCATTTGTATGAGATACCTTTCATAGTTGAAGACTTTGCAAGTATGGATGTTAATGCTTCTTCATTTGAAAATACTTGATTCTTCTTGCTTCTTGTGCCTAACTTAAAGGCGTTAAAGAAAAGTACTTGTTGGGAGATAACCCAAGAGTTTCCTTGAGTCTTGGAAGTTATTACTTCAGTAATGACCTCTCCTTATCCTTTTTTGTTTGATTTTTGTGCCAAGAATGACCTCTAATGAGAGGGAAGCAAGATTTGGGGAGTTGATGTCCCGAAACAGATTTTTGTCCTCCACCAAACAAATTCATGAGGCGGATCCTACACCAATAGCCTTGTTGAACATTGTGAGATGCAAAAATATAAGTTTATAGATGGAGATATTATTAAGCTCAAGCTTTTTTCCTTTCTCCTTGAGGGGAAAAGCTAAAGAATGGTTGCTTTCTTTGCCTAAAAATAGTATTGATTCTTCGAGTAAGTGCAAAGATGCTTTTATTGGAAAGTACTATCCTCCTGCTAAAATTATATCTATGAGAAGTGATATTATGAAATTGAAACAACTTGATAGTGAACATGTTGCTTTAGCTTGGGAAATAATGAAATCTTTGTTTAAAAATTGCCCTACTCATGGACTCACTTCTTGGATGATTATCCAGACTTTTTATGCAGGTTTTAACTTCTCCTCAAGAAACCTGTTGGATTCAGCTACTGGAGGTACCTTTATGGAGCTCACTTTGGGTGCTACAACAAGGCTCCTTGATAATATCATGGTTAACTACTCTGAATGGCATGTTGAGAGAGCTCCACATGGTAAGAAGGTAAATTCTGTTGAGGAAACTTCCTCTTTGAGTGAAAAGATTGATGTTATTATGGCTATGCTTGTTAATGGGAAAGCTCCTTTAGATCCTAATAGTGTTCCCTTAGCCTCCTTGGTTGCTCAATAAGATCAAGTTGATGTGAACTTCATTAGAAACAACAATTTCAACAACAATGCCTATATGAACAATTTTGGTAGCAACAACAATTATAGGCCTTATCCTCCTAATAATGGCAATTCTTATGGAAGCTCTTACAATAATGCTAGAAGTGCCCCATATGAACTTGAAGTCATTCTCAAAGACTTTATTAGTAAACTAACCACTTTCAATAAGACTATAGAGGGGAAGATTTTAACTGTTGAGAAAATATATCCTCTTTGTCTGAAGTTCAAACTTCCTTGGTTAATAAAATGGCTGATAAACCTGAAACTATGGAAAATACCTTTGCTACTACTCATTCAATAAAAGTTACTATTGATGAAAATGTTAGGCTGTTAGCTCAACTTCATGCTAGGTGGGAAAGGGAAGCTGAAATTGATAGAAACAATAGTGTGTGCACCATCACCACTAAATCACAAGTAGTCCCTATTCCTCCTCCTACTATGCCTAAGCCTATTGAGCCTACTACTAGTGATGCCAAGTTTGATTTTGATATTGATGGTTGCAATATTTCTGAAGTGATTATGTTCTTGCAAAAGCTTGCTAGAAGTCCTGATACTAGTGATATACATGTTTCTTTCACTAAACATATTACAGATGCTCTTGTGAAAATTAAGGAAGAGAAGCTAAAACACAAAGCTTCTATTCCTAGGAAAGTAGAAGATAGTTGGGAACCCATTATTAATATGCAAGTGAGTGACTTTGATCTCAAAGCTTCATGTGATCTTGGTTCTAGTGTCTCTATTATGCCTAGGATGATTTATGAAATGCTTGATTTGCCACCATTGGAAGATTGTTATTTGGATGTCCCACTCAATTATAATGCTAAGAAGAAACTCATGGGGAGTATTAATGATGTTCTCATCATGGTTAATAATGCTTATGTCCCTGTGGATTTCTATGTTTTGGATGTTGAATACAATGCTTCTTGTCCTATTACTTTGGGAAGACCTTTTCTTAGAATAGTTTGTGCCATCATTGATATAAAAGAAGGCTCCATTAAATATCATTTTCCATTCAAGAAAGGTACTGAACAGTTCCCATTGAGAAGAGAGAAGCTGCTCTTTGCTCCCCCTTTGAAAGCAAGGTTTGATGTTAATGCTTCCTCATTTGAAAATACTTGATTCTTCTTGCTTCTTGTGCCTAACTTAAAGGCGTTAAAGAAAAGTACTTGTTGGGAGATAACCCAAGAGTTTCCTTGAGTCTTGGAAGTTATTACTTCAGTAATGACCTCTCCTTATCCTTTTGGTTTGTTTTTTGTGAAAAGAATGACCTCTAATGAGAGGGAAGTAAGATTTGGGGAGTTGCTATCCCGAAACAGATTTCTGTCCTCCACCAAAACAATTCGTGAAGAGGCTGCGTTCCTCGAATTGAGCTTACAATTTATGAATAAATGTCCCAGTATGTTAGCTAACTTTCGTTAGTTCAACACTGTTTTATTTGAGCAACAGATGATGTTCGAAAAAATCTGTTTCTACCTGCTGGTCTGTTTTGACAAATTTCTGCCATTATTTGCATTTGTTTCTTATTGATTCCTTTTTGAGTTATATTTAGGTGAATTGAGATTTTTGAAGGAGTTACTAAAGTAGCTTGTGTTTTTAGTGAAAAACCTTGATGTTCCAAAGCTTTTCCAGAGGTCTAATATCTTTTGAATACACTAATGTTGCTAATGAAGATTTTGTGAAGTTTTGTATGAAGGCAAAATTTTAGGTGTGGAGAGAGAATGATGCAATGAGATGAAGAATCGACAAAAACTAAAGCTTGGGGATGCCACCATGGTTTCACCCCAAGAAATATCCAAGAGGTACAAGTGTCAAAGCTTGGGGATGCCCAAGGCATCCCCTTCTTCATAAATAAAAAGCTCAGGTATGTATAGACACTTCGTTCTTATTATTTCATGCACAGTTGTGTTGTTCTTGGAGCGTCTTAGTTTTCGTTTGATTTGCTTAGGTTGTTTAGTTTTCTTGAATAAATTGTTTTGGACCCCCGTTCTCGCTATGTTGTTTTGCAAATAAGTTGCTTGGTGTTGGAAAGGAGTAGTAAGTTCTTGCTTGAAGTGCAAGAGGAGCTTGAATTGACCGTGACTTAGACTTTAGCATGACATGCTAGGTGTTGTTTTGGCATTATTCTTAGTGATTATTGTTGTAGCATGTCTTGTTCCAAAAAGTTGGGATTGCTTAGTGTGCCTTGAAGAAATTATGCGTTATTTCATCTGACCCGTCTATCAGCGTCGACGCGTGTAACGCACTGATAAGTGGGACCCACGAAGCGGGCCTGATGGATTGTGCTGGCACCCGCTCTGGGAGGCGGAGGGTGCCGGTATGCCCCACCTGGAAGCAGAAGCTCCCGAATAGCATCTCAATCCCATCGCCGACAGACTCGAAATCCCTCAGGGTGTCCGGCGAGTGGGCGGTGAAGTCGAAGGCACCGAAGAGGAGGTGACTCTCCATTGCCGATGAGTTGTAGATCACTCCGGATGGAACCGTCACGACCGCACGATCGGCGTCCCCATTTCCCACAGACGACGCCAATTGACGAGGGTTGATTTCGTAAATTCCCATTGTTATGGACTTGGGTTTTGGAGAAGATGGGGATGCTGGAAGTCGCAGAACGGTTAACAGACAAGCAATGTGGGACACATGAGTTACCCAGGTTCAGGCCCCTAGAGGGAAAACCCTACTCCTGCTTGTCTGCTCTTGATTACTACAGAACCGAAAGTTACAGGGGTGCACATATGCAATCTAGCATGAGGTGTGTATGCGATTGTGGAAGATATCCTTCTCGCCGTACCCTCCTGGCCTTTATATAGATAGGCAGGTCCGGGGCTTTGGTCGAGTCGGTTACAGATTAGGGTTGGTACCGTTTGAAATTCTATCTAATCTAGACTTGTCCTCCAAGGAGTTGAAAACATCATGGGCTTGGGCCACCCGAAGTCTTAATGGGTCGCGTGTCTTTTCGTGGGCCTTCCTTGGGCTAGACCAGGTATACCAATGTCGTGTACCTGTGAGGTATATCCATGTCAACAGAGGACGATGATTTTTTACCAAGGGAGTATGTCTTGTTTGGAGAGTGGGTGGTATCAAACCACCAACGCCACAAATGGCCTCCCTTATTCTCCTATGAATCTCACCCCAACGAGATAGATCCACACTTCCACTATCGGTGCATTTGTCGGTGGAAATCCGGAACCTCTCACAAGGTTGGGGCACTTCTCCACAACTTAATTGGAGTCTCCCAATAAACAAGCTTGGGGAAAGCTCCACAACTTAATTGGAGGCTCCAACTAATACATAACCTACAACACAACCATATTGTCTACGGTTCCAAGAACCCAAGAGTAAAAAGATTCTCAACTTTCACTCACCAAATCCTCCTAGGAGAACTCAAACCTATGCACCGAATGCAAGAGGGAAGAACACTATAAAGATGCTCCAATACCTCACTCTCAAGTTCCAACAAAGCTACTAAAGATATTGGGGGAATAAGAGAGGAAGAACACAAAATCCCCCAAGATCTAGATCCCAAAGGTACACTCACAAAGAGATGATATGGCTTGGTCAAATCATAGATCTTGACCCCCCCAATCTTTCTCTAAAATGTGTGCAAGAATCATTGGATGGGGAGGAAGACATCAAGTTAGAGATGTGTCAAAGCAATAGGTGAAAGCTTGAAGAAAGAGGGGAGAGAGAGAGACTAGACAAAAAAGAGTAAGAGGCAATTTATAGGGCCCCAAAAAATCTTCCAGTAAGGGGCATTTTTTGGCCTGGGACGGTAGTACCGGAATGGGCCGGTACTATTGCCCGGTAGCCTAGCATCGAGAGAAACGAGGGCGTTCAGGAAAGCTGGCAGTTCAATGTTGGTGGCGCTCACATGACGAAGGTGCAGGGCCAGTGGCGCAGCGCTATGGCCGGGATGGAGCAAGCGCAGGGGAGCAACGGGCCAGGTGATGAGTGGCGGCGGCAGACTGGGCTGGAAGCTGACAAGCGAGGTGGGCCGACTAGTAGTACCAGCCCATCCGGGCGGTACTACCGGGCCGAACCTATAGAGCCGGACCAGAGGTACCAGGCGGCCAAGAAACCTAAGCGGCGCACTAGGCCGGGCGGTACCGCGAGCGTTAGTACTACTGGCCCACCAGAAAACTTTTTTGCCTTTTTCTTTTTGAAATCAAATATGGGAAAAATTAAAATTGTGATAACTTTAATTGGTAGCTCCGATTGAGTCGATTCCAATTGAGTTGGAAAGAGGAAGACATGAGCTACTAGAAAACTGTTGTCATTCCTTACGTATCAACTTGGGAACCGAGGATAACTCACTAAACATTTTCCATGCCATGGGGTACATCCTATGGGGTAAAGTCCCTTAATAGCGTAGTAACACGATGGTTATCGGTTATTGTTTATTGTGGTTATGACGGATGATGTGAGTAGTGGTTGCTGCCTATTCATCCATATATGGAGTGTAGCACCCTAGGTAAATCCACTACAAGAAAATCGCCTGTCTTTATGTTGCGCATCATCATGACATCAGCATGCATGTTTGTTCATAAAAGTATTTTACGAAAATGTATTTTGTTTAACATTACTTCCCTCCTTTATTTCAAATCAAACCCCGGGATTTTCTATAATATTTTGTTTGTCAAAATATGTTTGGAAAACTCTATTAAAAATAATCTAAATAAAAATAAAACATTTTCTGGGGGAGGCCGCCACCGGCCAGGCCCAAAGGCCCACCTAGTAGTAGCCTACCACCCCTAAAACAAACCCACACCCTAGCCTGACCCTAATCAGAACCTACCCCATCCCCCTACCCCTACTGCCGCCACCCATGGAACTCGACACGGAACCCACACAGGCACACACTCTGCCGCACCTCGACCCCAACCATCGACCCGCCTGGCCCCAACCTTGGCCTCTTGTCCTTCCTCGCGATCCCCTCCCCAGCTCCCCACCTCGCCTAGGCCATGTCCCCATCGTCCGGCCGCCGCCCTTGGCCTCTCTCCTCGCACCGGCCCCATCGACCGCAGCCCCATCCCCAGCGCCTCGGCCGCGCCTCTGCGAGCCGAACGAGCCTCTGCCTCTCCTTCCCAGGGCGCACCTCCTCTGCAGCGGTCGTCCCCGCCGAGCCTGTCGACCCTGCGAGCCCCAACCGGCCCTGCTGCTCGCCGCTCGACCATCCCCGAGCCCTGGAACCTCGCGACCACACCTCTCCTTCCCGGCGCCCTCGCCTGCTCCCCGTCGAAGTCTCGACCTCGCCTTGGCCGCTCGTGAGCCCGCGTGTGCGCACGTCGGATGGCCATTTGCTCCGTGAGTGGATGTATCTATGGTTAAGATCGTGTCTTCTGATCAAATTTTGTGTTAGTCTGTAATGTGCTTGTTGGTTCCTGTACATGTGACCAAGAAGATCCGACGTGAGACCGTGGCGATGCATGTACTCTGATATTATCGTCGACCGATGCCATTTACGCAATGCCAAGATCTATCATCTACATGAACTTCTTCATGGAATGCGGAGATCTTCCTTCTCGGACCCCGAAGACCGATCCCGTGAGACCGAACCCGAACCTCTCCAAGCCACCCACGACCGTCGATCATCCGACGTGCGACCCCTATCTGAGCCCTTATTTTATAAATGATATATAAATTGTTGCATATTAAATTGTTCATACTTGCATACATTGTGTGGTTTGTGGGCCTTATGTCGATTCACCTAAATTAAATATGAAGACCACATACGGGCTTTTCTAGTCTTATATTGGTCCCATTTAAATTTGTGCATCGACCGATAACATATTTTGCCTTGATAAGACAACATTTAAATTGCTGGGTATCTAAACAAGATGAAACTACTAATTAATTGTTGGGACCCGGTTCTGCTTAATATGGCCTCATTGCATCGCATCCTTTCCATGCCATACATCATACATGCATCATGCCGTCAAAGGTGCAACACTGAAAACAACAAGATATATATGAGAGAACAAAAGTGATGAAAAAGAAAAAGAACAAAGAAGGCAAAGTGCAAAAACTTAACCGGTGACAACCGGGTCGCGGATGACTCGGCGCCCAGCAGCTTTGCGAGTCTCATTCAGGCTGACAGCAGCAGGGGCAGCAGGACCTGCCGGATTCGTCTTGTTCTTCTTGGCCGGCTGAGTTCTGGAGGAGGCTCCACGTCGCTTCGGCTTGGCGACGGGGATCTTTCCGACTCCACCCACGGAGAGAGGAGGAATATCATGTACCTGGCCAGCTGCATAAGTAAATAACAGGCTTACTCGGATAAGCAAAGAGATTAAGCTCACAAGGCATGTACCTCCAAAAGCATACAATCATCATCCTCATCTTCGTCAGACCAATCTTGTAAGGGATTGCGAGATTGACTCTTACCTGAAGCCGATATAGCCGCAGTGTGCGGGATGGGCATGAAGCACTCCAGGTCATACTCGAACTCGTCCGAGTCAGAGCGATCCCTGTTATAGCCAGCAGGAGGGACAGTACTGTCACCAACCTGGTGAAGGAGATTCTGCGAAGGACAAATAGAATGAGGAACTAAAGAACTAAATTAAAGAGTGGCAAAAGAGCTAAAGCCTACTCGGCGAGAAGGTAATCCGGAAAACTTACCCAGGGGACAGGCCTAACCTGGCTAAACGGTGGGCAACTCCAAGCCCAGTCATCCACCAAGTTAAATTTGAATATTGAGCTTACTCGGTTGGGCAATGGAGTCATGGGTGAGATCCTTAGTGGAATGCCGAGTGGGATCATGGGACCCGCTCATGAAGAACATATTGTGGCTCCTTTCTTGGATGGGGCTAACCGGCGTGATATGAAGGTGCACATGAGGTCAGAGTACGCGAGATGAAAGTTTTCATCCGGCGATAGCAACCTTTCCAGGATAGCGTTTGCCTCATTTACCGCAGCGTCTTTGTCGCGCGGGTCAAGCTACGAGTACTTCTTGTTGGGGACCTCGTTCGAGAAAGGGGAAGCCGGATGTTATCAGTGGACCCACTGTTTTTGACATAGAAAAAGGTTCTATGACACTTCTTGCGGGAGTCAATGCCGGTAACCAGAGGAAAGATAGAATATCTCCTGGGGGTGATGCTAGAAGCCCCACACCGGGTCGGCCTCTTCTCGGATCGAGGAGCACTAGGATAGGGAACAACTTGAACTTTAAAGCCAAAATATTTGGCCCACAAAGGAACTGTGTGCCAAATTCCAAGATAGGCCTCGCAAGAAGATATGAAACAATAAAGAGAGCCAATTGCATTGGTAAGAAGATGGTGGGTCTGCAGATGGAAGTTAGAAAGAAACGAGGAAAAGAAGGTTCTCATAGGAAGAGCAAAACCGCGTTCAAAGTTGGAAAGAAAAACCACCCACTCGCCAGCTTGAGGTGTGGGAGAAATCTCACCGGAGGGGAGATGGCAATCCACTTACAGTGGAATGTGTCTGGTGGAGCGGAGCCACTCCACCTCTTCAGTGGAGACCTTCGAGCCTTCCCAACCACCGCGCTCGCCAGAGGGAATCTCCTGTTCCTCGGCACCATCAGCGCCGTCGCGAGCGTCCATGAGATCGTTGGAGTCTGTCTCCTCCACGGAAAGGAGAGGCTTGGAACAGCGAGGACCCATGCTGGAATGGAAAGAGGATAGGGGCAATCGCAGCACAAGAGCAAGAGGAAGAAGGAACCGCAAAGGGGGCAGTTAGATTTTGCGGGCGCGAGGAAGAAGAAAGGCAAAGGGAAAACTGAACGGGCATGGGGGAAGTGGAAACCCCCAACCCCTACTTAAGGGCAGTAAAAACCCCGGTTGTGGGATCAATCTGCGCCGTGCGTCCAGCGTGTGGCCGTGTACCGGGCTGGGAAAGCCAGTCAGCAAGCGCCACGTAGCCAAGGATACACGAAAAATCCTGTGCCCCGTCACCACTGGAAGGACAAGAGGCGCAGGTCGATGTGACTGCCACAGTGACGGGGAATAACTACGCAGCCATCACTGTGCCGCCAGAACTTGGAACAAAAATTGAGGCAAGTAATCATGATTACCTGCTGTCAGTGACTGAAGCGCGCCAAAAATGACTCGGAATTGGAAAAAGTAACTCGGCTCGAGGCAAGAATGATCCAAGAAGTCAACGAATTGACATGAAATTGTCAGACTAACCCGAAAGGTGCGGAATACAGAAAGATAAAGACAAAAACTAAGTTCCATTCACACAAATGGAACCTGCAGACGCCTAACAGTTTGAACTGCTAGACCTCACCAACTTCGGGGACTAGTGTCGGGGGGATAACCCCCGGTAGGGTCACGAGAGGGGAGACATAGCGCAACTGGGTTGGCTCCGAGTAAAGAACGCACTAGTCCGGGTAAGAGTGGCCGGGAAAGATAATCATGAAAGTCGACATACATACTATGTCGGCCCGCATAGGACAAAGTTATAACCCTTGCAGGAACCAACGTGCCGAGTTAATCAAGGAAAGGGCGGGTCAAGGAGGACACGTGGCACCTTTCCGTGTAAGGTTCAGGAGGTACCATGGTAAAGCATGGTCAAAAGAGAAGGGCAACGCCGGGTGACACAAAAGGAGTCGGCTGACGCCCAAAGCAAGCGCTGACGTACAAAGTAACGGCATGACACCAAAAAGAACAAGAAGCAGCGTACCAGAAGACCATTAGCTGTCAAGCTTTATGGACCGGGCCTCTAGGCCTAGGGAAAGCCCATGACCCGGCCCACATTGTAAGGACCAAGATCCAAACAGTAAACCCTAGAACCCAAAGGGGTATTAGCTAGCTAGCACTGCCTATATAAGGGAGGGCATAGCAGTAGTAGAAGGAGGTTGGACCAAGTAGGGAACTAGTGTTGAGAATTCAATCCTAAACAGCTCAAGGAGAACTTGTAATCTTCAGGGTATCAATCAAATCGCCAAGTCTAGAGTGTTCTTCTTGTTATTCATGCATGGCTCGACCGTGTATTCCCTCCCCGGTGACCACAAGCACCCATTCGGCCCCCAACTTAAGCCTAGCCATGGCATCTGCCGTGCCACCACCATGGCATTAGTTTTGCTAGATATTGTTTTAAGCTTTCTTTATTTGCTGCATTTGTCTTTTTGCTTTTGTTTACAAACCAAAAACCTATAAGAATATTTGTTACTAATCATGTTGTCTGAGATAACTACCTTCCAGTAGATGAAATTTATAATGGAGGAGTCAAAGGGAAGGATTGGGAGATATTCATAAGAGGCAAGGCATATTAAAAGAATGGTTGACTTGGGTGGACAAGTATTCATCCACACTATGCGCCTCTTATCAATTATGTTGTGATTTTTGCGAATCTCCAGATCACCTCAATTATCAATGTGAGTATAATTCTGATACCAAACTAGCAAACTATAATAGAGATGAGTTTAAATCCCTTGCTGGGGAGGACATATTACAAATTGTGCTTTTTACTGGTTGCAAAGAATTGTTATTTCATTTAAGAGATATACAGGTAGAAAGTAAACCACTTGGTATGATCTATAAAGAAGTAAACCACTTAATAGCGCAGTATCACGATGGTTGTCGGTTATTGTCTGCTGTGGTTATGACAGATGATGTGAGCAGTGGTTGTTGCCTATTAGTCTATATATGGAGCTCCCCCCACACATATCATAACTGGTCTTACTCATTATAATAATTTTGATCACTCTTTCTAATTACTAGTGGTGGATCCGCTACTCCCTGACAACTCTTTCCATCATCTTGCAAGCCTTCGAAATCACACTCGTATGCTCTTGTTTACTTACAGCTTTAGTTTACTCATTGTTCTCATATTTGAAAACCCAAAAATATCTTTTACACAAAACTCTCATTTTGTCTTGTTACTTAGAACGTTATTTAACATTACTATTTAAGTATTTATTTCAAGAGTTATTTAGACTTCAGACTCCTGCTCCCTATGGGATCGATATCTTTATTCCGAAAGTAGCAACAAACAATCTGTGCACTTGTAGTCATCAAGCTATTTTCTGGTGCCGTTGCCGGGGTGCTAAGAGCTGTAGGTCTTTTAGCTTTTGTTTATTTATTTTAGTTTTTCTAGATTTTGTTTTAATATTTATTTATTTACTACATTTGTGTTTTTGCTTTTGATTACAAAACAAAAACCCATAAAATATTTGTTACTAATCATGTCTTTCGAGATGACTACCTTTGAACAGGAAAAGCTCGCAAGGGAGGAGGAGTATCTATTAAAGAAGCAAGATATACTGAATCAATGGATGATAAAGGCGAATGATTATTCATCCATACTATGTGCCTCATACAAATAGTTTGTTTGTAGATTATGTGGATCCAAAGTGCATATCTCTTACCAATGTAAGTATAACATTGATCCCGCATTAGAATCTTACAATAGAGATAAGTTTAAAAGCTTAGTTGATATGAATGTACAAGAATTTTCGGTTTATACTGGATGTTTAGAGTTGCTTTTTGCTATGAAAAATATTCGAAAAATATGTCAAAAGCATGCTGACATCTATAAAGACGTTCATCTCATGTTTTCATTATGCTATAAGAAATTTATGGATAATGATTTATTGATCACTATTCATTAGCGGATTTCAGCCCGCATGGAAAAGCCTAGCCTTTTGCAGGAACATAAATTTAAAGAGAAGGCAACATGACTCAAAAAGCCTCCACCGAAACCGCCTGAAAGTATTGCTAATGAAGAGGTTACACTTGACGTTTCAGCCTCTCGACTAGTGGAAGGTTAGCCCGAAGGTAAGACTATCGCTGAATTATTCACGGATTATCTTAGTAAGAATGAAGAGGAGCAACTTCAACCACTTGAATATCCTTCCACACACAAATAGTATACATGCAAACGATATCTCATTATCTAGTAATGATTTATATAAGTCCCAAACTTAAAATGATTGTTCTGAGGAGGATTCGTGCCTAGAAACTAATTTTGGGGACTTTGGTAATGAACTAGAAAATCACTATTTTCATGAATATTGTGATGCTACTAACATGGCATAGGAAATATCATTGGAGAAGGATGAAGTTTCTTCCCAAGAAAAGGATGAACACGAAGAAAAACTGCAAATCCCCTTGGAGGAGGATGAAGTTCCTTCCGAAGAAGAAGATGAACACAAAGAGGAACCACTAATCCTTGAGGATATGCAACTATTGGACATGTGGAGGTAGGTGGATTACTATTCTTGAGATTTGTTTAGTCTATTCGAAGGGATGATGAAATATAATGGCAATCCTAACAAGCTTTATGATAATGAATGCCTTCTTCTCTATAAAGATTTTTTATCAACCAATAATCACATAGACGGTAATAATGTAGAAATCTTGGAATATATAGTTTATGAAGGGTCTCATGAGTTACTTAGAAAAATTGTTATTATTATGAAAAGTAGCGATATTGAGGATTTAGCATGGTATCATGGTATTATGGATTATATTGTCAATTATTGTCAAGAACATTTTAGTGGGAATGCACTTGTGATAAAGAGTAAAGAGCTATGTAAAATAAAAGTTCCTGTTGGGGATATACTTTCCGGGTATACCCACAGGACTTGCTGACCAGGGTGGCCCACCAACGGGTTAGAGCTTTGCTTCACAGGCGGCCCAGTTAGAGAAAGAGGAGGAGCCAGTTCTGGCTATGACAAGGCCCAGAAGAGTTACCGACTTAGGCTTGTATTATTACTTCTAGTCCAAGATGTATCTAGTTACCGACTTTGTAACGTAGCCGGATAGGTCTCTCCTATAACCCTAGGCCCCGGTGATTATATAAATCGGACCTATGGGAGCCTTTAGGGCACACAACCAATCGTAACACCACAATCAACTCGCACAAGCGAACCTCTCTTGTAATCCATTGTAACATCCAGCTTACGCCGATATATTACTGGGTTGCTAGCAGGAGTAGGATCCGAGCACCGCAATCGGAACTGAACTTGGGTAAACTTGTGCGCACCGCTCCTGGAACATCCGACATCTCACACCCCATCTTTCCAACTCCACTAGGTCCCCCTATGGCGTACTTGGAGACAATCCGACGACAGTTGGCGCCCACCATGGGGAAGGTGACCTTTGGAGCTTTGTTCCAGGAAGAATCTGTGCGTGCAGGAATGAGCTAAACTATCGCCATGGGTCACGTGGTCTATGCCAGTGATGTCCCTCTCATCCTTCTCGACGAGACGTGGATTCCATCTTCTAAAGTCGTGATGACCTAGACGATCATGTCCATCAGCGAGATCGATATTTATCTCGGTTTCGCTAAACCCACTAAACCCACCCTTGAGGTGATGACCATGGCGGAAGGAAAATCTGGATCTACTTTGTCCGCAGAGGCGGAAGAGTTCAAGGTCCCGAAGAAAATCAAACCCACCCATACCACTACCGTAGTGGAAGAAGAGGTGGAAGAAGAATCCTTATCTGATCTGCCTGTTGAGATTGGATACACGGACGAGAAATATATCCGCTATAGATCCGTCCTCCCGGACGTCGTAGCAGAAAAACTACCCTTGAAGCACATGATAAAGGAGATGATGAAACGCTCCTACATCAATTACGAAGCAATCACTGACATAAAGGATAACTTTGAGATGGAGGAGGCAGAAACCCAGTTGTGCCACTACTTCAAGAACATGAACAAGAATAGGCACTGTTTTGTGTACCACATAAGCTGCGGATCCGACTCTGTCGATGCTGGAACCGGTAGCGACTCGGTCCTAGACGCAATCAAAGAACACGCCGACTTACCTGGATACCCTCAGTAGTCAATAAAGTCACAAGAACTTTGAGACTTCGACAAAGAGATGGAGGAGTATGAACAAGAACACGTCTCCAAGCAAACGCAAGGGGAGCCGGAAAATTCTCCTAGTCCATATGATAGCATGGATGAAAGCTACACCTCCCAGGATGACATGGACACCGGAGATTCCTCCGAGGTCCACAAGCCAACCATGACGGAAAGTACCAACGAAAGTTTATCCCCCGGAACTAGACCGAAAGCCGTCTTTGCCACTGGTACCCACGTTAAGGCTACTAGGTGGTTAAAGAAGAAGAAGAAAAACAAAAATCCGACACCGGCAGAGCCGGACGTCGAGGAAACCAACGAACAAAAAGTTGATGAAGAGATCGAGATGGAGAATCAGGACAAAGATCCGATTAATACCACCCCGATCGACGCTCCTATCGATGGACATGTCGTCACCAAGGGTGCATATGAAATTTACGGAGATGCTCTCACGATTCCAATCCCAACGGCTTCAGATCTTACACCAGAGGCGCTAGAGAAAAGGGCTGAAGACCTGGAAAAGCACCTTCTATTTCTACTCGAAGAGGCCGAGCGCATCGTCGAGATGAGGCAGCAGTTAGACAGTGATCCTGCCAAATATCAGCCAGATTTTAAGCGACACCCAAACAAGACAAGGGGAGGTCCATTTCTTGCTAACAAGAACCTGGATATCTACAAAGATCTATTCGATGTAAATGATGGAGAGAAGATCTGAGTCTACAGCACGTCGTTGGAAAACGCCGCTGCAGCTCGAGCTATCCTCACCAACAATCCGTCTCCACAGCAGGTCCAGCAGTGCGTCGTGTTGCTGGACAAAGGATTAAAGCAGGAGAAAACGACTGCGTCATTTAGTGGCAAAATGGCCTCAAAGTCCGAGTTTTGCCACACTGGCGATGACCAAAGCGCTGATGTAAGACCCTGTAGGGATACGAATCAATGCTATCGTCCACGTGGAGAAGAACATAATTCAAGAACCGGCTCAAATGGCAACTCTCCCCGTCTAGGGCATGATTGGGCAAGGGTTATTCTGGCTGCGCCCGAAGACGCCATCAGGGCAATGGTTCCTCATCAGGACCATCGTCGGCAAAACAACCTCTATAGAGAAGACGAGGAAACACGCAACCAACAAGAGGAGCAAGATCGGCTAAGGATGCCACCACCGAGCCGTCCGACTGGCAATTGCGGACAAAGAGATGATCCGGATCGTCCTTAATCCAGTAGAGACGGTGCCCAAAGAAACAGCCATGGTATTCAGCATAATGAGGCTCCACCGCTGCCACGGCGTAACCCAGCCAGAAATAATCCAACAGGGCCACTGTTGGGGATATACTTTCCGGATATACCCACAGGACTCGCTAACCAGGGTGGCCCACCAATCGGTTAGAGCTTTGCTTCACGGGCGGCCCAGTCAGAGAAAGAGGAGGAGCCAATTCCGGCTACAACAAGGCTCAAAAGAGTTACCAACTTAGGCATGTAGTATTACTTGTAGTCCAAGCTGTATCTAGTTACTGAATCTGTAATGTAGCCAGATAGGTCTCTCTTGTAACCCTAGGCCCTGGTGACTATATAAACCGGCCCTATGGGAGCCTTTAGGGAATAATGCAACAACCACCACAATCAACTCGCACAGGAGAACCTCTCTTGTAATCCGCTGTAACATCTAGCTTACGCCGATATATTACTGGGTTGCTGGCAGGAGTAGGACGCGATCACCACAGTCATATCTGAACCTGGGTAAACTTGTGCTCACCGCTCCTGGAACATCCGAAGTCTCACACTCCATCTTTCCAACGCCACTAGGACCCCCTATGGCGTACTTGTCGACAATCCGATGACAGTTAGCGCCCATCGTGGGGAAGGTGACCTTTGGAGCATCGTTCCAGGAAGATCTGCGCAGGCAGGAATTGGCAAAACTATCGCCATGGGATGCATGGTCTACTCCAGTGATGTCCCTCTCGCCCTTCTCGATGATACCTGGATTTCGGCTTCGAAACCCATGACGACCTACATGATCATGTCCATCAGCAACATAAATAGCTATCTCGGTTTTGCTGAACCCGCCCAAACCACCCTTGAGGCTATGACCATGGCGGAAGTGTCGTGGTGGTATCACAGCATATGCCATGGGTAGGCTAAGGTTGGGGCCGATGGACGTGGAGGAATCCGGGGAGGGATGATGCAGTGAAAACCGCACTCGTATGAACAAAGAGAAATACAATGTATATTGGATCAAAGCTCTCATGTGGAGATAACACCTCATTCTACACCTCTAATCTCTTATGATCTTGCCATACATGTGGCTACAATCATGCTCCTTGAGCTGTATCTCCTATGCTTCTACCTAGATCTCTCTATGAGAGTGGAGGAAGAGGAAGAAGCAGAGCTCCTAGTGAGCAGAGAGCGGAGGAGCCCTTCGGGGGCCTCCCTTGGGAATGATCCCCCTGGTGCTCCTTATAAAGGGGAGCCCAAGGGACAAGACTTGTTCTACACGTTTGGCATCTAGATGGCATATTTTGGGTATCTTCTAGAGATGCTCAGCATATGCCTTGGAATCTTTGGAGATGCCAGGCATATTCCCTAGCATCTTATTTGATGCCAAGAGCATATCCCTAGCATCTTGTTAGATGCCATGGGCATATTCCATACGTCATGTTCCAGTCTGAGCTGGCGGGCTCCCAAGACTGGCACGATACTTGTTGGTCTTGTCCTGGCTCGATGGTGCATTATTGTGGATGTCGGGGTACGTCCGGATGTCAATATGAGGGCGTACGGGATGATATAATTCGGCCCGAACGCCCTATAGGGAGCGGTAATTCGGCCTGGACCTTGGTTGATTCGTCCTGGTCCAAGGTTAATTCGGCCTGGGTGTGGAACAGCCCAGCTGCCTCATTTATACGGCCCAGCAGAGGTATTACCTGAGTCGGCCTGCAGGGGCCTAGCCGGAGTAGACAGATCCTCCCAGGAGATGGCCCGGCCAGATCCTCTCCAGCGTCGGCCCAAGTGAAGAAGTCCCGCGGTGGGCCGCGGTGCCAGCCAACCCGGGTGAGTCGAGGATGATGGGCGTCTTTGGCCGAGATTCCCCATGGGCCAAATCTGGCCCACCCGGGGGAAGTGGTTGAGGGAGCGGGTTGGAGTCGAGGATCGCCATGAGGGGCGACACCGGCGGGAGTCTCGGTGGGAGCTGGCGACGTGAGATGATTCGACGGGTGTTCCTAGAGGGTTGAGTAGGTGGCGACGATCTCTGGTGGGCCGAGTAAAGTTTGATTCGGCCCACCCGGCTTACTGCCTGGTGAGGGAGCTCGGAAGTTGGGCCGGGTGGGGCTAACTCGGCCCAGCCGGGTTATTTCCTTTCCTTATACTTAATTCGGCCTTGGGGAGTATGTACTGGGCCGAGATTCCTCTTACTCGGCCCAGTTGTTCTTTCCTGTCTTTTTCCTTTTCTATTTGGCTTGATATTCTCTTATCAAATATACTCTCATTTATTCTTGTCTCTTATTGGCTTATTTATATACCAACTCTGGGGTACCTGGGTTATATCCCCGACATTAGTCCCCGAGTCTATGTGGGACTCGTAGAGTCGTGCATAGACTTTAATTTTAAGTATTCCCAGAGTTGTTTTTCGACTTTTCGTACCTTATCCTTCTATGTTTTATTAATCCTTTTGGGTAAATTTCTTGACTCCTAGCCTTCTTGGGCATTTCTTATAACCCTTTTGGGCAAGTTCTTGGACCTCTGGCCTTCTTGGGCACTGGTCATAACCCCTTTGGGTAAGTTTTTGGACTTCGGGCCTTCTTGGGCGCTGGTCATAACCCCTTTGGGTAAGTTATTGGACTTCTGGCCTTCTTGGGCACTGGTCATAACCCCTTTGGGTAAGTTTTTGGACTTCTGGCCTTCTTGGGCACTGGTCATAACCCCTTTGGGTAAGTTTTTGGACTTCTGGCCTTCTTGGGCACTGGTCATAACCCCTTTAGGTAAGTTTTTGGACTTCTGGCCTTCTTGGGCACTGGTCATAACCCCTTTGGGTAAGTTTTTGGACTTCTTGCCTTCTTGGGAACTGGTCATAACCCCTTTGGGAAAGTCTTTTGGACTTCCGGCCTTCTTGGGCACTGGTCATAACCCCTTTGGGTAAGTTTTTTGACTTCTGGCCTTCTTAGGCACTGGTCATAACCCCTTTGGGTAAGTTTTTGGACTTCTGGCCTTCTTGGGAACTGGTCATAACCCCTTTGGGTAAGTCATGAGTTCTGGCCTTATTGGGCACTGCTCTTTTAACCTCTTTGGGTAAGTTGTGATCCGAGTCATCTGTTTTCAAACCCGAGTTATTTTACTCAAAATTGACTTGCGTCTTAAGTCTGAGTCCTCTGACTTAAATCCGAGTTATATGACTCAAATCTGAGTCATCTGATTCCAAATCCGAGTTACTTTACTCAAAATTGAATTATGTCTTAAGTCTGAATCATCTGACTCAAATCTGAGTTATATGACTCAAGTCCGAGTTATCTCATTCTAAATCTGAGTTATTTTACTCAAAATTGAATTATGTCTTAAATCTGAGTCATCTGATTCAAATCCGTGTTATCTCATTCTAAATCCGAGTTACTTTACTCAATTTTGACTTACATCTCAAATCTGAGTCATCTGACTAAAATTCGAGGTATACGACTCAAATCCGAGTTATCTCATTCCAAATCCGAGTTACTTTACTCAAAATTGACTTATGTCTTAAGTCTGAGTCATCTGACTCAAATCCGAGTTATCTCATTCTAAATCTGAGTTACTTTACTCAATTTTGACTTACATCTCAAATCTGAGTCATCTGACTCAAATCCGAGGTATATGACTCAAATCCGAGTTATCTGTTTGCCACGATATAACTTGATTTGGCGTGATGACGTTAATTTGCCTTTGATATGGATCCGAGATATAGATCCGAGATTAAGTTTTGGGATATGATAATAGGGCTAACCGCTGAGAGATCTGATTCGAGATGTAGATATGAGATATAGATTCGAGATATGATAAGCTGGCCAATAGTCATCCGAGATACGGGATAACCTGGCAAGATGGTGAAATATCAATCCGAGTCATAACATAACCTAGCAATCTGGTGAACTGAATGAAGCGTCGGCCTGAATCAGAGATATGATTAGTGCGCCGAGTCTGAATACAAATCCGAATTATAATATACCCTGGCAAGCTGAATCAAATGTTAGTCCGAATCAGAGACAATCTACTGAGCTGAGTTAAAGGTTAATCCGAAGCATAAATAAATTGACTTAAATTATATCTGAATCATCAATAAGCTGGCCGGTAAGCTGAGTTAAAGTATAATCCAAAGCATAAATAAACTGACTCAAATTCTGTCTGAATCATAAATAAGCTGACTCAAATTCTATCCAAACTATAAATAGGCTGACTCAAATCTTATCCGAATCATAAATATGCTGACTCAAATTCTGTCTGAATCAGCAATAAGCTGGCTGGTGGGCTGCGTTAAAGGTCAGTCTAAAGCGTAAATAAACTAACTCAAATTATATCTGAATCATCAATAAGATGATTCAACTTCTATCCGAGATATAAATAAGCTGGCTCAAATACAGATCTAAGTCAACATAACGTTCTCTTAATCCAAAGGTGACTCTACGGATAAGTTGACTAGTCTCCGGGTTAAGTTATTTTCTCCCCGGGGTGAAGGATTGAGTGTAGGTGGCTGAGTTATCTTGCACTTACAGTATACTTGGAGAAGTGTTTGAGTGAGTCTTGCTAGGTCATACCTGCCCTGCTGAGTTACCTGTTACTTACAGTAAGCTTGGAGTATTGCTTGAGTCCTTCTTGCTGAGTCCTACCTGCTTTGATGAGTTAGACTTGGAGAGCCTCTGCGCTTACCTCTTTGTTCTCTGTTGGCTTGGTGGAGCTGAATGAGCCCTATGAGGAAGAAGTCGATGAAGATGTTCCCGTCCGGATGCAAACCCAACCAACGCCACTAGAAGGCCCCACGGTGGGCGCCAAATGTCGTGGTGGTATCACGGCATATGCCATGGGTAGGCTAAGGTTGGGGCCGATGGACGTGGAGGAATCCGGGGAGGGATGATGTAGTGAAGACCGCACTCGTATGAACAAAGAGAAATACAATGTATATTGGATCGAAGCTCTCAAGTGGAGATAATACCTCATTCCACACCTCTAATTTCTTATGATCTTGCCATACATGTGGCTACAATCATGCTCCTTGAGCTGTATCTCCTATGCTTCTACCTGGGAACGATCCCCCTGGTGCTCCTTATAAAGGGGAGCCCAGGGGACAAGACTTGTTCTACACATTTGGCATCTAGATGGCATATTCTGGGTATCTTCTAGAGATGCTCAGCATATGCCGTGGCATCTTTGGAGATGCCAGGAATATTCCCTAGCATCTTATTTGATTCCAAGAGCATATCCCTAGCATCTTGTTAGATGCCATGGGCATATTCCATACGTCATGTGCCAGTCTAAACTGGCGGGCTCCCAAGACTGGCACGATACTTGTTGGTCTTGTCCTGGCTCGATGGTGCATTGTTGTAGATGTCGGGGTACGTCCGGATGTCAATATGAGGGCGTACGGGATGATATAATTCGGCCCGAACGCCCTAGAGGGAGCGGTAATTCGGCCTGGACCTTGTTGATTCGGCCTGGTCCAAGGTTAATTCGGCCTGGGCGTGGAACAGCCCAGCTGCCTCATTTATACGGCCAGCCGAGGTATTACCTGAGTGGGCCTGCAGGGGCCCAGCCGGAGTAGCCAAATCCTCCCAGGAGATGGCCCGGCCAGATCCTCTCCAGCGTCGGCCCAAGTGAAGCAGTCTCGCGGTGGGCCACGGTGCCAGCCCACCCGGGTGAGTCGAGGATGATTGGCGTGCTGGTGATAAGGTGCAGATTCCTCGCGGTGGCCGAATCTGGCCCACCCGAGGGAAGTGGTTGAGGGAGCGAGTTGGAGTCGAGGATTGCCATGAGGGGCGACACCGGCGGGAGTCTCGGTGGGAGCTGGCGACGTGAGATGATTCGACGGGTGTTCCTGGCGGGGTGAGTAGGTGGCGATGATCTCTGGTGGGCCGAGTAAAGTTTGATTCGGCCCACCCGGCTTACTGCCTGGTGAGGGAGCTAGGAAGTTGGGCCGGCTGGGGCTAACTCGGCCCAGCCGGGTTATTTCCTTTCCTTATACTTAATTCGGCCTTGGGGAGTATGGACTGGGCTGAGATTCCTCTTACTCGTCCCAGTTGTTCTTTCCTGTCTTTTTCCTTTTCTATTTGGCTTGATATTCTCTTATCAAATATACTCTCATTTATTCTTGTCTCTTATTGGCTTATTTATATACCAACTCTGGGGTACCTGGGGTTATATCCCCGACAGGAAGAAAAATCCGGATCTACTTTGTCCGCAGAGGCGGAAGAGTTCAAGGTCTCGGAGAAAATCAAACCCACCCAGCCCACTCCTGTAGTGGAAGAGGAGGTGGAAGATATATCCGGATCTGATCTCCCTGATGATGTCGGATACACGAAAAGGAATATATCCTCTACGGCTCCGTCCTACTATACGTCGTAGCAGAAAAACTACCCCTGAAGCACAGGATGAAGGAGATGATGAAATGCCCCTACATCCATTACGAAGCAATCTCCAACATCAAGGAGAACTTTGAGATAGAGGAGGTAGAAACCTAGCTATGCCACTACTTCAAGAACATGAACAAGACGAACCACTATTTCGTGTACCACATAAGCGCTGGATCTGACTCTATTGATGCTGGAGCTGGTAGAGATTCGATCCTAGACGCAATCGAAGAAAATGCCGACTTACCTGGCTCCCCTCAGGAGTCAATCACGTCGCAGGAACTTCGAGACTTCGACAAAGAGATGGAGGAGTATGAACAAGAGCATGTCTCCAAGCAAACGTAAGGTGAGCCGGAAAATTCTCCTAGACATATGATAGCATGGATGAAAGCTACACGTCGCAGGATGATATGGATGCCGGAGATTCCTCCGAGGTCCACAAGCCAACCATGACGGAAAGTACTGACGGAAGTTTATCCCCCGGTACCGGACCAAAAGCTATCTTTGCCACTGGTAAGCACGTTAAGGCTACTGGGCGGTCAATGAAGAAGAACAAAAATCCGACACTAGCAAAGACGGACGTCGAGGAAACCAACGAAGAAAAAGTTTATGAAGAGATCGAGATGGAGAATCAGGACGAAGATCCGATTAATACCACCCCGATCGACCCTCCTGTGGATGGACACGTCATCACCAAGGGTGCACGTGAAATTTATGGAGATGCTCTCAGAATTCCAATCCCAACGGCTTCGGATATTACCCTGGAGGCGCTGGAGAAAAGGGTTGAGGACCTGGAAAAGCACCATCTGTTTTTACTCAAAGAGGCCGCGCGCATCGTCGAGATGAGGCAGCAGTTAGACAATGATCCTGCCAAATATCATTCAAATTTCAAGCGACATCCAAACAAGACAAGGGAAGGTCCGTTTCTTGCTAACAAGAACCCGGATATCCACAAAGAACTATTCGATGGAAAAGATGGAGAGAAGATCCGTGTCTACAACACACCATTGGAAAATGCTGCCACAGCTCGGGCTATCCTCGCCAACAATCTGAATCCACAGCAGGTCCAGCATTGCGTCAGGTTATTGGACAAATGATTAAAGCAGCAGAAAACGGCCGCGTCATTTAGTGGAAAAATGGCCTCAAAATCCGAGTTTTGCCACACTGGCGCTGACCAAAGCGCTGACGTAAGGCTTCGCAGGGATATGACTCAATGATATCGTCCCCGTTGAGAAGAAGAGACTTCAAGAACCGGCTCAAACGGACACTCTCACCGGCCGGCACGTGACTGGGCTAGAGTTATTCGGCTGCATCCGAAGACGCCATCAGGGCAATGGTTCCTCATCAGGACCATCGTCGGCAAAACAACCGCTATAGAGAAAACCCAGAAACACGTCGCCAGCGAGAGGAGCAAGATCGGCTAAGGATGCGACCACCGAGCTGTCCGGCTGGAAATTCCGGATGACGAGATGATCCGGATCACCCTGAATCAAGTAGGGACGATGCCCGAAGAAATAGGCATCAGAGTCAGCATAATGAGGCTCCACCACCACCACCACGCAATCCAGCCGGAAACAATCCAACAGGGCCACCATCGCCTCCTAGAAGCGACCATGAAGGATCCAGACGCAGCCATGGAAGCCGCAGGGGTGGAGGCGGCAATGGTGAAAGGAGTAGCAGAAATCCGACTCCGCCGCTCAGAAGCCGTGAGCCTCCAAGGTGTAGTTCACTCTCGCCAAACGACGCTCGCCATTGCATTGAATCAAACATAGAAGTGCGGCGCTACGAGGAAGAAGACGTGTATGTGGGACCCAAATATTTTGGACCTTGCATATGTCAGAACAAATTTCCGGTTGACTTTGGTATTGCCAAACACATTCAGCCCTATGACGGTGCAACTCGGCTAGATACCTGGCTCCAGGATTTCTTCCAGGCCTGCTGGCTCGCCAAAGTTGGAAACAGCCTGGTTGCAGTCCGATATCTCCCGCTCATGCTAAGGAAGACGGCTCGATCATGGCTCAATGAACTGCTAGAGAATTCAATTCACAACTGGTATGATATGCAAAGTGCGTTCTTTTCAAACTTTGAGGGAACATACAGGAGGCCCTCCACAGTCGGAGACTTGCAGGATTGCACACAAAGACCCGGAGAAACCTGCCAGGATTACCTCGGACGATGGATCGACACGAAGAACTCCTGCGAAGGAGTAAATGAGCAAACTGCGATAGAAGCTTTTATTGCAGGACTTCCAGTCGGACTTTTACGTCACAGACTGAAGCGTGACCACATCACAGATTTGGGATCAACGATCAAAACGACAAGCAAATATGATGATGACGATGATGATTCAAAAGGGCTGCTAAATATTCTGGCCAATCCCAATGCGGCCAAACAGCCAAAACAAGCTCTTAAGCACAAGAACACCTCGGACGAAAAGCCGGCTCCGGACAACGCAGCTATCAACGCAATATTCAGATCTGGAGGATGAGGAGGGCGCGGAGGCAGCCGGGGTAGAGGCAGTGGAACTTCCCGAATCCAGGGCAGAGGAGATCAGCAAACCGGAAGAACCTATACCTTGGACGACATTTCCAATAATCCCTATGTCCACCACTTCGATTCTAACGGAGGATCTACCCACACAAATGCTGAGTGTCATTTCAATGACGACATCAAGAAAGATGAATCCGCTGGCTACAGAGCCAAGCGATGAAAAGGAAAGAAAAATTCCGAGAAAGGAAAGGAGCCCAAGGAAGATTCTGACATGGAAAAAGCGGAAACCGCTGCAGAGCCCAAGTCGGATGGAAAGAAGACTTTTTCGACTAAGAAAGATACATACGTTTTCTTCCTTGGATCCCTACATGCTAAAGACAAGAAGGCGTTTCTCCGTGAGCTCAATGCCACGGTTCCGGCTGTTCCACAGTTTCTGGATTGGTCGGAGGTAACTATCACCTTTGATAGCTTAGATCACCCAAGGAAAACACATCGTCGGGGAAAGTACCCTCTGGTCGTCAATCCTCTTATTGATGGCTATGAGTTCTCTAAAACACTCATGGACGGTGGAAGCAGCATTAACATCCTCTACATCGAGACGCTCCACCGCATGAATCTACACGAGAGCCAGTTGAGCTACATTAGTGTAACTTTCCATGGCATTGTACCAGGGAGACATGCGGATTCTCTGGGTGAGATTACTCTGGACGTGATATTCGGAACCCAAGACAATTACCGGACCGAGATACTCTCTTTTGAGGTGGTATCGTTCAAAAGTGCTTATCACGCCATCTTCGGACGTCCGACTTACTGGGCGGTCATGGCTCATCCCTGTTACATGTACAACATGATCAAACTTCCAGGTCCAAAGGGCGTAATCACCGTACAGGGAAATCCGAGGAAGGAGCGAGAGTGTGACAAAGGATCTGCTACCTTCGCCGAAGCCGTGCTGCACGCCCAGGAGTACCAGGAGATCAAGAAGACCATCAATCCATCTGAGATGCCTGCTATGAAGAACGAGGTGCTCAAGCCAAATTTGCAGTTCAAGGCGTCGGAAGAGACAAAGATAACGTTGCTGAAGGAAGATGATCCCTCCAAGACGACGAACATAGGGGTAGGCTTAGGCCATGCATAGGAAAGTGTGCTCATCGAGTTCCTCAAACCTAATACTGATATCTTCGCATGGCAGCCTTCTGACATGACCGGAGTACCTAGGGAACTTGCTAAGCACTCTCTTAATGTGTACCCTAATGCTAAACCCGGCAAATAGTCCTGACGACGGTTTGGTGATGAAAAGCGCAAAACAATAGCAAAGGAATTATCCTGGCTAGAATTAGCGGATTTTATAACAAAGCTCGTCCATACAGATTGGATGGCAAATCCTGTACTCGTCCCTAAAAAGGAAACCATTGATTTAAGGATGTGTGTTGATTATACCGCTTTGAACAAGGCATGCCCAAAAGATCAGTTTCCTTTGCCATGAATCGATCAAGTCATCGACTCAACTGCAGGATCGGAACTACTCTGTTTTCTCGACGCATATTCAGGATATCATCAAATACCGATGAAAAAGTCAGATCAAATTAAGACGTCTTTCGTCACTCCTTTTGGAACCTTCTGCTACAAAACTATGCCTTTTGGCTTAAAGAACGCAGGATCAACATATGAATGTACTATGCAACCTTGTCTCAACAACCAAATCGGACGCAACGTCCATGTATACCTAGACGACATAGAATTTATGTCCAAAAAGAAGGAATCTTTAATTTCCGACTTGGATGAAACATTTTCTAGTCTATGAAAAATCAATATGATGCTAAATCCAAAGAAGTGCTTCTTTGGAATTCTAGCCAGAAAATTGTTATGTTTCATTGTCTCTGGGCGAGGCATAGAGGTGAACCGGGACAAAATCAAGGCTATATTAAACATTACCAGGCCGACTTGCCTAAAGGACGTGCAATGTATCACTAGTTGCATTGCAGCAGTGAGTCGGTTCGTCAGCCGACTAGGTGAAAGAGACATAACTTTGTACAAACTCTTGAAGAAAACCGATAAATTTTTCTAGACCTAGGAAGCCGAAACTTCCCTGCAAAGTTTGAAAGATCTACTTTCAAACCCACAAGTTCTCGCTGCGCCAAAACCTCTGGAACCTATGTTACTCTACATTGCAGGGACCAACAAGGTCATAAGTGTGGTAACAGTAGTCGAGCGCGAGGAAGAAGGCGACGAGAATAAGGTGCAGCGGCCAACTTATTATCTAAGTGAGGTCCTGAAAGAATCAAAACAACGGTATCCACACCATCAAAATCTAGACTATGGAGTGTTCTTTGCATCCAGAAAGCCACGCCACTATTTTCAAGAGAACAAGATCATAATGGTGAGCACCACTCCATGCGAGATATAATCAATAACCGTGACGCCACAGGACGTGTCGCAAAGAGGGGAATAGAGCTTGCAGCTTTCGACATTGAGTATAAGCAGCGCATAGCAATCAAGTCCCAAATACTTGCCGACTTTGTTGTTGATTGGACAGAGAAGGCAGAAAACACAAGTCCTCCAGACTCGGAATTTTGGACCCTTCACTTTGAAGGATCAAAAGCACGAGGAGGCTCTAGGGCTGGAGTGGTTCTCAAATAACCCCAAGTAGATAAGCTGTTTTATGTGTTGCAAATACACTTCATGGCAACCAATAATATTGCTGAGTATGAAGCACTGCTACATGGAATACGCATGGACAAAAACATTGGCATATCAAGACTCATGTGTTACGGAGACTCGGATTTAGTTGCTCAGCAAGTATCCGATATCTGTAATGCAAACAAACACATGGCAGCATACAAACCTGTTGTGGATGAACTATCTAAATTGTTCGAGGGCTTTGAGGTTCAACACATCCCTCGAGCAGAAAATGAGGATACAGACGATCTATCAAGGATATATTCTACGCAGAAACAAGTACCGGATGGTGCTTTCTTAGAGCATTTAAGGGTCCCCTCCATAGTAGGAGTTGATGAGTACTATCCGAAAAAATCCGACTCACCTTTAATAGCAGTTCTAGCTGTAATTCCCAGCTGGACAAAACCCTATCTGGATTTCCTGATAGACGGAAAACTACCCGAAGATGAAGTCTTGAACCGGCAGATTGTCCGACGAGCAAAAGCCTACACTATAATAAATGGTGAGCTCTATAAACAGAGTGTTTTTGGCGTGTTTCAGCAATGTATTTCTTTGGAAGGAGTGGAAATCTTAAGAAAAATCCACGAAGGTGAGTGTCGTCATCATGTTGCAGCCAGATCCTTAGTGGCAAAAGCTTTTCGACACGGATTCTTTTGGCTTACAGCTAATGCAGATATCGATAAACTGGTCAAAACTTGCAGAGGCTGCGAAAAGTATGCTCATCAGGCACATATTTCGGCTGAATAGCTGCAAACAATCCCTATTACATGGCCGTTCGCGGTCTTGGCGCTTGATATGGTAGGGCCGTTTCGCACGGCAAAATGTGGATTTACTCACCTACTAGTGATGGTGGATAAATTTACAAAGTGGATTGTGGCTAAACCCGTAACAAGTTGCGATGGAGACACAACCAGAAAGTTCGTTGAGGATGTAATCATCTGATTCGGATATCCGCACAGTATAATTACTGACAATTGGAGCAATTTTTACATGGGTGAACTTGCCAAATTCTGCGAAGAACAAGGGATCTGACTCGATATTGCATCAGTCTCACATCCACAAGCTAATGGACAAGTCGAAAGAACTAATGGCCTTATTTTACAAGGAATCCGACCTTGCCTCGAGGCACCGCTTCGTCGGGCCGCGGGGACTTGGGCGGAAGAAATTCCGTCTATGATATGGAGCTTACGTACAACTCTTAACATATCAACCGGCTATACTCCTTTCTTCTTGGTCTATGTTGCAGAAGCAGTTCTTCCAAGTGATCTAATTCATCAGTCTCCATGATTCAAAGCGTATATCAAAGAAGATGCAGAAGTTTCTCGACAAGATGATCTCCATATAATCGAAGAAGTACGCGTTGTTGCTGAGCAGAGATCTACAGCCTATCAGCAGAAGTTGCGCAAGTATCATAGTCAGAGAGTGCAAAACCATTCTTTCAGGAAAAGCGATTTAGTTCTCCGACATGTGCAAAAGAGAAAGCACAAACTTTTCCCGATTTGGGAAGGACCTTTTATGGTTAGCAGAGTTCTGCGTAATGGGTCATATTATTTAACCGATATGAGACCAGTCAAGGAAAGGCATAATACTCGAAAGAGAAAGAGAGCTGGTGGCAGCATAGACCCGGATAAAATAGACGGTCCATGGAATATTGCATAGCTACATCCCTTCTATTCTTATCTATATTTCCTTGTAATCATATATATACATGTTCAAAGTGAAATAAAGTATTGGCTTCCTCATATGTTTTCTTTGAGAAGTTTTTTGCCATATTATTTCCAAAAGAGCATGCCATTTTTTCAAAAATCCCAGAATGCTTGAAAGTACTTTATGCTCATGTTCGTTCTGGTTACGATTTTTGAATATCTAAAAGTGTTACCTTAGGGTACAAAATTTAATTTATTGTCTATACTTTGGTTTTTTATCTGATTGCTTTGACGCGGGTATTTTCCAAGTAATGAGTTGTTGGTACTGGAAGCCGGCTTTGTTTCCGAGTTTAAACTGGTTTAGCAATTGCGCTCCATTGCTCAGCAAAGTTTCGTGCTAAAGGTTGGCCACCCATGAAAGGGACGAGGCAAAGAGCCAGATAAAACGACAAGTATAGGCATAAAACACAAAGTGCTTTAGAAATTTTCAAGCACATGCATAAAAAAATATAAGTATATGTGCTACGATAGTAAAAGTAGTAGTTTTTACAAGACCAGCACAAAATAAAACATTCTTTCCATCATTACATTGCCATAAGTTCAGAATAATGCATAAAAAATGGTTATCCTACAGATTTAGGTGGTGATGATGAAGCAGGTGGAGCGCTGGAGTCGATAACATTGTCGTCCTCGATCTCAGACTCGGAAGCAACGCTGGATTCTAGATCATGGGGCGAGAGAGGCACGCCGATGGATTCGAAGAACGGCGTCGTATAGTTGGTCATCTCCGCCACATGACAAGCATAACCTGCATAGGACTCTTGGATGGCCTTGATGTCTTGTGTGTTATCCTCATCATCCTCCTCGGCAATACCTTTGGTGACATGCCAGATTTCAATCTCGCTGTGGTGGCTCATCCTCATGGTAAGAGCAGTTTGAGCAGTAGTCCGAGCGTAGGAGATCTTCTAGTCTTCGATAAGCTTCGGAATCTCCTTGACCTTGTCCCTCAGCTCGTGCACTGACATTGTATGCAAGTCGGAAAGCTTGACGGACTCGCCAGCCTCTTCAAGAGTTTGGCAGAAGTCGTACAAGATATCTCTGACGAGCTTAATGCGCTCAAGGCGAGGTTCGAAGGTAGGAGAGTCGAAAAGATTCAGGTGGGTTGGGAAAGAACCAAAAGGTCAAAATTCGACTGAAAAGGAAGTCGAAAAATCAACAACAAAGAAAAAGTCGGAAATCTTACCTAGCATAGAGTGATTCCGTTGAGCATGCTCCTTGCGGAGGCTGTTTAGTTCACTAGCTATGGCCTGGGAAAGATCCCTCTGAATATCGAAGTCCTTCTTGATATCAGCTAGTTCTTTATCTCGAAGGGCTATTAGCTTCTCGAGCCTCACGGTCTCATGATTGCTTAACTCTAGGACAGCAGGTACGGATTTCTCCAATTCTAAAGTCAGTTTCTCAAGCTTGTCCTAGAGCTCAGCATTCTCTATTTCTAGGACCTTGAAGTTCTTGGATTTCTCCACCATCTTGCTGGACTGGCACAACAATTTTGCAAAGGAAAAATATCAGTCGTACAAAACAAGTTTGACTATGACAAAAGTTAACTGACAAAGAGGAAGTCGGAAAAGTTTACCTTCCACTTCATCTTTCTCAATTCTCACCTTTGAATTCTCAAGGTGCAAAGCTTTGATTTCTTTGTGTTTATCGCAAATGTTCTTCAGCAATTCCTGGTTGGAAGATGCAATTTTCTGTAAGTTTAGAGACAAAATACCGTCAGATGGCTACTAAGACTCGGGCTGCAAATTTAACTAAGTAAAATTACAGCACGAGCCTTGGGGGCTACACTACATCGTTCTTTTGCAACCTAAAATCATCAACTCAGATCCAACGATGTTTATCCGGCTTAATGCTTGGGGGCTAGAGGATATGATAATAAATGCAAATAAGAATCAGAAACTTACAATGTGTTCTAGGTGCAACTTTTCAAATATGAGCTTGGTGCTGTGAAACACCTTCTCGGTAAGGGTGAGGGAAGGAACATCCATTGCTGGGAGTTCGCTAGACTCGACTTTAGCATCCCGGACCAAAATTTGTTCCAGGAGGCTGACCAGCTTGACGTCCTTCCTCCTCCTGGCTCGCTACCTCTGGGTCAGGGTTTGCTTCTCAAGGCTGGATTTAGCTAGCCTAAGGATCTCTTCCTTTTCTTTCCAGCTTTTGCTGACACATCTACTTGCCCGGCTTGTTGTCCGGCTTGATCTTACTCTTTAAAGCTAATTTAGCTCTAGAACATGAAAATCCTAAATATCAGGTGTGCTCTAGAAATAAATAAAGGTACAAAAGTACTGAAAATAAAAGATAGGGTGCTTACTTTTTAACTATTGGCTGCACTTGGCTACCAGCAGTAACAAGAACTTATTTCGCCTTGCGCATTCGGAGGCGGGGGTGATAACTTCCTGCACCTCATCATCCTCCGTCGCCTCCGGATCATCTGAAGGATATCCCTCTACTAGATATAGCTTAGACTCCGAGAGTTTGTCGAGCTAACAAAGTCAAAAGGCATCGATAAAAATAGACTCGGAGAAAGAACAGAAAAGAACGACGAAACGCAAAAGCAAAGTCGAAATATTTATCGGAGTCAGAGGAAGGTTGTTCATATACATCTTCATGGAACCTTTCGTTCCACTCTTTCCTTTATCAAATATTGCATAAGGGTCGTGTAGTCCTTCTTCGGAATCCGGCTCGAACTGACCCGCATCTTGTCCTTCTTGTCGCTTGTGATTTGGTGCATGAGATGATCTCCATGGTGCTAGAGAGGCTGAATCCGGCGCTCCAACCAACAGTGGATCAAGTTGGATCCACGGAGGCCCTCATGCTTCATCAGAAACTCAATCCACCTCTTGGTGAGGATCAAGATATCCGACAGCTCCGGCGCCTCCGTGTCCCATGAATTCTGGTAGGGAGCGGCACCGTCGGTGAATGCCGAAAGACCTTCCACCTTTCCAGGAGCCGGAATATCCTTGTGATAAAAGAAGGTTCCGGCCCAGAGTTTGATGGATTCACTAGCGTTAATCATAGGATAAACTCGATTTATCCTAAGGACTAAGCTAAGAATGTCGGTGATGTAAGCTACACCGACGCTAATTGAATTCTTCTGAGTACCATAGTAGTACCGGAAAAGGGTGAGACTTGGCGTAATTCCAAGAAACCCCACGCACAAAGATGCATGAGTACTACGCTCGAGTAGAGAGTTGGGAGGAAGATTATGAAGTTGCACACCGTAGTAGTTTAGGACCTTGACGAGGAAGTACGATAGTGTCAAGCTGAGGCCACGGTCGACATGCATGCCGAACAGCACCCTCTCGCCGTCGCGCGGGGCGGGAACAGCGTTCCCTGAGGCGCTCCACCATGCACCGGCGATGATGAATCTTTCATCCTCCATGACTTGGAGTTCAGCGTTGTCCATGGTGTTGGGAATCCAGAGGCCCGCATCTTCTTCTCCTCCTCTGCTGACGAACCCGCTCCCGCTCCTGAGGTCGAGGTAGACGCCATGGATCTTTGAGGAAAAGGACTGGTGGGGGAGAGACATTTTTCTCACGGTGTGCAGATGGAAACGGGTGCGGAGTGCTCAAGGAGTACGAGGAGGAAATGAATGAATTGATGGAGAGATAAATCTAAGAGAAAGGGTTTTCTTTCCTCTTTTATTTGTCCAGCACAACCTCAATGACCAAGGATATTTAGTACAAACAACATGAATGCATAGTTCCACAACTGAATCACATATTCAATGATACACATCAGATGTTTATACAAGGACTACTTAATAACTTTACGAATACAATAGGAAATATCATCATACATGATTGCCTCTAGGGCATATTCCCAACAGTCTCCCACTTGCACTAGAGTCAATCTTCCGACATCACATGTCTAAGCATCTAATGCCCATGGCTCTCAGGTGCGCCTCATGCTTCGGCTGGGGTAACGGCTTTGTCAACGGATCCGCAATATTTGCATCCGTGTGTACCTTGCATAACTTGATATCACCCTGATCCACGAACTGGTGAATTAGGTGGTACCGCATGAGTATGTGCTTGTTCTTCTGGTGTTGTCTAGGTTCCTTGGCTTGTGCAATAGCACCATTGTTGTCACAATACACGTCCAACGGATTGGACGAGCCCTGAACCACACCAAGATCCATGAGGAAATTCCTCATCCAAACAACTTCCTTTGTCAGCAATATACTCAAACCTCTATTGTGAAGACGCAGTCTCTTGCTTGGAACTTTTCCATCTCCAAGGCACCTCCGTTTATAATAAACACGTATCCGGATTGAACGAGAATCATCGAGTCGGTGAGATAACTCATCTGTGTAACCCTTTACACTAAGTTCATCTTCACCACCATAAACCAAGAACATATCCTTAGTCCTTCTCAAGTACTTTAGGATATTTTTAGCCGTCATCAAATGGATCTCTCCAGATCAGCCTGGTATCTTCTCACAACACTTAGAGCATAGGAAACATCCGCCTAGTACAAATCATGGCGTACATGATGGATCCAACTGCAGAAGCATATGGAATCGCACTCATCCGACTTCGCTCATCAGTTGTCGAAGGACACTGAGTCTTGCTAAGTTTTACACCATGGGACATCGGTAAGAACCCCTTCTTAGACGATTCCATGTTGAACTTCTTCAACACTTTGTCCAAATAAGTACTCTGACTCAATCCAATGAGCCTCCTTGATCTATCTCTATAGATCCGGATTCCGAGGATGTATGTTGCCTCACCCAAGTCTTTCATTGATAAACTCCTTTCCAATGATTCCTTGGTTTCTTGCAACATCTGGACATCATTTCCAATCAGTAATATGTCATCCACATATAAGATTAGAAAATTTACTTTGTTCCCACTAAACTTCTTGTATAAACAAGAATCATGATCACTCTTGATGAAGCCAAACGATTTGACTACCTCATCAAAGCGAATATTCCAACTCCGAGATGCTTGCTTCAACCCATAAATGGATTTCAGAAGTTTGCATACCTTGTCGGATTAGCGGATCGACAAAACCCTCGGGCTGTATCATATACACGTCCTCGGTTAAATTTCCGTTAAGGAAAGCCGTTTTGACATCCATCGCCATATCTCATAGTCGAAATAGGCCGCTATAGCTAACATGATCCGAACTGATTTAAGCATCGCTCTACGAGAAAGTATCGTCGTAATCAACTCCTTGAACTTGTCGGAACCCCTTCGCGACAAGGCGTGCTTTATAGATTGAAACATTTCCATCCATATCAGTTTTCTTATTAAAGACCCATTTGCACTCGTGGTCTTGCCGTCTGCGAATCAACCAAGTTCCAAACTTGATTTTCATCCATGGACTTTATCTCGGATCTCATGGCTCCAAGCCATGACTCGGAATCAGATCCCACCATCGCTTCCGAATAATTTGCCGGCTCATCACTGTCTAACAATAACACATCACGAACACTTCGTAATCTTGCCGATCTTCGTAGTACAGGTGCTGCTGTCGGCTCATCTGCCACGATCGGCTCAACCTCCAAGGTTTTTTCCGATTCGCTACTAGCCGGTTCCTCTCGAATTTCTTCGAGTTGCACCGTGCTCCCACTTACTCCCCGACTGAGAAACTCTTTCTCAAGGAAGACACCGTTCCGAGCGACAAACACTTTGCCCTCTTCTCGGTTGTAGAAGTAGTAACCCAAGGTTTCCCTCGGATACCCCACGAAAATACATTTATCCGACTTGGCCGTAAGCTTGTCCGACTTTGCCCTTTCGCAACTCTTTGCAAAGGGTGTCTTGGTCATTTTGCCGAGTAGGCAAGATTCGCATGTCTCGAACGACTCTAAGTCGAACGAAGTTAGGAGTCCATCATCATGGAGCTTCTTCATGCGTTTCCAACTTATATGACCAAGCCGACAGTGCCAAAAGTAAGTCATATTCAGTTCATTTGGTTTCAACCTTTTAACATTTATGTTATAAACCGACTCACCATCAAGATTCAAAATAAATAACCCGTCCTGGACGGGTGCAAAGCCGTGAAACATATCATTCAAATACAAAGAACAACCATTATTCTTGATATTCGACTCATAGCCTTGCCTCATCAAACATGAAGCGAAATAATGTTTCGACTGAGCCTTTGGAACATAATAACAATTATTTAGTTCCATAATGAATCCGGAAGGTAAATGAAGTTGCATCGTCTGGACTTCCAACGCAGCAACTCTTGCTTTGTTGCCGACTCGAATATCAACCTCGCCTCTTGCTACGCTCCTAGTTCTTACGGTCCACCGCGAGTTGCGAGATGTGAATAACTTGATCCGGTATCATATACCCAAGAACTATTAGGTGCATCGGCAAGATATATGTCTATAACATTGCAAACAAGTGTACCTAAGTGGAAGTCATACCTCCACTCTTGGCTTTGTCGGCCAAGTACTTGCTGCATTCCTCTTCCAATGGCCATCCGCCTTGAAGTAGAAGCAAGTGGATCCGGTGAAGGAGATGACTTAGTCCACGAGGAAGCGCTTGGGACAGGTCCTGAGCACCTTTCCTCGACTTAGCCTTCTTCTTAGTCCAAGAACTCTTCTTGAACTTAGCCTTATTCGCACCATCAACACTTGACTGGTGCCCTTCTTGAGATCCGCCTCTGCTTGAGCATCCCATGCAATTCAGTGAGCTTCTTATCCATACCATGCATGTGGTAGTTCAAATGAACGCCCATATGCACTTGGAAGAGAGTTCAATTATATCCGTAGCGAACTCTTTGCTTATGGGGTAGCCAAGCCTTTCGAGACTGCGTAACCAACCATTTTGATCACATGCGGACTCGGTGGATCACCATCCTTAAGCTTGCAACTCGGCAAAGCCTGAGAGACTTGATACCTCTCGGTCTTTGCACGAGCTCGAACATACTTTTGAGGCTTTCGATCATATCGTAGGCCTCAACATGCTCGAACTTTTGCAAGTCCGGTTCCATGTGAGCAAGCATAAGACAGCTAATATCCGTGGACTCATCTTTAGCCCGACGGTAGGCATTGGTGGTCGCGATCGCATTCTCATTCGGCTCATCTGGAAGTGGGTTGTCTAGGACATGGTCCTTCTTTTCTTGTTTGAGAACAATTCTCAGATTTCGATACCAGTTGGTAAAATTAGTGTCGTTCGGTTTATCTTTCTCAAGAATGGTTCTCAACGCAAAACCGGATATCTGAGAGTGACTGCTACTTGGTGCCATGATCTACAACAGAAAATATGCAAAACACTTAAGACATGTATTCATAAAAGAGCAAGCATATTAAACATTTTAATATTTTATGCTCCCACTAGAACCAACACCCCTCCGATGGTTACTTAGTGATTCAGGATCCTAAATAAGCAAGTCGGCTAGTGAGCTTTAGCATCACCGCTAACCGTCAAGTGATCTAGGTAGACAACTCCTTGTCAATCGCATCTCATGCGACTCCTGTTGGACGGGTGGCATCACATGCCCCGGCTCCCATCCGACCTTTCCCCGAGTCCCACAACCGTTGTGATAGACCCGTCTAGCTTACCAAGTGTTTCTGCAGTAAGAGTCCGACTCGAACCCACCTAGTCGGAAAGAATTGGCAGCACCTCAATTTTATGAGCCCACTACCAAAAATGTCCGACTTGTGATGGTGCAAACACTGGAAGGAAAACCGACTAGACCTTCTTTGAGGGATTAAATTTTACCGACTATCTAATAGAGGTAAAACTGAGACATAACAATAACACAAAATAAAGCAATTATAATGTGAAATGGTATGGCTCTTCTCATGGCGATCTCCATCTCCACAAAGCCTGTAATCCGACTCGTGCCAACTCTTGTCACTTGCCGTCTTACTCCATGTCGCCGACATGTACAACGCCTTGCATGCCTTCCGGGTTCTCAAACAGCTACACTAGCTTAGTAAAGTAAATTACATATATAATCCGACACGCAGGTCGTCATACAATAAAATGACAGCACCTAGGCTCCAGCCGGCTGACAAAAAAACCGTGATTCGCAGATCACGTATGGATTACACACATACATCACATGCACATGAACCATACCATTCACAACTTCCTGCAAAAACAAGTTCTGCATAGATACAATATCTACCGGCGTTGTGAAACTCGCAGCGACATCTAAGGCGCTTCTGACGAGCCGGCGGTCCCTCGTGGGTGCGGGCAGCGCCCGACGATTTTTCCGAAAACGTAGATCTCATCTACGATCCGGACATGGATTCCGACCATCGTTCCGATTCGATCAAACTCTTTGATCTTCGATCACCGCTTCTGGATTTACGTGTCACAATCTACCCCGATGGCGAAGCCGACGGTGGGGTATGTCGTTTCACGACCTCGAAGATGATCACGAAATCTGATCTACCATTCCCGATGCAGTTGATCCAATCAACTTCATACAAAACCGATCTATCTCATAGATCGACCACCAAAACAGGACATAGATCTCATCTATAGCCTACCGCATATCATATGCGAGATCTCGAGCCTAAAACCAGAAGCTATCGCTCGATACCACTTTGTTGGGCCACGCAGATAAAACAAAACTTTTCCTCTAACGCGGTGATCCCAAGACCTAGCTGAGGTAGAAGGCCACGAGGTTTACCACTAGGCAGCGTTGCGGATTAATGATGAAGCGCGTCGATTGATGCGATGCGATCCTCACGATCCGATCGTCCTGGTGCCGATCGCAGCACCTCTGCGGTATCCACACGCATACAAGGAGGGCCTTGGCGAATCGCTAGGTTCGATTCTGGCTGTGGAGCTAGGGTTTCCAACACATGGAATGACCTAACCGAACAACGATTAACCTTTTCTGGGTTACTGTGCTCCACTATATATAGGGAGTGAACGTGGGCTCTGCTCGCGCGACCCATTCACTAAAGCCCATATAAAACTAGTCACCGTGAGTCCAACTCACTAACTCAGTCCTAATCTGGTTTAGGTCCAACCCAACCAGATTACAGATTCGGATCCAATCCGAACTTGCTCCAGCTCTTAAGTGTGTGACCCCGCAGGGTCATGGCTACTTGGACACGATTTGAGTCCGACTCACAATCGATCAGTCGGCAACGGCTCCTAGCAGAATGTGCCGACTCCCAAGTACCAAAGAGTCATGACGACTTGCCTTTTCAATGCGACTTACGTCCGAGTCCCTTTTGCCTCACGATATACCTTGTCAGACTATAGGCGAATATATGTCATCCCTTAAATAGTCCGACTCTCTTCTCGATCCGAGATAAGTGATTCACCCGACTAACTCTTAGTCGATCGCCTCGGCTAACACTTAACCGAGTCGTGCATGGCCATGCTTTCCGAATCATATCTCACGAGAGGGCCCAGAGAATATCTCTCCGAGTGGAGGGGCAAAATCCCATCTTGGTTATTCACATCACGCAGCTTGATTCTCAGTCGACCCGAACCCTGCCTTTATAACTGCCCAGTTACGGATCAGCGTTTGACAGAACCTAAGTCGGTGATCCTCAACTCGGACTATGCAACAACCTCAGGTCTAAGGATTACATTGATTGAGATATACAAATGACAGCTTAGTTCGTTGTACCTCAATATGGGTCAATCCGACTCGCTAAACTCTTTAGCCTAGTCTGTGTAAGTTGGAATAGCATCTCCATGCCCATGACAAGTGGAACCGATTCATCAAGCCAACTTTCACATTGGTCTAAGTTGTGTGTCCAGCACAACCTCAATGACCAAGGATATTTAGTACAAACAACATGAATGCATAGTTCCACAACTGAATCACATATTCAATGATACACATCAGATGTTTATACAAGGACTACTTAATAACTTTACGAATACAATAGGAAATATCATCATACATGATTGCCTCTAGGGCATATTCCCAACAACATAAGGTTTAACGACCAACTAACAGCGGGAATAAAAATTTCGGCCGTATAGTTATCAATGCCTTTGTAAAATTTTATTTTCAAGGTATAGAAGTTTTAACGACCAACTATGCGGCGAGACCGATTTGGTCCGGCCGCATAGTTGTGGCCGTATAGATATAGACACCTCCTTCCAATTTTTATTTCATTTTACTGCATGTTTGACGACCAACTATAAGAAGGGAAATATTTTTCCGGCTGTATAATTGCTACGAACAAGATTCCAAGGTCTGGGTAAGGTAACTAAAGGTCATAAATCCTTCTATTTTCATTTGTCCTTCCTCTAAATCCTTGAAACACCACTTAGGAGCTTCTCTTATGTTCTAGAGAAGCTAAGCATATGTAAACAATAAAGTTCTACCTTAGAAACCTCATAGACTACAATTCTCTATAGAAGTTCATGTTTTATTTTTTACTTTCTTTTTGTTGGTTGGGTGAACAAACTTCGTTCATACACCAAACCGATGTATTTTATTTTGTGTGTTATTATCGCAGGGACTTGAACCTTATGTGTATGGTAGTGCCAACCATGCAAACACTCCAATGAGCCACTTGGTTGCTTCAGTTCAACATGCCTACCTATTAATGTCTGGTTCTCAACAAAGGCGTCCACCAGGCTATATCAAGAAATATACATTAAGAAAAGGTTCTTTGTCCATCAAAAGAGAGGTTACTTGTACCTCAATGGTAAAGTGTGTCACCCTTGTTTTCAACTAAGCTTGGGGAGGTAACTACTTATCACACTCTCTTTTGGAACCTGTATTTTCTGTTTTCTTTTGTTGATATACTCAAGTTTGGTTCTTGCAAAGTTCTAAGCTTGGGGAGGTTACTTCTTCATGTGTAGAGTCTTGTGCAATGTTCATATTCAATGAAAGTTTAATGCGATCATGCATCCCGCCGTTTTTGAATGCTAGATTAAGTGAGTTTAGTTTTGTATTTATATGGGGATACACTTGCTCATGGTAGGAACCATAGGAGTTGACTTAGAGCTTGTATGCATCTTGCCAAATTGTTTATCAGGCTTGTGACAATATTTGTGATCCTCTAGAAAACATTGCCACAATCTCTACACTTGGAAAGAATGAATACTTGATCAAGATATTTTGAAATTTGTTGGATGTCACCAAATAGATTTGTCTTAAATGAATAGGTTATGCTCGACCCCATATTGTCAAAATAATAGATTTGATAGTTTGCTTATGGAAGGAGTTGTCAATTGGAAATGATATTTCAAAGTTTTGAGTTCTATGCTAAATAAAGTGTTGTTTAATTGGCTTAAGAGTTTAGCCTTAAAGATACTCAACACCATAGATGTGATGATCGACTTGATAGTACTCTTTAAAAGGATTTGTTTGAAGAAACTAATGTTTAGCGGTAATTGAGATGCATGCCAAATCTTGACATGTTGATTAAAGTATGATATTTCTTTACGCGTGTTTGCACCACTGTCACACAACATGGGATGCTAACAACTCCGCTGGACTTTGAACAATCCAAAAAGAGGAAACTCTTGGAGTTTGGCTATAAGTTGCCCAACATATGTGGCAGAAATGCTATATTTGGGTATGCATTGGTATTCTGATTGGCCTATGTTCAAACTAAAAGAGGGAATACTCCTCTGACCGTTATGATAAATCATTATACCGAAAGGGAAACATTGGTAATGGTCACGAGTATCCATTCTTAGCCTACATAGTCTAATTGAACGCACTAAGTTCTGGCATGACCTCATTACTAATGAATTGAAGTTTTAGAAAGAAAAAGCATAGAAAATGAGTGTTTGATATCCATTATTAATTAATCTGGAGGACCAAATGAGACATTCTAATTCCATGCTTCTTTTGACATGTTCTCACATTTCCTTTTGGCATAAATCTCGTTACTAAGAGATAGAATTTTTGAAAGCTCAATAACTGATGTTTGCATTTGATAGACTTAACTAAATGGCATGGTTGGGTAGAATCGATAAATTGTATTCCTATTTATGCTTGACATCTATTTTTTACTAAGTTTTGTCTCATAAAAATATGAAAATTTATACTAAAGGTGCAATAAGAGGATCATAAGTTTATTTGCAAGTTAGATTCACTGTCGACATGGAGCATATAAGTTTTGATGAATCTTTAGTGGTCTTTATAACCGAGCTTGTGTTTCCTTGTATGAATACATGTTTTCTCTCTTAGAGCTTGTAGAATAAATAAGGATGTAAGGCATTGACTTCCAATGATAAGCTATTTCACAACCATTAATTTATTATCGACCCTTCCTCCTCGAGGACGAGCAAGGTCTAGCTTAGGGAAGTTGATGGCTGTGAAATACCATCTCTTTTAGCCATATAAAATGTGCCATTTATCTCTCATATCATGTTTCTTCCAGCTATAGCTATGCCTTATATGCATGACTTCTAGTTCTCATTCATTTCATATGAGCTTTGCACATTTAGTATTCTAGGTAGAATTTTATCACTTTCCTTGTATATGACATGTGTGTAGGTGTTGATGATGTTTGTGGATTAAGTAGAGGCAAAAGGAACAAAGAGAACATAGTATGGAGGAGCTGCAGGGACCAGACTTAGCCATTTGAGAGGTTGAAAAAGTGATTTTTTTTTTCAACTTCTCAAAATAAAGATCTAAGGCCACTAGGTTGCAGCCCTCATAGATACGAATTCAACGAGCCAAATAACATCCAAAACGGAGTTTGTATGAAGAAATGGCGACCAAAATATGAAAGGGTGCTGAAGGTATGACAACCAACTATATGGCCGGAGGCCGTATAGTTCCGGCGTATAGTTGGCAAAAGGTCGGGAACGAAGGGATTTGGATCAAAAAAAAGATCCAGAAGCTTCCCAGAGTCATATGATGGTATTAGGGATACCCTAGATCACCCCCAAGGTATATATAAGGAGGGGAGGAGTCAAGAGAGAGCCACCAAGCCATATCCTCCACCACGGCAGTGAACTGCCGCCATGCTACCGCCATAGACGCCTCCAATCAGATCTACACCATCACCACCACATAAGAATAGAAGAGACTATGATCTTCAAGGCCTCCACATTGATCTACATCGCCATCTTCATCAACAACGTCTCCATCACTAATCCCCTTTGGTTACTTGTTGCAATTCTATATTGAATCTTGGATTTGCACTTGTTTTCAATTGTATCATCATACTTCATCCATATTATATCCATGATGTTGATTGCCTTCATGTGTGAGTAGTTTCCTTTATTCTATGGAAGATGGAGAAACCCTATTATTCATTATATGTCTGTGTTAATTGTCTTTATCTTGATGTTGGGAGTTGTGCACCTCCTTAATATTTGCCTCTTGTGGGGACTTGATGAAGGGGAATACTTGTTGGTAGATGGAAGGATGATATCACTTATTGTGACTATAAAGTAGTTATCATTCATTACGTACTAACTTGGGGAATCAAGGATAACTCATCAAGCCATGTCCATGCCACGAGAGAAATCCCTTAATAGCGGAGTATCACGATGGTTGTCGGTTATTGTCTGCTGTGGTTATAAAAGATGATGTGAGTAGTGGTTGCTTCCTATTTGTCCATGTATGGAGCTCCTCCCACACATATCATAACTGGTCTTACTCATTATAACAATTTTGACCACTCTTTCTAATTACTAGTGGTGGATCCGCTACTCCCTGTGAACTCTTTCCACCATCTTGCAAGCCTTCATAATCACACTCGCATGCTCTTGTTTACTTACAACTTTAGTTTACTCATTGTTCTCTTATTTAAAAACTCAAAATAAGAGAAAGAGAAGGGATGTTCTAAGCCAATGTCCGAAAAAAATTATCCGTGCAACCACATTACCCCAGGCGCTGGGGCTTAGCACATAGTTTTATTCCTTAGCCGGGGTTGCATGTACTTGCTTAACTGGAGCAATCCTAGGAAACCCGAGTGGACTCTACCCCAGGTCTGCGGATCTGGGGCCTCCATCGCCCGCTACGGCGGAAGTGTCGATGCAACAATTGGGTCTCTCGCGGACGTTATGTTTTACGCATAGTGAAGGAAGTGGAGTCAACAATTGTATATTGCCAAGCCGAGGGTTTAAGTGCTGCAGGGAGGACTAAGGCCATAGTGCCGAATACTCGTGCCGGCGAGAACAAACCCAAAAGGAAAAGCCACCTTTTCTAGGGATGGACAATGAAAATCTAGGTTTGATTATCCGAACTCCCATCTACAGTTGGTAGCGGGCCGTGGTTAAATCCCGGCGGATGTATTCATTCTTGTGGGTAAAGTGCACAAGCTCTGCAGAGTCTAATCTATTCGAATAGCCGAGTCCATAGACAAGGACGGTTGGAATGGCAAGTTCTAGGAGGACCCTTCGGTTAAGTTGTGATGAAATAAAGGACGTGACTTGGTCACGAGGAAAGATAAGAACGAGTTTAGGTTTTGACCAGTGATGGTCGAAGACGTTTAAGAAGGGTTTTTTACAAAAAAACTTTTTAAAATATTTTTAACAAGGATGTGGAGATGTCTAGATTTTCTAAAAGGAGGCATATTTTCTAAAAACTCGTTTTCAACAAAGATATAGAGATGCCAATGTTAGGGCTTTCAAAAACAACTATAGTGTAGAGCTATCTCACCACAGCCAAATTTGGATTATCTTGTTACCTTGTCTCGGTGGTTTGCGAGACATTCAAAGAACTCACCGGCATTGTCCCTGGCTATTTACCTGGCCAGATTGCAGATTTTAAGAAGGAACGAAGGTGTTGACGTCTATGCGAGCTAGGCCGTCTTCCCAGTCGGTTGCCTATAGGTTAAGGCACGGGCTCTGCGCTGAATACTTCCTCTATTTGTGTTGTAATCGCCATAATGGTCCTTATATAAGTTTTGTACTCATTACTATATGGATGTTGTAATGATACTAGTCGGTTATGCTCATGGCTCACTGATCATGGGAACGTGAATTGTATGCATAACAGGTATTCTCAGACCGTAAATCCGGGGTGCCACAGGTGGCACTTGATGTTGCACCCTCTCAACTAGTGGAAGGTAAGCCCGAAGGTAAGACTATCATTGAGCTACTCGCCAATTATATTAGTAAGAATGTAGAGGAGCAACTTGATCAATCACTTGAATCTCCTAGTTCTGAAAATAATTTTCCACACACAAATAGTATGTATGGAAATGATATCTCGTTATGTAGTAATGGTTTCTATAAGTCCCAAACTTATGATGATTGTTCTGAGGAGGGTTTGTGCCTAGATAGTGATTTTGGGGACTTTGGTGAGGAGGAAATCCTCATTGGAAGAGGAGGATGTGTATTTTGAAGAACAAATGAACAATATGATGGTAAGAGAAATGTATTCCCAAATAGTTGAATATGGTCAAAAGTTAATATCTGGAGATACGATAGACGATCCAATAATATGTCCTCAATGTATGAAACTTGGACACTACTTTCGTTTTCAATGCTCTAATACCTCTAATCAATCTTTAGTATCTTATAAAAATGGTGATACCACTAGTGAAGTATTAGAGTATGTTATCTTTCAAGGTGACCATGAGCTGATAATACATGTCATATAACGTATTCATAGTGTTCTAATAAAAATGTCTTATAAAATCTTGCAACATATTTCTTGGTATTGTCAAGAACAATTTAGTGAGAATGCACTTATTATGAAGGCACGGCGTAGAACCGTAGTGTCCTATGTTAATCGTTTGTAGGAAATCCCATTGGATAAGGATGAAGTTCCTTCCCAAGAAGAGGATGAACACGAAGAAGAACTGCTAATCCTTGAGGATATGCATCTACTGGACATGTGGAAGTAGGTGGATTACTATTCTGGTAATTTGTCAAATGTATTCAAAGGGATGAGACAATATAATGGTAATCCTAACAAGATTTATGATTATGAATGCATTCCTCTCTTTAAAGAATTTTCATCAACCAATACTCACATAAACGGTAGTAATGTAAAACTCTTGGAATACATAGTTTATGAAGGGTCTCATGAGCTGCTTAGAAAAAATGGTATTATTATGAAGAGTAGCGATAATGAGGATTTAGAAAGGTATCATAATATTATGGATTATATTGTCAAGAACATTCTAGTGGGAATGCAATTGTGATAAAGAGTAAGGATCTATGTAAAACAATAGTTCCTAAAACTAACATTTTGTAGGAACCACTAGATAACAAGGAGGAACACCAAAAAGGTGAGGTTGAAGACAAACCTAATTCTACTAATAATAAGTTTGTTTATGATGCCCTAGCCTCTAGTAATGATTCTTATTGTGTTGAAACTGAAGATAATTTATCTGTGGAGGCTTTATGCCTAGATACTCATTTGGAGAACACTAATAATGATGAACTAGACATAAATCCTTGTGGTATTAATTAGCAGGTTTCGAGAGAGCACATCTTTGATAAAATATTTATTGATGATGCTTCTTTTTGTGAGTTTCTTGATAACTCTAGAACTGATGAACTTGTTAGCAAGGGTGATGAACTAGAGAATAGAGACACTTTTGAATTTTCCCTGCTGCTAAAGATGAGTATTATGAAGTGTTCCCTCCTGATAGTGTAGCCCAAGAAGAGTACTATGAATTGTATCACGATGATACTATTAGAGGTAAAAGGTTTGAATTTACATATAAATATCTAACCCTGTTGTTGAAGCTATCTAGGGAGGTATGCTCACCACACATGGCGCATCAATCATCATTTGTGAGCAATAACACAATTTTCTACATGACTCTGATGCACCACAAGTGAGTTAGACTTCGACAAGGCTATAATAGTAAGTTCTCCAAACCTCTTTTGGAGGTAAGAATAAATAATTTGTTGGCTCCTATATATTGAAATAATAAGGAAAAAAAGCCTGGATACTTGGTTATAAGAAAGGCTTCCCGGGAGGCAACCCGGAAGTCATTAGGTGTCTTTCTTAGTTTTGTGTATTGAGTCATGATGAATTCTTGTTGCATTGGCATTTTTATTCTTTACATGATTTTATTTTATATTTATCTTGGTGTAGTTTTCAAAAGGTATAATTTTTTGTTACTGTGTGTTGCATAACTCGGTGGTACTAAAATTCCTGTTTTATACATGCTATTGTTGGTCGACAATTTAGACTGTTATTTTCCTTTCAAAACATGGAGTTTCACTAAGTTTCAGGTTAAGAAAGAATTCTCGAAGAAACATAAAATTTTGGACGACTAAAGTACCTTTAATGACAAACTATACGGCGGAAATAAAATTTCCAGCCGTATAGTTCCAGCTATATAGATATCTATGCCATCGTCAAACTTTCTTTTCCAGGTATATAAGGTTTAACGACCAACTATATGGCTGGACCGTTTTGGTCCGGCCGTATAGATATCGACACTTGTTTTGAATTCTTCTTTTAGGTTACTGCACGTTCGACGACCAACTATACGACGGGAAATATTTTTCCGGCAGTATAGTTCCTGTCGTGTAGTTGGTGCGACCACAAAATCACTATGGGGAGGTCACCCAAGTATCAAAATATCGATATACTTTCTCCCTACTTGATCTAAAATCTCGAAACTCCACATGGGATCTTCTCCCTTGATCAAGGGGAAGCTGAATATCTGTAAGCACTGAAGTTCTACATCAGAAACTTACTAGACTGTAATTCCCTATAAAAGTTAACATTTTATTTTTACTTTCTTTTTGTCGGTTGGGTGAACGAACTTTGTTCGTACACCAAACCGATGTCTTTATTTTGTGTGGTATTTTCGCAGGGACTTGAACCTTGTGTGACGACGTTATGGTAGTGCCAACCGTGCAAGCACTCACATGAGCCACTTGGTTGCTTCAATTAAACATGCCTACATATTAATGTCTGGTAAAACTTTCCAAATAAAACCTCTTTTAATAAGCACATAGGGTTTGCACACTCATGTTTCATATTTTGTCTCACTTGCACTTCATCAAAATCTGGGAGGATGTACAACTCTTGGACCTATCAAATGATATATATGCCGCCTAGAGGAGGGTCAATAGGTTGTTTAAAACTTTTTGAAGAGTGGCTTGAAAAAGGCGGAATTAAACTAGCATTTACTTTGTAAAGAACAAAACCTAGAACAACTAGGGTTCACCTATGTTCACCAACAACTTATGCTAAGCAAGACAAGTAACTATGTGATAGCAAGATATAGAGATAACCGAGGCACGCGGGGATGACAATGTTTTACCGAGTTCCTTCCAACATGGAGTATGTCACTCTTGGAGAGGGGGTGGTATCAAACCACAACTCCACAAAAGGCCTCCCTTATTCTCCTGTGAATCTCACCCCAATGATATCGATCCACACTTCCACCATCGGTGCACTTGTCGGTGGCAATCCGGAACCTCTCACAAGGTTGGGGCACTTCTCCACAACTTAATTGGAGTCTCCCAACAAACAAGATTGGGGAAAGCTCCACAACTTAATTGGAGGCCCTAGTAATCCACAACCTGCAACACAACCAAACCGTCTAGGGTTCCAAGAACCCAAGAGTAAAAACCTTCTCAACTTTCACTCACCAAATCCTCTGAGGAGAACTCAAACCGATGCATCGAATGCAAGAGGGAAGAACACCACAAACATGCTCCAATCCCTCACACTCATGTTCTAACAAAGCTACTAAAGCTATTGGCGGAACAAGAGAGGAAGAACACAAAGGGGAACATAAAATCCCCCAAGATCTAGATCCCAAAGGTACCTCACAAAGAGATGACATGGCTTGGTCAAATCGTAGATCTAGATCCCCTCGATATTCCTCTCAAATGTTTGCAAGAATCATTGGATGGGGAGGAAGAAATCAAGCAAGAGATGTGTCAAAGAAATAGGTCAAAGCTTGAAGAAAGAGGGGAGAGAGACTAGACAAAAAATAGGAAGAGGCAATTTATAGGTCCCTAGAAAATCTGCCCGTTGGGGGCATTTTTTGTCCAGGGACGGTAGCCAAGCTACGAGAGAAAACGAGGGAGAGCAGGTGAGATGGCAGGTCAACGTTGGGCAGCGCGCGTGCAAGTGAACAATGGACGTAGCGGCACGTGGGGCCTGCTGGCGCGAGGCAGCATGGTGAGCGGGGGCCAGGCGCACGACAGCGAGCGGCGAACACGCGCACGCGCGAGCGAGATGAGCGTAGGTGAGGGATGGCACATCGAGGCATGCTGGAGTGAGCGCAGGGGAGAAACGAGATCGGTGATGAGTGGCGGCAGCAGACTGGGCTAGAAGCTGAGAAGCGAGGTGGGCCGGCGGGTAGTACCGGCTCACCCGGGCGGTTCTACCGGGACGAACCGATAGAGCCGGACCGGAGGTACCGGGCAGCACAAAAGGCTGCATGGCACACTGGGCCAAGCGGTACCACGAGCGATAGTACCGCCGTCCCACACAAAAACTGTTTTGCCTTTTTTCTTTTTCAAATCAAATACGGGGAAAATTCAAATTGCGATAACTTTTGATTGGTAGTTCCGATTGACTCGATTCCAATTGCGTTGGAAAGAGGAAGACATGATCTACCCTTTAAAAAGTGAGAATGTATCAAGTATAGTAATGTGTGATATCTCACTTGGTGAGAAACCGGAAAGCCGCATTGATCAAAATCGCAACAAGATATAAAAGGGAGATCTGATTTTGATGAACAAGAGCTTGTTATGGAGATTACCACAAGCTCTAAATCCTCACATGGATATGACCAAATAACAACCAAATATGATGATGCAAGTATGCAAAGTTTTGAACTCTCTCTGAACGATATGATCAAGTTACTCATTCGAGAGCCCCTCTTGATAGTATGGCTATCTATCCTAAACCCGTTCTCCCATAAACAACATGACGCCAGCAAAAGGGAAAAAACCTATCAAGATTATACCTATGCCTTGAGCATTCCACTTGAGCTCGATGTAGACGAACTTTACCTTCTCAAGATGGAATGCCTTTCTTGATTCCTCATCATCGATCCATGATCACTAAGGATGGCAAGCATCAAACATGAGATTTTCTATAGATGGCGCATTTTGAGCTTGCACAATACAACTTCTTCTCATTTCATTGACCTTGAAGCCAACACATGCTCCAAGCGATGCCAATGGACAATTCCTATAAGTGCAACTTAATACACACATTAGGTCATAAAGATTGTCATTAATTACCAAAACCACACATGGGGTCCCACATGTTCTTTCAACCTAGTTTGTTGACTTAAGCATGGTGTTTAGGTTGATGAACCGACTTAGTGGGACTTTTATTTTTATCACTTGTGAGCTAATCCCCGTTCCTTCACAAACGCAAAATGTTTTATTTTCTTCTTAGTTTCCAATCAGATTCTCAAGGAAGGCAGCCACCAGGCTATATCAATAAATATAAGTTAAAGCAAAGGTTATTTGTCCATCAAAAGAGAGGTTACTTGTACCTCAACGGTAAAGTGTGTCACCTTTGTTTTTAACTAATCTTGGGGAGGTAACCACTTATGACACTCTCTTTTGGAAACTTTATTTTATATTTTCTTTTGGTGCTATACTCAAGTTTGGTTCTTGCAAAGTTCTAAGCTTGGGGAGGTCACTTCTGCATGTGTTCAGTCTTGTGCAATGTTCATATTCGATGAAAGTTTAATGCAATCATGTATCCCGTTGTTTTTTAATGCTTGCTTAGGTGAGTCTAGTTTTGTATTTATATGGGGATACACTTGCTCATGATAGGCACCATAGGAGTTGACTTAGAGCTTGTATGCATCTTGCCAAATTATTTATCAAGCTTGTGACAATATTTGTGATCCTCTAAAAAACATTGCCACAATCTCTACACTTGGAAAGAATGAATACTCGATCAATATATTTTGAAATTTGTTGGTTATCTCCTAAGAGCTTTGTCTTAAATAAATAAGTTATGCTCGACCTCATAGTGTCAAAAAAATAGACTTGACAGTATGCTTACAAAAGGAGTTGTCAATTGGAAATGATATTTCAAAGTTTTTAGTTATATGCTAAATAAGGTGTTGTTTAATTGTCTTAAGAGTTTATACTTAAAGATAGTGAACACCATAGATGTGATGATCAACTTGATAGTACTCTTTGAAAGGATTTGTTTGAAGAAACTAATGTTTAGCGATAATTGAGATGCATGCCAAATCTTGACCTGTTGATTAAATTACTCCCTCTGACTCATATTAGTTGAGATGGATTTGTCTAGATTCGAATGTATCTAGCACAAAAACATGTCTACATACATCCGAGTCTAGACAAATCCAAGTCAACTAATATGGGTCGGAGGGAGTATGATATTTCTTTACGCGTGTCTGCACCACTGTCGCACAACATGGGATGCTAACAACTCCGCTGGCCGTTGAACAATCCAAAAAGAGGAAACTCTTGGAGTTTCGCTATGAGTTTCCCAACAAATGTAGCAAAAATGCTATATTTGGGTATGCATTGGTATTCTTATGGGCCTGCATTCAAAGGAAAAGAGAGAATAATCCTCTGAACGTTATGAGAAATCATTATACCAAAAAGGAAAACCTTGGTAATATTCACAAGTATCCATTCTTAGCCTGTATAGTCTGATTAAACACACTAAGTTTTGGCATGTCTCATTACTGATGAACTGAAGTTTTAGAAAGACAAAGAATAGAAAAAGAGTGTTTGATAGCCATGATTCATTGATGTGGATGACCAAATGAGACACTCTAATGCTATGCTTATTTTGACATGTTCTCGCATTTATTTTTGGCATAAATATCATTACTAAGAGATAAACTTTCTGAAAGTTCAATAATTGATGTTTGCACTTGAGAGCCTTAACTATATGACATGCTTTGGTAGAATCGATAAACTTTATTCCTATTTATGCTAGACATCTATTTGTGACTAAGTTTTGTCTCATAAAAATAATGATATAAAAAGTTATACAAAAAGTGCAATAAGAGGATCACAAGTTTGCTTGCAAGTTAGATTCACTGTTGACATGGAGCATATAAGTTTTTATGAATCTTTGGTGGTCCCTATAACTGAGCTTGTGTTGCCTTGTATGAATACATGTTTTCTCTCTTCGAGCTTGTAGAAGAAATAAGGATGCAGGACATTGACTTCCAATGATAAGCTATTTCACAACCATTAAAATATTATCGACCCTTCCTCCTCGAGGATGAGCAAGGTATAGCTTGGGGAAGTTGATGGATGTGAAATACCAGCTCTTTTAGCCATATAAAATGTGCCATTTATCTCTCATATCATGTTTCTTCCAGCTATAGCTATGACTTATATGCATGACTTCTAGTTCTTAATTACTTTCATATGAGCTGTGAACATTTAGTAGTTTAGGTAGAATTTTATCGCTTTCCTTGTCTATGTCATGTGTGTAGGTGTTGGTGAAGATTATGGATAAAAACGAACAAAGAGAGCATAGTATGGAGGAGCTGCAAGGACCAGACTTAGCCATATGAGAGGTTCAAAATTTGTTTTTTCCTAATTCTAAAAATATTCAAGGCCACTGGTTTGTATCCCTCGTCGAGACGAATCTAACGAGCCCAATAACACCCAAAATGGAGTTCGTATGAAGAAATGGCGACCAAAATACGAAAGGCGCATGTAATTATGGCCAACTATATGGCGGGAGCAATAATTCTGGCCATATAGCTGATAGCGTGTGGTAGGAACTTCGTTGGAAGACCCCAAGAGAAAGGTGTGATGAGCACAGCAACAAGTTTTCCCTTAGTAAGAGACTGAGGTTATCGAACTAGTAGGAGGAAGGAAACGACTAAAAGGTGTTGCTAGCAACTTGGAGACCTGCACAAAACAAACTTAAGACTTTGCTCTAACGAACAGTGAGGTTGTCAATCTTACCGGTTTTCTGTAACAAAGGATTAACTGTATGGTGTGGAAGGTAATAGTGGTTTGCAGAAAGTAAACAGTAACATTGGAAGATGTATCAATGGTAAACATTGGACTGGGGTCCATAGTTCACTAGAGGTGTTCTCCTTAGATAAACAAACATGGCATCTGGTTAAACAAATTACAGTAGGGCAATTGACAGGACTGAGCAAGGCATGACAATGCAATACTAGACATTCATGATCCTATGAGATTCGATTGGGCAATACAACAAGATACATAGACCGCCATCCAACTGCATCTGTGACTAGAAATCCACCTTCAGGTTATCGTCCGACCCCCCTCTAGTATTAAGTTGCAAGCAACAGATAACTTCTTTAAGCAAACTGTGTAATGTAAACAATCCACTTGTTCCATGAACAAGAGACCGTTGTTTTCTCCTTGGTGGCAACAACACATCTACAACCTTAGAGATTTATGTCACTTCCCTTAGATTAAATAGAGGCATGAACCCACTATCTAGCATAAATACCCCCTCTTGGACTCACTAACATCTACTTGGCCAATTTAGCTACTAGAAATAGAGAGAATTCAAGATCACAAACAACACAGACATGATATAATCAATAAGATAAAACCATTAATAAATTTGACATAGTAATGTCAATATCCATCGGATCCCCGCAAACACAACATGCATGATTACAAATAGATGATCTTGATCATGAACGGAGCTCACAAGATCTAAATATGGTAGAACAAAGGAGGATATACAACCATCTAGCTACTACATGGACCCGTAGTCCAAGGTGGAACTAGTCACGCTTCATACCAGAGGCTAGCATGATGAAGAAGAAGGCCTCCAGGATGATCTACCCTCTGGTAGGGTTTCAGGAAGAGCTTTAGATCCCCTTGATCTAGGTACGATGGTGGCGGCGGCTATAGACGGTTTCATGGAATATTGATCGGGTCTTTAGGTTTTCTGCATTAGGAGGGTCTTTATAGGCGAAGAGGCGAGGCAGGGGGCGGCCAGGGTGGTCTCACCCCCCAGGCGTGGCTAAACCTAGCCCGCGCCTCTAGGGTGTGTGGCCCCCTGGTGCCTCCCCTCCGTCTCGTACTCTGGCTACGTGTTCCCCATGGTAAAATATTGACTTTGGCTTTTGTCCCGTCCAATTCTGAGAATATTGATTTTCTGCCTTTGTGGAACCAAAAACAGAAGAAAACAGGCAACTGGCACTATGGCATCTTGTTAATAGGTTAGTACCAGAAAACATATAAAAACACCTCAAAGTGTAGCCAAAGCAAAGGAAAGTAGATACTAAACAAGCATGGAACATCAAAAATTATAGATAGGTTTCCAACGTATCAAGCATCCCTAAGCTTAACTCCTGCTCGTCCTCGAGTAGGTAAGTGATAAAAAGAATAATTTTTTAGGTGACATGCACCATCAAAATCAAGATCAAACCATTTCCAAGCATTGAAAGCTTGGATCAAAGAACTCTAAACATGAGCATCAAAGATGGAGTTCTAATAGTAAGACAAAGTAACTATGCATGCAACATGAAAGATTACAAACAAATATCATGAAGAACATGCATTGAAAAATATTTGTTTGTTTCACAAACAGAAAACATAGCATAGTGTCATTCATCTTGTCCGTCATGGAGTAGGAAATAGATGCATAGGACACCTTCAAAGTTCATAAGAGTGAATAGATACAAATAGCACAAGAACAAGTAATATCAACAATATGCATCAATCAATAAGTTTTGGTACAATGCACATTGAACTAAGAATGGCAACTATGCTCTCTTAACTGGTGCCTATGGATAGAAGGTGAAGACTCAATATAATGGTGGAAGAAATGCCCTTCATAAAGGGAAGAAGGGATTTCAAGTTTCAAAAAGATCTTCCAAAAATTATGGTACTTGTTAGCTTTCAGCTCTCATTGCCCCTATCATAAGCATCTTGAAGTGATTAAGGTTAAAGTAAACAAACTATGGACTTGTAACATCCCAAAAATATCAATCAAGATTATCAAGTTCTAATCACCCAAGTTTAGGGCTAACAAAAACTTTTGTTATTAAAATCAATATGAATGCATGTGTGTGTGTGTGATGAATGCATGAATGCTTGCAATACCATGTTTGATTGCTATGAATGTCAAGGATTGGTTTAAAGATGAAAACAACATCATCTAAATCATTTCCAAGCAGAATCAAATCAAGAGAAAATCAAATATAAAAAATATAAGCAAATGGTCATTATAACCAAAGTTAACCACTAGACCACTTTGAGTATTCCTAGTCCAAGTTTCCTAATAGAAACAAATCCAATTCAAGATTATCGGAAGCTAATCTTTTCTTTTTCAAATCCAATTCTTTTCACCCTAGGAGGAGCGGAGTCGTTGATTGGAGCCACCCTAGGAGCCGTCATGACCATCGTTCGAATCGCCATCATCGACAACGTCGTTCGCCCCCAATGCCGACCCTAGCTGGAGCCCTGGTGAGCCTGACACGACCAAAGCTAGACAAATTTGCAAGGACGTACTTATAAGAATCCATTGAATATTTTTTTTGCTAATCTAATATTACTTGGAACCAAAGGTTTGGAAGTAGTACTAGGAATGGATTGGATGTCAAAACATAAAGGATTAATCGACTGTGCCAAGAAATCCATAACCATGACTAGTACCACTGGAGTATCAGTAGAGCATGTATCTGAAACTTTGCCCCGTCAATTCAATTGCAAAAAGAGTCTAGCCCAACCAACCATTGACCAAGTCAGAGTAGTCTGTGAATACCCCAACGTATTTCCAGATGTTTTGCCTGGTATGCCCCCGGATCGGGATATCGATTTTATCATTGAAATAATCCCTGGAACCAGACCTATAGCTCAGAGACCTTATAGTATGAACCCATCTGAAATAATGGAGCTAAAGAAGCAAATGGATTAACCAATGCCCTCGCTTATTTCATGAACCTCATGAATAAGATTTTTATGAACTTCCTGGATAAGTTTGTCGTTGTTTTCATCGATGACATTCTGATCTATTCTAAATCAGAAGAAGAACATGAGCTACACCTAAGAACCATCCTTGAAACCCTTAGGGAGCATCATTTCTATGATATATTTAGAAAATGTGAGTTCTGGTTATAGGAAGTAGGATTCCTCAGACATATCGTGTCGGCAGGAGGAATTGCCGTCGACCCTGCCAAGGTAAAGGATGTTGAAGAATGGCAAGCCCCAACCACTCAAACCCAAGTTCGTGCATTCCTCGGATTAGCGGGATATTACCGCAAGTTCGTAGAAGCATTCTCGAGCATTGCAAGACCCATGATCCAATTGTTGAAGAAGGATAAGAAGTTTGAACGGACGGACAAATGTGAAGCATGTTTACAAGAGCTCAAGAAGAGATTGATTTCAGCCCCAATCTTGATTATGCCGGATATCACGAAGACTTTTGATGTGTTTTGTGATGCATCCAATATTGGTATCATATGCGTGTTGATGCAAGAAGGTAAAGGCATATCCTATATATCCCAACAATTGAAGAAACATGAGCAGAATTACCCTACCCATGACCTTGAACTAGCAGCTATAGTTTTAGCCTTGAAGACATGGCAGCATTATCTCATGGGTAACCGTTGTGAGATTTATTCAGTTCACAAGAGCCTAAAGTATATTTTCACCCAGAAGGAGTTAAATATGAGGAAAAGAATATGGATAAAGTTAATCAAGGACTATCATCTTGACATTCACTACCACCCCGGTAAAGCCAATATGGTAGCAGATGCTCTTAGCAGATTGCCGTGTTGATTAAACACCGTGATTATGAAGGAGGAACCAAGTTTGCATAAGGAGTTGGAATATTTCAGAATGGAACTAGTTAATAAAGGATTTTTTTGGCTAGCATAGAACTTCAACCCACTTTGATTAGTCAGATCAAGGAGGCGCATAAAGGAAATGCTAGTATTGATGGAATCAAACGTCCTATCATTACAGGAAAGGTCCTCAGATTCACCGAAGATGAAGAAGGAGTTTTGTGGTAAAAAGGACGTATCTGTGTACCAGCCGATTCAGAGTTGAAACAAGCTATTTTGAAAGAAGCCCATGATACTCTCTATTCTATCCACCCTAGACAAAAAAAGATGTATCTGGATTTGAAGTAGCAATTTTGGTGGCATAAGATGAAGCGAGAAATCGAAAACTACATAGCCAAATGTGATAGTTGTCAGAGACTCAAGGCAGGACATCAGAGACCCGCAGGACTTTTGTAACCATTGCAGATTCTGGAATGGAAATGGGATTCAGTTGGAATGTATTTTACCACCGGTGTGCTTACATCTAGTAGGGTAAATGACTCTATTAGGGTCATAGTAGATAGACTGTCCAAAGTCGCTCAATTCTTACTAGTCAAGACCACTTGTCAGAGTTCGAAGCTAGCAAATTTGTACATGCTAGGATAGTCAGTTTACATGGAGTCCCCAAGAACATTTTGTCGGATCGAGGAACTCAGTTTACCTCGAGGTTTTGGAAGAAAGTGTGGCACCCCGGATTTACGGTCCGAGAGTACCCGTTATGCATAAAATTCACGTTCCCATGATCAGTGAGTCGTTAGCATAAAATACTAGTATCATTACATCATCCATGTATTAACGAGTAAAAAACTTACAAAGAGGCCATTATGGCAATTACAACACAAGTAGCGGAAGTCTTCAATGCAAAGCCCATGCCTTAACCTACAGGCAACTGACTGGGAAGACGACCTAGCTCGCATAGACTTCAGCTCCTTCATTCGTTCTTAACATCTTCAATCTGGCCAAGTAAATAGCCAGGGACAATGCCGGTGAGTACTTTGAATGTACTCGCAAACCACCGAGACATGGTAATTAGATAATGTATATCTAGCTGTGGCGAGATAGCTCTACACTATACTTTTTTTTGAAAGACCTAACATTGGCATCTCTATATCTTTGTTGAAAAAGAGTTTTTATAAAATATGCCTCCTTTTTTGAAATCCGGACCTCTCCACATCCTTGTTAAAAAGATTTAAAACAGTTTTGTTGTAAAACCATTTTTAAATGTCTTCTACCATCACTGGTCAAACCAAACCTGTTCTTATATTTCCTCGTGACCAAGTCACATGCTTTATTTTATCACATCATAACCAAAGGGTCCTCCTAGCACTTTCCATTCCAACCGTCCTTGACCGTGGACATGGCTATTCGAATATATTAGACTCTTCAGAGTTTATGCACTTTACCCACAAGAATCAATACATACGCCGGGATAAAACCACGGCCTATTACACACGGTAGACAGGGGCTCGGATAATCAAACCTAGACTTTTCATTTGTCCATCGCTATCAACGGCGGCTCTTCCTTTTCGGTTGTTCTCTCCGGTATGAGTATGGAGTACTACGACCCTGGTCCTGCCTTCCGTACTGACCCCTATCTCCAGACCAAAGTCTGGCAGATAGCAATAGTGAAAATCTTCCATCCGTATTACCTAAAAGCATACCGTTCGCGAGAGACCCAATTGTTGCACAAGTGCCTTGGCCTAGACAGCCCGTATTTCAGGGGATTTCTCCCCTTTAGCGCGTACGAGCAGCCCCGGCTAAGGATCACAAACTACGAGCTAAGCCCCAGCATCTAGGGTAATGTGCTTGCACAGATAAAATTTTTCCGGACATTGGCTTAGAACATCCCTTCTCTTTATGTTGCTTGAATTTCTCTTCATCCACCTCATATCTTCTTTTAGTAAAACTTCCACTCAGAAATGATGCCTATTTCCAAGGGTTTTATTTTGAAAGCTTTGTAGTAGGGTAAGATCCCAAAATAGTTTTATCTTTGGAAATCCGTGGGTTCCAAGAGAGAAGATGCTAATCATCTTTGCCTCAGTCTAAAGGGGTAAACATAGGTGCAAAAGGGTAGGTGTCCTAATGGACACTCATCCATAACTTGGAGGAGCCAAGTTACTCACGCACTTTTATTTCAAACAAACCATGACTGTGATTATGCAATTTATAAACGAGATATAAAACAGTTGATAAACGTAAGTAGGTTAATATAGGAGTGCAGGAATGGTGGATTGCCTGTGACCAGCGAGATGTCCCTTGATGGCGTTATATAACCAGAATACCGATAATATCAATAATAAGATAACCCCGATGCTTCTTTCTTCTCGGCATCACACAATCGCAACTATCGCTGTTATCGAGCGTACATGCCAACAAACAATACACCAATCAATGCCACACATACAAGCATCAAACCATACAATAATCAAAGGTTAAATTACATGATAACCATTAGTAGGATGTTGTGGTTTTGACTTGATTGGATGGAAGAAGATTTGGAGGCACTAGGTGAAGGATCTCTGTTTATTTCATATCTAGGAACTACCTAAAGGAGGGGTTTTTTACCAAGGAATTGATCTGTATGATACCAGTGTATAAAAGTGATACCATCAGATAGGTATTGATAAAATTAAGCCAACAAAAGTGGTTTCACTAGTTTATCAATTTCCCTTGATTTATAATGGATTTTATAGTGATTAAAGCTCTAGTTCTAGGAAATAATTCACCAGAACTGTTCTGGAGTTCCAAAAATTATTTCCTTGGGTGATTAGGTAGTATTTGATGGAGTGGACCAAGAGTAGTTTAAATCACCTCAAAACAATTAATAGAATGCCCTTGAGAAATCCCCAAAGGCAGTACTAGATGGGATTTGTCTTTTTCATCAGATTTAATTTGCAAAAGCTCTTTAGTCGATTCCAAGGACACATGTTAGGTACTGATAATACCTTTCTGTAGAACTTGGAATCAACATTTTTGGAGTTGTAGAGATACTTTAATGATTTTATTAGTGAATAAACCATGCACTGAAGAGTTTAATTCACTAAAATTCAACAGAGACTCATAAAAACATGAGCTGCTGGATTTTGTAGGGTATGTATGTGTGTGTCATCTGGGAGTTGGAATTAGGTCCAAACCTCATTTGGTTTGGCCTAGAGAAATTACTAAAGTCCGGAAGGGATTTATTTTGTTATTTTTTGTTACCAGCAATCTAGGAAGCCATTTAAGGTGGGGCCAGTGGAATATGAATGGGTGATACCTTTCTATACAAATTGGATTTACTCCCTTTGGGTTGGTAAATCTTTTTGGAGAAAATCTTTAGTGTTCAAGACAGATATGGGGAGAGCATTTATCATATATATTTTATATACTATTTTCGTGTAAAACTTGGTCTGTAGGTTGGGGAAAACATCCAGGCACCTGAGAAAATTTAGATCTGGAGGTTTTGAAGGCTTTTACATTTTTATTTCGATTTAATGTAACTAGGTATTTTTCTGGGTCTATGCAAACAGAAAAAGAAAAGAGGGGAGGGAGTTCGCGGACTAGATCTGGGGCGGAGGTGGGCTGGTAAGGGAGGGTTCGGCCCAACCGGGGCTGCTGGTGGCGTGGGTCAAGGCCCAGCGGGGCGAAGGGGTATGGGAGCGTGTGGGTCGACTGATCCGAACGGATCCGACGGCTGCCCGTCATCTTCCCCCCCTCCCCCCCCCCGCGAGCTCGAGGGCGAGGCCGTAAACCCTAGGGCGGAGCAGAGAGGCACAGGGTGGCTCACCTGAGGGCGGAGGACAGCTGGGGATGGGTCAAGGCAACGCGGTGCTCGACGGGGAGCAGATGGAGGGGCGACACGAGGAGGATGCTCGCGCGACGACGCCCGCTGGTGCACACTCGGGAGCTCGCCGGAGATGTTGCAGTGGTCCCTACATGTCCACAATATGAGCACCATTAGCACCAGTGGGAGGAGGGGAGTTTGGGAGTGTGACATGCAGCGAGGGAGAGGGCGAGGAGGAGATGGGGTGCTCGACTTTTATGAGGAGGCTGAAGCTCTCCTTTCTCTTTCTTTCGAGCTGGGAAGGGCAGAGGAAGAGGAGAGGGGGATCTAGGGTGGTGAGGGAGGTGTGCTGGGGGGAAATGAGAGAGGAGTGAGGCTCTGGGGTGCCTTGGGGTCTTATAAACCGAGTTAGATGGGTCCATGGAGCACTAGGTGCATGGGGGAGCTTGGGTGAGGGGTGTTGGCCATCCATTGGGCAAGGGAGGCGGTGGAGAGGTGAGAGAGAGGGTCCTGGTCATGCTAGGGGACAAAGAGGGGTGGGTGTTGTAATAAGAAAAGGAGTGGCTAGAAAGGACATTGACTTTGTCTCCCTCTTAATTAACCATGTGGGGCAAGGGGTGTAGGGGCATGCTACAGTGCTGGTCGACCAGGGGAGAGTGATGAGGTTAGAGAGAAGTGCTGGAGAAGATTGGAGCTGGTTTTGCTTTTATTTGAATCAAGTTTGCTTGGTTTGCAAAATGTTGATATTTTTGAGGCTTGTGATGGAAGTTGCAAAAATTGCATTGGACAAGTGTGGAAATGGTACTGATGGGTAGACTAGGTCAAAGGATCTCTCCATGATTTAAATGGGATTTTTCTAGAGATTATAATACCATTTAAATGCACTTATTCAAAAGGTGCAGAAATAGATTATGAAAGCTAAGATGATATTTTTACATTTGACAGGCTTGGTTTTGATGTGATATGGTCCTAAATACCATAGCACACATTGGAGAATTTTTTGGGGATTTATTGAGGTGGAAAAGTATTTTTAGGGAGTTATTTCATGTTTCTGCCATTTAAGAAAAAGGGCAAAAGAAATAATACTGAATATCAAAAATATTTATTTTTGAGTTGGAAAGATGAGATATGATAATTAGGCATCAAAAGTGCCTTGAGTTGGCAAGGTGATTTGGAGAAAACAAACTTGTCTTTGAAGACAAGGATTTTGAGGAATTTGCAAGAGAAGGAAATAAAATATTTTAATAATCCAAATAATTGTGAGAATTATTTGGGGATGTTTATATTCAAGGTAGATGATGTAAACTTGATGTAGGCATCCATGTCAACCTTGGTTTTGAAGAAAAGTGGCGAAAAAGATGGAAACTAGATAAGGGAAGGATCTAGGGTTTAGTTATTTTGATGCTACCTAAACAGGGTTGGATTAGGGAGCTCAGAGCTCACCTTGGTACAAGGGGTATATGTATGGACAGACCATGTCAGATAGATTATCATGGAAGCAAGAGTTGGGCTTGGGGTGCAATTGAGGTGATCTAGTTGAGGTAGCAAACTTTGCTGAAAATGAGGCGCCATAGCAGGTACATCAGGTTGCCTCCTAAACCATGTGGGTTTAAGAAGCCCAAGTCTCCAATGGAAACCAGTGAAGTGGGATTTGATAGGCCATGATTAGTAGATCATAACCAAGCAAAGAGTTGGTCAAGGGGAGGTGGCATATAGATGTGAGCTTCTGCCAAAGTAGGCAAGATGATAAGATTTGATGAAAAGATTATTATCTTGACTAGAAAACCATTATGGATGAGTGGGACATAGAATGGCTTAGATAAGGGAAAGAATTGGATGATTTCGTAGTACTAATGATGTACTACAGGATGGTTCAAGTACATTCCCAAGAATGCACCTAGGTTGGAAGAGGTAGGGCTCCAAAGATTGATTCTAGAGAAGAAATCCAGACTTAGCCATTTTGGCAGATTTAGTATTTTGGGACTAGAGTGCAAGTGTAGATGATTCTGAGAGAATGCTAGATTCCAGACTCATGATCAAGGAGAGGATGTTAAAGTGGTAACTGAGTGTAGGGGTTCGTAGCATGGAAAACAAAAATTTTCTATCGCATACAAACAAAAAAGCCAAGATCTATCTACTAGATTGTAGCAACGAGTCGATGGAATAACTTACCCTCGAAGATTCCAAAGCGGTTAACGAGAGCAGATTCTCGTGGGTGATGTAGTCGTACACTTCCGATCTCAAGATCGCGTAGACGATCCTTCCGGCGCTGCGTTCCGGCAGCGCTTCCAAGTCACTCGCTCTCCTTTGTTCCAAGAGGCAATAAGGAGGTTGTAGCACTCTCCTCGCGATTCCGCAGACAACGGTGTGGTACCTAAGTAGAGGGAGATCCCAGGGCTCGCCTTAAGCCGGAGCGAGTATGGTGGAGTATGAGAGAGAGCTATTTAGTGGTCTAGGGATTAGACACACCAATTAGAAGGCTCTAAACCGCAGGCTAGAGCAATTAGAAGCTCTAAACCAAAACGGCTCTAAACCGGAGATTAGAGGATAGGAACTTGTGTGTCTAGAGGAGGAGGCCCTGCCCCTCCTTTTATAGGTGGAGGGGCTGGCGCGCCATGGGAGGGAGGGGAGTCCCTCCCCAACTCGGCCTAGGCTGGCCGCCGGCTTGGAGGAGAGGGACTCCTCCTCCAAGTTGGTTTCAACCTCCTCTTGCTTGTTTCCCACAGTTTCCTGTTTCCCACAGTTTCCTGTTTTCCACAGTTTCTGTTTTAGCCGCTTGACTTTCAAAGCAGTTTGACTTTTCAGTTTTGGAACAGCAAGAACACTTAGTACATGATGCAATCATTCAATGACACATTCATGTACCCTCCCGAGTGCCGGACAATCCGAACCTTCTAGAACATTCCCGATGAAAACACCTAATCATTCCCGAACTCCGAAACGGGACTTTCCTTATATGAATCTTATTCTCGGACCATTCCGGATCACCTCGTGATATCCGGATCCCATCCGAGACTCCGAACAACATTGTCTCTTTCTCATAATACCATAACTACTCAAAACAACGTCGAATCCTTAAGTGTGTCTCCCTACGGTTCGTGAATTATGCGGACATGATCGAGACACTTCTCCAACAATAACCAATAGAGGAATCTGGAAATTCATATGGCTCCCACATATTTCTCGATTACTTTGCGATCGAATGAACCACTTACATACGATACCAATTTCCCTTTGTCTCACGATAGTTTACTTATCCGAGGTTATGATCGCCGTATCTCTGCATACCTAGTTCAACCTCGTTCGATAAGTACTCTTTTCTCGTTCGTGATATGTGATCCCTTGTGACCCAGTCACATGCTTGCAAGCTAATTGGATGACATTCCACCGAGAGGGCCCGAGTATATCTATCCGTCATATGGATGGACAAATCCACTCTTGATCCATGTGTTTCAACCAATACTTTCCGAACACTCAATGCCACCTTTATAGCCACCCGATTCGGTGTGGTGTTTGATGTCATCAAAGCATCCATCCGTAAAGGTGATATGCATGATCTCATGGTCGAAGGAATTAGGTTACTATGTATCGTAAAGCATATAGCAATTGAACTAATGAAATGACTTGATCTTTATGCTACGCTTATCTATAGGAGTATGTCCATCACATCATTCTCCTAATGATATGATCTTGTTGTTAATAACATCTCTATGTTCATGATCACGAAACCATGATCATATATTAACCAACAAGCTAGTTTAACAAGAGGCTTTACTAGGGACTCTTATTTTAGTTTACAAATCACACAAGTATTAATGTTTCCGGTTAATACAATTATAGCATGGTATGTAAACATTTATAATAAGTGTGAAGATATGATAATAACCACTTTATTATTGCCTCTTGGGCATATCTCCAACAGTCTCCCACTTGCACTAGAGTCAATAATCTAGTTTCAAACATTTGTGTATTCAACACCTATGGCTTTCCGTTGTTGTATGTACACGATTGCTAGTGGTCAACTGATCTCCGGATCTGACACTTCCAGGTCCGTGTGTAATTGCATGTCTTTGCGTCTCTACGCATCACTCATTCTCTAATGAGATGTCTTTGTATAAATTTGGTCTTTCGGTGTGACCTTTAGTTCTTTGGGGTTAAAACATGTTGATAATATTGTCGCACAATATATCTTCATAGTATTATCCCTTGTGAACTACACCTAGTTTGATAACAAACTACTTGACACAAATGCCCTCTTTTGCTGCTAAAATAGCAGTCATATACTTAGCCTTTTGTTGTAGTATCTGTCACAATGTCTTAACTTTGGAACTCATCCAAATCCATTATGGAACTCACTTTCCATTATATTGTGCCACCCTTAGTTTAGATTGAGATAAACTTAATTTGTACTTTGTGACAAAGCTAGTATCAATGTAGTACTTTTACAATGAACTAACCATCTATTTGTCACTTCTACAAATAATATACTCTTAGTTCTTCCAAAAATCATAAGAATATCCTTACTATTGTCCAATGATCATCTTACGAATCATTCTGGTATATGCTCACAACATTTAGAGCATAGTACATATCTGGATTTGTACATATCACAGTATGATTGATATAAATACTCTTTGTGATTTCATACATCAAGTATCAATCTATACTTGATTATTTGTTTCACTTTACCAAATGTCAATACACTTGAATATATCATCAACATTGAACTCATTCAATCCTTTCTGTGCGACAAGAACCTCTCTTGTAGTTTCTATATTGAACTCATTCAATATCTTGTCTATGTACTTCTGGCACAACCATATTAGCGTCTATAGATGCCAAATATTTGGGTTTTTCCTAAGTCTTTCATCGGGATGAAATTCTTAATATGTGTTAATAAAAGATACATTATTTCCAATCAACAATATGTCTTCCACATAATGTATTAGAAACATGTCTTAGCGCTCCCACTTAATTTCTTGCAAATGCAAGCATCTTCATTGTCTCTGATGAATTTAAACTCTTTTAACAGTTTCATCATAGTGAAGATTCCAACTCCGCTATGCTTACTTCAACCATTGAAGTTTGCATATGTTTTTAGCATCCCTTGAATTTAACAAAAAACCCTTTGGACCGTGTCATGCACACGTCCTTGGTAACCCTTCTATTAGAAGAACTTGTTTTTGTTTATCCAACACATAACAAAATTATATGTCGTGGTTGCCACATTAATCCGTCTAGACTAAATATCGCTAGGAAAGATCAGATCTTGTCATAGTCAACCTTTGAACATTGTTGTGAACTCTTTCCCAACATGTCGACCATTTCATAGATGAAACATCCATGTCTATTTCTTATATATCCAAACACAACTATAAGGTCTTACACCTTTCTCGAGGGTCCTTCAAGTTCAAAACTTGATTTCTCGTGTATGGAACTATCACAGATTTTATGGCTTCAAGCCATTTGACGGAGTCAGGGCTCATCATCGCTTCTTTGCATGTAGTCGGATCATTATTGTCAAATAATGATTTAACTCTCAAATCTTGGTATTTGATTGTTCATCCGACCTACTTGTTTCAATAGGAACTTAGATCTCCGTGACCACAACCTTTGAAGTACGCGAGCCATGAGCATTGTTTGCTAACTCCGGAACACTTTTCGGTGCTGCGCAACTCTGCACATACAACTAAGGTTCTTTTTAACCTTATCAAAGTTCTATTGTCCTCCCACTTAACTTTTCACGAAAAATTCCTTCTCAAAGAAACTTGACATTCTAAGAAACAAACACCTTTGTCCCCGGTGTTTATGGAGGAATACTTAACAGTTATACAAAGATAGGTTCATCCGACTTTGGTTGCAAACATCTTTCTTATGCATAGCAAACCATTTTTTAAGAAAGGACAACTTGGGTTTTATCCCAAACCATAACTTTATATGGTGTCATTTCAACGGATTATGATGGAGCTCTTTTCAGTGGAAAAATGGTAATCTCTAAAGCTTTTAATCTTTAAAACATAATGGCAGTTTTATGAATTATACCTTTGATCTTACCATGTCAAACAAGGTTTAATTACATATCTCGAACGCTCCATACTCTTATGGTGCTTCGGGAAAATGCAAATCCACGGAACGATTCCTTAAATCTTAGGTATTATGCTAAACTTGTAACTCAAATATCTTCCTTTATGATCTTATCATAAACTATTTATATTCTTGTTACAATGATTTTGCACTTCATCTTGAAAGTCCTTGAACTTTTCAAATATTTCACACTTCATCCTTATTAAGTAAATATTCATATATTCACTCAAATTTTCGGAGAAAGCACATGAAGTTGAAATCCATCGCTCTTGACTATACATAATGGACTTCATACAACAATATGTACAAGTTCCAATAAGCTAGTCTATCGTTCCCTTTTGGCCTATGAACGAAGTTTTAATTATCTCTAGGAAAGTTTCACAAGCGTCATTTGATCAAAATCAAATAGACTTCAAAATTCCATCCATATGGATTTTCTTCATGTTTTCTTTCCAATATAATTTAAACGGCGATGTCACTTCCTAAGTGATCTTTCAATCAATTTGTCTTTCGACATTTTTAGCACTAGTTTTATGGATGTGATTTCTCCAACGAGATTTGTGAATCATCCATCTTTTATGGATTACGGTAATTTATTTGAACAACCCTTTTGTTCTGATAATACCTGATAAAACAAATCTTTGAAGGCAAGCTTTGATGTTTAACGAGCAACATAATAACCCTTTATTTGTTCTCGATGAACATCATCACTTATTCTTTTGCTAATTACTTAGGCCACTGTAGTTCATGAATTCTGTTGTTTCGTATGACGATTCATACCAACAAATTCAGTATCAAATACTTGAGAACCACATTGTTTAATAAGCAAAGAATATATCCATAACATGTATATCATCTATATACTTAAGCTGAACAATTCTAGTCTTTTCCTTTCTGCCATATATTTATGAGATTCTCTTTCAATATTTCCTTTTCTGTTTGAAAGAATCTATCAACATCAATAGTGGAGTCATACATATGACATATAGTCCAAAGCGTGTATAGTTAAATACCAATGTCTTTGGACTTGCACTTTGAAGTATATCACCATCATCAAATGTTTGGTGTTCTTTCAAATTCCTTTCTTTAGTGATCTCTTGGTGTAGTAAAAATTTTACCTACATCAAATATTCACCCTTATCATGGAATTATCCATTATCAAGCTACTTTTAGCTTATAATGGTGAATCATGAGTATAATGTTGCTCTCCAAATCCTTTTGGACGATTAGGACAACTAGTGTCTCCAACCTTTTGCAAATTCTCATCAAATATGAGAACATGACTTTAGCCATATTATACTCTATCATGTTGAAACCAAAACTTCATTTCAGATATCACAATATCTTCCACACATCATGGTTTCTGAAACAACTCTTTCAGATCCTAGATAACCTTGATATTAAGACAATCCTTTGAATATCAAGAATCATGGAAACAAACATGATACTTATACACTAACACTTGGAATTGTTACTCTTGATTTAATACTAATTATTAAACTTCATGGAGTAACCGGAACTTACTAAAAGTTTGCAATAGGACTTTTAAACTTTAGATTAACACTTCAAAACAATACGATACCAGTTCGTAAAGTATCTAACCAGAATTCTATAGTTCTATCATCTCAATTATAACTAAGCGCAAGGTGGTAAACGGATGCCAATGACTACAACAACTATGCAATTTCACTTTGATTTAGTTTATGATAAATTGAATTCTAATTAATAATTAAATTAATCTAGGTGAACTCCCACTCAAAACAATATCCCTCACATTGTTTTAGTGATCACACGAACCAAATCCACCACATCAAAACCGATCATCACGAGAGTTGATATAGCTTCAATGGCGAACAATCAACATGTTCATCATATCTACTATATGACTCATGCTCTACCTTTCGGTAATCCGTGTTCCCGAGGCCATGTCTGTACATGTAGGCTCGTCAAGATCAAACCTTAGTTTCCGCATGAGCAAATCTGGCTTGCTCACGTTGTATACACTTGTAGAATCTAACACACCCGATCATCACGTCGTGCTTCGAAACAACAAGCTTTAGCAACGGTGCTAACTAAGGGTGAACACTTTGTGACTTGAAATTCATGTGCATGAGGGATCATCTTATAATGCTACCGTCGTCTACTAAGCAATACAAGATGCATAAAGGATTAACATCACATGCAATTCATAATATGTGATATGATATGGCCTTTCTTCTTTGTGCTTCCGATCTCCATCTTCTAGCACGAACATGATCTCCATCATTACCGGCATTGCATCAAGGTCAATGACGCTCCATGGTTGTCGCCCACCGGCTTCAACTATTACAACTACTTTGAATAGACACACGGGTCTTAACGAAATTAAAACAACCATATGGCTCACCGGTTTCCGACTTACAATAAGGAACATTGCATACATCATATATAATCACAATCATGGCCATATCACATCAAGACACCCCGCAAAACAAAGTTAGGCTTCTACTTTCTTTGCATATTTTACGTGGTGGGGCTTTCAATAAGTGTCGTTCTAACTTACGAACAAGAACCACAACATTGATACTAGTATTGTCAATCACCCGTTGTAAATTGGATCTTAACTATGCTAGGAGAAACAGCACCCATAAAGACACTTATGCAATACAAGTTGCATGTCAAGCGTGGAGCAAGTCTCATGAACGATGTCATGTAAGGTTAGCCGGGCGCTTCATCCCAACATACCGCAAGATGCAAAGTACACAATAAGAAATCGACAATAAAAGCATAAACGCATACAATGACCATTGTGTTCTACTCGTGCAATGATCTACATATAGACATGGCTCGATACCCTTTGTGAGGGTTCGTAGCATGGAAAACAAAATTTTCTATCGCATACAAACAAAAAGCCAAGATCTATCTACTAGATTGTAGCAGTCGATGGAATAACTTACCCTCGAAGATTCCAAAGCGATTCGTTAACGTGAGCATTTTCGGTGATGTAGTCGACACTTCCGATCTCAAGATCGCGTGACGATCCTTCCCAGGCGCTGTAAAACAGCGCTTCCATGATCGGTCACCACACGGTACTCACGCTCCCTTCTCCTTCCGGCGCTGCGAGGTTGTAGCACTCTCCGATTCGGACAACGTGTGGTACCTAAGTAGAGGGAGATCATGAGGCTAGCCTAAGCCGGAGGCGAGTATGGTGGAGTATGAGAGAGCTATTTAGTGGTCTAGGATTAGACACACCAATTAGAAGGCTCTAAACCGCAGGCTAGAGCAATTAGAAGCTCTAAACCAAAAGCGGCTCTAAACCGGAGATTAGAGGATAGGAACTTGTGTGTCTAGAGGAGGAGGCCCTCCTTTTATAGGTGGAGGGCTGGCGCCATGGGAGGAGGAGTCCCTCAACTCGGCCTAGGCTGGCCGGCTTGGAGGAGAGGACTCCTCCTCCAAGTTGGTTTCAACCTCCTCTTGCTTGTTTCCACAGGTTTCTGTTTCCCACAGTTTCTGTTTTCCACAGTTTCTGTTTTAGCCGTTTGACTTTCAAAGCTGGCTTGACTTTTCAGTTTTGGAACAGCAAGAACACTTAGTACATGATGCAATCATTCAATGACACATTCATGTACCCTCCCCGGTCTTGGGACAATCCGAACCTTCTAGAACATTCGATGAAAACACGGAATCATTCCCGAACTCAAACAGGACTTTCCTTATATGAATCTTATTCTCGGACCATTCCGGATCACCTCGTGATATCCGGATCCCATCCGAGACTCGAACAACATTCATCTCTTTCTCATAATACCATAACTACTCAAAACAACGTCAATCCTTAAGTGTGTCTCCCTACGGTTCGTGAATTATGCGGACATGATCGAGACACTTCTCCTAACAATAACCAATAGAGGAATCTGAAATTCATATGGCTACATATTTCTACGATTACTTTGCGTCGAATGAACCACTTACATACGATACCAATTTCCCTTTGTCTCACGATAGTTTACTTATCCGAGGTTATGATCGTCGGTATCTCTGCATACCTAGTTCAACCTCGTTACCGATAAGTACTCTTTTCTCGTTCGTGATATGTGATCCCTTGTGACCAGTCACATGCTTGCAAGCTAATTGGATGACATTCCACCGAGAGGGCCCGAGTATATCTATCCGTCATATGGATGGACAAATCCCTCTTGATCCATGTGTTTCAACCAATACTTTCCGAACACTCAATGCCACCTTTATAGCCACCCGATTCGGTGTGGTGTTTGATGTCATCAAAGCATCCATCCGGTAAAGGTGATATGCATGATCTCATGGTCGAAGGAATTAGGTTACTATGTATCAGAAAGCATATAGCAATTGAACTATTGAAATGACTTGATCTTTATGCTACGCTTATCTATAGGAGTATGTCCATCACATCATTCTCCTAATGATATGATCCTGTTGTTAATAACATCTCTATGTTCATGATCAGGAAACCATGATCATATATTAACCAACAAGCTAGTTTAACAAGAGGCTTTACTAGGGACTCTTATTTTAGTTTACAAATCACACAAGTATTAATGTTTCCGGTTAATACAATTATAGCATGGTATGTAAACATTTATAATAAGTGTGAAGATATGATAATAACCACTTTATTATTGCCTCTTGGGCATATCTCCAACAGTCTCCCACTTGCACTAGAGTCAATAATCTAGTTTCAAACATTTGTGTATTCAACACCTATGGCTTTCCGGTGTTGTATGTACACGATTGCTAGTGGTCAACTGATCTCCGGATCTGACACTTCCAGGTCCGTGTGTAATTGCATGTCTTTGCGTCTCTACGCATCACTCATTCTCTAATGAGATGTCTTTGTATAAATTTGGTCTTTCGGTGTGACCTTTAGTTCTTTGGGGTTAAAACATGTTGATAATATTGTCGCACAATATATCTTCATAGTATTATCCCACTGTGAACTACACCTAGTTTGATAACAAACTACTTGACACAAATGCCCTCTTTTGCTGCTAAAATAGCAGTCATATACTTAGCCTTTTGTTGTAGTATCTTTCACAATGTCTTAACTTTGGAACTCATCCAAATCCATTATGGAACTCACTTTCCATTATATTGTGCCACCCTTAGTTTAGATTGAGATAAACTTAATTTGTACTTTGTGACAAAGCTAGTATCAATGTAGTACTTTTACAATGAACTAACCATCTATTTGTCACTTCTACAAATAATATACTCTTAGTTCTTCCAAAAATCATAAGAATATCCTTACTATTGTCCAATGATCATCTTACGAATCATTCTGGTATATGCTCACAACATTTAGAGCATAGTACATATCTGGATTTGTACATATCACAGTATGATTGATATAAATACTCTTTGTGATTTCATACATCAAGTATCAATCTATAAAGGTTTGAGATGAAAAGGTTTTAATAAAGGTTTTTGGAAAACCTAGAGATAAGGGTAGTTGAAGGTTCTGTCTTGAAAACATAAGGAGAGTATAGCTATGTCTCCATAGTTTTGGCAATAGAAACTAGTAAAGTATTTGGTTGTGTCTAAGTCATCTTGGTTCAGGTTTTTGAAATGCCAGAACATTTGAGAATATGAAAGATGAGCCAAGACATCTCTTTTGTAAAATAGTTTTTGTGATCTAGTGTTGAGATGAGGAGTACACCACTAATACACAAACAGTTTCTTGAGCACAAGCAACAAGTAAGCACACAAAACAATAAAAAGTTTGTGTTCCCCCTGATTTTTTCCTTTTGGACATTTAATGAGGGTTGCTGAAATTGGGATGTTACAGAAAGTCCAAGAAGGATTAGGAACCATACTGGATTTTAGCGCAGCTTATCACCCGCAGACCGATGGACAAAACGGAGCGAGTAAACCAAATACTCAAAGATATGTTGAGAGCTTGTGTGTTGGAATATGGATCAAAATGGGAAGACTGTCTGCCTTTTGTAGAAGTCTCATACAACAACAGTTACCAAGCCAGTTTGCAAATGGCCCTATTTGAATTTATGTATGAAAGGAAACGTCGTACCCCGTTGAATTGGTCGGAACTAGGAGAGAATCTGATTTTCGGAACCGACATCCTAAGAGAAGCCAAAGAGAAAGTGTTATGGGGTAACCCCTTGGGGTGGCCCGATCTTTCACGAATTTCCACGGGAAGCGAGGGGAAAGCTGTGGACGGGGGAAGAAGGGATGAAAACCACGAACACACGCACACAAATCACGATACACGCCGATATCTCACGCCGGTGGCAACCAGTCCAACATAATCTCTAGGATCGGTGTTTGGCGAAGCTCTCTCTCCACGCCAACAACGGGGGACGAGGTGCTTGGTGAGACCTTGACGACTTGGGGGCGAGAAACCGAGAACCCAAGGCCTTGTACAACTTGAACGCACTAGGCAAGATCCAAGAGGAGGGTGGACAATAGGTGCTCCTTGCTAGGAGCATGAGACCAATAGATTGAAAGATCCTCAAAGGGGTGTCCTTAATCTATTAATATCCAAGTCTAGGGTTTACATATGAGGGGTGGGGCTATATATAGGCCAACCACATAAACAGGGGTAGTTCTGGAATAAAACTAGAAGTTTGGGCCATATTGGGGGTTACATGGGCCAGGACCAATAGGCTTTAACATGCCTGGCGACGGTCAGTCCGGAGACTCCGGTCTGGGGTCCGGAGACTCCGGTCAATCTCCGGACCCGTATCCAGACGGGGCTTCTGGCTGTCCCGGGCTTGGGTCTCCGGTCTGGACCGGAGGAAGGTCCGAAGACTCCGGTGTAGGAGATCTGTAGAGGGAGTGTCCCAACCTTTAAACAATATAAGGTGGAGTCCCCTGTGTTTACAATGCTAGTCCCTGGATCAATAGCTAGCATCCACAGTTAAGATGTAATATCAAGAAACAAAGGTCATAATACAACTTTATAACCAGGAATAACATAATTGTATTACATCTTACATAGATCATATGGCTATTACATTACATTGCAGCAGAAATCTATAAGCATGGGGTCCTTCATCTTCAAAGTGCCACACACAGACATGTTGGTTGTAGACTTTGTAATCCTAATCAATCAATCTTCTCTAAAACAATCAAACCTGCAACATAACAAGTTACAGCCACAAGGGTCAATATATTTGAATTGTATTGGCAAGTGATACTATGGTAGTTTAGTGGAGTCTATCATCTATATGCATTTGGCTAAGTGGAGTTGAGGCTTACATTGCTAAAAATAGATTTTCCTTATCATTTTGAAAACACTAAGTTTTTGTTTTGACAAAATCTTTTCCAAAACTTCTCTCAATCAAAGATTGAAGATTTCAATAACCCTTGTTCAAACCACAAGATTTTAACTTAGAAATTTGAATGATGAGATTCTTGATTGCTTCCATGTCTTGATGCTCAAATTGTCCTTTACCAGGGACATGGCTAAGTACTTTGATTTTACACTCTGCAGAGGTGGTGCACTTTCCCCACAAGACTTGGTTTCCCAAGACAAGATATTTCAGAAGCCTTCCCTTAGACCAAAATGGATGCGTTCCAATCCTATCAAAAAGTACCACCCACTGTCCATATGGCTAAGTTCTTGCAACCTATATGATCATGGCAGAGCCCATATTGCCAAGTGGTTGCACTTGAAGCTTCTCAACAATTGACATCTCAAATCTCTTTGTTCCTGGGTGGCCATCCACAAGTGAGATACACAAGGTCAACCATATACATGGGCCTTGTGAACCACTCAACCAAAATCCACCAAGCAAGTCCCATTCCACCCAGGTGATTCATTCACTTAGTTGTTTTATTAAACAAAACACAAGTCCTCAGACTTAGAATATTTTTCCATAGTGTGAATACATATTCCACCCATGTTTTCTATTAGTTAGGCTAAGCTTGATAGTAATAGGAATCTTAACTTAGGAAGATTTCCACTATGGTTTCATCTACTAGTTTTCCTATAGCAAAGTTTATACCTAGCAAAATTCCATGCAAGTTTACTTAGAGAAAAATCACTAATGCATAGTGAAAGTAATGGGACAAAGTATGAAGCATCACTTCCCTTTTTGGTAGAGTTTGGGTTCACTCCTTGTCCTTGCAACAATCACACTCTTCAAGTCACTACAATTCAATCAAGCAAGGCACAATCTTAATCTACCAATCAAGCAAAACATCACATAAAATGATAAAGTCAAAGTAATGCATGCAAGCATGCCAAGCTTTGTTTTGTTTGAAAAAGTGATTCCTAATGGGTCATAACACTTGAAAGGCACCTAATGGTCATTTTGTCAAGTGGCAAAGTCATTTGCAAAAGGTTTCACTTCAAATACCATTTTCAAAACAAAGTATCATTTTATGTGGTGTAGAAATATTTTTACTAAGGCATTAATCTATAGGGTTTACCAAATACATTTTCAAATCACAAAATTTGGTGTTTGGGGTCAGAGAGTTTAAAACAAATCATTTTCGAAAGGTTTTCTTCCAAAACCAATTTTAATAAATAAACCACATTTCTATTTAACTAGAAATGGTTTTAAATCAAAGAATCATTCTTTTGTTTCACCAAATACATTTTTGGATTCACAAAGTGATTCTTACGGTCAGTAGGTTCAAATCACACCATTTTCCAAAGATTTTATCCCCAAATTCATTTTTAAACAATTTTTACATCCTTAACAAGCATACAAATGTTTCTGCAAAAACAAACACTCTAACAGATACTATTTGCTAAACCAAGGGCATGGTTGGCTAGGGTTTGTTCTACTGATTCCAACGATACCAAATTTGCAATTTTTGGACGTGTGGTTTAAAAGTTATAGTGGTTTCAAAATGGCACTTAAATCTGATTTCAAAATCTGTTTTAAACAGGACAGGGGACACGCGGCGCTTCGCTATTCGCGGGTACCGGTTCAGTGTGGATCACGCTGCAGACCGTTGGATCTAAACAGATCGCGTGGCCCAGAAAACGTACCCCTTCGGCATTTAAGTGTTCTATCTAGTTCGTTCGATCGAGATCCTACGGCTATCATCGTATTGACCAAATGTGAGCGGCGCCGGCGGTGTCTAGCGGCGGCGACGGTCTGACAGTGGCGGCGCTGGCGAAACAGGAAGCAAGAGAGGGAGGGAGTAGGCTCACCGAGATTGCAGGAGGCTGGGGAAGCTCGTCGTGTGGTCGACGGGGCAAGGGGCGCACGGTCGTAGGAGTAATCGCTCGCCGGAGTTCGTTCTGGCGACGGCGTGCTCTGGTTGTGGTTGGGGACGGTGCTGAGGATCACCTCGGGACAAACTGATGACGCGGTTAGACGCGCAGGTTCAAAACAAAGTTGTGTGCGTGAACGAGAGGTAGAGGGGCAGCCGGAAACTACCTGTAGGACTCATCGGAGTTGGAGCGGACGGCGGCCTCGTTCAGAGCTTGTTGCAGACGTTGCTCTGGAGCGCCCGCGGTCGTACGAAGGGAACAGGTGGATGCGCCTGGATGTGGTGAGCGTGCTCGTGTGCTCGGGGAGGCAGGAGGTGGTGTGGCTCGGCCGAAATCGAAGGTGGAAGCTCGTCGGAGACAGAGCTGCTCGGGGAGAAATTGGAGCGGCACAGGCGTGCTTGGGGAGAGAGGGGAAACAGAGGAGAGTCGTTGGCGTTTAAAGGGGCATGGTTACTGCGAGGAATGGTGGCCGTGTTATGAAGAATTCAAGCCGCGAAATCAAAGCAGAAAACGGGGATGAACTGGTCGCTGCGGTGAGGACGATGAACAGAAGGGTGGGGCATACTTGTCAGCGAGAGGGGAAAGTTTCAGGTGGGCTCCAGTTGTCATTCACTGCGCGGGTTTGTTTTGCGGTAAGGAAAACGTTTTGGGGAAAAGAGGAGGTGGGCTGCGAGTGGGCTTATTGGGCTGGCTCAGTTGGGTGAGGTCCAAATCACTTTTTTTTCCTATCTGATTGTTTTATCAATTTCTATTTCTATTTTCCTATTTTGAAATTTCAAACAACATTCAATCAACAATTCAAACAATTCAAACAAAACAAACTTGTAATGAGTTTTTGGTTCTGTTTATCAACATAAACCAAATCCCAAAATAACATAATATTTTTATTCTTTTTAGGATCCATTCATTAATTAAATAAAATGGACCTTTAGTTATTTAATCAAATAGGGTTTGATTTATTTAATAAAATCTCCATTTGAAATCCAAATATTTTCAAAACCAAATCAGTAGGTTTTATTTGAAAATAGAAGATATTTGGAAAACTTGTTTAAAACCAAAATAACATTTTATTTTAGGGTCCTATAATAATTAAATGAATAGACCTTATTCATTTAATTCAAATAGGATTTATTGAAAACTTTATTTTGAAATCTAAAGTAAAACCAAAACACTTTAGTAGGTTTTATTTAAGAATATAAAATATTTGGAAAACTTATTTAAAATAAATAAATAAGTTTTAGTGTTTATTTAAAATGGGAAAAGCCTTTACTTAAATATAATTGGATATTAAAAATCCTTATTATTTTATTTAAATAAACTTTTACTATTTTTATCCAAACAAAACATTTATTTCAAAATATTGGCCAAGGTTTAATTTGGCTATATAAAATAATCCTTATTTATAAATCCTCCTTTTCTTTTGAAAACTAAATCTTTTTTTTTAAGATCCAAAATAGTAATTTTAAATATTTCTATTTTCCTTTATTAAATGTTTATCTTTTTTAAATCCCTTTAGGATTTATCTTGACCAAAAATAGGTTTTGAAAGTTTTTCAATTGGATTCAAAAAGTTTCTTCTCACCCTGGAAATCAACAAAGTTTTATTTTATTCATTTATTTTTCACATTACAAGATTTGGAAAATCTTGGGATGTGACAGGCTACCACCCTTAAAATAAATCTCGTCCCGAGATTTGGGGAGGCTAGGGTTACAAGTAGGCTCAAAACAACTAGGGTACTACCACCCTTAAAAAAAATTCCAACTAGTTTACATCTTGGCTTGCTTGGGATCCTGGGGAAACTTCTCTGGGCAATCTTCTGCATAGTGTCCTTTGTTTCCACACTTGACTCATGGGCTAAGTTTGAGATCCTTCATAGGCTTGTTTAACTTGTTCTTCATCTTTTCTGGACAATTCTTTACATAGTGGCCTAGTTCCTTGCATTTGAAACACATCACTTGGCTGGTATCTTTCTTTTCCTTGGGTAACAATTCTTCTTGTTTTTTTCCTTGGTTCTTCTTCTTTTCTGGGCATTCATTGGCATAGTGTCCCATCTCTTTGCAATTGTAACATAGCACTTGAGTAATATCCTCCTTGTTAGGGTTGGGGCATTTCTTCTTCTTCTTCTTCTTCTTCTTCTTTTTGGGTACCTCCAAAGCTAGGAGTTCTTCTAGTTCATGCTCTTCATAGGTGGGAGACCTTCCTCTCTTCTTGGGGCATTGATCTTTATGCTCCTTGGATGCATGATCCTTGTCTCTAAAAATATTTCTAGCTTGGGTTCCTTCTAGATTAGCATCTTTGTCATCCTTGTGGTCATTAGCTCTTTGGGAAAAGTTTTCTCCCATGTTGATCATTTGGGTAACCAATCCTTGCATCAATTGGGATTGAAGTTTCAAAATCCTTTGTATGGCTGGGTCTAGTCCATTGTTGTTGGCTAAAAGCTGAGTTGTCTCTTGGCTCAACTGGGTTTGGGTTACTATAAGTTCTCTCATGTTGTCCTCTTGGTTGTTGTTGGTGTCATCAACCTTGATATTGGAGTCTCTTGGAGTAGTCATCTGTTTGGGTTGAAGGGAGATTAGAATAGGCAAGATATTTCTAAGGAAATATTTCTAATCACACACATCACAATTCACACAAACAATGTGCAAGCATTCACAAACAACTTTTCACTCAAACAATAGGGTTCAAGCACATGCTTTAGGCAACAAAAATATTTTTGTTACACCACATAAGTTGGTGTGTTTGACTTAACTATAATATGGTGGTCCATCTATATGTTTCACTTGTGATCTTTCCTTCCTTCTTGATTCTTCTTACTTGGGATCATGGTTTCCTTGAGAAAAACTCTTGGTTACAATACTTCAAAGTTGTTGATGGCTCCTTCTTATTTTGCATTCCCTTAGTCTCCATATCTTGAGCAAGATTTCCTTGTTTCACTTGTAGTCCTTAGTGGTATCCAAGTTGGAAGTCCTTGGTGAACATGCTGAAGATGTTGAAGTCATTAGAGTTGAAGAAGTTGAAGTCATTAGAGTTGAAGATGTTGAAGAAGTCCTTTGCACATGGTGTAGTCTTGGGCCAAGGGTAGGTTTTTCCATTAAGTTGAAGTAGAAGAGATGTAAAGTTGAAACAAAAATGGTTGAGGAAAGAGTTTACAAGTATGTTTGTAAATAAGTTTTTGGAACAAGTACAACTCCTATTTTCTAAGGGTTTTTGTCCAATCCTAGGTTTACAAATCCTACAGGCAACACAATGCTCTGATACCATCTGTAGAGGGAGTGTCCCAACCTTTAAACAATATAAGGTGGAGTCCCCTATGTTTACAATGCTAGTCCCTGGATCAATAGCTAGCATCCACAGTTAAGATGTAATATCAAGAAACAAAGGTCATAATACAACTTTATAACCAGGAATAACATAATTTTATTACATCTTACATAGATCATATGGCTATTACATTACATTGCAGCAGAAATCTATAAGCATGGGGTCCTTCATCTTCAACGTGCCACAAGCAGACATGTTGGTTGTAGACTTTGTAATCCTAATCAATCAATCTTCTCTAAAACAATCAAACCTGCAACATAACAAGTTACAGCCACAAGGGTCAATACATTTGAATTGTATTGGCAAGTGATACTACGGTAGTTTAGTGGAGTCTATCATCTATATGCATTTGGCTAAGTGGAGTTGAGGCTTGCATTGATAAAAATAGATTTTCCTTATCATTTTGAAAACACTAAGTTTTTGTTTTGACAAAATCTTTTCCATAACTTCACTCAATCAAAGATTGAAGATTTCAATAACCCTTGTTCAAACCACAAGATTTTAACTTAGAAATTTGAATGATGAGATTCTTGATTGCTTCCATGTCTTGATGCTCAAATTGTCCTTTACCAGGGACATGGCTAAGTACTTAGATTTCACACTCTGCAGAGGTGGTGCACTTTCCCCACAAGACTTGGTTTCCCAAGACAAGATCTTTCAAAAGCCTTCCCTTAGACCAAAATGGACGTGTTCCAATCCTATCAAAAACTACCACCCACTGTCCATATGGCTAAGTTCTTGCAACCTATATGATCATGGCAGAGCCCATATTGCCAAGTGGTTGCACTTGAAGCTTCTCAACATTTGACATCTCAAATCTCTTTGTTCCTGGGTGGCCATCCACAAGTGAGATACACAAGGTCAACCATAGACATGGGCCTTGTGAACCACTCAATCAAAATCCACCAAGCAAGTCCCATTCCACCCAGGTGATTCATTAACTTAGTTGTTTTATTAAACAAAACACAAGTCCTCAGACTTAGAATATTTTTCCATAGTGTGAATATATATTCCACCCATGTTTTCTATTAGCTAGGCTAAGCTTGATAGTAATAGGAATCTTAACTTAGGAAGATTTCCACTATGGTTTCATCTACTAGTTTTCCTATAGCAAAGTTTATACCTAGCAAAATTCCATGCAAGTTTACTTAGAGAAAAATCACTAATGCATAGTGAAAGTAATGGGACAAAGTATGAAGCATCGCTTGCCTTTGTGGTAGAGTTTTGGTTCACTCCTTGTCCTTGCAACAATCACACTCTTCATGTCACTACAATTCAATCAAGAAAGGCACAATCTTAATCTACCAATCAAGCAAAACATCACATAAAATGATAAAGTCAAAGTAATGCATGCAAGCATGCCAATCTTTGTTTTGTTTGAAAAAGTGATTCCTAATGGGTCATAACACTTGAAAGGCACCTAATGGTCATTTTGTCAAGTGGCAAAGTCATTTGCAAAAGGTTTCACTTCAAATACCATTTTCAAAACAAAGTATCATTTTATGTGGTATAGAAATATTTTTACTAAGGAATTAATCTATAGGGTTTACCAAATACATTTTCAAATCACAAAACTTGGTGTCTGGGGTCAGAGAGTTTAAAACAAATCATTTTCCAAAGGTTTTCTTCCAAAACCAATTTTAATAAATAAACCAGATTTCTATTTGACTAGAAATGGTTTTAAATCAAAGAATCATTCTTTTGTTTCACCAAATACATTTTTGGATTCACAAAGTGATTCTTATGGTCAGTAGGTTCAAATCACACCATTTGCCAAAGATTTTATCCCCAAATTCATTTTTAAACAATTTTTACATCCTTAACAAGCATACAAATGTTTCTGCAAAAACAAACACTCTAACAGATAATATTTGCTAAAACAAGGGCATGGTTGGCTAGGGTTTGTTCTACTGATTCCAATGATACCAAATTTGCAATTTTTGGACGTGTGGTTTAAAAGTTACAGTGGTTTCAAAATGGCACTTAAATCTGATTTCAAAATCTGTTTTAAACAGGACAGGGGACACGCTAACCGCTATTCGGCAGTTCGATGTGGATCACGCTGCAGACCGTTGGATCTAAACAGATCGCGTGGCCCAGAAAACGTACCCCTTCGGCGTTTAAGTGTTCTATCTAGTTCGTTCGATCGATATCCTACGGCTATCATCGTATTGACCAAATGTGAGCGGCGCCGGCGGTGGCTAGCGGCGGCGACGGTCTGAGAGTGGCGGCACTGGCGAAACAGGAAGCAAGAGAGGGAGGGAGTAGGCTCACCGAGATTGCAGGAGGCTGGGGAAGCTCGTCGTGTGGTCGACGGGGCAAGGGGCGCATGGTCGTAATGTCGCTCGTCGGAGTTCGATTACAGCGACGCGTGCTCGTTGTGGTTGGGCGGTCTTTGAGGATCACCTCGGGACAAAGCGATGACGCGGTTAGACGCGCAGGTTCAAAACAAAGTTGTGTGCGTGAGCGAGAGGTAGAGGGGCGGAAACTACCGTGGGACTCGTCGGAGTTGGAAGCGACCGGCGTCGTTCGAGCTTGTTGCGACGTTGCTCGGGCCGCATGATCGTCTGAAGGCACAGTGGATGCGCCTGGATGTGGTGGCGTGCTCGTGTGCTCGGGGAGGAGGTGGTGTGGCTCGGCCGAAATCGAAGGTGGAAGCTCGTCGGAGACAGAGCTGCTCGGGAGAAATTGGGCGGCTTTGGGCGTGCTTGGGGAGGCGGAGGGAAACGGAGGAGAGTCGTTGGCGTTTAAAGGGGCATGGTTACTGCGAGGAATGGTGGCCGTGTTATGATGAATTCAAGCCGCGAAATCAAAGCAGAAAACAGGGATGAACTGGTCGCTGCGGTGAGGACGATGAACAGAAGGGCGGGGCATACTTATCAGCGAGAGGGGAAAGTTTCAGGTGGGCTCCAGTTGTCATTCATTGCGCGGGTTTGTTTTGCGGTAAGGAAAACGTTTCGGGGAAAATAGGAGGTGGGCTGCGAGTGGGATTATTGGGCTGGCTCAGTTGGGTCAGGTCCAAATCACTTTTTTTTCCTGTATGATTGTTTTATCAATTTCTATTTCTATTTTCCTGTTTTGAAATTTCAAACAACATTCAATCAACAATTCAAACAATTCAAACAAAACAAACTTGTAATGAGTTTTTGGTTCTGTTTATCAACATAAACCAAATCCCAAAATAACATAATATTTTTATTCTTTTTAGGATCCATTCATTAATTAAATAAAATGGACCTTTAGTTATTTAATCAAATAGGGTTTGATTTATTTAATAAAATCTCCATTTGAAATCCAAATATTTTCAAAACCAAATCAGTAGGTTTTATTTGAAAATAGAAGATATTTGGAAAACTTGTTTAAAACCAAAATAACATTTTATTTTAGGGTCCTATAATAATTAAATGAATAGACCTTATTCATTTAATTCAAATAGGATTTATTAAAAACTTTATTTTGAAATCTAAAATAAAACCAAAACACTTCAGTAGGTTTTATTTAAGAATATAAAATATTTGGAAAACTTATTTAAAATAAATAAATAAGTTTTAGTGTTTATTTAAAATGGGAAAAGCCTTTACTTAAATATAATTGGATATTAAATCCTTATTATTTTATTTAAATAAACTTTTACTATTTTTATCAAAACAAAAAATTTATTTCAAAATATTGGCCAAGGTTTAATTTGGCTATATAAAATAATCCTTATTTATAAATCCTCCTTTTCTTTTGAAAACTAAATCTTTTTTTTTAAGATCCAAAATAGTAATTTTAAATATTTCTATTTTCCTTTATTAAATGTTTATATTTTTTAAATCCCTTTAGGATTTATCTTGACCAAAAATAGGTTTTGAAAGTTTTCCAATTGGATTCAAAAAGTTTCTTCTCACCCTGGAAATCAACAAAGTTTTATTTTATTCATTTATTTTTCACATTACAAGATTTGGAAAATCTTGGGATGTGACAAGATCGGAGACTCCGGTCTACACCGGAGACTCCGGTGTGCAGAGCTCCATCAGCTTCTTCTCCTGGTCCTGCTTCCTTGGTGGCTTGGTGTGGAGGTGTTGCTTCATATCTGAGGATACACAACGTAGATGCATGAAGTAGCAAGCCATCCAAAGGTAGGCCAAAATCACATGAGGTAAGGAGCGAGTTAACATTGGCTTGTAGGAGCTTGGCACGGGCGCGAGTCATTGGCCCACTTGGGGGACTAGGTGTTATAGATGGAGGTTCGTCCGTAGGACGGGCTGCGTCAGAAAGTTATGCCGACAGAAGAGTTATGCCGACAAGAGACGTCCAGACCTGGCCTTCAATATCAGAGATTTTGTGTATCTGAAAGTATCACCCTTGAAAGGAATGCAACATTTCCAACTCAAAGGAAAGCGTGCCCCCTGATATATCGGACCCTTCAAGAGTTTGAATCGTCGAGGATAAGTATCATATCAACTGGAACTGCCGGAGGAGATGTCAGCCGTGCATAATGTGTTTCATATTTCGTTACTTCGCGAATGCCTAGAAGTCCCAGAGAAGACCGAAGTTTTCAAGAATATTGATCACAGAACCATAAACATCAACAAGGACCTAACATATCCTGAAGTACCCATTCGTATTTTGGAAGAAGATTTCAGGACCACCGGAACCCGAAGTATCAAGTTTCTCAAGATCTAGTGGAGTAACCACACTAAATAACAAGCTACCTGGGAGCAAGAAGATTACATTATGACTGAGTTTCCAAGATCTCTTTATTTCCTAGTTTTATTTTTCTTAAATCTCGGGACGAGATTTTGTTTAAAGAGGGAAGGTTTGTAACATCCCAAAAAATATCAATGAAGATTATCAAGTTCTAATCACCCAAGTTTAGAGCTATCAAAAACTTTTTTTATTAAAATAAATATTAATGCATGTGTGTGTGATGAATGCATGAATTCTTAAAAGGCCATGTTTGATTGCTATGAATGGCAAGGATTGGTTTAAAGATGAAAACAACATCATCTAAATCATTTGCAGGCAGAATCAAATCAAGAGAAAATCAAATATAAACAATATAAGAAAATGGTCATTTTGACAAAAGTTAACCACTACACCACTTTGAGTGTTCCTAGTCCAAGTTTCCTAACAGAAACATATCCAATTCTTTTCACCCGTTGCTAGAACAAGTACAAGTGAACAAAATCCCACTTTGCAAACCAACAGAAACATATTTCAAATATATTCAAATGACAATTCAAAGCTGAATCAAGTGTAGGTTCTAAGATCACCATTTCTCAAAAACCACTCAAACCAGTTCACCTTACCAAACCCAAGGAACCAGATACTACCAAGCATGTGACCAGAGCACCCACCAAATTTCATTCAAAATTTTCAAACTAAATTTCTTTTGGACATTTCATCAAACACCCGCAGACACATTTTAAACTCTGCCTAACTACACTGTTTTGAGTAGTGATCATTCAAACCCTTGTCCCCAATTCCTACCCCTTGTCCCCCCAGTGACTACTTGTGCAATTAAGCACCTAGCCCTCTACCCCTTTGCAGCATGACGTGCCACCCGAGGCCCCCCTTGCCAGCCGACCATGGCCAGCACGCTGGAGCGAACGCCGCGCCCGTCCACCATGTGCAGGAGGCACCACACCGTCCACCGCCACCGCTGTCCATCCCTCGCACGCAGCCAGACCCTTGACCACAGATGAAACGCTGCGCCAACTGTCTCTACGCCATGCTATCAGTGCGCCAGAGCGCCGCACCCGTCCAGCTCGCGTATGTCGCGCCTCGCCCTCACCGTGCGTGCACACACTCGCCTTAACCCCAGCTAGCTCCCAGACATCCCCGTTCCAACCAACCTCGACCGCCCCTTGCTGTGGCATTACACCCTTGAGCATCGCCAGCAGACCACGTACCAGCCTACACTCTCCGCCATGCCGTTAGCTCGATGTACCGTCGACCTCAACGATCCCTGCCCATGCCGCACTGCCTCTCTCGCTCGGCTATAAAAGGAGGCCACCCCAGCCTCAATTCGCCACACCATCTCACTCCCCACCTCTCACAGAACCTCCCAAACCTCTCCCTGGAGCAAGGCGAGCTCCGCATCGCCAGAATTTCACCGGAGTCTACCATGGAGGAGGAGGAGCGGAGTTGTTTAATGGAGCCACCTAGGAGCCGCCGTGACCACCGTTCAAAATGCCATCGTCGACAACGTCGTTCGCCCCCAACGCCGACCCTAGCTGGAGCCCTGGTGAGCCTCACATGACCCCCACCGCCGCATTAGGTTTTAGACGTCGCCGGAGCTGTTCGTCGTCGATGATGAACCCCAGCCGTTGGATTAGATTCTAATCGTAGGGCCTAGATTGAAAGATACCCCTTCGGGAGCTCCTGTCTCGCTAACAGGTGGGACACCCCCTTTAAGTCAGCCCGGGCAATGCGCTGTGCGCAGTGGGCCGGACCAGTTATTTTCCGCGTGATCCAATAGATTCAAAAATAGATTTTTTAATTTAGTTCAAACTTAGTTTTGTCAGTTGATTCAAAAATCAATTCAGAGAGATTCACTAAACCAAATTGCATGAAACTAATTTTTCTAGAATGGTTGAAATTATTAATCCAACTCCATTAGATTCATACCATTTGGAATTATAGATCACCTATAGTAAAAATAATAAGGCAAAGACTTTTCTGCATTCAAACATTTTTCAAAAATCAACCATAAATTCTTTTTAGTTGATTCCAACTCTCAAAAATCACATTTGACAAGATCTTTCTGAATATGTAGAAAGATTTAGATTTACTTGCAATAATAATGGACAAGTATTAAAAGAATTCCCCATGGGCATTTATAGTCACTTTAATTAATTAAAATAATAATGTTAAACCTTATTAAATTGTGACACCACTTTAAATCACATTCCCAAGTATTAAAATATGTGGTGATGACATGTGTCAATATGATCCCACATTTTAATTGGACAATATTAAATCTTAAGTAGTTTTCAATGAGTAGAAAATACTTTTCCAAAATAAAATAAAATAAATAAGACTAAGGCTTTAATCCTTGTGATGATTGTGATGATGCTAGATCATCTAGTGTGAACCCTTGTGTGCCAAATAGAAGTAGTTAAGTATTGTTTGGTGATTGTGTACCTCGTATTTATTTATAGACGCTAGTACCGACCAAACATACGAGGAGGAAGGGGACTACTATGAAGAGGAGGCAGAGGAGAACTTCAACCACTGCATTACTCAAGGCAAGCCATCCTAGCAAGCTACTAACTATGCAAGATAAGCTAAACCATGCAAGCTAATACTTGCAAGCCCCACAATACCAAGTAACCGATGCAATTCCTTCGGCATATTTGGTTATACCACATTATACCAAATCCTAGTTTTACTTGCAAGCTTTATTCTTTTATTTGCTTTATCAAAGCTCTTTATTACTTCTAGTTAGTATTTAGTGAGTTTTGGAAACATATTAAAGGTAGCATCAAGAGCATAAAACTTGGTCTAAGTTAGAGAGAACTAGATGTCATACTAAGGCATGAGATTAGATTTGGATAGTCACACTTGATTAGCACCCCTCATTAGTGATTACCCTCAACTTCAGTGGCTAGAGCTAAGCATAAAACTTGATCACTTTAGATGGGAATACTTGGTGAAAATGATTATGAATACCTTAGAATGATAAGTCATTCTAATGAATTGTTTTGACATGTATTATGAACAGCAGATGATTTGATGATGAAAATATTGAGGCATGAGCCTTATCCCCCTTTCTAAAACTGACGGTTGGGTTCGGATGCGATACCATTCCAATTTTACCGTACAACCACAACAGCCAAATTTGGGTAGGGTTTGACTGGAAGTTTATATATCTTAGTATGGGTTCCCTTGCAGATAAGGTTTGAACTGAGGCTACCTCGTGATGATTGTCCACCTGTGCAGTTCCCAAGTTGACAAATGGTCATGGTTGGGAGTCCAAACTCATAGGGGAGGTGCCTATACTAGGGTGTGTAATTGAAAGGTTAGGATTGATTATCCGCATACTGAGTATGGTGATTCAGGATTGTTCCTGGCGGATGTATCGAATGTTGTGGTGAAAGTGTACCACCTCTGTAGAGTCTTAAACAATTCGAATATCCGCGTCCGTGGTTATGGACAGTTCGAGTGTCCATACTGTTCCATCGTCACATCTTTTCAAAAGGATTTGTGAAATGAAGTGTGACTTGACTTGACCACTACGGGGTTGTGAACATGAAAACTAAGTTCCCACTTAGGTGTTGTAGAACATTAAACTAGCTTTATTTACTTCTAAACTTAGTTAGAGATAAACCTGGCTTTTTGCAAATAAACCTAGAGCTTAGGATCCCTACTTGAACCACCTTACTTGTTAGTGATAGTTTGCGAGTACTTAAAGAGTACTCATGGCTTTGTCCCTGGCTATTCCTATGTCCAGACTATGAGGAGGACTACCAGGATGATGGACAGCAGGAAGTCTATGACAACTAGGATCATCTCCCATCGTCAGCATTGCCTGTGACCCTGAACATGGAGCTTTGAGCATGCTACCATTATTTATTATTCTGCTGTGTTAATTGTATTAAGACTGGATCATGAGATCCTTTATTTGTGAGACCTTTATTATGATTTGTAATGGATGATGAACTATGGTCCCAATCTGTTATGTCTCGCAAAAATGGTAATCCTGGGATTGCGATGTATGGCATAACAGGCATCTAGGATTAAAAATCCGGGTGTTGACAAGTTGGTAGCAGAGCCATCCGAACCATAGGATACCCTAGTTAGAATGGACGCTTGAATAAAAAACTTAGTTTCAAAACCAAAAGAAGTGAGTATTTATGAAACTTATTCTCATTCTTATCACTTAGATTCTTTCAAGAAAATTCATGTTCCTCAAAAATTCTTGCAAATCTTACATAATTTGACACGCTTGATCACTCTACTAACTTACTTATCCTACATTATTATAGATGGAGGTGAAGTATATCAAGTTCTACCAGTTGGGCAATAGAGGACAACTCATCTTTGAGCGCGATTTGGACCAACTCTCGGAACTTCTTGAGCACCCGCACCATGAGTTCTTCGGAGCACAACTCAATGATCAGCAAGGAGGAGGATTACAATGGCTCATCGTTGCAAATCTCAGAGGAAAGATGGATGCACCCACCTTAGAGGGGATCCAATTCAGCTTGAGGGAGAACAACTTTCTAGACAGACTCGCCAGGGCTATGTAGGAAGCTCTTGCCCGTCTGTGTGGGCAAAGCATCAATCAGATCAAGGGTACTAGCTTTGAGTACTACGCAAGGTGTGATGCTATGGGATAGCCATTGGAGGTGCCACAACATCCCGAGTTGAAGCATCATGTGGATCATCTTAGCTTCATGATGTATGACAGGAAGAAGGAGTTGGACAACGCCCGCGCATACGCCAACCACAACTATGCCATTGCAGTCAAGAATGACCAGACCATCGCCATCCTTGCGAAGGAGCGCAAGACCTTTTGCCGTCTGCGTGATAAGAAGGATCACATCATTGCTCACCTTCGTCACAAAGTGACAAACTTGGAGGAGACCATCCATGAGCGAGACATGCAGCTTGAGGAGAGGGAGAATACAGGGGAAGATATCCGTGGAGACCCCTACTCCTACCTCAGTTATGATGACGACTACCTGGAGGACCAAGCCATGGGCTTACACACTGATGATGATGATGAATCCGTCTTCATTGATGATGATGATGAAGCCACCGATTCTGATGAGTAGTAGCACTTGAGAACTATCATAGGTGTGAGTTGTATCCGGTCCCATTGTATCGTAGTTTCACAGAATGGTTCTTAAAACCACCTGTTACCTTAGTGTGGTGTGTGTTTGTATTGTGTGCTATAAATGAATGAATGAAAAGCAAGTTGCTAGTTGGCAAAACCCGAGTCAAACTTAAAGTTTAAAAGCTTTTCCAAAAACAAATCCCTGAACCTTAGAAATTTCACTCTTGTCTCATGATCTATCTCAATCTTCAGATGCCTCGCGGAGGGAACAGTTCGTCTCAAGACCCAATGCTGCAAATCTTGCAAATCTTGGTTTTAGACCGTGAAGCTGAAAGAGCCAAACGTCAAGACAACTTAGCCACCCTTCAACACATAGCTCAGATGGCCAATAACAATAAAGGCCATGGAAACCAGGACAATCATGGATCCAAGATCAAGAACTTTCAGAACACCAATCCACCTATTTTTAGTAAGTCTGAAGAGACATTAGATGTTGATGACTGGCTGCATACCATGGAGAACAACTTAGAAGTCGCGGGAGTGGAGGCCAATGAGAAAGTACTGTTTTCCACCCATTATCTGGCAGAAGATGCAAGAGCTTGGTGGAATAGCATTCGCACCATGAATGGAGGACAAATGATGACTTGGGATGAATTCGAACTCAAGTTCAGCAGAACCCATGTGCCACTGGGTTTAATCAAGAGGATGAGAGATGAATTCAGAGAATTGAAGCAAGGGAGGATGACAGTAGTTGAGTACCATCAAAATTTTCTGTCATTGACTAGGTATTCACCAGATGAGATTGACACTGAAGCCAAGAAGGAGAGATTCTTGAATGGTCTGCATGATGAGATGCAGACGATATTAGCCAACATTCCTTTCGCTGACATTGAAGCCTTAGTGGATTCTGTAATCCAGATTTGAAGGAAAGATCAACCAAGCCAATGAGAATCGCAAGAGTCGAATGATGCATCAACTAGGAACCCACCATACCCCAAAGTATCACCCCAACCTGTCTCCAGGATATGCCCCGAGAAACAATAGACCCGCGATGACCCATCCGAACTATCCCAACCGTGGAGGAGGAAACCCAAGGCCCGGAGGAAACCACAACAACAACCCCGGCAACTCCAACAATTTCAACCGTGCACCGCCCAAGTTCAATAACAACAACAACGCCAAAAACACCAATACTACCCCAAGGACTGGAAGCAATGCCATGCCTGTTACAGGAAAAGACAAGTCTCGGGTTACTTGTTATGAATGCGGAACCAAGGGTCACTACTCCTATGAGTGCCCCAAGAATCTTGTAGAAGCTACCAATGTGAATGCCTAGCTCAGCAGCAGCGCTGTGTTCAGCCTGGAAGAAGATTTGCCCCGGGGAACTCACTCAACCGCAACTGCCATCTGTTTCACATGAATGCTGAAGAAGCCTACGAAGCGCCAGATGTCGTGTTGGGTATGTTTTCTGTTAACTCGGTACTTGCGAGAATGTTGTTTGATTCTGGAGCATCGCACTCATTTGTTATAGAAGAATTTTCATGCACTAGTAAGATTCAACCAACAAAATTGAAGCATGTTATGATAGTTCAAATACCTGGTTCAACAACCAAAGCTAGACAAATTTGCAAGGCCGTACTTATCAGAATCCATGGAATATATTTTCATGCTAATCTAATAGTACTTGGAACCAAAGGTTTGGAAGTAGTACTAAGAATGGATTGGATGTCGAAACATAAAGGATTAATCGACTGTGCCAAGAAAGCCATAACCATGACTAGTACCACTGGAGTATCAGTAGAGCATGTATCTGAAATTTTGCCCCGTCAATTCAAGTGCAACAAGAGTCTAGCCCAACCAACCAATGACCAAGTCAGAGTAGTCTGTGAATACCTCGACGTATTTCCAGATGTTTTGCCTGGTATGCCCCCAGATCGGGATATCGAGTTTATCATTGAACTAATCCCTGGAACCGGACCTATAGCTCAGATACCTTATAGTATGAACCCGTCTGAATTAGTGGTGCTGAAAAAGCAACTGGATGCTATGCTAGAGAGGTCTGATTCAACCAAGTGCGTCGCCATGGAGATCACCTGTTTTGTTTGTGGATAATAAAGATGGAGGTAACTATTTGTCCACAGATTATCGGAAGCTCAATGATGTCACCATTAAGTATAAGTACCCACTCCCGAATACAGAATACCTATTTGACTAGTTGAGCAATGCCAAAGTGTTTTCTAAGATTGATCTTAGAACTGGTTATCATCAACTCAAGATTCACGCAGAGGATATTCCAAAGACTGCCTTTACCACCAGATATGTACTATATGAGTACATCGTCATGTCTTTTGGATTAACCAATGCCCCCGCTTATTTCATGAACCTCATGAATAATATTTTGATGAACTTCTTGATAAGTTTGTCATTGTTTTCATCAATGAAAATTTGATCTATTCCAAATCAGAAGAAGAACATGAGATACACCTAATGACCATCCTTGAAACCCTTAGGGAGCATCAGTTCTATGCCAAGTTTAGCAAATGTGAGTTCGGGTAACAAGAAGTAGGATTCCTCAGACATATCGTGTCGGTAGGAGGAATTGATGTCGTCCCTGCCAAGGTTAATGATGTTGAAGAATGGCAAGCCCCAACCACTCAAACCCAAGTTCGTGCATTCCTTGGATTAGCGGGATATTACGGCAAGTTCGTAGAAGGATTCTAGAGCATCGCAAGACCCATGACCCAATTGTTGAAGAAGGATAAGAAGTTTGAACAGACGGACAAATGTAAAGCAAGTTTTCAAGATCTCAAGAAGAGATTGATTTCAGCCCAATCTTGGTTATGCTGGATATCACGAAGCCTTTTGATGTGTTTTGTGATGCATCCAATATTGGTCTCGGATGTTTGTTGATGCAAGAAGGCAAAGTCATATCCTATCTATCCCGACAACTGAAGCAACATGAGCAGAATTACCCTACCCATGCCCTTGAACTAGCAGCCGTAGTTTTAGCCTTGAATACATGGCGGCATTATCTCATGGGTAAACAAATTTATTCAGATCACAAGATCCTGAAGTATATTTTCACCCAGAAGTAGTTAAATATGATGAAAAGGATATGGATAGAGTTAATCAAGGACTATGATATTGACATTCACTATCACCCCGGCAAAGCCAATGTGGTAGCAGATGCTGTTAGCAGATTGCCGTGTCGATTGAACACCATGATTCTGAAGGAGCAACCAAGTTTGCATAAGGAGTTGGAAGATTTCAGAATGGAACTAGTTAGTAAAGGATTTTTGGATAGCGTAGAACTTCAACCCACATTTATTAGTCAGATCAAGGAGGCGTAAAAAGGAAATTCTAGTATCAATGGAATCAAACATCGTATCGGTACAGGAAAGGTACCCGGATTCACCGAAGATGAAGAAGGAGTTTTGTGGTACAAAGGACATATCTGTGTGCCGGCAGATTTAGAGTTGAAACAAGCTATTTTGAAAGAAGCCCATGATACTCTTTATTCTATCAACCCTGGAGGAACAAAGATGTATCATGATTTGAAGGAGCAATTTTGGTGGCATAAGATTAAGCGAGCAATCGGAAGCTACATAGCGAAGTATGATATCTGTCAGAGAGTCAAGGCAGGACATCAGAGACCCGCAGGACTTCTGCAACCATTGCAGATTCTGGGATGGAAATGGGATCCAGTTGGAATGGATTTTGTTGCCGGTTTGCCTACATCTACTAGGCGAAATGACTCCATCTGGGTCATAGTGGATAGACTGTCCAAAGTCGCTCATTTCTTACCAGTCAAGACCACTTATTAGAGTTCGAAGCTAGTAGTGTTGTACATGGTAGGATAGTCAGTTTACATGGAGTCCCCAAGAACATTGTGTCGGATCGCGGAACTCAGTTTACCTTGAGGTTTTGGAAGAAAGTCCAAGAAGGATTAGGAACCAGACTGGATTTCAGCACAGCTTATCACCCGCAGACCGATGGACAAACGGAGCGAGTAAATCAAATACTTGAAGATATATTGAGAGCTTGTGTGTTGGAATATGGATAAAAATGGGAAGACTATCTGCCTTTCTCAGAATTCTCATACAACAACAGTTACCAAGCCAGTTTGCAAATGGCCCTATTTGAATTTATGTATGGAAGGAAATGCCGTACCCCATTGAATTTGTCAGAGGTAGGAGAGAGTCAGATTTTCGGCCCGACTTCCTAAGAGAAGCCGAAGATAAAGTAAACAAGATTCATGAGCACCTTAAGACCGCCCAATCCAGAAAGAAGAGTTATGCCTACAAGAGACGTCGAGACCTAGCCTTCAATATCGGAGATTTATTGTATCTGAAAGTATCACTGTAACATCCCTAAAATCATGTTTCAAACTCATGCATATCATCCATGCATCCATGTTCATATGAATTTCATTTCAAACAAATCATTTCAAAACATAAGCATTTATGCTTATTATTTCATGTAAAGTTTGCTCTAGCCTTAATGCTATCTTCCAAAGAGAAGAGTACTTGTTTTGGTTCATTAAGGTTTGAAATTCAAATTTAGGCACCATCAAAAGTTTGAACAAAGTTTCAAAACAAAAGGAGAAAATAAAACCATTATTATGCCTATTATAAATATATCATAAAGGCTTGGTTTTATTTTTAGTTACATTTGATCAAAGTGTTTTGACTGAACAGTATTGTTTGACACACATTTGAGTGCAAGGTTTGCAGTATAAAAACCTAGAGAAGATTTGAATTCAAAGTCATTTTATTTGGATTTGAAAATCATTTCAGAAAATCAAAACAGAAAAAGAAAAGGAGAAAAGAAATGGAAAAAGGCCAGCGCTACCTATCTGGACCATCTGTGAATCCAGCCTAGTTAGCCCACCCGGGTTCCCCCTCTCTCTTTCTCCCTCGCAAACAAACCTACTGAGCAACTGACGCCAGGACCCCACCCCCTCTCTGTTTAACTCGCTGACGAGTGGACCCTGCGACCACATCGTCTTCGTCGTCAATCACGCTGTTTGACGCCACTCCGCCGCACTCGCCGCAATCAGTACGCGCTTAATTTCCATTGATATGCCGCGTGATCCTCGCCCCCGCTCTGGATATAAGACCCCCTCTGCACCGCGGCCATTTCCCCTCACCTAGCGCCACCTCTACGCCCCCAGGCTGCCCGTAATTGCCCTTGCGCCGCCGCAGACAGACGCACTCCGGCGATGAATCTCGGTGAGTACAGACCGCCCCTCTACCTCTAGTTCAAACCACTGTGTCCAGCATGACCTTGCGCATTCGCTAATGCCCTCCATTTGATTTCTCGTGACCCAGAGCGACATCTTCGTCCTCACCCGCGAGCACCTGAGCCGCCGCTCGACTCCGACGTGCGATTCAGGTAAATTGAGACCGCCCCTTGCCTCCCCTTTGGTACTGTCGTGTTCGCCAGGCCCTTGCGCATCTCCTAAACCCTCTGGCTTGTGCTAGGTCGACGCAGAGCCTCGGCAACGTCTTCGACAGCAAGCAACAGACGCCGCCCGCAACTCCGACGAGCTCCAGCGACCGTGTCCGTGCGCCCCTTGCCAAGCCGTCGCCAGGTTGAGCATCAGCGCATCGTCACGTTTCTGGTAAGCATCTCCGACGACCCCAGAGCCACCTGTAGCGCCGCGCCGCCGTAGGCAGAGCTCGCCGCCGCCAGTAGCCACCGCCAGCGCCGCCCAGCTATGGTCGTTTGATCCAGAACCGTTGGATCTGGATCCAGCGTGTGAGATTAGATCACTTATCGAAGCGTTACGAGTAGATCTGGGCCGTGCAGATCATGTTGATCTAACGGCTCACATACGCGATCTTGAGCAAAGCAGTACGGGCCAATCAGAATAAGACGCGTGGCAGCAGTTTAGGTTTAAAAACAGAATTTGAATCTATTAGATGTTTGAATTTGTTTTGGCTATAACTTTTGATCCCCACGTAAAATTTGACAAATTTTATATCAATGAAATCAGGAGAGCAAGCCCTTTCTAAATATGCAATGTGTTTAATGTTTTGCTTCTGTTAAAATGGTTTTATTTGCAGAAACTTGTGTAGGGATAATTTGAGTATATGAATTGTTTAGGAAATGATTTAAGGTTTAAATAATTGTTGTTTGGCAAGTTTTAAACTTGTTATGAACCAGTACTGTACACTTGCTTTGTTGAGTTTTAAAAATCATCACATATCATATTGCATGCATTCATATATTTTTGGCTGTATATGTTTTGTATGTGATTTGTGGCTATGATTCTTTGTGTAGATTTTGGTGCTATTGATTGTGATTGTGAGTAGTGTAGCTACTCTCCAAACTACCAAGGCAAGTGGTGCTTCATGAATATTTTTATCCCTATGTTTTCTACTAAGCATTAGAAATATTTTTGCTACTCTTGCATGCTATATTTTGCTTATATGCCATGTTGGGAAATCCTAGTAGTTGTAGAATTACTAGAAATTTTCTAAGTTAAGATGATTATCTATGCCATGCTTAGCCTAGCTAGTAGCAACCAAGGGTTGGTGAAATATACATGCTATGGTGAAAATATTTCTAAGTGTTTTGGACTTGTGTTTTGCCTAATAAAACAACTAAGTAAATGAAACAACTGGGTGAAATGGAAGGAATGGTTTATGTTGAGTGGTTACACAAGGACCATTTCTATGGTCTACCTTGTGTATCTCACTTGTGGAAAGCCACCCAGGAACAAAGATATTTTAGAGGCCAGGTGTTAAGAAGCTTCTAGTGCAGCCACTTGGCTTTATGGGCTCTGCCTGGATCACGAAGGTTGCTAGAACTTAGCCATTTGGACAGTTGGTGGTAGTGGGATGATAGGTTGGAACGCGTCCATTTGGTCTAAGGGAAGGCTTCTGAAAGGTCCTGTCTTGGTGAAAATCAAGTCTGGTGGGGAAAAGTGCACAACCTCCACAGATGCAAGAATCTAAGTACTTAGCCATGTCCCTGGAAAAGGACAACTTGAGCATCAATACATGGAAGCTATCAAGAATCTCCTCATCCCAATTTCTAAGTAAAAACTTGTGGGTGAACAAGGGTGAAGGACCTCAATGTCTATTGGTGGTTCCTTGGGAAAAGTTTTGACAAAGAAAAACTTAGTGATTTCAACTAATAGGCAAAACCTATTTTGAGCAAAGCGAGCCAAGCTACACTTAGCCAAATTGCATATAGTATCTAGTCTACCTAAATTGTACTAAGGTATCACTTGTCAATACTATTCCAATGTATTGACCCACTGTGGCTGTAACTTGTGATGTTGCAGCTTACTCTGATGAGGATTAGGAGTCATGAGTCTACACTCAACATGTTTGCCTGTGGCACATGAAGATGAAGACTTTTTACTTATTTACTTATTCAAACTCTTGTACTAGGCCTGTGGCCTTGGAGTTGTAAAGACTATGTTTGTCTCTCGAATGACTGTAATAATGACCTTTGTTTCTGTGTACTTCATCTTAAACTGTGGATGCTAGCTTTGATCCAGGGACTAGCATTGCAATCACAAGGATCCTTTTTCCTTTATAAAGGAGGGATCTTACAGATGGTATCAGAGCACTGTGTTGCCTGTAGGATTATGACCCTAGGATTGGAAACCACTAAGGAAAAATTTTCAACAAATTCTACACTTGTCTATTCTTCTCGTAAACTTTTTTAATCTTCTTTCTCATCCCTAATTGTAAATGAACTCCATCAACAAAGCCGTGAGGAAAGGACCACTCATGACAATGACTTAGGAGTGTGAGACAGAATTCCCCAAGGCTCTCAAGGACCTCATGGTTACAATGGAAATACATGGTGCAGATGTGTACAAAGGCTTTCCTGTGATGGATGAAGGAGTTGAGTACTGGTGGGTGCAACTTCACTTGTATAAAAACAAGGAAGACAACCACAAGGAATTAGGATTCTGCATGTTCACCAATTCAGTGATGCACCCTACATTCTTTGACTCAGCAAAGGATGCAGCTTGGAAGACCATCAACGAACTTGTTGAAAGAGTCTAGTGCAGAATGTTCAACATTCAAAATAGCCTAAAAGAAGAGAAGAAACATACCCAAGAGTTGGAGGCTACCAACCAAACCTTAAGAGGAGACATTATAGACTTAGTGATGGAGTCATGTGCTCAAGAAAGAGTGATTGCTTCTAGAAATATTGTGTTAGCCAACATATCTAGTGAGATAGGATTGTAAGCGTACTTCGTTAGTTGGACCACCACTTATCATCTTATCTTCCAAATGTTACTTTAAAATAAGTTGAACCTTGGTTGTTGAAATGGATTTATGTATGCCATGACTTGTGTGTTTTGATTTCCAAGGATATGTATGTGATGTTTTGCCTTGTGTTTTATCTTGAATTGTGTTGTTCTAACTTTTTCTATCTTATAAATAGATGCCTAATGTTATCAGAACTGTTGAGGAGTTCCAGGGAACTCGCTTTGGTCCTCGTATTGTTGAGCTTACTACTTTTCTCAATCTCCCTCTTCCTACCATCATGGTGCTTCCCCTCACCAAGTTTGAGAGGAAAGACCTTTGGGGTTTCAAGGTCAATCAGCCCGGACGCCAGACTGAGCCTACCACGGAGGCTATCATCTTCAAGCTCATGCACGATGACAAGGAGAGAGGCCTTGAGGTAGTCATGCAGGATCTGATAGGACGTCTGCTAGGGAGACACTCTTGACAGGTTAGAGGTACTCACTTCCACGTCTTCGGTAGACGTGATGAGGATGGAGAGTCCATCGACTTCGAGGACACTTCGAGGGAGACAGCGGAGCCGATTCGCCTATACCTCTAGGACTTAGAGGCTCTCATTAGAAACGTGGACTCTGATAGGACCAATGTCATGCTCAACAATGACGAACTTCAGGTGCAGCTTCGCGAGAAGGACAAGCTCTTCGCGGAGCAAGATGAGATAGTCAAGGAGATGTAGGCAAAGTTTGAGAGCCAGGACAGAAAGTTCAAGAGTCAGGAGAAGCGAGTTCAGGATAGGAACAAGAGGATTCGGGACATGACTGAAGAACTGCAGGCCAAGGACTTCGAGCTCGAGCATCAGCAGACGGTGATTGAGAGGCTTCGTTCCCATAAGAGGGCTCTCAAAGCCAAAATAGATACCTTGACCACTAGTGTCGAGGAATACAAGACCGCGATGGAGAACGCAGGTCTTACCTTTGTCGAGGAGGAGGTTGATGCCGAGGAGTAGAGTTGACTACTCATTTATTATCATACTTGTTGTTGGGAACTTGTTATTTTACCATCCAACATGTGGATGGCTTGTTATTTGTGTGTGTTTTACTTTGCGAACTTGTTATCTGGTTGTTGAACCTTTATCATTATGTTGCATGCTTTGTGATTGTTTATGTGATGTAATGTTCATGTTAGCATCTATGGGTATCTCATTCTTATCTCTATTGAACAAACCACAGATGCCTCCCCGTCACTCCAGAAATTCAGCAAATGATGACAGCTCAGACTCAGCTGATGCAAATGATGATGACGTTAATCCAGAACCAAAACAACAACATTAACAACAATAACAACAACAACAACAACCCACCGGGTTTTGACATGCTTACCAGGTTCTTGAGATTGAGGCCAGCAAAGTTCTTAGGAACAACTGATCCCATCATGTCCAATGATTGGCTATGCTCTGTGAACACGGACTTGGTAACTGTGGGCTGTACTGATGCAGAAAAGGTCAGATTTGCAGCACATTTGCTGGAAGGACCAGCCGCCACTTGGTGGGATAACTTCCAGATCACCACTCCCATAGAAGATGTGACATGGGCTATCTTTGAGGATGGATTTCGTACTGCTCATATCTCATCTGGAGTGATGAGTCTGAAAAGAAAGAGTTCCATAATCTGAAGCAGCGCCACCGCAGCGTGGCAGAATATATTGAGGAGTTCAACAATCTGGCGCGTTATGCACCGGATGAAGTTGACACTAATGCTAAGAGGAAGGAAAAGTTCCTTGAAGGCCTGAATGATGAACTGAACTTGCAGCTATCAGTGGCCTATGTTCCCACTTATCTCTGTGATAAGGCTGCTATTTTGGAGAGAAAAATGAAGCAAGTTGAAAGCAGGAAGAGAAAGCACTCAGACAAGCACAGCTTGGGATCGTCTCACAAGCGTTCCCATTATGATGATAGCGGCAGCTCAGGATCCCACAAGCATGGGAAATTAAATAAGCACCACAACCACAAATGTCATGACAACAAGCATCACCGTAGTCATGACAATGACAAGTACAAGAACCACAAGGGTGGATATAAGAGCCACCACAGTGGTAATGGAAGTGGCAGTGGAAGCCAGCCTGTCAAGAAAGACATTAGTCAGGTTGAATGCTTCAAGTGCAAGAAGATGGGGCATTATGCAAATGAATGCCCAGAAAATAAAGTTGAAGGACCCAACAAGCCCAACCCTTTTCAGAAGGGACAAGTGAACCACATCAATGTGGAGGAAATTTATGAGGAGCCTGATGCTGTTGCTGGTAAGTTCAAACTCAATTCTGTTCCAGCATTTGTTCTCTTTGATACTGGTGTAGCTCATTCATTCATATCAAGAGCATTTGTTGAAAGAAATGAACTACCGGTAGAGACTATTGGGTGTCCTATAAAAGTAAGTTCTCCTTGCGAAGAAATGATAGTGAATTCAGGATGTCATGATCTAGTCATAGAGTTTGGGAAGTATAAGTTTCCCGTTAACTTGATAATTCTAAACTCCCAAGGATTGGATGTTATTTTGGGAATGGACTGGATGACTAAGCACAAGGGAGTGATAGATTGTGCCAACCATACTGTCTCACTCACAACTCCAGAAAATAAAAGGATCAGATTCAAGACCAACTTTGAAGCAAGAAGGAGTATGCTAAATTCTCTTAAGGGGGTTAGCATAGACAGTGTGCCAATTGTGAGTGAATATCCGGATGTGTTTCCAGAAGAATTGCCGGGAATGCCACCAGATAGAGATGTGGAGTTACTTATTGATTTTCTACCAGGATCTGGACCAATAGCAAAGAGACCATACAAGATGTTAGTTGATGAACTAAAAGAGCTCAAGAAACAACTTGGAGAACAGTTGCAGAAAGGATTTATTCAACCAAGTTCTTCATCTTGGGGAGCCCCAGTTTTGTTCATGGAGAAGAAAGATAGAAGTCAAAGGTTATGCATTGATTACCATTCGCTCAATGAGGTGACCATCAAGAACAAATATCCTTTGCCTAGAATCAATGACTTGTTTGATCAGTTAGAAGGAGCTTGTGTGTTCTCAAAGATTGATCTCCGGTCAGGTTATTTCCAACTCAAGATAAGGGAGCAAGACATACCTAAGACAACTTTCACCACAAGGTATGGATTGTATGAGTATACCGTGATGCCATTTGGTTTGACCAACGCTCCAGCATACTTTATGAATATGATGAACAAGGTGTTCATGGAATTCCTTGATAAGTTTGTTGTCGTTTTCATCGATGACATTTTAACCTAATCCAAGAGCAAAGAAGAACATAAAGGGCATTTGCGTTTGATACTTGAGAAGCTTAGAGAGCATAAACTGTATGCCAAATTCATCAAGTGTGAATTCTGGCTAAATGAAGTTGGATTTCTTGGACATGTTTTGTCAGGAGATGGTGTAGCAGTTGATCCTGCTAAAGTTTCAGCTGTAACTGAATGGGAATCTCCTAAGTCAGTGAAAGAAGTTCATAGTTTCCTTGGCTTAGCAGGTTACTACAGAAGGTTCATTGAGAATTTCTCCAAGGTTGCTAAGCCTATGACAGAATTGCTAAAGAAAGACAAGAAATTTGCTTGGTCTGAAGGTTGTGAACTCAGCTTTCAGGAATTGAAGAAGAGACTTGTGACAGCACCAGTCTTGTGTTTGCCAGATTTGGAAAAAGACTTCCAAGTATATTGTGATGCATCTCATCATGGTTTGGGTGCAGTACTTATGCAAGAAGGAAAAGTTGTGGCTTATGCCTCGAGACAACTCAAAACTCATGAAGTGAACTACCCTACTCATGATTTGGAGTTAGCCTCTGTTGTCCATGCACTCAAAACATGGAGACACTATCTTTTGGGAAAGCGATGTGAAGTGTTCACAGATCACAAGAGTTTCAAGTATATCTTCACCCAGAAGAAAATTAATATGAGACAAATAAGATGGCTAGAACTCATCAAGGACTATGACTTAAGTTTGCAATACCACCCCAGTAAAGAAAATTTTGTAGCGGATGCTTTAAGCCGTAAGGTTTTTGTGAATGGCCTTACCAAGGGAGAATTGCCCGACGATTTGTGTGCCCAATTTAGATATCTCAGATTGGAGATTGTGCCTGAAGGACATCTCATGTCTCTGGATGTTCAACCCACTTTGTTGGACAAGATCAAAGAAGCCCAGAAGGTTGATAAGGAAATTGAAGAGATTAAGGAAAAGATTGGCAAAGTAAAAGCCAAAGGATTCCATGAAGACGAACAGGGTACTCTATGGCATGGGAAACGTATCTGTGTTCCACAAGATCCGGAGCTTCGGAAACTGATTTTGCAAGAAGCACACAACTCACGTATTCCATTCATCCGGGTAACACCAAAATGTACATGGACATGAAGGAAAGATTTTGGTGGAATAATCTCAAGAAAGACATTGTGGCGCCCCGCAAAACCACTACTAGAAAATCGCGTTGTTTTTGTGCATTGCATCATCATGATCGCATGCCCATGTCATCATGCCACCTTGCATTTGAGCATCGTCATCATCATGCATTTGTTTGTCTGAAACTATTTTCGAAAAGCATATTTTGTTTTCTAAATACCCCGCCTTTACTTCAAATCCAAAACCCGGGTCTCCGGATTATTTTGTTTCATCTACCAATGGATTTCAAAAGCCCCGTTTTAAATAATGAAATATTTAGTTTATTTTTAGGGGCAGCCTTACCGGGCCGATCCGACCCAGTCGGCCACCCCAGTACAAAACCAGACTACCCTAAACCCTTTTCCTACCCCAACCTAATCTACCCAGCCCCCTCCACCTCACCCTGACCAATCCGCTCCCTCCACCTCACACCTCCACCTCACCCCAGCCTATCACCGCTCGCCACCTCATCTTCCCTGCCTACCACATCATCCCTCCACACACAGCCGCATGTGCCAGTCCCGACGCTAGCCTGGACCCGGGTCCCACCCTGGGCCCACGCCCCACTGATCCCCACCCTCCTGCCCCGCACGCCTGCCCCTGACCCACCACCCCGCGAGCCGCTTCCCACGACCCTGCTTTCCCTGTTTTCCTTTGTCCCCATCGCCTCGCCTAGTTCCCAGCTACCCAGGCCACCTTCCTCGCTCCCCCGACAGTCGCCGCCGCCGCCAGTGCGTCCGCCACCGCCGCCCACCGTCACCCGCACGAGGCCGCCCTCCCTCCTCCCTGCGGCTCTTGCTTCCGCCGTCAGCACGAGTCCCGTCTGCAGCGTGCGCGGCTGCCTCCCCGTCGATCCGCCATGGCCTTCTCCTCCGACCATCGCATCGCCTTCCTCCAATTCTTCGGCCCGAGCCGCCCGAGCTCCTCTTTGCGCCGCCAGCATGCTCCTTGCCGGCCGAGGCCCTCCTCCTACCGCTGCAGGGGATCCTCCCCGAGCCCGGTTCTTCCATGATCCGCGAGCGCCCTGCCGCTCGTCTCCCCCCGCGGCCGAGCCGCGCCACCCCGGCCCCAAGCTCGCCGTCGATCTCGTATGCGCGTCGTCGCCGACCCGGACCCCCTCTGTGCCGCCGTCTTCCGCCCTTCCCGGAGCTCCGCCCCGCCTCCGACCGTCCTCCGCCTCGAGCTCCGGTCTCCCCGCCACCAGGAAGCGCCGGTGCCCCAGCTCCTGTCGCGCCCCACCGCCAGCGAGCCCCATGGCCGCTCCCTCCTCCTCTGCCCCGTTCAGCGTTGGTCACCGCTTCCTCTTCCTTGATGCGACCTCCGGCCAGCACCTCGTCGCGATCCACCCGTGTTGCTCCGCAGGCCGCCGTGACCAACCTCCTGCGCGCCTTCTCTGGCTCATCCCCTAGACAACACATTTTGGTGTCTGTCCTAGTGAAACAAATGATATCCAGTGTGTTGTGGTCTATGTGGTTTCTCATTGTGTTTTTACCTGGGGCAAGTTGGATGTATGGGCGCTACTTCTGCCACGGCCTATCTCGTGTGTGGGTTTGCAAGTTCGGGCGCCTTCCTCCTCCCACGATGTTCTGAAGAATGCACATGGCGCTACCCGAGTACCACCAAGTCGACCTGAGTTTGCCACCGACACCCGAGAACTCCTGCACGGAACCCCAAGTCCTCCATCGTGTATTCGAGAACCCGAGATCTGAAGGTACGAAGACCAAGCCTCGACACCCCGAACCCGGTGCCGCGCCAAGATCCACGACTCAGAGATGCCAGAACACCAAGTTCGTCGAGACCCTGAGGACCCATTTCCGGAGGCGAAGTCCGGACCCGAAGACCGCCAAGATCGCCACCGGTACGACAAGCACTTCGCCGCGGAACGCCAAGTTCGCCCCGAACGCCAAGATCGCCGACACGGACCCGAAGACCGCTGAGACCGAACTTGGACGTCAAGTTCTTCCTCTCGGATCCGAAGACGCCGAGACCCGGGACACCAAGATCTCCGCCGTGAAACGACAAGACCGACGACCCGACAAGACCTTCCCGACGACAAGAACGACACCGACCCGGAAGAATCCGATGCACCCCGACGCCAAACCAAGTCCTCCTTCCCGGTATGCCAAGATCTACCTCCGTTATCCGAGAACGATCTCGCCGAGGCCGAACCCTAGATCCGGACCCTGAGACCGAACCCCGAACCCCGGAACCCCCAAGATCTTCCGAACCCCGATGTGTGATCCCCTTCCCGAGCCCTATTTTATAAAATTGTAATATAAACTTGTTGCATATTAATTGTTCATGCATGCATATTGTCATGTGGTTGTTGGGGGCAATTAGGCGATTCACCTAAATTAAATATGGGATCCATATGCGGGCAAATCTAGTCTTATATTGGTCCCATTTAAATTTGTGTAGCGAACCGATGACATAATATCGCCTTATTAAGACAACATTTAAATTGCAGGGTAGCTAAACAACTATAACCATATACTTAATTGTCGGGACCCCGGTTCCGCTTAATATTGCCTAATTGCATCGCATCTTGCCATGTCATACATCATACATGCATCATGCCTGATCTTTTGCCGTAGTCATAAAATAGTGCGTCCGGTGTTTCTTTTAGTGATTTGCTTCTTCACGGACTAGGCCGATGAGTTGATGCGAGTGTCGACCCGATCTTCGGATGAACCTTCGGCAATGTTTTCAGGCGAGCACCTCCCCCTTTCTACCTATCTTACTTTTATAGTATTTATTCCCTCCTGTTGATCTATTGCTATCTGTGTTGCGTTGCTCTAGTTTTCGTACCCGTGATATCCCTTGCAGCCTTATATTGCCTTGGACACATCCTATTACCTGTTGTTTGGTAGATAGTTGGACATGCGCGTCGTAGTCGCTTGCTCAAGTGCTGTTGCGTGTCGTCCAGTACCACAGTTGTTGGAGTATTGCCGCATGTTTAATGTTGGATATGATCATGGCTTTAATTATCATTTAATAACTAAAATTGAAGTAGGTAATGTAGAGGCACAGGTGGGCAATAGATGTTATTTGGTTGTTAACCGTCCACTTGTGTCCCGTAGGACCCTGAGTTCTTGACACCTATTCCGAGATCGAGCACGCTAACCACATGTGGGATGTATGGGCACCCCATCGATTAAGTACCTGATTTCAAAGTACTGTACTGGGGTCCACAAGTAGTTTGAGGCTTTATTACTATTCTGTACTTATGCCATGCTTTACTGCTAAATTTAAATTATGCGATGTACTGCACCTGTACTGTTTAGGATCGTGACCCGTTTTCGCTGTATCGACAAGCCCAGTCACACTTTCGGGTTCCCAGTCGTTTCAATGGCTCCACAAACCCCGAGTCCGTCTCGAGACCGGCCGACTTTGCTAATGGTAGACTTGGTGGGGTGGCCCCCATGTACTTACTTTGGGTCTAGGAAACGTCATGACTTAGGCCCCGCCGACATACCGATGGGTGTATGTTAATTGATCTGGCAAAAAGGGTCGAAGTGCGTGTGGATACTTTGGTGCACCCCTGCAGGGTTAAATCTTTTCGAAAAGCCGTGTCCGTGGTTATGGACGACTTGGAGCACAGTTCTCGATCATAGACAACTATAACTAAAGTTTACTGTTATAATTTGACTTGTATCCGATATGACTAGTAATCAGCTTCACTACAACGGAATGGCTAAATAAAAGTACCAACAACTGCTGGGTTTTGGGATATCTCATGCTAATCGTATATTTGACTAGTAAGTGTTGCAACTACAACGGAATGGTTAACTAAAACTTCCCACTGCTTACTATATCAGGATGACTCATTCCATCTTTATTTGACTAGTAATTGCCGCAACTATAACGGAATGAATAAAACTGCCAACGGTGTGAGTTCCTCGGTTGACTTCCTCGTTTGGTCTCGAGGGGGAAACACCCGGATGGGTATGTTTGGTGGTAGTATCAGGTTGGTTCCGAATAGGTCTTTCTTACCCTTCTCTGATACCCGCTAGTTGTATCGAGTCTCTATAGGTTGTTTAGTGCATCTTTGCGCTCCGCTTGATCCACCATACCTATGTAGGCGAGGACCGAATTCTAGCCTCACCGTGTCTTGGCCTCGATCGACCGCTCTTTTTCCTTTGCCCTTTGTCGGCACCCCTTTTGTTTAAGCAGGATTTGAGATCGACGTCGTTAGCAGGGTTACCCTTTCGGCTTGGCCTGGGAAGGGTTATGGACGCCATTGGTTATTCTTCAGGGCTCTTAGCTCAATTTGCATCTTGTTCGTACTCGGACACTGTATTGTTTTCAAGGTGATTTGGATCTTTGTACTGTATATCTGTATTCTTGACTCTTCGAGTCGTTGTTGTATATATCTGTTTTGTGGGTTCCATCATGGACTATTGTGTAATGGTATTACTTTGTTTTCCACCAGCACGAAAGTGCCTGGTGGGCACCTTTGAATCGTTTCTATGAGGGTTTGGCGGGAATCGCTGAAACTTGCATAGGGCCGATTCTGAGGGTGTTACAGACATCGCCGAACATATTGCTTTGTGTGATGTGTGTAGCAGAGTGAAAGCGGAATACCAGAAACTAGCAGGTTTGCTTCAACCACTACATATTCCTGATTGGAAGTGGGACAAGATTGGTATGGATTTCATTACCGGATTACCATGGACCCGGTCAGGATTCGATTCTATTTGGGTAGTAGTGGATCGCCTAACTAAAGTGGCTCATTTCATACCCGTGAAGACAACTTATACAAGTGCTAAGTTGGCCAAAATCTATATGAGTAGAATTGTATGTCTACATGGAGTGCCCAAGAGTATTGTGTCTGATAGGGGAACACAATTCACTTCCCATTTTTGGAGGCAGCTACATGAGTCATTGGGAACGAGGTTGGAATTCAGCACTGCTTTTCATCCTCAAACTGATGGACAGACAGAAAGTACTAATCAGATTCTTGAAGACATGTTGAGGGCATGTGCCCTAGACTATGGAGCCAGTTGGGATGAAAGTCTGCCTTACGCAGAATTTTCTTATAACAACAGCTATCAAGCCAGCATTGAGATGGCACCATTTGAGTTTCTCTACGGGAGAAAGTGTACCACCCCATTGTTATGGAATGGTGTGGGAGAAAGAAGTTTGTTCGGACCAGAACTTATCAAAGAAGCCAAAGAGAAGGTCAAGTTGGTTAAGGACAGATTGAAGATAACACAGTCCCGATAGAAAAGCTATGCAGATCCTAAGCGTAGAGAAGTCACCTACGTAGTTGGTGATAGAGCTTATTTTAGAGTGTCACCACTACGTGGAGTGAAGAGGTTCGGAGTCAAAGGAAAGTTGGCCCCAAGATATGTTGGACCATTCAAGATTCTGAGTCACAAAGGAGAAGTTGCTTATGAAATTGAATTGCCAGAGTCTTTGTCATCTGTCCATAATGTGTTTCATGTGAGTCAGCTTAAGAAATGTCATCCAGAAATGGAAGAAACTTCTTTGAAGGATACTATACCTTTAGAGGAGGTTCAATTAGAAAGTGATCTTACCTATGAGGAGAAACCTATCAAGATTCTTGAGACTGCAGAAAGAGTCACACGGACTAAGACTATCAAGTTTTGCAAAGTGCAGTGGAACCATCATTCCGAAGAGGAAGCAACATGGGAAAGAGAAGGTGATCTTCGGAAAGACCACACTCACCTATTTGCTAGCCAATCCGAATCTCGAGGGCGAGATTCACCTTAAGGGGGTTATATTTGTAACATCCCTAAAATCATGTTTCAAACTCATGCGTATCATCCATGCATCCATGTTCATATGAATTTCATTTCAAACAAATCATTTCAAAACAGAAGCATTTATGCTTATTATTTCATGAAAAGTTTGCTCTAGCCTTAATGCTATCTTCCAAAGATAAGAGTACTTGTTTTGGTTCAATAAGGTTTGAAATTCAAACTTAGGCACCATCAAAAGTTTGAACAAAGTTTCAAAACAAAAGGAGAAAATAAAACCATTATTATGCCTACTATATATATATATATATCATAAAGTCTTGGTTTTAATTTTATTTACATTTGATCAAAGTGTTTTTACTGAATAGTATTGTTTGACACACATTTGAGTGCAAGGTTTGCAGTATAAAAACCTAGAGAAGATTTGAATTCAAACTCATTTGATTTGGATTTGAAAATCATTTCAGAAAATCAAAACAGAAAAAGAAAAGGAGAAAAGAAATGGAAAAAGGCCAGCGCTACCTATCTGGCCCAACTGTGAATACAACCCAGTTAGCCAACCCGGGTTCCCCCTCTCTCTTTCTCACTCGCAGACAAACCCACTGAGCGACTGACGCCAGGACCCCACCCCCTCTCTGTTTAACTCGCTGACGAGTGGACCCTGCGACCACATCGTCTTCGCCAATCACGCCATGGCACGCCGCTTCCGCTCGCCGTTCTCGCCGCAATCGATGCACGCTTAATTTCCATTGATATGCCGCGTGATCCTCGTCCCCGCTCTGGATATAAGACCCCCTCTGCACCGCGGCCATTTCCCCTCACCTAGCGCCACCTCTACGCCCCCAGGCTGCCCGTAATTGCCCTTGCGCCGCCGCAGACAGACGCACTCCAGCGACGAATCTCGGTGAGTACAGACCGCCCCTCTACCTCTAGTTCAAACCACTGTGTCCAGCATGACCTTGCGCATTCGCTAATGCCCTCCGTTTGATTTCTCGTGACCCAGAGCGACATCTTCGTCCTCACCCGCGAGCACCTGAGCCGCCGCTCGACTCCGACGTGCGATTCAGGTAAATTGAGCCGCCGCCGCCAGTAGCCTCCGCCAGCGCCGCGCAGCTATGGTCGTTTGATCCAGAACCGTTGGATCTGGATCCAGCGTGTGAGATTAGATCACTTATCGAAGCGTTACGAGTAAATCTAGGCCGTGCAGATCATGTTGATCTAACGGTTCACAGACGCAATCCTGAGGAAAGCGGTACGGGACAATCCGAATAAGACGCGTGGCAGCAGTTTAGGTTTAAAAACAGAATTTGAATCTATTAGATGTTTGAATTTGTTTTGGCTATAACTTTTGATCCCCACGTTAGAATTTGACAAATTTTATATCAATGGAATCAGGAGAGCAAGCCCTTTCTAAATATACAATGTGTTTAATGTTTTGCTTCTGTTAAAATGGTTTATCTGCAGAAACTTGTGTAGGGCTAATTTGAATATATGAATTGTTTAGGAAATGATTTAAGGTTTAAATAATTGTTGTTTGGCAAGTTTTAAACTTGTTATGAACCAGTACTGTACACTTGCTTTGTTGAGTTTTAAAAATCATCACATATCATATTGCATGCATTCATATATTTTTGGTTGTATATGTTTTGTATGTGATTTGTGGCTATGATTCTTTGTGTAGATTTTGGTGCTAGAGATTGTGATTGTGAGGAGTGTAGCTAATATCCAAACTACCAAGGCAAGTGGTGCTTCATGAATATTTTTATCCCTATGTTTTCTACTAATCATTAGAAATATTTTTGCTAGTCTTGCATGCTATATTTTGCTTATATGCCATGTCGGGAAATCCTAGTAGTTGTAGAATTACTAGAAAATTTCTAAGTTAAGATGATTATCTATGCCATGCTTAGCCTAGCTTGTAGCAACCAAGGGTTGGTGAAATATACATGTTATGGTGAAAATATTTCTATGTCTTTTGGACTTGTGTTTTTCCTAATAAAACAACTAAGTAAATGAAACACCTGGGTGGAATGGAAGGAATGGTTTATGTTGAGTGGTTACACAAGGCCCATTTCTATGGTCTACCTTGTGTATCTCACTTGTGGAAAGCCACCCAGTAACAAAGAGATTTTAGAGGCCAGGTGTTAAGAAGCTTCTAGTGCAGCCACTTGGCAATATGGGCTCTGCCTGGATCACATAGGTTGCTAGAACCTAGCCATTTGTACAGTTGGTGGTAGTGGGATGATAGGTTGGAATGCGTCCATTTGGTCTAAGGGAAGGCTTCTAAAAGGTCCTGTCTTGGTGAAAATCAAGTCTGGTGGGGAAAAGTGCACAACCTCCGCAGATGGAAGAATCTAAGTACTTAGCCATGTCCCTGGAAAAGGACAACTTGAGCATCAACACATGGAAGCTATCAAGAATCTCCTCATCCCAATTTCTAAGAAAAAACTTGTGGGTGAACAAGGGTGAAGGACCTCAATGTCTATTGGTGGTTCCTTGGGAAAAGTTTTGACAAAGAAAAACTTAGTGATTTCAACTAATAGGCAAAACCTATTTTGAGCAAAGCGAGCCAAGATACACTTAGCCAAATTGCATATAGTATCTAGTCTACCTAAATTATACTAAGGTATCACTTGCCAATACTATTCCAATGTATTGACCCACTGTGGCTGTAACTTGTGATGTTGCAGCTTACTCTGATGAGGATTAGGAGTCATGAGTCTACACTCAACATGTTTGCCTGTGGCACATGAAGATGAAGACTTTTTACTTATTTACTTATTCAAACTCTTGTACTAGGCCTGTGGCCTTGGAGTTGTAAAGACTATGTTTGTCTCTCGAATGACTGTAATAATGACCTTTGTTTCTGTGTACTTCATCTTAAACTGTGGATGCTAGCTTTGATCCAGGGACTAGCATTGCAATCACAAGGATCCTTTTTCCTTTATAAAGGAGGGATCTTACAATCACCTTAAAAGGAATGCAACGTTTCCAACTCAAAAGGAAAGCTCACCCCTAGATACATCGGAACCTTCAAGATTTTGAATCGCCGAGGAGAAGAATCATATTTTGTTACTGCGCAAATGCCTAGAAGTCCCAGAGAAGACCGAAGTTTTCAAGAGTATTGATCATAGAACCATAGAGATCAACGAGGACCTAACATATCCTGAAGTACCCATTCGTATTTTGGAAGAAGCTTTCAGGACCACTAGAACCCGGAGTATCAAGTTTGTCAAGATCCAGTGGAGTAACCACACTGAAGAACAAGCTACCTGGGAGCAAGATGATTACATTAGGACTGAGTTTCCAAGATCTCTTTAGTTCCTATTTTTCTTTCTCTTAAATCTCGGGACGAGATTTTTTTTAAGGAGGGAAGGTTTGTAACATCCCAAAAATATCAATGAAGATTATCAAGTTCTAATCACCCAAGTTTAGGGCTAACAAAAACTTTTGTTATTAAAATCAATATGAATGCATGTGTGTGTGATGAATGCATGAATGCTTGCAATGCCATGTTTTATTTCTATGAATGGAAAGGATTGGTTTAAAGATGAAAACAACATCACCTAAATCATTTCCAAGTAGAATCAAATCAAGAGAAAATCAAATATAAACACTATAAGAAAATGGTCATTTTCACAAAAGTTAACCACTATACCACTATGAGTGTTCCTAGTCCAAGTTTCCTAACAGAAACAAATCCAATTATTTTCACCCCTTGCTAGAACAAGTACAAGTGAACCAAATCTCACTTTGCAAACCAACAGAAACATATTTCAAATCTATTCAAATGACAATTCAAAATTGAATCAAGTGTAGGTACTAAGATCACCATTTCACAAAAACCACTCAAACCAGTTCACCTTGCCAAACCCAAGCAACCAAATACTACCAATCATGTGACCAGAGTACCCACCAAATTTCATTAAAAAATTTAAAACTAAATTTCTTTGGGCCATTTCATCAAACACCTGGAGACACATTTTAATATCTGCCTAACTACACTGTTTTGAGCAGTGATCATTCAAACCCTTGTCCCCAATTATTACCCCTTGTCCCCCCCTAGTGACTACCAGTGCAATTAAGTAGCAAGCCCTCTACCCCTTTGCACCATGACGTGCCACCCGAGCCCCCCTTGACAGCCGACCATGTCTAGCATGCTGGAGCGAACGCCGGCCCGTCCACCATGTCCAGGAGAAAGCACACCGTCCACCGCCACCCCCTGTTCAGCCCTCGCACACAGCTAGGCCCTGGACAACAAAGGAAATGTCGCACCCACTGTATCTACGCCATGCCAAGAGCGCGCCAGAGCGCCGCACCCGACCAGCTCGTGTACGCCGTGCCTCGCCCTCACCGCGCATGCACACACTCGCCTTAACACCATCTAGCTCCCAGACATCCCCGTTCCCACCAACCTCGACCACCCCTTTCCGCGCCATTACGCCCTTGAGCATCGCCAAGAGACCGCGCACCGGCCTACACCCTCCGCCATGCCGTTAGCTCATTGTACTGTCGACCTTGATGAGCCCTGCTCATGCCGCACTTCCTATCTCGCTCGGCTATAAAAGGAGCCCACCCTAGCCTCAATTCGCCACACCATCTCACTCCCCACCTCTCACAGAACCTCCCAAACCTCTCCCTGGAGCAAGGCGAGCCCTGCATCGCTGGAATTTCACCAGAGTCTGCCGCGGAGGAGGAGGAGCGGAGTCGTTGATTGAAGCCACCCCAGGAGCCGCCATGACCACCGTTGGAACTGCTGTCATCGACAATGTCGTTCACCCCCAACGCCGACCGTAGCTGGAATACTGGTGAGCCTCACACGAACCCCACCACCGCGTTAGGGTTTAGACCTTGCCAGAGCTGTTCGTCGTCGATGATGAACCCCAGCCGTTGGATTATATTCTAATCGTAGGGCCTAGATTGAAAGATACCCCTTTAGGAGCCCATGTCTCGCTGACAGGTGGGACACCCCCTTTAATTCATCCCGGGCGCTACGCTGTGCGCAGTGGGCTGACCCAGTTAGTTCCCGCGCGACCAAGTAGATTCAAAAATAGATTTTTCAATTTAGTTCAAACTTAGTTCTCTCAGTTGATTAAAAAATCAATTCAGGGAGATTCACTGAACCGAATTGCATGAAACTATTTTTTCTATAAAGGTATTGAAATTATTAATCCAAGACCGTTGGATTCAAACCATTTGGAATTATAGATCACCAATAGTAAAAATAACAAGGCAGAGACTTTTCTTCATTCAAACATTTTTCAAAAATCAATCATAAATGCTTTTGAGTTGATTCCAACTCTCAATAATCACATTTGACAAGATCTTTCTGAATATGTAAAAATATATAGGTTTACTTGCAGTAATAATGGACAAGTATTAAAAGAATGCCCCATGGGCATTTATAGTCACTTTAATTAATTAAATAATAATGTTAAACCTTATTAAATTGTGAGACCACTTTAAATCACATTCCCAAGTATTAAAATATGTGGTGATGACATGTGTCAATATGATCCTGTATTTTAATTGGACATAATTAAATCTTAATTAGTTTTCAATTAGTAGAAATTACTTTTCCAAAATAAAGTAAATAAGACTAAGGCTTTAATCCTTTTGATTATGCTAGGTCATCTAGTGTGAACCCTTGTGTGCCAAATAGAAGTAGTTAAGTATTGTTTGGTGATTGTGTACCTCGTATTTATTTATAGATGCTAGTACCGACCAAACATACGAAGAGGAAGGGGACTACTACGAAGAGGAGGCAGTGGAGAACTTCAACCACTTCATTACTCAACGCAAGCCATTCTGGCAAGCTACTAACAATGCAAGATAAGCTAAACCTTGCAAGCTAATACTTGCAAGCCCCACAATAACAAGTAACCTATGCAATGCCTTAGGTATATTTGATTATACCACTTTATTATACCTAATCACAGTTTTACTTGGAAGCTTTATTCTTTTATTTTCTTTATCAAAGCTCTTTATTACTTCTAGTTAGTATTTAGTGAGTTTTGGAAACATATTAAAGGTAGCATAAAGAGCATAAAACTTGGCCTAAGTTAGATAGAACTAGATGTCATACTGAAGCATGAGATTAGATTTGGATAGTCACACTTGATTAGCACCCTTCAACTTTAGTGCCTAGTGCTAAGCATAAAACTTGATCACTTTAAATGGGAATACTTGGTGAAAATGATTATGAAAACCTTAGAATGATGAGTCATTCTAATGAAATGTTTTGCATGTGTTATGAACACGAGATGATTTGATGATGAAAATGTTGAGGAATGAGCCTTAGCGCCCTTTATAAAACTGATGGTTGGGTTCGAATGTGATACCATTCCAATTTTACCGTACAATGACAATACCCAAATTTGGGTAGGGCTTGACTAGAATTTTATATATCTTAGTATGGGTTCCCTTGCAGACGAGGTTTGAGCTGAGGCTACCTCGTGATGATTGTCCACCTGTGCAGTTCCCAAGATGACAGATGGTCATGGTTGGGAGGCCAAACTCATAGGGGATGTGCCTATACTAGGGTGTGTAATTGAAAGGTTAGGATTGATTATCCGCATACTGAGTATGGTGATTCAGGATTGTTCCTGATGGATGTATCGAATGTTGTGGTGAAAGTGTACCACCTCTGCAGAGTCTCAAACTATTCGAATAGCCGTGTCCGCGGTTATGGAAGTTGGAGTGGCCATAGTGTTCCATCATCACATGCTTTCAAAAGGAATTGTGAAATGAAGTGTGACTTGACTTGACCACTACAGGGTTGTGAACATGAAAACTAAGTTCCCACTTAGGTGATTTAGAACATTAAACTAGCTTTCTTTACTTCTAAACTCAGTTAGAGATAAACCTGGATTTTTGCAAATAAACTAGATCTTAGGATTCCTACTTGAACCACCTTACTTGTTTGTGATAGTTTACGAGTACTTAAAGAGTACTCATGGCTTTGTCCCTGCTATTCCTATGGCCAGACTATGAGGATGACTACCAGGATGATGGACAGCAGGAAGTATATGACAACTAGGATCATCTCCCATCGTCAGCATTGCCTGTGACCCTGAAGATGGAGCTTCCAGCATGCTACCATTATTATATTATTCTGTTGCGTTGATTGTATTTAGACTGGCTCATGAGATCCTTTATTTATAAGACATTTATTATGGTTTGTAATGTATGATGAACTATGGTACCAATCTGTTATGTCTCGCAAAAATGGTAATCGTGGGATTGCGATATGTGGCATAACAAGCATCTAGGATTAAAAATCCGGCTGTTGACAGGTGTATATGCTTGAAAAAGTATAAGTTGGCAATATCATGTACCTTGAATACGAGGGCCACTCCTCATGCTACTCAAGTTAAGTTACTTGCAAATTATTGTCATATTAAGTACATGTGTATCAAGAGAACCACCAACGGGGTACCCCTTGCACATGATAGTGGAGATATCCCATAATCAAAATGATAAGGCATGGAGACAATGAGCATCTCAGCAATCTTCTTATTTACCATTGGAATATGTGCTTTTTTCTCTCTTTCCTCTTTTCTCATATTTTTTTTCTTTTGATCTATCTCTTTTTTATAAGAAGAATGCTTCATAAATGTCATTATGGTGATGCTGCAAGTTTCCACCATGATTAGGCATGTCTTAGGCTAGAGGCCTAGGCGTTTCTCTAACACACATACATAAATCCATGGACATACAAGCTCCCCTTTCATTTCACACCAACGACATCCATAGACTAAGTTTCTACAAAGTACAAGTGAAATGTTGAAAGCGTTCCCCATGACAGCATGGTTCTGTTAATTCCAACGTATAAGTGCAATCATATACAACATATATGACACAATGTTTCAAGTTTATTAGGGGCAAGAAAAATAAAGTGTGCCATCAAGTTCGTGAGAGCTTTAGTCACTAAGTTTTCACATAAGAAAATACTTTTTAATTGGAAGATAGATGAAAACAAGAATATACTTGGAATGGTGTAACACACCATTCATAGGAATTTATAGTGGACACTTTGGAATAACTTGGTTTCTTGGGAGTTGGATGCATGAGTAGAACTTACTCATACAAGTGGAGACTGGCAAAAGACTGGGAGCGGCCAACTAAGGGAGCAATTATGGCCATAATCATTTAGAGCGACAAAACATTACTAATCAAACCATAAAGTGGTACTACAAGTCAAGTACAAAATGATCATAGAGTGTATGGTGACTTGTTCATAGTCATAACATGGTGTGAGCATGTGCCAAGTCAACCCAAACAAAGCATCAAAGGAGAATACCACAGTACTGTGATTTTTTATGCTAAAACAACGCATGATTCCTTCAAGGCATAAGGTCTAAATCACAGCCAAAGCAAGCTCCTCTTGTACTACTCAAGAAAGAAATTTCTACTCCTCTCAAACACCAATCAACTTATTTGAAACAACACAGCAAGAACGGGGGTCCAAACTACTTTATTCAAGCAAACTAAGCAAACCAAACAAAAACTAAGACGCTCCAAGAACAACACAATAGTGCATGAAACAATAAAAATGAAGTGTCTAAAAAGACCTGAGCTTTTTATTGATAAAGAACCGGATGCCTTGGGAATACCCAAGCTTTGACGCTTGTACCTCTTGAATATTTCTTGGGGTGACACGGGGTGGCATCCCAAATCTTGATCTTTTATCCATTTTTCATCTCATTACATCATTCTCTCTCTACACCTAGAAATTTTCCTTCATACAAAACTTCACACAATCGTCATTAGCAACATTAGTGTATTCAAAAGATAATAGACCTTTGGGTTTTGCTTTAGAATAGAAAAACTTTCACTAAAGACACAAGCTACTGTAGCAATTCCCTCAAAAATCTCAATTTCCAAAAAGAACCCAAAAAGGAATCAATAAGAAGCAAATGCAAATAATGATAGAAATCTGTCAAAACAGACCAGCAGGTAGAAACCGATTTTTTCAAAGACCTTCTGTTGCTCAAATAAAAAAGTGTTGAACTAAAGAAAGTTAGATAACATACTGTAGGATTTATTAATAAAATATCAGATCAATCCAACTTACAGAGATTACTCACGAATATTTACAGTGGAGCACAAAAATCTATTTCGGGACAGCAACTCCCCAAATCTTACTTCCCTCTCATTAGAGGTCATTCTTGGTACAAAAAAGAAAACAAAAAGGATAAGGAGAGGTCATTACTGAAGTAATAACTTCCAAGACTCAAGAAAACTTTTGGGTTATCTCCCAATAAGTACTTTTCTTTAACTCCTTTAAGCTAGACATGATAGTTTGAGAAGATGCTCACATAAGAAATATGAATTGAAGTAAAATAGAGCATCAAGAAGCAAATTCAAAACACATTTAAGTCTAACCCACTTCCTACGCATAGGAATCTTGTAAGAAAATAAATCAAAGAAGCACATAGTCACAAGAATGGGTAGATAAAACAAGAGCAAATTCAAAACTTTCAGCACATATAGAGGTGTTTCAATACTATGAAAACTACTACAATAATATTTTCCTCTCTCATAATAATTTTCAGTAGCCTCATGAATAAACTCAACAATATAACTATCATATAAAGTATGCTCTTCATGATCTACAAACAAATAATTTTTATCATGTCACATCCCAAAATTTGAAATGTAAAAAAACATAAAAAAATGAAAAACTAAGTCTTGGAAATTCAGAGGGAACAAAAACTTTTTGACTATTTAATATAACTCCTTCAAAACAAAAATTAAATAAAACAATTTTGTTTGTGAAGTTGTGTGCATGTTTTCAAAACATCAAAATCATGAAGCATGCATGGTTGCATTTTAAAACTAAGATAAATAACTTTCTTCTCAAAGTTGAAATGACCACTTAACAACATGAGACTTTGGACATATTCCATATTTAAAATATACAAAAGAATTCCTAAGTGAGCTAAAAATATAAATGGCAAAATTATAAAACCATAGAAATTAGTTTGACTCTATTTGAAGCTCCAGATAAAATGATATGAAATTTATAAAAATATAGGAAGAAAAATAAAGTTAGGTTAAGGCAATGACTAAAAAAAATTATTCTTAAATGAGTGATTATGATAAAGAATAAAATTATGAAGCCAAAAAAAATTAGTTTGAACCTTTTTAGAGTCCTAAGTTAAAAGATATGTTTTTATAAGAAAAGAGAATAGAAAATAATAAAACTAGGCACACGTACCTTTTTTTACCAAAGGATATTGCAATGTGATAAAAGAAATGTAGTTTATTTCGTATTGTTAAAATTAATTCAAAAGTATTTTAAAATTAATTTCACAAACGAAAGAAGGAGATTATTCTAGCTTTGATTTTAATTTTCAATTTTCCAAATTATTTTCTATATGTTTCTCTCCAACAGACTTATTTGGTTTGCCATGCACGTCCGTGAAGTAGACGAACATGAGCTATCTTGTTTGCTCTTTGCTTTCTTTTCTCTTTTCTCTTGTATGGCTGCATGCATTGTACTCTCTCTTCTCTTATTATTTTTCTCTCTGACCCATGTATAAGTCGACCAAGTCACTAGGCCGTACACCTAGGCTGTATGAAGGAGACCTGCAACCCAGTCAAACATTTCCGATCGAAAGCACGAGCAGGCCAGCAGAGAAACGCCTGGCATAAAAAACTTTAGTAGCAACAGTTACGTCGCGTGATTGATTCTTCACTTTAATCTTTTTAATTAGAGCTGCATTTTTTTCTTTCTGTCCCACATATACGCATGCACAAACAGCACGGCAATAGCTAGACTAAAATATTAGCTCGGACAAGAAACTGCTCCATAATACCTCACATTCATTTTCTCTTTAATCCCATCATTTCTCTTTCTATATAGTCTCAAATAGACACCATACGTCTCCTTTTCCAACTTACACAGCCATATGAGCCTAGGCTCACACCTTGATCCAATTTCACGAGAGTTGTGCGGAGCGTCGCTTGGGTTTCCAACAATTCCGACAAATAGAGGCGAAGCCACTGAACTATCAGAATCGGGAGGAGGAGAAGGATTGATCCACAGGACTAGACACTGGAGACGCTGAACATCCAGCACGTACGACGCCACATATTCAACTCGGCTCATCATCTTCGTCAAACGATTACGTCGTAATCGGTGAGCTTCGTGAGAAATCCTTGTACCCATATCCTAGCTACACATACGCCTATCTCGAGGACATGATTGTTCATCATATTGTTGCAGTTCGCCGCGCCGTCGACGTCGCACGTTGCTCCAGCCGTAGATTGTCGACACCGTTGGGGATGAAGAACCTCTCAATCACGTCTCTTAGCACCACCTCGACGTCCTCTATAACGTCCACATCTTCTTCTATTCCGGATACGTCCCTAGTGACGGGAACGGCAACGCCAAGTCTGTGCCCGCAAATCTGGCGAACATCTCCGGCGAGCTTTTCCGGTGAGCAACCCTGAACCATTATATCTTCATCTAAAGGTCATCATAGATCACTTAAACGAATGGGCATCCTCCAATTACAATCTGCCAAGTGTCATATCTATTCCTATTTTCGGATTTTTAGACATAAGAACATAGAAACTTGCAAAAATCATATCTTTAGTTCTGTATATCCAAATTTAGCAAGTAATATGTCTATGGATTCACAAAAATGAGTAGTATACAGTGGAGCCATAATTTGGTTTTTTTTAGTCGGTTAAAATCACGTTTTATATAGAACCATTGTAGAGTATTTTGAGTATAAAAACTGCTGTGTAAATTATTTTTATGTGAATCTTTTTGAAAATGGTTGTAAATTAAACCCTCTATACAGTAAGACCAAATTATAATTTTATTCTAGTATAAATAAGACTGTGGCAATTATTTAGTGAGAATGACATTTCCAAGTGTTAGAAAATATTGCTAATTGCTACAATTGCACAAATGGTTGCATTTGTAATCTTGAAAATATAAAATGTTCAGAAATCACTTAGTACTGTTCAGAACCTTGTTATAATTTTTTTTACAATAAAAACTGCCATCTTACATGTTTGCATACTTTGCATGATTTTTTTGTGTTGCCATTAGTGTTGATCTTGTGTATGTTTTGTCTAGGTTGTTTTGCTTGATAGATTGTGTTGATTGTCAAGTATGTTATTGCGAAGAGTGTACAAACACCACCAACTAATAAGGCAAGTGACACTATCATCCATGTCCTACTATTTTCATTACACTTAGTGGATTTTTGTAGTATGCATGATAGGACTACTATATTTTTATGCTATGCTATATCCTATTAGGATATCCTTATATCTTCCTTAGTGAAAACATTATAGTTGTAGTATGCTTAGCCCTGCTATAGACCTGGGGTGGGATACCATATTATGACTATATGAAGTGTTGCAAAAATATATGTTTTATATAATAAAACAAGTCCTCAATGAACCACCTGGGTGGAAAGTGGATACTCAATTTTGGATAAGGTGGCAACAAAGGGAACCATGTTTATATGGCTATCTTTCTGTATGTGCACTAGAAGAAAACCACCCAGGGACTTAGAGATTGAACATGTTTCTCGTACAGTGGCTTTCGTGTATAGCCACATGCTAAATGGGCTCTGGCTTAGTCAACTACATAGTGGAAGACCCTTGCATTGGCATCTTCAGGTTAACTAGAATTGTGTATTGGAAATATATCCTTACATTGGTGCCTGGTAGACAAGCTAGCATTGTGTATTGGGAGGACTTCTATGGAAAGACTTTCTCACATTCTCGATCTGCCAGTACTCCATTTGGTGAGTACTTATCCAGCAGCCACTGGTGGCGTCAAGACGAGATTGTGTCATGTGGGTAAAGTGTAAAAATTCTGCAGAAGATCAAAATTCTAAGTACTTAGCCGTGTCCCCGGTTATGGACAATTCTGAGCAACTAAGGCCTGAAGCTATGGAAGATCTCGACATTCCAATTTCTCAAAGTAAAACTTGATGGTGTCAACAACGGATTAGAAGCACTTGGAGTTTGCCGAGTAGTTTAGAAAGATTTGTCAAAATATCAAAAACTATTTTGAAAAGATAGGATAAAACTATATTGCTTTCTGCAAAGGAGCCTAAACCCTACTTAGCCAAATATGCATGTAATGATAGGATCCACTTATTTATACATAGTAGTGAAACTTGCCAATACAATTCAAATGTATTGACTCTTGTGGCTGCAACTTATTATGTTGCAGGTTTGTTTGATGTTAGTGAAGTGTGTTGAATAGGATTACAAGTCTACAACCAACATGATTGCCTGTGGCACTTTGAAGATGAAGGACTCCATGCTATATAGTTATTGTGCTGCATTGTAATGAGATAGCCAAATGAGCTATGTAAGATGTAATGAATTATTTTATTCCTGGTTATAAAGTTGTATTATGACCTTTGTTTCTTGATATTACATCTTAACTGTGGATGCTAGCTACTGATCCAGGGACTATCATTGTAAACACAGGGATCTATACCTTATTGAAGGTTGGGACCACTACATACCAAGATCAAAAATAGTGGGATTAAAACCTTCAAACCCACTTTTAACAATTTTATAATAAGAAGACTGATCATTCAATATAGGATCATCATCTAGAGCTTTATCATAAACATCTTCTAAGCAAAACTCTTTAGTGCCATGCATTTCAAAGTCAGGCACAAATATAGGATTGTCATAGACAATAGGAGCATAACTATGATCACAAGTTTTACCCATAGCATATATTTCAAAAGAATCCATAGGAACATAACATTCATCCTGCTTTGGTAAGCATGGGGGACAATCAAATAATGTAATAGGTAAAGAGTTACTCTCATTAGAAGGTAGGCATGGGTCGATCCTGTAGAGGTCCCAACCTTTAATAAGGTAGAGATCCCTTTGTTTACAATGCTAGTCCATGGATCAATAGCTAGCATCCACAGTTAAGATGTAATATCAAGAAACAAAGGTCATGGTACAACTTTATAACTAGGAATAAAATAATTCATTACATCTTACATAGCTCATTTGGCTATCTCATTACAACGCAGCAGAAATAACTATATCATGGAGTCCTTCATCTTCAAAGTGCCACAGGCAATCATGATGGTTGTAGACTTGTAATCCTAATCAACACACTTCACTAACATCAAACAAACCTACAACATAATAAGTTACAGCCACAAGGGTCAATACATTTGAATTGTATTGGCAAGTGATACTATGGTAGTATAGTGGAGTCTATCATCTATATGCATTTGGCTAGGTGGAGCTTATCTTTAATTTGCTCAAAATAGCTTTTCCTTATCATTTGAAAACACTAAGTTTTTGTTTGGCAAAAATCACCCAAGGCATCTACCAATAGAAATTGGTGATCCTTTAACCCTTGTTCAACCACAAGTTTTTAACTTAGAAATTGGGATGAGGAGATTCTTGATATCTTATATGTCTTGATGCTCAAATTGTCCATTGCCAGGGACACGGCTAAGTACTTAGATTTTACTCTCTCGAGAGGTGGTGCACTTTCCCCACAAGATTCGACATGCATCGAGACAAGATCTTTGAGAAGCCTTCCCTTAGACTAGAATGGACGAGTTCCAACCTATCATCAACTACCACCAACTTTCAATTTGGCTAAGTTATTGGAACCTATATGATCCAGGCAGAGCCCATAATGCCAAGTGGCTGCACTAGAAGCGTCTCAACATTTGACATCTCAAATATCTTTGTTCCTGGGTGGCATTCCACAAGTGCGATACACAAGGTAAACCATAGAAATGGTCCTTGTGTAACCACTCAACACAAACCAATCCACCATTCCACCCAGGTGATTCAATCACTTAGCTGTTTTATTAAACAAAACACAAGTCCTTGACTTAGAAATGTTCCATAGCATGAATATAATCCACCCTTGTTTTCTACTAGCTAAGCTAAGCATGATAGTAGTAGGAATCTTAACTTAGGAAAATTCTACTAAGGTTTCTACCATGGCATAGTTTATACATAGCAAAAATTCCATGCAAGTCCTACTTAGAAATATCACTAGTGTATAGTGAAAATAATAGGACAAAAGTATGAAGCACCACTTGCCTTTTTGGTAGATAATTATAAGTTCACTCCTTGATCTTGCAATAGTCACACTCTTCAAATTTCACTACAATTCAATCAAGCAAGCAAATATTCAATCTACCATTCAAGCAATCATCACATAGAATAATAAAAACAAAGCAATGAATGTAAGCATGCCAAAGATTGTTTTATTGGGAAAAGTGGTTTCTAATAGGTTATAAACATTATAAAACATCTATTGGTCATTTATAAAAGTGGCAAAAAACCATTTGATATTAAGTTAGTGAAAATGGCCATTTTAAATCCTTTTTGTTTTGCTAGATTTGGTTCAAATTAAAGTAATATTTTCTAGTGTTTGATAAATATTTTTAAACACAAATGTTAGTGTTTTGTGGTCAAGTGTTTAATATTAAAACCATTTGCAAAAGGTTTTACCTATAATCCATTTTATACCAAAGCAATATTTTATGTTGTTGGAAATGCCTTTTAGCAAAGTAATAATTTTATAGGGTTCATCAAATATATTTTTAAATCTAAAAACTTGGTGTTTAGTGTCAGAGAGTTTAAATGAAATCTTTTTCCAAAGGTTTTACCCAAAAAGCAATTTTGAAACATATTCAACATTTTTATTTAGCTAGAAATGCTTTTATTCAAAGATTTATTCTTTAAATCCACAAGTTGGTTTCTATGGTAAGTGGGTTTAAAACAAACCATTTGCCAAATATTTTACCCTAAAAATATTTCTAGAATAAATTTTATGTTCAAATTATGCATACACAAGTTTCTGGAAAAACAACTAAGTCTACAGAAGAAAATTACTAAAAAAAGTACATGGTTGGAAAGTATTTATTTTGCTTATTACATTGATATAAAATTTGCAAAATTTGGACGTGTGGATCAAAAGTTATGAATTTTGCAAGTTTAAACATCTAATAGAAAAGTTTCGGGTTTTAAAACAAACTCCAGGCCACGTGGTGTGTTCTGATTCGTTGGTACCGGTTCACACGGATCGGCCTATGCGATGTGTTGGATCTAAAGAGGATCGTGCGGCACAGATCAAGGATACCCTTTCGGTTAGTCAATCTATCGTAGCCACGCGATCAGGATCTAACGGCCATTGATCATACGACCATCAATCGGCGGTCTGGCGACGGTGAGTGGCGTTCGCTCTATGGCATCGCGGCTCTTGGAAGCGAGGAGAGAATGGAGGGCGTTACCGGACTTCATGATGTCGCTAATGCTCAAGTTGTGCTTGGTTGGCGAAGGGGCGCACGGAGTCGACGTTGATTGCTCGTCGGAGATCAAGACGGTGTCGGGTGCTCTCTGTTGGAGACGGTGGCGAGGCTACGGTGCATGCCAGAGAGAAAGGAGGGTATGGTTAGATGCGCAAAGTCGTGGCGAGTATGCATGTGTGAAAGAGGAGGAGAGGGGCGGTCAGATGCTACCTGGGGGTGTTGCCGGAGTGGAGGCAGACGGTGGCTCTCTCGGTTGTTGTTGTTGCCGATGTTTCAGAACGCGCGCAGGCTAGCTAGAGATACTGGGAGATGCAGGGGCGATGGGGATCACTCTCATGTGCTCTGGGGGCAGTGGGGCGATGAGGGCTGGCCGGAATCAGAGTGGGAGCTCGTCGGAGCAGAGGGAGTTCTCGAGCAAATTCTGAGCGGCCTGGTGGCAGAGGGTGGGTGGCTTCTGGGGGGAAATGGAGAGGGGAGGGAGGCGATTAGTAGGTCATGTTCACAAGGGAGAGTTACTCGCGGTGTTACTCGAATTAACATGTTTGAATTCAGACCAGAAACGGCCGAGAGAGAGCGGGAAGGGTTAGCGCGAGGTTAGGGGTGATGACTTGGCGGTGGGGCATTGTTGTCAGTGGGTGAGAGGAGCGTTTAGTGGGGTCTGGTTCTCAGTGAGGGTGCGGGTTCGTTCTCTGATGCGATTCGTTTTTCCTGCGGGGGGGAGGGGAGAGGAGATGGGCTAGCTGGGCCTGATGGGCTTAGCTGGCTGGGCTGGTTTGTTTTCCCTTTTTTTGTTCTGCTTCATTTTTCTTTTTCTGTTTCTTTTATTCTGTTTTGATTTCTTTCAAATGATATCAAACACCATTTGAACTTAAATATTTACCAAACTTTCAGAAATTTTGTATTCTGTTCAAACATGTATTTTAAAGATAATTTTGGAATATTTCTTTTATTCCCACATGGTTTAATTATTTATTTAAAATGGCCCTTTTGTCTTTATTTAAATAGGATTTTAATATTTTTTCCATCTTTTATTTAAATTCCAAATTTTATCAAATCCTTATCAGTAGGTTCTATTAATTTAATAGGGTGTTTAAATAATTCACTTTGAATTATTTGAAATATTTTTAATATGATTTATTAAACATTTAAATGAGTATTTGTCTTCAATTAAATAAAATTTGATTATGGTTTTAATACCATATAATTTTTTATTCAAATAATTCTTTTAAGTTAATTTGATAACTTTTTAACCCACTTTGATAAATTTCCATTTATTACTTTCTCATGATTTAATTAATCATTTCGATTAGAAATTTTATCTTTATCCATATATAATTTAGAATATGGTTTAATTCCATATAATTTTATTGGGATAATCTTTATCCTATTATTTTATTTGGATTATCTTTATTTTCATTTGCTTATGGATTTGGCCAACATTTAGTTTGGATTTTAAATAACCTTTATTTATTTATTTATTTATTTCTTTATCTTATAAAATCTATATCTTTTTATTTAAAGAACCAAACTTGGTGATTCCAATTTGAAAAATCTTATTTAATATTTTTTTATCCTTTTATATCTCTTTAGGATTAATTTGATAATAATTGGGTATGGATTTCAGATAGGAGCTTTATTAGCTTTGAAAATTAATTCCTTAAATTTATAAGTTTTTATTTATGGTTCCAAATTAAGTGAAACCAATTTCTATGGTTTTATAATATTCTTATTTATCAATCTTGATCATTTATAAATGTTTGTTGACAAAATTTTATATGGATCAAACCCATAGTATTTGAGGTATCTTGGAAATGTTTTTCTTCCATTCGGGTTTTAGAGTTTTGGTTTATTTTCCAAGTGTTTAAATTTCAAGATGCATTTATGAAGAATGCATTTCACTTGATTTGAATTTAGTTGGATTCAAATTTTATTCAAAGTTTTGTTCAAGATGGGTTTTGATGTTTCCATTTTAAAACAAAAGTTTCTTTCACCCTAAATTTGAATAATTATTTATTTCGTTTATTTATTTTTCACATTTCAAAATTTGGAAAATTTTGGGGTGTGACAGATCCATTCTTCCTCCTCTTGACCATCACTCTCCTCCTCTTTTTCATCTAATGAGCTTTTAGGTTCAGCAATTTCTTCTTCCATATGCTCCTGCAAGGCATTAGTCTCTTCCATTTGTGGAAAGCACCTATTAAAATATTCAAGAATATAGCCATTTTATTCCTTGTAATTATCAAAGAAAAATTTAAGTATGTCATAAACCTCATATTCATAAGGTGCATCATTAGTATTTTCAAGAAAACTGGCAAGTTCAAATGCACCCTTGAAGGCAATAAATTCTTCAATTTGTTCCACATCATAAAAGTCATTATTTGCTTTAACATAAGAAGATATGGTAACATTATTATTATACTCATACTAAAAAGGTAGGTGTTTATGCCTCCTACTGCAACAAGATTTATCAAAGCAATAAGTAACGTTATAAGTAGAGCACACCTCTCTAGCAATAGTATTCAATTTATCAATTTGCTCCCATAAGTGTTTCCCTTTTTGTGACAAACAGTGTTGCTTATAAAAATACTTTTGTTCTTCCATGAACTCACCTTGCAAATAAGAACTAGTTTCAAAGAAACCATCCATTGATACAAAGCATGACCAAGCAAGGCAATAACAGACCAGCAACTAGAATAGGAACTAATTGTTTTGTGTTTTTGACAAGAGAAAACAAACCAAACGAAACTATTTTTTTGGAGTTTTTGATAAAAAAGAGGCAAACAAAAGCAAGCAAAAGAAACTAAGCAAAACAAAAACAAAGTAAAGAGAAAGGTTGTGAAGGACTCCCCTTGTGAAGACGTCCTTAGCCTCCCCGGCAACGACACCAGAAAACTTGTTGATAGCGCGTGGTAGGCGCTTCGTTGGAAGACCCCAAGAGAAAGGTATGATGAGCACAATAGTGATGCAGCGCTGAGTTGATGTAGGAGCGCTTCGTTGGGAACCCCAAGAGCAAGGTGTGAAGCAGCACAACAGCAAGTTTTCCCTCAGTAAGAAACCAAGGTTATCGAACCAGTAGGAGGAAGGAAACGTCACACAGGTGTTGCAAGCAACGTGGAAACCTGCACCAACACAAACTCAAGACTTTGACCCAACGAACAGTGAGGTTTTAAATCTTACTGGTTTGCTGTAACAAAGGATAAAACGTATGGTGTGGAAGGTAATGGTTTGCTGCAAGTAAATAGGTAATAGTGGAGGATGTATCAATGGTAAAGATTGGACCAGGGTTCATAGTTCACTAGAGGTGCTCTCCTTAGATAAATAACATCGAATTAAGGGTAAACTAATTACAGCAGGGCAATTTACAGGAACTGAGCAAGGCATAACAATGCAATACCAGACAAAAAGATCCTATAATATTCTATTGGGCAATAAAAAAATATACATAGACCGCCATCCAACTGTATCTATGACTAGAAGTCCACCTTTGGGTTATCATTCGAACCCCCTCTAGTATTAAGTTGCAAACAACAGACAACTGCTTTAAGCAAAGTGTGTAAGGTAAACAATCCACTTGTTCCATGAACAAGAGACCGTTGTTTTCTCCCTAGTGGCAATAGAACATCTACAACCGAAGAGATTTCTCTCACTTCCCTTGGAAACTAGAGGCATGACCCACTATCGAGCATAAATACCCCCTCTTGGAGTCACTAACAACTACTTGGCCAAGATATCTACTAACAACGGAGAGCATGCAAGATCACAAACAACATAGACATGATAGTATCAAATATACAAAACCATTAATCAATTTGACATAGTAATCACAATATCCATCAGATCCTCGCAAACACAACATGCATGATTACAAATAGATTAGATCTTGATCATGAATGGAGCTCAGAAGATATATACATGAAAGCACAAAGGAGAAGACACAACCATCTAGCTAATACAAGGACATGTAGTCCAAGGTGGAACTACTCACGCTTCATACCAGAGAAGAAGGCCTCCGGGATGATCTCCCCTCTGGCAGGGTGCCGGGAAGAACTTTAGATCCCCCTGATGTAGGGACAATGGTGGCAACGGCTACAGAAGTTTTCGTGGAGTTTTTATCGGGTGCCTAGGGTTTCTGTATCGGGGGCTTCTTATAGGAGAAGGGGCGAGGAAAGAGGGCTGCAGGGGGCTGATACGCCCAATTTGCACCATGTTTCTATATCATAATTTACCTCTATTCATTGATATATGTCTTATTATGAGGTATTACTTATGGCTTTTCATCTGTTTATGCATGTTGGATGATTCTTGGAGGATGAACTGTCCGAATCTGGATTCTGATGGAAAAGAAGGCGTTTTGGTGCAATTTCGCGAAGATCAATAAAATACCAGAAAAATATGGAAACATATTATTTTCCCAGAAGACGAAGGAATCCATAAGGAGTAGCGAAGAGGGGCCGCAGGGGGCCCACACCCCCTAGGCGCGGCCCCACCTGGGTCGTGCCTAGGGCAGGTGTGGCCCACCTACCCGGCTCCCGACTCTGCCCCTTCTCCTATATCTTTCTGAAACATCAGTAAAATCATGTTTCAAAACTCATGCATATCATCCATGCATCCATCATCATTTAGGGTTTCATCCCAAAATCATTTCAAAAACAGGAACATTTGTTGCTTATTATTTTATGTATGAAAACTCTAGCCTTTGTGCTACATGCTATTGAGAAAGTAGCTTTCATTCATTCAGAATGTGTTGGGCTCAAACTTAAGTGATTCCAAAAGCTTGAGCAAGGTTTCAAAACAAAGTATGGACATAGGACCAAATTTATGACTATTATTTTATCTCCAAAAAGGCTTGGTTTTATTTCATTATTTTCAAATGACACAAGTAAATCTGAGTGAACAGAGGGTTTGACTCTTATTTGGGTGCAAGGAACACTGTACAAAAAGCTAGAGAAGGTTTGTATTCAAAATTATTTGAAATAGAGTTTGAAAACCATTTCTAGAAAAACAATCAGAAAAAGAAAAGGAGTAAAGAGGAAAAAAATAGACAACCAGCCAATCTGGCCGACCCAGCCCAACACGGCCCAGCTAGCCAGCAGCTTCCACCCCCGCGAAACGTTTTCTTTCACCCGCCACCGCACCCACCAGCTCGCTGACAGGAAGGACCCACTCCCTCTCCTCCCCTCTCGCTGACAACCGCGGCCCACACGGGTATCGTCTTCTCCACCACCGCGACTGGTTCTTCCCCAATTGACGCCGGGCGTTTACTGTTTTGATTCGCAGCTTCAATTCGCGTAAATGCACGAGTAAATCTCGCTCGTATCCTGGCTACTAAACCCCCCTCTGCCCCATCTCCATTCTCCCCCAAACCCCAAACCCAGAGCGCCCCCAGGCTGCGAGAATTACTCACCGCAACCTCGCTGCTCCGACGAACTGCAGCCACGATTCCGGCCAACCCCGACCACCCCTCTGCTCCTGGTTCACACGAGCAGACTCCATTTGACCTCGCGCACCTCCCCGTACCACTAGCTCGCCCGCGCGTGACTCGGAACGTCGGCAACGCAAGCGACTGAGCGCCACCGTCTTCGACTTCTACTCCGTAGAGCTCCTCCGGTAAGTCCAGACCGCCCCAAGCCTTCTCCTTCACGCACGCGTCTTCTCTGTGATCTCCTGCATCTGACCACATCCTCTGTTTTCCTCCTCGTGATCGACAGCGTCGCCTTCGACCTCGAACAGAGCCACCCGTTGCCAGACCCTACTCCGGCGAGCAATGCACCGCAAACCTGAGCGCCCCTTGCCGAGCCATCTGTACGTTGAGCATCACCACGTCCTCGCGATCACGGTGAGTACCTTCCCTACCCTTCTAGCTCTCTGTATCGCTGGCGCCACCACCATCTGACTGTCGCCGTCGCGCGCAGCGGTTAAGCGCCGCCAGTTAGTGGGTTGCTGTTTGCGTCCGTTGGATCTATATCGTAGGGCTATGATAGATTATAATCGAAGAGGTATCGTATGTCTCTACGCCGTTAGATCTAAGTTAGATCCTGCGGTCTGCGTCTGTCGATCCGAACGAATCGGTACCGACCAACCAAAACACGAGTGTCACCAGTTCAGTTCAAAAACAGATTTCAAACCAGATTTAGATCTAATTTTCAAAAGGCTATAACTTTTGATTCCCACGTTAGATTTTTGCAAATTTTATACCGTTGGAATCAGTGAGTCAAGCCATTTCTGAATATCCAATGTGTTTAACAAAAAGTTTCTGTTAAAATGACTTTGTATGCAGAAACATATTTAGGTCTATTTTGAGTTTAGTATTTGTTTAGCAAATTGTTTGAGGGCTAAATAAGTTTAGTTAGCAAAACTTTTAACTTGGTTATGTTCTAGTATCATAAACTTGCTTGGTGGAGTTTTCAAAAATCATCACTTAGCATTTTCTTGCATGCATGCATTCATATTACTTTTGTTTGTGTATGAATTGTGTGTAAATTTTGTGCTACAAATTTTGTGTAGATTTTGCTAGTGACTGTGATTGTGAAGAGTGCTGCTCTCCCCATTACCAAGGCAAGTGATACTCCATGATATTTCCACCCCTTTATTTTGAATAAGCATTAGAATTATTTTTGCTAAGTCTTGCATGCTACTTTTGCCAAATGCTATGTTGGGAAATCCTAAGTAGTTGTAGTATTGTAGAATTGCTAGGGAATTTCCTAAGTTAAGTTACTATGCCATGCTTAGCCTAGCTAATAGAAAACAAGGGTTGGTAAAGTATGTACATGCTATGTTGAAAATAATTCTAAGTCTTATGGACTTATGCTTTTCCTAATAAAACAACTAAATCAATGAACCTCATGGGTGGAATGGGACTTGAATTGGTGGTTTTTGGTTGAGTGGTTACACAAGGCCATGGATATGGCTTGTGTATCTCACTTGTGGTATGCCACCCAGGCACAAAGGGATTTGGAGGCCAAGTGTTGAGAAAGCTTACAGTGCAACCACTTGGCAATATGGGCTCTGCCTTGATCATATAGGTTGCTAGAACTTAGTCACTTGGACAGTTGGTGGTAGTGGGAATGATAGGTTGGAGCGCGTCCATTTGACTAAGGAAAGGCTTCTGAAAGGTCCTGTCTTGGGAAACCAAGTCTGGTGGGGAAAGTGCACAACCTCTGCAGATGGAAAATCTAAGTACTTAGCCAAGTCCATGGCAATGGACAAATTGAGCATCAAGACATGGAAGCTACAAGAATCTCATCACTCCAACTTCTAAGTAAAACTTGTGGGTGAACAAGGGTGAAGGACCCCAATGTCTATTGGTGGTTTCTTGGGAAAGCTTTTGACAAAGAAAACTTAGTATTTTCAACTAATAGGAAAAACCTATTTTGAAGCAAAGCAAGCCAAGCTACACTTAGCCAAAATGCATATAGTAATATAGTCCACTTAAAATCTACTAAGGTATCACTTGCCAATACTATTCCAAAGTATTGACCCACTGTGGCTGTAACTTGTGATGTTGCAGGTTACTCCGATGATGATTAGGAGTCATGAGTCTACACTCAACATGCTTGCATGTGGCACATGAAGATGAAGACTTGTGTTTATTCCAAAACTCTTGTATTAGGCCTGTGGCCATGAGTTGTAAAAGACTATGTTTTATCTCTGGAATGAATGTAATAAATGACCTTTGTATTTGTGTACTTCATCTTAAACTGTGGATGCTAGCAATGATCCAGGGACTAGCATTGCAATCACAGGGATCCTTTTACTTTACAAAGGAGGGATCTTACAGATGGTATCAGAGCACTGTGTTGCCTGTAGGATTATTACCCTAGGATTGGAAAAACCACTAAGGAAAAATTTTCAACTACTTCTACACTTGTCTATTCTTCTCGTAAACTTTTCTAATCTTCTCATTCTCATCTCTATTTGTAGATGAACTCCATCAACGAAGCCGTGAAGAAAGGACCACTCATGACCATGACCTTGGAGTGTGAAACTGAGTTTCCCAAAATCCTCAAGGACCTCATGGTGGCAATGGAAGCACATGGTGCAGCTGTGTACAAAGGCTTTCCAGTGATGGATGAAGGAGTGGAGTACTGGTGGGTGCAACTTCACTTGTACAAAAACAAGGAAGACAACCACAAAGAAAGGGGATTCTGCATGTACACCAACACTGTGATGCACACCACATTCTTTGAGTCAGCAAGAGAAGCAGCTTGGAGGACTATCAAAGAACTAAGTGCTAGAGTCAAGTGCAGAATGCTCAACCTCCAAAAAGACTTAGAGAAAGAGAAGGAGCTTACCCAAGAGTTGGAAGCCACCAACCAAACCTTCAGAGGAGATATTATAGACTTAGTGATGGAATCATGTGAACAAGATAGGTGGATTGCCTCTAGGAACATTGTGTTAGCCAACAGATCCAGTGAGATAGGATTGTAAATGCATTTCGTTAGTTGGACCACCACCTATCACCTTATTTTCCAAAATGATACCTTAAATAAGTTTGGACCTTGGTTGATGTAATGGATTCATGTATGCATGACTTGTGATTTTGTGTTCCAAGGATGTGTATGTGATGTTTGTCTTTGTTTATTTTAAATAGTGTTGTTCTAACTTTTCTATCTTATAAATAGATGCCTATTACCATCATCACTGTTGAGGAGTTCCAGGTTACCCCTTTTGGTCCTCGTATCATTGAGCTTACCACCTTGCTCAATCTCCCTCTTCCCACCATCATGGTGCATCCACTCACCAAGTTCGAGAGGAAGGACCTCAGGGGCTTCAAGGTGAACCAGCCCGGACGCCAGACAGAGCCTACTACAGAGGCCATTGTCTTCAAGCTGATGCACGACGACAGGGAGAGAGGAATGGAGGTAGTCATGCAGGACCTGAGAGGACGTCTACTAGGCCGTCACTCCCGACAGGTTAGGGGCACCCATTTCCACGTCTTCGGAAGACGTGATGATGATGGAGAGTCCATAGACTTTGAGGACGACTCGAGGGACGAGCAGAGCCGATGCGTCTCTATCTCCAGGATTTAGAGTCTCTCATCAGGCACGTGGACACGGACAGGACCAATGTCATGCTCAACAATGACGAGCTCCAGGTGCAGCTTCGTGAGAAGGACAAGCTTTTCGCACAACAGGACGAGATAGTCAAGGAAATGGAGGCGAAGTTCGAGACCCAGGACCGTAAGTTCAAGAGTCAGGAGAAACGCGTCAAGGACAGGAACAAGAAGATCCGGGACATGACTGAAGAACTGAATCCAAGGATTTCGAGTTAGAGCAGCAGCAGATGGTGATCGAGAGGCTTCGCTCCCAAAAGAGGGCTCTCAAGGCCAAGATCGATTCCTTGACCACTACTATTGAGGAGAACAAGACCGCGATGGAGAACGCAGGTCTTACCTTCGTCGAGGAGGATATTGATGCTGATGAGTAGACTTGACTACTCGTTTATCTTTCATTATCATACTTGTTATTGTGAACTTGTTATTGGACCATCCGACATGTGGATGGCTTGCCACTTGTGTGTTTTACCTTGAGACTTTGTTATCTTGTTGTTGAGCTTTTATCCTTGTGTTGCATGCTATGTGTTTGCTTATGTGATGTAATGTGCATAAAACATCTATGGGTATCTCATTCTTATCTCTATTTGAACAAACCACAGATGCCTCCCCGTCGCGCAAACCCCAACCCCAACAACATCACTCCAGAAATGCAACAGATGATGAATGCTCAAACACAGCTTATGCAGATGATGAAAACATTCATCCAAAACCAGAATAACAACAACAACCCCAATAACAAAAACAACAATAACAACAACAACCCTCCGGGTTTTGATATGCTCACCATATTTCTGCGTTTGAGGCCAGCTAAGTTCTCGGGGACAACTGATCCCATGGTGTCCAATGATTGGCTATGTTCTGTGAACAAGGACTTAGTGACCGTGGGCTGCACGGACGCTGAAAAGGTCAGATTTGCAGCGCATCTGCTGGAAGGGCCAGCCGCCACATGGTGGGACAACTTCCAAATCACCACTCCTTTAGACGAGGTGACTTGGGCTATCTTTGAAGATGGCTTTCGCACTGCTCATATCTCCTCAGGAATGATGAGCCTGAAAAAGGAGTTTCACAACTTGAAGCAGCGCCACCGTAGCGTGGCTAAATACATAGAAGAGTTCAACAATATGGCGCGTTATGCACCGGATGAGGTTGACACAGATGCCAAAAGAAAAGAAAAGTTTCTGGAAGGCTTGAATGATGAGCTGAATCTGCAGCTGGCTGTGGCATATGTTCCCACTTATCAGCCGCTCTGTGACAAGGCTGCTATATTGGAGAACAAAATGAAGCAAGTCGAGAGTAGGAAAAGAAAGCACTCCGACAAGCATAGCTCGGGGTCGTCTCACAAACGATCTCACTATGATGACAGTGGAAGCTCAGGATCCCACAAACATGGGAAATTCAACAAGCACCACAACCACAACTGTCATGACAACAAGCATCACCGCAATCATGAAAATGACAAGTACAAGAACCACAAGAGTGGACATAAGAGCCACCACAGTGGGAATAGTAGTGGAAGTGGAAGTCAGCCTGCTAAAAGAGACATCAGTCAGGTTGAATGCTTCAAATGCAAGAAGATGGGACACTATGCAAATGAGTGCCCCGAAAAGAAAGTTGAAGGACCTGTCAAGCCCAATCCTTTCCAGAAAGGTCAGTTGAACCACATTAATGAGGAGGAGGTTTATGAGGAGCCTGACGCTGTTGCTGGTAAGTTCAGACTTAATTCCATTCCAGCATTTGTACTCTTTGACACTGGTGCATCTCATTCATTCATATCAAAAGCATTTGTTGATAGAAATGGGTTTGCATCTGAAAACATTGGGTGTCCAATAAAAGTTAGCTCTCTGGGTGGAGATATGATAGTAAGTCTTGGATGCCGGGACCTTGTCATAGAGTTGGGAAAGCATAAGTTTCCAGTGAGCCTGATAATCCTAGATTCCCAAGGATTGGATGTAATTTTAGGATTGGATTGGATGGCTAAGTATGAAGGAGTGCTAGATTGTGCTAATCGTACTGTTGCACTCACAACCCCAGAAGGAAAAAGGATAAAATTCAGGTCAAACTTTGAATCCAAAGGAAGTAAGCTAAATTCCCTTAAGGGGGTTAGCATGGACAGTGTGCCAATTGTGTGTGAGTATCCGGATGTATTCCCGGAAGAATTGCCAGGAATGCCACCAGATAGAGATGTGGAATTTCTGATAGATTTGGTACCAGGTTCTGGACCAATAGCAAAGAGACCATACAAAATGTCAGTTGATGAAATGAAAGAGCTCAAGAAGCAACTAGGAGAACAGTTGCAGAAAGGATTCATACAACCAAGTTCTTCATCTTGGGGAGCCCCAGTCTTGTTTGTGGAGAAGAAGGATAGAAGCCAAAGGTTATGCATAGATTACCGTTCCCTCAACGAGGTAACTATCAAGAACAAATATCCTTTGCCTAGAATCAATGACTTGTTTGATCAGCTAGAGGGAGCATGTGTGTTCTCGAAGATTGATCTCCGGTCGGGCTATTTTCAACTCAAGATAAGAGGGCAAGACATAACTAAAACATCATTCACAACAAGGTATGGATTGTATGAGTATACCGTAATGCCTTTCGGCTTAACCAACGCTCCAGCATACTTCATGAATATGATGAACAAAGTGTTCATGGAATTTCTTGACAAGTTCGTTGTCGTTTTCATCGATGACATCTTAGTCTACTCCAAGAGCAAAGAAGAGCATGAGGGACACTTGCGTTTGATACTTGAGAAGTTGAGAGAGCATAAGCTTTATGCCAAATTCAGCAAGTGTGAATTCTGGTTAGAGGAAGTTGGTTTTCTTGGTCATGTTATGACAAAGGATGGTGTGGCAGTTGATCCTGCTAAAGTTTCAGCTGTGACAGAATGGGAATCTCCCAAGAATGTAAAAGAAGTTTGTAGTTTCCTTGGCTTAGCAGGTTACTACAGAATATTCATTGAGAATTTCTCAAAGGTTGCTAAGCCCATGACTGAATTATTAAAGAAAGACAAGAAGTTTGCTTGGTCTGAAGGTTGTGAAGTCAGCTTTCAAGAATTGAAGAAGAGACTAGTGACAGCACCAATTCTATGTCTGCCAGATTTTGAAAAGGATTTCCAAGTATATTGTGATGCGTCTCATCAAGGTTTGGGAGCCGTACTTATGCAAGACGGTAAAGTTGTGGCCTATGCCTCGAGACAACTCAAAACTCATGAGGTAAACTATCCAACTCATGATTTAGAGTTAGCATCTGTCGTCCATGCACTCAAAACATGGAGACATTACCTTTTGGGAAAACGTTGTGAAGTGTTCACGGACCACAAGAGTTTGAAGTATATCTTCACCCAGAAGGAAATCAATATGAGACAAAGAAGATGGTTAGAGCTTATCAAAGATTACGACTTGAGTTTGCAATACCACCCCGGTAAAACAAATGTTGTAGCTGATGCTCTAAGTCGTAAGGTGTTTGTAAATGGCCTTACCAAAGGAGAATTGCCAGATGATTTGTGTGCTCAATTCAAAGAACTTAGATTGGAGATTGTGCCTGAAGGACATCTTATGTCTTTGGATGTTCAACCCACTTTGTTGGACAAGATCCGAGAAGCTCAGAAGACCGATATGGAAATTGAAAGGATTAAGGAAAATATTGGCCAAGGGAGAGCTAAAAATTTCCATGAAGACGAACAGGGTACATTATGGCATGGGAAACGTATCTGTGTTCCACAAGATCCGGAGTTGCGGAAACTGATTCTGCAAGAAGCCCACAACTCTCCGTATTCTATTCACCCGGGTAACACCAAAATGTACATGGACATGAAAGAAAGATTTTGGTGGAACAATATCAAGAGGGACATCGCCGAACATATTGCTTTGTGTGATGTGTGTAGCAGAGTAAAAGCGGAGCATCAGAAACCAACAGGTTTGCTTCAACCACTACCTATTCCTGATTGGAAATGGGACAAAATTGGTATGGATTTCATCACCGGATTGCCAAGGACCAGATCAGGATATGACTCCATATGGGTAGTAGTGGATCGCCTAACTAAAGTGGCCCATTTTATACCCGTGAAGACAACTTATACAAGTGAAAAGTTAGCCAAAATCTACATGAGTAGAATTGTATGACTTCACGGTGTGCCTAAGAGTATTGTGTCCAATAGGGGAACCCAATTCACTTCCCATTTTTGGAGGCAGCTACATGAGTCATTGGGAACGAGGTTGGAATTCAGTACTGCTTTTCATCCTCAAACCGATGGACAAACAGAAAGGACTAATCAAATTCTGGAAGACATGTTGAGGGCATGTGCCCTAGATTATGGAGCAAGTTGGGATGAAAGTCTGCCTTACGCAGACAATAGCTATCAAGCCAGCATTGAGATGGCACCGTTCGAGTTTCTCTATGGAAGAAAATGTACCACCCCATTGTTATGGAATGGTGTGGGAGAAAGAAGTTTATTTGGACCAGATCTTATCAAAGAAGCCGAAGAGAAGGTCAAATTGGTTAAGGACAGATTGAAGATAGCACAGTCCCGAAAGAAAAGCTACGCAGATCCTAAGCGTAGAGAAGTCACCTACGAAGTTGGTGATAGACCCTATCTTAGAGTATCACCACTCCGTGGAGTGAAAAGATTCGGAGTCAAAGGAAAGTTGGCACCAAGATATGTTGGGCCATTCAAGATTATGAGTTGCAAAGGAGAAGTTGCTTATGAAATTGAACTACCAGCATCTCTATCAGCAGTCCATAATGTTTTTCATGTGAGTCAGCTTAAGAAATGTCACCCAGAAATGGAAGAATCTTCTTTGAAGGATACCATACCTTTGGAAGAAGTTCAACTAGAAAGTGATCTTACTTATGAAGAAAAGCCCATCAAGATTCTTGAGACTGCAGAAAGAGTCACGAGAACAAAGACTATCAAGTTTTGCACAGTGCAATGGAACCATCATACCGAAGAGGAAGCAACATGGGAAAGAGAAGATGATCTTCGGAAAGACCACCCTCACCTATTTGCTAGCCAATCTGAATCTCGACGGAGAGATTCACCTTAAGGGGGTTAGATTTGTAACATCCCTAAAATCATGTTTCAAAACTCATGCATATCATCCATGCATCCATCATCATTTAGGGTTTCATCCCAAAATCATTTCAAAAACAGGAACATTTGTTGCTTATTATTTTATGTATGAAAACTCTATCCTTTGTGCTACTTGCTATTGAGAAAGTAGCTTTCATTCAGAATGTGTTGGGCTCAAACTTAAGTGATTACAAAAGCTTGATAAAGGTTTCAAAACAAAGTATGGACATAGGACCAAATTTATGCCTATTATTTTATCTCCAAAAAGGCTTGGTTTTATTTCATTATTTTCAAATGACACGAGTAAGTCTGAGTGAACAGAGGGTTTGACTCTTATTTGGGTGCAAGGAACACTGTACAAAAAGCTAAAGAAGGTTTGTATTCAAAATTATTTGAAATAGAGTTTGAAAACCATTTCTAGAAAAACAATCAGAAAAAGAAAAGGAGTAAAGAGGAAAAAAATAGACAACCAGCCAATCTGGCCGACCCAGCCCAACACGGCCCAGCTAGCCAGCAGCTTCCACCCCCGCGAAACGTTTTATTTCACCCGCCACCGCACCCACCAGCTCGCTGACAGGAAGGACCCACTCCCTCTCCTCCCCTCTCGCTGACAACCACGGCCCACACGGGTATCGTCGTCTCCACCCCCGCGACTGGTTCTTCCCCAATTGACACCGGGCGTTTCCTGTTTTGATTCGCAGCTTCAATTCGCGTAAATGCACGAGTAAATCTCGCTCGTATCCTGGCTACTAAAACCCCCTCTGCTCCTCTCCATTCTCCCCAAACCCCAAACCCAGAGCGCCCCCAGGCTGCGAGAATTGCTCACCGCAACCTCGCTGCTCCGACGAACTGCAGCCACGATTCCGGCCAACCCCGACCACCCCTCTGCTCCTGGTTCACACGAGCAGACTCCATTTGACCTCGCGCACCTCCCCGTACCACTAGCTCGCCCGCGCGTGACTCGGAACGTCGGCAACGCAAGCGACTGAGCGCCACCATCTTCGACTTCAACTCCGTTGACCTCCTCCGGTAAGTCCAGACCGCCCCAAGCCTTCTCCTTCACGCACGCGTCTTCTCCGTGATCTCCTGCATCTGACCACATCCTCTGTTTGCCTCCTCGTGATCGACATCATCGCCTTCGACCTCGAACAGAGCCACCCGTCGCCAGACCCTACTCCGGCGAGCAATCCGCCGCAAACCTGAGCGCCCCTTGCCGAGCCGTCTGTACGTTGAGCATCACCACATCCTCGCGATCACGGTGAGTACCTTCCCTACCCTTCTAGCTCTCTGTATTACCGGCGCCGCCACCATCTGACCTTCGCCGCCGCGCGCAGCCGTTAAGCGCCGCCAGTTAGTGGCTTGCTGTTTGCGTCCATTGGATCTATATCGTAGGGCTATGATAGATTATAATCGAAGAGGTATCGTATGTCTCTGCGCCGTTAGATCTAAGTTAGATCTTGCGGTCTGCGTCTGTCGATCCGAACGAATCGGTACCGACCAACCAAAACACGACGCGTGTCACCAGTTCAGTTCAAAAACAGATTTCAAACCAGATTTAGATCTAATTTTCAAAAGGCTATAACTTTTGATTCCCACGTTAGATTTTTGCAAATTTTATACCGTTGGAATCAGTGAGGCAAGGACTTTCTGAATCTCCAATGTGTTTAACAAAAAGTTTCTGTTAAAATGACTTTGTATGCAGAAACATATTTAGGTCTATTTTGAGTTTAGTATTTGTTTAGCAAATTGTTTGACGGCTAAATAAGTTTAGTTAGAAAAACTTTTAACTTGGTTATGTTCCAGTATCATACACTTGCTTGGTGGAGTTTTCAAAAATCATCACTTATCAGTTTCTTGCATGCATGCATTCATATTACTTTTGTTTGTGTATGAATTGTGTGTAAATTTTGTGCTACAAATTTTGTGTAGATTTTGCTAGTGACTGTGATTGTGAAGAGTGCTGCTCTCCCCATTACCAAGGCAAGTGATACTCCATGATATTTCCACCCATTTATTTTGAATAAGCATTAGAATTATTTTTGCTAAGTCTTGCATGCTACTTTTGCCAAATGCTATGTTGGGAAATCCTAAGTAGTTGTAGTATTGTAGAATTGCTAGGGAATTTCCTAAGTAAAATTACTATGCCATGCTTAGCCTAGCTAATAGAAAACAAGGGTTGGTAAAGTATGTACATGCTATGTTGAAAATAATTCTAAGTCTTATGGGCTTATGCTTTTCCTAATAAAACAACTAAGTCAATGAACCTCCTGGGTGGAATGGGACTTGAATTGGTGGTTTTTGGTTGAGTGGTTACATAAGGCCATGGATATGGCTTGTGTATCTCACTTGTGGTATGCCACCCAGGCACAAAGGGATTTGGAGGCCAAGTGTTGAGAAAGCTTACAGTGCAACCACTTGGCAATATGGGCCCTGCCTTCATCATATAGGTTGCTAGAACTTAGTCACTTGGACAGTTGGTGGTAGTGGGAATGATAGGTTGGAGCGCGTCCATTTGACTAAGGAAAGTCTTCTGAAAGGTCCTTTCTTGGGAAACCAAGTCTGGTGGGGAAAGTGCACAACCTCTGCAGATGGAAAATCTAAGTACTTAGCCAAGTCCATGGCAATGGACAAATTGAGCATCAAGACATGGAAGATACAAGAATCTCATCACTCCAACTTCTAAGTAAAACTTGTGGGTGAACAAGGGTGAAGGACCCCAATGTCTATTGGTGGTTTCTTGGGAAAGCTTTTGACAAATAAAACTTAGTATTTTCAACTAATAGGAAAAACCTATTTTGAAGCAAAGCAAGCCAAGCTACACTTAGCCAAAATGCATATAGTAATATGTCCACTTAAAATCTACTAAGGTATCACTTGCCAATACTATTCCAAAGTATTGACCCACTGTGGCTGTAACTTGTGATGTTGCAGGTTACTCCGATGATGATTAGGAGTCATGAGTCTACACTCAACATGCTTGCCTGTGGCACATGAAGATGAAGACTTGTGTTTATTTAATTATTCCAAAACTCTTGTATTAGGCCTGTGGCCATGAGTTGTAAAAGACTATGTTTTATCTCTGGAATGAATGTAATAAATGACCTTTGTATCTGTGTACTTCATCTTAAACTGTGGATGCTAGCAATGATCCAGGGACTAGCATTGCAATCACAGGGATATTTTTCCTTTACAAAGGAGGGATCTTACACTTTCCTACGGAACCCTAAGCCTAAGGGGGCGATCACAGATAGATTTCCGCCGCCTCTGGGGGCGGAAAACACCGAGAGAGAAAGATCTCTCCGGCAGACAGATTTCTGCAAGGGGAATTCCTTCCTGGAGAGGGGAGACCGTCACCATCAACACCATCATCAAGCTAGGCTTCATCAGTTTCATCATTATCATCCACACCCTCATCTCCACCAGCAACATCATCACCACTCCATCCCGCTGTAACAATTGTGTTGGATATTGCTTTAGTTCTTAGGGGAAACTTTCCCGGTGTTGATTACTATTGTAGTTGATGCTTGTGAGTGGAACCATTGGATTATTGTTTATGTTCAGATTGTTATCCATTACCATATTATCTTTGATCTTTATCCATATGATGTCTTGTGGGTAGTTCGTTGTGTTCTTGAGGACATGGGAGAAGTCATGTTGTTAGTAGTGAATTTGTGTTGAGTTATTATTCAATGGTTTAGTATTTAAGTTGTGGTGTTATTCTTCTAGTGGTTTCATGTGAACTTCGACTACATGATACTTCACCATTTATAGGCCTAGGGGAATGCATTGTGTATTTGGCTACTAAATTTGGTGTTGCCGGAGTGAAAGAAACCTGAACCCCCGTTAGGACACCTTTGCACAAGGGAGCGTAGGATCTCAGAGTTTAAGGTTGTGGTTACATTTATATCTTAATTACTTTCCTGTAGTTATGGATGTTTGCAGGGGGTTTAATCACAAGTATGTATTATTCCAAGTAAGGTCAGTACATTAGTACAGGTTCACCCACAAAACACTTACAACACCAGAGAAGAGTACTCATCTATTTGAAGCGAAAGCACTTGACAGAATTCCCATGTGTACTCGAGAACGTTTGGTCCTTATAAGTATTTCCATTGGATTATCCTTTTCTAAGAAAACATTGGGCCACTTGCTCCATTTGTTTGTTGTCTTTATTACTTGCTCCATGTTTTGTTGTCTTATCAGAAAACCACTAAAAATATGTTTCTTAAGTATTCACAGGGATTTCCTGCTCCATACCACTGTTCAGCACCTTCCGCTCCTCGTTGGGATCGACACTCCTATTTATCAAAAGTACTACGATACACCACCTATACTTGTGGGTCATCAAGACTATTTTCTGGCGCCGTTGCCGGGGAGTGAAGCGCTATTGAAGAGTGGAACTAGTAAGGGTAACTTTTACTATGAGTATTGCTCTTGTTACTACTTGTTACTTTGTTTCCAAGATGGATAACCCACTTGGTTTTCTATTTGGGAAAACTACTACCACTGCTAGGGTAGTAGATGAACCACCTCCTGTTGAGATAGATCCTTTTAAGATACCTACAAGTATTGTTAATCAAGTTAAGAATAATTATTATTTAGGGGATGGAACTGTCCACCCTGGTGATCACTTGCTTTTTATCCATGAATTATGCGGGTTGTTTAAGTGTGCAGGTATCACAACTGAACAGGTTAAGAAGAAGTTACTCTCCATATCCTTGAAAGGGAGAGATGAAGAATGGTATAAGCTGCTGAAGAATGGACAATCCATGGAATGGGAGGAGATGGCATCTCTCTTTTACTCTAAATTTTAACCTCCCGGTGAGATTCATAAGGATAGAAATATTATATATAACTTTTGGCCTCTTGATGGAGAGAGTACAGCTCAAGCTTGGGGGAGATTAAATTTACTAATGCTTAAATGTCCTATTCATGAACTCCCTAACAATATTATTCTCAATAACTTTTATGATAGGATTTCTCTTCATGAGAAAGATTTAGTAGATGCTTATTGTGCTGGATCATTCACACGTATGAAGGAAGAAGCTAAATGGGATCTCTTAGACCGTATTCAATTGAACACTGAAGCTTGGGAAAATGGAAAAGGAAGAAAGTTGGGTATAAATTATGATTATGAATGCATTAAATCTTTTATGGGAACTTCCGTGATATCAGCAATGAGTTTGGTCTTGATTCCCAAAGTATTGCCAACTATTTTAAGGCCTTTGCCTCTTACATATAAATTCCCAAGAAGAGGTGGAATAAGTACCATGCTCCGTATAAGATGTTGTTAATCATGCTCCCGTTAGAAGTACTCAAGTTTGTACTACTAATCATACATGAACCTCATTTTGAGAAAATGCCCTTCCCAGCTGAGGTAAATGAGTATTCTATGATTATTAGTGCAAATAACAAAGGTACAATGAAAACTATGGATCCTGGTAAGCATTTGAGTGATGAACCTGTGGTAGCTATTGTGAAAGACACTCTCACTAGAAATATAGAGGATGAGCACATTGTCTTCTTTGAAGACGCTACTAATATTATCTCTCATCCTGTAAGGCTAGAAAGACGCTTTCTGTTAAAATTGGTGATCATTGCTACTATGGTTCATGTGATATTGGTGCTAGTTCTAGTTCTATTCCTTATGAGCTTTACAGGGAAATTATGCATGAGATTGGTCCTTGTGATCTTGAGGACATTGATGTGGTTATTCACCTTGCTAATAATGAGCCCATTTTCCCCATTGGCATTGTAAGAGATGTGGAGGTTCTCTGCGGTAAGATTAAGTATCCTGCTGATTTTCTAGTGCTTAATTCAGCAGCTAGCAAAACTTGTCCTATCATTTTTGGTAGACCTTTCTTGAACACTTGTGGAGCTATTATTGATTGTAATAAGGAAAGAGTTTGATGGAGATTCTTATGAGTTTAACTTTTCCAAACTTGCTAAATCTCCTTGTGAAAACAGCTTGCCTAATAAACATTTCAAGATGAAACAACTTGCTTCTATTGATCTATTTTATGACCTTGGACCTCTTTTTGGTGATTGTAAGTATGCTTACTCAGATGATAAAGTTGTTTCCAGTGATATTTATATTGTCAACTTTATTCAAAGTGCTACTGGAAGTTATTTTGAGAGAGGGAAACATGGTTTTATGCATCTCAATAACGTTAAGTTTTCCCGTTTTATGTTGAAAGCTTTGAAGTTGCATCTGTTTTGTCTTCCTATGCTAGTAGCATTTTGTTTCAACAATTCGTTTTCTCATGACACCCCCATGCATAGGAAGTGGGTTAGAGTCAAGTGTGCTGGTTATTTTCTTCTTAATTCTCTTTTTCACTCCAAATATATATATCCTATGTGAGCATCTTTGGAAGTTTCAAGCCTAACTTAAAGGAATTAAAGAAAAGTACTTGTTGGGAGATAACCCAAGAGTTTTGTCGAGTCTTGGAAGTTATTACCTCTGTAATAACCGCTCCTTATCCTTTTTATTTTGGTTTTTGTGTCAAGTTCAACTACTTTTGTGAAGTAGAGGAGTTGTGAAAAGTGGTTGTCCAAGGAGAGATTTTTGTGTTGTATTGTAAAAATTCGTGAGGAAGCTCAGTAATTGGATGGAGCTGCATTTTTCTGAGCTTTTTCCCCAAGTTTTTACCCAACTTTCATCAGTTCTGCACTTTTTAATTTGAGCAACAAAAGGTCTTCGAAAAAATCAATCTTTACATGTTGGTCTGTTTTGACAGTTTTCTGTCATCATTTTGCATTTGCCTCATACAGAAGCTTTTGTTTTGATGGGTTTTCAGTTGAAGTGTGTACCTAAAGGTATTTTATTTTCTTACACTAATGTTGTCTTTGAGTTTGTGCAAGAGTTTTGTTTGAAGGAAATTCTTAGGACTAAGAGAAAAGGAATATGTAGAGTTCATCTTTGAATAGGTAAAAGTGATGAAAACAGAATGTTTGTGAAACCGCAATATTTTTATATTTTTGATGTTTTTAATACATAAGGAAGACTGTGAGACAGAACTAAAGAGGAAACAGAGTCCGGGGTGGATAAACCCACCCCAGGCGCGGGCCCAGCCTGGTCGCGCCTGGAGGGGTGTGCCTCCCCCGAACTCCGTCTTCGCCTCGTTTCTGTGTCAGTACCTTCCTTATGCCTTGAAACTTCGTAATATATAACCCCCCGGATCCCCCGAGGTTCGTGCATCGTGTTCTCGTAGTGTTTTCGTTTCGATCTGTTTCTGTCAAGAAGTCTTCTCAAGTTTAGAGTGCCATGGCGTCCGCCAACAAAAAAGGCAAGAAGCCCGTGGATGAGATAAAGTTGGAAGAACAAACCGCCGCAGGTACAAGGGCAAGGAAACCTACTTTTTAAGGAGCAATTAACATTGGGGATGCTTTTTCTCGTCACATGCAGGGAATCATAGCCTTTGGTCCAGACTTCAGATACTTCTCCGAGGCAGCGGATGCCCTTCGAACCACTGATGAGTTTTGTGAAAGATACTATGCTTTAAGGATGAAGGTGGATGAGTTCAAGAGGAGAACAACAAGCTTCGTAAGATGTTAGAGGGTTTTATTATCCTAAACAAGGGGGAAGCACCACCACCACCGGAGGAGTAATTCGTCATCAGGTTTGGCATCCCCTTAGCTTGTTCCAAGCTTGGGGGAGTGCCGCGGTATCACCACCATTATATTTTATATTTTACCTTTTTAGTGGGTTCATATCTATGGTAGAGAGGTTATCTTATAGTTTGGTTTGCATGTGGAAGTATCTCTCCTTTAGTTGATTATCTATGTATCCCTTGGTGTGAGTGCCTTTATTGAATATTAATGAGAAGTCTCATCTTTTACTTTTTGCACTTCTTATTTTAGTTTGCAATCTCTATTATATGATGGATCTTGTTGATCAGTATTGGCACCACTTTGGGATCATCAAGTGGATCTAAATTGGTTTTGGAAAACCGAGTTCTGGTCAGTAGCATTACTTTGTATTCTGTATCATTTGTTTTGTTTCTTGTTGGCTCATAAGCTTAGTATTATTTATTTAAGATTATTTTGTGTCTTCAAGGAAGATTGCATGTTTGGCTTTATTACTTGTATGTTTGCTTGTTTCTTCCAACTCCCTTGCTTGCTACCCAACCTTGCTAGCCAAAAACCTGTTTTGAGAAGGCATACTTCTCATGTTTCCAAATCCCTTTGAACCAAAACCTATGCCACTTGTGTCCACCATATCTACCTAGTAGCATTGTTGCTATTCCAAGTAAATTCTCAAGTTTCATCTATCTTTCGAATTAAAAAGTATTTTGTTATGAGAAAACTAGTTAGTAAAGCTCTCACGAACTTGATGGCACACCTTATTTTCTTGCCCCTAATAGACTTGAACCATTGTGGCATCAAACTTTGTATATGCTTGCATCTATACATTGGAATTAGCAGAACCGTGCTGTCACAGGGAACGTTTTCAACATTGCACTTGTACTCTGTACACAGTTGATACCGTGCTCTTTTGTCTATGGATTTCAATGGTGTGAAATAAAGAGGGAACTTGTAAGTCCATGGAGTTTGTATCCTTTGTTAGAGAAACGCCTGGGCCGCTAGCCTAAGCCATGCCTAATCATGGTGGAAACTTGCAGCATCACCATAGAGAGCTATCTATGAAGCATCCTCAATAAAAAGCTATGCATATAGTAAATAAAAAGATCGCTGAGATGCTCATTTTCTGATTGCCTTATCATTTTGGTTATGGGAAAGATCCTGTGCCATGTGCAAGGGGTACCCCATTGGCGGTTCTCAATGATATGCAAATACTTACAATGACAAGAACTTACCTTTGACCGAAGTTGAGTAGCATGAGGAGTGGCCCTCTGATTCAAGGGACATGAGATTGCCAACTTATATTTCATCAAGCATATACTCCATCTTTGTGCACTTTAACCTTAATCATCTCAAGATGCTTATGAGAGGGGCAATGAAGGATCAAAGCTAGTAAGTACCATAATATTTTGGAAGCTCTTTATGACTTGTAATCCCTGCTTCCCTCTAAGAAGGTACCTTTCTCCCACTTCCAAGTTGAGTCAGTAAACCTACTTCCTCTCTTTCTCCAGCAAGCATTTGAGTTGTTGTGTTTCAAGCATTCATATGGTGATTTATTAAATCATGTTCTTTATCTTCCTTGTTTGCACAAAACTCTTATCTATTGAGTATTACTTTGAAAGCCTTCACTTGTGAAAAACCTTTTTGGACAAAGAGTTCTCCTGTTTTGAAACTTCTAAAAGAAGATTTTTGTGAAACTGTTTGCCAGGTGTTCTCTGACCAAGAACAAGTTTGCCAATTCCAATTATGATTTATCTTTATGCATCTCTATTGTGACTGATGTACTTGGTTGCAAGCTAAGTTATATAATGGTGAGATGCTTTCTTCTATAAGTTGTGCAATGGTAAGTGTGATGCTTCTTGTTCGTATTATTTTATCGACACTTCACTCCATAAACCTGTGGACATGTTTACTGAGCTCAGTTTTCGCTTGGGGACAAGCGAAGTCTAATCTTGGGGGAGTTGATACGCCCAATTATGAGGTATTAGTTATGGCTTTTCATCTGTTTATCCATGTTGGATGATTCTTGGAGGATGAACTGCCGGAGTCTGGATTCTGATGGAAAAGAAGGCGTTTCGGTGCAATTTCATGAAGATGAGAAAAATACCAGAAAAATATGGAAACATATTATTTTTCTAGAAGACGAAGGAAGCGAGAAGGAGGAGCGAATAGGGGTCGTAGGGGGCCCACACCCCCTAGGCGCGGGCCCCACCTTGGCCGCGCCTAGGGCAGGTGTGGCCCACCTGTCCGGCTCCCGAATCCGCCCCTTTGCCTATATCTTCCCTACGGAACCCTAAGCCTAAGGGGCGACCACAGATAGATTTCTGCCGCCTCTAGCAGGCGAAAAACACCGGGAGAGAAAGATCTCTCCAGCAAACAGATTTCTGTTGGGGGAATTCCTTCCCGGAGAGGGGAGACCATCGCCATCAACACCATCATCAAGCTAGGCTTCATCGGGATCATCATCATCATCCACACCATCATCTCCACCAGCACCATCATCACCACTCCATCCCGCTGTAACAATTATGTTGGATATTGCTTTAGTTCTTAGGGTAAACTTTCCCGGTGTTGATTACTATTGTAGTTGATGCTTCTGAGTGGAACAATTGGAGTATTTTTTATGTTCAGATTGTTATCCATTACCATATCATCTTTGATCTTTATCCATATGATATCTTCTTAGTAGTTCGTTGTGTTCTTGAGGACATGGGAGAAGTCATGTTGTTAGTAGTGAATTTGTGTTGAGTTATTATTCAATTGTTTAGTATTTAAGTTGTGGTGCTATTATTCTAGTGGTGTCATGCGAATGTCGACTACATGATACTTCAACATTTATGGGCCTAGGGGAATGCATTGTGTATTTGGTTACTAATTGTGGGGTTGGCGGAGTGACAGAAACCTGAACCCCCATTAGGACACCTTTGCACAAGGGAGTGTAGGATCTCAGAGTTTAAGGCTGTGGTTAGATTTATATCTTAATTACTTTCCTGTAGTTACGGATGTTTGCAGGGGGTTTAATCACAAGTATGTATTAGTCCAAGTAAGGTCAGTACATTAGCACAGGTTCACCCACACAACACTTACAACACCAAAGAAGAGTACTCAATTATATGAAGCGAAAGAACTTGACAGAATTCCCATGTGTCCTCGAGAAGATTTGGTCCTTATAAGTATTTCCACCGGCTTATCCTTTGCTAAGAAAGGATTGGGCCACTTGCTCCGTTTGTTCGTTGTCTTTATTACTTGCTCCTTGTTTTGTTGTCTTATCAGAAAACCACTAAAAATCTGTTTGTTAAGTATTCACAGGGATTTTCTGCTCCATACCACTGGTCAGCACCTTCTCCTCGTTGGTATCTACACTCCTATTTATCGAAAGTACTATGATACACCCCCTATACTTGTGGGTCATCAGGGGACACACAGTTTGGCCGCCCTGTGGCGCCTCTCCGTCTCGTCTTCTGGCTTCGAGTCACCCATGGTAAAATATTGACTTTCGCTTTTGCCCCGTCCAATTCCAAGAATATTGATTTTCTGCCTTTCTGGAAACAAAAACAGAAGAAAACAGGCAACTGGCATTGTGGCAACTTGTCAATATGTTAGTTCCAGAAAAGATAAAAAAACACTTCAAAGTGTAGACAAAGCAAAGCAAAGTAGATACTAAACAAGCATGGAGCATCAAAAATTATAGATACGTTTCCGACGTATCAAGCATCCCCAAGCTTAACTCCTGCTCGTCCTCGAGTAGGTAAGTGATAAAAAGAATAATTTTTGAGGTGACATGCACCATCAAAAACCAAGATCAAACCATTTGCAAGCATTGAAAGCTGGGATCAAAGAACTCTAAACATGTGCATGAAAGATGGACTTATAACAACAGTACAAAGTAAGTATGCATGCAACATGAAAGGCTACAAACAAAGATCATGAATAACTTGCATTGAAAAACGTTTTTTTTGTTTCACATACAGAAAACATGGCATAGTGGCATACAGCTTGTCCCTCATGGAGTAGCAAATAGATGCATAGGACACCTTCAAATTTCATAAGAGTGACTAGATACAAATAGCACAAGAACAAGTAATATCACAATATGCATCAATCAATAATTTTTGGGACACTTCACATAGAATGGCAACTATGCTCTCTTAATGGTTCCTAAAAGTAGAAGGTGGAGAATCTATAAAATAGTGGAAGAAAGGCCCTTCATAAGGGAAGCAGGGATTTCAAGTTTCAAAAAGAGCTTCCAAAACTTATGGTACATGTTAGCTTTCAGCCCTCATTGCCCCTATCATAAACATCTTGAAGTGATTAAGGTTAAAGTGAACAAACTATGGAGTATATGCTTGACAAAGTATAAGATTGCAATCTCAAGTACTTTGAATACGAGGGCCACACCTCATGCTACTCAACTTCACTCACCTATAAGTTCTTGTCATAGTAAGTACATGCGTATCATAGAGAACCGCCAACGGGGTACCCCTTCCACATGGTACAGGATCTATCCCATAACCAAAATGACAAGGCAAGCAGACAATGAGCATATTAGCGATCTTTTTATTTACTATGTGCATAGCTTTTTATTGAGGATGCTTCACAGATAGGTCATTATGGTGATGTTGCAAGTTTCCACCATGATTAGGCATGGCTTAGGCTAGCGGCCCAGGCGTTTCTCTAACACAAAATACATAACTCCATGGACTTACAAGCTCCCTCTTTATTTCACACCGGTGACATCCATAGACCAAAGAGCATGATATCAACTGTGTACAAAGTACAAGTGCAATGTTGAAAACGTTCCCCGTGACAGCATGGTTCTGCTAATTCCAACGTATAAGTGAAAGCATATACAACATATATGACACAATGGTTCAAGTTGATAAGGGGCAAGGAATATAAAGTGTGCCATCAATTTTGTGAGGGCTTTAATGACTAAGTTTTCACATAACAAAATATTTTTTTATTGATAGATAGCTGAAAACAAGAATATACTTGGAATGGGGTAACACACCATGCATAGGAGTTTATAGTGGAAACTTTGGAATAACTTGGTTTCTTGGGAGTTAGAAGCATGAGTAGAGCTTACTCATACAAGTGGAGGCTAGCAAAAGGCTGGGAGCAACCAACTAAGAGAGCAATAATGGCCATAATCATGCAGAGCAACAAAACATTACTAATCAAAGCATAGAGTGGTACTACAAGTCAAGGACTAGATGATCATAGAAGCTATCGTGACTTTCACATAGTCATAACATTGTGTGAGCATGTGCCAAGTCAACCCAAACAAAGCATCAAAGGAGAATACCACAATACTATGTTTTTGTATGCTAAAACAACGCATGATTCTTTCAAGGCACACTAAGCAATCCCAATTGTTTGGAACAAGACATGCTACAACAATAATCACTAAGCATAAGTTTAAAACAACACCTAGCATGTTATGCTAAAGTCTAAGTCACAGTCAATGCAAGCTCCTCTTGCACTTATCAAGTAAGAACTTTCTACTCCTTTCCAACACCAGGAAACTTATTTGAAATAACACAGCGAGAAAGGGGGTCCAAACTACTTTATTCAAGCAAACTAATCAACTAAGACAAGCAAACAAAAACTAAGACGCTCCAAGATCAACACAACAGTGCATGAAACAATAAAAACGAAGTGTCTAGAGAGACCTGAGCTTTTTATTGATGAAGAAGGGGATGCCCAAGGCATCCCCATTCTTTGACGCTTGTACCTCTTGGATATTTCTTGGGGTGGCATCCCAAGCTTGAGATTTTGTCCATTCTTCATCTCATTACATCATTCTTTCTCTACACCTGAAATTTTTCCTTCATACAAAACTTCACACAATCTTCATTAGCAACATTAATGTATTCAAAAGATAATAAACCTTCGGACCTAGCCTTGGAACAGAACTTTTTTCACTAAAAACACATTCTACTGTAGAAACTCCTTCAAAAAGCTCAATTCCCCAAAGGATAACTCAAAAAGGAATTGTAGAGGTCCCAACCTAATAAGGTAGATTCCTCCTATCTTTTACAATGCTAGTCCCTGGATCATTAGCTAGCATCCATAGTTAAGATGTAATATCAAGATACAAAGGTCATAATATAAATTTATAACCAGGAAAAACATAAGTTTATTACATCAAACATAGCTCATTTGGCTATTACATTACATTGCAGCGGAATAACTGTAGTCATGGGTCCTTCATCTTCAAAGTGCCACAGGTAGATGTTGGTTGTAGACTTTGTAGTCCTAGTCAATCAAACAATCTTCATTTAAAAACAATCAACCTGCAACATTACAAGTTACAGCCACAAGGGTCCATACATTTTGAATTGTATTGGCAAGCTTCACTTCTATGTGTAATAAGAGTGGATCCTATCATTATATGCATATTTGGCTAAGTAGAGTTGAAGGCTTATTTGCATAAAGCAATATTTTATCCTATCTTTTCAAAAAGGGCTTTAAGTCCTTTGTCAAATCTCTTTTCCAAGAATCCCTTGAACTCCTTGGTGGAAACACAAGTGTTGAAGTCCTTGTCAAAATCTCTTGAGCCACTTGGTAACCCCAAGTGTAACAAGTCTTATCAATTCTCATGAGTTCCTTGGTCACTCCAAGTACATCAAGTATTTAATCAAAATCCCTTGAGCACCTTGGTAACCTCAAGTGAATCAAGATTAATAAAATTTCTTTGAATTCCTTGGTAGACACACAAGGGCATCAAGTTTTATTTTACTTTAGAAGTTGGAATGTCGAGATCTCCCATAGTTCAAACTTTAGTTGCTCAGTATTGTCCATAACCGGGGACACGGCTAATTACTTAGATTTTATTAACTTCTGCAGAAGGAGTACACTTTACCCACATAACACAATCCCATCTTGTTGCCACCAGTGGCCTACTGGATTAGTGCTCACCAAGATGGAGTACCGGCAGACTGAGAGTGTGACGAAGTCTTTCCAAAAGGTCCTCACATACATCATTGCTAGCTTGTCTTCAGCCCCCATGAAGCATTCCAGATTCCCATGTCCGGTAACTAAAGACAATGTATGGGTCTTTCTAATGTAGTTGACTAAGCCAGAGCCATAATAGCATGTGGTTGCACATGAAAGCCACAATTGGAGAAACATGTTCAATCTCTAAGTTTCCTAGGTGGTTTTCTTTTGGAGCACAACACAAAGTGATTCCCATAGACATGGTTCCTTTTGTTGCCACCTTCTCCAAAATTTTAAGTATCCACCACCTAGGTGGTTCATTGAGTCCTTGTTTTATTAAGTAAAACATAAGTCCTTTTCTCAACCTTTGTAAAATCTCAACATGTATCTCTTTTCAAAATGAAGCATGGCTAAGCATGTACAACTTACAATATTTTCACTAAGGAGTGTATAGGGAATCCTATTAGGATTTAGCATAGCATAAGTACAAAATTGTTTTCATGCATGTTTTTCCTAATCCACTAAGTATAATGAAAATAATAGGACATTTGTATGATAGTGTAACTTGCCTTTTTGGTAGGGAATGAGGGTTTACTCCTTGGTCTTGCTAGTCTCACGCTTTGCTAATTTCACTACAATCAATCAAACAAGTATAGTATCAAGTAGCATTCCAACCCAATTTTCAAACAACATTTCACACACACAAAGCAATGGATTCTAAGTCATGCATGTGAACATGCTTAAGATGGTCTTATTCACAAGGGAGGTCTCCACTAGGCTTATAACTTTGTAAGGTCCAAATTGGTCATTTACCAAAATGGCAAAGTCATTTGCAAAAGGGTTTTGGTCCATAAACCATTTCTAAATCTAATCATCATTTTATGTGGTGAAAATTTATTTCTGTCAAAGGAAATCTTTATGTTTTTCACCCAATGAGTTGCTATTGCAAAACTTGGTGTTTTTGGGTCAGTAGGTTTGATCCAATCTATTTTCCCAAAGTTTTCTTTCCATAGACATTTTCATAATAAACTTAACAATTTTAAATTGGCTAGAAATTGGCCAAGTCAATTAATCTATCCTAACCTTTACCAAAATCATTTTCAACACCAAGGGTTGGTTCCTAGGGTCAGTAAGGTCACATAAATCCATTTTGCAAAGGTTTTAACCCTAAATTCAATTTTAAACCATTTTTATACTCTAAACAAGCTCACAAAAGAATCTGCAAAATCAAGCAAACTAACAGATACTATTTGCTAAACTAATTCCACAGTTGTCTAGGTCTTGCTCCACTGAATCCATTGATATAAAATTTGTAATTTTTGGACGTGTGGTTTGAAAGTTACAAGGGTTTGAAGTTTGCAAATAAATCTGATTCAAATCTGTTTTTAAACAAAGCAGGGAACACGCGGCACACTCTGGTTGGACGGTACCGGTTCGTAGTGGATCACGGCTGCAGGACGTTAGATCAGGTGGCATCGCACGGCGCTGGCTGCGTACCTTTTCGAGTTTAAGTGATCTAATCTCGCTCGCCCGATCTAGATCCTACGGTACTGGTTCGCTTGACCAAAAGTGAGCAGCGCCGACGGCGGTTAGCGGCGGCGCACGGCCAGGCGGTGGCGCTACGGTGGCTACAGGAAGCAAAGAGGGGAGGGAAAGTGCTCACCAGAATCGCAGGGTTGTGGTGATGCTCGACGTGCTGTTGGCTTGACAAGGGGCGCTCGGATACTGCGGTAATTGCTCGTCGAAGTTGGTTCTAGCGACGGGCGGCTCTGGTCGAGGTTGAGGACGTCACTGGAGATCGCCCTAAGGCAAAACGAAGGCGCGGTCAGATGCGCAGGATCAAGACAATGCTATGTGCGTGATCGAAAGGTGAAGGGGCGGTCTGGTTCACCTAGTAAACGTCGTCGGAGAGGTTGCAGACGGCGGCGTCGTCGGAACTTGTCAAAGCCGACGCTTCGGGGCGCCCGCGGTTGAACGGAGGGCATGGACAGAAGCGCCAGGGGATGGGGAGCGTGCGTGCTTGGTCGATGAAGCAAGGGGAGGCAGTGTGTGGCCGGAATTGAGAGCTAAGCTCGTCGGAGACGGCGGCGGTACAGAAGAGATTGGCGACAACCTAGGGGCAGTGAGGGAGTGGCGACAGAGGGGAAAGGAGGAGGAGTTGGCGCTTAATAGTGTGCATTCACGGCGAGGTTTAAGGAGCGGCATCACTGCGAATTGATCGCGGCTTTGAATGGCAGCAACGGCAGCGAGGGGGAAGGCGTGGTCTGCGGGTGGGGAGGAAGAACAGTGGAAAGGGGGTCCAGTCGTCAGTGGAAAAGAAACAAGGGGAAGGGTCCACCGGTCAGTGACTTAACCGGTTGTTTCAGCGGTGAGGAAAAACGGTTCGGGGGGAGAGGCAGATGGGTTGTTGGTCTGTTGGGCTGGGCCTTGTTGGGCTGCTGTTGTTTCTCTTTTTTTTTTACCGAAACATTTTTCCTTTTCTATTTCTATTTACTGATTTGTAATTCATCAACTATTCGAGCATTCAAATAATTCAAACAACTCAAACAATTTTAATGAGTTTTTGGTTCTGTTTATCAACATAAACCAAATCTCAAAAATAAAATAATAATTTAAGATCCCTTCATTAATTAAATAAAAGTGTCCTTTATTTATTTAATATTGTTTGATTTATTTATTTTATACAATCCTCATTTGAATTCCAAACTCTTTCAAAACCAAATCAGTAGGTTATTTGAAAGTAAAGAGTATTTGAAAACTTGTTTAAAATAAATTAACATTTTATTTTTAGGGTCCATTAGTAATTAAATATAATAGTCTTTCATTATTAAATTAACTAGGATTTGTTTTATTGATTTATTTATTTTGAAATCTAAAATAAAGCCAAAACATTTTAGTAGGTTTTATTTGTGATTATCAAATATTTGGAATACTTATTTTAAATAATAAGATTTGATGTTTCAATTAAATTGGTAAAACCTTTTATTAAATAGAGTTTGGATAATAATTCCTTATCAATTTACTTAAATCATCATTTGCTATTTTTATTCAAAACAAAACATTTATTTCAAAATATTGGTCAGAGTTTAATTTGGATATATAAAAAAAATCCTTATTCATGAATCCACCTTTTCTTTTGAAAACCAAATCCTTTATTTAAAAGATTCCAAAACAGTAATTCAAAAACATTTTAATTTCCTTTAATAAATGTTTAACTTTATGAATCCCTTTTAGGTTTTATTTTAATTCAAATGGGTTTGAAGTTCCAATTGAATTCAAAAGTTTCTTCTAGCTCTGAAATTCAAACAAAGTTTTATTTTATTCATTTATTTTCACGTTATAAGATTTGGAAAATCTTGGGATGTGACAGGAATGAATAAGAAGCAAATGCAAATAATGGCAGAAATTTGTCAAAACAGACTAACACGTAGAAACCGATTTTTTTCAAAAATCTTCTGTTGCTCAAATCAAAAAGTGTTGAACTAATGAAAGTTATCTAACATACTGGGGGATTTATTCGTAAATTTTTAGCTCAATCAGACTTACAGAGCCTCCTCACGAATTTTTATGGTGGTGGAAAGAAATCTGTTTCACGACACCAACTCCCCAAATCTTACTTCCCTCTCATTAGAGGTCATTCTTGGCACAAAAAGCAAACAAAAAGGATAAATAGAGGTCATTACTGAAGTAATAACTTCCAAGACTGAAGGAAACTCTTGGGTTATATCCCAACAAGTACTTCTCTTTAACGCCTTTAAGTTAGGCACAAGAAGCAAGAATTCAAGTATTTTCAAATGAGGAAGCATTAACATCAAACCTTTCTTTCAAAGGAAGATCAAAAAGCAACTTCTCTCTTCTCATAGGGAAGTGTTCAATACCTTTTTGGAATGGAAATTTATATTTAATGGTGCCTTCTTTCATATCAATGATGGCACCAACAGTTCTAAGAAAAGGTCTTCCCCAAGTAATAGGACAAGAAGTATTGTATTCAACATCCAAAACATAGAAATCAACAGGGACATAAGCATTGTTAACCATGATGAGAACATCATTAATACTTCCCATTAGTTTATTCTTAGAATTATCATCAATTGGAACATCCCAATAACAATCTTCCAAAGGTGGCAAAACAAGCATTTCATAAATCTTCCTAGGCATAATAGAGACACTAGAACCAAGATCACATGAAGCTATGAGATCAAAGTCGTTCACTTGCATATTAATAATGAGTTCCCAACTATCTTCTACTTTCCTAGGAATAGAAGCTTTGTGTTTTAACTTCTCTTCCTTAATCTTAACAAGAGCATCTGTAATGTGTTTGGTGAAAGCAACATGCATATCACTATCATCGGGACTTCTACCAAGTTTTTGCAAGAAGAGACTCACTTCAGAAATATTGCAACCATCTATATCAAAATCAAACTTAGCAGCACTAGTAGTAGACTCATTGGGCTTAAGCATTGTAGGAGGAGTAATAGGAACTTTTTGTGGTTTAGTGGTATCCATTCTAGTGATGATGTACACACTATTGTTTCTATCAATTTTAGCTTCCCTTTCCCACTTAGCATGAAGTTGAGCTAACAGCCTAACATTTTCATCAATAGTAACTTGTATGTCATGAGTAGAAGCAAAGTTACTTTCCATAGTTTCAGGTTTAGCAGCCATTTTATTAATCAAGGAGGACTGTGCTTCAGACAAAGAGGAAATATTTTTCTCAATAGTTAAAAGTTTTTCCTCCATAGTCTTGTTGAAAGCAGTTTGTTTACTAATAAAGTCTTTGAGCATGGCTTCAAGTTTATAAGGGGCACTTCTAGCATTTTTGTAGGAGTTTCCATAGGTATTGCCATTATTAGGAGGATAAGGCCTATAATTGTTGTTACCACCAAAATTATTCCTATAGGCATTGTTGTTAAAATTGTTCTTTCTAATGAAGTTCACATCAACTTGCTCTTCTTGAGCAACCAAAGAGTCTAAGGGAACATTGTTTGGATCTAAAGGAGCTTTCCCATTAACAAGCATAGCCATAACAACATCAATCTTGTCACTAAAAGAGGAGGTTTCTTCAATAGAATTTACCTTCTTACCATGTGGAGCTCTCTCAGTGGGCCATTCAGAGTAATTAACCATCATATTTTCAAGGAGTTTTGTTGCAGCACCCAAAGTGATGCCCATAAAGGTACCTCGAGCAGCTGAATCCAACAGGTTTCTTGAAGAGAAGTTCAAACCTACATACAAAGTCTGGATAATCATCCAAGCAGTGAGTCCATGAGTAGGACAATTCATAACCAAAGACTTCATTCTTTCCCAAGCTTAAGAAACATGTTCATTATCAAGTTGCTTAAATTTCATAATGTCACTTCTCATAGATATAATATTAGCAAGAGGGTAGTACTGTGGCATCCCGCAAAACCACTACTAGAAAATCGCGTTGTTTTTGTGTATTGCATCATCATGACCGCATGCTCATGTCATCATGCCACATTGCATTTGAGCATCGTCATCATCTTGCATTTGCTTGCATAAAACTAATTGCAGAAAAACCCGTATTTATTTTCTAAACGCCCCGTCTTTGTTCAAACGCAAAACCCGGGTCTCCGGATTATTTGTTTTGTCGGTTATCGGGTTGCCAAGGCCCTGTTTAAAATAAATAAAACTTTGAATTATTTTAGTGGGGCAGTCGAACTGGCCGAATCGACCCGAACGACCACCCCCAGTACGAAAACCGGACCATCTAAATCTTTTCCTACCCAAACCCTATCCTACCCAGCCTCCCTCCACCTCACCCCAACCTATCCTAACACGCCACATCACCCCTGGCCCAAACCCACCCAATCCCCTCTCTCCACCTCACCAACCCCACCCCATATCCCCACCTAATTCCTACTCCCTCTCTCACCCTGCCGACAGCCCCTACACCACACACACCCCAGGTCCCACACACGCACTCCCACGCCCGCCAACCGCTCGCACCCACCCCGACTCGGCCCCACATCCCCCGATCCCCACGTCACCCCTCCGGCCCCTGTTCTTCTTCCTCCTTCCCTCCCTCTCCCCTTCCTCCCCCGACCCGCACGCGACCTCCCCTGCTCTCGCTTTATCCACATGCCGCCGCCGCCTCCTCTCATCCTTCCCTCCCGCCGTCGGTGACCCTGCCCCTCCCTCACCTCTCTCGATCTCGCGAACCCCATCCCAGAGCGTGCCCCCCCGCTCGCCCTCGCCGGACCCTCCCGCTGCTCGCCCCGGCCTGTCCCCGATCTCTATTGTCGTCGCCCGCCTCTCTGCTCGCGGCCGCCACGCGTCCGCCTTCCCCCCTCCGTCGACCGGCCCGCCACCAGCTCGCCTTCCCCCGCCTACCGCCTCCGGAGCCGCTCCCCATCGTCACCGCCCGCCTCCCGCCGCAGCACCCGCCGCCACGCCCCAGCCTCCCGTCGGCTCGAGATCGTCTCCGCCGCCCTCGCCTCTCCCTGCCCGCCCCTGCCCTCCTCCTCCGCTCCAGCGCCGCTCGCCGCCACCTGCCCCTCGTCCTCACCGCTGCCACGCTCCTCCTCCGCCCGACAAGCGCCCTCCTCATGAGCCTCCCGACGCAGCCGGGCGCCGCCCCGCCAGGCCCGCCCGTGCCCCAACCACCTCGCCTGAAGCTCCTCCGCCCGTCGCCGCCCTTACCTCGGCTCCGCCGCCGCTGCCAGCGCCCCACCGCTGGCCCGCCTCTCACCTCCGCGCTCCCGGCGACCGCCTCCGCTGGACCCTCTCTCTGGCGCCTCCCTTTCCTCCTCCGGACCGCCTCCTCGCCAGCGACCCGAGCCGCCCTCGGCCTCAACTCCCCGCCTCCTCGACCGCCGTCCTCCCTCCTCTCAGTGCCGTCCCTCGCAGACGCGCGCCCCAACCTCCCTTCGTCCGACCGCAGCCAGGTCCTCCGCTGCTCTGCCCCGCTGCTGCCGCGCCTCCTCCCGCTTATGCGTTTCGCTGCTCCACTCCACGCCGTGAGCCGACTTCCTCTGTCTCCATCGGCCAAGACCAGCCCCAGTGCGCCGTCAGTGTTTTTGTTCGTCCGATGTTGCTGTCCTCAAGTCGTGAGGCCCCACGCTGCTACAGCTCCAAGTACCAAGCTCTCCATCACGGACTTGACACCCCCGAAGAAGTCGTCGACAGGAAACCTCAAGGACTTCTTCCCGGAGTCCGAAGAACGCCGACATAGATGCGAAGACCAAGCCTCGACACCCCGAACCCGATGCCGCGCCAAGATCTCCGAAAACCCGGTACCGGACAAGTTCGCCATCGACCTCGAGAACGCCTACACGGAACAACAAGACCGCCACACGGACGCGAACCCCAAGACCCTGAGGCCCGAACCGAAGACCGACCCGAAGGCGCCAAGACCCCGGACCCCAAGATCTCTGCCGTGAGACGACAAGACCGTCGGCACGACACGACGACCGCGGATGCGACAGGATCGTCCCCAGGATGCCAAGATTGCCACGAGAACGCTCCCGAACGCTAACACCGACTCGATGGTGCGGGCCCGACAAGACCCTCGCAACGGCAAGATCGACCCCGCGGGACCCGACAAGATCTGCACGACGACAAGAACGACAACGACCAGGGCGAGACCGATGCGACCCCGACGCCGAACCAAGTCCGGCTTCCCGGATGCGACAAGACCTACCTCAGTAGTCCGAGAACGCTTCCGTCGAACCCTGAACCCTGAGACCGAACCCCGAACCCCGGACACACCAAGCTCGCCGAACCCTAATGTGTGAACCCCTTCCCGAAACCCTATTTTATAATATAATAAACTTGTCGCATATTAAATGGTCATCCTCGCATGCATATCATTGGTTTGGGGGCCTTATGCCGATTCACCTCTAATTAAATATGGGGCCCATATGCGGGCAAATCTAGCCTTATATTGGCCTCATTTAAACTTGTGTAGCGAATCGGTGCCATCTTTTGTCCTGTTAACACAACATTTAATTTGCGGGGTAGATAAATAACTTGAACCGTCTAATTAATTGTCGGGACCCCGGTTCCGCTTAATATGACCTAATTGCATTGCACCTTTGCCATGTCATACATCATACATGCATCATGCCCGATCTTCTGTCGATCTTAAATATTGCATCCGGTGTTTATTCTAGTGTTTTGCTTCTTCGCGGATAAGGCCGTTGAGTTGATGTGAGCTTCGCCCCGATCTTCGGTTGAACCTTCGACAATGTTTTCAGGCGAGCATCTCCCCCTTTCTACCTATCTTGCTTTTATAGTATTTATTCCCTCCTGTTGATCTATTGCTATCTGTGTCGCGATGCTCTAGTTTTCGTACCGTGATATCCCCTGCAGCCTTATATTGCCTTGGACACATCCTATTACCTGTTGTTTGGTAGATAGTTGGACTTGCGCGTCGTAGTCGCTTGCTCAAGTGCTGTCGCGTGTCGTCAAGTGCCACAGTTGTTGGTGTATTGCCGCATGTTTATGTTGGAGATGATCATGGCGTTACTTATCATTCACTTTAATTCCTGTTTAAACAACTAAAATTGAAGTAAGCAGAGGCATCGTTGGGTGATATATAATATTTGGTTTCCGAACGCCCACTTGTGTCCCGTAGGACCCCGAGTACTTGATACCTGTTCCTTGATTTATCGCGCTATCCACATCCGGGAGGATTATGGGACCCCCCTGACCCAGAGCTTGATTCAGTCTTATTTCTTAGGGCCACAAACTAGTTTGAGGTTTTATTTACTATCCTGTACTTATGCCATGCTACTACTATATTTACGATTGTGCGACAGATAGCACCTGTACTGTTTAGGATCGGGACACGATTCCGCGGTGTCGACAAGCCCAGTTTTGGGTTCCCAGTCGTTCACAGCCGTCTACCCAAACCTTGAGTCCGTCTCGGAGCTATCTTACTTCGTCGCGGGTAAGACTTCAAGGGGTGGCCCCCTGAAATACTTCTGAATCCTGTGATTGCTTTGTCGTGAAAGCCTCGTTGGGTTTTGATTTGGTTTTTTCGAGGTTGATCGAGCGTGTGTTGCTATTGGTGCACCCCGGCCGGGTAAAACTTTCTGAAAGCCGTGTCCGCGGTTATGGACGACTTGGAGCACAGTATCTCGACCATAGACAAGCATAACTAAAGTAGTGCTATAAATTTGACTTTATAATGACTAGTAATCAGCTTCACTATAATGGAATGAATAAATAATACTGCCCACAATTGCTTGCTTGAGTTGTCGCTTGCGACCATTGTACCTGACTAGTAAGTATTGCAACTACAATGGAATGACTAAATAAAAGTACCAACAACTGCTGGGTTTTGGGTTATCTCATGTTAATTGTATCTGACTAGTAAGTGATGCCACTATAACGGAATGGTTAACTAAAAGTGCCCACTGCTTATTTTTATCAGGATAACTATCTATACCTGACTAGTAATTGCTGCAACGATAACTGAATAAGTAAAACTGCCAACTGTGTGAGTTCCTCGGTGGACTTCCTCGTTTGGTCTCGAGGGGGAAATGCCAGGATGGGTTTGTTTGGTGTTATATTCAGGATGGTTCCGATTAGATCTTTCTTACCCCTCTCTGATTGCCGCCAGTTGTATCGAGTCTCTATAGGTTGTTTAGTGCACGCTGCCGCTGCTGCTTCAGTCCACCATACCTATGTAGGCGAGGACCTTGAATTCTAGCCTCGCTGCAATCGCCTCGATCTTGACTCCTCTTTTCCTTTGCCCTTTGTCGGCACCCATTTTGTTTAAGCAGGTTTTGAGGTCGACGTCGTTAGGTGGTTACCTTCCGCTTGGCCAAGGGGTTATGGACGCCATTGGTTATTCTTCAGGGCTCTTAGCCCCATTTGCATCTTGTTCATAGTCGGACGCCCCATCTTTTCAAGGTGATTTGGATCTTTGTATATTATATCTGTAATCTTGACTCTTTGAGTCGCTGTTATATATATATCTGTTCTGTGGGTCCCGTCGAGGACTGTTGTGTAATGTTATTACTTCGTTTTCCACCCGCATGAAAGTGCCTGGTGGGCACCTTTGAATCGTTTCTATGCGGGTTTGGCGGGAATCGCTGAAACTTGCATAGGTCCGATTCAAATAAATCCTAAAGGGATTTAAAAAGATAAACATTTAATAAAGGAAAATAAAAATATTTGGAATTACTATTTTGGATCTTTTAATAAAAAGATTTGTTTCCAAAAGAAAAAGGAAGAAATTTAAATAAGGATTATTTTATAAGCCAAATTAAAACTTGGCCAAGCCTTTGAAATAAAATATTTCTATTTTGAGAAAAATAGTAAAAGGATGATTTAAATAAATTAATAAGGATTTAATATCCAAGTTTATTAAAAATAAAGGTTTTACTGTTTTAATTAAAACATCAAAACTTATTTATTTGTTTTAAACAAGATTTCCAAGTATTCTTTAATTCCAACTAAAAACTACTGATTTGGTTTTGAAAATAATTAAATTTCAAAATGGAGTTTTGAATAAATAAAAAATCTATTTGATTTAATAACAATGGACTATTTATTTAATTAATAATGGACCCTAAAATAAAAATATTATTTTATTTTAGGACTTTGGTTTATGTTGTTAAACGGAACCAAATTCAATTGAAAAGTGTGATCAATGTTTGAATTGATTTGAATGCTTGAATTGTTGTTGGAAATTCAAAATAGAAAATAGATTTGGAAAAAGATAAAAACAAACAGAAAGAAAAAAATAGAAGTGGACAGCAGCCCAGCCGGCCAGCCCAACAAGCCCAACAAACAGCCCACTCACTCCCTCCCGAAGAAAACGATTCACACTCAGCTTTTAACCCGCGCAGACGCTGACTAGTGGACCTCTTTTCCCTCTCGCTTTCTCGCTGACAGCAAGGTCCCACACTCCTATTCATCGTCTTCAACCATGCTGATTCCTCCTCGCTGTTTCCTGTCTTCACTCCGGTGATCAATACGCGTTGATTCCGCGACCGTTACTCGCCGTGACTGCGCCCATTTAACCGCCTGTGTCTCCTCTCCATTTCCCCTCATGCACCTCCCCCTCTCTGCCCCTAGCTAGGCTGCCTCAATTCATGCTCGCAACGCCACTGCTCCGACCACCGTCCCCAGCAAATTCCGGCGAGCCCAGCCACCGCCTTGCCTCCCCGACCAAACACACATACTCCCCAATCCCAGGCGCACCTGTCCGTGCCCTCCGTTCAACCGCGGGCGCCCCTGAGCGTCGACTTTGACAAACCTCCAAGCGCTGCCACGTCTGCCTCTCTCTCCGGCGAAGTCCCCTGGTAAGCACAGACCGCCCCATGCCGTCTCGTTCACGCTCCCACACTCGCCACATCCTCCTGCATCTGACCATGCTCTTGTCTTGCCTTAGGGTGATCTGAAGCGTCGCCTCCGACCAGGACCAGAGCCACCCGACGCCGTTCCCCACTCCGGCGAGCGATTAAACCCGCTCCAGTGCGCCCCTCGACCAACCGACCACGCCTCGAGCATCACCACGTCCTTGCGATCACGGTGAGCATCCTCACTTCGTTCTTTGCTTCCTAGAACCGCCGCTAGCCCATCGCCTGACCGTCGCCGCCGTCTGCCGCCACGCAGCGCCGCTAGTTCTTGGTTGAGTGCTACGGACCGTAGGATCTAGATCGGACGAACGAGATAGATCACTTAAACGCTGAAGGGGTACGTGACTAGAGCCGTGTGATCTGTTTAGATCCAACGCACCGCAGAGCCTGATCCGACCGAAGCGGTACCAGCCAATGACAATTCGACGCGTGGCCAGTTTTGTTTGAAACAGAATTTGAAAAACAGATTTAGATGCAGATTTGAAAACCCTATAAGTTTTGATCCACATGTCCAAAAATTACAAACTTTATATCAATGGAATCAGTGGAACAAGCCCTAGCCAACCATGCAATTTTTTTTAGTAAAAAGCATCTGGTATATTGTTTAATTTTGCAGAAACATTGGTATGCTTGTTTAGATTAGAGAAATTGTTCAAAAATGTTCTTGAGGTTGAAATCTTTGAAAATTGGTTTGTGGTGAACTTACTGACCCTAGGAACCAACCCATGGTTTTGAAAATGGTTTTGGTGAAGGTTAGGATGGATTAATTAATTTAGCCCATTTCTAGCCAAATAAAAATAATGGTTTTGTTATGAAAATGTTTTTAGGAGTAAAAACTTTGGGAAAATGATTTGAATCAAACCTACTGACCCTAAACACCAACTTTTGAGAAACAACAACTTATTTGGTGAACAACTTAAAGTTCTTGCTTTGATAAAAATATTTTCCACCACATAAAATGATGATTGGATTTAAAAATGGTTTATGAATAAAACCCTTTTGCAAATGACTTTGCCACTATAGAAAATGATCACTTTGAACCTTACAAAGTTTAGAGCCTATAGGAAACCATCTTTGCAAATAAAACTATCTCTTGCATGCTTACATGCATGACCTAGATCCCATTGTTTTATGTGTGTGAATTGTTTGATTGATTATTGGTTTGGAATGCTAGTTGATATTGTGTTTGCTTGATTGATTGTAGTGAAGTTAGAAAAGTGTGAGACTAGCAAGATCAAGGAGTGAACCAACATTCCCTACCAAAAGAAAGGCAAGTGACACTATCATCTAAAGTCCTACTATTTTCATTATACTTAGTGGATTTTGAAACATGCATGAAAAGAATTTCTATAATTATGCTATGCTAAATCCTAATAGGATACCCTATACATTCCTTAGTGAAAACAATGTAGTTGTTACATGCTTAGCCATGCTATATTTTGAAAAGAGACACATGTGGAGATTTTATGAAGTTGAGAAAAGGACTTGTGTTTTATATAATAAAACAAGGACTCAATGAACCACCTGGGTGGACAAGGATACTTTGAGTTTTGGAGAAGGTGGCAATAAAAGGAGCCATGTCTATGGAAATCTATTTGTGTTGTGCTCCAAAAGTAAACCACCCAGGAAACTTAGAGATTGAACATGTTTCTCCAATTGTGGCTTTCGTGTGCAACCACATGCTACTTATGGCTCTGGCTTAGTCAACTACATTGGGAAGACCCATGCATTGTCTTCAGGTTACTGAAAATGAGGACCTGGAATCCTACATGGGTACTGAAGACAAGCTAGCAATGGTGTATGGGAGGACCCTCTGGAAAGACTTCATCACATTCTGAATCTACCAGTACTCCATCTTGGTGAGTACCAATCCAGTGGCCACTGGTGGCAAAAAGATGATATTGTGACATGTGGGTAAAGTGTACTACTTCTGCAGAAGATAATAAAATCTAAGTACTTAAACGTGTCCCCGGTTATGGACAATACTGAGCAACTAAAGTTTGAAGCTATGGGAAATCTCGACATTCCAATTTCTAAAAGAAAAACTTTTAAGTGACAACAAAAGACTTGATGCACTTGGGGGTACCAAGGAGCTCAAGAGATTTGGATAAAAACTTGATGCACTTGGGGTTACCAAGGAGCTCAAGATATTTTGATAAAACTTGATGCACTTGGGGTTACCAAGGAACTCAAGAGATTTGACAAAGACACTTGGTGGATTCCAAGGAGTTCAAGAAGATTTGACAAAGGAAACAAAACCATTTGAAAAGATAGGATAAATTTTGCTTCTGCAAATGAGCCTTAAACCCTACTTAGCCAAATATGCATGTAATGATAGGATCCACTTATTTCAACATAGTAGTGAAACTTGCCAATACAATTCAAATGTATTGACCCTTGTGGCTATAACTTGTAATGTTGCAGGTTTGATTGACTTTAGTGAAGATTGATTGATTAGGATTACAAAGTCTACAACCAACATGTCTGCCTGTGGCACTTTAAAGATGAAGGACCCCATGATTATAGTTATTCCGCTGCAATGTAATGTAATAGCCAAATGAGCTATGTAAGATGTAATAAAATTATGTTATTCCTAGTTAGAAAGTTATATTATGACCTTTGTTTCTTGATATTACATCTTAACTGTGGATGCTAGCTATTGATCCAGGGACTAGCATTGTAAACACAGGGGACTCTGCCTTATTTAAAGGTTGGGACCCTTACAAGTAGATACAACCATCTAGCTACTACATGGACCTGTAGTCCAAGGTGGAACTACTCACGGTTCATACCAGAGAAGAAGGCCTCCGGGATGATCTCCCCTCCGGCAGGGTGCCAGGAAGAACTTCAGACCCCCCCCCCCCTTGATCTAGGGACGATGGTGGCGGTGGCTACATAAGGTTTCATGGAGTTTTCATCTGGTGCCTAGGGTTTCTGTATCGGGGGCTTCTTATAGGCGAAGTGGAGAGGCAGGAGGGCCCCAGGGGGGCCACACCCTACCCAGGCGCGGGGTGGGCCCACTTGCGCCTAGGGTGTTTTGGCCGCCCTGCGGCGCCTCTCTGTCACGTCTTCTGGCTTCGTGTCGCCCACGGTAAAATATTGACTTTGGCTTTTGTCCCGTCCAATTCCAAGAATATTGATTTTCTGCCTTTCTGGAACCAAAAATAGAAGAAAACACGCAACTGGCACTGTGGCAACTTATTAATAGGTTAGTTTTAGAAAAGATATAAAAACACCTCAAAGTGTAGAGAAAGCAAAGCAAAGTAGATACTAAACAAGCATGGAGCATAAAAAATTATAGATACGTTTCCGACATATCAAGCAGCAAGTTTTCCCTCAGTAAGAGACTAAGGTTATCGAACCACTAGGAGGAAGGAATTGACTCAAAGGTGTTGCTAGCAACTTGGAGACCTACACAACACAAACTCAAGACTTTGCTCCAACGAACAGTGGTATTTTCAATCTTACCGGTTTGCTATAACAAAGGATTAACTATATGGTCTGGAAGGTAATAGTGGTTTGCAGAAAGTAAACAGTAACAGTGGAAGATGTATCAATGGTAAAGATTATACTGGGATCCATAGTTCACTAGAGGTGTTCTCCTTAGATAAACAAACATGGCATGCTGGGTAAACAAATTACAGCAGGGCAATTGACAGGACTGAGCAAGGCATAACAATGCAACACTAGACATTCATGATCCTATGAGATTCGATTGGACACTACAACAAGATACATAGACCGCCGTCCAACTGCATCTATGACTAGAAATCCACCTTCAGGTTATCGTCCGAACCCCCTCCAGTATTAAGTTGCAAGCAACAGATAACTACTTTAAGCAAACTATGTAAGGTAAACAATCCACTTGTTCCATGAACAAGAGGCCGTTGTTTTCTCCCTAGTGGCAATAGCACATCAACAACCTTAGAGATTTCTGTCACTTCCCTTAGATTAAATAGAGGCATGAATCCACTATGTAGCATAAATACCCCCTCTTGGAGTCACTAGCATCTACTTGGCCAAGATAGCTACTAGAAACAGAGAGCATGCAAGATCACAAACAACACAGACATGATAGAATCAATAAGACAAAACCATTAATCAATTTGACATAATAATCTCAATATCCATCGGATCCCTCCAAACACAACATGCATGATTACAAATAGATGATCTTGATCATGAACGGAGCTCACAAGATCGAAACATGGTAGCACAAAGGAGGAGATATAACCATTTAGCTACTACATGGACCCATAGTCTAAGGTGGAACTACTCACGCTTCATACCAGAGGCTGGCATGTGAAGAAGAAGGCCTCCAGGATGATCTCCCCTCCGGCAGGGTGCCAGGAAGATCTTCAGATCCCCCTCGATCTAGGGAAAATGTTGGCGGCGGCTACAGACGGTTTCGTGGAATATTGATCGGGTCTTTAGGGTTTCTGCATCGGGGGGTCTTTATAGGCGAATAGGAGAGGCAGGGGCGGCCAGGGTGGTCACACCCCCAGGCGTGGCTAACCCTAGCCCGCATCGCTAGGGGTGTGGTCCCCTGGTGCCTCCCCTCCATCTCGTACTCTGGCTCTGTGTTCCCCACGGTAAAATATTGACTTTGGATTTTGTCCCGTCCAATTCCGAGAATATTGATTTTCTGCCTTTCTGGAACCAAAAACAGAAGAAAACAGGCAACTGTCACTATGGCATCTTGTTAATAGGTTAGTACCAGAAAATATATAAAAACACCTCAAAGGGTAGACAAAGCAAATCAAAGTAGATACTAAACAAGCATGGAACATAAAAAATTATACATACATTTCCGACGTATCAATAGCTCCCGCCGTATAGTTGCCAAAAAGGTCGCAAATGACGGGATTTCATCCCCAAAAGCTCTAGAACCTTCCAAAATTCATACGAGGGTATTGGGGGGTACCCTAGGGCACCCCCAAGGCCTATATAAAGAGGGGAGGATCCAAGAGAGAGACACCAAGCCATATCCTCCACCACGGCGGAGCCCTGCCGCCATGCTACCGCCATAGACGCCTCCAATCAGATCTACACCATCACCACCACATAAGAGGAGAAGCTACTAGGATCTTGAAGGCCTCCACATCAATCTACATCGTCATCTTCATCAACAACGTCTCCATCACTGATCCCCTTTGGTTACTTGTTGTAATTCTAGATTAAATCTTGGATTTGCACTTGTTCTCAATTGTATCATCATACTTCATCCATATTCTATCCATGATGTTGATTGCCTTCATGTGTGAGTAGTTTCCTTCTTACTTGGGGAGATGGAGAAACCCTAGTATGTGACTGAATTGAGATAAAGATTATTATGTGATATTTTTCATTATGTGTCTGTATTAGATTTCCTTCATCTTTATGTTGGATGAAGCGCACCACTCAATATTTCCCTCATTAAGGACTAGATGGAGGGAACTACTTGTTTGTATACGGAGGAATTATAGCACTTACGATGACTATAAAGCTGTTTTTATTCCTTACGTATTAACTTGGGAACCAAGGAGAACTCACTAAACATTGTCCATGCCATGGGATACATCCTACTGGGTAAAGTCCCTTAATAGTGAAGTAACACGATGGTTGTCGGTTATTGTCTATTGTGGTTATGACGGATGATGTGAGCAGTGGTTGGTGCCTATTCGTCCATATATGGAGCTCTTCCCACACATGTCATAAATGGTGTTATTCATTATAATAATTTTCATCACTCTTTCTAATTACTAGCGGTGGATCCACTACGCCCTGAGAACTCTTTCCATCATCTTGCATACTTTCATAATCATACTCGCATGCTCTTGTTTACTTCCAACTTTAGTTTACTTATTGTTCACTTATTTGAAAACCCAAAAATATATTTTACACAAAGCTCGCATTTTATCTTGTTACTTAGAACATTATTTAGCATTACTATTTTAGTATTTAGTTCAAGGGTTATTTAGACCTCAGACTCCTGCTCCCTGTGGGATTGATATCTTTATGTAGAAACTAGATACAAATATTCTGTGCACATGCAGTCATCAGTCTCCCATAGACGGTATGCCTTAGGAGTATGGAAGGAAGTAGAATCATAAATTAAGGTATTTCCCAAACTGAAGGTTTGGGTATACACATGTACGGAAAGGAGGATTATGCCACCGAGGGCCACATATGCGTTTCTGAGGAGAAGAAACCAAAAAGGGAAATGTGCCATTTCTAGGGTCAACAAATGAAATGTTAGGTTTGATTATCCAGACCCCCATGTACCCCGTGTAAGTGTCGTGGTTGAATATCGGCAGATGTATTGATTCTTGTGGGGAAAGTGCACAGCTCTACAGAGTATAATTTATTCGAATATCCATGTCCATGATCAAGGACGGTTGGAAATTTGATTGCTATGAGTACTGTAAGACCCCACCTTTATAAGGTAAAGGTCCCTATGATTAAAATGCTAGTCCCTGGATCAAATGCTAGCATCCAAAGTTTAAGATGAAGTACACAGATACAAAGGTCTTTATTACATTGTCATTCCAGAGAAAATCATAGTCTTTTACAACTCCATAGCCAAAGGCTAGTACAAGAGTTCATAACATAAGTAAATAAAGTAAAGTCTTCATCTTCATGTGCCATATGCAAGCATGTTGAGTGTAGACTCATAACCCTAATCCTCATCAGAGTAACCTACTACATAATAAGTTACAGCCATAGTGGGTCAATACATTTGGAATTGTATTGGAAAGTGATACCATAGTAGAATAGTAGTATCTAACATCTATATGAATTTGGCTAAGTGTAGCTTAGGCCTGCTTTGCTCAAAATAGGTTTTCCTTATCAGTTGAAAAACACTAAGTTTTTGTTTGACAAAAACTCCCAAGGAACCACCAATAGACATTTGTGAACCTTTACCCTTGTTCAACCACAAGTTTTTAACTTAGAAATTGGGATGAGGAGATCCTTGCTAGCTTCAATGTCTTGATGCTCAAATTGTCCATTTCCGGGTACACGACTAAGTACTTAGGTTTTACCCTCTCGAGAGGTGGTGCACTTTCCCCACAAGACTCGACATGCATCGAGATGAGATCTTTCAGAAGCCTTCCCTTAGACCACCATGGACGCGTTCCAACCTATCACCCTACCACCATCTGTCCATCTGGCTAAGTTATTGCAACCTATATTATCAAGGTAGATCCCATATGCTATGTAGTTGCACTAGAAGCTTCTAAACACTAAGTATCTCAAATCCCTTTGTTCCTGGGTGGCTTTCCACAAGTGTGATACACAAGGTAGACCGTACACATGGGCCTTGTGTAACCACTCAACACAAACCATCATACGATTCCACACATGTGATTCATTCACTTAATTGTTTTATTAAGAAAAAAACACAAGTCAAAGACTTAGCAAAATTTCCATAGCATGTAATATAATCCACCCTTGTTTTCTACTAGCTAGGCTAACCTTGATAACATAACAAGTATCTTAACTTAGAGAAAATTCTACCAAGACTACAACTACTAGGATTTCCCATGGCATAGCATAGTTTATACTTAGCAAAATTCCATGCAAGCCCTAATCAAAAATATTGCTAGTGCATAGTCAAAATAATTGGACAAAATACATGAAGCACCACTTGCCTTGGTAGTTGGGGGAGTATAAACAATCTTCACAGTCACAATCATCACTAGCACCAAAATCTACATATAAAATGATAGCACCAAATTTACATTCAAATAATCAAGCAAAAATATATATGAATGCATGCAAATGCAATGGAATGAATTTTCTACACTAATTATTCAAACCAAACAGTAACGAACACAAAACTAACTATATTTAGCCTAAATAAACTTAAATTTTCTTTCAAAACATTTTCTAAATAATTTATATGGCCAAATAAGCCTATATTTTATTCTTCAAATAAATTCAATTTTACAGAAGAAAAACACAAATTTAATCCCACAGTATTGTAGGATTTATTTTTCTAAATCCAATGATATATTATTTGCATTTTTTGGATAAACAGAACAAAAGATATGAATTTTACAAGTTTAAATCTCTAATAGATTCAAAAACATATTTTAAATCTAAATATCAGACACGTGGACGCATCTGATTGGAGCGTACCGCTTCACGCGGAACGGCCAATGTGGGTCGTAGGATTTAAGTTAGATTTTGCGGCTCAGATCTAAGTGTACCCCTTCGTTAAGTGATCTAATCAGATCCACTAGATCTAGATCTAACGTTTACGGCGCACGCGACCAAATCTGGTGGCGCTAATAGGTGCTAGCGGCGGATCTACTGGCGGTGATGCTTCAGCGATTCCAGAGGGGGCTAGGGGTGGTGCAGCAGCTTACCAGGCTCGCGAGAACACGAGGATGCTCAAGGAGTTGCTGGCATGGACGGTGGCATGCTATGCAGCGGCTAGAGGTCGTCGGAATTGCTGGTAGCATCGGGCACGGGTTGGCGGAGATGATGACGACACTTTGGATCACCCTAGCACATACCAAAGGCATAAGGGCGTGCGCAAGGTTTAGGCAAACTCAATCGTTTGATCCCGAGGCCAAGGGGCGGTCGCGTATTACATGAATTTCTCGCCGGAGTCGAAGGCGGCGTCGGGTGCTCACGGTGCTGGACGTAGGCGATGCTCTGGGTTACGAGCAGATGAATAAAAGGTATGATAAGAAGCGCATAAGCTAGGGGAGCATGGCGGTAAGAAGCAGAGGGCAAGGGGCGGGCGGTGCTCACCGGAATGCCTCACCGAAGTTCGTCGGGTAGCGAGGTTTCGAGTCAAAATACGAGCAGCCTGGTGGCGGAAAAGGGGGTGGCGAGTGAGGGGAAATGCTCGCAGCGGGTAGGAGTTTAATTAGGGCGGTGGCATGCGCGAGAATTACTCACCATATCAATGGCAATTAAGCTGCGCCATCAACGGCAGCGGCGACGGGGTGTAGCGCGGGATTTTGGGGGAGACGATGCTGAGCTGGACGGGGCCAGTGTCAGCGGGTGCGGGGTAAGGCGGGTGCGGTGAGAGAGAGGGGAGAGGGGGAAATGGTTGGGTGGGCTTGCTGGGCATGTTCTGGAGTTGGGCCAAAAGGGCAGCGACTATTTTATTTTTTCCTTTTTCCTTTTCTTTTTTTGTTTGATTTTTCAGGAATCATTTTCAAACCCAAATTCAAATGAGTTTGATTTCAATTCTTCTATAGATTTTTGTAGTGTGAACCTTGCACCTAAATGTGTGTCAAACACCTCTATTTAGTGTACTACACTTTGATCCTTTGAAAATAAAATAAAACCATGCCTTAATGATATATAGATAATAGGCATAAAAATGGTTTTATTTGGAGTTTTGATTTGAAAAAAAATTGTGTATGTCAAGAATGCTATGAATGTATGAATGAAATGCAAGCTTTTGTAATTCATAAATTTTGGGATGTTTCAAATCTAACCCCCTTAAGATGAATCTTGCCCTCGAGATTCGGATTGGCTAGCAAATAGGTGAGGGTGATCTTTTCGAAGGTCGTCTTCTCTTTCCCAAGTTGCTTCTTCTACGGAGTGATGGTTCCACTGAACTTTGCAGAATTTGATAGTCTTGGTACGAGTAACTCTTTCTAGTGTCTCAATAATCTTGATAGGCTTCTCCTCATAGGTGAGATCACTCTCCAACTGAACCTCTTCCAAAGGTATAGTATCCTTCAAAGAAGTTTCTTCCATCTCCGGATCGCATTTCTTCAACTGACTCACATGAAACACATTGTGAACAGCAGACAGAGACTTGGGAAATTCAATCTCATAAGCCACTTCTCCTTTGCGACTCAAAATCTTGAATGGTCCAACATACCTTGGTGCCAGTTTTCCTTTGACTCCAAATCTCTTCATACCACGAAGTGGTGAGACTCTAAGATAAGCTCTATCACCTACCTCATAGGTGACTTCTCTATGCTTTGTATCTGCGTAGCTCTTTTGTCGGGACTGTGCTATCTTCAATCTATCCTTTACCAATTTGACTTTCTCTTCCACTTCCTTGATCAATTCTGGTCCGAAAAAATTTGTTTCTCCAACACCACTCCATAGCAATGGTGTAGTACATTTCCTTCCATAGAGAAATTCAAACGGTGCCATCTCAATGCTGGCTTAATAGCTGTTATTGTAAGAAAATTCTGCATAAGGTAGACTTTCATCCCAACTAGCACCATAGTCTAGGGCACATGCAATTGTCGCCATTGTTCCTAGTGACTCCTGCAATAGTCTAGGGCTTAATAGTTGTTATTGTAAGAAAATTTTGCGTAAGCTGTGATGAATTATAACTTTGTTCCTAGTGACTCATGCAATTGTCGCCAAAAATGCGAGGTGAATTGAGTTCCTCTATCAGACACAATACTCTTGGGTACTCCATGCAGACACACAATCTTGTTCATGTAGATCTTGGCTAACTTAGCACTTGTATAGGTTATTTCACGGGTATGAAATGAGCCACTTTAGTTAGGTGATCTACCACAACCCAAATGGAATCATATCCAGATCTAGTCCTTGGCAGTCTGGTGATAAAATCCATACCAATCTTGTCCCACTTCCAATCGGGAATAGGTAGTGGTTGTAATAACACTTCTAGTTTCTGATGTTCCGACTTTACCCGAATACACACATCACACAAGGAAATATGCTCTGCAATATTTTTCTTGAGATTGTTCCACCAAAATATTTCCTTCACATCCATGTACATTTTGGTGTTACTGGGCTGAATGGAATATGGTGAGTTGTGTGCTTCTTGCAGAATCAGTTTCCAAAGTTCCGGATCTTGCGGAATGCAGATACGTTTTCCATACCATAAAGTACCATGTTCGTCTTCATGGAATACTTTAGCTTTCCCTTTCCCTTTGCTGAATTTACCTTTTATCTCTTCAATTTCCTTGTACAACTTTTGGGCTTCTTTGATCTTGTCCAACAATGTGGGTTGAACATCCAATGACATGAGATGTCCTTCAGGTACTATATCCAATCTGAGATCTTTGAATTGGGCACACAGATCATCTGGCAATTCTTCCTTAGTAAGACCATTCACATAAACCTTACGGCTCAAGACATCTGCTACAACGTTTGCTTTACCATGATGGTATTGCAAAATCAATTCATAGTCCTTGATGAACTCTAGCCATCTTCTTTGTCTCATATTGATTTCCTTCTGAGTGAAGATATACTTCAAACTTTTGTGATCTGTGAATACTTCACATTGTTTTCCTAAAAGATAATGTCTCCATGTTTTGAGTGCATGGACAACAGAGGCTAACTCTAAATCATGAGTAGGATAATTCACTTCATGAGTTTTGAGTTGTCTTAAGGCATAAGCCACAACTTTCCCTTCTTGCATCAAAACTCCACCCAATACTTGGTGAGATGCATCAAAATATACTTGGAAATCCTTCTCCAAATATGGCTGACATAAGAGTGGTGCTTTAAATAGTCTCTTCTTCAATTCTTGGAAACTGAGTTCACATCCTTCAGTCCAGTCAAACTTCTTTTCTTTCTTGAGTAACTCTGTCATTGGCTTAGCTACCTTAGAGAAATTCTCAATGAATCTTCTATAGTATCCTTCCAAGCCAAGGAAACTACGAACTTCTTTCACTGACTTGGGATATTCCCACTCAGTTACAGCTGACACCTTTGCGGGATCGACAACTATACCATCTCCCGACACAATATGTCTGAGAAATCCCACTTCATTCAACCAGAATTCACACTTGCTGAACTTGGCAAACAGCTTGTGCTCCCTGAGCTTCTCAAGTATCAAACGCAAATGTTCTTCATGCTCTTCTTTGCTCTTGGAATATATCAAAATGTCGTCGATGAATACGACAACAAACTTGTCAAGAAATTCCATGAACACTTTGTTCATCATGTTCATGAAATAAGATGGTGCATTTGTCAAACCCAATGGCATCACGGTGTACTCATACAAACCATACCTAGTGGTGAAAGCAGTCTTAGGTATGTATTGCTCTCTAATCTTTAGCTGAAAGTAGCCTGATCGGAGATCAATCTTTGAGAACACACAGGCTCCTTCTAAATGATCAAATAGATCGTTGATTCTAGGCAAAGGATACTTGTTCTTTATAGTCACCTCATTTAGTGAACGGTAATCTAAGCATAACCTTTGACTTCTATCCTTCTTCTCCACAAACAGAACTAGCGCACCCCAAGATGAAGAACTTGGTTGAATAAATCCTTTCTGCAACTGTTCTCCAATTTGTTTCTTGAGTTCTTTCAACTCATCAACTGACATCTTGTAGGGTCTCTTTGCTATTGGTCCAGATCCTGGCAGTAAGTCAATCAGAGACTCTACATCTCTATCTCGTGGCATTCCAGGCAATTCCTCCGGAAACACATCCGGATGCTCTTTCACAATTAGAACACTGTCTATGCTAACCCCCTTAAGAGAATTTAGCTTACTCCCTTTAGATTCAAAATTAGACTTGAACCTAATCTGTTTCTTGTCCGGGGTTGTGAGTGCAACAGTATGATTGGCACAATCTAGTACTCCTTCATACTTATTCATCCAGTCCATACACAAAATTACATCCAATCCTTGAGAATCTAGGATTATCATACTAACTGGAAACTTATACTTTCCAAACTCTATCACTAGATCATGACATCCAAAATTCACTATCATCTCTCCACCAGGAGAGCTTACTTTAATAGGACACCCAATAGTTTCAGTTGGAAGTCCATTTTTATCAACAAATTCTCTTGATATGAATGAATGGGATGCGCCGGTATCAAAAAGAACAAGTGCTGGAAAAGAATTAAGTTTGAACTTACCAGCCACATCATCACACTCTTCATATATTTCTTCCACATTGATGTGGTTCACTTGTCCCTTCTGGAAAGGGTTGGGCTTGTTGGCTCCTTCAACTTTCTTTTTTGGGCATTCATTTGCATAGTGCCTAGTTTTCTTGCATTTGAAGCACTCAACTTGACTGATGTCTCTTTTTGCAGGTTGACTCCCATTACCATTTCCACTGCGGTGGCTCTTGCGTCCACTCTTGTGTTGGAATTTGGTGAGTTTTGGGTTGTTGGCCCATTAGACAAATTCTGAAATTCTCTTTGGCCCACTTGTATATGGCAGCATATGGCTGTGCTAGTGGTGCTAAAGTTTAGTCCCACATTGCTAGTTGAAGGGGAGTTGGACCACCTTATATAGTAGAGTGTTGCACCACTCACTAAGGTGTGACATGAAGAGTATCCCTCGCGCACTCCTCCTCCGACGCCGCCCGCCTCTCCTCGCCATGCCTCGCCTCGTCAAGACGCGCGCGCGCCGTGGGTTGCGGGAATCTCGCTGAGCCGAGCTTTATTTTGCTTGTTGGGAAAACTGATTATGAGTCATTAACGGACGCGTTAATTACAGCCATTTCCAGTTTTTATGGACGTGTCTGTTACCGACTCGGACGTGGGCTGAGCCCACGATCCTCCTAACTTGCACTATATAAGAGTCCGGGCTAAACCTAATCAGTACCGTATCAATACACACATGCGCCTACCCTCCAGAACCTTGTGCTGCCGCTTTCGTCTTCTCCATCCCGGCTTGCGGCGTGCACCGCAGATCGGGACAGTAGGCCGTCGGAACCCCGCCTCTCGTGAACCTATACGGGTGAGGGTCGATCAGGTTTTTGGGGAGCGCTCAAGCACGACTACTGGCAACCACAACGTCGTCCGACGACGAGTTCCCGAACGACGAATTCTTCCCGAATGTCAGCGACCTCTTCGACAACCTCAACATGGGCGGCACTGCTGCGACCGCTGCGGCTGCTATTCAGCCTACACTATATGTGATCCTCAACTGCCTTTTTCGGATTATGCTAGAGTTCTTTGTTCTAGCGTTTGGTGTAGATGTGATAGGTTTATCTCCTATAGATGTAATATGTTCATCTACTTTGTTGATCTGCATAATTGGTTTTAGTACCGTTTGTATGATCATAATTTATCAGTTTATTATTTGGATTAAATCATATGGATTATTGCTTATATTTCCAACAATCCAAAAACCTGATTATAGGCAACTAAATTCCACTGGCATAGACGCGGCTACTAGGTCGCCTCCTTTTGATGGCATGCACTATAAGAGATGGCGCAAGATAGCAGTTCTCTGGTTTGAAAACCTAAACTGCTATAGCGCCACTCTTGGCAAGCCTGAAGGAGATCTTTCTGCTGAGTAGGAAGAGAACTTTAAGAAAGCCGATACCATGTTTATGGAGTCTTTGTTAAGTGTTCTTGGGGACAACATTTTTGACCCGTATATGTCATTTGGTAATGGCAAGGACGCGTGGGAAGCGCTCGGGGCCAAGTTTGGGGTCTCGGACACTGGCACTAAGCTGTATGTCATGGAACAATTCTATGACTACAGGATGGTTGATGAGCGCAACATCATTGAGCAAGCTCATGAGATACAATCACTTGCCAAAGAACTTGAGCAGTTCAAGTGTTCCTTACGGGACAAATTTTTGGCTGGTGGCATTATTGCCAAGCTTCCTCCTACGTGGAGGAACTTTGCTACTTCTCTAAAACATAATAGACAAGAGTTTTCCGTTACAGATCTCATTGGGTCTCTTCATGTTGAAGAGAAGGCGAGACCAAAGGACAAAACTGCTCGAGGACTTGAGGGAAGTTCTACTGCCAATTTAGTGCAGAGGAAAAACTTCCAATCCCACAAGTTCAAGAATAAGAACAAAACTGAAGGAAAGGGGAAGTTTGATGGCAAGAACAAGGCCACACACTCAACCAACTTCAAGAAGAAAAATGATAAGAGGAAAGGCTCTTGCCACGTCTGTGGTGATCCTGGTCATTGGGCTCCTAGCTACCCTAATCGCTTTGACAAGCATAAACATGGAAACAGAGGCAATGCCGCTAATGTTGTTATTAGTGATATTGAGATGAAGGATGATGGGTACTGTATTTTACCTACTATCCTTTCAGTATGTCATTCTCCTGATTGGTGGATAGACACAGGTGCTAATACACATGTATGTTCTGATATTTCCATGTTTTCCTCTTATTAGGTCTCAAGGACCTCTTCCGTGCTGATGGGAAATGGCTCGCGTGCTTCTGTTCATGGTGTTGGTACGGTAAATCTGAAGTTTACTTCGGGGAAGACTGTACAGCTAAAGAATGTGCAGCACGTTCCCTCCATCAATAAGAATCTCGTCGGCGGATCGCTTTTATGTCGAGATGGCTTTAAGTTGGTTTTTGAGTCCAATAAAGTTGTAATTTCTAAGTATGTACAATTAGTTGGAAAGGGTTATGAGTGCGGAGGTCTGTTCCGCTTGTCTTTGTCAGACTCATGTACTAAAGTTATTAATCATGTGTGCAATGATAATGAGTCCAATGTTTGGCATTCACGACTATGTCATATTAACTTTGGTTGCATGACGCGGCTAGCCAATATGAGTTTAATTCTGAAATTTACCACTCTCAAAGGTTCCAAGTGCCAAGTTTGTGTGAAAGCAAAGCAACCCCGCAAGTCTCATACGGCTGTGGAAACGAGAAACTTAGCACCGCTAGAACTTATACAGTCAGATCTTTGTGAGATGAATGGTGTATTGACAAAAGGTGGAAAAAGATACTTTATGACGTTGATTGATGACTCCACTAGATAATGCTATGTTTATCTCCTGAAATCTAAATATGAAGTTTTGAACTACTTCAAAATCTATAAGCTAAGGCAGAAAACCAACTTGATCTTAAAATCAAGCGGCTAAGGTCGGATCGTGGTGGAGAGTACTTTTCAAACGAATTTGATTTATTCTGTATGGAACACGGTATTATACATGAGAGGACGCCTCCCTACTCACCTCAGTCAAATGGGGTGGCCGAAAGAAAGAACCGCACTCTAACTGATTTGGTTAACGCCATGTTAGATACATCGGGTCTTTCCAAGGAATGGTGGGGGGAGGCGCTAATGACTGCGTGTCATGTCCTAAACCGTGTTCCTGTAAAGGATAAAACCATGACTCCATTTGAGGAATGGGAAAAGAAAAGGCTTAAACTCTCTTACTTACGAACTTGGGGTTGTTTGGCGAAAGTCAATATTCCAATACCCAAGAAGCGAAAGCTTGGACCAAAAACCGTTGATTGTGTTTTTCTGGGATATGCTTTTCCTAGCATTGGCTATAGATTTTTGATAGTAAAATCTGAGTTATCTGACATTCATGTTGGTACAATTATGGAGTCGAATGATGCGACTTTCTTTGAGGACATCTTTCCTATGAAAGGCATGTCTAGCTCATCAAATCAGGAGATGACTAGTTCATCTAGTCAGGAATTTTCTATAATTCCTGAACCCACTATGCCGATAAAACACTCTGATGATCATGTGGAGGATGACAATGAAGCTCCCAAATGGAGGAAGAGACAAAGGACTTCAAAGTCATTAGGTTATGATTTCATTGTGTACCTTGTGGATGATACTCCCACTTCTATTTCAGAAGCCTATGCATCTCAAGATGCTGACTACTTGAAGGAAGCTGTCTGAAGAGAGATGGACTCCATCTTAGCTAATGGTACTTGGGAAATCACTGATCGTCCGTATGGGTGTAAACCTGTAGGATGTAAATGGGTGTTCAAGAAAAAGCTTAGACCTGATGGTACTATTGAAAAGTACAAGGCACGTCTTGTGGCTAAGGGTTATACCCAAAAGGAAGGTGAAGACTTCTTCGATACCTACTCACCTGTAGCCAGATTGACCACTATTCGAGTACTACTTTCCTTGGCTGCCTCACATGGTCTTCTCATTCATCAAATGGACGTTAAGACAGCTTTTCTAAATGGAGAGCTAGATGAGGAAATTTATATGGAGCAGCCTGATGGATTTGTAGTAGATGGTCATGAAAGGAAGGTGTGTAAGTTAGTGAAGTCTTTATATGGTCTGAAGCAAGCTCCTAAATAGTGGCACGAAAAGTTTGAAAGAACTTTAACTGCTAAAGGCTTTGTTGTAAACGAAGCTGACAAATGTGTGTACTATCGCCATGGTGGGGGCGAGGGATTTATTATGTGTCTCTACGTTGATGACATATTGATATTCGGGACCAACCTCGCTGTTATCGAGGAGGTCAAAGAGTTCCTATCTCGCTGCTTTGAGATGAAGGACTTGGGAGTGGCTGATGTAATTTTAAACATCAAGCTACTAAAGGATGACAATGGTGGGATTGCACTGCTTCAGTCTCACTATGTGGAAACGATATTGAGTCGCTTCGGGTATAGCGACTACAACTCTTCTCCAACGCCTTATGATCCGAGTGTGCTACTTCGAAAGAATCGAAGGACTGCTAAAGATCAATTGAGATATTCTCAAATTATTGGCTCGCTCATGTATTTAGCCAGTGCTACTAGACCTGATATCTCCTTTGCTGTAAGCAAACTAAGTCGATTTGTGTCAAATCCTGGAGATGATCATTCGCATGCTCTTGAAAGAGTTTTGTGCTATTTGAAAGGCATTGCGAGTTATGGTATTCACTATACTGGGTATCCTCGAGTACTTGAAGGTTATAGTGATTCAAACTGCATATCTGATGCTGATGAGATTAAGGCCACAAGAGGTTATTTGTTTACACTTGGTGGTGGCGCTGTTTCATGGAAGTCTTGCAAGCAGACCATCTTAATGAGGTCAACAATGGAAGCATAACTCACAGCATTAGACACATCCACTGTTGAAGCAGAGTGGCTTCGTGAGCTCTTGATGGACTTACCTGTGGTTCAAAAACCAATACGCGCCATCCCGATGAACTACGATAATCAAACTGTGATCGTCAAAGTAAACAGTTCTAAGGATAATATGAAGTCATGAAGGCATGTGAAGAGGAGATTGAAATCTATCAGGAAACTGAGAAACTCCAGAGTTATTGCGTTGGATTATATCCAAACATCTAAGAATCTGGCAGATCCCTTCACAAAGGGTTTATCACGCAATGTGATAGATAATGCATCGAGGGAGATGGGTTTGAGACCCACGCTATGAGTTGATCCCAGTGGCAACCAACTCTATGTGATCGGAGATCCCGTGAATGAGAGCTAGGAGACAAGATGTTGGTCAGTTGAGAGGAGAGTATTCCCATATTATATTTACATCTCCATAAAGATGCAATACTCTCTTAATCTGCATGGCAGGTTGATATTTATCTTAATGTGTTCCAAGTGGCTTTTTATAAGCGGAGATGTTGTCCTACAGAACATCTCTTGAGGAACACACCTATATGAGTCTGACTGTCCAACATCGCAGTCCGTGAGAGTTGGGTGCTCTCTAATAAACTCATGAAAGGCCATGGAGTATCACGCATAAGATCCAAATCGCGGGGAAGCCGACGGTAGCCCTGTTTCAGTCTAGATTTTGTGTGAAACTAGCGCGCAGAAAACTTGTAGTTCAAGGCATAGTCCACTATTCAAGTTCCAAGCTAGTGTAGCATGAAGTTTAATGTGGAAATTCAACTTAACAGTCTCCACTGCACACCGGTATATAAAACAATGTTCTGGAAAAAAAGTGATGTGATGTGCTAACGAGACTTTGTGGGGGATTGTTGGAATTTGGTGAGTTTTGGGCTGTTGGCCCATTAGAAAAATTCTGAAATTATCTTTGGCCCACTTGTATATAGCAGCATATGGTTGTGCTAGTGGTGCTAAAGTTTAGTCCCACATTGCTAGTTGAAGGGGAGTTAGACCACCTTATATAGTAGAGTGTTGCACCACTCACAAAGGTGTGACAAGAAGAGTAGCCCTCGCGCACTCCTCCTCCAACGCCGCCCGCCTCGCCTCGCCTCGTCACGACGCGCGCGCGCTGCGGGTTGCAGGAATCTCGCCGAGCCGAGCTTTATTTCTCTTGTTGGGAAAACTTATTATGAGTCATTAACGGACGCGTTAATTACATCCGTTTCCAGTTTTTATGGACGTGGCTGTTACCGACTCGGACGTGGGCTGAGCCCACGATCCTCCTAACTTGCACTATATAAGAGTCCGGGCTAAACCTAATCGGTACCGTATCAATACACACATGCGCCTACCCTCCAAAACCTTGCGCCGCCGCTTTCGTCTTCTCCAACCCGGCTTGTGGCGTGCACCACAGATCGGGACAGTAGGCCTCCAGAACCCCGCCTCTCGTGAACCTATACGGGTGAGGGGTGATCTGGTTTTTAGGGAACGCTCAAGCGTGACTACTGGCAACCACAACGTCGTCCGACGACGAGTTCCCGAACGACAAATTCTTCCCGAACGTCAGCGACCTCTTCGACAACCTCAACATGGGCGACGCTGCTGCGACCGTTGCGGCTGCTATTCAGCCTACACTGTATGTGATCCTCAACTGCCTTTTTCGGATTATGCTAGAGTTCTTTGTTCTAGCGTTTGGTGTAGATGTGATAGGTTTACCTCCTATAGATGTAATCTGTTCATCTACTTTGTTGATCTGCATAATTGGTTTTAGTACCGTTTGTATAATCATGATTTAGAAGTTTATTATTCGGATTAAATCATATGGATTATTGCTTATATTTCCAACATCTTGTGGATCTTATACTTTTCATTGTCATGACTGCGATGATGCTTGTTGTCATGGTGACGGTTATGGTTGTGGTGGCTGTTATACTTCCCATGTTTATGGAATCCAGAACTTCCACCATCATCATTATGGGAACGTTTGTGAGATGATCCCGAGCTGTTCTTATCAAAGTTATGCTTCCTCTTCCTGCCATTAACCTATTTCATCTTGTTTTCTAAGATGGTGGCCTTGTCACAAAGTGATTGATATGTTGGGACATAGGAAACAGATTATTGCAGGTTCAATTCATCATTCAATCCTTTGAGGAACTTCTCCTTGCTCTTGGCATCAGTATCAATTTCATCCGGTGCATAGCGCGCCATATTGTTGAACTCCTCAATGTACTCAGCCACACTGCGGTGACGCTTTTTCAGAATATGGAACTCTTTCTTTTTCAAGTTCATCACCCCTGATGATATGTGGGAAGTGCGGAAACCATCCTCAAAGATAGCCCATGTCACATCCTCAAGGGGAGTGGTGATCTGAAAATTATCCCACCAGGTTGCTACTAGTCCTTCGAGAAGATGTGCTGCGAATCTGACCCTTTCTTCATCGGTGCAACCAATTGTAACATCCCAGATTTTGTAATAGGATGTTATTAGAAGCATGCATCATCCTTGCATAATTGCATCCTACAAATGAAGTTGCAACAAAACCCTAACATAAAAACCTACCAAAACCCTAATAAAGATTCCCCTATGTGAGCAATAATGATGTAATCATGCTTGACCCTTCTAAAAGCTTTGTAAAAATAATAATCTATGGCTCTATGATGACCACCTCATTTTTACAAAAATTTGGAAACAAGTATCACTAAGTTTGAATTTGCTATGCAAAAGTTATTGAGGTATTAGTAAAACAGAAATAAAGGAAAAGAATAAATAAAACCAAAAAAGGCGCCTAACTATTTGGCCGGGCATACCACCCACGCCACATGACACCTAACTCCGGCTACCACGCTAGCCCACACCGCCGCTCCCATTGACACCGACCCCCACCTGTCATCCCTCTCTTCCCCCCTGACAAGAATCTGAACAGAATCCTCGCCGGCCACGCGCCCCCCCGTCTCCATGTCCAGCCAGGACTCCCCCACGCAGCATATAAAAGCCCAGCACCGCGACCCTGTTTCTAAACCTGCAAAGACTATAACCCTAGCCCTCCGTCCCCGATCTCTCAAACTCGAGCCACTGCCGACCTCGGTGAGTTCATAAACCGGCGACAGGAGCTCCCTCCCCCTGTTTTCTTTCCACTATATTGAACCTCACGCTCGACATCATCGGCTCAACCCTCCTAATCGGTTTTTACTGCAGCCTCGTGCCCTCGATTTCTCGCCGGAGCCGCGGGAGGGTCAACGTCGCTGCCACCACTCGAGGAGGAGAGGCCTCTATCCGAGATCACGATCGAAACCGCGAGGAGGAGGCGACCACCTGTACCTACCTCATCCTCCCCAAGGACGCCAAAACGCCAACGCCGACCACCGCTGCGCCACCCGCCGCCAGCAAGGAAGGTGAGTCTGTCCTTGCTTCTTAGCCCTTAGATCTAGGATGGATGGCGTGGATTAGAAGCTTAAAACGAAGGGGTATTGGTAAATCCCGCGGAGCCGTGTGGCGAGTCGCAACAGCGCGCCGCGTCAATGTCGCCTTGCTTAGGTGGCCCAATCAGATGCTCCCACATGTCGCATTCTTGTTAGGGTTAGATTTAATTGGCAGATTGAGGTTAAAACTTGCGAAATTCATAGAAAATCAAATACTTGGCCAAATTTTGAGTATAATATACCGTTGGATTCACAAAATTGTGTAGAACATAGATCTGTAATAATATTACAAGTTTGTAGTAAGTTTTTCTGTGTAGAAATTAATCTCTAGATTAGAGTGTTTAATCCATAGAAAAATAATTAAAACCCTGTTTTAGTTGATTCTTGTTGCGTTGACTTTGTTCTTACAATACCTACTGAACAAAATTATGGAACCTTGCTGAAGAGCATTAGATCTGATTTGTGGCTAATTAGATGGTTGGATCTTCTAGTGAGCCTATGAATTAGAATAATGACCCAAATTAGTTTAAACCCGTGGGAAATCAATACTAATAACATCCTAACACAATTGCAATCCAATTATAATACCTTGGTCAATTTAGAAAACAAATATTGCATAAGTACCATGTTGCATGCATGCATGTTATCTCTATGGCATATTTTGTGCAAATTGTGATTAGATCTATGTTTGTGTTTCGTTAGATTGTTCGGAGTGCGCTGAGGAGTGCTATTGTGTAGAGTGATGCTCGGATCAAGGCAAGTTACACCACTTGTTCATAATTTTTGTCCCAGTTTTGATTATATGCATGTGATCTTCAAAATTCTGTAGTATGCATGTGTAGGATGTTCTAGTAGGATTTTCCTTAGTATTATTTTGCAAGTGCGATGATTTTGTAGTATGCCATGAGTATCTCTATACTTAGGATTTCCCCTCCTAATAGGTTACCCCTATTTTTGCTAAGTATTCTTGCTATGTTATATATATGTAAAGTACCGTTGGGGGGTTCGAAAGACAATGAATTTCTTCTAAGTATAAAGGATCTCTTGAGCAAACTTTTCTTCTCAAATCCACTTCAAAATAAAACTAAGTTTTCTTCTGGGCGGAATGGTTGTCGGGTCAACGATTGAGATTTTGGTGGAGGACGGCCGCCCAGGAATCAACTAAGTTTTAGAATTAAGAAGCTTCTTGTGCAACCACAATACATATGGGCTCTGTATTGGCCTAGTACTTAGTGGGAAACCTCGCCTGGGTACCAACATTTGGAGATTCTTGGCACGGTTGGATCCATAAGGTAGAGGGGCTACTAAGGGAAAGCCTCGCCATGGTCTTGTCTGTAAAAGGACTTGATCGTGGATTGTGGGTAAAGTGCACAAACTCTCGAGAGTATTGCAATCTGATCGATCAACTGTGTTCACGGAAATAGAACAACATTGAGCGTCTGAAGGATGGAGCCTCTGAAATATCTTCCTTTCTCTCTTTCAAAACTTAAAGTTTTCTAAAAACCTAAGGCGTGGGTCATATCGCTATTGGGAGGGTTTTGGGAACTTGGTGAGTAATATCCAAGTGTTAGGTTGTTTGGACACTTGGTGAGTAATATCTCGTGTGCCATTCGACCATATATAACTGAAACAAATGTTTAAAAGTAGGGAAATCTTCTCTTCTTCTCTATACTTAAGAAAACTAGCTTTGAGCAAATAAACTCTACAGCCTAAAATAGCCTTGCATGTAGAGTTAGTCTTTTGTTTCCTTGGTGTAATTTGCCAGTACATTCAAAGTATTGACCCAACTTGTTGGCTGCACGTCTTATGTGCAGAATCTGAAGATTGAAAGGTGCGTAGGGATCACGAGTCTACACTCGACAAGCCTGGGGCGTTGATGGACTCAAGCTGCTTTTATGTTTCCGCTGTTATTTGAGCTATCTTAATGCTAAGCGAATTTGTAATAAATTCATACTATGGATTCTCCGTGTAATAATGACTTTGTGTTTTACATGATATTCATCGACTGTGAGTGCTAGCAATTGATCCAGGGACTAGCATGTAAATCACAGGGACTTAGGATCTCTATTGATCCAAGGTCGCTACACCAACAGTGACTAGGTCCTTGTTCACGGAACGTAGCCAGTCATTGGCTACCATTGGATCAGTTGTTCCCGAGAACTTGGCTGGCCTCAACCTCAAAAATCTCGTAAGCATGTCAAATGCTGGTGGATTGTTGGGATTTTTGTTGTTGTTGTTATTCTGGTTCTGGTTTTGATTGGCCATGAGCCGGGTCATCATCTCCATCAGTTGAGCTTGAGCTGTCATCAACTTCTGCATCTCGGGGTTGAAGTTATTATTGTTGTTTGGGTTGGGGTTGGCATGACGGGGAGACATTTGTGGTTTCAATAAGGATAAGTAATGAGATAGAACCCATAGATGTCATGCACAATACATCACATAACAACAAACACAATAAACAAACACAAGATAACAAAGAGTTTAAACAATGTAAACAACAAGTTTTGGAAAAAAGTAAACACACCATAGCAAGCCATCCACATGTTAGATGGTCATTGTGACTCAATAATCAAGTATGATAGATAAAAGATAGTCAAGTAGTCTACACTACTCCTCCATGTTGACCTCCACGTCAACAAGAGCAAGACCTGATGTCTCCATGGCGGACTTGTACTCATCTACACTAGTGGTCAAGGCCTCAATATCCGCGCAAGAGCTCTCTTCTGCGAGCGAAGCCTCTCAATCACTCACTGTTGAGTCTCTAACTCAAAGTCCTTGGCCTCTATCTCAACCCTCGTATCCGGGATCTTCTTGTTTCTGTCCTGAAGTCTCTTCTCCTAATTCTTGAACTTCTTGTCCTGGCTCTCGAATCTGGCCTCCATCTCCTTGACGATCTCGTCTTGCTCCACGAAGAGCTTGTCCTTCTCCATCAACTTAACCTGGAGCTCGTCATTGCTAAGCATGACGTTGGTCCTATCTGTGTCGAGGTGTCTAATAAGACCCTCGAAGTCCTAGAGGTACAGACGAACTGGCTCTATCGTCTCTCTAGTAGCGCCCTCATACACCAATGCCTCTCCCTCCTCGTCATGTCTGCCGAATGGGTGGAAGTAGAGGCCTCTAAGCTCGGTGGAGTGGCATCCGCAGAGGCGTCCGAGTATCTCCTGCATGACTACATCTAGACACTTCTATTTGTCATCGTGCATCAGCTTGAAGGAAATCTCCTCCGTGAGTGGCTCCATCTGGCTTCCTGGCTGTGTGACTCTAAAGCTCCAAAGGTCCTTCCTCTCAAACTTGGTGAGCTGGAGTGCCTTGATACTAGGAAGTGGGAGGTTGATCACACTAGTAAACTGCACGATGCGTAAACCAAAACGAGTTCCATTGAACTCCTCGGCAGTGCTGATCACAAAGCTAGGCATCTAATGTAAGATTGAGAAATATTAGAACAACACAAGTAAAATAAAAACAAGACGGTAAATGAAAGAAATAACATACATCACCCATAAAACATACAAGTCATGGCATACAAAGTCTACCACAAAAACTAAGGTTCAAACATAACTTAGACAATTTTTTGTGTGAAAATGACAAGTGTGGTGGTCCAACTAGAGAAGTGTGTTACAATTCTCACTCATATGCTAAGTCTATGATATCTTCCCTTAGACGTTTTATGGCGGTCTCTAAGTCTTTGGTATACTTCTTCTCTTCCTCAAGGTCATTTTTAGTGTTGAGCATTCTACACTTGATAGCATTCCAAGCTGCATTTCTTGCAGAGTCAAAGAATGTCGTATACATTTCTGAGTTGGTGCCCATGTAGAATCCCGACTCTTTGTGGTTATCTCCCTTGTTTTTGTACAAGTGAAGTTGCACCCACCAATATTCTTCTCCTTCATCCATCACTGGAAATCCTTTGTACACGGCCTCACCATGTATTACCAAGCTAACCATAAGGGTTTTGAGTGCTTTGGGAAACTCCGTCTCACATTCTAAAGTCATGGTCATGAGTGGTCCCTTCTTGATGGATTCTTTGATGGTGGCCATCTACAATTTGAGATGAGAAGGAAGATTAGAAGGGTTTATGAGAAGAAAAGACAAGTGTGGAATTTGCAAAGAGTTGCATTTTTCCTTAATGTTTTTCTTAGTCTAATCCAACCTAGGTTCATAATCCTAAAGGCAACACAGTGCTCTGATACCATCTGTAAGACCCCACCTTTATAAGGTAAAGGTCCCTGTGATTACAATGCTAGTTCATGGATCAAATGCTAGCATCCACAGTTTAAGATGAAGTACACAGATACAAAGGTCTTTATTACATCGCCATTCCAGAGATAAACATAGTATTTTACAACTCCATAGCCAAAGGCTGCTACAAGAGTTCATAACATAAGTAAATAAAGTAAAGTATTCATCTTCATGTGCCACAAGCAAGCATGTTGAGTGTAGACTCATAACCCTAATCCTCAACAGAGTAACCTGCAACATCATAAGTTATAGCCACAGTGGGTCAATACATTTGGAATTGTATTGGCAAGTGATACCATAGTAGAATAGTAGTATCTAACATCTATATGAATTTGGCTAAATGTAGCTTACGCTTGCTTTGCTCAAACTAGGTTTTCCTTATCAGTTGAAAAACACTAAGTTTTTGTTTGACAAAAACTCCCAAGGAACCATCAATAGACATTGGTGAACCTTTACCATTGTTCAACCACAAGTTTTTAACTTAGAAATTGGGATGAGGAGATCCTTGATAGCTTCAATGTCTTGATTCTCAAATTTTCCATTTTCGGGGACACGGCTAAGTACTTAGGTTTTACCCTCTCGAGAGATGGTGCACTTTCCCCACAAGAATCGACATGCATCGAGACGAGAACTTTCAGAAGCCTTCCCTTAGACCACCATGGACGCGTTCCAACCTATCACCCTACCATCATCTTGTAGGGTTCGCAGCATAGAAAACAAAAATTTTCCTACGATGTGAACTATATACCAAGATCTATATACTAGATACAAACAACGGGCGGATGTATATCCGTAGAGAACATACCCTTGAAGACCGACAAAGCTTAACGAGTTCAACTCGTGGTTGATGTAGACGATCTCTTGCCGATCTCAAGATCGAGAGGAAGTCCTAGCGCCGCAAATCAGCAGCGCATCCGTGCTCGCACACACGTTCGAGGCACCGAGCAACCTCCGCCTCCTCGCTCCAGCGATGCAGCGGAAGCACAACTCTTTCTTGCCGAATAGCCACGGGAACATGTATCTCGCTAGTCGAGACCATGGGGATAAATTCTAGAGGAGAGAGATCCTTCATGAGGAGGTGTGAGAGACAAGTGAGGAGGGGCTCCTTTTATAGGAGGGGAACCCCAAGGGGTGGCCGCGCATGGGCTGCCCCTTGCTCTCCACTCTTCATGTGGGTGGACACTCCACTCACAAAACTCCTCTAAATTCCCTCCACTCAAAAGTCCACTCAAAATTCCCATTAAATTTCCACCAAATTTAATGCAAACTCTCATTAAATAAAACTCTTTTATTTTATTCAGAATTTTGTCAATTACTTTAATGACAAACATTCACAAATAACCCTTGCTAGAATTCTATTTCACATGCATAACCACTTTATGCAATTTCACCGAAAACCTGTTTGTTATCTAGTGAAATAAATTCCTGCGCTTGTTCATTCTTTCGCATGAAACATTTGCTCCAATTGGATGTCGGTGTCTCTTAAGTGTGTCACCCTACGGTTCGTGAATAATGCGGACATGATCGAGACCCCTCTCGGATCAATAATCGAAGCGGGATCTGGAGACCCATCTTGACTCCCACATTCAACGATGACTTTCTTGTGATCGTCGGAACCTTTTACGCTAGTATCTTAATCCCTTTGTTTCACGATATATTACATGTCCGAGATTCGATCATCGGTATCTCCATACCTAGTTTGATCTCGTTCGACATGCACTCTTTTCTTGTTCTGTGATATAACATTCTAGTGATCAAATCACTTGCTTGCAAGCTAATCAATGTGATATCACCGAGAGGGCCCAGTATATCTATCCGTCATCGGGATGAACAAATTACACTCTCGATCCATGAGCCTCAACATAACACTTTATTAGTTCTGAATCCATCTTTATAATCACCCTGTTACGGTGTGACATTTGATGTTATCAATAAACTCTTCCGGTGTTAGTGATTGACATGATCTCATGGTCTAAGGATTAGGATCACTTCGTAAGTTGTTATAGCAATATAAACTCAATGACTTTGATCGTAATGCTATACTTAGGATGAATGTTCATCACACCATTACACTAATGTTGTGATCCGTTATTAACAACATCCAATGTCCATGATCAGGAAACCTTGATCATCTTGTTAATCAACGAGCTAGTTTATGAGAGAGGCATAACTAGGAACTTTCTGTTTGTTTATTAAACACACATGTATTAACGTTTCCGTATTAATATAATTATAGCATGCAAAATAAACATCTATCATATACTTGGAATACACATAATAAACACTCTATTATTGCCTCTCGTGGCATATTCCTTCATCTCCCACTTGCACTAGAGACAATAATCTAGTTACATAGTGATAAATCTAACACCCATTGAGTTCTGTTGATCATGTTTTGCTCTAGGAGAGTTTTAGTCAACGGATCTGCTACATTGAGATCCGTATGTACTTCTAAATCTTTATATCTCCATCCTTGACATGCTCGCGGATGGAGTGAAAACCAGCTTAATATGCTTGGAATGCTTGTGAGACCTTGGCTCTTTGGCATTGGCAATGGCACTATTGTTGTCACAATAGATCACCATTGGGTCCAACGCGTTTGCCACAACTCCTAGTTCGGATATGAACTCTTTCATCCAAAGCGCTTCTGAGCCGCTCAAGCAAAGAACATATTCGGCCTCGTTGTTGATCCGCTACCACAGGTTGTTTGGAGCTCCTCCAACTAACCACTCCGCCATTCATGAGAAATACGTATCCGGATTGAGACTTAGGGTCATCCGGATCGTGTCAACTAAGCGTCGACATAACACTTAGCGACGAGCTCTTCTTCACCTCAGTATACAAGAAACATATCCTTAGTTCTTCGTAAGTACTTAAGGATATTCTTGACCGCTATCCGATGTTCAACACGGATCCGATTGGTACCTACTAGTCAAACTAATATCATGTGCCACATCCGGTCTTGTACATAGCATGGCGTACATTATAGAGCCTATGGATGAAGCATAGGGGACTTTGTCCATTATCTCTCTTTCTTCCGCTGCCGGACTTTGAGTCTTACTCAATGTCTTGCCTTGCAACATAGGTAAGAACCCCTTCTTACTTCCGTCCATTTTAAACTTCTTTAAAATCTTATCAAGGTATGTACTTTGCGATAGCCCTATTAGGCGCCTAGATCTATCTCTATAGATCTTTATGCCTAATATGTATGACGCTCACCTAGGTCCTTCATTGAAAATTTCTTTGTTTAGATAACTTCTAACACTGTTTAAAAGTTCTATATCATTTCGATCAATAATATGTCATCCACATATAATATCGAAATGCCACATTGTTCCCACTCACTTTCTTGTAAATACAAGCTTCTCCATAAGTTTGGACAAATCCAAACTCTTTGATCACCTCATCAAAGCGGAGATTCCAACTTCGTGATGCTTGCTTCAATCCATAGATGGATCGCTGAAGCTTGCACACCTTGTTAGCATCCTTAGGATCGACAAAACCCTTTGGTTGTATCATATACAACTCTTCTTCAATATTACCATTGAGAAACGCGGTTTTGACATCCATCTGCCATATCTCATAATCAAAATATGCAGCAATTGCTAACATAATCCTAACTTACTTTAGCATCGCTACGGGAGAGAAAGTCTCATCGTAGTCAACTCCTTGAATTTGTCGAAACCCCTTTGCGACAAGTCGAGCTTTATAGATGGTCACATTACCATCAGCATCAGTTTTCCTTTTGAAAATCCATTTGTTCTTCACGGCCTTTCGGTCGTGAGGTAATTCCACCAAGTTCCAAACTTGATTTTCATACATGGATTCCATCTCGGATTTCATGGCTTCTAACCATTTGTTGGAATCCGGGATCATCATCGCTTCTTCATACGTCGCAGGGTCATTATTTTCATCAACCATGAAATTCATGACAGGATTTCCGTCTGACTGGGAGCTGCAGCGTCTGTTTGACTGCGAGGTTCGGTAGTACTCTCTTTCGAGTTTCATGATCATTATCATTAGTTCCCTCTTCAACAGTGGAGCCAACTCGGAACAACTTCGGCTGCGCTACTCGCCATACTTTGAAGAGAAGGTTCCACAACCTCTTGAGTTCTACCTTCCGACTACTCACACCTTTCGCGAGAAACTCTTTCTCTAGAAAGGATCCATTCTTAACAACAAAACATTGCCCTCGGATCTGTGATAGAAGGAATACCCAATAGTTTCTTTAGGGTATCCTATGAAGACGCATTTTTCCGCTTTGGGTTCGAGTTTATCCGGTTGAAGTTTCTTCACATAAACATCGCATCCCCAAACTTTAAGAAATGATGACTTAGGTTTGTTTCCAAACCACAATTCATCTGGTGTCTTTTCAACGGATTTAGATGGTGCCCGATTTAAAGTGAATGCAGCGGTTTCTAGTGCATAACCCCAAAATGACAACGGCAAGTCCGTCGGAGACATCATAGATCGAACCATATCTAATAAAGTACGATTACGACGTTCGACACACCATTTCGTGGTGTTCGGCGGTGTTAGTTGTGAAACAATTCCACACTCTTTCATGTGAGTGCTAAACTCGTAACTTAGATACTCACCTCCACGGTCGGACCGTAGAAATTTGATCTTTCTATTACGATGATTTTCCACTTCATTAAAATTCCTTGAACTTTTCAAAGGTTTCGACTTGTGTTTCATCAAGTAGATATAACCGTATCTACTCAAATCATCCGTGAAAGTAACAAAATAACGATATCCACCTCGCGACACACTCATTGGACCACATACATCGAATGTATGATTTCCAATAAATCATGCCTGCTCCATTGAACCAGAAAACGGTGTTCTAGTCATCTTGCCCATAAGGCATGGCTCACATGTATCAAATGATTCATAATCAAGTGATTCCAAAAGTCCATCCGAATGGAGCTTCTTCATGCGTTTAATGCCAATATGACCTAGACGGCAGTGCCACATATATGCGGATATATCATCATTAAGTTAATCCTTTTAGCATCAACATTATGAATATGTGTAACATTATCATTGAGATCTAATAGAAATAAACCATTCATCATTGGTGCATGACCATAAAAGATTTCATTCATATAAATGGAACAACCATTGTTCTCAGATTTAAATGAATAACCACTTCGCATCAAACACGATCCAGATACAATGTTCATGCTCAGTGCAGGCACCAGATAACATTTATTCAAGTTTATAACTAATCCCGACGGTAAGTGGAGAGGCAGCGTTTTGGCGATTACATCAACGTTTGATCCATTGCCGACACGCATCTTGACCCACCCCTTGCTAGCGGTCTCTTGTTTCGACCCACGATTCGAGTTACAAATATTAGCAACCGTATCAAATACCCGGTGCTACTGCGAGCACTAGTCAAGTACACATCAATAACATGTATATCATATATACCTTTGTTTGCCTTGCGGCCTTCTTGTGCCGGATACTTGGGGCGATTCGCTTCGATGGCGATCCCCTTACAATAGTAGCACTCGAAATCAGACTTAGGTCCAACTCGGGGTTTCTTTTCCACAAGGCAACAGCTTGCCGCCCTTATTTCCTTCCGTTTTCCTTCTTGTCTTTCTTGAAACCAGTGTTCCTATTGATCATTAACACTTGATGTTCCTTTTTGATCTCCACTTCTGCAGTTTTAAGCATTGACAGAAGCTCGGGGAGAGACTTCTTCATGCTTTGCATATTATAGTTCATCACGAAGCTCTTATAGCTAGGTGGCGAGGCTGAACACGATGGATGCCTAAGTCAATGGGAATCGATATTCCCAAGGACACAAGCTTATCGGCGTAACCGACATCTTGAGTACATGCTCACTAACGGAGTTGTGCTCTTCCATCATGCAGCTAAAGAACTTTTACGAAGCATTGTAGCTCTCTGACGACATGTGTCGAAAATCATTTTCAACTCACCCATTGTATCAAATGCATTGCCGTTTAAACGCTTTGAAGTTCGGCTCTAGCCCATACAATATGCCGCAATGAACTAAGTTGTGGTCCTCTCGACGTCGATAGACATTCTTCTCATCGTCGGGGCATCATCAAAAGGTGGGGGGCCTACGGCTTCTAGCACATATTGCTTTTGTGCGGAGAGGAGAATCCTCAAATTCATGGCCCATTCAAGAAAGTTGCTACCGTTCGTTGCTAGTTTCTCTTTCTCCATGAACACATTGAAATTAAAAGCAGGTGGTGCCATCTACAACAGAATTTGTAAAGTTTAGACTAAGTGTATGATAGATCGAGTTCAACTAATCTATATTACGAATGAAATCCCACTCAAAAGCGACATCCCTCGTGCCCTTTTGGTGATTACATGAACCAAATCCACTACACCAAGTCCGATCATCACGTGAGTCGGTATAGCTTCAAAGGCGAGCATCAAATGGGCATCATATCAACTATATGACTCATGCTTAACCTTTGGTTACGTGTTCGAGGCCATGTCTGTACATGTTAGGCTCGCCAAGTTAGAACCTTAGTATTTGCGTGTGTAACTATTTTACACCCGAAATATGGTCGTGGATCCAAGAACACCCGATCATCATGTGATGTCTTGGAGCGACGAAAACATAATCGGTGCATACTAAAGGAAGAACACATTCTTATCTTGATATTTAAATGAGGGATCATCTTATTATGCTAACAAAGCGCTAAACAAGCAATATAAGATGCAATCAAACATCATATGTTTATTAGTGAAATTATATGGTTCCCGCAGATGATCTCTATCATGTGCATCGTGGTATGATCACTATCATACCTATATGTGTAAATCCAAGGTCTATGGATTTTACGCTATGTGTTGTAAGAGTATCATCTCATACTTCTACTTACAACACTACCATATCATAACACTAGCCCGAGAACAATCTAAACTAGACGCCTCTAATTTATCCATTGCAAGTTTTACGTGGCTTAGGGCTTTCGAGATAGAACCGTTCTTACCTACGAACATGAACCACAACGAGGATAATAAAATTGTCGCCAACTCGCTTGCAAAAAATATATTGACTATAGTATGAGAGACAGACACCGCTAGCCACTTATGCAAACTAGTTGCATGTCAAGCGTGGAACAGGTCTCATGTGCGAGGACATGTAAAGTTTGTCCGGCCTTCATCCCACTATGCCACCAATATCCAAAATCACAACAAAGGAGCAACAACATGATCATCATCGCCCACATACTCATATGTGTACTACCCGTGTAAAGTATCTACGCATAGATCCGGCTCTGATACCACTGTAGAGTTCGCAGCATAGAAAACAAAAATTTTCCTACGATGTGAACTATATACCAAGATCTATATACTAGATACAGACAATGGGCGGATGTATATCCGTAGAGAACATACCCTTGAAGACCGACAAAGCTTAACGAGTTCAACTCGTGGTTGATGTAGACGATCTCTTGCCGATCTCAAGATCGAGAGGAAGTCCTAGCCGCCAAATCGCCAGCAGCGCATCGTGTTCGCACACACGTTCGAGGCATCGAGCAACCTCCGCCTCCTCGCTCCGATGCAGCGAAGCACAAATCTTTCTTGCGAATAGCCACCGGAAAATGTATCTCGCTAGTCCGAGACCATGGGGATAAATTCTAGAGGGAGAGATCCTTCATGGAGGTGTGAGAGACAAGTGAGGAGGGGGGCTCCTTTTATAGGAGGAGGGGGGAACCCCAAGGGGGTGGCCGGCGCATGGGGCTTCCCCCTTGCCTTCCCCTCTTCATGTGGGTGGACACTCCACTCACAAAACTCCTCTAAATTCCTTCCACTCAAAAGTCCACTCAAAATTCCCATTAAATTTCCACCAAATTTAATGCAAACTCTCATTAAATAAAACACTTTTATTTTATTTAGAATTTTGTCAATTACTTTAATGACAAACATTCACAAATAACCCCTTGCTAGAATTCTATTGCACATGCATAACCACTTTATGCAATTTCACCCAAAACTTTGTTTGGTATCTAGTGAAATAAATTCCTGCGCTTGTTCATTCTTTCGGCATGAAACATTTGCTCCAATTGGATGACGGTGTCTCTTAAGTGTGTCACCCTACGGTTCGTGAATAATGCGGACATGATCGAGACCCCTCTCGGATCAATAATCAGAAGCGGGATCTGGAGACCCATACTGACTCCCACACATTCAACGATGACTTTCTTGTGATCGTCGGAACCTTTTACGCTAGTATCTTAATCCCTTTGTTTCACGATATATTACATGTCCGAGATTCGATCATCGGTATCTCCATACCTAGTTTGATCTCGTTACCGACATGTACTCTTTTCTCGTTCCTGTGATATAACATTCTAGTGATCAAATCACTTGCTTGCAAGCTAATCAATGTGATATCACCGAGAGGGCCCAGAGTATATCTATCCGTCATCGGGATGAACAAATTCCACTCTCGATCCACGAGCCTCAACATAACACTTTATTAGTTCTGAATCCATCTTTATAATCACCACATTACGGTGTGACGTTTGATGTTATCAAGAAACTCTTCCGGTGTTAGTGATTGACATGATCTCATGGTCTAAGGATTAGGATCACTTCATAAGTTGTTATAGCAATATAAACTCAATGACTTTGATCATAATGCTATACTTCGGATGAATGTTCATCACATCATTACACTAATGTTGTGATCCCGTTATTAACAACATCCAATGTCCATGATCAGGAAACCTTGATCATCTTGTTAATCAATGAGCTAGTTTATGAGAGAGGCATAACTAGGAACTTTCTGTTTGTTTATTAAACACACATGTATTAACGTTTCCGTATTAATACAATTATAGCATGCAAAATAAACATCTATCATATACTTGGAATACACATAATGAACACTTTATTATTGCCTCTCAGGGCATATTCCCTTCACATCTGTCCATCTAGCTAAGTTATTGCAACCTATATGATCAAGGTAGATCCAATATGCCATGTGGTTTCACTAGAAGCTTCTAAACACTAAGTATCTCAAATCCCTTTGTTCCTGGGTGGCTTTCCACAAGTGTTATACACAAGGTAGACCATAGACATGGGTCTTGTGTAACCACTCAACACAAACAATCATACCATTCCACCCAGGTGATTCATTCACTTAGTTGTTTTATTAAGCAAAAACACAAGTCAAAGACTTAGCAAAATTTCCATAGAATGTAATATAATCCACCCTTGTTTGCTACTAGCTAGGCTAAGCATGATAACACAAAAATTATCTTAACTTAAAGAAAATTCTACCAAAACTACAACTACTAGGATTTCCCATGGCATAGCATAGTTTATACTTAGCAAAATTCCATGCAAGCCCTAATCAAAAATATTGCTAGTGCATAGTCAAAATAATAGGAAAAAATACATGAAGCACCAATTGCCTTGGTAGTTGGGGGAGTAGCAACAATCTTCACAATCACAATCACCACTAGCACCAAAATCTACACAAAAAATGATAGGACCAAATTTACATTCAAATAATCAAGCAAAAATATATATGAATGCATGCAAATGCAATGGAATGAATTTTCTACACTAATTATTCAAACCAAATAGTACTAAACACAAAACTAACTATATTAGTCTAAATAAACTTAAATTTTCTTTAAAAACATTTTCTAAATAATTTATATGGCCAAAATGTCGTGGTGGTATCACGGCATATGCCATGGGTAGGCTAAAGTTGGGGCCGATGGACGTGGAGGAATCAGGGGAGGGATGATGCAGTGAAGACCGCACTCATATGAACAAAGATAAATACAATGTGTCTTATGTGGAGACAACACCTCTTTCTCTACTTCTAATCTCTTATAATCTTGCCATACTTGTGGTTACAATCATGCTCCTTGAGCTGTATCTCCTATGCCTCTATCTAGATCTCTCTGTGAGAGTGGAGGAGGAATAAGAAGGAGAGCTCCTATTGAGCAGAGAGGGGAAGAGCCCTTCAGGGCCTCCTCTGGAACGATCCCCCTGGTGCTCCTTATAAAGGGCAGCCCAGAGGACAAGACTTGTTCCCGCCGCTTGGCATCTACGTACCATATTCCTGGCATCTTCTTAGATGCTCAGCATATGCCTTAGCATCTTTTGGAGATGCCAAGGCATATTCCTTCGCATATTCTTGGATGCCATAGGCATATTCCTTATGCAATGTGCCCAGTCTAAGCCATGGGCGTCCCAAGACTGGCATGGGACTCGTTGATATTGTATTGGCTCGATGGTGAGTCGTTGTAGATGTTGTGAAGGCATATTGAGGTGAATAATAGGGTGTTTAGATCTTTATATCTCGGCCCAAACGCCCTAGAAGGAGTAGTGATTCGTCCTAGTCCAAGGTTGATTCGACATGCGTGGGAAACAGCCCAGCCGGCTTAGTGTTTGGCCCAGCCGAGTTAATGGATTAAGGGCCCAGCCAGGTCTTGCTTGACTCGGCCCAGGCTGTAAGACAGCAGCCCATGCCGGCTGGCTTGGTGGTATACATCCCGTGGTGGGCCGACTTAGCCTACGTCGGCCCACCCGGGTTAATAAGTGAATGCTGGCCTTCGTTGGCACTGGAGGAGACCCCATGGTGGGCTGAGCTGCTCGTGCCGGCCCACCCAGGGGGAGAGCATGCGGGCGGCAAACTCCTCCTCATGTCGTGGGCCGCTGTGGGAATCTACAGCTCCCCCGGTGTGGAGGTAGCGATCCCCGCGGGTGTCTTCAAGGAAGAGCGTGGGAAGAAGGCGACGTTAGCGAGGTTTGGCAGGATGAGTTGGTCATGCTCTGGTGACCCTGGACGCTACTGCGAGGTGGGATGGGCTTGCGTGGACATAACTCGTCCCAGAGACAGTCAATTCGGCTGTGCCAGGCTTGATTCAACCCCTTTTCCCCTGGTTCGGCCCAAGAGAGGTTAATTTGGTCCATGAGTATTAGTATAGGCCGAATTATACCTTATTCGGCCCAGACTATCCTTTTACTTTACTTTATTCTCTATTTTGCCTTTTACCTTGATTTATATTCATTTATATATGTCCCTTTTCATATATACCTTTTATTATATCAATTATTTCTCTATGGAGATTCATTTATACCTTACCTATGGGGTACCCGGGGTCATATCCCCGACATTAGTCCCCGAGGCTATGTGGGACTCGTAGAGTCATGCATAGGCTTCATATTTAATATCTCCAAAGTTATTTTCTGATATAGATTCCCTCATCATATATCTCTTGGTCTCATAACCCATTTGGATAAGTTTGTGGCATCTAGCCTTATGAGATTTTGGTTTTATTACCCTTTCGGGTAAATTTTGACTCCTATCCTTCATTGGTATTGGTATTTTAACCCCTTTGGGTAAGCTACGACTTCTGGCCTACTTGGCCATCGGTCTTTTAACCACTTTGGATAAGTCATGACTTCTGGCCATTTTTGGCATCGGTCTTTTAACCTCTTTGGGTAAGTTTGTGACTCGTGGCCATTTTTTGCACTAGTATTGTAACCTCTTTGGGTAAGTTTGTGACTTCTGGCCTTCTCGGGCATTGCTATTTTAACCCTTTTGGGTAAGTTATGAGTTCTGGCCTTCTCGGGCATTGCTATTTTAACCCTTTTGGGTAAGTTCTGAGTTCTGGCCTTCTCGGACACTGCTCTTTTAACCCTTTTGGGTAAGTTATGAGTTCTAGCCTTCTCGGGCACTGCTCTTTTAACCCTTCTGTCTAAGTTATGAGTTCTGGCCTTCTTGGGCACTGCTTTTTAACCGTTTTGGGAAAGTTTTGACTTCCGGCCTTCTTTGGCTCTGGTCTTATAACCACTTTAGGAAAGTTATAATCCGAGTTATCTCGTTCGGTTTACATTCGTCTTGTGCTTCCAATCCGACTCAAAGTTCAAGTTATATGACTCAAATTTGAGTCATCTGATTCCAAATCTGAGCTATATGACTCAAATCCGAGTTATTTTACTCAATTTTGACTTACGTCTCAAATCTCAGTCATCTGACTCAAATCCGAGGTTATGACTCAAATCCGAGTCATCTGTTTCCAAATCCGAGTTATTTTACTCAATTTTCACTTATGTCTCAAATCTGAGTCATCGGACTCAAATCCGAGGTATATGACTCAAATCCGAGTCATCTTATCCCAAATCCGAGTTATTTTACTCAAATTTGACATATGTCTCAAATCTGAGTCATCTGACTCAAATCCGAGGTATATGACTCAAATCCGAGTTATCTGATTCGAAATCCGAGTTATTTTACTCAATTTTGACTTATGTATCAAATCTAAGTCATCTGTCTCAAATCCAAGGTATATGACTCAAATCCGGTTATATTATTCCAAATCCGAGTTATTTTACTCAATTTTGACTTATGTCTCAAATCTGAGTCATCTGACTCAAATCCAAGGTATATGACTCAAATCCGAGTTATCTGATTTCAAATCCGAGTTATTTTACTCAATTTTGACTTATCTCTCAAATCTGAGTTATCTAACTCAAATTCGAGGTATATGACTCAAATCCGAGTCATCTGTTTCCAAATCCGAGTTATTTTACTCAAATTTGACTTATGTCTCAAATCTGATTCATCTGACTAAAATCCGAGGTATATGACTCAAATCCGAGTCATCTGTTCCCAAATCCGAGTTATCTGTTTACTGAGATATAACTTGATCTGATGAGAAGATGGCAACTTGCCTTTGATATGGATCCGAGATATAGATCCGAGATAAAGTTTTGGGATATTATAATAGGACTAAGCGCTGAGAGATGTGATTCAAGATGTAGATCTGAGATATAGATTTGAGATATGATATGCTGGCAAATAGTCATCCGAGGTAGGAGATAACCTGGCAAGATAGTTAAATATCAATCTGAGTCATAACATAACCTGGCAATCTGGCGAGCTGAATCAAAATTTAGTCCGAATCAGAGATAAGATAGTAAGCTGAGTCAGAATACAAATCCGAGTTATGATGTGCCCTAACAAGCTGAATCAAATGATAGTCCGAATCATAAACAAACTGACTCAAATTCTAATCTGAATTATAAATAAACTTACTCAAATTCTATCTGAATCATAAATAAGCTGGTAAGCTGAGTTAAAGGTTAATCCGGATCATGAGTAAACTGACTCAAATTCTATCTGAATCATAAATAAGCTGGTAAGCTGAGCTAATGGTTAATCCGAATCATGAAAAAACTGACTCAAATTCTATCCAAATCATAAATAAACTGACTCAAATTCTATCTGAATCATAAATAAGATAGTCAAATACTGATCTGAATCAACATAATGTTCTCTCAATCTAAAAGTGACTCTATGAATACGTTGGCTAGTCCCATGGCTGAGTTATTTTCTCCCCGAGGTGAAGGATCGAGTGTTGGTGGCTGAGTTATCTGGTACTTACAGTATGCTTGGAGCAAAGTTTGAGTCATTCTTGCTGAGTCTTACCTGCCTTGCTGAGTCAGACTTGGAGACCCCTGTGCTTACCTCTCTGTTCTCTGTTCGCTTGGAGGAGCTGAAGGATATTTATGAACAAGATGTTGATGAAGATGCTCTCGTCCAAATGGAAACCCAACCAACGCCACTAAAAGGCCCCACAGTGGGCGCCAAATGTCGTGGTGGTATCACGGCATATTCCATGGGTAGGCTAAAGTTGGGTCCAATGGACGTGGAGGAATCCGGGGAGGGATGATGCAGTGAAGACCGCACTCGTATGAACAAAGAGAAATACAATGTGTCTAGGATTGAGGCTATTATGTGGAGACAACACCTCTTTCTCTACATCTAATCTCTTATAATCTCGCCATACTTGTGGCTACAATCATGCTCCTTGAGCTGTATCTCCTATGCCTCTATCTAGATCTTTCTATGAGAGGGAGGAGGAAGAAGAAGGAGAGCTTCTATTGATCAGAGAGGGGAAGAGCCCTTTGGGGCCTCCTCTGGAACGATCCCCCTGGTGCTCCTTATAAAGGGGAACCTAGAGGACAAGACTTGTTCCCCACGCTTGGCCTCTACGTAGCATATTACTGGCATCTTCTTAGATGCTCAACATATGCCTTAGCATCTTTTGGAGATGCCAAGGCATATTCCTTAGCATATTCTTGGATGCCATAGGCATATTCCTTATGCCATGTGCCCAGTCTGAGCCATGGGCGTCCCAAGACTAGCATGAGACTCGTTGATCTTGTCTTGGCTCGATGGTGAGTGGTTGTAGATGTTGTGAAGGCATCTAGAGGTGAATAATAGAGTGTTTAGATCTTTATATCTCAGCCCAAACGCCCTAGAAGGAGTAGTGATTCGGCCTAGTGCAAGGTTGATTCGGCATGCGTGGGAAACAGCTCAGCCGGCTCAGTGTTTGGCCCAGTCGAGTTAAAGGATTAAGGGCCCAGCCGGGTCTTGCTTGACTCGGCCCAGGCTATAAGACAGCAGCCCATGCTGGCTGGCTTGGTGGCAGAGATCCCGTGGTGCGCCCACTTAGCCTGCGTAGGCGCACCCAGGTTAATAAGTGAATGCTTTCCTTGGTTGGCTCTGGAGGAGACCCCGCGGTGGGCCGACCTGCTCGTGTCGGCCCACCCAGGGGGAGAGCATGGGGGCGGCAGACTCCTCCTCGTGTCGTGGGCCGCTGTGGGCATCTTCAGCTCCCCCGGAGTGGAGGTAGCTATCCCCACGGGTGTCTTCGAGGAAGAGCGCGGGAAGAAGGCGATGTTGGCGAGGTTTGGCGGGATGAGGTGGCGAGGTGACGAGGTTGTCGTGCTCTGGTGACCCTGGATGCTACTGCAAGGTGGGATGGGCCTGCGTGGACATAACTCGGCCCAGAGACAGTCAATTCGGTTGTGCCAACCTTGATTCGTCCCTTTTTACCCTGGTTCGACCCAAGAGAGGTTAATTCGGTCCATGAGTATTAGTATAGGCCGAATTACACCTTATTCAGCCCAGACTGTCCTTTTCCTTTACTTTATTCTCTAGTTTGCCTTTTACCTTGATTTATATATGTCTCTTTTCATATATACCTTTTATTATATCGATTATTTCTCTATGGAGATTCAATTATACCTGAACTATGGGGTACCCGGGGTCATATCCCCGACACAAAATAAGCTATATTTGATTCTACAAATAAATTCAATTTTACAGAAGCAAAAAACAAATTCAAGCCCACAGTTGTGTAAGATTTATTTTTCTAAATCCAATGATATATTATTTGCATTTTTGGATAAACAGAACAAACGATATGAATTTTACAAGTTTAAATCTCTCACAGATTCAAAAACAGATTTTAAATCTAAATCTCAGACACGTGGACGCATCTGATTGGCCCATACCGCTTTGCGCGGATCGACCAATATGGGCCGTAGGATTTAAGTTAGATCCTGCGGCTCAGATCTAAGTGTACTCCTTCGTTAAGTGATCGAATCAGATCCACTAGATCTAGATCTAACAGCTACGACGCACGCGAATAGAATCTGGCGGCGCTAATGGGTGCTGGCGGCAACGCTACTGGCGGCGATGCTCCGGCGATTCCAGAGGGGGCTAGGGGTGGTGTAGTAGCTTACCAGGCTCGCGAGAACACGAGGATGCTCAAGGTGTCACTGGCGTGGAGGGGACGTGTTGTAGCAGCCGCTGGAGCTCGTCGGAGTTGCTGGTAGCGTCGTGCACTGTTTTGCGGAGAAGACGACGATACTCTAGATCACCCTAGCACATACCAGAGGCATCAGGGCATGCACAAGGTTTAGGCGAACACAATCGTTTGATCTCGAGGCCAAGGGGCGGTCGCGTCTTACCAGAATTCTCGCCGGAGTTGAAGGCGGCGTCGGGTACTCATGGTGCTGGGCGTAGTCGACGCTCTGGGTTACGAGCAGATGAATAAAAGGTATGAGAAGAAGCGCACGAGCCAGGGGAGCATGGCAGTAAGAAGCCTCGTCGAAGTTCGTCGGGCAACGAGGTTTCAAGTCAAAATAAGAGCAGCCTGGTGGCGGAAAGGGGGTGGCGAGTGAGGGGAAATGCTCGTAGCGGGGAGGAGTTTAATTAGGCGGTGGCAGGCGCGAGAATTACTCGCTTTATCAATGGAAATTAAGCCACGCCATCAACGACAGTGAATATCAGCAGCAACGGGGTCTAGCGCGGGATTTTGCGGGAGATGATGCTGAGCTGGACGGGGCCACTGTCAGCGGGTGCGGTTGAGAGAGAGTTGAGAGGGCAAACAGCCGGGTGGGCTTGGTGGGCCTATTCTGGAGTTGGGCCAAAAGGGCAGTGGCTGTTTTATTTTTTTCCTTTTGCCTTTTCTTTTTCTGTTTGATTTTTTAGGAATCATTTTCAAACCCAAATTCAAATGAGTTTGATTTAAAATATATCTTTTTGTTAGTGTGAACCTTGCACCTAAATGTGTGTCAAATACCACTTTTTAGTGCACTACACTTTGATCCTTTGAAAATAAAATAAAACCATGCCTTAATGATATATAAATAATCGGCATAAAAATGGTTTTATTTTGAGTTTTGATTTGAATTTTTTTGTGTAAGTCAAGAATGCTATGAATGTATGAATGAAATGCAAGCTTTTGTAATTCATTAATTTTGGGATGTTACAAGTACCCAAGTGATGGTTTTGAGAAAGATAAAAAGGATGACTTGGTCATGAGGAAGTGTGAGGATGAGGTTTTGTTTTGACCATGAATGGTCTAAGATGTTTCAGAAATGGTTTTACTCTAGAAATGGTTTTAAATATGTTTTCAACAAGGATATGGAGATATCTCTACTTTTGAAAAGGAGACATGTTTTCGAAAGTCTTTTTCATGAAAGCTATAGAGATGCCATATCTACAAGATAAACTAGGCCTCTCAAATAACTATATCTAGAGCTATTTCGCCACAGCCAATGAACATTATCTTTTTTACCTCATCTCGGTGGTTTACAAGTACATTCAAAAGTACTCACTGGCATTGTCCCTGACTATTTAATTGGCCAGATTTTCTGAAACAGGAAGGATGATAGAGATGCTGACTTCTATGCAATCTAGGACGTCCTCCCAGTCAATTTCCTATAGGTTAAGGCTTGACTTGGGCTCTGTGTACGATGAAGATCTACTACTAATGTTTGTATAGCCATAATGGCATCAATGTAAGTCTTGTACTCGTTAATTTATGGATGCTGTAATGATACTCATCGATTATATATGCTCACGGCTCATTGGTCATGGGAATGTGGATTGTAGGCATAACAGGGATTCTCGGAAGGTCAATCAGGGGGTCCCACAATCTCCTTTTCTAATGTACCTAGGGGCCCTTCCCCGGGGTGCAATTGCAACCAGGGTTAGCCTGATGAAGTAGGGGGCACGCCACTTGGTGGTACTAGAGGGAGTATACCTCCAAGTACACCAATCGAACAAGCCATGAACCCACAACATGAGCTTCCTCTTATGACTTCTGGTAGAAAACGCAGCAGGGCATCTATGGAAGCGAGAGCAACTCCCGTTCCAAGGAAGCTCGGAGGGGGAGGCGGCGGCTCGTTGGACACTTCCATTGCATCATCTTCAGACACCCCTCTTGGGCGAACCGCCGGTTTTGCTTCCTCATGAGAGGAATCGGGAGACACGGCCCCGTCTTAGCCGCCTGCAAATCCACCGCGCCTCGTTCGATGAACAATGCTAGTGATTCTCTTGGCCTGTGCCACCAAGACAAATTCCCTCCTATCGTGCCCGCTCCTCCCTCGTGCCACCATGCGCGAGAGGAGCTGGGTATCGTCGGTGAAGGTTTCTCACAACCTTGCACACCCTACCTAGTGCGACCAATGTTGTTTATTAGATTTCGACAGTAGAGACAGAGGATCCCCTTTTCAGTTTGGCTAGGGCCGCAACATTCGGTGAGCTCGATCCACAAGCTAGACAAACACAATCACATAGAGAAACACAATTTTTTTTGCCTAAGTTTAGGTTGTAATGTGCGGATCCCTATGTCCTTCAACTGTCTACTATATGGTGCACGATCACATGATTATATAATTTGTTCCCAGGGAAGAACACATTCGGTTCTTCCCTTCTCAATACTCCCTCCTTCCTGACCGACAAGGGTCAGTCATCACACAGCAACTCGTGGTACCATGTGTCAAGGTGGAACATGCATGTACTTGATATGGCAGGATTGTCCTATTGTCCCCTAGCGAGTGCTAGAGTGTGCACAGGAGTAGCCTGGCGCCTAGGTAAGGAATCATCGGCCAGCTGTCATGTTCTCTCGTCGGGTCAAGATTCGGTCTTCTATTCCCGTGCTTGGTACCCGAGGTTCTTCCTGCAGTGGGGTCCCCCGGGGTCCTGGGGAGAATGCTCCGGTTCTTCGCTCTCGGGAGGCGTCCGGTACTTCGCCCATCAGACCATGCACCCTTGGATTCCACGGAAGCGACATTTCCCTGGTCATATATTGTTTATTTTTATTTATTTATCGTTTTAATTCAGTTTTACTAATCCAAACCTTATGCTTGACAACCACATGGTGTTGTTGGGACGCAGGGCAAATACTTAGTTTTGTAGGTTGCTTGAAGAATAAAAGAGGAGAAGTGTGTAGGAAATTCCCTAAGAGGATGATATAAACCCTCTAATCACCCTTGTGGGGATAAAACGCCTTCTACAACACTCTACACTTGGAGTCCCAATGAGTGTGTACACACAGAGTTGTTGCCATCATCAACCTATTTTCTTAAAACCATTTCTTAAACTTTGAGAGTTAAAATGATGAGACTACTGAGAGACTTGAATACGAAGATGAATCTACTATGAGGAGCCAAATCTTTCAGGAGGCATTGAAGGAGTAGATTATGGTATAGTCTATGGAGTTAAAGACAAAGATGCTGAAGAAGAAGCTGAATTGTAGATATGATAGTATAGAAAATATGAGCCGATTGATACATTTGATCTTGATTATGGATGAAGTATAGTAGATTTTTCCTAGAATAGACCAAGGTTTATCCAACCATGGGAAGCACTTGCAAAATGGAATTGAGGAATGTCTACAAGAGTTGCTAATTACTTTTGTTATTCATTTACCCGACCTTTCGAGTTTACTTTCTATCTTGGATTGTTTTCAATGATGGAGATAGGCCAGGGTTGAAGATTCACCTACATCTATGCATACAAATTGGATAAAGATAAAATTAAGCACATTCATGTGTAAAATGATCCAATAGTGATAGGAGTTGTGGGAAGCACATCCTTAGCAACTAGATCCCCTGAAACCATAGGTGACAATAGTATCTTGGTCCAAACATTATACCACAAAACCATGGGTTACAATGATTATTAAGTAAAACAGACCAACGACTTAAGATTAGTGATGTTATTATTGATCCCAAGCAGATAACTAAGCGAATACCGTATGCCCCCTTTATGTCACTGGGGTTTCACGTGTCGGATGCCGTTCTCCACTCATATCACCTCACACCTTGATCAATCAACGGGATCTTCGGTACCTGCAAGTTCTTATATCGAGGTAGAGACAAAGATACAAGATAACAAAGCTCATATTCAATCACTACACAATATTCCCATGTAATTAGATGCACATAAATGTTGCAAGTCTTAACCCCAACCCACATCTCATGAGGACTACTCACTCATAATAATAAGATCAGGAATATAAACCATTGTTGAAATACTTAGATTGAAATCAAATATTCTTACAATGGTCACCAATTCGCAAGGAGATATCTATTACAATATGATGGCTATGTGGCGGTAGGAGATGGAGGTGATGAACTATGGTGGTGTGGATACCCTTCTGTGTGTGATGGATGAAATCTGAATGGCGAATGTTTTCTATGATGGTTGTAGGGTGCGTCTCTCCTCAAATGATCTCGCTTCCTTCACATAAGTAGTTTTGTTTGACCTAAGGAAGGATCCGACAGGTGGTACAGGCAGGCCTCGCGTGTACTGATGCTCGCTACAGCTCCTAGAAATGCCTTTTCACCCTAGTTAACTTGGCTATGTTTGAAATGACATATTCTTCATTAACTCCTAATTTCGCCATAAAAGTGTGATTTTTTCACATCACAAACTAGGAGAATTATTTGCACATCTTTGCAATATTTAGTCATTAGTATCAAGGCTGGAAAGGTGTTTGGTCAACTTCTTGACTTAAAATAAGATTTAAACGCGGATAAATATGGCTATTTTCATAGACATCCACATCACCAAGATTAAACCTTGATCGTCCTCGAGCAAGAAATCAAAAATCATAAGGAACTCAACGTTTAAACTAAAATAAAAAAGAATGTTATTTCACTTACAAGAGATAGCCATATCATTCCAGCACTTGTTCCATTCAAAAACTTAGCATAGTTTGAGTAGTGCTAAGAATATCATACTAGCTTTGGTAACTCAAGACAATCAAATTAAAGTCTCACTAAACATAAGTAACTAGAAGTGTAGCAATCATTCCAATTCCTTTAGTTAACTCCTAACTTGCCAAGGAATACTAGTAAGTTTCATAACATCAATTTAAGTGTGAGAGATCATGTTAAAAGAACCATAACAATCAAGTGTCTCATTGACACCCACATCAATGAATCAAGTCCATCAGAATACTTCTTTCTATTTATTTTCTTCCAAGAAAATTCATATAGTAGTAATGGACCATGCCAAAGACTTTCTAGGTGATCTCATTGGATTCAATAATAGTTTCCCGTTAAAGTCAGTAATGACTTTTGAAACATTTTGCACAGCCCTCAAGTGTACCAATAGTATTTCCCACATGTAGCTGGCTACCTAAGCCATCAACTCATAGCCGCAATCAGGACTTATGCCTAGATTGTTCGAAGGCTAGCAGAGTTGTTAGCATACCAGGGTGTGAATCAACAGTTTTCTAGACAAGCTTTCAAGCAATATCATACTTTGGATCCACATTTTAGTTTTCGCATGCATCTTGATCACAACTAGATTTCATTTCAATCAAATAACTCCTTTCAAAAGTGTTATCTAGACTATCATTAAATCTATGGAGTTGAGTATCTTCAAGGTTAAACTCTTAAGACAATCAAAACATAATTGTAGACTTTTTTGTATTGCGCTTATTTAGCATAATTATTTCCAAGGTAAGACTCAGTTAACTACAAGAACTAGAGCAAAAGCCTACTCAACTACTTACTCATATGAATATAATGCTTTAATCTAACTATTTTGAATTACTCCCGCTAGCAGTACCTTAACAATACTAATAACTAGCATAAACATTTCAAATTTATAAAGTAGGAGACATAGGACATACCTCTCATGAGTGACTTCATAATTCTCTTTCATATGATGTGTTCCTTGAAAAATCAAATGTAGATCACTCTCATTAATAATATTAAAGCAAAAAAAAGGCAAATGAAGATCCACTTTTCTAGAATAAGGATAAAAGGAAAAATATTTTTGTATTTCCGAGGATTGGGTTTAAATAATAGAAAAAGATTGGCAATAAAGTAAGATATTAAAAACAAAAGATGAAAAGGAAAATGAAAAACAGAAACAAAAGAAAAAAGAGATGTGATGGAACAAGTATAACACGAGTGTTTCAAAGCTTACTTGGATCTATTGGTTGCTCCAACCAATGAAATGGGATGAGAGGTTTGAAGTGGATTCTTGAAGGTTGATGGCGAGGTTGTTCATGCTCTCAATGTTTCCTTCGAACGCATAAATGTGTTGATAGGTGGTGTATTAGTTTGGTGGTTGCTGCTCTTGTTTGGGTCCTTCTTGCTCTTCTTCTACTTCTTCCTCTCCTTGTGGTTTAGAATGTGGTGGTAGGGATGCCTCAACCTGCACATCATAATGCAAACTCCCATTCTTGATAGAGATTAGACCGTTATGCAAATGAGCAGCGATCAAGTGATCTACTCTAGGTATATTGAAGTAATACCTACCATTAATTTTTCTAATCATACCACATGCATTTAGAGTAGCAAAACCGAGACAACGAACACCTTCCAATGGTTGCATGTTAATTCCATTGTGATGGAGTGCTCGAGCAAGAAAGATGATAACCCCTCCTACATATATGGGTCCACGAGTTTGTAGAACTTGATACTTCAAATAAATCACAAGAAGAGCGCCCAAATTTAGCATCAAGTTGCAGTTTGGAATGGCAACTTTTGTGAGGATTATCATGTCCTCCTCATTGACTCTTGTGAACTTACCACGGGCCTACAGGGTGTTAGCAATAACATAAAACAAATATCAAACTACAAGACACTCAATTTGATTACCCTTTGTGATAGGATTGGAAATTCTCATCTTGTTGAAGTAATAGTTAGGGGTAGGACTAGGTGTGAAACAAGTGGAGCGGATGTCGGTGATGTTGTTGGAAAAAACAAAGTAGTGACACCAATCATAAAGAGACAATTCATACTCATGGTTCATCAAGCGGAAAGTGATCCTATCAGCTCCTGGGATTTCCTCCTCAAAACTATAGAATGCACCCACTATATGATTCAAGGTGCTAACAAACTCGAGTGTCAAGCGGTGGTAGGTGGAGGCCTCCTGGGAAACAAAGTCAAGTAAATTATTGTTGCAAATATAATTAAAATCACGAAAAAATCCTAGTTGGTTCAGAATGTGGGGGCATGCCCATTTGGTGGACTTCATCTTGCGTTTCTTGAGACGATTGAAATGGTTGAGATGAAAGTCTTCAATGAACTCGAAGTTGAGCAATGCAGGGGTTAGTCCTTCAACCGGTGGAGCGTCTTGTGCATCCACCACATGTGTATGGATCCTTGTGTTCATCTAAAAGTAAAAACTTTAACTAATTAAAAACTTTCTTCAAATAAAATTTTGATCCAATAGAAATAAGCATGAATTACTCCTCTACACATTCTACAAAATAATTTCCTCTAAATAACAAAACTAAACATGCACTATTAGATAATAAGCTCAAAATAAGACCTAAGTCTAGATTGATAATAGCAAGAGCTTGGGCATGGTTTTGCTTCAAATAAGTTGGGAATCAAAGAAGAAATGTACCTTAAATCGATGACGTGCGAGGAATCGAATAAAAAACGAGTAGAGGTGAAGACCTAATGGAGGTGGTCTGGAGTTTGGAGCTAGAAGAAAGAGAAAATGAGAGTTTTAGGTTTAGGTTTACCTCTTACCTTGGCTCAATTCGCGGCCGAATGGTGATGCTTGTAAAATGCATACATGAACTTTGTAGTTTATTGATACATATTCCCACATATTTGCAACATATATAATGTTATATCCATGTTTTATATTGATTTTTGGGGATTTACCAATGATCCCATTTATTTTGGTTACAACTATATAGAACAAGAAAAGCATGTTTTATGTATTTTTTATCTTTCAGGGACATAAACAAAGTCAAATGGAGCTAGGATTCTGGGAAAGTCAATATTTCACGAAGAGGTAGGAACTGGAGCACTTGAACCTCACTAGAAGGGATAGGAAGCCCAAAAGAGGTATGGTAGCGCGGCCCACCATGGTGCATGCGCCACCTACCCTCTTTTGGCCTTTGACCATCCGATTCGCCTCACTTACGCCCACAGACTCGTCTTGACCTAAAAACTCCTATATAATTGTCCCCCGATGCAATATCAGAACATACGGTGGCAGAATTGAAAACACCAAAACACAGAGTTTGTTGGCTGCCACCGTAGGAAGATTGGAGGGTGAACGGCTTCCGGAATCGCCTCTGGCCTCCTCTCCTCCTTCACTAATGCCTCCTCATCACACTCCATGATGAGAGAGGAGTAGTAAACCCCCTATACTATGGGTTTGTGGTGGTAACTTGATCTAATGTCTCTATGTATGATCATTGTTGAACTCCATATGATGTATCTTGCATGATTATGGATCTATCTATTTAATTCCTATGGTGAATATTGTCGTATGAGATAATATTTGTTATGCATTTACCGTTCTATTGGATCTTGTCGTGTCTTGATTTTCGATACCGGGGGTATGAGTTCACCTTTCTGTTTGGCCAAGTGCACAACATCCAACGAGCTCACTCGACGAGCTAGAAGAACACAATCACAGAGAGACACGATGTTTTTTACCCAGGTTCAGGTCTGCATTGAGCAAAGCCCTATGTCCTGCAACTATCTACTATCTGATTATCACAAGGGTACAATTAGTTCCTTATCTCGGGAAGGTTCTCTAGTCTAAAATGTTCTCGCCTTTCTCTAGATTGACCTGGGACTCCTTTTATATAGCAAGGGGAAACCATAGGGGTCAGAATACACGCGGTAGAGGGCCTAGAGCAACGCGGCAGGACAAGATGCGCATGTCGTCAACGTGGCGGGCCTGTGTCGTCGTCTCTATGTGTCACCCTAAACCCTAGCAAGGTAGCATGAGGTATAGTCAGAAGTAGCTATGTCGACCCTGATGTGGGTTTTGCTTCCCGGGTGGCTCTTCCCGTGGGATATTAGTCGGGTGGCGTGTACCCAGGATGGATAGGAGGCAGGGGTGGGGTTGTGAGTCGCTTCCGGGTTGAGCACCCTAGGTAGGTTTCTCCACGGAACCGACAGATCTATTATGGCTTGTCATACTTTAGAAATATTATATGATTCATGAATGGTTTGATCTATGCAAAATGCCTTGTTTGCCCATGTCATATGGTCCTTGACACCACCAAGTGGACGTAGATGAGAGAGATGTGGTAATACACACAACAAATAAATCAGTGTGTTAGTGTTTGGAGTGTTTTCCATTAAGATGTATGATGTATGTAGGTAATGGGTGGCCGAGTGAGAACGACGTATCTATTGAGTGACACAATGCAGTCAAACATCCTTTACCTAGGGGTAAAAAGGTAGAATTATGATGTGTGGTGTGACAACAACAAACAGTATCCTTATTACAACGGTGACATAGTAGCACAAATAAGTATTTCTTTTAACTATCTGTTTAGGACATGTAGCCGCCATAAAGTAACCATTGAAACATGACAATTATGTGTACTTTTAACTATAACATGATCATCACCATATATGGAGAGAGAGGATCGAGTGAACCCATGAACCCATGTACTTTGTTCCTATAATACAAAACCATTGTCTTGTCCTCTTGCATTGAAAAGGATTGGGACACTTCTACATTAGTGTTTTGTTGCATTTTTCTTCCAAGAATTAAATCAACCTCCTTATTACATTCATTTTTTTGGTGCATAAACAACTAAAACTTGTGACACTTTAGTTGTAGATAATAAATAGCTTTAACTTATTGATCATGTGGATTGATACCCTACTTCCACATTGAGAGGTACTACAGTGATCCCCTGCTCTTGGGGCTTATCAAGTACTTTTTTGGCCCCATTTCTGGGGAGCGTACCACGTAAGATTTTATTCCTGTGTGCACTAGATATTAGATTTACGTTTTGTTTTGCATATAGTTTTACTTTCAATTTGTTTTATATCATTACATTATCTAAGCTTGGGGAGGTTTACTTCTTTAACTTGCTTGGTTGTGAGTTTTTATTTAGTTTAATTTTAGTTTTGTACTTAATTTCCTTATATCAAAAACACATAAAATAGTGCTACTTTCACTATGGATAATATGGATGAACTTTTAGATGTGCAACATACATTATTAAAATAAGCTGATAGCGTTTCTCAAGAAAGATCACATATGGAAGAATTTATTGACTGTTTAAATAAGATTTCTAGACAACTATGTGAGTTACAAAATGTGTGATGTTGCACAAAACAAAATGATAAAATTCTATACTATTAATGCAAATGTATCAATTACTTTATGTTTGACTCATATAATGCAAATTATTATGATAATTTTGACATGAGACTAGTTGATAATTTAGTGCCTTCATGGGAGATCATGAGGTCAAAATTATGAATCTTGTGTTGTAGCTCGTGATCTTAAATAAATAAGTTCTATTCTCGTTATACATTGCAAATAAAACTTTTGTGATAATGCCTATGTCATTACCTATGCTAAAGATATTCTTTTTGCCAAGGAAATAACTAATATTCCATAGGAATAAGATGACAAAAGCCTAAGCTTGGAGATGTCGATCCACCCCAAAGAAGAGGAGAAGAATGAAGAAGAAGATGTGTTCCAAACTAATCTTGGGGATGTATGGGAACCTCTCAAATATGATAGTAACACTCAAACTCAAAACTCATTAGTCATTTATGAAAACCCGTGCTATTATGATAAAACTAATAATGCGCATTTACTTTCTAGTACCCTACTAGTAAAATTATTGATAACTAGCACATTTGCCCGTGCATTGCTATGGTGACCCAGCATACCACTACATGGTGTAGTACACTATAGTCATTGATATAACATCAATGAAACACCGTTCACTAGTATTACATCCCTCAGAGTGGTACAACAGAAACACAGCAGGTCCAAGACATGATTATAGGTTACAACTCGAGTCTTTACAGAAGATCCAGAGAACACTCTAGGTTAAAGAGAGAAAGAAACTTGTTATAAAAAAGAACCATAAATAATCAACTCATAAATATCATACTAATAGACTAGTATTCAAACTATTGGGCTCTATTGCTGCTATTGCAATACTCTACAGAAATAGGTTTTATGGCTAGATATTATAATCCTATCTAATCAGCAACTTCGTCTTCCCTTTAGTTGATGCATATGTTGACTTCATTGACCTCATTGAAAAACTTGAGTTGTTGATGATGATTCCCTAGAGCATAAGTTGATGTAGACATCGTCTTATTGGCTTCAGAATCTAGCAAGGGTTAAGAAAATACGTTGAGTATGAGTGTACTCAGCAAGTTCACTAAAAAGGAGTGTTTCATGCACTATCTATAGCCACAGACCATAGATCATAGTCAATGCAGGTTTTCGTAAACATTTCTTCAAAGGTTGCTTTTATTCCGAAAAGCTATGTCCGTCAACTTTCACAGGTTTACCAGAACTTTCATGGATTTCCTTTCCTGCCGCGTTCATAGATCCTTCCCGGAACAGGGAGTAACAAGTTACAGTTCTTACACTCTAAAGAGGTGTGTTGCTTTACCCATGAGAGATATTATCTTTGTTGCACATCCGAGTTATAGGCTCATTCATACTTCCTTGGTATGAGGCCCAGACTAAGATCCAAGACAAGCACTACCCTTCTCCACGACCCCGCATGTCTGCACGATCCTTTGGGGCTAACTACATCTCTGTTAAGCCCCCTCCTGGGCAAGCTATAACCATGATGAGTCCTCGAAGACTCTATGAGCTAGTGATGGCCCTGGCAAGCTTCATATAGGTCCGACTATACCTCTGGCAGCCACTCACAGATAATCTTGACACCAAAATTGTGGGGCCTAAGGGTGCCCACCCATATGCTGGATCCTTGAAAGGAAACACAACGTCATTTTAAGGTCTTCTTTCCTACATACAAAAGTAATAAGGTCAAGCTGACTTCTCCGTCCCATTCCAAATCTCATGGTTAACGCGTAATATAGGGCACTAGAATCACTAGCGACATTGGTTGTTAAGTCCTAGGTATTATGTTCCTTTACCACCGGAACATGCATAGTAGGTTATTACCTCTTGGTAAATAACCTATAATAATATTATTACGAAAATAGTGTTTTTGACATTTTTGAAATGCAGGTGATGACAACACTGGATTTTCAAAATACTTGATAGAAAAAAACCAAAGGAAATGAGCAAGTGTGAACTTGACTTGTGTGATTGCAAGAATATGCACTCACGGTCTTAGAGACAATAGAAAAATCCAATATATAAAAGCATCATCATTGGTCCGGTAAGGACTAATGTTTAAAGAATCAAGATGCCATTATGCATAAGTAATGTAATGCAATTTGAATAACTTGAATCCCCAGAATAAACATTGATGATCTAGGGTTTGGAATCTAGAAATGGTTTCTTTGGAATGTGTTTCTCTTTTAGATTAAGTTTCACACATGCACTTCTTATTAAGGCTTGTTAGTGTGTGTGAAACAAGATGTAAGTATAATAAGTGGTATAAAATAATAAAGCACATAACATCATAGAATACTCAAGTGTGAAATGTATCCAAAGTCTATGTATATAAGGGTTGTTCATCATTTAGAGTTTTCATAGGAATGCTTATTTCTTGCGTTATAATGTATCTTAAAAGAATAACTTTTGAAGAAGATTTTACTTAACTAAACAAAATCATTTAAACTTTTAGTTAATATTTTTTTAGGGTTTATAACTAGATATAGTTATCAAGGAAGAAAGATTTACTTCATTTGAATAATGACATCATTAGTAGTTAAGACTTACCTATCTTGGTTATTAGATGGCATTACAATTTGTTCAATTCATAATGTTTCCTAGAGGTTAAGAGTGATAACACTTATATTTGAGTAATGGTTTTGTAACTTATAGTTGAATAGAATCATTTATCTTCTTACAAATGAGTGGTTGTAATTCATAACATGGAAACAATATTACTTATATACTTATGAATTATTTTTGGATTATTAGTATGTTTATAAACTTGTGATTGAAGTAATGGTAAAATGTTTTATGAAGTCATAAATATTATTCTTGAGGATTTTATATTTGATAAACTCGTTTTTGGAAATGATACTCTTATTTTTGAATGATAGTTTATCAAAACTTGTAATTAAGATGTTTTGGCCAGTTTGGACTTTATACTGTCAATACTTAAGAAAAATATTATTAATAGGCCTTACATGTATAATATTAGAAACATTAGCAACTTTTATTTATCCTTATATGAATTATCAATTAAGCATATAGGATTAAATTCAAGTTATTAAAGTATTAAATTTTTATTTACTTCAAAAGTGAAGTATTATATTATAACATGTAGATATTATTGTTGTGATCATTTTGATATTTGATAAGTATTTTTATGAATTCTAAATATTAACATATGATTTTTATAAGATATATTATTTTATAATTACTTAATAAATACTAAATATTTAGTTAAGTGATATAATATTTTATGTTTATAGTTCTACATTGTAGTTCTTGTTTTTCTAAGAATTTTAGTATATTATTTATATTTTTCTCATTTACCAATATTAAAATATGAATTTTCAAAGTTTTACCACTTATAAAGTCCTTATTAAATAACAATTATTTTAAATAGTTAACACAATAATGTATGATAATAATTTTAATTTGTAGATTTTATTTTTCTTTAAATTTTCATGTATTAAACATATTTTCTGAATTATAAATCAAAAGATGTTGAATTTTTTAGATTTAATCATTTTCTAATTATATTCTAAATAGGGAAATTCCTTTTATACGTATACTAGATCTAACCTAGGTCACTGACCACTAGGGTCAGGACCAGGTCAGCTACCACGCGTGTAGTGGATCTGGTCAAAATCACTGACTGGACTAGGGGTGACGTCAGTATGACATCATGCTGATGTCATCCGTAGATGATCATCTCAGATCAATGTCGAATCTATCGATTCACCGCACGTGGGGGGCTTGTGCTTAGGCTAGTTGGAAAGAGGATGCGACGGGGGAACTAATAGTGGCGGTGCCGCTTCCTAAAGCTCATCGGCGGATGGCCAGCGACGAGCTTGCATGGTAGCGCGGTTTGGGCTCACGCGGGTAAGTCAAGACGACGAGCGAGCGACGAATCGGAGAGGACCATGAGGTTCAGGAGCTCATCCGGAGCATAGCGATATGGTCGGTGAGGTTGGAGGTGGTCCGAGAATGATGAATCAACGACGGCAGAGCTCGGGCAACCAACGATGTCGGGCTCAACTCCGGGCAGGGAATGGCTTCCCGGCTTGCGTTCTTCAACAAGAAGGACGAGGACGATGAGGCGAGTCAAACGGTGTGCTCGGGAGGTGAGGGGAGCTCGGGAACCTCGGGCTTCGGCGAGACCTAGGGATAGGGTTTCGGTGTTGAAAGGGCGTTTATTGTAATAATCACTTTTGGTGTTCGGTAACAACAAGTTGATCATTTTACAGTTTATCACTATCCACATGTTGATATTATGATAAGTGAAAAGCACCCTCACACTTGGGAAAAGTCCACACTCATTTGACATTTTAAAACTCGGACCGTAGTCTCGATGCCAAGACCGAGTTCGTGTGGTCGAGTTTCGGACTTGTCTCGTGGGTCTTGAGGATCAGGCTGGGACATTCGACTAGGGGTCAACTGCCGGAGGATACTCAGTCTCCGACCTTGTTCGATCCGAGTCTCGGTGTTGGAAGACCGGAGTCTCCGGTGTTGCTTGGTCAGGATTATTCTGGGTCATTCAGATGGGTGGTCCGGAGATTGGCCGGAGTCTCCGGTGTAGACCGGAGTCTCCGGTCTATAGACCGGAGTCTCCGGTCTGACATTTCTACAACGGTCAGAAAACGGTTCGTGGAGGGGGCTACCTATAAAAAGGGACCCTTATCTTCTTCCCCCATTAGAGCCACCAAATCTACAAGATCTCTTCATCCAACCATCCAAAGTCATTGATCTTTGGAGAATCGAAGGAGGAGGCCTTGATCTACATCTTCACCAAGAGAGATCTTCATTTCCCCCTCATTCACTTGAGGGACCCCAAGCTCTAGTGTTTCATTGGAAACACTAACTTTGATTTGGTTCTTACGAGCTTGTCTTTGATTTGTCTTGACAGCTTGCTTGCATTTTGGAGCCTCCAATTACGTTTTGGATGTTTGCCCCAAACTTGTTGTAAAGGTGCCGACTTCCACCTCGAAGGTTGCCGATATAGTGGAAGGTGGATCGAGCCCGTTGGGGTGAGGTTCATCGGAGAACAAGAGAGGCCTCTCATGCCGCCGGTGGTTTTAAACCACCCCCTCTCCAAACGTAGACGTACTTCCCCTCATAAGGAAGGAACTACGGGAAACAAATCCTTGTGTCTCCGTGTCCACTCCTTTGGTTACTTCTATCCCTTACCGCACTTTACTTACTTGTTCTTGCTTAGTGTTGTGATAATCATTGCATGGTTGACATCTAGGTAAATTCACCATAGTTGCATAATCTAGAGAATTTACCTTTCTTGTCAAGCCCTAATTTGAAAAGGAAGAAAATTTTAAGTAGCACCTATTCACCCCCCCTCTAGGGTCCCATACGATCCTTTCAATTGGTATCAGAGCCTCGGCTCTTTATTTTGGCTTTACCGCCTAAGAGAATATGGGTAGCCACGAAGGGGATGGTGGTGGTGAGCTGACCACGGTGACCATGGAAGATCTCAAAAACTTGGAAACAAGATTGAGCTCTTCCTTTGTCAACGAAGTCAAGAAGATGCTTGAGCAACTTCTTAAAGACAAAGAAGGCTCATCACCCCCATCTCCTGAAGAGGTTCCACCATCCGTTTTACCTAAAGGGAATACGTCGGTATCCCCCGAGGGTATGTTGGGGGGGGGGGGTAAACAAGACAACGCTAATTCCTCCACACAACTTGATGGGGGGAAGGGTGAGCACCGTGATTCTTGGTACTCTCCCGATCCTCCCATCCCTCACCCTCATGTGTACAATATAAGTGACCCACCTAAGCTTGAAGAGTCTGCTACTTTTGCTCAATGGCAATCACTAATGAGAACTCATGTGCGCAACTCTTGCATTGAACTATGGAACATCATCGAGCATGGACTCTTTATTGGGGATCCAACTAACTTGACAAGAAGAGAGATTGTAAACAGTCAACTCAATGCCACTACCTTGCACATGATTCAACAAGGATTGGGTACAAATAATTATCCACACATTTAGCACTTTAGAATTGCCAAAGAAGCTTGGGATTCCCTCACGGTATTGTTTGTTGGAAATGAGAGTATGAGGAGGAATTGGTATGATGCTCTAAGCAATGAAGCCGAAGGTTTCTACATGTTGTAAGGAGAAGATCATGAAGACATGTACCGAAGGCTAAACACCACTGCCACCGCTTTTAGAAATGTGGGTGCCTCACATGTGGATGATGCATGGATAAAAAGGAAATATGTGAGTGCACTCATGCCCTTTGATCCCACGGACTTGAAGAGCTTATAAGGAAGACACAACTACCATCTCATGACCTCCAATGAAGTTATGCAACAGATGGCCGCTTTCAAGGTTGCCGCCAAGAATGCCAAAGATGCCCGTGCTCGTGCCCTTGGTATGAGCAATGTTGTCAATGTTGCTTTGAACCCCAAAGTTGTGGATCATGGTGTCACATCCCAAATTTTAGATTTTGTCTTGCATATCATTCATAGCATTGCATCATATCTTTCCAGGCAAAACCGTCGAGTAGAAAGGTTCGGCGAAACGCTACATTCAAAACCTTATTTTGTTTCGCTACGAGGTTCCTGCGGGGAGCTTTGGAGTGTCTTGCAACAACCACCCCTGTAGGTTCGAGTTTTCGCGCAAAATTCGACTGAAGGTTGTGCCCCTCGACGATACGAACCCGTAGGCACGAGAATCGCTCCAATCAGAGTTCGTATGCAAAAGACTCGGACGTTTTAGTAAACCGGAAAGCGGTCCGAAACGGACCGATTCGAATCCGTCGATTACGCAGAGTTGAGTAGGACCCGCGCAAGGGCCCACTTAAAGGGCGATCCGCGCTCGGGAACCGCACCCGCAGCGCCTCCAGACCGCGCCTCCCGCGCCCATGCCCGTCACCCTTGGCCACCGCGACCCGCCTCCGTGTACGCGCCGCCCTTCCGTCGCCGCCACCGCGCCCGGCACCGACCGCTGGGAATTCTCACGGCAGATGCTGTCGGCGTGAGTAGTAGAACGAGGGCAAGGCGGCCAGCCATCTGCGGTCGAGATGAGGCAAAGACACGAGGTTTTACCAGGTTCGGCCCCTGAGGGTAAAGACCTACTCTGCTAGATTGTATTATGGAGGTGTTACAATGGGCGAGCTCGGCGGCTAGGCGAAGTCGCTTGGGTGTATGAGGCGTGTCTCTACTCACCCCATAGGGAGGTTTATATAGTCTCACCTCCCCTAGGGTTTACATATCTCAACCGTTTCGGTTAAAGCTTCAATAGGCGTTTAACCTTACCGTGGGCCTATCTACTACTTTGGGCCTTGACTTCCATCGCTCGGCTCTGGCTGGGCTTCGATCCACTCGCCGTTCTGTAGGCCCACTCGCCGGGTCTTGGGCCAGTCGGAAACGTCCTGCTGGGTATACCCCGGTAGGCATATCCCCATCAGTAGTCCCCGAGGCCGTCGTCGATAAGGCGTATGTGGCTCTGGCATCGAGTATCTGACTTGTAGGCACCAGTCGAATCATCGGCGGGCTCTGTAAAGGAGACAACCAATGATCCAGGTCGCAGCCTTGGCGAGTCGTGGCTCTTGTCTTAGTGATTGGGTTGGCGGAGTGGCGTGGTTGGACCGTCAGCGTGGTCAAAATAGCCGTTGGGGTAATCCAACGGTAACTTTCGGCGTAATCACCGCGTGGTAACGGCTCCACGATTTGGCGGGTAACTCCCTATATAAGGAATGGCGCAATCGAGAGCCAACTCCTCACCACTTCTTCCGAGTGCGCGCATTTTCCTTCCTTCGCTCCGCGATCCAGTCGACCCGAAATTCTCCGATCTCCAACCAATCTCTCGGCCATGGCCCTTTCCACCGAGCCGTGGGGTAGGTCCAAGTGCACAAGGGCACAGCTGGCCTCCTGCGAGGAGGCCGGGATCCTGCGAGCCGGCTGTTGGCGTATCCCCGCAGCCGGAGAAACGACCCCAAACCCGCGAGCGGGGGCTAGGGTTTCCTACGTCCCTATTCTTCCGGCGCTTCTGCGCCTACTACGGGATCCAGCCTTCAGATCTGGGTCCCCATAGCATCGAGCAGCTCGCCATCTTCGTGGCGTTCTGCGAATGCTACTTGGGCTGCCGGCCCTACTTCCCCTTGTGGCAAGATCTGTTCCACGGACGGATCAGCCGCGAGGAGGCAGGCGGCCCAATGCTGGCTGCGGGCGGCTTGACGTTTCAGCTCAAGTCCAAAGCTTCTTTCTTTGATCTGATGCTACCCGCCAAGGCAGCGAGCGACTGGAAGAAGTCGTGGTTCTACGTGGCCGAGGCGACCCGAGGGCGGTGGCGATCCCGGTACTCCGCTAGTCGCTCCGAGTCGCGCAATCTCCAAGTCGGCAAGCTCCCCGGCGACCAGCGAATGGTCGTCGACGAGATGCTCCAGACCATCCGTGGTCTGAAAAAGAAGGGCCTTCAAACGATAAACTTGTACAATTGCTGGCTCGGGCGGCGGCTCGTTCCACTCGCCCACCGCGTCCACTACATGTACCAGTACACGGGCCAGGAAGACTCGACGAAGGCCTGTCTCGACGAGTGGAAGCTGGAGGATTATCTCCCAGCGTTGAAGAAGATTACCCAGGCGGTGTACCTGGATGCGCAGGCTGGGGTCGCCCCCTATACCGCGAAGCGTCCGGCTCCAACGGTAATTTCTTTACCTTGCTCGCAGTCGCAGTAAATGCAGTCGCGGTAATTCTGATTCCGTTTTGTATTCGTTGCAGCTATTCCAAGTGGTGGAAGGGTGGCTCCCACCCTCGGATGATGAGAGCTCGGGCCCATCCGCCCAGGACATAGGCGAATCGCCGCCTACCAAGGGCAACGAGGACGACGAGGACGAGTCCGAAGAGGAGGTCGCCCCGCTGGTCCGAAAGACCCGCGGGCAACGACAGCGCGAGATCGAGGCAAGCAGAAGCCTCGAACGTCATGACGATGACGACGAGCTCCCAGAGACCACCTCGCGCCGTCAATCCACCCCGTCAAAGAAGAAGAGGAAGTAAAGGGAGGCGAGGCCCCCCTCCCCCAAAAAAGAAGACGAGGTCGTCGAAGTCGGCCTCGCCATCGCACTCGGCGAGCAGCTCAGACGCTCCCAGCCCAGCCGGCGACGGCGCGCCACCAGCGACAACCGTGCTGGACGCGGCGACCGTGGAAGTGCCGATGGCTTCAATGCCTCCACCATTCGCCCCAGTCTCTGGGCTGGGGGAGGCTCCGGCCGCGGCGGCTTCGCCTCGCAAGGAGGCTCTGGCTGAGGATGTTCCGGAGGCGCCAGCTGCGGCCTCAACAACGAAGAAGCCATCCGTGTCTTGGGCACGCGACGTCCTGGAGTTGGGGCTCACTCGCCCTGGGCCTGGAAATGAGAAACCGGCCGACCTCCATACAGGGCTGCGTTTCATCCCAGTGGCCAAGTGAGTTCGCTCACCTTTCCTTATTTTTCATAACTATTTCGATTGTTTTTGTTGATTCGATTGATGCGCAGGACCGGGGTGAAGAGGATGGGTCACCCAACCGTGGCCAAGGTGCCCTCCGCCGCTAGCGAGGAAGATCCTTCCCGCAAGAGGAAGGCGGACGAGGTCGTCGCCTCGGCGGATGGCGGTAAGAAGGCCAAGGGCGACGACACCATCACTATCTCGACGACATACCGTCGCACAGCCGGGCCCGTGATGGAAGCAGCCGCATCTACGAAGGAGGGTGCTTCCTTGCCTGGAACGGCGGAGGCGACCTCTCTCGGAGCAGGTACCTCTATCGCTACCTTCCCGCGCTTCGTGACCAAGGACCACGGCGAGTGGGCCTACACCCTCGAGCCACGCTCCTGGGACCGCCGACGCTGAAGTCGACCAACGTCGCGGGCACACTCCGGCACTTCTCGCGTCCGTGGACGCGGTACAACTCCAATGCATGCTTGGCGCGGCCATCCAGGTACATCCAGTCCCCGAGGATCAGGTTGGTGCTTTGCAGCGGCCTGATTCTTATAATTTCACATCTTTTTGTTTGTCGCATCCAGTCCCCGAGTGCGCGCGCTAAATTTTAGCGGGTGGGCACTTAGGAAATTTTTTTTTTGATCACCAATCCCCGAGTGCGCACTCGCTGAATTTCAGCGGGTGGGCACTTAGGAAAATTTTTTGATCGCCAGTCCCCGAGTGCGCACTCGCTGAATTTCAGCGGGTGGGCACTTAGGAATTTTGATTTGACTAACCCTTTTTTGGTGATGTGCAGGGTCTGCAGCTTGAGTCAGCGGACCGATTGGCCGCGAAACAGCGCGCGGAGAAGGAGCTGGCTATCGTCCAGGAGGCAAACAAAGGGCTTCAGGCTGTTGCCGCGAAGGCAGAGGAAGCTCGCCAGGGGCTTGTCCTCGCTGGTGAATTGGCGGCGACGCATTCGGCTTTGAGTTCGGCTGAACAGCGAATCGCCGACCTCGAGCGCGAACTGCGAGAGGCGAGAGAAGAAGAGAGCTCGGCGGACGTGCGAGCTAAGGCCGCCATTGCGGCCGCTAAAGAGGATCGCAAGGTGTCGGAAGTCCTTATTGCTGGGCTTCAGGACGACCACACGTCGCTTCAGTGCTTCATCACGGACTCTCCCGCTGCTTGGTGAGTGCATCTCCCTTTCTAATAGTTGTGGTTTTTGTGGTGTCGTCGTACTTATCATTGTCTTCTTCGCAGGTCGCATCATTGATAGCGAAGAAGAGGCGAGCTCGCCGACGCGAGGCGGGCGTAAGCATGCTCGTCGATTCGGCGACGTTCGGCGACGCATCGCGCCTACCTCCAAGAAATATCGCCCACGGAGGTGATTCCCAGACCTCGTTGAGGGAAGTATTTGGAGAAGGCGCCCATGTCGTTGAGTTCATGATGCGGTCGGCGTTTGGCGTGAGCATCGACGGCACCGAGCCTTGACTCGCCCACTTCCTCGAGATTTCGACATTGACGATGTGACGAGTGGGTATCCATCGCCGATCGGCGCGTGGAGCTGTCTGAGGTCCTCAAGTTGCAAGAACGTGCCGCCACGCACTGGGCGAACGCGGGCAATGGGCGACCTCTGCGTCAGAGACGGTCGCGCCAAACGACCCCGACCCGCCGGATCGTGACTTCAAGGTCGAGCAGCCTTTTCGCGCGGCGATGGCGGGTGAACTGATGACGTATCCATCAAACCCGTACACGGCGTTCATCCGCAGTCACCGGGATGCTGGCGAGTCGTCATCGAAGCCTGCAGAGTAGGGTAGTTTTCCTTGTGGCGTTAGCAGCAGTTCTGCCACGCAGGCATATTTTGTAACATGAAACAATGCAACATGTGATTGAATGAGACGTCGTGTCTATTTTGATATTTGTTTGTGTGCTTTTTGATTGATTTTGGACGAGTCCCCAAGCGCGTCCGCCCTTTTGTGGGGTTTTACCTCGTATATGATGTGTGTGTTGTTATCATGTCTTTTGTTGATTTGGTCGACTCGCCCGAGCTCGGAGAGCCAGTCGCAAGGCGACTCCCTTGATTGCTCTATACTTTACCGTTTTCCCTTGCGCGAACGAGGTCGGGTGGCCGAGTCCCCGAGCGTGGTACTTGGTTGTTCTAGTCGCGAATCGAGGGTGGTTGAGGATTTAGCGTTGGTGTGGCCGCCCTCGCCTGGCCCGTTGGGTCACCGCGTGGCAGTCCCGGCATGCTCTCTTACTTGGCGTTTTCACGGCGATTTAACTGGTCTTCGATCCCCGGCGTGGTACTTAGCCGTTCGAGTCGCTATGCCGAGGATGCGGAGGACCAAGGTCACGTGAGAAGCGAGGGCAGTTGTCTTGGCTCGTGAACCACGAGCTAGGCGACTCTGGGGCTCCGGTTGGCGTTTTAAGTGGCGATGCAAGACCTGAAGTGACTCAAGGTTTTACACCGCACTACTTAGCCGTGCCGATCGCTGTACCAAGGTTGACTTCGCATTTAGCATAACGCTGTTTTACGAAAAGCGAGTGGCATAAGTCATGGAGAGTAGACAATTTGCGGTAACCATTTCTTTTATTTCATAGCGACGGAGAGTACATGTGTGGGGTTCTATGAGAACTTCCGGAGGAGGTTTACATTCCATGGTCGCTGATGTCGAGTTCGCCGCCCCGGGACGTCGATGAGGTAGTAAGCGTCGTTGCGGTACGCGCCCGATAGCGAATGGGCCTTCCACGGAGGAGAGCTTGTGCATGCCCTTCTTGTCCTGGATGAGGCGTAACACCATCACCTTCTGGAAGGTGCGAGCTTTCACCCGCCGCGTGGTAGCGGTGGAGTCCTTGCTGGTAGATGGAGGTGCGTGATCGAGCGAGGTCGCTTCGTCGAGTTGGTCGATCCCGTCTTGGCGGGCAAGCCTGCTTGCAGCCTCCATGTAGTGGACGACCGGGCGAGTCGTGTTCGAGGTCGGGCATGACTGCCTTCCGCCGTAGACCATGAAGAAGGGGTGAATCCCGATCGTTGATCGAGGTGCGGATCCCCATATGACGGAGGGCAACTCTCGACCCAGCACCCGGTGCGCTCGAGTGGTACTTGTAGTCGGCTTCAGCCGTGCAGAATGCTTTGGTTGGCCCGTTCGCCTGGTCGTTGGACTCGGGTGGGCGATGCGACGGTCGAGCCGGATATGGTGCTCTTCGCAGAATTCGCCATGGCTCCTTGGCGGTTGGTGCCGTTGTCCGTGATGATGCTGGGGAACCCGAGCGATATATGAGCTCGCCAGAAGAATTTAGTGGCGGTCTTCCCGTCGCATTTTCGGACTGGCTTGGCCTCCACCCACTTCGTGAATTTGTCGACAACGACTAGCAGGTGGGTGTAGCTAGAGAGGCCTTCTTGAAGGGGCCTATCATGTCCATGCCCCACACAAATAATGGCCAGTGATGGGGATTGTTTTGAGCGCCGAGCTCGACGTGTGTCCGACATGATTTCGCACCCGCGCATCGCTGGACGATGTCAGCAGCGCGGCGTGTCGGTGGGCCAAGAGAAGCCGTCGCATAGCCTTGGCGACCAGGGGAGCGAAGCGGCGCATGGCCGCAATCACCGAGTGAATGTCGTGGAGGATTTTGCGTCCTTCACTGGTTGGACGCAGCGTTGGAACACGCCGTGACGCCGCTTGTGGAGCTCGCCGTCGATGATAGTGTAGGACTTGCATCGACGGGCGATCATTCGAGCGTCTCGCCTCGCCGCGGTGGTGCCGCCTTCGGTAGGCGATGTAGGGCTTGGTCCAATGTCGCTCGTTGACGAAAGTCGACCAAGGCTGCCTCTGGTAGTGGGACCAATGTCGATCTCCTTGGGGGAGAGATGGCTTGGTAATGGTGTCGAGGAAAACGCCGGAGGCGCGAGTCGAGCCGACCGATGCGAGAGTGCGTCGGCTTCCTCATTTTTTCGCATCGATCCACTCGGCTGAGTAGCCGTGAAGTGGCCGCCAACTTGTCCACCGCTTGGCGATGCGTCGCCATGGTAGGGGAGACGGCGTCGCAGTGCCGCGACTTTCCCGCGACAAGGTCGGAATCTCCGTAGCAGAGGCGATTGACGCTCATCTCCTTGGCGGCTCGCATGCCGTGGAGTAGGGCCTCGTATTCAGCCATGTTGTTGGTGCAGGCGTGAAGTCGAGGCGGAGGATGTAGCGGAGCTTGTCGCCTTTGGTGAAGTCAACTATCCTCGCTCGCCGTCTGCGTTCTTGAGCCGTGGGTGCAGGCTCCAGAATGGAGGTACGGCTTTCTCGGCTGGGCCTCCCCAATCGGCGATGAAGTCTGCCAGCTCGTGACTTGATCGCCGTGGCTCAGATGATGTTGTGGACGCCGATCTCGACGGCCCACTTGGCGACTCGCCCGGTCGCCTTGTGATTGCGGATGATGTCTTGCAGTGGTGCTGAGGAGACGACCGTGATCGGGTGCTCCTGGAAGTAGTGCGGCAGGCGCCGCTGAGCCCGGAAGACCGCGTATACTATCTTTTGGTACTGCGGGTACCGCTGGCGCGATTCGGTGAGGACCTCACTGATGTAGTACACCGGCCTCTGAACCGGGCACTCCTTTCCTTCCTCTGGTCGCTCGACGACCATCGCGCGACGACGCTGCCGGACGCGACGTAAACCAACATGGGTTCTTTGTCGTGCGGCGAGTAGTGGTGCGCGAGTAGCACTTTTTGAGGTCGCGAGCGCCGTCCGCCTCCTTGTCCCACTGGAAGGTGGGGTTCTTGCGCATCAGCGGTATAGGGCATCGCTTTCGCCAGCGGGGATGAAGCGATCGAGAGCCGCCACCGCCCGGCCACCGGACGTCGCCAGCACTGGGTTTGCCGAGCCGGTCGATCGTGTCGATATTTGTGGGGTTCGCCTCGATCCCTCGTTTGGAGAGGACGTACCCCAGTAGTTGTCCGGCGGGTACACCGAAGGTGCACTTGCCTGGGTTGAGCTTTATCTTGTACCTTCGCAGGTTGGCGAAAGTTTCCGCCAGGTCGGTGAGTAGGTCGCCTTGGCGAGTGGACTTCACGACCACGTCGTCGATGTAGACGTGGATGTTGCGGCCAATTTGGCGTGATGAACGCCGTCTTCAAATGGCGTGATGAACGCCGTCTTCTCCTCGTCTTCGACAGCCATTTTGATCTAGTTGTACCCAGAGTAGGCGTCGAGGAAACATAGCGACTCCGAGCCCGCGGTTGAATCGATTATCTGGTCGATCCGCGGGAGGACGAACTGCTCCTTTGGGTAGGCACTGTTCAGGTTTGTGTAGTCGATACACATTCTCTAGGTCCTGTTTTTCTTCTCGACCAGGACTGGGTTTGCCAGCCACTTGGAGTACTTGATTGTCCGGATGAAGCCGGCAGCGAGTAGACGCTGCACTTCCTCGGCGATTGCTCGACGGCGTTCTTCATTGAAGGGCCGCAGCGACTGCTTGACAGGTCTCACTTTGGGGTCGGCGTTTAGCTTGTGCTCAGCGAGCTCCCTAGGGACACCAGGCATGTTAGAGGGTTTACATGCGAAGATGTCCCTGTTCTCACGGAGGAACTCGATGAGCGCGCCTTCCTACGCTGGGCTCATGCCCGTCCCGATCGTCACCGTCGGCTGAGTCGCCGACCAGCTCGACGGTGCGTGTGTGTGGCCTCAAAGGTTGAGGTGTTTGCCCTCCGAGTTGGGCTTGAGTATGGTGGGGTCGTCGTTGTTGACCCCGCCGTATTTGGCGAGCTCGTGGCGTGGTTGGTCTCGCGCGATGACGCGTCGGCGAGCAGCTCCTTTGGCCTCGCATTTCGGCCATGTCGGGTCGCCGTTGATGGTGATGACGCCGCATGGCCCGGGAGCTTCATCGCGTTATGCGCATAGTGGGCGCCGCCATGAATTTAGCGAACGCTGCGCCCTAGGACGCAGCGATGGTAGGGGTCGAAGGGCACCAGCTCGAAGATGATCCGCCGGTGCGGAAGTTTGCCGGTGTGCGAAGGTGACAGTAGCGTGACCTTGCCGATCGGGTACGCCTTCCGACCGGGGACGATGCCGTGGAATGTGGTGTGGGTCATCTCCATCATCGACTGCGGGAGCCGCAGCCGCCTGAAGGTCTCGAGGTAGAGGATTTTGATGGAGCTGCCACCGTCCATCAGTGTCTTGGGGAGCCGAGTCGCCGACCTGGGCTTGACCACCAAGGCGACTCGTCCTAGATACTGGCGCGTGGCGAGTGGTCTTGGCGGCTCGGTGATGGGCTGCTCCGACCAGTTCGGAACTGGGGACGTCTATTTGGGCCACCGCTGACGGCGGCGCTGGCGATGACCTTCTTCTCGCGCTCGTGTTGAAGCATGTGAAGGTGGAGCGAGCCGCTACTTTGCCGAATTTTCGCCGCTTACGGGTCGTTGTCGGGGTCCTCGCCGCTGCTTAGTTCTCGATTTCCGAGGGTGGCGGTCGGCGGTGGTGTGCGCGGCTTTCCTTCCTGCTATGGAACGCACATGGTTGGTTAAGGAGGGCCGCGGTCGAACTTGGCTTGTTCTTGTAGTTCGCGCCGTCAGCGCGGTAGCTTTGGGTCGCGGCTGGCGTGCCCAGCTGGCGGCGAAGTCGACTCGCCTGGCCACTGCGGCATTGCGGAGGCGAGTGCCTCTGTAGCGTAGGTCGGTTCGTCGTCCGCCGTCGTTGCCGCCCGTGTGGCGTTGACCTCCTGACTCGTCGTCAGTTTCCTGGTTTGGATCTTCCTCGGCGTACCGTTTGGCGATCTCGAGGAGGTCGGGGATGTTGTCGAGTGTGCGGGAGTGTCGCTTGAGCTTGGCGACTAGGGGCTCGTAGCGGCACGAGGTCTTGAAGCAATGGATCGTGGTGTCCGGGTGGATGCCGACCGCGTTGTACCAAAGCTCTTGCCACCATTGGACCCAGCTATGGTCGACTCGCGGGTCCCCGGACGACTGCTCCATGTCCTCAATAGTGGTGGCGCGGGTGTAGGAGCACTCGAAGTGCTCCGACGGCGTCGCATTTCCTCCGGTGAGTCGACATCCCGGGAAGAGTGTTGATCCATTGCGCACGTCCCTCCATCATCGGGGAGGTAACGGCGTGGCAGGTCGTGTGACCCGCGATCCCCATTGCCATGAGGTATGTGTCGAGCCACACGGCGGGTCGTATAAGGAGTCGTATTTTCTATTTCTTTTGGCGCCTTGAAGTTTGGCGGATACTTTTCGCCGGATCATTGGTCCGGCACTTTGGCCCTAGTTGGTGGCGACCCCATGGGCTCGCCGTCGCGCGATTGGTTAGGGTATGTCGCAGTCGCCGGGCTGGCGCGCCAGCTTTGGTTGTTGATGATGTGGGTGCGGGCGTCGATGGGTTGCCCGTTGGCGGCGAGGCTGGTTGCCGGGGTCGTTAGTGGAGAGTGCCGCGTTAGCGGTCGGTATTGGAGCTGCGGTGGCTCGTGGCGGGCTGAGAGTGTTTGCCACCGGGCGGCCGCTGAAGCCGCCTGCTTCCCGAGGAACGCGAGTATACTCGACCTGCGAAGGCGCCGCTTTTTTGCTGCCACGGCCTTCGCGAGTAGGGCCTGACGTATTGGATTTGAGGCGCCGCCGCCGGTGGCCGTGATGCTATCGGCCGCTCGCCTGCCACGAGGTTGTCCATTGGGGTGGAGAATAGTGGGAGGTCGTTTGCGTCTCGCTCCCGTGAGGAGACTACTATCCGCGCTGGTCCTAGGAGGGTGCGGTTGGTGGTGGTGGGGGCCGCCGCCTGATCCCGGCGGGCGGTGCTTCTCCCGGTGGCGCGTTCTCACAGATCGCGCCGCCACGCTGGCCGGTCGCTTCATCGTTGAAGTTCGGGCGCCCTGAACGGTGGGGTTCAGCGTGATCCATCCGCTGGTGGTAGCGCGACAGCTCCTGTGCTGTCACCTGCTCGAGGCGAAATTTTTCGCGCTCGGCTTGTTTCTTTACCGCCTCCACCAGTTCAGCGGAGTTCCTCGACCTCCGCTGCGTGGCATTAGGAGGGATTGGGTGGAGAAAGGTCCTCCGGCGGATCGGTGCCGCCGCCATGTAGGTCGCGGTGTGGCGGCCGTTCCGCTGTGGAGGTCGCCGGAATTCTCCGACCGAGTCGAATCAAGATCCCGAGGATGGAGGGTCCTCAAGTCTCCCGCTGGAGACCTGGCGATGGAGCCCGCGAAGCCGCGGTGATGGATCCGGCGAGTGACGCCGGGTCGCCGCGTCGTCGGTGAGGGCCGCATCCTCTGCGGCCGCAATTCTCGCCACGTTGTGGGCGAGTTGTACTCGGAGGCGGCGATGGATCGTGCGGATTTGGCTCTCGGAGAGCCGATCGCGGCGTGGCGACTTCGGATGCGAGCCGAATCCTCCGAGGCGATGACGCGGTGAGACCGACGAAGAGGCTGATCGTGCTAATCGGCGGATCACGCCAGGCGTGACGGTCGCGCCACGGGATGTAGCTGCTCGGCAAGATTTGGAGCATCTCGCCGATCGCTATCATGCGCGGTGGCGACGTCTCGTTGATGGGCAGATTGGATCTCGCCAAGAACACCGCCGGACCGGCCGCCAGCCCCATGGTGGGCGCCACCGCCGTGGGAATTGTCACGCAGAATCTGCAATCGGCAGCCGTAGTAGAACGAGGGGCAAGGGCGGTCAGCCATCTGCGGTGCGAGATGAGGGCAAAGACACAGGGTTTTACCCAGGTTTGGCCCCCCGGAGGGTAAAGACCTACTCCTGCTAGATTGTATTATGGAGGTGTTACAATGGGAGAGCTCGGCGGCTAGGCGGCTAGTCGCTTGGGTGTATGAGGGAACGTGTCTCTACTTACCCTATAGGGAGGTTTATATAGGCTCACCTCCCCTAGGGTTTACATATCTCAACCGATTCGGTTAAATCTTCAATAGCCGTTTAACCTTACCCGACTGGGCCTATCTACTCTTTGCCTTGACTTCGCCTCGGCCGGCTCTGGCAAGCTTGATCCACTGCCGCTGCAGGCCCACTCGCCGGATCTTGGGCTCGGAACGCCCCGCCGGGTATACCCCGTAGGCATATCCCATCACGATCGCCGCTCGTAAGCCGCCTCACGCGCCGCCTTCCTCACGCGCCGCGCCGCACCGCCACCGCTGGCCGCCGCAAGACGCCGCCTCACGGATCACCGCCGCCCTCCACCGCGTGGGACCCGCACACCGCCGCCTAGCGCCGCCTCGCTGCCGTGGCAGCCGCCGCCATCGCCGCCGCGGCGCCGCTTCGCACCGCCGCCATGCAGCGCCGCCGCCGCCGCTGCGCTGGCAGCCGCTGCTGCCGCTGCTTATGCGCCGCCGCTTCGCTGCCGCTGCACCGCGCTTCATTAACACGCATGCGCGCGTTATTGCATGCACGCGTACATACACGTACGCGCCGTTTCGCGCGCGCGATGGATTTTCTCGACCCATCCATTGACCGTGTACGTCCGTGCAGGAAGAACCATGTCGCCGGATCCGATCGCCACCGCCGTCCGGAGCTCGTCGCGCCTTCCGGAGTCCGATTCGTCATCCGTTTCCGGTAAGACAGCAGCCACCGTCAGATCTCAAATCAGTGTCTTAGATCGTTCGTTGACTGGTCAGCATCCCAGGCGTTGACTAGTCAGACGCCCAGCCAGCCAAATGCAGATACGCTTGATCGGGTCAATTTCGTTAATCCCTTTAGTTAGCAGATTTCGGTAGAATCTTGTAAATTGCATAGAAATTCAACCGCTTGGCCAAAAATTGCAAATAAAATATGTACGAGTTCAATGAGTCGTGTAAAATCTCACTGTAGCTTTGGTTCAGACTTTTACTGTCAGGTTTAGTACAGTTTAATCGAACTAGTTAGTGGCCTTTTCGGAGTAATAAATTCGTAGAAAAAGATCCATAGCTCCAAAAATCGCGTGCGATATGTCCCTGAACTCGTGTGAACCAGGGGAATCTCATCATGAATTAAAAAGGTAGTCTTACAGTAAAAACTTCTGCAGTATTTGTCTAATGGCTTTCTGCAGTGTTTTATTTACTCGGGGAGTTTTATAATTCCTTTTCGAGTAATTCCAATTGGTACTGTTCCTATTCAGCGATGCCTATGTGGTAGTTTTTTCCCAAGATTGTACGAACAGTATAATACCGATAGTGAATTATTTAAGTTCTAGCTCTAGTTTGGAGCATTACTGTTGTCTATTAGTTTTTCTAGCGCCAAATCTATTTTTCCATGCATGTATTCGGTAGTATTATGGATTAGTGTTATGTGGTGCAGCTGTAGCACCAATCCACTTGCCGTTCTTGCATTCATGCATCATATGTGTTGCATATGTTGTGGATTGTTTGTTTATGAATGCATTTGTATCGTGTAGATTGTGTTGAGTGCAACACTTACTCGTGTGAGGATTGTGCTCCAGACCGCTACAACCAAGGCAAGTAGATGCTACTTTGTTCATGATATCGTCCTACTATTTTCAATGCATTGTCGTGTATTTTGTAGATGCATGTGTAGGATGATACTATCGCTATGCTATGTCCTATTATGTGGTAGGACCCTCTTTGTAGATGAACCACCGTTTGTAGATGTGCTTAGCCATGCTTTGTTGAACGAGGGCTGGGTTACATCATTTGATACTTGTTTTCTCAAAGTATTGGTTTGTGAAAACTAAAACAACTTAATCAATGAACCCCCTGGGTGTGATGGTATTGATAAATTTTGGTGGTTTCATTGCGGAAAGGCACCCGGGTATCAAGAGAGAATGATTGGCTTCTTTATTGTGTAGCTTACGTGTACAACCATGTGCCAATAATGGAATGGGCGATTGGTTGGACTTAGTAGGTTGTGGTAACTCGAACCCGCGTATCCAGAGATGTAGAATTTTGGTAGGTTGGACCGGTGCGCGTCGGGATTGAGGAGCTACTTCCCGAACAGTCTCTTCTTGGTCTTCTCCCTATCATCACCCAAAATGAGAGTGATGGTATGAAATGGCTGGCCAAGTCACATGGGTAAAGTGTACTAACCTCTCAGAGAGTGTATAATCTAATCGATTAGCCGTGTCCCCGGTTATGGACATCTGAGTTGCTAGATATTGATCCCATGACATGTTTCTCGCTCATTCTAATTTCATAATTGTTCTAATATTGTTGGGTTAACTTTATTGGGATCTTTTCAAATAAAATCAAAACTGTTTATGAAAGTAGGATAAATGTATTTGCAAATGCAAGCCAGACACAGCTCCACTTGCCAAATATGCATGTAGATGTTAGTACTATTGTCTCCATTACTAGCTCTACTTGCCATACATTCCATGTATTGACCCTTCGGGGCTGCTACGTTTCATGTTGCAGGTTATTCCGATTCTGATTGATCGTTATAGGCCACGGTACTCCACTTGGCACTTGTTCACTTGTGGGCAATTTGAAGATTGGAGGATTTACTTGCTTTTGTTGCTACCTGAATACTTTGAGCTAGCTTTATGCTAAGTTTTCATTGTAATAATGGTACTCTGGATCTTTGTAGATCATGATACACGGTTATTTTGCTATGATTATCTATCTTACTCTATTGTGGGCCAATGAACCGATCCAGGGATTGGCATGTCACATAGAGGCCACGGTCTTATCAGAACCGGGGTGTCACAGGATGGTATCAAAGCCCGTGTGTAGGATCGTGACCTAGGATTGGATTAGGAAGCCATAGAATTATTAAGCCTATATTAACACTGTCTTTCCTCTTATGCCTTTCACCCTCGTAATTTCTTACCATATGCTATTCTCACACTTTCCTCTTTTACTTGATAGATGGGAGACGTCAGGACTGAGTATGTCACCATGGAGTCACCAAGGCCCTTTGCAAGGCAGTTAGCTCAGCTCTCTCAGTCATTGGGATTGCCACTGCCTATGTTCAAGGGAAGAAGGCTGTACACCTATGGATATGGAGAGGATGCATGGGAGATCACTACCTTCATATTCAGAGACGCCGCCTTGCCAAACCCCGCGCACTTGGTCTACACCAAGATATACTACAACTGGGGACTTGGAATCAACTTGGCCGCACATGAAGCCCTGTCTCGCCAGTGCCACTATGTCCGACACCTACTGCCTGCAGATTCACCCTACCGTGATTATGGAAGGCGTGATGAAGATGGGAACATTGTGGTTACCCCGGGCGACAGGAACAACATGCCGCCCCGTCGGAGGCACATAGAGGACATGGAAAGAGAGAATGTAGCTCTAGCAGAGAAGGCGAGGATGTTGAAGGAGATTGCAGACTTTACTAGCAATGGAATGGTGGTCCAAGGACAGGAGATAGAAACTTTGCATGAAGCTGTGGGAGTTCGAGTCTGCCCGATAGCGATATGAGACCATAGCACATCTTCATGGCACTGTGCAAGAGAATACCCAGAGCATACAACAGTTGCAAGGGACCGTCCAGGAAAGGGACCAAACCATTGAAGCTATGACAACCCAGATTGCCGCTCTCCAAGAACAGCTGAATCCACCCTCTGATGATGACAATGGAGATGATGGAAACAATGGGGATGATGATGACAGTGGAGATTATGATGATGATGAGGACGAGGATGATGATGATGGAGACGATGATGGTGGAGGAGATGAAGTTGTTGCTGTTGCAGCTGAGGATGAAGAAGAAGAGGAGGATCTAGAAGAGGTGGAGTTTGAAGTCTCAAGTGATGGTTCAGGAGAGGTGTACACTCCGCCGCCATGGTTGTACCGCGAGCCGAAGCGCCAGCGCATAACCGCAAGGACCTACCTCAATCTCTTCAAGAAGTAGATAGAAGTCCACCAATTAGTCCACGTTTGGAGAACTCGTTAGGATTAGTCTCGATCGTTGTGAAACTTAGTTCGTGTTAGTTTAAAAGTGTTTAGTTTCTTATTTGTGTACTCCAATATCCCAGGATTTATTTGTGCGAATTTTATGAAAGAGTTATGGCAATTTGGTTACTATCTATGTGTTTTTCGCTGTAGTTTTTCTACTGATACAGCAGTACTGCGCGATTTTTCATATTTTTCTGGTAACTCGGAAAATTCTGAAAAAAAATTGGGCTGATGCGAAACTCTCTGTGCCATATGCACAAAAATTGGCTAATTTTCTGACGAGTTTAAGTCAGGCGGAAAAATTCGTGATTGCTGCTGGACTGTTCTGGCAGAATTGTTGTTTTGCTGATTAGTTGATCTATTGTTTAGTTAACCATTGCCAACTCTTGCAAAACTATTTCAGTAGTTATATACTGCTAGGATAACACCTGGGATGTTGCTGGATCGCTTGCTTGTTGAGGTGTTGCTTGCTTGTGATTGTCTGCTATTGTTTGTTGTTGCTTGATCATATGCATGGGTAGAATCCTATTATCGTAGTTGATTCTTTCTAAACTTACCTATGCTGAACCGCAGATGCCTCCCCGTCGCCAACCCACTGAGATGGAGCAGCTCATGGCAGCTCAGGCACAGTTGACCCAAGTGATGACCCAGTTCATGGCGAATCAGAACAACAACAATGGAAACAACCAGCCTCAGGGAGATGCTCTCACCAGATTTCTGAGGTTAAGGCCAGCTAAGTTCTCTACTGCGACGGAACCAATGGTTGCTCTCGACTGGTTGTGTTCAGTCAACAAGGATCTAGTAACTATCGGATGCACTGATGCTGAGAAGGTGAGGTTTGCCGCTCACCTACTGGAGGGACCAGCCGCTTCTTGGTGGGACACATTTCAGAACACCCACCACCGGATACCGTGACTGGGCTATGTTTGAGCAAGGTTTAGGACCAACCACGTGTCTTCGTGGAGTTCGAGCTGAAGAGGAAGGAGTTCCTAACTTGCGCCAAACCAATCGCACCGTGGCCGAGTACATTGAGGAGTTCAACAACCTGTCCCGTTATGCACCTGAGGATGTTGACACTGATGCCAAAAGGAGGGAGAGATTCCTGGAAGGCCTCAGTGATGAGCTTTCAGTACAGCTACTTGTGGTTTATTGCCCCACTTACCAGGAGCTTATGGACAAGGCTAGGATCTTGGAGGGGAAGCACAAGCAGGTCGAGAACCGCAAGAGAAAGAGCAATACTCATCACTCTGGTTCTCACCACAAGTCTCGCACTTCATATGATGGATACTCCAAGCATGGAGGAAGTGACCATGGGAGCCATGACCGCCGTGATGGGCATCGTCATGACAACCATAGGAGCAGCCACCACAACCACAAGGGAGGATACTCTCACCACTCTGGAGGACACGGTGGACATGACCGCAACCGTGATCGCAACTTCGTGAAGAAGGATCTGAGTGAGGTGACGTGCTTCAAGTGCAAGCAGAAGGGACACTATGCTGATAACTGTCCGGAGAGGAAAGTACTGAAGCCAACCAACGGTGAGAAGGCCACAGTGAACCAAATGAATGTGGAGGAGATTCCAGATGAGCCTGACCTTGTGATTGGTAAGTTCCCAATCAACACTTACCCTGCACTTATACTTTTCGATACTGGTGCATCGCATTCATTCATATCAAGGGCATTTGTGGATAAGTATAAGTTACCTACTGAGTCTATGAAAAGGTCTATTAGAGTGAGTTCACCTGGAGGAGATATGATAGCTAGCGCGGGATGCCGCGACTTGACTGTGAGGATTGGAACACACAAATTCATTGCACATCTAGTAGTACTGGATTCACAGGGATTAGATGTCATTCTGGGTATGGATTGGATGTCTATGCATGGGGGACACATAGATTGTGCACAACGAGCTGTTTCACTCAAAACCCCGGATGGTAAGAGGATTAGATTCAGGTCAGCTGTACGACCAGGAAGGTGTAAGTTGAATTCTCTTAAGGGGGTTAGCATGGATACTGTGCCAGTGATTAGGGATTACCCCGACGTGTTTCCGGAAGAGCTGCCAGGGATGCCACCTGACGGGGATGTTGAGTTTCTTATCGACCTGATGCCGGGAACAGGACCAATAGCAAAGAAACCATATAAGATGGATGTGGATGAGCTGAAAGAATTGAAGAAACAGTTGAAGGAACAGCTGGAAAAGGGATTCATTCAGCCTAGTGCGTCGTCATGGGGAGCACCTTTTCTGTTTGTGGAGAAGAAATATAGCACCAAGAGATTAGTGGTAGACTATCGCTCGCTGAATGAAGTAATCATCAAGAACAAGTACCCTCTGCCGAACATAAATGACTTGTTTGATCAACTGGAAGGAGCAAAGGTGTTCAGCAAGATTGATCTGCGATCAGGCTACTTTCAATTGAAGATCCAAGAAGAGGATGTACCAAAAACCGCCTTCACCACTAGGTATGGTTTATATGAGTATACAGTTATGTCTTTTGGACTAACGAATGCCCCGGCATACTTCATGACCATGATGAACAAGGTATTCATGGAGTATTTGGACAAGTTCGTGGTGGTGTTTATTGATGACATACTGATATATTCCAAGGATGATGCCGAGCATGAGAAACATCTGAGGATGATTATGGAGAAGCTGAGGGAACACAAGCTGTATGCCAAATTCAGTAAGTGTGAATTCTGGCTTAACACTGTTGGATTTCTTGGACACGTAGTGTCAGGAGAAGGAATTGATGTTGATCCAAACAAAGTGACTGCAGTAACAGAGTGGGAAGCACCCAAGAATGCTGGAGAGATTCGAAGCTTTTTGGGACTTGCTGGATATTACAGGAGGTTCATTGAAAACTTTTCCAAGATTGCTAAACCGATGACTGAACTTCTGAAGAAGGAAAGGAAGTTTGAATGGTCAGACGTATGTGAATCCAGCTTCCAGGAACTGAAGCGTCGACTAGTGACCGTGCCAATTCTGTGTTTACCAGATCTTCAGAAGGATTTCCAAGTGTACTGTGATGCTTCTCGACAGGGACTTGGGAGTGTGCTGATGCAAGATGGGAGAGTAGTGTCATATGCCTCACGACAACTCAAGCACCATGAGCGGAATTACCCCACACACGACTTGGAGTTAGCGTCAGTGGTTCATGCGCTCAAGGTATGGAGGCATTACTTAATGGGAAAACACTGTGATGTGTACACCGACCACAAGAGCCTGGAGTACATATTCACCCAGAAGGAACTGAACATGAGACAAAGGAGATGGTTGGAACTTATCAAGGATTATGATATGAATCTACAATACCACCCAGGAAAGGCCAATGTAGTAGCTGATGCTCTGAGCCGGAAGGTTTATGCCAATGGGTTGACAATTGGTGAATTCCGAGGATTTGTGCAAGCAATTCGAGACCTTAGATCGGAAGTAGTGTCTCAAGGATACTTGACAACAATGGAAGTCCAACCGACGCTACAGATGTGATCGTAAAGGCTCAAGTGGGAGACAAGGAAATAGAGGAGATAAAAGAAAAGATGAAGGAGAACCGGGAAAAGGATATTCGCGAGGATGAACATGGTACCTTGTGGTATGGAGATCGTTTGTGTGTGCCCAAGACCGGAGATAAGGGAGTTGATTTTGCAGGAGGCTCATAACTCGCCATACTCCATACATCGGGGCAACACAAAGATGTATATGGATTTGAAGAGCAGATTTTGGTGGAACAACATGAAGGGAGATATCGCCAAGCATATTGCCCTATGTGATGTATGTAGCCGAGTGAAGGCAGAACACCAGAAGCCAGCAGGACTGCTGCAGCCATTGCCCGTGCCGGATTGGAAGTGGTATAGAGTGGGAATGGACTTTATCACAGGATTGCCCAGGACCAGGTCAGGATATGACTCTATTTGGGTAGTGGTCGATCATTTGACCAAGGTAGCCCACTTTATACCGGTAAAGACGACCTATAAGAGTGCAAAGTTGGCCAAGATTTACATGTACAGGATTGTGTGCCTACACGGAGTTCCCAAGAGTATCGTATCTGATAGAGGCACCCAATTTACCTCACACTTCTGGCGCCAGCTACACGAGTCACTTGGTACTAGATTGGAGTTTAGCACAGCGTTTCACCCACAGACTGATGGACAGACCGAGAGGGTGAATCAGATTTTGGAAGACATGCTGAGAGCTTGCGCTTTGGCTCATGGATCTAGTTGGGATGAGAATTTGCCGTATGCGGAGTTTTCCTACAACAACAGCTATCAAACCAGCATCAAGACGTCACCGTTCGATGTGCTATATGGGAAACGGTGCCGAACACCATTGCTATGGGATGGAGTAGGAGAACGTTAGCTGTTTGGACCTGATTTGATCAAGGATGCTGAGGAGAAGGTCGCCTTGATTAGGGATAGGCTGAAGGTAGCACAATCAAGGCAGAAGAGCTACGCTGACGCCAAGCGCAAGGAAGTGGTGTATGAGATAGGTGATAGAGCATACCTCAGAGTATCGCCGCTTCATGGAATCAAGAGATTTGGAATTAAGGGTAAGCTGGCACCTTGATTTATTGGACCGTATCGGGTCTTAGCACGCAAAAGAGAAGTTGCTTATCAGTTGGAGTTGCTAGAGGCTCTGTCTGCTGTTCATAACGTGTTCCACGTATCCCAGCTGAAGAAGTGCCATCCGGAGATGGTGGACACGCCATTGAGAGACACTGTACCGCTAGAAGAGGTTCAGCTGGAGAATGATTTGACCTATGAGGAGAAACCGGTCAAGATTCTGGAGACAACAGAAAGGACTACCCGTACCAAGACAATCAAGTTTTGCAAAGTACAGTGGAGCCACCACACCGAAGAGGAAGACACTTGGGAGCATGAGGATGACATCCGAGAGGACTACCCACACCTATTTGCTAGCCGCGCCGAATCTCGAGGACGAGATTCATCTTAAGGGGGGTTAGTCTTGTCACATCCCAAATTTTAGATTTGGTCTTGCATATCATTCATAGCATTGCATCATATCTTTCCAGGCAAAACCGTCGAGTAGAAAGGTTCGGCGAAACGCTACATTCAAAACCCTATTTTGTTTCGCTACGAGGTTCCTGCGGGGAGCTTTGGAGTGTCTTGCAACAACCACCCCTGTAGGTTCGAGATTTCGCGCAAACTTCGACTGAAGGTTGTGCCCCTCGACTATACGAACCCGTAGGCGCGAGAATCGCTCCAATCAGAGTTCGTATGCAAAAGACTCGGACGTTTTAGTAAACCGCCGGAAAACGGTCCGAAAATCCGGACCGATTTCCGAATCCGCGTCCGATTCTTCACAGAGTTGGAGTAGGACCCGCACAAGGCGCCCACTTAAAGGGCCGAGCCGCCGCCCTCAGGAACCGCACCCACACCCCGTGCGCCTCCCGAGACCGCGCCTCCACGCCCGCGCGCCGCCCGCTGCGTCGCCGCCACGCCGCCCAGCGCGCCGCCCGCCTAAGCCGCGCCGCCTCCTCACCGCGCCGCCTCATCTCACACGCGCTGCTCCCGCCACCGCCGCTACCGCAGCGACGCCGCCGCCTCGGATCACCGCCCTCCACCGTGGGACCCGTGACACCGCCGCGCCGCCGCTGCTGCCGAAGCCGCTTATCGCCGCGCCCAGCGCCGCGCTTCGCACCGCCGCCATGCAGCACTCGCCGCTGCCGCCACGCTGCTGCGCGCGCCGCAAGCCGCTGCCGCTTCTTGCTGCCGCGCTACGCAGCGCCGCACCGCTGCCGCACACACACGCACGCATACGCGCGCGTTATTGCATGCACGCGTACATACACGTACGCACCGTTTCGCGCGCGCGATGGATTTTCTCGACCCGTCCATTGACCGTGTACGTCCGTGCAGGAAGAACCACGTCGCCGGATCCGATCACCACCGCCGTCCGGAGCTCGCCGCGCCTTCCGGAGTCCGATTCGCCATCCGTTTCCGGTAAGACAGCAGCCACCGTCAGATCTCAAATTAGCGGCTTAGATCGTTCGTTGACTGGTCAGCATCCCAGGCGTTGACTAGTCAGACGCCCAGTCAGCGCCGATCAATGATACGCTTGATGGGTCAATTTCGTTAATCCCTTTAGTTAGCAGATTTCGGTAGAATATTGTAAATTGCATAGAAATTCAACCGCTTGGCCAAAAATTGCAAATAAAATATGTACGAGTTCAGTGAGTCGTGTAGAATCTCGCTGTAGCTTTGGTTCAGACTTTTACTGTCAGTTTTAGTACAGTTTAATCGAACTAGTTAGTGGCCTTTTCGGAGTAATAAATTCGTAGAAAAAGATCCATAGCTCCAAAAATCGCGTGTGATATGTCCCTGAACTCGTGTGATCGAGCGAAATCTCATCGTGAATTAAAAAGGTAGGCTTACAATAAAAACTTCTGCAGTATTTGTCTAATGGCTTTCTGCAGTGTTTTAATTACTCGGGGAGTTTTTTAATTCCTTTTTGAGTAATTCCAATTGGTACTGTTCCTATTCAGCGATGCCTATGCGGTAGATTTTTCCCAAGATTTTACGAACAATATACTACCGGTAGTGAATTATTTAAGTTCTAGCTCTAGTTTGGAGCATTACTTTTGTCTATTAGTTTTTCTAGCGCCAAATCTATTTTTCCATGCATGTATTCGGTAGTATTATGGATTAGTGTTATGTGGTGCAGCTGTAGCACCAATCCACTTGCCGTTCTTGCATTCATGCATCATATGTGTTGCATATGTTGTGGATTGTTTGTTTATGAATGCATTTGTATCGTGTAGATTGTGTTGAGTGCAACGCTTGCTCGTGTGAGGATTGTGCTCCAGACCGCTACAACCAAGGCAAGTAGATGCTACTTTGTTCATGATATCGTCTTAATATTTTCAATGCATTGTCGCGTATTTTGTAGATGCATGTGTAGGATGATACTATCGCTATGATATGTGCTATTATGTGGTAGGACCCTCTTTGTAGATGAACCACCGTTTGTAGATGTGCTTAGCCATGCTTTGTTGAACGAGGGTTGGGTTACATCATTTGATACTTGTTTTCTCAAAGTATTGGTTTGTGAAAACTAAAACAACTTAATCAATGAATCCCCTGGGTGTGATGGTATTGATAAATTTTGGTGGTTTCATTGCGGAAAGGCACCCGGGTATCAAGAGAGAATGATTGGCTTCTTTATTGTGTAGCTTACGTGTACAACCATGTGCTAATAATGGAATGGGCGGTTGGTTGGATTTAGTAGGTTGTGGTAACTCGAACCCGCGTATCCAGAGATGTAGAATTTTGGTAGGTTGGACCGGTGCGCGTCGGGATTGAGGATCTACTTCCCGAACAGTCTCTTCTTGGTCTTCTCCCTATCATCACCCAAAATGAGAGTGATGGTACGAGCTGGGCTGGACAAGTCACATGGGTAAAGTGTACTAACCTCTGTAGAGTGTATAATCTAATCGATTAGCCGTGTCCCCGGTTATGGACATCTGAGTTGCTAGATATTGATCCCATCACATGTTTCTCGCTCATTCTAATTTCATAATTGTTCTAATATTGTTGGGTTAACTTAATTGGGATCTTTTCAAATAAAATCAAAACTGTTTATGAAAGTAGGATAAATGTATTTGCAAATGCAAGCCAGACACAGCTCCACTTGCCAAATATGCATGTAGATGTTAGTACTATTGTCTCCATTACTAGATCTACTTGCCATACATTCCATGTATTGACCCATCAGGGCTTCTACGTTTCATGTTGCAGGTTATTCCGATTCTGATTGATCGTTATAGGCCACGGTACTCCACTCGGCACTTGTTCACTTGTGGGCAATTTGAAGATTGGAGGATTTACTTGCTTTTGTTGCTACCTGAATACTTTGAGCTAGCTTTATGCTAAGCTTTCATTGTAATAATGGTACTCTGGATCTTTGTAGATCATGATACACAGTTATTTTGCTATGATTATCTATCTTACTCTATTGTGGGCCAATGAACCGATCCAGGGATTGGCATGTCACATAGAGGCCACAGTCTTATCAGAACCGGGGTGTCACACATGGGGACGAAGATGATAGTGATGAAGGACTGTCCATGGACCACCCGATGAAGTCAAGATTTCTCATAGTCAATACATGGGCTTCTATGCAAAGAACTTTTGTAAGAACCCCGCCAAGGCCAAGATGGAAATGCAATGAAGAAGAAAATCAAATGGGAAAAGAGAAAATACTACTAGATTGAGAACTTTCTTCAATTGTGGTGACCGCTATCACTTTGTGGCAAGTTGTCCCTATGAGAAGAGAGAAGATCATGGGGGTAAGCTTGTGTTGAAGAAGACTCTCAAAGCACCTTACAAGAAACCCTTCATCAAGAAGAATCCCATCAACAAAAAGTCGAGAGAAATTTTCTTGATTACTCATGAAGAATACTCCTCCGACAATGAAGATGATGAAGAGGAAACTTCTAATGGTGTGGCATCTCTAGCCACTACTTCTACTCCGACATTCTCACTCTTCGATTCTCCAAATGGGAACTCTCCCATCAAGAACGTCACTTGCCTTATGGCAAGAGGAACGGAGGTATCCTCGTCATCTCACTCTACTCCCTTAGACAATGATGAAATTGATGATGAGATGTCTCTTAATGTTAAAATGAATTAATTACCTTTGATGAGTTTATGACTAACCTACAAGGAGATGCTAAGATACATTTTGGAAACATCTTAGATCAACTTTCCCATATGCAAGAGCTTCTAGATGTAAGATGTAAACTTGGGCATGAACACATGATTGAGCTAGAGGCTTTAAACAATGCTCTAGAAGAAGAACAAGAAACTAGGTTGTCACTTGAATTAAAACTTGAAGGGATTGATGAGGCCAATGACACTATTGTTAACAAACTCATCAAAGAACGTGATCATGCTAAAATAAAAAAGGGCTAAAAAGGACAAGATTGAGTTTGGTGTGGTTCATGAAAAACTTGCCGAGGACTTTAGTTTGCTTAACAAGGCCCACAAGGCCTTGGAGAGAGTGAACTCTTGTCACTCACAAAGTCACATGAAATGCTTCAAACTCAATTGGCCAATATTCCTTCACCTAGTAACTTCATTCCATCTAGTAGTACAACTATTCTTGAAGAGAATGCTAGGTTGAAGGGCGAGCTTGCTAAGGCCACATTTCCACAAGGAAACAAGTCCATTGATGATCTTTTGAGAAAGAAAATGCCTAGTAGTGATAAAGGAGGCATTGGTTTTGTCTCTAATACTAAGAACAAGAAGAAGAAGAAGAATAAGAAGAACAAGAACAAGAACAAGAACAAGAAGGCCAAGCTCACACGAGAGACTAACAAGGCCATTGTGGATAGTAAGTCCACAAGTGGTAAAACTATGTCTCATGATGACTTTGCAGGAAGTGCTAACCCTCACGATGTTCTAATGCGTGATTATTATGGTGATGTGTATGCACAATATGTTGGCCCATATGGTGGTTATATTTCTTGGTCTATTTGGGTTCCCAAGACCCTTGTTGCTAACAAAAGAGGACCCATTGAAAAATGGGTACCTAAAAATTTAGCTTGATCTTTTGTAGACATATGCTTCCGGGGGTTCAAAGTGGGTACACAAGTCATATGACCGGAAGCTCGTCTATTGTCAAGGACTTAAAGCCAAATGATGATCAAATCACCGTGACATATGCCGACAATTCAAAATCTAAGTTAATGGGTTTCGGCAAGGTTGTGGTTGCTCACGACATTACACTCGTGAACGTCATGCTTGTTGAGACCCTTGGATACAATTTACTTTCAGTCCGTGCTCTTGGAAAGATGGGTTTTGCCACCTTTGTTGATGATGATATTGTGGTCATCATGTGGCACAAGTCTCTCAAGGTCGCTTTCGTTGGGTACGTCGAACATGACTTGTATGTGCTGGACTTTTCGGGGCAAGCCACTACAGGTCTGATGTGCTTATTCGGAAAGGCCGATGTGGGTTGGTTATGGCATCACCGACTAGCCCATGTCAATATGAGAACTTTGCAAAGTCTCCACAAGGAGGGCCATATTGTTGGACTAAAAGAAAATGTTTCCTTTTCCAAAGATCGTGTTTGCAGGGCAATGTTCTAGGGAAGATGCATGACGCTCCTCACAAGCCTAAGGACCGCATCAAGTCTACCAAGATCTTGGAGCTCCTCCATGTGGACCTTTTCGGTCCACCATCTCATGCAAGTCTTGGTGGGAAGAAATATTTCTTGGTGATCGTTGATGACTATTCAAGATATTCGTGGGTGTATTTCTTCAAGTTGAAGAGTGAGACCCAAAAGACCTTCATCGACTTCATCAACTTGGTCCAATGTCAATACAACCTCCCCGTATTGATCATAAGGAGTGACAACGGCACCGAGTTCAAGAACTACACCTTGAATGATTTCCTTAGTGATGAGGGGATAAAACATCAATATTCCGCTGCATACACCCCTCAACAAAATGGTGTGGCCGAAAGGAAGAAACGGACTCTTATCGAGATGGCTAGGACCATGTTGGCGGAGTTTAAATCTCCATAAAACTTTTGGGCCGAAGCCATCTCCACCGCTTTCCATGCTTCGAACCGGCTCTACCTCCGCAAAGAAATCAACAAGACTCCATATGAAATACTTACCGGTAACAAGCCCAACATCTCCTACTTCCGGGTGTTCGGTTGTAAGTGTTTCTATCTCATAAAAGGTGTTCGGTTGTCCAAATTCGAGTCTAAAGCATTAGAGGGTATTTTTGTTGGCTATGGTCTCGAATCTCACACTTATAGAATCTATGATAAACTCTCCAGAGTCATCATAGAATCTTGTAGTGTGACTTTCGAAGAATATGATGGTCCCCAAGGGGGGCGTGTTGATGCTTGTGATGCAGATGATGAAATGCCTTAGGATTCCATAGGAAGAATGGGTGTGGGATATATCCGCCCCGTTGAGGAACCCCTTATGGTGGATCGAGAAGAACTATTCTCCACTCAAGTGGAGCCCTCATCTTCACAACATCAACAAGCTCCATCCACCAAGGAGGGCAATGACACAAGCCAAAGACAAGATATGGACCCTCAACATGATGATCTTAGTGACAATTCTAGTCAAGAGGAACTTGATTCATTCGCAAGGGTGTCAAGTGGTGCCAAGGCAATTGCACAAGGAAGATCCGTTCAAACTGCTTTGAAACAAGCTCAGATTGATGCAAGAAGGGCACTTGATCAAGACCAAGGTCAATTTGTGTCTCTAAATGAACAGAATGATTCCAATAATGATGAAGGTCAGGTTGATGGTCAAGACGAGGATCAAAATGATGAAGAGGGTCCCCCAAGAAACAACACGGATATCCACGCTCGTTGTGAAGCTAGAAACGAAAGAATGTTGGAATTAAGAGACCACTCTCTACAAAATGTAGTTGGTGATCTAAGGAGAAGTATTTCCACAAGAGCACAATTGAAGAGGTTCACTGAACACCAAGCACACATCTCCATGGTTGAACCAAAGAAAGTGTGGGAAGCTCTTGAAGATTCGGATTGGTTAGAAGCTATGCACAAAAACTCAAAAACTTTGAGAGAAACAAAGTATGGAAGTTAGTGGAGAAGCCAAAGGATTGCTGCAATGTTATTGGAACAAAGTGGATATTTAAGAACAATCAAGATGAGCATGGAATCGTAGTAAGAAACAAGGATATATTGGTTGCACAAGGGTTCTCTCAAATTGAAGGCATTGACTATGGAGAGACATATGCACCCGTGGCTCTCCTTGAGTCCATCCGTATCCTTCTTGCTTATGCGGCACATCATAACTTTAAGTTGCATCAAATGGATGTAGAAAGTGCATTTCTTTATGGCCCATTAAATGAATTGGTAAATGTTAAGCAACCCCCAGGATTTGAGGACCCCAACTTCCCAAACCATGTCTACAAACTTGATAAGGCGCTCTATGGGCTCAAGCAAGCCCCACGCACGTGGTATGAGAACCTTAGAGAGTTATTGTTTGACCGTGGTTTTGAGGTTGGGAAAATCGATCCCACTCTTTTTACTAAGAAAGTCATGGGGAGCTTTTTGTATGCCAAATATATGTTGATGATATCATCTTTGGCTCATCTAACAAAGATTTTAATGATGAATTCTCAAAGCTTATGACTAGTAGGTTCCGGATGTCTTTGATGGGGGAGTTGAGAGTATTTCTTGGTTTTGAGATCAAGCAAGTTAGAGGAGGGACATTCTTCAATCAAGCCAAGTATACTCAAGATATGATCAAGAGATTCAATATGCAAGATTTAAATGGAGATCCCACTCCCATGGCTACAAAGACTCATCTAGAACAAAATCCAAATGGTAAAGATGTGGATCAAAAGGTATACCGGTCTATGATTGGTTCTTTGCTTTACCTTTGTGCATCTAAACCCGATATTGTGTTGAGTGTAGGTGTGTGTGCAAGATATCAAGTGGCTCCTAAGGAAAGCCATTTAATGGCGGTCAAGAGAATCTTTCGAGATTTAGTTCATACCCCATTTTATGGTCTTTGGTATCCTCGAGGCTCAACATTTGCTCTTTGTGGATACACGGATTCGGATTGGGCGGGGGACAAGGATGATAGAAAATCAATATCCGGGGCTTCCCAATTCCTTGGTAGGTCCTTGGTATGTTGGTCTTCCAAGAAGCAAAATTGTATATCTCTCTCTACCGCCGAAGCCGAGTATGTGGCATCTGCTAGTGCTTGCACCCAATTGCTATGGATGAGGCAAACTTTAAAGGAATACGGTGTCCATTGTGACATAGTGCCTCTTCTATGTGACAATGAAAGTGCCATCAAGATTGCCTACAACCCGGTGGATCACACAAGGACAAAGCATATTGATATTCGTCATCACTTCATTAGAGATCATGTTGCTCGAGGTGATATTGATCTATCATATGTATCAACCAAAGATCAACTTGCTGATATCTTCACGAAGCCACTTGATGAAGCAAGGTTTTGCTACTTGAGGAATGAACTAAATGTCATCGATTCAAGGAGCTTGACTTGATTTTCTTGCACTCTCACCTATGTTTCAACTCATATTTGGTTTATGTGTAGGAATAGATATACGGGGAGTGCGGTACTAATTGATTGGACCATCCCTCCCCCCATTATGCCCAAAGCAATCAAAATCATTCCTCTTAATATCATTTAGTGATATGTGAGCTTAATGATGAGTTTTGGTAATGGACCCAAGATATATCTTCATGCTGCCAAGCCGAGTATACTCAAATATGGTGGCCTAGGCCACCGCCCTCTCTCATTCGAGAGGTTGGTACTTACTCATGTTTTTCATTTGCTTGATGTAGTCTCTTGGAGTTTTTCTGAATATTTTTGTGAATTCCTATGGCTCTTGTTAGTTCTTCAAAGTTTGATGTCTCAACCCAAGCCATATCCCTAGCTTAAAAACTGTCTATCTCTCATATATGTCCCTAATACACCTTTCCTGGAACTTTTGGTCGAGGAGGACCGGAGTCTCCGGTGTAGACCGGAGTCTCCGGTCCAGACGGTTTCTATCACTTAAACAAGGGGGGCGGGGTGAACTTGTACAGCAGTTCCTCATTCTACACCCCGTTACCTACCTCCAAACCCGTCGCCTCCTCTTCCAAAAATCCTCCCTAGAGGTCAAGAAGCCCCGGGGATCCGCCGTGCCGCCGGCCAATCTTCCCTTCTCCTCCATTGGGTCATTCCCACCGGAGGAATTGATCCCATGGACAGATCTGGTACCTCCCCTCTACTTTTTTTCTCCTAGGGTTCATCCCTAGATGTCTTTTTGAGGATTGGTGCTTATTTGTCCATTGGAATCACTTGATTGCGTGCACTTCAGTACTTTAGCCTTGTTGCATTGCCCGATCTGCTAGATTCACCCCCACTGACATCTCCCCATCTCATGCCCGAGCCTCCCGACCGGAGATTCCGGACCCAGGTCCGGAGACACTGGTCCAGGCCGGAGACTCCGGTCCCCAGGACCGGAGACTTCGGTCTAAGCCGGAGACTCCGGTATGAGGTGCGGAGACTCTGGTGTTGGGTGAATCAAAATAGACCAAAAGTGCATCAAAGCTCTTGTACTACATTTTTGGGGCATATATACTCATCTCCATGCTATCTCCCTCACTGCTGTTCACAGGTGATGGTTCTAGTCATCCTCATCGTACCAAGGCCAAGTCCCAAAGGGGCAATCCTCGCTATGATGAAGCTCGAGGTCAGTTCATCGTGCCTCCGTCCAACCGGAAATAGCAGGCACGTGATGCAGCTTACTTGAAGAGGGACCAGGGGAGGGCTGAACGGGAGGACCGTGCCAAGAAGGCCAAGTATGACAACCTTCAGTCCTTAGCCAAAATGTCTAAAGAGGAGTACCGTGAGCTGAGAAAGACAGATTTCTATGCGCTGCCTCGTACCAGTGAGGACCCTCGTTACTGGAGGAAAGAACAGGTTGTGTTCATGAAGGATGTGTATGGTGTACTCACCAAATCACCTGTCCGCCCTCAGAAGTTCACGAGTGTTGAGCAAATGCGCCTCAGCCCCTACTTCAATGATGCTTTGTGGATCTGTGAGAAGCTGGGACTGTACAACTTGATGGACCTGCGTGAAGACTACAATATCCACCTTCTACAACAGTTTTATGCCACTGTTGTGTTTGGGTCTGATCTTGACAGGACCACGGTGTGGATGTCTAGTACCACTCGCTGCACAGCTACATTTCATGACTTTGCCAACGTCATCTTTGAGACCTTTCAGGGTGTATCCACTCATGTGGGGCTGCGCATGCACTCTGCAGCTTTGGGTGAGAACAAGTTGAAGATGGCACCTCTGTATGATGATGGTGTTGTGGGGGGTTCCAAGGGACTCAAGACCCTCTACAACCTTATGCTGAGGATCTTCTGTCACACTATTGCACCAAGTGCTGGAAATGATGATGCAATTTGGGGTGGGCTTGTCAACCTCCTGTACCATACTCACCGGACCTTCAATGATGGACCAGAGGCAGATGCTTTACCTATTGATGTGATGGACTTTATTTTCGAGGAGATGTTCCATGCCATTCTTGTACAAGAAATCTCCTCCATATGCACCCTTGGTTATGAGGCTCATCAACTCCGAGGAGCATGATTCTCCACTTGGCATACCACCACACCTCACTGAGCACACTCTGGTCACACTACATCAGAAGGGGCATATGGGTCCTGCTTCGAGGCGTCGCTATGGGGATGATGATGAGGAGATTGAGACAGAGAGGGCTCCCTCCCCACCTAGAGTTTGGAGGAAGAATGCCTCCAATGACCCTATGCCTACTATGACTCGAGACTATGTGCATGAGCGGGTCAAGAAGGCCAGCTTTTGGGAGAGGACCCTTTGTTGCATGAACGTCGAAATCCGTAAGCAACAACATGCATCCTACCAAAGCAACCGTCGCATTGAGAATCTCCTCAAGGAAATCAAGGAACAGGGTGCTAAGGATAATGAGGAAGGTGCAGATGAATACAATGATGAGCATGGGGCTCAGCAGTCCACAGAGTCCGATCACACACTCTCATTTGGGGCATGGAATGCCCAACAGGATAGTCTGGTGGATTGGAAAACTTTTGCTGATGTCACCTCAGGTTTCGGGTACCAGGGTACTTCCTCTTCTCGCCCTCACGGTAAAGGACCTATTGTTCCTGAAGACGATGATTATGCCTATGATGAGGATGATGATGACCAGGAGGAGGATGAGGATGCCGAGGATGCCGAGGATGATGAGGATGATGATGATTACTGAGCTATTGGGGCTCTATTTTAGGTCTTTTCCTTTTTTCGGCATTTCGATGCCAAAGGGGAGAAGACATTCTCATCGGTTTGCATGGGCTTGGGACTTTGCGACTATATTTTTTTATTTGCCATATTCGAACTTGGACTTTATGTGTGTTATTTGCTGTTCATGTGTGTGACTATGACTATGTGCTTGTGTGCACCATCTATTGTAACTCATGTGAGATTTATGTGTGCTACCGATGATACTATCTACCTTACATGATTTACTTAATTATCTTAATGCACATAGTCAGGGGGAGTCACATATATATGTTATTCCATGCAAATCACTTGTTGTCATCGAACACCAAAAAGGGGGAGATTGAAAGGGCATTTATTGACATAATCATTTTTGGTGTTCGGTAATAACAAGTAGATCATTTTACAGTTTGTCACTGTCCACAGGTTGATATTATGATAAGTGAAAAGCACCCTCACACTTGGGAAAATTCCACACTCATTTGACACATTTCTGGAAACTCCAGACCGGAGTCTCCGGTCTGCCAAGACCAGAGTCTCCAGTGTGGTCCGGAGTTTCCGAACTTGTCTCCGGTGGGGTCTTCAGGATCTGGGCTGGGACATTCTGACTAGGGGTCCGGGTCCTGCACTGGAGGATACTCTAGAGTCTCCAGACCTTGTTCAGTCCGGAGTCTCCGGTGTTGGAAGACCGGAGTCTCCGGTGTTGCTTGGTCAGGATTGTTCTGGGTCATTCAGATGGACGGTCCGGAGGCTGGTCCAGAGATTGGCCGGAGTCTCCGGTGTATACCGTAGTCTCCGGTCTGACGTTTCTACAACGGTCAGAAAACGGTTCATGGAGGGGGATGCCTATAAAAAGGGACCCTTATCTTCTTCCTCTAGTTGCTCGAGCTGCTCAAGAACACCAACCCCATTAGATCCACCAAATCTACAAGATCTCTTCATCCAACCATCCAAAGTCATTGATCTTTGGAGAATCGAAGGAGGAGGCCTTGATCTACATCTTCACCAAGAGAGATCTTCATTTCCCCCTCATTCACTTGAGGGCCCCCAAGCTCTAGTGTTTCATTGGAAACCCTAACTTTGATTTGGTTCTTACAAGCTTGTCTTTGATTTGTCTTGACAGCTTGCTTACATTTGGGAGCCTCCAATTAAGTTGTGGATGTGTGCCCCGAACTATTTGTAAAGGTGCCGGCTTCCACCTCGAAGGTTGCCGATATAGTGGAAGGTGGATCGAGCCCGTTGGGGTGAGGTTCATCGGAGAACAAGGGAGGCCTCTCGTGGCGTTGGTGGTTTGAAACCACCCCCTCTCCAAACGTAGACGTACTTCCCCTCACAAGGAAGGAACTACGGGAAAGAAATCCTTGTGTATCTGCGTCCACTCCTTTGGTTACTTCTATCCTTTACCGCACTTTACTTACTTGTTCTTACTTAGTGTTGTGATAATCATTGCATGGTTGACATATAGGTAAATTCACCATAGTTTCATAATCTAGAGAATTTACCTTTCTTGTCAAGCCCTAATTTGAAAAACAAAAAAAATTGAAGTAGCACCTATTCACCCCCCCTCTAGGTGCGCATACGATCCTTTCAGGTGTCCACTACGGGAAGAAGGGGAAAGAGAGAGTAGTGGCGTCTAGGGTTTCTCCACTGCGGCGCTGTCGCTTCTTGTAGACGCTAAAGAGCGGCGGCACGGATCTTGGCATTTGCTGGCACGGCGGAGTTCGACAGGGAGCTGCTTGCTTCATCGTGAGGTCGACGGCGTCGGGAGGAAGACAACACGAATAGAAAGGCCGAAGGCGTACGGGCTGGCACTAGGCCGCGCATGGTCCAGGTGGGTTGCGGTAATGCGCACAGGCGATAAATAGGCGAGAGAGAAGGTGAGCTTTGGCCCAGATTAGGTTTATTCTGAATGTTTTTCTATTTCTTTATCATTTTCTGTTTTATCAACTCATTTTCAATTCAAATTTTACTATATTTAAATACTTAAACTTTTGTATAGTATTTCAAACATTTCAGAGGTCATGATACTAGTTGGTTGCCCTAATCTTGTTGGTGTATTTAAATATCCATTAATATATAGGAAATTATTTATTCAATAGAGTAAATAATATTTAGGGTTTTATGAATTTATTTATTGTATGAATTTTTCATAAAAATATTCTTATTTTCATCATGATAATTGTAATGATAATGATTTAAGATGGTTAATGATATTCATAGAATATATCCATACTTGGCACTATTAATCAACCATATTATATGGTGGTTTTAAATTCTAGGGTTCTTAAAGTTTGGAATTTCCTTTAATTCAATTTCATCAAAAATGTTATTCATAACTATCCTACTTACTTTCTAAGTAAGCATGAATCATGTCTTAACTAATGGTTCATTACCATCTGAAGTGTGGTTATTGTCTTGGTAGTATTTAACATATAAGGATTTGTCGCAAGAATTACTTATGTGATCAAGATGATTTAGTGTCATGTAATAAGCCATGGTTTTGAGCTACAAATACTACCATAAGACCATAAGTGTTATGGGATTTAATATACTTATCTTCTATAATGAATATGGTTAAAGATGAATACTAAGGGCACATTGCCTCCAAGTTTGTGATAATGGATGAGACCTCAATCTATAGTAATATGGTAGGATTGTTTTCTGAAGTTACTTATGATAAAGAGTTGATAGTTATGGTGTATGAGCACATATGATTTATAATGTTTTGAAGTGACAAGATGTGCTTAAGTGATTTTCTATAGAAAAGTATTCTTACACGACATTGTGGAAATAGGATGATTGATTAAACATCTACAATAGATATCAACCTTAGTATTAAGATATGATTGAATGTTTCTCAAAAACTCCTATCTTTTCATGCCTCGTAAGCATTGACTTATAATTAAGAAATTCCTTTCGTAGATATACTACTACTTCACATCTATCATCATATCTTAATATGGTAAAATTACTTCACATATATACCCCCACTAATAAATTATCTACTTAAATTCATCTGTAAATCCAATGAGCTGGACACTAAATCTCTATATGTTCTATTCATAGAGATAACTTCCCACTTCTAGAATGATTCTAATGAATCCAATTCCACTTGACTAATTACTCTCTTTCTTAATGTATTACTTTGTAATCTTACTCATGAATCTTAGAAGCTTATCACTGAAGCTTTTCATAATCTTCTCATACCTACACTTGATTATATCAAACTACTAATGATAACCTCTAATTCATTAAGTATTTACTTTTAACTCCATTCATTACTAATATTTCTATAATGGATATCAATAACAATTCCTACTTCACCTCTAGTGTTTACTATTCTTTAAGAGGAATAACACTACTTCTATAACTCAATGTTACTCTAGCATCATCTTAGTCATACTATCTTATATCTACTTACATCTAGTAACTCAGATTCCAACTTCACATTATGTCATTTGATTTATCATGATTAACCTAGGATAACATATCTATACTAGGGTTTAGTCATGTTCTATCCACCAATGTCACTGAGGTAACATATAATCAATCACTCTTAGTGACTTAATCATGATCATTATAATCCTCTAATCATTTATGGCTTAGGTTTGTAGTTGGCTAATACTTCATCAATACACATTATAGTTGTATTATAGAATCTCTATCTGACTAGGAGATATTATTCATTGACTATGCCTACTAAATTCAATAAAATTACTCATTGGTAACTATCTTTAGAATTCATCCTTATAATCTTCTTTGTTACCATATAAATATGTATTCCAGATAACTCTTCTATTCCCTTTAGGAGTGAGTTAACTCCACCAATTATCATCTTGATTTGATTCTCTTCAAACACTCCCATCCTATAGAAGATCTATAAAACTAGCATTACCACTTACCTCTTCTTACTTCTTTTTCTAAAGGATTTAAAGTGAATGCTATGATAATAATAAGAGTTTATAGATCAAGAGTTAATAGGCTAATAATTGATTAATCAATAGTTGATTACTCAACATTGATGAACAACAGATATTAAAACCTGGTTCAAAAGAGTTTATAAGGATTGGTATGGAAAGAAAGATATGTGGTGAATGGTCTTGACTTGATTTCCTTCCTACTCAATACAACTAAAGAGTTAAAGTTAGGTATTACCATAATACTCATGGTAGAAATATATAAGGATAAGATAGATCAAGATTTAGTTATTAAATTCTTGTTACTTGAGTTATATTCTTAACTTGGTATTCATGAGTTGTTGTAATGAGTACTATGATATGATCTCTTAAGGATTAGATATTAATCATTAAGCAATCATTAAGCAATGTGTTGTGGTTTAGTTTTATTATATTTGATCTAACCTTGGATCAAATCCTCTTTACCCAAAAATAAGGTTTTGGCAAAGGTCATATTGAAACTTATCGCAGTCAACTTGATGATCTACTTCACTTCCATAAAGTTGAGAGAAGCTTCAATCATTTTGACAAGTTTTGTTTAAAAGCGCAAAAATTATTCGGATTTTCTATGCATGAATGGAATGCACACATCTGAGTTCAGCTTATTTTTAAGCTCTAATGTTGCAATGTTACAATTGCTACCGATTTATTTTTAACAAATTTTTGTTACAATATTTGTTAGGTATGTTGTGTCTCCTAAACATGTCATGTGTGTAATTTTTTTGGTTGGCCATGTGCTTGAGAGTTTTTTAATTTTTTTGTTTAGCACCTTGACCATCAAAGCAAGTAGCAGCAACCTTAATTTTTTTATTAAGCTTTGTGTGCACACAAGGAAATTTTGTTCTAACCTAAACAACATATAATACTAATGATGAGAAATGCACACACTGTACACTCGGTTTTACATGAAAAAAAATACTCTAGATAGACTAATTGATGGAAGCTAGACTGGCCCCCAAATTAATCTAGCTTGGGGACCTAGGTTAACCTTGGCAAAACATGCTTGCATTAAAAAAGGAGAGAAGATGAACTGAATTTTAAACATGGCACTCGTAACTCACATGCACTTGTCCATGGAAATAGTGTAATTGCAATCTTGCCATACCCGAAGTAGGATGCAATTAAGCAATCAAGCAGATTGAAGACCCACAATAACAGCAAATTCTATAATTCTTGCCAATTGTAGTTATTGCTATAGCAGTCAGAATTTCTTCAATGTTAAAGTATCTCCTTGGTCCTTAAGGTGCAGTCCACATGGCATTGTTTGCTTCTCTATTCACAGCCGCTTCATGTCTTCATGTGAAAAAGAGCAGCGCATGTAATCGATTCCCTAATCACCTTTTATTTTCTGTCGCTATTCTTCCATGCGCTTTTCCTAAAGTCCACGAGCTCAGGCTGGTTCATTACTTGCTATTGGTATTCTCTCTGATATTTAAGAGCTTGAGTACTGTTTTGTATTCCAAAGGTTCTTCCTTGCACTTATTCATGATACTTCCATGAAACTTGTACAACTACTTCATCAGCTTCTTAGCAACATCACCTACTTTGGGTGAACTTAAATTCATCAATTCTTGTTGCTCCATACATTTTCACACTAATTTCCTTCTTATTACTGATAATAATGAACTAAACTTGATCCATCATTCAAATTGTGTTGATACCCTTATACTTTGCTTCATTCTTCATGTAAGTCTCCATCTTGGTCTTTGGAACTTGTCACTCCCTTACATGAATTCCTTTTTCTATCTAGGTCTATAATAGCATATCAAACCAACTTTCAAGCATATCAAACCAACTTTCAAAGGAATGACTGGGTTTTCAAGTATATCAAACCAACTTTCAAAGGATGGAAGGCTGGTTTTGTTTATGATTCTACATTGTTACTTCATAGGTTAAAGGATAAGCATAGGGATTTAATGTCATTATGGCTTGACAATTTGTACTAGATCTGATAGATTTAGTTTAATTCCTCTTGTACATATGTTTGTAACTGAACTCTGGACTGTTCTTTGTCCTATAATTTTATAATAAAGGGCTATGGGGGGCTCCCCTGTAGTAGAAAATTTCAAAAAAAGGTCTATAACAGCAAGTAATAACTTGATGATGCAACATGCATTTGCACACTAAGTCAAACTTCATGTATAGATCTAGTCAATCAAGAAGATCCAAGAAAAACCAATAAATCCAAATGTGGTACATATAACACACATTATTCTAAGCCCGGAATATAGTAGTTGATTATAGCATCTCTAGAATTCATGCTTAGTTGTTTAGTATATGACACCTCCTAATATAGGTTTACATTGTGATACTTAGCACTAATGGTCAAACTATGCTTTGTCTCAATATTTACCCAAATTGCTCAACTACAACATGATAATTTTAAGAGAAGTGGTCTCAATTTGTTTTTTGTCTAACCTTTTGTCTCACTTTTGGAATGACTAACTATAACCAAGCTTTATTTCTTTAGTAAACTAACCTCACATGATCTCTCGAAAAGTCTAACAATGTTCAGTTTACTACTCTAAACCAAAGATCGTCGGAATTTATGACACCTATGACTTCTATCATAGTTCTACCATGTTATTTTCTTACTTATACTTCAAGATAATTTACTAATTACTTGTAATATTTACACAAAATAAAAAAATTACCCTTTACAACGGACAATTTTCGTGGTTGAAGGTCTGTTTTTCGTGGTTGAAAATCCTTATATGACGGCTGACCATCATGGTAGAAGACCCATCACAAATGATTATACCACGGTTTTTTTTCGACCGTGGCGGATCGCACCCTTCGGCCACGAGAAGTCGTTCCATCATAGATCTGTTTGCCAGCCGTGTTGTATGATGACGTCATGCAAACTGCCACGTGGCAGACGATGTTAATGGCCAGTTAGCAATGTTAACTGTCAATGAAACCGTGGTACAAGCCAGGCCCAGCCGAGGCTTTATTATTATTAAGTGGGTTGGCCCATTAAGAGAGCCCAATAGTATCATGACCTGTTACTATTTTTTCTTGCATTGTTACAAATGGGCCCATAGGTGCTGCCGTAGGTGGCCCGCAAACTTTTTGGCTTGTTACTATTTCCATATTCACCGTTTTAAATTGTCCCGTTTGCACGGCCCATAAATTTCCGGGCCCATTACTGTTCCGCCTTGCACTGTTCGAATTGGGCCGGTTTGGCCAGCCCACTTTGGCCCGCAAACTTTCTGGCCCATTACTGTATAGCTACGCACTGTTCAAACCAGGCATATATACTTTGGGCCCATTAGTGTTCAGGTCTGTAAATGGCCGGCCCATGTTCTGGCCTGTTATTGTTCTAACCTGGTAAGTTCCTCAGCCTGTTATTGTTCCGTCTTGGTGCAAACCCGGCCTGTTACTGTTCTGATCTGCTACAATCCTGCACTTTTTTCTGGGCCTGCTACTATTCTGGCCCGTTACTATTTTGACCATTTAAGGTTCTGGCCCTTTACTTTTCTGGTCCCTTACTATTTCAAGAGTTACTGTTTCGGCATGTTACTGTTTCTGTTTCGGCATATTACTGTTTAGAGATATTACTGTTTCAGCCAGATATTATTTCGGTATGTTACTATTTCGTCCTGCCACTGTTATGGCATGACGTTGTTACGGACCGTCTACATGGCCAATGCAATTAGTATAGATATTACATCAAATGCAAACTACTTAAAATTATTATATATTATCAACTCAAGGGAAAGAAAAATTGGCATTTCAGTTGATAATCGAGTTGATAGCAGTCCTCAATTTGCTTTCTCCATCGCCTACATCTCCCTTCTGAGAGTGACATCTAAATTGGAAAACAAACTTGAGACATGATCTTGCAGCCTCCTCTTTGGTGACGATAACAATAATTGTAGTCTCAAAATAAGTAATAACAAGTTAATACATCAAACAATGCAAACTACTCATTAACTGATACGACAAGAGCTATGAACTGGAGTTTACTACTGGTCAATGGTTCAAATATATTGACCATCACATCAAACAGGATAAGCAAGCATTAGACAAGTGTGCCTATGGTGAAACTAGAAATATAACAATGTGTGTGGCTTAGAATTTCAACAAATCTAAACTAGTCAGGTCATTCGTAGCTAAGAATGAACAAGACAGAAATTATAAAGGTACCATACGAGAACTTCTAGAGCAGGAATGCAAACCACAAATAAACTATATAGTAGAGGATAATTAGGTCGTTGCTTAGGACGAACCAGAACTAGATACGAAATATAATGGCTTCGCTTGTGAACCTGTAGAACAGGACATCCAAGCATTAGAAAAGTGTGCCTACAATGAAAAAAGCAGTCAAACAAAGTGTTTTTTAGAATTTCAGCAAATATAAACTAGCCAGGTTATTTCAATAAATATATATATGGAAGCGGTTGTATATCCTGAAAAGAAAGCGACGTTGGTTGACTCAGAATTTGTGGTGATTACACAATGGCATGCATTTACTATCGTACCTAAGAATGAACTAGATAGAAATTATAATGGCATCATACCAGAACTTGCAGATCAGGAACACAAACTACGAATGAACTACATAGTATAGAATAGTTATATCGTTGCTTAAGGATGAACCAACACCAGATTAGAAATATAATGGCGTCTCTGGTGAACCTGTAGAAGAGGACAAGCAAGCATTAGACAATTTTGCCTACAACAAAATGAGCACTCAATCAAAGTGTTTCTTAGAATTTCAGCAAATATAAACTAGCCAGGTCATTTCAACAAATATATATGGAAGCAGTCATTGATCATGGAATGCAAGAGACATTGGGTGACCCAGAATTTGCGTTGAGCTATACAATGGGCATACAGTTACTTTAATAGCTAGGAACCAAACAAAAATTATAATGGCATCATAAGAGAACTTGTAGAGCAAGAATGCAAACCACGAATGAACTATATATAGTGGATAGCTATGTCGCTACTTAGGACGAACCATTAGACATAAAATATAATGGATTGCTTGTGAACCTGTAGAACAAGACAATCAAGCATTACACAAGTGTACCTATAAATGAATTGAGCAATTGAACAAAGTGTTTCCTAAAATTTCAGAAAATCTAAACTAGCCAGGTCATTTCAATAAATATATATGGAATCAGTAGTATATCCTGGAATGCGAGAGACATTGGGTGACTCAAATATTTTGGTGAGATACACAATTGGCATGTAGTTACTTTCATAGTAGTAGTTAAGAATGAACGAGATATAAATTATAATAGCATCATGCCAGAACTTGCAGAGCAGGAACGGAAACCACGAATGAACTACATAGTAGATGATAGTTATGTCGTTGCTAAGGATGAACCAGCACTAGATAAAGAAACAATGACATCGTACTTGTGAACCTGTAGAAGAGGTTGTGCAAACCAACATGTTTAGTGTTCACTTTTGAGCTATATGCAAAGAAAAAATAAATAGTTAGTGTTGCATCTTTTAAAGATCCAGATAGCAACAACAAAATTATTATAGAACTAGTAAGATGAGTTTAAACAGGTACTACAGGATAGAAGAATGATGCCAGGAAGGAAATAATAGCAGGAACTTATCTCAGGACGAACCAAATAGATTCAGTAACTATGAAGCAGGGAATTCACACTAATATTTTTCACTGACTTAACATTTTGCAAAAACTACACAATAGCAGGAAATTGTTGTTGTAGGGAGTAGCTAAGAACATGTGGATGACAAAATAACAAACATGTGCATTACTTGAAATTTATAGAGCAGCGAATGCAAACAAACATGTGCATTACTTAAAATTTGTAGAGCAGCGAATGCAAAAAAACATGTCCAGTGACCTTGTATGTATCACAAAGAAAATGCATGCCCAATGACTTGTACGTACAAGCACATTTACAAAAATGAAGTTCACTGCGACATGTTTTAACCTTCTATATTGCTAAGAAAACAAAAAGGAGTTGGAAATTAGGTTACCTCGGTCGGAGAGGCATCTAACCATCGTCAGTACCATGCGGGTGACGTGCAGGTCACCGAGGGTGCTGCGGTTGCGGCTAAGTAGATCTTGGGTAGTCGGGGAAGCAGCTCTTGGGTGGTCGATGTCGGCTTGAGCGTGGAGAACGAGAGCGACGCTGAGGCAGATCCGGCACGATGGACGAGAGCGTCGCTGAGGCAGATCTAGTGCAGTGAACGGCAACGCCCGTGCAGTTGGTCTAGAGTGGTGGACATGGAACTCGTTGAACTAGATCCCATCCTGTGGACACCGGTGATACGGCTCTGTTATGGTTGGGTAGCATTCGAAGGAGGGGAAGCGGAGCTTGGGCGGTCGATGACGCCATCGGGATGGTGAACTAGACCGCGGCTCCGCCGCCGCGGCACAAACGCCCTGTGAACTAGATCTGATAGGGTGGGTGTCGGTGAAGCGGCTCCATGGCGGTGCATGAGACCGCATCTCAAGCGGCTCGGGCCGCCGTGGAATTGCTGTCGGCTGGTGTGTGTAGTGGTCGTGGACGGGACAGAGGAGCTTGGGATTTTTTATAGGGCCAGCGGAAAAAACTGCGTGAATAGGGACCATAGAGGTGAAGATGAAACAAATTATGATCATGCCCCCAAGCTACCAAATTTAGCATGCCCATTTATCGTCTGAACAAAGGATAGAAAGGGAATTTTATAGTCAAAAGTTTTTGAAACAGAGGAGCGCGAAATGCTTCAAGGTCGATGTGTGATATTGCCGCTCGATTGAGATTTTGAATTTGGCTAGTACCCATCTATTATTCTAATAATAATATAAAAATGGTACTCCCGGTGGGAGATTTTGGATCAAAGTTTTTTAAACGGAGGGCGGAAAGGTCGGTGGGTGGTTTTGTCGTTGGATTGAGATTTTGAATTTGGCTAGCGTACATCTAATAATATTAGCGCGAGATGTTGCCTCAAAATGTTTAAAATGGAGGGGCGTGAAACGACGCATCTAAGTCAGTAGTGAATTTGTTGCGTGATTACGATTTTGAATTTTATTGCTAGCGTCCAAGTAATAATAGGAAAAGATAGTTTTTTGGCGAATCAATGAAAAAAAGGTAGTTATAGACTAGTACTCCGTACTAGTATGTTAACTGGTCAGAAAACGAAGGCCGAGAGTCACATCAGCTGATCATCCATTACATTAATTATGCACAAGTGCATAACATTGGATACTCTACCTCCGATTCAAACAGGGGTGCACGCGCGGTAAATTTTGCCGCTCGACTGAGATTTTGATTTTGTCTAGCCTGAAAATAATATTAGGAGAGAAAAAATGGTACTCCCTCTTTATAGGAATAGAAAAAATGGTCACATCAACTGATTAACAATAACAAATATATTCGTATATAAAAAATAATGTTGACACCCAATTACAATTATTTTTTGTTTGGGCTATAGGTTACGATGCTAGATTACGATTTTGAATTTGGGAATAGTCCTAATAACAAACATTATGAGTGAACCCGAGCACCCAACCCAACAACTTTACAATCCCCAATGCTCAAAGTAGCCTTTTATTTTTGGACAGAGAGGTACAAAATCGGATACCATGATCGCTGATCGAAATATATTACTGCGGGGGTGTGGGGGGGATTTACCGCTCGACTATGAATTTTAGTGTGACTAATCCAAGTAATAAAACATAAAAATTGTATAAGGTCTTTTTTAGGGTCATACTCCATATGTTCATGAATCCATTCAGACGCGAAAGAAAATGTTGAGCTCCAATTATAAATGTAGTTCCATTTATCATATGACGCTTATAAATATGGTGTGCAACAACGGTAAGACATTATTTTCAGAATATGATCAATGATCTAGAATAGCGGCACTTGTAACATAAGGTAGTGCAAGTATCATACTAGTATATACTAGTAAACTGCACGTGCTTTGCACGTTTAGACTTTTAATGAAAAAACAACTCTAAAATTTTAAAATATATCAGTATGAAAATAGTATTGGTTATTTCTTGGTTAAATTTTATACATCCAATTATCTGAAGCAACGACTTCACGTGGAATTGGTAACTTTGACTAAAACTCTAAAGGATATTATAATTAAATGTTCCAGCGGCCTCCATCTTGCACCGTAAGAATAACAGTAAATGTGCAATGCATTCTATAATACCTGCCTTCTCTTCTTATTTATTATCTCTAAAAATAGTGAGATGATATTTCTGGTAAGCGGTTAAAGTGCATAACTGTATCAAGTTTTTGTGTGTTATTAGGGAATATTTTTTATGCTGAATTGAGTCGAATAAGCTAACTCAAATTTATTTAGGCACACATATGAGGTGGAAGGTGGAGGAGTGAACAAGACATACTTCCAAAAATATAAATAGTTACAAACCAAGAAAGCAACAAACAGGAGATTAGTATCCTAAAATCCTTCATCCGAACATAATAACCGCATGAGCAGTGGAAGCCGGAACATACTACTCCTAACAAGTTTCACCTTCATCTCTTACATGATCTTCTGTATTCATACATTGCAATTATAGTGAAACACACGTCACCTGGTATTCTAGAAAAATCGGCTAGCACCTAGATGTTTCCCGGTCGGACGTGCTGTGATGAGCATAGGGAGAGCGAATCCAACCAATACTGACTGTTAGATTCCTCTCGCTAGTGCCATGATGAACGGTAGATGTTCGGTAGTTGAGAAAAATCAATGATTAGTCTCTCTTAAGGTGTTTTGGCAGGAAATCTATGGACTGAGTGGTAAATCCAAATTTGAACTGTCATATTATAGTAGAAAAAAAATAGAATAGATAGAAGAGTAGATAGATAGATAAATAGATAGATAGATATAGAGAGAGATTAGTGCATACACACATAACCATTTTGATCGCATCCATATATATATTACACAATATTCCAATCTTGCAGCATATAAAGCACCAATATTAAGTAGGATAGCAATCCACGGATCACACATTCAAGAATCATACTACTTTCATATTGGTGCAATCTGTTCACCAATTAGTACCTCTGCTCCACAATTGATACAAGGCTTTTTAGCAAGCTAAAACAACATGCTAAAAAGGTTACATTTGGAAACAGAGCTAGTACAGTATAAGGTACCATACAAATTATAGAGATTTCGCAACAAGGAAACGATCCAAGTGTAGACTAATGCAGCAACAAAGTACTTTCAACATCAGGTTCCGTTTCACAACAAAGGGACTGGCCTGATATGTTAGTGTTCAACCCTGAATATTGAGCATCTTCATTACTTTCTCGTTAATTTTATGTTGTGCTCCAGGTGGGTTACAGCTTCTTCTAATTTGGCCTTCAAACGGTCATTATATACACTTTGGGCAGATGATAAAGATCATTAATCTTGGAGTCTTTCCTCTAGAACTTGAATATGCAAAGACATGGCCTTGGAGTTGGACTTGTACTTGAACTTGGACTTTGACGAGCTTGCTCCAAACCCTGCATTACACAGCAACATGTTCTTGGCTTTAGCACCGCGTTGTAGTACCTTGCAAAAGAAATCCAAACATTCTTTTGGAGTTTTTACTGAACAAACTTTCCTAGGATTTGCCAGCTCCTCTTTCAAGTCATCATGGAAAGTTTAGTTGATAGACATGTGTAACAGAAGTAAAGTGACAACAGAGAAACATGCAGACAGGTTTAACAAGTGCATGAACTTCTATAACTGACAATGCTGATAACGCATCTTATACACTTTAGTAAAAAGATTATTTTTTCTTGGATATTTTTTATATCTTTTACTAACATGACTAAAATTGTGGCTTTGTGTTGACACACTGTGAGGTACAGATATAAAAAGTTTGTACAATTCAAAACTAAAATTGACTTTAGTTGCAAATCATGAAGGTAAGTAAAAACAAAACTGAGAAGCAGTCCAAGAAAGGTTGAATGTCAACGTATATATGTAGAAATCACTACAAGTGCAACATCACAAAACACAAATAAGACTTACAACAACTTTGTTTACAACGACACCGTATCTATTCGTGTGGCATCCCTCGAATTTCTCTAGCAAAGTCAACAGTTTTTTGGATCCCCGTTAGACTTCTTCTGCATTTTAACGAGCGAAAATAAATTGCATCATGTGGTAGAAACGGAGGATGAAAAGATAAGATGCATACAGATTGCACAACATATATTACATAATAATACCAGTACAAAAAAACAGTTCCTTACCAATTGGTAGAGGTGCCCAATTATGCTGCAGGATCCTGTACGACTTAGTACTCGTACTTTATTATGGCTAGAACAGTTCCTTTGAGTGATGGCCTACAGAAAAGGAGACTTCTAAGACACATGCATAAATAGGAATTAACAATGCGATCTAGTCTCACAATCTTCTGAAAGCATACCTCATTCTTTTGATCAAGCCAGTGGTGTAGAAGATCACCCCACTAATCGGCAGTCATTTGATCCACGGGAGACGTTCTTGTAGCATCCTAAAAAACACTTGCCAGAGAAGTGTTGATTCTTTAGCCTGTGGCGCTGCTGGCACGAACATGCGGAGAATATGATTTTGAGAATAACCTTTACATCCTCGCTATTCTCCTCGAACATGAAAAATCTCTGTAGAAAACAATGAGTAGCATATATAACAAATGACAAGCTAAGAAAAAAAGGGACAGAGCAACGGAGTATGTCCAAGAGACATATGACTTACATGTAACTTCTTCAGTAAACCCTCGAAATGCTCAAGAGTATTTCGGAGGTGTTTCCATGAAGGCGAGATGGGAATATCATTCCTCATGAAAACGCATGTGATCGATGCTATATAAGAAGATTCATGTGGATACAGTGGCCGTCTGAATCCTGCTATAGATGTGATCGGAAGTCTTGATTTAGTCGTTTCAAGCATCTATTCAAGAGTTTTTCCCATCTTCGGCCTCTTGTTAATCTTCGTCGTGGTGCAACTAAAAAAGTTACATCAAAATATCAATTTGGTGTCATGATCATTTGCAAGGGAGTATATGTCTCTGTCAGTACTAAAGATTGTTGGTAGATCATTACCAGTTCGTTGCTGAGAAGCTGCTGTTCAAACTGGTTCTGCTGCCAATTGTTGTTGGGTAATCGGATTGGCTACTGGTGGATGTGGGATGTGTATTTTTTTATTCGCATACGCCAGTGCAACTAGAACCACTGGTACGGGATTAGGATGAAACTTTTTATGCCGGTGTTCTGCATTATTGTATTTTTGGCCTGGTTATCACTTTCAGCTAGATTAAGTAGAGTCTGAGACCTTGTTCTGACTCCTTTCCTGCATTGGAAGCAAATAGCTTTTGAGAATTATCATGGAATCGTGTGAAATAGAGCAAATTATTTAGGAGTACTTGTAGCAATTGATAGCTGGAAAATCAATTAATCCCATCGCAACTCTAGTACAGCAAATTACTTCCCCTGGTCTAACCATATGGCACCGTGAGTGAGAACAAACCACACGAAGTTTCAATACAATCGACCAATCTACAGGCTTGACTATAATACTGATAACATAAATTTCACGGTGAACAGATCGAATCAAAATAAACTTCTTAATAGATGAATGGCACTCGATGCTCACCTGGTTATACTCTAAACAAGGAGCATGACATACTAATTCGGCTCAGAACCTCAGCCAGTGTTGACGAATACCAGCTGTGTTATCTGTGACCTTTATGCCCCAACAAGAATCATTTTAGGAGAAATTCCACAGATATCAGAGGAGCTTCAGAATGATAGTAAGGAACACTCTATCAAACTTTAGTAACGATCGAGTATATGAGCAAGAATGCAGTACAACAAGCAATGAAGTACTTTTGATAGTAATAAAATGCATAACAAAAGAGAGCATAAAGTGTTCAACAACCTTCTTCTGGGAAGGAGACGGGTTTATGCTTCGAGTTGGTGCTGTCGAGCGAGCAGGAGCGTCGTTTGCCCATCTCTCCGGTGCCGAAGACGAGGGAGTCCGTGAAGGATATCGGACTTTGCAGCGATGGTATCGTGTTTGCCGGCGACGCTGGGCATGCTCTAGCGCGGTGGTCGTCAGAGTGGGGAAACCGCTGTATCTTTCTAAACAAGGGAATTGTGTCTTCAGTCACAATGGTACTTGGTGAGGAGGTTGTGGTGGCGAGGAGGGACGGTGTGCAAGGCCATATTAATGGGAGATGCGGGACAAGGCGCCTTTTATATGTATCAATGGCGCCGGTGGTATGTTTGAAACTTTTGAATTGTCTGTGGCGCCAGGGTAGTTCCAAGAAAAACCCGTCAATGTAATGCAAAATTTGGTGATCTTTAGCCCGCCAAAAAATTGGTGATATCTACTCTATTGCTACACTTGCTAGGAGCTGAGCTAGAAGAAGTGCATCGGTTGCAATGGGAGTTATGAATGCACCAGCAGCCTTTACCAGGTGTAGACTCCCTACTCTGTAATGCGAAAACGCTAGTATGCGCAGTTCCGAGCACTGCCTCTACTTCAAGCACTCATACTCTAGTTATACTCCCATTTTCAAAAAAAAACTAGGAGTACTAGTATACTACATCCATTCCGGTTTATTTAGGCAAATACGTAGATCAAGAAAATAATTAAATTTGGTTAACTATACCGCTCGAGATGGAAGCGATAGTAATAACTAACTACGGAGTATAGTACAGTAGGAAAGATGATCACACCAAATTTGGCTCTAGCAACATTATGGCTAGTGATACATGTGACATTCACGAAATAACCAAATACTTTACCAGCAAGTACACGATCATAACTTCATACTATAGGGATTCGTAGCATGGAAAACAAAAAAATTATATTGCATGAACACACACAAGCCAAGATCTAATATGCTAGATCGGTGCAACGAGTTAATAGAGTACTAACCCTCAAAGATTCCAAAGCGGTTAACGAGATCAGATTCTCATGGGTGATGTAGTCGTTCACTTGCCGATCTCAAGATCGCATAGACGATCCTTATGGCGTCGCATTCCTGTAGCGCTCCCACAATCGGTCACACATTTGGTACTCGATGAAGACCTTCCTCTCCCTTGTTCCAGCCGGCAGCGGAGGTTGTAGATCTCTCCACGCGATTCCAGCAGCACGACGGCGTGGTGGTGGAAGTAAAGGGGAAATCCCACAGGGCTTCTCCTAAGCCAGAGCGGGTATGGTGGAGTAGAAGAGGGCCTCGGAGATTTAGGGTTTAGAGGGACGAGGAGTTTAGAGGTGGACGGCGAATAGGGAAGGTCCTAGGCACTGACTTTGAAGATCCCTAGGCGGCGGCGACTAGACAGGGGGTCAGGGGGCGTCTAGGGTTTGGGTTTGAGGGGTAGGGGGCGCCCTAACCCTCCTTATATAGATGGGAGAGGTGGTTCGGGGGAGGAAAGTCCTCCCCCAACTCCTATACTAGGCCAGTGGCAAGGGAAGGGAGGAATCCTTCCCTAAGTGGGATTCCTTCCCTCCCTCCACTATGCAACCATGTTGGATTTGACTTTTTCAAATTGGTGTTTGACTTTCAAACTAGATTTTGATTTCTCTTTTCCCATTTCCCAGCCAAGTGAACTAGGACATGATGCAACCATTCCACTTTGTCATGACACATCCATGTACCCTTCCCACTCTGGATCGGTGGACCTTCTAGACCCTTCTAGAACATTCCGTTGAAAACACCGAAACCATTCCCGAACACCGGAATTGAACTTTCCTTGTATGAATCTTATTCTCCGAACCATTCTGCATATCTTCATGATGTCTTGGTTCCAATACAAGACTCTGAACAACATTCGGTCTCTTACTCTTCCATATCTACTAAACAACATTGAATCCTTAAGTGTGTCTCCCTACGGTTCGTGGATTATGCAGACATGATCAAGACTCTTCTCCGATCAATAACCAATAGAGGAATCTGGAAATTCATATGGCTCCCACATATTTCTATGATTACTTCGTGATCGAATGAACCATTTACATACGATACCAATTTCCCTTTGTCTCGCGATACTTTACTTATCCGAGGTTTGATCGTCGGTATCTCTACATACCTAGTTCAACCTCGTTACCGATAAGTACTCTTTACTCGTTCTGGTGATATGTGATCCCTTGTGAGCCAATCACATGCTCGCAAGGAAATTGGATGACATTCCACCGAGAGGGCCCAGAGTATATCTATTCATCATATGGATGGACAATTCCCACTCTTGATCCATGTGCCTCAACACATACTTTCCGAACACTCAATGCCATCTTTATAACCACCTAGTTATGAAGTGGTGTTTGATTTCATCGAATCCATCCGGTTATGGCGATTAACATGATCTTAATTTAATTAATATAATTATAGCATGAATGTAAACATTTATCATAAACACAAATATATAATAATAACTACTTATTTTTTTGCCTCTTGGGCATATCTCCAACATATACTACTAAATAAAGGTTTTTCAATTTACTGGGCCCATTTTGCAATATATATTATCAGATCATGAAATACTTCCTCCGTTCCATCAGATATGCCTATTTAGTAAGTTGTTTTAGCACTATAAATAGGCTTATATTGTGAAAACAGATGGAGTACAAACTTTAAGGTCTTCCACGTGTCGGCTCATTGATCGAGATCGACCACAGCTTCATGCTTCAGCTTTTCCATCTCGGCCAGGAGTTTGTCCTTCTGGTCCTCGAGGTCCTGGATCCGTTCAAAGCTGATGCCCAGCATCTCCACCATGCTAATGTTCTGCCGCTTTAGCTCGTCACGCTCAATCAAGTATTCCATGGAAAGATTCCTGAGGAGGCTAAGCCCAACCTTGTCAGCGACGAGTTTGGAGTAAAGTCTAGTGCACTCCTTGACGAGGGCACTTATGTCCGCTGTCATGGCGCAGAAATCGCTCATCACCTGTTTCACCATAAACTTGATCCCGAAGCCAATATTCTGTTAGATGAACAGGGAGAAAAACCGAGAAGTGTACCCAGAGAACTATCAAGGAAGAGGGACACCGAATCAAAAAAAAAATACCTCATGGTTGTACCGATCGGCCTCCATCGGTGATAGTGAAGATGATTCTGCAGGCAGAAGTGCCATAGGAATGCGAAGACTGCCTGATCTAATGGAACATTGAGAAAGAATGTGCTAGTGGTAGGAAAAATGAGCGAATCAAGAAACGGTCAAAGACATGGAAAGTTTACCAAGCACAAAGATTTACCTGAAAGTATCGCCATCCATCGGCAACGGTGAAGATGCTTCTATATGCAGGAGTTCTGAGGGAATTCAAAGACCACCCGACCTAAAAAAACATTAAGGAAGGATGTTCTAGTAGGTAAATGGGTGAATCAAGAAAAGTTCAAAGACATGGAAAGTTGCACAAGCACGGAGATTTACCTGAAGGTATTTGTTGTTGGACATATGCCCAAGAGGCAAAAATATTAGTTATTATTATATCTTTGTGTTTATGATAAAAGTTAACATTCATGCTATAATTGTATTAACCATAAACATTAATACTCGTGTGATTTGTAAGCATGTAAGAGTCCCTAGTAAAGCCTCTTCGTAATACTAGCTTGTTGATTAATAGATGATTATGGTTTCCTAATCATGAACATTGGATGCTATTAATAACAAGATCATATCATTAGGAGAACGGTGTGATGGACATACTCCTATAGTTAAGAGTAGCATAAGATCAAGTAATTTCAATAGTTCGTTTATTATAAGCTTTCAGATACATAGTAACCTAAATCCTTCGACCATGATATCATGTTGTCACATCCCAAGATTTTCCAAATCTTGTAATGTGAAAAATACTGAATAAAATAAAACTTTGTTGATTTTCAGGGTGAGAAGAAACTTTTTGAATTCAAATGGGAACCTTCAAACCTATTTTGGATCAAATAAAATCCTAAAGGGATTTAAAAAGTTAAATAAACAATAAAGTTAAAAATATTTAAAATTACTATTTTTTTGGATCTTTTAATAAAAAGATTTGGTTTTCAAAAAGAAAAGGAAGATTTATAAATAAGGATTATTTATAAATCCAAATTAAACCTTGGCCAAGATTTTGAAACAAAAGGTTTTTCTTTGATTAAAATAGTAAGGTATATTTAAATAAAATAATAAGGATTTAATATCCAATTTTATTTAAGTAAAGGCTTTTCCCATTTTAAATAAACACTAAAACTTATTTATTTATTTTAAATAAGTTTTCCAAGTATTTTATATTCTCAATTAAAACCTACTGAAGTGTTTTTGGTTTTATCTTAGATTTCAAAATAAAGATTTTAATAAAACAAATCCTATTTGATTTAATAACTAAGGTCCAATTTATTTAATGATTAATGGACCCTAAAATAAATGTTATTTTATTTTAAACAAGTTTTCCAAGTATCTTATATTTTCAAATAAAACCTACTGATTTGGTTTTGAAAATATTTAGTTTTCAAATGGAGATTTTATTAAATAAAACAAAACCTATTTGAATTAATAATTAAGGTCTATTTTATTTAATTATTAAATAGATCCTAAAAATAATAAAAAGTTTATTTTACTTTGGGAATTGGTTTATGTTGTTAAACAGAACCAAATTCAAATTACAAGTGTGGTGAATGTTTGAATTGTTTGAATATTTGAATAGTTGATTGAAATTCAAACCAGAAATTGATTTAGAAAAGAAAAAAACAAACAGGAAGGAAAAAATAGAATCTGGCCGACCCAACCCAGCAGCCCATTTCCCTCTCCCCTCCCGAAGCGTTTTCTTTCACTTAAAGTCTCACCCGCAGAACCAATGACAAGTGGACCCCTCCCCTCACTTCCTCTCTCGCTGACCAGCCGACCCCACCTCTCCTGTTCATCGTCCTCACCCACGGTGACAGCCTCCTCCTCCTCGACTGCTTCGTAGAATTCATCGTCGATTCGCTAACGCAGCTAAATCAGCTCACACCATGCACGATAAATCTTCTCCCTCTCCTCTCCATTTCCCCTCTGTCACCCCACATTAGTACGCTCCAGGCCGCCCTGATTCCTCTCCGAACCTCACTGCCACCGACGAACTCTTCCCTCGATTCCGGCCGTGTCCTGCCACCCCTCGCCTCCTTGACCACACTCGCATACTCCCCAAGCCCTGGCGCACCTTTTCGCATCGCCAGCTCACCCGCGCGAGCTCTGCAAGCTCGACAACGTCACCCCGAGCCAGCGCCGCCGTCTGTCTCCAACTACGGCGACGTCTCCCAGGTAAACCAGACCTCCCGTCTCTTCCCCGTGGACACGATAATGATCGCCATGCTCATGTGAACCTAACGGTGCCTCCCGTTTTTCCTAGGGTGCCCTCCATCCTCGCCCTCGACTATCTCCAGAGCACGCCCGCCGCCGTGTGGACTCCGGTGAACAATCCACGTCGGACCAGTGCGCCCCTCGACAAACGAACCACACGTTGAGAATCTGCACGACGCCACGAACACGGTGAGCCTACTCCCTCTCTCTCTCGCTTCCTGCTTCGCCAGCGCCGCCACAATCTGACCGCACCGCCGCTCGCCGTTGACCTTGCGCCACTAGTTCCTGGCAAGGCATTAGGAGCCGTCCGATCCAGATCCGAGGCACGCGTTTGATTGAATATCGAAGGGGTAAGATCGATCATGTGCCGCACGATTCACTTTTAATACTGCGGTCCACGTTGCTGATCCGAACGAACCGGTATGACCCAATGGGAATCAGACACGTGGCTCTGAGTGTGAGTTAAAAACAGAAACATTTCAATATGAAATGTGATTTTGAAAATTGCATAACTTTCAAACCACGCGTCCAAATTTTGCAAATTTTATATCAATGGAATCACTAGAACAAGCCCTAGCCAACCATGCAGTTTGTTTAGTAAAAAGCCTCTGGTAAAATGTTTGTTTTTGCAGAAACATTTGTATGCTTGTTTAGATTATAAAAATTGTTCAAAAATGATTTTGGGAATAAAATCTTTGGCAAATGGTGTGATTTGAACCTACTGACCATAGGAAACACTTTGTGGTTTCAAAAATGTATTTGGTGAAACAAAAGAATGATTCTTTGATTTAAAACCATTTCTAGTCAAATAGAAATGTGGTTTATTTATTAAAAATGGTTTTGGAAGAAAACTTTTGGGAAATGTTTTGTTTTAAACTCTCTGACCCTAAACACCAAGTTTTATGGTTTGAAAACAAATTTGGTGAACCCTATAGATTAATGCCTTAGTAAAAATATTTCTTCACCACATAAAATGATATTTTGTTTTGAAAATGGTTTATGAAATGAAATCTTTTGCAAATGACTTTGCCACTTTATAAAATGACCATTAGGTGCTTTCAAAAGTTTATGACCCATTAGGAACCACCTTTTCAAATAAAACAAAGCTTGGCATGTTTGCGTGCATTACCCTGACTTTGTTATTTTATGTGATGTTTTGCTTGATTGGTAGATTGAGATTGTGCCTTGCTTGATTGATTTGTAGTGACTTGAAGAGTGTGATTGTTTCAAGGACAAGGAGTGAACTTATACCCTCTACCAAAAAGGCAAGTGATTCTTAATACTTTTTGTCCCATTACTTTCACTATGCATTAGTGATTTTCTCTAAGTAAAACTTGCATGGAATTTTGCTAAGTATAAACCTTTCTATAGGAGAACCTAGTAGATGAAACCTTAGTGGAACATTTCCTAAGTTAATATTCCTACTACTATCAATCTTAGCTTAGCTTAGCTAATAGAAAACAAGGGTGGAATATATATTCACACTATGGAAAAAATTTCTAAGTCTGAGGACTTGTGTTTTTGTTTAATAAAACAACTAAGTTAATGAATCACCTGGGTGGAATGGTAATTGCTTGGTGGATTTTGGTTGAGTGGTTCACAAGGCCCATGTCTATGGTTTACCTTGTGTATCTCACTTGTGGATGGCTACCCAGGAACAAAGAGATTTGAGATGTCAAATGTTGAGAAGCTTCAAGTGCAGCCACTTGGCATTATGGGCCCTTCCTGGATCATATAGGTTGCAAGAACTTAGCCATATAGACAATGGGTGGTAGAGTTTGATAGGTTGGAACGCGTCCATTTTGGTCTAAGGGAAGGCTTCTGAAAGATCTTGTCTTGGGAAACCAAGTCTTGTGGGGAAAGTGCACCACCTCTGCAAAGTGTAAATTCTAAGTACTTAGCCATGTCCCTGGTAAAGGACAATTTGAGCATCAAGACATGGAAGCAATCAAGAATCTCATCATTCAAATTTCTAAGTTAAAAACTTGTGGTTTGAACAAGGGTTAAAGGATCTTCAATCTTTGATAGATAAAAATGTTTTTGTCAAGCAAAAACTTAGTGTTTTCAAAATGATAAGGAAAATCTATTTTGAGCAATGCAAGCTTAAGCTCCACTTAGCCAAATGCATATAGATGATAGACTCCACTATACTACCATAGTATCACTTTGCAATACAATTCAAATGTATTGACCCTTGTGGCTGTAACTTGTTATGTTGCAGGTTTGATTGATGTTAGTAAAGTTTGATGATTAGGATTACAAAGTCTACAACCAACATGTCTGCCTGTGGCACTTTGAAGATGAAGGACCCCATGCTTATAGTTATTCCGCTGCAATGTAATGTAATAGCCAAATGAGCTATGTAAGATGTAATAAAATTATGTTATTCCTGGTTATAAAGTTATATTATGACCTTTGTTTCTTGATATTACATCTTAACTGTGGATGCTAGCTATTAATCCAGGGACTAGCATTGTAAACACAGGGGACTCCACCTTATATTAAATAAAGGTTGGGACACTCCCTCTACAGATGGTATCAGAGCATTGTGTTGCCTGTAGGATTCGTAAACCCTAGGATTGGACAAAAACCCTTAGAAAAATAGGAGTTGTACTTGTTCCAAAAACTTATTTACAAAAACACTTGTAAACTCTTTCCCCAACCATTTTGATTTTGATTCTACATCTCATCTATTTTCAACATGATGGAAAACCTACCCCATGGCCAAAGACTTCACCATGTGCAAAGGACTTCTTCAACATCTTCAACTCTAATGACTTCAACATCTTCAACTCTAATGACTTCAACATCTTCAACTCTAATGACTTCAACTTCTTCAACTCTAATGAATTCAACATCTTCAGCATATTCACCAAGGACTTCCAACTTGGATACCACTAAGGACCACAGGTGAGACAAGGAAATCTTGCTCAAGATTTAGAGACTAAGGGAATGCAAAAGTTAGAAGGAGCCCACATCACTTGAAGTTTTGTGACCAAGGAGTTTCCCCAAAGAAACCATGATCCCAAGTAAGAGGAAGCAACCAAGAAGGATGGAAAGATCACAAGTGAACCATATAGATGGACCACCATATTTTAGTTAAGACAAATTCACCAACTTATGTGGTAGAACAAAAATATTTTGTTACCTAAGTATGTGCTTGAACTTTGTTGTTTGAGTGAAAAGTTGTTTGAGAATGCTTGCACATTGTTTGAGTGAATTGTGATGGGTGTTATTAGATTTATTTCCTTAGAAATATTTTGCCTATTCTAATCCCAAATCAACCCAAACAGATGACTACTCCAAGAGACTCCAACATCAAGGTTGATGACAACAACAACAACAACCAAGAGGACAGCATGAGAGAACTCATAGAAACCCAAACCCAGTTGAGCCAAGAGACAACTCAGCTTTTAGCCAACAACAATGGACTAGACCCAGCCATACAAAGGATTTTGAAACTTCAATCCCAATTGCTGCAAGGATTGGTTACTCAAATGATCAACATGGGAGAAAACTTTTCCCAAAGAGCTAATGACAACAAGGATGACAAGGATGTTATTTTAGAAGGAACCAAGGCTTGCAATACTTGTGGATACAAGGATCATGCATCCAAGGAGCATGAAGATCAATGCCCCAAGAAGAGAGAAAGATCTCCCACCTATGAAGAACATGAATTAGAAGAACTCCTAGCTTTGGAGAGACCCAAAAAGAAGAAGAAGAAGAAGAAGAAGAAGAAGAAGAAATGCCCCAACCCTAACAAGGAGGATATTACTCAAGTACAATGTTACAATTGCAAAGAGATGGGACACTATGCCAATGAATGCCCAGAAAAGAAGAAGAACCAAGGAAACAAACAAGAGGCAATGGTACCAAAGGAAAAGAAAGATATCAGCCAAGTGATGTGTTTCAAATGCAAGGAACTAGGCCACTATGTAAACTTCTGTCCAGGAAAGATGAAGCACAATATAAACCAGCCTATGAAGGATCTCAGCCTTGTCACATGTTTCAAGTGTGAAAACAAAGGACACTATGCAGATGTTTGCCCAGAGAAGTTTCCCAAGAAGGCCAATATATAATTTAGTTTGAAAATTTTTAAGGGTGGTAGTACCCTAGTTGTTTTGAGCCTACTTATAACCCTAGCCTTCCCAAATCTCGGGAAGAGATTTATTTTAAGGGTGGTAGCCTATCACATCCCAAGATTTTACAAATCTTGTAATGTGAAAAATACTGAATAAAATAAAACTTTGTTGATTTTCAGGGTGAGAAGAAACTTTTTGAATTCAAATGGGAACCTTCAAACCTATTTTGGATCAAATAAAATCCTAAAGGGATTTAAAAATTTAAATAAACAATAAAGTTAAAAATATTTAAAATTACTATTTTTTGGATCTTTTAATAAAAAGATTTGGTTTTCAAAAAGAAAAGGTAGATTTATAAATAAGGATTATTTATAAAGCCAAATTAAACCTTGGCCAAGATTTTGAAACAAAAGGTTTTGCTTTGATTAAAATAGTAAAGGTATATTTAAATAAAATAATAAGGATTTAATATCCAATTTTATTTAAGTAAAGGCTTTTCCCATTTTAAATAAACACTAAAACTTATTTATTTATTTTAAATAAGTTTTCCAAGTATTTTATATTCTCAATTAAAACCTACTGAAGTGTTTTTGGTTTTATCTTAGATTTCAAAATAAAGATTTTAATAAAACAAATCCTATTTGATTTAATAACTAAGGTCCATTTTATTTAATGATTAATGGACCCTAAAATAAATATTATTTTATTTTAAACAAGTTTTCCAAGTATCTTATATTTTCAAATAAAACCTACTGATTTGGTTTTGAAAATATTTAGTTTTCAAATGGAGATTTTATTAAATAAAACAAAACCTATTTGAATTAATAATTAAGGTCTATTTTATTTAATTATTAAGTAGATCCTAAAAATAATAATAAAATTATTTTACTTTGGGAATTGGTTTATGTTGTTAAACAGAACCAAATTCAAATTACAAGTGTGGTGAATGTTTGAATTGTTTGAATATTTCAATAGTTGATTGAAATTCAAACTAGAAATTGATTTAGAAAAGAAAAAAACAAACAGGAAGGAAAAAAATAGAATCTGGCCGACCCAACCCAGCAGCCCATTTCCCTCTCCCCTCCCGAAGCGTTTTCTTTCACTTAAAGTCTCACCCGCAGAACCAATGACAAGTGGACCCCTCCCCTCACTTCCTCTCTCGCTGACCAGCCGACCCCACCTCTCCTGTTCATCGTCCTCACCCGCGGTGACAGCGCCTCCCTCCTCGACCGTTTCTGGCGGAATTCATCGGCGTCAATTCGCGTTAACGCAGCAGCTAAATCAGCCTGCGACCATGCACGATAAATCTTCTCCCTCTCCTCTCCATTTCCCCTCTGTCACCCCACATTAGTACGCTCCAGGCCGCCCTGATTCCTCTCCGAACCTCACTGCCACCGACGAACTCTTCCCTCGATTCCGGCCGTGTCCTGCCACCCCTCGCCTCCTTGACCACACTCGCATACTCCCCAAGCCCTGGCGCACCTTTTCGCATCGCCAGCTCACCCGCGCGAGCTCTGCAAGCTCGACAACGTCACCCCGAGCCAGCGCCGCCGTCTGTCTCCAACTGCGACGACGTCTCCTAGGTAAACCAGACCACCCCTCTCTTCCCCGTGGACACGATAATGATCGACATGCTCTTGTGAACCTAACGGTGCCTCCCGTTTGTCCTAGGGTGCCCTCCATCCTCGCCATCGATGATCTCCAGAGCACGCCCGCCGCCGTGTGGACTCCGGTGAACAATCCACGTCGGACCAGAGCGCCCCTCGACAAACGAACCACACGTTGAGAATTAGCACGACGCCACGAACGCGGTGAGCCTACTCCCTCCCTCTCTCGCTTCCTGCTTCGCCAGCGCCGCCACAATCTAACCGCACTGCCGCTTGACGTTGACCACGCGCTGCTAGTTCTTGGCAAGGCATTAGGAGTCGTCTGATCTAGATCCGAGGCACGCGTTTGATTGACTTATCGAAGGGGTAAGATCAATCTTGTGCCGCACGATTCACTTTAAATCATGCGGTCCACGTTGCTGATCCGAACGAACCGGTATGACCCAATGGGAATCAGACACGTGGCTCTGAGTGTGAGTTAAAAACAGAAACATTTCAATATGAAATGTGATTTTGAAAATTGCATAACTTTCAAACCACGCGTCCAAATTTTGCAAATTTCATATCAATGGAATCACTAGAACAAGCCCTAGCCAACCAGGCAGTTTGTTTAGTAAAAAGCCTCTGGTAAAATGTTTGTTTTTGCAGAAACATTTGTATGCTTGTTTAGATTATAAAAATTGTTCAAAAATGATTTTGGGAATAAAATCTTTGGCAAATGGTGTGATTTGAACCTACTGACCATAGGAAACACTTTGTGGTTTCAAAAATGTATTTGGTGAAACAAAAGAATGATTCTTTGATTTAAAACCATTTCTAGTCAAATAGAAATGTGGTTTATTTATTAAAAATGGTTTTGGAAGAAAACTTTTGGGAAATGTTTTGTTTTAAACTCTCTGACCCTAAACACCAAGTTTTATGGTTTGAAAACAAATTTGGTGAACCCTATAGATTAATGCCTTAGTAAAAATATTTCTACACCACATAAAATGATATTTTGTTTTGAAAATGGTTTATGAAATGAAATCTTTTGCAAATGACTTTGCCACTTTATAAAATGACCATTAGGTGCTTTCAAAAGTTTATGACCCATTAGGAACCATCTTTTCAAATAAAACAAATCTTGGCATGTTTGCATGCATTACCCTGACTTTGTTATTTTATGTGATGTTTTGCTTGATTGGTAGATTGAGATTGTGCCTTGCTTGATTGATTTGTAGTGACTTGAAGGGTGTGATTGTTGCAAGGACATGGAGTGAACTTATACCCTCTACCAAAAAGGCAAGTGATGCTTCATACTTTTTGTCCCATTACTTTCACTATGCATTAGTGATTTTCTCTAAGTAAAACTTGCATGGAATTTTTCTAAGTATAAACCTTTCTATAGGAGAACCTAGTAGATGAAACCTTAGTGGAACATTTCCTAAGTTAATATTCCTACTACTATCAAGCTTAGCTTAGCTTAGCTAATAAAAAACAAGGGTGGAATATATATTCACACTATGGAAAAATTTCTAAGTCTGAGGACTTGTGTTCTTGTTTAATAAAACAACTAAGTTAATGAATCACCTGGGAGGAATGGTAATTGCTTGATGGATTTTGGTTGAGTGGTTCACAAGGCCCATGTCTATGGTTTACCTTGTGTATCTCACTTGTGGATGGCCACCCAGGAACAAAGAGATTTGATATGTCAAATGTTGATAAGCTTCAAGTGCAGCCACTTGGCATTATGGGCTCTGCCTGGATCATATAGGTTGCAAGAACTTAGCCATATGGACAGTGGGTGGTAGAGTTTGATAGGTTGGAACGCGTCCATTTTGGTCTAAGGGAAGGCTTCTGAAAGATCTTGTCTTGGCAAACCAAGTCTTGTGGGGAAAGTGCACCACCTCTGCAAAGTGTAAAATCTAAGTACTTAGCCATGTCCCTGGTAAAGGACAATTTGAGAATCAAGACATGGAAGCAATCAAGAATCTCATCATTCAAATTTCTAAGTTAAAAACTTGTGGTTTGAACAAGGGTTAAAGGATCTTCAATCTTTGATAGATAAAAATGTTTTTGTCAAGCAAAAACTTAGTGTTTTCAAAATGATAAGGAAAATCTATTTTGAGCAATGCAAGCCTAAGCTCCACTTAGCCAAATGCATATAGATGATAGACTCCACTATACTACCATAGTATCACTTTCCAATACAATTCAAATGTATTGACCCTTGTGGCTGTAACTTGTTATGTTGCAGGTTTGATTGATGTTAGTAAAGTTTGATGATTAGGATTACAAAGTCTACAACCAACATGTCTGCCTGTGGCACTTTGAAGATGAAGGACCCCATGCTTATAGTTATTCCGCTGCAATGTAATGTAATAGCCAAATGAGCTATGTAAGATGTAATAAAATTATGTTATTCCTGGTTATAAAGTTATATTATGACCTTTGTTTCTTGATATTACATCTTAACTGTGTATGCTAGCTATTGATCCAGGGACTAGCATTGTAAACACAGGGGACTCCACCTTATATTAAATAAAGGTTGGGACACTCCCTCTACACATGTTAATCGCCATAACCAGATGAATGCTTTGATGACATCAAACACCACTTCATAACTGGATGGTTATAAATATGGCATTGAGTGTTCGGAAAGTATGTGTTGAGGCACATGGATCAAGAGTGGGATTTGTCCATCCATATGACGGATAGATATACTCTGGGCCCACTCGGTGAAATGTCATCCAATTGCCTTGCGAGCATGTGACTGGCTCACAAGGGATCGCATATCACCGGAACGAGAAAAGAGTACTTATCGGTAACGAGGTTAAACTAGGTATGCAGAGATACCGACGATCAAACCTCGGATAAGTAAAGTAGCACGATACAAAGGGAAATTGGTATCCTGTGTAAATGGTTCATTCGATCATGAATTAATCATAGAAATATGTGGGAGCCATGTGAATTTCCATATTCCTCTATTGGTTATTGAGCGGAGAAGAGTTTTGATCATGTCTACATAATTCACAAACCGTAGGGAGACACACTTAAGGATTCGATGTTGTTTAGTAGATATGGAATGTGAGTAAGAGACCGAATGTTGTTCGGAGTCTCGGATTGGATCTAGGACATCATGAGGATATCCGGAATGGTCCGGATAACAAGATTCATATAAGGAAACTCCAATTCCAGAGTTCTGGAATGGTTTCGGTGTTTTCACCAGAATGTTCTGGAAGGGTCTAGAAGGTCCACAGATCCGTAGTGGGAAGGGTACATGGATGTGTCATGACAAACTGGAATGGTTGCATCATGTCCTAGTTCACTTGGCTGGGAAATGGGAAGAGAGAAATCAAACTCTAGTTTGAAAGTCAAACGCCAATTTGAAAAATTCAAATCCCAATATGGTTGCCTAGTGGAGGGAGGAAAGGAATCCCACTTAGGGAAGGATTCCTATCTCCCCTTGCCGCCGGCCTAGTAGAGGAGTTGGGGGAGGACTCCCCTCCCCCCAAACCGCCTCTCCCATTTATATAAGGAGGGGTAGGGCACCCCCTACCCCTCACACCCAAACCCTAGCCGGCCGCCTCCCCCCTCTCTAGTCGTTGTCGCCTAGGGCTCCTCCAAGTTGGTGCCTAGGCCCTGCCCCACTACCGGAAACCTCTAAGCTCCTCGGCCCTCTAAACCCTAGATCGCCGAGGCCCTCTTGTATTCCACCATACCCGCTCGTGCATAGGAGAAGCCCTGCGGGATTTCCCCTCTACTTCCACCACCACGCCGTCGTGCTGCTGGAATAGCGAGGAGAGATCTACAACCTCCACTGCCTGCTGGAACAAGGGAGAGGAAGGTCTTCATCGAGTACCAAACATGTGACCGACTGCGGGAGCGCTGCTGGAACGCGGCGTCGAAAGGATCGTCTACGCGATCTTGAGATCGGCAAGTGAACGACTACATCACCCACGAGAATCAATCTCGTTAACCGCTTTGGAATCTTCGAGGGTTTGTACTCTATCAACTCGTTGCACCGATCTAGTAGATTAGATCTTGGCTTGTGTGTGTTCATGCGATAGATTTTTTTTCCATGTTATGAACCCCTAAAGTGGTATTAGAGCTGTGTCTATGAGTAGATCTGTTTCACGAGTAGAACAAAATGGTTATTATAGGCGTTGATGCTTTTGTTGTCGATTGCTTCTTATGTACTTTGCATCTTGCGGGATGGTGGGATGAAGCGGCCCGGGCTAACCTTACATGACATCGTTCATGAGACTTTCTCCTTGCTCAACATGCAAATTGTATTACATAAGTGGCTTTGCGGGTGTCTATCTCTCCCACCATAGTGAAGATTCAATTTACAATGGGCATTGACAATACTTGTATCTGACATGAATATACCCTACGGGTGCCTCGCATTGGTATACCCGGTCTAGCCCAGGGAAGGCTCACATGAATACTTGCTACCCAAGAAGATTTCGGGTGGCCCAAGCCCATTACAAGTTTGACTCTTTGAAGAACACGACTAGTTGTATATAGAATTTCGAAGGGTCCAACCCTAATCTTTAACTGACTCGACTTACCCCCGGGACCTGGCCTATCAATATAAAGGTCAGGAGGGCCCGGCGAGGAGGATCATCCAATTCATACACACACCTCACGCCGATCGCAGATCAAGACCAGTAACCTTCGGTTCCCAGAATCAAGAATGCATAAGCAGGAGTAGGCTTTTCCCTCCGAGGGCCTAAACCTGGGTAAACCTCATGTCCCTGTGTTGCTTGCCTATTAACTGTCTCGCGACTTCTAGCATCCCCATCTTCTCCAAAACCCAAGTCCATAACCATGGGCATTGACGAGTCGAACCCTTGTCAATTGGCTTCGTTTGTGGGAACTAGGGACACGAATCATGTGATCATGACGGTACGATCCGGAGCGATCTACGATTCCTCGATGATGGAGAATCACCTCCTCTTTGGCGCTTTTGACTTCACTGCCCACTCACTGGACACCCGCAAAGATTTTGAGTCCGTAGGCGATGGAAACGAGATGCTGTTCGGGAGCTTCTGTTTCCAGGTGAGGCAGACCGGCACCCTCCGCCTCCCAGAGCGGGAGCCACTTCCATCAATCAGGCCTGCCTTGTGAGTCCCACCAATCGATGCTCCACGCACATCGTCGCTGACGAGCGACTCGGATGGCAGCAGCAGCTACAACTCCGATCTGTGTGATCCCCCTTCGGATGAAGGAACCTACGGTTCCGGATCTGAAAGCTGCGGGAGAAGCAACCCTTCTCATGAGTGCTACCTGTGCACCTTCATCCATGGAGGCGACGTCAACAATGGAGCTGATCCACCAATGGATCAAACACCCAATCCCCTCCCAACCCTCAGGTCGAGAACAGATGAAATAGGGTAAACCCGCTTAATAGGGGAGCTTGAGGAACTGAGGGCGTAAATCGTGCCCACAATGAAATCCACCTCAAAGAAGAGGGCTGGGAGATCGCACGTGAGGCCTTACGGGGCAATCACATCTTACATGTTGACGCCTCCCACGACATGTTGATGGCCTATCACTGGCTCCTCATCGAGGAACACAATCGACAGGTCAAGATACAAGTCAACCTCAAAAAACGCAAGCAGGAAGCTGACGAATCAAGCATGCGGTGAGTTGTGCTCTCCGCTGTTGGTGGATCCTCTTCACACGGCAACGACGCCCGCAAGTACCCCTCTCGCCTGGAGCGCATGGACCCCGCCGCATGACGCGAGGTCACCAAAGCACTCGACACGTCCTTCATGACGATGGACTCGCAAGGCAACATTATGCTGAAAACGCCACAGGCTGCGATCATGGCATCCACCACCTACCTCGCGTCCAACCCGCCACCGGTGGGAGACCCGAAGAACACGATCCATAGGTCTGCGCACACAGGCCTCGGACTCGTCGGAGCTATGCTCCACGATGAAACTCCCGTGGAGCCGAAGAAAAAGGCCGGGGTGAGGTTCACTCGAAGCCGCACACCCTCATCCGAGGAAGAAGAGCATGACCTACCTCGATGTCGTCGGAGCCCACGGAGCCGCAGTAGCAACTATGATGCTCGTAGCGAGCTCACACAATGCAAGATCGACAAATCACGCGCTAAGCGTGCGTGCTCAACTGAGTTCGTAGAGGACGACTGAGAGCTATGTGGAGCCGGATGCTTTAGTAGGTCCGTTCGGCAATCATGGATGCCAAAAAACTTCAAGATCCCTTCGGACAACCCGAAGTTTGATGGCGCGCAGGAGCCAAAAAACCTAGCTCGACGATCATATGTCGTCAGTCAAGCTCCATGGCAAGAACAAAAACAACGCCCTGCAGTGCCTCCAGCTGCAGCTGATAGGTGCAGCCAGGGTCTAGCTTAGTAGCCTCCCCTTCGGCTTCATTTGAAGCTAGGAAGAGCTGGCGTACAGTTTCATACGCAACTTCAAGGGGACCAGCAAGAGACCAGCCTCAATCGAAGAGCTGCGGGCATGTACCCAACGGACCAACGAGTCCATACGCTCGTACATACTACACTGTTCCGTCATCAAGAAATCCACCGCAAACATCTCTGAGGAGAGGGAAATGGATGCCTTCAAGGACGGCATCAGGCGCCATGAATTCTAGGAGGATCTCGAGCGCATCAAGCCCAAAACCCTCGATCACCTGCTGGATATCACCAATCATTGAGTAGATGGTGAAGATGTCGTTAACCGAACACATTCGGATGACGAAGATGACTCCGGACGCAGGTGCGATCGCCGTGGAAAGATAAGATCGCGCGTCTATGATGATCGCGAGGAAGTCGACATGGTTGTGGCTAGCTACAACGATCGTCGCGATGATGGCAACCGCAACAACGGGTACCGCGATGGTGGGCGGCCCACCCAAATGTGGCAACGTCGCAACTGCGATGATGAAACTTTCGTGTACGACAAGCTATCAGGTCCCTGCACCATCCACCTCTACATCGATAAGCAAGACGGTAATAAGAAATCCAGCCACATGCTCAAGGACTGCAGAGAGTTCTAGAAAATCAGCGAGGGCCTCACCCAGATGCGACGCCAGGCGGTGAACCCAGGATTTGCACCGGCTCCAGGAGTTATATCTCACGGGGCTCCACCACCACCACCTGGAGGACCTTCGCAACCTATGGCTGCACCAGCGCAGAATAATGGTGCGGACGGATACCCACCACTGGTAGGGTCTATGATGATACATATGGGGCACCCAACCAACAGGGTGCAGAAGAAGATCACCCGCCAAGTCAACCTGGCCGTGACCTCCCCACCAGCCATGCCTGAGTACCTCAGCGGGTCAGAATTCTGCATCATTTGTTCGACCGATCAGATCACCCGCGCCATATACCTCGCCTAGGTCACTCTGCCCTGGTGCTCGAGGCCCAGATTGGAGGGTTCGAGCTGGGCCACGTCTTCATGGACGGCGGCAGCGGCATCAACCTGATGTTCGCCAGCACACTCGCAGCCATGCGGATCCCGCTATGCAGCCTAGAACCGTCGAACACAATGTTCCATGACACCGTCCCAGGGAAGGGAATATACCCCCTAGGCAAGATATGGCTCGACGTCATCTTTGGCAAGCCCAAAAACTATAGGCGCGAGCGGCTGGAGTTCGAAGTTATGGACTGGCCCTCACAGTACCACGCCATCCTCGGGCGTGTGGCATTCGCAAGGTTCCTGGTAGTGCAGTATGCGTACCTTCTACTGAAGATGCCAGGACCCAGGGGCGTCATCACCATCCCAGGAAGCTTCACCTGGTCGGACAGCTGCGACAGGGACATCAACAGAATCTCCCAGTTATTCGGCATACAGGAGGAGCTAACAAGGCTCAAGGAGGTCACAGACAACAGGGCACCCCCAGTCACCAGGAAAAACACACCTGATATGTCGTTCAACTCCACAGTCTACACTAAGAAGGTGTAGGTCAACCAGACGGACGTCTCCAAGACGGCGTTGATCACTAATAATCTGAGGCCCACATAGGAAAGCGTGCTTGTCGAATTCCTCCGTGAGCACTGAGAAATTTTCGCCTGGTGTTCTATGGACATGCCAGGAGTCCCCAGGGAATTCACCGAGAACGCACTCAATGTGTTTCCAGATGCGAAGCTAGTCAAGCAGTCAATACGTCGACTGTCTAAGCCAAGAGCTGAAGCCATTGGTATCGAAGTCAATAGACTCCTCGATGCCAACTTCATCAGGGAGATCAAGGAAAGCGAGTGGCTAGCCAACCCCATGCTGGTCCCCAAGAAGGACACGGACATCCTGCGGATTTGTGTGGACTTCACATCGCTTAGCAAGCATTGTCCCAAGGACCACTTTCCTCTCCCACGGATCGATCAAATAATCAACTCCACTGCAGGATGTAAGAAACTCTCCTTCCTTGATGCCTACTCAGGCTACAATCAAATTCGGCTGAAGGCCAAATATTAGGATAAACCGGAATTCATCACGCCGTTCAGGGTGTTCTGCTACAACAAAATACCTTTTGGGCTAAAGAACACATGTGCCACTTACCAGAGATGCATGCAGTCATGTCTGAAGAACCAAATTGGTCACAATGTTTAGGTCTATGTCGACGACATAGTAATCAAGACCAAGGAGGCCAAGAAGCTCATCGACGACCTCCGTGAGACATTCGACAACCTTGATCTCTATAAGATCAAGCTGAATCCGGACAAGTGCACCTTCGGCGTCCCGTCTGGCCAATTACTTGGGTACTTCATCTCTCAGCGCGGCATCGAGGCAAACCCGAAGAAAATCAAGGCTATACTATCCATGGAGAACTCTAACAACCTCAAGGGAGTCCAACAGTTGGCTGGGCGAATCGTGGCGCTCAACAGGTTCACTAGTCGCATGGGCGAAAAGGCCCTCCCTTTTTATCAAACTATTGCGCAAGGCCGACAAATTTGAGTGGAAGACCGAAGCAGACAACACATTTGAGGACCTCAAACGCCTGCTCTCCACATCACTCGTTCTTGTCACGCCAAAGGAGAGGGAGCCCTTACTTCTATATAAAGCAGCCACGCATCAGGTGGTCAGCACAGCACTCGTGGTCGAACAACCTGAAGACGGCAAGACCCATGGGGTACCTCGTGGTCAGCATAGAGAGGTACTGACCTCGACAAAATAGAGGTACCCTCACTACCAGAAGCTCTCCTACGGCGTATTCATGACGGCACGTCGATTGATCCACTACTTCCAGGAGCACCAGACGTGGTCGTCAATGACGCCCCACTGTCGAACATCCTTAACAACCCCGAAGCTACAGGGCGAGTACCCTTGTGGGGCATCGAGTTGTCTCCTCTAGACATCATCTACGAGCGGCGCACCGCCATCAAGTCTCAGGTCCTCCCTGATTTCCACTGGATGGAGATCCAGCTGCCAGACACTCCGGATATGTCACAGTCCTGGACAATGCACTTCGATGGCTCTAAGCGCGAGGCTGGAGTAGGAGACGGCGTAATACTGACGTCCCCTCAAGGGGACAAGATGAGGTATGTTTTTAGGATGAAATTCCGCGCATCCAACAATGAGGCTGAATACGAGGCACTCATACATGGCATGAGGATGGCCAAGGTGTGCGGCGCAACACGCCTCGTCATATACGGCGACTCCAACCTCATCGTCCAGCAGACGACGAACGAGCGCGACGGCCATAGAACTAACATGATCGCATACCATGCTCTCTACAACTCACTAGAATGGGACTTCGACGGCTGCGAACTTAGGCATGCTGGTAGGGGAAGCAACGAGGAGGTCGACAAGCTCGCCAACATTGGCTCCACTGGCACCCCAGTTCCACCAGGTGTGTTCCTCGAACAAATCTGCGTACCCTCCATCAAACAGAAATTTCCAAAGGGCACAACCGAAGCTGTAGAACACTCAGGGGCTGCACCACCCGAAGGACAAGAAGGACCCGAAAAGCTCGACACGGAGGTCGAGCTAGTAAGCCTTATGTAGGTCATGATGGTGGAGGAAACATGGACTCAACTGTAACTCCGCTATCTAATAAGCAAGCAGCTGCCTGAGGACTCGACAGACGTCCGACACATATCTCGCCAATCAAAGGCCTTCACCATCATCAATGGCGAGCTATACAATCGCAGCATTTCGGGTCTGCTCCAACGATGCGTCACCAATAGCAACGGCAAAAGCATCCTCCTAGAAATCCATGAGGGTATCTGCGGCCACCACGCAGGCAGTTGTGCTCTGGTCGCCAAAGCTCTACGAGTTGGCTTCTATTGTCCAACCGGAATGAACGACGCCAAGGAGATAGTCCAAAGGTGCAACGCCTATCAGCAGTACACAGACAAGCCAAACGTGCCCGAATCGGAGCTACGGCCCATACCGCTGGCATGGCCTTTCACCCAGTGGGGGCTCAACATGATCGTCAAACTGCCAAAGTCCTCGCCAGGAGGGCATGTGTTCCTCCAGGTAGCAGTCGACAAATTCTCGAAGTGGGTTGAGGCCATGCCTATTACTAACCAAAGCGGCGCCAACACCGTCAAGTTTTTTTAGTCCATTGCTACAAGTTCGGAGTACCTCATAGCATCATAACAAATAACGGCTCGAACTTTATCTCCAAGGAGTTCTGAGGCTTCTGCAAAAACCTTGGAATCAACCTATCATACGCCTTTGTGGCGCATCCGCAGACCAATGGACAGGTCGAAAAGCCAACGTCCTCATCGGCAATGGCATCAAGAAGCGTCTGCTATGCCCACTCGAAAGGCTTGTGGGAGCCTAGGAGGACGAGCTACCATCCGTTCTCTAGAGCTTACGCACAACGCCAAACATCTCAACTGGCTACACGCCCTTCTTAATGGTGCACAGAGCCAAAGCTATGTTGCCTGCTGAGGTACGCTAAAAGGCCCCATGGGTCGTCGCGTACAGCGAAGCCGAATTAACGTCTGCACTCAAAGACTTCATTGACACACTAGATGAGGCACGCGACATCGTCGTGTCTCGCTCAACAGTGTATCAGCAGAACCTCCGCAACTACCACAACCGTCGGCTGCGTCCAAGGTCCTTCGTCGAAGGAGACCTTGTTCTACGACTCAAGCAGGAAGGGCACAAGAAGCTTGATTCACCCTGGGAAGGACCCTACATCGTCACTAAAGTCATCCCAGGTGGCGCCTACCGCCTCATGGACATCGAATCAGGAGTCGAATACTCCAACCCCTGGAACGTCGCAAAACTGTGACTCTTCTACCCCTAGTTGTCTTTTACTTTCAATAAGGCTATTCAGCTAGGCTATTCAACTGAACACTGTACCTCCTACATTACAATGAATAAAAGCTAAGTTCCTTGGCCCAAATCTTTCTCTCTTACATTTTTTGTTGCTAAAAACACTTGGGGGCTGCACCTGACCATATGACTTCATCGATTGACAACAACGCATATAACCTGAGTATCTGACCACGTCAGGCTAGCGAAAATGACATGCATACTCTATAATCAAACAATTCACTACGTGCCAATACATACAACTTTACAAGGGCATTACAAGCCCATTTGAAAATATACAGACTTTACATCATCTTGTTTTTTATTTACAGGACTCAACTATGCTGAAGCAGAATGTTCGTCTGCTCCTCAAGCACATCTACAATTTCTTCAGCATATTGCGCCACCACCGCATAATGTGGACGCATATCCCACGCCATACCATCTAGAGGAGGAGGTGGCCCAGCCGCTATCTCCGCAATATTGACATCACGGCGATGCAGTCAAACAAGAGAAAGGGTTGCCTTCGCGCCCGCCACTAGTTGATGGCGCACCAACTCCTTCACATGACCTGCATCTCGAAACTTTCAAAGCAAACCCAAAAATATGGAAGGTGCGGAGTCTAAGGGGAACATGGTGGACTAGATCGCCACTAGTGATGACCTCGCTCGCTTCAACACCCGAAGTACCTGATGCATAGTTGCAAGGACAGTCGCTCGATCACGGTCCATCTAGAAGAAGCCGCCGACCTTCATCTATTGTTGCATCAAGCAATTCATTTGAATTTCCATGCGCTCTTTCTCTTCCTTTGGAAGAATATTCACAACTGCACAAAAGCAGTGGGTGAGCTAACATAAACAACTGGCACACTCTAAGAGACAACGGGCCAGGATAACTTACATTGGAGCTGCTCTCCAACCTGCCGAAATTCTTCAAGCAGAAACTCTTCCCTGGCAATGGCTCGCTCAGCCTTAGAATCCCACACATTCGCATGGCCACGGATGCTAAGAACGTCCTTCTCCAAGCTTTGAATGCAATCACGCAAAAACGACAACTGCGACGACACGCTCAATGATAGACGAGCGGAAGGTGTGGGAGAAGGTGTAACCACTGGATCCTCACTCGAAGGACCCTAAGGGTGCACAAGCAAACATCAAAATCACAACATTTGAAAATAGTCAAAAGATGCATTCATATATACACAAATAAAGACACTATGTGGCAGAGTGACACATGTTCATCCAAAAGGTGTTACATATGCAAAAGAGAAAAGAAAGCTAGACAAGCTACAAGGCAGAAGGGCCTAAGCGTCAGCACCCGGAGCAGCTTTAGATCCAGCCTGCGTACACTTAGCCACTCGCTTCTGCTCCAGCGAGTAGTTGTCCAGAAGATCTATGAGCTTAGGTCCAAAATGCTTACAGCGGGAGGCAAAGGAGAAAAACGCTACCTTAGTGCCATCCGCCGCCGTTGGCATCCTAGATGTGACCTGGGGCAGATCTAGCTAAGCGTCGGACGCCATCGCCAGCCCCATCGCAGCACCGACCCCCTTCTGCGTCCGCTTGTACTATGCTGGAGCATCATCCGTCAGAGCCTCCGCAAGGGAGTTGATGTCCTCGAGGGAAATTTCCATTGGGTTGATCTCCTTGTAGAAGCGAGCAAGGACCTTCTTGGCCTTGTCGAGTGACTCCACGGCGGAGGTGCAATGATCTCCGATCGCGCAATGGAATCTTCCAGAGGATCACCGTGCTCCAAGGCATCACGATCAAACATAACACATGAAGCGTCTACAAAGAAAAACAGCAAATCCTTCAGATGAGGAACAAGGAATCGCACTTGAAGTATACGAAACTCAAAAGTATAACAAGGTGGTTTACCGGATATAGCTTTGACAGCAGCCATAAGATTTTCAACCATTACTTTCTCTCGAGCCGCTGTGACGGCCGCGAGCTGCTTCTCACGGTCTTCAGCCTCTTTTTGCTGATGTTGGAGGGTCTCTGTAGCATCCTTTGCCTCCTTCTCCGCTTTGCCGATACTCTTTTCGAGTGCGTTCATCTTGCGGAGGGCATCGTTGTTCTCATCTGCAGCATTTGGCAATGAAGTATAAACACAAGAACATATTATGTCAGGCACTTGCAATCGAACAAGAATAAACCCGCACCTTGGAGCTACTTGAGGCTACCTTCCAGATAAAGGTGCTACTGAATCAGACGATTGGCATCACGGACAAAGGGCTGTGAAGAAAACAACACACCTGATGAATACAGGGCTCGGGGGATACCCCACAAAAAAGAGGAATAGCACTTACATGGTCAGCTATGGACTCCGAAGGTTTCGTTTGCATCTTCCGAGCGAAGAGTGCATGAGCCCCTTGCTGCAGGGAGCTCGAATGATTGTCGTCGGAGTTGGCCACCATCTTGGGAAACGAAGAGGCAGGCTTCGATTCTGCGAACATTTCTTCGGGCTCCTCATCGAGGGACTCCTCCGAATGATTTCTACTAGCACTTACAAGGAACCAAATCAACAACAAACTAATACTTAGCATATCAACAAATACCAAGACTCGATCAGAGCAACTTACGATGGTATGTCTGAGAGGTTGAAGACGCGACCCTCTTTCTTCTACTTCTTCTTCTTCTTGGTTGGCGGCTGCGGGGCCATCACCTGAAAAGGCACAGTCGCGTTGGGGAGGAGGTCGCACCCTCATCCCTGTCGTGATGCTCGAGGAAGGAGGGACCCTTCGTTTTTGGTGGCATCGCCCCATCCGCAGTTTCGCTCCGGGACCTCTTTCGAGTCCGCCCTTCGCTCGGCTCAGGGACTTCCAAGGAAGGCGACTGCGCAGGGGGGGAGCTCGAAATCAGACTCCGCCTCCTCATTGTCCGGTGCAGCCGAGTACTTTTTAGGTAGAGGGGGAATCATTCCCGCTACCTTGTAGCCCTGCAAATTGAAGACAAAAGATGAAATGAGATAAGTATTAATAATAAACAACAAAGCACTCGAAAAGCGTTACGTGCAACTACAGGTTTCACCTAAGGAACTGCTTTCTTGGCACTGAAAGGAGGAGTTAAGGACTTCCCCGGAAGGTCCTCGTCGGCCTTGTGCTTCAGCATAGGCCGAAGCGACCTATCAAGGTCGGCCGAAGACATCTCCTCCGGCAAAACCCTTGTTGGGTCACTAGCTCCAGCATACAAGAACATCGGGTGTGCCCTCGCTTGGAACGGCTGCACCCGACGCTTGAGGAAGGTGTGAACTATATCAACATTGTTGATCTACTTGCCTGGCACTAGCTAAAGGGCCTCTACCCGCTTGTAGAGCTTCTCCACCTCTTTTGATTCACCCTCCAAAATGTCGTTCAACCATGACCCTTTCGGATGATCTTCTGGGTGGGGTCGAAGGGGGCAAGCCCGTAATGCTGACCGTCCAGCTTTACGTCCTCCGCCACTACTGGACAGACTCACAAAGATAAAAAGAGAAGTACTGGACAGAGGAGCGGATAGAAATTCCGCAGCCTCCCAGTGGTTAAACGCCACTGGTGCCAGATTGCCTCTTCACGGAATAGAGTCTCCGGAAGAGACCAAAGTGAGGCTCGATACCGAGCCATCACTCGCAGAGGGTAATGAAGCAGGCGATGTGGAGAAGAGAATTTGGAGACAGAATATGAAGTTGAATCCCATAGAGAAAAAGGAGCCCACGAAGAAATTCGTGGGCACCGAAAGAGACACTGCAGATGAAAAACATGAAGAACATAACCCGAAACCCTTCGGGTGGGTGCGGGATTACCTCTTGATCTGGCAGGATGGCATCGCCCTTTGTCTTGGAAATCAAGCCAGCCTCATGCAATTTGCGCAAGTCCGACTCCCACATCTTCGTGCGCCACCACCCGCCATCGGTGGTCCAGCTCGGAGCGGCAACTTTCTTGGCGGCGCCAGCGGCGCTCGAGCCCGCTGTGGTGGATGAGATTCTCTTCGGCTTGCCCATCGAGGAGCGGCGAGCATGGCAGTGTGAGCGAATAAAGGAGGAAGGGAAGACACGGAGGATGTACAGTGTGTAAGAGCTCATGAAATGGAAGCAATGGTGGAAGACAGAGGAAAATGATGAAGGGGTAAAACTCCTCTATTTTTCCCCATGGTATAAAAAGGCGAGGACGATGAAGCAGAACCGTCGATATAGAAGACCTAATGCGTGCCCTAGATCTCATCGTCCACGTGTCAACACCAAACTAAACCGTCGCAAACACGCCGCCCACTATGCACGTAAATCGAGGAGACGCCACGATTATGCGTGACTAGTCAAATTCAAGTCAGGCGGTGGCACCCACGATCGTCCCGTCGCATCGTCTCTGCTGCTGCAGACGGTTGATCTCACCAATCGTCAGCAATGACATCATCAAAGAAAATCTAGCAACGGATCGAAGATTTTGACTGAACATAAAGTACTTACTCGAGTCTTCGACTCAACCAACTACTCGGGAGCTACTCCTATCAGGAGCGCTGGCCGCGCACCTGAGAAATTATAATGGTACCATCACCTCAAAAAGATCTTCGAGTCCTATGTCGAGTCTGCGACTCCACTACGAACTTGGGGGCTACTCCCATAGGGAGCGCTGGTTGCGCATTTGAAAAAAATGCGTCCATTGGACAGATAATCAAAACATCTGCAAATGAATAAACTAAAGTCTCCGCTCGAGTCTACGACTCGAACAGACAATCAGGGGCTACTCCCATATGGAGCGCTAGTCACGCACCCTATGAACTATTCGAGTGAGATCCTTCGGATCAAGTACGATAAAATATTTTTGATAACTTTTCCCAAATTAACACCAAGTGAGAAGCAGCCTCCTTGGTCACCCGAAACACCTCCGCGGTGATAAAACTTTGGATGTTGTTTCTACAATGCAAAGATAAGCCCTACAGATATAATCTGATGGCCTGGTAACGCACCAGACTGCGCTCTGCCAGTAAACTCTTGTGTCAATAGGCACGATGAAAATCCTGACGGATGCGTTGGGTACATCAATTAAAAATCATTGGAATTCGACTCCTGTAAGACCTCAATGGCCTGAGTCGAATTATGCCAGCATTGTTCCGGGTTCGAGTCCGGGGACTCGAATTTGAAGAAGATCGTGTTGTTTTGTCCAATGACAGTTAACTGGCCCTGATTCACCGGGTGAGTCAGGCACACATATCAGCAATCCCTATGAACTGACAAGCTTAGTCCTAAAGACAGGTTCGAATAAGAAGCACCTGAAAGATTATAGAGTCTCTAGTCGAATCTACGATTTGACTAAACACTCGGGGCTACTAACATGGATATATCCTATGGGTGCCTCACATTGGTATACCCGGTCTAGCCCAGGGAATGCCCACGTGAAGACTTGCTGCCGAAGAAGATTTTGGGTGGCCCAAGACCATTACAAGTTAGACTCCTTGAAGAACACGACTAGTTGTAGATAGAATTTCTAAGGTTCCAACCCTAATCTGTAACCGACTCGACCTACCACCAGGACCTGGCCTATATATATATAAAGGTCAGGAGAGCACGGCGAGGAGGATCATCCAATTCATACACACACCTCACGTCAGATCGCATCTGTGCACCCCTGTAACCTTCGGTTCTGCTGTAATCAAGAACAGACAAGCAGGAGTAGGGTTTTCCCTCCCGGGGACTGAACCTGGGTAAACCTCGTGTCCCCGTGTTGCTTGCCTATTAACCGTCCCGCGACTTCCAGCATCCCCATCTTCTCCAAAACTCAAGTCCATAACCATGGGCATTGACGAGTCGAACCCTTCTCAGTATCAACGTTGTGGTTCTTGTTCGTAAGTTAGAACGTTTCTTATTCAAAAGCCCCAAACCACGTAAAACACGCAAAGAAAATTAGAGGCGTCTAACTTTGTTTTGTAGGGGTGTATTGTGATGTGATATGGCCATGATTGTGATTATATATGATGTATGCAATGATCCTTATTGTAAGTTGGCAACCGGCAGGAGCCTTTTGGTTGTATTTTAATTTCGTTAAGACTTGTGTGTCTATTATTCAAAGTAGTTGTAATAGTTGATGCTGGTGGACGAAAACCATGGAGCGACACCATTGACCTGGACACCACGTCGGTGATGATGGAGATCATGTCCGTGCTTGAAGATGGAGGTCGAAGGCACAAGAAGAAAGGCCATATCATATCACATATTGTGATGTTAATCTTTTTTATGCATCTTGTATTGCTTAGATCACGACGGTAGCATTGTAAGATGATCCCTCTCACAAAATATCAAGTAATAAAGTGTTCTTTGATGAGTGCATATTTACATCAAGTTTTAGATTATTATTTTGCATTGTAGATGTAGGATCTTGGTATTTCATTCGCATGCACTTTTTATGTTTATTTTCACTAGGATCAGATCAGATGATGATCCGATGGACACATTTCTTGGACCAGTTATATTGGAGTGAAGGAGCCAAAAACTACGTAAATTGCTTATTTGGGAATTATTAATAATACCAGAAGATAACCCGAAGAGAGCAAAGGAGACAGAAGGTTTAACGACCAACTATACGGGCTGCCGCCGTATAGTTGGCGCCGCCTCCGCCTCCTCAAATAGTTTCACCCCGTGCAACTGGATCGGGGAGACGACATACAGAACACCCAGAAATCACTGAAACCTCACCTCTGGAAGGCATCTGGAGGGCGAACTTGCCCTAGGGATCCATCTTCGCCCTAAGCAGATCTAGGAGTCCAAGGCATCGATCTCCATCTTCATCAACCATGGCTTCTTCATCACCACCATCATATCCATCCATCCCATCTAGATCTTGTTGTAATTCTTGCATAGTTGTGGATTTATACAAGTACTATTCATCGATAATCGTTTCTATTACCATTGCCATGATGTTATTTGCCTTCATGTATGAGTAGATAATTAGTTCTTGGGGAGATGGAGAAACCCTAGCATGAGATTGAAATAAAATAAAGTTTATTATGATATTCATCGTTGTGACCATGTGTTAGATTGTCTACATCTTGATGTTGGGAGAAGTCGACCTCTCATTATTTGCCTCTTGTTGGGACTTGATGGTGCGAACTACTTGTTTGTAGACGGAGAGATGTTAGCACTTATAGTGACTATAAAGCTATTGGTACCTCTTACGTATCAACTTGGGAATTGAGGAAACTCACAAAACACTATCCATGTCATGGGATACGTCCTGCGGGATTACGTCCCTTAATAGCGCAGTAATTCAATTGATGTTGATTGCTGTCTGCTATGGTTATGAGGATGATTTGAGAAGTGGTTGATTCCTCTTTGTCCAAATACGGAGTTCCTCCCACACATACATAGTTGAGAATGTTCATGATAATAATCTTTACCTTAGCCATTTATAATTCTAGTGGTATATTCGCTAATCCCTGAGAACGTTTTTTTCCCACTGAAGTTTCAAATCTCTTTTACACACGCGATACTTATTTTCTGTATTCAGTTTTGTTTACTTTACTTATTGTTCTCTTATACCAAAAACCCAAAAACATCTGTTGATGCAATACTCGCATTTTATCTTGTCACATAGAAATTTATTTAGCATTTCTATTTTCAGTATTTACTTCAAGAATTCTTAGACTTTAGACTCCTCCTCCTTATGGGATCGATATCTTCATTTTGAAACTAGCTACAACCGATCTGTGCACTTGTAGTGATCAAGCTATTTTCGGGCGCCGTTGTCGGGGATCTAAGCACTATAGGTCTCTTAGTTTTTGCTTATTTACTTTGGTTTTGTTAAGTTTTGCTTTGAGTTACAGGATTCCACCAACATCATGGAGTTTGAGTGAATGGCTAGTGCTAACCCACTCAACCGTTTTGGGAAGCCCCATGATATTTATAAAAGAGATAACTCCAACAACAAGACAAGGGGGTTTGAAATAAATACTCTACTACTTGGTATTTTACACAAGAAGCAATTTACTGGAAATGAAGAAGATCCTGATCCATATGAGCTATTCCATGTTTCAAAGATATATGTGGCATGTTCTAATTAACGGGGTATACCGCCGATGAGGTAAGGGTTAAACTTTTTAGTCAACCTTTTACAAGTACAGCTCTCTCATGGTATAGATCTTCAGAAGAAAATACAACTTGGGATAATTTAGCTTGTGAATTTCTGTCCAAATATTATCCATTATCAAAATATTTTGGTATCAGGTGAAGGGAATATGCCCTGAGAGGCAATAATAAAGTGTTTATTATGTGTATTTCAAGTATATGATAGATGTTTATTTTGCATTCTATAATTGTATTAATACGGAAACGTTAATACATGTGTGTTTAATAAATAAACAGAAAGTTCCTAGTTATGCCTCTCTCATAAACTACTTCGTTGATTAACAAGATGATCACAGTTTCCTGATCATAGACATTGGATGTTGTTAATAACGAGATCACAACATTAGTGTAATGGTGTGATGAACATTCATCCGAAGTATAGAATTACGATCAAACTCATTGAGTTTATATTTCTATAAACAACTTACGAAGTGATCCTAATCCTTAAACCATGAGATCATGACAATCACTAACACCAGAAGAGTTTCTTGTTGACATCAAACGTCACACCGTAACTGGGTGATTATAAAGATGGCTTCAAAGCTACTAAAGTGTTATGTTGAGAATCATGGATCAAGAGTGGAATTTTTTCATCCTGATGATGGGTAGATGTACTCTGGGCCCTCTCGGTGATATCACATTGATTATCTTGCAAGCAAGTGATTTGATCACTAGAATGTTATATCACGGGAACGAGAAAAGAGTGCATGTCAGTAACGAGATCAAACTAGGTATGGAGATACCGATGATCAAATCTCGGACATGTAACATATCGTGAAACAAAGGGATTAAGATACAAGCGTAAAAGGTTCCGACGATCACAGGAAAGTCATCGTTGAATGTGTTTGAGTCGGTATGGATCTCCAGGTCCCGCTACTGATTATTGATCAGATAAGGGTCTCGGTCATGTCCGCATTATTAGCGAACCGTAGGGTGACACACTTAAGGGACACTTACATCCAGTTGGAGCAAATGTTTCATGCCGAAAGAATAAACAAGCGCAGGAATTTATTTCACTAGATACCGAAACAGGTTTTCGGGTGAAAATGCATAAAGTGGTTATGCATGTGAAATAGAATTCTAGCAACGGGTTATATGTGAATGTTTTTCATTAAAGTAATTGACAAAATTCTGAATAAATAAAAGAGTTTTATTTAATGATAGTTTGCATTAAATTTGGTGGAAGTTTAATAGCAAGTTTGAGTGGGATTTTGAGTGGAGGGATTTGAATGGATTTTTGTGAGTGGAGTGTCCACCCACATGAAGAGGGGAGGGCAAGGGGGCAGCCCCCATGCGTCGTCCACCCCCGTGGGGTCCCCCCCCCTCCTCCTATAAAAGGCACCCCTCTCCTCACTTATCACACACACCTCCTCGTGAAGGATCACTCTCCCCCTCTAGAATTTGTCCCCCATGGTCTCGGACTAGCGAGATACATGTTCTCGGTGGCTATTCGGCAAGAAAGGGTTGTGCTTCCACTGCATCGCTGGAGCGAGGAGGCGGAGGTTGCTCGGTGTCTTGTACGTGTGTGCGAGCACGGATGCGTTGCTGCTTTGCGGCGCTAGGACTTCCTCTCGATCTTGAGATCGGCAAGAGATCTTCTACATCAACCGCAAGTTGAACTCGTTAAGCTTTGTCGATATTCAAGGGTATGTTCTCTATGGATATACATCCGCCCGTTGTTTGTATCTAGTAGATAGATCTTGGTACATAGTTGTTCCCATCGTAGGAAAATTTTTGTTTTCTATGCGGTGAACCCTACAGTGGTATCAGAGCCGGATCTATGCGTAGATGCTTTACACGGGTAGTACACATATGAGTATGTGGGAGATTATGATCATGTTGTTGATCCTTAGTTGTAATTTTGGATATTGGTGGCATAGTGGGATGAAGCGGCCCGGACAAACTTTACATGTCCTCGCACATGAGACCTGTTCCACGCTTGACATGCAACTAGTTTGCATAAGTGGCTAGCGGGTGTTTGTCTCTCCTACTATAGTCAATATCCATTTTGCAACGAGTTGTCAACAATTTGGTTATCCTTGTTGTGGTTCATGTTCGTAGGTAAGAACGGTTCTATCTTCGAAATCCCTAAGCCACGTAAAAATTGCAATGGATAAATTAGAGGCGTCTAGTTTAGATTGTTGCTGGGCTAGTGTCATGATATGGTGATGTTGTAAGTTGAAGTATGAGATGATACTCTTACAACACACATAGCGTGTAAACTCCATAGACCTTGGACTTACACATAAAGGTATGATAGTGATCATACCACGATGCACATGATAGAGATCATATGCGGGAACCATATCATTTCACTAATAAACATGTGATGTTTGATAGCATCTTATATTGCTTGTTTAGCGCTTTGTTAGCATAATAAGATGATCCCTCATTTAAATATCAAGATAAGAATGTGTTCTTCCTTTAGTATGCACCAATTATGTTTTCGTCGCTCCAAGACATCACGTGATGATCGGGTGTTCTTGGATCCACGACCATATATCGGGTGTAAAACAATTACACACGTGAATACTAAGGTTCTAACTTGGAGAGCCTAGCATGTACAGACATGGCCTCAGAACACGAACCGAAAGGTTAAGCTTGAGTCATATAGTAGATATGATTCCCATTTCATGCTCGCCTTTGAAGCTACACCGACTCACGTGATGATCGGACTTGGTGTAGTGGATTTGGTTCATGTAATCACCAACAAGGCACGAGGGATGTCGTTTTTGAGTGGGAATTCATTCGTAATATGGATTAGTTGAACTCAATCTATCATAAACTTAGTCTAAACTTTACAAATTCTGTTGTAGATGGCACCACCTGCTTTTAATTTCATTGTGTTCATGGAGAAAGAGAAACTTGTAACGAACGGTAGCAACTTTACCGAATGGGCCATGAATTTGAGGATTCTCCTCTCTGCTGCATAAAAGCAATATGTGCTAGAAGCGCCACTAGGCCCCCCACCTTTTGAGGATGACCCTGATGAGGAGAAGAATGTCTATCAGACTTGTTAGGAGGACCACAACTTAGTTCATTGCGGCATATTGTATGGGCTAGAGCCGGAACTTCGAAAGCATTTCGAAAACGGCGATGCATTTGATACAATGGGTGAGTTGAAAATGGTTTTCGACACACATGCCGATGTAGAGAGCTACAACGCTTTAGAAAAGTTCTTTAGCTGCATGATGGAAGAGCACAGCTCCGTTAGTGAGCATGTACTCAAGATGTCGTGTTACGCCGATAAGCTTGTGTCCTTGGGAATAACGATTCCCATTGACTTAGGAATCCATCGTGTTCTGTAGTCTCTGCCACCTATCTATAAGAGCTTTGTGATGAACTATAATATGCAAGGCATGAAGAAGTCTCTCCCCGAGCTTCACAATGCTTAAACTGCAGTGGAGATCAAAAGGAACATCAAGTGTTGATGATCAATAGGATCACTGGTTTCATGAAAGACAAGAAGGGAAAATGGAAGGAAGTAAGGGCGGCAAGCGGTTGCGGCTCAAAAAGAAACCCCGAGTTGGACCTAAGTCCGATACCGAAAGTGCTACTATTGTAAGGACCGCCATCGAAGCGCAACTGCCCCAAGTATATGGCAGACAAGAAGGCCGGCAAGGCAAACGAAGGTATATATGATAAACATGTTATTGATGTGTACTTGACTAGTGCTCGCAGTAGCACCTGGGTATTTGATACCGGTTCAGTTGCTAATATTTGTAACTCGAATCAGGGGCTGCGGAACAAGCGACCGCTAGCAAGGGGTGAGGTCAAGATGCATGTCAGAAATGGATCAAGCGTTGATGTGATCGCCGTCGGAACGGTACCTCTCCATTTGCCGTCGGGATTAGTAATAAACTTGAAGAATTGTTATCTGGTGCCAGCACTTAGCATGAACATTGTATCTGGATCGTGTTTAATGCGAAGTGGTTATTCATTTAAATCCGAGAACAATGGTTGTTCTATTTATATGAATGAAATCTTTTATGGTCATGCACCGATGATGAATGGTTTATTTCTTTTGGATCTCGATAATAATGTTACACATATTCACAATGTTGATGCTAAAAGTATTAAACTTAATGATGATATATTCGCATATATGTGGCACTGCCGTCTAGGTCATATTGGCGTTAAACGCATGAAGAAGCTCCATTCGGATGGACTTTTGGAATCTCTTGATTTTGAATCATTTGATACATGTGAGCCATGCTTTATGGGCAAGATGACTAGAACGCCATTTTCCGGTTTAATGGAACGGGCGAAATATTTATTGGAAATCATACATTCTGATGTATGTGGTCCAGTGAGTGTGTCGGCGCGAGGTGGATATCGTTATTTTGTTACTTTCACGGATGATTTGAGTAGATACGGTTATATCTACTTGATGAAACACAAGTCTGAAACATTTGAAAAATTCAAAGAATTTCAGAATGAAGTGGAAAATCATCATAATAGAAAGATCAAATTTCTACGGTCCGACTGTGGAGGTGAGTATCTAAGTTACGAGTTTAGCACTCACATGAAAGAGTGTGGAATTGTTTAATAACTCACACTTGCCGAAACACCACAATGAAATGGTGTGTCGGAACGTCGTAATCGTACTTTATTTGATATGGTTCGATCTATGATGTCTCTGACGGACTTGCCGTTGTCATTTTGGGGTTATGCACTAGAAACTCCTGCATTCACTTTAAATCGGGCACCATCTAAATCCGTTGAAAATACACCATATGAACTATGGTTTGGAAACAAACCTAAGTTGTCATTTCTTAAAGTTTGGGGATGCGATGTTTATGTGAAGAAACTTCAACCAGATAAACTCGAAACCAAAGCGGAAAAATGTGTCTTCATAGGATACCCTAAGGAAACAATTGGGTATTCCATCTATCACGGATCCGAGGGCAAGGTTTTTGTTGCCAAGAATGGATCCTTTCTAGAGAAAGAGTTTCTCGCGAAAGGTGTGAGTAGTCGGAAAGTAGAACTCAAAGAGGTTATTGAACCTTCTCTTCAAAGTATGGCGAGTAGCGCAGCGCCGAAAGTCGTTCCAGAGTTGGCTTCACCAGTTGAAGAAGGAACTAATGATAATTATCATGAAACTTCGAAAGAGAGTACTACCGAACCTCGCAGGTCTAGCAGGACGCGTGCAGCTCCCGAGATGTACGGAAATCCTATCATGAATTTCATGGTTGATGAAAATGATGACCCTGTGACGTATGAAGAAGCAATGATGAGCCCGGATTCCAACAAATGGTTAGAAGACATGAAATCTGAGATGGAACCCATGTATGAAAATCAAGTTTGGAACTTGGTGGAATTACCTCACGACCGAAAGGCCGTGGAGAACAAATGGATTTTCAAGAGGAAAACTGATGTTGATGGTAATGTAACCGCCTATAAAGCTCGAATTGTTGGAAAGGGGTTTCGACAAATTCAAGGAGTTGGCTATGATGAGACATTGTCTCACATAGCGATGCTAAAGTCAGTTAGGATTATGTTAGCAATTACTGCATATTTCGATTATGAGATAGGGCAGATGGATATCAAGACCGCGTTTCTCAATGGTAATATTGAAGAAGAGTTGTATATGATACAACCAAAGGGTTTTGTTGATCCTAAGGATGCTAACAAGGTGTGCAAGATTCAGCGATCCATCTATGGATTGAAGCAAGCATCATGAAGTTGGAATCTCCGCTTTGATGAGGTGATCAAAGAGTTTGGATTTGTCCAAAATTATGGAGAAGCTTGTATTTACAAGAAAGTGAGTGGGAGCAATGTGGCATTTCTGATACTATATGTGGATGACATATTATTGATCGGAAATGATATAGATCTTTTAAATAGTGTTAAAAGTTATCTAAATAGCAAATTTTCAATGAAGGACCTAGGTGAAGCGTCATACATATTATGCATAAAGATCTATAGAGATAGATCTAGGCGCCTAATAGGGCTATCGCAAAGTACATACCTTGATAAGATTTTAAAGAAGTTTTAAACGGAAGATAGTAAGAAGGGGTTCTTACCTATGACACAAGGCACGACATTGAGTAAGACTCAAAGTCCGGCTATGGCGGAAGAAAGAGAGAAAATGGACAAAGTCCCCTATGCTTCAGCCATAGGCTCTATAATGTACGCCATGCTATGTACAAGACCGGATGTGGCACATGCTATTAGTTTGACTAGTAGGTACCAATCAGATCAATGACGGAGGCCGAATATGTTGCTGCTTCGGAAGCGGCTCAGGAAGCAGTTTGGATGAAGGAGTTCATATCCGAACTATGTGTGGTTGCAAACGTGTTGGACCCAATGGTGATCTATTGTGACAACAATGGTGCCATTGCCAATGCCAAAGAGACAAGGTCTCACAAGCATTCCAAGCATATTAAGCGCTGGTTTCACTCCATCCGTGAGCATGTCAAGGATGGAGATATAAATATTGTAAAGTACATACGGATCTCAATGTAGCAGATCCGTTGACTAAAACTCTCCCTAGAGCAAAACATGATCTACACCAGAATTCCATGGGTGTTAGATACGTCACTATGTAACTAGATTATTGTCTCTAGTGCAAGTGGGAGACTGAAGGGAATATGCCCTGAGAGTCAATAATAAAGTGTTTATTATGTGTATTCCAAGTATATGATAGATGTTTATTTTGCATGCTATAATTGTATTAATACGGAAACGTTAATACATGTGTGTTTAATAAACAAACAGAAAGTTCGTAGTTATGCCTCTCTCATAAACTAGTTCGTTGATTAACAAGATGATCACAGTTTCCTGATCATAGACATTGGATGTTGTTAATAACGAGATCTCAACATTAGTGTAATGGTGTGATGAACATTCATCCAAAGTATAGCATTACGATCAAATTCATTGAGTTTATATTGCTATAAACAACTTACGAAGTGATCCTAATCCTTAGACCATGAGATCATGCCAATCACTAACACCGGAAGAGATTCTTGTTGACATCAAATGTCACACCGTAACTGGGTGATTATAAAGATGGCTTCAAAGCTACTAAAGTGTTATGTTGAGAATCATGGATCAAGAGTGGAATTTGTTCATCCCGATGACGGGTAGATATACTCTGGGCCCTCTCGGTGATATCACATTGATTAGCTTGCAAGCAAGTGATTTGATCACTAGAATATTATATCATGGGAATGAGAAAAGAGTGCATGTCAGTAACAAGATCAAACTAGGTATGGAGATACCGATGATCGAATCTCGGACATGTAATATATCGTGAAACAAAGGGATTAAGATACAAGCGTAAAAGGTTCCGACAATCACATGAAAGTCATAGTTGAATGAGTGGGAGTCAGTATGGATCTCCATGTCCCGCTACTGATTATTGATCGGAGAAGGGTCTCGATCATGTCTGCATTATTCGCGAACCGTAGGGTGACACACTTAAGGGACACTGACATCTAGTTGGAGCAAATGTTTCATGCCGAAAGAATAAACAAGCGCGGGAATTTATTTCACTAGACACCGAAACAGGTTTTCGGGTGAAAATGCATAAAGTGGTTATGCATGTGAAATAGAATTCTATCAAGGGGTTATATGTGAATGTTTGTCATTAAAGTAATTGAAAAAATTATGAATAAATAGAAGAGTTTTATTAATAAGAGTTTGCATTAAATTTGGTGGAAATTTAATAGCAAGTTTGAGTGGAGGGATTTGAATGGATTTTGTGAGTGGAGTGTCCACCCACATGAAGAGGGGAGGGCAAGGGGGCAGCCCCGATGCGCCGGCCACCCCCTTGGGGTCCCCCTCCCCCATCCTCCTATAAAAGGCACCCCTCTCCTCACTTATCACACACACCTCCTCGTGAAGGATCTCTCTCCCCCTCTAGTATTTATCCCCCATGGTCTCGGACTAGCGAGATACATGTTCCTGGTGGCTATTCGGCAAGAAAGGGTTGTGCTTCCGCTGTATCGCTGGAGCGAGGAGGCGGAGGTTGCTCAGTGTCTTGTACGTGTGTGCGAGCACGGATGCGCTTCTGCTTTGCGGCGCTAGGACTTCCTCTCGATCTTGATATCGGCAAGAGATCGTCTACATCAACCACGAGTTGAACTCGTTAAGCTTTGTCGGTATTCAAGGGTATGTTCTCTACGGATATACATCCGCCCGTTGTTTGTATCTAATAGATAGATCTTGGTACATAGTTGTTCCCATCGTAGGAAAATTTTTCTTTTGTATGCTGCGAACCCTACATCAGGCGTCTTATAATGACTTGGAGGAACCGTCGTAATGAAGGAATAGTAAGGGATTATATAATATTTAAAATTTACTTAAACAATGTCCTCATCATGACTTATCTGAATTGTATTTATTACATATTTTTTATGGCGGTTTAATTGAACCTAATAAAATTGAACTAGACTCTTGCATGAGAGGAGATTTTATGGATTTACTTATAACTGAAGCTTGGGATTTACTTAATAGAATTCGCGACCATAGAGTTTCCTGGAATTTTGGTCTAAGAAGTGAAGGAGGCATAGAAATAGATCATGAATGTATTCATGACTATAATAAAAAGGGCCATGTTAATGAATTATTGAAAGAGCTTTATTTAGATTCAGATCTTGTGTTGCAAGTTGTTAAAGCTTTTACAGAACACATCGAAGCTCCAAAAGAGGGTTCGGTCAAGTTTGATCCACCACCTGAACCTGAGAAGAAAAGAGAAGTTAAAGCAACATTGGCCTCCCTAGAACCAATGTATGAGATACCTTTCCCTAACACTGCACAAAAGAATATTTTGGAATATGAACATGTCAAGGCAGTACAGGAGGAAATAGAAGAGGAAAGTGTGATGATAATTGAAGAACATCTAGATGAAACCAAAGATGAAGAGGTAACCAAGGAAGCAATCATGGAGATGTATGCACATTGTAACATAGTTTAACTTGATGAAGAGACTTCTATATTGGTTGAAGGTAAAATTAATGTAAAAGATGTGGGTAAGCCTATTCTTCCCTGCATATTCAAAGAAACCTCGAATTACGGTTTATGTGATCTTGGCACTAAAGTTACTGTTATATCCTATGAATTTTATTTAGAAATAAAATAAGAGATAACAGCGGCTACAATAGAAAATACTGATATGACAATCATGATAACCAATAAAAATCTTAGAATTCCAATGGGAGTAGTTGAAGATGCAACTGTCACAATTGACAATAAAAATTTCCATATTGATTTTTTAGTTGTTGATATGCCAATTGACACTCTTTGCCCAATCATATTTGGAAGAAACTTTTTGAGTGATATAGGTGCCACAGTCAATTTCAAAAAGGAGGTTGTATCCATTAAGCTTGGGAAAGTGGAAAATGAATTCCACTTTTCCAAATTTAAAGACAAACCTGTATTCATAAAAGAAGAAGAGAAAGAGAAAACTATTGAAGAAATGACACCACTTTTCTTAAGTAATCAAGAAGAAGAAATGAATGAAAACTCAAATTGTTAAGAAAAAATTATGGAGGATAGAACTTTAGAAGAACTAAAAAGTGAATTTGATTCATTTCCCGTTGAAGAACCTGCAACTGATGAAGTTTTTGAAGAACCAGAAAAGAGAGGGGATGAAGAATTACCACCCCTAGAATTAAAAAATTCTAACAGATAATCTAAATATAGATTCTTAGATGATACTAATAAATTACCTATTATTATTTGTGCTAAACTTTTAGGAGAAGAAGAAGGAGAACTCATGAAGGTACTAAAGGAGCACCGCAAGGACTTTGGGTATTGAATGGATGACTTGAAGGGTATTAGTCCTATGATAGCCTCCCATCGAATATTTATGGAGGAAGGTGCTAAACCAGTTGCAGAATTTAATAGAAGACTAAAGCAAGAAATAAAGGAAGTGGTAAGAAAAGAAATAGTACGCCTACTTGATGCAGGTATAATTTATCCTGTAAAAGAAAGTGAATGGGTAAGTCCTATTCATTGTGTTCCTAAGAAAGGCGGATTTACTATTGTTCCTAATGAAAACAATGAATTGATACCTACTAGAACTATTGTTGGACATAGGATATGCATAGATTTCAGGAAATAGAATAAGGAAACAAGGAAAGATCACTATCCTTTACCGTTCATAAATCAAATGTCGTCGATTGTTGACAAGTACGCCATAGGGGGTCCTAAAGGCATTGAGAAGATGGGGTGTGAGACATCGGATGTTCCAGGAGCGGTGAGCACAAGTTTACCCAGGTTCAGATCCGACTGCGGTGATCGGATCCTACTCCTGCTAGCAACCTAGTAATATATCGGCCTAAGCCGGATGTTATAGCGGATTACAAGAGAGGTTTGCCAGTGTGAGTTGTGATTGTATCTATTGCTATGGTTGTGCCCTAAAGGCTCCCATAGGGCTGGTTTATATAGTCACCAAGACCTAGGGTTAGAGGAGAGACCTATCCGGCTACGTTACAAAGTCGGTAACTAGGTACAGCATGGACTACAAGTAATACTACATGCCTAAGTCTGTAACTACGGTGACCCAGCATACCACTGCATGTGTAGTACACTATAGTCATTGACATGACATCCACAGAACACCGTTCCGTAAATATCACATCCCTCAGAGTGGTACAACAGAAACATTGCGGTTCCATATTACAAAAGTACACACATTATTATTATTACAATACTGGAAGTTCAAGACTTCCAAAAGATCCAACTTACAAACCAAAATATAAAGTGTTCAGCGGAAATTTAAAAGTAACAACTCCGACTAGGAGTGGGGCTCAACAGCTTATTCTATAGAGTTCATGCTGCTCGACTCCATTAGTTACTACTAACTAGATACTTAATTGGACTCGTTCTCATCGACACCGTAGCGGATCTCGTAATCCACTCCTTCAACTCCTCCGGACAGATCAGGTTCCTCGTAGAACACGTCTTCTTGGCATTCGGCTGTATACATTGGCACGTCTTCAGGATCCTTAGAGTCTAAGCAAGGGATCAAAGGAAAGAATGAGTAACAGCGTTACCCAACAAGTTCATTATATGCAAGGTGGGAAGTTTGATGCTCTAACTACCACCTCGGATTATAAATCCTTGGTACTATGCAGTTTTTGTAAATCTTTATTCAAAGATTGATTTTATTCTGAAAAACTATGACAATCAGCCTTCACAGGTTGACCAGAACTTTCATGGAGTTCCTTTCCTGCCGCATTCGTAGCTCCTTCCGGAGCAGGGTAACAAGTTCTGATTCTTACACTCTGCAGAGGTGTGTTACTTTACCCATGAGAGTTCAACTCCTTGTTGCACAACCGGGCATACTTTCCCGTCCACAATTCCATGATGTGGGGCCCAGTAGTTGGTCCAAGCCAATCACTACCCCCTTCGCGACCCCGCATGCCTCCTTGGTGTACACCATGCCCACATAATGAATTACGGCAATGGTTTGTACAAACCGTTAGATGCCAGAACTATCGTGGAACGATGAGGGTTCCCACCCATATGCTGCATATCCTCTATGAATTACCAATTAATATGCATGCTACAAGGATAACAGCCATGACCTGCACATCCGGCTTCATGCGAGAGGAACAAGATACAGCTAACTTCTCTGTCCCATTCCAAATCTCATGGCTAAGGTGTAATATACGACGCTAGAATCACTGATGTCAGGGGTTATTAAGTCCCTACTTGATCATCATTTTTGCAAATAGAACCCTAAGTTCTATTGCTCCATTATATCACCACTTAGGATGATATCTATGATTTCTTTATTTATGAAAATAATATTTTCTTTCTTTTATAGCATATATGATAACACACAATTTGCAAATACTTTGATAAAGACTCTTCAAAGGACATGAGCAAGTGATGAACTTGCCTTGTGATGGCAAGGTAGTGAAGTCATGCTTGCTTTGGACCTTGAGCTTCTAGTTCTACAAAAACATCATTATTGCCCGGTAAGGACAATATTTAAAGAAGCAAAATGATTATGCAAGTAATGTAATGCATTATTTAATTCTATATGCATTTACCCTATATAAGGTGCCTTTTAATAAAGCATTTATAAATATTATTTTTTTATATTTATTGCACATGTTGAATTATTTTATTTTATTTCCCTTTTATTTGACTTTTATTGATTTAATAATTCTTTTAGTAATTACTAATTGTACATTAAATTTATTACTAAATATTTATTTAGTATTTTTTATAAACACTATAATATTAATAAATAATGAAAGTGATTTTTATTTATTTTTATCACCTTTCAATAATTTTGTACAATTTCATAAAGAATATATAAATTACAAAATTCTTATAAAAATTTAAATGTCCAAAATTTTATATTTTATTTTATTTGGACAGAGTGGATTATTGTGAATCCAAAATACTTTATTTATAATTTTTGGACGTTTATTTTATTTTCTATAATTTTATTGAGGTCAGGGGCATTTTGGTCTTTTCCAATTGATCAAAAATATTTATTAAACAACTTGGGCTGGCATCTTAGGCTTATTGGGCCAGTGTGGCCCAATAGGGCAAGGTCAAAATATCACCCCGAGGGGTTTTTGGACCACCCAGCCCACTCTCTCTGCCTACCTCTCTCCCTCGACCTCATCTTATCCTCCTCTGACTTGACCCCGTGGCCGGCGATGCCGCCACCGTCGATTCCCGCCGCCGTCGACCGTTCTGGACGACGCCGTGGTGCGAGTTGGGGTTGTCAACGACGCTCGTTCGTTCTATCCAATTGGATTTGACTTCGGGGCTTCCCTGTGGCCAGGTCTACCTCGTTCCCGAACCCTAGGGTTAAGGAAAGGTGTTGTCGTCGCCGCCGCGATCCCGCCTGCGGTGGTGTGTTGGGCTCGTGTGCTATTGCAGCCGCTGCCGTGGATGGTGCAGGTTGCAGCGCCCCCCTGGGTGCTCCCTGTGCCGCCGCGGTTCGTCGGCCAATCTGGTTCCTCTTCGATTCGTCAGCGAGGACCTCGGGTAAGTTGCTTTTGTGGTCCTTGTTCATGCAATTACCATGAATCACTCGATGTGTTCCTAGTGGCTTCTCATGCCAAGTGACTATGTGTTGATTAGGGTTCATCTCTGGATTAGGGTTCTTGCTCTGATTAGGGTTCATAACCCCCTGTTGATCATGTCCATGATGCTTTAGATCTAGTGGTGATCATACTTGAGCATGAAGAATGATTGTTTGCTCTGGTTAATGATTTTTAATGGCATTGATGATGCTAGTTGCCTGTCAGATTATTCTAGTGATGGTTCACTATGATCATATGCTAGTGTTTCTATGAAATCCCTGATTGGATTATGTTGTTGATCTGAGAATTTACTCTACTGTCAGAATGCTTGTACTGACAGTGGTTTCTCTCAGTGGTTGCTTAATATAATTATAATGGTAGGCTTGTATGAGATTGTACATACTGAATCAAATCATTACATGTAATGATTTTTGTGGATGTATAGATGAATTTAAGGTTGATTCCTTGCACTTGGCTTCAGGAAAATGATATTTATTGGTTTGTCCCTTTTATCTGTGGGAACTAAGCAAAGATTGGTTTTAGCTCATTAAGATCAAATGAAGAATGATCTGACTTGCAAAAGTAACACTGAACTCAATGATGTTGGTCTAAGAGTTCAGTGCTTGTGGTTGAGCTTGATTTCTTATCCTTATACTTGAAATCTCTAGGATAGATTCACCTCTCTTGGGTGATTATTGAGAGATTATTTCATAAAGCAACACATTCTTTTATTTAGATAATATGATGAAATCATGTGATGGTTTTATGAGGCTCACCACAAAATTTGATGTTGGTGTAGTAGATTGATGATGATCTTGATCTTGATCTGCTTTTACTGGGCTCCTGAGCTTGCTCTTGAGCTTGCCTGCTCCTCCTAGCTCCTGGGCTTGACCTTGCTGTCCACCAGATTCATCCCCCTCCTTATGTCACCATCCAGGTGATGTTTGGGTTGATCTGGGTGGTTTGGTTTGGCTGTTGTTCTTTGTTTGGCTGCTGTCTACACTTGTTGTTCTTGTGTGATGTATAGTGGAGTGATGCACTAGTGCTTTCCCCACTACTATGCTGTGGTTTTGTGTGATTTGGCTATGCTTGTGAGGTCGACAGCACACCCTTTGCATGCTGGTGTGTGCCCATCTTGTGTGCCTGCTATGCACTTGTGGATAGGTTCAGAATTTTTGAACTTACCATTATCATCTTACTTTCACCTGGCAGGTGAATTGATCCCTTTGGCTGTCATTTGCTTTCTGGCTTTGAATTTATGAAAGATTAAATCTTTCATATTGGTGAAACTTGCCCCTTTATAACATTTCTCAATGATGAGTTTGTCAAGTGCACCTCACTAACATATCTGAGAGAAATATACTAACACTAATCTTATTTTGTTTCTATTTAATCTTTGTTTTGCAGGTACAAAGATAAAGATGAAGATTTAGTGTAGATTTAGATATAGGATAGTTAGTAGATATACAAATGTAATTTCATTATTCTTTTGTAATTTTTCTTTTATAATTCTTGTAATCTTTATTTTGTTCATTTGTAATAAAGATTATATATTTATTAATAAAGAATATTCTTATTCTTTACTCTTTTGTAAATTGTGAAGTTTGGAATAACTTCAGTAGGTTACATTCTTTGTAACTTGTTTATGTATATGAAATAAATTTCATATTCAATATTGTTTTTAGATAAGATTTAAGTTATAATACTTTTCTCTTAATTAATTTAAGATTCAAATCTTATATCAAAATCATTTAAATTTTAGAACACTTAAGTTTTAAAATCCAAACTCATTTCAAACACACATAATTCCTTTAAGATCATATCAAAGTTTATAGCAATCCTCCTTTAAGACTAAACCTAATCTCAAAGTAAGAAAGAAACATTGATCACTCAAGGTTTTATTTGCGAAAATTTTACCCACATTTTCATGAATGAATGCATGCAACAATTCATATTCCTAAATCTACCCTTTGTTAGTTCCTATATGCTGGGATGTTACAGTAACTCTTCTGGTCCTTGGCGTAGCCGGAACTGGCTCCTCCTCTTTCTCTGATTGGGCTGCCCGTGAAGAAAAGCTCTAACCTATTGGTGGGCCACCCTGGTCAGCGAGTCCTGTGGGTAAACCTGGAAAGTATATCCCCAACAGTAGCCCCCGGAAGTCTCCAAGATCCAAAGTCGGATAAATTGTCTAGCTTGATGGTTTCTTCGTCTTGAGAATCTTGAAGGGTTCCCAAAAACTTCTTTCAACAGTGTAGGATTCCGAGTCAGTTGAGTCGAATATGTTTTGTTCTGACATTAGTATTTTCCTTGCTCAGTTTGAAACATGAGCCAAATTTCAAATAGCGGCGTGCGGGCTGGCAACTTTTTAGACCAGGTCCTGTCACTGACTGGAGTCCCATCAACACGATTGTTGGTGGGTCCGCTCCCTACGGAATAGAGCACCATTTTAATGCTCACGCGAGAATCGAGGGGGCGGAGGAGTCGCGAGGAAGCCACCTCCCTCTCTCCTATACGCGTGGTGTAAATCGCACAAGTGAAGCACGAACCTTGGCGCAGGGACAAATAAAAGAGAGGAGAAACCCTTCTCTCTCAGATTCATCTCTCCAGCGTTCTCACTTATTGCCTCCTCATACTCCTCGATCCCTGCGCAGCCACTCACATCTACACGTTGCGAGAAAAATCTCTTTCCCCCACCAATCCTTCATCTTCTCCAAGAGAGATGGCTTCTGCATCTGGCTCCGGAGCGGCGGCGGGTACCTCGGCGGCGTACGAGAGGAAGTTGCGGGGCCTCTGGGTCCCAAGCGTCATGGACAACGCCGAGATCCAGGTCATGGAGGATTAGGGATACATCGTCGCCGGCGCGCGGCGGAGCGCCTCAGGACAAGCCACTCCTACCCTGCACGACGGCGAGCGGGTGCTGTTCGGCATTCACATCGACTGCAGCCTCAACCTGCCATCGTCGGACTCCTTCATCGAGGTCCTCAAATATTATGGTGTGCAGCTCCATAATCTTCCTCCCAACTCCCTGCTAGAGCTTAGTACTCATGCAGCTTTGTGCGAGGGGTTTCTTGGCATTAGGCCAAGTCTCACCCTTTTCCATTACTACTATGGTACCCGGAAGAACTCCATCAGTGCTGGTCTTTCTTACACCACTCGCACTCTTAGCTTAGTCCTTAGGAGAAACCGAGTTTATCCTAGGATTAACGTTAGTGAATCTGTTAAACGTTGGGCTGGAACTTTCTTCTACCACAAGGATATTTTGGCTCCTGGAAAGGCGGAAGGTCTTCCGGCCTTTGTCGATGGTGCCGCTCCCCACCAAAAATCATGGGACGCAGAGGCACCGGAACTGTCAGACATCTTGATCCTCGCCAAGAGGCGGATTGAGTTTCTGATGAAGCATATGGGCCTCCGTGCAGCACCACGGAGATCGCCTTATGCACACCATCATCGGCGACAAAAAGAACATTCTGCGGGTCAGCCCACATCGTATTCTGACAAAGGATTACAAGACCCTGATGCGGTATTTGATCAAGGAAAGAGTGAAACAAAAAGTTCCGGATTTCTCCATGAAGATATTCACGTCTACCCGTCCTCTGACTCCGGTAAATATTTCGACTCTGCATTCGTGTTTTGTCGTTCTTTTCTATTTCTTTCTCTGACTCTATTTTCATCGATGCTTTTGACTTTGTCAGCTCGAGAAACTCCCCCAGTCCGAGTTAGCTCCACTAGAGGGCTATGTTTCAGACGATTCGGAGGCGACGGAGGATGACGAGGTGCAAGAAGTTTCTGCCTCTACCTCTAAGAAGCGTAAGGCGAAGGAAGTTGTTATCACTTCTGGTAGCCAAGTGCTTCTAGTAGTTAAAAAGTAAGCACCCTGTCTTTGTTTTCAGTACTTTGTAACTTTCTTTCTTTCCAAAGCACACCTGATATTCGGATTTTCGTGCTTCAGAGCTAAAGCAGTTTTGAAGAGTAAAGTTAAGCCAGACAGCAAGCCAGGCAAACCACTGCGTCAGCAGAAACTTGTCATCTCCCCAGCGATGCCACCGCCGACTCCAACCAGTACCATATCATCAGCACCAGAGGTTTCCGCCTCTCCTGATGCTGGAAATATCTCGAAAGCCCTGGTCACCGTTGGTGGCTAGGCAACTAACAAGGTTGAAACCGTTAAGGGTAATGATCCCATGGTAATATCTACAAGTCCGTTGGATAAAGTGGCCGGCTTTGCTTTTTCGGCCTAAAGCGGAAGAAGAAAGAGGAGATCCTTAGGCTGGCTCAGTCCAGCCTTGAGAAGCAAACCCTCACTCCAGAGGCAGCGAGCCAGGAGATGGAAGACGTGAAGCTGGTCAGCCTTCTGGACCAAATTTTGGTCCGGGACGCAAAGATAGAGTCTGGTGAACTCCCAGGGACAGACGTTCCCTCCCCCTCTCTTGCCAAGAAAGTGTTTTACAACACTAAACTCGGATTTGAGAAATTGCACCTAGAACACATTGTAAGTTTCCGATTCTTATTTGCAGTGTTTTATTATCATATCCTCTATCCCCCAAGCATAAAATTGGATAAATATCGTTGAATCCGAGTTCATGATTATAGGATGCAAAAGAACGATGTAGTGTAGCCCCCATGGCTCGTGCTGTATTTTTACTTAGTTAAATTTGCAGCTCGAGGCTTAGTAGCCCTCTGACGGTATTCCGTCTCCAAACTTACAGAAAATTGCATCTTCTAACCATAAATTGCTCAAGAATATATGCAATAAACGTAAGAAAATCAAAACCCCGCGTCTTGAGAATTCAAAGTTAAAAGTTAAAAAGGAGCAAACTTTTCCGACTTTCTCTTTGTCATTTAGCTATTGTTCTAAGATAACCACGTTGCGGTGCTTGCAGATCCACTGATCGTCAGCATCAAGAGCGACGAAGTTCCCTTACGCATCGGACGGGATAGATAGAAGCGCCAGCTTTCACCAATTATGAAGTCGTCATCCTCACGTAATCAATGTAATCAATTCGACATTTCTTTGGCATAGGTGTGGAGTTGCTACCGGTGTCGCCGGCCGTGACGTCGATGGTCCTCCCGCCGGAGCCAACCACATGGCACAGTTGCAATGCCCAACGGGGATCTCAGCGACCTCTTCCTGGTATGCAACATATCCTTATCTCTCGCTCCGGAATTAACTACGGCGTCAGTTTCTTGCAAGATTTCTCGATCGTGTTAAAACCGTCGCTCTCTTTTTTTCTCCGCTGCAGAATTTCTGGGATGCAAGCAGCGCCTACTGTTAGGTTGATCTCCCATTCGGGCCAACGTGAACAAATATGGACTGGCATACGATCGGGGCGCCCAACGTCGCAATCGTTGGTGGGCCCCCATCGCGCAGCGCAATAAATAGAGGTGGGGGCCGGGGGCACGAACGCCAAGGTTCGTCGTGCCCACTCACCCCACCGAAAACCCCAAACCCTAGCCACTGATCGGCTTGCGCTGTAGCGGCGGGAATCACCCCCTCTCCGTCGCCACCACTCCGACGAGTCCGATGGCGAGCTCATCCTCGACGCCTACGGCCGATGGTAAGGCTATCTATCTCGCATACTCCTAGATCTACCGCTAGAGGTCCTAGCAAAACTAACAATGGTATCAGAGCCTGCTAGTTTTGGTGGATCTAGTCGAGGTAGTAGAAATCAAAAGAAAAGAAAGAAGTTAGAGGCTAGGGTTTCTAGAAGCGCCGCCATGAGGCCGCGCCGTTCCTCTTGATCCCGACGCATCGGCAAGCCGAGTTCAGGAAGAAGAACATCCCATCAGATCGAAACCCTAACCCCTAAGATGCAACCGAAATTTTTTCGGGAAGAACCAAACAAAAGAATAGGCCCCAGATCCCGTGCTCCCTACTCCATTCCCGAATCAGTTCATCGATCCCCGAAAGAAAGCCCAAAGCAAAAGAAAGGGGCAGCCCTAGATCCTCCATACCACCTCAGAGAAACCACCGGCCGCCGGAAGGCGGCCACATCGCAGCTTGCTGACGGCGGTGCACCCACTCTGGTGGGCCTGACATCAAAGGCGGCGAGACGCCGTCTCTGCTGCTGCTTGCCGGGTGTGGGGTGGTGGATGGGCAGAGAGAAAGAAGAGGAGGGGTCGCAGCTGGAGAGGGAGGGGCTCGCCGCCGGTGCCTCGCCGGGCGGCACGGCCGCCTCGCCATGCTCACAGAGACAGAGCCGCCGCCAGAGAGCAATGACTCGTGGGGGAGGTGAGGGAGAAATGACCTAGGGTTTGCCCTGGGGTCGGGGGCACCAGTTTTGTTGCTCCGACGCGCGCGGGTGGCCGTCCGATCCAGGGTTTGGCGATGGACGGCCAGGATCGAGGCGCGACGGCGACTACCGGCATGCATGCAGCGCTAATGGGCGCGGTCCACGTACCAGCCTGGTCATTTTGCTTCTGTTGTTTTGGCGTCTTGTGTAGATAAGCTAGGCAGCCGTGGGTTGTCTGCAGTATCTGTGGGCCGCACTCAGGAACAGGCCCAAAAGGGCATTATAAGCACAGTTTTGTCTGTTTATTCATTTTTTAGAAGTTGTTTTTACTGTTTTTTTGGTAGGTTTTCACCCATTTTTCTATAGCAAAATTGTCCAACGAAATTTTGTATAGAAAAATAGTAAAGTAACAGTAAAAACTAAGTAAAGAAGTAAAGTTCATTAATCTCCTTTCATGTTATTCCACTGCAAGAATTAATTGCTTAAATGCAATGAAGAGAGATTCTCTTTTTAGTAGTGATTATTTTATTGGATGACCAACGTTGTTAGTAAAATTTTCACTATGCATAGTAAGTTTTATCCATATTAGTCATATTTCTGCCCAACGGTGATGTAGCATTATGTAGAATCCCATTTGTCTAACAACTGTAATGCTACTTGGTCTAGTAATATAATGGCTACTTCACATATATAATTGTTGCATCATAATTATATCATGCTCATGTCATCATGCCACCTTGCATTTGAGCATCATATAAAACCCTTTTGATTTGGTTCTTCTCTCATATGCATTGTAAATTGTATTTGCCTCTTGATATTGTATTTGGTTCTTGATATATTGTGTAAATGCCCAAGATGAGTTGGGGGCATATCTTTTATTCAACTCCACGACCTTTCTTTGTCACCACCTTATCATTCTACCACCCTAATTACCCATGGGCTTTTATTTTATCTTGGCATTTACTATAGCCCATGTGGGTTGGGATGGATCTAATTCTAAATTCTTTTGCTTGACCTTTATTCCATATTTGGGAATGCATGTAAATAAATGCCATGGGATTTAATTTTGTTCTCACAAAATCAAATGTGGCATCTACTATTCATGCATGGTCCATGCAAATCTCACCATCATCCCCTCCTTTGGTTTTTCTTGTATTTTTGGAAGTGAAGCATGGATCTTTGAGAGTCTACTCATGTTGGCCCTATTCTTTTGTTTTGTCCTTGCAACTTCACCCTCTTTCCATCACCCAAACCCCTTGTTGTTTGCCTTTATCTTGTTCATGCCCAAAACCCTTTCTCTCTTCCTTCTTTAGTTTGATCTAGTGTGGTCTTGCCAAAAAGTCACCACCACATCCACCTTTCTCTCCTCTCTCTTTTCTTTTCTCTCTAAGCCACACCCCCTCTAACCCTAACCCGAGCCATACCCCTCTCTCCTACCCTAAACCGATGCTTCCCTCCAAACTCTAGCTCCTAACCTAGCTATCTACCCTCTCTCCTCTCTCTATCATACATGCCCCACCTGGCCACCCTCTCTCCCTGGTCACACCCCATCTACCCCATCTACTCTCGCTCTCTCTCTACCCCAACCCTAGACAAACCCTAACCCGAGGCTCCCTCTAACCCTAGCTCTAACCGAGCCTCCCTCTCCCTCTCTCCCTGTCGTGCGACCCCACCCGAGCCTACCCCTCCTACCTGCCCCTGACCCCACCTGGAAGCCCCTACCTTCCCCTGCCCTGCCTCCCAGCTCGATCACGTGAGGGGAGGAGGAAAAGGTGGCCGAAGCCACCTTTATCATCACCACCTCCCCACGACACCCCTCTCCCCTCCCGTCCTTATCTACCCCCTCTCCTTCGCCTCTGGCCTCTCCCAGATCCGCCCCAGGGCCTTGCCCTTCCTCCCCTCTTCTCCACCGCAACCATCTACACCGTCGCCGGCCAACCGTCGGTCTCCACCATCCCCGGCGATCCAGGAGGCGTAGGCGGGCAGGAGGTTGTCGGCGAGGTTGAGGAGGCCCTCCGTATCGTCCCTGTACCCGCAAACGAGGAGGAGGAGGACCAGGAGCCCCAGGCCGACGCCGCTCCGGCGAAAAACCTAGCTCGCTGGCGCCCGGCTCGATCCTCGATCCCGCCCGATCCACCACCTCTAGCGCACTCCCGGTGAGCTCTCGCCTCTCGACACCCTCCCATTGTTGTTCGCTTCCTCGACGGCGTATCCGCGAACGCCCTCGTGCCACAGTAGGTTCGTAAATGCCGTCGTTGTCTGCGCGCGTTTTGTCTCACAGAGCGAACCGCCACAACCCCTAGCCACCGTGAATCACTGGCCAAGACGCGAGGTCGCGGGATCGAGCCTGCGCCCTGTTTTCCTCACATGGGCGTCTTTTCGTCACAAAACCGAAGAGAAAGCAGATGTGGCACCTTTTTGCAGATAACCCGCCCTTTTTTCCGCTCAACCCGCCCTCTGTCCCCACATGTCGGCCTCTCGTGTTTTTACAAAAGGGACCAGCCCGTTTCTCTCAACCCGCGGTCCCTGGCTCTGCCGTGTGGCCTCAGCCCGCCCAGTCAGCCTGGCCCCACTTGTCTGTGGTTGTGTCTAGGACTGGGTTGAGTAGGAAAAGATTTCGGTATTTCTGTTGTCATTTAAACTTTTTCAAATTAATTCAAATTTCAGATTTAAATCTGTTTTAATAACTTTTGAATTCTAAATCCAAACTAAACAAATGATATATGTTTTTGAATCAGAAAAATGTGAGGAATTCAAATATGCTATCCAAAATATGTTTTGAACAATTAAAATTTCAAGTTGATTAAAATTACAAGAAAATGCCCTTCTCCCTTAATTAATTAATAAATTTGGTTTTATAACTCCAAATTTAACAAATGACATGTCTAAAATGATTAGCTCGACGAGATCTTTTCGTTTATGCATTCCATGATCTGAATTGAAGCATGCATCATATAAATATTGAGTAATCAGAACTGTTTATGGGAGTAAAACATGCCTAAATAATTTAACAAAGTACTCAATTATTGTTCTCACCTCACCCATGCCATGCTACTTCATTGCCATGCAAATTGTGCATCATTCATCATGGCATGATTGTTTGCTTGTTGCATTTTTATTCCCATGCTTGTGCACTTTATTTATGTTGGCCCTTGTTTGTTTGGTTCTTCTTCGAATAGACGCTGAGCAGGGGATATACCAAGAAACCCAGGAGCACTACCCAGATCCTTCTCTCACTTCGAACCAGCAAGCACTACCACATGCTTGCATACATATAGTACCTATTTGCCTCTATCTTATTCTTGCATCATTGAGTCGCGATTGCATTAAACTGAATCCCAAGTATTGCATAGCCTTTACTTTTAAACCCCACCAAAGCTTGTTCCTCCATCCCATGAGCCATTACTACAGGAGTTGTTTGAGCCATGCGAGTCGTAGAACAGCATGTGTAGGGTATGTGAGTGTCTGATGGATAACGAGGTACCTAAACAACTTAACCTGAGTAGTATGGGATGACTAATGAAAGTGGCACCGGTGAGCAATATCTGCTATTTGGTTTTTCCTGCTCACTTGTGTCCCGTAGGACCCCGAGTACTTGATTCCTGTTCCTTGAATATTCGCTATCCACATCCGGAGGCTTATGGGACCCCGAGCCGGATCTTGATTCATTCTTATTTCTTGGGCCACAAACTAGTTTGAGGTTTTATTTACTATCATGTACTTATGCCATGCTTTATCGCTTTATTTACGATTGTGCGAGGAGCACTGTCTTGTTTAGGAAGCGGAGTGTTTTCACGGTATCGACAAGCCTACCACATTTTCGGTTCCCGATCGTTTACGCCATTGACGCAAACCTTGAGTCCGTCTCGAGTCAGCTAACTTCGCTATGGTGTACTCGATTAGGTGGCCCTCAAATATTTCTGAATCCTGTGATTGCTTTGTCGTGAAAGCCTCGTTGGGTTTTGATTTGGTTTTTCCGAGGTTGATCGAGTGTGTGTTGCTATTTGTGCACCCTGCAGGGTAAAACTTTCAAAGCCGTGTCCGCGTTATGGACGACTTGGAGCACGGTTTCTCGATCATAGACAAGTATAACTAAAGTACCGCTTTTAATCGACTAAGTAATCGACTAGTAAATAGTGCAACACTCATGGAATGGATAATAAAACGTCAACGGATGGGGGTTGTTAATCCGCTTCCTCGTTGGTAAGCGAGGAGGAGGATGGATCTGTTGATATTACTGTTATAACTGTGGTCATTAATTCACAGACATCCGTCTATCTTTGGTTAGGCGGATGGTTAGCGAGTATCTATAGAATTTTTAGGGTTTATCTTTTGCTGCAATTGGCCACCCCTGTGTTATGTCCCCTTTAGAGGCATAAAGACTTGCCGAGTACCCTAGGGTCTCACACGATAAATTATTTGATTCGATGAACAGTACACTCACAAGATGGATACTGGGTGGAGGAGGCGGACGATGGGCAACGATCGCTCGGTAGAGATTCCGGAACGGGATCCGTGAGATCTGTGGGCGGATGTGATTATTTATGGGGCATCTTATGCCGATTTGCTTCTTATCCGTACTCGGATCTTGTTTGCCGCTCACCGATACTCTAATGTTTGATGTATGAGGAGATATCCTAAACTATTATATCTATCTAGGACATTTGAATCTTGCCGTATGGCGCTATATATTTCTTTTTAGATGGAATGGCTCGATGTCTTGTTGTATGGTGGCTTGCATACATACTCATTTGTGTATGTAGTTGATCCCTTCGCCTGCCGATTACGCCGCCCGTTCTTGTCCCGATGTTTGGAAATGGTTGGGACGGCCGAAAGGTCTACCTGTGAGTGGCATTTGGGCCCCACCGTACTATTTCAACCATTTTCGCTCATCCAGGCTTGTAACTAGGAGCGTAATTCACCGAGGTAGTTACACATTAATATGGAGAAGTTTCATGTTTTAATTTGACCAACGTTGAATTAACTCGTTTTAATGATGTTTTGCTTTCAGGCAATCCTATGAGCTTTATCTCGGCCATTGAGCCCCTCAACGGAGGGAACTACGGCTCATGGCGAGAGAAGGTAGAGATGGTGCTTGCTCTGCTTGACCTTGACTTGGCACTGATTGAAGCATGTCCTAAAGAACCTGTCGACCCCGTCAGGGGCGAAAAAGAAACTGAAGAGGATTTTAAGAAAAGGATCAGTGACCATGCTCCGATAAGAATGAAGTACGACCTTGAGCATGCAAAGTGGGACTCTTCCAATAGGAAGTGCCTAATGGTCATTAAGAGATCCATCATGGAAGCTATAAGGGGAGCAATCCCAGAGTGCACCACAGCCAGTGAATACCTGAAAAGGGTAGAGAGTCAGTTTACTGGGTCCTCCAAGGCCTATGCAAGATCAATCATCAAGAAGCTTGTCACCACAAGATACACTGGTGGTGGTGTTAGGGACCACATCTTGCGAATGAGCAACATGTCTTCCAAGCTTAAGCCTATGGGCATGGAGCTCCCAGATGAGTTCATCATTCATCTTATCTTTGCCTCGCTGCCAAACCAGTTTGAAGCTTTTGCTGTGAACTACAATGCACAGCCAGAAACGTGGGGCATCGAGAAGATGATGGCCATGTGCGTCCAGGAGGAAGAGAGGTGAAGGGCCCGTGATTCCGTGAACTACCGAGCCCAACCAAGAAGAGGAACTTTCGGTTCCAAGCCCCAAGGAAACCTCAGGCATCCTCTTCTTCAGGACACATGGAAAGGCTCACGAACATCGATGTGAAGTGGACAAGGACACCTGCAAGTGGTGCAAGCAGAAGGGCCATTACATGAGTGACTGTGTGGCTTTCCTGAAGTATCTGTGCAAGAACGGTGAGGATTTAATTACCTTTGTTGATGAATCCTTATTTTTAAGTTATGCAAAATCTACTTGGTGGATTGACTCAAAGGATCGTTCATGTTGCTAATTCATTACAGGATTCCAGTATGAGAAGGACCTGCAAAGAGGAGAAAGAAGAATTAAAGTAGCAAACGGCGTTCAAGCTGAAGTCGAAGCCATTGGAGATCTTCCTTTAGAGTTGTCGAATGGCTTTGTACTTTTATTAGTAGATGTTCTTTATGTACCCTCTTTGCATCGAAACTTGATAAGTGTGTCGCGCTTAGACGACTGTGGTTTTGCTTGCCATTTTGGCGATGGTCAATGTAAAATCAAATTGAATAATCAGATTGTTGGTCTTGCCTTCAGACAAGACAAGCTTTATTTATTATCACTCTGTGAGAATGTGAATGAAATAAGCGTTGAGAATAAGAATGCCTCCTCATCCCTGAATGGAAAGAGCAAGAGGAAAATAATTGATGAAGTCTCATCGAAATTATGGCACTGTCGTTTAGGCCATATTTCGAGGGGGAGAATAGAACGCTTAGTAAAAGAATCAATTCTTCCACCTCTAGAATTTTCAAATTCAGAGCAGTGCATCGATTGCATTAAAGGAAAGTTTGTAAAGAACATTAATAAAGGCGCCAAAAGAAGCACAGGAGTACTAGAAATAATTCATACGGATATATCTGGTCCGTTTCCTGTGACATCTGTGGATGGCTATGACTCTTTCATAACATTCACGGATGACTATTTGCTTTATGGTTACATTTATCCTATTAAAGAACGTTCAGAAGCACTGGATAAATTCAAGATATTTAAGGCTGAAGTGGAAAATTAGCATAGTTTAAAGATTAAAGTAGTAAGGTCCGAATGTGGAGGCGAATACTACGGCCGGCATACCCCATATGGCCAAGTTCCGGGACCCTTTGCGAGGTTTCTACAGGAACATGGTATAGTCGCCCAGTATTCAACACTGGGCGAGCCTCAGCAGAATGGAGTAGCTGAAAGAAGAAACCATACCTTGATGGATATGGTGAGAAGCATGTTAAGTTACTCCATCTTACAGATTGGTTTGTAGATGGAGGCGTTAAAAACCGCCATTCACATACTTAATCGAGTTCCAAGTAAATCGGTGTCTAAAACACCATATGAGTTATGGACTAGTCGTGAACCTTCACTCAATTATTTGCGAGTGTGGGGTTGCCCAGCTGAGGCAAAGCTCCTCAACCCAAGCCTTGGGAAGTTAGATCCCAAGACAGTAAGTTGCCATTTCATTGGCTATCCAGACAAGTCAAAAGGTTATCGTTTCTATTGTCCAGATAGAATTACTAAGTTTGTAGAAACGAGACACGCTGTGTTTCTGGAGGATCAGATGATCAGGGGGAGCACGGTATCCTGAGAAATCAACCTTGAGGAGAAGCGGGTGCATGCACCCACTCCGATGATTCAGGAAGCATTTTTCTCGATACCTGCTACTGCACCGACACATGACAATGTCGATGTGACACCTGCTGTTGGTTCTCCTGTGGTAACAATGAATGAAAATGAAGACCCCGTTACCACAGATGAGGGGGAGCCGCAACAGCCCCACACCGAGAATGTGCCAGAAGGTGAGACCCTTAGAAGGTCTCAAAGAACTAGAAAGCCAGCTATTCCTAATGATTTTGAGATCTATGTCAGTGAAGAAGTTCAAATGGAGGGTGATCCCACCACATTTGAAGAAGACACTAAAAGTCCTCACTCATCGAAGTGGCTTGAAGCCATGGAAGATGAGATGAGATCCATGAGTAGAAACAAAGTCTGGGATTTAGAAGAAATTCCTAAAGGAGCCAAAACGGTAGGCTGTAAATGGGTCTACAAAACCAAATGTGACTCTAGAGGGAATATTGAAAGATATAAGGCACGACTTGTTGCTAAGGGCTTCACCCAAAGAGAAGGAATAGATTACAATGAGACATTTTCTCCAGTCTCAAGTAAGGATTCTTTTAGAATCATAATGGCTTTAGTGGCACACTACAATTTAGAATTGCATCAGATGGATGTAAAGACGGCATTCCTAAATGGAGACTTGGAAGAAAATGTTTACATGGCACAGCCCAAGGGTTTTGTTGTGGAAGGAAAAGAGCGTATGGGATGTCGTCTGAGAAAGTCCATTTATGGATTAAAACAGGCCTCCAGGCAATGGTACTTAAAGTTCCATGAAACAATAAGGAAGTTTGGGTTTGATGAGAATGAGGAGGACAACTGCGTATATGCAAAGTTCAAGAATGGGAAATTCATTTTCCTTATCCTGTATGTGGATGACATTCTACTCACTAGTAGTGATGTTAGTCTACTTCTGGAGACGAAGAAGTTCTTGTCCTTAAACTTTGATATGAAAGATCTTGGTGAAGCTTCATTCGTTCTAGGAATTGAAATTCACCGAGATAGACAAAAGGGGGTTTTAGGGTTATCGCAGAAGGCGTACTTAGAGAAGATTATGAAGAAGTATAGTATGCATGCGAGTAATCCTACGCCTGCTCCTATAATCAAGGGCGATAGATTTGGGAACTTTCAGTGTCCCAGGAACCAATATGAGATTGATCAAATGAAAGCGGTTCCATATGCTTCTTCTGTCGGAACCTTGATGTATGCTCAAGTGTGTACACGCCCTGACTTAGCCTTTGTTACCGGGGTACTTGGCAGATTCCAAAGTAATCCAGGGATAGATCACTGGAAAATGGTGAAGAAGGCGTTGCGTTATGCAAAAGGTACAAAAGGCCTCATGCTAACATATAGAAGAACTGATTCTCTTGAGATAGAAGGGTATTCAGATGCAGACTATGCGGGAGATGTCGATGACAGAAAATCCACGTCAGGATATGTGTTTACTCTCGCAGGTGGAGCTATATCGTGGAAAAGCTCCAAGCAAACCATCACGACATCGTCCACGATGGTAGCTGAGTATGTGGCATGTTATGAGGCCACGGGGCAGGCAAACTGGTTAAAGAAGTTTATACCCGGGTTAAGAGTGGTAGACAGCATTCAAAGACCACTCAAGATGTACTACGACAATGAGCCAGCAGTATTCTATGCTCACAACAATAAGTCAAGTGTTGCTTCCAAACACATTAACATTAAGTTTTATGTCGTGAAAGAAAGAATCCAGGATCATACCATAAGTTTAGAGCATATAAGTACAAAAGAAATGCTCGCGGATCCGCTCACAAAAGGCTTACCACCCAGTGTGTTCAGAGAACACTTAGCCGGCATGGGTTTAAGGGAAAGCCTATGATACCTGGATATTAAGGGCCTAGTACAAGAATCTGTTTCAAAATAGAGAGGTGTATAGTGGCTGTTGAATCGATGGTGCGTAACTGACCATTATGACGAGACATGCTCTATATGTTGATCTGTGATGAAATAGGTACCAAAGTATAAGTTTAAAGTATAAGTTAAGTGAAAGATAAGATCAAGGGTGAGAATGTTAGGTTGATCTCGTTAAGACAACGCCCGAACAAACCTTACTCGCGCGATCGGGGCCAACGCCGCAATCGTTGGTGGGCCCCGTCGCGCAACAATAAATAGAGGTGGGGACCGGGCGCAAGGTTCGTCGTGCCCACTCACCCCACCGAAAACCCCAAACCCTAGCCACCGATCGGCTTGCGCTGTAGCGGCGGGAATCACCCCCTCTCCGCCGCCACCACTCCGACGAGTCCGATGGCGAGCTCATCCTCGACGCCTAAAGCCGATGGTAAGCCTATCTATCTCGCATACTCTAGATCTACCGCTAGAGGTCCTAGCAAAACTAACGCCTACGACGAGCAGACGGTCTCAATCAATTCCAGCTGTGTAGCACCCGAAGAGCAGCCAGTACAGCGCTGCCACTACCACCAGCAACTTCTTCCTCCTCTGTAAGAATCGATCGATTCTTTGAACTCAGTTTACCTTTTTGCTATGCCTGTGCTGTTTTGTTTAGGTGTCCGTCCTCCCTCCGGTCAGTCACCAAGGAGGCAAGGAGAAAACACGAAGCCATAGAGATCGTGGTCGCTGCCCCGCTGCGCCGCTTCCCCTGCTGACCCTCGCGGGCAGAGCTGCCCTGCGGGCCATGCCACTCTCCGGCCAGCTCTGCACCATCGTGCTGTGCTGATTATTTACCTTTTGATGTAAGCAGTGTGAATGAAGAATAAGATTATGTTGTTTTCCACAGGATAGTTATCGTATCAGGATGAATGTATTTGATTGTTCCCGCAAAAAAAAAGTATTTGATTGTAGTGGATTTATATATGTTGGCACAATTATTTTCTTTTTGAGTTTCTTAATTGCATTGTCAGGTTACAAATTCTATCATTTTGCAACTGCAACACATGTTCCTGATGCCATCGTCACCCATCTGAAGCCTTCTTTCTTCATTTCTTCGTAGCAACAACTAGAAGTTGTTTAAGTAATCTCAGTGAGGAGAAACCATATGTGACTATGGAAGTACTACTGCATTCCTTCAGCTTGCATTTACAGTGATCTGGTCACATGTAGATCCAACTTAACTAGTGATAATTGATTTATAGGTGCTCCGACCGAATAATGACAGTGGACGTACCTAGCTTCGGAAAGATTCTCGAAGGTGAGTTTTATGTTTTATATGTTCTGGATTTGTTATGATGTGTCTGATGTTCTCTTGCCTATCTGTTATCTTAGTTGTAAATTTAATTATTCTCAGGTATTGGATTTGCTTATTGATGTAATCACTTTGGATGCCTTTGTTGATTCTTGTCAGTCCGCTGCATTATTTTTGAGCTTCTTTTGAAACAGGGTAAGCTTTATTATGCTACTCCATGATTTACATTGAGGAATTATTGAACACTATATTTTTTTTTGAGAGATTTTTCTTGGTTCTATTCACTTCTTTATTTTTAATTGGCACCTTCGTATCTATGAAGCTACCGGGTATTAAGGGATCAAACTTCTGCTACAACATCCATGACTGCAAATTTGAAGTCCAGGAATGTACATTCTGGCTATGTACTACACGCACTCTGCTACTAGAAGGTAATCTGACCAATGTCTTGCTAGTTATCGCAGATTCACATTGGCCTGTCCTTCACATGTATAGAGCTAAGAACTGTCATTGTGGGTTGTGTTTGTAACTTTTACTCAGCAGCATTATAAGGAACCGTGTTACTCTGACTACTTGTGCTACCACTGTGACTTCTCTTAGAATTTCGGGGCATCAATGCCGAATTTCTCATGCTTAAAAGTGGCTAACTTCCTGCTTCTTTAATATATTTCAAAACAATCCTACGCCACTTCATATTGGAGCCTAAAGTGTTTTTACCCATCAATAGCTTTAGACTAGGCAGTAGCAAGACAATTCGACCAAATGTAGCCAGCAAATACTCACCATTGAATAAGTACAGATTAGTTGTTAATGATTTCTTGCATTCAACTTGTGTGTATGACACATCAAGAATACAGTACTCTGTGTTGAATTTTCAGTGAATCTGAACTCTTTTTATTTATTTTTGTGAAAACGGGAACTCTTGGTGTACATGTCTTAATGTAATCAGACACATCAATGGTTGGCACCTTGCTTCTACTAATTAATGCTTAGTTAACGAATAGAAACTGCAGCACAACAGGATCTGAATGTTACTGAGGACAATCACTTTTTTTAAAATTTCAATAGGACACATCACTTTTGCTACATAGCACTTTGTGATTTAAATTTGATAGACCCAGATGTTTAACCAATTTCCATGGTTCTTTCTTATATATATAAAATCATAGATCTTAAGGAGATCATGGTCCATAGTTGCATAATATATGTTCTGTCGCAGGCAGTTTACAATACAATGAGTGCTGCCATCAATCAGAGTAAGTATCTGGCACAAAGGTGCATTAATTCTCATGTTACGATACTAAGTGAAGCATGCTTATTTTGACCATAATTGGTGAGTTTAATTTTACTCCCTGGATTGTTTGTTATGATGCTATGCAACCGAGGAGTTATGTAATGCATTTAACCATATGAGAGGTTGATCATGTTGGTCCTTGTTTTGGCAGTCTTTGAGATACAGCATGTTACATTGGTACCTAAGTAAGATTATATTGCGCCTGATAATGAATGGATAATCCACATGACTTCTATACAGATAGTGGAAGGCATAGTTATTTTATTATTTATTTGGCTTTGATATACAAGATAAAATCGTACCTGCAGGTTCACGAGTTTCATTATTTAGATTCGCTGTAACCCTCCTATTACAAGTTTTTAAGGAATAATTTAGGACATCCTTTTAGAGGCTTTTTACTTTTGTGTCTGTCTGCAACAGGTTTGACCGTTCTGATGGTCATCTCAAACTAAAGAAAGAATAAAAAAAATTAGTTCGCATTGAAAATGCCGCGTTTGGTTTTAAGTGGAAAATCTAGCAATTTTAGTGCCTGGAGGTTCAGTGAATCGTATTTATAGTTATCACATAATCGTGTCCTTGTCCTAACTTTTATTGACAAATAGACAGAACTGCTCACACAGGCATGGAGCATTTGCCCCTGCACATTCTTTTCATTAATTTTCTATGACACATAATTTGTTACGATCTGTCTCCATTCAGCCTTAGGTAACGATGTCATGCTCATCCTAGACTAAAAGTAGAAGTTACAAATTTCAGTTGTGCTAATTCAAATGTCCACGAAGTAATTCTGAACTCTTTGCTTAGTGTTCTGATGAACATGTCCACAGAAGATGCTTCGGACGAAATATGATGTTTACTTACATAGTCACAAGTTCGTTGAAATTGAAATTATTGGGGATATATTTTCTGGATATATCCACAGGACTCACTGACCGGGGTGGCCCACCAACGAGTTAGAGCTTTGCTTCACGGGCGGCCCAGTCAGAGAAAGAGGAGGAGCTACTTTCGGCTACGACAAAACCCAGAAGAGTTACTGACTTAGGCCTGTAGTATTACTTGTAGTCCAAGCTGTGTCTAGTTACCGACTCTGTAACGTAGCCGGATAGGTCTCTCCTGTAACCCTAGGTCTCGGTGACTATATAAACCTTTCCTATGGGAGTTTTTAGGGCACAACTAATCTAACAACACCACAACCTACTCGCACAGACGAACCTCTCTTGTAATCCATTGTAAGATCCGGTTCTCGCCGACATATTACTGGGTTGCTAGCAGAGTAGGATCCAATCACCGCAGTCGGATCTGAACCTGGGTAAACTTGTGTTCACCGTTTCCGGAACATCCGACGTCTCACACCCTATCTTCTCAACGCCGTCAGGACCCCCTATGACGTACTTGTCGACAATCCGACGACAGTTGGCGTCCACCGTGGGACGGGTGACTTTCGGAGCTTCGTTTCAGGCGAAATCTGCGCGTGCAGGAATCAGCAAAACAATCGCCATGGGTCGCGTGGTCTACGCCAGTGATGTTCCTCTTGTCCTTCTCGACGAGACTTGAATTCCGGTTAGCAAGACCGTGACAACCTACACGATCATGTCTATCGGCGAGATCAATATTTACCTCGGTTTCGTTGAACCCGCCTAACCCACCCTTGAGGTGATGACCATGGCGGAAGAACAATCCAGATCCGCTCTGTTCGCCGAGGTGGAAGAGTTCAGAATCCCGGAAAAACTCAAACCCACCTAGCCCACTCCTGCAATGGAAGAAGTGGTGGAAGAAAAATCCGAATCTGATCTCCCCGTTGAGATCGGATACACGAAAGAGGAGTATATCTGTTTCGGATTCGGTCCTACCGATGCCGGAGCAGAAAAAACACTCTTGAGGCACAGGATAAAGAAGATGACGAAATGCCCCTACATCGATTACGAAGCGATCACTGACATAAAGGAAAGCTTTGAGATGGAAGAGGCGGAAACCCATCCGTGTCGCTACCTTCAGAAGATGAGTAAGAAGAAGCACTGCTTCGTATACCACGTAAGCTATGGAACCGACTCGGTCGATGCTGGAGCCGGAAACGATTCAGTTCTCGATGCAATCGAAGAAAATACCGACTTACCTGGTTCCCCCCCAGGAGTCATTAACGTCGCAGGAACTTCGAGACTTCGAGAAGGAGATAGAGGAGTACGAAGAAGACTACACCTCCGAACCAGCGCAAGGTGAGCCGGAGACACCTCCGAGTCTGTACGATAGTATGGACGAAAACTACACCTCACAAGATGACATGGACACCGGAGATTTGTCCGAGGTCCAGAAACCAACTACTACGGAAAGTACCGACGGAAGTCTATGTTGGGCCACGCAGAGATAAAACAAAAACTTTTCCTCTAACGCGGTGATCCCAAGACCTAGCTGAGATAGAAGGCCACGAGGTTTACCACTAGACGCGCGGTTGCGGATTACTGATGAAGCGCGTCAGTTGATGCAGTGCAGTCCTCAAGATCCGATCGTCCTGGTGCTGATCGCACAGCACCTCTGCAGGTATCCACACGTACAAGGAGGAGCGCCGGCGGCGAACTGCTAGGTTCGTTCTGGCTGGACCTGTGGAGCTAGGGTTTCAACACATGGATTGACCTAACCGAACAACGATTAACCTTTTTGGGTTATTGTGCTCCACTATATATAGGGAGTGAACGTGGGCTCTGCTCGCGCGACCCATTCACTAAAGCCCATATAAAACTAGTCACCGTGAGTCCAACTCACTAACTCAGTCCTAATCTGGTTTAGGTCCAACCCAACCAGATTCTGATTCGGATCCAATCCAACTTGCTCCCGCTCTTAAGTGTGTGACCGCAGGCTCATGGCTACTTGGACACGATTTGAGTCCGACTCACAATCGATCGATCGGCGGCTCCTAGCGAGCGTCGACTCCCAAGTACCAAAGAGTCATGACGACTTGCCTTTTCAATGTGACTTACGTCTGAGTCCTTTTTGCCTCACGATATACCTTGTCAGACTATAGGCGAATATATGTCATCCCTTAAATAGTCCGACTCTCTTCTCGATCCGAGATAAGTGATTCACCCGACTAACTCTTAGTCGATCGCCTCGGCTAACACTTAACCGAGTCGTGCATGGCCATGCTTTTCGAATCATATCTCACGAGAGGGCCCAGAGAATATCTCTCCGAGTGGAGGGGCAAAATCCCATCTTGGTTATTCACATCACGCAGCTTGATTCTCGATCGACCAACCCGCCTTTATAACTACCCGATTCGGATCAGCTTGATGTAACCTAAGTCGGTGATCCTCAACTCGGACTATGCAACAACCTCGTGTCTAAGGATTACATTGATTGAGATATACAAATGACAACTTAGTTTGTTGTACCTCAATATGGGTCAATCCGACTCGCTAAACTCTTTAGCCTAGTCTGTGTAAGTTGGAATAGCATCTCCATGCCCATGGCAAGTGGAACCGAGTCATCAAGCCAACTTTCACATTGGTCTAAGTTGTGTGTCCAGCACAACCTCAATGACCAAGGATATTTAGTACAAACAACATGAATGCATAGTTCCACAACTGAATCACATATTCAATGATACACATCAGATGTTTATACAAGGACTACTTAATAACTTTACGAATACAATAGGAAATATCATCATACATGATTGCCTCTAGGGCATATTCCCAACAGTCTCCCACTTGCACTAGAGTCAATCTTGACATCACATGTCTAAGCATCTAATGCCCATGGCTCTCAGTGCGCCTCATGCTTCGGTAGTAACGGCTTTGTCAATGGATCCGCAATATTTGCATCCGTGTGTACCTTGCATAACTTGATATCACCGATCCACGAATGGCGAATCAGGTGGTACCGCATGAGTATGTGCTTGTTCTTCTGGTGTTGTCTAGGTTCCTTGGCTTGTGCAATAGCACCATTGTTGTCACAATACACGTCCAACGGATTGGACGAGCCCTGAACCACACCAAGATCCATGAGGAAATTCCTCATCCAAACAGCCTTTGTTGCCTCCGAGGCAGCAATATACTCAACCTACTCTGTGAGACGCATACGCCTCTTGCTTGGAACTTTTCCAGCTCAAAGACCTCCGTTTATAATAAACACGATCCGGATTTGCGAGCGAGAATCATCAGAGTCGGTGAGATAACTTGCATCTGTGTAACCCTTTACACTAAGTTCATCTTCACCACCATAAACCAAGAACATATCCTTAGTCCTTCTCAAGTACTTTAGGATATTTTTAGCCGTTGTCCAGTGGATCTCTCGGGATCACCTGGTATCTGCTCACAACACTTAGAGCATAGGAAACATCCGCCTAGTACAAATCATGGCGTACATGATGGATCCAAGCTATGAAGCATATGGAATCGCACTCATCCGACTTCGCTCATCAGTTGTCGAAGGACACTGAGTCTTTCTAAGTTTTACACCATGGGACATCGGTAAGAACCCCTTCTTAGACGATTCCATGTTGAACTTTTTCAACACTTTGTCCAAATAAGTACTCTGACTCAATCCAATGAGCCTCCTTGATCATTCTCTATAGATCCGGATTCCGAGGATGTATGTTGCCTCACCCAAGTCTTTCATTGAGAAACTCCTTTCCAATGATTCCTTGGTTTCTTGCAACATCTGGACATCATTTCCAATCAGTAATATGTCGTCCACATATAAGATTAGAAAATTTACTTTGTTCCCACTAAACTTCTTGTATAAACAAGAATCATGATCACTCTTGATGAAGCCAAACGATTTGACTACCTCATCAAAGCGAATATTCCAACTCCGAGATGCTTGCTTCAACCCATAAATGGATTTCTAAAGTTTGCATACCTTGTCAGCATTAGCCGGATCGACAAAACCCTCGGGCTGTATCATATACACGTCCTCGGTTAAATTTCCGTTAAGGAAAGCCGTTTTGACATCCATCTGCCATATCTCATAGTCGAAATAGGCCGCTATAGCTAACATGATCCGAACTGATTTAAGCATCGCTACGGGCGAGAAAGTCTCGTAATCAACTCCTTGAACTTGTCGGAACCCCTTCGACAAGGCGTTTTATAGATTGAAACATTTCCATCCATATCGCTTTTCTTCTTAAAGACCCATTTGCACTCGACGGGTCTTGCACCGCGCATCAACCAAGTTCCAAACTTGATTTTCATCCATGGACTTTATCTCGGATCTCATGGCTCCAAGCCATGACTCGAATCGATCCCACCATCGCTTCCAATAATTTGCCGGCTCATCACCATCTAAGAACACATCACGAACACTTCGTAATCTTGCCGATCTTCGTAGTATGGTCTTTGTCGGCTCATTCGCCACGATCGGCTCAACCTCCAAGGTTTTTGCCGATTCGCTATTAGCCGCTATTAGCCCATTCCTCTCGAATTTCTTGAGTTGCACCATGCTCCCACTTACTCCCCGACCGAGAAACTCTTTCTCAAGGAAGACACCGCCCGAGCGACAAACACTTTGCCCTCTTCTCGGTTGTAGAAGTAGTAACCCAAGGTTTCCCTCGGATACCCACGAAATTACATTTATCCGACTTGGCCGTAAGCTTGTCCGATCAAGTCGCTTGACAAAAGCTTCACAACCCCAAATCTTAAGAAAAGACAAACTCAGCTTTTTGCCTGTCCACATCTCATGCGGTGTCTTCTCTACCGATTTTGATGGTACTTTGTTTAGTGTGAACGCCGCTGTTTCTAGACAATAACCCCAAAATGATAAAGGCAGATCTGTCCGACTCATCATTGATCGTACCATGTCCAACAAGGTCCGATTCCGCCTTTCCGAAACACCATTCCTTTGTGGCGTTCCTGGCGGAGTAAGTTGAGGAACTATTCCACAACTTTTCAGATGGTCATCAAACTCATGGCTCATGTACTCGCCTCCTCGGTCCGACCGAAGAAACTTTATTTTCTTGCCGAGTTGATTCTGTGCTTCATTCTGGAATTCTTTGAACTTTTCAAAGGCTTCCGACTTATGTTTCATTAAGTAGACATATCCATACCTACTCAAATCATCAGTGAAGGTAATGAAGTACTCATAACCACCTCGGTCGCGTGCTCATTGGTCCACATACATCACTATGTACTAGTCCCAACAAGTCGCACGCCCTTTCGCAACTCTTTGCAAAGGGTGTCTTGGTCATTTTGCCGAGTAGGCAAGATTCGCATGTCTCGAACGACTCTAAGTCGAACGAAGTTAGGAGTCCATCATCATGGAGCTTCTTCATGCGTTTCCAACTTATATGACCAAGCCGATAAAGGCCAAAAGTAAGTCATATTCAGATCATTTGGTTTCAACCTTTTAACATTTATGTTATAAACCGACTCACCATCAAGATTCAAAATAAATAACCCGTCCTGGACGGGTGCAAAGCCGTGAAACATATCATTCAAATACAAAGAACAACCATTATTCTTGATATTCGACTCATAGCCTTGCCTCATCAAACATGAAGCGTAAATAATGTTTCGATCGAGCATCGGAACATAATAACAATTATTTAGTTCCATAATGAATCCGGAAGGTAAATGAAGTTGCATCGGTCGACTTCCAACGCGCAACTCTTGCTTTGTTGCCGAATATCAACCTCGCCTTGCTACGCCTCCTAGTTCTTACCGGTCCTGCAATGAGTTGCATGTGAATAACTAATCCGATCATATACCCAAGAACTATTAGGTGCATCGAGAAGATATATGTCTATAACATTGCAAACAAGTGTACCTGAGTCAAGTCATACCTCCACTCTTGGCTTTGTCGCCAAGTACTTGCAGTTCCTCTTCCAATGGCCATCCGCCTTGCAAGAGAAGCAAGTGGATCCGGTGAAGGAGATGACTTAGTCCCCGAGGAAGCGCTTGGGACAGGTCCCGAGCCTGCTTTCCTCGACTTAGCCTTCTTCTTAGTCCAAGAACTCTTCTTGAACTTAGCCTTTCTCGCACCATCAACACTTGACCGGTGCCCTTCTTGAGATCCGCCTGCCCGCTTGAGCATCCCATGCAATTCAGTGAGCTTCTTATCCATACCATGCATGTGGTAGTTCAAATGAACTGCCCATATGCACTAGGAAGAGAGTTCGAATTATATCCGTAGCGAACTCTTCGCTTATGGGGTAGCCAAGCCTTTCCGGAGACCCACGTAACCAACCATTTTGATCACATGCGACTCGGTGGATCACCATCCTTAAGCTTGCAACTCAAGAAAGCCTCGAGAGACTTGATACCTCTGGGTCTTTGCTGAGCTCGAACATACTTTTGAGGCTTTCGATCATATCGTAGGCCTCAACATGCTCGAACTGCTTTTGCAAGTCCGGTTCCATGTGAGCAAGCATAAGATGCTAATATCCGTGGACTCATCTTTAGCCCGACGGTAGGCATTGGTGGTCTGACAGTCGCATTCTCATTCGGCTCATCTGGAAGTGGGTTGTCTAGGACATGGTCCTTCTTTTCTTGTTTGAGAACAATTCTCAGATTTCGATACCAGTTGGTAAAATTAGTGTCGTTCAGTTTATCTTTCTAAAGAATGGTTCTCAACGCAAAACCGGATATCTGAGAGTGACTGCTACTTGGTGCCATGATCTACAATAGAAAATACGCAAAACACTTAAGACATGTATTCATAAAAGAGCAAGCATATTAAACATTTTAATATTTTATGCTCCCACTAGAACCAAAACCCCTCCAATGGTTACTTAGTGATTCAGGATCCTAAATAAGCAAGTCGGCTAGTGAGCTTTAGCATCACCGCCGTCAAGTGATCTAGGTAGACAACTCCTTGTCAATCGCATCTCATGTGACTCTGTTGGACGGGTGGCATCACATGCCCCTCCCATCCGACCTTTCCCGAGTCCCACAACCGTTGTGATAGACCCGTCTAGCTTACCAAGTGTTTCTGCAGTAAGAGTCCGACGAACCCACCTAGTCGGAAAGAATTGGCAGCACCTCAATTTTATGAGCCCACTACCAAAATGTCCGACTTGTGATGGTGCAAACACCCGGGAAAACCGACTAGACCTTCTTTGAGGGATTAAATTTTACCGACTATCTAATAGAGGTAAAACTGAGACATAACAATAACACAAAATAAAGCAATTATAATGTGAAATGGTATGGCTCTTCTCATGGCGATCTCATCTCCACAAAGCATGTAATCCGACTCGTGCCAACTCTTGTCACTTGCCGCCTTACTCCATGTCGCCGACATGTACAACGCCTTGCATGCCTTCCGGTTCTCAAACAGCTACACTAGCTTAGTAAAGTAAATTACATAGAGAATCCGACACGCAGTCGTCATACAATAAAATGATAAAGACCTAGGCTCCACCGGCCGACAAAAAACCGTGATTCGCAGATCACGTATGGATTACACACATACATCACATGCACATGAACCATACCATTCACAACTTCCTGCAAAAACAAGTTATGCATAGATACAATATCTACCGCCAGTGAAACTCGAACGACATCTAAGGCGCTACGGGCGAAGCCGGCGGTCCTCGCGGTGCGGGCTACCCGATTTTTCCGAAAACGTAGATCTCATCTACGATCCGGACATGGATTCCGACCATCGTTCCGATTCGATCAAACTCTTTGATCTTCGATCACCGCTTCTGGATTTACGTGTCACAATCTACCCCGATGGCGGAAGCCGACCGGTAGGGGTATGTCGTTTCACGACCTCAGCAGTATGATCACGGAAATCTGATCTACCATTCCCCGAGTACAGTTGATCCAATCAACTTCATACAAAACCGATCTATCTCATAGATCGACCACCAAAACAGGACATAGATCTCATCTATAGCCTACCGCATATCATATATGCGAGATCTCGAGCCTAAAACCAGAAGCTATCGCTCTGATACCACTGTTGGGCCACGCAGAGATAAAACAAAAACTTTTCCTCTAACGCGGTGATCCCAAGACCTAGCTGAGGTAGAAGGCCACGAGGTTTACCACTAGACGCGCGGTTGCGGATTACTGATGAAGCGCGTCAGTTGATGCAGTGCAGTCCTCACGATCCGATCGTCCTGGTGCTGATCGCGGCAAACCTCTGCAGTATCCACACGCATAAGGAGGAGCGCCGAATCGCTAGGTTCGTTACGGCGGGACCGCTGTGGAGCTAGGGTTTCCAACACATGGAATGACCTAACCGAACAACGATTAACCTTTCTCGGTTATGTGCTCCACTATATATAGGAGTGAACGTGGGCTCGCTCATGACCCATTCACTAAAGCCCATATAAAACTAGTCACCGTGAGTCCAACTCACTAACTCAGTCCTAATCTGGTTTAGGCCCAACCCAACCAGATTACAGATTCGGATCCAATCCGAACTTGCTCCCGCTCTTAAGTGTGTGATCCCGCAGGCTCATGGCTACTTGGACACGATTTGAGTCCGACTCACAATCGATCAGTCGGCAGCGGCTCCTAGCAGAACGTGCCGACTCCCAAGTACCAAAGAGTCATGACGACTTGCCTTTTCAATGCGACTTACGTCTGAGTCCTTTTTGCCTCACGATATACCTTGTCAGACTATAGGCGAATATATGTCATCCCTTAAATAGTCCGACTCTCTTCTCGATCCGAGATAAGTGATTCACCCGACTAACTCTTAGTCGATCGCCTCGGCTAACACTTAACCGAGTCGTGCATGGCCATGCTTTCCGAATCATATCTCACGAGAGGGCCCAGAGAATATCTCTCCGAGTGGAGGGGCAAAATCCCATCTTGGTTATTCACATCACGCAGCTTGATTCTCATCGACCAACCCTGCCTTTATAACTGCCCGCCACGGATCAGCTTGATAGAACCTAAGTCGGTGATCCTCAACTCGGACTATGCAACAACCTCAGGTCTAAGGATTACATTGATTGAGATATACAAATGACAGCTTAGTTCGTTGTACCTCAATATGGGTCAATCCAACTCGCTAAACTCTTTAGCCTAGTCTGTGTAAGTTGGAATAGCATCTCCATGCCCATGACAAGTGGAACCGAGTCATCAAGCCAACTTTCACATTGGTCTAAGTTGTGTGTCCAGCACAACCTCAATGACCAAGGATATTTAGTACAAACAACATGAATGCATAGTTCCACAACTGAATCACATATTCAATGATACACATCAGATGTTTATACAAGGACTACTTAATAACTTTACGAATACAATAGGAAATATCATCATACATGATTGCCTCTAGGGCATATTCCCAACAGTCTATCTCCCGGTACCGGACCAAAAGCCGTTTTTTCCACTAGTGCGCAAGTTAAGGCTACTGGGGGGGGTCAAAGAAGAAGAACAAAATCCGACACCGGCAGAGCCGGACGTCGAGGAAACCAACGAAGAAAAAATTGATGAAGAGATCGAGATGGAGAATTAGGACGGAGATCCGATTAAACCCACGCCGATCGACCCTCCTGTAGATGGACATGTTGTCACCAAAGGTGCACGAGAAATCTATGGGGATGCTCTCACAATACCAATCCCAACTGCTTTAGATCTTACTCCGGATGCGCTGGGGAAAAGGACAAAGGATCTGGAAAAGCACCGCTTGTTTTTACTCAAAGAGGCTGCGCACATCGTCGAGCTTAAACAACAGTTAGACAACGATCCTGCCAAATATCAGTCAGATTTCAAGCGACTACCAAACAAGACAAGGGGAGGTCCGATTCTTGCTAATAGAAACCCGGATATCCACAAATATCTATTCGATGGTAAATCCGGAGAGAAGATCCGAGTCTACAACACGCCTCTAGAGAACGCTGCAGCGGCTCGGGCTATCCTCACCAATAATTCGTCTCTCGAGCAAGTCCGGCAATGCGTTGCGTTGCTAGACAAAGGATTGAAACAGCAGAAGACGACCGCGTCATTCAGTGGCAAGTTGGCCTCAAAGACGGAATTTTGTCACACTAGCGCTGACCAAAGCGCTGACGAGAGACCCCGCAGGGATAAGGATCAACGCTATCGTCCCAGGGGAGAAGGAGAAAATTCAAGGACCGGATCAAACGGTCATCATTGCAGGCCCACACGTGACTGTGCAAGAGTTATTCCGGCTGCGTCCGAAGATGCCATAAGGGCAATGGTACCTCATCAGGGACATCGTCGGCAAAACAACCGCTACAGAGAAGACCCGGAAGTGCGCCGCCAGCGAGAACAAGATCGGCTAAGAATGCCACCACCAAGCCGTCTGGCTGGTAATGCTGGACGAAGAGATGATCCGGATCGTCCTGAATCAAGTAATGACGGAGCCCATAGAAACCAACCTCAGCATAATGAGGCTCCACCACCACCGCGTAACCTAGTCGGAAACAATCCACCAGGGCCCCCATCGCCCCCAGGCAGCGACCATGAAGGATCCCATCACCGTCATGGAAGCCGTAGGGGCGGAGGCGGCAATGGTGAGAGGAAAATCAGAAATCCGACTATGACGCGCAGAAGCTGCGAGCCTCCAAGGCGCAAGTCTCTCTCACCAAACGACGCTCGACACCGCATAGAGTCAAATATAGAAGCGCGTTGGTATGAGGAAGAAGATGTTGGAGATATGCCCAAGAGGCAATAATAAAGTGGTTATTATCATGTCTTCATACTTATGATAAATGTTTACATACCATGCTATAATTGTATTAATCGGAAACATTAATACTTGTGTGATTTGTAAACATAAAAGAGTCCCTAGTAAAGCCTCTTGTTAAACTAGCTTGTTGGTTAATATATGATCATGGTTTCCTGATCATGAACATAGAGATGTTATTAACAACAGGGTCATATCATTAGGAGAATGATGTGATGGACATACTCCTATAGATAAGCGTAGCATAAAGATAAAGTCATTTAATATAGTTCATTTGCTATAAGCTTTCTGATACATAGTAACCTAATTCCTCCGACCATGAGATCATGCTTATCACCATCACCGGAAGGATGCTTTGATGACATCAAACACCACACCGTAACTGGGTGGCTATAAATATGGCATTGAGTGTTCGGAAAGTATGGGTTGAGACACATGGATCAAGAGTGGGATTTGTCCATCCATATGACGGATAGATATACTCTGGGCCCTCTCGGTGGAATGTCATCCAATTAGCTTGCAAGCATGTGACTGGCTCACAAGGGATCACATATCACGGGAACGAGAAAAGAGTACTTATCGGTAACGAGGTTGAACTAGGTATGCAGAGATACCGACGATCAAAACCTCGGATAAGTAAACTATCGTGAGACAAAGGGAAATTGGTATCGTATGTAAGTGGTTCATTCGATCACAAAGTAATCGTAGAAATATGTGGGAGCCATATGAATTTCCAGATTCCTCTATTGGTTATTGATCGGAGAAGTGTCTCGGTCATGTCCGCATAATTCACGAACCGTAGGGAGACACACTTAAGGATTCAATGTTGTTGAGTAGTTATGGAATGATGAGTAAGAGACCGAATGTTGTTCGGAGTCTCGGATGGGATCCGGGATATCACGAGGAGATCCGGAATGGTCCGGAGAATAAGATTCATATAAGGAAAGTCCTGTTTCGGAGTTCGGGAATGGTTCCGGTGTTTTCATCGGGAATGTTCTAGAAGGTTCGAATGTCCCAGCACTCGGAGGGAAGGGTACATGAATGTGTCATAACAAGTTGGAATGATTGCATCATGTACTAGGTGTCATCGCTGAACAAAATAAAGGGTTTAATCAAATCCTAGTTTGAAAAGTCAACGCCAATTTGAAAAGTCAAACGGCTATTTTGGGAAGTGGAAGGAGAGAAGGAAACAGGAAGAGAAGGTTTCCTTCTCCTCCAAACCGCCGGCCAAAAGGGAGTTGGGGAGGACTCGGCTAGCCCTAGCCGCCCTCCCACCTATAAAAGAAAGGAGGCGCCTCTCCCTACACCTTGTCCCCAGCCGGCGCCTCTAAACCCTAGGCCACCAGCCCCTTCTAGATGCGGCTGCCCTAGAGGTCCTCTAAACCGCCGTCTAGCTAATCCCTAGCTGTTGGTTGCTCTAAACCCCTTGGTACCTCTAAACCCTAGACCACCAAGTCCTCTCTCATAGTCCACCATACTCGCTCCGGCTTAAGGCAAAGCCCTGCGAGATCTCCCCTGTACTTCCGGTACCACGCCGTCGTGCTGCCGGAATCGCGAGGAGAGTGCTACAACCTCCGCTGCCTGTTGGAACAAGGGAGAGGAAGGTTTTCATCGAGTACCGAACGTGTGACCGACTATGGGAGCGCTGCCGGAACGCAGCGCCGGAAGGATCGTCTACGCGATCTTGAGATCGGAAAGTGTACGACTACATCACCCACGAGAATCTGCTCTCGTTAACCGCTTTGGAATCTTCGAGGGTGAGTTCCTCCATCGACTCGTTGCTACAATCTAGTAGATAGATCTTGACTTGTTTGTGTGCATGCGGTAGAAATTTTTTGTTTTTCATGCTACGAACCCCTACAGTGGTATCAGAGCCGTGTCTATATGTAGATCTGTTGCACGAGTAGAACACAATGGTCATTGTGGGCGTTGATTCTTTTGTTGTCGATTGCTTCTTGTGTACTTTGCATCTTGCGGGATGGTGGGATGAAGCGGCCCGGGCTAACCTTACATGACATCGTTCATGAGACTTGCTCCACGCTTGACATGCAACTTGTATTGCATAAGTGGCTTTGCGGGTGTCTGTTTCTCCCAACATAGTTAAGATTCAATTTACAACGGGTGATTGACAATACTAATATCAATGTTGTGGTTCTTGTTCATAAGTTAGAACGACACTTATTGAAAGCCCCAAACCACGTAAAATATGCAAAGAAAATTAGAGGCGTCTAACTTTGTTTTGCAGGGGTGTGCTGTGATGTGATATGGCCATGATTGTGATTATATTTGATGTATGCAATGTTCCTTATTGTAAGTTGGCAACCGGCAGGAGCCATATGGTTGTCTTTAAATTTTGTTAAGACCCGCGTGTCTATTCAAAGTAGTTGTAATAGTTGAAGCTGGTGGACGACAACCATGGAGCGGCGTCATTGACCTTGATGCAATGCCGGTGATGATGGAGATCATGTTCGTGCTTGAAGATGGAGACCGGAAGCACAAAGAAGAAAGGCCATATCATATCACATATTATGAATTGCATGTGATGTTAATCCTTTATGCATCTTGTATTGCTTAGTTAACAACGGTAGAATTATAAGATGATCCCTCATGCACATGAATTTCAAGTTCTAAAGTGTTCATCCTTAGTAAGAACCGTTGCTAAAGCTTGTTGTTTCGAAGCACCACGTGATGATCGGGTGTGTTAGATTCCGCAAGTGTATACAACGTGAGCAAGCCAGATTTGCTCATGCGGAAGCTAAGGTTTAATCTTGACGAGCCTAGCATGTACAGACATGGTCTCGGAACTCGGATCATCGAAAGGTAAAGCATGAGTCATATAGTAGATATGATGAACATGATGATTGTTCGCCATTGAAGCTACATCAACTCTCGTGATGATCGGTTTTGATGTGGTGGATTTGGTTCGTGTGATCACTAAAACAATGTGAGGGATATTGTTTTGAGTGGGAGTTCAACGGCAATATGATTAAAAGTTGAACACTATTTATCATAAATTAAATCAAAGTGAATTTGCATAGTTGTTGTAGTCATTGGCATCCGTTTACCACCCTGCGCTTAGTTTTAATTGAGATGATAGAACTATAGAATTCTGGTTAGTTACTTTACGAACTGGTATCGTATTGTTTTGAAGTGTTAATCTAAAGTTTAAAAGTCCTATTTCAAACTTTCAGTAAGTTCCGGTTACTCGATGAAGTTTAATAATTGGTATTAAAACAAGAGTGACAATTCCAAGAGTTATGTATGAGTATCATGTTTGTCTCCATGATTCTTGATATTCAAAGGATTGTCTTAATATCAAGGTTATCTAGGATCTGAAAGAGTTGTTTCAGAAATCATGATGTGTGGAAGATATTGTGATATATGAAACGAAGTTTTGGTTGCAACATGATAGAGTATAAGATGGCAAAAGTCATGTTCTCATATTTGATGAGAATTTGCAAAAGGTTGGAGACACTAGTTGTCTTAATTCTCCAAAAGGTTTTGGAGAGCAACATTATACTCGCGATTCACTGCAATAATCTAAGTAGCTTGATCATGAATAATTCCATGGTAAGGGTGAATATTTGATGTAGGTAAAATGTTTACTACACCAAGAGATTACTAAAGAAAGGAATTTGAAAGAACACCAAACATTTGATAATGGTGATCTACTTCAAAGTGCAAGTCCAAAGACCTTGGTATTTAACTATACACGCTTTGGACTATGTGTCATGTGTATGGCTCCACTATTGATGTTGATAGATTCTTTCAAACAGAAAAGGAAATACTGAAAGAGAATCTCATAAATATATGGCAGAAAAGAAAAGACTAGAATTGTTCAGTTTAAGTATATAGATGATATACATGTTATGGCTATATTCTTTGCTTATTAAACAATGTGGTTCTTAAGTATTTGATACTGAATTTGTTGGTGTGAATCGTCATACGAAACAACACAATTCATGAACTACAATGGCCTAAGTAACTAGCAAAAGAATATGTGATGATGTTCATCGAGAACAAATAAAGGGTTATTGTGTTGCTCGTTAAACGTCAAAGCTTGCCTTCAAGATTTGTTTTATCAGGTATTATGAGAACAAAATGGTTGTTCAAATAATTGCCGTAATCCATAAAAGATGGATGATTCACAAATCTCGTTGGAGAAATCACATCCATAAAACTAGTGCTAAAACTGTCGAAAGACAAATTGATTGAAAGATCATTTAGGAAGTGACATCACGGTTTAAATTATATTGGAAAGAAAACATGAAGAAACTCCATATGGATGGAATTTTGGAGACTTTTGATTTTTGATCACATGACGCTTGTGAAACTTTCCTAGAGATAATTAAAACTTCGTTCGTAGGCCAAAAGGGAACGAATGACTAGCTTATTGGAACTTGTAAATATTGTTATACGAAGTACATTATGTGTAGTCAAGAGCGATGGATTTCAACTTCATATGCTTTGTCCGAAAATTTAAGTGAATATATGAATATTTACTTAATAAGGATGAAGTATGAAACATTTGAAAATTTCAAAGACTTTCAAGTTGAAGTGCAAAATCATTGTAACAAGAATATAAATAGTTTATGATAAGATCATAAAGGAAGATATTTGAGTTACAAGTTTAGCATAATACCTAAGATTTAAGGAATCGTTCCATGGATTTGAATTTTTCCCGAAACACCATAAGAGTATGGAGCGTTCGAGACATGTAATTAAACCTTGTTTGACATGGTAAGATCGAAGGTGTAAATCATAAAACTGCCATTATATTTTAAAGATTAAAAGCTATAGAGACTACCGTTTTCCACTGAAAAGAGCTCCATCATAATCCATTAAAATGACACCATATAAAGTTATGGTTTGGGATAAAACCCAATTTGTCCTTTCTTAAACATTGGTATGCTATGCATAAAAAAGATGTTTGCAACCAAAGTCGGATGAACCTGTCTTTGTATGTTATTTCGAATAACTGTTCCTCCATAACATCGGAGACAAAAATGTATGCCGCTTAAAACGTCAAGTTTCTTAGAGAAGGAATTTTTCATGAAAAAGTTAAGTGGGAGGACAATAGAACTTTGATAAGGTTAAAAGAACCTTAGTTATATGTGCAAAGTTGCTTGGCCTTGAGAAAAGTTCCGAGGCAGCAACAATGCTCATGGCTCACGTGCCTCAAAGGTTGTGGTTACGGAGGTCAAAGTTTCTATTGAAACAAGTAGTCGAGTAAACAATCAAATACCAAGATTTGAAGGTTGAATTATTATTTGAGAATAATAAACGGACTACATGCAAATAAGCGATGATGGGACCTGACTCCGTAAAATGGCTTGAAGCCATAAAATCCGTGATAGTTCCATACACGAGAAATCAAGTTTTGAACTTGAAGGACCCTCGAGAAAGGTGTAAGACCTTACAGTTGTGTTTGGATCTATAAAGAAATAGACATGGATGTTTCACATCTATGAAACAGTCGACATGTTGGGAAAGAGTTCACAACAATGTTCAAAGGTTGACTATGACAAGATTTGATCTTTCATTAGCGATATTTAGTCTAGACGGATTAATGTAGCAACCACTACATATAATTTTGTTATGTGGTAGTTGAATAAACAAAACAAGTTCTTCTAATAGAATTGTTACCTAGGACATGTGCTTAACACGGTCCATAGGGTTTTGTTAATTCAAAAGGATGCTAAAAGCATATGCAAACTTCAATGGTTGAAGTAAGCATTGTGGAGTTGGAATCTTCACTATGATGAAACTGTTAAAGGAGTTTAAATTCGTCGGAGACAATGAAGATGCTTGCATTTGCAAGAAATTAAGTGGGAGCGCTAAGACATGTTTCTAATACATTATGTGGAAGACATATTGTTGATTGGAAATGATGTATCTTTTATTGACACATGATAAGAGTTTCATCTCGATGAAAGGCTTAGGCAAAACCCAAATATTTGGCATCAATAGATGCTAATATGGTTGTGCCAAAAGTACATAGATGATATATGAATGAGTTCAATATAGAAACTACAAGAAAGGTTCTTGTCCCACAGAAAGGATTGAATGAGTTCAATATTGATGATATATTCAAGTGTATTGATACTTGGTAAGTGAAACAAAGATTCAAGTATAGATTGATACTTGATGTATGAAATCACAAAGAGTATTTACATCAATCATACTGTGATATGTACAAATCCAGATATGTCCTATGCTCTAAATGTTATGAGCATATACCAGAATGATTCATAAGATGATCATTGGACGATAGTAAGGATATTCTTATGATCTTTTGGAAGAACTAAGAGTATATTATTTTGTAGAAGTGGCAAATAGATGGTTAGTTCATTGTAAAAGGTATTACATTGATACTAATTTTGTCGCAAAGTACAAATTAAGTTTATCTCAATCTAAACTAAGGGTGGCACAATATAATGGAAAGTAAGTTTCATAATGGATTTGGATGAGTTAGAAAGTTAAGACATTGTGACAGACACTACAACAAAAGGGATAAGTATATAACTGCTATTATAGCAGCTAAAGAGGGCATTTGTGTCAATTAGTTTGTTATCAAACTTGGTGTAGTTCACAGTGGGATAATAATATGAAGATATATTGTACGACAATGTTATCAACATGTTTTAACCCTAAAGAACTAAAGGTCTCACCAAAGGACCAAATTTATACTAAGCCATCTCATTAGAGAATGAGTGATGTGTAGAGATGCAAAGACATGCAATTACACACGGACCTGGAAGTGTCATATCCGGAGATCAGTTGACCACTAGCAATCGTGTACATACGACACCAGAAAGCCATAGGTGTTGAATACACAACGGTTTGAAACTAGATTATTGACTCTAGTGCAAGTGGGAGACTGTTGGAGATATGCCCAAGAGGCAATAATAAAGTGGTTATTATCATGTCTTCATACTTATAATAAATGTTTACATACCATGCTATAATTGTATTACTCGGAAACATTAATACTTGTGTGATTTGTAAACATAAAAGAGTCCCTAGTAAAGCCTCTTGTTAAACTAGCTTGTTGGTTAATATATGATCATGGTTTCCTGATCATGAACATAGAGATGTTATTAACAACAGGGTCATATCATTAGGAGAATGATGTGATGGACATACTCCTATAGATAAGCGTAGCATAAAGATCAAGTCATTTAATATAGTTCATTTGCTATAAGCTTTCTGATACATAGTAACCTAATTCCTCCGACCATGAGATCATGCTTATCACCATCACCGGAAGGATGCTTTGATGACATCAAACACCACACCGTAACTGGGTGGCTATAAAGATGGCATTGAGTGTTCGGAAAGTATGGGTTGAGACACATGGATCAAGAGTGGGATTTGTCCATCCATATGATGGATAGATATACTCTGGGCCCTCTCGGTGGAATGTCATCCAATTAGCTTGCAAGCATGTGACTGGCTCACAAGGGATCACATATCACGGGAACGAGAAAAGAGTACTTATCGGTAACGAGGTTGAACTAGGTATGCAGAGATACCGACGATCAAAACCTCGGATAAGTAAACTATCGTGAGACAAAGGGAAATTGGTATCGTATGTAAGTGGTTCATTCGATCGCAAAGTAATCGTAGAAATATGTGGGAGCCATATGAATTTCCAGATTCCTCTATTGGTTATTGATCAGAGAAGTGTCTCGGTCATGTCCGCATAATTCACGAACCGTAGGGAGACACACTTAAGGATTCGATGTTGTTGAGTAGTTATGGAATGATGAGTAAGAGACCGAATGTTGTTCGGAGTCTCGGATGGGATCCGGGATATCACGAGGAGATCCGGAATGGTCCGGAGAATAAGATTCATATAAGGAAAGTCCTGTTTCGGAGTTCGGGAATGGTTCCGGTGTTTTCATCGGGAATGTTCTAGAAGGTTCCGGAATGTCCGGCACTCCGGAGGGGAAGGGTACATGAATGTGTCATAACAAGTTGGAATGATTGCATCATGTACTAGGTGTCATCGCTGAACAAAATAAAGGGTTTAATCAAATCCTAGTTTGAAAAGTCAACGCCAATTTGAAAAGTCAAACGGCTATTTTGGGAAGTGGAAGGAGAGAAGGAAACCTGGGAAGAGAAGGTTTCCCTTCTCTCCTCCAAACCGCCGGCCAGCAAGGGAGTTGGGGGAGGACTCGGCTAGCCCTAGCCGCCCCTCCCACCTATAAAAGAAAGGGAGGGGGCGCCCCTCTCCCTACACCTTGTCCCTTAGCCGGCGCCCCTCTAAACCCTAGGCCAGCCGCAGCCCCCCCTTCTAGATGCGGCTGCCCTAGAGCTCCTCTAAACCGCCGTCTAGCTAATCCCTAGCTGTTGGTTGCTCTAAACCACTTGGTACCTCTAAACCCTAGACCACCAAGGCCTCTCTCATAGTCCACCATACTCACTCCGGCTTAAGAAGCCTCATGAGATCTCCTCTACTTCCTGCACGTGCCGGAATCGCGAGGAGAGTGCTACAACCTCCGCTGCCTGCTGGAACAAGGGAGAGGAAGGTCTTCATCGAGTACCGAACGTGTGACCGACTACGGGAGCGCTGCCGGAACGCAGCGCCGGAAGGATCGTCTACGCGATCTTGAGATCGGCAAGTGTACGACTACATCACCCACGAGAATCTGCTCTCGTTAACCGCTTTGGAATCTTTGAGGGTGAGTTCCTCCATCGACTCGTTGCTACAATCTAGTAGATAGATCTTGGCTTGATTGTGTGCATGCGGTAGAAATTTTTTATTTTCCATGCTACGAACCCCTACAGAAGACGTGTACGTGGGACCCAAATGCTTTGGACCATGCATCCGTCAAACCAAATTTCCGGTTGAATTTGGTATTGCCAAACACATCCAACCCTACGACAGCGCGGCTCGGCCAGATACTTGGCTTCAAGATTTTTTCCAGGATTGGTGCATCGCCAAAGGAGGAAACAGCCTGGTCGCAGACCGATATCTCCCGCTTATGCTGAGGAAGACGACTCGATCATGGATCAATGAACTGCCAGAGAATTAAATTCTTAACTGGTATGATATGCAAACTGCGTTTTTTTCAAACTTCGAGGGAACATACAGGAGGCCCTGCATAGTCGAAGTCTTGCAGCGTTGCACTCAAAGACCCGGAGAAACTTGCCGGGATTACCTCGGAAGCTGGATCGACACGAAAAACTCCTGTGAGCGAGTAAATGAGCAAACTGCGATTGAGGCTTTTATTGCAGGACTCCCAGTCAAACTTTTGCGTCACAGACTGAAGCGTGACCACGTCACAGACCTGGGAGAGATGATAGAAATGGTGAGCAAGTATGCAGACACCGATGATGATTCAGAAGGGCTGCTAAACATTCTGGCCAATCCTAATGCGGCCAAATATCCAAAACAGCAAACTCAGAAGCGCAATAACACCTCGGAAGATAAACCGGCTCCGGACAACGCAGTTGTCAACGCAACATTCGGATCCAGAAGATGAGGAGGGCACGAAGTCGGCCGTGGTCGAGGCCACGGAACTTCCCGAATCCAGGGCTGAGGAGAGCAACAACCCGGAAGAACCTATATGTGGCCGACATTGCCAACAATTCCTATGTCCACCACTTGGATAGTAACGGAGGATCTACCCACACAAATGTCGAGTGTCGTTTCAATGACGATATAAAAAAAGTCGAATCCGCTGGCTACATGGCCAAACGACGAAAAGGAAAGAAAAATTCCCAGAAAGGCAAGGAGACAAAGGAAGATTTCGACATGGAAGAAGCGGATGTTGCACATCCCAAGTCGGATGGAAAGAAGGATTATCCCACAAAGAAAGACACATACGTCTGCTTCCTTGGGTCTCAGCGGCTAAGGTCAAGAAGACGGTGCTCCGTGAGCTCAATGTCACGGTTCCGGCTGTTCCCTAATTTCTGGATTGGTCGAATGTAACCATCACCTTTGACCGCTCGGATCACCCGAGGAAAACACATCGTCGAAGAAAGTATCCTCTGGTCGTCAATCCTCTCATTGATGGCTATGAGTTTTCCAAAACTCTCATGGACGATGGTAGCAACATTAACATCCTCTACATCGAAATGCTCCACCGCATGAAGATCCACGAGAGCCAGTTGAGTTACAGCAGTGTAACTTTCCATGGAATTGTACCAGGGATATAAGCGGATTCTCTGGGTGAGATTACACTGGACGTGACATTCAGAACCCGAGACAATTACCGGACCGAGCCACTCTCTTTCGAGGTGGTACCATTCAAAAGTGCTTACCACGCCATCTTAGGGCGTCCGGCTTACTAGACATTCATGGCTCGCCCCTGTTACATTTACAATATGATAAAACTTCTAGGTCTCAAAGGCGTCATCACAATCCGGGGAAATCCTAAGAAAGCGCGAGAGTGTGACGAAGGATCTGCCGCCTTTGCTGAAGCTATGCTGCACGCCCAGGAGTACCAGGAGATCAAGAATACCATCGATCCGTCCGAGATGCCCGCTACGAAGAACGAGGTGCTGAACCCAAGCATGCAGTTCAAGGCGTCAGAAGAGACGAATAAAACGTCGCTGAAGGAAGATGATCCCTCCAAGACGAAAAACATAGGGGTAGGCTTAGACCACGCATAGGAAAGCGCGCTTGTCGAGTTCCTCAAAGATAATAGTGATATCTTCGCATGACAGCCTTCTAACATGACCAGAGTACCTAGGGAACTTGCCGAGCACTCTCTTAATGTGTACCCTGACGCTAAACCCATCAAACAGTCCCTACGACGGTTTGGTGATGAAAAGCGCAAAGCAATAGCCAAGGAATTAGTCCGACCAGAATTAGCCGGATTCATAACAGAGGTCATCGATACAGATTGGGTGGCAAATCCTGTACTCGTCTCTAAAAAGGACACTATTGAATTAAGGATGTGTGTTGATTATACCGCTTTGAACAAAGCTTGTCCAAAAGATCTGTTCCCTTTGCCAAGAATCAATCAAGTTATCGACTCAATGGCAGGGCCGGAATTACTCTGTTTTCTCGATGCATATTCTGGATATCACCAAATACCAATGAAAAATTGGATCAAATCAAGACGTCTTTCGTCACTTCATTTGGAACCTTCTACTACAAAACTATACCTTTTGGCTTAAACAACGCAGGAGCAACATATCAACGTACTATGCAATGTTGTCTCAACGATCAAATCGGACGCAACATCCATGTATACGTAGATGACATAGCAGTTATCTCTAAAAAGAAAGAAACTTTAATTTCTGATTTGGAGGAAACATTTTCTAGCCTACGAAAATTCAATATGATGCTAAATCCGAAGAAGTGTTTCTTTGGAATTCCAGCCGGAAAATTATTAGGTTTTATCGTGTCTGAAAGAGGCATAGAGGTGAACCGGGACAAAATTAAGGCTATACTCAACATTACCAGGCCAACTCGCCAGAAGGACATACAATGTCTCACTGGTTACATCGCAGCAGCGAGTCCGTTCGTCAGCCGGCTCAAAGAAAGAGCCGCACCTTTATACAAACTCTTGAAGAAAACTGACAAATTTGTTTGGATCTAGGAAGCCGATGCTGCCCTATAAAGTTTGAAAGACCTACTTTCTAATCCACTAGTTCTCGCAGCGCCAGAGCGTCAGGAGCCTATGTTACTTTACATTACAACAACTAACAAAGTCATAAGTGTGATAACGGTAGTGGAATGCGAGGAGGAAGGACATGAGCATAAGGTGCAGCGTCTAACTTACTACCCGAGTGAGGTTCTGCCAGAGTCAAAACAACGGTATCCACACCATCAAAATCTAGTCTATAGAGTGTTCTTTTCATCCAGAAAGCTATGATACTATTTCCAAGAGCACAAGATTACAGTGGTGAATACTGCTCCCCTGTGAGATATAATCAACAATCGCGACGCCCCAGGACGTGTCACAAAGTGGGGAATACAGCTTGCAGCTTTCGACATTGAGTATAAGCCGCGCAGAGTAATCAAGTCCCAAATACTTGCCAATATCGTCCTTGATTGGACAGAGACGGCAAAAAAATACAAGTCCTACAGACTCAGAATTTTGGACCCTTCACTTTGACGGATCAAAAGCACGAGGAGGCTCGGGGGCTGGCGTGGTGCTCAAGTCACCCCAAGTAGACAAGTTGTTATATGTGTTACAAATACACTTCACGACGACCAATAATATTGCCAAGTATGAAGCATTGTTACATAGAATAGGCATGGACAAAAACATTGGCATAACAAGACTCATATGTTATGGAGACTCAGATTTAGTTGCTCAGCAAGTATCCTATATCTGCAATACAAACAAGCACATAGCAGCCTACAAAGCTATGGTGGATGAACTCAAGATGGCGATGGGGACGGGGATCACCGGGGGACACACCACCATACCCACCCCGATACCCGTCAATACCCATACCCGCCAGACCCTCCAACGTCCGCGGGGGGCAAACAATCCCCATCCCCGCTAATAGCGGGTACCCGATCCCCATGGAGATCCTCATGGAGACTAACAACAGAAAATAAAAGCAAGTAGTATATTAGTAGTACATACCCAGATTCAACCACACACTACAAAAGTTGACGGATTTAACCACACACTACATATATCAGCAGTGTATCATAGAACTGATAATCTCAAGTTTCATCCATCAACATCAATTCATAGTTTAATACAAGTGATATACTGAACAAGTCTCAACATCGACAAACAAAAATACTTGGTATGATTATTACAAACTAAAAATCTCAAGGTTCCATGGTAGGCACTAGGTAGAATGAATGAAATGAAAAATTGTTAACTCCATTCTTCACGGTCTTCAATTTTCCTCATTCTCAACTCCATAAAGCTCAATGCAACAAGCCTAGTAATTATTGCATGTGGACAAATCCTCATCCTGAAAATAGCAAAGCAACAGTGCAAGGTAGTTTAGAAAGTTCCAACTAACAGATGATAGTTGAGATTTGAGAATACCAACTTACCATTGGCTCGTCTTCATCATCAAGACAAGTTTGAAACTCGGTAGAGAGTATTGAATGGTTTTGGCCTGAAATTGTGAACAGTGTAAATTTAGACGACAACATATTGAAATATTTAGGTATATATTGCAGTAAAGTATCTAAGAAAAAATATCAGTCTAACAAGTTTGCATACAAGTCTAATTATTGATGAAATGTAGTGTATTACCTAGCATGTCAGCATTAGACCAAGCTTGCATACACATTATAGCTTCATCCATCTTTGGTGCAAGCCTACTATGGTGAGGGCTGAGGATTCTACCACTTGTAGAGAATGCATATTCCGATGCTACCGTTGTGACCGGAATAGGCAAGATGTCATGAACAATAAGCTCTAGAGTAGGATATTTGATCCCTCCAAACTTCCACCAATTGTTTGAGTTTCTTTTATATCTATGTATGTATCTCCATGTGGTCCAATCGGTAGGTGCCCAGTAATCTGACGATTAGTCTAGAAATTGTCATGAGAGAAGCTACACTAGCTATGTCAAAGAGGAAAAAAAATGGGTTAGATATGGTTCTTACTAGTGTTTTTGTTTCAACTTGAGAATATGCTTGGGCAACCTGGAAGATATGCAGATCATCAACCTGGAGTGATACATGCAACTGTTAGATTCTTCGTCACTAGACTGTCAATAGCGTGACTCTTCCTAATTTCTGCATATAGATAGCGTCAGATGAATGAGATCAGCTGACCAATACCCAATACTGTACACGCAAATCAGCATAGAGAACGACACTCCGTACCTCAAGTATTGTCTCAAGGATAACTAATCAAATCAAAACCCGTCTGTAATCCCCATCTGACAAAAACAGAAAATGCACAAAGGGTGGGATCAGTGGGAACCTGGAAGACGGGGGGCCTGATGTGGCTTGTCATTGATGTTGAGTGGCCGGTCCCTTCACAACCTCATAGACTCACGGACTCACGGTCGTCGTGGCCTCATGGAGAAGCTCGAAGAGGACTGAAGGAGGAGGAGAGGAGCAGCTCGAGGAGGACTGGAGGAGGCAGGCCAGGAGGATGTGCTTGAGGAGGACCACCAAGGACGGGAGGGGGCAAAGGCCAGAGAGGAAGGAGCGGCGGCCGACAGGGTGGACGTGCATCGACGTTGCCGCCCGCAGCGCCTGCGCCTGCGCCTGATGGGGTTGGGGCCTTGGGAGAAATGGGGAATGGGGGCGGCGGCTGTGAGGTGAGGGGAAAAGATGGAGCGGGTCTAGTTTTTTTTGCTATATAACGTGTCTTCTGTTTGACTGACATGTGCGGTCCCGGGTATCCATGGAGCATCCACGGGCCAATTTTGCCTCCGCCCCCGCCCCGCGAGTTTAACGGGTACCCGCCCCGTTATACCCATGGGTGGAACTTCTCCCCCATCACCGTTACATACCTGGTAAATCCCCGCGGGTACCCGTCTCCACAGATAAAATCGCCGTCTTGAGGATGAACTATCTAAATCGTTCGAGGATTTTGAGGTTTAACACATCCCTCGAGTAGAAAATGAGGAAGCAGATGCTCTATCAAGGATAGGCTCTGTGCGGAAACAAGTCTCGGATGGCACTTTTTTAGAGCATTTAAGGCCCCCCTCCATCACTAGAGTTGATGAGGACTATCCGACGGAATCCGACTCATCTTTAATAGCAGTTCTAGCTTCAATTCCAAACCGGACAAAACCCTATCTGGATTTCCCGATAGATGAATAATTGCCCGAAGATAAAATCCTGAGCCGATAGATTAGCAAAAGCCTACACAATAATAAATGGTGAGCTCTACAAGCGGAGTGTTTTTGGGGTTTTTTAACGATGTATTTCTTCTGAAGGACTGGAAATCTTGCGAGAAATCTACGAGGGCGAGTGTAGTCACCACGCTCTAGCCAATTTTTTAGTGGAAAAAGCTTTTAGATACGGATTCTTTTGGCTTACAGATAAGGCAGATGCCGATAATCTGGTCAAATCATGCAAATGCTGCTAAAAATACGTCTGTCACGTACATGTTCCGACTGATTAGCTGCGAACAATCCCTATTATATAACCAAAAGTACGCCTAGTTAGGCACATAGTCAAATCTGCATCGTTTTCCAATCCGTAATCAACGGGTGGGCCATAGGCTAATTAAAAGAAAACTGTATTGCATGGACTAATAAGGACCGGAGACCTAATCATGCCAGCGATACTTGGCATGTGCAAACGGAGAGGAGAGAAAGATAAATTCCATCACAAGTATTAAAAGTACTCAATCGCCGTGTCATGAGCCCCTATTAGGCGGGGCCATCCACAGACACAGGTGACGTACAAATCAAAGTGAGAATAAGAAGAGTTCACCAGCCTAAATCAATGGCCTTGATCGATCCTAGCAAAAATCAAACAATAATAAATATCTTGTTCGGGAATGCCCTCACCTTTTTTTGCGCGAAAAGGAGTAATATTCTAGCCTCAAACTTATAGAACAGTCTAGTACAAGAGAGAAATTATAAACTGGTCCAAAGGACCCCGATGTCGACGATGGAGACCACGATGCCGCCGGTGGCGCTGTGCCGCCGTTGCACCTCTTGATGGCCTGGATCAGGGGCAACCCCTCCGTGGACGGGAAGTCACCGGTCGCCGACTCCTGGGAACCTACACGACGGCCCATCATCTTCATCGTGAGGCCAAACCTCCACTCCTTCATCTTCTTCGACTGGATCAGGCGCGTCCGCCACGCCAGCACCAGGGAGGGACAAAGGAACTCGACGGATTCGGAGATCCGCGGCCTCGGGTGAGGAGAGAGCTCCGTCGTAGCTCCCTAGAGAGAGACACCGCCGGAGAGGATGAGCTCCACCCCAAAACGCCACATCGGCCGCACCTCCGCCTCCCGAAAAGCAACCTATATCCCGTACACTATGTACAGGCCATGGAGCGCCTATCCCCCACCCTCCCGCCACCGGAGCGGCCGCCGGAGAGTGAGAGATCGAGCGCTCAGATGACGAGCGAGGTGGAAGTCCCGGTGGGTTCACAAAATCGCTTATCCTCAACTGTAGCGGGAGGATAGGAATGACCAGGCTTCAACTATAGTGGGAATGCCCTCACCTGCCTGGATAGTCACCAAGCCTGTAGTGGGAATGCCCTCACCTGCCTGGATAGTCACCACAGTTATTAGATAATACTATCTCCGTTTCAAAGTTTAAGGTTTATTTTTTTTTTCAAAAGCCAAACTATGTTAAAGTTTGACCAATTTTTTAAAAAAATAGTATTTAGAATACGAAATCTATATCCTTTGATACATCATAAAACATATTTTCACATAATATCTATATAATATTATAGTTCTGGATAGTTTTTTATACACCCTTCATTCAGAAATAACCGACTTGTGTTTGCCTAAATTAGAATGTATCTATACACTAAAATACGTCTAGATAAATTCGAATCTAAACAATCCAAATCAGTTATTTTAGGACGAAGGAAGTAAAAGTTTGGTAAAACTTTCTATCGCTTGACTTTAAACAAAAATAAAACTTAAGCTTTGGGATAGAGGTGGTAAGTTATAAGTGTGCATTCAAAAAAAAGATAATAAGTTATAAGCGTGTTTCCGTAAACACGTGGAGTCGTAGGGTCATGGTGGTCCTCGCACTAGTGCAGACCCCCCCTCTAACACCGGTTTGGAGGGCCCTCTAACAGCGGTTGTAGAACCGCTGTTGAGGGTTCGGTGTTTGAGGGGGGATCCCTTTAACACCGGTTCTTATACGAACCGGTGTTAAAGGGTGGCGCACGTGGGGCTGCCGCAGGGCTCAGGCCCTCCCCCTTTAACACCGGTCTCTGCCGTGGCAGGGAAAAGAGATAAATCTCTGCCGCGGCAGGAAAACAACCTAAATCTCTATCGCGCGTAGCTCGGCAGAAATGGCCTAAATCTGCCATGCAGAGTTTACGCCTCTGCCCGTTAAGGCATATTTCTGGAGGAGGGGAGGGGGAACCGATCGGGAATGGTATACACATACATCGTCATCGGTACATACGAGTACATGAATAATTAAGCAACTATTATTATACACAAACATTGTCATTGTGTGGTATTCTCCGTAAACGTTGAAGCATCAAGTACAAGACAAACACGTTCAAGCATATATACAACGTTTATTTTGGTGGATATCTAAAGAGTTCTCCGCCAGGCGTGACGACCTCATCAAGTATGAACCCCGCCAATTCCTCTTGAATGGCTCGTATGCGTTCAAATGGTAGGAGTTGGTCCCGCATCCGTTCGATCTGAATATATATGAAGAATGAGGTCAATATATATATAAGAATAAAACTCAACACAATTGATGGTAATAAAATAATGTTGTGTACTTTGTTTACTTACTCTAAGTTGTTCTAGTGCGGCTTGTCCCGTCGCACATATCGTGTTGCGAATGAACTTGCAAACATAGTAACCAAAAAAGGTATTGTCGTGTCCCTGATGCGTGCACTTTACGAGAATAGAGAGTTCAATCAAAATATTAATCAATAAAACATGATATAATGGAATTGGAAGAAGAATCAAAGAGATACGCAGACCTAGCTAGCTAGTATTACTTACATTTTGGTCTACAAATTTTAGTTCTTCTGACCATTCACCCACGGCCCTGCCCGTGAACCTTTTCCAAACCCTGTCCGGGAAAGAAAATGGATAAAGGAGTAATTAATTACTTGTTGTCACGAAAGTTGCCGATCTAGTGCGATAATATGATTGAAATTACCTCTGGAGCATCTCTCTAAAGTCTGCCCATAGCTCTTTTTCTTTTCGTAATGAGTCCATGACAAGGACTTTTCCTGAGTCGGGTTGAATGACTAGCAGAATAAAGTGGAACCTACCCATGCATAACTCATCATCAGTTACACTTAACATCGAGTAAGCCGAAACAGAATGTGTACAAGAGAGGGTAACAGTACTCACGAGAAGTTGTAAGGCAATAGTATTTCCCTTTTGGTTTGTTGTCTCAGTAAAGACCTTAGCAAGTAATCTTCTATTTGCCCGGGTTTGGTTCTTACCACTTCTTCATGAACTCTATTTGGGTCAACGAACCCAATGTCAAAAGGGCCTCCTTCATGCATTCCATAACCTTTTTCCTGCATAATAGTATATACATATATGGTGAGCATATATATATACATGCAATTAATGAAGTGAATGAGATGAGATATAAATTACAGAAATAGTACTTACACACAATAAAGGCCGATGGCAGCTTTATCGAGTTCCTTCTGATTGAATAGAAAATGCAAGTCTTGAATGTTGAAGTCGATCTCGTCGTCTCCGCACAAGAAAATCTGATCTCTTATATGCGCCGTGATCCATTCTTCCTTTCTCGTCTTGCAGAAATCAAGGTACCACTTGTGCAATCTTCGCATCTTTGTTGGTAGATTCTTGAGCTCCTCTTTCTTGACGAGATTCTTCCCATACTTCCATGGCTGTATGGGGTTGGCATCGCATTTGGGCAAGTTGTCTCCCATGATGTTCAAGTATGCAATGTAAGTCATCCCCATCTCATTGGCCTTTCTTTGTAGCTCTGCCTCGTAATCATTTACGGGAGGAGCGTCTCGTGTGTCAAACACTTGGAGCGGGGCGCATGATTGGTTTTCCTGCTCTCCAAGCATGGGAACTGTTTTCTGGGGTGCCGCACGAATGCTACTTTCAGTCTCCCTATGACGCCTTGCATCCCCCTTCAAAATCTAGAGCTCGTAGTCTAGCACAAGTGGGGTTTCAGGTTTCAAAAGATTATTGTAAAACTTTTCCACCACCGCCGGATCTATTTTCTCCTTTGGCTCGGCCCATCTAGGTGCAAAGAATTTCTTGAACTCTTCTTCCGAGATCCTATTGGTCTCCTCGTCGCTGCGATTCCATGGTAAAACCGGCAATGGCTTGGCGGAAGGCTGCAGGACATAGTTTTTTGAAATCTTTGGCGTACGGTTTCCTGCGGATTTCTTTGTGGCAGTGCTAGTGATGCTCTTCGTGGCAGTGCTCTTCCGCTTACGCTGAGGAGATGGCTGAAGCGCCGGAGATGGCTGGCCTTGAGATGGCTGCCACAGAGATGGCTGCCACAGAGATGGCCGACGCGGAGACAGCGGGGTGCCAAGGGTTCTCAATTTGGAAGCACGATGTGTTCCTTATTCCAAAGAATGGTTGTTTTCGCTGCAAATTTGAGTTGAGTTTCCCCTTCACCTGTAGCATGGTCAAGCTGTGCTTCCTCATATTCCTTCACAACCTCATCCACCCCGACAATAGCATAGCCATCTGGAATCGGTCGGCAGTGGTAAGTTCCACCAGCTACAGGAGGTAAGGCATAGCCGACAGCCACCTTAATGGATAAGCCCATTAATCTCACATGCAGCTCAGCGTGTTTGCTCTCCGTGATCTCATCCACGGGGTATCGAGGACCCGCCATTTCAAGCGTGGGCTGCACGTTCTCCGTGGAAGCCACGCTGCTTTTCTGCGCAGAGTCTGGGCCGCCGGCAGCTTCCAATGCAGGCTCTTCGTGCCGCTGAGATGGGCCGGTAGCTTGATGGCTCTGTTGTGCATTCACTTGCGCCTGCAGCGCCACAAGTGCATGTTCTATCTGTGTCATCCGCTCTGTACGCTCTTTTTCTTTTCTGACGCGCCATCTGTAAGAGTCGCTCCACTCGGCAAACCCATCCTTCCACGTCATACCCCCTGTGCCTCGTGCATGTCCAGGGTGTTCTTTTTTACCGATGGCGCGTGTGAGCTGGTCATTCTCTCTGTCGGGATGGAAGGTCCCGTATTTTCCTCGTATGCCGTGATGAGTTCAGTGACGGGTTTGGCAAGGAGGGTTGGGAAGAAACACAATCCTGTTTCTGGGTCCAACCTTGCCCCGATTCCATAGAACCAAGTCTTTGCACGTAGGTCCCACCCATCTGTCTGGGGTGTGATCCCTCTAGCGCGCAGGGCCTTCTCAACCAGTGGCGGAGCTGCATGTATTATATGTGGTCAAATGACATCAAAAAAAAAACTGCAAACACTCAAGAAACCAGCTAAAGTACACTCGTTTGACCCCCAAAAAATTGATTAATGACCACACTTTATGATTTTGACATCGCTTGCTGCTGATCCCAGCTCCGCCACTGTTCTCAACTTTCTCCCACTTAGGCCTCTGAGATATGTAGCCACCTGACCCCGTCCTCTGGTGATATTCCTTCTTTTGGGCATTTAGCGTATTGGTTTCTGACCTCTTTTTAGCTATAGCACCTTCCTTATATGCCACAAATTCGGGCCAGTGAGGTCTTATCTTCGCATAATATGCGTCTTCGAAATTTGGAGTCTCGCGAGCTTTGACAAATTTGTTCAATTTTGTCTTCCAGTTGCGGAAAGCGTCAGCCATCTTCTTTAGAGTCCACTCTTTGACCTTTTCCTTTATAACCGGGTTGTTTTCATCCTCCTCTGGCGGAAGGGTGAAATTTACCAACAACGAATTCCAAAGCTTTTCTTTGGATCTTTCATCAACAAAGGTACCGTCGCCCTTCTTTGGCTTATTCCAATATTCAATTATGATTGGGATTTGGTCCCTAACAAGAACTCCAGCCTGACGTACAAATTTGTCTGCGGCCTTCTTGGGCTCCATCGGCCTGCCATCAACACGGACTGCTTCGATCGTGAACTTTGCACGATCTTTCAACCGATGGCTCACGCCTCGCTTGCTCTTTTTCTTAGAAGAAGATGGTTGCTGGTTGGTCGATCCAGAGGGCTAAAAGAAGAAAGAAGCGTTAATTAATACATGTAGAAGAAGATTGTTGATGGAAGTCAGCAGAGGCTTAATCAATGCATATACCTCGCCGGACTTTGTAATCACTAAATTGCGTTCAACGGAGTCTTCATCTTCTCCATGACTACTTGAGCATTCATCATGTCCCTCCAAGTTCAGATATTGTGAGGTGTCCTCATCAATAATGTTCTCCATTATTTATTCTTCTTCAAGGTTTCTACTAAGTGGATCCATAGTTTCTAAAACAATAATATTATCTAGAGTAAGAGAGTAAACATTCAAGTGGACTTGGATTCATACACAAATATACATATTATTCATACAAAAATCGATCAAGAGAGTAAACATTCAAGCAGCGGGTTCGATCTGGCTATGGGGGGAAGAAGGAAGGGGAAGACGCGCATTTAATACCCACTTTAACACCGGTTCCAGCCACGAACCGGTGTTAAAGGGGGGGGATTCGTTTCGCGCGTGCGCACCCCCTTTAACACCGGTTCCAGTGCACACAAGCCAAATCTAGGTATGCTAGGAGTAGTGGATCAGGTAATATAATCTCAAGGGAGTAATGCAATAGATAGGATACTCTATCTATCGATAAAAGACCATAGTAGAATCGTATGCATCATGGCAGGAATTGAAATGCTTTCGAAAACATAGGATTATATCATGGTGGGGCTATGCTTGCCTTTGCCTGTTGATAGCATATAAACAGATATTCGGGAGCCTTGTACTTGACTTGATTACAGTTGGTCAAGTATTGTTCGTCGATCTCTGATCTTCGACGGTGTTGTCCTCGGGCTTCGATCTCGATCTTGATATCGTATTCTACCGGGAAGAACCAAACACCGGAAATAAAGGGGAAACAATCAACACATGGCATAGATGCAATGCTCAAGCAAGTATAATGATATGACAAGTTAATTTTCTTTGAAATGTAACCCTAAGGCATGCTCGACAACTTAATCGGGGTTCTGAGGGGTGAAAACCCTAACTCGGGGGAAAACTCCGGAATCACCTATTAGGGTTACTAGGGTGTTCTAATTAAACTTGTCATTTAAGTTGTTGAACAATGCATGATTATAGCTTAGATAGCTAGGTTTCATTTTTCTGAACATTTTGATATATTATTTGTATTTTTCTGATTTATAAATAAAAAGATATTGAATTTACAAATTTATATCAATTTCTGGAATTATTAAAGCCTTTATTGCATCAGGCTGACGTCAGCTGGGGGGTTAATTTTTTTACACCGCAAAGAACCTAGCCACTATGGCTGACATGTGGGCCACTGGGTCACGTATGCAACCACGCTGGCCAAGCTGGACCAGCGCTGACGAGGGCGCCACGTCGTGGCCACGCAAGCGCCACGCAGGCTCGCTGGAGACACGTCGGCAGGCGGCCAGGGATGGTGGAGGAGCGCGATTTGGGAAGCGGGATTGCGCGCGTTTGAATCAGCGGAGCAGCGCGAACGAGATAGAGGCGACGCCGCTGATCCTAGGTCATCGGAGCACCAGATGCGTCGACGACTGGCGGCGGTATGCGGTGGTGCGTGACGCGGGCACGACAGAGAGAAGGAGGGGATTCGCGGGGTGGTGCCTGAGCACCGCATGCTCACCCTGAGCGTGGTGATGACGGTGTCGAGGCTGGAGAAGCTCCAGAACGACGGCGATTGAAGACAAAGACGACGGCCGGACCTCGGGGGGATGAGCTCGTTGGGGCCTGCTGGGCGAGGGCGGCGACGGCGAGGGCTGGACGGCGTCGGCGGCTGCTCTCTGTTTCTCTGCGCGACGGGTTCGATCTGGCTCTAGGGGGAAGAAGGAAGGGGAAGGCGCGCATTTAATACTCCCCCCTTTAACACCGGTTCCAGCTATGAACCGGTGTTAAAGGGGGGATTCGTTTCCCGCGCGATAACACCGGTTCTCTTTAACACCGGTTCGTGGCTGGAACCGGTGTTAAAGGGGGGGGCATTTATTTCATGCATTAAAGGGGCATTTTTAATTCAAAAAATAGGATATGAATTTTAAATTCATATCTTTTTCATTTCAACTCAGAAAAATATGAATAATATATCATAATTTTCAGAAAAACAATATCTATACATTCATGTAAAAACATTTTATATTTACTTTAGATGAAATTTTTCAAAATGATTAAAACACTTACATATAAATTTTGATTATTCAATTCAAACAAAAATAAATTGTCAAATCCTAAAACTTTGAACATAAGAAATATTAAGCATCTAAAAAGGAATCTAACCCTATTTTATTAGAGAAAATCATATTTTAATGCCGCATCTTTTGTATTAACATTTTTGAATTGATTGGATATTTAAATGTTGCATCTTCTGTATACACTTGAATCTGACCAAGCCTCGCTCAACTTGCATTGGATTTTTGATAAAATAGCATATTGTGAACCTAAAAATGATTTTTGTAAAAAATCATGAGCATCGTATCATGTACCTGTAGTTCATATTCGACCACTTCCCCCGATTCTAGGAATTTGTCTTTTTCACCAGAGGTGGACGGAAAAGTTTCAGATCCCCCTGTTGGTACATTGTCCATATAAGGTGGTCTAGTATTTTTGTAAAATGTGTTAGTGGTTTTTTGAATTATCCATTTGGTGGTTGCTTCACAAAACCGTCCGTTTTTTATGCTCGGAAAATGAAAAATGCCTTTTTGGTGCGATAAAAAGGAAAACTTCCTCTTGCAACATTGTTTGCCATGCCATGATTCACATGTATGCACAATATGGCTATATTATCACAAACTATGCCTTAATTCTATCCATAACATTGGTCATTTGACCCGAAAGCCAAGAAACCTCGAATGAGATAGGTCATTTTGTGAAGGTTTTTTTGAGACATAATCAATATACCAAGTTTGAGATTTTTCCTTCTAACTATGTCACATAATATAACACCACGCGAAGGTTTCGCACTGTTTCGATCTTTTTTTATTTTTTATCCCCGTTTTAAACTATCGTCAAACTTTGTCGAACAACGGGCATGAAGATTCTTAGCTCAGGTCCAAGCCTCGCTTAACTTGCATTGGATTTTTGATAAAATAGCATATTGTGAACCTAAAAATGATTTTTGTAAAAAATCATGAGCATCGTATCATGTACCTGTAGTTCATATCTGACCCACTTCCTACCGATTCGGCAGGAATTTGTCTTTTTCACCAGAGGTGGACGGAAAGGTTTCAGATCCCCCTGTTGGTACATTGTCCATATAAGGTGGTCTAGTATTTTTGTAAAATGTGTTGGTGGTTTTTTGAATTAGCCATTTGGTGGTTGCTTCACAAAACCGTCCGTTTTTATGCTCGGAAAATGGAAAATGCCTTTTTGGTGCGATAAAAAGGAAAACTTCCTCTTGCAACATTGTTTGCCATGCCATGATGCACATGTATGCACAATATGGCCATATTATCACAAACTATGCCTTTATTCTAGCCATAACATTGGTCATTTGACGCGAAAGCCAAGAAACCTCGAATGAGATAGGTCATTTTGTGAAGGAGATAGAACTGGAATTAAAATACAGAATGCAACTAATAGTAAGTTACATAAAGCACGACTGAAAATTAAGATACATAAAAGAACTGAAAATTAAGATACATGGCCAGATTAAGTAACAATCGGCCGAACTTGTTTCGGAATGTTGGAGTGATTCAGTCATGCTCCTGCCTACACATGTAATACTCGCCACTGTAGTCGTCGTACTCGCCGCCGCCGTCATCGCTGTCGTCATCGGGGTCGCCGTAATTGAACCTTGAAGGCTGAGTACGCGTGGGCTGGACTTGAGGGTAGCGCGGACGGGGGTTAGAGTCGGCGGCAGTGTCATAGGCCATGACGCTCTGGAGAGTCCGACCGCGCCACCATAGCCGACGGCCGGCCTCGTTGAAGTTAGGAGGAGGTGGGTCGTCCTCCTCGTGCCTGGAGAGCGCCCTCTCACGCCGATCCACAAAGAAGGCTTCCCAAGTAGGGAAATAGTCGGGATGCCATCTGGGATTCCTCCGCTGCTCCGTCGTGAGCTCGAAGTAGTAGTGGTTCGTGATGGCCATCCGGCGCGCCACACCTAGAGGGACAAGAGGAACCGGCACGCCTCAAGGCCAAAGATCCAGCCGATGGGACACAAGAGTGGGCAGGGGTAGTTCGAGGGGCAAAGCGCCTCCGCCTCCCTGGGGGTTAGTGCTATGGTGGAAGCCATGGGAAAGAGTGATGAGGTTGCAGATATGAGTCTAGAGATGTGCAATGACAATGGAGGCCAACCCTACATATATATATATATATATATATATATATATATATATATATAGTGAACTGGCGGGAAAAAATGGCGGGAAGAAAAATGGCAGGAAAAAATGGCGGGAAGAAAAATGGAGGGAAGAAATAGAAGGAAGAAAAATGGCTCATTTAATACATATACTGTTAATAGAAGAAATATGACATTGTTCTAAAAATGGGACGGTTGGAGGGATTTCAGGTTGGGCCAGGAAACACTAATAATAGGGGTGAGTGTCGACATTATGTCGTGCGGCGTGTACCTTGTCCCGGATGGTGTCACCAACCGGGACTAAAGATGAACCTTTAGTCCCGGTTGGAGACACCAACCGGGACAAAAAAGGAGACAACACTAATAATAGGGGTGAGTGTCGACATTATTTCGTAAGTGTCGACACTATGCTGAGCTGCTTGTACTATAAATATGCATCCTTGTGAGTCCAGTCCTCCACCCAGTTTGAGGCATCAACAAGATGGTTTTCGAGAGCAGGGAAACCACTACAGCCGATTCGTGGAGATGCTGACGAGCCAGGCCCTCCGCATCTCCGAGAAACTGGTCATAGAGGCACTCCCTAATATGTGAAATTAGTTAGCTCCCAGGTGTATTGATGTAGTTAAGAGAAGTTATAAGCTGCAAGATGGTTTTCGAGAGCAGGGACACCACTACGGCCAGTTTCAGGGAGATGCCGACGGAGCCTCCCAAGATCTCCAAGAAACTGGTCATAGAGGCACTCCCTAATATGTGACCGCGCGCGTTTGGAGATCAGATCTTAATGGTAAGTACGAATCGGGACAACTTCTTCTCATAGTCCCGGTCCATCCACAAAACAAGACTAACACTCAAGACATTTATTAATATTAAAAACTAAGACTACAAAACCGGTACCCCCTATATATAGTCCCGGTCAATCCACAAACCGCGAAAGATATCCTTCGGTCAAGCCACAAACCACGAAAGACATGAACTAGAGTTACATAATATTAGCATGAACTTCTTGGCATATGTCCTTCCTTATGATCGCTTCAGACGTAACCATGGAGCATCTTCTTTACTTAAAGGAATGCTTGGGTCAGTTTTCATTGTGAAGGGCGGAATTTCATCAAACTTATTATAATCTTCTGACATGTCTGTCTTGTCCTCGATTCCCACAATGTTTCTTTTCCCTGAAAGAACTATGTGACGCTTTGTCTCATCATATGATGTATTCGTTTGCATATTTTTTCTTTTTTTTGGTCTGGAGGACATATCCTTCACATATAAACCTGAGCCACATCATTGGCTAGGACGAATGGTTCGTCTAAGTTATTGTCTACCTTCATAAGATTGTTGAGATCCACCGTTGTCATTCCGTACTTCTTGTCTACCTCAACCCCTCCTCCTGTTAGCTTGACCCATTTGCATCGAAACAAGGGGACCTTAAAATTAGGTCAATAGTCAAGTTCCCATATCTCCAATATGAACCCATAATACGTGGTCTTCTGCCCATTGTCTTCTGCTGCATCGAAGCGTACACCACTATTTTGGTTGGTGCTCTTTTTATCTTGGCCTATCGTGTAAAATGTATTCCTATTTATCTCGTATCCTTGGAAAGTACATACAGTCGAAGATGGTGCCCTGGCCAACAAGTACAACTGATCCCCAACAGTGGTGTTATTCGTGAAAAGTCCTTGCAGCCGCCAAAACTCGCCATGTGTTCACTTATAATCCATTCATCGATCGCCCGAGTGTTTGAGGCGATTAAATTCTTGTGTTCATTGATATACGGGCAACCAAGATAGATCTTTGTAAAACCGTAGTGTGCTTGATTGAGAGAATGCCCGTCCTACATATCATTGCTTTACATCCTAGGGTGCCTTTTCCACGCTCCCCTCATGTCGTGATTCGGAACACCAATCGCCTTTAAGGTCAGAATAAAATCAACACGTAACTCAATGACCTCCTCTGTTACATAGCCCTTGGAGATGCTTCCTTCCGCCTAGCACGGTTACGAACATATTTATTTAAGACTCCCATGTACCTCTCAAAGGGGAACATATTATGTAGAAATACAGGACCGAGAATGGAAATCTCTTCTACTAGGTGAACCAGGAGATGCGTCATAATATTGAAGAAGGATGGTGGGAACACCAACTCAAAGCTGACAAGACATTGGGCCACATCTGTCTGTAACCCTGGTAGGCTTTCTGGATCGATTACCTTCTGAGATATTGCATTGAGGAATGCACATAGCTTCACAATGGGTACTCGAACATTTTCAGGTAGAATCCCCCTCAATGCAATCGGAAGCAATTGTGTCATAATCACATGGCAGTCATGAGACTTCAGGTTTTGGAATTTTTTCTCTGCCATATTTATTATTCCCTTCATATTCGACGAGAAGCCAGACGGGACCTTGATACTGCTCAGACATTCAAAAAATATTTTCTTCTCTGCTTTGGTAAGTGCGTAGCTGGAAGGAGTTAAGTGGCATCATTTAACCTTCTCGTTCTCAGGATGCATAGGCTCTTCAGGGGCTTTCAGACGTTGCTGGTCCTGCCGTGCTTCCGTTGTATCTTTTGTCTTCCCATACACTCCTAGAAAGCCTAGCAGGTTCACGCAAACATTCTTCGTCACGTGCATCACGTCGATTGAAGAGCGGAACTCTAATACTTTCCAATAGGGTAGGTCCCAAAATATAGATTGCTTCTTTCACATGGGTGCGTGTCCGTCATCGTCATTCGGAATAGATAGACTGCCAGGACCTTTTCCAAAGATTACTTCTAGGTCCTTGACCATACCAAATACCTCCTCACCGGTACGGAGGACAGGCTTCCTCCGGGGTTCTGCCAGACGTTTGAATGCTTGACTTTCTTTCTTACTGGATGCAGGTTCGGAAGAAATCGGCGATACCCTAGGTACAGAAACTTCTTACATTTATCCAAATATACACTTTCATTCTCATCTAAACAGTGTGTGCATGCATTGTATCCCTTGTTTGTATGCCCTGAAATGTTACTAAGAGTAGGCCAATCATTGATGGTTACGAAAAGCAATGCTCGTAGGTCAAATGGCTCCCCTTTGTGCTCATCGCACATACGTACACCTGGTTTGGCCCACAACTGTAAAAGTTCTTCAACTAATGGCCTTAGGTACACATCAATGTCGTTTCCGGGTTGCCTCGGGCCTTGGATGAGCACTGGCATCATAATGAACTTCCTCTTCATACACAACCAAGGAGGAAGGTTATAGATACATAGAGTCACAGGCCAGGTGTTGTGACTGCAGCTCTTCTCACCAAAAGGATTCATGCCGTCTGTACTTAGACCAAACCTTAAGTTCCTTGCGTCACGTGCGAAGTCCGGGTACTCTGGCTCGACTTTTCTCCACTATGACCCATTAGCGGGGTGTCTCAAAATCGTGTCTTTCTTACGGTCTTCCATGTGCCATCGCAACAACTTGGCATGCTCTTTATTTCTGAAGAGACGTTTTAACCGTGATATTATAGGAGCATACCACATAACCTTGGCAGGAACCTTCTTCCTAGGGGCCTCACCCTCAACATCTCCAGGATCGCCTCGTCTGATCTTATACCGCAGTGCAGTGCATACCGGACATGCATCCAAATTCTTGTACTTCTCACCGCGGTAGAGGATGCAGTCATTAATGCAGGCATGTATCTTCTACACGTCTAATCCTAGAGGGCAGACAACCTTCTTTGCTTGGTATGTACTGTCGGGCAACTCATTATTTCTTGGAAGAAGATTCTTCATTTTTACCAACAACTTTGAAAATGTTACGTCACCACACCGTTCTCTGCCTTCCATTGCAGCAAATCCAGTGTGGTACCTAGCTTTTTGTGGCCATCTTCGCAAGTTGGATACAACAATGTTTTGTGATCCTTTAACATCTGCTCCTTCTCCTTTTCAGTTTCACATTCTTCTTTTGCATCAGTAATGGCCCGACCAAGATCGTCATCAACGGGCCCATCTGCTACCTCTTGATATTCATTATCTACCCCCGTTGCAGTATCATCATATTCAGGATACATATTATGATAGTTGTCATCATCCTCTTCTTCTTCGTTGTCTTCCATCACAATCCCTTTTTCTCCGTGCTTGGTCCAACAATTATAGCTGGGCATGAAACCGGATCAAAGCAGGTGGGCGTGAATGGTTCTGGTATTTGAGTAGTCTTTCTTGTTCTGGCAGTGAACACACGGACAACACATAAAACCATTGTGACCACGGTTTGCATTAGCCACAACGATGAAATTTTGGAGGCCCGTAATGTACTCGGAAGTGCGGCTGTCACCGTACATCCATTGCCGGTTCATCTGCATTAATATGTAGTATATATCAAAACTTAATAGGGAGATGAACATTTATATATATAGTACATCAATGACACATGAAAGGATAGTTGCCGACCTCGACCGAGAAGGAAAGAGCAACGAGAAAACTCATTTTGAGCTTTCAGGCATTTCACCGAACACCTCTTATGCATATGAAAAAAACACAAACTAGCACTCTTCACACCCTCTTGCTAGGCTCCAAAATGAGATAATGAAAAATGTAAGAGTGGGGTGTGGGCTGCGGTGTCTTATATAGCCCCCCCTTTAACACCGGTTCACGCCACGAACCGGTGTTAAAGGGGGGGCTGCGCGGGCCACTGTTGCAGGGTCCTTTAACACCGGTTCGTGGGGGCTCCTTTTCTGCAGCACGGGCCACGCTGGTACGGCCCCCCCTTTAACACATGTTCGTTTTTTCCAGGATCAACAAAAAGCCTCGTTTCCACTAGTGTCGTGCTCAACTCCATATTATCGTTCGTGTGTGGCGCTGTTTACCGTGCTCAGGTTGGTAAGAGAGGACGTGCGGCGCACTGCTTATTGCCAAAGGACGCAAGATATGAATGGGTGTGCATAGAAAGAAAAAGAGCATACAGCCATACACACATATCTTCTCTATCTGAAAGCTGTATTCTAGCGACGCTGAACTGGTTATTTTACTAGATGGACAGGCGAGCTTTGCCTCGCCGTCTACATCAGTTTTGGCACTATGTGATACGCGTGGTAGACATATAGTAGACTTACAGGTGTTTCTCAATCTAGCACGTAACCTCTCAGTAAAAACTGAACTTTGATAATTCTTGATGCAATTGTTGTGAGTCATATATCTAATATACACATCATTCTATTGGCTAATAGCCTTACACCCATTTTATATGGAGGTTATAAGTGATACATTGATCAAGAAAATAATAGCGATGAATCAAGGAACAAATGTGATGCATAATCAGAATATTGCATTAGTAGAACTTCGACGGCTTCATGTCGAGTGTTTCCTTCAAATACCCTATTAGCATCACTCGGTAAGCAGAACGAAGCAATAGTCCGACCTACCAACATCCAAGGTTCAGCACCAAAATTCACGTGACAATGAATTTATTTAGTGTAAATAGTTACAAAATGCCTACAATTTTGAAATATATAAATAATTTGGTCAGTACTAAACAAACATATCAAAGCATTCTGCATCTAGAAATACTCCAGTTTACTTAGTGAATCACAAACACATTTGTTTGGTGATCTTTCTCAGAACTCAGGTCACATAAACTAAAGATCTCATATAGGAAAACTAATTACGTATTGAAGGCCACATAAAAAGATGGGAACACCTTCTGAACTTATGGATATTTAACCTTGGATTTTACATCTAACTAATCATCAGATCAAAACTTATTGCTTCACCTGTCTATTCCTTGAGCACATTGTATTCATATAAATTAATTACTTAAGACAGTAATAAGAGGATATATGTTAGTAACATAAAAATAATGCACGGGACTGCATGGTGCTACTTTGGGTATGCATTCAAAAAAAAGAATTGTGTAGGGGTACTTCATTGGTCCATGGGTGCCGAGTTAAAGAAAAAACTAATTGTCTGGTGCATGCTTTTAGACATGTCATCTGAAAAATGACTAAAATGATGTACAACAAAAGGATACATATAGAAATTTGAAAACACTTGCCATTTAGTTTCATACTACAATTGATCGTGAAATTATAATGCTATTTGGTTGAAACTATCATACTTGCAAAGGTGCTAACCGTCATGTAAAATACACGATACACCGAACCAAGTTAGAGGGCCCACCAAGCAGAGACAACAAAAGGCAAGTAGCGCCAATGCCTCGGGAGCAAGCCCCGCTTCAACCATAAAGTAATAGGAAACTAATCTTACGATATAAAAAATATCACTAAGCGATGAACTATTAATTTTCCTATGTTCCTTCGTGCTTTTTGCTCAAATGAAGGTGAGAATTGCACTTCTCTCGCATATGCTAATTAAATCAGAAACCAAAGGGATGCATTGACGTGAGACAAACAATGAATAATGAGACATGGCACTTTTCAACACAATATTCTTTAAAACTTCTGATTTTTTTCCAAAGAAGCATTCTAGTGGCAATATGGTCAGCCATGGCCTTGAAAAATAAACATCGAGTTTTTAAAACAATTTGTAAAATGAAGACATAAAATTGTATGTTTCCAATTTCTAGTTCAACCTACCTGTCGGTGTAATGTGGAACTACAGATTCGTAAGGAAATAATAAGGTTTTAAGGATTCATATGATTGTCTTCGTTCAGACTTTGATGCTATATGCTGGCAAGAAGTCGGTGTACAATGCTTGTGTGTTCTACCATTACATGGATTGCTATCATCAGCAAAGGAGCTACAATATAAATTACATCATCTTATGATTTGGCATAAGGAAATTACACACAAAAGGAAAACATTTAAATTGGGACCGTTTGCATGGTTCTTGGTTCATATATGATCCATAAAATAGTCTTTGATGCACAACCATTCCTAGAGAAATCATAAAATTAAATAGGAGAAAAGGCAACATTAAATACCTGGCATAGTTTTGAGATGTTGACCAACACTAACACTTGGTGATTAATAGTGTCACCATTCTCAGCAGCTGTGTGAATCACATCAGGGATGTTACATGTAATACAATGAAAACAAATGGCATGACACAAATATGATAGTTTCGAGTCGTAGAACGTGGGTAAGTACAAACAATTGTACTTAACCTATTGGTTACAAACCTAAATCTACGCCCAAACTTTGTATTGCAAACATAAAGCCAAAGTCTTACAATTTCTGGCAGCAAAGCTGCAATTTTCATCCCCTCTTCTGAATATCAAAAAAGACTTCATCACATGAGCATAAAGCGCAGGTTCAATAACAGAGGCGGCAAGCTATTGTCGATCACTTTCCGCTCCACCCAAAGCCCGCCAGTTTGGAGAGATATAATAAAACCGTATCAGGTAACGTGAACTGAGCAGAGCTCTTGTAGAAAGGATACATCATGGATTGAATAAATATATGCTTATATCATGCGTGACAAAAAGGAATTGTGAAAGTGAAATGAATATTTTCAGACTATGATGCTGCCACACTGATGAATAATAGATGCATTTTTGCAGGGGTAGTAGGAGTAGTGTACATCAGTTTTGTTATAAATACTATACTTTGATCTAGGTGATGCTTCAACATCCCTTACTACCGTCGTATCCCTGTCGTGCAATGCCACCAACCTGCAGCCGTATCACCATGAACCCCTGTAGGACGTACCTCTTCAACTCCGGTGTGCTTCTGCCTTTCCCTTCCTCCTCCCCTTGCCGCCACCCAACGACCTAGTGGTCACGCACCAGCATCCGCGTCGCACACGCATCGGCGCTTGCCAATATATCAACAACGCACACCATGCCCTCTTGGCATGTGATATATTGGCGATCTTGTTCCTGGCTGGACCATCTTGTTAGCATTGCATCGCTATCATATATGTATGGACAGTGGCCTTAGCAAACTCCATGAGCACCGTGTCTCTCTCCAATTTATTCTACAGATTCTTTTGCACCTGAAACCAATGATTTATTTAAGCTTCTGGATCAGCCTTTTATATCTCCTCATCATCTCCAAATCGTAGGTAAAACATAGGAAAAACACACCCAGCGAGGGGAGAACGGAGTACATCAGGAACAACATTACATTGAACCAATCACTATGGCATCTAGATGTGGAGCGTAATTATGAATCAAGAGACATGACGAAGGCAGAAGTACTAAATTGATGCACGGTGATGACACAAAAAACCATATATAATTTGGTGGAGATGGGGGGCATACCACGCAGACCACCCAACACGAAATCCTCCTCTGCTCATAGCAAGTAACGCCATCACCTCCTATTCCAAGACCAGAAGGTAGCTAGAGTGATGCAGCCACATAAAGGTGGTGGGTGCTAGAGGCGGGGCGATGCCTTGGTTAGGCGGCGACACGGTCATAGAGCTCTGCAGCACCCTGAACCTCACGCATCCTGCTGAAACGATAGAGAAGAAGAGGCGGGGAGCGGAAGCAACGTGGCAGCAGGGCGCAGTCGAGGTCTCATACTTGTGGAATTCATGGTGAAGAAGAGGAGGCACCGTGGTTGGGGCGTGCCATCGCCGGAATTCCGCCGTCAACTGCGGAGGGGAAGGAAAAAGGGGGGAGAGGGAAAGATAGGGTTAGGGGGCTCTAGGTAGGAAGACGGGATGAGGTAGCGGCACAGTTGTGTGCGCGTGTATGATCTTCCGTTCATCTTAATTGGACGGCATATGGCTATAGTGGAGTGGAAGTTAGCCTCAGAGCTCGTGCATGTCTCCAGGCTTAAGTCTATAAAGAATTATCATATGCTTGCTTAGAGCAAGGCCTTGTGCAGTAAATAATAAATGTTCTTAGCACTACAACATGCCGTTTACACAGATCTACAAACTCTAGTAAGACGGGCAAAGTGTTCAGTTCACAACCTCATATCTATCTCAGTATTCTTGCTCCTACAAACAACCTCATCAACACTCTGCGACAGTCGAGCCTTCACGGTCAGGCTATGCTCTAATAAATAAGAGGCAACGGAGTACATTCAAGAAGAGAGAAGCGATTAATAAATACTTAAAAACTCAATTTTCCTTCTTTTTAGGCTATGCCTATGCGTCATGATACAGTTAGTATATTTAGAAGTGATTTTGAAAACTCTAAAATCATCTTAAGAAGTTTTTTGTTGATAGTTATTGCACAAAAGTTTACAAACTACAGACACGCACTGAAGTACAATCTAAGCACAAATGTGAGCATGCAATGCGTAGCATCACATAAATCATTAGACAACAACGTTCAGCTTTGATCACTTACTTGAAGTTTGCATGCAGCAGATCATCATTTAGATGCCTTTTGACCGTGCTACTACATGCGTCGTAGACACTTAACGATGGCTCTCATGTAGACCCGACAGGCAAAATCAACGCAACAGCAAAAACATAAGCATTCAAACCTCAGCTCATTCAGCGATTCCTGATTAGGCATTAAGAACAAAACCTCGCTCCTTGCAGCTGGGTTCAGGCGCGAGTACAGACCTGCTGCGGCTACCATTGAGTGCAGCTTCGGCCTACGGAATACGAAGAACATGGATGAAGAGCTCGGGGGTCGAGGATGCACTATTCGCCGTTGTTGCTGGCCGTGGAGTTAGAGATGACGCAGGCCATTGAGGATTGAGGGACACGTCGGCCGCCATTGGCCATGGAGCCGAGTTAGAAATATGGGCTAGTCCATTTAGGCCCATGTATATTTCAGATTTTCCCTAAATCTCAAAACCTAGATTTGTGGCAGCCCATATGTGTTTGGGCCCATGTTTGTGGCAGCTCACATGGGAGTAGAGTGGGAACAAAAGTTTAGTCCCATATCGGAAGTTGAAGGAGAGTTGCACCATCTTGGAGTGTTGCACCACTTTATAAGTGAGTAGCAATAAGAGAGATACGCGCGCTCCTCCTCCGACGACACCGTCGCTCGCACGCCCGCTCGCCCGTCCGCGTTGCGGGTTGCAGGGTGCGGGAATCTGACCGAGCCGAGCTTTATTTTGCTGCTCAGAAAAATTGTGAGGTTTAACACATGTGTCAAACGGTTATCTTATTCGGGTCACTCCCGTATCGTGAGATACTGTAACCGACCTGAACGTGCGCAACGTGGACTCGGCGCACGTTCGCTTTCGTTAGGGTTTTCTGAGCCGCTTTATATAAAGTCTTGCGCGACTAATCCTCTCTGCTTGCGCCGCCACCGTAGTCTAGTCCATCACGCTTGCCGGCGTGCACCGGCGGTCGGGAGAGAAGGTCTTCGGAATCACTCGCCTTTGTGATCCTGTACGGGAGAGCGCGAATAAGGTTTTTGAGAAGCGCTCCGCGCGACTGCTCAAGTTCGTCATCACGGCGCATCTTCCCGGTCGTCAAGTTAAACCTCATACACATCGTCTTCAACGCCGACTTCTTCGACAGACTACTGCAAACGCTGCACCAACAGCGACTTCATCGGCAACCGATCAGTATATATATCTTTATCAGATATGTTGCTTTACTATGGTTGTTAGTGCGTATACTATGCTACTGTTTATATTGATCAATACATCTAGTATGTTAGAGGTTCACGCGATTGTAGCTATTGCTATCAAGATTTATATTCCGAAATTAATCATGAAAATTATGCCTAATAATCCAACACCATTGACTACAGCTTCGGCCTACAGAATACGAAGAATATGGATGAGGACCTTGAGGGTCGAGGATGCACTATCCGCCGTTATCATTGGTCGTGGAATTGGAGATGATGCGGGCCGTTGAGGATTTAGGGACACCCCGACCACCGTTAGCCATGGAGCCGAGGACGACGACCGCCACTGGTTTCTATATCTGTTTACCAAGGCGATTTCCCTCATTTGTCGGTTTACCAAGGCGCGCTGCTGCGGCTACCATTTGTTAGAAATAATGAGCTAATCCATTTAGGCCTATGTATATTTTAGATTTTTCCTAAATCTCAAAGCCCGGATTTGTGACAGCCCATATGTGTTTGGGCCCATGTTTGTGGCAGCTCACATGGGAGTGGAGTGGGAGCTAAAGTTTAGTTCCACATGGGAAGTTGAAGGAGAGTTGCACCACCTTATAAGTTGGAGTGTTGCATCACTTTGTAAGTGAGTGGGAATAAGAGAGATACACGCGCGCACTCCTCCGATGATGACGTCGTCGAACGCCCGCCCGCACGTCACGACGCCCGCGCGCCGCGGGTTGTGGTAATCTCGCCGAGCGAGCTTTATTTTGCTGATCAAGAAAATTGTGAGGTTTTGACAGACGTGTTAAACAATTAGCTTATTCGGCTTGCTCCCAGATCGTAGGATACTGTAACCGACCCGAACATGCGCAACGTGGACTCGGCCCACGTTCGCCTTCGTTAGGGTTTCCTGAGCCGCTCTATATAAAGTCATGCGTGGTTACCGCCACAATACACAGAAAACCAATCTAGGGTTTTTCCATCCTCTCTGTTTGTACCGCCATCGTAGTCTACTCCATCCCGCTTGCCAGCCTACACCGGCGATCGGGAGAGCGGGTCTCCGAAACCATTCGACTTTGTGATCATGTATGGGAGAGGGCGAATAAGGTTTTTGGGAAGCGCTTCGCGCAACTATTCAAGTTCGTCATCATGGCGCGTCTTCCCGGTCGTCAAGCTGAACCTCGTGCACGTCGTCTTCAACACCGACTTCTTTGACAGACTACTGCAAACGCTGCACCAACAGCGACTTTATCGACAACCGATCAGTACGTATACTGTCATCAGATATGTTGCTTTACTATGGCTGTTAGTGCGTATACGCTGCTATTGTTCATGTTAAAAAATACATCTAGTATGTTAGAGGTTCACGTGATTGTAGTTGTTGTTGTCATGATTTATATTCTAGAATTAATCGTGGAAATTATGCGTAATAATCCAACACCATTGACTGCAGCGGCCTACAGAATATGAAGAACATGGATGAGGGGATCGGGGGTTGAGGATGCACTATCCACCGTTGCCGCTGGCCGTGGAGTTGGAGATGACGCAGGTCGTTGAGGATTAAAGGAAACTCCGGCCGCCATTGGCCATGGAGCCGAGGACGACAGCCGCCAGTGCCTCCTCTGTCTATTTACCAAGGCGCTGAGGACGACAGCCGCCAGTGCCTCCTCTGTCTATTTACCAAGGCGCTTGCCCTCCTCTTTCTGTTTACCAAGGCGCACTGCTGCGGCTACCATTTGTTAGATATAATGGGCTAGTCCATTTAGGCTCATGTATATTTCAGATTTTCCCTAAATCTCAAAGCCCAGATTTGTGGCAGCCCATATGTGTTTGGTCTCATGCTTGTGGCAGCTCACATGGGAGTGGAGTGTGAGCTAAAGTTTAGTCCCACGTGCGAAGTTGAAGGAGTGTTGCACCACCTTATAAGGTGGAGTGTTGCACCACTTTGTAAGTGAGTGGCAATAAGAGAGATGCACGTGCGGACTCCTCCGACGATGACGTTGTCGCTCGCCCGCTTGTCTCGACACGACGCGCGCGCCGCGGGTTGCTGGAATCTCGACGAGCCAAGCTTTATTTTGCTGCCCAGGAAAATTGTGAGGTTTTGACAGATGTGTCAAATGGTTAGCTTATTCGGGTCGCTCCCTGATCGTGGGATACTATAACGTGGACTCGGCCCATGTTCGCCTCCGTTAGGGTTTCCTGAGCCGCTCTATATAAAGTCCTGCGCGGCTACCGCCACAATACACTGAAAACTAATCTAGGGTTTTACCATTCTCTCTGCTTGCGTTGCCACCGTAGTCTACTCCATCCCACTTGCCGGCATGCACCAGCGGTCAGGAGAGCAGGTCTTCGGAACCACTCGCCTTTGTGATCCTATACGGGAGAGGGCGAATAAGGTTTTTGGAAAGCGCTCTGCTCAACTGCTCAAGTTTATCATCATGGCGCGTCTTCCCGGTCGTCAAGCTGGACCTCGTGCACGTCGTCTTCAATGCCAACTTCTTCGACAGACTACTACAAACGCTAAACCAACAACGAATTCATTGGTAACTGGTCAGTACGTATACCGTCATTAGATCTGTTGCTTTATTATGGCTATTTGTGCATATACTCTGCTATTGTTCATGTTGATCAATACATCTAGTATGTTAGAGGTTCACGTGATTCTAGTTGTTGCTGCCATAATTTATATTCTGAAATTAATCGTGGAAATTATGCCTAATAACCCAACACCATTGACTGCAGCTTCGGCCAACAGAATACGAAGAACATGGATGAGGAGATCGGGGGTCGAGGATGCTGAAGGTAATATGCCCGAGAGGCAATAATAAAGTGGTTATTATCGTATTCCTTATTTATGATAAATCTTTATTTTACATGCTATAATTGTATTAATACGGAAACGTTAATACATGTGTGTTTAATAAACAAAAGAAAGTTCCTAGTTATGCCTCTCTTATAAACTAGCTCGTTGATTAACAAGATGATCAAAGGTTTTCTGATCATGGACATTGGATGTTGTTAATAACGAGGTCACAACATTAGTGTAATGGTGTGATAAATATTTATCCGAAGTATAGCATTACGATCAAGGTCATTGTGTTTATATTGTTGTAACATCATACGAAGTAATCTTAGTCCTTAGACCATAAGATCATGTCAATCACTAACACCGGAAGAGTATCTTGATAACATTAAACGTCACACCGTAATAGGGTGACTATAAAGATGGGTCCAGTGCTATGAAGGTGTTATGTTGAGCCTCATGGATCAAGAGTGAAATTTGTCCATCCCGATGACGGATAGATATACTCTGGACCCTCTCGGTGATATCACATTAGTTGGCTTGCAAGCAAGTGATTTGATCACTAGAATGTTATATCACGAGAACGAGAAAAGAGTACATGCCGGTAACAAGATCAAACTAGGTATGGAGATACCGATGATCGAATCTAGGACATGTAATATATCGCGAGACAAAGGGATTGATTTACATGCGTATAAGGTTCACACGATCACAGAAGTCATCGTTGAATGTGTGGGAGCCAGTACAGATCTCCAGGTCCCGCTTCTGATTATTGATCCGAGAGGGGTCTCGATCATGTCTACATTATTCGCGAACCGTAGGGTGACACACTTAAGGGATACCGACACCATTTGGAGCAAATCATAGGCCAGAGAAAGAAAAGGAAAGCACAGGAATTTATTTCAGTAGACACCGAAACTGTTTCGGTTGAAATTGCTGAAACTGGTTCTGCATGTGAAATTGAATACTATCAAGGGGGTATATGTGAATGTTTGTTAATTAAAGTAATTAACAAAATTCTGAAGAAATAAATAAAAGAGTTTTATTTAAATGAGAGCTTGCATTAAATTTGGTGGAAATCTAATGCATGTGAGTGGATTTTTGAGTGGAGGATCTTTTATGGGAGTGGAGGCTTTTCATTTTGAGTGGGAGCTCCACCCACATGAATGTGGAAGAGTTGGGGGCAGCCACCATGGCTGGAGCCATGCCCCTTGGTGTGCCCCCCTCTCCCTATAATAGGTCCCCCTCTCCTCCTCTCAAAGCACACCTCCTCGCGAAATATCTCTCTCCCCCCTTTAAAATTTCCCCATGGTCTCGGATCAGCGAGATACATGTTCCCGGTGGATTTTTCTGGAAGGATTTGTTGCTTCCGCTGCTTCGCTGGAGCGAGGGCGCGGAGGTTTTCGGGGTACCTGGACGTGTGTGCGATCACAGATGCACCACTGCTTTGCGGTGCTAGACTTGATGGTGCTGGACCGGCTGGACCAGATGGACTTCATCACGATCTTGAGATCGGCAAGCGTTCAGCTACATCATCCATGAATACAACCTTGTTAACGCTATTTGGTCTTCGAGGGTATGTATTCTATGGATGTATATCCACCCGTTGCTTGTATCTAGTAGATAGATCTTGGTACATAGTTGTTCCCATCATAGGAAATTTTTTGTTTTCTATGCTGCGAACCCTACAGTGGTATCAGAGCCAGGTTTATGCATAGATGCTTTGCACGGGTAGTACACATATGAGTATATGGGCGATGATGATCATTTTATTTCTTCTTAGTTATACTTTGGATATCGGTGGCATAGTGGGATGAAGCGGCCCGGACAAACTTTACATGTCCTCGCACATGAGACATGTTCCACGCTTGACATGCAACTAGTTTTGCATAAGTGGCAGCGGGTGTCTGTCTCTCCTACTATAGTCAATATCTAATTTGCAACGAGTTGTCAACAATTTGGTTATCCTCGTTGTGGTTCATGTTCGTAGGTAAGAACGGTTCTATCTTCGAAAGCCCTAAGCCACGCAAAACTTGCAATGGATAAATTAGAGGCGTCTAGTTTAGATTGCTGCTGGGCTAGTGTCATGATATGGTGATATTGTAAGTAGAAGTATAAGTCGATACTCTTACAACACACATAACGTGTAAGTTCCATAGACCTTGGCCTTACACATAGAGGTATGATAGTGATCATACCATGATGCACATGATGGAGATCAAGTGCAAGAACCATATCATTTCACTTATTAACATGAGATATTTGTTGCATCTTATATTTCTTGTTTGGCGTTTTATTAGCATAATAAGATGATCCCTCATTTAGATATCAAGATAAAAAATGTGTTATTCCTTAAGTATGCACCGACAATGTTTCGTCGCTTCAAGACATCACGTGATGATCAGGTGTACTTGAATCCATGTGCATATCTCGAGTGTAAGACAGTTACACACACGAATACTAAGGTTCTTACTTGGTGAGCCTAGCTTGTACAGACATGGCCTCGGAACACGGACCGAAAGGTTAAGCATGAGTCATATGTTTTGATATGATGACCATATGGATGCTCGCCTTTGAAGCTACACCGACTCACGTGATGATCAGACTTGGTGTAGTGGATTTGGTTCATGTAGTCACCAAAAAGACACGAGGGATGTCGTTTTTGAGTGCGAGTTCATTTCTAATTTGGATTAGTAGAACTCAATTTATCATAAATTAAATCAAAGTGAATTTGCATAATTTGTTGTAGTCATTGGCATTCGTTCACCACCTTATGCTTAGTTGTAATTGAGATAATAGAACTATAGAATTTTGGATATTTACTTTAGGAACTGGTATCGTATTGTGTTGAGTGTCAATCTAAAGTTTAAAGTCCTATTGCAAACTTTCAACAAACTCTGTTTACTCCGTGAAATTTAATAATTGGTATTAAATCGAGAGTAACAATTCCAGTGTTAGTATCTTAAGTATCATGTTTGCCTCCATGATTCTTGATTGTTTTAATATCAAGTTTATCTTGGAGCTGAAAGAATTGTTTTAGAAACCATCATGTGTGACAGATATAACGATATCTGAAAAAATGTTTTGGTTGCAATATGATAGAGTATAATGTATGTTCTCATATTGGATGAGAATTTGCAAAGGTTGGAGATGCTAGACATCCTAATCATCCAAAAGGGTTTTGGAAAGTAACATTATACTCACGATTCGTCTTTATAAGCTACATTAGATTGATCATGAAAGTAGTCATGATAAGGATGAATAGAAGATGTATGTAAAGTGTTTACTACACTAAAAGATTACTAAAAATGGATTTTGAAAGAATGCCGATCATTTTGATGATGGTGATCTATTTCAAAGTGCAAGTCCAAAGGTATTATTATTTGAATATACATGCTTTGGACTATGTGTCATGTATATGGCGCCACTGTTGATGTTTATAGATTATTTTAAAAGGAAAAGGAAATGCTGAAAGAGAATCAATAAAATATATTTGGCAGAAAAGAAAAGATTGGAAATATCCAATTTAGGTATATGGATGATATACATGTTATGGTTGTATTCTTTGATTGTTAAACAATGTGGTTCTTGGGTATTGGATACCGAATTGGTTGATATGAAATTTCATACAGAACGACGCAATTCATGAACCACAATGGCCTAATAAGTAACAAGCAAGAGAATATGTGATGATGCTCATCGAAAACAAACAAACCGTTGTTTGTATTTCTCGTTGACATCAAAGCTTGACTTCGAGATTTTTTTTAATAATTGTTATTTAAATCAGGTATTATGAGAACAAAGGTTGTTCAAATAATAACCGTATTCCATATAAGATGGATGATTTATAAATCTAACTGGAGAAATCACATCCATAAAAACTAATGCTAAAATGTCGTAAGACAAATGATTGAAAGACTTACGAAGTGAGATCGCCGTTTAAATTATATTGGAAAGAAAACATGAAGAATCTCCATTTTATGGATTTTTGGAGTATTTGATTTCATCAAGTGATGCTTGTGATACTTTTCTCGAATAATTAAAACTTCGTTCAAAGGCCAAAGAAGAACGAACAACTAAATTATTGGAATTTATACATATCGATGTATGTAGTCCATTATGTGTAGTCGTAAGCGATGGACTTCAACTTCATATGCGTTCTCCGGAAATTTGAGTGAATATTCACTTAATGAGAAAGAAGTATGAAATATTTGAAAATGTTTCAAAGACTTTCAAGATGAAGTGGAAAATCATTGTAACAAGAAAATAAATGATTTATGATTTTATCATAAAGGGATTTATTTGAGTTACAAGTGTAACAATAAAATGAATGAATTATGATTTTATCATAAAGGGATTTATTTGAGTTGCAATTTTAGCAAAACACCTAGATTTACATCTCCCGAAACACCATAGGAGTATGGAGTGTTTGAGATGTGTAATAAAACCTTGTTTGACATGGTTGGATCAAAGGTGTTATTTATAAAACTGCTATTATGTTTTAAAAGATTAAAAGCTTTAGATACTACCGCTTTTACACTGAAAATAGCTCCATCTTGATCCGTTGAAATGACACCATATGAGTTATGGTTTGGGGTAAAACCCAAATTGTCATTTCATAAATTTTGTTATGCTAAGCATAAGTAAGATGTTTACATCGGATGAGCATGTCTTTGTAGGTTATTTCAAAGAAAAATTGGTTATTCCTCCATAACACCGAGGACAAAAGGGTTTGTCGCTTGAAATGTGAAGTTTCTTGAAAAAGAAATTTTCGCAAAAGTTAAGTGGGATGACAATAGAACTTTGATAAGGTTAACGAACCTTAGCTAAATGTGCTGAGTTGCGTAGCGCCGGAAATCGTTCCGGAGGCTGCCATAATGCTTATAGCTTATGTGCCTCAAAGGTTGTGGTCACGGAGATCTAAGTTCTTATTGAACCAAGTCGGTCGGATAAACAATCAAATACTAAGATTTGAGAGTAAATCATTATTGTTTAACAATGATGAACCGACTACATGCAAAGAAGCAATGATGGGCCTTGACTCCGTCAAATGGCTTGAAGCCATAAAATCCGTGATAGTTTCATACACGAGAAATCATGTTTTGAACTTGGAAGACCCTCCAGAAAGGTGTAAAAACCTATCAGTCGTATTTGGATCTATAAAAAACAGACATGGATGCTTCACATCTATGAAATAGTCGACATGTCGATAGAGTTTTACGACAATGTTCAAGGAGTTAACTATGACAAGATTTGATCTTTCATAGTGATATTTAGTCTGGAAGGATTAAAGTAGCAACCACTACATATAATTTGGTATATGGTAGATGATTAAACAAAACAAAGTTCTTCTAATAGAATGGTTACCTAGGACGTGTGCATGACACGATCCAAATGGTTTTGTTAATTCAAAGGATTCTTAAAGGGCATGCAAACTTCAATGGTTGAAGTAAACATCGCGGAGTTGGAATCTTCACCCCGATGGAAAAGGAGTTTTAATCTGGAGACGATGAAGATGCTTGCATTTGCAAGATATTAAGTGGGAGCGCTGAGACATATTTCTAATACATTATGTCGAGGACATCTTGTTGATTAGAAATGATGTAATTTTTATTGACAAAGATTAAGAATTTCATTTCGATGAAAGTCTTAGGAAAAACCTAAATATTTAGCATGAATGTCTATAGTGGTTAGACTGTGACGCTAATATGGTTGTGCCAAACGTACATATATGAGATATTGAAGGAGTTCAATATATAAACGATAAGAAACGGTTCTTGTTGCATGGAATGGAATTGAATCAAGATTCAAGTGTATCGACACTTGATAAGTGAAACAAGATTCAAGTGCTTTGACACTTGATGAGTGAAATCACAAGGATGTTTTGATCAATCATACCATGATATGTACACATACAGATATGTCCTATGCTCTAAGTGTTATGAGCATCTACCAGAATGAATCATAAAATGATAATTGGACGATATTGAGGATATTCTTATGATCATTTGGAAGAACTAAGAATATATTTATATAGAGGTGACAAACAGTTACAAATAGTTCACTGTAAAGCGTTACATTGATACTAGTTTTGTCACAAGATACAAATTAAATTTATCTCAATTTAAACTATGGGTGGCACAATGAAATGGAAAGAAAGTTTCCATGATGGATTTGGAAGAGTTCCAAAGTTAAGACATTGTGATGAATACTACAACAAAAGGCTAAGTATATGACTGCTATAGTAGCAGCAAAGGAGGGCATTTGTGTCAAGTAGTTTGTTATCAAACTAAGGTGTGGTTCGCAACGGGTTATCACTAAAGATATATTGTACGACAATAGTATCGACATGATTTAACCCCAAGGAACTAAAGGTCTCACCAAAAGACCAAATTTATACAATGCCATCTCATTGGAGAATGAGTGATGCGTGAAGACGCAAAGACATCCAAATACACACGGACCTGAAAGCGTCAGATCCGTAGATTATGTTAACCACATGCAATTGCGTATATGGAACACTAGAAAGCCATAGGTGTTCAATACGCAAAGCTTTCAAACTAGATTATTATCTCTAATGCAAGTGGGAGACTAAAGGGAATATGCCCGAGAGGCAATAATAAAGTGGTTATTATCGTATTCCTTATTTATGATAAATGTTTATTCTACATGCTATAATTGTATTAATACGGAAATCGTTGATTAACAAGATGATCAAAGGTTTCCTGATCATGGACATTGGATGTTGTTAATAACGAGGTCACAACATTAGTGTAATGGTGTGATGAATATTCATCTGAAGTATAGCATTACGATCAAGGTCATTGTGTTTATATTGTTGTAACATCATACGAAGTAATCTTAGTCCTTAGACCATGAGATCATGTTAATCACTAACACCGGAAGAGTATCTTGATAACATCAAACGTCACACCGTAACAGGGTGACTATACTGATGGGTTCAGTGCTATGAAGGTGTTATGTTGAGGCTCATGTATCAAGAGTGGAATTTTTCCATCCCGATGATGGATAGATATACTCTGGGCCCTCTCGGTGATATCACATTAGTTGGCTTGCAAGCAAGTGATTTGATCACTAGAATGTTATATCAAGGGAACGAGAAAAGAGTACATGTCGGTAACGAGATCAAACTAGGTATGGAAACACCGATGATCGAATCTCGGGCATGTAATATATCGCGAGACAAAGGGATTGATTTACATGTGTATAAGGTTAACACGATCACAGAAGTCATCGTTGAATGTGTGGGAGTCAGTACGGATCTCTAGGTCCCGCTTCTGATTATTGATTTGAGAGGGTTCTCGATCATGTCTACATTATTCGTGAACCGTAGGGTGACACACTTAAGGGATACCGACACCATTTGGAGCAAATGATATGCCAGAGAAAGAAAAAGAAAGCACATGAATTTATTTCACTAGACACCGAAACTGTTTCGGTTAAAATTGCTGAAACTGGTTCTGCATGTGAAATTGAATACTAGCAAGGGGTTTTATGTGAATAATTGTTAATTAAAGTAATTAAAAAATTCTGAATAAATAAATAAAATAGCTTTATTTAAATGAGAGCTTGCATTAAATTTGGTGGAAATCTAATGCATGTGAGTGGATTTTTGAGTGGAGGTTCTTTTATGGGAGTGGAGGTTTTTCATTTTGAGTGGGAGCTCCACCCACATGAATGTGAAAGAGGTGGGGGCAGCCACCATGGCTGGCGCCATGCCCCTTGGGTACGCCCCTCTCCCTATAAAAGGCCCCCCTCTCCTCCTCTCAAAGCACACCTCCTCGCAAAGGTTCTCTCTCCCCCCTTTAGAATTCCCCCATGGTCTCGGATCAGCGAGATACATGTTCCCGGTGGCTTTTTCTGGAAGGATTTGTTGCTTCGCTGGAGCGAGGGTGCGGAGGTTGTCGGGGTACCCGGACGTGTATGCAATCACGAATGCACCACTACTTTGCGGTGCTGGACTTGATGGTGCTGGACCGGCTGGACCAGATGGACTTCATCACGATCTTGAGATCGGCAAGCATTCGTCTACATCATCCACGAGTACAACCTCGTTAAAGCTATTTGGTCTTCGAGGGTATGTATTCTATGGATATATATCCACCCGTTGCTTGTATCTAGTAGATAGATCTTGGTACATAGTTGTTCCCATGATAGGAAATTTTTTGTTTTCTATGCTGCGAACCCAACAGATGCACTATCCATCGTTGCCGCTGGACGTGGAGTTGGAGATGACGCAGGCCATTGAGGATTGAGGGACACGCCGGCCGCCGTTGGCCACGGAGCCGAGGAAGACAGCCGCCACGGCCTCCTCTGTGTGTTTACCAAGACGCTTGCCCTCCTCTGTCTGTTTACCAAGGTGCGCTACTGCGGATACCATTTGTTAGAAATAATGGGCTAGTCCATATGGCCCATGTATATTTCAGATTTTCCCTAAATCTCAAAGCCCAGATTTATGGCAGCCCATATGTGTTTAGGCCCATGTTTGTGGCAGATCACATGGGAGTGGAATCGGAGCTAAAGTTTAGTCCCACATGGGAAGTTGAAGGAGAGTTGCACCACCTTATAAGGTGGAGTGTTGCACCACTTTGTAAGTGAGTGGCAATTAGAGAGATACACGCGCACGCTCCTCCGACGATGACGTCATCTCTCGCACGCACGCCCGCTCATCTTGTCACGACACGCGCGTGCCGCGGATTGTGGGAATCTCGCCGAGCCGAGCTTTATTTTGCTGCTCAAGAAAATTGTGAGGTTTTGATAGACATGTCAAACGGTTAGCTTATTCGGGCCGCTCCCGGATCGTGGTATACTGTAACAGACCCGAACATGCGCAACGTGGACTCGGACCACGTTCGCCTTCATTAGGGTTTCCTGAGACGCTCTATATAAAGTCTTGCGAGGCTACCGCCACAATACACCGAAAACCAATCTAGGGTTTTCCCATTCTCTCTGTTTGCGCCGCCACCGTAGTCTACTCCATCCCGCTTGCCGGCTTGCACCGGCAGTCAGTTGAGCAGGTCTTTGGAACCACTCGCCTTTGTGATCCTGTACCGGAGAGGGCGAATAAGGTTTTTGGGAAGCGCTCCACGCGACTGACAAGTTCGTCATCACGACGCATCTTCCCGGTCGTCAAGCTGGACCTCGTGCATGTCGTCTTCAACGCCGACTTCTTCGACAGACTACTGCAAACGCTGCACCAACAGCGACTTCATCGGTGAAAGTGCAATGGACGTCGCCTAGAGGGGGTGAATAGGATTTTAAAAATATTATGATTTAGGCTCTAATAAATGCAGAATAAAAACTAACATTTAATTTATAGAGCACAAAACATAACCACTAGGTTCACCTATGTGCACCAACAACCTATGCTAAGCAATACAAACAACAAGGTGATAGCAAGATATAAATACTTCAAGCACGATGGCTATCACAAAGTAAAATACATAAGTAAAGGTCTCGGTTGAGAGATAACCAATGGACGCGGAGACGAAGATTTGTTTCCCGAAGTTCACTTCCAAATAAGCTACGTCTGCGTTGGAGAGGTGTGATGGAGCAATGCTCTCCGAAAGCCAGAAATGGCTCAACTCGAGGTATGGTGACTCCATGCTCACCCAACGCCACACAAGGCATCACCCTGGATGCGGAAGCACGCAACTCACCGATGCCACAAAGTCTCACCCTATTCTCCCGAATGCACACCACAAAAGGCGGGCACTCGCTCCACTATGGGATTCTTGAGGGCGGTCACCGAACCCATACAAGATTGGGGCTATCTCCACAACTCAATTGAAGGCTCCCAACAACAAATCCACAAAAGGCCAACAAAGCCACAAAAGGCTACAAGACCACAAAATGTCAACAAGACCACAAAAGGTCAACAACCCGACCACACAACCATCTAGGGTTCCAAGAACCCAAGAGAAACAACCCACAAGCTTGAACTCACCGAATATCCAAGGAGAACTCAAACCTATGCACCAAATGCAAGGGCAAGTCCTTATCTCCCAAATTACAACAAAGCTACAAAAGATATTAGGGGAATAAGGGAGGAATAACACAAGAGCAGAACACAAAACTCTCGAAGATCTAGATCCCAATGAGTCCTTCACAAAGAAGAGATTTGACTTAGGAGAATTGTAGATCTAGATCTCCTCTCACTTTTCCCTCAAAAAGATGTAAGAATCATGGGAGGGAGAGGGAGTAAGAAATATCAAATAGGTCAACAATGGTGGGCAAAAACAAGATCAAAATAACGGGAACCATTGGGGAAGTAGCCCCCTTTAAAAAGGAAAAGGAAAAATTGACCGTTTGGGCCAGATTCGCGCACCGCCGGAACTTTCGGCCCCCACCGGAACTTCTGGCAAATAGGAACACAAAAACAGATGAATACAGTACATCACCGGAACTTGGATCGGAATTTGGACTAGAACTTCCGCTCAAGCAAAAACACTAGACAACATTGCACGAAAACTTCAATAACTTTTGATTCCGGACTCCGTTTTTTATAATATTGAGCTCATTTTGAAGAGAAAGAAAATCTCTACAAGATTATGCAAAGAAAAATCATAGTCCAGCACGGAAGGATAAAACCAAATGGAGAAAGGTAAGACCTCTCTAGAAAAGATGAACCGGTAAAACCCCCAAAACCAAAAACATAAGAAGTTGAGATTGGAAACTCCGATTGGGATGAAAACAATTTTGTTGGAATGATAAAACCAAGTAGAATCCAAAAAAGGTGAAATATTGGATACCACCAAGGGATACAATATCAATTATATATATGTGAGATATCTCCTAAGGTGTGAAGCCGGAAAGACCCGTACGATCAAAAACCGTAATAATATATGTAAGTGAAATCCTTATTTGATGAACTAGATCTTGTTATGAAGATGACCACAAGCTCTAGATCCTCTCATGGACAAGAACCAAATAACAACCAAGAAATATGATGCTATACATGCAAAGGTTTGAGATCTCTCCGAAAGATGCGATCGAGACACTCGCTTGAGAACCCCTCTTGATAGTATGGCTATCTATCCTAAACCCAGTCTCCCAACTAACAACACGAGACCGGTAAAAGAGAAGCCCTATCAAGATCATACCTTTGCCTTGAGAATTCCACTTGAACTTGATATAGACCATCTTGTTCTTCTAAAGTGGGAACACCTTTCTTGTTTTCTCTTGCTCGATGAAGCCTTGCAAATTGCTCCCCCATAATCCATGGGGAAACCTCTTCTTTGAGCTTGTCTTCATCACCCCATGATCATAAGGATGGCAAGCTTCAAGCATGAGATATTCTAGATATGGCGCATCTTGAGCTTGACCTTATTTATCTCTTCTTAAGGTTGGTCCATCTTGATGCAACTCTTGGCACTTGTCTTGATCAACCTTCAAGCTCCTTCTTTCTTCATGATTCCAATGGCACAAAGCCCTTGGACATTTCTTCATCTTTCAACCGTGAGACCAACACATGGCCCAAGGGAAGCCAATGGAAAACCTACAAATGAAACTTAATTTACACATTAGTCCATAGAGATTGTCATTAATTACCAAAACCACACTTGGGGGCATACATGCCCTTTCAATCTCCCCATTTTAGTAATTGACGACAATCCCTTAGCGAGGGTTTAAATATGACAATTAATGACCAAAGCGGTTGCCCCAACATCAAATACTACACAAGTATGTGATGTTGGTACAACCACAATATATAGATCAAACTCTCCCACAATCTATGCATGTGTGATGAACTAGAATTCCATTACATAGATTGCCAACCGTTACCGTTGGTTGAGTTTCCTCTATATATTCAACATGCAAAGCAACCACAAAGAGGCAATAGCATGAGAGGCAAATGCTTAAGAACACACCCAACGCAAATGCCAACTTCCCTTAAACCCTCCAAAACTTCTCCCCCATTGGCATCGATTGCCAAAATGGGTGGAAAGTTCTAGACGACCAATATAGTGGGGATTCCTCCAAAGGTGTTCATATGCACAAGTCAAATGATGAGTACTTGGGAGGAAGTAAAACTATATTGAGGACCCAAAGATTGAAAAAAAGGAAAATTAAAAGAAATAAACTTCAACAAATGAAGCGAGCAACCAAAAGATCTAAAAGAACCAATTGAAAAACCAACAAATGATATCAAAAGGAAACAACAACAAAAATGAGTGTTTAAATAAAAAATAGAGAAGCTCCCCAAACTTTGTGCAAAGTTTATAATACTTGTATTTGAATACAATATGCACAAATATGGAATCCTCGCTCCCCCATAAGCATTTAAACCAGAAGAAATGAGAAAGAATAAAATTGTGCACTATTAAATGAATTAGAGAAGCTGCCCAAAGATTGTGCACCAATTATAGTAATTGTATTTGGAAACAAAGTGCACAACCATGGACTCCTCACTACTCCAAACTCATCTAACAATGCACTCAAAGGTCAATAAATTTGGAATCCACCGAAGAATCACAAAGAAATAAGAGGTGGTTTCCAAGAAATGCAAAATAAACCAAAGAATGATCTTCTCTTGTGTGTGTAAATTTCTAGGTGGAAAATATCACAAAGACAAATGTCCACAAAGAAATATGCACAAACAAAATAGATACACAAGTGATACGTCGGAAACGCATCTATAATTTTTTATGCTCCATGCTTGTTTAGTATCTACTTTGCTTTGCTTTTTCTACACTTTGAGGTGTTTTTATATCTTTTCTTGAACTAACCTATTAACAAGTTGCCACAGTGCCAGTTGCCTGTTTTCTTCTGTTTTTTGGTTCCAGAAAGGCAGAAAATCAATATTCTCGGAATTGGACGGGACAAAGCCAAAGTTATTATTTTTCCCGGAGCAACACAGAACCACGAAGCAGAGTCGGAGGGGAGCCACATGGTGGCCACACCCCCCTAGGCGCGGGCAAGCCCTGGGGGCGCCCACAGGGGGTGTGGCCCCCTAGTCCCCGACCTTGCCTCTTGCGCCTATAAGAAGCTCCTGACTCAGAAACCCTAAAACATCCAGAAGAAATCCACAGAAACATCTGTAGCACCACCGCCACCGAAGGGGAGATTCGGGGGACAAAAAGTCTCTGTTCCGGCACCCTACCGGGACGGGGAAGTGCCCCTAGAGCTATCTCCATCGATCCCCACCACCATCTCCATCACCGTTGCTGATTCCCATGATGAGGAGGGAGTAGTTCTTCCTCGAGGCTAAGGGCTCTACCGGTAGCTATGTGTTCATCTCTCTCTATGCATGATCTTGTGGTCATGAGCTTTGTAATCAAGTAGATTTACTCTGTTCCCCAAGTGCTTCAATAGATCTCTGCTCTCCCCATGTGTGTGAAAGTGACAGCATGCACGCCATGGTGGCACTTAGGTTTGAGTCTAAATAAATACTCTTTGTGCTTTAATAGATCTATGCTTTTCCCCACGTGTGTGAAAGTGACTGTGTGCATACCGTGTGTGGCACTTTGGCTAGATTGAATATTTGTTATGAGTTATATTTGGAGTTGGATGTCTTTATGAAATTGTGGTGTTTGTTGGAACCATCTAGCGCTCAAGGTGACAGTGCGGGGTTATCTAGATTGGGGAAGGAGGACTTTGAGGTGTGCTGTTATAGCCCTACCATGGATTAGAGTGTCCAACCGGAGAGTAGTTAAGAGTAGTATCATGAAGAGAGGATATTTATATGAGAGAGTGTTCACTAGTGAAAGTATGATCCCTAGGAATTGTTTCTAAACATTGAAACACCGTTTGCTGCTAGATCTGTTGCATGTTTGCTTGCTTCCTTCTTGTTGCCTTTAGTCTTTGCCTCACTGTCAAGCTCTTTTCTGGCACCGTTACCACTTGTATTTCACTATCTCTTCGCCGAGTGCACCTATATTGGGTGTGTTGGGGACACAAGAGACTTCTTGTATCTTGATTGTAGGGTTGCTTGAGAGGGAACACCTTTGACCACTTCCTCCCTGAGTTCGATAAACCTTAGGTAATCCACTTAAGGGAAATTTGTTGCTGTTCTACAAACCTCTGCACTTGGAGGCCCAACAACTGTCTACAAGAATATAAGTGCGTAGACATCAACAAGAAATCATATAAAGGCAAAACGGAAGTCATAGAATATACCAACAAGATGTTTTGCTTGAAATCATGCCCAAGGGCTCAAATATATCTTATTGTACATCGATGAGCTTCAAACACCAACAAACTCAATACATAACAACTATTATCAAGGGAAGAAGGGGATAGAAGGAATATATGGAGAAAGGAAACAAGTATCACAAGATAGAAATCAACTTGGCAAAAATACTCACTATTGCAGATGGGAGATACTGAGGAAAAGATATGCAACAAAATTGCTAGATTGACATATTTGGGATTGGTGAATCATGAGCATGATTTAGTATAGTTCCCATTATATGCACTCATCTCAACTACACGCATTTGCAATAGAGAGAACTCTTCAAAGCCAAAGCAAGAAACCAACATATGCAAGAACACAAATTCATGCCAACAAGCAACCTACAAAAGGTTGGGAACAAGATAAGTATGCATGAGAGAGAGATACTTGTTACCGAGATATAATTGGTAGGATGAAGAAGATGTGAATTCGTCGATCATCCTAGCTTGCACCCAATTGACATGTAGACGCCACTTCTTCCTTGTTCAAGATACAAGCACCCAATATATATCCCAATGTACCTAAAATACAAATAAGTACACTACGGTCCCCAAACAAAATGGGTCCAAAGTAGTTAGTACAACTACAATACATATGAGAGGCTCCACACAAATATGTGCATATTGATATGAAATTGAATTTCATGCACATCTTAGCCATTAGTATTTGGTGGAGTTTCCCATATATATAGGATCAAAGAAAGCAAGCATGCCATAATATATACAAGAAGTAAATATGCATGCATAGACTTTCAAGAACCAAAAGGAGATACAATTTGAACAAAAACACCAAGTAAACCAATAAGACACACAAAAAGGTGTGACTCGACAAAAAGTGTCCAAATTGTATCAAAGAACCAAATCAACACATGAAAGAACACAAGTTCAACAAATGAACTAGAAAGAACCAAAGAAAAAGGGTAAGAAAAAAAACCAAGGATCAAGGATTAATCTCATCCTAAAAGAACAAAACAAGTGACAAGGAATGATATAAAACCAACTCCCAATGATAGCAAGGAAACAACAATCAAAACAAACTCTTCACACTTTTCATGATGGCACACAAAGTACCAACACAAAAAGGATCGAGCTTCCTAGAAAAAATGGATCAAATCAAGTGGCATGAAACAATGTTCTAGATAATATAGGAGAGCTCCCCCATAAGTAGAGCATTATATATAATTTTTCCTTTGAATGCCAAATGCCCACAAATGAGATCATCACTACTACCTACACTAAATAAAACACAAGGGGATACAAATAACATAAGAAGATCCACAAGAGGCAAGGAAAGCTTGGGAGCAAAAAGAAAAACATTTTCTTGGCCAAAGATAAGGCAAATAAGAAAAAAGGCCAAAACGAATATGATCAATGAATTCTACGATATATCAAGTAATAATTGTCCAATTACAAGAAGTAATAGGGATAATTTTGCCGAGGTATTTTGCAAGGATATACAAGATCATATTCACACAAAGAAGCATATAACAAGATATGAATTAAGCTTGATGCTTCGAAAGATATTCTTGATTGCTTCAAATAGTCACACAATCACTAGTGATTAGATGAAATAGAACCAAGTGGTTCCCATGAGGATATATAGATCCAAATATGAGGAAACACATACCAAGAATCACTCGCACACACAAGATCCAAGAGATGAGGAATAAAACATCCAAGCAAATTGGAACTTGTATGAGCAAATGTGCCAAATAGGAACTAGATAATTCTGAATATCAAATCTAAGTGGCACTACCTCAAGTGTCCACATTATCTAGGTTTGTAATATGCACAAAGCATATGACTCCCCCATAATGTGATAAACAAAGAAATCTCAACAAGAGGCAAGAAAATCAAAATAGAGGTATTAATGGACATTATGGAATATTAGTTTATCATGAGAAAGATATACCACATAGAGACTATATAAAAATACAATATAACTACTAAGTGGTTTTTCTCATGTACACACAATTTAGGATTGTGGAATGCCCAAGCATGACACTCCCCCAAAACGGAATAGTCCATTAATCCCTCATAAGAGCCAAATAAGATACCAACTAGAATCTATGAAGGCTCCAAACCAAGAAACACAAATACATGGTGTGCCAACCAACATACACAAATATAATATATAGGACAATATAAGTAAGAGGGAAGCACAACATGTACAAACACATGCAAGGCACAAAACCAACACATGCACAAGGGGGCAAGTAATGTAAAGGAGTTAAGCACAAGTTACCGGAAGGAGGAACATTGGATATAGAATAGAAGCATGATAACCCAAATTACTTAACTTTCATAAAAAGGAATTGATGAAGATCCCTCAAATCTTCATAAGGTATCCAAGTATCCAATGCCCTCCAAAAAATCACCTATTGATCAAGTTTTAGCTTGTTGGTCCCCAACCAAGTTGGGTCCTAAGAAGTTAGTCACAATAGGCTTGGCGACCCAAATGGTTCTTTTCTTGACACCACTTTGGGCACCAACAAATTTGGAAAACACATTTCCACCCTCATCCTTACAAAGAGAATAAGAATCATCAATCAAGATAGGATGGGATGAGAAGTTACCCATGGTGCATGAGGAAGAAAGGTGCCCCTACTCACGGCATATGTAGAAAGTTCTTCTCTTGCCATGTTTTTTCTTGGGAGGAGTTAAACCATGAAGAAGAGCTTGAGGCTTCTTGGGAAGTGGCCCATCTTGAGCTTGTGGAGGAGGTTTAGGCCTCTTACCTCGTTGCTTCTCACTAAGAGGCTTCTTCTTCAATGGGAAATTCCACACATGATGCCCTTCTTCCTTGCACTTGAAGAACACAATGTTGGCCGGATTCTTCACTTGTCCTTGGCCCTTCTTCTTATTGCCCTTGTGCTTCAACGAGTTAGTGGGCTTGCTCTTGGTTTTGGAGTTGAATCCAAGCCCACTCTTGTCACTTGGGGTTCGTCGCACACTCAACATCTTCTTGAGTGTGGTCTTCCCTCCATGACACCTTTTCAAGTCATTCTTCAAAGAAGTGACTTGAGCCTTGAGCTCTTTGACTTCCTCTACATGGTTAGTAACAGCAACAATACTAGAGGAATTATAAGCTTTATTGTTAGAGCAACAAGGCAAGGAATGCAATTCATCACAAGATATAGCATGGTTGTGAGAGGATGAATTACAAGGACTAGCACATGGCAATATAACATTTGGAGTAGATATAGTGCTAATGTCCACATGAGGCCCAATAGATGTTACCTTTGACATAATGGCCTCATGAGCTAACCTTAGCCTACCATGGGAGACTAGAAGATCCTCATGCGATCTTGAGAGCTTGGCATGACTTTCTTCTATTTTCCCATAGTTGCTCGTTAGCAAAGCAATTTGAGCCTTTAGCTCAAAATTCTCCTTCAAGATAGATGCTTCACAAGAAATAGAGTTAGTAGAACAAGCATCATAATTTAATGCAAGAGGCGAGGGCAAATTGGAAAGCTCTTTAGAATATAAAGCTTTAAGTCACTCATGTGACTCGGTGAGTTTGATGAGCTCACCCTTGATGACCCTAGATCCATTGCTGAGGTGCTCAAAATCCTCAAGGAGTTTAGCATAAGCGACTTTAAGTTCATCATTTTTAATTTGAAGAGCACTTGCCACCTCAAACTCTCTATCATGAGATTTCTTTACTCTAGATAGCTCTAGAGCAAAGGTCGCCTCAAGAGATTCCTTAGTGGTTTGTTCCTCTTCAAGAACTTCATTTAGGTTGGAAATTTCATTAGCATACTCACACTCAAGACTACTTATTTTATCTATTGTGTCCTCATGCTCATATATTAGTTGCATACTTTCAATAGCACAAGTCAAGATTCAAATGAAAGTAGAGCAAGCATTTTTTATTAGGATGAAGAGCATGAAGTACTAGCCCCCCTTCTCTTTTAAAGAAGCAACATCATCATCTACTTCATCATGATCAACATTCACGTCATCATGAGATATATTGGGATCCAAAGGAGAGGTTACCTTTGAACCCTTAGCCATGAGGCACAAGTGAACATTCAGACAAGATGATGATGGGGGAACACATGAAGCTCCAATGGCAACCTTGACTTGGCCCACACATTCTTAAATTTCCTCTACATTATTAGCAACACAAGTACTAGAGGAAATAGAAGCACATTTATCATGGCAACAAGGCAAATCAAGCATATCATCATGAGGCATATTCAAGGCATTTCTACATGATATGCAAGGGCAATCAACACTAGGATGTAAATCACATGTGGTCCTGCAAGTGTTCATACCCAAAGATACAACATTGCAATGATATGTAGACAAAGGATCATGAATGGAAATCTCACTATCTACATTGCAAGTTCTATCACCACTCACCATATCATTACCTTGAGATAACTCAAATGTTGGTGAAGTGGAAGAAGATGTGAACTCATCACGACCGGAGGTGGAGGGAACACAATCATCCTCATTAGTCTTGGACACATCATATTTTGCTTGAAGCTTGGTCCAAATATCATGAGCATTCCGGAAAGGCATGATTGAAGAAAGAACTACAAAGCTCATAACATTAACAAGCAACTTAGATGCTTGAGCTTCGAGATAAGAGTTTGTCTCCTCCTCCAAAGATAGATTTTGGGGATCCTTAGGAGGAGACAAGCCCATATCTAGAATCCACTCAATATTTGGGTCAATGACCCGGAAATGACTAAGCATGACAATACACCAAACATCATAATTTGTGCCATCAAAAGTAAATGTGTGAGAGTACACTAAACCCCTAGGAAACATCTCTACTCTCGAGGCGGTGAAGCCTAAAAGAGAGAGACCTCGCTCTGATACCAATTGAAAGTGCAATGGACGTCGCCTAGAGGGAGGGTGAATAGGCTTTTTAAAATATTACGGTTTAGGCTCTAATAAATGCGGAATAAAAACTAACGTTTAATTTATAGAGCACAAAACCTAACCACTAGGTTCACCTATGTGCACCAATAACCTATGCTAAGCAATACAAGCAACAAGTTGATAGCAAGATATAAATACTTCAAGCACGATGGCTATCACAAAGTAAAGTATATAAGTAAAGGGCTCGGTTGAGAGATAAACGATGGACGCGGAGATGAAGATTTGTTTCCCGAAGTTCACTTCCAAAGAAGCTACGTCTCCGTTGGAGAGGTGCGGTGGTGCAATGCTCTCCGAACGCCACAAATGGCTCACCTCGAGGTGTGGTGGCTCGATGCTCATCCAACGCCACACAAGGACTCACCCCGGATGCGGAATCACGCAACTCACCGATGCCACAAAGGCTCACCCTATTCTCCCGAATGCGCACCACAAAAGGCGGGCACTCGCTCTACTATGGGACTCTTGAGGGCGGTCACCGAACCTGTACAAGATTGGGGATATCTCCACAACTCAATTGGAGGCTCCCAACAACAAAGCCACAAAGGCCAACAAAGCCACAAAAGGCTACAAGACCACAAAAGTTCAACAATACCATAAAAGGTCAACAACCCAACCACACAACCGTCTAGGGTTCTAAGAACCCAAGAGAAACAAGCCCACAAGCTTGAACTCACCGGATCTCCAAGGAGAACTCAAACCTATGCACCAAATACAAGGGCAAGTCCTTCTCTCCCAAATTCCAACAAAGATACAAAAGCTATTGGGGGAATACGAGAGGAAGAACACAAGAGGAGGACACAAAACTCTCCAAGATGTAGATCCCAATAATTCCTTCACAAAGAAGGGATTTGACTTGTGGGGATTATAGATCTAGATATCCTCTCACTTTTCCCTCAAAAATATGTAAGAATCATGGGAGGGAGAGGGAGTAAGAAAGATCAAATAGGTCAATAATGGTGGGCAAAAACAAGCTCAAAAGATGGGGAACCATTGGGGAAGAAGCTCCTTAAATAGGACAAGGAAAAACTGACCGTTTGGGCCAGATTCACGAACCACCGAAACTTACGGTCCCCCACCGGAACTTCCGGCAAAAAAGAACACAAAAACAGATAAATACACTACGTCACCGGAACTTGGGTCAGAATTTGGACTGGAACTTCCGCTCAAGCAAAAACGTTGGACAACATTGTACGAAAACTTCAATAACTTTTGATTCCGGACTCCGTTTTTGATGATCTTGGGATTTTTTTGAAGAGAACAAAAATCTCTACAAGATTATGCAAAGAAACATCATAGGCCAGAATGGAAGGATAAAACCAAATGGAGAAGGTAAGACCTCTCTAGAAGCGATGAACCGGTAAAACCCCCAAAACCCAAAATATAAGAAGTTGAGCTTGAAAATTCTGATTGGGATGAAACCAATTTTGTTGGAAAGATAAAACCAAGTAGAATCCAACAAAAGGTGAAATATTGGATACCACCAAGGGAGACAGTATCAATTATATATATGCGAGATATCTCCTAAGGTGTGGAGCCGGAAAAACCCGTACGATCAAAAACCGCAATAAGATATGCAAGTGAAATCCTTATTTGAGGAACTAGAGCTTGTTATGAAGATGAGCAAAAGATCTAGATCCTGTCATGGACCAAAAACAAATAACAACCAAAAAAGCATGCAAAGGTTTGAGCTCTCTCCAAAAGATGCGATCGAGACACCCGCTTGAGAACCCCTCTTGATAGTATGGCTATCTATCCTAAATTCGGTCTCCCAAATAACAACAAAAGACCGATAAAAGAGAAGCCCTATCAAGATCATACCTTTGCCTTGAGAATTCCACTTGAACTTGATGTAGACCGTCTTGTTCTTCTAAAGTGGGAACACCTTTTTTGTTTTCTCTTGCTCGATGAAACCTTGGAAATTGCTCCCCCATAATCCATGGGGAAACCTATTCTTTGAGCTTGTCTTCATCACCCCATGATCACGAGGATGGCAAGCTTCAAGCATGAGATCTTCTAGATATGGCGCATCTTGAGCTTGACCTTCTTCATCCCTTCTTGAGGTTGATCCATCTTGATGCAACTCTTGGCACTTGTCTTGATCAACCTTCAAGCTCCTTCTTTCTTCATGATTCCAATGGCATAAAGCCCTTGGACATTTCTTCATATTTCAACCTTGAGACCAATACATGGCCCAAGCGATGCCAATGAACAAACCTACAAATGAAACTCAATTTACACATTAGTCCATAGAGATTGTCATTAATTACCAAAACCACACATGGGGGCATACATGTCCTTTCAATCGGCAACCGATCAGTACGTATACCGTCATCAGATATGTTGCTTTACTATGGTTGTTAGTGCATATACTCTGCTACTGTTCATGTTGATCAATACATCTAGTATATTAGATATTCACATGATTATAGCTGTTATTGTCATGATTTATATTCTAGAATTAATCGTGGAAATTATCCTTGATAATCCAACACCATTGACTGCATCTTCGGCCTACAGAATACGAAGAACATGGATGAGAAGCTCGGGGGTCGGGGATGCACTATCCCCCGTTGCCGCTGGCCGTGGAGTTGGAGATGACGCAGGCCATTGAGGATTAAGGGACATGCTGATCGCCATTGGCCATGGAGCCGAGGACGACGGCCACCATTGCCTCCTCTATCTGTTTACCAAGACGCTTTCCCTCCTCTGTCTGTTTATCAAGGCGTGCTGCTGCGGCTACCATTTGTTAGAAATAATGGGCTAGTCCATTTAGGCCCATGTATATTTCAGATAATCCCTAAATCTCAAAGTCCAGATTTGTGGAAGCCCATATGTGTTTGGGCCCATGTTTGTGGCAGCTCACATAGGAGTGGAGTGGGAGATAAAGTTTAGTCCCACATGGGAAGTTGAAGGAGAGTTGCACCACCTTATAAGGTGGAGTGTTGCACCACTTTCTAAGTGAGTGGCAATAAGAGAGATACACGCGCACGCTCCTCCAACGACGATGTCGTCGCTCGCCCGCCCGCCCGCTCCTCTCATCAAGACACGCGCACCGCGAGTTGTGGGCATCTCACCGAGCCGAGCTTTATTTTGCTGCTCAGGAAAATTGTGAGGTTTTGATAGACATGTCAAATGGTTAGCTTATTCGGGTCACTCCCAGATCGTGGGATACTGTAGCCGACCCGAACATGCGCAATGTGGAATCGGCCCATGTTCGCCTCCATTAGGGTTTTCTGAGCTGCTCTAAATAAATTCTTGCGCGGCTACCGCCACAATACACCGAAAACCAATCGAGGGTTGTCATCTTCTCTGCTTGCGCCGCTACCATAGTCTACTCCATCCCACTTTCCGGCGTGCACCGGTGGTCGGGAGAGCAGGTATCCGGAAGCACTTGCCTTTGTGATCTTGTATGGGAGAGCGCGAATAAGGTTTTTGGGAAGAGCTTCGCACGACTGCTCAATTTCATCATCACGGCGCGTCCTCCCGGTCGTCAAGCTGGACCTCGTGCATGTCGTCTTCAACACCGACTTCTTCGACAGACTACTGCAAATATTGCACCAACAGCGACTTCATCGGCAACCGATCAGTACGTATACCATCATCAGATATGTTTCTCTATTATGGTTGTTAGTGCATATACTCTGTTGTTGTTCATGTTGATGAATATCTAGTATGTTAGAGGTTCACGTGATTGTAGCTGTTGTTGTCATGATTTATATTTTGGAATTAATCGTGGAAATTATGCTTAATAATCCAACACCATTGACTGGAGCTTCGACCTACAGAATACGAAGAACATGGATGAGGAGATCGGGGGTCGAGGATGCACTATCCGCCATTGCCACTGGTCGTGGAGTTGGAGATGACGTAGGCCATTAATGATTGAGGGACACGCCAGCTACCGTTGGCCATGGAGACGAGGACGACGGCCGCCACTGCCTCCTCTGTCTGTTTACCAAGGCGCTTTCCCTCCTCTGTCTGTTTACCAAGGCACGCTGCTGCGGCTACCATTTGGTAGAAATAATGGGCTAGTCCATTTATACCCATGTATATTTCAGATTTTCCTAAATCTCAAAGCCTAGATTTATGGCAGCCCATATGTGTTTGGATCCATGTTTGTGGTAGCTCACATGGGAGTGGAGTGGGAGCTAAAGTTTAGTCCCACATGGGAAGTTGAAGGAGTATTGCGCCACCTTATAAGGTGGAGTGTTCCACCACTTTGTAAGTGAGTGGCAATAAGAGAGATACGCGCGTTCTCCTCTTCCAACGATGCCGTCGGTCGCACGCACACCCGCCCGCTCGTCTCGTCATGAGGCGCGCGCGCCATAGGTTGCGGGAATATCGCCGATCCGAGATTTATTTTGCTGCTCAGGAAAATTGTGATGTTTTGACAGACGTGTCAAACGGTTAGCTTATTTGGGTCGCTCCCAGATCATGGGATACTGTAACCGACCTGAATGTACGCAACATGGACTTGGCCCACGTTCGCCTCTGTTAGGGTTTCCTGAGCCGCTCTATATAAAGTGCTGCGGGGCTACTGCCACAATACACCGAAAACCAATCTAGTGTTTTGCCATCCTCTTTGCTTGCGCCGCCACCGTAGTCTACTTTATCCCGCTTGCCGGCGTGCACCAGCAGTCAGAAGAGCAGGTCTCATATATGGGAGAGGGCGAATAAGGTTTTTGGGAAGCGCTCCGCGTGACTCCTCAAGTTCGTCATCACGGCGCGTCTTCCTGGTCGTCAAGCTGGACCTCGTGCACGTCGTCTTCAACGCCGACTTCTTTGACAGACTACTGCAAACGCTGCACCAACAACGACTTTATCAGCAACTGATATGTACGTATACCGTCATCAGATATGTTGCTTTACTATGTCTATTGTGTATACTCTGTTATTGTTCATGTTGATCAATACATCTAGTATGTTAGAGGTTCACGTGATTGTAGCTATTGCTGTCATGATTTATATTCTGGAATTAATCGTGTAAATTATGCCTAATAATCCAACACCATTGACTACAGCTTCGTCTTATAGCATACGAAGAACATGGATGAGGAGGTCGGGGGTCGAGGATGAACTATCCGCCGTTGCCACTGGTCGTGGAGTTGGAGATGACGCAGGCCGTTGAGGATTGAGGGACACGCCGGCCGCCATTGGCCATGGAGCCGAGGACGACGGCTGCCACTGCCTCCTCTGTCTGTTTACCAAGGCGCTTGACCTACTCTGTCTGTTTACCAAGGCGCGCTATGTGGCTACCATTTTTTAGAAATAATGGTCTAGTCCATTTAGGCCGATGTATATTTTAGATTTTCCCTAAATCTCAAAGCCTAGATTTGTGGCAGCCCATATGTGTTTGGGACCATATTTGTTTAAGCTCACATGGGAGTGAAGTGGGAGCTAAAGTTTAGTCCCACATGGGAAGTTGAAGGAGAGTTGCACCACCTTATAAGGTGGTGTTGCACCACTTTGTAAGTGAGTGGCAATAAGAGAGATACGCGCGCTCCTCCTCCGACGACGCCATCGCTCACATGCACGCTGTAACATCCCAGCATTTACGAACTAACGAAGGGTAGATTTAGGAATTTGGAATGTTGCATGCATTCATCTGTGAAAATGTGGGTAAAATTTTCGCCAAATAATAACCTAAAGTGATCAAGGTTTCTTTCATACTTTGAGATTAGGTTTAGTCTTAAAGGATGATTGCTATAGACTTTGATATGATCTTTGAGGAATTATGTGTTTTGGAAAGTGAATTTGAATTTTAAACTTGAGTGTTTGAATTATAATTCAAATGAATTAGGAATAAGGTTTGAATCTTGATTTAATTAAGAGTAATTATTTTAACTCAAACTTTATTCAAAAGAAAACAATTAAGAATATGAAAACTTATTTCATATTTTCAATCCATAAATAAGTTACAAAAATGTAACTTATTGAAATTATCCACAAACCTCACAATAACAAATGAATAAAGAATAAGAATATTTCTTTATTGATAATCATATAATCTTTATTACAGAAGAATAAAATGAAGATTACAAAATAATAAAATAAAAATTACAAAAGAATAAAGAATATTACATTAACTATCCTATAAACAAAAAACCTAAACTAAAGTCTTCATCTTCAAATATGTACCTGCAAGATAAACACTAACAAAACAATTATAAAAGTTAGGGTTAGAATTGTTTTACTCTCAGACATGTCAGTGAGGTGCACTGTACAAGTTTCATCATTGAGAAATTTATAAAAGGGGCAAGTTTCACCAATATAAAATAATCTATCTTTCATAAATTTTAAGCCAAAGGGTCAAATTGACATCAAAGAGGGGTAAGTTTAACCAGCCAGGTAAAAGTAATCAGATCAAAGTAACTCTCAAGTCCAAAGCATATCCACAAGTGCACAGCAAGCACACAAGCATGACACACACCTAATTGCATGTGATGTGCTGTCAGCTTCACAACATAGCTCCAACATACAAAACCATCAACACGGCCGTGGAGAGGCACTAGTGCATCTCTTCACTGCTCACACACAAGAATAGCCAGCAGCTAAACGAAGCACACCAGTCAGCAACCAAACTAACCAAAGCCAAGATCTCATCACCGGGATGGTGACATAAGGAGGGGGAAGGATCAGGTGGACAACAAGATCAAGTCCAGGAGCTAGGAGGAGCAGACTAGCTCCAGGTCAAGCACAGGAGCTCAGCAAAACAAGATCAACATCACCACCCAACTTCTTAATCATTAGTTTTTGTGGTGAGTATCATAAAACCTTCACATGGTCTAAGCATATGATCTAGACAGAAGCATGTGTTGTTTTATGAAACAAACTCTCAGAAAACACCCAAGTAGGGTGAATCCATCATTAATATTTTAAACTTTAAAAGCAAACAGCAAAGTACAAGGATCCAACCAAGACTCAGAACAACATCATTTATTTGGTTGTCAAGCTATATATTTCAATCCAAGTACAAATATAGCTAAGATTTAAATTCTAGGCACATCCCTAAGATAAGGGTAGCACCTTAGAAGCTAATCTTTTGGATCCATATAATGATCAAGCCTATTATCATTTTTCTCCAATCTTTCATTCAAGAAACAATAGCTGGTACCACTACCAGGTCTATCTATATGAATCCACTAGATAATGCCTAAACCCCTAAGCGTCATAACAACATCATTGGTCTTCAGAAAAGAACATTTCTATTTATCTTTTAAAGCCAAGCTTGTCTTAAGCTTAAATCAATCCAATCAATGAATTAGAATCAACCTTGTGTGCCATACCAAGATGGTGTCACAAGAACAATTCTACATGAATCAGGATAAACATTCAATCATCATAGATTCAATCAATTAATTTATTAATCATTTTCCTGTCAATACAGGAATCATAATTAGGACCTTTCTATGTAAATCTTTACTGTCTAAGATCATTGTGATCTCAAACCACACATTAATTCTCAAGCCAACAGCACTAGGACAGTGATTATATCACACCATAATCATGATCATAAACGAAGAAATAACAGTGGAAAGTTATCAAGCTACTGACTTTACCAAGCATTGGTTCCAAAGCAACTATACCATCTGAATCATATACAATCCAAGAATAAAATCACCTAATAAGCCACCAGAACCATTATAATTCATCTCAAGCAACAAGCCTCAGGCTAATAACCATTTAGCATGCTTACAGACCATCCACACATGGTCTAATTCATCCAGTATATGATCAACCACAGGATAAGAACCCCAAATGGAATAAATCATCTTAATCAGGACAAGATAGTAATCAGAGAGGTCACTACCAACATCTAGCATAGGATGAGCGAGCATAGAGAGCACTAGGGGAGAGAAACAGAACTCACCAAAGGTCCTCGCTGAAGACTAGAAGAGGAAGCAGAGGTGGCCGACTTCCATGGTGGCACGGGGAGCACCCCAGGAAGGGCGTTGCAACCTATACGGCGCCATGACGGTGACCATGAACACGCATAAAGGTGAGGCGAATCACCACGATGCACGATGGCGGCGGCTGCACCAGAATCCACGCCAACCCCCAAACCCTAGGGTTCGGGATGGCATCGATCCGTCGCAGGAGATCCCCATACTCAAATACAATTTGATAGGAAGGATGGACGTAGTCAACAACCTCCTACCGCACCATGGTGGCGACCAGAACGGTCCACGACGGCGAGAATCGTTGGCGGTGGCATCGCCGGCCATGGGGTCGGGGAGAGAGGAGGAGAGGAGTGAGATCAAGGGTGAGAGACAGCGAGTGGATGGGCCGAATGGGCCAGAACCTTTCGGGATGGTTGTTTTAACTAAGTCTCATGGGCCACCAGGGCCCAATAAGTAATTCAGCCCAAAAACCTTTAAGGACTGTTCTAATAAATAGGAAAAGACCAAAATACCCCTAAACTTAATTAAATCGTAGAATATAAAATAAAAGTCCAAAAATTATAGATAAAATAATTTTGGATTCACAATAATCTACACTATCCAAATAAAATAAGATATAAAATTTTAGACATTTAAATTTTATTAAGAATTTTGTAATTTATATATTTCTTAGGGAATTTTACAAAATTATTGAAAGATGATAAAAATAAATAAAAAACACTTTCATAATATATTAATATTGTAGTATTTTTGAAAAATACTAAATAAATATTTAATAACAATTTTTGAGATATAAGTGCTAAATCCTAAAAGAATTATTAAATCAATAAAAGTGAAATAAAAGGGAACAAAATAATTTAATATATGTTATAAATATTAAAAAGTAATATTTATAAATCCTTTATTATTAAAAAGAACTTTTTATAATAATGGGGTGAATGCATATCAAGTTAAATGATGCATTACATTATTGCATAATCATTTTGCTTCTTTAAATATTGTCCTTACCGGGCAATAATGATGTTTTTGTATACATAGAAGCTCAAGGTCCAGTGCAAGCATCAGACTTCACTACCTTGCCTCACAAGGCAAGTTCATCACTTGCTCATGTCCTTTGAAGAGTCTTTATCAAAGTATTTGCAAATTGTGTGTTATCATATATATTATAAAAGAAAGAAAATATTATTTTCACAAATAAAGAAATCATAGATATCATCCTAAGTGGTGATATAATGGAATAATAGAACTTAGGGTTCTATTTGCAACAATGATGATCAAGTAGGGACTTAATAACCCCTGACATCAGTGATTCTAGCGCCGTATATTACGCGTTAGCCATGAGATTTGGAATGGGACAGAGAATTCAGTTGTATCTTCTTCCTCTCGCATGAAGCCGGATGTACCATACCACCTTCTGTGTAATATCAATAAAAACATGTTTGAGCATTGCATGCATGCATTATACTTGCACTTTGGTTTAATCAAGAAAGAACAAATAACATCCTAAACCCTAACTTTCCCCTTCATTTGAAAACCATTCAAATGAGTTTTGTATTTGAAAAACTAACTACATGAGTTGAACCCAAAGTGAATAAAAGGGTTACACATTATTTAATATACATCATAAAAGTTTTCTGTAATTTGAAATCATTCAAAACAGGTTTGAAATTCAAAATATATAAAGAAATCAGGAAAAATAGAAATAGAAAAGGGTTCCTGGAAAAAAATCTAAACCTAACCCTCTCTAGGCCGAGCCCATTTCTCCTTTCTCTCTCCCTGCCGCTAGCAATGCTAGCAGCCAGCCCACCCGGGGCCCAAGAGCAGCCCAGCCAGGCCCGTACCCCTTCGGCCTTTCTGTTTCTGTCTTCTTCCTCCCCGACGCAAGCAGCTCGGTGGCTCGCCGCCGGCCACCCGATGCTCCGCCGTGCGCCGCGATTAACACCGTCGCCCCCGAGCGCCTATAAGGACCCAGCCCCGCCGCCAAGAAACCCTAGCCTTATCCCTTCCTCGCAATCCCTCTCTCTCCCTCGTTTTCCCCCTTCGCCGAACCCTATCCGTGAAGATGCCGCCTCGCCCCGCCGTCTCCGGCCACCCCACGGCTAGCTGAGTCCGCCATTGGAACCGCCTCATCGCGAATATCATCTTCACCGGAGGAATCGTCCTCGCGTGCTTCGAATCGTCGCCTTCGACTCCATCTTCTCCGCCTCTGACCACCGCTCATCGTCGACATCGTCGGCGACCTCAGCCTCCCCGAACCTCACCATCAACCCTGTCGTGCTCGCGATGAGCCCACGGTGCTAATGCACCCCTCCGTTGCTCCCCTCTCCCTCTATATCCCCCTCCCCACGTGAGCCCGACGCCACCGCCGCTTGCCGTCGATGTGCCGCCGTCTCCGACGACCATTCAGGGCGACGCCGCCACTATTCTGCTTGTCTCGCTCCCCTCTATCCAGCGCACCTTCTCCCACAGCCCCGCATCGCCCCTAGCGCCGAGGCCGAGCTCAATCTGTAAGCAATGGCGTTGATGATGTCAGCATGACATCATCATGATGTCATATTTCTTTTTATTTCTTTTAATGTTTTATGTAATTATTTTTGTAAATAGAAAATATATGACAGGTGGGCCCTGTCTGTCAAGGTTTTAATCATTTCCATAAACATTTTCTGAAATTAATAAAAGTCTGACATGTGGGCCCAAGTTTGGAAATTAATTTAAATATTCCAAAAATGATTTAAAATGAATTAAAATGTGGGAAATTCATAACTAATTCATTTTAAATCAGAAAAATACAAATAATATACCAAAATGTTCAGAAAAATGAAACCTATCCAACTAAGCTATAATCATACAATGTTAATCAACTTTGATAGCAAGTTTAACTAGAAGAACTAATTGAACCCAACAGGTGATTCCGATGATCCCCCTTTTTAGGGTTTGGACTTTCGGAACCCCCTTTAAAGTGACCAAGCATGCTTTAGGGTTCAATTCAACACTATTCAGCTTGTCATATCATCCATATTGTATGAGCAGTGCACATACCATGTGTTGAGTGTTGCTTTCTCTTTTCCGGTGATTGGTTCTCGTGAATATGAACCGAACCCAAAGCTGAAGTCAACGCCACCGAAGAGCAGTACCAGTCCAACAACGGACAAGGCAAGCGAAGCCCCACTCATACATATGAACCCTATGATTACAAAGTATTTCATTCTCGTCATATGCATTCGGTTCAAACTGTCTTTTATCAGTAGACAGAGTAATCCAATCTGATCCATGTTTTCCTTTGTGAACTATATTACCCGATCCACCGCTCCTAGCATATCTAGGGTTTGGATTATGAGCATCGCTAGTGCAACAGTTCAGTCAAGCTTAGCCATGCTTAGTGGTCTGTTGCTGATCTTTCATGTGATGCACCGGAGATGCGGATGAATCTAGTATGGTAGGATATGTGATGTGATCAGAGATGGATAATAAACATGCTAAGGCTTGTATGGGAGGCCACGTGGGTTGTGGTTTTTGTAGTCCCATACTTGCCACCCTTAGGACCTGATTTTCTCGCCTCTTGAACCAAGACGAGCGTACAACCACACGGGGGCCTGGAAACCCCCTCGACCAACTAACTTGCCTAGTAGATTCCATGAGTCACATAGTTTGGGCTTTCCATTTGACATACGCATCTTGGATGTTCTTAAATGGAGGTGAAGGAGGTGCATTCATAACAAGTAGGTAAGCGTGGCCGAGAATAAGAGATGCCTGGCATCCGTAATCTTGAACCCCACACACATCATTAGGGACCGTCTTCGGGACTTGACCCGTTATGGCGGCATCTCCCTAGTGTGTGACTCATGGTCTCGGCAAAAACAAGGTAAAGGTCGTGGTCAACCACTCTCTTTTGGCCTTCCAAGGAAGAGGGCTAATATATTGGCATTAAGAATCGGTTGGTACGTGTGGGTAAAGTTGTGCACCCCTGCAGGGTTATTAATCTTTTCAAAAAGCCGTGTCCACGGTTATGGACGAATTGGGAACAGATTCTGTGATCATAGAGAACTATAACCGAATGATAAAACTTGCCAATTAAAGTGAGATCTGGAATACTTCCTCGGTACTGTTGAGGGGGTAGTCCGGGAAGAGAGGTTTCAGTGACGATGATGCTTAATGGGTATCAAAGATGAATTTAAGAGCTATATTTGAAGTCTTCTTATCCCCTTTTGAAAATGATCTGACTAGACGAGTTTCTTCTCCCTCTTGTTTTGAAAACAAAAGATGGATGTATGCAAAACAACTCCACTAGCCATAAGTCTTGCGGAGTACACCCTGTACTCAGCCTTGCTTCATTAATGTTTTCTACAGATGATGCTACCCCAACTTAAGGTGGTTTCTATGTCGAAGTCGATGAGTAGTCGGGGTTCCCAGGCAGCAGCCTAGGATCTATGGAAGGGTCCTACTTTTGTTATGGCCTCTTAGGCCCTTTGCTAAGTTTGTTGTTTAGAACAACTTGTTTGCTTTCGTTGTTTGATGTATTGATGGGTCTGTGACCCCTGGTTTGTATGAATGGTTTGTAACTCTCTTAAGAGTTTAGTTTACTAATGTATGGTTTGTATGTTCTGTAATGTTAGCGATCTTTCCCTGCGCGTTTTGGAATTTAGGTTAGGCTTATATCAGATGAGGATCTGGTATTTGTCTAGCCCTGATCCTGGGTCGTGACAGATTTTGGTATCATAGCAGGAATTCCTGTAGGAAACCCTTCTAGCTGGTCGATGTTGAGTTTAGAGTTTGAGAAAACTATTTGAAAGCTAAAAACTATTTGCAAAACTCTGAATAGGACTCTTTTTACTCCTTATCAAAGATTGTTCTATTGCTGAGTTATCTTACCTTGTTTGCTTCGTAAAGTTTTCACTTCTTGTCTATCATTTCAAACTCTTAGGATATACGGGTTTGGGTTGTTCTTCCATACGTACTTCGTACTTGGTTACAAGGCTCAGAGTTTCCAAGATATATTTATGCAACTGTAGCAATGTTTTTCAACTTTGCTAAGGATGCCTCCAATCCCGTTCTCTATTCTTTTGTGACTTGTTGGTATCATATCATGCTTGCATTCCATTGTTATGGTTTGTATCTAAGTTGGTAGCGTATACGTTCTGTATGCTTGTTCTACTGCCATACTTAATGCATTGATATAATTTTAATCCACATGTTCACCTCTACCATGATCCTTTGATATGGTTTTGCCATCCTTTGTTGTAACCTCTTTGGTGAATCCATTATCATGGTTTCTATTTTCTCCTCAGGATGCCGGCTGGTACTTGTGGTTCTGTTGGCCGTCGAGGAAACAACGATGCTGATAAGGAACTTCCGCCACCTCCCACAATGGCCGAGGTTCTCAACAACATTGAGACCAACCGTCTACGGAATGAACGCCTTCTGGAGCGTGTGGCACAGAACACTGAACGTCGTCCTGACGACTGTGTCACACTTGGAGATTTCATCCGCTCTTTTCCTCCAATATTCACCCACTCCAAGGAGCCCCTTGAAGCTGATGATTGGCTCTGCACCATAGAGCGCAAGTTCAGTGCTCTTTGAGTCTATCCTGCTGACCATGTCAACTTCGCCACCTATCAACTGGAAGGTGAGGCTGGTGTTTGGTGGGAAGGTTTTCATAATCTGCAAGCTCAGGGACATGTTGTTACCTGGCAGGAGTTCGTTGCAGCATTTCGTGCCTCTTACATTCCTAAGCCCATCATGGATCTCAAAAGGAGGGAGTTTCTAGATCTGACTCAGGGGCGCAAGGATATTGAAACCTATGGGCGTGAGTTTACTCGCCTGGCTCGTTATGCAACCAGGGATGTGACCAATGATGAAGATAAGCAAGAGCTGTTCCGTAAGGGACTTAACCCTGCACTCCGCTATGAGTTGCTGACTTTCAAGTTCCAGTCTTTCCAGGACCTGCACACTCAGGCTCTTACTTTGGAGCATGGAAGGAAGGATATGGAAGTATCTCAGAAGCGTGAAGAAGGAAATTCTCGTGCTTCTTCCTCTGGTAATAGGAAGCGCCGTGTCTTTGTTCCATACAGTGTTGTGCCTCGTGTTCCTTATGCACCCAAGTCTTCTGGCAATAATTCTCGTCAGCCACAGTCAAATACTGGTGGATCAAACTATCATCCTCCTGTTGTTTCTCACATTGGGGTTACCTGTTACTCCTGTGGTCAGCCTGGTCACTACTCAAGGGAGTGTTCTCAAAGGGCTGTCGGACGCAATGATCAGCAGGCAAAGAAGAATGATAAATCTCAAGGTGTTGTACGTGGTCGTCTGACCCATGTCACTGTTGAGGAAGCTCAGGAAGATCCACGCGTCATACTGGGTATGCTCAGTGTCAATTCAATTCTCGCAACAGTCTTGTTTGATTCTGGAGCATCTCATACATTCATATCAAAATATTTTGCGCAAATGCACGATATCACCTTTCAAGCTATGGACTCTCCTCTAGAGATTAGAACTCCTGGGTCTTGTTGGCAGACCATCTGGGTTACTCACGGGGTTGAGATAGATATAGCATATCAGAAGTTTCCCACTTCTCTCATTGCACTCAACTCAACTGACATAGATGTCATTCTGGGCATGGATTGGTTAACCAAGTATCAAGCCGTCATTGACTGTGCACTTAGAACAGTTGTTGTGACCTCTCCTGTTGGCATAACAGTCAAGTATTGGACTGATGGTTCAAAGTCTCCGTCAGCAGTTCTTAAACCTTTCTCGGAGTTGTATGCCATGGACGTCCTACCTGCTCTCGAGGTCCAAGATGTCCATATAGTCTGTTATTTTCCGGATGTCTTTCCTGAAGAGTTGCCTGGCATGCCACCTGATCGAAGTGTGGAGTTTGTCATTGAGCTAGTTCCTGGAACTGCTCCTATCTCCAAAAGACCTTACCGCATGCCTCCTCATGAGTTGGTTGAGTTGAAGAAGCAACTTGAAGAGTTAGAGGGTCTAGGATACATCCAACCTAGCACATCCTCTTGGGGTTGCCCTACCATCTTTGTCAAGAAGCGGGATACAAATATTCCAAGGTTGGTGGTTGATTACCGTCCACTCAACGCGGTGACAATCAAGAATAAGTACCCACTTCCTTGGATAAATGACCTCTTTGATCAATTAAGTGGTGCCACTGTCTTCTCCAAAATGGACTTAAGATCAGGGTATCATCAAATCAAGATCAGAAAGGAAGATATCCCAAAGACAACATTCACAACTCGTTATGGTCTTTACGAGTATACAGTGATGTCCTTCGGGTTAACCAATGCCCCTGCCACATTTATGAGGCTCATGAACTCCGTCTTCATGGAGTATCTCAACAAGTTCGTCGTGGTATACATTGATGACATTCTAATCTACTCCAAGACCGAAGAAGAGCATGTCGAACATCTACGTTTGGTATTGACTAAACTTCGTGAACATCGCCTCTACGCCAAATTTTCCAAATGTGAGTTCTGGTTACAAGAGCTCATCTTCCTTGGTCATGTTGTGTCTGCAAGTGGTGTTGCTGTCATACCGGATAAGGTTCAGACCATTCTGGAATGGAAGTCACCTACTTCAGTCAAGGAAGTCCGAAGTTTTCATGGAATGGCTGGATATTACTGCCGATTTATCGAGAATTTCTCCAAGATAGACAATCCTGCCTATGACTGATCTTCTTAAGAAAGATAAGAAGTTTGAATGGTCAGAAAAGGCAGAAGAAAGTTTCCAATCTTTGAAAACTAAGCTAACCATCGCACTTGTGCTTGTTCTTTTGGATACAAGCAAGGACTTCGTCATCTATTGTGATGCTTCTCTTCAAGGTCTAGGCTGTGTGTTGATGCAAGATGGTCATGTAGTGGCCTATGCTTCTTGGCAATTGAAGCCACACGAGAATAATTATCCAACCCATGATCTCAAGCTCGTTGTTGTTGTTCATGCTCTTAAGCAATGGCGACATTACCTCATCGGTAACCGTTGTGAACTTTACTTGGATCATCAAAGCCTAAAGTACCTCTTCACCCAGCCAGATCTGAATCTCAGGCAAAGACGATGGTTGGAACTCATCAAAGATTATGATTTGGGTATCAACTATCAACCCAACAAAGCCTTATTGCAACAATCGGATGATTTTACAAGCACAACATGTTCTCTACGAGTAAATCAAGCGTCTTAACCTTGAAGTAGTTCCTTGTGGATTCCTTGCTAACCTTGAAATAAAATCTTCTCTAGAGGATCAAATAAAGGAAGCTCAAAAGCAATATGATGAAGTTACCAAGATCAAAGAACGTGTTGCAAGCAGTGAAGCTAAATGTTTCTCCGTCAATGATCAAGGTATTCTATACTTCAGTAACCGGCTAGTGGTTCCAAACAGTCAGAAAATCAAAGATCTAATTCTTCTGGAAGCTCACGAATCCCCTCTGTCTATCCATCCTGGTGGTACCAAGATGTACCGAGATCTCCGTCAAAGATTCTGATGGAGTGGAATGAAACCAGAAATCGCTCGCTTTGTTGCAGGGTGCGACGTTTGCCGTCGTGTGAAGGCCGAACACCAAAGGCCTGCTGGACTTCTACAGCCGTTGAAAATTCCTGAGTGGAAATGGGATGAAATTGGTATGGATTTCATCACTGGACTCCCGAAGACACAATTTGGACATGATGACATATGGGTAGTTATTGATCGACTATCCAAAGTTGCTCACTTCCTTGCTGTTCGGGAAAGTATTACTGCAAGCCAGTTGGCAGAGCTATACATATCCCAGATCGTCGTTCTCCATGGTGTACCCAAGAAGATCATATCTGATCGTGGAAGTTTGTTCACCTCCAAATTCTGGGCTAGTATCCAACAAGCAATGGGAACTCAATTTTCCTTCAGTACGGCCTATCATCCTAAAACCGGTGGTCAGACTGAAATAGTGAATCAAATTCTTGAAGACATGCTGAGAGCGTGTGTCATATCCTTTGGAAAGAACTGGGAGAAATGTCTTCCTTTTGCAGAGTTCTCTTATAACACCAGTTTTCAATCTAGTTTGGGCATGGCACCTTTCCAATTCCTGTATGGGAGAACATGTCGAACACCGCTAAACTGGACAGAAACCGGCGAAAGACAATTCTTTGGTCCGGACATGATCCAAGAAGCAGAAGATCAAGTTCGCATCATTCGAGAGCGTCTGAAGGCCGCTCAATCTCGTCAGAAGACCAACTATGATTGTCATCACCTTGATGTTCATTATGAAGTTGGTGATCAAGTTTACCTCCGGGTCACTCCTCTGAAGGGTGTCCATCGATTCGGTATCAAAGGCAAATTGGCACCTCGCTACGTTGGTCCCTTTCGCATTCTCTCCAAGTGGGGTGAGCTTGCCTACCAATTCGATCTACCTTCAATTTTTCTAGAGGTTCATGATATTTTTCATGTGTCTCAACTCAAGCATTGCTTCAAAGATCCCATTCGTGGTGTGGACCATGAAACTTTGGATCTCCAAGATGATCTAACCTACTGAGAATACCCTGTTCGAATTCTTGATGAAACCGAGCACAAGACTCGTCATCAAACCATCAAGTTCCTGAAAATTCAATGGTATCATCACTCTGAGTCAGAAGCAACCTGGGAACGTGAAGTTCGTCTTCGATCTGAGTACCCCGCCTTCTTCTCTAAAACCTAGGAATCTCGGGTCGTCATTCTTGTAAGTGGGGTAGAGCTGTAACATACCACCTTCTGTGTAATATCAATAAAAAACATGTTTGAGCATTGCATGCATGCATTATACTTGCACTTTGGTTTAATCAAGAAAGAACAAATAACATCCTAAACCCTAACTTTCCCCTTCATTTGAAAACCATTCAAATGAGTTTTGTATTTGAAAAACTAACTACATGAGTTGAACCCAAAGTGAATAAAAGAGTTCCACATTATTTAATATACTTCATAAAAGTTTCTGTAATTTGAAATCATTCAAAACAGGTTTGAAATTCAAAATATATAAAGAAATCAGGAAAAACAGAAATAGAAAAGGTTTCCTGGAAAAAATCTAAACCTAACCCTCTCTGGGCCGAGCCCATTTCTCCTTTCTCTCTCCCTGCCGCCAGCAGCGCCAGCAGCCAGCCCACCCGAGGCCCAAGAGCAGCCCAGCCAGGCCCGTACCCCTTCGGCCTTTCTGTTAATGTCTTCTTCCTCTCCGACGCAGGCAGCTCGGTGGCTCGCCGCCGGCCACCCGATGCTCTGCCGTGCACCGCGATTAACGCTGCCGCCCCCGAGCGCCTATAAGGACCCAGCCCCGCCGCCGAGAAACCCTAGCCTTATCCCTTCCTTGCAATCCCTCTCTCTCCCTCGTTTTCCCCCTTCGCCGAACCCTAGCCGTGCAGATGCCGCGTTGCCCCGCCGTCTCCGGCCACCCCACGGCCAGCTGAGGCCGCCATTGGAACCGCCTCACCGCGAAGATCATCTTCACTGGAGGAATCGGCCTCGCGTGCTTCGAATCGTCGCCTTCGACTACATCTTCTCCGCCTCTGACCGCCGCTCGACGTCGACATCGTCGGCGACCTCGGCCTCCCCGAACCTCACCATCAACCCTGTCGTGCTCGCGGTGAGCCCATGGTGCTAACGCATGCCTCCGTTGGTCCCCTCTCCCTCTGTATCCCCCTCCCCGCGTGAGCCCGACGCCACCGCTGCTTGTCGTCGATGCGCCGTCGTCTCTGACGACCATTCCAGGGCGGCGCTGCCACTATTCTGCTTGTCTCGCTCCCCTCTGTCCAGCGCACCTGCTCCCACAGCCCCGCATCGCCCCTAGCGCCGAGCCCGGGCTCAATCTGCAAGCAATGGCGTTGATGATGTCAGCATGACATCATCATGATGTCATATTTCTTTTTATTTCTTTTAATGTTTTTTGTAATTATTTTTGTAAATAGAAAATATATGACAGGTGGGCCCTGCCTATTAGGGTTTTAATCATTTCCATAAACATTTTCTGAAATTAATAAAATTCTAACATATGGGCCGAAGTTTGGAAATTAATTTAAATATTCCAAAAATGATTTAAAATGAATTAAAATTTGGGAAATTCATAACTAATTCATTTTAAATCATAAAAATACAAATAATATACCAAAATGTTCAGAAAAATGAAACCTATCCAAGTAAGCTATAATCATACATTGTTAATCAACTTTGATAGCAAGTTTAACTAGAAGAACTAATTGAACCCCACAGGTGATTCCGATGATCCCCCTGTTTTAGAGTTTGGACTTTCGGAACACCCTTTAAAGTGACCAAGCATGCTTTAGGGTTCAATTCAACACTATTCAACTTGTCATATCATCCATATTGTATGATCATTGCACATGCCATGTGTTGAGTGTTGCTTTCTCTTTTCCGGTGATTGGTTCTCGCGAATAGGAACCGAACCCGAAGCTGAAGTCAACGCCACCGAAGAGCAGTACCAGTCCAACAACGGACAAGGCAAGCGAAGCCCCACTCATACATATGAACCCTATGATTACAAAGTATTTTATTCTCGTCATATGCATTCGGTTCAAACAGTCTTTTATCAGTAGACAGAGTAATCCTATCTGATGCATGTTTTCCTTTGTGAACTATATTACCTGATGCACCGCTCCTGGCATATCTAGGGTTTGGCTTATGAGCATCGCTAGTGCCACAGTTCAGTCAATCTTAGCCATCCTTAGTGGTCTGTTGCTGATCTTTCATGTGATGCATCGGAGATGCGAATGAATCTAGTATGGTAGGATATGTGATGTGATCAGAGATGGATAATAAACATGCTAAGGCTTGTATGGGAGGCCACGTGGGTTGTTGTTTTTGTAGTCCCATACTTGCCACCCTTAGGACCTGATGTTCTCGCCTCTTGAACCAAGACGATACAACCACACGGGGGCCTGGAAATCCCCTCGACCAACTAACTTGCCTAGTAGATTCCATGAGTCACATAGTTTGGGATTTCCATTCGACATACGCATCTTGGTTGTTCTTAAATGGAGGTGAAGGAGGTGCATTCATAACAGGTAGGTAAGCATGGCCGGGAACAAGAGATGCCTGGCATCCGTAATATTGAACCCCGCACACATCATTAGGGACCGGCTTCGGGACTTGACCCATTATGGCGGCATCTCCCTAGTGTGTGACTCATGGTCTCGACGAAAACAAGGTAAAGGTCGTAGTTAACCACTCTCTGCTGGCCATCCAAGGAAGAGGGCTAATATATTGGCATTAAGAATCGGTTGGTACGTGTGTGTAAAGTTGTGCACCCCTACAGGGTTATTAATCTTTTCGAAAATACGTGTCCACGATTATGGACGACTTGGGAACGGATTCTGTGATCATAGAGAACTATAACCGAATGATAAAAATTGCCAATTAAAGTGAGATCCGGAATACTTCCTCGGGATCGTTGAGGGGGTAGTCCGGGAAGAGAGGTTCAGTGATGATGATCCTTGATGGGTATCAAAGATGAATTTAAGAGCTATAGTTGAAGTCTTCTTATCCCCTTTTGAAAATGATCTAACTAGGTGAGTTTCTTCTCCCTCTTGTTTTGAAAACAAAAGATGGCTTTATGCAAAACAACTCCACTAGCCATAAGTCTTGCGGAGTACACCCTATACTCAGCCTTTCTTCGTTGATGTTTTCTATAGATGACGCTACCCCAACTGAAGGTGGTTTCTACATCGAAGTCGATGAGTAGTCGGGGTTCCCGAGCAGCAGCCTAGGATCTATGGAAGGGCTTGCTAAAGGGCGCGTAGGAAATAGGTAACTGGTAACCTTTTCTCCTCAGATAATGATTTCGAGCTTAAGACGAAGGGAGCGTGGATCTTTTTGATATGGCACTACTTTTGTTATGGCCTCTTAGGCCCTTTGCTAAGTTTGTTGTTTAGAACAACTTGTTTGCTTCAGTTGTTTGATGTAATGATGGGTCTGTGACCCCTGGTTTGTATGACTGGTTTGTAACTCTCTTAAGAGTTTACTTTAGTAATGTATGGTTTGTATGTTCTATAATGTTACCGATCTTTCCCTGCGCATTTCGGAATTTAGGTTAGGCTTATATCAGATAAGGATCTGGTATTTGTCTAGCCCTGATCCCGGGTCGTGACATCGGATGTGCAGGTCGTGGCTGTTATGCTCGTAGCGTGCATATTAATTGGTAATTCATAGAGGATATGCAGCATATGGGTGGGAACCCTCATCGTCCCACAATAGTTCAGGCATCTAACGGTTTGTACGAACCATTGCCGTAATTCATTAAGTGCGCATGGTGTACACCAAGGAGGCATGCGAGGTCGCAAAGGGGGCACTGGTTGGCTTGGACCAACTAGTGGGCCCCACATCATGGAATTGTGGACGGGAAAGTACGCCCGGTTGTGCAACAAGGAGTTGATCTCTCATGGGTAAAGTAACGCACCTCTACAGAGTGTAAGAATTGTAACTTGTTACTCCCTATTCCAGGAACGAGCTGCGAACATGGCAAGAAAGGAACTCCATGAAAGTTCTGGTCAACCTGTGAAGGCTGATTATCATAGTTTTTCAGAATAAAATCAATCTTTGAAGAAAGATTTACAAAAATTGCATAGTGCCAAGGATTTATAATCTGAGGTGGTAGTTAGAGCATCAAACTTCCCACCTTTCATATAATGAACTTGTTGGGTAACGTTGTTACTCATTCTTTCCTTTGATCCCTTGCTTAGACTCTGAGGATTCCGAAGACGTGCCAATGTATGCAGCCGAATGTCAAGAAGATGTGTTCTACGAGGAACCCGATCTGTCTAGAGGTGTTGAAGGAGTGGATTACGTAATACGCTATGGTGTCAATGATAACGAGTCCAACTAAGTATCCCTAGTTAGTAGTAACCAACGGAGCCGAGCAGCATGAACTCTATAGAATAAGCTGCTGAGCTCAACTCCTAGTCGGAGTTGCTACTTTTAAATTCCGCCGAAACACTTTATATTTTGGTTTGTAAGTTGAATCTTTTGGAAGTCTTGAACTTCCGATATTGTAATAATAATAATGTGTGTATATCTGTAATATGGACCTGCAATGTTTTACATTGTACCACTGAGGATGTGATATTTACGGAGCGTGTTACGTGGATGTCATGTCAACGACTATAGTGTACTACACATGCAGTGGTATGCTGGGTCACCATAGTTGGTATCAGAGCAAATTGCTTTGACCTTAGGTTGGAAACCTAGTAAAGGGTATTACCTGTAGGAAAATTTAGCAACGATAAAGAATTCTCTAAAAGTAATATAATGGGTATTCAAATGAGAATATTCCGTTATATATTTTAGTGCGATAATTCTTTGTTATGATGCAATATATCATTGGATACTAATCAAAATTATTTTTCTAATATATAGAGATATGGCACCAAAGTTTCCAAAACAGACTTTGGTAAGGAAAGAGGAGACTCTTGATGATTATCAAGGATCATTCACAGACCAACTTCGTCAACTTTTAAAGCTCTTTAGTTGTCCAACTAGAATTCTAGTGAACACTATCACTTACCTTGAAGGCCGGATGTTATCCAAGTATTGTGTGAGTATCCAACTTCCAGAGAAGCTTGGATTATATCACGATCTACCTATAGGAGAAGGTAGGAGTCATTTAGAAGCATATCATGTTTCTGTTGTGGAGGCGATAGCTAATATCCGTGAGCAGAAAACCAAGGAGTTAGAAGGTAGCACATTCTTTGTGATAGCTCATGATTCCATAGACTCGGAGCCTATACCGGATCATCTTACTTTGGTTAAGAAGCATCCTAAGTTAGCTTCCAAGTCTATGGATAGATATCGAACACTCGTTGCATCTTTTTATAAGACCCATCAAGTGATTGTTGAAGACAAAAATGATATGTTAGAGGATCTAACTGATCCGGAAAGGAGGAAGCAGCTAGCATTCCATCTAGAGAAGGAAGCCATTAGTAGTGCCACACCTATCTTTAAGGATATATCTATAGATCCTGAATATTTTATACCATATCCTTATTCACCAAGACCTGAACCTATACATGATCCTACTATGGATATGAGGTATGTAGTAACACAAGGCTCAGAGGATGGTTCTGACTCAGAACTTACTATTGAGAATTTGGATGGTTGGAGAATGGGATCATATGATGGATCTCATGAACACCAGATGTCCACAGATGAATCTGATAGAAATTTTGGACAATCTAGTTGGATGGGTGCAAGGATGAACCCTAATAATAGTAGTAGAAATACCATGTCAATAGATAATCAGGATGAAGAAGAAGATCCTGAGGAGAGAGTGTTTGAATCATCATCTTCTCAAAACCTAGGGAATGTACATTATCCAGTATTTAATTATCTTGCCCAAGAGAGCACCTGGGAAGCAGCAGGATCTGTGTATCCTGTTGACAACTCAAGAAATGAAAATCAGGAGATGCAGGCTGGAGATAATGTTGAATATGTTTCTGAAGACTTTTCAGCTGAGCTGGAGGGAGTCAATGCGCTTAGGTTGAGTAATGACTCAAGTCCTGACACTTCAGATACAGAGTATGTTCCTTCTGGAAGGCCATATGTTCCACAAACTGTGCGACGAACAACACTTCATCACGGTTGGACATCAGTCATGTATGATGAGCATAGTTACTACTAGAAGGAGGCAACTAGTTAGTGATAAGTACCGTGTATTGTACTCCAAGAAATAAGATAGTGAGATGAATAAGGTAGTTTTGTGATTATACCTATATGGTATATGTTGTAATGATTTTGTATTATTATGATAGTATGTATCATATGTGAAATTCACATTTGGATTTTCTTTGGATCTTCATTGTGTGACTAGTTCTTTACGTAAAGTCGAGCTCAGAACACATGTGCATGATGTAATTATGAGTATTCGCTTTATGTTGCAGGACTAGAGGGTCATGGATACGGGTGTAGAAATGGAAACTGAGCAGCAGCGGATGGAGCGAGAGGCCAAGGAGAAGGCCAATGCCGATGCAGCAAATCAAGGAGCATTACCACCACCACCACCAATGAGGTCGTTAAAGAAGCAGAACTTTATGCAATGCATGCAAATGATGCAAGAGACCCAGAACAAGTTTATGGAAGAGTTGCTGGGGCGAGCAAATCAAAGGGCACCTGAAGGTGGATGAGTGAGTCTATCTGATTTCCAGAATGCAAGACTGTTACATTTTGCATCATCTCCTGAACCAATGGATGCAGAAGATTGGCTAGCAGATACTAAAAGGAAGCTGAAAACTGTAGGTTGCAATGATGAGGATAAATTGAAGTATGCAACTCATCTTCTGACTGGACCTGCAGCATTATGGTGGGATAATCAGTTGGCCATGCAACAACCAGGAAGGGAGTTTACCTGGGAAGAGTTCAAGCAGAGATTCCGTGAATATCATGTTCCAGAAAGTGTTATGGAGTTGAAGCAGAGAGAATTTGAGGAGCTTCAGCAAGGATATACTAGTGCTATGAAGTACATCCGGGAGTTTAGTTAACTGTCTCGCTATGCTGAGGAGGAGGTCAACACTAAAGAGAAACGGAAGAAGCGTTTTCTGCATGGATTAAATCCATTTGTGAAGATGCAACTAAGGTTAGCCAATAAGCAAACTTATCAGCAGTTGTTGGATGCAGCCATTACTTTTGAAGATGATTATAAGAATGTCCAAGAGGACCGGAGGAAGAGAGCCAAGAAGGAAACCAAGAGAATTCAGGCAAGCAAACCTAAACCCAACCTGGAGTTCCAACCTCGGAATAGAAATTATTGCAACAATAACAATAACAGTAACAAGGGCAGTGGTGGAAATCAATCCAATCCGAGAAGGAATGTTATTTGTAAAAATTGTGGAATTCCAGGGCATTTCCAGAGGGAATGCAAAAAAGCCTGTAGTGATTTGTTATGGTTGTGGTCAGAAGGGGCATATCAAGCCCGATTATCCGAGCAAACCACCAGGAGGTTGGCCTACCAAGGGAGGAGGACAAGCTAGTGGAGGAAATTGACAGCCCAATAAAGGAGGAAATAATGGCAAAAACAACAATGGCAAGAGGAACCGACCTACCGGGAAACTGAACTGTGCAACCCTCGAGGAGGTGGATAATTCGGAGCATGCAGTGATAGGTACGCTCAATATCCTTACCAATCCCGACAAAGTTCTATTTGATACTGGTGCAACTACTTCATTCCTTTCTGAAGAATTTTGTGATAAGTTCGGGATTAGAAGGGCGACGTTAGAAAGTCCTATGACCGTAGTTACGGCAGGAGGGAATGTGATTGTACGCCACATAAAACAAGATCAGGTTATCTCGATCTGTAGTTGTACATATTTCGTAGACCTTTATGTGATTCCTTTGAAGGGATTGCAGTAGTGCTGGGGATGGATTGGATGATGGAACATGGAGCTCAGATAAATTGTGAGGAGAAAACTGTCTCAATCAAAACTCCAAATGGAGCAAGGATAGTTTACCAAGCAGATAAGCACAGTCATATCATGGTCGATCTGCAGTTGAACTCAATGAAAGAGGTCAAACTGGAAGAGATTCCTATAGTAAATGAATTTCAAGATGCTTTTCCAACAGAGCTACCAGGAATGCCATCAGACCGGGAGATAGAGTTCACTATTGACCTAATTCCTGGTACAGCACCAATAGCTCAAGCACCATATAAAATGGGACCCAAAGAGTTAAAAGAACTCAAGGAGCAAATTGATGAGTTAGCCAGAAAAGGATTTATTCAGGAAAGTGTATCTCCATGGGGAACACCAGTAATCTTTGTGGATAAGAGAGATGGTGGAAGACGGATGTGTGGTGATTATAGAAACCTAAACAACGTTACTATCAAGAATAAGTATCTTTTACCAAGAATTAAAGATTTGTTTGATCAAGTGAGAGGAGCTGGAGTATTTTCAAAGATCGATTTAAGATCTGGAAACCATCAAATAAAAATCAAATCGGAAGATGTTCCAAAGATAGCATTTGTCTCAAGATATGGACACCATGCGTATCTGGTAGTACCATTTGGTTTGACCAATACACCGGCAATATTCATGAATCTAATGAACAAGATCTTCATGCCATATTTGGACAAGTTCTTCATAGTCTTTATTGATGATATTCTGATATATTCCAAGGATAAGGAAGAGCATGCTGATCATTTGAGAATAGCATTGCAGAATTTAAGAGAACACAAACTTTATGCTAAGTTCAGTAAGTGTGAATTTTGGCTTGATGAGGTAGAGTTCCTCGATCATGTGATCAGTAAGGATGGAATTGTTGTGAATCCATCTAAAGTTCAGTCAGTACTAGAGTGGACTGCACCGACCAATGTGAAGCAAATTTGAGGTTTCTTAGGAATGGTTGGTTATTATCGGAGATTCATTGAAGGTTTCTCCAAAATAGCCGGACCAATGACCAAATTATTAAATAAGAATACACCATTCAACTAGGATGAGAAATGTGAAGCAAGTTTTCAAGAGTTGAAGACTAGATTAACCACAGCTCTAATCTTAGCAGTTCTTGAAACAGGGAAGGAATTCACCGTATACTATGATGCGTCTAAAGAAGGTTTAGGTTGTGTATTAATGCAAGATCGGATAGTGATTGCTTATGGTTCAAGACAACTGAAACCACATGAAGTCAACTATCCAACTCATGATTTAGAGTTAGCAGCAGTAGTTTTTGCGCTAAAAGGATGGAGGCATTTTCTTTATGGATCCAGATGTGAGTTATACACTGACCATAAAAGTCTCAAATATTTCTCCACTCAAAAGGAATTGAATATGAGACAGAAGCGTTGGTTGGAACTAATCAAGGATTATGATTTAACAATCAATTATACTCCACGAAAAGCAAATGTTGTAGATGATGCTTTAAGCAGAAAGAGTGCAGATATTCAGCCTAGTAATCGGGAGTTACCAAAAGAGTTACAAATGGACTTGGAAATATTAGAACTTCAATTCATTAGAACAGAGGTTCTTGGAGGATTAGCTACTATGCAGGTAGTTGTAGAACAGGACAGTGATCTTAAACAAGAAATTTTTAGACATCAAGCAGAAGATCCTTTTATTGCTGAGGAAATTCGGATGATATCTCAAGGGCAAAAATCAGTTTTTCGCCTTGGGGATTATGAGTCTTTATGGTTTCAAGACCGTCTATGTGTTCCAGATGTGACTGAGACTAGAGATTTTATACTCAGAGAAGCACATGAAACACCATATTATATACATCCAGGGAGTACTAAGATGTACATGGACTTGAAAGAACTATTCTGGTGGAATAACATGAAAAGAGATATTGCTAAATATGTATCTGAATGCCATACTTGTCAAAGGGTGAAAGCTGAACATCAAAGTCCAGCAGGACCATTACAACCTTTGGAAATTCTTGAATGGAAGTGGGAGGAAATAGGTATGGACTTCATCACAGGATTGCCCATGACACCAAAAAGGAAGGATATGATATGGGTAATTATGGACAGACTCACTAAGAGTGCACATTTTATTCCGGTGAATCAAAAATATAATGCCAAGAAGTTAGTTGAAGTATATGTCAAATAGATAGTAAGTAAGCATGGAGTACCCAAAAAGATCATAACTGATAGGGGATCAGTTTTTACTTCAGCATTTTGGAAGGAATTGCATGAAGCACTTGGTTCAAAGTTAGATTTCAGCACAGCATATCATCCTGAGACAGGAGGTCAAACTGAAAGAACAAATCAAATACTAGCATACATGTTAAGAGCTTGTGCACTAGATTTTGGAGGAACATGGGAAGATCATCTACCATTGGCAGAATTTTCTTATAACAACAACTATTAGAGTAGTCTGAAGGAAGCCCCATACCAATTTTTGTATGGAAGGAAGTGTAGATCACCAATATGTTGGTACGAGCCTGGAAGAGCAAAGAATTTGCACTAGATTATATCAAGGAAAGACAAGATATCATTGATAAGATCAGGGATAGACTGAAAATATCCCAGAGTAGGCAGAAAAGTTATGCGGGTCAAATTCGAAGATCATGGCATCTAGAAGTGGGAGATATGGTCTATTTGAAATTAAGTCCAATGACAGGGGTGAAAAGGTTCAGAGTTAAAGGAAAATTGAGTCCAAGATACATCAGACCATTCAAGATATTGAGTCAAAACAGAACTATAGCTTATGCTTTAGAGTTAACATCAAGATTAGCCCAAGTGCGTAATGTTTTCCATGTGTCACAACTTCGTAAATGTTTGAAAGTTCCGGATGATGCAATCACACACGAGGAGATAGAACTACAAGCAGACCTGACCTACATTGAAAAGCCCTGTAAGATTTTGGAAGAAAACTAGAAAAGATTGCGGAACAGAGCAATCAAATATTGCAAGGTACAGTGGGAACATCACCCTGAAAGGGAAGACACATGGGAGAAAGAAGAGGATTTAAGAAAAGCCTATCCAGAACTATTCAGGTACATCTCCACAAACTTCAGGACAAAGTTTAATTTAAGGGGGGAAGTCCGTAACATCCCCGCATTTAGGAACTAACGAAGGGTAGATTTAGGAATTTGGAATGTTGCATGCATTCATCTGTGAAAATGTGGGTAAAATTTTCGCCAAATAAAAACCTAAAGTGATCAAGGTTTCTTTCATACTTTGAGATTAGGTTTAGTCTTAAAGGATGATTGCTATAGACTTTGATATGACCTTTGAGGAATTATGTGTTTTGGAAAGTGAATTTGAATTTTAAACTTAAGTGTTTGAATTATAATTCAAATGAATTAGGAATAAGGTTTGAATCTTGATTTAATTAAGATTAATTATTATAACTCAAACTTTATTCCAAAGAAAACAATTAAGAATATGAAAACTTATTTCATATTTTCAATCCATAAATAAGTTACAAAAATGTAACTTATTGAAATTATCCACAAACCTCACAATAAAAAATGAATAAAGAATAAGAATATTTCTTTATTGATAATCATATAATCTTTATTATAGAAGAATAAAATGAAGATTACAAAATAATAAAATAAAAATTACAAGAGAACAAAGAAGATTACATTAACTATCCTATAAAGAAAAAACCTAAACTAAAATCTTCATCTTCAAATCTATACCTGCAAGACAAACACTAACAAAACAATAATAAAAGTTAGGGTTAGAATTATTTTACTCTCACACATGTCAGTGAGGTGCACTGAACAAGTTTCATCATTGAGAAATTTATAAAAGGGGCAAGTTTCACCAATATGAAAGAATCTATCTTTCATAAATTTTAAGCCAAAGGGTTAAATTGACAGCAAGGAGGGGTAAGTTTCACCAGCCAGGTAAAAGTAATCAGATCAAAGTAACTCTCAAGTCCAAAGCATATCCATAAGTGCACAACAAGCACACAAGTAGGACACACACCTAATTGCATGTGATGTCCTGTCATCTTCACAGCATAGCTCCAACACACAAAACCATCACACAGCCGTGGAGAGGCACTAGTGCATCTCTTCACTGCTCACACACAAGAACAGCCAGCAGCTAAACCAAGCACAACAGCCAGTAACCAAACTAACCAAAGCCAAGATCTCATCACCAGGATGGTGACATAAGGAGGGGGGAAGGATCAGGTGGACAGCAAGATCAAGTCCAGGAGCTAGGAGGAGCAGGCTAGCTCCAGGTCAAGCACATGAGCTCAGCAAAACAAGATCAACATCACCAGCCAACTTCTTAATCATCAGTTTTTGTGGTGAGTATCATAAAACCTTCACATGATCTAAGCATATGATCTAGACAGAAGCACGTGTTGTTTTATGAAACAAACTCTCAGAAAACACCCAAGTGGGGTGAATCATTGATTTGGTTGTCAGCAAAGTACAAGGATCCAACCAAGACTCAGAACAACATCATTGATTTGGTTGTCAAGCTATATATTTCAATCCATGTACAAATATAGCTAAGATTTAAATTCTAGGCACATCCCTAAGATAAGGGTAGCACCTTAGAAGCTAATCTTTTGGATCCATATAATGATCAAGCCTATTATCATTTTTCTCCAAGCTTTGATTCAAGAAACAATAGCTGGTACCACTACCAGGTCTATCTATATGAATCCACTATATAAGCCCTAAACCCCTAAGCCTCAGACCAACATCATTGGTCTTAGGGATTTCGGAAAAGAACATTTCTATTTATGTTTTAAAGCCAAGCTTGTCTTAAGCTTAAATCAATCCAATTAATGGATTAGAATCAACCTTGTGTGCCATACCAAGCTGGTGTCACAAGAACAATTCTACATGAATCAGGATAAACATTCAATCATCACAGATTCAATCAATTAATTTACTAATCATTTTCTTGTCAATACAGGAATCATAATTAGGACATTTCTATGTAAATCTTTACTATCTAAGATCATTGTGATCTCAAACCACACATTAATTCTCAAGCCAACAGCACTAGGACAGTGATTATATCACACCATAATCATGATCATAAACCAAGAAATAACAGTGGAAAGTTATCAAGCCACTGACTTTACCAAGCATTGGTTCCAAAGCAACTATACCATCTGAATCATATACAATCCAAGCATAAAATGATCTAATAAGCCACTAGAACCATTATAATTCATCTCAAGCAACAAGCCTCAGGCTAATAACCATTTAGCATGCATACAGACCATCCACACATGGTCTAATTCATCCAGTATATGATCAACCACAGGATAAGAACCCTAAATGGAATAAATCATATTAATCAGGACAAGACAGTAACCAGAGAGGTCACTACCAACATCTAGCATAGGATGAGCGAGCACAGAGAGCACTAGGGGAGAGAGACAGAACTCACCAAAGGTCCCCGCTGAAGACTAGAAGAGGAAGCAGAGGTGGCCGACGTCCATGGCGGCACGGGGAGCACCCCAGGAGGGGCACTGCAACCCATACGGCTCCACGGAGATGACCATGAACACGCATAGAGGCGTGGCGAATGACCACGACGCACGACGGCAGCGGCAGCACCAGGATCCACGCCAACCCCCAAACCCTAGGGTTCGGGACGGCATCGATCCGTTGCAGCAGAGCCCCATACTCATATCCAATTGGATAGGAAGGATGGACGTAGTCGACAACCTCCTACCGCACCATGGCGGCGACCAGAATGGTCCACGACGGCGGGAATCGTTGGCGGTGGCATCGCCGGCCACGGGGTCGGGGAGAGACGAGGAGAGGAGTGAGCTCAAGGGTGAGAGACAGCGAGTGGATGGGCCGAATGGGCCAGAACCTTTCGGGATGGTTATTTTAACTAAGTCTCATGGGCCACCAGGGCCCAATTAGATTAAGCCAGCCCAAAAACCTTTAAGACCTGTTCAAATAAATAGGAAAATACCAAAATACCCCTGAACTAATTAAATCCTCGAAAATAAAATAAAAGTCCAAAAATTATAATTAAAATATTTTTGGATTCACAATAATCTACACTATCCAAATAAAATAAGTTATAAAATTTTAGACATTTAAATTTTATTAAGAATTTTGTAATTTATATATTCCTTATGGAATTTTACAAAATTATTGAAAGATGATAAAAATAAATAAAAATAACTTTCATAATATATTAATATTGTAGTATTTTTGAAAAATACTAAATAAATATTTAATAACAATTTTTGATATATAAGTGCTAAATCCTAAAAGAATTATTAAATCAATAAAAGTCAAATAAAAGGGAAAAAATAATTCAATATATGTTATAAATTTTAAAAAGTAATATTTATAAATCCTTTATTATTAAAAATAGCTTTTTATAATAATGGGGTGAATGCATATCAAGTTAAATGATGCATTGCGGTATTGCATAATCATTTTGCTTCTTTAAATATTGTCCTTACCGGGCAATAATGATGTTTTTGTAGACAAAGAAGCTCAAGGTCCAGTGCAAGCATCAGACTTCACTACCTTGCCATCACAAGGAAAGTTCATCACTTGCTCATGTCCTTTGAAGAGTCTTTATCAAAGTATTTGCAAATTGTGTGTTATCATATATATTATAAAATAAAGAAAATATTATTTTCACAAATAAAGAAATCATAGATATCATCCTAAGTGGTGATATATGGAACAATAGAAGTTAGGGTTCTATTTGCAATAGTGATGATCAAGTAGGGACTTAATAATCCCTGACATCAGTGATTCTAGCGCCGTATATTACGCGTTAGCCATGATATTTGGAATGGGACTGAGAAGTCAGTTGTATCTTCTTCCTCTCGCATGAAGCCAGATGTGCAGGTCGTGGCTTTTATCCTTGCAGCGTGCAATTTAATTGGTAATTCATAGAGGATATGCAGCATATGGGTGGGAACCCTCATCGTCCCACGGTAGTTCTGGCATCTAACGTTTTGTACAAACCATTGTCGTAATTCATTATGTGGGCATGGTGTACACCAAGGAGGCATGCGAGGTCGCGAAGGGGGAAGTGATTGGCTTGGACCAACTACTAGGTCCCACATAATGGAATTGTGGACGGGAAAGTACGTCCGGTTGTGCAACAAGGAGTTAATCTCTCATAGGTAAAGTAACGCACCTCTACAGAGTGTAATAATTGTAACTTGTTACTCCCTGTTACGGGAAGGAGCTGCGAACGCGGCAGGAAAGGAACTTCTTGAAAGTTCTGGTCAACCTGTGAAGGCTGATTGTCATAGTTTTTCATAATAAAATCAATCTTTGAAGAAAGATTTACAAAAATTGTATAGTGCCAAGGATTTATAATCCGAGGTGGTAGATAGAGCACCAAACTTCCCACCTTGCATATAATGAACTTGTTGGGTAACGCTGTTACTCATTCTTTCCTTTGATCCCTTGCTTAGACTCTGAGGATTCCGAAGATGTGCCAATGTATGCAGCCGAATGTCAAGAAGATGTGTTCTACGAGGAACCCGATCTGTCCGGAGGTGTTGAAGGAGTGGATTACGAAATCCTCTACAGTGTCGATGATAACGAGTCCAAATAAGTATCCCTAGTTAGTAGTAACCAATGGAGCCGAGCAGCATGAACTCTATAAAATAAGCTACTGAGCTCAACTCCTGGTCGAAGTTGCGACTTTTAAATTCCGCTGAAACACTTTATATTTTGGTTTGTAAGTTGAATCTTTTGGAAGTCTTGAACTTCCGTTATTGTAATAATAATAATGTGTGTATATCTGAAATATGGACCCGCAATGTTTCTGTTGTACCACTCTGAGGGATGTGATATTTACGGAATGCTGTTCTGTGAATGTCATGTCAATGACTATAGTGTACTACACATGCAGTGGTATGCTGGGTCATCGCACACGCCCGCCCGCCCGCTCATGTCGTCATGAGGCGCGCGCACCAGGGGTTGCGAGAATCTCGCCAAGCCGAGCTTTATGTTGATGCTGGGGAAAATTTTGAGGTTTTGACAAACGTGTCAAACAGTTAGCTTATTCGGGTCGCTCTAGGATCGTGGGATACTGTAACTGATCCGAATGTGCGCAACATGTACTTGGCTCACGTTCGCCTCCATTAGGCATTGTTTTGTGTAGAGGATTGACCGGTTTCTGTGGGTCTAAACCTGGCCAGTTTCAATCCACCTGAAACCCCAATGTCGCCTTTTTGTTGGCTCATTTCGGTTGGGATCAACGCAGCCCGACACGATAGAACCACGCAGGGTTGAGAGGGTTCGAGGTGGAACAAAAAATCGCCCCCACCCTCGCATTTCTCTCGGCTGGTGGCGGTGCTCGACCGCCTGACGCCAACCAATGTCGACGCTCTATCCCGCAGCTCAGCAACACCGATTAATGTTGACGTCTCCTTCTTCCCATCCTGGAGCCGAAGAATGCTGACGCCGCCTTCTTCCCATCCTGCAGCCAACCAACACCGACGCCTCCTTCTTCCCATCCTGCAGCTAGGTGCTCCATCCATTTCGACATCACCGGCACCGCCTTCTTGTCCGACGGTTCTGGATTTCTCTCCCGTAAGTCCAACCACTTCATCCCTCCTCTCCCATCTACTGCTATATGATTCCCCCGTAGATATAATTCTTTACCTAGGGTTCTTGATTCAAACCGATGATGAGGATGAGTTCTAGAGTAAGAACAAATTCGGATCCACTGATCTAAGTGGTCAGAAATGAGGTTTGAGATCGAAGATTTGAACCAAGGAAGTTGAAGAATTTAATTGTGGACTTTGTACTCAAGAGTCTAGCATGTAGGTGAAATTCTGATAGCAATTTTGTGTGCAGCGGTGAATTGCGTTGCCTGCTTGCTTCTGTGTTTACTATCGATGTAGTTTTTTCTCCAACAAGCATTAGTAGCAATTTTGTGTGCAGCGGTGAATTGCGTTGCCTGCTTGATTCTGAATTTCCGTGTTTACCATCGATGTAGTTTTGTCTCCAACAAGCATTAGTAGCAATTTTGTGTACAGCAGTGCATTGGGTTTCCTGCTTGCTATTTGTTTACCATGGAAAGCTGATTCCCATTTTCCATTATCAAAGAACGAGAAATTTGTAGCATCAGCAAAAGCAGGAGCCTAATGAGCGTTTCTCGCAATTGTTGAAAAGTAAGTATCAAGGAAATACAGCCTTCTTCAGTCGCACAGACATTCAGCTACCATGCTTGTACTCTGTGTATAATTAGTTGGCTACCGGACAGAATAGTGTCTATCAAAGTTACATGTCGTAGTTAATTATCTTTCTTTTTAGACTAGAATACATGTCGTAGTTAATTATCTCCATTCCTGCTAGTAGTATTCTTTTTCCAATTATTGTACATAGTAGCAAACAGGTGTTCTCGGAAACACTGACTATTCTTGATAACCTATCACTATACCTAGAATTCAGGTAGATATCTCTCTATAAAAACTCTTTCATACATATGCATCTAGCTTAGGATCTCCATCGTGCATCTAAAAAGGTTCGTTTATTAACCTGATAGAGAGCATCTTTTTGGGTTTATGTGTGGGAGCTCCCTTGAAAAAAAAATATTTCAAGATACAAGGTTTCCTTGCATGGGGCGCGTGGCATCTATGAATTTGTTCCATCAGAAACACAAGGGCTAAGGAAAAGTGGTGAATTTGTTCTAATATTTGAGGAGCATAAGTGTATGTTCTCTCCATAGTAGCTTAATTTTCCTCCATTCTTTTCTAATATGTGAACTTGTTCTAATATTTGAGGTGCATAAGTGTATGCGGCTCTTCTCAGCTCCATTGTGTGACTATTCTAGTAGTAATATGTATGGCCAAAATGTGCAAAATATAGCATTATCGTGTTATTTGAGTTGGGGTGGTGGGCATGACCCCCCTTGTCCCCAAGTAAGTTAAGTATTTTTTTCTAAATGGTACTAGAGGTACGCCCTATAAATACAGATTGCACTTGATGTGCACGATTGTGAACTCTTGGTATGATTGGGAATGATTGTGCATTCTTGGTACTTCGTAACTAGTTGTGCACGATTCAGAATGAAGGTATGATTGGGTTATATTCCTAGCTAGGATGCATTATGAGTAGCCCATTATGTACACCGTCAGAAACTCTTATCATTAGTTCATGACTGAGTAACTGAGGTTGGAATAGAATATGAGGAGAACTATTTGGATAATGCATCATACACAGGATTGTACCGTGATGTATACTTTTTATTTGACCTGGATCTACATGTAGAGTCCTACTCTTTTTTTGTCATCGTTAGAGTATCTGCATCTGGTAGTTGTTTTTGGATGTGAAGTTTAGATAGACCGTTGTAGAAGAGTATATTCTTGTTTTGTTCCTCTGTTCAGCTTATTAATAACTCCACAGAACTTTTAAGTTTTAACAAAGATGGTGTAATATGATCATATTTCCTGTTTATTTATGTATCAGACTTATGTATTAATGCATTATTTACTTTTTTGTTCTACTTTTTTGTTCTACTAAGTTTTCTTTTATCATCTTATGTGTTCTACTTATTTACTTCTTTTCTGGTAGGATAGCAGAAAAAGAAGTAAAAGTAGCAGGATATTTACATCCTTCTGTTTGTGACTTGCTTCTGCTAGTAACATACAGCAATCTTCTTTGAGCTAACTCAACTACATACTTGTGTGATGTTTCATCATGTTTTTGTTTATAGGTTCCTCCTCCTCTGGTTCTAGTGGGGTTGGACGAGCCACCGCCGTTCTGGGACCCTGTAAGCACACCTGATTTCGGTATGTGCATGACCTTCCATTTAGGCATTTTTTAAAGTGTGAACATGCATGTTTCTGTCCTGCTTATTTTGGTACTGCTTATTTTTTTTAATAGTCCTAAAATGAATCCATGGAGGCTAGAAAGTATTAGGAAGAGGAAGGCTGAGGATGATGATGAGATGGTGTTCTTCATATTTCCAGCACTTTATTCACATCTGATGGATAGTAGGGAAAGAACCAAACATCACAGCTCCATTCTCTACAGAAAGATGAGAGTTAGGCAAATCCTAGATGGACATGTTCAGAACTTTTGGGTAGCTTTTAGGATGGAACCGGAAATTTTTAGGTGGTTGGCATCATATATTAGGAATGAGCGTCTGATATAAGATAGTAGACTCAAGGTGGAAGATAAGTTGGCCTGCTTTCTCTATATGCTATCACATAATGCGTCATTTGAAGATCTACAATTGGAGTTTGAGCATAGTGGATACACCTTCCACAAGTATATATCAGAGTTCTTTGACATTATTCCCATCCTAGCAACTCGATTTGTGAGGCCTCGGTACATTGATGAACCACATCCCAAGATTTCTATGGATGATCTCTTCTTTCCATACTTCAAGGTTCCATCTTCTTCTGTGACAACTTGAAAATTTTCTTCTCTTACCTATTAGTATATTCTCAAAAAATAATTTCCATTTCATTTCATTGCAGAACTTTATAGGTGCTATAGATGGGTCTCATGTGCCTATGATTCTATCTCCTCAATACCAAGATCCATGGAGGAATAGGAAAGGCTCTCTTAGCCAGAATGTCATGATTGCTTGCGATTTTGATCTAAACATCACTTTCATTTCATGTGGCTAGGAGGGTTCTGCCACCGATGCAAGAGTCTTGAGTTCTGCAATACTCAAAAGGTTTCAAAGTACCAAATGGAAAATTTTACCTAGTTGATGGTGGGTACGCAAACACCTAGTCCTTCCTTGCACCGTACTGGGGTGTGCGCTACCACTTGAAAGAGTGGGGACATGTTCGCCGTCGGCCATAAAACCATATAGAATTGTTTAATATCCATGATGTAGTGATGAGAAATCATGTGGAAAGGCTCTTGGGCATACTGAAGAAGCGATTCCCTATTCTTAATGTTGCAACCTTCCATCAAATAGAGAATCAAGTCAAGATTCCAACAGCTGTGGCGATCTTCCATAATATTATTAAAATGCATGGTGGAGATGAGGAATGGCTTGACAACCAACAGGATAACATTGACCCAACAACATTTGTGAATCTGCCCAATGATGACGGTGATAACCACCAAGAGAACAATCTTTTAGAGAACAACCTCAATGGCAACAACTTGACGGACCAAATTGCATGGGAGATGTGGAATGATTACCAAAAATAGCTAGTGTCATATATGTAGTCTTTGTCATGTAATAATGTATCTCTGAAACTTATGATGATATAATGTAATATAATGATGTATCTCTAGTAATAAAATGAACTATTTGTCATCTTTAAACATGTTATAATGTATCTTTCAGCGAATATGTATCCAAAAGGTTCTCCAAAGTATAGAAAAGACTCTCCAATGTACCCAAAAGGATCTCTGAAGTATAACCTAATGCAGTCCAAGATAATGGGAAAGAAACTTATGAAAAAATCTTCACCAAAGGCTTCAAATAGGGATGCTTCTCCAAGAGGTATTCATTTCTCACAAATATGGCATGTTTCTTATATTGTCCAGTAGCATTCTTATATTCTCTAGTAGATTTATTATAGAATCTTTCAACTGTGTAGATGGAAAACGAAGGGCATCGTGGAATCGTGGACTTGAAAAGACTCTCGTGGAGGTACTTCTTGAGCACAACAACACTTACCACAGAAGCCAAAATGGGTGGAGCAGTGAGACGTGGAACATTATGGTTGGAATCTTTAACTCCAAATACACACATGTGCACTTCACAAAGACTCAGATTCAGAATAAGGAAAAAGGTCTCAAAAGAGACTATTGAATGTTGAGGGATGCACGCAAGCAAAGTGGCGTTGGGTGGAATGAACACCGGTGCATGATAGAAGCCGAGCCAAATCTTTGGGACAACTTAGAAGTTGTAAGTTGCTTCATTCTGATCATATCTTCTTATAGAATTTGGTCACAAGTTTAATCATATTGACATTCATTTATCTTACTCTTGTAGTCTTTGTAGGGTTCGCAGCATAGAAAACAAAAAAATTCCTACGATGCGAACAACTATGTACCAAGATCTATCTACTATATACAAACAACAGGCGGATGTATATCCGTAGAGAACATACCCTTGAAGACCGAAAAATCTTAACGAGTTCAACTCGTGGTTGATGTAGACGATCTCTTGCCGATCTCAAGATCGAGAGGAAGTCCTAGCGCCACAAAGCAGCAGCGCATCCGTGCTCGCACACACGTACAAGACACCGAGCAACCTCCGCCTCCTCACTCCACTCCAGAGATGCAGCGGAAGCACAACCCTTTCTTGTCGAATAACCACCGGGAACATGTATATCGCTAGTCCGAGACCATGGGGGATAAATTCTAGAGGGGGGAGAGATCCTTCACGAGGAGGTGTGATTGAGAAGTGAGGAGAGGGGTGCCTTTTATAGGAGGAGGGGGGCACCCAAGGGGGTGGCCACCGGCCATGGGGGCTGCCCCCTCCCCTCCTTCATTCATGTGGGTGGACACTCCACTCACAAAAATCCATTCAAATCCCTCCACTCAAAATCCCACTCAAACTTGCTATTAAATTTCCACCAAATTTAATGCCAACTCTCATTAAATAAAACTCTTTTATTTATTCGAATTTTGTCAATTACTTTAATGACAAACATTCACATATAACCCCTTGCTAGAATTCTATTTCACATGCATAACCCCTTTATGCAATTTCACCCGAAAACCTATTTCGGTATCTAGTCAAATAAATTATTGCGCTTGTTTATTCTTTCGGCATGAAACATTTGCTCCAACTGGATGTCAGTGTCCCTTCAGTGTGTCACCCTACAGTTCGCGAATAATGCGGACATGATCGAGACCCTTCTTCGATCAATAATCAGTAGCGGGACCTGGAGATCCATACTGACTCCCACACATTCAATGATGACTTTCCTGTGATCGTCAGAACCTTTTACGGTTGTATCTTAATCCCTTTGTTTCATGATATATTACATGTCTGAGATTCGATCATCGGTATCTCCATACCTAGTTTTGTCTATAACTAGGAACTTTCTATTTGTTTATTGAACACACATGTATTAACGGTTTTTCGTTTTAATACAATTATAGCATGCAAAATAAACATTTATCATATACTTGGAATACACATAATAAACACTTTATTATTGCCTCTCAAGGCATTTCCCTTTCGACTCCCACTTGCACTAGAGACAATAATCTAGTTACATAGTGATGTATCTAACACCCATGGAGTTCTGGTGTAGATCATGTTTTGCTCTTGGGAGAGTTTTAGTCAACGGATCTGCTACATTAAGATCCGTATGTACTTTACAAATCTTTATATCTCCATCCTTGACATGCTCGCGGATGGAGTGATACCAGCGCTTAATATGCTTGGAATGCTTGCAAGACCTTGGCTCTTTGGCATTGGTAATGGCACCATTGTTGTCACAATAGATCACCATTGGGTCCAACGCGTTTGCAACCACACCTAGTTCGGATATGAACTCCTTCATCCAAACTGTTCCTGAGCCGCTTCCGAAGCAGCAACATATTCGACCTCCGTCGTTGATCCCGCCACCACAGGTTGTTTGGAGCTCCTCCAACTAACCGCTCCACCATTCATGAGAAATACGTATCCGCATTGAGACTTAGAGTCATCCGGATCAGTGTCAAAGCTAGCGTCGACATAATACTTAGCAACGAGCTCTTCTTCACCTTCGTATACAAGAAACATATCCTTAGTTCTTCGCAAGTACTTAAGGATATTCTTGACCGCTTTCCAGTGTTCCGACTGGATCCGATTGGTACCTACTAGTCAAACTAATAGCATGTTCCACATCCAGTCTTGTACATAGCATGGCGTACATTATAGAGCCTATGCTGAAGCATAGGGGACTTTGTCCATTTTCTCTCTTTCTTCCGCCGTAGACGGACTTTGAGTCTTACTCAATGTCGTGCCTTGTGTCATAGGTAAGAACCCCTTCTTACTATCTTCCATTTTAAACTTCTTTAAAATCTTATCAAGGTATGTACTTTGCGATAACCCTATTAGGCGCCTAGATCTATCTCTATAGATCTTTATGCCTAATATGTATGACGCTTCACCTAGGTCCTTCATTGAAAATTTGTTGTTTAGATAACTTTTAACACTATTTAAAAGATCTATATCATTTCGGATCAATAATATGTCATCCACATATAGTATGAGAAATGCCACATTGCTCCCACTCACTTTCTTGTAAATACAAGCTTCTCCATAAGTTTGGACAAATCCAAACTCTTTGATCACCTCATCAAAGCGGAGATTCCAACTTCGTGATGCTTGCTTCAATCCATAGATGGATCGCTGAAGCTTCCACACCTTGTTAGCATCCTTCGGATCGACAAAACCCTTGGTTGTATCATATACAACTCTTCTTCAATATTACCATTGAGAAACGCAGTTTTGACATCCATCTGCCATATCTCATAATCGAAATATGCAGAAATTGCTAACATAATCCTAACTGACTTTAGCATTGCTACGGGAGAGAATGTCTCATCGTAGTCAACTCCTTGAATTTGTCGAAAACCCTTTGCGACAAGTCGAGCTTTATAGATGGTTACATTACCATCAGCATCAGTTTTCCTTTTGAAAGTACATTTGTTCTCCACGGCCTTTCGGTCGTGAGGTAATTCCACCAAGTTCCAAACTTGATTTTCATACATGAATTCCATCTCGTATTTCATGGCTTCTAACCATTTGTTGGAATCTGGGCTCATCATTGCTTCTTCATACGTCGTAGGGTCATCATTTTCATCAACCATGAAATTCATGACAGGATTTCCGTGCAGCTCAGGAGCTGCACGCGTCCTGCTAGACCTGTGAGGTTCGGTAGTACTCTCTTTCGGAGTTTCATGATCATTATCATTAGTTCCTTCTTCAACTGGTGAAGCCAACTCCAGAACGACTTCCAGCGCTGCGCTACTCGCCATACTTTGAAGAGAAGGTTCAATAACCTCTTCAAGTTCTACCTTCCGACTACTCACGCCTTTCATGAGAAACTCTTTCTCTAGAAAGGATCCATTCTTGGCAACAAAAACCTTGCCCTCGTATCTGTGATAGAAGGAATACCCAATTGTTTCCTTAGGGTATCCTATGAAGACGCATTTTTCCGCTTTGGGTTCGAGTTTATCCAGTTGAAGTTTCTTCACATAAACATTGCATCCCCAAACTTTAAGAAATGATAGCTTAGGTTTGTTTCCAAACCATAATTCATACGGTGTATTTTCAACGGATTTAGATGGTGCCCGACTTAAAGTGAATGCAGCAGTTTCTAGTGCATAACCCCAAAATGACAACGGCAAGTCCGTCAGAGACATCATAGATCGAACCATATCCAATAAATTACGATTACAACGTTCTGACACACCATTTCGCTGTGGTGTTCCGGCAGGTGTGAGTTGTGAAACAATTCCACACTCTTTCATGTGAGTGCTAAACTCGTAACTTAGATACTCACCTCCACGGTCGGACCATAGAAATTTGATCTTTCTATTACGATGATTTTCCACTTCATTCTAAAATTCTTTGAACTTTTCAAATGTTTCAGACTTGTGTTCCATCAAGTAGATATAACCGTATCTACTCAAATAATCCGTGAAAGTAACAAAATAACGATATCCACCTCGTGCCGACACACTCATTGGACCACATACATCAGAATGTATGATTTCCAATAAATCTTTCGCCTGTTCCATTGAACCGGAAAACAACGTTCTAGTTATCTTGCCCATAAGGCATGGCTCACATGTATCAAATGATTCAAAATCAAGTGATTCCAAAAGTCCATCGGAATGGAGCTTCTTCATGCGTTTAACGCCAATATGACCTAGACGGCAGTGCCACATATATGCGGATATATCATCATTAAGTTTAATCCTTTTAGCATCAACATTGTGAATATGTGTAACATTATTATCGAGATACAAAAGAAATAAACCATTCATCATCGGTGCATGACCATAAAATATTTCATTCATATAAATAGAACAACCATTGTTCTCGGATTTAAATGAATAACCACTTCGCATTAAACACGATCTAGATATAATGTTCATGCTAAGTGCTGGCACCATATAACAATTCTTCAAGTTTATTACTAATCCCGACGGCAAATGGAGAGGTAGCGTTCCGATGGCGATCACATCAACGCTTGATCCATTGCCGACACGCATCTTGACCTCACCCCTTGCTAGCGGTCGCTTGTTCCGCAGCCCCTGATTCGAGTTACAAATATTAGCAACTGAACCGGTATCAAATACCCAGGTGCTACTGCGAGCACTAGTCAAGTACACATCAATAACATGTATATCATATATACCTTTGTTTGCCTTGCCAGACTTCTTGTCTGCCAAATACTTGGGGCAGTTACGCTTCCAGTGGCCAGTCCCCTTACAATAGTAGCACTCGGTATCAGACTTAGGTCCAACTCGGGGTTTCTTTTCAGGCATGGCAACCGGCTTGCCGCCCTTACTTCCCTTCCGTTTTCCCTTCTTGTCTTTCTTGAAATCAGTGTTCCTATTGATCATCAACACTTTATGTTCCTTTTTTATCTCCACTTCTGCAGTTTTAAGCATTGACAGAAGCTCGGGGAGAGACTTCTTCATGCCTTGCATATTATAGTTCATCACTAAGCTCTTATATCTAGGTGGAAGAGACTGCAGAACACGATGGATGCCTAAGTCAATGGGAATCGTTATTCCCAAGGACACAAGCTTATCGGTGTAACCCGACATCTTGAGTACATGCTCACTAACGGAGATGTGCTCTTCCATCATGCAGCTAAAGAACTTTTCTAAAGCGTTGTAGCTCTCTACAGCAGCATGTGTGTCGAAAATCATTTTCAACTCACCCATTGTATCAAATGCATTGTTGTTACGCTTTCGAAGTTCCGGCTCTAGACCATACAATATGCCACAATGAACTAAGTTGTGGTCCTCCTGACGAGTCTGATAGACATTCTTCTCCTCGTCAGGGGCATCCTCAAAAGGTGGGGGTCCTAGTGGCGCTTCTAGAACATATTTCTTTTGTGCAGCAGAGAGGAGAAACCTCAAATTCATGGCCCATTCGGTAAAGTTGCTACCGTTCGTTGCAAGTTTCTCTTTCTCCATGAACACATTGAAATTAATTGCAGGTGGTGCCATCTACAACAGAATTTGTAAAGTTTAGACTAATTTTATGATAGATTGAGTTCAACTAATCCATATTACGAATGAACTCCCACTCAAAAACGACATCCCTCGTGCCTTTTTGGTGATTACATGAACCAAATCCACTACACCAAGTCCGATCATCACGTGAGTCGGTGTAGCTTCAAAGGCGAGCATCAAATGGGCATCATATCTACTATATGACTCATGCTTAACCTTTCGGTCCATGTTGCAAGGCATGTATGTACATGCTAGGCTCGCCAAGTTAGAACTTTAGTATTAGCGTGTGTAACTGTTTTACACCCGATATATGGTCGTGGATCCAAGAACACTCGATCATCACGTGATGTCTTGGAGCGACGAAAACATAATCGGTGCATACTAAAGGAAGAACACATTCTTATATTGATATTTAAATGAGGGGTCATCTTATTATGCTAACAAAGCGCTAAATAAGCAATATAAGATGCTATCAAACATCACATGTTTATTAGTGAAATGATATGGTTCCCGCATATGATCTATATCATGTGCATCGTGGTATGATCACTATCATAATTTTATGTGTAAGTCCAAGGTCTATGGAGTTTACACGCTATGTGTGTCGTAAGAGTATCATCTCATACTTATACTTACAACATCACCATATCACGACACTAGCCCAGCAACAATCTAAACTAGACGCCTCTAATTTATCCATTGCAAGTTTTACGTGGCTTAGGGCTTTCGAAGATAGAACCGTTCTTACCTACGAACATGAACCACAACGAGGATAACCAAATTGTTGACAACTCGTTGCAAAATAGATATTGACTATACTAGGAGAGACAGACACCTGCTAGCCACTTATGCAAACTAGTAGCATGTCAAGCGTGGAACAGGTCTCATGTGCGAGGACATGTAAAGTTTGTTCGGGCCGCTTCATCCCACTATGCCACCAATATCCAAAATTATAACTAAGGAGAAACAACATGATCATCATCGCCCACATACTCATATGTGTACTACCCGTGTAAAGCATCTACGCATAGATCCGGCTCTGATACCACTGTAGGGTTCGCAGTATAGAAAACAAAAAAATTCCTACGATGGGAACAACTATGTATCAAGATCTATCTACTAGATACAAACAATGGGTGGATATATATCTGTAGAGAACATACCCTTGAAGACCGACAAAGCTTAACGAGTTTAACTCGTGGTTGATGTAGACGAAATCTTGCCGATCTCAAGATCGAGAGAAAGTCCTAGCGCCGCAAAGCAGCAGCGCATCCGTGCTCGCACACACTTACAAGACATCGAGCAACCTCCGCCTCCTCGCTCCAGCGATGCAGCGTAAGCACAACCCTTTCTTGCCGAATAACCACCGGGAACATGTATCTCGCTAGTCTGAGACCATGGGGGATAAATTCTAGAGGGGGAGAGAGATCCTTCACGAGGGGGTGGCCGCCAGCCATGGGGGATGCCCCCTCCCCTCCTTCATTCATGTGGGTGGACACTCCACTCACAAAAATCCATTCAAATCCCTCCACTCAAAATCTCACTCAAACTTGCTATTAGATTTCCACCAAATTTAATGAAAACTCTCATTAAATAAAACTCTTTTATTTAATCAAAAAAATTCAATTACTTAATGACAAACATTCACATATAAACCCTTGCTAGAATTCTATTTCACATGCATAACCCCTTTATGCAATTTCACCCGAAAACCTATTTCGGTATCTAGTGAAATAAATTCTTGCGCTTGTTTATTCTTTCGGCATGAAAATTTGCTCCAACTGGATGTTAGTGTCCCTTAATTGTGTCACCCTACGGTTCGCGAATAATGCGGACATGATCGAGACCCTTCTCCGATCAATAATCAGTAGCGGGATCTGGAGATCCATACTGACACCCACACATTCAACGATGACTTTCCTGTAATCGTCGAAACCTTTTACGCTTGTATCTTAATCCCTTTGTTTCACAATATATTACGTGTTTGAGATTCGATCATCGGTATCTCCATACCTAGTTTGATCTCATTACTGACATGCACTCTTTTCTTGTTCCCGTGATATAACATTCTAGTGATCAAATCACTTGCTTGCAAGCTAATCAATGTGATATCACCGAGAGGGCCCAGAGTATATCTATCCGTCATCGGGATGAACAAATTCCACTCTTGATCCATGATTCTCAACATAACACTTTAGTAGCTTTGAAGCCATCTTTATAATCACCCAGTTACGATGTGATGTTTGATGTCAACAACAAACTCTTCCGGTGTTAGTGATTGGCATGATCTCTGTAGGGGTTCGTAGCATGGAAAAAAAAAATTTCTATCGCATACAAACAAACAAGCCAAGATCTATCTACTAGATTGTAGCAACGAGTCGATGGAATAACTTACCCTCGAAGATTCCAAAGCGGTTAACGAGAGCAGATTCTCGTGGGTGATGTAGTCGTACTCTTTCCGATCTCAAGATCGCGTAGACGATCCTTCCCATGCTGCGTTAAGCGGCGCTTCCAGATCGATCACGTTTGGTACTCGACGAAGACCTTCCTCTCCCTTGTTCCAAAGAAAGGAGGTTGTAGCACTCTCCTCGTGATTCCTAAGAAACGGCGTGGTACAGGAAGTAGAGGAGATCCCAGCAGCCTTAAGCCGGAGCGAGTATGGTGGAGTATGAGAGAGAGCTATTAGTGGTCTAGGGATTAGACACACCAATTAGAAGGCTCTAAACCGAAGGCTAGTGCAATTAGAAGCTCTAAACCAAAGCGGCTCTAAACCGGAGATTAGAGGATAGGAACTTGTGTGTCTAGGAGGAGGCCCCCTCCTTTTATAGGTGGGAGGGGCGGCCAAGGGAGGAGTCCCTCAAGTCGTCCTTGGTTGGCGCCCGGCTTGGAGGACTCCTCCCCAAGTCGGTTCCAACCACCTCTTGCTTGTTTCCACTTTCTGTTTTAGCCGTTTGACTTTTAAACTGGCCATTTGACTTTTTCTTTTAGGATTCAATTTAATCCTTTATTTGGAACAGCAAGAACACTTAGTACATGATGCAATCATTCAATATGTAATGACACATTCATGTACCCTCCCCGGTCTTGGGACAATCTGAACCTTCTAGAACATTCCGATGAAAACACGGAATCATTCCCGAACTCAAAGCGGGACTTTCCTTATATGAATCTTATTCTCCGGACCATTCCGGATCACCTCGTGATATCCCGGATCCCATCCGAGACTCCGAACAACATTCGGTCTCTTTCTCATAATACCATAACTACTCAAACAACGTTAAATCCTTAAGTGTGTCTCCCTACGGTTCGTGAATTATGCGGACATGATCGAGACACTTCTCCGAACAATAACCAATAGAGGAATCTGTAAATTCATATGGCTCCCACATATTTCTATGATTACTTTGTGATCGAATGAACCACTTACATACGATACCAATTTCCCTTTGTCTCACGATAATTTACTTATCCGAGGTTATGATCGTCGGTATCTCTGCATACCTAGTTCAACCTCGTTACCGATAAGTACTCTTTTCTCGTTCCCTTGATATGTGATCCCTTGTGAGCCAGTCACATGCTTGCAAGCTAATTGGATGACATTCCACCGAGAGGGCCCAGAGTATATCTATCCATCATATGGATGGACAAATCCCACTCTTGATCCATGTGTCTCAACCAATACTTTCCGAACACTCAATGCCACCTTTATAGCCACCCAGTTACGGTGTGGTGTTTGATGTCATCAAAGCATCCATCCGGTAAAGGTGATATGCATGATCTCATGGTCGAAGGAATTAGGTTACTATGTATCAGAAAGCATATAGCAATTGAACTATTGAAATGACTTGATCTTTATGCTACGCTTATCTATAGGAGTATGTCCATCACATCATTCTCCTAATGATATGATCCTGTTGTTAATAACATCTCTATGTTCATGATCAGGAAACCATGATCATATATTAACCAACAAGCTAGTTTAACAAGAGGCTTTACTAGGGACTCTTATTTTAGTTTACAAATCACACAAGTATTAATGTTTCCGTTTAATACAATTATAGCATGGTATGTAAACATTTATCATAAGTGTGAAGATATGATAATAACCACTTTATTATTGCCTCTTGGGCATATCTCCAACAGTCTCCCACTTGCACTAGAGTCAATAATCTAGTTTCAAACCTTTGTGTATTCAACACCTATGGCTTTCCGGTGTTGTATGTACACGATTGCTAGTGGTCAACTGATCTCCGGATCTGACACTTCCAGGTCCGTGTGTAATTGCATGTCTTTGCGTCTCTACGCATCACTCATTCTCTAATGAGATGGATTTGTATAAATTTGGTCTTTCGGTGTGACCTTTAGCTCTTTGGTGTTAAAACATGTTGATAATATTGTCGCACAATATATCTTCATAGTATTATCTCACTGTGAACTACACCTAGTTTGATAACAAACTACTTGACACAAATGCCCTCTTTTGCTGCTAAAATAGCAGTCATATACTTAGCCTTTTGTTGTAGTATCTGTCACAATGTCTTAACTTTGGAACTCATCCAAATCTATTATGGAACTCACTTTCCATTATATTGTGCCACCCTTAGTTTTATATTGAGATAAACTTAATTTGTACTTTGTGACAAAACTAGTATCAATGTAGTACTATTACAATGAACTAACCATCTATTTGTCACTTCTACAAATAATATACTCTTAGTTCTTCCAAAAGATCATAAGAATATCCTTACTATTGTCCAATGATCATCTTATGAATTATTCTGGTATATGCTCATAACATTTAGAGCATAGGACATATCTGGATTTGTACATATCACAGTATGATTGATATAAATACTCTTTGTGATTTCATTCATAAAGTATCAATCTATACTTGATTATTTGTTTCACTTTACCAAGTGTCAATACACTTGAATATATCATCAACATTGAACTCATTCAATCCTTTCTGTGCGACAAGAACCTCTCTTGTAGTTTCTATATTGAACTCATTCAATATCTTGTCTATGTACTTCTGGCACAACCATATTAGCGTCTATTGATGCCAAATATTTGGGTTTTGCCTAAGTCTTTCATCGGGATGAAATTCTTAATATGTGTTAATAAAAGATACATTATTTCCAATCAACAATATGTCTTCCACATAATGTATTAGAAACATGTCTTAGCTCCCACTTAATTTCTTGCAAATGCAAGCATCTTCATCGTCTCGATGAACTTTTAAACTCCTTTAACAGTTTCATCACGGTGAAGATTCCAACTCCATGATGCTCACTTTAACCATTGAAGTTTGCATATGCTTTTAGCATCCTTTTGAATTAACAAAACCCTATGGACCGTGTTATGCACATGTCCTAGGTAACGATTCTATTAGAAGAACTTGTTTTGTTTATTCAACTACCATATAACAAATTATATGTAGTGGTTGCTACATTAATCCGTCTAGACTAAATATCACTATGAAAGATCAAATCTTGTCATATACAACCTTTGAACATTGTTGTGAACTCTTTCCCAACATGTCTACTATTTCATAGATGTGCAACATCCATGTCTATTTATTTATAGATCCAAACACAACTATAAGGTCTTACACCTTTCTCGAGGGTCCTTCAAGTTCAAAACTTGATTTCTCGTGTATGGAACTATCACGGATTTTATGGCTTCAAGCCATTTTACGAGTCGGGCCCATCATCGCTTCTTTGCATGTAGTAATGCTCATTATTCTCAAATAATGATTCAACTCTCAAATATTGGTATTTGATTGTTTACTCGACCTACTTGGTTCAACAGAAACTTTGATCTTCATAACCACAACCTTTGAGGCACGTGAGCCATGAGCATTGTTGCTGCCTCCGGAACACTTTTCGGTGCTGCGCAACTCTGCACATATAGCTAAGGTTCTTTTAACCTTATCAAAGTTCTATTGTCCTCCCACTTAACTTTTCACAAAAAAATTCCTTCTAAAAGAAACTTGACGTTCTAAGCGACAAACACTTTTGTCTCCGGTGTTATGGAGGAATACTTAACAAAGACAGGTTCATCCGACTTTGGTTGCAAACATCTTTCTTATGCATAGCATACCAATGTTTAAGAAAGGACCACTTGGGTTTTATCCCAAACCATAACATATGGTGTCATTTCAACGATTACGATGGAGCTCTTTTCAGTGGAAAAACAGTAGTCTCTAAAGCTTTTAATCTTTAAAATATAATGGCAGTTTTATGAATTATACCTTTGATCTTACCATGTCAAACAAGGTTTAATTACATATCTCGAATGCTCCATACTCTTATGGTGTTTCGGGAAATGCAAATCCACGGAACGATTCCATAAATCTTAGGTATTATGCTAAACTTTGTAACTCAAATATCTTCCTTTATGATCTTTATCATAAACTGTTTATATTCTTGTTACAATGATTTTGCACTTCATCTTGAAAGTCTTTGAACTTTTCAAATATTTCACACTTCATCCTTATTAAGTAAATATTCATATATTCACTCAAATTTTCGGAGAAAGCATATGAAGTTGAAATCCATCGCTCTTGACTACACATAATGGACTTCGTACAACAATATGTACAAGTTCCAATAAGCTAGTCATTCGTTCCCTTTTGGCCTATGAACAAAGTTTCAATTATCTCTAGGAAAGTTTCACAAGCGTCATGTGATCAAAAATCAAAAGACTCCAAAATTCCATCCACATGGAGTTTCTTCATGTTTTCTTTCCAATATAATTTAAACGGCGATGTCACTTCCTAAGTGATCTTTCAATCAATTTGTCTTTCGACATTTTTAGCACTAGTTTTATGGATGTGATTTCTCCAACGAGATTTGTGAATCATCCATCTTTTATGGATTACGGAAATTATTTGAACAACCCTTTTGTTCTCATAATACCTGATAAAACAAATCCTGAAGGCAAGCTTTGATGTTTAACGAGCAACACAATAACCCTTTATTTGTTCTCGATAAACATCATCACATATTCTTTTGCTAGTTACTTAGGCCATTGTAGTTCATGAATTGTGTTGTTTCGTATGACGATTCATACCAACAAATTCAGTATTAAATACTTAAGAACCACATTGTTTAATAAGCAAAGAATATAGCCATAACATGTATATCATCTATATACTTAAACTGAACAATTCTAGTCTTTTCCTTTCTGCCATATACTTATGAGATTTTCTTTCAATATTTCCTTTTCTGTTTGAAAGAATCTATCAACATCAATAGTGGAGTCATACATATGACATGTAGTCCAAAGCGTGTATAGTTAAATACCAATGTCTTTGGACTTGCACTTTGAAGTAGATCACCATCATCAAATGTTTGGTGTTCTTTCAAATTCCTTTCTTTAGTAATCTCTTGGTGTAGTAAATATTTTACCTACATCAAATATTCACCCTTATCATGGAATTATCCATGATCAAGCTACCTTTAGCTTATAACGGTGAATCATGAGTATAATGTTGCTCTCCAAATCCTTTTGGACGATTAGGACAACTAGTGTCTCCAACCTTTTGCAAATTCTCATCAAATATGAGAACATGACTTTAGCCATATTATACTCTATCATGTTGCAACCAAAACTTCGTTTCAGATATCACAATATCTTCCACACATCATGGTTTCTGAAACAACTCTTTCAGATCCTAGATAACCTTGATATTAAGACAATCCTTTGAATATCAAGAATCATGGAAACAAACATGATACTTATACACTAACACTTGGAATTGTTACTCTTGATTTAATACTAATTATTAAACTTCATGGAGTAATCGGAACTTACTGAAAGTTTGCAATAGGACTTTTAAACTTTAGATTAACACTTCAAAACAATACGATACCAGTTCGTAAAGTAACTAACCAGAATTCTATAGTTCTATTATCTCAATTATAACTAAGAGCAAGGTGGTAAACGGATGCCAATGACTACAACAACTATGCAAATTCACTTTGATTTAGTTTATGATAAATTGAGTTCTAATTAATAATTAAATTAATCTAGGTGAACTCCCACTCAAAACAATATCCCTCACATTGTTTTAGTGATCACACGAACCAAATCCACCACATCAAAACCGATCATCACGAGAATTGATATAGCTTCAATGGCGAACAATCAACATGTTCATCATATCTACTATATGACTCATGCTCTACCTTTCGGTAATCCGTGTTCCGAGGCCATGTCGTACATGCTAGGCTCGTCAAGATCAAACCTTAGTTTCCGCATGAGCAAATCTGGCTTGCTCACGTTGTATACACTTGTAGAATCTAACACACCCGATCATCACGTGGTGCTTCAAAACAACAAGCTTTAGCAACGGTGCTAACTAAGGGTGAACACTTTATGACTTGAAATTCATGTGCATGAGGGATCATCTTATAATGCTACCTTCGTCTACTAAGCAATACAAGATGCATAAAGGATTAACATCACATGCAATTCATAATATGTGATATGATATGGCATTTCTTCTTTGTGCTTCCGATATCCATCTTCTAGCACGAACATGATCTCCATCATTACCGGCATTGCATCAAGGTCAATGACGCTGCTCCATGGTTGTCGTCCACCGGCTTCAACTATTACAACTACTTTGAATAGACACGCGGGTCTTAACAGAAATTAAAGACAACCATATGGCTCATGTCGGTTGCCGACTTACAATAAGGAACATTGCATACATCATATATAATCACAATCATGGCCATATCACATCACTGCACACCCCTGCAAAACAAAGTTAGACGCCTCTACTTTCTTTGCATGTTTTACGTGGTTTGGGGCTGTTAATAAGTGTCGATCTAACTTACGAACAAGAACCACAACATTGATACTAGTATTGTTAATCACCCGTTGTAAATTGGATCTTAACTATGCTAGGAGAAACAGGCACCCGCAAAGCCACTTATGCAATACAAGTTGCATGTCAAGCGTGGAGCAAGTCTCATGAACGATGTCATGTAAGGTTAGCCCGGGCCGCTTCATCCCAACATACCGCAAGATGCAAAGTACACAATAAGCAATCGACAATAAAAGCATCAACGCCCACAATGACCATTGTGTTCTACTCGTGCAACAGATCTACATATAGACACGGCTCTGATACCACTGTAGGGGTTCGTAGCATGGAAAACAAAAATTTTCTATCGCATACAAACAAACAAGCCAAGATCTATCTACTAGATTGTAGCAACGAGTCGATGGAATAACTTACCCTCGAAGATTCCAAAGCGGTTAACGAGAGCAGATTCTCGTGGGTGATGTAGTCGTACTCTTTCCGATCTCAAGATCGCGTAGACGATCCTTCCGGCGCTGCGTTCCGGCAGCGCTTCCGCAGTCGGTCACACGTTCGGTACTCGACGAAGACCTTCCTCTCCCTTGTTCCAAAGAAAATGGAGGTTGTAGCACTCTCCTCGCGATTCCTAAGACAACGGCGTGGTACCGGAAGTAGAGGGGAGATCCCGCAGGGCTTCGCCTTAAGCCGGAGCGAGTATGGTGGAGTATGAGAGAGAGCTATTAGTGGTCTAGGGTTTAGACACACCAATTAGAAGGCTCTAAACCTAAGGCTAGTGCAATTAGAAGCTCTAAACCAAAACGGCTCTAAATCGGAGATTAGAGGATAGGAACTTGTGTGTCTAGAGGAGGAGGCCCTGCCCCTCCTTTTATAGGTGGGAGGGGCGGCCAAGGGGAGGGAGTCCCTCCCCAAGTCGGCCTTGGTTGGCGCGCCGGCTTGGAGGGACTCCTCCCCCAAGTCGGTTCCAACCACCTCTTGCTTGTTTCCCACAGTTTCCTGTTTTAGCCGTTTGACTTTTAAACTGGCCATTTGACTTTTCTGTTTTAGGATTCAATTTAATATTTTATTTGTAACAGCAAGAACACTTAGTACATGATGCAATCATTCAATATGTAATGACACATTCATGTACCCCCCCCCCCCCCCGGAGTGCCGGACAATCCGGAACCTTCTAGAACATTCCCGATGAAAACACCGGAATCATTCCCGAACTCCGAAACGGGACTTTCCTTATATGAATCTTATTCTCCGGACCATTCCGGATCACCTCGTGATATCCTGGATCCCATCCGAGACTCGAACAACATTCGGTCTCTTTCTCATAATACCATAACTACTCAAACAACGTCGAATCCTTAAGTGTGTCTCCCTACGGTTCGTGAATTATGCGGACATGATCGAGACACTTCTCCGAACAATAACAAATCGAGGAATCTAGAACTTCATTTGGCTCCACATATTTCTACGATTACTTTGCGATCGAATGAACCACTTACATACGATACCAATTTCCCTTTGTCTCACGATAGTTTACTTATCCGAGGTTATGATCGTCGGTATCTCTGCATACCTAGTTCAACCTCGTTACCGATAAGTACTCTTTTCTCGTTCCCGTGATATGTGATCCCTTGTGAGCCAGTCACATGCTTGCAAGCTAATTGGATGACATTCCTGAAGGGAATATGCCCTGAGAGGCAATAATAAAGTGTTTATTATGTGTATTCCAAGTATATGATAGATGTTTATTTTGCATGCTATAATTGTATTAAATACGGAAATGTTAATACATGTGTGTTTAATAAACAAATAGAAAGTTCCTAGTTAAGCCTCTCTCATAAACTAGCTCGTTGATTAACAAGATGATCAAGGTTTCCTGATCATGGACATTGGATGTTGTTAATAACGGGATCACAACATTAGTGTAATGATGTGATGAACATTCATCCGAAGTATAGCATTACGATCAAAGTCATTGAGTTTATATTGCTATAACAACTTACGAAGTGATCCTAGTCCTTAGACCATGAGATCATGTCAATCACTAACACCGGAAGAGTTTCTTGATAACATCAAACGTCACACCGTAATGTGGTGATTATAAAGATGGATTCGAACTAACAAAGTGTTATGTTGAGGCTCATGGATCAAGAGTGGAATTTGTTCATCCCGATGACGGATAGATATACTCTGGGCCCTCTCGGTGATATCACATTGATTAGCTTGCAAGCAAGTGATTTGATCACTAGAATGTTATATCACAGAACGAGAAAAGAGTGCATGTCGAACGAGATTAAACTAGGTATGGAGATACCGATGATCGAATCTCGGACATGTAATATATCGTGAAACAAAGGGATTAAGATACTAGCGTAAAGGTTCCGACGATCACAAGAAAGTCATCGTTGAATGTGTGGAGTGATGGGTCTCAGATCCCGCTTACGATTATTGATCCGAGAGGGTCTCGATCATGTCCGCATTATTCACGAACCGTAGGGTGACACACTTAAGAGACACCGACATCCAATTGGAGCAAATGTTTCATGCCGAAAGAATGAACAAGCGCGGAATTTATTTCACTAGATACCAAACAAAGTTTTGGGTGAAATTGCATAAAGTGGTTATGCATGTGAAATAGAATTCTAGCAAGGTTATTTGTGAATGTTTGTCATTAAAGTAATTGACAAAATTCTGAATAAAATAAAAGAGTTTTATTTAATGAGAGTTTGCATTAAATTTGGTGGAAATTTAATGGGATTTTTGAGTGGACTTTTGAGTGGAGGGAATTTAGAGGAGTTTTGTGAGTGGAGTGTCCACCCACATGAAGAGGGAGGGCAGCCCCATGCGCCGGCCACCCCCTTGGGGTTCCCCCCCTCCTCCTATAAAAGGAGCCCCTCCTCTCACTTCTCACTCACACCTCCTCGTGAAGGATCTCTCTCCCCCTCTAGAATTTATCCCCCATGGTCTCGGACTAGCGAGATACATGTTCCCGGTGGCTATTCGGCAAGAAAGAGTTGTGCTTCCACTGCATCGCTGGAGCGAGGAGGCGGAGGTTGCTCGGTCCCTCGAACGTGTGTGCGAGCACGGATGCGCTGCTGATTTGCGGCGCTAGGACTTCCTCTCGATCTTGAGATCGGCAAGAGATCGTCTACATCAACCACGAGTTGAACTCGTTAAGCTTTGTCGGTCTTCAAGGGTATGTTCTCTACGGATATACATCCTCCCGTTGTTTGTATCTAGTATATATAGATCTTGGTATATAGTTCACATCGTAGGAAAATTTTTGTTTTCTATGCTGCGAACCCTACAGTGGTATCAGAGCCGGATCTATGCGTAGATACTTTACACGGGTAGTACACATATGAGTATGTGGGCGATGATGATCATGTTGTTGCTCCTTTGTTGTGATTTTGGATATTGGTGGCATAGTGGGATGAAGCGGCCCGGACAAACTTTACATGTCCTCGCACATGAGACCTGTTCCACGCTTGACATGCAACTAGTTTGCATAAGTGGCTAGCCGTTGTCTGTATCTCCTACTATAGTCAATATCTATTTTGCAAGCGAGTTGTCAACAATTTGATTATCCTCGTTGTGGTTCATGTTCGTAGGTAAGAACGGTTCTATCTCGAAAGCCCTAAGCCACGTAAAACTTGCAATGGATAAATTAGAGGCGTCTAGTTTAGATTTTTGCTGGGCTAGTGTTATGATATGGTAGTGTTGTAAGTAGAAGTATGAGATGATACTCTTACAACACACATAGCGTGTAAAATCCATAGACCTTGGATTTACACATATAGGTATGATAGTGATCATACCACGATGCACATGATAGAGATCATCTGCGGGAACCATATAATTTCACTAATAAACATATGATGTTTGGTTGCATCTTATATTGCTTGTTTAGCGCTTTGTTAAGCATAATAAGATGATCCCTCATTTAAATATCAAGATAAAATGTGTTCTTCCTTTAGTATGCACCGATTATGTTTTCGCGCTCCAAGACATCATGTGATGATCGGGTGTTCTTGGATCCACGACCATATTTCGGTGTAAAACAGTTACACATAAATACTAAGGTTCTAACTTGGCGAGCCTAGCATGTACAGACATGGCCTCGGAACACAGACGAAAGGTTAAGCATGAGTCATATAGTTGATATGATGCCCATTTGATGCTCGCTTTGAAGCTATACCGACTCACGTGATGATCGGACTTGGTGTAGTGGATTTGGTTCATGTAATCACCAAAAGGACACGAGGGATGTCGCTTTTGAGTGGGAGTTCATTCGTAATATAGATTAGTTGAACTCGATCTATCATACACTTAGTCTAACCTTTACAAATCTTGTTGTAGATGGCACCACCTGCTTTTAATTTCAATGCGTTCATGGAGAAAGAGAAACTAGCAACGAACGGTAGCAACTTTCTTGAATGGGCCATGAATTTGAGGATTCTCCTCTTTGCACAAAAGCAATATGTGCTAGAAGCGCCGTTAGGCCCCCACCTTTGATGATGCCCCGACGAGGAGAAGAAAGTCTATCGACTCGTCGGAGGACCACAACTTAGTTCATTGCGGCATATTGTATGGGCTAGAGCCGAACTTCAAAGCGTAAAACGGCAATGCATTTGATACAATGGGTGAGTTGAAAATTATTTTCGACACACATGCTGTCAGAGAGCTACAATGCTTGAAAAGTTCTTTAGTGCATGATGGAAGAGCACAGACTCCGTTAGTGAGCATGTACTCAAGATGTCGTTCTGCCGATAAGCTTGTGTCCTTGGGAATAACGATTCCCATTGACTTAGGCATCCATCGTGTTCTGCAGTCTCTACCACCTAGCTATAAGAGCTTCGTGATGAACTATAATATGCAAGGCATGAAGAAGTCTCTCCCGAGCTTACATCAATGCTTAAAACTGCAGTGGAGATCAAAAGGAACATCAAGTGTTGATGATCAATAGGAACACTGGTTTCAAGAAAGACAAGAAGGAAAACGGAAGGAAGTGAGGCGGCAAGCTGTTGCCGCTGAAAAGAAACCCCGAGTTGGACCTAAGTCTGATTCGAGTGCTACTATTGTAAGGGATCGCCATCGAAGCGCAATCGCCCCAAGTATCCGCGGACAAGAAGGCCGCAAGGCAAACAAAGGTATATATGATATACATGTTATTGATGTGTACTTGACTAGTGCTCGCAGAGCACTGGGTATTTGATACCGGTTCAGTTGCTAATATTTGTAACTCGAATCAGGGGCTGCGGAACAAGCGACCGCTAGCAAGGGGTGAGGTCAAGATGCGTGTCGGCAATGGATCAAACGTTGATGTAATCGCCGTCGGAACGCTGCCTCTCCACTTACCATCGGGATTAGTCATAAACTTAAATAAATGTTATCTGGTGCCTGCACTGAGCATGAACATTGTATCTGGATCATGTTTGATGCAAAGTGGTTATTCATTTAAATCTGAGAACAATGGTTGTTCCATTTATATGAATGAAATCTTTTATGGTCATGCACCGATGATGAATGGTTTATTTCTGTTAGATCTCAATGATAATGTTACACATATTCATAATGTTGATGCTAAAAGGATTAAACTTAATGATGATATATCCGCATATATGTGGTAATCGCCGTCTAGGTCATATTGGCATTAAACGCATGAAGAAGCTCCATTCGATGGACTTTTGGAATCACTTGATTATGAATCATTTGATAAATGTGAGCCATGCCTTATGGGCAAGATGACTAGAACGCGCTTTCCGGTTCAATGGAACGGCTGATTTATTGGAAATCATACATTCGATGTATGTGGTCCAATGAGTGTGTCATTGAGGTGGATATCGTTATTTTGTTACTTTCACGGATGATTTGAGTAGATACGGTTATATCTACTTGATGAAACACAAGTCTGAAACCTTTGAAAAGTTCAAGGAATTTCGAATGAAGTGGAAAATCATCGTAATAGAAAGATCAAATTTCTACGGTCTAACCGTGGAGGTGAGTATCTAAGTTACGAGTTTAGCACTCACATGAAAGAGTGTGGAATTGTTTCACAACTCACACCGCCGAACACCACAAATGAAATGGTGTGTCGGAACGTCGTGTCGTACTTTATTAGATATGGTTCGATCTATGATGTCTCCGATGGACTTGCCGTTGTCATTTTGGGGTTATGCACTAGAAACTGCATTCACTTTAAATCGGGCACCATCTAAATCCGTTGAAAAGACACCGTATGAATTGTGGTTTGGAAACAAACCTAAGTCATCATTCTTAAAGTTTGGGGATGCGATGTTTATGTGAAGAAACTTCAACCGGATAAACTCGAACCCAAAGCGGAAAAATGCGTCTTCATAGGATACCCTAAAGAAACTATTGGGTATTCCTTCTATCACGAATCCGAGGCAAGGTTTTTGTTACCAAGAATGGATCCTTTCTAGAGAAAGAGTTTCTCGCGAAAGGTGTGAGTAGTCGGAAGGTAGAACTCGAAGAGGTTGTGGAACCTTCTCTTCAAAGTATGGCGAGTAGCGCAGCGCCGGAAGTTGTTCCGGAGTTGGCTCCACTTGTTGAAGAAGAAACTAATGATAATGATCATGAAACTCCGAAAGAGAGTACTACCGAACCTCGCAGGTCAAACAGGACGCGTGCAGCTCCCGAGCTGTATGGAAATCTTGTCATAAATTTCATGGTTGATGAAAACAATGACCCTGCGACGTATGAAGAAGCGATGATGAGCCCGGATTCCAAAAAATGGTTAGAAGCCATGAAATCCGAGATGGAATCCATGTATGAAAATCAAGTTTGGAACTTGGTGGAATTACCTCACAACCGAAAGGCCGTGGAGAACAAATGGATTTTCAAAGGAAAAGCGTCTTGATGGTAATGTGACCATCTATAAAGCTCGACTTATCGCAAAGGGGTTTCGACAAATTCAAGGAGTTGACTACGATGAGACTTTCTCTCCGTGGCGATGCTAAAGTCGATTAGGATTATGTTAGCAATTGCTGCATACTTGATTATGAAATATGGCGGATGGATGTCAAAACCGCGTTTCTCAATGGTAATATTGAAGAAGAGTTGTATATGATACAACCGAAGGGTTTGTCGATCCTAAGGATGCTAACAAGGTGTGCAAGCTTCAGCGATCCATCTATGGATTGAAGCAAGCATCACGAAGTTGGAATCTCCGCTTTGATGAGGTGATCAAAGAGTTTGGATTTGTCCAAACTTATGGAGAAGCTTGTATTTACAAGAAAGTGAGTGGGAGCAAGGTGGCATTTCGATATTATATGTGGATGACATATTATTGATCGAAATGATATAGAACTTTAAACAGTGTTAAAAGTTATCTAAACACAAATTTTCAATGAAGGACCTAGGTGAGCGTCATACATATTAGGCATAAAGATCTATAGAGATAGATCTAGGCGCCTAATAGGGCTATCATAAAGTACATACCTTGATAAGATTTTAAAGAAGTTTAAAATGGACGGAAGAAGGGGTTCTTACCTATGTTGCAAGGCAAGACATTGAGTAAGACTCAAAGTCCGGCTTGGCGGAAGAAAGAGATAATGGACAAAGTCCCTATGCTTGACCATAGGCTCTATAATGTACGCCATGCTATGTACAAGACCGGATGTGGCTACGCTATTAGTTTGACTAGTAGGTACCAATCGGATCCAGGTTCAGAACACTGGATAGCGGTCAAGAATATCCTTAAGTACTTACGAAGAACTAAGGATATGTTTCTTGTATACGGAGGTGAAGAAGAGCTCGTCGCTAAGTGTTATGTCGACGCTAGCTTTGACACCGATCCGGATGACTCTAAGTCTCAATCCGGATATGTATTTCTCATGAATGGCGGAGCGGTTAGTTGGAGGAGCTCCAAACAACCTGTGGTAGCGGGATCAACAACGGAGGCCGAATATGTTGCTGCTTCAGAAGCGGCTCAGGAAGCAGTTTGGATGAAGGAGTTCATATCCGAACTAGGAGTTGTGGCAAACGCGTTGGACCCAATGGTGATCTATTGTGACAACAATGGTGCCATTGCCAATGCCAAAGAGCCAAGGTCTCACAAGCATTCCAAGCATATTAAGCGCCGGTTTCACTCCATCCGCAAGCATGTCAAGGATGGAGATATAAAGATTTGTAAAGTACATACGGATCTCAATGTAGCAGATCCGTTGACTAAAACTCTCCCTAGAGAAAAACATGATCAACACCAGAACTCAATGGGTGTTAGATTTATCACTATGTAACTAGATTATTGTCTCTAGTGCAAGTGGGAGACTGAAGGGAATATGCCCTGAGAGGCAATAATAAAGTGTTTATTATGTGTATTCCAAGTATATGATAGATGTTTATTTTGCATGCTATAATTGTATTAAATACGGAAATGTTAATACATGTGTGTTTAATAAACAAACAGAAAGTTCCTAGTTAAGCCTCTCTCATAAACTATCTCGTTGATTAACAAGATGATCAAGGTTTCCTGATCATGGACATTGGATGTTGTTAATAACGGGATCACAACATTAGTGTAATGATGTGATGAACATTCATCCGAATTATAGCATTACAATCAAAGTCAATGAGTTTATATTGCTATAACAACTTACGAAGTGATCCTAGTCCTTAGACCATGAGATCATGTCAATCACTAACACCGGAAGAGTTTCTTGATAACATCAAACGTCACACCGTAACAGGGTGATTATAAAGATGGATTCAGAACTAACAAAGTGTTATGTTGAGGCTCATGGATCAAGAGTGGAATTTGTTCATCCCGATGACGGATAGATATACTCTGGGCCCTCTCGGTGATATCACATTGATTAGCTTGCAAGCAAGTGATTTGATCACTAGAATGTTATATCACAGGAACGAGAAAACAGTGCATGTCGGTAACGAGATTAAACTAGGTATGGAGATACCGATGATCGAATCTCGGACATGTAATATATCGTGAAACAAAGGGATTAAGATACTAGCGTAAAAGGTTCCGACAATCACAAGAAAGTCATCGTTGAATGTGTGGAGTCGATGGGTCTCCGGATCCGCTTCGATTATTGATCGAGAGAGGTCTCGATCATGTCCGCATTATTCACGAACCGTAGGGTGACACACTTAAGAGACACCGACATCCAATTGGAGCAAATGTTTCATGCGAAAAAGAATGAACAAGCGCAGAATTTATTTCACTAGATACGAAAGCAGGTTTTGGTGAAATTGCATAAAGTGGTTATGCATGTGAAATAGAATTCTAGCAAGGGGTTATTGTGAATGTTTGTCATTAAAGTAATTGACAAAATTCTGAATAAAATAAAAAGTTTTATTTAATGAGAGTTTGCATTAAATTTGGTGGAAATTTAATGGGATTTTTAGTGGACTTTTGAGTGGAGGAATTTAGAGGAGTTTTGTGAGTGGAGTGTCCACCCACATGAAGAGGGGAGGGAAAAGGGGAAGCCCCCATGCGCCGTACACCCCCTTTGGGTTCCCCCCTCCTCCTATAAAAGGAGCCCCTACTCTCACTTCTCACTCACACCTCCTCGTGAAGGATCTCTCTCCCCCTCTAGAATTTATCCCCATGGTCTCGGACTAGCGAGATACATGTTCCCGGTGGCTATTCGGCAAGCCAGAGTTGTGCTTCGCTGCATCTGGGCGAGGAGGCGGAGGTTGCTCGGTGCCTCGAGCGTGTGTGCGAGCACGGATCTGCTGATTCGGCGCTAGGACTTCCTCTCGATCTTGAGATCGGCAAGAGATCGTCTACATCAACCACGAGTTGAACTCGTTAAGCTTTGTCGGTCTTCAAGGGTATGTTCTCTACGGATATACATCCGCCCGTTGTTTGTATCTAGTATATATAGATCTTGGTATATAGTTCACATCGTAGGAAAATTTTTGTTTTCTATGCTGCGAACCCTACAATTCCACCGAGAGGGCCCAGAGTATATCTATCCATCATATGGATGGACAAATCCCACTCTTGATCCATGTGTCTCAACCAATACTTTCCGAACACTCAATGCCACCTTTATAGCCACCCAGTTACGGTGTGGTGTTTGATGTCATCAAAGCATCCATCCGGTAAAGGTGATATGCATGATCTCATGGTCGAAGGAATTAGGTTACTATGTATCAGAAAGCATATAGCAATTGAACTATTGAAATGACTTGATCTTTATGCTACACTTATCTATAGGAGTATGTCCATCACATCATTCTCCTAATGATATGATCCTGTTGTTAATAACATCTCTATGTTCATGATCAGGAAACCATGATCATATATTAACCAACAAGCTAGTTTAACAAGAGGCTTTACTAGGGACTCTTATTTTAGTTTACAAATCACACAAGTATTAATGTTTCCGTTTAATACAATTATAGCATGGTATGTAAACATTTATCATAAGTGTGAAGATATGATAATAACCACTTTATTATTGCCTCTTGGGCATATCTCCAACAATCTCATGGTCTAAGGATTAGGATCACTTCGTAAGTTGTTTATAGCAATATAAACTCAATGACTTTGATCGTAATGCTATACTTCGGATGAATGTTCATCACACCATTACAATAATGTTGTGATCTCGTTATTAACAACATCCAATGTCTATGATCAGGAAACTATGATCATCTTGTTAATCAACGAACTAGTTTATGAGAGAGGCATAACTAGTAACTTTCTGTTTGTTTATTAAACACACATGTATTAAAGTTTCCGTATTAATACAATTATAGCATGCAAAATAAACATCTATCATATACTTGGAATACACATAATAAACACTTTATTATTGCCTCTCGGGGCATATTCCCTTCAGTCTTTTGGCAATAAGATCAGAAAATTCAGAATTGAGGACTCAAGGTTTCCTTTGTATGATTTGCTAGGACAACTTTATGAAAGTTCATTCAATCATATTAACAAGCACTTTATTTTACTTCCATGGTTTCCTACACACAATTTGGTAACTCGCATGTTTTTTGCAGGCCAGATAGCTGAGGAAGACTTCAACTTTACCTCTATGGCCGAGCCACCACAAAGTGATGATGTCAACAACATAGAAAGTGATGGTGAGTTTGAGGATGAAAGAGAGTTTGAGAAAGAGGAAGCAGTTGTCCAGCAAGCCGATGATGAATTGCAAATGTTAGATCAAGCAGAAACAAGTGGTGTTGGTGGTGCAAAAACCAGGCCAAAGAAAATTCCCAAGAAGCCGAAGAGAAGTCCTAAAAAGAGTAGTGGAGATGCTTTAGTAGGTGTGATGCAAAGATTTGTGGACATCAAAGAAAAAGAAAGCAAGGAAGAGTCAGCGGACTTCTCTATTACCAGATGCATGAAAGAATTGAAAGCATTGGAAGGGGTCACACCAGATCTGAAAGTCAAATTCTATGGTATATTCAAGTGTCCCAAAAACGGCGAGATTTTCATCAATGTCGTTGCTGATAAAGATGGAAGTACTTTGGAATGGCTTCAAAGTCAGATTGGTAAGTTTCATATTGTTGTTATGTTCTCATACTATTAGTGCTAGTTACATACTATTGAGCCCAACTACATAAGTTAGTTCCTTTGTTTCTGCAATATGCATAATGTGGTGTGAAGATGCTTATGTTTTCTTGCTATCTTGTATGTTCATTAGTCTAGCATACACTAAGATGGATCAATGGTAGTTCTAGTACCCATGTAGTTGTCTCACTTCATTGCTTTCTTACTTCATTGTGGTTAGTTAACTAATATACTCCAATGAGTTCCCAATAACTTCTGCAAGAAGATGCATGCATCTTTTATTTTGTCCTATTGTTTGAATAGAAATGCACAAAATGAATTATAGCTTCCAAAGAGTAGTTGTTAGATGTGCTACTTGTGTAATGTAAGCCACAATTCACCTCGGTGTTTCCAAAGCTATCAACTATTGAAACAAGCATCTAGGAACTTGATAGCTCTCCGTTTGAATATAGGGAACTTGCTTACATGGAGATGGTTTCTCTATCTCAATTTATCTTATGATTATTTTCTCCAAACAAGCATCCTATTTTTGATGTGGCATTGTTTTCCCAAACTACCAAATCATGCTAAATTATCTAAGATTTTATTGTTAGTATACACATCTCAATAATGTTATAATTGATTTTTGATCATTCCTTGTTTGACAATAAAATCATGTTACTTAACAGGAAGTTCTGACAATCTGAAACACTCTTTTGTTCTTAGGTACCTGAAGTGCCTAACCAAGAACTATCTGAAGAAGCAGAATGACAAAATAAGAAAATAGTCTGAGTGTGGTGGCAAAGCCTTATTCTTCATATCGTGAAACTGATACTTTACTTCAACTTTATTTATATGCGATGAAAACTTGATTTTCCAATGTAATGTTGTTGTGATGAAGTGCTACTGAGATTTTCCAGTGTAATGCTGTTGAGGTTTATAATTCTATTGTGATGAAGCCTAAAGCTCTATTCCATTCCTATGTACTGTAAAGTTCGTGTAATGTTTTTGTGAACTTGTGATGACGTGCTGCTGGAACTGTGCGCAAACCCCTATAAAAATTGAATCTTTGTTACTCAACTAAACAAGACTGGTTTTTCTAGTGTTTCAATCCCTGCTTGCAGAACACCATTTTTGAAGAGTGGGATTACAGGGGATCATCGTGGAAGAGGATTGGAGGGGTTTGGGTGACTGAAGTGTTTTCACCCAAAAAACTAGGAGTGATACTCTCGAATACTCAGTAATCCACTTCAACAAAACAAGGCCTTAGGGTTTTCTGAGCCGCTCTATATAAAGTCCTGCGCGACTACTGCCAAAATACACCGAAAAACAATCCAGGGTTTTGCCATCCTCTCTGCTTGCGCCGCCACCGTAGTCTACTACATCCTGCTTGCCGGCATACACCGACGGTCTAGAGAGCAGGTCTCCGAAACAACTCGCCTTTGTCATCCTATACGGGAGAGCACAAATAATGTTTTTGGGAAGCGCTCCACACGACTGCTCAAGTTCGTCATCACGGCGCGTCTTCCCGGTCGTCAAGCTGTACCTCGTGCATGTCGTCTCCAACGCCGACTTCTTCGACAGACTACTACAAACGCTGCACCAACGACGACTTCATCGGCAACCGATCAGTACATATACCGTCATCAGATCTGTTGCTTTACTATGGATGTTAGTGCGTATACTCTGCTACTGTTCATGTAGATCAATACATCTAGTATGTTAGAAGTTCACGTGATTGTAACAATTTATGTCATGATTTATAATTTGGAATTAATTATGGAAATTATGCCTAATAATCCAACACCATTGACTGTAGCTTCGTCCTACAGAATACGAAGAACATGGATGAGGAGCTCGGGGGTCGAGGATGCACTATCCACCGTTGCCGCTGGCCGTGGAGTTGGAGATGATGCAGGCCGTGGAGGATTGAGGGACACGCCGTCCACCATTGGCCATGGAGCCGAGGACAACGGCCGCCACTGCCTCCTATACCTGTTTACCAAGGCGCTTTCCCTTCTCTATCTGTTTACCAAGGCGCGTTGCTGCAACTACCATTTGTTAGAAATAATGGGCTAGTCTATTTAGGCCCATGTATATTTCATATTTTTCCTAAATCTTAAAGCCCAGATTTGTGGCAGCCCATATGTGTTTGGACCCATGTTTGCGGTAGCTCACATGGGAGTGGAGTGGGAGCTAAAGTTTAGTCCCACATGGGAAGTTGAAGGAGAGTTGCACCACCTTATAAGGTGAAGTGTTGCACCACTTTGTAAGTGAGTGGCAATAAGAGAGTTACATGCGCGCCCTCCTCCTCCGACGATGCCGTCTTTCGCCCGTCCGCTCGCCCACTTGTCTAGTCACGACGTGCGAACGCGTGCTGCGGTTTGCGGGAATCTCGCCGTGCCGAGTTTTATTTTGCTGGTCGGGAAAATTGTGAGGTTTTGACAGACGTGTCAAACGGTTAGCTTATTCGGGTCGCTCTCGGATCATGGGATACTGTAACCGACCCGAACATGTGCAACATGGACTCGGCCCATGTTCGCCTCCGTTAGGGTTTCCTGAGCCTCTCTATATAAAGTCATGTGTGGCTACTGCCACAACACACCGAAAACCAATCTAGGATTTTTCCATCCTCTCTGCATGTGCCGCCATTGTAGTCTACTCCATCCCGCTTGCCGGCGTGCATCGGCGGTCGGGAGATCAGGTCTCCAGAACCACTTGCCTTTGTGATCCTGTACGGGAGAGGGCGAATAAGGTTTTTGGGAAGCGCTCCGCGTGACTGCTCAAGTTCGTCATCACGGCGTGTCTTTCCGATCGTCAATCTGGACCTCGTGCACGTCGTCTTCAACGCTGACTTCTTCGACAGACTACTGCAAACGTTGCACAAACAACGACTTTATCGCCAACCGATCAGTATGTATACCGTCATCAGATCTGTTGCTTTACTATGGCTGTTAGTGCGTATACTTTGCTACTGTTCATGTTGATCAATACATCTAGTATGTTAGAGGTTCACGTGATTATAACTCTTGCTGTCATGATTTATATTTTGGAATAAATGATGGAAATTATGCCTAATAGTCCAACACCATTGACTGCATCTTCGTCCTACAGAATACGAAGAACATGGATGAGGAGCTCGGAGGTGAGGATGCACTATCCATCGTTGCTGCTGGCCGTGGAGTTGGAGATGATGCATGTCGTTGAGGATTGAGGGACACGTCGGCCACCGTTGACCATGGAGCCGAGGACGACGGCCGCCACTGTCTCCTCTATCTGTTTACCAAGGCACTTGCCCTCCTCTGTCTGTTTACCAAGGCGCGCTGCTGTGGCTACCATTTGTTAGAAATAATGGACTAGTCCATATAGGCCCATGTATATTTCAGATTTTTCCTAAATCATAAAGCCCAGATTTGTGGCAGCCCATATGTGTCTGAGCCCATGTTTGTGGTAGCTCACATGGAAGTGGAGTGGGAGCTAAAGTTTAGTCCCACAAGGGAAGTTGAAGGAGAGTTGCACCACCTTATAAGGTGGAGTGTTGCACCACTTTGTAAGTGAGTGGCAATAGGAGAGTTATACGCGTGCCCTCCTCCGACGACGACGTCGTCTCTCGCCTTCCCGCCCGCTCGTCTCGCCACGATGCACACACGCGCGCCGCGGGTTTAGGGAATCTCGCCGTGCCGAGCTTTATTTTTGCTGCTCGGGAAAATTGTGAGGTTTTGACAGACGTGTCAAATGGTTAGCTTATTCGGGTCGCTCCCGGATCATGGGATATTGTAACCGACCAGAACATGCGCAACGTGGACTCAGCCCACGTTCGCCTCCATTAGGTTTTCTGAGCCGCTCTATATAAAGTCCTGCGCAGCTATCGCTACAGTACACCGAAAACCAATCTAGGGTTTTGCCATCCTCTCTGCTTGCGCCGCCCTCGTAGTCTACTCCATCTTGTTTGTCGGCGTGCATCGGCGATCGGAAGAGCAGGTCTTCGGAATCACTTGCCTTTGTGATCCTATACGGGAGAGGGCGAATAAGGTTTTTGAGAAGCGCTCCGCGCGATTGCTCAAGTTCGTCATCATGGCGCGTCTTCCCGGTCGTCAAGCTGGACCTCGTGCACGTCGTCTTCAACGCCGACTTCTTCGATAGACTACTGCAAACGTTGCACCAACAGCGACTTCATCGGCAACCGGTTAGTACGTATACCGTCATCAGATCTATTGCTTTACTATGGCTGTTAGTGTGTATACTCTGCTACTGTTCATGTTGATCAATACATCTAGTATGTTAGAGGTTCACGTGATTGTAGCTCTTGCTGTCATGATTTATTTCTGGAATTAATCGTGAAAATTATGCCTAATAATCCAACACCACTGACTACAGCTTCGGCCTACAAAATACGAAGAACATGGATGAGGAGCTTGGGGGTCGAGGCGGATCCAGGAATTTGAACCAGGTGGTCCACCTTCAAAAACAAATTGACAATTGACACAAATAAGGGACTGCCAACATACTATCATATATTTTAGCAGTAACAATACTGTCTTATAAATACTATATAACAATTAGCAATGAAGTTTGAATTTTTCATAACAGAGGCCTGCATAACTTCAAAATCTCGGACAGGATTATTTTCTATTGGGCTTACGCCTTGACATGTCCATGAAAATCTAAATGTTATATCATCTTAATCCATTTTGGAGATAGATATCTTGCTTAATGTATGTGACTAGACAACCATCCGAAAGAGTATCCCCCATCTTATTTCTCAACTTGCTCTTTATTAAACTCTCAGTGCAGAATATGTTTTATCTATTCTAATAATTGGCAACAATTCAATTAGTTATCCAAACAATTACAACTTGCAAATAAATTGTAAATTTTGTATAGTTTTGGGTTGAATTTACCTAGCTCAGCTTGGATAATGAGTAAAATGGAGCTACTGTTGGGCGGAAAATTGGGTTGTTGTTGGCCTGCTCCATGTCGCTGGTGAAGTGCAGGAATGAACATAGGAATCCTAAGACTTCTTGGTGGTCATGGGGCACAATCTCCTTCCTGGTTCCTTGCTCTGCCTCTAGGGTTACGGGAAGGCGGGTCTGTGGGGAATGGGGAGGGATACGAGCATTGGGGAGGGGGGACGAGTGGTGAATGGAGTGGGGAGCCAGAGAGTTGCGACTGCTTGGAGTTGGAGATCCGGAGCCGGTGAGTCACTGGCATCCGGCGAGGAAGCGACGCGACACGAGTGACAAGTCCATCTCTCGAGAGGAACAAATGAACAAGAAGCGAATAGAATGAAGCCAGTAAGTCTTTCTCGCGTTCGTGCTTGCATCGAATAGAGTAGATGGGCTTTTTTCATTTTTTTTACTATCTTATATGGGATGAATTGAAATCCCAGGGTGGTCCATGCACCACCCTGGCCACCCTCTGGATCCGCCTATGATCCTCCGTTGCCACTGGCCGTGGAGTTGAAAATGACGCAGTTCATTGAGGATTGAGGGACACGCTGGCCGCCGTTGGCCATGGAGCCGAGGACGAAGGCCGCCACTTCCTCCTCTCACTCAAGAAATATGCTCACTAGTGATCTTCTTTTAACGACCATGGGTTTTTTGTCATAAATCTATGACCATTCTGAATCAACTGGTCGTAAGGCATTTGGAAGGGTCCAAACCTTGAATTTTTTTGACCAATTCTATTAAGAAGGTCATATTTTTTAAATACGAAAAGGTCATAGATGGATAATACTAGTTTATAGCCTTATATTTAGCTCACTATGACCAATTTAAATGGTCATGGCCACTGATTCTTGTTGCTTTAAAATGACTGGTTGGCCACATCAGCAATTTTGTCTATGTGTCGTTTTCATGTGTCAACTTCTGCTTACATGTCGTGTAATGCTAACTAGGAGGAATATATGATATGAGGGACCCACCTGTCATACAACATACCAGTCAAATAGGACATGCTGACCAAGATGACCTGACATACGGTCTCCCATCGACATGACATGTAGGACCCGTGTTGGAATAATATGGCAAAAAACTGGTGGTCTCAACGATCGAACCTGCGACCTCCTCCAATAGCGAGGCCACCAAACTACCACACCAACAACTATTTCGTGTCCTATTAGCCCCGTGGGTTTTATGTAAACATTCATTCAAGTTAGGTTGGGCCTTGACAGTAGAGGCCTAAAAAAATTCTTGTAATTTTTTTCCACGGCTGGGCCACTGGCCCATAGTCTATAAAAAGGTATGTTTTGGATAGGAATTATGGGCTTCTTATAAGTTTGATCCCACATAAATAGAGGGGCTTCAATTTTTTTAAGAAGTCTATAAATATAAATTTAACATCAATTTTGCAATTAACCACGGATTAAGATGATATAAATATCATTATGGTTCATCTCAAAGATACGTATTGGCGAGTTTCTTATTTTATGTTATCCTGAGTATATGGTCTATGTTTTTTTGTTCTTGTGCTCTTAAAATGTAATCAAAATGGCGACATATACGTTCTCCGTTAACATTTTTTGAAATATTTGCAATATACCAAGTTTGATATTTTTTTTGCAAATATGTCACATAATATGACACCGCGTGAAGATTTTACATTGTTTGTACAGTTTTTCAATTTTTTATGCCCGTTTCAAACTATAGTCAAAACGACGGGGCATGAAGGTTCTTAGATAGGGGATGCTCCTTGCAAAAATATCAATGGATCTATGATAAAATAGCATATTGTGAAGCTAAAAATGATTTTTTTTTTCAAAAAATCGTGAGCATTAGATCATCAAACCGGACCCACTTCCTACCGATTTTGCAGATATTTGTATTTTTCGCCAGGGGTGGACTAAATGGTTTAAGATATCCTACTCGGGACATTGTACATGTAAGGTGGTCTAGTATTTATGAAAAATATGGTTTTGTCATTTTGAATTAACCATTCGGTGGTTGCTTCACAAAACGCCCCTTTTTGCACACAGAAAATGGAAAATGGATTTTTTGTGCGACGAAAAGGAAAACTTCCTCCTACAACATTGTTCGCCATCCCAAGATGCACATGCATGCACAATATAGGCACATTATCACAAACTATTTACGCTATTCTGGACATAACATTGGTCGTTTGACCCGAAATCCATGAAACCTCGACCATGATAGGTCATTTCTGTGAAGGTTTTCTCGATATATTTGCAATATACCAAGTTTGATATTTTTTCTTGCAACTATGTCACATAATATGGCGCCATACGAAGGATTCACCTTGTTTGGACAGTTTTTGAATTTTTTATGCATGTTTCAAACTATGGTCAAAACGGCAGACACAAAGGTTCTTAGGTAGGGGTGATACATCGGAAACGTATCTATTATTTTTTATGCCCCATGCTTGTTTTGTATCTACTTTGATTTGCTTTGTCTATACTTTGAGGGTTTTTTATATCTTTTATGGAACTAACCTATTAACAAGTTGCCAAAGTGCCAGTTGCATGTTTTCTTCTGTTTTTAGTTCCAGAAAGACAGAAAATCAATATTCTCGGAATTGGACGGGACAAAAGACAAAGTTATTATTTTTCCCGGAGCAACACGGAACGACGAAGCGGAGCCGGAGGGGGCCACAGGGTGGCCAAACCCCCTAGGCGCGGGCAAGCCCTGGAGGCGCCAGGAGGGGGTGTGGGCCCCCTGGACCCCCACCGACCTTGATTCTTGCGCCTATAAGAAGCCTCCGATGGAAAAACCCTAAACAATCCAAAATAAATCCACGAAAACATCTATAGCACCGCCGCCACCGAAGGGGAGATTCGGGGGACAGAAAGTCTCTGTTCCGGCACCCTGCCGGGACGGGGAAATGCCCCTGGAGCCATCTCCATCGCCATCTTCATCACCATTGCCGATTCCCATGATGAGGAGGGAGTGGTTCTTCCTCAAGGCTAAGGGCTCTACCGGTAGCTATGTGTTCATCTCTCTCTATGCATGATCTTGTGGTCATGAGCTTTGTAACCAAGTAGATCTACCTTTCTACTCAAGTGCTTTAATAGATCTCTGCTCTTCCCATGTGTGTGAAAGTGACAGCATGCACGCCATGGTGGCACTTAGGTTTGAGTCTACATAAATACTCTTTGTGCTTTAATAGATCTATGCTTTTCCCCACGTGTGTGAAAGTAACATCGTGGATACCGTGTGTGGCACTTTGGCTAGATTGTATATTTTTTATGAGTTATATTTGGAGTTGGATGTCTCTATGAAATTTTGGTGTTTGTTGGAACCATCTAGCGCTCAAGGTGACAGTGTTGGGTTATCTAGATTGGGGAAGGCCCTACCGTTGATTAGAGTGTCCAACCAGAGAGTAGTTAAGAGTAGTATCATGAAGAGAGGATATTTATGTTAGAGAGTGTTCACTAGTGAAAGTATGATCCCTAGGCCTTGTTTCTAAACATTGAAACACTCTTTGCTACTAGATCTGCTGCATGTTTGCTTGCTTCCTTCTTTATTCCATTTGCTGGGGAGGTTTTGGTCCTTTACCTTACCTCACGATCAAGATCTTTTCTGGCACCGTTACCCCACGTCAACAACAAGTCAGAAGCTATTTTCTGGCACCATTACCACTTGTATTTCACTATCTTTTCGTCGAATTAGTGCACCTATACATCTGACAAGTGTATTGGGTGTGTTGGGGACACAAGAGACTTCTTGTATCTTGATTGCAGGATTGCTTGAGAGGGAATACCTTTGACCACTTCCTCCCTGAGTTCGATAAACCTTGGGTAATCCACTTAAGGGAAACTTGTTGCTGTTTTACAAACCTCTGCACTTGGAGGTCCAACAACTGTCTACAAGAATAGAAGTGCATAGACATCAAGCTCTTTTCTGGCGCCGTTGCCGGGGAGGTAAGGTAAAAGGTACTCACATCCTCTGGTGTGAGTGCTCGAAGTTATTTCCTTTAGATCTACAATTTTGTCTTTTGGTTTCTTGTTTTCACTATTTAGGGTTAATGGAAAACAACAACAAAATTAGAGAGCTTTATAATATTTATCTTGAGTTAGGACATGAAGTGTTCGAAGAGAAAATTAAAAAACCTACAGAACTTTATTTGCATGCTAATAGCAATGTTATTAGTATGAATTCTTTGGACACCATTGTTGCTAATGCTATGGAAAAGTCTAAGCTTGGGGAAGCTAGTTTTTGTGAAAATGGTCTTTTTAGTTCCCCGTCTTTGGAAGATAGCTATTCTATTGCTTATGATGAAACCATACCTCCAATAGATGATTACAATTATGAATATGATATTTTTAGTCCACCTACTATTGAGGAGGAAATTTATTGTGATTACAATATGTCTCCTATATTTGATGATTATGGTGATGAGAATAATAATGATAGCTATTTTGTTGAATTTGCTCCCACTACCATTAATAAGAATGATTATTCTTATGTGGAGAGTAATAATCATTTTATGCATGTGGCTCATGATAAGAATGTTTTATGTGATAGTTATATTGTTAATTTTATTCGTCATGCTACTGAAAGTTATTATGAGAGAGGGGAAAATGGTTTTATGCATCTCAAAAATATTAAGTTTCCCCTCTTTATGTTGAAAGTTTTGAAGTTGCACTTGTTTTGTTTTCCTATGCTTGCTGCTTTATGCTTTTATGACTTGTTTATTTACAATATTCCTATGCATAGGAAGTGGGTTAGACTTAAATATTCTTTGAAATTGCTTCTTGATGCTCTCTTTTACTTTAATTCATAATTCTTATGTGAGCATCTTCTCAAACTATCAAGCCTAACTTAAAGGCATTAAAGAAAAGTACTAGTTGGGAGATAACCCAAGAGTTTTTTTTTTAGTCTTGGAAGTTATTACTTCAGTAATGACCTTTCCTTATCCTTTTTATTTGTCTTTTGTGCCAAGAATAACCTCTAATGAGAGGGAAGTAAGATTTGGGGAGTTGCTGAACCGAAACAGATTTCTGTCCTCCATCATAAAAATTCGTGAGGAGTCTCTATAAGTCGAATTGAGTTGAAAATTTATGAATAAATCCCCCAGTATGATAGTTAACTTTCGTTAGTTAAATACTTTTTGATTTGAGCAATAGAAGGTCTTCGAAAAAATCGGTTTCTACCTGCTGGTCTGTTTTGATAGATTTCTGTCATTATTTGCATTTGCTTCTTATTGATTCTTTTTGAGTTCTCTTTAGGTGAATTGAGATTTTTAAAGGAGTTACTATAGTAGCTTGTGTCTTTAGTGAAAATCCTTGTTGTTCCAAAGCTTTGCCAGAGGTTTAATATCTTTTGAATAAACTAATGTTGCTAATGAAGATTGTGTGAAGTTTTGTATGAAGGAAAAATTTCAGGTGTAGAGAAAGAATGATGTAATTGTAGGGTTCGCAGCATAGAAAACAAAAAATTTCCTACGACGTGAACTATATACCAAGATCTATATACTAGATACAAACAACGGGCGGATGTATATCCGTAGAGAACATACCCTTGAAGACCGACAAAGCTTAACGAGTTCAACTCGTGGTTGATGTAGACGATCTCTTGCCGATCTCAAGATCGAGAGGAAGTCCTAGCACCGCAAATCAGCAGCGCATCCGTGCTCGCACACACGTTCGAGGCACCGAGCAACCTCCACCTCCTCGCTCCAGCGATGCAGCGGAAGCACAACTCTTTCTTGCCGAATAGCCACCGGGAACATGTATCTCGCTAGTCCGAGACCATGGGGGATAAATTCTAGAGGGAGAGAGATCCTTCGAGGAGGTGTGAGAGACAAGTGAGGAGGGGCTCCTTTTATAGGAGGAGGGGAACCCCAAGGGGTGGCAGGCATGGGGCTGCCCCCTTGCCCTCCCCTCTTCATGTGGGTGGACACTCCACTCACAAAACTCCTCTAAATTCCCTCCACTCAAAAGTCCACTCAAAATTCCCATTAAATTTCCACCAAATTTAATGCAAACTCTCATTAAATAAAACTCTTTTATTTTATTCAGAATTTTGTCAATTACTTTAATGACAAACATTCACAAATAACCCCTTTCTAGAATTCTATTTCACATGCATAACCAATTTATGCAATTTCACCCGAAAACCTGTTTCGGTATCTAGTGAAATAAATTCCTGCGCTTGTTCATTCTTTCGGCATGAAACATTTGCTCCAATTGGATGTCGGTGTCTCTTAAGTGTGTCACCCTACGGTTCGTGAATAATGCGGACATGATCGAGACCCCTCTCGGATCAATAATCAGAAGCGGGATCTGGAGACCCATACTGACTCCCACACATTCAACGATGACTTTCTTGTGATCGTCGAACCTTTTACGCTAGTATCTTAATCCCTTTGTTTCACGATATATTACATGTCCGAGATTCGATCATCGGTATCTCCATACCTAGTTTGATATCGTTACCGACATGCACTCTTTTCTCGTTCCTGTGATATAACATTCTAGTGATCAAATCACTTGCTTGCAAGCTAATCAATGTGATATCACCGAGAAGGCCCAGTATATCTATCCGTCATCGGGATGAACAAATTCCACTCTCGATCCATGAGCCTCAACATAACACTTTATTAGTTAAATCCATCTTTATAATCACCTGTTACGGTGTGACGTTTGATGTTATCAAGAAACTCTTAGGTGTTAGTGATTGACATGATCTCATGGTCTAAGGATTAGGATCACTTCGTAAGTTGTTATAGCAATATAAACTCAATGACTTTGATCGTAATGCTATACTTGGATGAATGTTCATCACATCATTACACTAATGTTGTGATCCGTTATTAACAACATCCAATGTCCATGATCGAAACCTTGATCATCTTGTTAATCAACGAGCTAGTTTATGAGAGGCATAACTAGGAACTTTACATTTGTTTATTAAACACACATGTATTAACGTTTCGTATTAATACAATTATAGCATGCAAAATAAACATCTATCATATACTTGGAATACACATAATAAACACTTTATTATTGCCTCTCGGGCATATTCCTTGATCTCCCACTTGCACTAGAGACAATAATCTAGTTACATAGTGATAAATCTAACACCCATTGAGTTACGGTGTTGATCATGTTTTGCTCTAGGAGAGTTTTAGTCAACGGATGCTACATTGAGATCCGTATGTACTTCTAAATCTTTATATCTCCATCCTTGACATGCTCATGGATGGAGTGAAACCGCGCTTAATATGCTTGGAATGCTTGTGAGACCTTGGCTCTTTGGCATTGGCAATGGCACCATTGTTGTCACAATAGATCACCATTGGGTCCAACGCGTTTAAAACAACTCCTAGTTCGCATATGAACTCTTTCATCCAAAGCGCTTCTGGAGCCGCTCAGCGACAACATATTCGGCCTCGTTGTTGATCCGCTACCACGGGTTGTTTGGAGCTCCTCCAACTAACCGCTCCGCCATTCATGAGAAATACGTATCCGGATTGAGACTTAGAGTCATCCGGATCGGTGTCAAAGCTAAGCGTCGACATAACACCTAGCGAGCTCTTCTTCACCTCCGTATACAAGAAACATATCCTTAGTTCTTCGTAAGTACTTAAGGATATTCTTGACCGCTATCCAGTGTTCCGAACCTGGATCCGATTGGTACCTACTAGTCAAACTAATAGCATGTGCCACATCCGGTCTTGTACATAGCATGGCGTACATTATAGAGCCTATGGCTGAAGCATAGGGGACTTTTTCCATTATCTCTCTTTCTTCCGCCGAAGCCGGACTTTGAGTCTTACTCAATGTCTTGCCTTGCAACATAGGTAAGAACCCCTTCTTACTTCCGTCCATTTTAAACTTCTTTAAAATCTTATCAAGGTATGTACTTTGTGATAGCCCTATTAGGCGCCTAGATCTATCTCTATAGATCTTTATGCCTAATATGTATGGCCTTCACCTAGGTCCTTCATTGAAAATTTCTTTGTTTAGATAACTTTTAACACTTTGTTTAAAGTTCTATATCATTCCGATCAATAATATGTCATCCACATATAATATCGGAAATGCCACATTGCCCCCACTCACTTTTTTGTAAATATAAGCTTCTCCATAAGTTTGGACAAATCCAAACTCTTTGATCACCTCATCAAAGCGGAGATTCCAACTTCGTGATGCTTGCTTCAATCCATAGATGGATCGCTGAAGCTTGCACACCTTGTTAGCATCCTTAGGATCGACAAAACCCTTTGGTTGTATCATATACAACTCTTCTTCAATATTACCATTGAGAAACGCGGTTTTGACATCCATCTGCCATATCTCATAATCGAAATATGCAGCAATTGCTAACATAATCCTAACTGACTTTAGCATCGCTACGGGAGAGAAAGTCTCATCGTAGTCAACTCCTTGAATTTGTCGAAACACCTTTGCGACAAGTCGAGCTTTATAGATGGTCACATTACCATCAGCATCAGTTTTCCTTTTGAAAATCCATTTGTTCTCCACGGCCTTTCGGTTGTGAGGTAATTCCACCAAGTTCCAAACTTGATTTTCATACATGGATTCCATCTCGGATTTCATGGCTTCTAACCATTTGTTGGAATCCGGGCTCCTCATCCCTTCTTCATCGTCGCGGTCATTATTTTCATCAACCATGAAATTCATGACAGGATTTCCGTCTGCTCGGGAGTTGCAGCGTCTGTTTGACTGCTAGGTTCGGTAGTACTCTCTTCGGAGTTTCATGATCATTATCATTAGTTCCCTCTTCAACAGGTGGAGCCAACTCCGGAACAACTTCGGTATTGCGCTACTCGCCATACTTTGAAGAGAAGGTTCCACAACCTCTTGAGTTCTACCTTCCGACTACTCACACCTTTCGAGAAAATCTTTCTCTAGAAAGGATCCATTCTTAACAACAAAACCTTGCCCTCGGATGCGTGATAGAAGGAATACCCAATAGTTTCTTTAGGGTATCCTATGAAGACGTATTTTTCCGCTTTGGGTTCGAGTTTATCCGGTTGAAGTTTCTTCACATAAACATCGCATCCCCAAACTTTAGAAATGACAGCTTAGGTTTGTTTCAAACCACAATTCATCTGGTGTCTTTTCAGCGGATTTAGATGGTGCCCGATTTAAAGTGAATGCAGCGGTTTCTAGTGCATAACCCCAAAATGACAACGGCAAGTCGTCGGAGACATCATAGATCGAACCATATCTAATAAAATACGATTACGATGTTCAGACACACCATTTCGCTGTGGTGTTCCGCAGGTGTGAGTTGTGAAACAATGCCACACTCTTTCATGTGAGTGCTAAACTGTAACAGATACTCACCTCCACGATCGGACCGTAGAAATTTGATCTTTCTATTACGATGATTTTCCACTTCATTTACGAAATTCCTTGAACTTTTCAAAGGTTTCGGACTTGTGTTTCATCAAGTAGATATAACCGTATCTACTCAAATCATCCGTGAAAGTAACAAAATAATGATATCCACCTCGGCACACTCATTGGACCACATACATCGAATGTATGATTTCCAATAAATCATCATTGCTCCATTGAACCGGAAAACGGCGTTCTAGTCATCTTGCCCATAAGGCATGGCTCACATGTATCAAATGATTCATAATCAAGTGATTCCAAAAGTCCATCCGAATGGAGCTTCTTTATGCGTTTAATGCCAATATGACCTAGACGGCAGTGCCACATATATGCGGATATATCATCATTAAGTTTAATCCTTTTAGCATCAACATTATGAATATGTGTAACGTTATCATTGAGATCTAATAGAAATAAACCATTCATCATCGGTGCATGACCATAAAAGATTTCATTCATATAAATGGAACAACCATTGTTCTCAGATTTAAATGAATAACCACTTCGCATCAAACACGATCCAGATACAATGTTCATGCTCAGTGCAGGCACCAGATAACATTTATTCAAGTTTATAACTAATCCCGACGGTAAGTGGAGAGGCAGCGTTCCGACGGCGATTACATCAACGTTTGATCCATTGCCGACACGCATCTTGACCTCACCCCTTGCTAGCGGTCGCTTGTTCCGCAGCCCCTGATTCGAGTTACAAATATTAGCAACTGAACCGGTATCAAATACCCAGGTGCTACTGCGAGCACTAGTCAAGTACACATCAATAACATGTATATCATATATACCTTTGTTTGCCTTGCCGGCCTTCTTATGCGCCATATACTTGGGGCGATTGCGCTTCGATGGCATCCCTTACAATAGTAGCACTCAGTATCAGACTTAGGTCCAACTCGGGGTTTGTTTTCAGGCACGGCAACAGGCTTGCCGCCCTTACTTCCCTTCGTTTTCCCTTCTTGTCTTTCTTGAAACCAGTGTTCCTATTGATCATCAACACTTGATGTTCCTTTTTTATCTCCACTTCTGCAGTTTTAAGCATTGACAGAAGCTCAGGGAGAGACTTCTTCATGCCTTGCATATTATAGTTCATCACAAAGCTCTTATAGCTAGGTGGCGGTGCGCAGAACACGATGGATGCCTAAGTCAATGGGAATCGATATTCCCAAGGACACAAGCTTATCGGCTTAACTCGACATCTTGAGTACATGCTCACTAACGGAGTTGTGCTCTTCCATCATCTTGACTAAAGAACTTTTACAAGCATTGTAGCTCTCTACAGACATGTGTGTCGAAAATCATTTTCAACTCACCCATTGTATCAAATGCATTGCCGTTTTAAAGCGCTTTGAAGTTCGGCTCTAGCCCATACAATATGCCGCAATGAACTAAGTTGTGGTCCTCCGATTGACAGTCGATAGACATTCTTCTCCTCGTCGGGGCATCATCAAAATGGGGGGCCTAACGGCGCTTCTAGCACATATTGCTTTTGTGCAGTGAGAGGAGAATCCTCAAATTCATGGCCCATTCAAGAAAGTTGCTACCGTTCGTTGCTAGTTTCTCTTTCTCCATGAACACATTGAAATTAAAAGCGGTGGTGCCATCTACAGAATTTGTAAAGTTTAGACTAAGTGTTTGATAGATCGAGTTCAACTAATCTATATTACGAATGAACTCCCACTCAAAAGCGACATCCCTCGTGCCTTTTGGTGATTACATGAACCAAATCCACTACACCAAGTCCGATCATCACGTGAGTCGGTATAGCTTCAAAGCGAGCATCAAATGGGCATCATATCAACTATATGACTCATGCTTAACCTTTCGGTACGTGTTCAGGCCATGTCATACATGCTAGGCTCGCCAAGTTAGAACCTTAGTATTTGCGTGTAACTATTTTACACCGAAATATGGTCGTGGATCCAAGAACACCCGATCATCATGTGATGTCTTGGAGCGACGAAAACATAATCGGTGCATACTAAAGGAAGAACACATTCTTATCTTGATATTTTAAATGAGGATCATCTTATTATGCTAATAAAGTGCTAAACAAGCAATATAAGATGCAATCAAACATCATATGTTTATTAGTGAAATTATATGGTTCCCGAGATGATCTCTATCATGTGCATCGTGGTATGATCACTATCATACCTATTTGTGTAAATCCAAGGTCTATGGATTTTATGACGCTATGTGTGTTGTAAGAGTATCATCTCATACTTCTACTTACAACACTACCATATCATAACACTAGCCGAGAACAATCTAAACTAGACGCCTCTAATTTATCCATTGCAAGTTTTACGTGGCTTAGGGCTTCGAGATAGAACCGTTCTTACCTACGAACATGAACCAACGAGGATAATCAAATTGTTGACAACTCGCTTGCAAAATAGATATTGACTATAGTAGGAGAGCAGACACCCGCTAGCCACTTATGCAAACTAGTTGCATGTCAAGCGTGGAACAGGTCTCATGTGCGAGGACATGTAAAGTTTGTCCGGCCGCTTCATCCCACTATGCCACCAATATCCAAAATCACAACAAAGGAGCAACAACATGATCATCATCGCCCACATACTCATATGTGTACTACCTGTAAAGTATCTACGCATAGATCCGGCTCGATACCCTTTGTAGGGTTCGCAACATAGAAAACAAAAAAATTTCCTACGATGTGAACTATATACCAAGATCTATATACTAGATACAAACAACGGGCGGATGTATATCCGTAGAGAACATACCCTTGAAGACCGACAAAGCTTAACGAGTTCAACTCGTGGTTGATGTAGACGATCTCTTGCCGATCTCAAGATCGAGAGGAAGTCCTAAGCGCCGCCATCAGCGCATCCGTGCTCGCACACGTTCGAGGCACTGAGCAACCTCCGCCTCCTCGCTCCAGCGATGCAGCGGAAGCACAACTCTTTCTTGCCGAATAGCCACGGGAACATGTATCTCGCTAGTCGAGACCATGGGGATAAATTCTAGAGGAGAGAGATCCTTCGAGGAGGTGTGAGAGACAAGTGAGGAGGGGCTCCTTTTATAGGAGGAGGGGAACCCCAAGGGGTGGCAGCGCATGGGCTGCCCCTTGCCCTCCCCTCTTCATGTGGGTGGACACTCCACTCACAAAACTCCTCTAAATTCCCTCCACTCAAAAGTCCACTCAAAATTCCCATTAAATTTCCACCAAATTTAATGCAAACTCTCATTAAATAAAACTCTTTTATTTTATTCAGAATTTTGTCAATTACTTTAATGACAAACATTCACAAATAACCCCTTGCTAGAATTCTATTTCACATGAATAACCACTTTATGCAATTTCACCCGAAAACCTGTTTCGGTATCTAGTGAAATAAATTCCTGCGCTTGTTCATTCTTTCGGCATGAAACATTTGCTCCAATTGGATGTCGGTGTCTCTTAAGTGTGTCACCCTACGGTTCGTGAATAATGCGGACATGATCGAGACCCCTCTCGGATCAATAATCAGAAGCGGGATCTGGAGACCCATACTAACTCCCACACATTCAACGATGACTTTCTTGTGATCGTCGGAACCTTTTACGCTAGTATCTTAATCCCTTTGTTTCACGATATATTACATGTATGAGATTCGATCATCGGTATCTCCATACCTAGTTTGATCTCGTTACCGACATGCACTCTTTTCTCGTTCCTGTGATATAACATTCTAGTGATCAAATCACTTGCTTGCAAGCTAATCAATGTGATATCACCGAGAGGGCCCATATATCTATCCGTCATCGGGATGAACAAATTCCACTCTCGATCCATGAGCCTCAACATAACACTTTATTAGTTTTGAATCCATCTTTATAATCACCCTGTTACGGTGTGACGTTTGATGTTATCAAGAAACTCTTCCGGTGTTAGTGATTGACATGATCTCATGGTCTAAGGATTAGGATCACTTCGTAAGTTGTTATAGCAATATAAACTCAATGACTTTGATCGTAATGCTATACTTCGGATGAATGTTCATCACATCATTACACTAATGTTGTGATCCCGTTATTAACAACATCCAATGTCCATGATCAGGAAACCTTGATCAACTTGTTAATCAACGAGCTAGTTTATGAGAGAGGCATAACTATGAACTTTATGTTTGTTTATTAAACACACATGTATTAACGTTTCCGTATTAATACAATTATAGCATGCAAAATAAACATCTATCATATACTTGGAATACACATAATAAACACTTTATTATTGCCTCTCAGGGCATATTCCCTTCAGTAATGAGATGAAGAATTGACAAAATCTCAAGCTTGGTGATGCCACCCCGTGTCACCCCAATAAATATTCAAGAGGTACAAGCGTCAAAGCTTGGGGATGCTCAAGGCATCCCCTTCTTCAGCAATAAAAATCTCAGGTCTTTCTAGACACTTCGTTTTTTTTGTTTCATGCATAGTTGTGTTGTTCTTGAAGTGTCTTAGTTTTCATTTTTGGTTTTGGTTTGCTTAGTTTGCTTGAGTAAGTTGGTTGGTTACACCACACTTCTTTTGAAGAGAGAGACACACTCTGTTTCCATTGCCTAGAACACTCTAGTTTTCACTCTTATTGTTATGTGAGTGTTCACTTTTGCTAGCATTGCGTTCAGCCTTAGTTTTCTTGTGATTTTAGCTTAGAACTTTTTAGTTCTTCTTTGTGGATTTGTGAGACAAGCTCACTGGTCTTTATTGATTATTATCTTTGTGAGTTGTTTCAAATAAGTTGTTTGGTGTTCGAAAGAGTAGAAAGCTTCATGCTTAAGTGGTACAAAAGGGAGCTTGTTTTGACTGTGACTTACACTTTATCATTTCATGCTAGGTGTTGCTTTGACCTTATGCTTAGTGATTATTGTTGTAGCATGACTTGTTCCGAACAATTAGGATTTCTTAATGTGCCTTGAAAGAATCACGTGTTGTTTTAGCATGCAAAAAGCATAGTATTGTTGTATTCTCCTTTGATGCTTTGTTTAGGTTGACTTGGCACATGCTCACACCATGTTATGACTATGACAAGTAACCATTGCCTCTAACATCATTTATTCCTTGACTTGCAGTACCACTCTATCCTTTGATTAGTAATGCTTTGTTGCTCTGCATGATTATGACCATTATTGCTCTCTTAGTTGGTTGCTCCCAGTCTTTTGTTAGCCTCCACTTGTATGAGTAAGCTCTACTCATGCTTCCAACTCCCAAGAAACCAAGTTATTCCAAAGTGTCCACTATAAATTCCTATGCATGGTGTGTTACACCATTCTAGTATATTCTTGTTTTCGGCTATCTTCCAATTAAAAACTATTTTGTTATGTGAAAACTTAGTGATTAAAGCCCTCACGAACTTGATGTCACACTTTACATTCCTTTCCCCTAATAAACTTGAACCATTGTGACAACTTTGTTGTATATGCTTGCACTTATAAGTTGGAATTAGCAGATCTGTGCTATCACGGGGAACGTTTTCAACATTGCACTTGTACTTTGTACTCAGTTGATATCATGTTCTTTTGTCTATGGATGTCACCGGTGTGAAATAAAGAGGAAACTTGTAAGTCCATGGAGTTTGTATCTTGTGTTAGAGAAACGTCTAGGCCGCTATGCCTAATCATGGTGGAAACTTGCAGCATCACCATAGTGACATCTATGAAGCATTCTTCTTATAAAAAAAGAGACACATTGAGAAAAGAGGAAAGAGAGAAAAAAGCACCATATTCCCATGGTAAATAAGAAGATTGTTGAGATGCTCATTATCTGCTTTCCTTGTCATTTTGGTTATGGGAAAGCTCTTGTACCATGTGCAAGGGGTACCCCGTTGGCGGTTCTCAATGATATGCAAATACTTACAATGACAAGAACTTACCTAGGCCCAAAGTTGATTATGCATGAGGTGTGGCCCTCGTATTCAAGGGACTTGAGATTGCCAACTTATACTTCGTCAAGCATATACTCCATCTTTGTCACTTTAACCTTATTCACTTCAAGATGCTTATGATAGGGGCAATGAGGGCTGAAAGCTAACAAGTACCATAATTTTTGGAAGCTCTTTTTGGAACTTGTAATCCTTGTTTCCTTTATAAAAGGCCTTTCTTCCACCACTATTGAGTCTCCACCTTCTACCTTTAGGCACCATTAAGAGAGCATAGTTGTAATCCTATGTGCAGTGTTCCAAAGCTTATTGATTAATGCATATTGTGATATTAATTGTTCTTGTGCTACTTGTTTATAGTCACCCTTGTGAACTTTGAAGGTGGCATATGCATCTATTTGCTACTCTATGAGGGACAAGCTGATTGTCACTATGCCATGTTTTTTGTATGTGAAACAAAAAAAACGTTTTTCAATGCATATTATTCATGATCTTTGTTTGTAGCTTGACATGTTGCATGTATAGTTACTATGTCCTATTGTTATAACTACATCTTTCATGCACATGTTTAGAGTTCTTTGATCTCAGCTTTCAATGCTTGAAAATGGTTAGATCTTTATTTTGAGGGTGCATGTCACCTCAAAAATTATTCTGTTTATCACATACCTACTCGAGGACGAGCAGGAGTTAAGCTTGGGGATGCTTGATACTTCGGAAACGTATCTATTATTTTTTATGCTCCATGCTTGTTTTGTATCTACTTTGCTTTGATTTGTCTATACTTTGAGGTGTTTTTATATCTTTTCAGGAACTAACCTATTAACATGTTACCACAGTGCCAGTTGCCTGTTTTCTTCTGTTTTTGGTTCCAGAAAGGCAGAAAATCAATATTCTCAGAATTGAACGGGACAAAAGCCAAAGTTATTATTTTTTCCGGAGCAATATGCAAAGAAGAAGCGGAGCCAGAGGGGGGGCACAGGGTGGCCAAACCCTCCTAGGCGCGGGCAAGCCCTGGAGGTGCCTGGAGGGGGTGTGGGCCCCCTGGACCCCCACCCACCTTGATTCCTGCGCCTATAAGAATCCTCCGATGGGAAAACCCTAACTAATCTAGAAGAAATCCACGAAAACCTCTATAGCGTCGCCTCCATCGAAGGGGAGATTCGAGGGACAGAAAGTCTCTGTTCCAGCACCTTGCCGGGACGCGGAAGTGCCCTAGAGCCATCTCCATCGATCTCCCTCGCCATCTTCATCACCATTGCTGATTCCCATGATGAGGAGGGAGTAGTTCTTCCTCAGGGCTAAGGGCTCTACCGGTAGCTATGTGTTCATCTCTCTCTCTATGCATGATCTTGTGGTCATGAGCTTTGTAATCAAGTAGATCTACCTTGCTACTCAATTGCTTTAATAGATCTCTGCTCTCCCCATGTGTGTGAAAGTGACAGCGTGCACGCCATGGTGGCACTTAGGTTTGAGTCTACATAAATACTCTTTGTGTTTTAATAGATCTATGCTTTTCTCCACGTGTGTGAAAGTGACAGTGTGCATACCGTGTGTGGCACTTTGGCTAGATTGAATATTTGTTATGAGTTATATTTGGAGTTGGATGTCTCTATAAAATTGTGGTGTTTGTTGGAACCATCTAGCACTCAAGGTGATAGTGTGGGGTTATCTAGATTGGGGAAGGCCCTACTGTTGATTAGAGTGTCCAACCGGAGAGTAGTTAAGAGTAGTATCATGAAGAGAGGATATTTATATGAGAGAGTGTTCACTAGTGAAAGTATGATCCCTAGGCCTTGTTTCTAAACATTGAAACACTGTTTGCTACTAGATCTGCTGCATGTTTGCTTACTTCCTTCTTTATTCCGTTTGCTAGGGAGGTTTTGGTCCTTTACCTTACCTCACCATCAAGCTATTTTCTGGCACCGTTACCCCACGTCAGCAAAAAGTTAGAAGCTATTTTCTAGCACCATTACCACTTGTATTTCACTATCTCTTCACCGAACTAGTGCACCTATACACCTGCAAGTGTATTGGGTGTGTTGGGGACACAAGAGACTTCTTGTATCTTGATTGCAGGATTTCTTGAGAGGGAATACCTTTGACCACTTCCTCCCTGAGTTCGATAAACCTTGGGTAATCCACTTAAGGGAAACTTGATGTTGTTCTACAAACCTCTGCACTTGGAGGCCTGGAAACTGTCTACAAGAATAGAAGTGCGTAGACATCAAGGGGATGAGGATCGCTAAAATTTCAGTGTATCTATGAAGAAATAGCATATTGTGAAGCTAAAAATGATTTTTTTTCAAAAAATCATGAGCATGAGATCATGTACCAGTAGTTCAAATCGGACCCACTTCCTCTCGATTTGGCACACATTTGTCTTTTTCGCCAGGGGTGGATGAAATGGTTTGAGATATCCTATTCGGGACATTGTAAATTTAATATGGTCTAGTATTTATGAAAAATATGGTTTTGTCATTTTGAATTAACCATTCGGTGGTTGCTTCACAAAACGCCCCATTTTTTACGCTCGGAAAATGGAATATGGCTTAATTTTCTGTGCGACAAAAAGGAAAACTTCCTCCTGCAACAATGTTCGCCATCCCAAGATGCACATGCATGCACAATATGGGCACATTATCACAAACTATGATGCGATTCTAGACATAACATTGGTCGTTTGACCCGAAAGCCATGAAACCTCGAACATGATAGGTCATTTATGTGAAGGTTTTTTCGATATGTTTGCAATATACCAAGTTTGGTATTTTTCCTTGAAACTATGTCACATAATATGGCGCCACGCGAAGGATTCACCTTGTTTGGACAGTTTTTGAATTTTTTTATACCCATTTCAAACTATGGTCAAAATGGCGGACATGAAGGTTCTTAGCTAGGGTATGAGGCTCGCTAAACTTTCAGTAGTTCTATAATAAAATAGCATATTGTGAAGCTAAAAATGATTTTTTTCAAAAAATCATGAGCATCAGATCATGTACTAGTAGTTCAAACTGGACCCACTTCCTACTGATTCGGCAGACATTTGTCTTTTTTGCCAGGGGTGGACGAAATGGTTTGAGATATCCTACTCAGGACATTATCCATTTAATATGGTCTAGTATTTATGAAAAATATTGTTTTGGCATTTTGAATTAATCATTCGGTGGTTGCTTCATAAAACGCCCCTTTTTGCGCTCGGAAAATGGAAAATGGCTTTTCTATGTGACGAAAAGGAAAACTTCCTCCTCCAACATTGTTCGCCATCCCAAGATGCACAGGCATGCACAATTGGGCATATTATCAAAACTATGACGCGATTCTTGACATAACATTGGTCATTTGACCCGAAAGCCATGAAACCTCGAACATGGTAGGTCATTTCTGTGAAGGTTTTTTCGATATGTTTGCAATATACCAAGTTTGGTATTTTTCCTTGCAACTATGTCATATAATATGGCGCCACATGAAGGATTCACTTTGTTTGGATAGTTTTTGAATTGTTTATGCCCATTTCAAACTATGGTCAAAACGGCGGACATGAAGGTTCTTAGCTAGGGGATGAGGCTCGCTAAACTTTCAATGGATCTATGAAGAAATAACATATTGTGAAGCTAAAAATGATTCTTTTCAAAAAATCGTGAGCATCAGATCATGTACCAGTAGTTCAAACCGGACCCACTTCCTCTCGATTCGCCAGACATTTGTTTTTTCGCCTGGGGTGGACGAAATGGTTTGAGATATCCTACTCGGGACATTGTCCATTTAATATGGTCTAGTATTTATGAAAAATGGGGTGGTTCTATTTTAAAACTTTTATTTGGTGGTTACTTCGCAGAATACCCTGTTTTAGAACTAAGAAAATAGGAAATAACCAGCCAATCAGAATGGAGAATCAGCTAACCATAGATCAACCCATCAAAGTAGCTCTCAGCCGTTCACATGACCACCATCCAACACTCCAGTGTGACAGCGCCAGTTTCTGCCGCCTCACCGTCCCTCATACTTGGACGTGAATTGATGAAAACACCTCCCAGTCGTGCACCGCCAAGTGTGTAGGGGTAGTTTGGTAAAAACCCCACGGCACCCATCCAGTCATACATATCACCATCGAGAGGGATACGTGCCCCAAACCCTAACCCCTCACGCGTGAGACCCCGTGGCCTCTCACCGGATCTCATCTCTCCCCGACTCCGTCACCTCTCCCCCCTCCGACGCTGCCCCTCTCTCTTCGTCTCTCCACCACTCCCACCCAAGCCTGATTCGGTATAGCCACGCTACCATCCTCTCTCCCTCCCAAGGCAACGGGGAGGAGGAGGAGCTCATTACCATGGAAGGTGCCAAGGCAGGGATGCGCCACCGCGGCCGGTGCTCCCTCCACCAGAGAGGATCCCCATCTTCATCGTCTGCACCTTCATCGGCCTGCTCGTCGCGTGCCTCTTCTCCCTCCGCCAGAGAGGTATGGTCCCTCTCTAACCAAACTGTACCCGGATCCCATCTACATCAGATCTAGACGCGCTTGCTGATTCTCTCTTGTCTCGACGGTGGATTCGGAAGCCCCCGCTCGAGATGTTAATGCAGGAGCGGCTCGACGGTGGATCTGGTGAAGGGATCCAATCACAAGATCCCCTTTTGCTAGGACTTCATCACCAACGCCGGCAGGAGCGAAGGGCGGCGATGTCGCGTCAATGCCTGGCGGCGAGATGGGCGCGTCCGTGCCCGACGGTGTCGGACCGTTCGGGATGTTGGTCTTGGCATCTGTCGTTGTACTGTGTGGTGCCGCTCTACCCCAGGCGTGTAACGGCGAAGAGGAGCCATACCTGTCGACACCTGATCTGCGGGCATCCTCTGTTGTAGAAGTACCTTGTGCCCAACGACAATTGATCCTGGTCTCCATGGTGTATCTAAGTCCCTTTTTCCTCCCTTTCCCTTGCTGCATCCTTCTCTGAAGCATCAGGTTTAGAGTAAGAATAATAGTCTGAATTTCTAGCTGTAGATGATACCCCGCTTTTAAACTTATAGTTGTGCATTCTGGAGTAATTCAGTATCTTGAACGTTGTTAACTATTGCTATGTACACTGGAATTTCATACTCGTTCTTAAACATCAGTGTCGACTTGGTATATTAGGACTGTTGTTAACTGTTGTTATGTACACTGAAATTGCATTCTAGAGTAATTCAGTTTCTTGAACATTGTTAATTGTTGCTATGTACACTGAAATAACTATTTGACTGTAGCTTCATATTTTTAGGAGTACCTTATTTGTTCTAAATGATGTGTATCTCTGTTTCACTCCTACTTACCACTCTAGATCTTTTAAGCGATCTGGTATACAGTATTGGAATTGGTAATTTTAGTTTAAGCGATCAAGTTTGTATCTGAAATCATGTTAAGCGATCTGGTATTTCTGTCATTTTAAGCGATTTGGTATACAGTATTGGAATTGGTAATTTTAGTTTAAGCGATCAAGTTTGTATCTGAAATCATGTTAAGAACATCAGTACTACAAAACTGGAGTGGGGGTAGTAGTTGGTAGTATATTGTTGATACTAATAATATCATGTTCATATAGTTTCTCCATCTTTCTTTGTGGTGTGTTTATAGATTGAATATGTCCTATTCAATCCACTATACCTGTGTATATGCGGAAAATTAATCTACACTTGTAAACTTGCAGCTGTGCTCCATACCCGAAGGCATGCTCGCGTTGCTTCAAATGTTTCTGCACCTTGGAAATGCATGCATTTATCTTATTCTTACTACACCAGTGAGATGTGATGTTTTACTTCCATGTAGATCAGTATGTAACATGTCCAGTTCAAGGTCCTTTGGTGCATTTGCTAAAATTCCTACAATCAGTAAAAAGACTAGGGTAATTCTTGGTAGCTCAATATACTTACTGTAACATGTGCTAATTCAAGTGAAGTGCCTCATTTATGTGATGTTTTATCAATTTTAGTGATTATTTGTTCTCATTTTCACGCCGTGCTAGCAGGTGTGCTGGATCGTATCAACCATCGCCATGCTACCGCCCTGTAATGTTTGCTGGAGTGCATTAACAATCGCCACGCCACCCACAGTTATATTAAGAGAGGCAAAAGAATGGATATTGTACCTTGATGGTAATTAAACTAGACTTGGCCATACAGTCTTTCATTTGCATAGTTTGCAGTTCATGTATGCATGAACTAATGTATTGTACTTGTTGGTTAGTATTTTGTGGCATCTAACTACAGAAAATAGTGATCTTATGTATGAGTATCCCTAACCCCATACAGAACATCAAGGTGTAGCCCAAGTGTACAAAATTTCTAGAATAAACTGCTGCACTATGCTACTCTGTCTAATCCGTATGGAATTTCTAGAATAAAGAGAGTGCACTATTGATTATCTGTACTGTCTGCAATTTTCCTATCTATTGGTATGATGCATTGATGCTCCCTATGGTAATTGTATTCCCATATTGTTGGGTACATTACTATAGTTATGTCTTGATCTTTTTCCTACTAATTGTCTCAAAAGTACTTTGTTCTACTGAGTTGTGAAATTTCTTTACATCATCTCAAAGTTATGTTACTAATTTCGTTAGATTATAGCATTCTTTATATCTCACTTATTATTTCTTGTTACTAGATAATGCATGGTGTTCTCCATGCTAAAGTTTGAAGATGCATGTAGCAGCAAACAGCGGTTGGCCAGCGAGGAGAGGATCCACTAGAGCTGGGGATGGAGGTCCGAGTCGCGTGGACAAGCGGTGTTATGATTGCTATTTGTGATACTTCATGTAGCTTGTGTTCATGTGTGCGATGCTTCCTGTAGGTTGTGCCTATGTGTGCGCTGTTTCCTGTAGCTTATGCTATAGCATAGTTAACCCAGATACTGGGATTTTGTAATTATAACAACCTGTGTAATTATAACAGCCTATGGTTTGATTATTTTACTGAATAAATAATTATTGTTTATTTCAAAGTGTGGAAATTGAAACTAACAAGTGGGACCAATGGGGAAAATAATGAAAGTACTAACGGGTGGGGCTTGGTACTTTTGGGGTTCTAAAAAGCCCACGGCCCAAATAAGATTGAGAGAAATGTTTTAAAATATCAGAACAAATATGCTGAAAATGGATTGAAATGAATCATAAAAGGTCAAGGCCCAAATAAAAATGGAATGAAAATAGCCAAATAGGCTATGTAAAAAGGCTGAAATTGTTGGGCTCGGCCCATGTAAAACACCGAACTAGACCGGGTTGTATCTGATCAACGACCATTTCATTTGATCATGGATTTGCCACATAGGATCAGCCACGTAGGAAGGCTTACGTGGACATGCTAGATAACCAGTGACCAAATCATCTATATTGGTCATAGTAGTCTATGATCAATACACACGAAAGGTCTTTATTGTCCGTCTGTGACTCTTAGTTTTTGACCAACTGTTTTTGTCGTAGAAAGGACACAACTTGAGAACAATGACCATATAGTGACCAATATAGAGGGTCAAATATTACCACATTTTTTGTAGTGTATGTCTGTTTACCAAGGCGCTTGCCCTCCTTTGTCTGTTTACCAAGGCGCGCTGCTGCGGCTATCATTTTTTAGAAATAATGGGCTAGTCCATTTAGGCCCATGTATATTTTAGATTTTCCCTAAATCTCAAAGACTATGTGTTTGGGCCCATGTTTGTGGTAGCTCACATGGGGTGGAGTGGGAGCTAAAATTTAGTATCACACGGGAAGTTGAAGGCGAGTTGCACCATCTTATAAGGTCAAGTGTTGCACTACTTTATAAGTGAGTGGCAATAAGAGAGATACACGCGCGCGCTCCTCCTTCGACAACGCCGTCGCTCACATGCACGCCCGCTAGCTCGTATTGTCACGACACGCGCACGCGCCATGGGTTGCAGGAATCTCGCCGAGACGAGCTTTATTTTGTTGCTCAATAAAATTGTGAGGTATTGACATACGTGTCAAACGGTTAGCTTATTCGGGTCACTCGTCGTGGGCTACTATAACCGACCCGAACATGCGCAACATGGACTCGGACCATGTTCGCCTCCGTTAGGGTTTCCTGAGCCGCTCAATATAAATTCATGCACGGCTACCGCCACAATACACCGAAAACCAATCTAGGGGTTTGTCATCCTCTCTGCTTGCGTCGCCACCGTAGTCTACTCCATCCCGCTTGCCGGCGTGCACCGGCGGTCGGGAGTGCAGGACTCTGAAACCACTCGTCTTCGTGATCTTGTACGGAAGAGGGCGAAAAAGGTTTTTGGGAAGCGCTCTGTGCGACTGCTCAAGTTCGCCATCACGACGTGTCTTCCCGGTCATCAAGCTGGAGCTCGTGCATATCGTCTTCAACGATGACTTCTTCGACAGACTAATGCAAACGTTGCACCAATAGCGACTTCATCGGCAACCGATCAGTACGTATACCGTCATTAAATATGTTGATTTACTATGTCTTTTAGTGCATACACTCTTCTACTGTTCATGTTGATTAATACATCTAGTATGTTAGAGGTTCATATGATTGTAGTTGTTGCTATCATGATTTATATTATAGAATTAATTGTGGAAATTATGCCTAATAATCCAACACAATTAACTGCAGCTTTGGCCTATAGAATACGAAGAACATGGATGAGGAGCTCGGGGGTCGAGGATGCACTATCCGCCGTTGCCGCTGGCCGTGGAGTCGGAGTTGACGCGGGCCGTTGAGGATTAAGGGACACGCCGGCCGCTGTTGTCCATGGAGCCGAGGATGACGGCTGCCACTGCCTTCTCTATCTGTTTACCAAGGCGCTTGCCTTCCTCTGTCTTTTTACCAAGGCGCGCTGTTGCGCCTACTATTTGTTAGAAATAATGGGCTAGTCCATTTAGGTACATGTATATTTTAGATTTTCCCTAAATCTCAACGCCCAGATTTGTGGCAGCCCATATGTGTTTGAGCCTATGTTTGTGGCAGCTCACATAGGAGTGGAGTGGGATCTAAAGTTTAGTCCCACATGGGAAGTTGAAAGAGAGTTGCACCACCTTATAAGATGGAGTATTGCACCACTTTGTAAGTGAGTGACAATAAGAGAGATACACGTGTGCGCTTATCCTCCTCCGACGTCGTCGCTTGCGCGCCCGCCCGTCCGCCCATCTGTCTCGTCACGATGCGCGCGCATGCGTCGCGGGTTGCAGGAATCTCGCCGAGCCAAGATTTATTTTGCTACTCAGTAAAATTGTGAGGTTTTGACAGACGTGTCAAACGGTTAGCTTATTCGGATCGCCCGTCGTGGGCAACTATAACTAACCCGAACGCTCAACATGGACTCGGCCCACGTTCGTCTCCATTAGGGTTTCCTGGGCCACTCTATATAAAGTCCTGCACGGCTATCGCCACAATACACCGAAAACCAATCTACGGTTTTTCCATCCTCTCTGCTTGCGCTGCCACCGTAGTCTACTCCATCCTGCTTGTCGGCGTGCACCGGCTGTCGGGAGAGCAGGTCTCCGGAACCACCCGCCTTTGTGATCCTGTATGGGAGAGGGCGAATAAGATTTTTGAGAAGCGCTCCGCGCGACTGATCAAGTTCGTCATCATGGCGCGTCTTCCCGGTCGTCAAGCTAGACCTCGTGCACGTCGTCTTCAACGCTGACTTCTTCGACAGACTACTGCAAACGATGCACCAACAGCGACTTTATCGGCAACCGATCAGTAATACCGTCATCAGATCTGTTGCTTTACTATAGCTGTTAGTGCGTATACTCTGCTACTTGTCATGTTGATCAATACATCTAGTATGTTAGAGGTTTAAGTGATTGTAGTTGTTGTTGTCATGATTTATATTCTGGAATTAATCGTGGGAATTATGCCTAATAATCCAACACCATTGACTACAGCTTCGGCCTACAGAATGCGAAGAACATGTATGAGGAGCTCGGGGGTCGAGGATGCACTATCTGCTGTTGCCGCTGGCCGTGGAGTTGGAGATGACGGAGGCCGTTGAGGATTGAGGGACACGCCGGTCGCCGTTGGCCATGGAACCGAGGACGACGGCCGCCACTGACTCCTCTGTCTATTTACCAAGGAGCTTGCCCTCCTCTGTCTATTTACCAAGGCGCGCTGCTGCGGCTACCATTTGTTAGAAATAATGGGCTAGTCCATTTAGGCCTTTGTATATTTCAGATTTTCCCTAAATCTCAAATCCTAGATTTATGGCAACCCATATGTGTTTGGGCCCATGTTTGTGGCAGCTCACATGGGAGTGGAGTGGGAGCTAAAGTTTAGTCCCACATGGGAAGTTGAAGGAGAGTTGTACCAACTTATAAAGTGCAGTGTTGCACCACTTTGTAAGTGAGTGGCAATAAGAGAGATACACGCGCGCGCTCCTCCTCCGACGACGCCGCTCGCCCGCCCGCCCGCTCGTCACGATGCGCGTGTGCCACGGGTTACAGGAATATAAAGTCCTGCGCGGCTACCGCCATAATACACTGAAAGCCAATCTAGGGTTTTGTCATCCTCTCTGCTTGCGCCGCCACCATAGTCGACTCCATCTCGCTTGCCGGCGTGCACCGGCGGTTGGGAGAGCAGGTCTCCGGAACCACTCGCCTTTGTGATCCTGTACGGGAGAGGGGGAATAAGGTTTTTGGGAAGCGTTCCGCGCGACTGCTCAAGTTCGTCATCACAGTGCGTCTTCCCGGTCGTCAAGCTGGACCTCGTGCACGTCGTCTTCAACGCCTACAGAATACGAAGAACATGGATAAGGATCTCGGGAGTCGAGGATGCACTATCCTCCGTTGCCGTTGGCCATGGAGTCTGAGATGACGCAGGCCATTGAGGATTGAGGGACACGCCGGTCGTCGTTGGCCATAGAGACGAGGACGACGGCCGCCACTGCGTCCTATGTCTGTTTACCAAGGAGATTGCCCTCCTCTATACGTTTACCAAGGCACGCTCGTGGGCCAGCTGATCCTACCTGATAGGGAAAAGGTGTCCGATCTTTCGATGAGATGGCGAAAATCGATTTGGGTGCAGTTCAGGCTTGACGATCCGACTACACGTGCGAGCACGAGCGCCAATGCAATCGCTAGGCCAATCTCCTGGAGGTTACCGATCCTGCGTGAACACGATCAGCCTGACCAACGAGGGTCTTAATTCCTACCTGAAATCGAGAACAAGTAAGAACTAATATTGCAATCAAGATATTGCAGATTAAGAGGAAAGCTTTATTGAAAAGGTGGGATCCTGAATAGGTGCAAAGTACAAGAGGCCTCTGCGATGCTCGAGCCTTGGCGAAGTTGCTATGATGGCTAACTTAATGTCTAAACAAAATCCGAGTCTAGGGGGACGGCTATGGGGAGTATTTAAGGGCGAAAAGGTGGGGTTTCGGCCAGCCATGGAAGTGGTGGCCGAATCCAACCCTAAAAGTCCTTTTCCCCTCAAATACGGACTCTAAAAAGTGGCTAATTAAAATCCTGCGAAAATTACATGGGCCTGGCCCAAAATAAAGGTGTCGCAGCACCATATTAAGCTATGGACGAATTCGTAAAGTATTGATCTTGAATATTTCGTCCAAGCCTTCTTTCTTCATTATGGTGGCCTCAAAGTTCTGAAATCTTCATCTGTGGCCTTCTCTTGGATCATCACATGCTTGCTGCCATCTCCATGCATGGCCATGCTCCAATGCTTGTCCCTCTCATCCATGCTTGGTCCATCATTCCTAAGAGTAAGAGATACATCTGATTTAGGCAGCATCATATTCTCATGTATGTGAGGAATAGTTCCAAGAAACGAAAGTACCTGATAGTTAAGTTGTTTGGCACGAGATCTTGTGATGGGTCCTTGTATGTGTGTTGCTGTAGGTACAAAGGTTGTATCAATAGAAGGGATGTCCACATCATGCTCCCCTTCTTGAATTGAAGTCATCCTCGACGCAATCTCATCTTCCTCACCAAAGTAAGGCTTCAAATCTGCAATGTTAAACATAGGACTAACCGTACCAAAGTCTGCAGGCAACTCAAGTTTATATGCATTTTCATTTATTTTCTCTAACACCTTAAAGGGACCAGCAGCACGTGGCATTAACTTAGACTTGCGTAAATCAGGAAAACGATCTTTATGCAAATGTAACCAAACAAGATCGCCAACATCAAACACAACATGCTTTCTCCCTTTATCCCTAGCAAGTTTATACTTAGCATTCATGTGTTCAATGTTATCTTTAGTAGTCTTATGCAAGTTTAATATCATTTCAGCGTGTTGGGTAGCATCCAAATTATGTTGCACCGAAGAAGGTAAAGGCAATAAATCAATAGGTGCACGAGGAACAAAACCATACACAATCTCAAATGGGCACATCTTTGTGGTAGAATGCAGTGAACGATTATAAGCAAATTCTATATGAGGTAAACACTCTTCCCACAATTTTAAGTTCTTCTTTAAAACAGCCCGCAACATAGTAGACAAAGTTCTATTTACTACTTCAGTTTGACCATCAGTTTGGGGATGACATGTAGTACTAAAGAGCAATTTAGTCCCCAACTTAGCCCATAAACATCTCCAAAAGTGGCTAAGAAATTTAGTATCACGATCAGAGACAATAGTATTTGGCACACCATGCAAACGAACAATTTCACGAAAGAACAAATCAGCAATATGCGTAGCAGCATCCGTTTTATGACAAGGAATAAAGTGTGCCATCTTAGAAAACCGATCCACAACAACAAAAATACTATCCCTCCCCTTCTGTGTTCGTGGCAATCCCAAAATAAAGTCCATAGAAATATCCTCCCAAGGAACACTAGGAACAGGAAGAGGCATATATAAACCATGTGGATTAAGGCGAGACTTAGCTTTTTGACAAGTAGTGCAGCGTGCCACAAATCTCTCAACATCTCGACGCATACGTGGCCAAAAGAAGTGTGCAGCAAGAACATCCTCCGTCTTCTTGACACCAAAGTGTCCCATCAATCCTCCTCCATGCGCCTCCTGTAACAACAAAAGACGAACAAAACTATCTGGAATTCATAGTTTTTTAGCACGGAACACAAATCCATCATTGAAGACGAACTTGTTCCAAGTTCTACCATCTCTTCTGCAACACATCTTTAAATTCAGCAGCATGCACATATTGTTCCTTAATATTTTCCAATCCAAATATTTTGAAGTCAAGTTGAGATAACAAAGCATAACGGCGCGACAAAGCATCAGCAATAATATTATCTTTACCCTTTTTGTGTTTGATAACATAAGGAAAAGACTCAATAAATTCAACCCACTTTGCATGACGACGATTCAACTTAGCTTGACTACGAATATGCTTCAAAGATTCATGATCAGAATGAATAACAAATTCCTTAGGCCATAGATAATGTTGCCAAGTTTCTCATGTCCGAACCAACGCATATAATTCTTTATCATAAGTAGAATAGTTCGGACTAGCCCCACTCAATTTCTCACTAAAATATGCAACAGGTTTTCCCTCTTGTAATAACACCCTCCCAAACCAATTCCACTATCATCACATTCAAGCTCAAAAGTCTTAGTAAAATCGGGAAGTTGGAGTAAGGAGCATGTGTTAGCTTATCTTTCAATATGACGAAGGCTCTGTTGTGCATCGCCCCAAACAAAGGGCACATCCTTCTTGGTAAGCTCATTCAAGCGCCGAAATTGATCCAAAGTCTTTGACAAAGCGCCTATAAAAACCAGTGAGGCCAAGAAAACTCCTCACTTGTGTGACCGTCTTGGGCTGCGGCCAATTCTCAATAGCTTCAATCTTGGCTGGATCCACTTCAATACCCTGTGATGTAACAACATAGCCAAGAACCGCAACTCGATTGGTGCAAAAGGTGCACTTCTCAAGGTTACCAAACAAACGTGCATCACGTAAAGCATTGAAAACAGCACGTAAATGGTCCAAATGATCCTCTAAAGATTTGCTATAAATCAAAATATCATCAAAGTAGACTACCACAAAACGTCCAATGAAAGCACGTAAAACTTCGTTCATTGATCTCATGAAAGTGCTAGGTGCATTAGTTAAACCAAACGGCATTACTAACCACTCATATAAACCGAACTTAGTTTTAAATGTTGTTTTCCATTCATCTCCTAATTTCATACGAATCTGGTGGTAACCACTACGCAAATCAACTTTAGAAAACATGGTAGAGCCACTCAATTCATCAAGCATGTCATCTAAACATGGAATAGGATGACGATATCGAATAGTAATATTATTGATATCTCTACAATCAGTACACATGCGCGAAGAACCATATTTCTTAGGAACCAAAATAATAGGAACAGCATAGGGGCTAAGGGACTCACGAATATGATCTCTGTCAAGTAGTTCCTGAATTTGGCGTTGTATCTCCTTTGTCTCCTCTGGATTGGTTCTATATGGCGCGCGGTTGGGCAACGTGGCACCAGGAATTAGATCAATTTGGTGCTCAATTCCTCTAATAGGAGATAGTCCTGTTGGTAGCTCAGCGGGAAAGACGTCCTCATATTCCTACAAAAGGTTAGCAATAGCGGGTGGCAAAGAAGGAGGCATATCCTCAAATGAAAACAAAACCTCTTTGCAGACAATTGCATAACATTGAGTATTGTTTACATCTAGTTCAGCAATATCAATTTTATTTGCAAGGATACATGGACTCTTCAAACGAATTTCAGTAGCATGTGTAGAATCAGATTTAGTGTTCTTTGGTGGTATAAAATCTGCAGCAACAATCTGATTCTCACTTTTATTTTCTCCTCAGTTTTAGCTCTACTAGCTCTAGCAATATCATCTTTTAAAATCTGTTCGGGAGTCATAGGTTTTAGACCAATTTTCTTTCCATCATGCATAAGAGAATAGTGATTAGTTTTGCCATTATGAACAGATTCTCTATCAAATTGCCATGGTCTACCAAGTAACAAAGAACAAGCTTGCATAGGTACAACATCACAATCAACAAAATCAGAATATGTACCAATAGTAAAATGCACGCGTACCGTTCTTGTTACCTTGATCTTGCGAGAACTCTAAAACCATTGGATGTAATATGAATGTGGGCATTGTCTTGTTGGAAGTGCAAGCTTCTCTACCATGTCAACACTGGCCAGATTATTACAACTCCCTCCATCAATGATGATCCGTATAGCTCTTTCCTTGACAACACCATGTGTTTGGAACATGTTGTGGCGTTGATCTTGCTCAGATTTGCTCAATTGCACACTCAACACACGTTGTGTAATTAAGCTCTTGAATTGATCAGCAGCTTCAGCTCCCATTACCTCTGTCTCTTCATCAGCATCAGAATTGTCTCCATCTCGAGCATAAATAAGGGCTAGTGTATCTTCATCAAAGTCACTCGCTGAATCGTATTGACCATCTTCTCGCACCATCATCACACGTTGTGTTGTGCACTGTCTCTCAATATGACCAAAACCCTAGCACTTGCGGCATTGTATATCCTTTGTCTTACCCGTGGAAGCCATAGAAGATGCACTACGAGCAGGAGCATTGGATGATGGTGGAGGAGCAGCTGGAAATCTTGTGGTGGCCTTGGATGTGGTAGTAGCTGGTGGTGAATCACGAGGAGGCGCTGATTGTCGGGATGTCCAAGTGGATGTGCGACCTGCAGAATTATTAGTCCTCCTCCATGGTGTTTGGCGATCCTGCACTTCACGTTCAGCTTTGCAAGCAAGATGAAACAAACGAGTGATAGAATTATATTCCTTATAATCTAAGATGTGCTGAATGTCCTTGTTTAATCCACCAAAGAAACGTGCAAGCATTTGTTCATTAGATTCAACAAGACCACACCGAACCATCCCCGTTTGCAATTCCTGATAATACTCTTCTACAGAATTTTTCCCTTGCTCTAAACGTGTCAGATTCTTTAGTAAATCACGTTGATAAGTGGGAGGTACAAAACAAACACGCATAACAGTTTTTAAAGCAGTCCAAGTCCTAGGAATAGTAGTAGGATTTAAATGACAATACTCAGACCACCAAAGGGAAGCAAATTTAGTAAATTCACATGTAGCAGCACTAACACGCATATTCTCAGGATATTTTAAGCATGCAAAACGTTGTTCTACTTCCATCTCCCATGTAAGATATACATCAGGATTATATTTACCCTAAAAAGATGGAATATTTAATTTAAGCTTTGCAACATGATCATCATCACGTACCGGTGGTCAAGCGTTGCGGTAGTAATGTCGGGGACGGCCAGCAGGTACCTGTGGAGGTTGTTCAACCTCCTCGTCAAACAGATCGTCGTCGTCGGGGTCGTAGTAGTACCCGTCGTCTGTCCCCAATGTCGCAGCAGCAGCCACGGCGGAAGTCTGAGGTGCGTCAGCCGCAGCGGTAGCCGCCGGGGGTGCGGCGGCAGCCGAACCAGCAGTCCGACCCGTGATCGGAATGCGTCGTGCGCCAGGTACGGGTGCGGGTGCGGGCAATCTGTTCAAAATCTCCTTGAACCGAGCGTCAAGCTTGGCGTTGAAGGATTTCTCGAGTCCATCGATCTTATCCACGGCGTTGGTGAGCTTGGTGTCAAACTCCCCTAGGCGTGTATCCACGTCTTCAGCGCGACTGACCAAGAGCGCGGAGAAGTGGGCATGTAGTTCTTCGTTCGTCATTGTGGGAGGGTTTCGCGAAGTATCTGTCATGGTTAGTCCTTAAAAAGCAAAGATATATACTACGGAAATATGGTGAAAGGCACGCGTAATCCATCAAGCAATATACGAAGCTCTTACAAGTTCTTACCAAACAGCAGGAAAAGGCGATGTGCAACTGCGAGGATCAGTGGTTTCAGAGATTGAACCAAGCGATTACCAGAAGTCGAAACACCGCACGTGGAGAATATCAGTGGAGCTCTGGGAAGGCTTAGCAAAGGGGGTTAGCAATTATCAAAACAACAATGCAAAAGTTGAAATAATGCTCAACGACGGTACTGTGTTGGTCCTAGGCTAGACCATAATAGAGACGCGAGCCTAGATCACCAACGATGTCACGACGCGACACAACAAGCAATGTATGATGATATGGCACCCTGAAAAGCGAACTGAGAGGTGGAAAATCACTATGATGGCGAGTGTCTAGAACTGATCTAGGGGGTCTAAAAATAGGTTAGCCCCAAAAAAAATTCGAAAATTTTTATTTTGCTCCGGAAAGCATGCAGGCGCCAAAAAAATATCGCTATAACGGCGATGGATAAAAGTGATCCCCGGGGTCAAAAAACAGTATAGCCAGAAAAAAAATTCGGAGGCGGTTCCAGACTTTTTTTTTTGCTCTCCTTCTGGACTTACGACCGAACTCGGAGCTCGAATCGGACTTTAGCTGAACACGGAAACAACAAAAAAAGAAAGTAAAAAGAAATAACTAGGAAACAATAACTCAACTCGGACTCGTGTCGCGGCAGGATAGGTGACCGCATCCGTGTCGCGGTAGAAAGGCGGTGGCGGAGTGTTTAGGGTTTATGGTGGCTGGGTATATGGCGGCGGAATATGGTGGCGGTGATCGGCGAGTGTGGCGGTGACTACTATGATCAGAACTCGAAACTCTAGGGGACGAGACACTAAGACCAGCAACTCGACGCGACGATATAGACACAAATTCAACAATGCAAAAACTGAAAAGATAATGCGAGAAGTAGATTGGTTATGGGATGGATCTAAACTCTAACTGTGTTTTTGGCTTTTCGTGGGGTATAGGTAAAAACAGATCTAATCTACGAAAAACAGTAAAATCTCACCGAGCAACCTGAGCTCTGATACCACTTGATAGGGCAAAGGTGTCCGATCTTTCGATGAGATGGCGATAATCGATTTGAGTGGAGTTCGGGCTTGACGATCCGACTACACGTGCGAGCACGAGCGCCAATGCAATCGCTAGGCCAATCTCCTGGAGGTTACCGATCCTGCGTGAACACGATCAGCCTGACCAACGAGGGTCTTAATTCCTACCTGAAATCGAGAACAAGTAAGAACTAATATTACAATCAAGATATTGCGGATTAAGAGGAAAGCTTTATTGAAAAGGTGGGATCCTGAATAGGTGCGAAGTACAAGAGGCCTCTGCGACGCTCGAGCCTTGGCGAAGTTGCTATGATGGCTAACTTAATGTCTAAACAAAATCCGAGTCTAGGGGGACGGCTATGGGAGTATTTAAGGGCGAAAAGGTGGGGTTTCGGCCAGCCATAGAAGTGGTGGTCGAATCCAACCCTAAAAGTCCTTTTCCCCTCAAATACGGACTCTAAAAAAGTGGCTAATTAAAATCCTGCGAAAATTACATGGGCCTGGCCCAAAATAAAGGTGTCGCAGCACCATATTAAGCTATGGACGTATTCGTAAAGTATTGATCTTGAATATTTCGTCCAAGCCTTCTTTCTTCATTATGGTGGCCTCAAAGTTCTGAAATCTTCATCTATGGCCTTCTCTTGGATCATCACATGCTTGCTGCCATCTCCATGCATGGCCATGCTCCAATTCTTGTCCCTCTCATCCATGCTTGGTCCATCATTCCTAAGAGTAAGAAATACATCTGATTTAGGCAGCATCATATACTCATGTATGTGAGGAATAGTTTCAAGAAACAAAAGTACCTGACAGTTAAGTTGTTTGGCACGAGATCTTGTGATGGGTCCTTGTATGTGTGTTGCTGTAGGTACAACGGTTGTATCAATAGAAGGGATATCCACATCACTACCACCGCACCACCGTCCAGGAGGTCACGGCCAGCCCAGGAGGAAGCAACAGGAGGTGGTCGAGGACGTTGGCGATGACTGGAATCACTATGGCGGAGCATCGAGGAGGAGGCCGCGTGCAGGTGAGAGCAGTACATCCGTTGGACGGCAAGAGAGAGGCTACGGTTTGCACTTGGTGGCAATTGGAGGCGCAAAATGGCTACTTTGGATGGGGAATCGAGCGGGGCGCAGAGTTGTGCCCTGGGGAGGCCGGCGAAGTACGGGGATGGGGAGGTTGGCGTCGTGGCTGCTAGAGAAAGGGATATGTGGCGGTAGTGTGGCTTTCTCAAGAAAGGGGAAAGTGGAGGGTGGAGGCCACTCGCTGGGCGTTTTTAGGACGAAATCCGACACTATTTAGCGTCGGATGGATGTAAGTTTTGGTCTGAGAACGTCTAGTTTCTCACTCGTGTTCCTAGGCGCGGTTCCTAGACAAGGCAAAATTGGCGACATTTTACCCGATTTGACTCAAATTCGGCCTAGTTCGGCATAGTTTGACCTAGTTCGGTTTAGTTTGACGACATTTCGCCCTAGTTTGGCCTAGTTCGATGTATTTTAGGCTAGTTTGGCGACATCGTGCCCAAATTCGGCTCAAATTCGGCCTAGTCGGCCTAGTTTGGCGACATTTCACCCAATTCGGCTAAAATTAGGCTGAATTCAGCTAAAATTAGGCTAAAAATCGGCCTAGTTTGGCGACAATACGACGGCAAGGGGAGAAGAACGGAGGGAGTTTGGCTTTGTGTCACCGAAAGGTTGGCCCATAACGATTCCTGATGCCCTGGGATCGGCCTGGAACTCCGGATATACGAAAACTAGACGTCTAGGAACTAGACGAATTTTCTGTCATCCGGATGTAAAATTAAACGCGGGAACCAATCACTTTGCAAGTGCAAATATTTTCTCACGTAGCACGTCTATGAACTTTTTAATGAAAAGAGGCGCACACATGTGATTTTCCTGTGCACGGATATATAAAAGCACATTTTGTAGTCCCCCCATGCGACAGTAGGTTGCAAAGAAGACTACAGCCAAAAGTGAGGCTTTCTCAGCTGGCAAAATTCCAACATCACAAGAAAAAATTGGGTTGTTTCGGACCCTTTCACTCTGCAACCAGAGCAGCTGGACTACTGCGGTCATTATCACAGAAAAAGAATCATGATGTCCCTGCACTTGCGGGTAAATACAGATGATGAAAAATGAAATGAAATCCAGAGACATGGTAACAACTATCCAGGTCAAAAGTTAAACAGGACAACGGCAGATTTATACAATGGATTTCGCCCACTTTCACAGGCTTCTCTCTACAAAATCAAATATCCTCTCCTCCATATAGACCCGGTCGTCTAGCTGGCGTGGCATATGCCTCTCATCGGGGAAGAGGAGGATCTCGTAGGGCTTGCGTTCCGCCATCAAACGGTTGATGAGCCTAGCCGTGTGCCTGAAATGCACGTTCTCGTCAATCATCCCGTGGATCAGGAGCAGCTTTCCCCTGAGATTCTTCACATGGTGCATGATTGACCCATACTCGTAAGAGTCGCTCTGCTCTGAGGGCAGTCCCAGGTACTTCTCTGTGTAAAAGGTATCATACCCATCCCATGCAGTCACCGGGGCACCAGACACTGCGCAGCAGAATATATCGGGGAACCTTGCCAGGCACATTGCTGCGAGAAAGCCACCATAGCTCCAGCCATACAGACCGATATGGCCAGGCTTCGCAAGGCCTTGTTTTATTAACCACTCAGCACCCGTTAGCTGATCTTCAGCATCGACACGACCGATGCTATACTTCAGCTGTCCCTCAAAATGCAAACCTCGCCTTGAAGATCCCCGATTGTCCATCTGCAAGGACATATATTACCATGAGTACTTCATGAGATCAGTGATAGATATAGGTTCTGCCTGAGTGCAAGTACTTATCATTAACATTTATGTACTTATTATTCATAATTTTCAATTGTTAGGGGCGTGCCGACACAGCAGGTGCACAATAACAGCATTCCACATTTAAGCCATCAACCCTGGTTTCTCAGAGCACAGAAATTTGGACCATCCATTTGAAGATTGACCCCAGTCACTAGAATATTACTTTAATTGTACAAGTGTGCTGAAAAGCGTTGGCATTCTAAGATCTTCCATGGCTCTATGGTTTGTTAAACACAGTCGAACCATGCATGTACTGCAGTAAAATATGTTTTATTGACGAAGTTCTACACAGAATATGTTGTCTAACAGTAGAAGGCAAGTAGTAGACAACTCGACTATTCTTTGTTGCATACACGACTGCTAGACAGCCGGGTAAAATTTCAATTTTATGAGGGTACCAAGTACCAACAAGCAGTTAATGCAACATCTGTCTATTCCCTCTATGCTTGATAAACAGAAAAATGAAATTGAACCTACTTTTGGTTTTGTAAAATGTGGCATTAGTGTATTTCTTTTCAAAACTTTGCTTGTTAAAACTGCAAACAGCATGCTTCCACCTGCTTACAAAATCATCTACATATAGAGTTGTGGACAATGAAATTCTATTAGCTTACTGGAGTGGAGCTGATATTTCTGAGCAAAGATAAATTTCAAGCATTTAAATTATCAACTCTGAAACTGATAGTGATTTGCAAAATATGTGTTGCAAGTTACTTGGCTCTAATGCATGGAATGTTTACCTTCCAAACTAATATTCCCTTACTTCGCAGGTACTGAGCTCTCATGTCAACTGTGCTAATCCAGGAATCACTGACGAGCTGGACACTGGGACCGCCATAAACGTTTATTAGCGTTTTATAGGGAGGTGGTCCATATTTCTTCTCATCAGGAAGGTAGAGAGTTCCATAAAAAGATGTTCCATCCTTTCCTGAAAACTGGACCATCTCAGGCGATAGCTGCTGAAACTTTTTAATTGGCTGAACTGTCAGTGGCTGCTCATATATAGGCATTATTATACTTCCATCAAGCAAAGAACACAAACGGATCACAGGTGGTGATTTTACTGAGTCATACACATCGATAAACCTTATCAACTGATGATCAAGAATTACTGAATGCCGCCCAGTGCCACGGGTCAACCTCTTAGGGGTTTGCAATGGAAGGCTCCAATCAGGAAAGAGGTTGGTATAGTACAGATTTGTCTCTAATGGTCCATCCAGTGTTCCAGTAAAATATACAAGACCAGAACTCTCATTCACACCAGCAATTTGGTCAACCATCCAATCACCATGTGTCACAGGCCCTAAGCACTCGCCATTCTTGTCATGAATATACAAGTGTCTAAATCCTGTACTCTCGCTGGCCCAAATAAAGCCTCCTGGATGCTTACTATTCACTCCATTGTCCAGAGGAGTGAAACAATCATGTAATGTTATCCATATATCATGCTCTTCTTCTAGTAAGACTTCCCTTTTACCCGTGGAAATATCGAACTTAAGTAGCTTAAGTTTTGTGTGAGTTCTGTTGAGAACTTGAACTGCAAGAGCATTATGATGCATCCAGCTAACTCTAGCTAGATACTCTTCATCACCATGAGCTCCATTTGGTTCTCCACAAAGGAGATCCATCCAAGTTACCTCTCCTCCACCGGAAGAAATAACTCCAAGTCGCACTTTAACATTAGCTGCTCCAGCAAAGGGGTAAGCATGATCTTCTTGAGCATCTAGACCAACAGAACTTTTTCCCTGATGCATAATTCTGTATAGTGGAATGGCAGATGAATCTACTTCAGTAAATGCAAGGTGTTTACTATCAGGAGACCACCAAAATCCCATCTTCCTTTCCATCTCTTCCTAAAGCGAGGAATGCAAATTATTAGATAGCAATCATCAAAAATAATTTCATACCAATGCTGATGGATCATGGTGAGTACCTGTGCTATATACTCAGCAAGTCCATGGACCTGAAAAGACGAACAAATACGAATGTTAGATGTGGAATTTATTTTCGCACTTCCCCAGTATGTACAGTTGCAAGAATAATGTTAGCGAAAGAATATGCATTCTATCAATGAAGATAACGAATTATTGGTGGAAGGGGATGATCACTCCTTTTTGGTAGCTTAAGGGGGTGTAAGCTTGCTTTCTCAGTTAAGCCCAAACATAAGACGGCTTATTGGCCCTGGTTTTAGCTTATTTTCATGGCAGGCATAATTTTGAACTGGAATAGAAAGGCCATAGTAAAAAGAGACTGACATGGAATATTTGAACTACAGTATATTAATTATTACACATGTTGTGATAAATAATTAGTATACAGTTTCAGTTTGAAGGATAGTCATGTCGAGTTGCATCTCAACAACAAAGCTGAACAAAACATGGACATGGTAACACACAACAACAGCGAATATGCTCATATTAAGACACTACTGGCAACAGAAAACCAAGGAACTACCTTTCCACTTTCTCTTGCACCGTAGGTCAATTGCCTAGTTTCTCCATCAGCAAAACCCAAGTTATATGTCATGCACTGCAGTTCATCATCCCTGACATATGCAATCATGGTCCCGTCTGGAGATAGATGTGGGTCAATAATTGGTGATGTGGAAGAACTTTGTAGCATGAGTACCGGTTCAGAACCAGATAAATCCTGGAAGTAAACCTGTTGAAAAAGCAAGTACAATTATATATCTCTTATGAATCAAGTATCTCAAAGATGTACTCCCTCTGTTCATTAATGTAAGACATTCTAGCCTTTTTCTAAACCACATGTATGTAGACATGTTTTAGTGTGTAGGTTCACTCATTTTGGAGTGTATCTAGTACACTTTGCAATATCTAAAAGGTCTTACATTAGTGAGAGGGGGTACAAATATTTTCAGAAGCATCAAACACTATATCAATATCAGGCTATGCACGATACAAGGCATTAATGTGCTATGAAAGATTAACAATGAAGAAAATCAATGCAAACTCTCTCCCCAATTATTTGGTTCCTCCCCAAATTCTTCTTCATCCAACCGATATCTCTTTTTATTTTGTTCAGTGTTCTTTCCCTATCCCATCATCGGCTGGGTTTTAACAATACCAAGCAAGGCAATATGACCTTAATCATCTTATATGCAACCAATATTCAGAGAGAACTCCTCTATGTACGATTAACTTGGCTTCGCTATCTATACAATTCTGATGCCCTAGCGTGCGCCATACATCCATCGCGCCATACATCCATCGTGACAAATTTTGCAGTATGTATAGCAGTGGTGCATGTCAGCTTCCTAATGCACAAATGCAAGATGTGGTACTATAACATGAATACATGGTGAAAGATCACAAGCACAAAGCACCAATAGAGAGCTAGAAAGAAATCAGAATGGTACAATATAAATCAGATTGCTTTCAATCAATATCAGTTAACCTGATTCAATGGAACTAGTAAACCGATGTACAAAGTTAAGCTACCAATTCAATCGAACTCAATTGGGTGACACGTTCATGCAGTGGACTAACAGCAGAATGTTGTAGGGAAATTACGAACCCCAGAAGGGAGAGGCACCACAATGCCGGCACGAGAAGAGGGAGCGCCAGACCGCCGGACACGCCACTCGTACCGAGTGACCCCAAGGCCACGCTCCCGGGAACGCTCGCGGCGCAGCCGCTCCTCGGCAGATAGATTACCCTCCTCGAGACCGCCGCCGTCAGGGGGGGCGAACAGCAGCTCCTGGCGGCGCTTCGCGGGGTCGAAGGTGAACGCCTTGCGGTGGAGAGTGCCGTCGGGGCTGTACAAGAAGGCCACTCGGCGGTCGTCGGGGCTAAAGCTGAGCGCCACGGGCGCCCCGTAGCCTGGCAGGGGATGCTGCACGATATCCTCCACCCGCATGCTGAGACACCCGCCGGATTCCTCATTGCCTCCGCAGTCGCCGCCGCTGCTGCCGACGACGAGGGAGTCGGCGAGGGGCATCTCCGTCTCGAGGCGCGGCTTCTTGCGGTTGTGCTGATCCGCCCCCGCCACGTCAAGCGATCGCATCGACCGCGAAGCAGCCGCCGGGAGCCCGGGACTGTCCTCCCGAGATCGCGGTTTGTTTGTTGCGGTTCTTTCCGGGCCGTGACACCGTGATCTTGCAGACGGAGGCCAAGTTGGGTGGGATCTTTCCGCCGGAAAGCAAAGAAACGACGAGCCTTTCCCTCCGAAGAGGTCGGAGAAGGGTCGCTGGAGGGGAGAGGATCGGCGGCAGTGGGGAATGGAGATCGGAGGCCGCCGCTTTGGGAAGGGAGAGGACGAGGAGTGATTTTGCTTGGAGTTTGGTCGTTGGTTGTTCCAAGGAGCCTAATACTATTTCTAAGTTTGTTGAGCCTATTCGCATTTTTATTGGACGGGTATCGTTGTTGACTGGGTTCATCTCCAATCCTATCCTCGACCTGGATAAAAAGATCTCCTTTAGTTCTTTAGAGGCTCTGGCTAAGAAATTCGGTGGAGGAAACGGAGAAGCTCATCTCAACATAGGATGGAAATTCGGCGAAGCAAGCCTGATAAGTATACTGTCCTTTTTTTTTTGAAATGGACGATTTTATTACTCAATGGAAATGGGCGTTTTTTTGGAAAAGTATACTGTCTTGGATAGAGAGAAATTATAGTCAAGTTTTAGCTACATTGTTATATATTATTTGTGAGCTTTATAGTTGTCAATCATAAAATATGAGAAGACTGAGAGTGCATCTAGGACTATATGGGGCTTCGGATGATTTATGAGAACACAATAAGGAACTCACCACTTATTGAAGTGTTGAATATTATTATTGAAATTGCTAGTTTGTCAACCTCTAAAATTTGTGAAAATGAATCGCTCCCATGGGCAATGTAATTTTATAGTTTTCCTCACTAATAGGTATCCCCTGTCTTTACACCGAGACCATCTCATATTTTGAGGCAAATTTTGACTAATAATTTAACCAAAGAAATATGAGTTATATATTATAAAAAACATATTAGTGAAAACATGTTTCAATTATGAATCCAGTGTTATATTTTTTGTGACACTTGATAAACATGAGAAATTGAACCTTTGCAGAACTCCAAAGATTTGTCCCAAATTATCCAATGACGTTCTCTCTTTCTCCACCAATATGCATTCTCGAAACCATCGAAAAGACTATACATGTTACCTCCAAACCGGTGAGAATGAAAAGAATAAGGAAACATGTTTTACACACTTTATATTTGTTCTTGTATTAATGTATGGCATTGCTTTCTAGAACTATTGAGCTAAGTGTTTTTCATCGTCTAGATAGTCATTTATATATGAGTGAAGTTGTTCAGAAACCAATGAGAAACTGATATGCTCTCTTCACCAACTATTATAACATATCCAACTCCCCCAAGTGGGCCTACGACGAGAGCTAGATTAATGGCTATGCAAACCAATGTGAATTCTCTCCTTGCTATGTATGATTTTCCTCCCTTTATTGATGGTTTGCTACCTCAAGCAGATATGTTATGTGTGATCAGCTACGAACCCAAGGACTACTTCAACAAGCCGAAAATATGAAGCCGAGAAATAAAAAAAGAAGAGGAGGAAGTGAAGTCACCTCCATGCTTGGATGATCTAGACCCTCTAAGATCAGATAATCCGGCCTCGTTAACCCTAAAGACGGCGCGACGCCATGGAGCACTCGAACCAAGCCCCGAAATGTCCAAGCCCTTTCAAGCCCAAACCCTACAACATCTAGTCCAAGCTGAGAATGACTAAGGAGGTGCATTGCCTTGGTACCTATGACACAAGGACCTGCTCATCTGGGTCCCAGACCATTAGTTCCATGTAGCTCGGAACATCTAGCCCAATTGCTCGCAACAAACAGGCTGAAAACCATGCATGTATCCCATCTCTCTCTTACCAATTTGTGGCTAAAATGTATAAGAGATCACACTCCCTTATAAATAGGGTTAAACACGAATAGACAAGAGATGAGATTTCCTCCACTTTCTTCCATGTGTGAAACTAAGACCTACTAGATGGAGATGCATCACTCTTATGGTAGCTACTCTTTCTCTATGAGGTTCTTGTATCACTAGCCAATATCTTCTTATAAGACTATTTGTTGGAGATATACCCAAGAGGCAATAATAAAGTAGTTATTATTATATCTTTGTGTTTATGATAAATGTTTATATCCCATGCTATAATTGTATTAATCGGAAACATTAATACTTGTGTGTTTTGTAAACATAAAAGAGTCCCTAGTAAGCCGCTAGTTCAAACTAGGTTGTTGATTAATAGATGATCATGGTTTCCTGATCATGGATATTGGATGTTATTAATAACAAGATCATATCATTAGGAGAATGATGTGATGGAAACACACCCATAGTAAGTGTCGTGGTATTGCCGACGAGTACGCCATGGAGGGGTCCTCACAGTGCGTGTTTAGAGACGTGGGGTAAGGCGGATGGTTGACGGGTACGAGGTAACACAGCTTACCTAGGTTCAGATCCCACAACGGTGGCGGAATCCTACTCCTGCTATAAATCACTATAAGGGCAATACGCCGAGTTATAGAGATTGGTTCGCTATGCAAGGTTGTCTGAAGTTGTCTATGTAGGGGTTCGTAGCATGGAAAACAAAAAATTTCTATCGCATACAAACAAACAAGCCAAGATCTATCTACTAGATTGTAGCAACGAGTCGATGGAATAACTTACCTCGAAGATTCCAAAGTGTTTAACGAGAGCGGATTCTCGTGGGTGATGTAGTCGTACTCTTCCCGATCTCAAGATCGTGTAGACGATCCTTCCGGCTATGCGTTCGGCGCTTCCTGATCGGTCACACGTTGTACTCGGCGAAGACCTTCCTCTCCCTTGTTCCAAGCGGTGGAGGTTGTAGCACTCTCCTCGATTCCTAAGACAACGGCATGGTACCGAAGTAGAGGGAGATCATGAGGCTTCATATGGCCGGGCGAGTATGGTGGAGTATGAGAGAGCTATTAGTGGTCTAGAGATTAGACACACCAATTAGAAGGCTCTAAACCGAAGGCTAGGGCAATTAGAAGCTCTAAACCAAAACGGCTCTAAACCAGGAGATTAGAGGATAGGAACTTGTGTGTCTAGAGGAGGCCTGCCCTCCTTTTATAGGTGGGGGCGGCCAAGGGGAGGAGTCACTCCCAAGTCGGCCTTGGTTGGCCGTCTTGGAGGACTCCTCCCCAAGTCGGTTCCAACCACCTCTTCCTTGTTTCCCAGTTTCTGTTTTAGCCGTTTGACTTTTAAAGCGCCATTTGACTTTTCTGTTTTAGGATTCAATTTTATCCTTTATTTGGAAACAAGAACACTTAGTACATGATGCAATCATTCAATATGTAATGACACATTCATGTACCCTCCCCGGTCTTGGGACAATCCGAACCTTCTAGAACATTCATGAAAACACCGAATCATTCCGAACTCAAAGCGGGACTTTCCTTATATGAATCTTATTCTCCGGACCATTCCGGATCACCTCGTGATATCCGGATCCCATCGAGACTCCAACAACATTCGGTCTCTTTCTCATAATACCATAACTACTCAAACAACGTCGAATCCTTAAGTGTGTCTCCCTATGGTTCGTGAATTATGCGGACATGATCGAGACACTTCTCCGAACAATAACCAATAGAGGAATCTGGAAATTCATATGGATCCCACATATTTCTACGATTACTTTGCGATCGAATGAACCACTTACATACGATACCAATTTCCCTTTGTCTCACGATAGTTTACTTATCCGAGGTTATGATCGTCGGTACCTCTGCATACCTAGTTCAACCTCGTTCGATAAGTACTCTTTTCTCGTGATATGTGATCCCTTGTGAGCAGTCACATGCTTGCAAGCTAATTGGATGATATTCCACCGAGAGGGCCGAGTATATCTATCCGTCATATGGATGGACAAATACCACTCTTGATCCATGTGTTTCAACCAATACTTTCGAACACTCAATGCCACCTTTATAACCACCCGATTCACGGTGTGGTGTTTGATGTCATCAAAGCATCCATCCGTAAAGGTGATATGCATGATCTCATGGTCAAAGGAATTAGGTTACTATGTATCGTAAAGCATATAGCAATTGAACTAATGAAATGACTTGATCTTTATGCTACGCTTATCTATAGGAGTATGTCCACCATATCATTCTCCTAACGATATGATCTTGTTGTTGATAACATCTCAATGTTCCTGATAGGGCAACCACAATCATTAATCAACCAACAAGCTAGTGAAGTATAGAGGCTATACTAGGGACTTTAAATTAAGTTTACAAATCACACAAGTATCAATGTTTCCTTGTTAATACTATTATAGAATGAATGTAAACATTTATCATAAACACAAAGATATAATAATAACTACATTTATTATTGCCTCTAGGGCATATCTCCAACAGTCTCCCACTTGCACTAGAGTCATCTAATCTAGATTACATGGTAATATACCGAACACCCATGGCAGTTTGGTGTTGGTCATGTTTTTCCCTCGGGAGAGGTTTAGTCAACGGATCCGCCACATTCAGATCTATGTGTACTTTGAAAATCTTTATATCCCCATCCTGGATATGTTCTCGAATAGCGTGAAAACGCAGCTTGATATGCTTCAGCTTTTTGTGTGACCTTGGTTCTTGCGCATTGGCTATGGCGCCCATGTTATCACAGTAGATAAACATTGGGTCCAGCGCACTAGGAACCACACCCAGCTCTGTAATGAACTCTTTCATCCATATCGCTTCTTGTGAAGCCTCCGAAGCAGCCATGTATTCCGATTCAGTTGAAGATCTCGCCACAACGCTTTGCTTTGAACTCCTCCAGCTAACTGCTGCACCATTCAAAATAAATACGTATCCAGATTGTGATTTAGAATCATCCGGATCGGTGTTCCAACTAGCATCGGTGTAACCATTAACAACGAGCTGTTCATCACCTCCATAAGAAAGAACCATATCCTTAGTTCTTCTCAAGTACTTAAGGATGTTTTTGATCATTGTCTAATGATCCACTCTGGATCACTTTGATATCTGCTAGTTAAACTAACAAGATATGCAATGTCGGGTCTAGTACATAGCATGGCATACATTAGAGATCCTATGGTGAGGCATAGGGAGTTTTACTCATCCTTTCTCTATCTTACGCCGATGTCGGACTTTGAGTTTTACTCAAGGTCGTATTAGGCAACATGGGCAAGAACCCTTTCTTGCTTTCTTCCATTCCAAACCTCTTTAGAACTTTGTCCAAATATGTACTCTGTGACAATGATATTTGGCGTTTGATCTATCTCTATAAATCTTTATGCCTAATATGTAAGCTGCTTCGCCAAGATCCTTCATTGAAAACTATTATTCAAATATTCCTTGACACTATTAAGAAGGTCTACATCATTCCCAATCAACAATATGTCATCCACATATAGTATTAAGAATGCTACAGAGCTCCCACTCACTTTCTTGGAAATACAAGCTTCTCCATAAGTTTGTATAAAACCAAAACTTTTGATCACCTTATCAAAACGTTGATTCCAACTTCGGGATGCTTGCTTCAATCGATAGATGGACCGTTGAAGTTTGCATACCTTGTTAGCATCTTTAGGATCGACAAACCCCTTGGGTTGCATCATATACAACTCTTCATCAATATCTCCATTGAGGAATCTTTGTTTTGACATCCATCGCCATATCTCATAATCATAATATGCAGCGATTGCTAACATAATCCTCACAGACTTTAGCTTCGCTACTGGTGAGAAAGTCTCATCGTAGTCAACTCCTTGAATTTGTCGAAACCCTTTTGCGACAAGTCGAGCTTTATAGACAGTAACATTACCATCAGCATCTGTTTTCTTCTTGAAAATCCATTTGTTCTCGTGACCTTAGGCCATCCGGTAAGTCCACCAAAGTCCATACTTGGTTTTCGTACATGGATCCAATCTCGGATTTCATGGCTTCTTGCCATTTATTGGAATCTGGGCTCATCATCGCTTCCTCATATGTCTCGGGGTCATCGGTGTTGTCTACCAACATGACACTCATAACGGGATCATACCAATCTGGAGTGGTACGAGTTCTCGTTGACCTCTGAGGCTCTGTAGCAACTTCAACCGAAGTTTCATGATCACCATCATTAGCTTCCTCTCTTATTGGTGCAGGCACCACAGGAACTTCTTCGGTCTTTGTGCTACTTGCAATTCGAGAGAAGGTTCGACAACCTCGTCGAGTTCTACTTTCCTTCAGTCACTTCTTTGAGAGAAATTCCTTCTCTAGAAAGGATCCATTCTTAACAACGAAGATTTTGCCTTCGGATCTATGATAGAAGGTATACCCAATAGTTTCCTTGGGCATCCTATGAAGACGATTTTTCCGCTTTGGGTTCAAGCTTGTCCTACTGTAACTTCTTTACATAGGCTTCATCCCCAAACTTTAAGGAACGACAATCTAGGTTTCTTCCCAAACCATAATTCATACGGTGTCGTTTCACGGATTTAGACGGCCCTATTTAAAGTGAATGCGGTTTTCTAATGCATAACCCCAAAATGATAGCGGTAAATGTAAGTGACATCATAGAACGAACCATATCTAAGAGAGTTAAACTACGGCGTTCACACACACCATTACGCTTGTTGTGTTCCGTTCCGTGTCAATTGTGAAAGTATTCCGCATTTCTTTAAATGCTCGCCAAACTCGTAACTTAGATATTCACCTCCACGATCAGAACGTAGATATTTAATCTTCTTGTTACGTTGATTCTCTACCTCACTTTGAAACTCCTTAAACTTCTCAAAAGTTTCAGACTTATGTTTCATGAAATAGATATACCCATATCTACTCAAGTCATCCGTGAAGGTAAGAACATAACGATAACCACCACAGCGATGCTACACTCATTGGACCACACATCGGTATGTATGATTTCCAATAAGTCCGTAGCTCGCTCCATCATACCGTAAAATGGAGTCTTAGTCATTTTTCCCATCGACATGCTTCGCATCTTTCAAGTGATTCAAAATCAAGTGATTCAAGAAGTCCATCGAATGGAGTTTCTTCATCGCTTCACTCCAATGTGACCAAGACGACGATTGCCACATATAGGTCGAATTATCGCTTGATTTCAAATGTTTAGCCTCAATGTTGTTGATATGTGTATTTCCACTATCGAGATTCAATAAGAATAGACCATCTATCAAAGGTGCATGTGCGTAAAACATATTACTCATATAAATCGAACAACCATTATTCTCTGACTTAAACAAGTAATCTACTTAATAAACAAGATCCCGATATAATGTTCATGCTCAACACGGGCACTAAATAACAATTATTTAAGTATAAAACTAATCCGATGGTAGATGAAGGGGTAGCGTCGACCGCGATCACATCAACCTTTGATCCGTTTCCCACGCCATCGTCACCTCGTTCTTCGCTAGCTTCCGCTTTTTGTTTGAGTTACAAATATGAGCAACCGAACCGAGATCAAATACCCAGGCACTACTACGAGTACTAGTGAGATACACATCAATAACATGTATATCAGATATACCTTTCTTCTTGATGTTGCCGTTCTTCAGATCCGCCAATTACTTTGGGCAATTGTAACACCCTCAGAATCGGGTCTATGCAAGTTTGGGCAAAATTCACCAAAACCCGCATAGAAACGATTCAAAGGTGCCCACCAGGCACTTTCGTGCGGGTGGAAAACAAAGTAATAACATTACACAACAGTCCTCGATGGGACCCACAGAACAGATATATATAACAGCGACTCCATGAGTCAAGAATACAGATATAATATTCAAAGATCCAAATCACCTTGAAAAAGATATAGCGTCCAGCTATGGACAAGATGCAAATGGGGCTAAGAGCCCTGAAGAATAACCAATGGCGTCCATAACCTGGAAGGTAACCACTAACGACGTCGATCTCAAAACTGCTTAAACAAAGGGGTGCCGACAAAGGGCAAAGGAAAAAGAAGGGCGTCGATCGAGGCCAGATGCAGCATGAGGCTAGAATTCTCGCCTACATAGGTATGGTGGATCAAGCGCATGCACTAAACAACCTATAGAGACTCAATACAACTAGCGGTTATCGAGAGGATGAGAATGACCTAACGGATCCAACTCAGAGCTAACACCAAACAAACCCATCCTGGTGTTTCCCTCGAGACCAAGCGAGGAAGTCACCGAGGAACTCATTTATTTATTCATTATTGTTGCAGCAATTACTAGTCGAGTTTAAATAATCGTCACGATAAAGTGCACTTTTAGTTAACCATTCCGTGATAGTGGCAACACTTACTAGTCGGATACAATTAGCATGAGATAACCCTTAAACCCAAAGGCTTGTTGGTACTTTTATTCAGCCATTCCGTGGTAGTTGCAAGATTTACTAGTCGTACAATGGCGACAATTCAAACAAGCAATTGTGGGCGTATTATTAGTCATTTATAGTGAAGCTGATTACTAGTCATTATAAGTCAAATTTATAGCGATAAACTTTAGTTATGCTTGTCTATGATCGAGTCGTCCATATCCGCGGACACGGCTTTGAAAGTTTTACCCGGCGGGTGCACCAATAGCAACACGCTCGATCAACCTCGGAAAAACCAAATCAAAACCAACGAGGCTTTCTGAACAATCACAGTTCAGAATTATTTCAGGGGCCACCCTTTGAGTAGATCCAAGCAAGCTCGAGGCGGCCTCAAGGTTGACAATGGTACATGGCGGGAACCGAAAGTGTGGCTGGGCTTGTCGATACAGCGTAAACATTTCGATTACCTGTGCTCCTCGCACAATTAAATCTGAAAGTAGCATGGCATAAGATCGTAAATAAAACCTCAAACTAGTTTGTGGCCCCAAGAAATAAAATCAAGCTCGGCTCGGGGGTCCCATATACCTCCGGATGTGGATAGCGATAAATCAAGGAACATGTATCAAGTACTCGGGGTCTTACGGGACACAAGTGGGCGTTCGGAAACCAAATATTTTCTATCACCCACCGATGCCTCTGCTTATTCAATTTTAGTTGTTAAACAGAAATTAAAGTGACGATAAGTAAAACTAGCACCATCTCCAACATCAACATGCGGCAATACATCAAAGATGGGCATATGACGACACACATCAGCACTTGAGCAAGCAACTACGACGCGCAAGTCCAACTATCTACCAAACAACAGGTAATAGGGTGTGGCCATGGCAATATAAGGCTGCAAGGAATTTCACTGGTACGAAAACTAGAGCATCGCAACACAGGTAGCAATAGATCAACAGGAAGGAGTAAATTACCATAAAAGTAAGATAGGTAGAAAGGGGGGAGATGCTCGCCTGAAAAACATTGTCGAAGGTTCAACCGAAGATCGGGGCGAAGCTCACATCAACTCAACGGCCTTATCCGCGAAGAAGCAAAACACTAGAAGAACACCGGGTGCAGTATTTAATACAACGGCAGAAGATCGGCATGATGCATGTATGATGTATGGCATGGCAAAGGTGCAATGCAATTAGGTCATATTAAGCGGAACTGGGGTCCCGACATTTATTAGATGGTTCAAGTTATTTAGAACCCCCGCAATTTAAATGTTGTTTAGCATGGCAAACGATAGTACTGGTTCGCTACACAAGTTTAAATGAGGCCAATATAAGGCTAGATTTGCCCGCATATGGGCCCCATATTTAATTATTAGGTGAATCGGCATAAGGCCCCCAAACCACAGATATGCATGCGAGTATGACAATTCAATATGCAACAAGTTGTTATGTTATAAAATAGGGTTCGAGGAAAAGGGGTTCACACATTAGAGGGGGCTCGACGATCTTGGGGGTCCGGGGTTCGGGGTCGGTCTCAGGGTTCGACGATCTGGGGTTCGGGGTTCGACGGACGCGTTCTCGGATAGCGGGGTGGATCTTGGCGCATCCGGGGTCTTCGGGTCACGTTGTCGGTCATGGTGTTCGGGACGAAGCACTTGTCGCATCGGGGTCTCGGCGGACTCGGTGTCCGGGGTGAAACACTGGGCGTTCCTTGAGGAAGAACTCGGTGTATCCGTGTCGTGGTTCCTGTCGGGGTTCTCGGCTTCGGGGTTCGCGTCCGTGATGTCGATCTTGTTGCACGGCGGAATCGGTCTTGGGCGGTCTTGTGAGAAGATCTTGAAGGGTGCCGACTTCAATTGTCGACGGCGACTTGTGTGACGGGTTTCCGGGGATCTTGATACGGCGCGCCCGGATCGGTCTTGAATCGAGGTTGCCTTGAATCCGGAAACTTGGCGTCTGCGGTCTTGGCCCGAGCGGTACTTGGCGTCCGGAACCACGGATGTCTGGCGGATAGAGTCCTCGCAGAGCACTGCGAAAGGCCCACCACGGCGAGGCCCAAAGACGGAGGTGCGGGGTTGGAGGAAGGGCGATGGGAAGATGAGAAGTGGCGGGAGAGGCGCCACGCCCGGGGGTGAGTGGGCCAGGGGCGGTTGGGGAATCCGGTGTGGAGGGAGGGGCGTGCGTGGTGTTGTGTGTTGTGTAGTGCGTGTGTTGCTTGTGTGTGTTGGGGAGAGAGAGGGGGAGGGGTGAGGGTGACGTGGCGAGAGTTGAGTGGTGGAGGAGAGGAGGAGGTGAGGTGGCGGAGATGATTGGGCGGGTGAGGTGGAGGTGTGGGTTGGGTAGATTTACGGGTGTAGGATTAGATGGGGCGGGTTGGACCGATCTGGTTTTCTGGGGTGGTCGTTGAAACGGCCCGCTCGATCCAAAACAATTAATTAAATATTTATTTTCAACAAGCTTTTGCAAACCGAACAAAAATATTCGGGACCGGTTTTGATGTTTGAAAATAAAGAGGCGTTTAGAAAACAACACGGGCTTTGCAAACATAGTTTTAGCAAACAATGCATGATGATGACGCGATGCACAAATTCAACGCGATTTTCTAGTAGTGGTTTTGGGATGCCACAATTGACACCACTAACAATGGATCTCGCCCTCGAGATCCGCCTCATGGAAGGAAGGTCGGCGTCTGCGTCTTCTCCGACACCACTAACGATGGTTCCTCCTTCATCTTGAAATCGACACCACCAACAAAGGTCGTTGCTCGAACAAGGTGATGTACAAGAGCGAATGATAAGAGTAGTGGTATGGTAGCTACTCCATCCGCACTCAAACCATTACTCGCACACGAATAGGCGGATTATGCAACCAACTCGAATCGGTGAAGATCTCGACAAGCGAGGTTCGGAACAACGGAGCGATCGGATCTGCATAGATGAGGTCGTAAGGCACAAACAAAGAACAAAGAATGGTGCGAGAAGCGCATTTGTTCTTCGGATAGCATGATCACCGGATAGCAGAACACCGTTACCAAAGGGGAAGCGAAACCCTAAAGGTACGACGGAAACCCAACCACGAGAATTCCTGGACTCGAAGAAAGAGAAGAGCGGATTCAAAACACGTCGAGATAAGAGGGGAATAGCAGAGGGGTAAGGAGTAAAATCAGACCTAATCAGAACTATCCAACCGATTCTTGCAAAATAGTTTTGACACTCTACTTGACGATTAGCTAGGTTATCCTGGACTTGTGAATATCGCAACCGGGCTCGATACAACTCTATAACACCCTCGAATCGGACCTATGCAAATTTGGGCAAAAGTCACCAAACGCATAAAGCGATTCAAAGGTGCCCTTGAGCACTTTCGTGCGGGTGGAAAAATAATAACATTACACAGTCCTCGATGGGACCCACAGACAGATATATATAACGGCGACTCCATGAGTCAAGAATGAGAATACATATAATATTCAAAGATCCAAATCACCTTGAAAAGATATAGCGTCCGGCTATGGACAAGATGCAAATGGGCTAAGAGCCACGAAGAATAACCAATGGCGTCCATAACCCTGCCAAAATTGGAAGGGTAACCCTTAACGACGTCGATCTCAAAACACCTTAAACAAAAGGGTGCGACAAGGGCAAAGGAAAAAGAAGGAGGCGTCGATCGAGGCGCGAGGCTAGAATTGGTCCTCGCCTACATAGGTATGGTGGGCAGCGGCATGCACTAAACAACCTATAGAGACTCAATACAACTAGCGGTTATCGAGAGAGGATGAGAATGACCTAACGGATCCAACTTTGAGCTAACAAACAAACCCATCTGGTGTTTCCCCTCGAGACCAAGCGAAGTCAACCGAGGAACTCACACGGTTGGCTTTATTTATTCGATTATTGTTGCAGCAATTACTAGTCGTTTAAATAATCGTCACGATAAAGTAGGCACTTTTAGTTAACCATTCCGTGATAGTGGCAACACTTACTAGTCAGATACAATTAGCATGAGATAAGCCTTAAACCCAGCAGTTGTCGGTACTTTTATTCAGCCATTCCGTGGTAGTTGCAAGATTTACTAGTCGGTACAATGGTGACAATTCAAACAAGCAATTGTGGGCGTATTATTAGTCATTACATTATAGTGAAGCTGATTACTAGTCATTATAAGTCAAATTTATAGCGATAAACTTTAGTTATGCTTGTCTATGATCGAGAATCGCTCCAAGTCGTCCATATCCATGACACGGCTTCGAAAGTTTTACCGGCGGGTGCACCAATAACACGCCGATCAACCTCGGAAAAACCAAATCAAAACCCAACGAGGCTTTCACGGTGAACAATCAGAATTATTTCAGGGGCCACCTTTGAGTAGATCCCGCACGAGTAAGCAAGCTCAAAGGCGGCCTCAAGGTTGCGACAATGGTGAACCGAAGTGTGGCTGGGCTTGTCGATCGTAAACATTCGATTACCTAAGCGATGTGCTCCTCGCAAATTAAATCGTAGCATGGCATAAATGCAGGATCGTAAATAAAACCTCAAACTAGTTTGTGGCCCCAAGAAATAAGATGAATCAAGCTACGGCTCGGGGGTCCCATATACCTCCGGATGTGGATAGCGCGATAAATCAAGGAACATGTATCAAGTACTCGGGGTCTTACGGGACACAAGTAACCAAATATTTTCTATCACCCACCGATGCCTGCTTATTCAATTTTAGTTGTTAAGCAGAAATTAAAGTGACGATAAGTAAAACTAGCACCATCTCCAACATCAACATGCGGCAATACATCGTGGGCATATGACACACATTTGAGCAAGCAACTTCGGGCAGCAAGTCCAACTATCTACCAAACAACGGGTAATAGGGTGTGGCCATGGCAATATAAGGCTGCAAGGAATTTCACAAAACTAGAGCATCGCAACACAGGTAGCAATAGATCAACAGGAAGGAGTAAATTACCATAAAAGTAAGATAGGTAGAAAGGGGGGAGATGCTCGCCTGAAAAACATTGTCGAAGGTTCAACCGAAGATCGGTAACTCACATCAACTCAACGGCCTTATCATGAAGAAGCAAAACACTAGAAGAACAATTTAATACAACGGCAGAAGATCGGCATGATGCATGTATGATGTATGGCATGGCAAAGGTGCAATGCAATTAGGTCATATTAAGCGGAACTGGGGTCCCGACATTTATTAGATGGTTCAAGTTATTTAGAACCCCCGCAATTTAAATGTTGTTTAGCATGGCAAACGATAATCTTGGTTACACAAGTTTAAATGAGGCCAATATAAGGCTAGATTTGCGCATATGGGCCCCATATTTAATTATTAGGTGAATCGGCATAAGGCCCCAAACCACAGATATGCATGCAGTATGACAATTCAATATGCAACAAGTTGTTATGTTATAAAATAGGGTTAGGAAAAGGGGTTCACATTAGAGGGCTCGCGATCTTGGGGTCCGGGTTCGGGTCGGTCTCGGTTCGACGATCGGGGTTCGGGTTGACGGCGTTCTCGGATAGCGAGGTGGATCTTGGCGCATCCGGTCTTGAGTCACGTTATCGGTCATGGTGTTCGAAGCACTTGTCGCATGAAGTCTCGCGGACTCGGTGTCCGGTGAAACGCGTTCCTTGAGGAAGAACGGTGTATCCGTGTCGTGGTTCTGTCGGGGTTCTCGGCTTGAGTTCGCGTCCGTGATGTCGATCTTGTTGCAGCGGAATCGGTCTTGGTCCGTGAGGCGGTCTTGTCGTAAACGGAGAAGATCTTGAAGAAGTAGCTTCAATTATCGACAGCGGACTTGTTCGATGTGAGGTTTTCCGGGATCTTGATAGTAGCGCGGTTGCGGATCGGTCTTGAATCGAGTTGCGCCTTGAATCAAACTTGGCGTCTGCGGTCTTGGCCCGTGTAGCGGTACTTGGCGTCCGGAACCGGATGTCACGGGCGGATAGAGTCTCGCGAGCACTGCGAACCCGGCCCACCAGGTGACAGCGGAGGCCCAGCATGGAGGTGCGGGGTTGGAGGAAGGGCAGCAGGAAGATGAAGCGTGGAGTGGGCCAGCGGGCGAGGCGGTTGGGGAATCCGGTGTGGAGGAGGGCGTGCGTGGTGTTGTGTGTTGTGTAGTCGTGTGTTGCTTGTGTGTGTTGGGGAGAGAGAGGGAGGGTGAGGGTGAGGTGGCGTGGCGAGTTGAGTGGTGGAGGGAGAGGGAGGAGGTGAGGTGGCGGGAGATGATTGGGCGGGTGAGGTGGAGGGTGTGGGTTGGGTAGATTGGATTAGATGGTGGCGGGTTGGACCGATCTGGTTTTTACGGGTGGTCGTTGCCCGGTCGACTCCCCCAAACAATTAATTAAATATTTATTTTCAACAACTTTTGCAAACCGGCGGTGGAAACAAAAATATTCCGGGGACCCGGTTTTGATGTTTGAAAATAAAGAGGGGCGTTTAGAAAACAACACGGGCTTTGCAAACATAGTTTTAGCAAACAATGCATGATGATGACGATGCGATGCACAAATTCAACGCGATTTTCTAGTAGTGGTTTTGCGGGATGCCACAGCAATTCCGCTTCCAGTGACCTTCTCCCTTGCAGTAAAAGCACTCAGTATCAGGCTTGGGTCTAGCCTTGGTCTTCTTCGCCGGCGTGGTAACTTTCTTACCACCCTTCTTGAAGTGTCCCTTTTTCTTAGACTTGCCTTTCTTGAATTTGGTGGTCTTATTGACCAACAACACTTGGTGCTCTTTCTTGATCTCCACTTACGATTTCAACATGGCAAGAGTTACAGCGTCTTGTTCATTACGCATGTTGTAGTTCATCACAAAGTTCTTGTAACTTGGTGGTAGTGATTGGAGGACACGGTAAATCCCCAAAGCATTAGGAATCACTATACCCAAGCTTTGAAGTTTGTTTGCGTGCCCGGACATCTTAAGCACATGCTCCTTGGCGAGCTGCCTTCTTCCATCTTGCGGTTAAAGAACTTTTGAAGCCTCATAGCTTTCAATTGCCGCATGAGTCTCAAAAATCAATTTGAGATCCTCGACAATATCATATGGGTCGACTCTTCAAACCTTTTACGAGCTCGATTCCAAACCATACAAGATAGCACCTTGAACTATGGAGTCTTGATTCTTCCAGGCGAGGTAAACATTCTTTACTTCATCGGGAGCATCATTTGCAGTGGGTCACCAATGGTGCATCCAAAGACATAGGTCAAATTACCAGTGTGAGGACAATCCTCAAATTGCGGAACCAATCCGAAGTTACTTCCATTGTTTTTCAACTTTTCTTTCTCTAGGAAGCATTAAAATTGATGGTAGGGCTGCCATTGATCTACAACATATTTGCAATAGTTTAGACTAAGTTTATGACAAATTGAGTTCAAATTAATTAAGTAATTAAACTAGGTGAACTCACTCAAAACAACATCCCTCACATTGTTTTAGTGATCACACGAACCAAATCCACTACATCAACACCGATCATCACGAGAGTTGATATAGTTTCAATGGCGAACAATCGTCATGTTCATCATATCTACTATATGATTCATGCTTTACCTTTCGTGATCCGTGTTCGAGACCATGCATACATGCTAGGCTCTTCAAGATCAAACCTTAGTTTCCGCATGAGCAAATCTGGCTTGCTCACGTTGTATACACTTGCGAATCTAACACACCCGATCATCACGTGGTGCTTGAAACAACAAGCTTTAGCAACGGTGCTAACTAAGGGTGAACACTTTATGACTTTAAATTCATGTGCATGAGGGATCATCTTATAATGCTACCGCTAAATACTAAGCAATACAAGATGCATAAAGGATTAACATCACATGCAATTCAATAATATGTGATATGATATGGCCTTTCTTCTTTGTGCTTCCAATCTCCATCTTCAAGCACGAACATGATCTCCATCATCACCGGCATTGCATCAAGGTCAATGGCGCTTCTCCATGGTTAGTCCACGGTTTCAACTATTACAACTACTTTGAATAGACACGGGTCTTAACATAAATTAAAGACAACCATATGGCTCACGCGGTTGCCAACTTACAATAAGGAACATTGCATACATCAAATATAATCACAATCATGGCCATATCACATCACTTTCACCACCGCAAAACAAAGTTAGGCGCCTCTACTTTCTTTGCATATTTTACGTGGTTTGGGGCTTTCAATAAGTGTCGTTCTAACTTACGAACAAGAACCACAACATTGATACTAGCATTGTTGATCACCGTTGTAAATTGGATCTTAACTATGCTAGGAGAAAGCAGGCACCATAAAGCCACTTTATGCAATACAAGTTGCATGTCAAGCGTGGAGCAAGTCTCATGAGCGATGTCGTGTAAGCTTAGCGGGCGCTTCATCCCAACATACCGCAAGATGCAAAGTACACAATAAGCAATCGACAATAAAAGCATCAACGCCCACAATGACCATTGTGTTCTACTCGTGCAACAGATCTACATATAGACACGGCTCGATACCCTTTGAGGGGTTCGTAGCATGGAAAACAAAAATTTTCTATCGCATACAAACAAACAAGCCAAGATCTATCTACTAGATTGTAGGAGCAGTCGATGGAATAACTTACCCTCGAAGATTCCAAAGTGTTTAACGAGCGGATTCTCGTGGGTGATGTAGTCGTACTCTTCCGATCTCAAGATCGTGTAGGCGATCCTTCGGTATGCGTTCCGGACACTTCCATGATCGGTCACACGTTCGGTTTTCGGCGAAGACCTTCCTCTCCTTGTTCCAAAGAGCGTGGAGGTTGTAGCACTCTCCTCGCGATTCCGGCAACTGGCGCGTGGTGCAGGAAGTAGAGGGAGATCATGAGGCTTCGCCTTAAGCCGGAGCGAGTATGGTGGATTATGAGAGAGAGCTATTAGTGGTCTAGAGATTAGACACACCAATTAGAAGGCTCTAAAACGAAGGCTAGGGCAATTAGAAGATCTAAACCAAAACGACTCTAAACCGGAGATTAGAGGATAGGAACTTGTGTGTCTAGAGGAGGAGGCCCTGCCCCTCCTTTTATAGGTAGGAGGGGCGGCCAAGGGGAGGGGAGTCCCTCCCCAAGTCGGCCTTGGTTGGCGCGCCGGCTTGGAGGGACTCCTCCCCCAAGTCGGTTCCAACCACCTCTTGCTTGTTTCCCACAGTTTCCTGTTTTAGCCGTTTGACTTTTAAACTGGCCATTTGACTTTTCTGTTTTAGGATTCAATTTAATCCTTTATTTGGAACAGCAAGAACACTTAGTACATGATGCAATCATTCAATATGTAATGACACATTCATGTACCCTCCCCAGTCTTGGGACAATCCGGAACCTTCTAGAACATTCCCGATGAAAACACGGAATCATTCCCGAACTCGAAGCGGGACTTTCCTTATATGAATCTTATTCTCTGGACCATTCGGATCACCTCGTGATATCCGGATCCCATCGAGACTCTGAACAACATTCGGTCTCTTTATCATAATACCATAACTACTCAAACAACGTCGAATCCTTAAGTGTGTCTCCCCTACGGTTCGTGAATTATGCGGACATGATCGAGACACTTCTCGAACAATAACCAATAGAGGAATCTGGAAATTCATATGGCTCCCACATATTTCTAGGATTACTTTGCGATCGAATGAACCACTTACATACGATACCAATTTCCCTTTGTCTCACGATAGTTTACTTATCCGAGGTTATGATCGTCGGTATCTCTGCATACCTAGTTCAACCTTGTTCGATAAGTACTCTTTTCTCGTTCGTGATATGTGATCCCTTTTGATCCGGTCACATGCTTGCAAGCTAATTGGATGACATTCCACCGAGAGGGCCCGGAGTATATCTATCCGTCATATGGATGGACAAATCCACTCTTGATCCATGTGTTTCAACCAATACTTTCCGAACACTCAATGCCACCTTTATAACCACCCGATTCACGGTGTGGTGTTTGATGTCATCAAAGCATCCATCCGGTAAAGGTGATATGCATGATCTCATGGTCGAAGGAATTAGGTTACTATGTATCAGAAAGCATATAGCAATTGAACTAATGAAATGACTTGATCTTTATGCTACGCTTATCTATAGGAGTATGTCCACCATATCATTCTCCTAACGATATGATCTTGTTGTTGATAACATCTCAATGTTCATGATAGGTAAACCACAATCATTAATCAACCAACAAGCTAGTGAAGTATAGAGGCTATACTAGGGACTTTAAATTAAGTTTACAAATCACACAAGTATCAATGTTTCCTTGTTAATATTATTATAGCATGAATGTAAACATTTATCATAAACACAAAGATATAATAATAACTACATTTATTATTGCCTCTAGGGCATATCTCCAACAATCTACCCATGTCAGCTAGGACGACGTTGGCTTAGGTCAGCGACGCCTCGTAACTCACACATGTAGAGAACGTAATCATATCCGATTTCCCCGCGCGAGCGATACGAACCGTTGGCGGCGACGGTTGGAGACGTGGCGAAATTTCCGCGCACGTTCGCGAACACGTCGTCTACGCAGCAACCGTCCGATTAAGATGCACGAATCTTGACGCTGAGGATGATAAATAGTAACCATAGGGAAATCTCCACTTTTTACCTCATTCTTCTCGCGTCATCTTCTTCCTTCAGCCGCGCGTCCCCTCGAGCTCTCCGCGAGAAACCTCGAGAAAACCCTAACTCCCCTCCGCACCACTTGCTTCTAACCTTCTCTCCATGGCGAGCAGCAGCACCTCCCCATCCATGGGGCGTCGAGCGAAGCCGCGGCGAAGCCGGCGAGCTCCATCGTCGTGCCCCAGAGGGCTTGGTCATCCCCGCATCAGCGGTGATCGAGTCCACCGGAGGCGACCAAAATCTGGCGGCGCTAGAGCCACTGGAGGAAGAGCCAGACTCGCATAAGGGCGACTGGCGCGGCTCGGACATCACCGACCGCGACATCTAGGAGATGGTCGCCAAAGGCTACCTCCCCGCGACGGAGGGGCTTGCCTGGCGGGCGGCTCCGGCCGGCGAGGTGACACCTTCTCCCCAAGCCGGAGAAAAGGTGTACCTCAAAGGTCAGCTGGTACGCGGCGTTTCCCTGCCCATCTCCCACTTCTTCCTCTCCGTCTTAAACCACTACAAGTTCCAGCCCCATAACCTCTCCCCCAATAGTATCTTAGTGCTTAGCAACTTCGCGGCACTTTGCGAGGGTTATCTAGGGATAAGGCCTAGGTTAGACTTGTTCGTGTACTTCTTCACCGTCAAACATGAAGCCGGACATAGTAAGGTGGAGCTTAGGAACTGCGGCACCATAAGCTTCAAGATTTGACCTGGCCGGCAGTTCCACGACATCGTCGGCCATGAGTCCTGCAAGAATTGGCAACGGACGTACTTCTACGGCCCCGACATTCCTCTGGAGGGCCGAGAAGTAACATACCCGGACTTTGCGGATGGAGCCGCCGCTGAAGTTTCCACATGGAGATCCCAAGCCTCCCTTCCTTCTGACCTCAACGCTTCCCGCACTATAAGGCGGATCGAATGTTTCGTAGAGACGGGTTTAACCGGTTTGGACCTAGCCATGTGCTGGTTCATCAGGCGAATCCAACCTCTGCAGCACCGCGCGAAGTATATGCACGAGTATACCAGTGATCAAAGGGATAGCCTCCGGATCTCCGTGGATAACTTCTCGAGCGACTCCGTCAAGCTCCGCCTAAAGGACATCGTCAAGGTGAAGGATAAGAAGCGTGGCTTCACCATCACCTACGACATGTTCGTAGATGGCAAGTGCCCAAAGGTAGGTTTTTATTTTCCGTGTATGACATATACTCCAGTTCTTACGTCTTGCAAATGTCATTTTGTCTAACACGGTGATTTCTTACTTAACAGCTTAGCGATCTAGAGGAGGGCAACCTGGCTGCCCAAATCTACGATCCAAAGATGAAGGAAGTCACGGTCGTGTCCGACGACGATGTCCCATTGGCGTGAAAGCGGAAGAGCTCGACCTCTGACGTTGCCGACGGAGGCAAGAAGAAGAAGACGGAGGGTGGAGCCTCCAAAAAGACTACCACCGCCCTGGAGGCGGAAAAGAGAAAAGCCACCGGGATTTTTGCTAAAGCGCCCCCTAGTGTAAGCTTCTCATTCTCCGACATTGTCTATCTATCTATCTATCTTGTTCCTGTACTTATGCATTTGCACGTTTCAGAAAGAAATCCACGACCAGCCTCAAGAAGACCTCCAAAACTTTGGGGGCTTCTCGAAATATCAAGGATATGCTACATCGCGATGCCTCCCCGCCATTGCCCCTACTACTCCTGTCGTCAAGCCCTCGTCCGCCCCAACAAGCTCACAAGCTAAGGAGGCATCGGGCCCTTCCGTCATGGAAGTGGATTCTGGCGCCTCTACCAAACTCGCTGTTGTCGTGACGGCAGAGAGCACCGCTCAACAAATGGCTGAAGCTCCGGCTAAGGATGCCATCGATGGCGGCAAGGCGGTGGTCGAAGCTGGTACCTCTGCCAAAGGCGGCGCCCTTGCTCCCCAGAAGCCCTTTGAGTTCCCAAAGATAGTCTAGCCGGCACTTACGCCGAGTAACACAACTTTGGTTCCTGGAGGAGTACCGTCATCTCCGACATGCGTCCTTGAGGAGCTCCTCCGACAAGCAGAAATATTGCAAGGAAACAGCGTTTCCTTTGGCAAGCTGCTAGCTGAGAGCGCTACAAACCTCAAGATCATCGCACTTGTAAGTTTACTTTGCCTTTTGAATTTCATATGAGTATCCTTTGGCCCAGAGGATGTGAGCGGAAAACCATAGGTTTTGCATCTATATGCTCTAAGAGTGACTAAGTTAGAAAAAACTCTCACTATAGCCCCCAAGCATTTAGATGGAACAAACTATTCCGACTAGATTCTTTAAAATTAGCATACGCAGTGTTTATAATTTTCAATACTATAGCCCCCAAGCCTCTAGTTGTAACTGAATTAGTTCCGACTAGATGCTTAAAGGAAAGCTAAGCATTTTCCGAGTTGAAAACTTTATACTGTAGCCCCCAAGCTTCTAATCGATAACTGAACTAGCTCTGACTAGATGCTTAAAGAAAAGCTAATCATATTGTTAAGTAAAAAACTCTCGCTGTAGCCCCCGAGCGCCTAGGTGGAAAATTTCCGACTAGATGCTCCAAGTAGACTAAAAACGGTTTACCTTTTGTCTTTTTTCCACATAACGAGCGCAAGCTGCTGATGAGAAAAACCATCGCCATAGCGAGGCGTATAAGCTCCTCCAGCAAGAGAAATAATCCCTGGCGGACACCCTCTGGCAGGCTAATGCCAGCATCTTCAGTAAGTTTCCTCCGCCTTGTATTTCTGTAGTCTGGATACTTTGAATTGTTGAACTCATGCGTTCCTTGTCGGAATCTGCAGCTCCTATGGGTTTAACCAGATCGCCTCCTCCAGCCAAGGAATGCATGGTTCTTGCCGGCAACTTCATCAACACCGCCATCACCCAAGACAAAGAGATTGCCAAGCCCCTCCAGATACACATCAAGTCCTCGGACTCCATGGCGAAGTACTCAGAGATTCTGCGCCGAGCCCCCAAGCGTATCACAAGCTGGAAAGCTTCATGTGCACGGGCTGGCGCAAGGATTGCGCTGTCAATGGTGAAGGCACACTACGAAGATGCCGACATTGATACGGTGACCTCTAGTATCCCCGACGTTCACGATGATGGCAAAGAGATTGATCACGAAGTCATCTTGTCCTCACTCGCGGGTTATGACACCAGAGTTGCCGAGTTGGTGGACATCGATGTCTTTGTGCCCATGAACACCATCGACAGCGTCAACCAAGACTCCTTCGAGTCCCACCACAGTGTTGACGTTGAGGGTGATTCTCCGGCTGGCGACGATGCTGCTTCCAAGTCTCCAGCGTCAAAGGAATGAAAAACAACTTTGTAATATTTGTTTCATCTTTGGTGTATGCGCGGAAAAAACTTGATGATGTAACTTAAGGCGGAAAACAATGGTTGTTATTTCCTGCTACTTAAGAACTGGTTTCCAGCATGTATATATTTTTAAGCAAGTGCTGGCTTATCCATTACTTTGGTTCTTATGCTTGACTTTTCGTGAGTCGGAAGACTCGTTGTCGGAACCATGCGCTTAGGTGATGATGCTCAATAGCACCGTCAATAACCTGAGCACAAAATCGCCAACAATAAGTGCCGAAAGTCACTACTCCAGAATCCACATAAAAACAACAAAGAAGGTGTAGACCAGAAAACTTAAGCTAACGCCCGTAGGCGGAATTTTCACAAGTGCAAATGCAAAGCTTGTGCATAAAGGTTTTACATGATCCAAAAATGAACACTAAAGGAGGTAAAAGACTCAGAAATATGAGTGAACCAGAGAGCTTTATGTCATTGATCATATAAGAGGTACACAATTAGATAAAAAATGCTAAGTGTAAAAAGGACGTAGCTGTGCTATGTTCCATGGCCGGTCAAGCTCCGGGTAGTCATCATCACGTCCGCACGCTCGCTTATGATCCTCGTTGGGTCTATCCTTTAGTTCACGATTGTCAATAAGGTAGTAAGACCCATTGAGCAGCCTTGCTTATGATGAACAGTCCTTCCCATGGCGGGATAATTTGTGTGACTTCTTACGCTAAAGTCGAGCACCAAATCCCCTCTTTAAGCGAGCGATGCGAGCATAGCGATTATGGTAGGCTGCGTAGCTTCGCTGGTAGATGGCGGATCTTTGGCATGCCAAAACGCTCCTCCTCGAGAAGGTCCACATCCAGCGTTTGGATTCTTCACGTCATCCTCGTCGTGGCGGCAACTCTTGGTGCATCGTGGAGGATGTCGGAAGGCGAGATAACCGCTCCATATACCATGAAATAAGGGGTGTAGCCGGTGGATCTGTTGGGTGTAGTTCGTAAACTCCACAGCACAGATGGCAATTTTTCCGCCCAGGCTCCAGCTGCTCTATGTAGCAGTGACTCAAGACGTGGCTTGATTCCCTGCAGAATTAATCCATTGGCTCGCTCAACCTGACCATTGGATTGTGGGTGTGCCACAGATGCAAGGTCAAGTCGGATGCCTTTTTCCTAGCAATATGCCTCCACTTCTTCGAGTGATAAATTGTTGCCGTTGTCGGTGATAATGCTATGTGGAAGACCAAATCTCACCACTAGATCTCGGACAAACCTGAGGGCAGTTGCCCCATCAAGCTTTCTAATGGGTTTAGCTTCTATCCATTTAGTGAATTTGTCAACCGCTACAAGCAGATGCGTAAACCCACAAGGTGTCTTCTGTATGGTCCCACCATGTCCAGCCCCCAAACCGCAAATGACCAACTTATTGGTATTGTTCGTAGTTCTTCAACAAGAACATGTGGGTTTCGGGCATAATACTGGCATCCCATGCATGTCTCAACCAGCTTGTCGGCGTCCGCCTTTGCGGTCAGCCAGTAGAATCCTTGCCGGAAGGCTTTCGTGACCAACGATCGAGGAGCGGTGTGATGCCCGCAATCTCCGAGATGGATTCCGCGTAGGATTTCCATACCTTCTAGCTGGGAAACACACTTTAGGTATACACCAGTAGTGCTCCTTTTGTAGAGTTGCCCATTGATTATGGTATAAACCTTTGCTCGCCATATTATTTGTCATCTTTCGGCTTCGTTGTTAGGAAAAGTTCCGTGTTCGAGGTATTCCATGAACGGTTTTGTCCAAGCCGGAGGGACCTTGGTCACCATGTTAACGAAAGAGTCAGCTCTATCCGGGTTGTCTATGTCGGCCCCCTTCACGGATGGTGTGCACAGGTGCTCTAGGAAAACTCCTGGCGGAATTCGCTTGCGTCCTGATCCAAATTTAGACAGCAAATCAGCCGCCTCGTTTTGTTCCCTAGGCACATACTTGACTTCGTAGCCCAAGAAGCTCTTGGCTATCTCGTCCACTTCGTCTCGATATGCCGCCATCATAGGGTTCCGCGCATTCCAGGTGCCAGCCACCTGCTGGGCAACCAAGTCGGAATCTCCACAGCAAACTATGCACTTGATGCCAATGTCCTTGGCTACACGTAGTACGTGAATGAGTTCTTCATACTCGGCCATGTTGTTTGTAGCCTCGAAGTGGATCCGCAGAACGTAGTGTAGCTTGTCTCATGTTGGTGACTATAGCAATACACCAGCCCCCGAGCCGTTGAGCAGCTTTGATTCGTCAAAGTGCATCACCAAGTACTCTGGTTCTGGCAACGGAGTAGCATCTGGCATCTCCGTCCAATCTGCAACAAAATCCGCCAAGGCTTGTGACTTGATAGCGTCGCCTCTCTTGTAGGTGATCTCGAAGGAGGCAAGTTTAATGCCCCACTTCGCGACCCTTCCTGTAGCGTCGCTGTTATTGATGATGTCAAACAGTGGAGTTTTGCTCATCACTGTGATTGGGTGCTCCTAAAAGTAATGCCTCAGCTTGAGAGAAGCAAGGAATACTCCATAAGCTATCTTTTGGTAGTGCGGGTAACGCTGCTTGGACTCCGTCAAGACCTCGCTCACATAGTAAACTGGTCGTTGAACTCCGTGCTCATCGCCTGGTTCCTTCCGTTCTACCACGACGATGATGCTGATAACCCGGTTGGTTGCCGCCATGTAAATTAACAGGGGCTCTCCATGCTCGGGTGCTGCAAGGATGGGCGCTGAGGAAAGAATTTTCCTTGAGCTGCTTCAATGTTGCATCTGCTTTGTCCATCCACGTGAATTTGTCCGCCTTCTTCAGCAACTTGTACATCGGCAGAGCCTTCTCTCCAAGTCGGCTGACGAACCGACTAACTGCTGCAACACAACCTGTTAGTCGTTGAATGTCCTTTAGGCATGTCGGACGGTTTATGTTCAAGATGGCCTTGATTTTCTCCGGGTTGACCTCGATTCCATGCTGGGAAACGATGAAGCCCAACAATTTGCCGGCTGGAACCCCGAAGACGCACTTCTTAGGGTTAAGCATCATGTTGTATTTCCGGAGATTATCAAAGGTTTCTTTTAAGTCGAAGATTAAGTCGTTTGACTTTTTAGACATCACCGTGATATCGTCCACATAGACGTCAACATTCTGACCAATTTGGTCGTGAAGGCAAGGTTGCATTGTCCGCTGGTAGGTAGCACCTGCGTTTTTCAGCCCAAAGGGCATCGTGACATAGCAAAACGTGTCGTATGGGGTAGTGAACGAAGTGGCCAATTGGTCCGACTTCCTCATCTTGATCTGGTGGTATCCTGAGTATGCATCGAGAAAACACAAAAGTTCCGAGCCAGCCGTCGAGTCAATGACTTGGTCAATGCGAGGCAAAGCAAACAGATCTTTGGGACATGCTTTGTTCAAGCCGGTGTAATCAACGCACATTCTTAATTCATTGGTTCCCTTTTTGGGGATAAGTACAGGATTGGCCACCCATTGGGTGTGAAGGACTTCTTGGATAAATCTAGCCTTAAGTAACCTAGCTATCTCTTTGCCAATGGAACGTCTGTTCTCATCTCCAAAGCATCGTAGAGGTTGTTTCACTGGTTTGCATTTTGGATCAATGTTTAAGATGTGCTCGGCAAGTTCCCTAGGTACACCTTTCATGTCGGCAGGTTGCCAGGCAAAGATGTCCCTATTCTCACGGAGGAACTCGACGAGCGCGCTTTCCTATTTGGGATCCAGGTTCGTCCCAATGGCGGTGACCTTGGAGGCATCGCCTACCACAAGTTCCACCGGATTGGTCTCTATGTGTTAGGGTCCCAACCTGATAAGGTAGATCCCTCCTGTGTTTTACAATGCTAGTCCCTGGATCAATAGCTAGCACCCACAGTTAAGATGTAATATCAAGAAACAATGGTCATAACTTAACTTTATAACCAGGAATAACATAATTTTATTATATCATACATAGCTCATTTGGCTATTACATTATATTGCAGCGGAATAACTATAAGTATGGGCCCTTCATCTTCAAAGTGCCACAGGCAGATGTTGGTTGTAGACTTTGTAATCCTAGTCAATCAAACAATCTTCATTTAAAACAATCAAACCTGCAACATACAAATTACAGCCACAAAGGGTCAATACATTTGAATTGTATTGGCAAGTGATTCTATGTAGTATAGTGGAATCTATCATCTACATGCATTTGGCTAAGGGGAGTTGAGGCTTGCATTGCTCAAAATAGATTTTTCCTTAACGTTTTGAAAATAAGTAGTTTTGTCAAAAACTTTTCCCATGCTTCTCTCAATCAAAGACTGAAGTGCTTGGTAAAATCATTTTCCTCAATCCAAGATTTCAAGATCCTTATATCAAGCCATCTTTCCATCAAAGATTGAAGAATACACACAAACCCTTGTTCACCCACAAGTTTTTATTTAGAAATTGGAATGATGAGATTCTTGATTTCTTCCATGTCTTGATGCTCAAATTGTCCTTTACGGGGACATGGCTAAGTACTTAGATTTTACACTCTGCGGAGGTGGTGCACTTTACCCACAAGACTTGGTTTCCCAAGACAAAATCTTTCGAAGCCTTCCTTAGACCAAAATGGGGCGTTCCAACCTATCAAACACTACCACCCACTGTCCATTTGGCTAAGTTCTTGCAACCTATATGATCATGGCGAGCCCATATTGCCAAGTGGTTGCACTTGAAGCTTCTCAACACATGACATCTCAAATCCCTTTGTTTCTGGGTGGCATTCCACAAGTGAGATACAAGCCAAGTCCATGGCCTTGTGAACCACTCAACCATTCTCCACCAATCTATTCCATTCCACCCAGGTGATTCATTAACTTAGTTGTTTTATTAGACAAAATCACAAGTCCTTAGACTTAGAATATTTTTCCATAGTGTGAATATATATTCCACCCATGTTTTCTATTAGCTAGGCTAAGCTTGGTAGTAGTAGGAATCTCTAACTTAGGAAAATCCTACTAAGGATTCATCTACTAGATTTTCCTATAGCAAGATCTATACTTAGCAAAATCCATGCAAGTTTACTTAGCAAAATCACTAATGCATAATAAAAGTATTGGGATAGAAAGTATGTAGCATCACTTGCCTTTTTGGAAGGAATGGTAGTTCACTCCTTGATCTTTGCTAGTCTCACACTTCACTACAAGTCAAACAAGCAAACCCAAATTCAATCCACATTCCAACCAAAGTCAAACAAACAATTCTTCACACACACAAAGTGATGGGATCTAAGTCATGCATGGGAGCATGCACAAGATAGTTTTATTTTGCAAAGGAGTCTCTATGGGTTTCTAAACTTTGTAAGATCCAAATTGGTCATTTACTAAAGTGGCAAAGTTATTAGTAAGAAGGTTTTGTCAAAAATCTATTTTTAATTCCATTCATCATTTCATGTGGTGAAAAATGTTTTTATTAAGGCAAAACTCTTAAGTTGTTCACCAAATGAGTTGCTATTGCAAAGCTTGGTGCTTTTGGGTCGGTAGGTTTGGTCCAAATCATCTACTCAAAAGTTTTTCTTCCATAAACATTTCTATAATAAAATTAGTGAGTTTATTTGGCTAGAAAATAGCTAAGTTAAATAATTCAACTTAATTCTCACAAAAATCATTTTTAACACTATTGGTTGGTTCCTAGGGTCAGTAGGGTCACCATAAACCAATTGGCAAAGGTTTGATCTCAAAATTCATTTTTAAATGATTTTTCTAATATTAGCACACAAAAGAATCTGCAAATTTAAACAAGCTAACAAATACTATTTGACAAACTAAGGCCATGGTTGGCTAGGGCTTGTTCTCCTGAATCTTTTGATATAAAATTTGTCAAATTTGGACGTATGGATCAAAAGTTACAAAGGTTTGAAGTTTGCAATTAAATCGATTCAAATTTCTGATTTAAATCGAACACCGACACGCGACTTCTCATTCGCGGATACCGGCTGCGGATCACGTTACGATCGTTGGATCTAGTTAAATCGTGTGGCTCGGATCGAGTACCTCTTCGCGGCTTAAGTCGTTCTATCTCGGCCGTGGATCTGCATCCTCGGTGTTAAACGCTCGGCCATTCGCGGCGGCCGGCGATGGTGACGGCGGCAGTCGGACTACGGTGCTGGCGCAGGATGCAAAGCGAGGAGGAAAGCTCACCGAGGTCGCGGGCTGTGGTGAAGCACGTCGTGTGGTCGGTGTGGCTCGGCGCTTCGTGGACGAATCTCGTCGGAGTTATTCTGGCGGCGGTGATTCGGTCGTGGTCGAGCGTCGGAGACCACCCTAAAGTGAAAGCAGTGCGGTCGGGACGCGTGAGATCAAGGCAATGCTGTGCGTGTGAACTAGAGTGGAAAAGGAAAACCATCGGGATACTCACGGAGTTGCGAGGTCGTCGGTGCTCGTCGTGGACTTGGATAGGAAGCGCCCTAAAACAAGCGGAGGGTATGATTAGGTTCGTGGCGGAGGCGGTATCGTGCATCATTGAGACGGAAGGGGCGGTCGGATGTTACGGAAGACTCGGGAGTAAAGCGAGCCGGCGCGGCGAGATGTTGTCGTTGGCGAGGCTCGAGGTTTCAGCGGTCAAGTGGATGGTGCGGGGAGGAAGGTCAGAGGGGAAGCTGTCGGGGTGATCAAAGAGGCTCGGGTAGTGTCGTATCGTCGGAATCGTTACGGAACATCGTCGGAGCAGAGGCAGTCGAGGAGAAATTGGGCGGTCTAAGGCGTGCCTTGGGGTGTCGGAGGAACTTATAGAGGAGGCTTGGGCGTTTATCCGTGTGATCAAAGTGAGGTAAAGGCTCGGCATTAGGCGTATTGATTCATGAAATCAAAGCGACAACGGCGAGGAGAAGGCGTGGTCGCGAGGAAGAAGGAGAACGATGGAGGTGGGTCTACGGGAAGACGTTTACCAAGGGGTCCATTTGTCGATTCTTTGGGAGGGTCGATTAGTTGGTTTGAACCGTTTCCTGCGGGGGAGGAGAGTTGGGCTGGATTGGCTTAGTGGGCTGGGGTAGTTGGGCTGGAGTTGTTGTTTATTTTTATTTCTGTCATTTTCTTTTCCTTTTCTAATTTCAATTTCTGTTTTGAATTTCCAACCAAACAATTCACACTCAAATCAAATCAACATTCAGCAAACTTTGAACTTTGAATTTTGGTACTGTTTATCAACATAAACCAAATCTCAAAGTAAAATGAAATATTTTCTTATTTATTTTAGGATCCATCTAATAGTTAAATAAAATGGATCACTAGTTATTTAATACAATAGGGTTTGATTTTTATTAATAAAACTTCCATTTGAAATCTAATTATTTTCATAATCAAACCAGTAGGTTTTATTTGAAAATAAGGATGCTTGGAAATCTTGTTTTTAAAAATAAAGTAACATTTTATTTTAGGTTCCATTTATAATTAAATAAATGGTCCTTAGATAATAATCCTTTTGGGATTTGTTTATTTGGTTCAAATAATTCATATTGAATTATTTGGAAAATATTCCAAAGTGATTTATTAATCATATAAGTTTGGGTAATTGTTTTAATTCCAAATATCATTTTCTTATGTATTTTTATTTAGAGATTTGTCCTTATTTAAAATAGGGATAGAATGGTTATTTCCATTTTATTTTATTTGGAATATTCTTTATTTCATATTTTTATTTGAATTGGGATTAATCATTACTTCACTTGCTTCATGGATTAGGCCAAGATTTGATTTGATGCTAAATATTCTTTATTAATATTTTCATCTTTGTCCATATCTTTTATTTAGAGATCCAAACTTGGTGATTCCAATTTATGAAAACTTATTTAAAATAATTTAACAAGTTTTGATGTTTAAATTAAATTGGTAAAACTTCTTAGTTAAATAAAATTGGATAATAAATCCTTATTAATTTATTTAAAATAAACCTTTGCTAAATTTATTTAGAATAAAATGTTTTAATTCAAAAGTTTGGTCAAGGTTTAATTTTCCTTTATTTAATAATCTTTATTTATAAAACTTCTATTTCATTTGAAAACAAATCCTTTCATTTAATTGTTTCAAAATAGTATTTCCAAATGTTTTTATTTTCCTTTTATTACATGTTTATATTTTTAAATCCCTTTAAGTTTTTATTTAATTCAAATTGGTTTGAGGTTCCATTTGAATTTAAAAAGTTTCTTCTGGCTCTGAAAATCAAACAAAGTTTTATTTTATTAATTTATTTTCACATTACAAGATTTGGAAAATCTTGGGATGTGACAGGCTACCACCCTTAAAATAAATCTCGTCCCGAGATTTGGGGAGGCTGGGGTTACAATCAAGTTCAAACAACTAGGGTACTACCACCCTTAAAAATATTTTCAACAAAAATTACATATTGGCCTTCTTGGGTCCTGGAATTTCTCTATGTTAAACTTTTGCTTTATTCCTATGCTTGACTCATGGACCAAGATTGAGCTTCTCCATAGGCTTGTTCAACTTGTTCTTCATCCTTTCTGGACAGTTGCTTGCATAGTGTCCTGGATTCTTGCAGTTGAAACAGTTAATGTCCTTGAGTTCTTTGCGTTGCTCTTTTGGGCAAGTTGCTACAAAGTGACCTGGTTCATTACAATTGTTACACCACACTTGGTCAATTCCCTTATTCTTTATGTTCCCTGGGCATCCACTAGAATAGTGTCCCATTTCATTACATTTACGACATTGTACAAGGCTCATGTCTTGCTTGGGCTTCTTGATTTTCCTTGATCCTTTGAATTGGGTTGTCTTGCTTGGAAGTAGTAGTGGTCCTTTCCCTTTGGTAGACTTGGATCCTTCTTGTTTCCTTTGTTCTACCATGGCATAGATAGGACATAGACCAGGAGTATGATCACTTCCTTCACAAAGATAGCAAGTAGCTTGAGAGGTAGGGCATTCTCCAACAGGATGATCTTCATCACAATTTGGGCATTGTCCTTCATGCTCTGTGGAAGTATGATCCTTGTCTCCACAAATAATGCAAGCTGGGGCTCCATCTAGAACAACATTCTTTTCGTCCTTGCTATCATACTCTCTTCTAGGTAAGTTTTCTTCCATGCTAATCATTTGATTAGTCACCTTAAGCATCAATTGGGACTGTTCCTCTAAAAACCTTTGTAATGCTGGATCTTCATTACTATTGTTGGCTAGGAACTGAGCTGTCAATTGATTCAATTGATGTTGGGTTGCTATGAGTTCTCCCAGGCTGTCAGCTTGGTTGGTGTTGGTGTCATCAACCTTGGAATCCTTTGGGGTAGTCATCTGTTTGGGTTTGAAGGGAGATTAGAATAGGCAAAATATTTCTAACGAGATATTTTTAATCACACATATCTCAATTCACACAAGCAATGTGCATGTAATCACAAACCAAACATTTCACTCAAACAAGGTTCAAGCACATACTTAGGCAACAAAATATTTTTGTTACACCACATAAGTTGGTGGTTTTGATTTAACTAAATTGTGGTGGTCTATCTATATGGTTTACTTGTGATCTTTCCTTCCTTTCTTGGTTTTTCTTACTTGAGATCATGGTTCCCTTGAGAAAACTCTTAGTCATAATACTTCAAAGTTATTGATGGTTTCTTCTTATTTTGCATTCCCTTAGTCTCTAAATCTTGAGTAGGTTTTCTTTGTCGCACTTGTAGTCCTTAGTAGTTTCCAAGTTGGAAGTCCTTGGTGAATATGCTGAAGATGTTGAAGTCATTAGATTTGAAGAAGTTGAAGAAGTCCTTTGCACATGGTGTAGTCTTTGGCCATGGGGTAGGATTTTCCATCAAGTTGAAGTAGAAGAGATGTAGAGCTGAAACCAAAATGGATGAGGAAAGAGTTTACAAGTGTTTTGTAAATAAGTTTTCGGAACAAAATATCACTCCTATTTTTCTAAGGGTTTTTGTCCAATCCTTGGGTTTACAAATCCTACAGGCAACACAATGCTCTGATACCATCTGTTAGGGTCCCAACCTGATAAGGTAGATCCCTCCTGTGTTTTACAATGCTAGTCCCTGGATCAATAGCTAGCACCCACAGTTAAGATGTAATATCAAGAAACAATGGTCATAACTTAACTTTATAACCAGGAATAACATAATTTTATTATATCATACATAGCTCATTTGGCTATTACATTATATTGCAGCGGAATAACTATAAGTATGGGCCCTTCATCTTCAAAGTGCCACAGGCAGATGTTGGTTGTAGACTTTGTAATCCTAGTCAATCAAACAATCTTCATTTAAAACAATCAAACCTGCAACATACAAATTACAGCCACAAAGGGTCAATACATTTGAATTGTATTGGCAAGTGATTCTATGTAGTATAGTGGAATCTATCATCTACATGCATTTGGCTAAGGGGAGTTGAGGCTTGCATTGCTCAAAATAGATTTTTCCTTAACGTTTTGAAAATAAGTAGTTTTGTCAAAAACTTTTCCCATGCTTCTCTCAATCAAAGACTGAAGTGCTTGGTAAAATCATTTTCCTCAATCCAAGATTTCAAGATCCTTATATCAAGCCATCTTTCCATCAAAGATTGAAGAATACACACAAACCCTTGTTCACCCACAAGTTTTTATTTAGAAATTGGAATGATGAGATTCTTGATTTCTTCCATGTCTTGATGCTCAAATTGTCCTTTACCAGGGACATGGCTAAGTACTTAGATTTTACACTCTGCAGAGGTGGTGCACTTTACCCACAAGACTTGGTTTCCCAAGACAAAATCTTTCAGAAGCCTTCCCTTAGACCAAAATGGACGCGTTCCAACCTATCAAAACACTACCACCCACTGTCCATTTGGCTAAGTTCTTGCAACCTATATGATCATGGCAGAGCCCATATTGCCAAGTGGTTGCACTTGAAGCTTCTCAACACATGACATCTCAAATCCCTTTGTTTCCTGGGTGGCATTCCACAAGTGAGATACACAATCCAAGTCCATGGCCTTGTGAACCACTCAACCATTCTCCACCAATCTATTCCATTCCACCCAGGTGATTCATTAACTTAGTTGTTTTATTAGACAAAATCACAAGTCCTTAGACTTAGAATATTTTTCCATAGTGTGAATATATATTCCACCCATGTTTTCTATTAGCTAGGCTAAGCTTGGTAGTAGTAGGAATCTCTAACTTAGGAAAATCCTACTAAGGATTCATCTACTAGATTTTCCTATAGCAAGATCTATACTTAGCAAAATCCATGCAAGTTTACTTAGCAAAATCACTAATGCATAATAAAAGTATTGGGATAGAAAGTATGTAGCATCACTTGCCTTTTTGGAAGGAATGGTAGTTCACTCCTTGATCTTTGCTAGTCTCACACTTCACTACAAGTCAAACAAGCAAACCCAAATTCAATCCACATTCCAACCAAAGTCAAACAAACAATTCTTCACACACACAAAGTGATGGGATCTAAGTCATGCATGGGAGCATGCACAAGATAGTTTTATTTTGCAAAGGAGTCTCTATGGGTTTCTAAACTTTGTAAGATCCAAATTGGTCATTTACTAAAGTGGCAAAGTTATTAGTAAGAAGGTTTTGTCAAAAATCCATTTTAATTCCATTCATCATTTCATGTGGTGAAAAATGTTTTTATTAAGGCAAAACTCTTAAGTTGTTCACCAAATGAGTTGCTATTGCAAAGCTTGGTGCTTTTGGGTCGGTAGGTTTGGTCCAAATCATCTACTCAAAAGTTTTTCTTCCATAAACATTTCTATAATAAAATTAGTGAGTTTATTTGGCTAGAAAATAGCTAAGTTAAATAATTCAACTTAATTCTCACAAAAATCATTTTTAACACTATTGGTTGGTTCCTAGGGTCAGTAGGGTCACCATAAACCAATTGGCAAAGGTTTGATCTCAAAATTCATTTTTAAATGATTTTTCTAATGTTAGCAAGCACACAAAAGAATCTGCAAATTTAAACAAGCTAACAAATACTATTTGACAAACTAAGGCCATGGTTGGCTAGGGCTTGTTCTCCTGAATCTTTTGATATAAAATTTGTCAAATTTGGACGTATGGATCAAAAGTTACAAAGGTTTGAAGTTTGCAATTAAATCTGATTCAAATTTCTGATTTAAATCGAACACGGACACGCAGACTTCTCATTCATGGATACCGCTTCGCTGCGGATCACGTTCTGATGCGTTGGATCTAGTTAAATCGTGTGGCTCAGATCGAGTACCTCTTCGCGGCTTAAGTCGTTCTATCTCAGCCAGTGGATCTGCATCCTACGGTGTTCGCTTGCTCGGCCATTCGCGAGCGGCGCCGGCGATGGCTAACGGCGGCGACGGTCAGACTACGGCGGTGCTGGCGGAACAGGATGCAAAACGAGGAGGGGAAAGCTCACCGAGGTCGCGGGGCTGTGGTGAAGCACGTCGTGTGGTCAGTGTGGCTCGGCGCTCGGACGAATCTCGTCGGAGTTATTCTGCGGCGGTGATTGGTCGAGGGCGTCGTGGAGACCACCCTAAAGTGAAACAGAGGTGCGACGCGTGAGATCAAGGCAATGTCGCGTGTGAACTAGAGTGGAAAAGGCGACGAAAACCATCGGGATACTCACCGGAGTTGCGAGGTCGCTTGCTCGTCGTGGACTTGGATAGGAAGCGCCTAAAACAAAGCGGAGGGTATGATTAGGTTCGAGGCGGAAGGCGAGTATGCGTGCATCATTGAGACGGAAGGGGCGGTCGATGTTACCGGAAGACTCACGAGTAAGGCGGACGCGGCCAGATGTTGTCGTTGGCGAGGCTCGAGGTTTCCGTCAAGTGGATGGTACGGGAGGAAGGTCCGAGAGTGGGGAAGCTGTCGGTGATCAAAGAGGCTCGGGGTAGTGTCGTATCGTCGAATCGTTATCGAACATCGTCGGAGACGAGGAGAAATTGGGGCGGTCTAAGGCGTGCCAGCTTGGGGTGTCGAGGGAACTTATAGAGGAGGCTTGGGCTTCTATCCGTGTGATCAAAGTGAGGTAAAGGCTCGGCATTAGAGCGTATTGATTCCAAATCAAAGCAACGGCAGCGAGGGAGAAGGCGTGGTCGCATGAGGAAGAAGGAGAACGATGGAGGTGGGTCTACCCGATGGGGAAGACGTCAAGGTCCATTTGTCGATTCTTGGGAGGGTCGATTAGTTGGTTTGAACCGTTTCTGCGGGAGGAGAGTTGGGCTGATTGGCTTAGTGGGTCAGTAGTTGGGCTGGAGTTGTTGAACATTTATTTTTATTTCTGTCTGCTTTCTTTTTCCTTTTCTAATTTCAATTTCTTTGAATTTCCAACCAAACAATTCACACTCAAATCAAATCAACATTCAAGAACTTTGAACTTTGAATTTGACTGTTTATCAACATAAACCAAATCTCAAAGTAAAATGAAATATTTTCTTATTTATTTTAGGATCCATCTAATAGTTAAATAAAATGGATCACTAGTTATTTAATACAATAGGGTTTGATTTTTATTAATAAAACTTCCATTTGAACTCTAATTATTTTCATAATCAAACCATCATCTTTTATTTGAAAATAAGGATGCTTGGAAATCTTGTTTTTAAAAATAAAGTAACATTTTATTTTAGGTTCCATTTATAATTAAATAAATGGTCCTTAGATAATAATCCTTTTGGGATTTGTTTATTTGGTTCAAATAATTCATATTGAATTATTTGGAAAATATTCCAAAGTGATTTATTAATCATATAAGTTTGGGTAATTGTTTTAATTCCAAATATCATTTTCTTATGTATTTTTATTTAGAGATTTGTCCTTATTTAAAATAGGGATAGAATGGTTATTTCCATTTTATTTTATTTGGAATATTCTTTATTTCATATTTTTATTTGAATTGGGATTAATCATTACTTCACTTGCTTCATGGATTAGGCCAAGATTTGATTTGGTCTGTAAATATTCTTTATTAATATTTTCATCTTTGTCCATATCTTTTATTTAGAGATCCAAACTTGGTGATTCCAATTTATGAAAACTTATTTAAAATAATTTAACAAGTTTTGATGTTTAAATTAAATTGGTAAAACTTCTTAGTTAAATAAAATTGGATAATAAATCCTTATTAATTTATTTAAAATAAACCTTTGCTAAATTTATTTAGAATAAAATGTTTTAATTCCAAAAGTTTGGTCAAGGTTTAATTTTCCTTTATTTAATAATCTTTATTTATAAAACTTCTATTTCATTTGAAAACAAATCCTTTCATTTAATTGTTTCAAAATAGTATTTCCAAATGTTTTTATTTTCCTTTTATTACATGTTTATATTTTTAAATCCCTTTAAGTTTTTATTTAATTCAAATTGGTTTGAGGTTCCATTTGAATTTAAAAAGTTTCTTCTGGCTCTGAAAATCAAACAAAGTTTTATTTTATTAATTTATTTTCACATTACAAGATTTGGAAAATCTTGGGATGTGACACTATGGCGGCCTTGAACGCAGGAGCGGAGTCGGAGATCTGCTTCTTCGACGCGGGCATCTCTGAGTCATCGACCTTGCTCTCGATCTCCTTGAATTCTTTGTTGTAGAGGACAGCTTCTGCAACGGCTGCTTCGTTGATCTTGCAGTCCCTTGCCTTGGTAAAGCTTCCAGATACGGTGATGATGCCGTTTTGTCCGGGTATCTTGAGTTTGTTGTAGACGTAGCATGGCTTGGCCATGAACGTGTGGAATATGTCATGGCCGAATATGACGTGGCACACGCTCTTGAAGGGGACCACCTCAAAGGTCATGAGCTCTTGACGGTAATTATTAACATCGCCAAAGGCAACCTGAAGTGTAATGCACCCAAGGGACCGAGCCTCCCGACCAGGAACTACACCGTGGAAGATGGTGTTGGTACGCCTTAGGTTTGCCTCCGTCAAGTTCATCTTCTGCAGTGTATCCAGGTACATGATGTTGATGCTGCTTCCATTATCCACCATACACTTGGTGAACTCCACGCCGTCAATCAAGGGGTTGATGACCATGGCGTACTGGTTCTCCGTGGGTATAAGGTCTGGGTGGTCCGTCCTGTCCCAAGTTATTGGAACCTCCGACCAGCGCAGTCTTTGAGGAACTGGGGGGAGAGTAGCCATCAGGATCCTCAGAGAGGTCTTCTGTTGTCGGACGGTGGGGGTGCCAAGGAAAGTGTGGTAGACTGGGGCCTTCTTTGTGAAGGGGTTCTTGCCCTTGTCGTCGCTCTTGGCGGCGTGCTTGGGGTCAACGTCCTCATGCATGTCACTTGAATCCTTGGACTCCTCCTCCTTCTTCCCCTTGCCCTTGCCGCGTGGTCTGTTCTTCCAACTTCGCTTGTAGCCGGACTCCGGGTCTTCCTTGAGGTCGTTGACGAACTTGCAGTGTCGATTGGTATGGGTGGCCTTTCCGTTGGAGTCGAGGTGTACGAGGCACGGCATATCACGGTACTCTTCGTAGGTTTGGGGAACATGGAGCGGCGCCGAGGTGATTTCACTTCCTTGTTGCTGCCCACGACCAGCTCCCCTTCCTCGGCCACGTTGTCCGCCTTCTCCTCGTCCTGCAAAAGTCATAGCGACCATGTCAGTAGATTGCTTTTCTTCTGGGGCGGTCTTACGCTTTGTACTGCTGTTCCTCCGAGCTTGAGTTGGAATGGCTGTTGCCGTCAAGGAGCCGCGAGCGTCGTCGGCGGCAGCTGCGAACTCACTAGCCAACTAAATCATCTGATTCAAGTCAAGCTGGTGATTGTCCTGCAAGCGCTTCAGCTTATGTCGGAGCAGTGTGCCTCTTTCCAACCCATCGATGAAGGCGGCCATGGCGGTTTGAGCATGCACTCCTGCGCAGGAATTCTTCATATCCAGCCAGCGGGAGAGGTAGGCGCGAGATGTCTCGTCTTCTCTTGCATGCACCATTGTAGATCGCCCACAGTGCAGGGACGCTTGTATGTACCCTCAAAGTTCTTGGTGAACGCTTCTTACATGTCCAACCAGTTGTAGATAGAGTTCTCCGGCAAGTCGTCGATCCACTGACGGGCCGTGCCCGCCAAAATTAACGGGAGGTACTTGACGGTGACGTTGGGGTTGCCTCCGGCAATCTCCACCGCGTTGCTTTAGTCCTGCAACCATGTGGCTGGCTTGGCGGTGCCGTCATAGGGCTTGATGGTCTTGTTAATCCGGAAACCTTTCGGGTAAGTTGCGGATCGTATTGCAGGTCCAAAGCAACGTGGTCCCAGGTATGGTCCTTCCCGGGCCTCGTGGATCTTATCGATCCGCGAACGTGCATCGTATGGCTCCGGGTTCTTCTTCTTTTTGTCAACAGGGGATGGGCTGCGTGAACGACACGGGCCTCCTCCGCCATGGTGACCGCTTGGTGGTGACGGAGGCGGAGGTGGCGGTGGGTTAGCCTTCTTGCTGTTACCCTCCCGCGACGCCTCACGCCTGTCACGGTTGCTTGTCGGACGCGGAGGGTCATGGCATGACCTGCTCTTGTGTCCTTGGTTGCGCTCTCCGTCATGATGGGTCTGATATTTGCCGGCAAACTCCGAAGAGAGATCCGACATCGATCCTTCCGCGGACGTATCCTGCCTATAGGCGGTCCGTGCGGGTCTTGATGCTCCTCCGACTCCGAGGGAACTAGTGCCCGAGTCGGTTTCGCCGATGAAGAGGTGGATGTCTCCGATAGGAACGATCGAACACCGTGTAGGGTTCGTCTTTGCCGGGATCCAGAACTCGTCGGGAGGGACGATCGGAACGTTGCCGGAGAAGAGAACGCGACCGATGGCTATGGTTTCACCGATTCCCACGAAGATCTTGGTCCTCGCCCGCTGAAGAGCCTGAAGCGCCTCTTGCCCCATGGTGCGCACCAACTGTCGTGGTATTGCCGACGAGTACGCCATGGAGGGGTCCTCACAGTGCGTGTTTAGAGACGTGGGGTAAGGCGGACGGTTGACAGGTACGAGGTAACACAGCTTACCCAGGTTCAGATCCCACAACGGTGGCGGAATCCTACTTTGCTATAAATCACTATAAGGGCAATACGCCGAGTTATAGAGATTGGTTCGCTGTGCGAGGTTGTCTAAAGTTGTCTATGAACATCTAAGATTGTGCCCTAAAGGCTCCCATAGGCCCGACTTATATAGTCGCCAGGTCCTAGGGTTACAGGGAAAAGTCCTAGCTGGACAGGTTAAAGAGTCCTACACTGTCTATTACTAGTCTTGTGTATCTTATACTCCAAGGCTCCGGGTACGCTGGTGACTCCACCGTAGACTTCCTTTATCTGGCATGGGCCTCCCTTCTGGATCCATCTAACTGGGCCGCCCAGCAGGCTATAGGCCATGCTACCAACTATGGGCCACCCGGGTTAGCCGGATAAGAGACATGCTATAAGGATACCCATATAGCATATCCCCAACAGTAAGCATAACATAAGATCAAGTCATTAAAGTTTGTTTTGCTACAAGCTTTCAGATACATAGTAACCTAATCCTTTGACCATGAGATCATGTTAGTCATCATCACCTGTTAGATATACTTTCCGGGTATACCCACAGGACTCGCTGACCAGGGTGGCCCACCAACGGGTTAGAGCTTTGCTTCACGGGTGGCCTAGTTAGAGAAAGAGGAGGAGCCAATTCTGACTACGACAAGGCCCAAAAGAGTTACCGACTTAGGCCTGTAGTATTACTTGTAGTCCAAGTATCTAGTTACCAACTCTATAACGTAGCATGATAGGTCTCTCCTGTAACCCTAGATCCTGGTAACTATATAAAACAAACCTGTGGGAGCCTTTAGGATAATAACCATAGCAATAACTATAATCACAACTCGCACATGCGAACCTCTCTTGTAATCCGCTGTAACATCAGGCTTACGCCGATATATTACTGGGTTGCTAGCAGGAGTAGGATCCGATCACCGCAGTCGGATCTGAACCTGGGTAAACTTGTGCTCAACGCTCCTGGAACATCCGACGTCTCACACCCCATCTTCTCAATGCCGTTAGGACCCCCTATGGCATACTTGTTGACAATTCGATGACAGTTGGCGCCCACCGTGGGGCGGGTGACTTTTGGAGCTTCGTTTTAGGCGGAATCTGCGCGTGCAGGAATCGGCAAAACACTCGCTATGGGTCGCGTGGTTTATGCCAGTGATGTACCTCTCTTTCTTCTCGACGAGACTTGGATTTTGGCTAGCAAACCCGTGACGACCTACATGATCATGTCCATCGGCGAGATCGATATTTACCTCGGTTTCGCTAAACCCACCCAACCCACCCTTGAGGTAATGACCATGGCGCAAGAAAAATATGGATATGCTCTGTCCGCAGAGGCGGAAGAGTTCAAGATCCCGGAAAAAATCGAACCCACCCGTCCCATTCCTGTAGTGGAAGAAGCGGTGGAGGAAAAATCTGGATCCGATCTCCTAGTCGAGATCGGATACACGGATGAGGAATATACCCGCTACGGATCCAGTCGTACTAAATCCGTAGCAGGAAAAACACACTTGAGGAGCAAGATAAAGAAGATGACGAGATGCCCCTACATCTATTACGAAGCAATCGCTAATATTAAGGAAAGCTTTGAGATGGAGGAGGTGGAAACCTAGCTGTGCCACTACCTCAAGAACATGAACAAGAAGAAGCACTGTTTCGTGTACCACATAAGCTCTGGATCTGACTCTATCGATGCTGGAGCCGACAATGATTCAGTTCTCGACGTGATCGAAGAAAACACCGACTTACCTGGCTCCCCTCGGATTCAATAACGTCGCAGGAATTTCAGGACTTCGAGAAGGAGATGGAGGAGTACGAAGAAGAACACGCCTCCAAACCAACGCAAGGTGAGCCGGAAAATCCCCTAGTCCATATGATAGCATGGATGAAAGCTACACCTTGCAGGATGACATGGATACCGGAGATTCGTCCGAGGTCCACAAGCCAACCTCTACGGAAAGTACCGATGGAAGTTTATCCCCCGGTACCGGACCTAAAGCCGTCTTTGCCACTAGTACGCACGTTAAGGCTACTGGGCGGTCAAAGAAGAAGAAGAACAAGAATCTGACACCGGCAGAGCCGGACATTGAGGAAACCAACAAAGAAAAAGTTGATGAACAGATCGAGATGGAGAATCAGGAAGGAGATCCGATTAATACCACGTCGATCGACGCTCTCATGGATGGACACGTCGTCACCAAGGGTGCATGTGAAATTTACGGAGATGCTCTCATAATTCCAATCCCAAAGGCTTCGAATCTTACTCCGAACACGCTAGAGAAAAGGTCTGAGGACCTGGAAAAGCACCGTCTGTTTTTACTCGAATAGGTCGCGCACATCGTCGAGCTTAAATAGCAGTTAGACAGTGATCCTGCCAAATATCAGACAGATTTCAAGCGACTACCAAACAAGACAAGAGGAGGTCCGATTCTTGCCAATAAGAACCTGGATATCCATAGAGATCTATTCGACGAAAAAACTGGAGAGAAGATCCGAGTCTACAGCACGCCGTTGGAAAACGCTGCAGCAGCTCGAGCTATCCTCGCCAATAATCCGTCTCCAGAGCATGTCAGGTAATGCGTTGCGTTGCTAGACAAAGGATTAAAGCAGAAGAAAATGGCCGCGTCATTCAGTGGAAAGCTGGCCTCAAAGTCAGAATTTTGCCACACTGGCGCCGACAAAAGCGCTGACGAAAGACGTCGCAGGGATACGGATCAATGCTATCATCCTCGGGGAGAAGAAGAGAATTCAAGGACCGGCTCAAACGGCCACTCTCGCAGGCCCACAAGTGACTAGGCAAGAGTTATTCTGGCTGCGTCCAAAGATGCCATCAGGGCAATGGTTCCCCATCAGGGCCATCATCAGCAAAACAACCGCCATAGAGAAGACCCGGAAGTGCGCTGCCAGCAAGAGCAAGATCGGCTAAGAATGTCACCACCAAGCCATTCGGCTGGTAACGCCGGACGAAGAGATGATCTGGATCGTCCTAAATCAAGTAGGGACGGAGCCCGAAGAAACCAGCATCAGAGTCATCATAATGAGGCTCCACCACCACCACCACTTAACCCAACCATAAACAATCCACCAGGGCCACCATCGCCCCCAGGTAGCGACCATGAAGGATCCCGCCGTAGACATGGAAGCCGCAGGGGCGGAGGTGGCAGTGGTGAGAGGAGAAGCAGAAATCCGACTCCACCACGCAGAAGTCGCGAGCCTCCAAGGCGCAGATCTCTCTCTCGCCAAATGACGCTCGCCACCGCATTGAGTCAAACATAGAGGCGCATCGGTATGAGGAAGAAGATGTGTGCATGGGACCCAAGTGCTTTGGCCCACGCATCCGTCAGACAAAATTTCCATTTGACTTTGGTATTGCTAAACACATCCAGCCCTACGACGGAGCGGCTTGGCCAGATACCTGGCTCCAGGAGTTTTTCCAGTCCTACTGCATCGCCAAAGGAGAAAACAGCCTAGTCGCACTCCGATATCTCCCACTTATGCTGAGGAATACGGCTCTATCATGGCTCAATGAACTGCCAGAGAATGCAATTCATAACTAGTATGATATGCAAAGTGCGTTCTTTTCAAACTTTGAGGGAACATATAGGAGGCCCTGCATAGTCGGAGGATGAAGCCGAGAAATAAAAAAGAAGAGGAGGAAGTGAAGTCACCTCCATGCTTGGATGATCCAGACCCTCTAAGATCAGATAATCCGGCCTCGTCAACCCTAATGACGGCGCGACGCCATGGAGCACTCGAACCAAGCCCCGAAATGTCCAAGCCCTTTCAAGCCCAAACCTAAAACATCCAGTCCAAGCTGAAAATGACTAAGGATGTGCATTGCCTTGGTACCTACGACATAAGGACCTACTCATCTGGATCCCAGACCATTAGTTCCCTGTAGCTCGGAACATCTAGCCCAGTTGCTCACAACAAACATGCTGAAAATCATGCATGTATCCCATCTCTCTCTTACCAATTTGTGGCTAAACTGTATAAGAGATCACCCTCCCTTATAAATAGGGTTAAACAAGAATAGACAAGAGATGATATTTCCTCCACTTTCTTCCATGTGTGAAACTAAGACCTACTAGATGGAGATGAATCACTCTTATGGTAGCTACTCTTTCTCTATGAGGTTCTTGTATTACTAGCCAATATCTTCTTGTAAGACTATTTGTTGGAGATATGCCCAAGAGGCAATAATAAAGTAGTTATTATTATATCTTTGTGTTTATGATAAATGTTTACATCCCATGCTATAATTGTATTAATCAGAAACATTAATACTTGTGTGTTTTGTAAACATAAAAGAGTCCCTAGTAAGCCGCTAGTTCAAACTATCTTGTTGATTAATAGATGATCATGGTTTCCTGATCATGGACATTGTATGTTATTAATAACAAGATCATATCATTAGGAGAATGATGTGATGGACACACACCCATAGTAAGCATAGCATAAGATCAAGTCATTAAAGTTTGTTTTGCTACAAGCTTTCAGATACATAGTAACCTAATCCTTCGACCATGAGATCATGTTAATCATCATCACCTGTTAGGGATATACTTTCTGGGTATACCCACAGGACTCGCTGACCAGGGTGGCCCACCAACGGGTTAGATCTTTGCTTCACGGGTGGCCTAGTCAGAGAAAGAGGAGGAGCCAGTTCCGGCTACGACAAGGCCTAGAAGAGTTACTGACTTAGGCCTGTAGTATTACTTGTTGTCCAAGTATCTAGTTACCGACTCTGTAACGTAGCCTGATAGGTCTCTCCTATAACCCTAGATCCTGGTGACTATATAAAACAGCCTTGTGGGAGCCTTTAGGATAACAACCATAGCAATAACCACAATCACAATCACAACTCGCACATGCGAACCTCTCTTGTAATCTGCTGTAACATCCGGCTTACACCGATATATTACTAGGTTGCTAGCAGGAGTAGGATCCGATCACCGTAGTTGGATCTGAACCTGGATAAACTTGTGCTCAACGCTCCTAGAACATCCGACGTCTCACACCCCATCTTCTCAACACCGTTAGGACCCCCTATGGAGTATTTGTTGACAATTCGACGAAAGTTGGCGCCCACCGTGGGGCGGGTGACTTTTGGAGCTTCGTTTTAGGCGGAATCTGCGCGTGCAGGAATCGGCAAAACACTCTCTATGGGTCGTGTGGTCTACGCCAGTGATGTACCTCTCTTTCTTCTCGACGAGACTTGGATTTTGGCTAGCAAACCCGTGACGACCTACACGATCATGTCCATCGGCGAGATTGATATTTACCTCGGTTTTGCTAAACCCGCCCAACCCACCCTTGAGGTGATGACCATGGCAGAAGAAAAATACGGATCTGCTCTGTTCGCAGAGGCGGAAGAGTTCAAGATCCCGGAAAAAATCGAACCCACCTGTCCCACTCCTTTAGTGGAAGAAGCGGTGGAGGAAAAATCCGGATCTGATCTCCTAGTCGAGATCGGATACATGGACGAGGAATATATACATTACGGATCCAGTCGTACTAAAGCCATAGAAGGAAAAGCACTCTTGAGGAGAAAGATAAAGAAGATGACGAGACGCCCTACATCGATTACGAAGCAATCGCTAATATTAAGGAAAGCTTTGAGATGGAGGAGGTGGAAACCCAGAACAAGAAGAAGCACTGTTTTGTGTACCAAATAAGCTCTGGATCCAACTCTGTCGATCCTAGAGCCGGCAACGATTCAGTTCTCGACGCTATTGAAGAAAACGCCGACTTACCTGGCTCCCCTCAGGATTCAATAATGTCGCAGGAACTTCGGGACTTCGAGAAGGAGACGGAGGAGTTCAAAGAAGAAAACGCCTCCAAACCAACGCAAGGTGAGCCAGAAAATACCCCTAGTCCATATGATAGCATGGATGAAAGCTACACCTTGCAGGATGACATGGATACCAGAGATTCGTCCGAGGTCCACAAGCCAACCTCTACGGAAAGTACCGATGGAAGTTTATCTCCCGGTACCGGACCTAAAGCCGTCTTTGCCACCAGTACGCACGTTAAGGCTACTAGGCGGTCAAAGAAGGAGAAGAATAAGAATCTAACACCAGCAGAGCCGGACATTGAGGAAACCAACAAAGAAAAAGTTGATGAACAGATCGAGATGGAGAATCAGGAAGGAGATCCGATTAATACCACGCCGATCGACCCTCTCATGGATGGACACGTCGTCACCAAGGGTGCATGTGAAATTTACGGAGATGCTCTCATAATTCCAATCCAAATGGCTTCAGATCTTACTCCAAACGCCCTGAAAAGGGCTGAGGACCTGGAAAAGCACCGTCTGTTTTTACTCGAAGAGGTCGCGCGCATCATCGAGATTAAATAGCAGTTAGACAGTGATCCTACCAAATATCAGTCAGATTTCAAGCGACTATCAAACAAGACAAGAGGAGGTCTGGTTCTTGCCAATAAGAACCCGGATATCCACAGAGATCTATTCGACGGAAAAACTGGAGAGAAGATCCGAGTCTACAGCATGCCGTTGGAAAACATTGTAGCAGCTCGAGCTATTCTCGCCAATAATCCATTTCTAGGGCAGGTTCGGCAATGCGTTGCATTGCTAGACAAAGGATTAAAGCAGTAGAAAATGGTCGTGTCATTTAGTGGCAAGCTGGCCTCAAATTCGGAATTTTGCCACACTGGCGCTGACCAAAGCGCTGACGAAAGAACTCACAGGGATACAGATCAATGCTATCGTCCCTAGGGAGAAGAAGTGAATTCAAGGACCGGCTCAAATGGCCACTCTCACAGTCATAGAGAATACTCGCAAGTGCGCTGCCAGCGAGAGAAAGATCGGCTAAGAATGTCACCACCAAGCCGTCCGGCTGGTAACGCCGGACGAAGAGATGATCCGGATCATCCTGAATCAAGTAGGGACGGAGCCCGAAGAAACTAGCATCGGAGTCAACATAATGAGGATCCTCCACCACCACCGCATAACCCAGCTGAAAACAATCCACTAGGGCCACCATCGCCCCCAGGCAGCGACCATGAAGGTTCCCGCCGTAGCCATGGAAGCCACAGGGGGGGAGGCGGCAATGGTGAGAGGAGAAGCAGAAATCCGACTCCCCGCGCAGAAGCCGTGAGCCTCCAAGGCGCTGATACGTCCAAAATGTATCTACTTTCCCGAACACTTTTGCTTTTGTTTCTCCTCTAATCTTGTCTGATTTGGATACAACTAACACGGACTGACGCTGTATTCAGCAGAATTACCTTGGTGTCTAGTTTTTGTGCAGAAAATCAACTATCAGGAAAAATCCTGGAAAATATGCCAAAAATCCTATTTCACCAGAATATCCATGGAGCCAGAGTACGAGATGGATAAGGAGCCTGGGGGCCCACACCCCTGCCAGGCGCGGGCCCACCTCTGGCCACGCCTAGGGGGGTGCAGCCACCCCAGGCACCCCCTCGGCCTCCCTCTGCGCCTATAAGTTGCCTCTCGACCTAAAAACAGAGGGGGGGGGGTCAATAGTTTTCCATAAAGAGTTCCGCTCCGCCGCCGCCACCAGAAACCAAGATTCAGATCCAAAAACTTCGTTCTGGCACCCTGCCGGGACGGGGTATTTGGAGAGGATCATCGCCATCGTCATCACCAACGCATCTCCATCAACCATCGATGTTTCCCTCATCCATGAGTGAGTAATCCCCCGCTGTAGGCTTGGGGATGGTAGGGATTGGATGAGTTCTATCATGTAATCGAATAAGATTGTTAGGGCATAGTGCCTAGTATCTCTATTAGTGCTATTTGACTTTGTTGCAACTTGTTGTGCTTAATGCTTGTCACTAGGGCCTGAGTGCCATGATCTCAGATCTGAACTTATTATTGAATCATTATGATAGTATTGTTTGTGATCTTATCTGCAAGTTGTGTACACATATCATTGTCCGGATCCAAAGGCCCCAAAGTGACAATAATTGGGACAACCGTAGGGGATGGCTGTGTTGTGAGGATCACATGTGTTCATGGAGTGTTAATGCTTTGCTCCGGTGCTCTATTAAAAGGAGCACCTTAATTGCCAGTAGTTCCCTAGAGGCCCCGCTGCCATGGGCTGGCTGCACAGAAGATGTTGTGCAAGTTCTCATTGTGACCACATATGACTATATATGGAGCACATGCCTAGGATTGTTTAGTACTTGGATGCTTGTTATTATTTATATGCAATGCCCTAGATCTTGAAGTTACATGTTTAGACTCGTCCATGCAACGCCCTTCCATCCATCCCTATGCCTACCGCACTCGAATCCCACTGTTACCGTTACTGTTACTATTGCTCCCGTTTTACTGTTGTTATTGCTTTGCTGTTGCTACTACCAAACTATTGAAACTGATAAACTTCTATGAGAAAGAACTATTTCCAGGTGCAGCTGAATTGACAACTCAGTTGTTAAGGCTTGCAAGTATTCTTTGGCTCCCCTTGTGTCGAATCAATAAATTGGGTAATACTATCCGCGAAGACTGTTGCGATCCCCTATACTTGTGGGTCATCAGGCGCAGATCTCTCTCGCCAAGCGACGCTTACCACCGCATTGAGTCAAACATAGAGGCGCGATGGTATGAGGAAGAAGATGTGTACATGGGACCCAAGTGCTTTGGCCCACGCATCCATTAGACAAAATTTTCGGTTGACTTTGGTATTGCCAAACACATCCAGCCCTACGACGGCGCGGCTCGGCAAGATACCTGGCTCCAGGATTTTTTCCAGGCCTGCTGCATCACCAAAGGAGGAAACAACCTAGTCGTAGTCTGATATCTCCCACTTATGCTGAGGAAGACGACTCGATCATGGCTCAATGAACTGCCAGAGAATTCAATTCATAACTAGTATGATATGCAAAGTGCGTTCTTTTCAAACTTCGAGGGAACATATAGGAGGCCCTGCACAGTCGGAGACTTACAACGTTGTACCCAAAGACCCGGAGAAACTTGCTGGGATTACCTCGGACGCTAGGTTGACACGAAGAACTCCTGTGAAGGAGTAAACGAGCAAACTGCGAAGCATGACCATGTCACAGATTTGGGAGAGATGATAGAGACAACAAGCAAATATGATGATGCTGATGATGATTCAGAAGGGCTGCTAAATATTATGGACAATCCCAATGCGGCCAAACAGCCAAAACAACAAGCTCATAAGTGCAAGAACACCTTGGAAGATAAACCGGCTCCGGACAACACAACTGTTAACGCAACATTTGGATTCGGAAGATGAGGAGGGCGCGGAGGCGGCCGGGGTCGAGGCCGCGAAACTTCCTAAATCCAGGGTAGAGGAGAACAGCAACCTGGAAGAACCTATACCTGGGACGACATTGCCAACAATCCCTGTGTCTACCACTTGGATAGTAATGGAGGATCTACCCACACAAATTCCGAGTGTATTTTCAATGACGACATCAAAAAAGACGAATCCGCTGGCTACAGAGCCAAGCGACGAAAAGGAAAGAAAAATTCCGAGAAAGGCAAGGATCCCAAGAAAGATTCTGACATGGAAGAAGCGGATGCCGCACAACCCAAGTCAGATGGAAAGATAGATTTTTCGACAAATAAAGACGTGTACGTCTACTTCCTTGGATCTCAACCGGCTAAGGCGAAGAAGACGGTTCTCCGTGAGCTCAATGCCACGGTTCCGGCTTTTCCACAATTTCTGGATTGGTCGGATGTAACCATCACCTTTGATCGCTCAGATCACCCGAGGGAAACACATCGTCGGGGAAAGTATCCTCTGGTCGTCAATCCTCTTATTGATGGCTATGAGTTCTCTAAAACCCTCATGGACGATGGTAGCAGCATTAACATCCTCTACATCGAAATGCTCCACCGTATGAAGATCCACGAAAAACAGCTGAGTTACAAAAATGTAACTTTCCATGGCACCGTACCCGGGAGACATGCAGATTCTCTGGGTGAGATTACTCTAGACGTGACATTTGGAACCCGATAAAATGACCAAACTAATCCACTCTCCTTTGAGGTGGTACCGTTCAAAAGTGCTTACCACGCCATATTCGGGCGTTTGTTCATGGCTCATCCTTGTTACATTTACAATATGATAAAACTTCCAGGTCCAAAGGGCGTCATCACCTTCCGGGGAAATCCAAGGAAAGAGCGAGAATGCGACGAAGGATCTGTTGCCTTTTCCAAAGCCGTGATACACGCCCAGTAGTACCAGGAGATCAAGAAGACCATCAACCCGTCCGAGATGCCCGCTACAAAGAAGGAGGTGATGAAGCCAAGCAGACAGATCAAGGCATCGGAAGAGACGAAAAAAACATCGCTGAAGGAAGATGATCCCTCCAAGATGATGAACATAGGGGTAGGCTTAGACCTCGCATAGGAAAGCGCGCTCGTCAAGTTCCTCAAAGCTAATAGTGATATCTTCACATGCCAGCCTTCTGACATGACTAGAGTACCTAGGGAACTAATGTGTCTCAGATCACTATAGAGCTTCGTTGGGAAACCCCAAGTGGAAGCTATGATGAGCACAACAGTAAGTTTTCCCTCAGTAAGAAACCAAGGTTATCGAACTAGTAGGAGTAAGGAAACGACCCCAAGGTGTTGCTAACAACTTGGAAAACCGCACAACACAAACTCAAGACTTTGCCCCAATGAACAGTGAGGTGGTCAATCTCACCGATTTGCTGAAAACAAAGGATTAAACATATAGTGTGGAAGGTAATGGTAGCTTGCAAAAAGTAAACAGTAACAATGGAAGATGTATCAATGGTAAAGATTGGACCGGGGTCCACAGTTCACTAGAGGTGTTCTCCTTAAGATAAACAACATAACATGCCGGGTAAACAAATTACAGCAGGGCAATTGACAGGACGGAGCAAAGCAAAGCATAACAATGCAATACTAGACATTCATGATGCTATGAGATTTGATTAGGCATTACAAAAATATACATAGACAGCCATCCAACTGCATCTATGACTAGTAATCCACTTTCAGGTTATCACCCGAACCCCCTCTAGTATTAAGTTGCAAGCAACGGATAACTGTTTTAAGCAATGTGTGTAAAGTAAACAATACAATTGTTCCATGAACAAAAGATTGTTGTTTTCTCCCTAGTAGCAACAACACATCTACAAGCTTAGAGGTTTCTGTCACTTCCCCAGATTCAATAGAGGCATCAACCCACTATCGAGCATAACTACTCCCTCTTGGACTCACTAGCATCTACTTGGCCAAGATAGCTACTAGAAACGGAGAGAATGCAAGATCTCAAACAACACAAACATGATATAATCAACAAGATAGAATCATTAATCAATCTGACATAGTAATCTCAATATCCATCGGATCCCTGCAACACAACATGCATGATTACAAATAGATGATCTTGATCATGAACGGAGCTCACAAGATCTAAACATGGTAGCACAAAGAAGGAGAAACAACCATCTAGCTACTGTATGGACCCATAATCCAAGGTGGAACTATTCACTCATCATACCAGAGGCTGGCATGATGATGAAGAAGGCCTCTGGGATGATATCTCCCCTCCGACAGGTCGTCGGGAAGAGCTTCAGATCCCCCTGATCTAGGGATGATGGTGGCGGCGGCTACAAACTGTTTCATGGAGATCTGATCGGGTACTTAGGGTTTTGGCATCGGGGGCTTCTTATAGGAGAAGAGGCGAGGCAAGAGGGCGGCCAGGGGGGCGCACACCCTGCCCAGGCGTGGCCTAGGGTGGGCCTGCGCATGGGGGGTGGCCACCTTGTGGCGCCCCTCCGATCTCCCTTCGGTCTCTGTGTTCTCCTCGGTGAAATATTGACTTTGGCTTTTGTCCCGTCCAATTCCGAGAATATTTCCTTACGAGCTTTTCTGAAACCAAAAACAGCACAAAATAGGCAACTGGCACTACAGCATCTTGTTAATAGGTTAGTCCCAGAAAATGTATAAATATACCTCAAAGTGTAGACAAAACAAAGCAAAGTAGATACTAAACAAGCATGGAACATAAAAAATTATAGATACGTTTACGACGTATCAAGCATCACCAAGTTTAACTCCTGCTTGTCCTCGAGTAGGTAAGTGATAAAAAGAATAATTTTTGAGGTGACATGCACCATCACAATCAAGATCAAACCATTTGCAAGCATTGAAAGATGGGATCAAAGTATTCTAAACATGAGCATGAAAGTTGAATTTATAATAATAAGACAAAGAAACTATGCTGCAACATTGATGCGTGCACCCAGTGTTGACGTGGGACACTTCGTTGGAACCCCAAGAGCAAGGTGTGATGAGCACAGCAGCAAGTTTCCCTCAGTAGAGACCGAGGTTATCGAACCTGAAGGAGGAAGGAAACGCCTCAAAGGTGTTGCTGGCAACATGGAGACCTGCACAACACAAACTCAAGACTTTGCCCCAACAAATCAGTGAGGTTGTCAAGCACACCGGTTTGCTGTAACAAAAGATTAAACGTATGGTGTGAAGGTAATGGTTTGCAGCAAGTAAAGAAGTAAAATTGGAAGATGTATCAATGGTAAAGATTGGACCCGGGTCCATAGTTCACTAGAGGTGCTCTCCTTAGATAAACAACATGGCATGAAGGGTAAACAAATTACAGCGGGGCAATTGACAGGAACTGAGCAAGGCATAACAATGCAATTACTAGCCAAAAAGATCCTATGAGGTTGATTGGGCAATACAACAATATACATAGACCATCATCCAACTGCATCTATGACTAGAAGTCCACCTTCAGGTTATCATCCGAACCCCCTCCAGTATTAAGTTGCAAGCAACAGACAACTACTTTAAGCAAAGTGTGTAAGGTAAACAGTCCACATGTTCCATGAACAAGACACCGTTGTTTTCTCCCTAGTAGAAACATCACATCTACAATCAAAGAGATTTCTGTCACTTCCCTTGGAAACTAGAGGCATGAACCCACTATCGAGCATAAATACCCCCTCTTGGAGTCACTATTAACTACTTGTCCAAGATAACCACTAGCAACGGAGAGCATGCAAGATCACAAACAACACAGACATGACAGAATCATAAAGATAAAACCATTAATCAAACCAACATAATAATCTCAATATCCATCGGATCCCCGCAAACACAACATGCATGGTTACAAATAGATTTGATCTTGATCATGAACGGAGCTCACAAGATCTATACATGAAAGCACAAAGGTGGAGATACAACCATCTAACTACTACATGGACCCATAGTCCAAAGTGGAACTACTCACGAATCATACCGAGGAGAAGGCCTCTGGGATGATCTCCCCTCCGGCAGGGTGCCGGGAAGAACTTCAGATCCCCCCGATCTAGGGACGATAGTGGCGGTGGCTATAGACGGTTTCGTGGATTTCTGATCAGGTACTCAGGGTTTCTGCATCGGGGGCTTCTTATAGGCGAAGGGGCGAGACCGGAAGGCGGCCAGGGCCGCCAAACCCTAGCCAGGTGTGGGCCCACCTACCCCCCCGTGCCTGGGGTGTGTCTGGCCCCCCTAGACGGCCCCTCCGGCTCTCCTATGGAATTCTTGTTCCCACGGAAAGTAATTGAATTTGACGTTTGTCCCGTCCAATTCCGAGAATATTTATTTACTATTTTTTCTGAAATAAAAAACAACAGAAAACAAGCATCTGGCACTGTTGCAACTTGTTAATTGGTTAGTACCAGAAAACATGTAAAAAGCACCGCAAAGTGTAGACAAGTAAAGCAAAGTAGATACTAAACAAGCATGGATCATCAAAAATTATAGATACGTTTCCAACGTATCAGCATCCCCAAGCTTAACTCCTGCTCGTCCTCGAGTAGGTAAGTGATAAAAGAATAATTTTTGAGGTGACATGCACCCTCACAATAAAGATCCAACCATTTGCAAGCATTGAAATATGGGATCAAAGAACTCTAAACATGTGCATGAAAGATGGAGTTCTAACAATAGGACATAGTAACTATGCATGCAACATGGCAAGCTACAAACAAAGATCATGAATAATATGCATTGAAAAACGTTTGTTTGTTTCACATGCAGAAAACATAGCATAGTGGCAATCAGCTTGTCCCTCATAGAGTAGCAATATAATGCATAGGACACCTGTAAAGTTCACAAGGGTGACTAGAAACAAATAGCACAAGAGCAAGTAATAACACAATATACATCAATTAATAAGCTTTGGAACACTGCACACATAATGACAGCTATGCTCTCTTAATGGTGCCTAAAGGTAGAAGGTGGAGACTCAATAGTGGTGGAAGAAAGGCCTTTTGTAAAGGAAGCAGGGATTACAAGTTTCAAAAAGAGCTTCCAAAAATTATGGTACTTGTTAGCTTTCAGCCCTCATTGCCCCTATAATAAGCATTTTGAAGTGGTTAAGGTTAAAGTGGCAAAGCTGGAGTGTATGCTTGACGAAGTATAAGTTGGCAATCTCATGCCCCTTGAATACGAGGGCCACACCTCATTCATACTCAACTTTGGGTCTAGGTAAGTTCTTGTCACTGTAAGTATTTGTATATCATTGAGAACCTCCAACGGGGTACCCCTTGCACATGGTACAAGACCTTTCCCATAACCAAAATGACAAGGCAAGTAGACAATGAGCATCTCAGCAATTCTTCTTATGTACCATGGGAATATGGTGCTTTTTTCTCCCTTTCCTCTTTTATCAATGTGTCTCTTTTTTATTAAGAAGAATGCTTCATAGATGTCACTATGGTGATGCTGCAAGTTTCCACCATGATTAGGCATGGCTTAGGCTAGCGGCCCAGGCGTTTCTCTAACACAGGATACAAACTCCATGGACTTACAAGTTCCCTCTTTATTTCACACCGGTGACATCCATAGACAAAAGAACATGATAGCAACTGAGTACAACAAGGTACAAGTGCAATGTTGAAAACGTTCCCCGTGACAGCACGGTTCCGCTAATTCCAACTTATAAGTGCAAGCATATACAACAAAGTTGTCACAATGGTTCAAGTTTATAAGGGGCAAAGAATAAAGTGTGCCATCAAGTTCGTGAGGGCTTTAATCACTAAGTTTTCACATAACAAAATAGTTTTTAATTGGAAGATAGATGAAAACAAGAATATACTTGGAATGGTGTAACACACCATGCATAGGAATTTATAGTGGACACTTTGGAATAACTTGGTTTCTTGGGAGTTGGAAGCATGAGTAGAACTTACTCATACAAGTGGAGGCTAGCAAAAGACTGGGAGCAACCAAATAAGAGAGCAATAATGGCCATAATTATGCAATGCAATAAAGCAAACTAATCAAAGCAAAGAGTGGTACTACAAGTCAAGGACTAAATGATCATAGAGGCTAATGGTGACTTGTCATAGTCATAACATGGTGTGAGCAATGAAGGGAATATGCCCTGAGAGGCAATAATAAAGTGTTTATTATGTGTATTCTAAGTATATGATAGATGTTTATTTTGCATGCTATAATTGTATTAATACGGAAATGTTAATACGTGTGTGTTTAATAAACAAACAGAAAGTTCCTAGTTATGCCTCTCTCATAAACTAGCTCGTTGATTAACAAGATGATCGCAGTTTCCCGATCATAGACATTGGATGTTGTTAATAACGAGATCACAACATTAGTGTAATGATGTGATGAACATTCATCCGAGAATATCATTACGATCAAAGTCATTGAGTTTATATTGCTAGAAACAACTTACCAAGTGATCCTAATCCTTACACCATGAGATCATGTCAATCACTAACATGGAAGAGTTTCTTGATGACATCAAACATCACACCGTAACTGGGTGATTATAAAGATGGATTCAAAACCACTAAAGTGTTATGTTGAGGCTCATGGATGAAGAGTGGAATTTGTTCATCCCAATGACGGATTGATATACTCTGGGCCCTCTCGGTGATATCACATTGGTTAGCTTGCAAGCAAGTGATTTGATCACTAGAATGTTATATCATGGGAACGAGAAAAGAGTGCATGTCGGTAACGAGATCAAAATAGGTATGGAGATACCGATGATCGAATCTCGGACATGTAATATATCGTGAAACAAAGGGATTAAGATACTAGCGTAAAAGGTTCCGACGATCATAGGAAAGTCATCGTTGAATGTGTGGGAGTCAGTATGGATCTCCAGGTCTCGCTTCTGATTATTGATCGGAGAAGGGTCTCGATCATGTACGCATTATTCTCGAACCGTAGGGTGACACACTTAAGGGACACTGACATCCAATTGGAGCAAAAGTTTCATGCCGGAAATAATAACAAGCACATAAATTTATTTCACTAGATACCAAAACAGGTTTTCGGGTGAAATTGCAGAAAGTGTTTTTGCATATGAAATGGAATTCTAGCAAGGGGTTATATGTGAATGTTTTTCATTAAAGTAATTGAAAAAATTCTGAATAAATAAAAAGAGTTTTATTTAATGAGAGTTTGCATTAAATTTGGTGGAAATTTAATAGCAATTTTGAGTGGGATTTTTAGTGGAGGAAATTGAAGAGGTTTTTTGTGAGTGGAGTGTCCACCCACATGAATGAAGGAGGGGAGGGGCAGCCCACATGGCCGGCGGCCACCCCCTTGGGTGCCCCCCTCCTCCTATAAAAGGCACCCCTCTCCCTCTCTCTCTCTCACCCACACCTCCTCGTGAAGGATCTCTCTCCCCCCTCTAGAATTTATCCCCCATGGTCCCGGACTAGCGAGATACATGTTCCCGGTGGCTATTCGGCAAGAAAGGGTTGTGCTTCCATTGCATCGCTGGAGCGAGGATGCAGAGGTTGCTCGGTGTCTTGTATGTGTGTGCGAGCACGGATGCGCTGCTGCTTTGCGGCGCTAGGACTTCCTCTCGATCTTGAGATCAGCAAGAGATCGTCTACATCAACCACGAGTTCAACTTGTTAAGCTTTGTCGGTCTTTAAGGGTATGTTCTCTACGGATATACATCCGCCCGTTGTTTCTATCTAGTAGATAGATCTTGGTACTTAGTTCCCATCGTAGGAAAATTTGTTTTCTATGTGGGCGAACCCTTCAAGCATGTGCCAAGTTAACCCAAGCAAAAACATCAAAGGATAATACCACAATACTATGCTTTTGCATGCTAAAGCAACACATAATTTCTTCAAGGCATACTAAGTAATCCCAATTGTTTGGAACAAAACATGCTACATCAATAATCACTAATCATAATGCTAAAACAACACCTAGCATGTCATGCTAAAGTCTATGTCACAGTCAATGCAAGCTCCTCTTGCACTTCAAGCAAGAACTTACTACTCCTTTCCACACACCAATCCAACTTATTTGTAAAACAACACAACGAGAATGGGGGTCCAAACTACTAAATCAAACTAAACAAACTAAGCAAAGAAAATGAAAACTAAGAAGCTCCAAGAACAACACAACTGTGCATGAAACAATAAAAACGAAGTGTCTAGATAGACCTGAGCTTTTTATTGATGAAGAAGGGGATGCCTTGGGCATCCCCAAGCTTTGACTCTTGTACCTCTTGGATATTTATTGGGGTGACACCATGGTGGCATCCCCAAGCTTTATATATTGTCCATTCTTCATCTTATTGCATCATTCTCTCTCTACACCTAAGATTTTTCCTTCATACAAAACTTCACACAATCTTCATTAGCAACATTAGTGTATTTAAAAGATATTAGACCACTAGCAAAGCTTTGGAACAACATGGATTTTCACTAAAACACAAGCTATTGTAATAACTCCTTCAAATAAACTCAATTTACCTAAAGAGAGCTAAAAAAGGAATCAATAAGAAGCAAATGCAAATAATGGCAGAAATCTGTCAAAACAGACCAGCAGGTAGAAACGAATTTTTAGAACATCTTATGTTGCTCAAATAAAAAAGTGTTGAACTAACGAAAGTTATCCAACATACTGGGGGATTCATTCGTAAATTTTGAGCTCAATACGAGTTACATAGCCTCCTCACGATTTGTTTTGGTGGAGGACAGGAATCTGTTTCAGGACAGCAACTCCCCAAATCTTACTTCCCTCTCATTAGAGGTCATTCTTGGCACAAAAAGCAAACAAAAATGATAAGGAGAGATTATTACAGAAGTAATAACTTCCAAGACTCAAGGAAACTCTTGGGTTATCTCCCAACAAGTACTTTATTTAATGCCTTTAAGTTAGGCTTGATAGTTTGAGAAGATGCTCACATAAGAATTATGAATTGCAGTCAAAGAGAGCATCAAGAAGCAAATTCAAAACACATTTAAGTCTAAACCAATTACTATGCATAGGAATCTTGTATGCAAATAAATTCACAAAGAACAAAGTGATAGGCATAGGAAGATGAAACAAGAGCAACTTCAAAACTTTCAGCACATAGAGAGGTGTTTCAGTACCATGAAAAATTCTACAACCATACTTTCCTCTCTCATAATAATTTTCAGTAGCATCATGAATAAACTCAACAATATAGCTATCACATAAAGCATGCTTTTCATGATCTACACACACATAATTTCTATGAAGCTAAAAAATAGTGGGATTAAAACCTTCACAGGTTTTACCCAAAGTAGATATTTCAAAAGGATCCACAGGAACATAACATTCATCCTCCTTTGGTAAGCATGGGGGACAATCAAATAATATAATAGGTAAAGAGTTACTCTCATTAGAAGATAGACATGGGTAGATCCATTCTTCCTCCTTCTGTTCATCACTCTCCTCCTCTTTTTCATCTAATGAGCTTCCAATTTCAACATTTTCTTCTTCCATAGGCTCCTACAAGGCATTAGTCTCTTCCAAATGTGGAAAACACCTATTAAAATATTCAAGAATATATCCATTTGCTTCCTTGTAATTGTCAAAACAAAATTTAAGTATCTCATAAACCTCATGTTCATAAGGTGCATCATCAGTATTTTCAAGCAAACTAGCAAGTTCAAATGCACCATTGAAAGCAATAAATTCTTCATTTTGTTCCACATCATAAAAGTCATAATTTCCTTTAACATAAGAAGATATGGTAACATTATCATTATACTCACATTGAAATGGTAGGTGTTTATACCTCTTGCAGCAACAAGCTTTATCAAAACAATAAGTAACATTATAAGTAGAGCACACGTCTCTAGCAATAGTATTCAACTTATCAATTTGTTCCCATAAGTGTTTCCCTTTTTGTGACAAACGGTGTTCCTTATATAATACTTTTGTTCTTCCGTGAACCCACCTTGCCAATAAGAACTAGTTTCAAAGAAACCATCCATTGATGGAAAGCATGACCAAGCAAGGCAATAACAGACCAGCAACTAGAGCAGGGACTAATTTTTTTGTGTTTTTGAAAAGAGGCAAACAAAACCAAGCAAAAGAAACAAAGCAAACTAAAAACAAAGTAAAGAGAAAGGAAGTGAAGGACTCCCCTAGTGAAGATGTCCTTAGCCTCCCCGGCAACGATGCTAGAAATCTTGATGCGTGCACCCAGTGTTGGCGTGGGACACTTCGTTGGAACCCCAAGAGCAAGGTGTGATGAGCACAACAACAAGTTTCCCTCAGTAGAGACCGAGGTTATCGAACCTGAAGGAGGAAGGAAATGTCTCAAAGGTGTTGCTGGCAATGTGGAGACCTGCACAACACAAACTCAAGACTTTACCCCAACGAATCAGTGAGGTTATCAAGCTCACCGGTTTGCTGTAACAAAGGCTTAAACGTATGGTGTGGAAGGTAATGGTTTGCAGCAAGTAAACAAGTAAAAGTGGCAGATGTATCAATGGTAAAGATTGGACCGGGGTCAATAGTTCACTAGAGGTGCTCTCCTTAGATAAACAACATGGCATGAAGGGTAAACAAATTACAGCGGGACAAGTGACAGGAACTGAGCAAGGCATAACAATGCAATTACTAGCCAGAAAGATCCTATGACGTTGATTGGGAAATACAACAATATACATAGACTGTCATCCAACTGCATCTATGACTAGAAGTCCACCTTCAGGTTATCATCCAAACCCCCTCCAGTATTAAGTTGCAAGCAATAGAGAACTGCTTTAAGCAAAGTGTGTAAGGTAAATAGTCCACATGTTCCATGAACAAGAGATCGTTGTTTTCTTCCTAGTAGCAATAGCACATCTACAACCGAAGAGATTTCTGTCACTTCCCTTGGAAACTAGAGGCATGAACCCACTATCGAGCATAAATACTCCCTCTTGGAGTCACTTGCAACTACTTGGCCATGATAACCACTAGCAACGGAGAGCATGCAAGATCACAAACAACACAGACATGAGAGAATCATAAAGATAAAACCATTAATCAAACCAACATAATAATCTCAATATCCATCGGATCCCCGCAAACACAACATGCATGATTACAAATGAAAGTACAAAGGAAGTCTCCTAGAGGGGGGGTGAATAGGCTTTTAAAAATATTACGGTTAAGGCTCAAGTAAATGCGGAATAAAACTAACATTTAATTTATTGAGCAGAAAACCTAGCCACTAAGTTCACCTAGGTGCACCAACAACCTATGCTAAGCAATACAAGCAACAAGGTGATAGCAAGGTATAAATACTTCAAGCACGATGGCTATCAGAATGTAAAGTGCATAAGTAAAGGGTTCGGTTGAGAGATAACCGATGGACACGGAGACGAAGATTTGTTTCCCGAAGTTCACTTCCAAAGAAGCTATGTGTCCGTTGGAGAGGTGCGATGGCGCAATGCTCTCCGAACGCCACAAATGGCTCACCTCGAGGTGTGGTGGCTCGATGCTCACCCAACGCCACACAAGGCCTCACCCCGGATGCGGAAGCATGCAACTCACCGACGCCACAAAAGGCTCACCCTATTCTCCCAAGTGAGCACCACAAAAGGCGGGCACTTGCTCCATTATGGGACGCTTGAGGGCGGTCACCGAACCCGTACAAGATTGGGGCTAACTCCACAACTCAATTGGAGGCTCCCAATAACAAAGCCACAAAAGGCCAACAACGCCACAAAAGGCCAACAATGCCACAAAAGGCTACAATACCACAAAAGGTCAACAAGACCACAAAAGGTCAACAACCCAACCACACAATCGTATAGGGTTCCAAGGAACCCAAGAGAAACAAGCTCACAAGCTTGAACTCGCCGAATCTCCGAGGAGAAATCTAACATATGCACCAAATGCAAGGGCAAGTCCTTCTCTCCCAAATTCCAACAAAGCTACAAAAGCTATTGGGGGAATAAGGGAGGAAGAACACAAGAGGAGAAAACACAACTCTCCAAGATCTAGATCCCAATGATTCCTTCACAAAGAAGGGATTTGGCTTGGGGGGATTGTAGATCTAGATCTCCTCTCTCAAATCCCTCAAAAAGATGCAAGAATCATAGGAGGGGAAAGGGAGAGGGAAAGGTTCTTCAAGGTTGACAATGGAGGAGAGAGAGAGAAATCCAAGAACCAAGAAGAAAAGCTAGTAGCCACGAAGGGGAAGAGGAGCCCCTTTTAAAGGGCTCCCAAATCTGCCCGTTATGGGCATTCGCGACACCTGGCCGGAACTTCCGGTGGGAGGCCGGAAGTTCCGATGGCACACAACCAACGGTCGAAAACTGCGGAGCGAGAAACTGAAAAAATGAATCCTGGTCGGAACTTCTGCCGGTTCACCGAAACTTCCGGTGGGAGCAAAACTTCCGGTGAAAGTTCCGATAGAAGTTCTGTCAAATAGACACAACGAAAACAGAAGGTTACTGAATGTGAGCGGAACAAGAGCCAGAAATTCAACCAGAACTTTCGGCTGGCGGAACTTCGGTCAGCCGGAACTTCGGTGAGCGAAACTTCCGGTGGAAATTCCGACTGAAGTTCCATCAAATAGCACATCCAAAACAGAAGGTTACTGAGCGTGAGCGGAAGAAGACCCAGAACTTCCACCGGAAGTTTCGGCGGCAAAAATTCCCTAGCGGAACTTCCGATGGCAAGCCGGAACTTCCGGTCAGGGAGATAGCAGAAACCAGAAAACCAGAAGCGCAATAACTTTTGCATCCGAACTCCAAGCGGGATGAAACCAATTTTGTTGGAAAGATAACGACGAATATAATCCAACAAAAATTAAAAATATTGGGTATCACCTTGGGAGAAAATACTATGAATATATATGTGAAGTATCCCCCAAGGTGTGGAGCCGGAAAACTCAAAAACCGCAATAAGATATGCAAGTGAAATCCTTAGATGATGAACTAGAGCTTGTTATGATGATGACCACAAGCTCTAGATCCTCTCATGGACAAGAACCAAATAACAACCAAGAAAGATGATGCTATGAATGCAAAGGTTTGAGCTCTCTCCGAACGATGCAAACGAGACACCCGCTTGAGAGCCCCTCTTGATAGTACAACTATCTATCCTAAACCGGTCTCCCAACTAACAACACGATACTGGCAAAAGAGAAGCCCTATCAAGAACATACCTTTGCCTTGAGCATCCCACTTGAACTTGATGTAGACCGTCTTGTTCTTCTATAGTGGGAACACCTTTCTTGGATGCTCTTGCTTGATGAAGATGAAGACTTGCAAATTGCTCTCCCATACTCCATGGGGGGGGGGGGGAAACCTCTTCTTTGAACTTGTCTTCACCATTCCATGAGCACGAGGATGGCAAGCTTCAAGCATGAGATCTTCTAGAGATGGCGCATCTTGAGCTCTCCCTTCTTCATCCCTACTTGAGGTTGATCCATCTTGATGCAACTCTTTGCACATGTCTTGATCAACCTTCAAGCTCCTTCTTTCTTCATGATTCCAATGGGCACAAATCCCTTGGACATTTCTTCATCTTCCAACCTTGAGACCAACACATGGCCCAAGCGATGCCAATGGACAAACCTACAAGTGAAACTCAATTTACACATTAGTCCATAGAGATTGTCATTAATTACCAAAACCACACATGGGGGCATACATGCCCTTTCAACAAATAGATTAGATCTTGATCATGAACGGAGCTCACAACATCTATACATGAAAGCACAAAGGAGGATATACAACCATCTAGCTACTACATGGACCCATAGTCCAAGGTGGAACTACTCACGAATCATACCGGGGAGAAGGCCTCCGGGATGATCTCCCCTCCGACAGGGTGCTGGGAAGAACTTCAGATCCCCCGATCTAGGGACGATGGTGGCGGCGGTTACAGACGGTTTCGTGGATTTCTGATCGGGTACTCATGGTTTCTGCATCGGGGGCTTCTTATAGGTGAAGGGGCGAGACCGGGAGGCGGCTAGGGCCGCCAAACCCTAGCCAGGCGCGGCTCACCTGCCCCCGCGTCTGGGGTGGGTCTGCCCCCCTGGCCGGCCCCTTTGGCTCTCCTCTAGACTTCTTGTTCCCCACGGGAAGTAATTGACTTTGACGTTTTTCCCGTCCAATTCCGAGAATATTTCTTTCCTAACTTTTATGAAACCAAAAACAACAGAAAACAGGCATCTGACACTTGACATGGTTATACCCCATGGGTACACGACCTCAGCATACCTGGTCCAGCCCAAGGAAGGCCCACGGCAGATATGCGCCGGCCCATGAAGACTTTCGGGTGGCCAAGGCCCATGACGCCTTCGGATCCTTGGAGAGCAAGACTATAGTATATAGAAAATTCAAAGGGGTAAACCCTAAAACCTGTAACCGACTCGGTCTGTGCCTAGGACCTGCCTAACTCTATATAAAGGCTAGGAGGGCACGACCTAGAGGGCTGACTTCATACTTTCGCATAGACACCTCTACTCTAGATTGCATCTGCGCACCCCTATAACCTTCGGTTCCACCGTAATCAAGAGCAGACAAGCAGGAGTAGGGTTTTCCCTCCGGGGGCCTGAACCTGGGTAAACCTCGTGTCCCCGTGTTGCTTGTTTGCTAACCGTTCTGTGATCTCCAGCATCCCCATCTTCTCCAAAACCCAAGTCCATAACAATGGTCATTGACGAGATCGAACCTCGTCAATTGGCGCTGTCTGTGGGAACTGGGGACGCTGATCGTGCGATCGTGACGGTCCCAACCCGAGCGATCTACAACTCCGCGGCGACGGAGAATCATCTCCTCTTCGGCGCCTTCGACTTCACCGCCGACTCACCGGCCACCATGAAGGACTCCGAGCCCGTTGGCGCGGGCTCGAGATCCTGTTCGGGAGTTTCTGCTTCCAAGTGGGGCATATCAGCACTCTCCGCCTCCCAGAGTGGGTGCCCCTGCCGTTGATCATGCCCGCTTCCTGGGCTCCACACCCTGTGCTACGCACCACATCGTCAACAGACGAGTCCTATGACAGCAGCAGCTGCAACAGACGAGTCCTGTGCAAGGCGAATAGCGGCATTAAGTAGGTTCATCAGCCGCATGGGCGAGAAAGCACTACCATTCTACCAGCTGCTGCACAAAGCTGACAAATTCGAGTGGACGCCCGAGGCAGATGACGCATTCGAAGATCTAAATCGGCTGCTTTCTACCTCGCCCGTGTTGGTCAAGCCAAAGGAGCGCGAGCCCCTACTGCTGTACATAGCATCTACACACCAAGTGGTGAGAACCATACTGATGGTCGAGCGACCCGAAGAGGGCAAGACCCACGGGGTCCGACGCCCAATATACTACCTCAGCGAGGTATTGACGCCAACAAAGCAGAGGTACCCTCACTACCAGAAACTCGCCTACGGCGTGTTCATGACGGCTCGTCGGTTGAGCCATTACTTCCAGGAGCATCAGGTGATGGTCGTCAACGAGGCACCCCTGAACAGCATCCTGAACAATTCGGAGGCCACCGGACGCGTAGCCCTGTGGGGCATCGAGCTGTCACCCCTAGACATCGTCTACGAGAAGCGACTCACGATCAAGTCTCAAGTCCTCCCGGAATTCCTTGTACACTGGATGGAGCTGCAGTTGCCAGACACCCCAGACATGTCACAGTCATGGACGATGCATTTCGACGGCTCCAAGCGCGAAGCCGGAGCGGGATATGGGGTCATACTGACCTCCCCGCAGGGCGATAAGATGAAGTACGTCCTCCGGATGAAGTTCCGAGCCTCCAACAACGAGGCAGAATACGAGGCCCTCATACACGACATGAGGATGGCAAAAATCTGCAGCGCAACGCGCCTGGTCATCTATGGTGACTCCAACCTCGTTGTCCAGCAGACGATGAACGAGTGCGACGCGCACACTGCCAACATGATTGCGTACCGCACACTCTACAACGCACTCGAAGGAGGCTTCGACGGCTGCGAGCTTCAGCACGTTGGAAGAGAAAGCAACGAGGAGGTCGACAGACTCGCCAACATCGGCTCCACCTGCGCAAGGGTGCCGCCAGGTGTGTTCCTTGAACAGATCCGCGTGCCATCCATCAAGCGGAAATTCCCAAAGAGATCACTCGAAGAAGGAGAACACTCGGGGGCCACGCTACCCAAAGGTCATGAAGGACCCAAAAAACTGGACACAAAGGTCGTCGTGGTCAACCTAATGCAGGTCATGGCAGTCGAAGAAACTTGGATGCGACCATACCTCCAGTACTTGATAGACGGATAACTGCCTGATAGCCCGACGGATGCCCGACGCATATCTCGCCGGTCCAAAGACTTTACCATCATCAATGGCGAGCTGTACAAGCGCAGCATTTCGGGTGTACTACAAAGGTGCGTCACCATCGGCGACGGAAAAACCATCCTCCAAGACATCCACGAGTGCATCTGCGGCCATCATGCAGGCAGCCGCTCCCTTGTCGCCAAAGCTCTCCGAGCTAGATTCTACTCGCCAATGACCATGACCGACGCCAAGGACATCGTCCGAAGATGCAACGGGTGCCAAAGGTTCCCCGACAAATCGCACGCACCCGGGTCAGAGCTCAGGCCCATACCTTTAGCCTGGCCTTTCGCCCAATGGGGCCTCGACATGATCGGCAAGTTACCCAGGTCCTCGAAAGGAGGACACGTCTACCTCCTGGTCGCAGTTGACAAATTCACCAAGTGGATTAAGGCCATGCCGGTCACTAACCAAAAGGGAAAAAACTGCCGTCAAGTTCTTTGAATCCATTTTCATGTGTTCGCATGCATAGCATCATCACCGACAATGGATCGAACTTCATCTCCAAAGAATTCCAGGACTTCTGCGAAGGCCTTGGAATCAACATCACATATGCCTCAGTGGCGCACCCGCAAATAAATGGGCAGGTGGAGAAGGCCAATGGCCTAATCGGTGCCGGCATCAAGAAGCATCTCATGAGTCCACTCGAGCGACTCGCCGGAGCCTGGACAAAAGAGCTACCCTCCGTCCTATGGATCCTGCGTACCACGCCAAACAGCTCCACTGACTACACGGTGTTCTTCATGGTGCACGGAGCCGAAGCCGTGCTACCAGCCGAAGTACGCCACCAGGCCCCTCGGGTCGTCGCTTATAGCGAAGCCGAATCCACAGCTGCACTCAAAGACGCCGTCGACACACTCGACGAAGCGCGAGACATAGCAGCATCTCGATCAGCGGTGTATCAGCAGAATCTCCGCAACTACCATAGCCGACGGCTGCGCTCAAGGTCCTTCGTCGAAGGAGACCTAGTCTTGCGACTCAAGCAAGAGCGACCGAATAAATTCGATTCGCCATGGGAAGGACCCTACATCGTCACCGAGGTCATCCCAGGTGGCGCCTATCGCCTCAAGCACGTGGAGTCTGGAGTCGCATACTCCAACCCATGGAACGTCGCACAACTGCGACGATTCTACCCCTAGCTACCTCCCTCTTTACTTTCAATAAGGCTATTCAGCCAAGGCTACTCAGCCAAACAATGTACCTCCTTCATTAAGATATGAATAAAGCTAAGTGTCTCGTCCCAAACTTTTGTTTACTACTCGCATCTTTACTCCATGCTAAAAACGCACTCGGGGGCTCCCCCCACCTCACGACTTCGTCGACTGAGGATAACACACGTACAACTGAGTAGCTGACCACGTCAGGCTAACGAAAATGGCACGCATACGAACAAAGCATTACGTGCTAGCACAACAACCAAACCTTTATAACAAAGGGCAAAACACGCCCAGTCAAATATATACAAATTTTACATCTATCTTTTTTACAGGTACTACCTACTCTGAAGAATAACCTGAGCACGCTGCTCAAACAGATCTATGATCTCTTCGGCATACTGCCTTACAACCACGTAATGCGGACGCATATCCCACTCACCACCATCTGGCCGAAGGGGTGGCCCAGCTGCTACAGCGGACAGATCTATGTCAGGACGATGCAACCGCACAAGGGAGAGCGCAGCCTTTACCCCTGCAACGAGCTGATGCCGCACCAATTCCTTGACATGATGCACGTTCCGAAATTTCGACAGTAGACCAGAGAGAGTCGACGGTGCATCATACAACGGAAACATCACATGCAGAACCGATGCGAGTGAAGTCTTCACCTGACGAAGCACCCGCGATACTTGGTGAACGCGATCTTGCACCATTGCAAGGACCATAGCAAGGTCACGATCCATCCAGAAGAACCCGCCGGCTTCCATGTCCTGTTGAGTCAAGCAATTGACCCGAACAACAACACGCTCCTTCTCCTCCCCTGGAGCAAGGTTAGCACCTGCAATACTTGCAAAAAAGTAAGATGCAAGGCCAGCAGGCGCATCCAAAGATATGGGCAATAGCTCGAAAAACTAACACTGAAGCTGCTCGGACAATCGAAGCAACTCCGCCATCAGGTACTCCTCTCTGGCAGCACCTCGATCCGCCTTGGATTTCCAAACGTCAGCATGGCCACGCACCCCAAGCAAATCTTTCTCGAGACTACTAACACGGTCTCGAAGAAACGCAAGCCGCGACGCATCATCCAAGGATGGCTGCAGCCGCGCTGCAGGCGAGGTGTCAACGGGATCAGCACCCGAAGGGCCCTAGATCAACAGAAAGGCAAAGACATGAACACGCAGATGAAGGATCACAGAACTCAACAAATTCATTAAATGGAGCAAAAGCCACTACGTGGCACCAGGATTGTTCATCAAATAATTACAACAAAAGAAGCTACAACTATCCTATAACTACAACGCCTACAAAGCTGCACCCTGAGTAGCCTCGGAGCCGGATTGCCTCGCCTTGGCTTCCCCCTGCTGCCTTAGCGCGTACTCGGCCAGCAGATCAATCAGCTTCGGCCCATAACGCTTACAGCGAGCAGCATAGGTACCGAAGGCTACCTCGGATCCATCAGCAGTCGTCGGCATCCGGGAAGTGACCTGGGGAAGGTCCAGCTCCGCTCCAGCCGCCAAGGCCATTGCCATCCCGACGTATGCGCCGATGCCCTTCTGCTTGCGCTTGTACGCCGCAGGTGCTTTGGCTAACAGTGCCTCCGCCAGGGTATCAACATCTTCGAGGGCCACACCCTTGGGGACAAGCTCCTTGTAGAAGCGCCCAAGGACCTCCTTGGCCTTCGCAAGTGAGTTGACGACGGTGCTGCAGTGATCTTCGACCGCTGCAGTAGCATCATCCAGAGCACTCCCGTGCTCCAGAGCACCGCGATCAAACTCAATGTCCGCGACATCTAAAGAAAACAAAGGAAGCAGAATGAATAAAAGCACTGCAAAAGAAGGACGAGAACATCCAAAAGAAGAAGGCACAGATGCTCACCCGAAACAGCCTTGGCAGCCGCCATAAGCTTGCCGGCCACTTCTCTCTCGCGCGAAGCCGTGGCAGTGGCGAGCTGCTCCTCGCGGTCGCTAGCCTCCTGCTGCAGGCGCTCCTTCGCCTCAGCCGCGTTGGCCAACTCCAGCTCGAGGCGCTCCCTTGCACCAACGGCGACCGCATCCTTTTTCTCCGCTTGACCAAGGCTCTTTTTGAGAGCATCAATCTCACGAAGAGAGGCATTATGATCCACTACAGCAAGCAATACAAATATCGGATCTAAGGACAATATGCAAGAAGAAACAAAAGACCAAGGCATAACAATACCTTGAAGTTGTTTAAGGCTGGCCTCCAACGCCAGGTGCTGTTGCACCAGTTGGTTGGCACCCTGCACAAAAGGCTGCAAACAAGAACCACCAGTCAAAGAAGAGCTCAGGGGCTACGCCCAAAAAGAATGAGAAGAAGCAAGTCATGCATAGGAAAAATGCTCGGGGGGCTCCCCCCGAGATACGAAAAACAAGCAACAAACTACCCTACAGACGCCCGGGGGCTCCCCCCGAGGTGGGAAAGAGAAACAGATCATTCGAAAAAGGCTCGGGGACTCCCCCCGTGGCAGAAAGCAGAATACTTACATGATTCGACGGCGACTCCGAAGGTCTGCTTGCAGCCTTCTGAGGCGCAACCACCCGAACCTCCTGCGGAGAAGGATCTGGAGCAGCGCCTTCAGAGGTGGCCACCATCTAAGGATGAGGAAGCATGACCTTCGACTCCCCCATCATCTCCCGAGCACCATCACTGGAGGAGTCATTGGAAGAATGGCTGCACCAGGACAAGTTAGCACACGAACAAAGTAAACAGGCAAGAAAATGCAATACAAGACTAAGAAAAACTTATGAGTCAAGGTCGCTCAAGTCGAAGACGGGAGGGGTCCTGAGGACCTTCTTCTCCTCTTTCTTCTCTTCCTTCTTTTCTTCCTTCTTCTCTTCCTTCTTTTCTTCTTTCTTCTGCTTCATCGGCGGGTGCGGTGCCACAGCCCACACGGGAACGGCAGGAATCGGAGAGGAAGATCCTCCATGCCCATCACTGTGACGTTCAAGCCACAGCGGATTCCTAGGAGTCGGCGGAGTCGAGGCATCCGAAGACTCGCTGGAGCTCCGTGTGCGCTTGCGAGTGTGGTCCTTGCTCGACTCGTTGGCCTCTTCAGCCGGAGACCGCGCCGATGGCAGCTCAGTCATGGAATCCACCACTTCATTGTCCGGTGCATCCGGAAACAATTCAGGAAGCGGTGGCGACATGCCCGACACCTTGAACTCCTGCACAAAAGAAGAAAAATTGTTAGCAAACAAATTCAAGTACAATGCAGTCGAAAATAGCGCTACGCGCACGTCCTGAATCTACACCTATGGAACAGGACGCGAAGCAGAGAATGGAGAAGTCAGCGACTTCCCCGGGATATCCTCTCCAGCCTTGAACTTCAGCAGCGGGCGAAGGACACCGTCAAGATCTCCCCTGGAGAATTCTTCAGCCGAAACCCTCGCCGGTTCATGACGACCAGCATAAAGGAACATCGGGTGCGCCCTAGCTTAGAGCGGTTGCACCCGACGCTTGAGGAATGTGTGGATGATATCCACACCGTTCACCTCCTTATCAGGAATCAGCTGGAGATCCTCCACCCGACGATAGAGAGACTCTATCTCTGCTACCTCGCCATCCAAGATCTGATTCTTCAAGGACCTCTTCGGCTCGATCTTTTGGGAGGGGTCGAAAGGAATAAGACCAAAATCTTGCCCAGCCACCGTGGAGTCGCGGATGTAAAACCATCGCCTCCGCCAGTACTGGAAAGATTCAGATATAGAAAACGAGAAGAAAAGCAGATTGGGTTTGAGGGAGATGATTCAACCCCCAATGGGATAAACACCATCCGAACCAGATTGCCTCTTCACGGAATAGAGTTTCCGGAAGAGGCCAAAGTGCGGCTCGATACCAAGCAGCACTTGCAGAAAGTGATAAAACAAGCAATGTGAAGAAGATAATTGGGGGAAAGATGATGCAGTTGTACGCCATAAACAAAAAAGCAGTCCATGAAGGAAGTCGTGGACTGGGAAGGAAAAGCCCCGAAGAACGAAAGCGAGGAGCATAACCCGAAACCCAGTGGGGGGTCAGGGGATTACCTCGTTGCCTGGGAGCTTGATGGCCTCCCTATCTGCGGGATCAAGCCCCGCTCATGAAGCTTGTAGAGATCACTCTCCCGCGTCTCCGATCGCCGCCAGCCACCGTCGGTGACACGAGTAGCAGCAGCACTCTTCTTGCCTCCAGCACAGCTGGTACCAACCGCAGAAGAAGACTTCTTCGGCTTCCCCATTGCGGTGCGGAGACGCCGGCAGCAAGAACATAGGATGGAAGAAGGAAATGTCCAAGGATATTCCAGCGTGCAGCAAGAAATCTCAGAGAACAACGGGGCAGTGAAACAAGAATGGCCGCGGTAAAAACAGACTAAGTTTTTCCCCAATGATTATAAGGACGAAGACGACACACGATAACCGTCCATCAAGAAGACCTAACGCCAACGGCAAGATCTGACCATACACGTGTCAGCATCACAACGAACCATCACTAACACGCCGTCCACTACGCGTGGAAATCAAGGCGACGTCGTAATTATCTCCACGCCGCGCGTGACCGGTCAATTCAAGGTCAGAAGGTGGGACCCATGTTCGTCCAGTCAAGTCATCTCTGGCGCAGCAGACGCTTGCGGTCACCGATCGTCAGCACTAACGTCATCAAAAGCTATACTAGCAAAAGCCACAATTCTTCGGCTCCAAAGCTAAGAGTACTCACTCGAATCTACGATTCAACCAACTACTCAGGGGCTACTCCTATTAGGAGCGCTGGCCGCGCACCCGAAAATGAACAAAACTACCTCACTGAACTACTTCTTCGAGTCCTACGTCGAGTCTGCGACTCCACTACGGACTCGGGGGCTACTCCCATAGGGAGCATGGATTCAAGCATCCGAAAAATTTGTGTCCTACGGGCCTGAAGCTGAACAACGGCTGAATTAAAGACTCTACTCGAGTCTACGACTCGAACAGACACTCGGGGGCTACTCCCATAGGGAGCGTTGGTCGCGCACCCTATGAATTCTTCGACTGCGATCCTTTGGATCAGCATGCAAAAATTTTCGGCAACTCTTCCCCATATAACGCTAAGTGAGCAACGTCCTCCTTGGCCACCCGAAACACCTCCGCGGTGATAAACATTCGGATGCTGTGTCTACGACATAAAGATATGTAACACCCTCAGAATCGGCCCTATGAAAGTTTCATCGCTTCCCGCCAAACCCGCATAGAAACGATTCAAAGGTGCCCACCAGGCACTTGCGTGCGGGTGGAAAACGAAGTAATAACATTACACAATAGTCCTCGATGGGACCCATGCACGTATATATATATATACAACACTCCATGAGTCAAGAATACATATATAATATACAAAGATCCAAATCACCTTGAAAATGATAGAGCGTCCGACTACGGCAAGATGCAAAAGGGCTAAGAGCCCGAAGAATAACCAATGGCGCCCATAACCGCCCAGGCCAAGCCGGAAGGGTAACCTCGCTAACGACGCCGATCTCAAAACCTGCTTAACAAAAAAAGGGTGCCGGAAAGGGCAAAGGAAAAAGAGGAGCGTCGATCGAGGCCAAGACACTATGATTGGCGGTCTCGCCCTCGCCACGGTATGGTGGATCGAGCGGCAAGAAGATGCACTGAACAACCTATAGAGACTCGATATAACTGTCGGCTATCAGAGAGGGATAAGAAAGACCTATTCGGAACCAACCTGATTCTACCACCAAACATACCCCTCCTGGTATTTCCCCCTCGATACCAAACGAGGAAGTCAACCGAGGAACTCACACAGTTGGCAGTTTTATTTATTTAAGTATCGTTGCAGCAATTACTAGTCAGGTATAGATAGTCGTCCTGATATAATAAGCAGTGGGCACTTTTAGTTAACCATTCCGTTATAGTTGCAATACTTACTAGTCAGATACAAGTAGCATGAGATATCCCAAAACCCAGCAGTTCTTGGCACTTTTATTTAGCCATTCCGTTATAGTTGCAATACTTACTAGTCAGATACAATGGTAGCAAGCGACAACCCAAACAAGCAATTGTTGGCAGTTTTATTTAGCCATTCCATTATAGTGAAGCTGATTACTAGTCATTATAAAGTCAAATTTATAGCACTACTTTAGTTATAGTTGTCTATGATCGAGATACTGTGCTCCAAGTCGTCCATAACCGCGGACATGGCTTTCAGAAAGTTTTACCCTGCAGGGGTGCACAAATAGCAACACACACTCGATCAACCTCGGAAAAACCAAATCAAAACCTAACGAGGCCTTCACGACAAAGCAATCACAGGATTCAGAAATATTTCAGGGGCCCACCCCATTGAGTAACCCGCAACGAAGTTAGCTGACTCCGAGATGGACTCAAGGTTTCCGTCAATGGCTGTAAACGACTGGGAACCCAAAACTGGGCTTGTCGATACCGCGAAAACACTCCGCTTACCTAAACAGTACAGGTGCTCCTCACACAATCGTAAATAAAGCAGTAAAGCATGGCATAAGTACAGGATAGTAAATAAAACCTCAAACTAGTTTGTGGCCCCAAGAAATAAGAATGAGTCAAGCTCTGGCTCAGGGGGGTCCCATAATCCTCCCGGATGTGGATAGCGCGAATATTCAAGGAACAGGTATCAAGTACTCGGGGTCCTACGGGACACAAGTGGACGGTTAACAACCAAATAACAACTTTTGCCCACCTGTGCCTCTGCTTACCTACTTCAATTTTAGTTGTTAAACAGTAATTAGAGTAAACGATAATGAAAGCCATGATCATATCCAACCTTAAACATGTGGCAACACTCCAACAACTGTGGTACTGGACGACACGCAACAGCACTTGAGCAAGCGACTACGACACGCAAGTCCAACTAGCTTCCAAACAACAGGTAATAGGATGTGTCCAAGGCAATATAAGGCTACACGGGATATCACGGGTACGAAAACTAGAGCATCGCACACAGATAGCAATAGATCAACAGGAGGGAATAAATACTATAAAAGTAAGATTGGTAGAAAGGGGGAGATGCTCGCCTGAAAACATTGCCGAAGGTTCATCCAAAGGTCGGGGCGAAGCTCACATCAACTCAACGGCCTTATCCGCGAAGAACCAAAACACTAGAATAAACACCGGATGCAATATTTAATACTACGGCAAAAGATCGGGCATGATGCATGTATGATGTATGACATGGCAAAGAAAGCGATGCAATTAGGCCATATTAAGAGGAACCGGGGTCCCGATAATTATTCACTAGGTTCATGTTGTTTAGATACCCCGCACTTCAAATGTTGTCTTATCATGGCAAAATATATCACCGGTTTGATGCACAAATTTAAATGGAGTCCGGAATGAGACAAAGATATCCCGCATATAGACTCCATATTTAATTTAGGTGAATCGACATAAGGCCCCCAAACCACATGACAATATGTATGCGACATGAATGATTTAATGCAACAAGTTTATGTATAGCATTTATAAAATAGGGCTCGGGAAAAAGGGTCACACATTAGGGTTCGGCGAACTTGGGCTCCGAGGGGTTCGGGGTCGGTCTCAGGGTACGGCGGGGCGAGGTTCGATGGGATCGGCGAGGTTCGGATACAAGAGGAGAACTTGGTTTCCAATGGTCGATCTTGCCGCTGACGACGAACTTGAGTGGATCGGGTCCCGGGTCTTGGGAACCGTGGAGTAGATCTTGTCGCACGGTGTCCGTGAAGCAGGACTTGGTTTGGTGTCGGGGGCGCATCGGACTCGCCCTGGTCGGTGTCGATCTTGTCGCCGAAGATCTTGTCGTGTCCTCGTGTCGGGTCGGTCTTGGCGTTGGGTGAAGAACTTGGCATTGCCTCGGTGTCGTATCCGTCGTGTTCTCGAGCATCACATCCGGAAGGAGTACTTGTCGACGTGGTCTTCGGGTCCGAGGGTCTCGGCGTCCGTGACGAAGATCATGGCATCCGTGTCGAAAGCATCGGGGTTTCCGTGAAGGAGAACATGGAGTTCCGAGGGGTTCAGTCCCGTGAGGCAGATCTTGGGGTTCGGTCTTCAAACACCGGGATCGGTCTTCGGATCCGGGTCTTGGCGTGGCCTTTGGATCACCGGGATCGGGCTTCGGGGTCTCGGTGGTGACGAAGTCCTTGGCGTATTTGTTCCATGACAAAGAACTTCGAGCTCCGACTTTGAAGTGTTGTCGAAGTAGCGGAAGTGGTCGATGCTACAAAAGTAGTCTCCTCACAATCATCTTGATGCTCTCGAACGCAACAAATACGGAGTCGTGAAGTAGCGGTAACGCCGGACTGATTGTTCGGAGATAACTGTGTCGAAGGGGCCAAACTTAATGAAGTAGTAGCCTGCCAAAACGCGATAGCCACAGGAGAAGAAATGTAGTACTGTCGCATCTGGGCACGCACAGACATGAACAACAAGGGGCTTCAGCACACACTGGTGATAGCGAGCACCACACAATGGTGTGGAGGCAGAGTATGGTCAAGGTCAGGAAAGAAGAAAGCACCAGGAGGGTTCGCTGCATATGGTGGAAACGCACGCAGGTCGTGGCGTCGAGTTGTGTTGTGGGGTCGGAGGCGAGGTCGTCGTAGAGCCAGCAGACAAGGAGGGGAGCGAGGCACTTGCTTCTCGCGGGAAGGAGGCCGAGAGGACCACAGAAGAGCAAAGGAGGCGGCGACCGGAGATGCTCAAGGGGGTGGCAGGCTCGCAGGGGCGCTGACGGGGAGGGCCGGCGGCCGGCGACAGAGAGGGGAACCGGAGGAGGGCCGACGAGGGGGAAGCAGCGGCAGGGCGGTGCTGGACGTCCATGCCGAGGGGCGACGAGGAGGCACGGGCCGGCGAGGAGGACGGGCGGAGACGCCATGGCCGGGGCGAGCTCGAAGGGGAGGGGTGGCCGCAGAGGAGGCGCTGACGGGGTCGAGGGCCACGACCGGAGAGAGGGAGGCGGGGCTTGTGGTCCTTGACGGCGGCGGAGGTGAGGACGGGAGGAGCGGGGCGCGATGGGGATCCGGCGGCGGCGGAGCGCGCCTGGGAGGAAGGAGGAGGCGGGGGGGGGGGAAGAGGGCGGCGGGGAGGCGGAGTAGAGGCCAGCGGCGTCGCTCGCGAGGCAGAGAGGAAAGGGGAGGGACGGCGGTGGCGTCGTTGTTGCAGAGGGAGAGGACCGGCGGCGGCTGTTGCTGCGGTCAAGGGAAGGCGACACGAGGTAGGGAGAAATGGGGAAGGGGGAGTTGGTCGCGGGCGAGATGGGAGGGGAGCGGGGGATGCGTCGGGTCTGGGTGGGGCCACGTGGGACCAGGCGGGGTGGGGCGCTGGCAAGTGGGGCCGCAGGGGAGAGGAGAGTGGGGGTTTGGGCAGGTGGGAAAAATATCAGGGTGGGGCCAGGCTGAGGTGGCGGCAGGTGAGGAGAGGGAGGGAGTTGGGGGGTGAGGTGGCTAGCTGGGGTTGGCTGGAGGAGGAAGGAGAACTGAGGTGGCGAACCGTGAGTGGTGGGAGTGAGGTGGAGGCAGGGTGGGTAGAATATGACTAGGTAGGAAAAGGGTTTAGGGGGGGGACTGGTTTTGTACTGGGGTGGCCGACTGGGTCGGATCGGCCCGGTCTGGCTGCCCCCCTAAACATAATTAAATATTTTATTTACTTAAAACAGGGCTTGTTGCAAAACCGCGGGTAGACAAAACAAATATTCCGGAGACCCGGGTTTTGGATTTGAAATAAAGACGGGGTGTTTAGAAAACAAAACCAGTCTTTTCGAAAATAGTTTTATGCGAACAAATGCAAGGTGATGGCGATGCTCAAATGCAAGGTGGCATGATGACATGAGCATGCGGTCATGATGATGCAATGCACAAAAACAACGCGATTTTCTAGTAGTGGTTTTGCGGGATGCCACAATTCGACACCACTAACAATGGATCTCGCCCTCGAGATCCGCCTCATGGTACCGGAAGGAAGGTCGGCGATCTGCTTCTCTCGCGTGTAGATCCTCGCGACATCACTAACAAGAGGTCGTTGTCCGTGACCGTCGAGGGAAACACCGAAACAAAAGGTCGAAGGTAGAGGTATCAACAATAAAGCCACCTCTAGCTTCCGTGGACGAAGTAAAACTGCTGGATCCACTGATTCGATGTACAAGAGCGAATGATAAGAGTAGTCGGATGGTGATCAGTCCATCGCGCACCCAAACCATTACTCGCATGAATAGGAATTATGCAACCAACTCTCGAATTCAGATTGTAGATCTCGACAAGCGAGGTTCGAAACAAAGGGTGATGCGACTCAGCATCGGATCTAGCGTAGATGATGTCGTCGCGTCAGAAAACACCGGGAGGCACAAACAAGGAACAAAGGATGGTAACACAGATAAATGACCACTCAAATAGCAGGAGGACCGGATGTAGAAACACCATTACCAAAAGAGGAAGCGAAACACTGAAGGTACGATGGAACCCAACCACGAGAAATCCTGGACTCGAAGAAAAGATAAGAGGTGGATTCAAAACACGCAGAGGTGAGAGGAGAGCAGCCGAGGGGTAAGGAGTAAAATCAGCCCTAATCGTAACTATCCAACCGATTTTGCAAAAATAGTTTTGACACTCTCATGCCGTTAGCTAGGTTATCCAATAGGCTGGACTTGTGGGGTATCGTAACTGCTGATCTCTGATACCACTCTGTAACACCCTCAGAATCGGCCCTATGCAAGTTTCAGCGCTTCCCGCCAAACCCGCATAGAAACGATTCAAAGGTGCCCACCAGGAACTTGCGTGCGGGTGGAAAACGAAGTAATAACATTACACAACAGTCCTCGATGGGACCCACAGAACAAATATATATATACAACACGACTCCATGAGTCAAGAATACAGATATAATATACAAAGATCCAAATCACCTTGAAAATGATAGAGCGTCCGACTACGGGCAAGATGCAAAAGGGTCTAAGAGCCCTGAAGAATAACCAATGGCGTCCATAACCCTGCCCAGGCCAAGCCGGAAGGGTAACCCTGCTAACGACGTCGATCTCAAAACCTGCTAAACAAAGGGGTGCCGACAAAGGGCAAAGGAAAAGCGGAGCGTCAAGATCGAGGCCAAGACGGCGAGGCTAGAATTCGGCGGTCCTCGCCTACATAGGTATGGTGGACTGAGCGGCAGCGCAGCATGCACTGAACAACCTATAGAGACTCGATATAACTGTCGGCTATCAGAGAGGGATAAGAAAGACCTATTCGGAACCAACCTGATTCTACCACCAAACATACCCCTCCTCGTATTTCCCCCTCGAGACCAAACGAGGAAGTTAACCGAGGAACTCACACAGTTGGCAGTTTTATTTATTCAGTTATCGTTGCAGCAATTACTAGTCAGGTATAGATAGTCGTCCTGATATAATAAGCAGTGGGCACTTTTAGTTAACCATTCCGTTATAGTTGCAATACTTACTAGTCAGATACAAGTAGCATGAGATATCCCAAAACCCAGCAGTTGTTGGCACTTTTATTTAGCCATTCCGTTATAGTTGCAATACTTACTAGTCAGATACAATGGTAGCAAGCGACAAACCAAACAAGCAATTGTTGGCAGTTTTATTTAGCCATTCCATTATAGTGAAGCTGATTACTAGTCATTATAAAGTCAAATTTATAGCACTACTTTAGTTATAGTTGTCTATGATCGAGATACTATGCTCCAAGTCGTCCATAACCGCGGACACGGCTTTCAGAAAGTTTTACCTGCAGGGTGCACAAATAGCAACACACACTCGATCAACCTCGAAAAACCAAATCAAAACCCAACGAGGCCTTCACGACAAAGCAATCACAGATTCGAAATATTTGGGGCCACCCCATTGAGTAACCCATAGCGAAGTTAGCTGACTCGAGACGGACTCAAGGTTTGCGTCAATGGTAAACGATCGGGAACCCAAACTGGGCTTGTCGATACCGAAAACACTCCGCTTGCCTAAACAAAGATGTGCTCCTCGCACAATCGTAAATAAAGAAGTAAAGCATGGCATAAGTACATGATAGTAAATAAAACCTCAAACTAGTTTGTGGCCCCAAGAAATAAGAATGAATCAAGATCCGGCTGTGGGGTCCCATAATCCTCCCGGATGTGGATAGCGCGAATATTCAAGGAACAGGTATCAAGTACTCGGGGTCCTACGGGACACAAGTGGACGGTTAACAACCAAATAACATCTATTGCCCACCTGTGCCTCTGCTTACCTACTTCAATTTTAGTTGTTAAACAGTAATTAGAGTAAACGATAATGAAAGCCATGATCATCTCCAACCTTAAACATGTGGCAACACTCCAACAACTGTGGTACTGGACGACACGCAACAGCACTTGAGCAAGCGACTACGACACGCAAGTCCAACTAGCTTCCAAACAACAGGTAATAGGATGTGTCCAAGGCAATATAAGGCTACACGGGATATCACGGGTACGAAAACTAGAGCATCGCACACAGATAGCAATAGATCAACAGGAGGGAATAAATACTATAAAAGTAAGATAGGTAGAAAGGGGGAGATGCTCGCCTGAAAACATTGCCGAAGGTTCATCCAAAGGTCGGGGCGAAGCTCACATCAACTCAACGGCCTTATCCGCGAAGAACCAAAACACTAGAATAAACACCGGATGCAATATTTAATACTACGGCAAAAGATCGGGCATGATGCATGTATGATGTATGACATGGCAAAGGTGCGATGCAATTAGGCCATATTAAGCGGAACCGGGGTCCCGATAATTATTCACTAGGTTCATGTTGTTTAGATACCCCGCACTTCAAATGTTGTCTTATCATGGCAAAATATATCACCGGTTTGATGCACAAATTTAAATGGAGTCCGGAATGAGACAAAGATATCCCGCATATAGACTCCATATTTAATTTAGGTGAATCGACATAAGGCCCCCAAACCACATGACAATATGTATGCGACATGAATGATTTAATGCAACAAGTTTATGTATAGCATTTATAAAATAGGGCTCGGGAAAAAGGGTCACACATTAGGGTTCGGCGAACTTGGGCTCCGAGGGGTTCGGGGTCGGTCTCAGGGTTCGGCGGGGCGAGGTTCGATGGGATCGGCGAGGTTCGGATACAAGAGGAGAACTTGGTTTCCAATGGTCGATCTTGCCGCTGACGACGAACTTGAGTGGATCGGGTCCCGGGTCTTGGGAACCGTGGAGTAGATCTTGTCGCACGGTGTCCGTGAAGCAGGACTTGGTTTGGTGTCGGGGGCGCATCGGACTCGCCCTGGTCGGTGTCGATCTTGTCGTCGCGAAGATCTTGTCGTGTCCTCGTGTCGGGTCGGTCTTGGCGTTCGGGGTGAAGAACTTGGCGTTCTGCCTCGGTGTCGTTACCGTCCGTGTTCTCGAGCATCACATCCGGGAAGGAGTACTTGTCGCACGTGTGGTCTTCGGGTCCGAGGGTCTCGGCGTCCGTGACGAAGATCATGGCATCCGTGTCGAAAGCATCGGGGTTTCCGTGAAGGAGAACATGGAGTTCCGAGGGGTTCAGTCCCGTGAGGCAGATCTTGGGGTTCGGTCTTCAAACACCGGGATCGGCCGATCCGGGTCTTGGCGTGGCCTTTGGATCACCGGGATCGGGCTTCGGGGTCTCGGTGGTGACGAAGTCCTTGGCGTATTTGTTCCATGACAAAGAACTTCGAGCTCCGACTTTGAAGTGTTGTCGAAGTAGCGGAAGTGGTCGATGCTACAAAAGTAGTCTCCTCACAATCATCTTGATGCTCTCGAACGCAACAAATACGGAGTCGTGAAGTAGCGGTAACGCCGGACTGATTGTTCGGAGATAATTGTGTCGAAGGGGCCAAACTTAATGAAGTAGTAGCCTGCCAAAATGCGATAGCCACAGGAGAAGAAATGTAGTACTGTCGCATCTAGGCACGCACAGACAGGAACAACAAGGGGCTTCAGCACACACTGGTGATAGCGAGCACCACACAATGGTGTGGAGGCAGAGTATGGTCAAGGTCAGGAAAGAAGAAAGCACCAGGAGGGTTCGCTGCATATGGTGGAAACGCACGCAGGTCATGGCGTCGAGTTTTGTTGTGGGGTCGGAGGCGAGGTCGTCGTAGAGCCAGCAGACGAGGAGGGGAGCGAGGTACTTGCTTCTCGCGGGAAGGAGGCCGAGAGGACCGCAGAAGAGCAAAGGAGGCGGCGACCGGAGATGCTCAAGGGGGTGGGAGGCTCGCAGGGGCGCTGATGGGGAGGGCCGGCGGTCGGCGACAGAGAGGGGAACCGGAGGAGGGCCGACGGGGGGGAAGCAGCGGCAGGCGATGGACGTCCATGCCGAGGCAGGGGCGACGAGGAGGCACGGCCGAGGAGGATTCGGAGACGCCATGGCCGGGCGAGCTCGAAGGGAGGTGGCTGCAGAGGAGGGCGCTGACGCAGTGGTCGAGGCGGGGCCACGACCGGAGAGAGGGAGGCGGGGCTTGTGGTCCTTGACGGCGGCGGAGGTGAGGACGGGAGGAGCGGGGCGCGATGGGGATCCGGCGGCGGCGGAGCGCGCCTGGGAGGAAGGAGGAGGCGGGGAAGAGGCGCGGGAGGCGGAGTAGAGGCCAGCGTCGCCATGAGGCAGAGAGGAAAGGGAGGGACGGTGGCGTCGTTGCAGAGAGGGAGAGGACCGGCTGTCAAGCGTCAAGGGAAGGCGACACAGGTAGGGAGAAATGGGAAGGGAGTTGGTCATGGGCGAGATGGGAGCGGATGCGTGGTCTGGGTGGGGCCACGTGGGACCAGGCGGGGTGGGGCGCTGGCAAGTGGGCCCGCAGGGGAGAGGAGAGTGGGGGTTTGGGCAGGTGGGAAAAAAATCAGGGTGGGGCCAGGCTGAGGTGGCGGCAGGTGAGGAGAGGGAGGGAGTTGGGGGGTGAGGTGGCTAGCTGGGGTTGGCTGGAGGAGGAAGGAGAACTGAGGTGGCGAACCGTGAGTGGTGGGAGTGAGGTGGAGGCAGGGTGGGTAGAATAGGACTAGGTAGGAAAAGGGTTTAGGGGGGGGGGACTGGTTTTGTACTGGGGTGGCCGACTGGGTCGGATCGGCCCGGTCTGGCTGCCCCCTAAACATAATTAAATATTTTATTTACTTAAAACAGGGCTTGTTGCAAAACCGCGGGTAGACAAAACAAATATTCCGGAGACCCGGGTTTTGGATTTGAAATAAAGACGGGGTGTTTAGAAAACAAAACCAGTCTTTTCGAAAATAGTTTTATGCGAACAAATGCAAGGTGATGGCGATGCTCAAATGCAAGGTGGCATGATGACATGAGCATGCGGTCATGATGATGCAATGCACAAAAACAACGCGATTTTCTAGTAGTGGTTTTGCGGGATGCCACAATTCGACACCACTAACAATGGATCTCGCCCTCGAGATCCGCCTCATGGTACCGGAAGGAAGGTCGGCGATCTGCGTCTTCTCGCTTCGTGTAGATCCTCGCGACATCACTAACAAGAGGTCGTTGTCCGTGACCGTCGAGGGAAACACTCCGGAAACAAAAGGTCGAAGGTAGAGGTATCAACAAATAAAGCCACCTCTAGCTTCCGTGGACAGAGTAAAATTGCTGGATCCACCGATTCGATGTACAAGAGCGAATGATAAGAGTAGTCGGATGGTGATCAGTCCATCGCGCACCCAAACCATTACTCTGCACATGAATAGGAATTATGCAACCAACTCTCAGAATTCAGATTGTAGATCTCGACAAGCGAGGTTCGGAAACAAAGGGGTGATGCAGACTCTGCATCGGATCTAGCGTAGATGATGTCGTCGCGTCTGAAAACACCGGGAGGCACAAACAAGGAACAAAGGATGGTAACACAGATAAATGACCACTCAAATAGCAGGAGGACCGGATGTAGAAACACCGTTACCAAAAGAGGAAGCGAAACACTGAAGGTACGATGGAACCCAACCACGAGAAATCCTGGACTCGAAGAAAAGATAAGAGGTGGATTCAAAACACGCAGAGGTGAGAGGAGAGCAGCAGAGGGGTAAGGAGTAAAATCAGACCTAATCAGAACTATCCAACCGATTTTGCAAAAATAGTTTTGACACTCTACTGCGGCCGTTAGCTAGGTTATCCTATAGGCTGGACTTGTGGGGTATCGTAACTGCTGATCTCTGATACCACTCTGTAACACCCTCAGAATCGGCCCTATGCAAGTTTCAGCGCTTCCCGCCAAACCCGCATAGAAACGATTCAAAGGTGCCCACCAGGAACTTGCGTGCGGGTGGAAAACGAAGTAATAACATTACACAACAGTCCTCGATGGGACCCACAGAACAAATATATATATACAACACGACTCCATGAGTCAAGAATACAGATATAATATACAAAGATCCAAATCACCTTGAAAATGATAGAGCGTCCGACTACGGGCAAGATGCAAAAGGGTCTAAGAGCCCTGAAGAATAACCAATGGCGTCCATAACCCTGCCCAGGCCAAGCCGGAAGGGTAACCCTGCTAACGACGTCGATCTCAAAACCTGCTTAAACAAAAGGGGTGCCGACAAAGGGCAAAGGAAAAAGCGGAGCGTCAAGATCGAGGCCATTACAGCGAGGCTAGAATTGGCGGTCCTCGCCACATAGGTATGGTGGATCGAAGCGTAGCATGCACTGAACAACCTATAGAGACTCGATATAACCGCTGGCCATCAGAGAGGGATAAGAAAGACCTATTCGGAACCAACCTGATTCTACCACCAAACATACCCCTCCTCGTATTTCCCCATCGAGACCAAACGAGGAAGTTAACCGAGGAACTCACACAGTTGGCAGTTTTATTTATTCAGTTATCGTTGCAGCAATTACTAGTCAGGTATAGATAGTCGTCCTGATATAATAAGCAGTGGGCACTTTTAGTTAACCATTCCGTTATAGTTGCAATACTTACTAGTCAGATACAAGTAGCATGAGATATCCCAAAACCCAGCAGTTGTTGGCACTTTTATTTAGCCATTCCGTTATAGTTGCAATACTTACTAGTCAGATACAATGGTAGCAAGCGACAACCCAAACAAGCAATTGTTGGCAGTTTTATTTAGCCATTCCATTATAGTGAAGCTGATTACTAGTCATTATAAAGTCAAATTTATAGCACTACTTTAGTTATAGTTGTCTATGATCGAGATACTGTGCTCCAAGTCGTCCATAACCACGGACACGGCCAGAAAGTTTTACCCTGCAGGGGTGCACAAATAGCAACACACACTCGATCAACCTCGGAAAAACCAAATCAAAACCCAACGAGGCCTTCACGACAAAGCAATCACAGGATTCAGAAATATTTCAGGGGGCCACCCCATTGAGTAACCCGCAACGAAGTTAGCTGACTCCGAGACGGACTCAAGGTTTGCGTCAATGGCTGTAAACGACTGGGAACCCAAAACTGGGCTTGTCGATACCGCGAAAACACTCCGCTTGCCTAAACAGTACAGGTGCTCCTCGCACAATCGTAAATAAAGAAGTAAAGCATGGCATAAGTACATGATAGTAAATAAAACCTCAAACTAGTTTGTGGCCCCAAGAAATAAGAATGAATCAAGATCTGGCTCAGGGGGGTCCCATAATCCTCCCGGATGTGGATAACGCGAATATTCAAGGAACAGGTATCAAGTACTCGGGGTCCTACGGGACACAAGTGGACGGTTAACAACCAAATAACATCTATTGCCCACCTGTGCCTCTGCTTACCTACTTCAATTTTAGTTGTTAAACAGTAATTAGAGTAAACGATAATGAAAGCCATGATCATCTCCAACCTTAAACATGCGGCAACACTCCAACAACTGTGGTACTGGACGACACACAACAGCACTTGAGCAAGCGACTACGACACGCAAGTCCAACTAGCTTCCAAACAACAGGTAATAGGATGTGTCCAAGGCAATATAAGGCTGCACGGGATATCACGGGTACGAAAACTAGAGCATCGCACACAGATAGCAATAGATCAACAGGAGGGAATAAATACTATAAAAGTAAGATAGGTAGAAAGGGGGAGATGCTCGCCTGAAAACATTGCCGAAGGTTCATCCAAAGGTCGGGGCGAAGCTCACATCAACTCAACGGCCTTATCCGCGAAGAACCAAAACACTAGAATAAACACCGGATGCAATATTTAATACTACGGCAAAAGATCGGGCATGATGCATGTATGATGTATGACATGGCAAAGGTGCGATGCAATTAGGCCATATTAAGCGAAACCGGGGTCCCGATAATTATTCACTAGGTTCATGTTGTTTAGATACCCCGCACTTTAAATGTTGTCTTATCATGGCAAAATATATCGCCGGTTCGATGCACAAATTTAAATGGAGTCCGGAATAAGACAAAGATATCCCGCATATAGACTCCATATTTAATTTAGGTGAATCGACATAAGGCCCCAAAACCACATGACAATATGTATGCGACATGAATGATTTAATGCAACAAGTTTATGTATAGCATTTATAAAATAGGGCTCGGGAAAAAGGGTCACACATTAGGGTTCGGCGAACTTGGGCTCCGAGGGGTTCGGGGTCGGTCTCAGGGTTCGGCGGGGCGAGGTTCGATGGGATCGGCGAGGTTCGGATACAAGAGGAGAACTTGGTTTCCAACGGTCGATCTTGCCGCTGACGACGAACTTGAGTGGATCGGGTCCCGGGTCTTGGGAACCGTGGAGTAGATCTTGTCGCACGGTGTCCGCGAAGCAGGACTTGGTTTGGTGTCGAGGGCGCATCAGACTCGCCCTGGTCGGTGTCGATCTTGTCGTCGCGAAGATCTTGTCGTGTCCTCGTGTCGGGTCGGTCTTGGCGTTTGGGGTGAAGAACTTGGCGTTCTGCATCGGTGTCCTTACCGTCCGTGTTCTCGAGCATCGCATCCGGGAAGGAGTACCTATCGCACGTGTGGTCATCGGGTCCGGGGGTCTCGGCGTCCGTGACGAAGATCATGGCATTCATGTCGAAAGCATCGGGGTTTCCGTGAAGGAGAACATGGAGTTCCGAGGGGTTCAGTCCCGTGAGGCAGATCTTGGGGTTCGGTCTTCAAACACCGGGATCGGCTTCGGATCCGGGTCTTGGCGTGGCCTTTGGATCACCGGGATCGGGCTTCGGGGTCTCGGTGGTGACGAAGTCCTTGGCGTATTTGTTCCATGACAAAGAACTTCGAGCTCCGACTTTGAAGTGTTGTCGAAGTAGCGGAAGTGGTCGATGCTACAAAAGTAGTCTCCTCACAATCATCTTGATGCTCTCGAACGCAACAAATACGGAGTCGTGAAGTAGCGGTAACGCCGACGATTGTTCGGAGATAACTGTGTCGAAGGGGCCAAACTTAATGAAGTAGTAGCCTACCAAAACGCGATAGCCACAGGAGAAGAAATGTAGTACTGTCGCATCTGGGCACGCACAGACATGAACAACAAGGGGCTTCAGCACACACTGGTGATAGCGAGCACCACACAATGGTGTGGAGGCAGAGTATGGTCAAGGTCAGGAAAGAAGAAAGCACCAGAGGGTTCGCATATGGTGGAAACGCACGCAGGTCATGGCGTCGAGTTGTGTTGTGGGGTCGGAGGCGAGGTCGTGAGAGCCAGCAGACAAGGAGGAGCGAGGCACTTGCTTCGCGGGAAGGAGGCCGAGAGGACCATGAAGAGCAAAGGAGGCGGCGACGGAGATGCTCAAGGGTGGCAGGCTCAGGGCGCCGACGGGAGGCGGCGGCGACAGAGAGGGGAACGGAGGAGGGCCGGCGTGGGGAAGCAGGCGTGATGACCGGCGACGAGGAGGAGCGGGCCGGCGAGGAGGACGGGCGGAGGCGCCATGGCCGGGGCGAGCTCGAAGGGGAGGGGTGGCCGCAGAGAGGGCGCCGAGCAGGCGGGCCGGAGAGAGAGGGAGGCAGGGCTTGCGGTCCTTCACGGCGGCGGAGGTGAGGACGGGAGGAGAGGGGCGCGATGGGGATCCGATGGCGGCGGCGCACGCCTGGGAGGAAGGAGGAGGCAGGGGGGGAGAGGGCGGCGGGGAGGCGGAGTAGAGGCCAGCGGCGTCGCTCGCGAGGCAGAGAGGAAAGGGGAGGGACGACAGTGGCGTCGGTGTTGCAGAGGGAGAGGACCGGCGGCGGCGGTTGCTGCGGTCAAGGGAAGGCGGCACGAGGTGGGGAGAAACGGGGAAGGGGGAGTTGGTCGCGGGCGAGATGGGAGGGGAGCGGGGGATGCGTCGGGTCTGGGTGGGGCCACGTGGGACCAGGCGGGGTGGGGCGCTGGCAAGTGGGGCCGCAGGGGAGAGGAGAGTGGGGGTTTGGGCAGGTGGGAAAAATATCAGGGTGGGGCCAGGCTGAGGTGGCGGCAGGTGAGGAGAGGGAGGGAGTTGGGGGGTGAGGTGGCTAGCTGGGGTTGGCTGGAGGAGGAAGGAGAACTGAGGTGGCGAACCGTGAGTGGTGGGAGTGAGGTGGAGGCAGGGTGGGTAGAATAGGACTAGGTAGGAAAAGGGTTTAGGGGGGGACTGGTTTTGTACTGGGGTGGCCGACTGGGTCGGATCGGCCCGGTCTGGCTGCCCCCTAAAAATAATTAAATATTTTATTTACTTAAAACAGGGCTTGTTGCAAAACCGCGGGTAGACAAAACAAATATTCCGGAGACCCGGGTTTTGGATTTGGAATAAAGACGGGGTGTTTAGAAAACAAAACCAGTCTTTTCGAAAATAGTTTTATGCGAACAAATGCAAGGTGATGGCGATGCTCAAATGCAAGGTGGCATGATGACATGAGAATGCGGTCATGATGATGCAATGCACAAAAACAACGCGATTTTCTAGTAGTGGTTTTGCGGGATGCCACAAGATAAGACCTACATATATCATCTGATGGCCTGGTAACGCACCTGACTGCGCTTTGCTAGTAAGAATCCGTGCCAACAGGCGCGATGAAAAATCCCAACGGACGCGTTGGGTACATCATTTAAATTCACTGGAATTCCACTCCTGTAAGACCTCGGCGGCTTGAGTCGAATTACGCCAGCATATGTTTCGGGTTCGAGTCAAGGGACTCAAACCGGAAGAAGATCGTGTTCTTTTGTCCTAAGACAGTTAACTGAGTCTGATCCATCGGGAGAGTCAGGCACACGCATCAACAATCCCTACACATTCTCTTGAAAGACAGAGTTGCACCCGAAGGATTTAAGCGTCCTTAGCCGAATCTACAATTCGACTGATCACTCGGGGGCTACTGACATGGTTATACCCCGCGGGTACACGACCTCAGCATACCTGGTCCAGCCCAAGGAAGGCCCACGGCAGATATACGTCGGCCCATGAAGACTTTCGGGTGGCCAAGGCCCATGACGCCTTCGGATCCTTGGAGAGCAAAACTAGAGTAGATAGAAAATTCAAAGGGGTAAACCCTAAAACCTGTAACCGACTCGGTCTGTGCCTGGGACCTGCCTAACTCTATATAAAGGCTAGGAGGGCACGACCTAGAGGGCTGACTTCATACTTTCGCATAGACACCTCCATGCCAGATTGCATCTGTGCACCCCTGTAACCTTCGTTTCCGCCGTAATCAAGAGAAGACAAGCAGGAGTAGGGTTTTCCCTCCGGGGGCCTAAACCTGGGTAAACCTCGTGTCCCCGTGTTGCTTGTTTGCTAACCGTTCCGCGATCTCCAGCATCCCCATCTTCTCCAAAACCCAAGTCCATAACAATGGTCATTGACGAGATCAAACCTCGTCAGTACTATTGCAACTTGTTAATAGGTTAGTACCAGAAAACATGTAAAAAGCACCTCAAAGTGTAGACAAGTAACGCAAAGTAGATACTAAACAAGCATGGAGCATCAAAAATTATAGATACGTTTCCAACGTATCAAAGAACTTTGCTAAAAATCCTATCTTTATTTTCTAATTACCTCCCTCTTTATTTTAAATCAAAACTCCGGCGTTCTGGATATCTCGGTTTGCCTAAAAACTATTTACGAACGGATATACAAAAGAAACTAAATAAATAAAACATTTTGTTTTTTCTAGGGAGATCGCCATCGGTCAGGCCCAAGGCCCAGCCGTCGGTCGTCTACCACCCAGACAAAACCCTAGCTAAACCAAACCTAAACCCTAACCCTATTTTCCACCTCAACCCACCCAGCCGCCAACACCCAAACCCTCCCTGCCGCCGCCTGCAGCACACACCCGCTGCACCAAACCCCATCTATTTTCCCACCCCGATGCCACCCATGGTCCCACCCACCTTTCGCTAATCGGCAGCGCACACCCGCCCAATCCCCACGACCCGTCCACCCCGCGATACCCGTGGACCCACCTCGTTTTCCTGGCCGCGCTCTCCCCGCATGAATCAGCATGCGAACCCCACCTCCGTCACCTTCTTCACCTACCGTATGCCTCGATCCCGAGCGTCGCCGCCACCGGCGGGCCCTCTGCAAGCATCGCCCCAGGCTCCCTCATCTCTGTCCACCGCTAGGGCTCGCCACCGCCAAGCTCGCAGGGCCCCGTCACCCTCTCCTCCACTGGCGTTGCCCTCTCATCTCACCTCGCCGTCGCTGCGATCCCCGTCGCCTGCACGTCACGTTCCCGAGTCGCACAACAACCAAAGCCACCGCTCATATGTTCTCATCGCCCTCCCCGCCTCGAATCGTCCCCACCAGCCCCTCAAGGCCCCTGCTCTCCTCGCTCTGCCAGAAGGTCCCCACGAGCACGCCACAGTGCCCGTCCCCGAGCTTCCCCGGGCGCGGCCGCTTTGCCTCGCTGCCGGACCCCGCCTCCTTCTCTGCGGGTGCAGTGCCGCCGTCTCCTCCCCTGACCCACGCGCCATTTCTGTTTGTTGCTCGGCCCGTGCTCCACCTCCCCGTCGTTGAGCTGCCACCGGTGACCTCGTCGTATCCCCGCCCGGTGCTTCTGTGCCTACCCCTTCTGCATACGCCTACCTCGCCGCAGAGCCGAGCACCGGCGCCCTGCCTCCTCTGCTCCATCACAGCTCCACAAGCCATTCTCTCTGCACTGTTTTTCCCCTACCGGAGTCCCTGTCGTCTCGGTTGCAGCGCCCGCAGAACCACACGTCCAGAGAGACCTAGCTCGAGTCCAAGCACACTGCTCATGCCTGTGTTGCAGTTGTGTATCGATGTGGTGCTACTGCCACATACCAAGCTTGTGAGATGTTTTCCCGTGTCTTTGGTGACCTGCTCAATGTGTACCTATGTGATAGTAGAATGGCGATGGCGTCACCCACAACAAGATCTCCTCTCGACTGACACCGGTACAAAGACCGTATCGAAACTGGAGGTACCCGAGTAATCATCAACAAGAAATCCTACTTGGAACCGATGAACCGAATCTCTCCCTCCCAGATCTGAAGCCCGAACCTTGGCGCCGGCTTCATCTCTCCTTCACGGACGTCGAGACCCTATCCCCGGAGGTGAAGCCTGAACCCCGTCGAAACCCTGAACCAAGATCTCTGGACCGCCATGTGTGACCTCTTTCCGAGCCCTATTTTTATAAATTGACATCTATATGAATTGTTGCATATCAATTGGCATGTTTGCATACATATTTGTGTGGTTTGGGGGCATTATGTCGATTCACCTTATAAATAAATATGGAATCCATATGCGGGCAAATCTAGTCTAATAATGGATCCGTTTAAATTTGTATAGCGAAACGATGATATAATTTTGCCTTATTAATACAACATTAAATTGTAGGGTATCTAGACAACATAAACCACCTAATTTATTGTCGTACCCCTGTTCCCTCAATATTGCATAATTGCATCGCACCCTTGCCATGTCATACATGCATCATGCCGACCTTTTGCCGTAGTATTAAATTGTGCATCCGGTATTTCTTCTAGTGCTTTGCATCTTTACGGATTAGGCTGATGAGTTGATGAAAGTGTCGACCTGATCTTCGGATGAACCTTCGACAATGTTTTCAGACGAGAATCCTCCCTCTTTCTACCTATTTTATATTTCTAGTCTTTATTTCCTCCTGTTGACCTATTGCTATCTGTGTTGCGATGCTATAGATTCCATACTCCTTTATACTTCCTTGGAACCTCTATATTTCCATGGACACCTCCTATTACCTGTTGTTTGGTAGATAGTCAGCCTTGCGAGTCATAGTTGCTTGCTCAGGTGCTGCTTCGCGTCATCGATGTTTCGCCGTTGTTGGGTGGTTGGCACATGCTTAATGGTGGAGATGACCATGGATTTAATTACCATTTAATAAATAAAATTGAAGTAGGTAAATAGTGTAGAGGCACCAGTGGGTAATAGACAATATTTGGTTTTTAACCGCTCACTGGTGTCCCATAGGACCCCGAGTTCTTGACAGATGTTCCAAGATCGAGCACGCTAACCACAGGTGGGGTGTGTGGGCACCCCCATCGATTTAGTACCTGATTTTAAAGTACTATACTGGGGGGCCACAAACTAGTTTACGACGTCATTACTATCCTGTACTTATGTCATGCTTTACTGCTTTATTTATGATTGCGCGTGGAGCGCCTGTACTGTTTAGGAACAAATGCGGAGTGTTTCGCGGTATCGACAAGCCCAGTCACACTTTCGGGTTCCCGGTCGTATATAGCCATTGACGCAAACCTCTGGGTCTGTTACGGAGCCGACCAACTTCGTTGCGGGTAGCTTAGTGTGGTGGCCCCCATGTGCTTGCTTTGGTTCTGGGAAACGTCGTGTCTGAAACCCCGTCGACATACAGTTGGGTGTATGTTTTGTGTTCTTGTACCTACATGATCTGACAACAAGGGTGTAGGTGCGTGTGGAAACTTTGGTGCACCCCTGCAGGGTTAAATATTTTCGAGAAGCCGTGTCTGCGGTTATGGACGACTTGGAGCACAGTTCTCGATCATAGACAACTATAACTAAAGTTTACTGTTATAATTTGACTTGTATCTCATATGACTAGTAAGTTGGATAACCATCATGGAATGAATGGATAAAACTGCCAACCATGTGAGTTTCCTCGGCTTGACTTCCTCGTTTGGACTCGAGGGGGGAAATACCAAGATGGGTTTATTTGGTGGTAGTATTAGGTTGGATCCGACTAGGTCTTTCTCATCTCTCTCTAATAGCCGACAAATGTATTGCGTCTCTATAGGTTGTTTAGTGCATGCTCCTCTGCCGCTTCAGTCCACCATACCTATGTAGGCGAGGACCGCTGAATTCTAAGACTCGCCATGTACTGGCCTCAGTACTGACCGCTCTCTTTTTCCTTTGCCCTTTGTCGGCACCCCTTTTGTTTAATCAGGTTATGAGATCTACGTCGTTAGCAGGGTCACCCTTCCGGCTTGGCCTGGGCAGGGTTATGGACGCCATTGGTTATTCTTCAGGGCTCTTATCTCAATTCGCGTCTTGTCCGTACTGGACGTTGTATCGTTTTCAAGCTGATTTGGATCTTTGTATTGTATATCTATATTCCTGACTCATGGAGTCATTTTTGTATATATATGTTCTGTGGGTTCCATCGTGGACTATTGTGTAATGATATTACTTCATTTTCCACCCGCACGCAATTGCCTGGTGGGCACCTTTGAACCGTTTCTATGCGGGTTTGGTGGGAAACGCTAAAACTTGCATAGGGTCGATCCGAGGGTGTTACAGGCATCATAACAATCCGGGGAAATCCAAGGAGAGCCCGAGAGTGCGACGAAGGATCTGCTGCCTTTGCCGAAGCCGTGCTACACGCCCAGGAGTACCAGGAGATCAAGAAGACCATCAACCCATCCAAGATGCCCGCTACGAAGAACGAGGTGTGGAAGCCAAGCATACAGTTCAAGGCATCGGAAGAGACAAAGAAAACATCGCTGAAGGAAGATGATCCCTCCAAGACGACGAACATAGAGGTAGGCTTAGACCTCGCATAGGAAAGCGCACTCGTCGAGTTCCTCAAAGCTAATAGTGATATCTTCGCATGGCAGACTTCTAACATGACCAGAGTACCTAGGGAACTAATGCGGCTCAGATCACTATAGAGCTTCATTGGGAAACCCCAAGAGGAAGGTATGACGAGCATAGGAGTAAGTTTTCCCTCAGTAAAAAACCAAGGTTATCGAACTATTAGGAGGAAGGAAACGACCCCAAGGTGTTGCTAACAACTTGGAAACCTACACAACACAAACTCAAGACTTTGCACCAATGAACAGTGCAGTTGTCAATCTCATCGGGTAGCTGAAAACAAAGGATTAAACCTATGGTGTGGAAGGTAATGGTAGCTTGCAGAAAGTAAACAGTAACAGTGGAAGATGTATCAATGGTAAAGATTGGACCGGGGTCCATAGTTCACTACAGGTGTTCTCCTTAAGATAAACAACATAACATGCTGGGTAAACAAATTACAGCGGGGCAATTGACATGATAGAGCAAAGCATAACAATGCAATACTAGACATTCATGATCCTATGCGATTTGATTAGGTATTACAATAATATACATAGACCTCCATCCAACTGCATCTATGACTAGTAATCCACCTTCAGGTTATCATCCGAACCCCCTCTAGTATTAAGTTGCAAGCAACGGATAACTGCTTTAAGCAATGTGTGTAAAGTAAAATACAATTGTTCCATGAACAAGATATTGTTGTTTTATCCCTAGTAGCAACAACACATCTACAACCTTAGAGATTTTTGTCACTTCCCCAGATTCAATAGATGCATGAACCCACTATCAAGCATAAATACTCCCTCTTGGAGTCACTAGCATCTACTTGGCCAAGATAACTACTAGAAATGGAGAGCATGCAAGATCTCAAACAACACAAACATGATAGAATCAACAAGATAGAATGAGTAATCAATCTGACATAGTAATCTCAATATCCATCGGATCCCTGCAAACACAATATTCATGATTACAAATAGATGATCTAGATCATGAACGAACCTCACAAGATCTAAACATGGTAGCATAAAGGAGGAGAAACAACCATCTATCTACTGTATGGACCCATAGTCCAAGGTGGAACTACTCACGCATCATACCGGAGGCTGGCATGATGATGAAGAAGGCCTCCGGGATGATATCTCCCCTTCGGTAGGGTGCCGAGAAGAGATTCAGATCCCCCCTGGTATAGGGACGATGCTGGCGGCGGCTACGAACTGTTTCATGGAGATCTGATCGGGTACTTAGGGTTTTGGCATCGGGGGCTTCTTATAGGCGAAGAGGCCAGGCAAAAGGGCAGCCAAGGGGGTCACACCCTACCTAGGCGTGGCCCAGGGTGAGCCTGCACATGGGGGGGGGGGTGCGGCCACCCTGTGGCGCCCCTCCGGTCGCCCTTCGGTCTCTGTGTTCTCCTCGGTGAAATATTGACTTTGGCTTTTGTCCCATCCAATTCCAAGAATATTTCCTTACGAGCTTTCCTGAAACCAAAAATAGCAGAAAACAGGCAACTAGCACTGCAGCATCTTGTTAATAGGTTAGTCACAGAAAATGTATAAAAATACCTCAAAGTGTAGACAAAGCAAACAAAAGTAGATACTAAACAAGCATGGAACATAAAAAATTATAGATACGTTTATGATGTATCAAGCATCCTCAAGCTTAACTCCTGCTTGTCCTCGAGTAGGTAAGTGATAAAAAGAATAATTTTTGAGGTGACATGCACCATCACAATCAAGATCAAACCATTTGCAAGCATTGAAAGTTGTGATCAAAGTACTCTAAACATGAGCATGATAGTTGAATTTCTAACAATAAGACAAAGCAACTATGCTGCAACATGAAAGGATACAAACAAAGATTCATGAATAACATATCATTGAGAAACGTTTGTTTGTTTCACATATAGAAAACATAGCATAGTCGCATTCAACTTGTACCTCATGGAGTAGCAAAACGTAAATACATAGGACACCTTCAAAGTTCATAAGAGTGACTAGATACAAATAGTTCAAGAACAAGCAATATCAACAATATGAATCAATCAGTAAGTTTTGGGACAATGCACATAGAACTAAGAATGGTAACTATGCTCTCTTAATTGGTGCCTAAGGATAGAAGGTGGAGACTCAATATAAAAGTGGAAGAAAGGCCCTTCAAAGGGAAGCAGGGATTTCAAGTTTCATAAAGAGCTTCCAAAAATTATGGCACTTGTTAGCTTTCAGCTCTCATTGCCCCTATCATAAGCATCTTGAAGTGATTAATGTTAAAGTGAACAAAATATGGAGTATATGCTTGACAAAGTATAAGCTAGAAATATCATGTCCCTTGAGTACGAGGGCCGCTCTTCATGCTACTCAACTTTAGTTACTGGTAAGTTCTTGTCATAGTAAGTACATGTGTATCATAGAGAATTGCCAACGGGGTACCCCTTGCACCATGATACAAGAGCTATCCCATATCAAAATGACAAGGCAAGTAGACAATGAGCATCTCAGCAATCTTCTTATTTACCATGGGAAAATGGTGCTTTATCTCTCTTTCCTCTTTTCTCATCTCTTTTTTTCTTTTTCTCAATCTCTTTTTCATATCTCTCTTTTTTATAATAAGAATGCTTCATAGATTGCTCACTATGGTGATGCTGCAAGTTTCCACCATGATTAGGCATGGCTTAGGCTAGCGTCCCAGGTGTTTCTCTAACACACATACATAACTCCATGGACTTACAAGATCCCCATTTATTTCACACCGATGACATCCACAAACAAAAGAGCATGATATCAATTAGGTAGATATTTACAGGTGTTGAAAGCGTTCCCCGTTCTGCTAATTCCCAACGTATAAGTGCATGCATATACAACATAGATGACACAATGGTTCAAGTTTATTAGGGGCAAGAAAAATAAAGTGTGCCATCAAGTTTGTGAGAGCTTTAATCACTAACTTTCACATAAAAAGTTTAATTTGGAAGATAGATATAACAAGAATATACTTGGAATGGTATAACACACCATGCATAGGAATTTATAGTGGACACTTTAGAATAACTTGGTTTATTGGGAGTTGGATGCATGAGTAGAGCTTACTCAATACAATTGGGGGCTAGAAAAAGACTTGGAGAGACCAACTAAGAGAGAAATAATGGCCATAATCATGCAAAGTGATAAAAAATTACTAATCAAAGCATAAAGTGGTATCACAAGTAAAAAACTAAATTATCATAGAGGCTAAGGTGACTGGTTCATAGTCATAACATGGTGTGAGCATGTGCCAAGTCAACCCAAGAAAAACATCAAAGGAGAATACCATAATACTATGCTTTTGTATGCTAGAACAATGCGTGATTCTTTCAAGGCACATTAAGCAATCCTAATTGTTTGGAACAAGTCATGCTACAACAATAATCACTAAGCATAAGGTCAAAACAACATCTAGCATGACATGATAAAGTCTAAGTCACAGTCAAAGCAAGCTCGCTTTTGTACTACTAAAGCAAGAACTTCCTACTCCTTTCCAACAACAATCAACTTATTTGAAACAACACAGCGAAAGCGGGGGTCCAACTACTTTATTCAAGCAAACTAAGCAAACGAAAACCAAAAATGAAAGCTAAGACGCTCCAAGAACAACACAACTGTGCATGAAACATTAAAAACGAAGTGTCTAGAAAGACCTAAGATTTTTATTGTAACTCTTGAATATGTCTTGGGGTGACACGGGGTGGCACCCCCAAGCTTGAGCTTTTGTCCATTCTTCATCTCACGACATCATTCTTCCCTTACACCTAAAATTTTTCCTTCATACAAAACTTCACACAATCTTCATTAGCAACATTAGTGCATTCAAAAGATAATAAACCTTTGGGTTTAGTTTCAAAACAGAAAAACTTTCATTAAAAACACAAGCTACTATAGAAATTCCCTCAAAAAGTTCAATTTCCCAAAGAGAACCCAAAAGGAAATCAATAAAGAGGCAAATGCAAATAAAGGCAGAAATTTGTCAAAACAGACCAGCAGGTGAAAGCCGATTTTTTCGAAGATCTTCTATTGCTCAAATAAAAAAGTGTTGAACTAACGAAAGTTATCTAACAACCTGGGGGATTAGTTCAGAAAATTACAGCTCAACCCTACTTACAGAGATTTTTCAAGAATTTTTATAGTGGAGCACAAAAATCTGTTTTGGGACAGCAACTCCCCAAATCTTTTTTCCCTCTCATTAGAGGTCATTCTTGGCACAAAAATCAAACAAAAAGTATAAGGAGAGGTTATTACAGAAATAATAACCTCCAAGACTTAAGAAAACTATTGGGTTATCTCCCAAGAAGTACTTTTCTTTAATGCCTTTAAGTTAGGCACAAGAAGCAAGAATCAAGTATTTTCAAATGAAGAAGCATTAACATAAAAATTTTCTTTAAAAGGAGGAGAAAAAGGTAAAAAAACTCCTCATAGGGAAGTGTTCAATACCTTTCTTGAATGGAAATTGATATTTCATGGTGCCCTCTTTCATATCAATGATGGCTCCAACTGTTCTAAGAAAAGGTCTTCCCAAAGTAACAGGACAAGAAGCATTGCATTCAACATCCAAAACATAGAAATCAACAAGGACATAGGCATTGTTAACCATAATAAGAACATCATTAACACTCCCCATGAGTTTCTTTTTAGCATTATCATCAAGTGGGACATCCAAATAGCAATCTTCCAAAGGTGGCAAATCAAGCATTTTATAAATCTTTCTAGGCATCATAGAGACACTAGAGCCAAGGTCATATGAAGCTTTGAGATCAAAGTCATTCACTTGCATATTAATGATTGGTTCCCCACTATCTTGTACTTTCCTAGGAATAGAAGCTTTGTGTTTCAATTTTTCTTCCTTAATTTTAATGAGAGCATATGTAATGTGTTTGGTGAAAGCCACATTCATATCACTAGCATTGGGACTTCTAGCAAGCTTTTGTAGGAATATAATCGCTTCAGAAATATTGCAACCATCAAGATAAAAATCAAACTTAGCATCACAAGTAGTAGATTTATTGGGTTTAGGCATTGTTGTAGGAGGAATGGGGGCTTCTTGTGGTTTGGTAACATCTATATTGGTGGTGGTAATAGTGCAAACACTATTGTTTCTAGCAATTTTAGCTTCTATTTCCCATTAGGATGCAATTTGGCTAACAGTCTAACATTTTCATCAATAGTAACTTATATGGCATGAGTAGAAGCAAAGGTACTTTCCAAGATTTCAGGTTTAGCAGCCATTTTATTAATCAAAGAAGACTGTGCTTCAAACAAAGAAGAAATACTTTTCTCATCACTCAAAATTTTGGACTGTAAACTAGGAATTTCCCTATTCAAATTCTCAAGTTGATGACTAATATTTTTCAAAATAGCAGATTGTTCTTCCATAGTTTTAGTGAATATTTTGTTCTGCTCATATTGCATTTGCATGAAGTTGTTAGTGGATCTTTCAACTTCTAGAATCCTATCTTCACTAGGCATTCTGGATCTACCATGATAAGTATTGCCATTATTAGGAGGATAAAGCCTATAATTATTATTACCATAAGCATTGTTGCCAAAATTATTATTTCTTATGAAGTTCACATCAACTTGCTCTTGTTGAGCAACCAAAGAGGCTAAAGGAACATTATTTGGATCTATATGAGCTTTTCCATTAACAAGCATAGCCATGATAACATCAATTTTATCACTCAAAGAGGAGGTTTATTCAACAGAATTTACCTTCTTACGATGTAGAGCTCTCTTAGTGTGCCATTCAGAATAGTTAAACATCATATTATCAAGGAGATTTGTTGCAGCACCCAAGGTAATGGTCATAAAGGTACCTCCAGCAGCAGGATCCAACAGATTTCTTGAAGAGAAGTTTAGTCCTGCATAAAAATTCTGGATAATCATCTAACCAGTCAGTCCATGAGTGGGACAATTCTTTACCAAAGATTTCATTCTTACCCAAGTTTGAGAAACATGTTCATTATCAAGGTGTTTAAATTTCATTATTTCACTTATCATAGATATAATCTTAGAAAGAGGATAGTATTTTCCAATAAAATCATGTTTGCACTTAATCCAAGAATCAATACTATTTCTAGGAAAGGATAGCAACCATTATTTAGCTTTTCCTCTCAAGGAGAAAGGAAACAATTTGAGCTTAATAATATCTCCATCTACATCCTTATATTTTTGCATCTCACAAAGTTCAACAAAGTTATTGAGGTGGGAAGCATCATCATCAGAACTAGCACCAGAAAATTGCTCTTTCATAACAAGATTCATCAAAGCCGGCTTAATTTCATAGAAGGTAGCATCAGGAGAAGGTGGAGCAATAGGTGTACTTAGGAAATCATTGTTGTTTGTGCTAGTGAAGTTACACAACTTGGTGTTCTCAGCAGAGTTCATTTTTGCAAAGGTGGAGCAAGCCAACATCAATAACAACTAGAGTAGGAACTATTTTTTGTGTGTTTTTGATAAGAGAAAGCAAACAAAACGAAACTATTTTTTTGTAATTTTGATAAAACGAAGCAAGCCAAACAAAGCAAAAGAAACTAAGCAAAACAAAAACAAAGTAAAGAGAAAGGTTGTGAAGGACTCCCCTTGTGAAGACGTCCTTAACTCCCCGGCAACGGTGCCCGAAAACGTCTTGATGCGGCTCAGATCACTTTAGAGCTTCGTTGGGAAACCCCAAGAGGAAGGTATGATGATCACAGCAGTAAGTTTTCCCTCAGTAAGAAACCAAGGTTATCGAACCAGTAGGAGGAAGGAAATGACCCCAAGGTGTTGCTAACAACTTGGAAACCTGCACAACACAAACTCAAGACTTTTCCCCAACGAACAGTGAGGTTGTCAATCTCAGCGGTTTGCTTAAAACAAAGGATTAAACGTATGGTGTGGAAGGTAATGGTAGCTTGCAGAAAGTAAACAGTAACAGTGGAAGATGTATCAATGGTAAGGATTGTTCCGGGGTCCATAGTTCACTATAGGTGTTCTCCTTAAGATAAACAACCTAACATGCTGGGTAAACAAATTACACTGGGGCAATTGATAGGACAGATTAAAGCATAACAATGCAATACTAAACATTCATGATCCAATGCGATTTGATTGGGAATTACAAAATTATACATAGACCGCCATCCAACTGCATCAGAACCCCCTCCAGTATTAAGTTGCAAGCAACGGATAACTACTTTAAGCAATGTGTGTAAAGTAAACAATAAAATTGTTCCATGAACAAGAGATTGTTGTTTTCTCCCTAGTAGCAACAACACATCTACAACCTTAGAGATTTCTGTCACTTCGCTAGATTCAATAGAGGCATGAACTCACTATCGAGCATAAATACTCCCTCTTGGAGTCACTCGCATCTACTTGGCCAAGATAGCTACTTGATACGGAGAGCATGCAAGATTTCAAACAACACAGACATGATAGAATCAATAAGATAGAATCATTAATTAATCTGACATAGTAATCTCAATATCCATCGGATCCCCGCAAACACAACATCCATGATTACAAATAGATAATCTTGATCATGAACGGATCTCACAAGATCTAAACATGGTAGCACAAAGGAGGAGAAACAACCATCTATCTACTGTATGGACCCGTACTCACGCATCATACCGTAGGCTGGCATGGTGATGAAGAAGGGCCCCGGGATGATCTCTCCCCTCCGGCAGGGTGTCGGGAAGAGCTTCAGACCCCCTCGATCTTGGTACGATGGTGGCGGCGGCTATAGACTATTCCGTGGACATCTGATCAGATACTTAGGGTTTTGGCATTAGGAGCTTCTTATAGGTGAAGAGGCGAGGCAGGAGGGCGGCCAGGGGCCCACACCCTGCCTAGGTGCGGCCGAGAGTGGGACTACGTGTGTGTGTGTGTGTGGGGGGGGGGTGGCCACCCTGTGGCGCCCCTCCGGTCGCCCTTCGGTCTCTGTGTTCTCCTCGGTGAAATATTGACTTTGGCTTTTGTCCCGTGCAATTCCGAGAATATTTCCTTTCTAGCTTTCCTGAAACCAAAAATAGCAAAAACAGGCAACTGGCACTGCGGAATCTTGTTAATAGGTTAGTCCCAGAAAATGTATAAAAATACCTCAAAGTGTGGACAAAGCTTAGCAAAGTGGATACTAAGCAAGCATGGAACATCAAAAAATATAGATTTGTTTACGATGTATCAGGAACTTGCCGAGCACTCTCTTAATGTGTACCCTGACGCTAAACCCGTCAAACACTTCTTACGACGGTTTGGTGATGAAAAGCGCAAAGCAATAGCCAAGGAATTAGCCCGACTAGAATTATCCGGATTCATAATAGAGGTCATCCACACAGATTGGGTGGCAAATCCCGTACTCGTCCCTAAAAAGGACACTATTGATTTAAGGATGTGTGTTGATTATACCGCTTTGAACAAGGCATGCCCAAAAGACCCGCTCCCTTTGCCAAGAATCGATAAAGTTATCGACTCAATGGTAGGTCAGAATTACTCTATTTTCTCGACGCATATTTCGGATATCACCAAATACCGATGAAAGAATCGAATCAAATTAAGATGTCTTTCGTCACTCCTTTCGGAACCTTCTTCTATAAAATTATGACTTTTGGCTTAAAGAACGCAGAAGCGACATATCAACGTACTATGCAACGTTGTCTCAACAATCAAATCGGACGCAACGTCCATGTATATGTAGATGACATAGTAGTTATGTCCAAAAAGAAGGGAACTTTAATTTCCGACTTGGAGGAAACATTTTATAGCCTACGAAAATCCAACATGATGCTAAATCCGAAGAAGTGTTTCTTTGGAATTCTAGCCGGAAAATTGTTAGGTTTCATCGTCTGTGAGCGAGTCATAGAGGAGAACCGGGACAAAATCAAGGCTATACTCAACATGACCAGGTTGACTCGCCTGAAGGACGGGCAACGTCTCACTGGTTGCATCAGAGCAGTGAGCCGGTTCGTCAGCCAGCTCAGAGAAAGAACCGCACCTTTATACAAACTCTTGAAGAAAACCGACAAATTTGTCTGGACCTAGGAAGCTGATACTTCCCTACAAAGTTTGAAAGACCTACTTTCAAACCCACTAGTTCTTGTAGCGCCAGAACCTCAGGAGCCTATGTTACTCTACATTGCAGCGACCAACAAGGTCATAAGTGTGGTAACAATAGTAGAGCGCGAGGAGGAAGTCCACGAGCATAAGGATCAGTGTCCAACTTATTACCTGAGTGAGGTTCTAACAGAGTCGAAACAACGTTTTCCACCCCAAATGCTTGCTGATTTCGTTGTTGATTGGACAGAGACGGCAGAAAATACAAGTCATCTAGACTCAGAATTTTGCACCCTTCATTTTGAAGGATCAAAAGCACAAGGAGGCTCGGGGGCTAGCGTGGTGCTCAAATCATCCCAAGGAGATAAGCTATTCTATGGTTTACAAATACACTTCACGACAACAAATAATATTGCCAAGTATGAAGCATTGTTACATGGAATACGCATGGCCAAAAACATTGGCATAACAAGACTCATGTGTTACAGAGACTCGGATTTAGTTGCTCAGCAAGTATCTGGCATCTGTAATGCAAACAAGCACATGAAAACATACAAAGCTGTCGTGTATGAATTATCTAAATCGTTCAAGGGTTTTGAAGTTCAACACATCCCTCGAGCAGAAAATGAGAAAGCAGATGCTCTATCAAGGATAGGCTCTACGCAGAAACAAGTACCGGATGTCGCTTTTTTTAGAGCATTTAAGGGTCCCCTCCATAACCGGAGTTGATGAGGACTATCCGACGAAATATGACTCACCTTTAATAGTAGTTCTAGATGTAATTCCCAACTGGACAAAACCCTCTCTGGATTTCCTGATAGATGGAAAATTACCCAAAGACGAAGTCCTGAGCCGGCGGATCGTCCGACGAGCAATAATAAATGGTGAGATCTATAAGTGGAGTGTTTATGGGGTTTTTCAGCGATGTATTTTTCCGGAAGAAGGAGTGAAAATCTTACGGGAAATCCACGAAGGCGAGTGTGGTCACTATGCTGCAGCCAGATCCTTAGTGGCAAAAGCTTTTAGACATAGATTATTTTGTCTTACAGCTAATGTGGATGCCTATAAACTGGTCAAAACTTGCAAAGGTCACCAAAAGTACGCTCATCAGGCACATGTTCCGGCTGATCAGCTGCGAACAATCCCTATTACATAGCCATTTGCGGTCTGGGGGCTTGATATGGTAGGGCCATTTCGCACAATAAAATGTGGATTTACTCACCTACTAGTGATGATTGATAAATTTACGAAATGGATTAAGGCTAAACCCGTAACAAGTTGTGATGGATCCACAGCCAGAAAGTTCGTCGAGGACATGATTATCCGATTCAGATATCCACACAGTATAAGTACTGGCAACGGGAGAAACTTTTCCATAGGGGAACTTGCCGAATTCTGCGAAGAACAAGGGATACGACTCGATATTGCATCAGTCACGCATCCACAAGCTAATGGACAAGTCGACAGAACTAACAGTATTATTTTACAAGGACTCCGACCTCGTCTCGAGGCACCACTTCGTCGTGCCACATGGGCTTGGGTGGAAGAATTACCGTCTGAGATATGGAGCTTACGTACAACTCCTAACAGATCAACCGGATACACTCCTTTCTTCTTGGTCTATGATGCAGAAGTTGTTCTTCCAAGCGATCTAATTCATCAGCCTCCACGAGTCAAAGCGTATATTGAAGAAGATGCAGAAGTTTCTCGATAAGATGATTCGATATAATCGAAGAAGTTCGCGTTGTTGCTGAGCAGAGATCTACAGCCTATCAGCAGAAGTTGCACAACTATCATAGTCAGGGAGTACAAAACCGTTCTTTTAGGAAGGGAGATTTGGTTCTCCGAGTTATGCAAAAAAGAAAGCACAAACTTTCCCCAATTTGGGAAGGACCTTTTATGATCAACAGAGTTCTGCATAATGGGTCGTATTATTTAAACGATATGAGACTAGTCAAGGAAAGACCAGGTACTCGAAAGAGAAAGAGAGCTGACGGTAGTACAGACCCGGATGAGATAGACCGTCCATGGAATATTGCACAACTACGTCCCTTCTATTCTTAATTATATTTACTTCTAATCACATATGTACATGTTTAAAGTGAAATAAAGTATTTGTTTCCTCATATATTATGTTTGAGAAGTTTTTTACCATCTTATTTCCAAATGAGCATGTTGTTTTCAGAAATCCCAAATGATTGAAAGTACTTTATGCTCATGTCCGTTCTGGTTATGATTTTTGAATATCTAAAAAATGTTACCCTAGGGTAAAAAAATCAATTTATTGTTTATATTTTGATTTTTTTATCTGATTGCTTAGACGCGGGTATCTTCCGAGTAGTGAATTGCTGGTATTGGAAGCCGGCTTTGTTTCCGAGTTTAAACTAGTTTAGCAATTGAGCTCAGTTGGTCGACAAAGTTTCCGCGCTACAGGTTGGCTGGCTCTGAAAGGGACGAGGCAGAGAGCCAGATAAAATGACAAGTATAGGCATAAAAAATAGTGCTTCAGAAATTTTCAAGCACACTCATAAAAAGTATACAAACAAAGTGCTACGATAGTAAAAGCATTAGTTATTACAGACTAGCACAAGCAAAATATTGTTTCCATCATTACATGACCAAAGTTCAGAATAATGCATGAGAAATGTTTATGCTGCAGAATCAGGCGGTGGTGATGAAGAGCGTGGAGCACCAGAGTCGACAACGTCGTTGCCCTAGAACTCGGAAGCTGCTTCAGCAAGGCTGTCTTGTGGCTCTTGAGGCGAGGGAGGCACAACGACATATTCAAAGAAAGGTGTCATGTAGTTGGTCATCTCCGCCACACGGCAAGCGTAACCTGCACATGAATCTTGGATAGCCTTGATGTTCTGTGGGTTACCCTCATCATCCTCATCGGCGATACCCTTGGTGATGTGCCAGATTTCCATATCTCTATGGTGGCTCATCACCATGGTAAGGGCAGTCTGTGTAGCAGTCCGAGTGTAGGAGATCTTCTAGTCTTCAATAAGCTTCGGAATCTCCTTAGCCTTATCCCTCACCTCTTGCACTGGCATCTTATGCAAGTCAGAAAGTTTGACCGACTCGCCAGCCTCTTCAAGAGTCTGGCGGAAGTCGAACAGAATATCTCTGACGAGATTTATGCGCTCGAGGCGAGGTCTGGAGGTAGGAGTGTCGGAAAGGTTCAGAGGGTCTGGGAAAGAACCAAAAGTCAAGATACGAATCAAAAGGAAGTCAAAAAGCAAATTGAATAAGGAAAGTCGAAAATCTTACCTAGCACAGAATGATTCCACTGAGCATGCTCCTCGTGGAGGCTGTTCAGTTCACTCTCTGTGGCCTGGGCTAGATCCCTCTGACTATCGAAGTCCTTCTTGAGATAATCCAGTTGTTTATCTCGGAGGGCTATCAGCTTCTCGATCCTCACGATCTCATGGTTTCTTGACTCCAGGATGACGCGCACGGATTTCTCCGACTCAATAGTAAGCTTCTCAAGTTTGTCCTGGAGTTCAGCATTCTCCATCTCCAAGACCTTGAAGTTCTTGGATTGCTCCACCATCTTGTTGGATTCATACAACAATTCTGCAAAAGGAAGAATATCAGTCGGACAGAACAAGTTTGACTATGACAATAGCTAAATGACAAAGAAGAAGTCCAAAAAGTTTACCTTTTTCTTCATATTTTTTAACTTTCAAATTTGAATTCTCAAGGCGCAGGGCTTTGATTTCCTTGCATTTATTGCATATTTTCTTGAGCAATTACTGGTTGGAAGATGCAATTTTCTGTAAGTTTAGAGACATAATACCGTCAGATGGCTACTAAGACTCGGGTTGCAAATTTAACTAAGTAAAAGTACAGCACGAGCCTTGGGGGCTACACTACATCATTCTTTTCCAAACTATAAGCATCAACTCGGATTCAATGATGTTTATCCGACTTTATGCTTGGGGGATAGAGGATATGATAATAAAAACACTGCAAATAAGAATTGGAAACTTACAATGTGTTCCAGGTGCAACTTCTCAGATCCGAGTTTAGTGTTGTGAAACACTTTCTCGGCAAGGGAGAGGGAGGGAACATCCGTCGCTGGGAGTTCGCCAGATTCTATCTTCGCGTCCCGGACCAAAATTTGGTCCAGGAGGCTAACCAGCTTCATGTTCTCCATATCCTCGCTCGCTGCCTCTGGAGTGAGGGTTTGCTTCTCAAGACTGGACTGAGCCAGCTTTAGGATCTCCTCCTTCTTCTTCCGTTTCAGGCCGGAGGCAGTAGAGCCAGCCACTTTATCCAACTGACCTATAGATATTACCATGGGATCATTACCCTTGTCGGTTTCACCCTTGTTAGTTGCCTGGATACTATCAACACCCAGATTTTTAATCCCAAATGCCTATTATGCCGTACATCGCAATCCCGGGATTACCATTTTTGCGACACATAGCAGAACAGTGATGGTGCTGGTTAGCACTTCGTTGGGAACCCCAAGAGGAAGGTGTGAAGCAGCACAACACTAGTTTTCCCTTAGTAAGAAACCAAGATTATCGAACCAGTAGGAGGAAGGAAACGTACACAGGTGTTGCAAGCAACGCGGAGACCTGCACAACACAAACTCAAGACTTTGCTCCAACTAGACAGTGAGGTTGTCAAGCTCACCGGTTTGTTGTAACAAAGGATTAAACGTACGGTGTGGAAGGTAATGATGGTTTGCAGAAAGTAAACAAGTAACAATGGAAGATGTATCAATGGTAAAGATTGGACCGGGGTCCATAGTTCACTAGAGGTGCTCTCCTTAGATAAACAACATGGCATGAAGGGTAAAAAAATTACAGCAGGGCAATTGACAGGAACTGAGCAAGGCATAACAATGCAATACTAGTCAGAAAGACCCTTTGAGATTCGATTGGGCAATACAACAAGATACATAGACCGCCATCCAACTGCATCTATGACTAGAAGTCCACCTTCAGGTTATCATCCGAACCCCCTCCAGTATTAAGTTGCAAGCAATAGACAACTGCTTTAAGCAAAGTGTGTAAGGTAAACAGTCCACATGTTCCATGAACAAGATACCGTTGTTTTCTCCCTAGTGGCAACATCACATCTACAACCGAAGATATTTCTATCACTTCCTTTGCAAACTAGAGGCATGAACCCACTATCGAGCATAAATACCCCCTCTTGGAGTCACTAGTAACTACTTGGCCAAGATAGCTACTAACAACAGAGAGCATGCAAGATCACAATCAACACAGACATGATAGAATCATAAAGACAAACCATTAATCAAACCAATATAATAATCTCAATATCCATAGGATCCCTACAAACATAACATGCATGATTACAAATAGATTATATCTTGATCATTAACGGAGCTCACAAGATCTATACATGAAAGCACAAGGAGGATACAACCATCTAGCTACTACATGGACCCATAGTCCAAGGTGGAACTACTAACGCATCATACCGGAGAGAAGGCCTCCGGGATGATCTCCCCTCCGACAGGGTGCCGGAAAGAACTTCAGACCCTCCCGATCTAGGGATGACGGTGGCGGCGGCTATAGAAGGTTTCGTGGAATATTGAACGGGTACTTAGGGTTTAGGCATCAGGGGCTTCTTATAGTCGAAGGGGAAGGCCGAGGAGGCGACCAGGGGGCCCACACCCTGCCTAGGCGTGGGCCCACCCTTGGCCGCGTTTGGGGGGGGGGGGTGTGGCCGCCCTGGCCCGCTTCTCCGTCTACCCTCTGGACTTCTTGTTCCCCACGGAAAGTTATTGACTTTGGATTTTGTCCCGTCCAATTCCGAGAATATTGATTTTCTGCCTTTCTGGAACCAACAACAGAAGAAAACAGACAACTGGCACTGCACAACTTTTTAATAGGTTAGTTCCAGAAAAAATATAAAAACACCTGAAAGTAAGACAAAGCAAAGCAAAGTAGATACTAAACAAGCATGGAACATCAAAAATTATAGATACGTTTCCGACGTATCAAGCATCCCCAAGCTTAACTCCTGCTCGTCCCCAAGTAGGTAAGTGATACAAAGAATAATTATTGAGGTGACATGCGCCATCAAAACGAAGATCAAACCATTTGCAAGCATTGAAAGCTGGGATCAAAGAACTCTAAACATGTGCATGAAAGATGGAGTTCTAACAATAGACAAAGCAACTATGCATGCAACATGAAAGGCTACAAACAAAGATCATGAATAGATGCATTTAAAAACGTTTGTTTGTTTCACATACAGAAAACATAGCATAGTGGCAATCAGCTTGTCCCTCATAGAGTAGCAAATAGATGCATATGACATCTTCAAAGTTCACAAGGGTGACTAGAAACAAATAGCACAAGAACAAGTAATATCACAATATGCATCAATCAATAAGCTTTGGGACACTGCACACAGAATGACAACTATGCTCTCTTAATGGTGCCTAAAAGGTAGAAGGTGGAGACTCAATAATGGTGGAAGAAAGGACTTTTATAAAGGAAAGCAGGGATTTCAAGTATCAAAAAGAGCTTCCAAAAATTATGGTACTTGTTAGATTTCATCCCTCATTGCCCCTATCATAAGCATCTTGAAGTGATTAAGGTTAAAGTGAACAAAGATGGAGTATATTCTTGACGAAGTATAAGTTGGCAATCTCAAGTGCCTTGAATACGAGGGCCACACCTCATGCTACTCAACTTCAGTCACCTGTAAGTTCTTGTCATTGTAAGTATTTGCATATCATAGAGAACCGCCAACGAGGTACCCCTTGCACATGGTACAAGAACTATCCCATAACCAAAATGACAAGGCAAGCAGACAATGAGCATCTCAACGATCTTTTTATTTACTATGTGCATAGCTTTTTATTGATGATGCTTCATAGATAGCTCACTATGGTGATGCTGCAAGTTTCCACCATGATTAGGCATGGCTTAGGCTAGCGGCCCAGGAGTTTCTCTAACACAGAATACAAACTCCATGGACTTACAAGTTCCCTCTTTATTTCACACCGGTGACATCCATAGACAAAAGAGCATGATATCAACTGAGTACAAAGTACAAGTGCAATGTTCAAAACGTTCCCCGTGACAGCACGGTTCTGCTAATTGGAACGTATAAGTGCAAGCATATACAACATAGATGACACAATAGTTCAAGTTTATTAGGGGCAAAGAATATAAAGTGTGCCATCAAGTTTGTGAGGGCTTTAATCACTAAGTTTTCACATAAAAATAGTTTTTAATTGGAAGACAGTTGAAAACAAGAATATACTTGGAATGGTGTAACACACCATGCATAGCAATTTATAGTGGACACTTTGGAAAAACTTGGTTTCTTGGGAGTTGGAAGCATGAATAGAAATTACTCATACAAGTGGAGGCTAGCAAAAGACTGGGCGCAACCAACTAAGAGAGCAATAATGGCCATAATCGTGCAGAGCAACAAAGCATTACTAATAAAAGCATAGAGTGGTACTACAAGTCAAGGACTAAATGATCATAGAGGCTATGGTGACTTCTCATAGTCAGAACATGGTGTGAGCATGTGCCAAGTCAACCTAAACAAAGCATCAAAGGAGAATACCACAATACTATGCTTTTGCATGCTAAAACAACGCATAATTTCTTCAAGGCACACTAAGCAATCCCAATGACTTGTAGCAATCCATTATACATCAATAATTACTAAGCATAAAGTCAAAACAACACCTAGCATGTCATGCTAAAGTGTAAGTCACAGTCAATGCAAGCTCCTCTTGCACTTCCAAGCAAGAAATTACTACTCCTTTCCAACACCAAGCAAATTATTTGCAAAAACACAACAAGAACAAGGATCCACACTACTCAAGCAAACTAAACAACCTAAGCAAAGCAAATGAAAACTAAGACACTCCAAGAACAACACAACTTTGCATGAAACAATAAAAATGAGGTGTCTAAACAGACCTGAGCTTTTTATTGATGAAGAAGGGGATGCCTTGGGCATCCCAAAGCTTTGATGGTTGTACCTCTTAGATATTTCTTGGGGTGACACCATGGTGGCATCCCCAAGCTTGAGCTTTTGTCCATTCTTCATCTCATTACATCATTCTCTTTCTACACCTGAAAATTTTCCTTCATACAAAACTTCACACAATCTTCATTAGCAACATTAGTGTATTCAAAAGATATTAGACCTCTGGAAAAGCTTTGGAACAACAAGACTTTTCACTAAAAACAAAATCTAATGTAGTAACTCCTTGAAAAATCTCAATTCCCCAAAAGAGAACTGAAAAAGGAATCAATAAGAAGCAAATACAAATAATGGCAGAAATCTGTCTAAACAGACCATCAGTTATAAACCGATTTTTTTGAGAATCTTATGTTGCTCAAATCAACAAGTGTTGAAGTAACGAAAGTTAGATAACAGACTGGGGGATTTATTCGTAAATTTTCAGCCCAATCCGAGTTACATAGACTCCTCACGAATATTTATGGTCTAGGAGAGAAATCTGTTTTGGAACAGCAACTCCCCAAATCTTACTTCCCTCTCATTAGAGGTCATTCTTGGAACAAAAAGCAAACAAAAAGAATAAGGAGAGGTCATTACTGAAGTAATAACTTCCAAGACTCAAAGAAACTCTTGGATTATCTCTCAACAAGTATTTTTCTTTAACGTCTTTAAGTTAGGCACAAGAAGCAAGAAGGATCAAGTATTTTCAAATGAAGAAGCATTCACATCAAACCTTGCTTTCAAAGGAGGAGCAAAAAGCAACTTCTCTCTCCTCATAGGGAAGTGTTCAATACCTTTCTTGAATGAAAAATGATATTTAATGGTGCCTTCTTTCATATTAATGATGACACCAACAGTTCTAAGAAAAGGTCTTCCCAAAGTAATAGGACAAGAAGCATTGTATTCAACATCCAAAACATAGAAATCCACAGGGACATACGCATTTTTAACCATAATGAGAACATCAGTAACACTCCCCATTAGTTTCTTCTTAGCATTACTATTAAGTGGGACATCCAAATAACAATCTTCAAAAGGTGGAAAATCAAGCATTTCATAAATCTTCCTAGGCATAATAGAGACACTAGAACCAAGATCACATGAAGCTTTGAGATCAAAGTCATTCACTTGTATATTAATAATGGGTTCCCAACTATATTCTACTTTCCTAGGAATAGAATCTTTGTGTTTTAACTTATCTTCCTTAATCTTAACAAGAGCATCTATAATGTGTTTGGTGAAAGCAACATGCATATCACTAGCATCAGGACTTCTAGCAAGCTTTTGTAGGAACATAATCACTTCAAAAATATTGCAACCATCAATATCAAAATCAAACTTAGCATCACTAGTAGTAGGATCAATAGGCTTAGGCATAGTAGGAGGATGAACAGGGACTACTTATGGTTTAGTGGTGATCGTGTACACACTATTGTTTCTATCAATTTCAGATTCCCTTTCCCACCTAGCATGAAGTTGAGCTAACAACCTAACATTTTCATCAATAGTAACTTGTATGGCATGAGTGGCATCAAAGGTGTTTCCCATAGTTTCAGTTTTAGCAACCATTTTATTAATCAAGGAAGACTGAGCTTCAGACAAAGAGGATATATTTTTCTCAACATTTAGAAGCTTTTCCTCTATAGCCTTATTGAAAATGGTTTGTTTACTAATAAAGTCTTTGAGCATGGTTTCAAGTTCCGAGGGGGCACTTCTAGCACTGTTTTAAGAGCTTCCATAGGAATTGCCATTATTAGGAGGATAAGGCCTATAATTGTTGTTACCACCAAAATTATTCCTATAGACATTGTTGTTGAAATTGTTGTTTCTAATGAAGTTCACATCAACTTGATCTTCTTGAGAAACCAAGGAGGCTAAGGGAACACTATTAGGATCTATAGGATCTTTCCCATTAACAAGCATAGCCATAATAACATCAATCTTATCACTCAAAGAGGAAGTTTCCTCAACAGAATTTACCTTCTTACCATGTGTAGCTCTCTCAAAGTGCCATTCAGAGTAGTTAATCATCATATTATCAAGGAGTCTATTTGCAACACCCAAAGTGATGCTCATAAAGGTACCTCCAGTAGCTGAATCCAACAGGTTTCTTGAGGAGAAGTTCAAACCTGCATAAAAAGTCTGGATAATCATCCAAGCAGTGATTCCATGAGTGGGACAATTCTTAACCAAATATTTCATTCATCCCCAAGCTTGAGCAACATGTTCATTATCAAGTTGTTTAAATTTCATAATGTCACTTCTCATAGATATAATCTTAGCAGGAGGATAGTATTTTCCAATAAAATCATCTTTGCACTTATTCCAAGAATCAATACTATTTTTAGGAAAAGATAGCAACCATTCATTAGATTTTCCTCTTAAGGAAAAATGAAAAAGCTTGAGCTTAATAATATCTCCATCTACATCCTTATACTTTTGCATCTCACAAAGTTCAACAAAGCTATTGAGATGGTAAATAGGATCATCAGAACTAGCACCAGAAAATTGCTCTCTCATTACAAGATTCAACAAAGCAGGCTTAATTTCATAAAAGGTAGCATCAGGAGCAGGTGGAGCAATAGGTGTGCTAAGGAAATCATTGTTGTTGGTGCTAGTGAAGTCACACAACTTGGTGTTTGTAACACCCTCAGAATCGACCCTATGCAAGTTTCAGCGATTCCCGCCAAAACCCGCATAGAAACGATTCGAAGGTGCCCACCAGGCACTTCCGTGCTGGTGGAAACGAAGTAATAACATTACACAACAGTCCTCGATGGGACCCACAGAACAGATATATATATATATATAACAGCGACTCAATGAGTCAAGAATACAGATATACAGAACAAAGATCCAAATCACCTTGAAAACGATAGAGCGTCCGACTATGGACAAGATGCAAATGGGGCTAAGAGCCCTGAAGAATAACCAATGGCGTCCATAACCCTGCCTGTGCCAAGCGGAAGGGTAACCACGCTAACGACGCCGATCTCAAACCTGCTTAAACAAAGGGTGCCGACAAAGGGCAAAGGAAAAGAGAGAGCGGTCAAGATTACACGGCGAGGCTAGAATTCGCGGTCCTCGCCGCCTACATAGGTATGGTGGATCGAGGCAGACAAAGCATGCACTAAACAACCTGTAGAGACTCGATACAACTAGCGGCTATCAGAGAGGGGTAAGAAAGACCTATTCGGAACCAACCTGATACTACCACCAAACATACCCATCCTGGTGTTTCCCCCTCGAGACCAAACGTGGAAGTCAACCGAGGAACTCACGCAGTTGGTATTTTTATTTATTCAGTTATCAATGCAGCAATTACTAGTCAGGTGTAGATAATCATCCTGAAATAATAAGCAGTGGGCAGTTTTATTTAACCATTCCGTTGTAGTTGCAACACTTACTAGTCAAATACAATTAGCATGAGATAACCCAAAACCCAGCAGTTGTTGGTACTTTTATTTAGCCATTCCGTTGTAGTTGCAATACTTACTAGTCAGATAAAATGGTCGCAAGCGACATCCCAAACAAGCAATTGTTGGCAGTTTTATTTAGCCATTCCATTATAGTGAAGCTGATTACTAGTCATTATAAAGTCAAATTTATAGCACTACTTTAGTTATAGTTGTCTATGATCGAGATACTGTGCTCCAAGTCGTCCATAACCGCGGACACGGCTTTCAGAAAGTTTTACCCTGCAGGGGTGCACAAATAGCAACACACACTCGATCAACCTCGGAAAAACCAAATCAAAACCCAACGAGGCTTTCACGACAAAGCAATCACAGGATTCAGAAATATTTCAGGGGGCCACCCCATTGATTACACCCGCAACGAAGTTAGCTGACTCCGAGACGGACTCAAGGTTTGCGCCAGTGGCTGTAAACGACTGGGAACCCGAAAATGTGACTGGGCTTGTCGATACAGCGAAAACACTCCGCTTACCTAAACAGTACAAGTGATCCTCGCACAAACGTAATAAAGCAGTAAAGCATGGCATAAGTACAGGATAGTAAATAAAACCTCAAACTAGTTTGTGGCCCAAGAAATAAGAATGAATCAAGCTCTAGCTCAGGGGGGTCCCATAATCCTCCCGGATGTGGATAGCGCGAATATTCAAGGAACAGGTATCAAGTACTCGGGGTCCTACGGGACACAAGTGGACGGTTAACAACCAAATAACATCTATTGCCCACCTGTGCCTCTGCAGTTACCTACTTCAATTTTAGTTGTTAAACAGTAAGTAAAGTTATGATCATCTCCAACATTAAACATGCGACAATACTCCAACAACTGTGGTACTTGACGACACGCAACAACACTCGAGCAAGCGACTACGACGCGCAAGTCCAGCTATCTACCAAACAACAGGTAATATGATGTGTCCAAGGCAATATAAGGCTGCAAGGAAATCACGGGTACGAAAACTGGAGCAACGCAACACACATAGCAATAGATCAACAGGAGGGAATAAATACTATAAAAGTAAGATAGGTAGAAAGGGGGAGATGCTCGCCTGAAAAACATTGCCGAAGGTTCATCCGAAGATCGGGTCGACACTCGCATCAACTCATCGGCCTTATCCGCGAAGAACCAAAACACTAGAATAAACACCGGATGCAATATTTAATACTACGGCAAAAGATCGGCATGCTTATGATATGATGCATGGCATGGCAAAGGTGCAGTGCAATTAGGCAATATTAAGCGGAACCGGGGTTCCGACAATTAGTTAGATGGTTCATGTTGTTTAGGTACCCTGCAATTTAAATGTTGTCTTATCAAGCCAAAACATGTCACCGGTTCGCTACACAATTTTAATTAGGACCAATATAAGACTAGATTTGCCCGCATATGGCCTCCATATTTAATTAGGTGAACCGACATAATGCCCCCAAACCACATGACAATATGCATGCGAATATGACAATTAAATATGCAACAATTTATATAGTTGGCAATTTATAAAATAGGGGCTCGGAAAAGGTCACACATCTGGGTTCGGACGATCTTGGGAGGGTTCGGAGGGGTTCCGGGGTTCGGTCTCAGGGTTCAGGGTTCGACGGGATCGGTCTCGGCAGAAACATTCTCGGACAACGGAGTAGATCTTGGCGTTCCGCGAGGAAGGACTTGGTTCGGCGTCGGGGAGCATCGGATTCGTCCTGGTCGGCGTCGATCTTGTCGTTGCGAAGGTCTTGTCGGGTCCGCGCCGTCGAGTCGGTCTTGGCATTCGGGGTGAAGAACTTGGCGTTCCGTGTAAGCGACCTTGGCGTCCGGTCCTCGGGCGTCGGTGCGGAAAGGAGTTCTTGTCGTACCGGGATCTCGGCGTCCTTGGGTTCCGATTGGAGATCTTGGAGTTCCGTGTAGAAGATCTTGTTGTCGGTTCACTATCGTTGGTGTTGTGGTTCCGGTTCGGTCTCGCCAGGATCGGTCTTCGGTTCCGAGAAGGAGGTCTTGGTGTTCCGGCTTCAATTAGCAAAAAAGTACTTGGTTCCGGTAACGGTGGTCATCGGAAGATCTTGTCGATGCCGCGGGAGAGACACATCATTAACTTGTATATTTTTAGTATCAGATCAGAGATCGTTGATGTAGCATGTTCATCATCCGTCATATCCGCGTTCACTTCAACAACATCAAGACAGAGCAGGGACCCGGCATGGGCACACGCGCGGCTAAGAGGCAGACGCCAGCGAGCAGGAGGATGGCCATGGCGCTGGCGTCCTTGCAGGGGCGACGAGCTCGACGGGGGCGGAAGAGGGAGTCGCGCGGAGGCCAGAGCGGGCCAGGAAGACAGCCGCGTGGGGACGACGAGGAGCTCGGCTTGGGGCGAAAAGGTGACGGCGGCAGGGTCGTGGTCGGGCTCGGGACCGCGGCTGGGCTCGGAGGGAAGCGATGCCGAGAGGCGGACGGGGCGGGGGCGCCACAGGCGGAGGGAGGCGCGGCCAGAGGAGGCAGCTCGCGGGGGTTGGTGCCGTAGAGGGCACCGGAGAGGGGGAAGTCGGCGGCCGGGGACGCAGAAGGAGAGGTGGCCACGGCGGCTCGCAGCGGCGGCATGGCGGCCCAGAGGAGGCCCAGGGAGGAGGGAGGCAGCGTCGGCTCGCCGGGGAGGAGGAAGGAGGGGGCGCCGACGGAGGCGGCCAGCGTGGAGGGACGGGCGGTCGAGAGACGGGCTTGCTTGTGGCGGTGGAGGAGGCCGATGGCGGCGGCGGCCTGAGCAGCAACGGGGCGGCCGCTGGAGCTAGGGAGGCCGGCGAGGTCCGGCGGGCGGTTGATGCAGAGAGGCGGCCGACGGAGGGGAAGGCGAGCCCCGCGCGCGGCCTGGAGGGAGGAGGAGAGGCGGGCTCGGCGGGTAGCAGACGAGGCGCCCACGAGGAGAGAGGGGGCGTCCACGGTGAGGAGGGGCGGTGGCGGGTGGTTGGCCAGAGGAAGAAGAGAGCCAGGGGAGAGCGGGTCGGGGAAGGTGGGGGAGGCTCGAGCGGGGGAGGGAGCGGGGTCGGGGTGGGGCCAGGGGTTGGTGGGGTGTGTGGCTTGTGTGTGGATCCGATCGGGGGGGAGGGGGGGTTGGGCCTGGCGTGCGTGGCGTGTGTGGGGTGGCAGGGGTGAGTGGGGAGTGGGGGTGAGAGAGGAGGCTGGGGTGACGTGGCGCGCCGTGGTTGGCTGCAAGATTGGCCAGGGTGAGGTGGCGACCCGTGATAGGAGGGGGTGATGTGGAGGGGGGCTGGGTAGACTAGGTTGGGGTAGGAAAAGGGTTTAGGTAGACCGGTTTGAACTGGGGGTGGCCGACTGGGTCGGATCAGCCCGGTTTGGCTGCCCCCTAAAATTAATATAAAGTTTTATGTATTGTTTAAAAGACTCGTGCAATTTATTTTTAGACAAATAAAATATCCGGAAGGGTCCGGGGTTTATTTTGAAATAGAGAGGGATCTTTGTAGAAAGCAAAAGTAGGTTTTAACAAAATAGTTTTAGTCAATGAGCTGCATGATGATGTCATGATGATGCAATGCACAAAATCAACGCGATTTTCTAGTAGCGGTTTTAGCGGGATGCCACAGTGTTCTTAGCAGAGTTCATTTTGGCAAAGGTGGGCAAACCAAAATGATAGGGCAAAGGTGCGTGATCTTTCGATGAGATGGCGATAATCGATTTGGTGGAGTTCGGGCTTGACGATCCGACTACACGTGCGAGCACGAGCGCCAATACAATCGCTAGGACAATCTCCTGGATGTTACCGATCCTGTGGGAACACGATCAACCTGACCAGCGAGGGTCTTAATTCCTACCTGAAATCAAGAACAAGTAAGAACCAATATTGCAATCAAGATATTGCGGATTAAGAGGAAAGCTTTATTGAAAAGGCGGGATCCTGTATAGGCGCGAAGTACAAGAGGCCTCTGCGACGCTCGAGCCTTGGCGAAGTTGCTATGATGGCTAACTTAATGTCTAAACAAAATCCGAGTCTAGGGTGACGGCTATGGGGAGTATTTAAGGAGGAAAAGGTAGGGTTTCGGCCAGCCATGGAAGTGGTGGCCGAATCCAACCCTAGAAGTCCTTTTCCCCTCAAATACGGACTCTAAAACGTGGCTAATTAAAATCCTGCGAAAATTACATGGGCTTGACCCAAAATAAAGGTGTCGTAGCACCATATTAAGCTATGGACGAATTCGTGATGTATTAATCTTGAATATTTCGTCCAAGTCTTCTTTCTTCATTATGGTGGCCTCAAAGTTCTGAAATCTTCATCCGTGGCCTTCTCTTGGATCATCACATGCTTGCTGCCATCTCCATGCATGGCCATGCTCCAATGCTTGCCCCTCTCATCCATGCTTGGTCCATCATTCCTAAGAGTAAGAAATACATCTGATTTAGGCAGCATCATATTCTCATCTATGTGAGTAATAGTTCCAAGAAACGAAAGTACGTGATAGTTAAGTTGTTTGGCACAAGATCTTTTGATGGGTCCTTGTATGTGTGTTGCTGTAGGTACAACGGTTGTATCAATAGAAGGGATGTCCACATCATGCTCCCCTTCTTGAATTGAAGTCGTCCTCGACGCAATCTCATCTTCCTCACCAAAGTAAGGCTTCAAATCTGCAATGTTAAACGTAGGACTAACCGTACCAAAGTCTGTAGGCAACTCAAGTTTATATGCATTATCATTTATTTTCTCTAACACGTTAAAGGGACCAGCAGCATGCAGCATTAACTTAGACTTGCGTAAATCAGGAAAGCAATCCTTACGCAAATGTAACCAAACAAGATCTCCAACATCAAACACAACATGCTCTCTCCCTTTATCCCCAGCAAGTTTATACTTAGCATTCATATGTTCGATGTTATCTTTAGTAGTCTTATGCAAGGTTAATATCATTTCAGCGCGTTGTGTAGCATCCAAATTATTTTGCACCGAAGTAGGTAAAGGCAATAAATCAATAGGTGCACGAGGAACAAAACCATAGACTATCTCAAACGGGCACATCTTTGTGGTAGAATGTAGCGAACGATTATAAGAAAATTCTATATGAGGTAAACACTCTTCCCACAATTTTAAGTTCTTCTTTAAAACAACCCGCAACATAGTAGACAAAGTTCTATTTACTACTTCAGTTTGTCCATCAGTTTGGGGATGACATGTAGTACTAAACAGCAATTTAGTCCCCAACTTAGCCCATAAACATCTCCAAAAGTGGCTAAGAAATTTAGTATCACGATCAGAAACAATAGTATTTGGCATACCATGCAAACGAACAATTTCACGAAAGAACAAATCAGCAATATGCGCAACATCATCCGTTTTATGACAAGGAATAAAGTGTGCCATCTTAGAAAACCGATCCACAACAACAAAAATACTATCCCTCCCCTTCTGTGTTCGTGGCAATCCCAAAACAAAGTCCATAGAGATATCCTCCCAAGGAACACTAGGAACAGGAAGAGGCATATATAAACCATGTGGATTAAGGCGAGACTTAGCTTTTTGACAAGTAGTGCAGCGTGCCACAAATCTCTCAACATCTCGATGCATACGTGGCCAAAAGAAGTGTGCAGCAAGAACATCCTCCGTCTTCTTGACACCAAAGTGTCCCATCAATCCTCCTCCATGCGCCTCCTGTAACAACAAAAGACGAACATAACTATCTGGAATGCATAGTTTGTTAGCACGGAACACAAATCCATCATTGAAGACGAACTTGTTCCAAGTTCTACCATCTCTACAATTCTGCAACACATCTTTAAATTCAGCATCATGCACATGTTGTTCCTTAATATTTTCCAATCCAAATATTTTGAAGTCAAGTTGAGATAACAAAGCATAATGGCGCAACAAAACATCAACAATAATATTATCTTTACCCTTTTTGTGTTTGATAACATAAGGAAAAGACTCAATAAATTCAACCCACTTTGCATGACGACGATTCAACTTAGCTTGACTACGAATATGCTTCAAAGATTCATGATCAGAATGTATAACAAATTCTTTAGGCCATAGATAATGTTGCCAAGTTTCTAATGTCCGAACTAACGCATATAATTATTTATCATAAGTAGAATAGTTCAGACTAGCCCCACTCAATTTCTCACTAAAATATGCAACATGTTTTCCCTCTTGTAATAACACCCCTCCCAAACCAATTCCACTAGCATCACATTCAAGATCAAAAGTCTTAGTAAAATCAGGAAGTTGGAGTAAGGGAGCATGTGTTAGCTTATCTTTCAATATGACGAAGGCCTGTGGTTGTGCATCGCCCCAAACAAAGGGCACATCCTTCTTGGTAAGCTCATTCAGCGGCGCGGCAATTGATCCAAAGTCTTTGACAAAGCGCCTATAAAAACTAGCGAGGCCAAGAAAACTCCTCATTTGTGTGACCATCTTGGGCTGCGGCCAATTCTCAATAGCTTCAATCTTGGCTGGATCCACTTCAATACCCTATGATGTAACAACATAGCCAATAAACGCAACTCGTTTGGTGCAAAAGGTGCACTTCTTAAGGTTACCAAACAAACATGCATCACGTAAAGCATTGAAAACATCACGTAAATGGTCCAAATGATCCTCTAAAGATTTGCTATAAATCAGAATATCATCAAAGTAGACTACCACAAAACGTCCAATGAAAGCACGTAAAACTTCGTTCATTAATCTCATGAAAGTGCTAGGTGCATTAGTTAAACCAAACGGCATTACTAACCACTCATATAAATCTAACTTAGTTTTAAATGCTATTTTCCATTCATCTCCTAATTTCATACGAATCTGGTGGTAACCACTACGCAAATCAACTTTAGAAAACATGGTAGAGCCACTCAATTCATCAAGCATGTCATCTAAACATGGAATAGGATGACGATATCGAATAGTAATATTATTGATAGCTCTACAATCAGTTCACATGCGCGAAGAATCATCTTTCTTAGGTACCAAAATAATAGGAACAACACAAGGGCTAAGGGACTCACGAATATGATCTCGGTCGAGTAGTTCCTGAATTTGGCGTTGTATCTCCTTTGTCTCCTCTGGATTGGTTCTATATGGCGCGGTTGGAACGAGCACCAGGAATTAGATCAATTTGGTGCTCAATTCCTCTAATAGGAGGTAGTCCTGGTGGAAGCTCAGCGGGAAAGACGTCCTCATATTCCTGCAAAAGGTTAGCAATAGCGGGTGGCAAAGAAGGAGGCATATCCTCAAATGAAAACAAAACCTCTTTGCAAATTATTGCATAACATTGAGTAGTGTTTACATCTAGTTCAGCAATATCAATTTTATTTGCAAGCATACATGGACTCTTCAAACGAATTTCAAGATGAGGTGAGTAGAATCAGATTTAGTGTTCTTTGGTGGTACAAAATCTGCAGCAACAATCTGATTCTCACTTTTATGTTTCTCCTCAGTTTTATCTCTACTAGCTCTAGCAAGATCATCTTTTAAAATCTGTTCGAGAGTCATAGGTTTTAAACCAATTTTCTTTCCATTATGCATAAGAGAATAGTGATTAGTTTTGCCATTATGAACAGATTATCTATCAAATTTCCATGGTCTACCAAGTAACAAAGAACAAGCTTGCATAGGTACAACAGCACAATCAACAAAATCAGAATATGTACCAATAGTAAAATGCACGCGTACCATTCTTGTTACCTTGATCTTGCGGGAACTCTCAAACCATTGGATGTAATATGAATGTGTGCGTTGTCTTGTTGGAAGTGCAAGCTTCTCTACCATGTCAACACTAGCCAGATTATTACAACTCCCTCCATCAATGATGATTCGTATAGCTCTTTCCTTGACAACACCACGTGTTTGGAACAGGTTGTGGCGTTGATCTTGTCCAGATTTGCTCAATTGCACACTCAACACACGTTGTGTAATTAAACTCTTGTATTGATCAGCAGCTTCAGCTCCCATTACCTCTGTCTCTTCATCAACATCATAATTGTCTCCATCTCGAGCAGAAATAAGGGCTAATGTATCTTCATCAAAGTCACTCGCTGAATCGTATTGACCATCCTCCCGCACCATCATCACACGTTGTGTTGTGCACTGTCTCTCAATATGACGAAAACCCCAGCACTTGTGGCATTGTATATCCTTTGTCTTACTCGTGGAAGCCATAGAAGATGTACTACGAGCAGGAGCATTGGATGATGGTGGAGGAGCAGCTGGAAATCTTGTGGTGGCCTTGGATGTGGTAGTAGCTGGTGGCGAATCACGAGAAGGAGGCGCTGATTGTCGGGATGTCCAAGTGGATGTGCGACCTGCAGAATTATTAGTCCTCCTCCATGGTGGTTGGCGATCCTGCACTTCACGTTCAGCTTTGCAAGCAAGATGAAACAAATGAGTGATAGAATTATATTCCTTATAATCTAATATGTGCTGAATGTCCTTGTTTAATCCACCAAAGAAACGTGCAAGCATTTGTTCATTAGATTCAACAAGACCACACCGCATCATCCCCGTTTGCAATTCCTGATAATACTCTTCCACAAAATTTTTCCCTTGCTCTAAACATGTCAGATTCTTTAGTAAATAACGTTGATAAGTGGGAGGTACAAAATGAACAAGCATAGCAGTTTTTAAAGCAGTCCAAGTACTAGGAATAGTAGTAGGATTTAAGCGACAATACTCAGACCACCAAAGAGAAGCAAATTTAGTAAATTCACATGTAGCAGCACTAACACGCATATTCTCAGGATATTTTAAACATGCAAAACGTTGTTCTACTTCCATCTCCCATGTAAGATATGCATCAGGATTATATTTACCCTCAAAAGATGGAATATTTAATTTAAGCTTTGCAACATGATCATCATCACGTACCGGTGGTCGAGCATTGCGGTAGTAATGTCGGGGACGGCCAGCAGGTACCTGTGGAGGTTGTTCAACCTCCTCGTCTAACAGATCGTCGTTGTCGGGGTCGTAGTAGTACCCGTCGTTTGTCCCCAATTTGTCTGCAGCAGCCGCGGCAGAAGTCTGAGGTGTGTCAACCGCAGCGGTAGCCGCCGGGGGTGCGGCGGCAGCCGAACCAGCAGTTTGACCCGTGATCGGAATGCGCTGTGTGCCAGGTGCGGGTGCGGGAAATCTGTTCAAAATCTCCTTGAACCGAGCGTCAAGCTTGGCGTTGAAGGATTTCTCGAGTCCATCGATCTTGTCCATGGCGTTGGGGAGCTTGGTGTCAAACTCCCCTAGGCGTGTATCCACGTCTTCAGCGCGACTGACCAAGAGCTCGGAGAAGTGGGCGTGTAGTTCTTCGTTCGTCATTGTGGCAGGGTTTCGCGAAGTATCTGTCATGGTTAGTTCTTGAAAAAGCACAGGTATATACTACAGAAATATGGTGGAAGGCACGCGTAATCCGTCAAGCAATATACGAAGCTCTTACAAGTTCTTACCAAACAGCAGGAAAAGGCGATGTGCAACCGCGAGGATCAGTGGGTCCAGAGATTGAACCAAGCGATTACCAGGAGTCGAGACACCGCACGTGGAGAATATTTGTGGAGCTCTGGGAGGGCTTAGCAAAGGGGGTTAGCAATTATCAAAACAGCAATGCAAAAGTTGAAAGAATGCTCAACGACAGTACTGTGCTGGTCCTAGGCTAGACCGTACTAGAGACGCGAGCCTACATCACCAACGATGTCACGACGCGACACAACAAGCAATGTATGATGATATGGCACCCGGAAAAGCGAACCGAGAGGCGGAAAATCACTATGATGGCGAGTGTCTAGGACCGATCTACGGGGTCTAAAAATAGGTTAGCCCCAAATTTTTTTTTTGAAATTTTTTATTTTGCTCCGGAAAGCGCACAGGCGCCAAAAAAATATCGCTATAACGGCCGATGGAGAAAAGTGATCCCCAGATCCGAAAACTAGTATAGCCAGAATTTTTTTTTGGAGGCGGTTCTAGACTTTTTTTTTTGCTCTCCTTCTGGACTTACGACCGAACTCGGAGATCGACTCGGACTTTAGCTTAACATGGAAACAACAAAGAAGGAAATTAAAAAGAAATAACTAGGAAATAATGACTCAATTCGGACTCGTGCCGCGGCAGGAAAGGTGATCAGATCCGTGTCGCGGTAGGAAGGCGGTGGCGGAGTTTTAGGGTTTATGGTGGCTGGGTGTATGGCGGTGGAATATGGTGGCGGAATATGGTGGCGGTGATCGGCGAGTGTGGCGGTGACTACTATGATCAGAACTCGAAATTCTACGGGACGAGACACTAAGACCAGCAACTCGACGCGACGATGTAGACACAAATTCAACAATGCAAAAACTGAAAGGATAATGAGAGGCGTAGATTGGTTATGGGATGGATCTAAACTCTAACTGTGTTTTTGGCTTTTTCGTGGGTTATAGGTCAAAACAGATCTAATCTACGAAAACAGTAAAATCTCACCGAGCAACCTAAAATCTGATACCACTTGATAGGGCAAAGGTGTCCGATCTTTCGATGAGATGGCGATAATCGATTTGGTGGAGTTCGGGCTTGACGATCCGACTACACGTGCGAGCACGAGTGCCAATGCAATCGCTAGGCCAATCTCCTGGAGGTTACCGATCCTGCGGGAACACGATCAGCCTGACCAGCGAGGGTTTTAATTCCTACCTGAAATCGAGAACAAGTAAGAACCAATATTGCAATCAAGATATTTCGAATTAAGAGGAAAGCTTTATTGAAAATGTGGGATCCTGTATAGACGCGAAGTACAAGAGGCCTCTGCAACGCTCGAGCCTTGGCGAAGTTGCTATGATGGCTAACTTAATGTCTAAACAAAATCCGAGTCTAGGGTGACGGCTATGGGGAGTATTTAAGGAGGAAAAGGTGGGGTTTCGGCCAGCCATGGAAGCGGTGGCCGAATCCAACCCTAGAAGTCCTTTTCCCCTCAAATACGGACTCTAAAACGTGGCTAATTAAAATCCTGCGAAAATTACATGGGCCTGGCCCAAAATAAAGGTGTCACAGCACCATATTAAGCTATGGACGAATTCGTGAAGTATTAATCTTGAATATTTCGTCCAAGTCTTCTTTCTTCATTATGGTGGCCTCAAAGTTCTGAAATCTTCATCCGTGGCCTTCTCTTGGATCATCACATGCTTGCTGCCATCTCCATGCATGGCCATGCTCCAATGCTTGTCCCTCTCATCCATGCTTGGTCCATCATTCCTAAGAGTAAGAAATACATCTGATTTAGGCAGCATCATATTCTCATCTATGTGAGGAATAGTTCCAAGAAACGAAAGTACCTAATAGTTAAGTTGTTTGGCACGAGATCTTGTGATGGGTCCTTGTATGTGTGTTGCGGTAGGTACACCGGTTGTATCAATAGAAGGGATGTCCACATCACAAAAACAGCAGCAACAGCTAGAGCAGGAACTATTTTTTTTTTGGGTTTTTCGAAAAGAGGCAAACAAAACCCAGAAAAATAAACAAAGAAAACTAAAAACAAAGTAAAGAGAAATGATGTGAAGGACTCCCCTAGTGAAGATGTCCTTAGCCTCCCCGGCAACGGCGCCAGAAAATAGCTTGATGGTGCTGGTTAGCACTTCGTTGGGAACTCCAAGAGGAAGGTGTGAAGCAGCACAACAGTAGTTTCCCCTTAGTAAGAAACCAAGGTTATCGAACCAGTAGGAGGAAGGAAACATCACACAGGTACTGCAAGAGACGCGGAGACCTGCACAACACAAACTCAAGACTTTGCCCCAACGAGACAATGAGGTTGTCAAGCTCACCGGTTTGCTGTAAAGAAGATTGAACATACGGTGTGGAAGGTAATGGTGGTTTGCAGCAAGTAAACAATTAAAGTGGAAGATGTATCAATGGTAAAGATTGGACCAGGGTCCATAGTTCACTAGAGGTGCTCTCCTTAGATAAACAACATGGCATGAAGGGTAAACAAATTACAGCAAGGCAATTGACATGAATTGAGCAAGGCATAACAATGCAATACTAGTCAGAAAGATCCTATGATATTCGATTGGGAAATACAACAAGATACATAGACCGCCATCCAACTGCATCTATGACTATAAGTCCACCTTCAGGTTATCATCCGAACCCCCTCTAGTATTAAGTTGCAAGCAACAGACAACTGCTTTAAGCAAAGTGTGTAAGGTAAAGAGTCGACATGTTCCATGAATAAGAGACCGTTGTTTTATCCCTAGTGGCAACAACACATCTACAACTGAAGAGATTTCTAGCACTTCCCTTGGAAACTAGAGGCATGAACCCACTATCGAGCATAAATACCCCCTCTTGGAGTCACTAGAAACTACTTGGCCAAGATAGGTACTAACAATGGAGAGTATGCAAGATCACAAACAACACAGACATGATAGAATCATAAAGACAAAACCATTAATCAAACCAACATAATAATCTCAATATCCACAAGATCCCCGCAAACACAACATGCATGATTACAAATAGATTAGATATTGATCATGAACAGAGCTCACAAGATCTATACATGAAAGCACAAGGAGGAGATACAACCATCTAGCTACTACATGGACCCATAGTCCAAGGTGGAACTACTCACGCATCATACCGGAGAGAAGGCCTTCGGATGATCTCCCCTTCGGTAGTGTGCCGGGAAGAACTTCAGATCCCCCGATCTAGGGATGACGGTGGCAGCGGCTACAGAAGGTTTCGTGGAATATTGATCGGGGACTTAGGGTTTAGGCATCGGGGGCTTCTTATAGGCAAAGGGGAGGCTGAGGAGGCGACCAGGGGGGCCACATTCTGCCTAGGTGTGGGCCCGCCCCTGGTCGCGCCTAGGAGGGGTATGGCCGCCCTGGCCTGCTTCTCCGTCTCCGATCTAGACTTCTTGTTCCCCACAGAAAGTTATTGACTTTGGATTTTTTCCCGTCCAATTCCGAGAATATTGATTTTCTGCCTTTCTGCAACCAAAAACAGAAAAATAGGCAACTGGCACTGCAGCAACTTGTTAATAGGTTAGTTCAAAAAAGATAGAAAAACACCTCAAAGTAAGAAAAAGCAAAGCAAAGTAGATACTAAACAAGCATGGAACATCAAAAATTATAGATACGTTTCCGACGTATCAAATTGGTAGCATAGTACATCATCCATTACAAACCATATTAGTCTTACAAATAGTTGATCTCATGATCAAGTCTGATTACAAATCAAAGCAGCGGAATAATAATAGCGTAGTGGTGGTTCCAACTTCATGGTCACAGGAAATGTTGACGATGGGAGATGATCCTAGTTATCGTAAGCGTCCTGCTGTCCATCCTCCTTGTAGTCTCCTTCGTAGTCTAGCCATGGGAATAGCCAGGGAGAAAGCCACGAATACTTTTAAGTACTCGCAAACTATCGCTAAAGCAGTGAGACCATTCTAATAGGGACCATAAGCTCTAGGTTTTGTTTGCCATAAGCCAATTTTATTTCAATAAGTACCTAGTAGTAAAGACCTAACTTTAGTTGTCTAGATTACTTAAGAGGTAAACTAGTTTCATGTCCACATCCTTGTGGGGTCAACTCAGTCACAAATCATTTTGGAAAACATCTGACAACGGAACAGTATTGCCATCCAACTGTCCATAACCACGGATGCAGCTATTCGAATAGTTTGACACTCTGCAGAGGTGGTACACTTTCACCACAACATTCAATACATCCATCAGGGATAACCCTGAATCATCATACTTGGTATGCGGGTAATCAATCATAACCTTTCAATTACACACCCTAGTATAGGCACCTCCCCTATGAGTTTGGCCTCCCAACCTTGACCATCTGTCAAGTTGGGAACTGCATAGGTGGACATTCACATTCACAAGGTAGCCTCAGGTCACCTTGTTCCGCGAGGGAACCCGTACTAAGAATCATAAATTTCCAATTAAGCCCTACCCAAACTCGGGTATTACGGTTGTCTGGTAAAATTGGAGTGCTATCGCATCCGAACCCAACCATCAATTTTTATCAAAGTCTGGTCACATACTTCATTAATCATCATTTTCAACTCCTTGTGTCCATAACGCATTTCAAAACATTTCAATATAATGACTCATCATTCCAAGGTTTTCATAATCATTTGTTCCCATCTAGATTGATCAAGATTAGTTTAACACTAGCATATATCAATGAGGGTGTCACTATTGAGGGGTTATAATCAAGCGTAACTACCTACATAAAGCTCCAAGCTCTTGATGGCACCTTTCCTAATCTTCCACTAATCAATAATTAATTCACTACTTGAATAACTTGATAAAAGGGACAAGAATAAAGCTTGCAAATAAAACTGGGATTTGGTATAATAAAAGGGGTATCACAAGGGTATGCAAGTGAGGCTTGCATGGTTTAGCTTAGTTTGCCTTGGTTGGTAAGGTGGTCGAAGTTCTTGTCCTCGTCTTCGTATAATTCTTCCTCCTCATAGCCCGGATTGATACTAGCGTCTATAAAACAATACGAGGTACACAATCACCAAACAATACTTAACTACATATATTTAACACACAAGGATCCACACTAGATTATCTAGCATCATCTCTATCATTACAAGCAAAGGGTGACAATATTTTATTTGTCTTATTTTTAGAAAAGTAATTTCTACTCATTGAAAACTACTTAAGATTTAATATTCTCCAATCCAAATATGGGGTATTGTTGACACCTATCATCACCATGTATTCCGATACTTGAGAATGCGATTTAAAGGGGTTGGCCTAATTTACGAAGTTTAACACTACCATTTAATAATATTTAAGTGACTAGCAATGACTATAAAGTCATTCTTTAATTTTGGTCTAGGACTACCGTATGTAAGTCCAGATATTTTTACATATTCAGAAAGGTCTTGCCAAATGTTATTTTTGAGAGTTGGAATCAACTCAAAATCACTTATGGTTATTTTTAGAAAAATGTTTGAAGTGATAAAAGCTACTGTATTCTTATTTTTACTGAGGGTGATCTATAGTTTCAAATTGTTTGAATCCAACGGGAGTGATTAGAGATTTTCATCTACTTCCAAACAAAATTGGATTCATTCAATTTGGTGCAATTGATCTTCCTTAATTGATTTTCAAAGTTACCTACAGTATGAGTTTTTCAAATAAAAGACAAATCTATGTTTGAATCAGTGGGCTATGCGCGGGAAAGCTAATGGGCTGGCCCAACTACGCAATGCACGCACATCGGGCTGCTCTGGGGCTGGTCCCACACATCAGTGGATGTGATGGGGATATGCCTACCAGGGTATACCCAGCAGGACGTTTCCGACTGGCTCAAGAAACTGGCAAGTGGGCCTGCAAGACGGCGACTGGATCGAAGCCCAACAAGGATCCAAGCAACTGGAAGCTGAAGGCCCAGGCGAGTAGATAGGCCCAGTCGGATTAGGTTAAACGAGTACCAAAGCCTTAACTGATTCGGTTGAGATATGTAAACCCTAGGGGAGGTGAGTCTATATAAACCTCCCTGCAGGGCGTCTAGAGATACGTTCCCTCATACACCCAAGCGACTCGCCGCCTAGCCGCCGAGCTCGCCCATTGTACCACCTCCATAATACAATCTAGCAGGAGTAGGTCTTTACCCTCTAGGGGGCCGAACCTAGGTAAAACCCTGTGTCTCCGCCCTCATCTCGCACCGCAGATGGCTGGCCGCCCTTGCCCCTCGTTCTACTACTCGCTGCCGATTGCAGCATCTGCCGTGACCATTCCCACGACAGTGGCGCCCACCGTGGGGACTGGCCGGTCTGGCCGGTGTTCTGCGGCAAGATGCAATCTGCCCATCAACGAGACGGTCGCCACCGGCCGCATGATAGTGATCGGCGAGATGCTCCAAATCTTGCCGAGCAGCTACATTCCGGCGGCGCGACCCGTCACGCACAGCGTGATCCTGCCGGTCGGCACGATCAGCCTCTTCGTCGGCCTCACCGACGCCATCGTCTCGGAGGACTCGGCTCACATCCGCGAGTCGCCGCCACGCGATCGGCTCTTCGAGAGACAGATCCGCACGATCCATCGCCTCGCCTCCGAGTACAACTCGGCCCACAGCAACGTGGCCGAAAACTCAGCGGCCGCAGAAGACGCGGCCCTCAACGACGACGCCGACTCGGCGACCCCGGCGTCACTCGCCGGGTCCATCACCGCGGCTTCACCCGCGGGCTCCATCACCCAGGTCTCCAACGTGGGAGACTTGAGACCCTCCATCCTCGAGATCTTGGTCGACTCGGATCGTAAAACTCCGCCGACCTCATGACGGAACCGGTCGCCATGCCGCGACCTACATGGCGACCGGCACCGAGCCGCCGGAGGACCCCTTCTCCACCCCAATCCCTCCTAACGCCACGGCGACGGAGGTCGAGGAACTCCGCCTAAAACTGGCGGAGGCGGTGCGCAAGGAACAAGCCGAGCGCGAAAAATTTCGCCTCGAGCAGGTGACGGCGCAAGAACTATCGCGCTACCATCAACAGCGCATCAGGTCGCGCCTGAACCCCACAGTTCAGGGGCGCGCCCTGAACTTCGACGACGGAAACGATCCGGCCCGCGTGGCTGAGCGCGCGATCTGCGAGAACGCGCCACCAGGAGGAAGCGCCCGGCCCCCGCCAGGGTCGACGACGATGGGCGCCCCACCTCCACCCAACCGCACACCTCCCAGGGACCAGCCGCGGATAGTAGTCTCCTCACGGGAGCGTGACGCAAACGGCCTCCCACTGTTCTCCACCCTAATGGACAACCTCGTGGCAGGCCGAGAAGCAGCCGACAACATCACGGCCATCGGCGATGGCGCGCTACAGATCCAGTACGTCAGGGCCCTGCTCGCAAAGGCCGTCGGGCAGCAAAACACGGGCGCCGACTCGCAGGGTCGAGTATACTCGCGTTCTTCGGGAAGCAGAGCGGCCTCAAGCGGCCGCCCAATGGTGGCAAACACCCTCAACTGCCCGCCACCGGAGCCACTGCAGCTCCAACACCGACCCGCGAACGCGGCACTCTCCACCAACGACCCCAGGCCAGCGACCAACTTCGTCGCCGCCAACGGTCAACCCATCGACGCCCGCACTCACATCATCAACAACCAAAGCTGGCGCGCACGCCAGCCCGATGACCTGCGACACACCCTGACCAATCGCCGCGACGGCGAGCCCATGTGGTCGCTCAGTCGACTCGACCCCAAGTGCTTCGGACCAATGATCCGAGGCGAGAAGTACCCGCCAAACTTCAAGGCGCCGAAGGAGATAGAAAAGTACGACCCCTCGTACGACCCCGCTGTTTGGCTCGATACATACCTCATGGCGATGGGGATCGCAGGCCACACCGACCTGCTAGCCGCCCGTTACCTCCCCCTGATGATGGAAGGGACGTGCAAGCAGTGGATCAACACCCTCCCCCAGGATAGTATCGACTCATGGGAGGAGATGCGCGACGCCTTCGTCAGGCACTTCGAGTGCTCCTACACCCGCGCCACCACCATCGAGGACCTGGAGCGTCGTCCGGGACCCGCGAGTCGACCATAGCTGGGTCCAATGGTGGCAAGAACTCTGGTACAACGCGGTCGGCATCCACCTGGACACCGCGATCCACTGCTTCAAGACCTCGTGCCGCTACGAGCCCCTGGTCGCCAAGCTCAAGCGACACTCTCGCACACTCGACAACATCCCGGACCTCCTCGAGATCGCCAAACGGTATGCGGAGGAAGATCCAAACTAGGAAACTGACGACGAGTCAGGAGGTCAACGCCGCACGAGCGGCAATGACAGCGGACGACGGTCCGACCTACGCTACAACAACACTCGCCTTACCGGCAAGCACCGTAGCGACGGGCGAGTCGACTTCGTCGCCAACGCCGGGCACGCACAACGCGAGCCCAAGAGCTTCCGCCGCGACGGAGGACAACGCTGCGACGGCGGCAACTACAAGGCCAAGCCAAGGTTCGACCCCGCGGCCCTCCTTAACCAACCATGTGCGTTTCATAGCAGGGAAGGGAAGCCCACAACGCACACAACCGCCGACTGCCACACCCTCAGGGAGATCGAGAAGGCACGACGAGCACGGGAGGACCCCGACAACGACCCGCCAAACGGCGGAAAATTCGGCAAAGTGGTCGGCTCGCTCCATACCCTTCACAGGCTTCAACACGAAGCGCGAGAAGAAGGTCATCGCCCGCGCCGTCGCCGTCAACGCGGTGGCCCAGGTGGACGTTCCCTAGTTCCTCAACTGGTCGGAGCAGCCCATCACCTGGAGCCGCCAAGACCACTCGCCACGCATCGAATACCCAGGTCGAGTCGTCCTGGTGGTCAAGCCTAAGGTCGGCGACTACTGGCTCCCCAAGACATTGATGGACGGTGGCAGCTCCATCAACATCCTGTACCTGGACACCTTCAGGTGGCTACGACTCCCGCAGTCGATGATCAAGACGACCCACACCACGTTCCATGGCATCGTCCCCGGTCGGAAGGCGTACCCGATCGGCAAGGTCACTGCGGTCACCTTCAGACACCAGCAAACTTCCGCACGGCGGATCGTCTTGAGCTGGTGCCCTTGACAACCCTACCTGCGTCACAGGCGCCAGCGTTCGCCAAGTTCATGGCAGCGCCCCACTACGCCTACAACGCGATGAAGCTCCCCGGGCCGTGCGGCGTCATCACCATCAACGGCAACCCCGACATGGCCGCCGAGTGCGAGGCCAAAGGAGCCGAACTCGCTAACGCCGTCATCGCGGCGGAGACCAACCACGCCGATGAGCTTGCCAAGTACGCGAGCAGGGTCAACAACGACGACCCCACCATACTTAAGAAGCCCAACTCAACCTTCGAGGCAACAACGCACACCCGCACCGTCGAGCTGGTCCCATGCGACTCCAACCAGACGGTGACGATTGGGACGGGCATGAGCCCAGCATAGGAAGGCGCGCTCATCGAGTTCCTCCGTGAGAATAGGGACATCTTCGCATGGAAGCCCTCTGACATGCCCGGTGTCCCTAGGGAGCTCGCTGAGCACAAGCTAAACGCCGACCCCAAAGTGCGACCCGTCAAACAGTCGCTGCGGCCCTTCAACGTAGAGCTCCGCCGAGCAATCGCCGAGGAGGTGCAGCGTCTACTCGCTGCAGGCTTCATCCGGCCAATTAAATACTCCAAGTGGCTGGCAAACCCAGTCCTGGTCGAGAAGAAGAACGGGACCTGGAGGATGTGTATCGACTACACAAACGTGAACAGCGCCTGCCCAAAGGAGCAGTTCGTCCTCCCGCGGATCGACCAAATAATCGATTCCACCGCGGGCTCGGAGTCGCTATGTTTCCTCGACGCCTACTCCAGGTACAACCAGATCAAAATGGTAGTCAAGGACGAGGAGAAGACGGCATTCATCACGCCATTCGGATCCTTCTGCTACACCGCCATGACCTTCGGTCTCAAGAACGCCGGGGACCTACCAGCGGTGCATGCAAGAGTGCCTCGCGAGCCAAATTGGCCGCAACATCCATGTCTACATCGACGACGTGGTCGTAAAATCCGCCCGCCACGGTGACCTACTCGCCGACCTGGCGGAAACATTCGCCAACCTGCGAAAATACAAGATAAAGCTTAACCCAGGCAAGTGCACCTTCGGTGTACCAGCAGGACAACTACTGGAGTACGTCGTCTCCAAGCGAGGGATCAAGGCGAACCCCACGAAGATCGACACGATCGCGCGGCTCGGCAAACCCGAGTGCCTGCGCGACGTCCAGAAACTGACCCGGCGAGTAGCGGCTCTCAGTCGCTTCATCCCCCGCCTGGGCGAAAAGGCGATGCCCCTATACCGCCTGATGCGCAAGAAACCCACCTTCCAGTGGGACAAGGAGGCGGATGACGCGCTCCGCGACCTCAAGAAGGTGCTACTCGCCGCACCGCTACTCGCCGCCCCCGCCGACAAAGAACCCATGCTGGTTTACGTCGCGGCTTCCGGCCGTCGTCGGCGCCGTCATGGTCGTCGGCGACCGGAGGAAGGAAAGGCGCCCGACATCGACGGTGTACTACATCAGCGAGTCCTCACCGAAGTCGCGGTATTACCCGATACCAAAAGCTGGTATACGCGGTCTTGAGCTCAGGCGCCGCACTACTTCTAGGAGCACCCGATCACGGTCATCTCCTCAGCACCACTACAAGACATCATCCGCAACCGCGAGGCGAACGGGCGGGTCGCCAAGTGGGCCGTCGAGATCGGCGTCCACAACATCAAATACGAGCCACGAAAAGCGATCAAGTCGCAGGCCCTAGCGGACTTCATCACTGATTGGGAGGAGGCCCAGCAGCCAGAGAAGCTGCCATACCTCCATTACTGGAGCCTGCACTTCGACGGCTCCAAGAACGCGGACGGCGTAGGCGCAAGGATCGTGCTAACTTCACCGAAGGGCGACAAGCTCCGCTACATCCTCTGCCTCGACTTCACACCCTGCACCAACAACATGGCCGAGTACGAGGCCTTACTCCACGGCATGCGAGCCACCAAGGAGATGAACGTCAACCGCCTACGCTGCTACGGAGACTCCGAACTCATCGCGGGGCAAGTCGCTGGTACCTGCGACGCCGTTTCCCCCACCATGGCGGCGTACCGCCAAGCAGTGGACAAGCTGGGCGGACACTTCACAGGCTACTCCGTCGAGTGGATCGACAGGCGGAAGAACGAGGAGGCTGACGCCCTCTCTCGCATTGGGTCGGCTTGACTCGCACCACCCGCCAGCGTCTTCCTCGACACAATAACCAAGCCATCAGTCTCTCCCCCGAGGGAGATCGACATCGGAGTCCCGTTACAGCCGGAGGCAGCCCTGGTCGCACTCGTCACCGAGCCAGACGACTGGACCAAGCCCTACATCGCCTACCTGGAGGCTGGCACCTTGCCGGCAGACGAGACGGACGTTCGGATGATCGCATGCCGATGCAAGTCCTACACCATCATCGACGGCGAGCTCCACAAGCGCAGCGTCACCGTCGTGTTTCAACGCTGCGTCCAACCCGCCGAAGGACGCAAGATCCTCCACGATATCCACTCCGGTGACTGCGGCCACCACGCTGGCGCCCGCTCTCTGGTCGCCAAGGCTATGCGGCACGACTTTTACTGGCCCACTGCACACGCCGATGCTGTCGACATTGTCCAGCGGTGCGCCGGGTGCCAGAAGTACGCCAACCAGACGCACGTGCCGAGCTCAGCGCTCAAAACAATCCCCATCACCTGGCCATTCGCCGTGTGGGGCATGGACATGGTAGGCCCCTTCAAAAAGGCTCCCTCCGGCTACACCCACCTCCTGGTCGCGGTCGACAAATTCACTAAGTGGGTGGAGGCCAAGCCAGTTCAGAAATGCGACGGGAAGACCGCCACTAAATTCCTACGCGAGCTCATATATCGCTACGGGTTCCCAAACAGCATCATCACGGACAACGGCACCAACTTCGCCAAAGGAGCCATGGCCGAATTCTGCGAAGAGCACCACATCCGGCTCGACCTCGCGTCGGTCGCCCACCCGGAATCCAACGGCCAGGCGGAACGGGCCAACCAAAGCATCCTCCACGGCCTGAAGCCGCGACTCCAAGTACCACTCGAGCGCACCGCCGGGTGCTGGGTCGAGGAGCTGCCCTCTGTCATCTGGGGGATTCGCACCTCGGTCAACAGGTCGACAGGATTCACCCCCTTCTTCATGGTATACGGAGCCGAGGCAGTCATGCCCACCGACGTCGAGCACGACTCGCCACTGGTCGTCCACTACACGGAGGCTCCAAACGAACTCGCCCGCCAAAACGGAGTCGATCAACTCGACGAGGCACGTGACCTCGCCCGGTCACGCACCGCCATCTACCAGCAGGGACTCCGCCGCTACCACAGCCGGCGGGTGAAAACTCGCACCTTCCAAGAAGGCGACCTGGTGTTGCGCCTCATCCAGGACAAGAAAGGCATGCACAAGCTCTCCCCTCCATGGGAAGGGCCATTCGCCATTGGGCGAGTACTCGGCAACGACGCCTACTACCTCCTCGACGTCCGCGGGGACGGCGAACTCGACGTCAAGCGACCATGGAATGTAAACCTCCTACGGAAGTTCTACTCCTAGAACCCCACATATGTACTCTCCAGTCGCTATGAAATAAAAAGAATCGGTTACCGCAAATTGCGCCTACTCTCCGTGTCTTGTGCCACTCGCACTCGTAATAACAGCGTCAAGCTAACCGCAGAAGTCAACCTTTGGTACAGCGATCGGCACGGCTAAGTAGTGCGGTGCGAGAGCACTGAGTCACCTCAGGTCTTGCATCGTCCATGAAAAACGCCTACCCGGAGCCCCATTGGAGTCGCCCAGCCCGACTGGCTCTACGAGCCAAGACAACTGCCTTCGCTTCTTACAGCGACCATGGTCCTCCGCATCCTCGACATAGCGACTCGAACGGCCAAGTACCACGCTCGGGGACTGACGACCAGTTCATCGCGAGCGGCTCAGGAAAACGCCAAGTAGGAGAGCATGCCCAGGACTCGCCACGCGACTGACCCAACGGGCCAGGCAGGAGTGATGCGCCCAAACTAACGCGCCAAGTCCTCACCCACCCTCGAGTCGCGCCTAGAACAACCAAGTACCACGCTCGGGGACTCGGCCACCCGACCCCGTTCGCGCAAGGGAAAACGGTGAAGTACAGAGCGTTCAAGGGAGTCGCTCTGCGACTGGCTCTTCGAGTCCGGGCGAGTAGACCACAATAACACAACATTCAAAAACAACAAACATATCACACACGAGGTAAACCCCACAAAAGGGCGGACGCGCTCGGGGACTCGTCCAAACCTCAATCACAAAAAACATGACAAGTCACAAAACAGACACGACGTCTCATTCAATAGCATTTAACATTGTCTCAAAGTACAAAATATGCCCATACGGCAGACCTGCTCCTAACGCCCCAGGGCAAACTATCCTATTCTGCAGGCTTCGACGACGACTCGCCAACAGCCCGGCGATTGCGGATGAACGGCATGTACGGGTTGGACGGGTACGTCGTCAGCTCACCCGCCATCGCCGCGCGGAAGGGCTGCTCGACCTTGAAATCCCAGTGCGGCGGCTCGGGGTCGTTGAGCGCAACGCCCGTCTCCTGATACGGAAGGAGGTCGCCCATCGCCCAGACACGCTCGGAGTACATCGCGGCGCGGTCCGTCAACTTGAGCACCTCGGAAAGCTCCACTGCGCCAGTCGACGACGGGTAGCCACTCGTCACGTCGTCGAGGTCGAAGTCCTCCGGGAAGTGCGCAAGCCCGAGGCTAAGCGCCGTCGCCGCTCCGCGCCAAAACGCCGATCGTGTCATGAACTCAACGACCACGGGCGCCTTCTCCAAGTACTTCCACACCTCCACGAGGTCGCTGGGAATTACTTCCGTGGGCGATATCTCCTGGAGATAGGCTCGGATGCACGTCGCCGACAACGTCGCCGAGTCGACGAGAGTGGCTACACACTGCCGCGCGTCGAACGAGCTTGCTTCTTCCGCGCTATCAATGATGCGACCTGCGAGTAGAAGAAAACAGTGAATACGACGTAGATCACAAAAAGGCACACGCTACTGGCAGAGGCAGATGCACTTACCAATCAACGGGCGGGCGAGATCCGTGAAGCATTGAAGCGAAGTATGGTCGTCCTGAAGCCCAACAACAAGGGCGTCCGACACTTTACGATCCTCTTCGGCGGCTGCAATGGCGGCCTTGGCTCGCCCATCAGCCGAGCTCGCTTCCTCTTTCGCCTCCCGCAGCTCGCGCTCAAGATCGGCGATCCGCTTTTCAGCCGAACTCAAAGCCGATTGCGCCGCCGCCAATTCACCCGCGGGGACAAGTCCCTGGCGAGCTTCCTCCGCCTTCGCGGAAACCGCCTGAAGCCCCTTATTCGCCTCCTGGACGGTGGCCAGTTCCTTCTCCGCGCGGTGTTTCGTTGCCAATCGGTCAGCCGATTCACGTTTTGCAGCGGTCTGATTCTTTTAGTGTCTTGTTTTTATTTTTTGCATCCAGTCCCCGAGTGCGCACTCGCTGAATTTCAGCGGGTGGGCACTTAGGATTTGTTGATGGCCAGTCCCCGAGTGCCCACCTGCTGAAATTCAGCGAGTGCGCACTCGGGGACTGGCAATCAAGAAATTTCAGCGAGTCACACTCGGGGACTGGCAATCAAGAAATCCTAAGTGCCCACCCGCTGAAATTCAGCGAGTGCGCACTCGGGGACTGGCCATCAACAAATCCTAAGTGCCCACCCGCTGAAATTCAGCGAGTGCGCACTCGGGGACTGGATGCGAAAAATAAAAACAAGACACTAAAAGAATCAGACCGCTGCAAAACACCGACCTGATCCTCGGGGACTGGACATACCTGGATGGCTGCGCCAAGCATGCCATGGAGTTGTAACGCGTCCATGGACGCGAGGAGAGCTGGCGTGTACCCACGACGCTGGTCGACTTCCGCATCGGCAACCCCAGGTGCACGGCTCGAGGGCGAAGTTCCACTCGCCACGGCCGCTTTGGCCATGAAGCGCGGGAATGTCACGATGGAGGCACCCGCCCCAAAGGAGGTCGGCTCGGCCGCTCCAGGCGAGGGAGCGCCCTCCTTCATGGACGTGGCCGCCTCCGTTACAGTCCTAGTCGGCGCGACCGCCGTGTCGTCAGAAATCGTGACGACGTCATCGCCCTTGGCCTTCTTGCCGCCGTCCGTAGGGACGACGACCTCGTCCGCCTTCCTCTTAGGGGAAGGATCTTCTTCGCTGACGACGGATGACACCTTAGCCACGGTCGGGTGGCCCATCCTCTTCACTCCGGTCCTGTACATCAATCATGTAAGCAAGATAATTCAAGCTGCTATGGAAGACAAAGGAAGGTGAGTGTACTCACTTGGCGACTGGAATCAAGCGTAGCCCCGTGCGGAGGCCGGCCGACTTCTCCAGTTCAGGGCCCAGTCGGCGGCTGAGCCCCATCTCCAGGATGTCGCGTGCCCAAGACACGGACGGTTTCTTCGTCGTCGAGGCCGCAACCGGAGCCTCTGGGACATCTTCGGCAGGAGTTTCCCTGCGAGGCGAAGCCGCTGCAGCCGGAGCATTCCCCAGCCCAGAGACTGGGGCGAATGGCGGAGGCATCGAAGCCAGTGGCACCTCGACGGTGGCCGTGTCCAGCGCGCTTGTCATCGACGGCGCCTCGTCCTTGGCCGGGCTGGGGGCGTCAGAGCTGCTCGCCGAGTGCGGTGGCGAGGCCGGCCTCGTCGGCTTCGTCTTCTTCTTCTTCGGAGGGGCCTTCGCCTCCTTCTCCTTCTTCTTCTTTTTCGATGGAGTAGCCTGGAGGCGCGAGGTGGTCTCCGAAAGTTCTTCGTCATCGTCATGGCGCTCGAGGCTTTTTCTTGCCTCAAGCTCACGTTGACGCTGCCCGCGAGTCTTGCGGACCAGTGGGGCAACCTCCTCCTCGGACTCGTCGTCGCTGTCACCCTCATCGCTCCCGGCATCGCCCTTGGCGGGAGGCGACTCGCCCATGTCCTGGACGGACGAGCTCGAGTTCTCGTCGTCCGAAGGCGGGAGCCATCCTTCCACCACTTGGAATAGCTGCAATGAACGCAAGATGAAATTAGAATTACCGCGACTGCAAAAACTACGACTGTGAATGAAGCGAGGCGATTACCGTTGGGGCTGGACGCTTTGCGGTGTAGGGGGAGACCCCAGCCTGTGCGTCCAGGTACACCACCTGGGTGATCTTCTTTAGTGCTGGGATGTAGTCCTCGAGCTTCCATTTGGTGAGGCAGGCCTTCGTCGAGTCCTCCCAGCCGGTGTACTGGTACATATAGTGCTCGCGCCGAGCCAGCGGGACGAGCCGCCGCCCGAGCCAGCAGTTGTACAAGTTTATTGTCTGGAGGCCCTTCTTCTTCAGACCGCGGATGGTCTGGAGCATTTCGTCGACGACCATCCGCTGGTCGCTGGGGAGCTTGCCGACTTGAAGATGGCGCGGTTCGGACCGGTTGGCGGAGTACCGCGGGATCGCCGTCTCGCCCTCTGGGGTCGCCTCGGCGACATAGAACCACGACTTCTTCCAGTCGCTCGCTGCCTTGGCGGGCAGCATCAAGTCGAAGAATGAAGCATTCGACTTCAGCTGGAAGGTTAGGCTGCCCGCGGCGAGCATTGGGCCGCCCGCTTCCTCGCGGCTGATCCGTCCGTGAAACAGATCTTTCCACAAAGGGAAGTAGGGCCGGCAGCCCAAATAGCACTCGCAGAACGCCACGAAGATGGCGAGCTGCTCGATGCTATGAGGACCCAGGTACGACGGCTGGATCCCGTAGTAGGCGCAGAAGCGTCGGAAGAACAAGGATGTAGGGAATCCTAGCCCCCGTTCCAGGTGGCTGGTGAAGCAGATGAATTCCCCCTCGCGCGGGTTCGGGGACACATCTCCGGCCGCGGGGATGCGCCAACATCCGGCGCGCAAGATCCCCGCCTCCTCGAAAGACGCCAGCTGCGCCCTCGTATACTTGGATCTACCCCAAGGTTCGGTGGAGAGGGCCATGGCAGAAGGATTTGTGGGGGGTCGAAGGATTTCGGGTCGGCTGGATCGCGATGCAAAGGGAGGTGAAAAGTGCGTGCAATCGGAAGGAATGGCGAGAAGGTGGTTTCCTGATCGCCTGCCATTCCCCTTATATAGCGGTTGCTACCCGCCAAATCAGGGAACTGTTACCGCGCGATGATTACGCCAAAAGTTACCGTTGGATTACCCCAACGGCTAGTTTGACCACGTTTAAAGGTCCAACTTCAGCCACTCGGCTCGCCGACCCGATCACTATGACAGTATTTCGCCGACACGACTCGCCAAAAGCTGCGACCTGGATGACTAGTTTTCTCCTTCATACAGGAGCCCGCCGATGATTCAACTGGATGTCTACTCCGAAGCTGTATGCTCCGACTGCCAGCAGCCACCTGCGCCTAATTGACGACGGCCTCGGGGACTACTGATGGGGATGTGCCTACCGGGGTATACCCAGCAGGACGTTTCGGACTGGCCCAAGAAACTGGCGAGTGGGCCTGCAAGACGGCGACTGGATCGAAGCCCAACAAGGATCCAAGCGACTGGAAGCTGAAGGCCCAGGCGAGTAGATAGGCCCAGTCGGATTAGGTTAAACGAGTACCAAAGCCTTAACTGATTCGGTTGAGATATGTAAACCCTAGGGGAGGTGAGTCTATATAAACCTCCCTACAGGGCGTGTCGAGATACGTTCCCTCATACACCCAAGCGACTTGCCGCCTAGCCGCCGAGCTCGCCCATTGTACCACCTCCATAATACAATCTAGCAGGAGTAGGTCTTTACCCTCCGGGGGGCCGAACCTGGGTAAAACCCTGTGTCTCCGCCCTCATCTCGCACCGCAGATGGCTGGCCGCCCTTGCCCCTCGTTCTACTACTCGCTGCCGATTGCAGCATCTGCCGTGACCATTCCCACGACAGGCTGTGTTCAAACAAAGGGGTATGTGCTAATCCTAACCACACGATTAGAGCACGATCAATGGCTCAGCATCATCGTCTTCGTCACATGGCACGCGCGAGACAGAACCCTAGCGCTACAGCAGGGGTCGTCAGGGCTTACCAGGGCTCTAGCTAGGTTAGGCGATGGGGTTGAACGAACGAGTCAACGAGGATGGTTCAACTGGTGGTCCCGGCAACTCCTGGGGCGGCTCCTAGCATCAGCTCCTTTCCTCCTCTGCAGCGGTGGACTCCGGTGAAATTCTGGAAAGGTGGTGCTCGCCTTGCTCCAGGGTTGGGTTAGAGAGGCTACTGGGTGAGAGAGGAGTGGAATGGTGATCCTCATTAATATGAAGATTTGTAACATCTCAAAAATAACTTGATACTCCTGGTCCGGGTTGTTCTGAAAGCTTCTTCCAAAATACGAACGGGTATTTCATGATAGTTTAAATCAGGGTTGATCTCCACGTCTCTGTGATCGATGTTCTTGAAAACTTCTGTCTTCTCTGGAACTTATAAGCATTTCCGAAGTAACAAGATATGAAACACATCATGCAAGTCTGACATCTCTTCCGACAGTTCTATCTGATACGATACTTCTCCCCGGTGACTTAAAATCTTGAAGGGTCCGATATAACTGGGTGGAAGCTTTCCTTTGAGTTGGAAACGCTGCATTCCTTTCAAGCGTGATACTTTGAGATAAAAAATGTCTCCGAAATTGAAGGTCAGATCTCGATGTCGCTTGTCGACATAACTCTTTTGTCTGTACTGAGCGGTCTTGAGGTGTTCACGGATCGTGTGAACCTTCTCTTCGGCTTATTGTAGGATGTCTGATCCGAAGATCTGACTCTCTCCTACTTGCAACCAATTTAGGGGGTTACGACACTTCCTTCCATACAAAAATTCAAGGGGGGCCATTTTCAAACTGGCTTGATAACCGTTCTTGTATGAGAATTCTGCGAAAGGCAGGCAGTCTTCCCATTTCGATCCGTATTCCAATACACAAGCTCTCAACATGTCCTCGAGTATATGGTTTACTCTTTCGGTTTGTCCATTAGTCTGCGGGTGATAAGATGTGCTGAAGTTTAGTTTGCTTCCTAAACCTTCTTGGACTTTCTGCCAAAATATCGAGGTGAACTGGTTCCTCGGTCTGATATGATGGTCTTAGGGGTTCCGTGTAGACTGACTATCCTAGCAATGTACAACTCTGCTAGATTCGAGCTTTGGTAAGTGGTCTTGACCGGTATGATATGAGCTACTTTGGAAAGTCTATCCACTATGATCCAAATAGAATCATTTCCTCCACTAGATGTAGGCAAACCAGTGATGAAATCCATTCCAACTGAATCCCATTTCCATTCTGGTATTTGCAAAGGTTGCAAAAGTCCCGCGGGTCACTGATATTCCGCTTTGACTCTTAGACATATATCACACTTGGCGATGTGGCTTCCGACTTATCTCTTCATTTTTGCCACCAAAGTTGCTCCTTCAAATCTTGATACATCTTCGTTCCTCCCATATGAATAGAATAAAGAGTATCATGGGGTTCTTGCAAAATAACTTGTTTCAACTCTGAATCAGCGGGCACACAGATTCTTCCTTTATACCACAGAAATCCTTCTTCATCTTCCGTGAATTCGGGTACCTTCCCTGTACCGATACGACGCTTAATTCCGTTGATACTGGCATTTCCTTTCTGAGCTTACTTTATCTGATCTATCAAAGTGGGTTGAAGTTCAATACTGGCTAGGAATCCTTTGCTAACTAGCTCCATTCTGAAATCCTCCAACTCCTTATGCAAAATTGGATGCTCTTTCATAATCATGGTGTTTAATCTACACGGCAGTCTACTAAGAGCATCCACTACCACATTGGCCTTGTTGGTGTGGTAGTGAATGTCAAGGTCATAATCCTTGATTAACTCTATCCATATCCTGCCTCACATTCAGCTCCTTCTGGGCGAAAATATACTTCAAACTCTTGTGATCCAAATAAATCTCACAGCGGTTACCCATGAGGTAATGACGCCATGTCTTCAAGGCTAAAACAACGGGGACTAACTCTAGGTCATGGGTGGGGTAATTCTGTTCATGTTGCTTCAGTTATCAGGACAGATAGGATATCACTTTGCCTTCTTGCATCAACACACATCGGAGACCAATCTAGGATGCATCACAATACACGTCAAAGGGCTTTGTGATATCCAGCATGATCAAAATTGGGGCTGAAATCAATCTCTTCTTGAGCTCTTGAAAACTCGCTTTGCATTTGTCCGTCCATTCAAACTTCTTGTCTTTCTTCAACAACTGAGTCACTGGCCTTGAGATTCTTGAAAATCCTTCAACAAACTTACGGTAATATCCCGCTAATCCAAGGAATGCACGAACTTCTGTCTGAGTGGTTGGGGCTCTCCATTCTTCAACATCCTTAATCTTGGCAGGGTCAACGACAACTCCTCCGGCTAACAAGATATGGCCTAGGTATCCTACTTCCTTTAACCAGAATTCACATTTCCTGAACTTGGCATACAACTGATGCTCTCTCAGGGTTCCAAGGATGGATCTTAGGTGCTGTTCATGTTCTTCTTCCGACTTGGAATAGATCATAATGTCATCAATGAAAACAATGACAAAATTATCCAAGAAGTTCATAAAAATATTATTCATAAGATTCATGAAATAAGCAGGGGCATTGGTTAATCCAAAAGATGTGACCTTGTACTCATATAATCCGTATCGGGTAGTGAAGGCAGTCTTTGGGATATCCATTGCACGAATTGTTAGTTTATCATAACCAGTTCTAAGATTAATCTTAGAGAACACTCTAGCACCAGTCAACTGATCAAATAAATCTTCTATCTTTGGCAGTGGGTACTTGTTCTTGACGGTGATGTCATTCAACTTTCGGTAATATGTACATAAACAGGTGGCACCATCTTTTTATACGCAAACAAAACATGTGACCTCCATGGCGATGCACTTGGTTGAATCAGATCTTTGCTAATCATGTCATCAAGTTGCTTCTTGAGCTCCACTAACTTTGAGGGGTTCATACTATAGGGTCTCTGAGCTATGGGTCCAGTTCCAGGGATTAGTTCAATGGTAAACTCGATATCCCGATCTGGGGGCATACTGGGTAATTCATCTGGGAACACATCGAGGTATTCACAGAATACTCTGACTTGGTCTAGGGTCGGTTGGGCTAAACTCTTGTTGCACTTGAATTGACGAGGCAGTGTCTCAGACACATGCTCAACTTATACTACGGTGCTACTGGTCATGGTTATGGCTTTCTTTGCACGGTCTATTAATCCTTGATGTTTCGACATCCAATCCATTCCCATTACTACTTCCAAACCTTTTGTTCCAAGTACTATTAGATTGTCATAGAAATCTATTCCATGAATTCTGATAGGTACGGCCTTGCAAATTTTTCTAGCTTTGGTGGTTGACCCAGGTATTTGAACTATCATAACATGCTTCAAATTTGTTTGTTAAATCTTACTAGTGCATGCAAATTCTTCTGTAACAAACGAGTGCGATGGTCCAGAATCAAACAACACTCTGGCAAGTACTAAATTAACAAAGAACATACCCAGTACGATGTTTGGCACTTCATGGGCTTCTTCAGCATTCATGTGGAACAGATGGCAGGTACGATTGTGCGGGTTTCCTGAGGGGAATCTCTTTCCAGGTTGAACACGGCGCTGTTGCTGAGAAGGTGCAGTGACATTGGGTGCGGAAGCAATCTTCTTGGGACACTCATTGGAGTAGTGACCCAGCACTCCACATTCAAAGCAGGTGATGGTTGACGTATCCTTCCCTGCAACAGGCACAACATTACTTCCAGTCCTTGGGGCAGTATTGTTGTTGGTGTTGGTGGGCCTTGGCGGTGCACGGTTGGAGTTATTGGGATTGCTAGGGTTATAGTGATTGTTGCCTCGGGGCCTCGGGTTTCCTCCACTACGATTGGGGTAGTTGGGACGTGACATAGGTGGCCTATTGTTTCTTGGTGCAAATCCTACAAAGGAGCTGGGGCGATACTTTGGGGTATGGTGTGGTCCAGGCTGATGCATCATACAATTCTTACGGTTCTCCGTGGCTTGGTTGATCTTTCCTTCCATCTAGATAGCTGAATCCACTAGAGATTCTAGATCAGCAAACGAAACGTTGACTAGCACCGTCTGCATCTCATCGTGTAGACCATTCAGAAATCTCTCCTTCTTGGCTTCAGTACCAATATCATCTGGGGCATACCTAGACAGAGACACAAATTGTCAACACCCGGATTTTTAATCCTAGATGCCTGTTATGCCATACATTGCAATCCCAGGATTACCATTTTTGCGAGACATAACATAATTGGATACCATAGTACATCATCCATTACAAACCATGCATAAGTTCTTACACAAATAGGGATCTCATGATCCAGTTCTTAATACAACCTCAAGCAGCGAAATACGTAATAATAACGGTAGCATAGGCGAAACTCCATCTTCGGGGTCACAGGCAATGCTGACGATGGGAGATGATCCTAGTTGTCGTAACCTTCCTGGGGTCCATCCTCCAGGTACTCCTCTTCATAGTCTGTCCACGGGAATAGCCAGGGACAAAGCCATGAGTACTCTTTAAGTACCCGCAAACTAATACTAACAAGTGAAAGGGGTTTTTGATAATAGGACACTAGGCTCTAGGGTTGTTTTGCAAAAGCCAGATTTATCTCTACTAAGTTTGGAAGCAACGAGTGCTAGTTAAGGTTTTATAACACCTAAGTGGGAACTTGTATCTCACGCCACAACCCTGTTGTGGTCAAGTCAAAGTCTCAATTCATTTCACAAGTCATTTTGGAAAAGTCTAACGGGGAAAAGTATGGCCACTCAACCTGTCCATAACCGCGCACGCGGCTATTCGAATAGTTTGACACTCTGCAGAGATTGTACACTTTCACCACAACATTCGATACATCCGTCAGGAACAAATCCTGAATTCACCATACTCAGTATGAGGATAATCAATCCTAACCTTTCAATTACACGCCCTAGTATAAGCACCTCTCGTGTGAGTTTGGCCTCCCAACCATGACCAACTGTCATCTTGGGTACTGCACAGGTGGAAAATCTTCACAAGGTAGCCCCAGCTCAGACCTTGGCCATGAGGGAACCAATACTAAGGTATATAAGTTTCTAGTCAAGCCCTACCCAATCTTCGGGTATTTTGGTTGTACGATAAAATTGGAATGGTATCGCATCCAGACAACCATCAGTGTTATAAAGGGCTAAGGCTCCTGCCTCAACATTTTCATCACCAAAATCATCAGGTGTTCGGAAACACATGTCAAAACATCTCAGTAGAATGATCCATCATTCTAAGGTTTTCATAACCATTTTCACCAAGTATTCCCATCTAATGTTGATCAAGTTTTATGCTTAGAACTAGCATCTACAAGTGGGGTTAAGCACTAATGAGGGGTGGTAAACTAGTGGAGTTTAACTAAGTTTAATCTCATGCCTTAGGATGACATCAAGATTATCTAGCTTAGGCCAAATTTTATGCTCTTTATGCAACCTTCAAGTATCTCTCTAGAATCTACACACTTAAGTAAGCTCTAAGTACTAGCTTTGATAAAGAAATAAAGTATAAAGCTTGTAAGTAAAACTTGGAGTGGTTTATCAAGTGGTTATGATCTATATGCTTAAGGCATATAGTTGGCATGGTAACAAGCAAGTATTTGCTTGCATATGTATAGTATCAGCTGGCATAGCTCAACTTGATTAGTAAGGCTTGCTAAATTGCAAGTGTTAGCTTGCACATTCAACTAGTAGTATTAGGCTTGCTAAGTTAATAGCTTGCAAGTATTGGCTTGCCTTGTGCAGAGCAGTGGTTGAAGTTCTCCTCGGCTTCTTCTTCGCAGAATCCTCCTTCCTCCTCGTATCCTTGGTCGGTACTAGCGTCTATGAATAAATACGAGGTACACAATCACCAAACAATACTTAACTACTTGCAATCATCACACAAAGGGTCCTAGAGATGATCTAGCATCATCACTAACATTACAATATTAAAGCTTGGTTTAATTCCTTTTATTTTTTTAGAAAAGTAATTTCTACTCATTGAAAAACTACTTAAGATTTAATATTCTCCAAACAAAACATGGGATCATGTTGACACATGTCATCACCACATATTTTAGTTCATGGGAATGTGATTTAAAGTGGTGTCACAATTTAATAAGTTTTTACCCTTTTATTTAATTAAATAAAGTGGCTAGAAATGCCTATGTGGCATTCTTTTATTACTTGAACATTATTTCTGTAAGTAAACCTATATATTTTTATATATTCTGAAAGGTATGGTTAAATGTGATTTTTGAGAGTTGAAATCAACTCAAAAGCTATTATGGTTTAAATTTGAAAAATGTTTGAATGCAAAAAAGCTTCTGCCTTGTTATTTTTACCATGGGTGATCTACAGATCCAAATGACTTGAATCCAATGAGCTTGGATTCAGCATTCCCAGACGTTTCTAACAAAATTGGTTTCATTCAATTTGGTTCACTGAATCGATCTGGGTTTATTTTTTAAACTGGGTACAGAAGTGTGTTTGAAAATAAATGGAAAAGGTAAATTCAAATAACTGGGCTGCGCGGGAAGCGATACTGGGCCGGCCTGCTAAGCACAACGCTTACGCGGGCTGGTTAAGTGGCTGTCCCCATGCGTCAGTGAGACAAGGGGGTGCGAAGCGGTATGGGCCGATGTGGTGCGTTCGATCTGGTTCTAATCCAACGGCTGAGAGTCATCGTCGACGTTGGGCAACAACGGCGAGACAGAAACCTAGCGCGGCCAGTGGGGGTCGTTCGGGGCTCACCGGGGTTCAGGCGAGGGTCGGCGAGGCGGGCGAACGACGAAGTAGACGACGGCGAACCTCCTAGTACCGGCAACTTCTCCTGGGGCGGCTCCAATCGCTGGCCCCCTTCTTCTCCATCAGCGGCAGACTCCAGTGAAATTCCGGCGAAGTGCTGCTCGCCTTGCTCCGGGAACGGTGTGGCACGATCAGTGAGGAGAGGGGAGTGAGATGGTGTGCTCAATTCGGCTGGGGGTGGCCTCTATTTATAGTGGAGCGAGGGGACCGACGGGGCGCAAGGTGAGCTCGTCGTGGTTGACGGTACAGACGGCCATCGGAGTGGGCGATGGTAGGGGACGGTGCGGTGCTCCCTGGAAATGCTCAACAACACGGTGGCGAGACGTGGGGCGGTGCGGTTTGATCGGAACGCGACGGTGCTCTGCGTGTGCCTGGCGGAAGATTTAATGGCGCACAACGCGCATGGTCTGCGCGGCAGCGAACGAGCGTGTCTGCGGGGTTGCTGGGATGGTGGTGATCACATATGCACGCGGCGAGGGTAGCGCGCGGTCTGTGGGCGTCGGTCGAGCGTGGCGCACGGGGCGTGCTCTTGACATGGTTGCTGGCGAGGTTGGCATGGTTCGTGCGTGTGGTCCAGTGGCTGGCAACGTTGGAGCGCTGGACAGGGAGTGGCGGTGGGATGTTGGCTTGCTCCCAGACATGCTGGCTAGGCTTGTTTCTCCTCCTAGCTTGTTGTCGATATGGGGGTGACAAGGGTGCATTCGGCCTGCTCACCATTGATGGCAATGCCAAGCTTACAGTGATGCTAAGGGTGTGCAATTGAGCTAGATGATCTACTAAAACCTAGTTGTAACCAGAGAGGGAACAAGTTAGGCTTCAATCACTGCTCACAATAGTGTTTAAGATTTTGATGATTTGTGTCTGCAATGTGTTTGATGAAATGGCCGCAAGAATTCAAGTTTTGAATTTTGAAGAGATTTTTGGTGGGTGTGCTAGGTTGGTGCTGGTGAGTCTGCAGATGCTTGGGTTTTGAAAGTTGAGATTGTTTGAGTGGTTTTTGAAAAAGTGGGATCTTCTCATATGATAAAGATTCAATTTTGAATTGTCATTTAAACTATGCATTTGAAAGTTTGTAGATGATCACAAAGTGGGCCTTGATACTTTGTTATGAGTACAATCAAGGGGTGCAAAGATCCAGAAAAGTTTCTGTTAAGTTCTGAAAGTTTGAGACAGCCAAAGTAGGCATGGGAGTTAAATTGGTCAAAATGACCATTCACTCATTTAGCTTTGTTTTGATTTGTTTGTCTTTGGGAAAAGTGTGGGGATTGTTTAGATGATGTTTATTTCACCTAAGAAACATTTTACAAGCAAAGAAACACATAAACAAGGCAATTCAAAATAATTCAAAATGGGATGCATACACACATGCATATTTTCATATTTTTATTTAGAAAAGTTTTTGTTAACCCTAAATTTGATGATTAGAGTTTGATGATCCAAGTTTAGTATTTTTGGGATGTTACACAAATATGTCACGATACTCTACTAAAATCATCTTCCCTGTTTCAGCTCCTTGAATTCATCGCTCATCCTTAGAATAAAACCTGGTGGCACATGGGTTCGGCTGAACTTGAGTTTGAATTCATCCCAAGTAATCATTTGTCCTCCGTTAATTGTACGGGTGCTATTCCACCATGCTCTTGTAGAACCTACCAGATAGTGGGTGGAAAACAGTACTTTCTCCACCTCATCTACTCCGGCAACTTCTAAGTTGTTCTCCATGGTTTGCAGCTAGTCATTAGCATCTAGGGGCTCTTTAGATTTGCTAAAAAAAGGGGGATTGGTGTTCTGGAAGTTCTTAAGCTTGGATCCATGATGATCCTGATTATCATGGACTTGGTTGTCATGCGCCAGTTGGGCGATCTGTTGAAGAGTGGCTAGATTGGCTTGATGCTCGGTTCTACCGGCTTCTCGATCGGCTACTAGCATTTGCAGAATTTGGACCATCGAGTCTTGATATGAGCTGTTTCCACCGCGAGGCATCTAAAGATTAAGATAGATCATGAGACAAGAGGGAAATTTTTCCAAGGTTTCTGGGTTTGGTTTTAAAAGCTTTTAAACTTTGAGTAAGGCTAAGGTTTGAAAGCCAACAACTCATTTTCATTCATTCCAAGCACACATACAAACAACACATTCCAAACCACACACCACAACTACTAAACAGATGGTTTTAAGAACTATTCTGGCAAGCTACGATATAGTGGGACCAGATACAACTAACACCTACGATAGTGCTCTGGTGCTACTACTCATCAGAACCGGTGGCCTCTTCATCATCAATGAAGTCGCGGTCCTCATCATCAGTGTGGAACTCCTGGCCCATGTCCTCCAAGTAGTCATCATCATCTCGGAGGTACGAGTAGGGGTCTCCAAGAATATCCTCTCCTCAAGCTACATGTCCCGGTCATGGATGGTCTCTTCCAAGGATGACACTTTGTGACAAAGGTGAGCAATAATGCGATCCTTCTTGTCACGCAGATGGAAAAGTGACTTGCGCTCCTTCATGAGGATGGCAAAGGTCTGATCCTTCTTGGCGGCAACAAGTTGCTTCTCCTTGGCATCACCATAGGCGTTGTCCAGCTCTTTTTGATTTTTATGAAACATGAAGGAAATATGGTCCACATGGTGCCTCAACTCAGGTTGTCCTAGCATATGCAAGGGCTGTCCCTGGGAGTCACTTCTGGCATAATGAGCAAAGCGGGTGCCGACGATCTTGTTGACATTATGCCCACATAGTGGGGCAAGTGCTTCCTCCATTGCTCTTGCTAATCCATCTATCCAATTGTTCTCTCTGATGCTGAAATGGATCTTCTCAGATGTAGGTGGCTCCATTTTCCCTCGCAGATCTGCAACTATTAGACATTGCAGCTCCCCTCCGGGGTGATCATGGAGTTTTGCTCCATAGAATTCCGGGTGCGGGCGCTCCATAAATTCCGCAAGCTGACTTAGGTCACTCTCAAAAATGAGGTCTCCTCCGTTGCCCAACTGATAAAACTTGCAGTACGTGTAGTCCATCTATAAGCAATTAAGATGAGTAAGTTAGAGAGGTGATCAAGTGTGCCAAATTTTATGTGAGATTGAAAATTTTTTGAGGAACATATGACTCTCTTTTGGAAAGAATTTAAAGGATAAGAGTGAAGATAGGTTTTCATAAATACTTACTTTCTTTGTTTTAGAAACTCAAATTTTCAGACATCCATGCTAACTAGGGTCTCCTATGGTCAGGATGGCTCTGATACCAACTTGTCAACACCCAGATTTTTAATCCCAAATGCCTGTTATGCCGTACATCGCAATCCCAGGATTACCATTTTTGCGAGACGTAACAGAATTGGTAGCACAGTACATCATCCATTACAAACCATAATAGTCTTACAAATAGTTGATCTCATGATCAAGCCTGATGACAAATTAAAGCAGCGGAATAATAAATAGCGTAGTGGTGGTTCCATCTTCAGGGTCACATGCAATGCTGACGATGGGACATGATCCTAGTTATCGTAAGCGTCCTGCAGTCCATCCTCCTCGTAGTCTCCTTCGTAGTCTGGCCATGGGAATAGCCAGGGACAAAGCCACGAGTACTTTTAAGTACTCGCAAACTATCAAAGGTTTTCATAATCATTTTTTATCAAAGTCAGGTCACATACTTCATTCATCATCATTTTCAACTCCTTGTGTCCATAACACATGTCAAAACATTTCAATAGAATGACTCATCATTCCAAGGTTTTCATAATCATTTGTTCCCATCTAGATTGATCAAGATTAGTTTAGCACTAGCATCTTTCAATGAGGGTGTCACTATTGAGGGGTCCTAATCAAGTGTAACTACCTACATCAAGCTCCAAGCTCTTGATGGAACCTTTCCTAATTTTCCACTAATCAGCAATTAATTAACTACTTGAATAACTTTATAAAAGGGACAAGAATAAAGCTTGCAAATAAAACTGGGATTTGGTATAATCAACGGGGAATCACAAGGTTATGCCAGTGAGGCTTGCATGGTTTAGCTTAGTTTTCCTTGGTCTGTAAGATGGTCGAAGTTCTCGTCCTCGTCTTTGTAGAATTCTTCCTCCTCGTAGCCCGAATTGATACTAGCGTCTATAAATCAATAGGAGGTACACAATCATCAAACAATACTTAACTACCTCTATTTAACACACAAGGATCCATGCTAGATGAACTAGCATCATCTATATCATTACAAGCAAAGGGTGACAATATTTTATTTGTCTTATTTTTAGAAAAGTAATTTCTAATCATTGAAAACTACTTAAGATTTAATATTCTCCAATCCAAATATGGGGTCATGTTGACACCTGTCATCACCACATATTCCAATACTTGAGAATGTGATTTAAAGGGGTTGGCCTAATTTACAAAGTTTAACACTACCATTTAATAATATTTAAGTGACTAGAAATGACTATAAAGTCATTCCTTAATTTTGGTCCAGGACTTCTGTATGTAAGTCCAGATATTTTTACATATTCAGAAAGGTCTTGCCCAATGTGATTTTTGAGAGTTGGAATCAACTAAAAATAACTTATGGTTATTTTTAGAAAGATGTTTGAACTGATAAAATCTACTGTCTTCTTATTTTTACTGAGGGTGATCTATAGTTTCAAACAGTTTGAATCCAACGGGAGTGATTAGATATTTTCATCTACTTTCAAACAAAATTGGATTCATTCAATTTGGTGCAGTGATTCTCCCTGAATTGATTTTCAAAGTTACCTTAAGTATGGGTTTTTCAAATAAAAGACAAATCTATGTTTGAATCGGTTGGCTATGTGCGGGAAAGCTAATGGGCTGGCCCAACTACACAACGCGCACGCAGCGGGTTGCTCCGGGGCTGGTCGCACACGTCAGTGGCTATGTTCAAACAAATGGGTACACGCTAATCCTAACCACACGATTAGAGCACGATCAACGGCTCAGTGTCATTGTCTCCATGCATGGCACGCGCGAGAGAGAACCATAGCGCTACGGCGGGGGTTGTCGGGGGCTTACCATGGCTCCAACTAGGTCAGGCGATGGGGGCGAACGAATGAGTTGATGGCGGTGGTTTGGCTAGTGGTCATAGCAGCTCTTGGGGCGGCTCGTAGCGTCAGCTCCTTTCCTCCTCTGTAGTGGCGGACTCCGGTGAAATTCTGGCGAAGTGGTGCTCGCCTTGCTCTAGGGTTGGGTGAGAGAGGTTACTGGGTGAGAGAGGAGTGGAATGGTGTGCATTTTGAGGCCGGGGGAGGGCTCTATTTATACTACAGCGAAGGGGGCACGGTGGCATGGCTCGGGCTCACCGGCAACGTAGTTATAGTGGGCTATCGACATGGCCAAGGGTGTAGGTCGACGCAGTGCTTCAGGGCGACCGTCATGCGCACAATGGCACGGAAAGGCGCGATCTCAATCGTTCTAGAACTTCCATGCTCTGTGGCGGTACCGTCGGCAATCGTCACGGCGTACGGTGGTCACGGTGCTCGCGCGGTCGAACGAGCATTTCTGGGCGGTTGCTGGAGTGATGGCGATCGTAATGGCGCAAGGCGAGAGCTAGGCATGGCGTGTGCGCGCGGGATTGCTCAGCTCTCTGGCGCGGCGACCGGCATGGTGTGGTGTTAAATGGGCGCGGCTGCCCTGGCGTCTCCGCGAGTGGTCTTTGGTCGGGGCATGCACAGACAGAGGCAGTGAGGTCAGGGCTACCTCCTAGACATCGTGGGCGAGGGCAGCGCGATCTGTGGCAGCGTTTCCACATCGGGGTGGCAAGGTGAGCCCGGGTACAATTTTGCACTGGTCATTTGATCGAGTGAGAGGGGCTCCTTCGCACGGGCTGGTACTGAGTGAGCTAAGGGAACGACGTGTGAGATCGGTGAGGTCACAAATATGATCAAAGGATTGATCAAAACAATGTATAGTTTTTGAGTTTATACTGTGATCACCAAGTGTTTGATCTAATGGCCACAAGAACTAAACTTTCATACTTTCAAGTGATTTTTGGTGGGTGTTTAGGTACTAATCTTGGTAGTCTATGGGTGCAAGGATTTGCTAAGTGGTAAAGGTTTGAGTGGTTTACCAAAAATGGCTATCTTGATTCATAAGATGGATTCAACTTTGAATTGCCCCTCAAATGGGTTTGAAAATGTTTCTGCAAGGTTGGAAAGTATGATGAGCACAGCAGCAAGTCTTCCCTCAGAAAGAAACCAAGGTTATCGAACCAGTAGGAGGAAGGAAACGACTCAAAGGTGTTGCTAGCAACTTGGAAACCTACACAACACAAACTCAAGACTTTGCCCCAACAAAAAGTGAGGTTGTTAATCTCACCGGTTTGCTGAAAACAAGGGATTAACTATATGGTGTGGAAGGTAATAGTGGTTTGCAGAAAGTAAACCGTAACAGCGGAAGATGTATCAATGGTAAAGATTGGACCGGGGTCCATAGTTCACTAGAGGTATTCTCCTTAAGATAAACAAGCATGGCATGCTGGGTAAACAAATTACAGCAGGGCAATTGACAGGACTGAGCAAGGCATAACAATGCAATACTAAACATTCATGATCCCATGAGATTTGATTGGGCAATACAACACGATACATAGACTGCCATCCAACTGCATCTATGACTAGTAATCCACCTTCAGGTTATCATCTGAACCCCCTCCAGTATTAAGTTGCAAGCAACAGATAACTTCTTTAAGAAAAGTGTGTAAGGTAAACAATCCACTTGTTCCATGAACAAGAGACCATTGTTTTCTCCCTAGTAGCAACAACACATCTACAACCTTAGAGATTTCTATCACTTCCCTTAGATTAAATAAAGGCATGAACCCACTATTGAGAATACATACCTCCTCTTGGAGTCACTAGCATCTACTTGGCCAAGATAGCTTCTAGATACGGAGATCATGCAAGATCACAAACAACACAGACATGATAGAATCAAAAATACAAAACCATTAATCAATCTTACATAGTAATCTCAATATCCATTGGATCCCTGAAAACACAACATGCATGATTACAAATAGATGATCTTGATCATGAACGGAGCTCACAAGATCTAAACATGGTAGCACAAAGGAGGAGATACAACCATCTAGTTACTACATGGACCCGTAGTCCAAGGTGGAACTACTCACACTTCATACCGTATTCTGGCATGATGAAGAAGAAGGCCTCTGGGATGATCTCCCCTCCAGCAGGGTGATGGGAAGAGCTTCAGACCCCCCAATCTTGGGACGATGGTGGCGGCGGCTATGGACTGTTTCGTGGAATATTGATCAGGGCCTTAGGGTTTTGGTATCGGGGTTCTTTATAGGCGAAGAGGCGAGGCAGGGGGCACCCAGGGCGACCGCACCCCCAGGCGCGTGCTAGCCCTAGCCGTGCGACCAGGGGGTGTGACCCCCAGTGGCTCCCCACCGTCTCGTATTCTGGCTCCGTGTTCCCCCACGGTATTGACTTTGGCTTTTGTCCCTTCCAATTCCAAGAATATTGATTTTCTGCCTTTTCTGGAACCAAAAACAGAAGAAAATAGGCAACTGGCACTGTGGCATCTTGTTAATAGGTTGACCATAAAAACATATAAAAACACCTCAAAGTGTAGACAAAGCAAATCAAAGTAAATACTAAACAAGCATGGAACATCAAAAATTATAGATACGTTTACGACGTATCAAGCATCCCCAAGCTTTACTCCTACTTGTCCTCGAGTGGGTAAGTGATAAAAACAATAATTTTTGAGGTGACATGCACCATCATAATCAAGATCAAACCATTTGCAAGCATTGAAAGATGGGATCAAAGAACTCTAAACATGAGCATGAAAGATGGAGTTATAACAGTAAAACAAAGTAATTATGCATGCAACATGAAAGGTTACAAACAAAGATCATGAATAACATGCATTGAAAGACGTTTCTTTTTTTCACATATAGAAAACATAACATAGTGGCATTCAGCTTGTCCCTCATGGAGTATTAAATATATGCATAGGACACCTTCAAAGTTCATAAGAGTGACTAGATACAAATAGCACAAGAACAAGCAATATCAACAATATGCATCAATCAATAAGTTATAAAACTAAGAATGGAAACTATGCTCTCTTAATTGGTTCCTAAGGATAGAAGGTGGAGACTCAATATAATAGTGGAAGAAAGTCCCTTCATAAAGGGATGCAGGGATTTCAAGTTTCATAAAGAGCTTAAAAAATTATGGTACTTGTTAGCTTTCAACCCTTATTGCCCATATCATAAGCATCTTGAAGTGATTAAGGTTAACGTGAACAAACTATGGAGTATATGCTTGACAAAGTATAAGTTGACAATCTCATGTCCCTTAAATACGAGGCCGCTCCTCATGCTACTCAAGTTTAGTTACTTGCAAGTTCTTGTCATAGTAAGTATATGTGTATCATAGAGAACCGCCAACGGGGTACCCCTTGCACATGATACGGTAGCTATCCCATAATCAAAATGACAAGGCAAGAAGACAATGAGCATCTCAGCAATCTTCTTATTTACTATGGGAAAATGGTGCTTTTTTCTGTCTTTCATCTTTTCTCATATTTTTTTGTAACATCCCAGAAATCATTCTTTATAAAGTTTGCACATCATTCATGCATCCTCATGCATTTTAAATTAATTTCAAACAAGATTGCAAAACAGAAGCTAATTGTTTGCCTATTATTTTATGTAAGAAAGGAAAAGGCTTCATTTCCATTTTAAATCATGAGAATACTTTGTTTCAACTAGAAAAGGTTTGAATGTTGATTTGAAAGCTTGTTCAAAGTTTCAAAACAAGAATCTAAATTAAAACCATTTAAATGCCTATTATAAATATTTTATTAAGGCATGCTTTTAATTCTATTTTTAATGGACCAAAGTGTTTATGATCAAACAACAATGTTTTATACACAAATATATGCTTGAATTATTTTACAAAAATCCAGAGGAACTTTGAATTCAAACTCATTTGAATAGCATTTGAAAATGATTTCAGAAAATCAAATAAGAAATAGAAAAGGAGAAAAGAAATAGGAAAGGGCCGGCGCTACCATTATAGCCCAACAGCAGAAACGGCCCAAAAGCCAGCCCACCCGGGTTCCCCTCTTATCTCTCTCACCCATAGCCCCTCTGCCCGCTGACGCTGCCACTGGGCCCAAGCCAGGTCAGCACCTTCTTATCCACCCACGCGCACGCAGACTCCATCGCCACTGTCGTTTCCTTCAGAAATGCCGCGTTGATTTCTCGCTTAATTGGCATTGAACCACTGCGTAATTCTCTCGCCCCTCCTGGATACTTAATCACCTAGCCGCCGCGGTCATTTCCTCCCCACACAGCACACTCACCTCGCCACCAGGCTGCCAGTATTTTGAACAGCACCGCCGCTGCCCAACGAGCTCCGACGAGCGATTATGGTGAGCTCCGACCGCCCCTTCTCTTCTGGTTCAAATGAGCATGATCCTTATGTATTTGTGAATCTTATGATGTCTTTGGTTTGCCTGCGCGTGACCCAGGTCGCCGTCCCCGTCCATCTATGCAAACGACCGAGCCGCCGCTCAACTCCGTCGAGCAACCTAGGTAAAACCCAAGCGCCCCTTTCCTTCTTCCTGACCCTATCGTGTTCAGGTGATCCTTGTGCACACACTAATTCTCTTGGCTTGTGCTAGGGCGATCCAGAACATCTTCAACATCGCCGTCCGCACGAACCCGACGCCGCCCGCAACTCCGACGAGCGCCAGCCACTGCTACAGCTGTCCCCTGTCCACGCCAGTAGCACGTTGAGCTTCCTCGTGTTCTTGCGAGTCTGGTAAGCCACACCATAACCCCTAGCCCCTCCTATATTTGCCAGACCTTCGCCGCCAGTAGCACCGCCGCCACTGCAACCACGCGCGCCGCCAGTTCTTGGCCAAGCCGTCGTGGGCCGTTGGATCTAGATCTAGCACGTTAGATTAGATCACTTATCGAAGGGGTATGATTAGATCTGGCCCATGCGATTTCATTTAAATCCTGCAGCTCTCGTTGATCGAACCAGCCGAACCGGTATGGGCCAATCAGATACACCCACGTGTCTGGGTTTTTAAATTAAAATCTGTTTTTGAATCTATTAGTTATTCAAACTTGTAAATTCAATAACTTTTGTTCTATTTATCCAAAAAATATAAATAATATACCATTGGAATTAGAAAATTAACTCCTACGCTTGGTTTTGTATTTGCCTCTGTTAAAATAGAATTTCATGCAGATACATTTGTAGGCCTATTTTGTGTATAAAAATTATTTGGAAAATGTTTTAAAGGCCAAATTAAGTTTAATTGGTGTATAAATGTTTAGTTTAGTGTTCAATACTTTTTTACTTGTCTTGTTAGTTTAGAAAAAATCATCACATGGCATTTGCATGCATTCATATATTTTTGCTTGATTATTTGAAATATGAATTTGGTGCTATCACTTTATTTGTAGATTTTGGTTCTAGTGGTGATTGTGATTGTGAAGATTGTTGTTACTCCCCCAACTACCAAGGCAAGTGGTGCTTCATATTTTTATCCCAATATTTTTACTATGCATTAGTGATAATTTGTATAGGACTTCCATGATATTTTTTGCTAAGTATCTATATGATATGCTTGGGAAATCCTAGTAGTTGTAGAATGGTTAGAATTTCCTCTAAGTTAAGATACTTACTATATTGCCATGCTTAGCCTAGCTAAAAGCAAACAAGGGTGGAATATATTCATGCTAAGAAATTTTGCTAAGTCTTTTGACTTGTGTTTTTGCTTAAAAAAACAACTAAGTGAATGAATCACCTGGGTGGAGTGGTATGTTTGGGTTATGTTGAGTGGTTACACAAGGCCCATATCTATGGTCTACCTTGTGTATCACACTTGTGGAAAGCCACCCAGGAACAAAGGGATTTGAGATGCCATATGTTAAGAAGCTTCTAGTGCAGCCACATGGCATTATGGGCTCTGCCTGGATCATATAGGTTGCAATAACTTAGCCAAATGGACAGTTGGTGGTAGGGGGTGATAGGTTTGGGAACGATTCCATTTTGGTCTAAAGGAAGGCTTCTGAAAGGTCCTGTCTCGATGCATGTCGAGTCTTGTGGGGAAAGTGCACCACCTCTCGAGAAGGAAGAATCTAAGTACTTAACCGTGTCCCTGGAAATGGACAACTTGAGCATCAAGACATGTCGTGGGAATGGTCACGACAGATGCTGCAATCGGCAGCGAGTAGTAGAACGAGGGGCAAGGGATGCCAGCCATCCTGATGCTCATCTTCTGCGATGAGGCTACTCAACCAGGTATTTCCTAGGTATACCCCGGTGGGCATATATCACGGTCCCGAGGCCGTCTTCGATTGGGCGCAGTGGTTTCTTGCGGCAGTCGCTTCAAACAAACATCGGTCGGTGAAAATACGCATTGTGATTGATTGGGTGGCCGAGGAACTGAAGTTGGACCAACCATCAAGCGGGTCAAAATAGCCGTTCGGTAATCCAACGGTAACTTCTGGCGTAATCACTGCGTAGTAATGGCTCCCTGATTTGGCGGGTAACAACCGCTATATAAGGGGAATGGCAGGCGATCGGAGAACCACCTTCTCGTCATTCCCTCCGATTGCGCGCACATTCGCCTTCCGTTGCATCGCGATCCAGCAGACCAGAAATCCTCCGACCCCCCACAAATCCTTCCGCCATGGCCCCCTCCACCGAGCCTTGGGGTAGATCTAAGTGTACGAGGGCGCAACTGGCGTCCTTAGAGGAGACCGGGATTCTGCGCGCCGGCTGTTGGCGCATCCCTACGGCCGAAGAGGTGACTCCGAACCCGCGCGAGGGAGAGTTCATCTGCTTCACCAGCCACCTAGAACGGGGGCTGGGATTCCCTACGTCCCTGTTCTTCCGGTGCTTCTGCGCCTACTACGGGATCCAACCGTCGGATCTAGGTCCGCACAACATTGGGCAGCTCGCCATCTTCGTGGCATTCTGCGAGTGCTACCTGGGCTGCCGGCCCTACTTCCCTCTATGGCAAGATCTTTTCCACGGACGGATCAATCGTGAGGAAGCGGGCGGCCCAATGCTTGCCGTGGGCGGCCTGACATTCCAGCTGAAGTCGAAGGGTTCGTTCTTTGACTTGATGCTGCCCACCAAGGCGGCGAGCGACTGGAAGAAGTCTTGGTTCTACGTTGCCGAGGCGACCCCGGAGGGCGAGGCCACGATCCCACGATACTCTGCCAACCGGTCCGAACCGCGCCGACTCCAAGTTGGCAAGCTCCCCACCGACCAGCGGATGGTCATGGACGAAATGCTCCAAACCATCCGCAGTCTGAAGAAGAAAGGCCTCCAGACAATTAACTTATACAACTGCTGGCTCGGGCGGCGGCTCGTCCCTCTGGCTCGGTGCGACCACTACATGTACCAATACACGGGACGGGAGGACTCGACGAAGTCCTGCCTCGCCGAGTGGAAGATCGAGGACTACACCCCAGCACTGAAGAAGATCACCCAGGCGGTGTACCTGGACGCAAAGGCTGGGGTCGCCCCCTACACCGCAAAGCATCCAGCCCAACGGTAAATCACCTCGCATCATTCGCAGTCACAGTTTATGCAGTCGCGGTCATTCTAATTTCATGTTGTACTGATTGCAGCTATTCCAAGTGTGGAAGGATGGCTCCCACCTTCAGACGACGAGAACTTGAGCTCATCCGTCCAGGACCTGGGTGAATCGCCTCCCGCCAAGGGCGACGTCGAGAGCGCGAGAACAGCGACAACGACGGATCCGAGGAGGAGGTCGCCCCGTTGGTTCGCAAGACCCGCGGGCAGCGTCAGCGTGAGCTTGAGGCAAGTAAAAACCTTGAGCGTCATAATGATGATGATGACGAACTTCCGAATACCACCTCGCCCCGCCAAGCTACTCCATCGAAGAAGAAGAAGACAGAGAAGGAGGTGAAGGCCCCTCCGAAGAAGAAGACAAAGCCGGTGAGACCGGCCTCCCCGCCGCACTCGGCGAGCAGCTCCGACACCACCAGTCTGGCCAAGGGCGAGGCGCCGCCGATGGTAACTGCACTGGACACGGCCGCTGTCCTGAGCGAGGTGCCACTGGCTTCGATACCTCCGCCATTCGCCCCAGTCTCTGGACTAGGGGCCGCTACGGTCGCGGCGACTTCACCTCGCAAGGAAGCTCCCGCTGAAGATGTCTCAGAGGCTCCCGTCGCAGCCTCGACGACAAAGAAACCATCCGTGTCTTGGGCGCACGACGTCTTGGAAATGGGCCTCAGTCACCGACTGGGCCCCGAACTGGAGAAGCCGGCCGGCATCCGCACCGGGCTACGCTTCATTCCAGTCGCTAAGTGAGTTTGCTCACCTTCTTTCGTCTTTCATTGTACTTGAATTATCTTGCTCACGCAATCAATTTGTAGGACCGGAGCGAAGAAAATAGGCCATCCAACCGTGGCTAAGGTGCCGCCCGTCGTCAGCGAAGAGGATCCCTCCCGGAAGAGGAAGGCGGACGAAGTCGTCGTCTCTACGGATGGCGCCAAGAAAGCCAAGGGCGACGATGTCGTCACGATCTCCAACGACACGGCGGTCGCGCCGAATGAACCCGCAACGGAGGCGGTCGTACCCACGAAGGAGGGTGCTCCCTCGCCTGGGGTGGCCGAACCGGCCTCCTTTGGTGCCGGTGCCTCTATCGCAACGTTCCCGCGCTTCATGGCCAGAGAGGCTATAGCGAGTGGGACCTCGCCCTTGAGCCATGCACCTGGGGCCGCCGACGCGGACGTCGAGCAGCGTTGTGGGCACACGCCGGCTCTCCTTGCGTCCGTGGATGCGATACAACTTCATGGCATGCTTGGCGCAGCCATCCAGGTATGTCCAGTCCCCGAGGATCAGGCCGGTGTGTTGCAGTGGTCTGATTCTTTTAGTGTCTTGTTGTTATTTTTCGCGTCCAGTCCTCGAGTGCGCACTCGCTGAATTTCAGCGGGTGGGCACTTAGGATTTTTTGATCGCCAGTCCCCGAGTGCGTACTCGCTGAATTTCAGCGGGTGGGCACTTAGGATTTTTGTTTGATCGCCAGTCCCCGAGTGCGCACTCGCTGAATTTCAGCGGGTGGGCACTTAGGATTTCGCTTTGGTTAACTGTTTGAATTGTGTGCAGGGTCTGCAACGTGAGTCAGCTGACCGATTGGCAGCGAAACACCGCGCGGAGAAGGAACTGGCCACCGTCCAAGAGGCGAATAAGGGGCTTCAGGCAGTTGCCGCGAAGGCAGAGGAGGCTCGCCAGGGACTTGTCCCAGCGGGTGAGTTGGCAGCGGCTCAATCGGCATTGAGCTCGGCTGAGAAGCGGATCGCCGACCTTGAGCGCGAGCTGAGGGAGGCGAAAGAAGAAGCAAGTTCGGCGGATGGTCGAGCCAAGGCCGCCGTTACGGCCGCCGCGGAAGAACGTAAGGTTTCTGACACCCTTGTTGCTGGGCTTCAGGATGATTACACATCTCTTCAGAGCTTCATCACGGATCTCTCCCGTCCCTTGATTGGTGAGTGTGTCTACCCCTGCGTATTGCATATGCCTTTTTGTGATGTCCAACATACTCACTGTTATCTTCTATTCGCAGGTCGCATCCTTGATAGCGCGGAAGAGGCGAGCTCGTTCGACGCGCGGCAATGTGTGGCCACGCTCGTCGACTTGGCGAAGTTGTCAACGACATGCATCCGAGCGTACCTCCAGGAGATATCGCCCACAGAAGTAATTCCCAGCGACCTCGTCGAGGTGTGGAGATCTCAGAGGTGCTCAAGTTGACGGGTCGCGCCGCGGTGTACTCCGAGCGCGTCTGGGTGATGGGCGACCTCCTTCCTTACCAGGAGACGGTCGTCGCGCCCAACGACCCCGAGCCGCAGCATCGGGACTTCAAGGTCGAGCAGCCCTTTCGTGCGGCGATGGCGGGTGAGCTGGCGACGTATCCGTCGAACCCGGACACTCCTTTCATCCGCAATCGTAAGGGTTCTGGCGAGTCGTCATCGAAGCCTGCGGAATAGAATAGTTTTTCCTGGGGCGTTAGTAGCAGATCTGCCGTTTGGGCATATTTTGTATTCTGAGATGATTGCGACATACTATTAATGAGATATCGTGTTTGTTTTGTGACTTGTCATGTGTTTTCCGATTGAAGGTTGAACGAGTCCCCGAGCGCGTCCGCCCTTTTTGTGGGGTTTACCTCGTGTGTGATGTGTTTGTGGTTTTTGAATGTTTGTTATTGTGGTCGACTCGCCCGGACTCAGAGAGCCAGTCGCAAGGCGACTCCCTTGAGCGCTCTGTACTTCACCGTTTTCCCTTGCGCGAACGAGGTCGGGTGGCCGAGTCCCCGAGCGTGGTACTTTGTTGTTCTAGGCGCGACTCGAGGGTGGGTGAGGACTTGGCGCGTTAGTTTGAGCGCATCACTCCTGCCTGGCCCGTTGGGTCAGTCGCATGGCGAGTCTTGGGCATGCTCTCATACTTGGCGTTTTCCCGAGCGGCTCGCGCTGAACTGTTCGTCAGTCCCCGAGCGTGGTACTTGGCCGTTCGAGTCGCTATGTCGAGGATGCGGAGGATCATGGTCGTTGTGAGAAGCGAAGGCAGTTGTCTTGGCTCGTAGAGCCAGTCGAGCTAGGCGACTCCAATGGGGGGCTCCGGGTAGGCGTTTTTCATGGATGATGCAAAACCTGAGGTGACCCAGTGCTCTTGCATCGCACTACGTGGCCGTGCCGATCGCTGTACCAAAGGTTGACTTCTGCGGTTAGATTGACGCTGTTATTATGAGTGCGAGTGGCACAAGATACGGAGAGTAAGCGCGATTTGCGGTAACCAATTCTTTTATTTCATAGCGACTGGAGGGTACATATGTGGAGTTCTAGGAATAGAACTTCTGTAGGAGGTTTACATTCCACGGTCGCTTGACGTCGAGTTTGCCGTCCCCGCGGACGTCGATGAGGTAGTAGGCATCGTTGCCGAGTACGCGCCCGATGGCGAATGGTCCCTCCCACGGAGGGGAAAGGTTGTGCATGCCCTTCTTGTCCTGGATGAGGCGCAGCACCAGGACGCCTTCCTGGAAGGTGCGAGTTTTCACCCGCCGACTGTGGTAGCGGCTGAGTCCCTGCTGGTAGATGGCGGTGCGTGATCGAGCGAGGTCACGTGCCTCGTCGAGTTGATCGATTCCGTCCTGGCGGGCGAGTTCTTTTGCAGCCTCCGTGTAGTGGACGACTCGCGGCGAGTCGTGCTCGAGGTCGGTTGGCATGACTGCCTCGGCGCCGTACACCATGAAGAAGGGGGTGAATCCTGTCGACCTATTGACCGAGGTGCGGATGGCCCAGATGACGGAGGGTAGCTCCTCGACCCAGCACCCGGTGGTGCGCTCGAGTGTTACTTGGCGTCGCGGCTTCAGGCCGTGGAGGATGCTTTGATTGGCCCGTTCCGCCTGGCCGTTGGATTCCGGGTGGGCGACTGACGCGAGATCAAGCCGGATGTGGTGTTCTTCGCAGAACTCGGCCATGGCTCCTTTGGCAAAGTTGGTGTCGTTGTCCATGATGATGCTGTTTGGGAACCCGTAGCGATATATGAGCTCACGTAGGAATTTTGTGGCGGTCTTCCCGTCGCACTTCCGGACTGGTTTGGCCTCCACCCACTTTGTGAATTTGTCGACCGCGACCAGGAGGTGGGTGTAGCCGGAGGGAGCCTTTTTGAAGGGGCCTACCATGTCCATGCCCCACACGGCAAATGGCCAGGTGATGGGGATTGTCTTGAGTGCTGAGCTCGGCACGTGCGTCTGGTTGGCGTACTTCTGGCACCCGGCGCACCGCTGGACAATGTCGACGGCATCGGTGTGTGCGGTGGGCCAGTAAAAGCCGTGCCGCATAGCGTTGGCGACCAGAGAGCGGGCGCCGGCGTGGTGGCCGCAGTCGCCGGAGTGGATGTCATGGTGGATCTTGCGTCCTTTGGCGGGTTGGACGCAGCGTTGGAACACGCCGGTGATGATGCGCTTGTGGAGCTCACCGTCGATGATGGTGTAGGACTTGCATCGGCGTGCGATCATCCGAGCGTCCGTCTCGTCTGCCGGCAAGGTGCCGGCCTCCAGGTAGGCGACGTAGGGCTTGGTCCAGTCGTCGGGCTCGGTGACGAGTGCGACCAGGGCTGCCTCTGGCTGCAGCGGGACTCCGATGTCGATCTCCCTTGGGGAGACATATGGTGATCGTGTCCAGGAAGACCCCGACGGGTGGTGCGAGTCGAGCCGACCCAATGCGAGAGAGTGCGTCGGCCTCCTCATTCTTCCGCCTGTCGATCCACTCAACGGAGTAGCCTGTGAAGTGTCCGCCCAGCTTGTCCACTACTTGGCGGTATGCTGCCATGGTGGGGGAAACGGCGTCGCAGGTGCCAGCGACTTGCCCGGCGACGAGGTCGGAGTCTCCGTAGCAGCGTAGGCGGTTGACGTTCATCTCCCTGGCGGCCCGCATGCCGTGGAGTAGTGCCTCGTACTCGGCCATGTTGTTGGTGCAGGGGGTGAAGTCGAGGCAGAGGACGTAGCGGAGCTTGTCGCCCTTCGGTGAAGTCAGCACGATCCCTGCTCCTGCGCCGTCCGCGTTCTTGGAGCCGTCGAAGTGCAGGCTCCAGTAATGGAGGTATGGCAGCTTCTCTGGCTGCTGGGCCTCTTCCCAGTCGGCGATGAAGTCCGCTAGAGCCTGCGACTTGATCGCTTTTCGTGGCTCGTATTTGATGTTGTGGACGCCGATCTCGACGGCCCACTTGGCGACCCGCCCGGTCGCCTCGCGGTTGCGGATGATGTCCTGCAACGGTGCTGAGGAGACGACCGTGATTGGGTGTTCCTGGAAGTAGTGCGGCAGGCGCCGCTGTGCTCTGAAGACCGCGTATACCAGTTTCTGGTACTGCGGGTATCGCTGGCGCGACTCGGTGAGGACCTCGCTGATGTAGTACACCGGTCGTTGTACTGGGCGCTCCTTTCCTTCTTCCGGCCGTTCGACGACCATGACGGCGCTGACGACGCGCTCGGACGCCGCGACGTAGACCAGCATGGGTTCTTTGTCGGCGGGGGCGGCGAGTAGTGGTGCGGCGAGTAGCACCTTCTTGAGGTCGCGGAGCGCGTCGTCTGCCTCCTTGTCCCACTGGAAGGTGGGGTTCTTGCGCATCAGGCGGTATAGGGGCATCGCCTTTTCGCCCAGGCGGGGGATGAAGCGACTGAGAGCCGCTACTCGCCCGGCCAGCTTCTGGACGTCGCGCAGGCACTCGGGTTTGCCGAGTCGGGCGATCGTGTCGATCTTGGTGGGGTTCGCCTCAATACCTCGCTTAGAGACGACGTACCCCAGTAGTTGTCCTGCTGGTACACCGAAGGTGCATTTTCCTGGGTTAAGCTTTATCTTGTATTTTCGCAAGTTGGCGAATGTTTCCGCCAGGTCGGCGAGTAGATCACCCTGGCGAGCGGATTTGACGGCCACGTCATCGATGTAGATGTGGATGTTGCGGCCAATTTGGCTCGCGAGGCACTCTTGCATGCACCGCTGGTAGGTCGCCCCGGCGTTTTTGAGGCCAAAGGTCATGGCGGTGTAGCAGAAGGCTCCGAATGGCGTGATGAATGTCGTCTTCTCCTCGTCCTCGACAGCCATTTTGATCTGGTTGTTACCAGAGTAGGCGTCGAGGAAACATAGCGACTCCTAGCCTGCGGTGGAGTCGATTCTTTGGTCGATCCGCGGGAGGACGAACTGCTCCTTCGGGCAGGCGCTGTTCAAGTTTGTGTAGTCGATACACATCCTCCAGGTCCCGTTCTTCTTCTCGACCAGGACTGGGTTTGCCAGCCACTTGGAGTACTTGATTGGCCGGATGAAGCCTGCAGCGAGTAGACGCTGCACCTCCTCCGCGATGGCTCGGCGGCGCTCTTCATTGAAGGGCCGCAGCGACTGTTTTACGGGTCGCACTTTGGGGTCGGTGTTTAGTTTGTGCTCAGCGAGCTCCCTAGGACACCAGGCATCTCAGAGGGCTTCCATGCGAAGATGTACCTGTTCTCATGGAGGAACTCGATGAGCGCGCCTTCCTAGGCTGGGCTCATTCCTTTTCCGATCGTCACCGTCTGGCTGGTGTCGCCTGGGACCAGCTCGACGGTGCGGGTGTGCGTCGTTACCTCGAAGGCTGAGGTGTTCGCGCCCTCCGAATTGGGCTTCTTGAGTGTCACATCCCAAGATTTTCCAAATCTTGTAATGTGAAAATAAATGAATAAAATAAAACTTTGTTTGATTTTCAGAGCCAGAAGAAACTTTTTGAATTCAATTGGAACTTCAAACCCATTTGAATTAAATAAAATCCTAAAGGGATTCATAAAGATAACCATTTAATAAAGGAAATTAAAAATGTTTTGGAATTACTATTATTGGATCCTTTAATAAAAGATTTGGTTTTCAAAAGAAAAGGTGGATTTATAAATAAAGATTATTTAATAAAGCCAAATTAAACCTTGACCAAACTTTGGGAATTAAAACATTTATTTTTGAATAAAAATAACAAAGGTTTATTTAAAATAAAATAATAAGGAATTAATATCAAATTTTATTCAAATAAAAGGTTTTACCATTTTAATTAAAACATCAAAACTTATTAAATTGTTTTAAATAGGTTTTCCAAGTATTTTATATTCACAAATAAAACCTACTAAAGTGTTTTGGCTTTATATTAGATTTCAAAATAAATATCTCAATGAAACAAATCTTATTTGATTAATAAACCTTGGCCCATTTTATTTAATTAATATTGGACCCTAAAGAAAAATAATATTTTGTTTGAAACAAGTATCCAAGTATTATTTACTTCCAAATGATACCTACTGATTTGATTTTGAAAAAATTTGGATATCAAATGAAGATTATATTAATAAACAACAAAAACTCTATTTAATTAATAAACCATGGCCTACTTATTTAAGTAAGGATGGAACCTAAAAAGATTAAAGTATTATCTATTTTATTTAGGATTTTTGGTTCAGGTTACTAAACAGAACCAAATTCTTAGTCACAATGTTTGGTGAAGATTTGAATTGTTTTGCATGCTTGAGAATTGTTTGAAATAACAAATCAGAAAATAGAAATAGAAAAGGAAAAAGAATTTAGACAAAAAAAATAGAACAAATCCAGCCCAGCTTCTTTCCCCGAAGAAAACGTTTGGCACCAATATTCTTACCCACAGAACCAATGACTGGTGGACCTCCCCCCTCGTTTCTTTTCCCACTGACCAGTGGACCCCTTTCCACTGTTCTCCTTCCCCACCCCGCGACTGGTTCTTCCTCCTCTCATCGCCGTTGCAAGCTTTGAATCGCAGCATCAATACGCCTTAACACAGCCACCTTAACTCGCAGTGATCAAGCTTGATAAACGCCAAGACGCCTCTTCCGCTTCCCAGACGCCTCCTCGACACGCCCCAGTGCCGTATTTCTCCGAACCTCCCTCTGCCTCCGACGACCCTTCTTGCCGATTCCGGCGACTCAACACCGCCCCGTGCCTCCCCGAGCACACGAGCACACTCACCACTCTCTGACGCATCTCCTAGTACACTTCGATCAACCGCGGGCGCCCCAGGAAGCCGTCTTCGACAAAAGTTCTGAGCGTTGCCGTCTGTCTCGCCTCCGTCGAGCTCCTTCGGTAATTCCAGACCACCCCGACCCCTTCCGTTCACGCACACGTCATCTCCGTGGTCTCCTGCATCTGATCACGGCCTTTTCTTGCCTCCTGGTGATCGACAGCTTCGTCTTCGACCTCGACCAGAGCCAGCCGTCTCGCACCGAACTCCGAGGAATTCCTCTTGCCCTCGTGCGCCTTCACCAGCCCAAGACTCCTTGAGCTCCCCGTGCGCGAACACGGTGAGCATATTATTTTCCTCGCCTCAGAAAGCATCGACCCACCGTCGTCCTAACTGTCAAGCCAATTGCCGCCCATCCTTGGCCTAGTTGCTTTGAACCGTAGGATGAGAAACGTCTGGCTGGGATTAGATCTGATCGAAACGGTATGCATCCATCTGTGCCGCACGTTTCCAGTTAGATCCAACGCACCCCAGTAGCCGATCCGAGCGAACCGTTATTGTCCAATTAGAAGCAGCCACGTGTACAGGATTCGATTTAAAACAGAATTTTGATCTGATTAGAATACAAATTTGTAATTGCTGTAACTTTCAAACCACACGTCCAAATTTGACAAATTTTATATCAATGGATTCAGGAGAACAAGCCCTATCCAACTATGGAATTAGTTTAGCAAATAGTATCTGTTTGTTTGCTCATTTCTGCAGATTCATTTGTATGCTTGTTTAGAGTATAAAAATTGTTTAAAATTGAATTTAAGGATAAAACCTTTGCAAATTGGTTTGTTGTGAGCTTACTGACCCTAGGAACCAATCCATGGTATTAAAAATGATTTTTGTAAGATTTAGGTTGGATTACTTGACTTAGTCATTTTCTAGCCAAATAAAAAGAATGGTTTTTGTTATAAAAATAATTATGGAAAAGAAACTTTGAGAAAATAGTTTGGACCAAACCTACTGACCCAAAAACACCAAGATTTGCAATAGCAACTCATTTGGTGAACAACTTTAGAGTTTTTTCCTTAATAAAACATTTTTCACCACATGAAATGATGAATGGGATTAAAAATAGTTTTTGGACAAAACCTTCTTGCTAATAACTTTGCCACTTTGGTAAATTACCAATTTGGATCTTACAAAGTCTACAAAACCCATAGAGACCCCTTTGAAAAATAAAACTATCTTGTGCATGCTCCCATGCATGAATTTGTTTCCATTATCTTGTGTGTGTGAAATTGTTTGAGTGATTATTGGTTTGGAATGTAAATTGAATTAGTGTTTGCTTGTTTGACTTGTAGTGAAGTGTGAGACTAACAAGATCAAGGAGTGAACTACCATTCCCTTCCAAAAAGTCAAGTGATGCTTCATACTTTCTATCCCATTACTTTCACTATGCATTAGTGATTTTGCTAAATAAACTTTCATGGATTTTGCTAAGTATAGATCTTGCTATAGGAAAACCTAGTAGATGAATCCTAAGTAGGATTTCCTAAGTTAAGTTTCCTATTACTACCAAGCTTAGCCTAGATAATGGAAAACATGGGTGGAAAATATATTCACACTATGGAAAAATCTCTAAGTCTAAGGACTTATGTTTTTGTTTAATAAAACAACTAAGTTAATGAATCACCTGGGTGGAATGGAAGGATTGGTTTATGTTGAGTGGTTCACAAGGCCATGGTCTTGTCTTGTGTATCTCACTTGTGGTATGCCACCCAGGCACAAAGGGATTTGAGATGTCAAATGTTGAGAAGCTTCAAGTGCAACCACTTGGCAATATGGGCTGTGCCATGATCATATAGGTTGCAAGAACATAGCCATATGGACAGTGGGTGGTAGTGTTTGATAGGTTGGAACGCGTCCATTTTGGTCTAAGGGAAGGCTTCTGAAAGATTTTGTCTTGGGAAACCAAGTCTTGTGGGTAAAGTGCACCACCTCTGCAGAGTGTAAAATCTAAGTACTTAGCCATGTCCCTGGTAAAGGACAATTTGAGCATCAAGACATGGAAGTAATCAAGAATATCATCATTCAAATTTCTAAGTTAAAACTTGTGGAATGAACAAGGGTTGTTTGAAATCTTAAATCTTTGATTGGTAGATCCCTTGGAAAGGATCTTCAGTCTTTGATTGAGAAAAATGATTTTGACAAGCAAAAACTTAGTATTTTCAAATGTTAAGGAAAAATCTATTTTGAGCAATGCAAGCCTCAACTCCACTTAGCCAAATGCATATAGATGATAGACTCCACTATACTACCATAGTATCACTTGCCAATACAATTCAAATGTATTGACCCTTGTGGCTGTAACTTGTAATATTGCAGGTTTGATTGATTTTAGTGAAGATTATTTGATTAGGATTACAAAGTCTACAACCAACATCTGCCTGTGGCACTTTGAAGATGAAGGACCCCATGATTATAATTATTCCGCTGCAATGTAATGTAATAGCCAAATGAGCTATGTTTGATGTAATAAAAATATGTTATTCCTGGTTATAAAGCTATATTATGACCTTTGTTTCTTGATATTACATCTTAACTGTGGATGCTAGCTATTGATCCAGGGACTAGCATTGTAAAACACAGGAGGACTCTACCTTATTAGGTTGGGAACCCTACAGATGGTATCAGAGCATTGTGTTGCCTGTAGGATTTGTAACCCTAGGATTGGACAAAAACCCTTAGAAAAAATAGGAGTTGTATTTTGTTCCAAAAACTTATTTACAAAAACACTTGTAAACTCTTTCCTTAACCATTTTGTTTCAACTCTACTCCTCTTCTACTTCAACTTGATGGAAAACCTACCCCATGGCCAAAGACTTCACCATGAACAAAGGACAACATCAACTCTAATGACTTCAACTTCTTCAACTCTAATGACTTCAACATCTTCAGCATATTCACCAAGAACTTCCAACTTGGATACCACTAAGGACTACAAATGATACAAAGAAATCTTTCTCAAGATTTAGAGACCGAGGGAATGCAAAATAAGAAGGAGCCATCAACAACTTTGAAGTATTGTGACCAAAAGTTTTTCCAAGGAAACCATGATCTCATGCAAGAAGGATCAACCAAGAAGGATGGAAGGATCACAAGTTAACCCTATAGATGGACCACCATATTTTAGTTAAGTCAAACTCACCAACTTATGTGGTGTAACAAAAATATTTTGTTGCCTAAAAATGTGCTTGAAACTTGTTGTTTGAGTGGAGTGTTTGCTTGTGATTGCTTGCACATTGCTTGTGTGAATTGTGATGTGTGTGATTAGAAATTTTTCCTTAGAAATATTTTGCCTATTCTAATCTCAATTCAACCCAAACAGATGACTTCTCCAAGAAACTCCAACATCAAGGTTGATGACAACAACAACCAAGAGGACAACATGAGAGAACTTATAGCAACCCAAAACCAGTTGAGCCAAGAGACAACTCAGCTTTTAGCCAATAACAATGGACTAGACCCAGCCATACAAAGGATTTTGAAGCTTCAATCCCAATTGTTGTAAGGATTGGTTACTCAAATGATCAACATGGGAGAAAACTTATCCCAAAGAGCCAATGACAACAAGGATGACAAAGATGTTTGTAGGGACAAAAATCATGCACCCAAGGAACATGAAGATCAATGCCCCAAGAAGAGAGAAAGATCTCCCACCTATGAAGAATATGAACTGGAAGAACTCCTAGCTTTGGAGAGACCCAAAAAGAAGAAGAAAGACATAAGCCAGTTGCAATGTTACAATTTCAAAGAGATGGGACACTATGCCAATGAATGCCCAGAAAAGAAGAAGAACCAAAGAAAGAAACAAGAGGCAATGATACCAAAGGAAAAGAAAGATATCAGCCAAGTGATGTGTTTTAAATGCAAGGAACTAGGCCACTATGTAAACAATTGTCCGGAAAGGATGAAGAACAAGTTAAACAAGTCTATGAAAAATCTCAACCTTGGCCCATGAGTCAAGTATGGAAACCAAGGATTCACTGCAACTGTCTTCTTAGAGAAGTTTTCTAAGGACCCCAAGAAGGGCAATATGTAATTTTTGTTTGAAAATTTTAAGGGTGGTAGTACCCTAGTTGTTTTGAACTTTCTTGTAACCCTAGCCTCCCCAAATCTCGGGACGAGATTTATTTTAAGCGTGGTAGCCTGTCACATCCCAAGATTTTCCAAATCTTGTAATGTGAAAATAAATGAATAAAATAAAACTTTGTTTGATTTTTAGAGCCAGAAGAAACTTTTTGAATTCAATTGGAACTTCAAACCCATTTGAATTAAATAAAATCCTAAAGGGATTCATAAAGATAAACATTTAATAAAGGAAATTAAAAATGTTTTGGAATTACTATTATTGGATCCTTTAATAAAAGATTTGTTTTTCAAAAGAAAAGGTGGATTTATAAATAAAGATTATTTAATAAAGCCAAATTAAACCTTGACCAAACTTTGGGAATTAAAACATTTAGTTTTGAATAAAAATAACAAAGGTTTATTTAAAATAAAATAATAAGGAATTAATATCAAATTTTATTCAAATAAAAGGTTTTACCATTTTAATTAAAACATCAAAACTTATTAAATTGTTTTAAATAGGTTTTCCAAGTATTTTATTCACAAATAAAACCTACTAAAGTGTTTTGGCTTTATATTAGATTTCAAAATAAATATCTCAATGAAACAAATCCTATTTGATTAATAAACCTTGGCCCATTTTATTTAATTAATATTGGACCCTAAAGAAAAATAATATTTTGTTTGAAACAAGTATCCAAGTATTATTTACTTCCAAATGATACCTACTGATTTGATTTTGAAAACATTTGGATTTCAAATGAAGATTTTATTAATAAACAACAAAAACTCTATTTAATTAATAAACCATGGCCTACTTATTTAAGTAAGGATGGAACCTAAAAAGATTAAAGTATTATTTATTTTATTTAGGATTTTTGGTTCAGGTTACTAAACATAACCAAATTCTTAGTCACAATGTTTGGTGAAGATTTGAATTGTTTTGAATGCTTGAGAATTGTTTGAAATAACAAATTAGAAAATAGAAATAGAAAAGGAAAAAGAATTTAGACAGAAAAAAAATAGAACAGCCCACCAATCTGGCCCAACTAGCCCAACACAGCCCAATCCAGCCCAGCTTCTTTCCCCGAAGAAAACGTTTGGCACCAATATTCTTACCCACAGAACCAATGACTGGTGGACCTCCCCCCTCGTTTCTTTTCCCACTGACCAGTGGACCCCTTTCCACTGTTCTCCTTCCCCACCCCGCGACTGGTTCTTCCTCCTCTCATCGCCGTTGCAAGCTTTGAATCGCAGCATCAATACGCCTTAACAAAGCCACCTTAACTCGCAGTGATCAAGCTCGATAAAACGCCAGCACGCCCTCTTCCGTTTCCCCCAGATGCCCCTCCTCGACACGCCCCCAGGCTGCCGTATTTCGCCAGACACTCCCTCTGCCTCCGACGACCCTTCTTGCCGATTCCGGCGACTGAACACCGCCCTGTGCCTCCCCGAGCACACGAGCACACTCACCACTCTCTGGCGCATCTCCTAGTACACTTCGTTCAACCGCGGGCGCCCCAGGAAGCCGTCTTCGACAAAAGTTCTGAGCGCCGCCGTCTGTCTCGCCTCCGTCGAGCTCCTCCGGTAATTCCAGACCACCCCGACCCCTTCCGTTCACGCACACGTCATCTCCGTGGTATCCTGCATCTGATCACGACCTTTTCTTGCCTCCTGGTGATCGACAGCTTCGTCTTCGACCTCGACCAGAGCCAGCCGTCGCCAGACCGAACTCCGGCGAGGAATTCCTCTTGCCCTCGTGCGCCCCTTCACCAGCCAGTACCTCCTTGAGCTCCCCAGGCTCTGCGAACACAAGTGAGCACATTATTTTCCTCCTCGCTCAGTAGCATCGATCCCGCCGTCGTCTGACCGTCGCCGCCGCGCGCAGCTGTCAAGCGCCGCCCATCCTTGGCCTAGTTGCTTTGAACCGTAGGATGAGAAACGTCTGGCTGGGATTAGATCTGATCGAAACGGTATGCATCCATCTGTGCCGCACGTTTCCAGTTAGATCCAACGCACCCCAGTAGCCGATCCGAGCGAACCGTTATTGTACAATTAGAAGCAGCCACGTGTACAGGATTCGATTTAAAACAGAATTTTGATCTGATTAGAATACAAATTTGTAATTGCTGTAACTTTCAAACCACACGTCCAAATTTGACAAATTTTATATCAATGGATTCAGGAGAACAAGCCCTATCCAACTATGAAATTAGTTTAGCAAATAGTATCTGTTTGTTTGCTCAATTTTGCAGATTCATTTGTATGCTTGTTTAGAGTATAAAAATTGTTTAAAATTGAATTTAAGGATAAAACCTTTGCAAATTGGTTTGTTGTGACCTTACTGACCCTAGGAACCAACCCATGGTATTAAAAATGATTTTTGTAAGATTTAGGTTGGATTACTTGACTTAGTCATTTTCTAGCCAAATAAAAAGAATGGTTTTTGTTATAAAAATAATTATGGAAAAGAAACTTTGAGAAAATAGTTTGGACCAAACCTACTGACCCAAAAACACCAAGCTTTGCAATAGCAACTCATTTGGTGAACAACTTTAGAGTTTTTGCCTTAATAAAAACATTTTTCACCACATGAAATGATGAATGGGATTAAAAATAGTTTTTGGACAAAACCTTCTTGCTAATAACTTTGCCACTTTGGTAAATGACCAATTTGGATCTTACAAAGTCTAGAAACCCCATAGAGACCCCTTTGAAAAATAAAACTATCTTGTGCATGCTCCCATGCATGAATTTGTTTCCATTATCTTGTGTGTGTGAAATTGTTTGAGTGATTATTGGTTTGGAATGTAAATTGAATTAGTGTTTGCTTGTTTGACTTGTAGTGAAGTGTGAGACTAACAAGATCAAGGAGTGAACTACCATTCCCTTCCAAAAAGGCAAGTGATGCTTCATACTTTCTATCCCATTACTTTCACTATGCATTAGTGATTTTGCTAAATAAACTTGCATGGATTTTGCTAAGTATAGATCTTGCTATAGGAAAACCTAGTAGATGAATCCTTAGTAGGATTTCCTAAGTTAAGTTTCCTATTACTACCAAGCTTAGCCTAGCTAATGGAAAACATGGGTGGAAAATATATTCACACTATAGAAAAATCTCTAAGTCTGAGGACTTTTGTTTTTGTTTAATAAAACAACTAAGTTAATGAATCACCTGGGTGGAATGGAAGGATTGGTTTATGTTGAGTGGTTCACAAGGCCATGGTCTTGGCTTGTGTATCTCACTCTTGGTTCACAAGGCCATGGTCTTTGCCTTAATAAAAATATGTTATTCCTGGTTATAAAGCTATATTATGACCTTTGTTTCTTGATATTACATCTTAACTGTGGATGCTAGCTATTGATCCAGGGGCTAGAATTGTAAAACACAGGAGGACTCTACCTTATTAGGTTGGGAACCCTACATTGAGTATGGTGGGGTCGTCATTGTTCACCCCGCTCGCGTACTTGGCGAGCTCGTCAGCGTGGTTATCTTCTGCCGCGATGACGGCATCGGCGAGTTCGTCTGGGTCGCCGTTGATGGTGATGACGCCGCGCGGCCCAGGGAGCTTCATCGCGTTGTACGCGTAGTGTGGCGCTGCCATGTACTTGGCGAACGCCTGGCGCCCCAGGACGCAGTGGTAGGTGCTGTCGAAGGGCACCATCTCGAAGACGATCCGCTCGGTGCGGAAGCTTGCTGGTGTGCCGAAGGTGACTGGTAGCGTGACCTTGCCGATCGGGTACGCCTTCCGACCGGGGACGATGTCGTGGAACGTGGTGTGGGTTGTCTTGATTATCGACTGCGGGAGCCGCAGCCGCCTGAAGGTGTCTAGGTACAGGATGTTGATGGATCTGCCTCCGTCCATCAATGTCTTGGGGAGCCAGTAGTCGCCCACCTTTGTCTTGACCACCAGGGCGACTCGACCTGGGTATTCGATGCGCGGCGAGTGGTCCTGGCGGCTCCAGGTGATGGGCTGCTCCGAACAGTTGAGGAACTGGGGAACGTCCACCTGGGCCACCGCGTTGACGGCGACGGCGCGGGTGATGACCTTCTTCTCGCGCTTCGTGTTGAAGCCTGTGAAGGTATGGAGAGAGCCAGCCACGTTGCCGAACTTTCCGCCGTTTGGCGGGTTGTTGTCGGGGTCCTCCCTTGCTCGCCGTGCCTTCTCAATCTCCCTGAGGGTGTGGCAGTCGGCGGTCGTGTGCGTCGCGGGTTTGCCTTCCCTGCTATGAAACGCACAAGGTTGGTTAAGGAGGGCCGCAGGGTCGAACCTTGGCTTGGCCTTGTAGTTGCCTCCGTCGCGGCGTTGTCCTCCGTCACGGCGGAAGCTTTTGGGATCGCTTTGTGCGTGCCCAGCGTTGGCGACGAAGTCGACTCGCCCGTCACTGCGGCGCTTGCCAGTGAGCCGAGTGTTGCTGTAGCGTAGGTCGGACCGTCGTCCGCTATCGTTGCCGCTCGTGCGGCGTTGACCTCCCGACTCGTCGTCGGTTTCCTGGTTTGGATCTTCCTCCGCGTACCGTTTGGCGATCTCGAGGAGGTCTGGTAGGTTGTCGAGTGTGCGAGAATGTCGCTTGAGCTTGGCGACCAAAGGCTCGTAGCGGCACGAGGTCTTGAAGCAATGAATCACGGTGTCCGGGTGGATGCCGACCGCGTTGTACCAGAGTTCTTGCCGCCGCTGGACCCATTTGCGGGTCGACTCGCGGGGTCCCTGGACGACGCCTGTGTCCTCGATGGTGGTGGCACGGTGTAGGAGCACTCAAGTGCTCGACGGCATCGCGCATCTCCTCCCAGGAGTCGATACTATCCTGGGGGAGGGTGTTGATCCACTGCCTGCACGTCCCCTCCATCATCAGGGGGAGGTAACGGGCGGCTAGCAAGTCGGTGTGGCCTGCGATCCCCATCGCCATGAGGTATGTATCAAGCCAGACGGCGGGGTCATACGAAGGGTCGTACTTTTCTATCTCCTTCGGCGCCTTGAAGTTCGGCAGGTACTTCTCGCCTCGGATCATCGGTCCGAAGCACTTGGGGCCGAGTCGACTTAGCGAACCCATTGGCTCGCCGTCGCGGCGATTGGTGAGGGTGTGTCGCAGGTCGTCGGGCTGGCGGGCGCGCCAGCTTTGGTTGTTGATGATGTGGGTGCGGGCGTCGATGGGTTAACCGTTAGCGGTGACAAAGTTGATCGCTGGCCTGGGGTCGTTGGTGGAGAGTGCCGCGTTCGCGGGTCGGTGTTGGAGCTGCAATGGCTCTGGTGGCGGGCAGTTGAGGGTGTTTGCCGCCATTGGGCGGCCGCTTGAGGCCGCTCTGCTTCCTGAAGAACGCGAGTACACTAGACCCTGCGAGTCGGCGCCTGCGTTTTTCTGCTCGACGGCCTTTGCGAGCAGGGCCTCGCATCGGATCTGTAGGGCGCCGCCGGTGGCCGTGATGTTGTCGGCTGCTGCTACCTCGGTGAACTACGCCCTAGATACAAGGATGAGTGATAGTGGTTGAAATCCAACCACTACCCTCTCAGCCACCATACAAGAGTACATCGAGCCACACCATCTAGAAAGAAAGGAAATATACCAAGATTCAAATGACCTAGATACATCTATAATTTAGGATAAAACAAGATCCGAAAACGGATAAGAAGCAAATAGGCATAAGATCATCATCGGCTTCTTCCAAGACTTAATGCCTCTAAAAAAGATAAACCCAACCATCCGCCTAACCAATGATTTATAATGGTAATCTCATCCGATCCATCCTCCTTTTATTAACCATTCCATGAGTATTGCACTATTTACTAGTCAAGTTACTTTAGTCACATTAAACCAAATCAAAACCCATCCTAAACAGGACAGGGTGCTATCTGTCGAAAACCAAATGTTGTTTAGGCACCTCATTATTCATATGGCCCAAACAACTCCTATAGTAATGGCTCATGGGATGGAGGAGGTTGAAAAGTAAAGGCTATGCATACTTGGGATTCAATTTAATGCAATAATGATGCAAGAATAAGATAGAGGCAATAGGTATTGTATGCAAGCATGTAAACCAAACAAACAAGGCCAACATGAATATAGAGCACAAGCATATGAATAAGATAACAATCATGCCATGATGAATGATGCACAAATTACATGGCAAGTAAAATAACATTTGAATTGGTTTTAGTCACATTTGTTGCCATAACAATTGTTGTTCAATATATATTTATATGATGCATGATCAATTTAGACTACTCATTTGCTTAATTTGGATTTACCAAACAAAAGTTATGAATTAATGAAAATGCATTTGATGTAATTAAATTTTACTTGTGTAAACTACAAAATGGATGGCATATTTGGAATCCTCTCATTTTTCTGATATCCATACATATATTATTTGTCAAAATTGGAATTAGTAAAAGTTATTAAAAATCAATAGAATTTGAATTTTTGGATTTATTTGACCGCGCAACGCCTCCCCCTCAAGTCAGGGGGGGCGGGTGGGGGCAAGCAAGTAGCGGGGGGAGGGGGATTTGGGTGGAAGAAAAGAACCCAAGAACGGAGTAGGCAAGTCTCCGCCCGGCAAAGGGTTCTGGCCTTCTGGAGAGCGACGGAAAAATAGAAAACCGCAACGGCTCTCGACGGGTGGGCCCAGGATGGCGGGTGGTGTGGAAGAAGGGTAGAGGAGGGCAGCGAGGGGGACCTTGCTTAGGATGGTCCCGGTGGGGGGCATGCTAGATCTGGGAGAGAGAGGGGAGATTGTTTGGGTTTTGTTAGAGGGAGGTGTAGTTTAGGGTTTGGTTTTAGGATAGAGGTAATTAGGGTTTTGGGTTGATTAGGGGGGAAGGTATCTTAGGGTTTAGGTGTAGCTAGAGGGGAGGGGAGGGAGCACTTGTGTTAGCATAGATTAAGCGGAGTTGTTGATTTAGCTAGGTAGGGAAATAAGGTTTGTGGTTTAGAGAGGGTAAGGAAAGAGGTGGTGGTACTAATGGCCCATGCATGATCCAACAAAGGACCAAGCAAGTTCCAAAGAGAGGGGGGGGGTTAGAGGATGCATGCCACATTAGCACAAGTGAGTGCATGGGACATGAGGTATGGTTTAGCTAAAGGGAAAAGAGGGAGAGGTTTTAACACTACCAAGACAAGATCAAGCAAGGAAGGAGTGGTTCATTTAGAAAACAAGCAAAAACCAAATACTAGGAAAAAGGTGGCTATTGCATGGCCCATGCAAGATAATTAATGTCACAATTTTCCTTGTGAGAACAAGGATATTAATATGGCACTATTCATCTCCATTCCAAAATGTGGACAAGGCCAAGCAAAGATTGATCCAACCAACAACATGGTAGCTCAATAAAATGCCAAGCCCATATTATTGGATGGTGGAATTATAAGGTGGTGAAAGATAAGGTGGTGGAGTCAAAGAGATGCCCCAACTCAACTTGGGCATATAACAATGTATCAAGAGCCAAATACAATATCAAGAGGCAAATACAATTAATTATGCACATGAGATAAGAACCAAACAAGAAAGGGTTTTATATGATGCACAAATGCAAGGTGGTATGATGACATGAGCATGATATGATGATGATGCAACAATTATATGTTGGAAGTGGCCCATTTTATTATTATGACATGTAGCATTACAGGGGTTAGACAACTGGGATGCTACATCGGCCCGGTTGTCCATCGGGGTGGAGAACAGTGGGAGGCCGTTCGCGTCCCGCTCCCGTGAGGAGACTACTATCCGTGGCTGATCCCTGGGGGGTGTGCGGTTGGGTGGAGGTGGGGCGCCCATCGCCGTCGACCCCGGCGGGGGCCGGGCGCTTCCCCCTGGTGGCGCGTTCTCGCAGATCGCGCGCTCGGCCACGCGGGTCGGGTCGTTTTCGTCGTCGAAGTTCAGGGCGCGCCCCTGGAAGGTGGGATTCAGGAGCGACCTGATTCGCTGCTGGTGGTAGCGCGATAGCTCCTACACCGTCACATGCTCGAGGCGAAATTTTTCGCGCTCGGCTTGCTCCTTGCGCACTGCCTCCGCAAGCTTCAGGCGGAGTTCCTCGACCTCCGTTACCGTGGCGTTAGGAGGGATCGGGGTGGAGAAGGGATCCTCCGGCGGATCGGTGCCGGTCGCCATGTAGGTCGCGGCGTGGCGACCAGTCCCGTCATGGAGGTCGGCGGAATTCTCCGACCCGGAGTTGAATTCAAAGATCCCAAGGATGGAGGGATCCTCGAAGTCTCCCACGTTGGAGACCTGGGTGATGGAGCCAGCGGGTGAAGCCGCGGTGATGGATCCGGCGAGTGACGCCGGGGTCGCCGAGTCGGCGTCGTCGTTGTGGGCCGCGTCTCCTGCGGCCGTTGAGTTTTCGGCCACGTTACTGTGGGCCGAGTTGTACTCGGAGGCGAGGCGATGGATCGTGTCGATCTGGCTCTCGGAGAGTCGATTGCGTGGTGGCGACTCGCGGATGCGAGCTGAGTCCTCTGAGACGATGACGTCGGTGAGGACGACGAAGAGGATGATCGTGTCGACCGGCAGGATCACGCTGTGCGTGACGGGTCGCTCCGCCGGGACATAGCTGCTCGGCAATATTTGGAGCATCTCGCCGATCGCTATCATGCGGCCGGTGGCGACCGTCTCGTTGATGGGCAGATTGGATATCCCCGCAGAACACCGGCCAGACCAGCCAGGCCCCACGGTGGGCGCCACTGTCGTGGGAATGGTCACGGCAGAAGCTACAATCGGCAGCAAGTAGTAGAACGAGGGGCAAGGGCGGCCAGCCATCTGCGGTGCGAGATGAGGGCGGAGACTCAAGGTTTTACCCAGGTTCGGCCCCCTGGAGGGTAAAGACCTACTCCTGCTAGATTGTATTATGATGGTGGTATAATGGGCGAGCTCGGTGGCTAGGCGGCGAGTCGCTTGGGTGTCTGATGGAACGTCTCCCTACACACCCTGTAGGGAGGTTTATATAGATTCACCTCCCCTAGGGTTTACATATCTCAACCGAATCAGTTAAGGCTTCGGTAATCGTTTAACCTAACTCGACTGGGCCTATCTACTCGCCTGGGCCTTCAGCTTCCAGTCGCTTGGATCCACACCGGGCCTTGATCCAGTCGCCGTCTTGTAGGCCCACTCGCCAGTTCCTGGGCCAGTCGGAAATGTCCTGCTGGGTATACCCCGGTGGGCATATCCCCATCAAGACATGGAAGCTATCGAGAATCTCCTCATCCCAATTTTCTAAGTTAAAAACTTGTGGTTCAACAAGGATAAAGGTTCACCAATGTCTATTGGTGGGTCCTTGGGAGTTTTTATCAAACAAAAAAACTTAGTGTTTCCAACTAATAGGTAAAACCTATTTTGAGCAAATCAAGCCTAAGCTACACTTAGCCAAATTCATGTAGAAGCTAGAAATTATTATTCTACTAAGGTATCACTTGCTAATACTATTCCAATGTATTGACCCGCTGCGGATGTAACTTGTGATGTTGTAGGTTACTCTGATGAGGATTAGGGTTATGAGTCTACACTCACCATGCTTGCCTGTGGCACATGAAGATGAAGACTTTTACTTATATTGTTAAGTTAAACTCTTGTACTAGCCTATGGCTATGGAGTTGTAAAAGACTATGTTATCTCTAGAATGACGATGTAATAATGACCTTTGTTTCTGTGTACTTCATCTTAAACTGTGGATGCTAGCATTTGATCTAGGGACTAGCATTGCAATCACAGGGACCTTTACCTTTACAAAGGTGGGTTCTTACAGATGGTATCAGAGCACTGTCTTTCCTGTAGGATTATGACCCTAGGTTGGATTAGACTAAGAAACCACTAAGGAAAAAATTTCAACACTTTGAAAAATTTCCACACTTGTCTTTTTCTTCTCGTAAACTTTTCTAATCTTCTTTCTCATCTCTATTTGTAGATGAACTCCATCAACGAAGCCGTGAGTAAGGTACCACTCATGACCATGACCTTGGAGTGTGAGACTGAATTTCCCAAAGCACTCAAGAACCTTATGGTTACCATGGGGATACATGGTGCAGTTGTGTATAAGGGATTCCCTGTGATGGATGAAGGAGAAGAGTATTGGTGGGTGCAACTTCACTTGTACAAAAACAAGGAAGACAACCACAAGGAGTCAGGATTCTGCATGGTCACTAACTCTGAAATGCACACAACATTCTTTGACTCTGCAAGAAATGCAACTTGGAATGCCATCAAGGAACTTGGTGATAGACTCAAGTGCAGAATGCTCAACACCCAAAATGACCTTAGAGAAGAAAAGAAGCATACCCAAGAATTAGAGACTACCAACCAACAACTAAGGGGAGACATCATAGACTTAATATGGGAGTCTTGATAGAAAGATGGCCACTAAGGATGCACTGATAGCTATTTTGTCTAGTGAATGAGAATTGTAACGTACTTCGTTAGTTGTACCACCACACTTATCATTTTACTTCCAAAAATTGTTCTAATTTATGTTGAACCTTTGGTGTTTGTAATGAATTTGTGTATGCCATGACTTGTGTGTTTGTTGCTAAAAGATGTGCTTGTGATATTTCGTCTTGTGAATTTTCTCTACTTATGTTGATTCTAAATTTTCTCTATCTTATAAAAATAGATGCCTAACATTGTTATCAGCACGGCTGAGGAGTTCAAGGGAACTCGTTTTGGTACTCGTCTCATTGATATCACTAGTGTTCTCAACCTTCCACTTCCTAGCATCACGACACTTCAGCTCACCAAGTTTGAGAGGAAGGACCTATGGGGCTTCAGAGTCACACAGCCGGGACGCCAAGCAGATCCACCCACGGAGGCTATCACTTTCAAGCTGATGGATGACAACAAGGAGAGAGGCTTAGATGTAGTCATGGAGGAGTTACTTGGACGCCTGGTAGGGAGGCACTCCATCGAGCTTAGAGGTCTTTATTTTCACCCTTCGGGAGACGCAACGAGGAGGGTGAGGCTATAGAGTACGATAATGCTACTAGAGATACGATGGAGCCGATTCGTCTGTACCTTCAGGACCTAGAGGGTCTTATTAGACACCTTGATATTGATAGGACCAACGCCATGCTTAGCAATGACGAGCTCCAGGTTCAGCTACGAGAGAAGGACAAGATCTTCGCAGAGCAAGACGAGATTTTCAAGGAAATGGAGGCCAAATTTGAAAGCCAGGACAAGAAGTTCAAGAGGCAGGAGAAAAGAGTCCAAGACAGGAACAAGAAGATCCGGGAGATGAATGAAGAGTTAGAGTCCAAGGAATTCGAGCTTGAGCACCAGCAGGGAGTGATCGAGAGGCTTCGCTCATAGAAGAGGGCTCTTAGGGCCAAGATTGAGGCCTTGACCACTAGTGTTGATGAGTATAAGACCACCATGGAGAATGCAGGTCTTACCCTTGTTGATGTGGAGATTGATGCGGAGGAGTAGTGTAGACTACTCGATTATCTTTCATCTACCGTACTTTGATTATTGAGTCGCAATGACCATCCAACATGTGGATGGCTTGCTATGGTGTCTTTGCATTTTTAAAACTTGTTGTTTATGTCCTTCAAACTCTATGTTATTTTGATGCTTGGTTATTGTGACTGTTCTATGTGATGTATTGTGCATGTTAAGAATCTATGAGTATCTCATTCTTATCCTTATTAAAACCACAGATGCCTCCCCTACGTGCCAACCCCAACCAAAGCAAAAACAACAAAGTCACTCCCGAGATGTAGCAGTTGATGACCGCACAAGATCAACTGATGCAGGTGATGACACAGTTCATGCAGAACCAGAACCAGAATAACAACAACAATCAGAATAATCCTCCGGGATTTGACATGCTCACTAGATTTTTGAGACTAAGGCCTGCAAAGTTCTCGGGAACCACTGATCCAATGATAGCCAATGACTAGTTACGTTAAATGAACAAGGACTTGGTGACTGTTGGCTACACCAACGAGGAAAAGTTCAGGTTCGCAGCACATCTGCTTGAAGGGCCAGTAGCAACATGGTGGGATAACTTTCAGATCACCACTCCGCTTGAGGATGTGACATGGGCTATATTTGAGGATGGATTATGTAAAGCGCACATCTCATCCGAAGTGATGAATTTGAAGAAGGAGTTCCACAATCTAAAGCAGCATCACCACAGTGTGGCTGAGTACATTGAGGAATTCAACAATCTTGCGTGTTATGCACCGGATGAAGTTGATACTGATGCAAAGAGGAAGGAGAAATTCCTCGAAGGACTGAATGATGAGTTGAACCTGCAGCTGTCTGTTGCCTATTTTCTAACCTACCAATCACTTTGTGACAAGGCTACCATCTTGGAAAACAAGATGAAACAGGTTGAGAGCAGAAAGAGGAAGCATAGCTTTGATAAGCACAGCTCGGGATCGTCTCACAACCGTTCCCATCATGATGATAGTGGGAGTTCTGGATCCCACAAACATGGGAAGTACAACAACCACCACAACCACAACCGTCATCATGACAACAAGCATCACCGCAGTCATGATAGCGACAAGTATAAGAACCACAAGAGTGGACACAAGAGCCACCACAGTGGATGTGGAAGTGGAAATGGAAGTCAGCCTGTAAAGAAAGATCTTAGTCAGTTTGAATGCTTCAAGTGTAACAAGATGGGGCACTATGCTAATGAGTGCCCAGAAAGGAAAGTTGAAGGTGCCAACAATCCCAATCCCTTCCGAAAGGGACAAGTGAACCACATCAATGTGGAATAAATATATGAAGAATCGGATGCTGTGGCTGGTAAGTTCAAACTCAATTCTGTTCCAACACTTGTTCTTTTTGATACTGGCGCATCGCATTCATTCATATCAAGATAATTTGTTGATAGAAATGGAATTCCAGTTGAAACTATTGGGTGTCCTATAAAAGTAAGTTCTCCCGGTGGAGAAATGATAGTGAACTCAGGATGTCATGATCTAGTGATAGAATTTGGGAGGTATAAGTTTCCCGTTAGTTTGATAATCCTAGATTCCCAAGGATTGGATGTCATTTTGGGAATGGATTGGATGACTAAGTATGAAGGAGTACTAGATTGTGCCGATCGTACTGTCACACTCACAACCCCGGATAAGAAACAGATTAGATTCAAGTCTAACTGTGAATCAAAAGGGAGTAAGCTAAATTCTCTTAAGGGGGTTAGCATAGACAGTGTGCTAACTGTGAGAGAATATCCGGATGTGTTTCCGGAGGAATTACCAGGGATGCCACCAGATAGGGATGTAGAGTTTATGATTGACTTGCTGCCAGGATCAGGACCAATAGCAAAGAGACCCTACAAGATGTCAGTTGATGAGTTGAAAGAACTCATGAAACAGCTTGGAGAATAGTTGCAGAAAGGATTTATGCAACCAAGTTCTTCATCTTGGGGTGCACCAGTTTTGTTTGTTGAAAATAAAGATAGAAGTCAAAGGTTATGCATAGATTACCGATCACTCAATGAGGTGACTATCAAGAACAAGTATCCTTTGCCCAGAATCAATGATTTGTTTGATCAGTTAGAAGGAGCCCGTGTGTTCTCAAATATTGATCTTCGATCAGGCTACTTTTAGCTAAAGATAAGGGAACAAGACATACCTAAGACTGCTTTCACCACTAGGTATGGATTGTATGAGTACACCGTGATGCCATTTGGTTTGACAAATTCACCAGCCTACTTCATGAATATGATGAACAGATGTTCATGGAATTTCTTGACAAATTCGTTGTCGCTTTCATCGATGAAATTTTGATCTATTCCAAGAGTAATGAAGAGCATGAAGAACATTTGCGATTGATACTTGACAAACTTAGAGAGCATAAGCTGTATGCCAAATTCAGCAAGTGTGAATTCTGGCTAAATGAAGTTGGCTTTCTTGGGCATATTGTATCAGGAGATGGTGTAGTAGTTGATCCCGCAAAAGTGTCAGCTGTAACTGAGTGGGAATCTCCTAAGTCAGTGAAAGAAGTTCATAGTTTCCTTGGCTTGGCAGGATACTATAGAAGATTCATTGAGAATTTCTCAAAGGTAGCTAAGCCAATGACGGAGTTACTTAAGAAAGACAAGAAATTTGATTGGACTAAAGGATGTGAAATCAGTTTCCAGGAATTGAAGAAGAGACTAGTGAAAGCACCAGTCTTATGTCTACTAGATTTGGAGAAAGATTTTCAATTATATTGTGATGCATCTCACCAAGGATTAGGTGCAGTTTTGATGCAAGAAGGGAGAGTTGTGGCTTATGCCTCGAGACAACTCAAAACTCATGAGGTGAATTATCCTACTCATGATTTAGAGTTAGCCTGTGTTGTCCATGCACTCAAAACATGGAGACATTATCTTTTGGGAAAGCATTGCGAAGTGTTCACAGATCACAAAAGCTTGAAGTATATCTTCACTTAGAAAGAAATCAACATGAGACAAAGAAGATGGCTAGAACTCATCAAGGACTAAGACTTGAGTTTGCAATACCACCCCGGTAAAGCAAATGTTGTAGCGGATGCATTAAAACGTAAGGTTTATGTGAATAGCCTTACTAAGGGAGAATTGCCAGATGATCTATGGGCCCAATTCAAATATCTCAGATTGGAGATAGTGCCTGAAGGACATCTCATGTCATTGGATGTTCAACCCACATTGTTAGACATGATAAAGGAAGCCCAAAAGTTGGACAAGGAAATTGAAGAGATTAAGGAAAAAATTAGCAAAGGGAAAGCCAAAGGATTCCATGAAGATGAACATGGTACTTTATGGTATGGAAAACGTATCTGCAATCCGCAAGATCCGGAGCTTCGGAAACTGATTTTACAAGAAGCACACAACTCACCATATTCCATTCATCCGGGTAACACCAAAATGTACATGGATGTGAAGGAAAGATTTTGGTGGAATAATCTCAAGAAGGACATCGCCGAACATATTGCTTTGTGTGATGTATGTAGTAGAGTAAAAGCAGAACATCAGAAACCAGCTGAATTGTTACAACAACTACCTATTCCTGATTGGAAGTGGGATAAGATTGGTATGGATTTCATCACTTGACTACCAAGGACTAAATCAGGATATGATTCTATTAGGGTCGTGGTAGTTCGTCTAACTAAAGTGGCTCATTTCATACTCGTGAAGACAACCTATACAAGTGCTAAGTTAGCAAAGATTTATATGAATAGGATTGTGTGTCTGCATGGAGTACCCAAGAGTATTGTGTCTGATAGGGGAACCCAATTCACTTCCCATTTTTGGAGACAACTGCATGAGTCATTGGGAACGATATTGAAATTCAGCACTGCTTTTCATCCCTAGACTGATGGACAAACAGAAAGGACCAACCAGATTCTAGAGGATATGTTGAGGGCATGTGCCCTAGATTATGGTGCTAGTTGGGATGGAAGTATGCCTTACACAGAATTCTCTTACAACAACAGCTATCAAGCCAGTATTGAGATGGCACCGTTTGAATTTCTCTATGGAAGAAAGTGTACTACACCATTGTTATGGAATGGTGTTGGAGAAAGAAATTTGTTCGGGCCAGAACTAATCAAGGAAGCTGAAGAGAAAGTCAAGTTGGTAAAGGATCGATTGAAGATAGCACAGTCCCGACAAAAGATCTACGCAGATCCAAAGCGTAGAGAAGTCACCTATGGGGTGGGTGATAGAGCTTATCTTAGAGTGTCACCACTTCGTGGAGTGAAGAGATTTGGAGTCAAAGGAAAATTGGCACCAAGATATGTTGGACCATTCAAGATTCTGAGCCGTAAAGGAGAAGTAGCATATGAGATTGAATTGCCTGAATCATTTTCTGCCGTTCACAATGTGTTTCACGTAAGTCAGCTAAAGAAATGCCATCCGGAGATGGAAGAGACTTCTTTGAAGGATACTATACCTTTGGAAGAGGTCCAATTGGAAGTGATCTCACCTATGAGGAGATATCAAGATTCTTGAGACTGCAGAAAGAGGTACTCGGACTGAGACTATCAAGTTTTGGAAAGTTCGGTGGAACCACCATTCCGAAGAGGAAGCAACTTGGGAAAGAGAAGATGATCTTCGGAAAGACCACCCTCACCTATTTGCTAGACAATCCGAATCTCGAGGGCGAGATTCACCTTAAGGGGGTTAGATATGTAACATCCCAAAAATAATGATTTAAAAAGTTTGCACATCATTCATGCATCCTCATGCATTTTAAATTAATTTCAAACAAGATTACAAAATAGAAGCCAATTGTTTGCCTATTATTTTATGTAATAAAGGCAAAGGCTTCATTTCCATTTTAAATCAAGCGAATACTTTGTTTATACTAGAAAAGGTTTGAATGTTGATTTCAAAGCTTGTTCAAAGTTTCAAAACAAGAATCTAAATTAAAACCATTTATATGCCTATTATAAATATTTAATTAAGGCTTGATTTTAATTCTATTTTTAATGGACCAAAGTGTTTATGATCAAACAACAATGTTTTATACACAAATATATGCTTGAATTATTTTACAAAAATCCAGAGGAAATTTGAATTCAAACTCATTTGAATAGCATTTAAAAATGATTTCAGAAAATCAAATAAGAAATAGAAAAGGAGAAAATAAATAGGAAAGGGCCGGCGCCACCATTCCAGCCCAACAATAGAAACGGCCCAAAAGCCATCCCACCCGGGTTCCCCTCTTCTCTCTCTCTCACCCGCACCCGCTCTTCCCCGCTGACGCTGCCACTTGGCCCAAGCTAGGTCAACACCTTCTTCTCCACCCACGCACACGCAGACTCCGTCGCCACCGCCGTTTCCTCCAGAAACGCCGCGTTGATTTGTCGCTTAATTGGTATTGAACCACTGTGTAATTCTCTCGCCCCTCCTGGATACTTAATCACCTCGCCGCCGCGGTCATTTCCCCCACACAGCACACTCACCTCACCACCAGGCTGCCCGTATTTCGAACCGCACCGCCACTGCCCGACGAGCTCCAGTAAGCGATTACGGTGAGCTCCGACCACCCCTTCGCTTCTGGTTCAAACGAGCGTGATCCTTATGTGTATGCATCTTCTGATGTCTTTGGTTTTCCTGCACGTGACCCAGGTCGCCATACCCGTCCACCTCTGCAAACGACCGAGCAGCCGGTCAACTCCGTCGAGCAATATAGGTAAAACCCGAGCGCCCCTTTCCTTCTTACTGACCCTATCGTGTTCGCCTGATCCTTGTACACACACTGATGCTCTTGGCTTGTGCTAGGGCGATCCAGAACGTCGTCAACGTCGCTGTCCGCATGAACCCGACGCCGCCCGCAACTCTGAAGAGCGCCATCCACTTCTACAGCCCGCCCCTGTCCACGCCAGTAGCACGTTGAGCTTCCTTGTGTTCTTGCGAGTCTGGTAAGCCACACCACAACCCCCAAACCCTTCTGTATTTGCCAGACCGTCGCCGCCAGTAGCGCCGCCACCACTGCAACCACGCGCGCCGCTAGTTCTTGGCCAAGCCGTCGTGGGTCGTTGGATCTAGATCTAGCGCGTTAGATTAGATCACTTATCGAAGGGGTACGATTAGATCTGGCCCGTGCGATTTCATTTAAATCCTACGGCTCTCGTTGATCGATCCAGCCGAACCGGTACGGGCCAATCAGATACACCCACGTGTCTGGGTTTTTAAATTAAAATCTGTTTTTGAATCTATTAGTTATTCAAACTTGTAAATTCAATAACTTTTGTTTCTGTTTATTTAAACAATATAAATAATATACCATTGGAATCAGAAAATTAAATCCTGCACATCTGTAGGATTGGTTTTGTATTTTGCCTCTGTGAAAATATAATTTCATGCAGAGACATTTGTAGGCCTATTTTGTGTATGAAAATTATTTGGAAAATGTTTTAAAGGCCAAATTAAGTTTAATTGGTGTATAAATGTTTAGTTTAGTGTTCAGTACTGTTTTACTTGTATTGTTAGTTTAGAAAAAATCATCACATGGAATTTGCATGCATTCATATATTTTTGCTTGATTATTTGAAATATGAATTTGGTGCTATCACTTTATGTGTAGATTTTGGTGCTAGTGGTGATTGTGATTGTGAAGATTGTTGTTACTCCCCCAACTACCAAGGCAAGTGGTGCTTCATATTTTTGTCCCAATATTTTGACTATGCATTAGTGATAATTTGTATAGGACTTGCATGATAATTTTTGCTAAGTATCTATATGCTATTCTTGGGAAATCCTAGTAGTTGTAGAATTGTTAGAATTTCCTCTAAGTTAAGATACTTAGTATATTGCCATGCTTAGCCTAGCTAATAACAAACAAGGGTGGAATATATTCATGCTATGAAATTTTGCTAAGTATTTTGACTTGTGTTTTTGCTTAATAAAAACAACTAAGTGAATGAATCACCTGGGTGGAATGGTATGCTTGGGTTATGTTGAGTGGTTACACAAGGACCATATCTATGGTCTACCTTGTGTATCACACTTGTGTAAAGCCACCCAGGAACAAAGGGATTTGAGATGCCATATGTTAAGAAGCTTATAGTGCAGCCACATGGCATTATGGGCTCTGCCTGGATCATATAGGTTGCAATAACTTAGCCAAATGGACAGTTGGTGGTAGGGGTGATAGGTTTGGGAACGCGTCCATTTTGGTCGAAGGGAAGGCTTCTGAAAGGTCCTGTCTCGATGCATGTCGAGTCTTGTGGGGAAAGTGCACCACCTCTCAAGAAGGAAGAATCTAAGTACTTACCGTGTCCCCGGAAATGGACAACTTGAGCATCAAGACATGGAAGATATCAAGAATCTCCTCATCCCAATTTCCTAAGTTAAAAACTTGTGGTTGAACAAGGGTAAAGGTTCACCAATGTCTATTGGTGGGTCCTTTGGAGTTTTTATCAAACAAAAAAAAACTTAGTGTTTTCAACTGATAGGTAAAACCTATTTTGAGCAAAGCAAGCCTAAGCTACACTTAGCCAAATTCATGTAGAAGCTAGAAATCATTATTCTACTAAGGTATCACTTGCTAATACTATTCCACTGTATTGACCCACTACGGCTGTAACTTGTGATGTTGTAGGTTACTCTGATGAGGATTAGGGTTATGAGTCTATACTCAACATGCTTGCTTGTGGAACATGAAGATGAAGACTTTTATTTATATTGTTAAGTTAAACTCTTGTACTAGACTATGGCTATGGAGTTGTAAAAGACTATGTTATCTCTAGAATGACAATGTAATAATGACCTTTGTTTCTGTGTACTTCATCTTAAACTGTGGATGCTAGCATTTGATCCAGGGACTAGCATTGCAATCACAGGGACCTTTACCTTTATAAAGGTAGGGTCTTACATTTTTTAGTTTTCTCAATCTATTTTTCTATATCTTTTTTATAAGAAGAATTCTTCATAGATTGCTCATTATGGTGATGCTGCAAGTTTCCACCATGATTAGGCATGGCTTAGGCTAGTGGCCCAGGCGTTTCTCTAACACACATACATAACTACATGGGCTTACAAGCTCCCCTTTCATTTTACACCGACGACATCCATAGACAAAAGAGCATGATATCAACTAGGTACAATGTACAAGTGCAATGTTGAAAGCATTCCTAGTGACAACACGGTTCTGCTAATTCCAACGTATAAGTTGAAGCATATACAACATAGATGACACAATGGTTTAAGTTTATTAGGGGCAAGAAAAATAAAGTGTGCCATCAAGTTCGTGAGAGCTTTAATCACTAAGTTTTCACATAACAAAATAGTTTTAAATTGGAAGATAGATGAAAACAAGAATATACTTGGAATGGTGTAACACACCATGCATAGGAATTTATAGTGTATATGTCACATCCCAAGATTTTCCAAATCTTGTAATGTGAAAAATAAATGAATAAAATAAAACTTTGTTGATTTTCAGGGTGAGAAGAAACTTTTTGATTCCAATTGGAAACCTTCAAACCCTTTTGATCAAACAAATCCTAAATGGATTTGAAAAGTTAAACAATTAATAAAGAAAATATTTTGAATAAGTGAAATTACTATTTTGGATCTTTTAATAAAAAGATTTGGTTTTCAAATGAAAAAGAATAGATTTATAAATAAAGATTATTTTATAAAGCCAAATTAAACCTTGGCCAATCTTTTGTATTAAAATGTTTTATTAAAAATAATGAGGATTTATTAATATCCAGTTTTATTAAAAATAAAGGTTTTTCCCATTTTAAATAAACACTAAAACTTATTTATCTATTTTAAATAAGTTTTCTAAGTATTTTATATTCTCAAATAAAACTATCAAGGGTTTTGGTTTTATTTTAGATTTCAAAATGAAGATTTTAATAAAACCAATCCTATTTGATTTAATAACTAAGGTCCATTTTATTTAATGATTAATGGACCCTAAAATAAAATGTTATTTTATTTTAAACAAGTTTTCCAAATATCTTCTATTTTTCAAATAAAACCTACTGATTTGGTTTTCAAAATATTTAGTTTTCAAATGGAGTTTTTAAATAAATTAAAACCCTTCTGATTTATTAACTAGTGTCCATTTTATTTAATTATAAATGGACTCTAAAATAAAAATATTATTTTATTTTGGGATTTGGTTTATGTTGATAAACAGAACCCAAAAACTCATTACAAGTGTGGTGACTGTTTGAATTGTTTGAATGTATGAATGTTGTTTGAATTTCAAAACAGAAATTGATTTGGAAAAAAGAAAAAGGTTTCAGACAGAAAAAAATAAGAGCAAAACGACCCAGCCCAGCCCAGCAGCCCACCTCCCTCCCCAGCGAACCGTTATTTTTCTCACTCAGGAACTTAATCGCTAAGTCTCTAACGACTGGACCCCACACTCGCGCTCTCTCTCTCGCAGTCAGCCAGGACCCACCCCTCCTGTTCATTGTCCTCACCGCGGCGACCAGTTCATCCCCGTTTTTGGCAATGATTCCACGAGTTCAATTCGCCTTAACGCGGCCACATTTACTCGCTTTGATCGCACAAGCTTAAACGCCTACCTCTCCTCTCCATTTCCCCTCTGTCACCCCGCATTAGCACGCCCCCAGGCCACCCTGATTCTTCTCCGAACCTCATTGCCACCGACGAACTTTTCCCTCGATTCTGGCCGTGTCTTGCCACCCCTCGCCTCCTTGACCACACTCGCATACTCCCCAAGCCCTGGCGGACCTTTCCGCATCCCCAGCTCACCCTTACCAAGACGAAGCTCGGCAAGCGTCACCGAGCCAAAGACCGTCTGTCTTCAACTACGACGACGTCTCCCAGGTAAACTAGACCTCCCCTCTCTTCCCCGTGGACACGATGATGATCGCCATGCTCTTGCGAACCTAACGGTGTCTCCCTTTCGTCCTAGGGTGCCCCCTATCCTCGCCCTCAACGACCTCCAGAGCCGCCCGAGGCGCAGCTCCACTCCGGCGAGCAATCAAGCCCGCTCCAGTGCGCCCCTCGACAAGACGGCATCACCTTGAGCTTCCCCAGGCCTCTGCGAACGCGGTGAGTAGCTTCCAAGCCACCCTTGCTTCCTGTATCGCCGGCGCCGCCACCGTCTGGCCGCTCCGCCGCCAGCCACCGCCGCAGCGCCGCTCGTTTAGGGTCGAGCTCACAGCAGCCGTCCGATCTCGATCTGGTGGATAGGATAGAACCACTTAAAGCGAATAGGTACGCAACCTGTGCCACACAATCTAACTTGATCCAATGCGCCAGAGCAGTCGATCCAACTGAAAGGGTATTGACGAATCAGAAATAGCCACGTGGACTGGGTTCGATTTAAAACAGATTTTTGATCTGATTGGAATGCAAATTTGTAATTGGTATAACTTTTGATCCACACGTCCAAAAATTACAAATTTTATATCAATGGAATCAGCAAGACAAGCCCTAGCTAACCATGCCATTTGTTTAGCAAAAAGCTTCTGTTAAAATGTTTGTTTTTGCAGAAACATTTGTATGCTTGTTAAGGATGTAAAAATTGTTCCAAAATGTTTTTGAGGATAAAATCTTTGGAAAATGGAGTGATTTGAACCTACTGACCATAGGAAACACCTTGTGGATTCAAAAATGTATTTGGTGAAACAAAATAATGATTCTTTGATTTAAAACCATTTCTAGTCAAATAGAAATATGGTTTATTTATTAAAAAATGGTTTTGGAAGAAAAATTTTGGGAAGTGTTTTGTTTTAAACTCTCTGACCCCAAACACCAAGTTTTGTGGTTTGAAAACATATTTGGTGAACCCTATATATTAATGCCTTAGTAAAAATATTTCTACACCACATAAAATGATACTTTGTTTTGAAAAAGGTTTAGGAAGTGAAATCCCTTGCAAATGACTCTTGCCACTTTATGAAATGACCATTAAGTGTTTTCAAATATTTATGACCCATTAGGAACCAATTTTTCAAATAAAACAAAGCTTGACATGCTTGCATGCATTTCTTAGACTTTATGATTTTATGTGATGTTTTGCTTGATTGGTAGATTGAGATTGTGCCTTGCTTGATTGATTTGTAGTGACTTGAAGAGTGTGATTGTTGCAAGGACAAGGAGTGAAATTATACCCTCTACCAAAAAGGCAAGTGATGCTTCATACTTTTTGTCCCATTACTTTCACTATGCATTAGTGATTTTCTCTAAGTAAAACTTGCATGGATTTTGCTAAGTATAAACCTTGCTATAGTAAAACCTTGTAGATGAAACCTTAGTATAAATGTTCCTAAGTTAAGATTCCTACTACTATCAAGATTAGCCTAGCTAATAGAAAACAAGGGTGGAATATGTATTCACACTACTGAAAATTTCTAAGTCTGAGGACTTATGTTTTTGTCTAATAAAACAACTAAGTTAATGAATCACCTGGGTGTAATGGTAATTTCTTGGTGGATTTTGGTTGAGTGGTTCACAAGGCCCATGTCTATGGTTTACCTTGTGTATCTCACTTGTGGATGGCCACCCAGGAACAAAGATATTTGAGATGTCAAATGTTGAGAAGCTTCAAGTGCAGCCACTTGGCATTATGGGCTCTGCCTGGATCATATAGGTTGCAAGAACTTAGCCATATGGACAGTTGGTGGTAGAGTTTGATAGGTTGGAACGCGTCCATTTTGGTCTAAGGGAAGGCTTCTGAAAGATCTTGTCTTGGGAAACCAAGTCTTGTGGGGAAAGTGCACCACCTCTGCAGAGTGTAAAATCTAAGTACTTAGCCATGTCCCTGGTAAAGGACAATTTGAGCATCATGACATGGAAACAATCAAGAATCTCATCATTCTAATTTCTAAGTTAAAAACTTGTGGTTGAACAAGGGATAAAGGAACTTAAATCTTTGATTGGAAGGAATGATTTTGTCAAGCAAAAAACTTAGTGTTTTCAAATGTTAAGGAAAAATCTATTTTGGGCAATGCAAGCCTCAACTCCACTTAGCCAAATGCATATAGATGATAGACTCCACTATACTACCATAGTATCACTTGCCAATACAATTCAAATGTATTGACCATTGTGGCTGTAACTTGTTATGTTGCAGGTTTGATTGATATTAGTAAAGTTGATTGATTAGGATTACAAGTCTACAACCAACATGTCTGCCTGTGGCACTTTTAAGATGAAGGACCCCATGCTTGTAGTTATTCCGCTGCAATGTAATGTAATAGCTAAATGAGCTATGTAAGATGTAATAAAATTATGTTATGCCTAATTATAAAGTTATATTATGACTTTTGTTTCTTGATATTATATCTTAACTGTGGATGCTAGCTATTGATCCAGGGACTAGCATTGTAAACACAGGGGACTCTACCTTATTAAAGGTTGGGACCCTTACAAATGGTATCAGAGCATTGTGTTGCCTGTAGGATTTGTAAACCTAGGACTGGACAAAAACCCTTAGAAAAATAGGAGTTGTATTTGTTCCAAAACTTATTTATAAACAGTCTTGTAAACTCTTTCCTCAACCATTTTGGTTTTGACTCTACATCTCTTCTATTTCAACTTGATGTAAAAACCTACCCCATGGCCAAAGACTACACCATGTGCAAAGGACTTCATCAACTCTAAACCCTAATGACTTCAACTTCTTCAACTCTAATGACTTCAACATCTTCAGCATATTCACCAAGGACTTCAACCTTAGATAACACTAAGGACAAGTGAGACAAGAAATCTTGTTCAAGATTTGGAGACTAAGGAAACACAACTTAGAATAAGCCATTATCACCTTTGAAGTTTATGTGACCAAGAGTTTTCCCAAGGAAACCATGATCTCATGCAAGAAGGAATCAACCAAGAAGAATGGAAAGATCACAAGTGAACCATATAGATGGACCTCCATATTTAGTATAAGTCAAACACACCAACTTATGTGGTGTAACAAAAATATTTTGTAGCCTAAGTATGTGCTTGAAACTTGTTGTTTGAGTGGAATGTTTGTTTATGATTGCTTGCACATTGCTTGTGTGAATTGTGATGTGTGTGATTAGAATTATTTCCTTAGAAATATCTTGCCTATTCTAATCCCAATGCAACCCAAACAGATGACTTCTCCAAGAGACTCCAACATCAAGGTTGGTGACACCAACAACAACCAAGAGGACAACATGAGAGAACTTATAGCAACCCAAAACCAGTTGAGCCAAGAGACAACTCAGCTTTTAGCCAACAACAATGGACTAGACCCAGCCATACAAAGGATTTTGAAACTTCAATCCCAATTGTTGCAAGGATTGATTACTCAAATGATCAACATGGGAGAAAACTTTTCCCAAAGATCTAAGGACAACAAGGATGACAAAGATGTTAATCTAGAAGGAACCCAAGCTAGCAATATTTATGGAGACAAGGATCATACATGCAAGGAGCATGAAGATCAATACCCCAAGAAGAGAGAAAGATCTCGCACTTATGAAGAACATGAACTAGAAGAATTCTTAACTTTGCAAAGACCCAAAAAGAAGAAGAAGGGTATAAGCCAGTTGCAATGTTACAATTGCAAAGAGAAGGGACACTATGCCAGTGAATGTCCAGAAAAGAAGAAGAGACAAGAAGACAAACAAAAGCTAGTGAAACCCAAGATGAGGAAGGATTTTAGCCAAGTGATGTGCAACCACTGCAAAGAGTAAGGACATCATGCATCATATTGTCCAGAGAAGCCACCTCAAGACCTCAGCCTTATCACATGTTTCAAATGCAAAGAGCTAGGCCACTATGCAAACTTCTGTCCTGGAAAGTTACATCAAGATCCCAAGAAAGCCAAGATGTAATTTAGTTTTAATTTTTTTTAAGGGTGGTAGTACCCTAGATGTTTTGAGCCTAATTGTAACCCTAGCCTTCCCAAATCTCGGGACGAGATTTATTTTAAGGGTGGTAGCCTGTCACATCCCAAGATTTTCCAAATCTTGTAATGTGAAAAATAAATGAATAAAATAAAACTTTGTTGATTTTCAGGGTGAGAAGAAACTTTTTGATTCCAATTGGAAACCTTCAAACCCTTTTGATAAAACAAATCCTAAAGTGATTTGAAAAGTTAAACAATTAATAAAGAAAATATTTTGAATAAGTGAAATTACTATTTTGGATCTTTTAATAAAAAGATTTGGTTTTCAAATGAAAAAGAATAGATTTATAAATAAAGATTATTTTATAAAGCCAAATTAAACCTTGGCCAATCTTTTGAATTAAAATGGTTTGCTTTGATTAAAAGAGTAAAGGTTTGTTTAAACAAAATAATGAGGATTTATTAATATCCAGTTTTATTAAAAATAAAGGTTTTTCCCATTTTAAATAAACACTAAAACTTATTTATCTATTTTAAATAAGTTTTCTAAGTATTTTATATTCTCAAATAAAACCTACTGAAGGGTTTTGGTTTTATTTTAGATTTCAAAATGAAGATTTTAATAAAACCAATCCTATTTGATTTAATAACTAAGGTCCATTTTATTTAATGATTAATGGACCCTAAAATAAAATGTTATTTTATTTTAAACAAGTTTTCCAAATATCATCTATTTTTCAAATAAAACCTACTGATTTGGTTTTGAAAATATTTAGTTTTCAAATGGAGTTTTTAAATAAATTAAAACCCTTTTGATTTATTAACTAGTGTCCATTTTATTTAATTATAAATGGACTCTAAAATAAAAATATTATTTTATTTTGGGATTTGGTTTATGTTGATAAACCGAACCCAAAAACTCATTACAAGTGTGGTGACTGTTTGAATTGTTTGAATGTATGAATGTTGTTTGAATTTCAAAACAGAAATTGATTTTGAAAAAAGAAAAAGGTTTCAGACAGAAAAAAAATAAGAGCAAAACGACCCAGCCCAGCTAAAGCCCATCCCAGCCCAGCAGCCCACCTCCCTCCCCAGCGAACCGTTATTTTTCTCACTCAGGAAATTAACTGCTAAGTCGCTGACGACTTGACCCAACACTCGCGCTCTCTCTCTCACAGACAGCTAGGACCCACCCCTCCTGTTCATCGTCCTCACCGCAGCAACCAGTTCATCCCCGTTTTTGGAAATGATTCCGCAACTTCAATTCGCCTTAACACGGCCACATTTGCTCGCTTTGATCACGCAAGCTTAAACGCGTACCTCTCCTCTCCATTTCCCCTCTGTCACCCCGCATTAGCACGCCCCCAGGCCGCCCTGATTCTTCTCCGAACCTCACTGCCACCGACGAACTTTTCCCTCGATTCCGGCCGTGTCTTGCCACCCCTCGCCTCCTTGACCACACTCGCATACTCCCCATGCCCTGGCGGACCTTTCCGCATCGCTAGCTCATCCGCGCGAGCTCTGCAAGCTCGACAGCATCACCCCGAGCCAGCGTTGCCGTCTGTCTTCAACTGCGGCGACGTCTCCCAGGTAAACCAGACCTCCCCTCTCTTCCCCGTGGACAAGATGATGATCGCCATGCTCTTGCGAACCTAACGGTGTCTCCCTTTCGTCCTAGGGTGCCCCCTATCCTCGCCCTCGACGACCTCCAGAGCCGCCCGAGGTGCAGCTCCACTCCGGCGAGCAATCAAGCCCGCTCCAGTGCGCCCCTCGACAAGACGGCATCACCTTGAGCTTCCCCAGGCCTCTGCGAACGCGGTGAGTAGCTTCCAAGCCACCCTTGCTTCCCAGATCGCCGCGCCACATCCGCAGCCACGCCAGCCACCAGCCATTTCATTGCTTAGGGTCGAGCTCACAGCAGCCGTCCGATCTCGATCTGGTGGATAGGATAGAACCACTTAAAGTGAAGAGGTACACAACCTGTGCCACACAATCTAACTTGATCCAATGCGCCGGAGCAGTCGATCCAACCGAAAGGGTATTGACGAATCAGAAACAGCCACGTGGACTGGATTCGATTTAAAACAAATTTTGATCTGATTGGAATGCAAATTTTTAATTGGTATAACTTTTGATCCACACGTCCAAAAATTACAAATTTTATATCAATGGAATCAGCAAGACAAGCCCTAGCCAACCATGCCATTTGTTTAGCAAAAAGCTTCTGTTAAAATGTTTGTTTTTGCAGAAACATTTGTATGCTTGTTAAGGATGTAAAAATTGTTCCAAAATGTTTTTGAGGATAAAATCTTTGGCAAATGGAGTGATTTGAACCTACTGACCATAGGAAACACTTTGTGGATTCAAAAATGTATTTGGTGAAACAAAATAATGATTCTTTGATTTAAAACCATTTCTAGTCATATAGAAATATGGTTTATTTATTAAAAAATTGTTTTGGAAGAAAACTTTTGGGAAGTGTTTTGTTTTAAACTCTCTGACCCCAAACACCAAGTTTTGTGGTTTGAAAACATATTTGGTGAACCCTATAGATTTATGCCTTAGTAAAAATATTTCTACACCACATAAAATGATACTTTGTTTTGAAAAAGGTTTAGGAAGTGAAATCCCTTGCAAATGACTCTTGCCACTTTATGAAATGACCATTAAGTGTTTTCAAATGTTTATGACCCATTATGAACCACTTTTTCAAATAAAACAAAGCTTGGCATGCTTGCATGCATTTCTTAGACTTTATGATTTTATGTGATGTTTTTCTTGATTGGTAGATTGAGATTGTGCCTTGCTTGATTGATTTGTAGTGACTTGAAGAGTGTGATTGTTGCAAGGACAAGGAGTGAACTTATACCCTCTACCAAAAAGTCAAGTGATGCTTCATACTTTTTGTCCCATTACTTTCACTATGCATTAGTGATTTTCTCTAAGTAAAACTTTCATGGATTTTGCTAAGTATAAACCTTGCTATAGTAAAACCTAGTAGATTAAACCTTAGTAGAAATGTTCCTAAGTTAAGATTCCTACTACTATCAAGCTTATCCTAGCTAATAGAAAACAATGGTGGAATATGTATTCACACTATGGAAAATTTATAAGTCTGAGGACTTATGTTTTTGTCTAATAAAACAACTAAGTTAATGAATCACCTGGGTGGAATGGTAATTGCTTGGCGGATTTTGGTTGAGTGGTTCACAAGGCCCATGTCTATGGTTTACCTTGTGTATCTCACTTGTGGATGGCCACCCAGGAACAAAGAGATTTGAGATGTCAAATGTTGAGAAGCTTCAAGTGCAGCCACTTGGCATTATGGGCTCTGCCTGGATCATATAGGTTGCAAGAACTTAGCCATATGGACAGTTGGTGGTAGAGTTTGATAGGTTGGAACGCGTCCATTTTGGTCTAAGGGAAGGCTTCTGAAAGACCTTGTCTTGGGAAACCAAGTCTTGTGGGGAAAGTGCACCACCTCTGCAGAGTGTAAAATCTAAGTACTTAGCCATGTCCCTGGTAAAGGACAATTTGAGCATCATGACATGGAAACAATCAAGAATCTCATCATTCTAATTTCTAAGTTAAAAACTTGTGGTTGAACAAGGGATAAAGGAACTTAAATTTTTGATTGGAAGGAATGATTTTGTCAAGCAAAAACTTAGTGTTTTCAAATGTTCAGGAAAAATCTATTTTGGGCAATGCAAGCCTCAACTCCACTTAGCCAAATGCATATAGATGATAGACTCCACTATAATACCATAGTATCACTTGCCAATACAATTCAAATGTATTGACTATTGTGGCTGTAACTTGTTATGTTGCAGGTTTGATTGATATTAGTAAAGTTGATTGATTAGGATTACAAGTCTACAACCAACATGTCTGCCTGTGGCACTTTGAAGATGAAGGACCCCATGCTTATAGTTATTCCACTGCAATGTAATGTAATAGCCAAATGAGCTATGTAAGATGTAATAAAATTATGTTATGCCTGATTATAAAGTTATATTATGACCTTTGTTTCTTGATATTACATCTTAATTGTGGATGCTAGCTATTGATCCAGGGACTAGCATTGTAAACACAGGGGACTCTACCTTATTAAAGGTTGGGACCCTTACAGTACACTTTGGAGTAACTTGGTTTATTGGGAGTTGGAAGCATGAGTAGAGCTTACTCATACAAGTGGAGGCTAGCAAAAGATTGGGAGCGACCAATTAAGAGAGCAGTAATGGCCATAATCATGCAGAGCGACAAAACATTACTAATCAAAGCATAAAGTGGTACTACAAGTCAAGGACTAAATGATCATAGAGGCTATGGTGACTTGTTCATAGTCATAACATGGTGTGAGCATGTGCCAAGTCAACCCAAACAAAGCATCAAAGGAGAATACCACAATACTATGCTTTTGTATGCTAAAACAACGCATGATTCCTTCAATGCACATTAAGAAATCCTATTTGTTTGGAACAAGTCATGCTACAACAATAATCACTAAGCATAAGTTCAAAACAACATCTAGCATGACATGTTAAAGTCTAAGTCATAGTCAAAGCAAGCTCCTCTTGTACTACTCAAGCAAGAACTTTCTACTCCTCTCCAACACCAATCAACTTATTTGAAACAACACAGCGAGAATGGGGGTCCAAACTACTTTATTCAAGAAAACTAAAAACAAAAACGAAAACTAAGACGCTCCAAGAACAACACAACCGTGCATGCAACAATAAAAACAAATTATCTAGAAAGACCTGAGATTTTTATTGATGAAGAAGCTCCCCAAGCATTGACGCTTGTACATCTTGACTATTTCTTGGGGTGACACGGGATGGCATCCCCAAGCTTGAGCTTTTGTCCATTATTCATCTTATTACATCAATCTTTCTCTACACCTGAAAATTTTCCTTCATACAAAACTTTACACAATCTTCATTAGCAACATTAGTGTATTCAAAAGATAATAGACCTTTGGGTTTTAGTTTTAGAACAAAAAAACTTTCACTTAAAACACAAGATACTGTAGCAATTCCCTCAAAAAGCTCAATTTCCCAAAAAGAACCCAAAAAGGAATCAATAAGAAGCAAATGCAAATAATGGCAAAAATTTATCAAAACAGACCAGAAGGTAGAAACCGATTTTTTCGAAGACCTTATGTTGCTCAAATAAATAGGTGTTGAGCTAACGAAAGTTAGATAACATACTGGGGGATTTATTCAGAAAATATCAGATCAATCCGACTTACAGATATTTTATATGATTTTTTACAGTGGAGCACAAAAATCTGTTTCGGGACAACAACTCCCCAAATCTTACTTACCTCTCATTAGAGTTAATTCTTGGCAGAAAAAGGAAATAAAAAGGATAAGGATAGGTCACTAATGAGGTAATAACTTCCAAGACTCAGGAAATTTTTGGGTTACCTCCCAATAAGTACTTTTCTTTAACGCCTTTAAGTTAGGCACAAGAAGCAAGAATCAAGTAATGTCAAATGAAGAAGCATTAACATCAATACTAAAATATCTTCCACTAGGAAAGGTATCTCATCCAAATGAGTTTTAGAGGATCCTTTATCATCTCTCTTAGGTTCACTACTTTCATCAAATGGGTTTTCAGGAACAATCCAATCAAAATTCTTTTCAAAGGTTGCATGCACTCCGACAAGTTTAAAAGGTATTTGTATCTTAATTTCCTCTCTAGGTTTGGCTTTATCTAGAGTACCCATAACATCTACACATGATCCTAGCATATTAAAACATTCAAAGACCTTTCTGGCTTCCTTAGCAACATCATTGAACTCTTTTAGTAAAGTTTCTAGGATAAATTCTCTCTTTTCAGGATCCTCTTCTTCTTTTAGTTTAAGAAACAAAATTTCATCATGGGGTTAAGGTTAACAAACCTAGCCTCCAACATGTGAACTAAAGAAGTTGCAACATTTTCATAATTAGGAGCAAGTTCTGCTAAAGTTCTATCCTCAATATCCTCATATTTGCTAACATGATTAAAGAATTCTTCAATATTTTATTTCCCAATGATAGAGCCACTACCTATTGAAAGGTCTTTCAGGGTGAACTTGGGAATCAACATGGTGAGCTAGAGCAATGTGACAACTAGAGCAGGAACTATTTTTTTGTGTTTTTGATAAGAGAAAGCAAACGAAACGAAACTATTTTTTTTGGAGTTTTTGATAAAAAGAGGCAAACAAAACCAAGCAAAAGTAACTAAGAAAAACAAAAACAAAGTAAAGAGAAAGGTTGCGAAGGACTCCCCTTGTGAAGACGTCCTTAGCCTTCCCGACAACGGCGCCAGAAAACAGCTTGATGCGCTCAGATCAATGTAGAGCTTCGTTGGGAGACCCCAAGAGGAAGGTATGATGAGCACATCAGCAAGTCTTCCCTCAGAAAGAAACCAAGGTTTTCGAACCAGTAGGAGGAAGGAAATGACCCAAAGGTGTCGCTAGAAACTTGGCAACCTGCACAACACAAACTCAAGACTTTGCCCCAACGAACAATGAGGTTGTCAATCTCACCGGTTTGATGAAAACAAATGATTAACTGTAGTGGAAGATGTATCAATGGTAAACATAGATTGGTGAATGGAAAAGATCATCAGTAAACAAGGGCATTGGACCAGGGTCCATAGTTCACTAGAGGTGTTCTCCTTAAGATAAACAAACATGGCATGCTGGGTAAACAAATTACAACAGGGCAATCGACAGGACTAAGCAAGGCATATCAATGCAATACTAAACATTCATGATCCTATGAGATTTGATTGGGAAATACAACAAGATACATATACCGCCATCCAAATGCATCTATGACTAGTAACCCACCTTCAGGTTATCATCCAAACCAAATCCAGTATTAAGTTGCAAGCAATGGATAGCTGCTTTAAGAAAAGTGTGTAAGGTAAACAATCCACTTGTTCCATGAACAACAGAACGTTGTTTTCTCCCGAGTAGCAACAACACTTCTAAACCTTAGAGATTTATGTCACTTCCCTTAGATTAAATAGAGGCATGAACCCACTATCGAGCATAAATACCCCCTCTTGGAGTCACTAGCATCTACTTGGCCAAGATAGCTACTAGAAACAGACAGAATGCAAGATCACAAACAACACATACATGATATAATCAATAAGACAAAACCATTAATCAATATGACATAGTAATCTCAATATCCATCGGATTCCTGCAAACACAACATGCCTGATTACAAATAGATGATCTTGATCATGAACGGATCTCACAAGATCTAAACATGGTAACACAAATGAGGAGATACAACCATCTAGCTACTACATGGACCCGTAGTCCAAGGTGGAACTACTCACACTTCATATCAGATGCTGGCATGATGAAGAAGAAGGTCCCCGGGATGATCTCCCCTCCGGCAAGGTGCCGGGAAGAGCTTCAGATCCCCCGATCTAGGGACGATGGTGGCGACGGCTATGGACTGTTTCGTTGAATATTGATCGGGTCCATAGGGTTTTGGTATCGGGGGGTATTTATAGGTGAAGAGGAGAGGCAAGGGGAAGCCAGGGCGGCCGCACCCCCTAGGCGCGGGCTAGACCTAGCTGCGCGGCCAGGGACTATGGCCCCCTAGTGGCTCCCCTCCTATCGTATTCTGGCTTCGTGTTCCACAAGGTAAAATATTGACTTTGGATTTTTTTCCCGTCCAATTTCGAGAATATTCATTTTCTGCCTTTTGTGAAACCACAAACAGAAGAAAACATGCAACTGGCACTGTGTCATCTTGTTAATAGGTTAGTCCAGAAAAACAAATAAAAACACCTCAAAGTGTAGACAAAGCAAAGCAAAGCAAAGTAGATACTAAACAAGCATGGAACATAAAAAAATTATAGATATGTTTACAACGTATCAAAAAGATACATTGTGTTTATTTTCACTAGGTATAGCAAGGGGAGAAAAGATATAGAATTGTTTATGTTTGGGATTAGTTGCTAGAGATGCTCAAAGTGAGCTAGTGGTTAACTTTTGCAAAAATGACCATTAGGTCATATGCTTCATATTTTGATTTTCTTTTGTTTTGATCTTGTTAGGAAATGACCTATATGATATGGTTTTGATCTTTAAACCATTTCTCATCATTTACAACAATCAAACATGGCATTGCAAACATTCATACACACATTCAAATTAAAATATGATTTAATTAATAGAAGTTTTTGTTAACCCTAACATTGGTTAATTAGATAGTGATCCTCATTAATATTTTTGAGATGTTACAGCTACCAACGGTAAGCAGGGCTTTCGAGATGTTGCCGGCATCAGGAGAGGCAGAAACCTCTGGTGCTAATGATGGAGTACTGGTTGGAGTTGGCGGCGGCATCGTTGGGGAGATGACAAGATTTTGTTGATGCAGTGGCTTGCCCGGCTTGCTGTCTGGCTTCACTATGCTATTTAAAAATGCTTTAGCTCTGAAGAAAGTAAATCCAAATATTAGGTGTGCTTTGGAAAAAAAGAAATCTACAAAGTACTGAAAACATTGACATAGTGCCTACTTTTTAACTACTGGCAGCACTTGGCTACCAGCAGTGATAACAACATCCTTCGTCTTGCGCTTCTTGGAAGTGGAGGCATGAACTTCTTACACCTCGTCATCCTCCGTATCCTCCCGATCGTCTAAGAGGTAGCCCTCTAGTGGAGCTAGCTTAGACTCAGGGAGTTTCTCGAGCTGACAAAGTCAAAAAGCATCGATGAATAGAGTCGGAGAAAGAAATAGAAAAGAACGACAAAACCCGAATGCAGAGTCGAAATATTTGCCAGAGTCAGAGGATGGGTATAAGTGAACATCTTCATGGAGACATCCGCAACTTTTCGTTCCACTATCTCCTTGATCAAATACTGCATGAGGGTCTTGTAATCTTTCATCGAAATACGATGTGGGCTGACCCGCAGGCTATCTTTCTTGTCGCTGATAAATGTGTGCATGAGGCGATCTTCGTGATGCTGCTGAGGCTAGATCCGGCAATCCATCCAGAAGTGGATCAATTCGGATCCGCGGAGGACCTTGTGCTTCATCAGAAACTCAATCCTCCTCTTGGCGAGGATCAAGATATCCGATAATTCTGGTGCATCCGCATCCCATGATTTTTGGTGGGGAGCAGCACCGTCGACAAAGACCGGAAGACCTTCCGCCTTTTGAGGAGCCGGAATATCCTTGTGGTAGAAGAAAGTTCTGGCCCAGCGTTTAACAGATTCACTAGCATTAATCCTAGGATAATCTCGGTTTCTCCTAAGTACTAAGCTAAGAGTGTCAGTGGTGTAAGGAACACCGACACTGATGGAATTCTTCCGGGTACCATAGTAGTACCGGAAAAGGGTGAGACTTGGTCTAATGCCAAGAAACCTCTCGCACAAAGCTGCATGAGTGCTAAGCTCTAGCAGGGAGTTGGAAGGAAGATTATGGAGATGCACACCGTAGTATTTGAGGACCTCGATGAAGAAGTCCGATGGTGGCAGGCTGAGGCCACGGTCGATGTGTGTGTCGAACAGGACCCGCTCGCCGTTGCGCGTGGTAGGAGTGGCGTGTCCTGAGGCGCTCCACCACGCGCCAACGATGATGTAGCCATCGTCCTCCATGACCCGGAGCTCGGCGTCATCCATAATGCTTGGGACCCATAGGCCCCACAACTTCCTTTCGTCCGCCGCCGATGTACCCACCGTCGCTCCAGAGCCATATGCAGAAGCCATCGCTCTAGGGAAGATGAAAAATTGGTGGGGGAAGGAGTTTTTTCTTGCAGTGTGTAGATGAGAGTGGACGCGGAGGGCTCGAGGAGTACGAGGAGGCAATAAGTGAGAACGGTGGAGAGATGAATCTAGGAGAGAAGGGTTTATCCTCTCTTTTATTTGCTTCTACACCAAGATTCATGCTTCAATCGTGCGAACGCCACACGTATAGGAGAGAGGGAGGTGGCTTCCTCGCGACTCCTCTTCCCCTTAGATTCTCGCATGAGCATTAAAATGGTGCTCTGTTCCATAGGGAGCGGACCCTCCAACGGTCGTGTTGACGGGACTCCTGCCAGTGACAGGACCTGGTCTGAAAAGTTGTCAGCCTGCACGCCGCTGTTTGAAATCTGGCTCATGTTTCAAACTGTGCAAGGAAAATACTAAAGGTCAGAACAAAACATATCCGACTCAACTGACTCGGAATCCTAAAATATTAAATGAAGTTTTTGGGAACCCTTCAATATTCTCAAGACGAAGAAACCATCAAGCTAGACAATTTATCCAACTTTGGATCTTGAAGACTTCCGGGGGCTACTGTTGGGGATATACTTTCCGGGTATACCCACAGGACTCACTGACCAGGGTGGCCCACCAACGGCTTAGAGCTTTGCTTCATGGGCGGCCCAGCCAGAGAAAGAGGATGATCCAGTTCCAGTTACGACAAGGCCCAGAAGAGTTACCGACTTAGGCCTGTAGTATTACTTGTATCCCAAGCTGTATCTAGTTACCGATTTTGTAACGTATCCGGATAGGTCTCTCCTGTAACCTTAGGTCCTGGTGAGTATATAAACTAGCCCTATGGGAGCCTTTAGGATAACAACCAGAGCAATAACCACAATCACAACTCGCACGGGCGAACCTCTCTTGTAATCCGCTGTAACATTCGGCTTACGTCGATATATTACTAGGTTGCTAGCAGGAGTAGGATCTGATCACCGCAGCCGGATCTGAACCTGGGTAAACTTGTGCTCACGGCTCCTAGAACATCCGACGTCTCACACCCCATCTTCTCAACGCCGTTAGGACCCCCTATTGTGTACTTGTCAACAATCCGACGACATCACCAGATGAGTACTTTGATTAATCAAACGCCACTTTCATAACTGGGTGGTTATAAAGGTGGCATTGGGTATTCTGAAAGTATGTGTTAAAGCACAAGGATCAAGAGTGGGATTTGTCCATCCATATGAAGGATAGATATACTCTAGGCTCTCTCGCTGGAATGTCATCCAATTGGCTTGCAAGCATGTGACTAGGTCACAAGGGATGTCATATCACGGAACGAGTAAAGAGTACTTATCGGTAACAAGGTTGAACTAGGTATGGAGATACCGATGATCGAACCTCAGATAAGTAAATTATCACGCGTCAAAGGGAATTGGTATCGGATGTGAATGGTTCACTCGATCACAAAGTAATCGTTGAATATGTGGGAGCCATTATGGATCTCCAGATCCTTCTGTTGGTTATTGATCGGAGAGGTGTCTCGATCATGTCTGCATAGTTGACGAACTGTAGGGTTACACACTTAAGGTTCAATGTTGTTTAAGTAGATATGGAATATGCGTTGGAGACCGAATATTGTTCGGAGTCTCGGATTGGATCCAAGACATCACGAGGATATCTGGAATGGTCTGGAGAATAAGATTCATATAAGGAAAGTCAATTTTCGGGGTTCGAAAATGTTTTCGGTGTTTTGATTGGAAGATTCTAGAATGTTCTAGAGGGGCCACTACCTCGGGAGGGGCCACTTGGGCTCTGGCATGCCGTGGGGCCATAGGGCCAGACGCACCAAGCCCAAGAGGGCCCAACCGACCACCACAAGGAAAGGAGGGGCAAAACCGTAATTTGGTAAGGGGGAAACTTGGAGGGCAAGTTCCCACCTCTCCTTCTTGGGCCGCCGAGTTGGAGCATGCCACAACCAGGTCTGGGAACCCTGGCCGCACCCACCATCTATATAAGGAGGGGTGGGAGAGGACCCATGCCCCTCACTCTAACCCTAGCCGCCGCCCCTCTCCCTCCTCCACCGTCCAGCTCGGCTTAGGTGAAGCCATGCATAATTCTTCTCCTCGACCACCACCACCATGCCGTCGTGCTGCTGGGATTCCGAGGAGATCTACTACCTCCGCTGTCCGCTGATACGTCGGAAACATATCTATAATTTTTTATGCTCCATGCTTGTTTAGTATCTACTTTTCTTTGCTTTGTCTACACTTTGAGGTGTTTTTATATCTTTTGTGGAACGAACCTATTAACAAGTTGCCACAGTGCCAGTTGAAGGGTTTTCTTCTGTTTTTGGTTCCAGAAAGGCAGAAAATCAATATTCTTGGAATTGGACAGGACAAAAGCCAAAGTCAATATTTTACCGTGGGCGAAACGAACCCAGAAGACGAGACGGAGAGGCGCCACAGGGCAGCCAAACCCCCTAGGTGCGGGTGGGCCCACCCCGCGCCTGGGTAGGGTGTGGCCCCTCTGGGGGCCCTCCTTCCTCGCCCTTCCTCCTATAAGAAGCCCCCGATACAGAAACCCTAGGCACCCGACCAAAACTCCACGAAACCTTCTGTAGCCGCCACCACCATCGTCCCTAGATTGGGGGGATCTGATGTTCTTCCCAGCACCCTACCGGAGGGGAGATCATCCCAGAGGCCTTCTTCTCGGGTATGAAGCGTGAGTAGTTCCACCTTAGACTATGGGTCCATGTAGTAGCTAGATGGTTGTATATCTTCCTTGTGCTTTCATGTATAGATCTTGTGAGCTCTGTTCATGATCAAGATCTAATCTATTTGTAATCATGCATGTTGTGTTTGCGGGGATCCGATGGATATTGAGATTACTATGTCATATTGATTAATGGTTTTGTCTATTTTATACTATCATGTCTGTGTTGTTTGTGATCTTACATGCTCTACATTGTTAGTAGCTATCTTGGCCAAGTAGTTGCTAGTGACTCCAAGAGGGGGTATCTATGCTCGATAGTGGGTTCATGCCTCTAGTTTCCAAGGGAAGTAACAGAAATTTCTTTGGTTGTAGATGTGTTGTTGCCACTAGGGAGAAAACAATGGTCTCTTGTTCATGGAATAAGTGGATTGTTTACCTTGCATACTTTGGTTAAAGCAGTTGTCTGTTGCTTGCAACTTAATACTGGAGGGGGTTCGGATGATAACCTGAAGGTGGACTTCTAGTCATAGATGCAGTTGGATGGCGGTCTACGTATATTGTTGTATTGCCCAATCGAATCTCATAGGATCTTTTTGTCTGGCATTACATTGTTATGCCTTGCTCAGTTCCCGTCAATTGCCCTGCTGTAATTTGTTTACCCTTCATGACATGTTCTTTATCTAAGGAGAGCACCTCTAGTGAACTATGGACCCCAGTCCAATATTTAACATTGATACATCCTCCACTTTACCTGTTTACTTCCTGCAAACCATTACCTTCCACACCATACATTTAATCCTTTGTTACAGCAAACCCGTGAGATTGACAACCTCACTGTTCATTGGGGCAAAGTCTTGAGTTTGTGTTGTGCAGGTTTCCACGTTGCTTGCAACACCTGTGTGACGTTTCCTTCCTCCTACTAGTTCGATAACCTTGGTTTCTTACTGAGAGAAAACTTGCTACTGTGCTGCTTCACACCTTGCTCTTGGGGTTCCCAACGAAGCGCTCCTACATCAACTCAACGCTGTATCAAGATTTTCTGGCGCCATTGCCAGGGAGGCTAAGGACGTCTTCACAAGGGGAGTCCTCCTCAACCTTTCTCTTTACTTTGTTTTTAGTTTGCTTAGTTTCTTTTGCTTGGTTTTGTTTGCCACTTTCCAAAAACTCCAAAAAATAGTTTAGTTTGGTTTGCTTTCTCTTATCAAAAACACAAAAAAAATTAGTTCCTACCCTAGTTGCAACCATGTCTGGTTTTTGTCCTATCTCTCTGACACCTATGGAAGAGATATTTGCTTTCAAGCAAAAAGGTGAAGAGAGTTTTAAAGAAGCTTGGTTTAGAATCTCTGCTTTACAAAGGGAAACTGAGCGTAAGATGAGTCTTAGGTTGGTTATCAATAGTTTCTACCGCGATATTGCTCTAAGTTATAGATATGCTTTGGATGCTGTGGCTGGGAAATATATTTTTCAATGTATTGAGGATGAAGCTTTTGATGCCATAAAGAATTTGATTATAATTTATAATACACCTGGCAAGTCTGATTCCTCTTTCATAATTTTTTTTGCTAGGTTGAACACTCTTGAGTCCAGTACTGCTACTTTTAACAGTTGCTATAACACACTTAGGGAGTACCATAATTATGTTCCAATGAATTCTGAGCCTTCAAAGTGGTTTCCCACAATCAAAGTCACTATAAATAGTGCAACTTTTGATGCTCGTTGTGATATCATGTCTGAATTTGCCTTATGCCTAAAGATATTTATGAGTCTTTGAGTCTTTGGGGACTTTCTAAAGGAGGAGAGGAAATATATCTTAATAATAATGCCACTTTATTACCCATTGGAATAGCTGAAGGTGTGTTTACAAAAATCTCAGGGAAAATGATGTCTACTGATTATCTTGTTATTGAATGTGTAGGCAAATGACAGATCACACTGGGAAGATCCCTACTGAAACACCTTGTAGCAATAATATATGTGGGAAAAGGCATTATGCATTTTGATCCTCCAGTAAACAATCATATTTTCCCCAAAGATTAGAAGAAAGGTAAGAAAGGAAAGAACAAGAGAGTTACTTCCTAAGTTGAAAATACTTGATTTCTTGCTTCTTGTGCCTAACTTAAAAGCGTTAAAGAAAAGTACTTGTTGGGAGATAACCCAAGAGTTTCCTTGAGTCTTGGAAGTTATTAATTCAATAATTACCTCTCCTTATCCTTTTTGTTTGCTTTTTTGTGCCAAGAATGACCTCTAATGAGAGGGAAGTAAGATTTGGGGAGTTGCTGTCCTGAAACAGATTTCTGTCCTCCACCATAAAAATTCGTGAGGAGTCTCTGTAAGTCTTATTGAGCTGAAAATTTACGAATAAATCCCCCATTATGTTAGCTAACTTTAGTTAGTTCAACACTTTTTTATTTGAGCAACATAAGATTTTCTAAAAAATCGGTTTCTACCTGCTGGTCTGTTTTGACAGATTTCTGCCATTATTTGCATTTGCTTCTTACTAATTCCTTTTTGAGTTCTCTTTGGGGAATTGAGATTTTTGAAGGAGTTGATACAGTAGCATGTGTTTTTAGTGAAAAGTTTTGCTGTTTCAAGGCTAGGCAAAAAGGTCTATTATCTTTTGAATACACTAATGTTGCTAATGAAGATTGTGTGAAGTTTTGTATGAAGGAAAAATTTCAGGTGTAGAGAGAGAATGAAGTAATGAGATGAACAATGGACAAAAGCTCAAGATTGGGGATGCCACCCCGGTGTGACCCCAAGAAATATTCAAGAGGTACAAGCGTCAAAGCTTGGAGATGCCGAAGGCATCCCCTTCTTCATCAATAAAAAGCTCAGGTCTGTCTAGACACTTCGTTTTTATTGTTTCATACACTGTTGTGTTGTTCTTGTAGAGTCTTAGTTTTCGTTTGCTCTGGATAGTTGTTTAGTTTGATTGAATAAAGTAGTTTGGACCCCCGTTCTCGCTGTGTTGTTTCAAATAAGTTGCTTGGTGTTGGAAAGGAGTAGAAAGTTCTTTCTTGATAAGTGCAAGAGGAGCTTGCATTGACTATGAGTTATACATTAGCATGACATGATAGGTGTTTTTTAACCTTATTCTTAGAGATTATTGTTGTAGCATGTCTTGTTCCAAACAATTTGGATTGCTTAGTGTGCCTTGAAAGAATCATGCGTTGTTTTAGCATACAAAAGCATAGTATTGTGGTATTCTCCTTTGATGCTTTGTTTGGGTTGACTTGGCACATGATCACACCATGTTATGACTATGAACAAGTCACCATAGCCTCTATGATCATTTAGTCCTTGACTTGTAGTACCACTCTATGCTTTGATTAGTAATGTTTTGTTGCTCTGCATGATTATGGACATTATTGCTCTCTTAGTTGGTTGCTCCCAGTCTTTTGCTAGCCTCCACTTGTATGGGTAAGCTCTACTCATGATTCCAACTCCCAAGAAACCAAGTTATTCCAAAGTGTCCACTATAAACTCATATGCATGGTGTGTTACACCATTCAAAGTATATTATTGTTTTCAGCTATCTTCCATTTAAAAGTATTTTGTTATGTGAAAACTTTGTGATTAAAGCCCTCACAAACTTGATGACACACTTTATATTCCTTGCCCCTAATAAACTTGAACCATTGTGTCATATTTGTTGTATATGCTTGCACTTATACGTTGGAATTAGAAGAACCGTGCTGTCACGGGGAATGTTTTCAACATTGCACTTGTACTTTATAGACAGTCGATATCATGCTCTTTTGTCTATGGATTTCACCATGTGAAATAAAGAGGGATCTTCTAAGTCCATGGAGTTATGTATTTTGTGTTAGGGAAATGCTTGGGCCGCTAGCCTAAGCCATGCCTAATCATGGTGGAAACTTGCAGCATCACCATGATGAGATATCTATGAAGCATCCTCAATAAAAAGCTATGCACATAGTAAATAAAAAGATCATTGAGATGCTCATTGTCTGCTTGCCTTGTCATTTTGGTTATGGGATAGCTCCTGTACCATGTGCAAGGGGTACCACGCTGGTGGTTCTCTATGATACGCATGTACTTACTATGATAAGAACTTACAGGTGACTGAAGTTGAGTAGCATGAGCTGTGTCCCTCATATTCAAGGGACTTGAGATTGCCAACTTATACTTTGTCAAGCATATACTCCATAGTTTGTTCACTTTAACCTTAATCACGTCAAGATGCTTATGATTGGGGCAATGAGGGCTGAAAGCTAACAAGTACCATAATTTTTGGAAGCTCTTTTTAAAACTTGAAATCCCTGCTTCCCTTATGAAGGGCCTTTCTTCCAATTTTATTTAGTCTCCACTTTCTATCTTTAGGCACCATTAAGAGAGCATAGTTGCCATTCTATGTGCAGTGTCCCAAAACTTATTGATTGATGCATATTGTGATATTACTTGTTCTTGTGCTATTTGTATCTAGTCACTCTTATGAACTTTGAAGGTGTCCTATGCATCTATTTGCTACTCCATGAGGGAAAAGTTGTATGCCACTATGCCATGTTTTATGTATGTGAAACAAACAAACGTTTTTCTATGCATGTTATTCATGATCTTTGTTTGTAGCCTTTCATGTTGCATGCATAGTTACTATGTCCTATTGTTAGAACTCCATCTTTCATGCACATGTTTAGAGTTCTTTGATACCAGCTTTCAATGCTTGCAAATGGTTTGATCTTGGTTTTTGATGGTGCATGTCACCTCAAAAATTATTCTTTTGATCACTTACCTACTCGAGGATGAGCAGGAGTTAAGCTTGGGGATGCTTGATACGTCTGAAACGTATCTATAATTTTTGATGCTCCATGCTTGTTTAGTATCTACTTTGCTTTGCTTTGTCTACACTTTGAGGTGTTTTTATATGTTTTTCTGGACTAACCTATTAACAAGATACCACAGTGCCAGTTGCATGTTTTCTTCTGTTTTTGGTTCCAGAATGGAAGAAAATCAATATTCTCGGAATTGGACGGGACAAAAGCCAAAGTCAATATTTTACCGTGGGCGATACGAAGCCAGAAGACGAGATAGAGAGGCGCCACAGGGCGGCGAAACCCCACCTATGTGCGGGTGGGACCAACCTGCGCCTGGGTAGGGTGTGGCCCCCTGGGGACCCTCCTGCCTCGCCCCTTCGCCTATAAGAAGCCCCCAATACAGAAACCCTAGGCACCCGATCAAAACTCCACGAAACCATCTGTAGCCGCTTCCACCATCGTCCCTAGATAGGGGCGATCTGATGTTCTTCTCGGCACCCTGCCAGAGGGGAAACCATTCCAGAGGCCTTCTTCTCCGTTATAAAGTGTGAGTAGTTCCACCTTGGACTATGGGTCCATGTAGTAGCTAGATGGTTGTATCTCCTGCTTGTGTTTTCATGTATAGATCTTGTGAGATCCGTTCATGATCAAGATATAGTCTATTTGTAATCATGCATGTTGTGTTTGCGGGGATCCGATGGATATTGAGATTAATATGTCCGATTGATTAATGGTTTTGTCTATTTGATACTATCATGTATTTGTTGTTTGTGATCTTGCATGCTCTCCGTTGTTAGTAGCTATCTTGGCCAAGTAGTTGCTAGTGACTCCAAGAGGGGGTATTTATGCTCGATAGTGGGTTCATGCCTCTAGTTTCCAAGGGAAGTGACAGAAATCTCTTCGGTTGTAGATGTGCTGCTACCACTAGGGAGAAAACAACGATCTCTTGTTCATGGAACAAGTGGATTGTTTACCTTACACACTTTGCTTAAAGCAGTTGTCTGTTGCTTGCAACTTAATAATGGAGGGGGTTTAGATGATAACATGAAGGTGGACTTCTTGCCATAGATGTAGTTGGATGGCGGTCTATGTATATTGTAGTATTGCCCAATCAAATCTCATAGAATCTTCTTGTCTGGTATTGCATTGTTATGCCTTGCTCAGTTCCTGTCAATTGCCCTGCTGTAATTTGTTTACCCTTCATGCCATGTTGTTTATCTAAGGAGAGCACCTCTAGTGAACTATGGACCCCGGTCCAATCTTTACCATTGATACATCCTCCACTGTTACTTGTTTACTTGCTGCAAACCATTACCTTCCACACCATATGTTTAATCCTTTGTTACAGCAAACCAGTGAGATTGACAACCTCACTATTCGTTGGGGCAAAGTCTTGAGTTTGTGTTGTGCAGGTTTCCACGTTTCTTGCAACACCTGTGTGACGTTTCCTTCCTCCTAATGATTCGATAATCTTGGTTTCTTACTGAGGGAAAACTTGCTGCTGTGCGGCTTCACACCTTTCTCTTGGGGTTCCCAACGAAGCGCTCCTACATCAACTTAGTGTTGCATCACCCGCTGGAACAGGGAGAGGAAGGTCTTCATCAACTCCGTACGTGTGACCAAGTGCGGAATTTTTGCCGGAATGCGGCGCTGGAAGCATCGTTTACGCGATCTTGAGATCGACAAGTGATCGACTATATGAACCACGAGATCTGATCTCGTTAACGCTTTGGATCTATGAGGGTTAGTTCTCTTAAATCTCGTTGCACCGATCTCGTAGATTATATCTTGGTTTTTCCATAGATTGGATATTGGTTTTATGTGTTCTTGCGATAGAATTTTTTGTTTTCCATGCAAAGAACCCTACAGTGGTATTAGAGCCAACTCTATGCGTAGATCCATTGCACGAATAGAACACAATGGTTTTGTGGGTGTTGATGCTCTTTTTGTCGCTTGATTTTCGTGTACTTTGCATCTTGGGGGATGGTGGGATGAAGAGGCCCAGGCTAACCTTACATGTCATCGCACATGAAACTTGCTCCACGCTCAACGTGCAACTTGTATTGCACAAGTGGCTTTTCGGGTGTCTATCTCTCCCACATAGTTAAGATTCAATTTACAATGGGCACTTGATAACACTTGTATCATCATTGTGGTTCTTGTTCGTAGGTAATAATGGTTCTTATTCGAAAGCCCCAAGCCACGTAAAACATGCAAAGAAAATTAGAGGTGTCTAACTTGTTTTTGCAGGGGCATGTGATGTGATATGGCCATGATGTGATTGTGATTATATTCTATGTATGTAATGATCCTTATTGTAATATGGAAACCGATAGGAGCCTAATGGTTGTCTTTAAATTTGTTAAGACATGCGTGTCTATTCTTCATGTAATACCTTTATTCCAAGTAGTTGTAATAGTTGTTGTTGGTGATGGAAAGCCATGAAGCGGCGCCACAGACCTTGAGACAATGCTGGTGATAATGGAGATCATGTCCATGATTTGGAGATGGAGATCAAAGGCACAAGAATAAAAGCCATATCATATCACATATTATTAGTTGCATGTGATGTTAATCCTTTTTATGCATCTTGTATTGCTTAGATCACAACGGTAGAATTATAAGATGATCCCTCTCACTAAATATAAAGTAATAAAGTGTTCTCTCTTAGTAGGAACCATTGCTAAGGCTCGTCGTTTCGAAGCATCTCATGATGATCGGGTGTGATAGATTCTAAGTGTGCATACAACAGGTGCAAGACAGATTTGCACATGTGGATATTAAGGTTAATCTTGTTGAGCCTAGCTGTCGAGATATGCCCAAGAGACAATAATAAAATTAGTTATTATTATATCTTTGTGTTTATGATAAATGTTTACATTCATGCTATAATTGTATTAACTGGAAACATTAATACTTGTGTGATTTGTAAACTTGTTAGAGTCCCTAGTAAATCCTCTTTGTAATACTAGTTTGTTGGTTAATAGATGATCATGGTTTCCTGATCATGAAAATTGAGATGTTATTAATAACAAGGTCATATCATTAGGAGAATGGTATGATGGATATACACATATATTTAAGCGTAGCATACATATCAAGTCATTTCAATAGTTCGTTTTCTGTAAGATTTTAGATACATGGTAACCTAAATCTTTCGAGCATGAGATCATGTTAATCACCATCACCGGATGGATACTTTGTTGACATCAAACACCACTTCGTAACTTGGTGGTTATAAAGGTGGCATTGAGTGTTCGGAAAGTATGTGTTGAAGAACATGGATCAAGAGTGGGATTTTTCCATCCATATGACAGATAGATATACTATGGGCCCTCTCGGTGGAATGCCATCCAATTAGCTTGTAAACATGTGACTGGATCACAAGGGATCACATATCATAGGAACGAGTAAATAGTACTTATCGGTAAGGAGGTTGAACTAGGTATGCAGAGATACCGACGATCAGACCTCGGATAAGTAAAGTATGACGATACAAAGGGAAATTGGTATCGTATGAAAATGGTTCATTCGATCATGAAGTAATCATAGAAATATGTGGGAGCCGTATGAATTTCTAAATTCCTCTATTGGTTATTGATTGGAGAAGATTCTCGGCTGTGTCTGCATAATTCACAAACCGTAGGGAGACACACTTAAGGATTTGATGTTGTTTAGTTGATATGGAAAGTGAGTAAAGAGACCGAATGTAGTTCGGAGTGTCGGATGGGATCTTAACAATTCTATTAAAAGAACTTTGTTTTTTTGTTCAACTACCATATAACAGAATTATATGTAGTGGTTGCTACATTAATCCGTCTAGACTAAATATCGCTATCAAAGATCAAATCTTGTCATAGTCAACCTTTGAACATTTTTGTGAACCCTTTCCCAACACGTCGACTATTGCATAGATGTGAAACATTGTCACATCCCAAAATTCTCCTAATTTTTGGAATGTGAAATAAATAAATAAGATTGATTGATTGTTTGACTTTGTTGAAAATTCTCAAAGAGAAGAAACTTTTTGAATAGAAATTCCTCTCAACCATGAATTCAAAATCTTATATTCTTTTGTTAAGACCTAAGTAGCCATATAGGCAAAAGGGCATGGATTGATTATGGATTGTAGAATTGGTGTGCAAGATTTCAAAATGAAAATCATGAAGCATTCATAAGCATTTCATCCATGCAAAGTTCTCATAAACTGAATCCAAATCCTGGTATATAAATCCTATAGTTGATTCGCCCAAATGTTCCAAAAGGAAATTAAATTAACTTTATAAAACCCATTGTTGCTAAGACAATGATTATTGCTAAATTATAGCCTAAAAATATCCAATTAATATTACAAAATTTTAGAAACAAAATTGAGCTCATTTGGAGCTAGTATGAAAAAGTTATGAAACAAATACAAACACATAAAGATATAAATAAAATGAAATATACAAGGATTTATAAACCCACTACTTCAAAACTAGTAAAAAGATTACAAATTTAATCCTATAATAATCTATTCGATTTTAAAAAAATTTAGAAACAAGAATCATGTCATTTGGAGTTATGCAAAAGATATAAGGAAAACAAGTAAATAGAAAAAGAAAAGAAAAAAGAAAAAATGAACGGCCCTCGGTCCGACCGGACCGAGCCAGCCAGCAGGCCAAAAACGTGCAAAATCTGCTTTGTTAGATATATCTCTACTCAAACTCTTGTAACTTTTTATCTACAACTCCAAATCGACTGCTTTTGTTTCTACTTGTTCTCTACTCCTAGGCCTATCTCTAAACCATCTCAAACCTCCATATAATCTCGTGGAGGCATAGCTGTACGAGTTTCTCTCCTCGAAATCCTGAATCTACCTATTCCCGAATCTTGTTTCGCTTTTAACCCATCTAGACTTTTGCTTTCGGTCAAAACACGAAAGTTGTAGGATCTTCAATCTTCAATCCGACAAACCTCACCTCTTTTCATCCACCACAGCCGGAGAATTTCGTCTCGCAATATTTCAGATCTTACGGTAAATCCAAGATGTACTGCTTCTTCAAATCCAAATTCCTTTGGTGAGAAGGTAGGAATAATGATTCCCCACAACTTTCATGTTCTGAGTTTTCGATTTGACCTACGGATTTGTCTCTCTAACACAGATCTATTTCTTGTCTATTCGAGCCAAAATCGGGTCTTCTTCTAACCACGGATCCTATCCGAGATCCAATCAAACCATGTCGTCATCCCGGTCATCTTCATCATCAACGCCACGTCAACGTAAGGTCAACATCTAGTTCCAAGATGCAAAGTCAACTGAATATTCCACGGAATATTCCATTTAAATTTGCATATTATAGATCTAACTTGTAAAATTCATTAGAAATTCATACCATGTCCAAAAATTGCGTATAATATATCAAATTGAAGATAATTTCACGTAGAATCATCTTATCAGATTAGATCCAACTTTTACTGTACGTGGTTACTGCAGAAATTTAATTAGTTTTAATGGTCTTTTAGGTTAATAAATTCATAAGAAATTATCTGTAACTCCGAAAAATATGAATAATATATCAAATTGAAGCTACTATAATGTACTTTAACAATATCTGGTTGGATCTAGACTTTTCAGATTATTTAACCCGTAGCAATTTAATTAGTTTTAATGGCTTTATAAATCATTAAATTCATTAAAAATTAATTGCTTGTCACAAAAATATAAATGATATACCGTTGGAAAGCTGGTTCCATGTAGATCATCAATATGCAATTAGTTCAGCCTTTGACTGTAAGGTTTTGCCATGAAGATTTAAATAGTTTAATGGCCTATTTAGAATAATAAATTCATAAGAAAATAAATACTATTCAGAAAATTACAAATAATATGTTCCTGAAATTACAATTCGTGGAGATTACAGATATAATTTTAGTTTGATTTCTAGACAAGAAACCATAGGAATCATTTAAAACCATTAAACACTATTTAAATCATACAAAAGATCTATAACTCCGATTAGGGTGAATCCAACGCCTCTGGTTCGTATTAATGTCCTCTATCCAGAAACCCAAGAAACAAATTTAATCCGATAGTTAGAACAGGCGTTACAACAGAACTATTAAAACCCTATATTGGCAATTATTAATAACATGTACTCCATTGCATTAATTGGTCTCTTGCATGCATCATATACTTCAATATTGTTTAGAGAACTAAAGTAACAACCATTGTGACTTATTAAATTGTCATGCATGCATTTGTTGCATTTTTTTGATCTCTATGTGCTATTGTTTATGTTGTATGCAATTGTTTGATCGATAGATTGCAGGAGTGCAACGTGTGATTGCAACTACTATGATTGCAAGCATTATGGTTATGACGAGAGCAACCATTATATCTATGAGGATTGTGAGGATTATATAATTGACTACATCTACAACAAAGGCAAGTGGTGCTATCTTGGTCATAAACGTCCTATTGTTTTCCTATGCATTGTAGATGTTTTGTAGAATTGCATATGTAGGAATTGATGTATATGCTATGCTATGTCCCATATTATTCCCTAGTATTCCTTGTTTATGAGCCATCGTGGTAGATTGCTTAGCTATGCTATTTAGACGAGGAAGGAATCACATCATGAAAAGTTATATGTTTTGAAAGGATTATGTTTTGCTAAATGACAAACCAACAAGTTTTAATGAACCACCAAGCGGAATGGCATTGATTGGGTCATCGAGTGTATTTATGGTGGGGAATGCCAGACACGAGAAAAGATTGGTTTCTTTGTTTGAAGCTTCGTGTGCAACCATGTGCCAATAATGAAATGGGCTTGGTTGAACTCAAGATGGGTTGTGGTAACTCGAACCCGTATCCAGAGATGTAGATAGTGTAGGTTGGACCGGATTGGGGAGCTACTTCCTAACGGTTCCTTCTTGGACTTCTCCCTATCATCACCCAATATGAGAGTGGTGGTACGAAGCTGCCAAGTCACATGGGTAAGTGTACTAACCTCATAGGTGTATAAACTAAGTACTTAGCCGTGTCCCGTTATGGACAATTTGAGCGACTGACATCGATGCTATGATATTTCACTCATCCCAATTTCTTAATTACTAAAACTTGATGGATGAACATGGGTTTAGGAGCATCTGAAGCTGAACTGCCTTGTATCTACATGGGTTTATGTATGTCCTTAGAAGATTGTTTTGAAGAAAGAAAAGTATTTTGAAAGTAGGGAAAAGTTGTATTGCTTTATGCAAATAAGCCTGAACTCCACTTGGCCAAATAAGCATGTAGTTGATAGATCTGTTGTTAACCACTTTAGCCTACTTGCCATACATTCAATGTATTGACCATTCGTAACGCTTCATGTTGCGGTTATATCGTATCTCGTGATCGCTCATAGGTCGCGAGACTCCACTCAACAATTGTTCGCACATTTGAAGGATGGAGATCTACCTTGTATTCGCTTTTCCGCTGTGTACTTGAATAAATAATGTAAATTTGGATCATATTCGTTGTATTTATGATGCATTATATTTGGTATCATTTTGTGAACCGATCCAGGATTGGCACTATACACATGAACTCAGCCTTATCGGTGTTACAAGATGGTATCGAGCTGTGTTGGCTGTAGGATCGTGACCTTAGAAATGGATTAGCAAAAGACCTTTATTAGGAGAACTATCATATTTTCTACGCATTAGATGTTCTTATATTCCTTGTCTATCTTTTCTATAACCTCTTCTTGTTCAAAATTTATAGTTGTCCATTATTATGATACCTATATGAGAGTTGGCTTACAAGTAAAGAACAAATAACATGACATAAATAAACTTCTCATCAAGTTTGGTTAGGTCTGACCACCACATTTTATCTCTTTAGGAGATCGTCTATCGTGTTAGCATATTGTTCTTACCAACTTATGTGGTATGACAATATAGGTTGCTTGCTTGTTTGTATTGAGCCATATTGAGTGATGCCTTGTTTAGGATCCGTTGTTTTGAAACTCTAAAGTTCCTGGAGTTTTCGTGGTTTTAAAATTATTTTAATGGTGTAATTTGATTGAAATTGTGACATTACTGCTGCAGTTTTCTGCATGACCTGTTGTACCGCGATTTTTCATATTTTATTGGTAACTCATAAAATCTAAAAATAGGATCTGGAGCGTAATTACCTGTAGTATATGCACAAAATTGGCTAAAATTCCTGACGAGTTTAAGGTGCCCAGAAAAATTCGTTAAACCTGCTGTACCGTTTTGACAGATTTAGTTTATTGCTTATATGTTGCTATATTTTACTCTTGTATTGTTCCCAATGCTTTCAAACTATTTTGTGGTTATATACTACTAAGTTTAGACCTCTGTATTATTGTTATGCAAGTGCTTGCTTGTGTGTTGATTCCTTATGATTGTTTGCTTGTTTGTGACATTGATTGCTTCATATAGTTATGGGTAGGATTATTTTCTTAGTCGTTCTTTCCTATAGAATCTATTCTTCCTATCTTGAACCCATGGAGATATAATGATGTGTTAAGTGGAAGGTTTAACAACACAATGCATTTAGGAAAGAAAATGCTTCACCTAATGGAAAAAGGATGTGGAAGTATGAAGTTGCACATGATGTTATGTAGTAGATTACCCAACCAAAGTTGAAGTATTGATAGTTTAGTTTTAGTAGTAGCTTTGTTGATTGAATACATGGGAGTATACATAGAGCATTAGCTCGTGCCCATGGAAACATTCTTCAAGGCAAGTGAGAATGTCCGAGTGATAGAAAACGTGATTCACCTATCCTCATGTAATAATTTGGGTGGATGGATTGATCACCATTCCTACTACTCTTATTATTCGCTTGAATCTTGAGTGCCCTTTTCAGCCTTAGCGGAGAGCCGACGTTGAGCCTAAACCTTATAATGGTAGATTGTTCCACCTCTATAAAAGCATTCATTGCTAAGGAATATACTCTGAAGGATGAATTCAACCATTATTAATGGGCACGAAGTAAACATCCCTAATTGACCACCATGAGAGTTTTTCTAGTTTAAGAAGTGCTTTATCGAAACTATCAATCATGACGCTTAGAATGTGCTAGAGACATTGTGCCAATAAAAGTCTAAAGGAGAACCAATCTGAGCTAAGTGAAACCTCAAGAAGTGACCTAGTCAATTTTCTTTTAAGGGTGGTAGCATCCTAATGGATCCCCGAACCTTTCTTTCTTTCTAGCCTTCCCAAATCTCGGGACGAGGTTTCTTTTAAGGTCCGTCACATCCCAAAATTCTCCTAATTTTGGAATGTGAAATAAATAAATAAGATTGATTGATTGTTTGACTTTGTTGAAAATTCTCAAAGAGAAGAAACTTTTTGAATAGAAATTCCTCTCAACCATGAATTCAAAATCTTATATTCTTTTGTTAAGACCTAAGTAGCCATATAGGCAAAAGGGCATGGATTGATTATGGATTGTAGAATTGGTGTGCAAGATTTCAAAATGAAAATCATGAAGCATTCATAAGCATTTCATCCATGCAAAGTTCTCATAAACTGAATCCAAATCCTGGTATATAAATCCTATAGTTGATTCGCCCAAATGTTCCAAAAGGAAATTAAATTGACTTTATAAAACCCATTGTTGCTAAGACAACGATTATTGCTAAATTATAGCCTAAAAATATCCAATTAATATTACAAAATTTTAGAAACAAAATTGAGCTCATTTGGAGCTAGTATGAAAAGTTATGAAACAAATACAAACACATAAAGATATAAATAAAATGAAATATACAAGGATTTATAAACCCACTACTTCAAAACTAGTAAAAAAGATTACAAATTTAATCCTATAATAATCTATTCGATTTTAGAAAAATTTAGAAACAAGAATCATGTCATTTGGAGTTAAGATATAAGGAAAACAAGTAAATAGAAAAGAAAAAGAAAAGAAAAAACTGAACGGGGCCCACTCGGTCCGACCGACCAGCCAGCCAGCAGGCCACAAAACGTGCAAAATCTGCTTTTTAGATATATCTCTACTCAAACTCTTGTAACTTTTATCTACAACTCCAAATCGACTTCCGCTTGTTTCTACTTGTTCTCTACTCCTAGGCCTATCTCTAAACCATCTCAAACCTCCATATAATCTCGTGGAGGCATAGCACGAGTTTCTCCTTGAAATCGAATCTACCTATTCCCGAATCTTGTTTCGCTTTTAACCCATCTAGACTTTTTCGGTCAAAACACGAAAGTTGTAGGATCGTCGAAATCTTTCAATCCCGACAAACCTCACCTCTTTTCATCCACCACAGCCGGAGAATTTCGTCTCGCAATATTTCAGATCTTACGTAAATCCAAGATGTACTTTCTTCAAATCCAAATTCCTTTGGTGAGAAGGTAGGAATAATGATTCCCCACAACTTTCATGTTCTGAGTTTTTCGATTTGACCTACGGATTTGTCTCTCTAACACATCTATTTCTTGTCTATTCGAGCCAAAATCGTCTTCTTCTAGCCACGGATCCTATCCGAGATCCAATCAAACCATGTCGTCATCCCGGTCATCTTCATCATCAACGCCACGCCAACGTAAGGTCAACATCTAGTTCCAACATGCAAAGTCAACCTGTCCATCCAATAATATTCCCGGAATATTCCGTTCAATTTAAATTGCATATTATAGATCTAACTTGTAAAATTCATTAGAAATTCATACCATGTCCAAAAATTGCGTATAATATATCAAATTGAAGATAATTTCACGTAGAATCATCTTATCAGATTAGATCCAACTTTTACTGTACGTGGTTACTGCAGAAATTTAATTAGTTTTAATGGTCTTTTAGGTTAATAAATTCATAAGAAATTATCTGTAACTCCGAAAAATATGAATAATATATCAAATTGAAGCTACTATAATGTACTTTAACAATATCTGGTTGGATCTAGACTTTTCAGATTATTTAAACCGTAGCAATTTAATTAGTTTTAATGGCTTTATAAATCATTAAATTCATTAAAAATTAATTGCTTGTCACAAAAATATAAATGATATACCGTTGGAAAGCTGGTTCCATGTAGATCATCAATATGCAATTAGTTCAGCCTTTGACTGTAAGGTTTTGCCATGAAGATTTAAATAGTTTAATGGCCTATTTAGAATAATAAATTCATAAGAAAATAAATACTATTCAGAAAATTACAAATAATATGTTCCTGAAATTACAATTCCGTGGAGATTACAGATATAATTTTAGTTTGATTTCTAGACAACAGAAACCATAGGAATCATTTAAAACCATTAAACACTATTTAAATCATACAAAAAGATCTATAACTCCGATTAGGGTGAATCCAACGCCTACTGGTTCGTATTAATGTCCTCTATCCAGTAAACCCAAGAAACAAATTTAATCCGATAGTTAGAACAGGCGTTACAACAGAACTATTAAAAACCCTATATTGGCAAGTAATTATTAATAACATGTACTCCATTGCATTAATTGGTCTCTTGCATGCATCATATACTTCAATATTGTTTAGAGAACTAAAGTAACAACCATTGTGACTTATTAAATTGTCATGCATGCATTTGTTGCATTTTTTTGATCTCTATGTGCTATTGTTTATGTTGTATGCAATTGTTTGATCGATAGATTGCGAGGAGTGCAACGTGTGTGATTGCAACTACTATGATTGCAAGCATTATGGTTATGACGAGAGCAACCATTATATCTATGAGGATTGTGAGGATTATATAATTGACTACATCTACAACAAAGGCAAGTGGTGCTATCTTGGTCATAAATGTCCTATTGTTTTCCTATGCATTGTAGATGTTTTTGTAGAATTGCATATGTAGGAATTGATGTGTATATGCTATGCTATGTCCCATATTATTCCCTAGTATTCCTTGTTTATGAGCCATCATTGGTAGATTGCTTAGCTATGCTATTTAGACGAGGAAGGAATCACATCATGAAAAGTTATATGTTTTGAAAGGATTATGTTTTGCTAAATGACAAACCAACAAGTTTTAATGAACCACCAGCGGAATGGCATTGATTGGGTCATCGAGTGTATTTATGGTGGGAATGCCCCAGACACCGAGAAAAGATTGGTTTCTTTGTTTGAAGCTGTGCAACCATGTGCCAATAATGAAATGGGCGGTTGGTTGAACTCAGTAGGTTGTGGTAACTACAACCAGCGTATCCAGAGATGTAGAGAGGGTAGGTTGGACCGGTGCGCGTCTGGATTGGGGAGCTACGTCCGGAACGTTTCCTTCTTGTACTTCTCCCTATCATCACCCAATATGAGAGTGGTGGTACGGCCAAGTCACATGGGTAAGTGTACTAAAGGTGTATAAACTAAGTACTTAGCCGTGTCCCTTATGGACAATTTGAGCGACGACATCGATGCTATGATATTTCTCACTCATCCCAATTTCTTAATTACTAAAACTTGATGGATGAACATGGGTTTAGGAGCATCAAAGCTGGACTGTCTTGTATCTACATGGGTTTATGCTGGTATGTCCTTAGAAGATTGTTTTTGAAGAAAGAAAAGTATTTTGAAAGTAGGGAAAGTTGTATTGCTTTATGCAAATGAGCCTGAACTCCACTTGGCCAAATAAGCATGTAGTTGATAGATCTGTTGTTAACCACTTTAGCCTACTTGCCATACATTCAATGTATTGACCATTCGTGGCTGCAACGCTTCATGTTGCAAAGTTATATCGTATCCGAGTGATCGCTCATAGGTCGCGAGACTCCACTCAACAATTGTTGCACATTTGAAGGATGGAGATCTACCTTGTATTCGTTTCCGCTGTGTACTTGAATAAATAATGTAAATTCTGGATCATATTCTGTATTTATGATGCACTATATTTGGTATCATTTTGTACCGTGTGCGAACCGATCCGATTGGCACTATACATGAACTCAGCCTTATCAAAGTAGGGTGTTACAAGATGGTATCGAGCTGTGTGTTGGCTGTAGGATCGTGACCTTAGAAATGGATTAGCAATAAAAGACCTTTATTAGGAGAACTATCATATTTTCTACGGATTAGATGTTCTTATATTCCTTGTCTATCTTTTCTATAACCTCTTCTTGTTCAAAATTTATAGTTGTCCATTATTATGATACCTATATGAGAGTTGGCTTACAAGTAAAGAACAAATAACATGACATAAATAAACTTCTCATCAAGTTTGGTTAGGTCTGGACCACCACATTTTATCTCTTTAGGAGATCGTCGCTATCGTGTTAGCATATTGTTCTTACCAACTTATGTGGTATGACAATATAGGTTGCTTGCTTGTTTGTATTGAGCCATATTGAGTGATGCCTTGTTTAGGATCCGTTGTTTTGAAACTCTAAAGTTCCTGGAGTTTTCGTGTGGTTTTAAAATTATTTTAATGGTGTAATTTGATTGAAATTCGTGACATTACTGCTGCAGTTTTCTGCATGACCTGTTGTACCGCGCGATTTTTCATATTTTATTGGTAACTCATAAAAATCTAAAAAAATAGGATCTGGAGCGTAATTACCTGTAGTATATGCACAAAAATTGGCTAAAATTCCTGACGAGTTTAAGGTGCCCAGAAAAATTCGTTAAACCTGCTGTACCGTTTTGACAGATTTAGTTTATTGCTTATATGTTGCTATATTTTACTCTTGTATTGTTCCCAATGCTTTCAAACTATTTTGTGGTTATATACTACTAAGTTTAGACCTCTGTATTATTGTTATGCAAGTGCTTGCTTGTGTGTTGATTCCTTATGATTGTTTGCTTGTTTGTGACATTGATTGCTTCATATAGTTATGGGTAGGATTATTTTCTTAGTCGTTTCTTTCCTATAGAATCTATTCTTCCCTATCTTGAACCCATGGAGATATAATGATGTGTTAAGTGGAAGGTTTAACAACACAATGCATTTAGGAAAGAAAATGCTTCACCTAATGGAAAAAGGATGTGGAAGTATGAAGTGTTGCACATGATGTTATGTAGTAGATTACCCAACCGGAAAGTTGAAGTATTGATAGTTTAGTTTTAGTAGTAGCTTTGTTGATTGAATACATGGGAGTATACATAGAGCATTAGCTCGTGCCCATGGAAACATTCTTCAAGGCAAGTGAGAATGTCCGAGTGATAGAAAAACGTGATTCACCTATCCTCATACAGGGTAATAATTTGGGTGCAGGATGGATTGATCACCATTCCTACTACTCTTATTATTCGCTCTTGTACTGTTGGCTTTGCGAATCTTGAGTGCCCTTTTCAGCCTTAGCAGAGAGCCGACGTTGAGCCTAAACCTTATAATGGTAGATTGTTCCACCTCTATAAAAGCATTCATTGCTAAGCGTAGGAATATACGGTAAGGATGAATTCCAACCATTATTAATGGGCACCGTGAAGTAAACATCCCCTAATTGACCACCATGAGAGTTTTTCTAGTTTAAGAAGTGCTTTATCGGAAACTATCAATCATGACGTTTAGAATGTGCTAGAGACATTGTGCCAATAAAAGTCTAAAGGAGAACCAATCTGAGCTAAGTGAACCCTCAAGAAGTGACCTAGTCAATTTTCTTTTAAGGGTGGTAGCATCCTAATGGATCCGAACCTTTCTTTCTTTCTAGCCTTCCCAAATCTCAGATTTCTTTTAAGTGGTAGTCACATCCCAAAATTCTCCTAATTTTTGGAATGTGAAATAAATAAATAAGATTGATTGATTGTTTGACTTTGTTGAAAATTCTCAAAGAGAAGAAACTTTTGAATAGAAATTCCTCTCAACCATGAATTCAAAATCTTATATTCTTTTGTTAAGACCTAAGTAGCCATATAGGCAAAAGGGCATGGATTGATTATGGATTGTAGAATTGGTGTGCAAGATTTCAAAATGAAAATCATGAAGCATTCATAAGCATTTCATCCATGCAAAGTTCTCATAAACTGAATCCAAATCCGGTATATAAATCCTATAGTTGATTCACCAAATGTTCCAAAAAGGAAATTAAATTGACTTTATAAAACCCATTGTTGCTAAGACAACGATTATTGCTAAATTATAGCCTAAAATATCCAATTAATATTACAAAATTTTAGAAACAAAATTGAGCTCATTTGGAGCTAGTATGAAAAAGTTATGAAACAAATACAAACACATAAAGATATAAATAAAATGAAATATACAAGGATTTATAAACCCACTACTTCAAAACTAGTAAAAGATTACAAATTTAATCCTATAATAATCTATTCGATTTTAGAAAAATTTAGAAACAAGAATCATGTCATTTGGAGTTCAGATGCAAAGATATAAGGAAAACAAGTAAATAGAAAAGAAAAGAAAAAGAAAAAAAAAACTGAACGGGCGGCCCACTCGGTCCGACCGGAGCCAGCCAGCAGGCCACGCTGTGGGACGGTCGAAAACGTGCAAAATCTGCTTTGTTAGATATATCTCTACTCAAACTCTTGTAACTTTTTATCTACAACTCCAAATCGACTTCCGTTTGTTTCTACTTGTTCTCTACTCCTAGGCCTATCTCTAAACCATCTCAAACCTCCATATAATCTCGTGGAGGCATAGCTGTACGAGTTTCTCTCCTTGAAATCCCGAATCTACCTATTCCCGAATCTTGTTTCGCTTTTTAACCCATCTAGACTTCGTCGTTTGCTTTCGGTCAAAACACGAAAGTTGTAGGGATCGTCGAAATCTTTCAATCCCGACAAACCTCACCTCTTTTCATCCACCACAGCCGGAGAATTTCGTCTCGCAATATTTCAGATCTTACGGTGTAAATCCAAGATGTACTCGCGCTCGTTTCTTCAAATCCAAATTCCTTTGGTGAGAAGGTAGGAATAATGATTCCCCACAACTTTCATGTTCTGAGTTTTTCGATTTGACCTACGGTTGTCTCTCTAACACAGATCTATTTCTTGTCTATTCCGGGCAAAATCGGCAATCTCTTCTTCTAGCCCGGATCCTATCCGCATTTGCCGAGATCCAATCAAACCGCCATGTCGTCATCCGGTCATCTTCATCATCAACGTCAACGTAAGGTCAACATCTAGTTCCAAGATGCAAAGTCAACTGTAATATTCCTGGAATATTCCGCTCAATTAAATTTGCATATTATAGATCTAACTTGTAAAATTCATTAGAAATTCATACCATGTCCAAAAATTGCGTATAATATATCAAATTGAAGATAATTTCACGTAGAATCATCTTATCAGATTAGATCCAACTTTTACTGTACGTGGTTACTGCAGAAATTTAATTAGTTTTAATGGTCTTTTAGGTTAATAAATTCATAAGAAATTATCTGTAACTCCGAAAAATATGAATAATATATCAAATTGAAGCTACTATAATGTACTTTAACAATATCTGGTTGGATCTAGACTTTTCAGATTATTTAAACCGTAGCAATTTAATTAGTTTTAATGGCTTTATAAATCATTAAATTCATTAAAATTAATTGCTTGTCACAAAAATATAAATGATATACCGTTGGAAAGCTGGTTCCATGTAGATCATCAATATGCAATTAGTTCAGCCTTTGACTGTAAGGTTTTGCCATGAAGATTTAAATAGTTTAATGGCCTATTTAGAATAATAAATTCATAAGAAAATAAATACTATTCAGAAAATTACAAATAATATGTTCCTGAAATTACAATTCCGTGGAGATTACAGATATAATTTTAGTTTGATTTCTAGACAACAGAAACCATAGGAATCATTTAAAACCATTAAACACTATTTAAATCATACAAAAAGATCTATAACTCCGATTAGGGTGAATCCAACGCCGTATTAATGTCCTCTATCCAGTAAACCCAAGAAACAAATTTAATCCGATAGTTAGAACAGGCGTTACAACAGAACTATTAAAAACCCTATATTGGCAAGTAATTATTAATAACATGTACTCCATTGCATTAATTGGTCTCTTGCATGCATCATATACTTCAATATTGTTTAGAGAACTAAAGTAACAACCATTGTGACTTATTAAATTGTCATGCATGCATTTGTTGCATTTTTTTTTGATCTCTATGTGCTATTGTTTATGTTGTATGCAATTGTTTGATCGATAGATTGCGAGGAGTGCAACGTGTGTGATTGCAACTACTATGATTGCAAGCATTATGGTTATGACGAGAGCAACCATTATATCTATGAGGATTGTGAGGATTATATAATTGACTACATCTACAACAAAGGCAAGTGGTGCTATCTTGGTCATAAACGTCCTATTGTTTTCCTATGCATTGTAGATGTTTTGTAGAATTGCATATGTAGGAATTGATGTGTATATGCTATGCTATGTCCCATATTATTCCCTAGTATTCCTTGTTTATGAGCCATCGATTGGTAGATTGCTTAGCTATGCTATTTAGACGAGGAAGGAATCACATCATGAAAAGTTATATGTTTTGAAAGGATTATGTTTTGCTAAATGACAAACCAACAAGTTTTAATGAACCACAAGGAATGGCATTGATTGGGTCATCGAGTGTATTTATGGTGGGGAATGCCGAGAAAAGATTGGTTTCTTTGTTTGGAAGCTTTAGTGTGCAACCATGTGCCAATAATGAAATGGGCGGTTGGTTGAACTCGATGGGTTGTGGTAACTCGAACCCGTATCCAGAGATGTAGATAGTGTAGGTTGGACTCGGGATTGGGAGCTACTTCCGAACGGTTCCTTCTTGGACTTCTCCTATCATCACCCAATATGAGAGTGGTGGTACAAGGCTGGCCAAGTCACATGGGTAAAGTGTACTAACCCTGGGTGTATAAACTAAGTACTTAGCCGTGTCCCGGTTATGGACAATTTGAGCGAATCGATGCTATGATATTTCTCACTCATCCCAATTTCTTAATTACTAAAACTTGATGGATGAACATGGGTTTAGGAGCATCAAAGCTGGACTTCTTGTATCTACATGGGTTTATGCGGTATGTCCTTAGAAGATTGTTTTGAAGAAAGAAAAGTATTTTGAAAGTAGGAAAAGTTGTATTGCTTTATGCAAATAAGCCGAACTCCACTTGGCCAAATAAGCATGTAGTTGATAGATCTTTGTTAACCACTTTAGCCTACTTGCCATACATTCAATGTATTGACCATTAAACGTGGGCAATCGCGTTCATGTTGCGGGTTATATCGTATCCGTGATCGTTCATAGGTCGCGAGACTCCACTCAACAATTGTTACCCTCGGCACATTTGAAGGATGGAGATCTACCTTGTATTCGTTTTCCGCTGTGTACTTGAATAAATAATGTAAATTCTGGATCATATTCGTTGTATTTATGATGCACAGTTATATTTGGTATCATTTTGTACTGTGTGTGCCAGTGAACCGATCCAGGGATTGGCACTATACACATGAACTCAGCCTTATCAGGCGAGGGTGTTACAAACATCCATGTCTATTTATTTATAGATCCAAACACGACCATAAGGTCTTACACCTTTCCAGAGGGTCTTTCAAGTTCAAAGCTTGATTTCTCATGTATGGAACTATCACGGATTCTATGGCTTAAAGACATCTGACGGAGTCAGGGCCCATCATCGATTCTTTGCATAAAGTCGGTTCATCATTGTCAAACAACAATGATCTACTTTCAAATCCTAGTATTTGATTGTTTACCTGACCTACTTGGTTCAATAGGAACTTAGACCTCCGTAACCACAACCTTTGAGGCACGTGAGCCATGAGCATTGTTGATGCCTCTGGAACACTTTTCGGTGCTGCTGTCGTGGTATTGCCAACAAGTACGCCATGGAGGGGTCCTCACAGTGCGTGTTTAGAGACGTGGGGTAACGCAGACGGTTGACGGGTACGAGGTAACACAGCTTACCCAGGTTTAGATCCCATGACGGTGGAGGAATCCTACTCCTGCTATAAATCACTATAAGGGCAATATGCCGAGTTACGGAGATAGGTTTCGCTGTGCGAGGTGACTAGAAAGTCTAAGTTGTCGTGCCCTAAAGTCTCCCATAAGTCCGACTTATATAGTCGCCAGGTCCTAGGGTTATAGGGAAAAGTCCTAGCCGGACAGGTTACAGAGTCCTACACCGTCTATTACTAGTCTTGTGTATCTTGCACTCCAAGGCTCCGGGTACGCTGGTGACTCCACCGTAGCCTTCCTTTATCCGGCATGGGCCTCCCTTCTGGATCCATCTATCCGGATAGGTGACATGCTATGAGGATACCCATATAGCATATCCCCAATAGTAGCCCCCGGAGAACTCCGAGATCTTGCGCCATCCTGCCTTTTCAGATGAATGCTCCGTCTAGTTGGATGTCAGCAAATTGTCAAGCAATATCTTGTAGTCCTCCCAAAGAACCCTGCAAGGCTTTATCCGTCTTCAAAATGTTAGTCGGAGAAATGCTGAATCTTTCATCGTACTCTTCCGTAGACGGATTGGATCCGTCCATGTCGGAATCTTCGATGTGACGGCTCATCTTCCCATGTCAGCTAGGATGACGTAGGCTTAGGTCAGCGACGCCTCGTAACTCACACATGTAGAGAACGCAATCATGTCTGATTTTCCCGCGCGAGCGATATGAACCATTGGCGGCGACGGTTGGAGACGTGGCGAAATTTCCGCGCACGTTCGCGAACACGTCGTCTACACGGCAATCGTCCGATCAAGCTACACGAATCTTGACGCTTGGAGATGATAAATAGTAACCGCGGTGGAATTTTCACCTTTTACCTCATTCACCTCGCATCGTCTTCTTCCTCCAGTGCGTGCCCCCTCAAGCTCTCCGCGCCCAACTCGTGAAAAAACCGTAGCCTCAAATCTACACGAGTCACACCCAGCCTCACTCCAAGGCCAGCAGCAGCACTTCTCCCTCCATGGCGGCGTCGAACGAAGCCGCGGCGAAGCCGGTGAGCTCCATCGTCGTGCCTCCAGAGGGCCTAGTCATCCCTGCATCGGCGGTTATCGTGTACACCGGCGGCGACCTTAATCTGGTGGCGCTGGAGCCGTTGGAGGAGGAGCCAGATTCGCACAAAGGCGACTGGCGTGGCTCAGATATCACAGACCGTGATATCCAAGAGATGATCGCCGAAGGCTACCTTCCTGCGACGGAGGGGCTCGCCTGGCGGGCGGCGCCAGCCGGCGAGGTTACACCTTCTCCCCAAGCCGGAGAAAAGGTGTACCTCAAAGCCCAACAGGTAAGCGGCGTCTCCCTGCCCATCTCCAACTTCTTCCTCTCCGTCTTGAATCACTATAGAGTCCAACCCCAGAACCTTTCCCCCAATAGTATCTTAGTGCTTAGCTAGTACGCGGCGTTCTGCGAGGGATACTTAGGGATAAGGCCTACGTTAGACCTCTTTGTGTACTTCTTCACTGTCAAACGTGAAGCCGGACATAGCAAGGAAGAACTTAGGAACTGTGGCACCATAAGCTTCAAGATTCGACCTGGCCGGCGGTTCCCCAACATCATCGGCCACGAGTCCTGCAAAAATTGGCAACAAACGTACTTTTACTACCCAGACATCCATCTGGCTGGCCGACAAGTTACGTACCCGGACTTCATTGACGGAGCCGCTGCTGAAGCCTCGTCATGGAGATCCCAGACCTCCCTTCCCTCCGACCTCGACGCTTCATGCGCCATAAGGCGGATCGAATGGTTCGTAGAGACGGGTTTGACCGGCTTGGACCTAGCCATGTGCTGGTTCATCAGGCGAATCCATCCTCTCCAGAACCGCGTGAAGCTCATGCACGAGTATACCAACGATAGAACGGATAGTCTCCGCATCTCCATGGACAACTTCTCGAGCGACTCCGTCATGCTCCACCTTAAGGAAATCGTCAAGGTGAAGGATAAGAAGGGAGGCTTCACCATCACCTACGACATGTTCGTAGACGGCAAGTGCCCAAAGGTAGGTATTTTATTTTCCGTGTACGACATATACTCCAGTTATTCCGTCTTGCAAATGTCATCTTATCTAACACGGTGATTTATTACTTAACATCTTAGCAATCTAGAGGAGGGCAACCTGGCTGCCCAAATCTATGATCCAAAGATGAAGGAAGTCATGGTCGTGTCCGACGACGAAGCTCCGTTGGCACGAAAGCGGAAGAGCTCCACCTCTGACGCTGCCGATGGAGGCAATAAGAAGAAGACGGAGGGTGGAGCCTCCAAAAATACTATCGCCGCCATAGAGGCGGAAAAGAAAAGAGTTACCGGGATCCCCTTTGCCAAAGCACCCCCACTTGTGTAAGCTTCTCATTCTCTGACATTGTCTATTTATCTGTCTTGTTCCTATACTTATGCATTTTGCATGTTTCAGGAAGAAAGCCACGACCAGCCTCAAGAAGACCTCCAAAACTTTGGGGGCTTCTCGAAATATTAAGGACATGCTGCATCGCGACGCCTCCCCCGACATTGCCCCTTCCACTCTTGCCGTCAAGCCCTCGTCTGCCCCGATAAGCTCACAAGCTAAGGAGTCATCTTTCCCTTCCGCCATGGAAGTGGACTCAGGTGCTTCTACCGAGGTTGTAGTCGTCGGCGACCAGGCGACGCAGGAGAGTACCGCCCAACAAATGGCTGAAGCTCCGGCTAAGGATGCCATCGGTGGCGGCAAGGCGGTGGTGGAAGCTGGTACTTTTGCCGAAGGCGGCGCCCTTTCTCCTCAGAAACCTTTTGAGTTCCCAAAGATAGTCTACCCGACACTTACGCCGAGTAGCACAACTCTGGTTCCTGGTGTAGCACCGACATCTCCGACGTGCGGTCTTAAGGAGCTCCTCCGACAAGCATAAATCTTGTGAGGAAACAGCATCTCCTTTGGCAAGCTGCTGGCTGAGAGTATCCCACTTGTAAGTTTTATTTGCCTTTTACATTTCATATAAGTATCCCACTGTAGCCCCCGAGGATGTAGATGGAAAATCATAAGCTTTTGCGTCTAGATGCTCTAAGAATGACTAAGCTAGAAAACTTCTCACTCTAGTCCCCAAGCATTTAGATGGAATGAATTATTCCGACTAGATGCTTTAAGAGTAGCATACGTAGTGTTTGTAAATTTTAGTACTGTAGCCCCCAAGCTTCTAGTTGCAACTGAATTAGTTCCGACTAGATGCTTAAAGAAAGCTAAGCATATGTCCGAGTTAAAAACTTTATACTGTAGCCGCCAAGCTTCTAATCGAAAACTGAATTAGTTCTGACTAGATGCTTAAAGAAAGCTAAGCATATTGTTAAGTCAAAAACTCTCGTTGTATCCCCCGAGCATCTAGGTGGGAAATTTCCGGTTAGGTGCTCCAAGCAGACCAAACAACTCTTTAACTTTGTCCTTTTTTCCATAGAACGAGAATGCGGAGGGGCATGGAAAATGACAAGTACCAGAAGATGCGCGCAGATCTTGAAGCTAAAAAGGGTAAAACTTCCATTTGGAAGGAACAGATCATCAAAAAAAAGAGTTTGTTTTCTTTTTGCGCATTCCGTCTTGGTTTTGTGCCTATAGTCTCCGAGTACTCACTATGTACTTTGTTTTCTCTGACTTTGCAGAACATGTTGCCAAGGATAAGGACATTGTTTAGCAATCCAAGCACATTCAGCAGCTGGATAGCGAGAACAAGATCCTTAAGGAGGAGAGGAAAGACATGCTGAAAATGCATGAGGAGTCAATGAAGGCCCTGCAGGACTCCGCCACCAAGGAAATCAATCGCTTGAAGGAGGAGATTGCGATCTTAAAAGATCAGAAGCAAGCTGCCGATGAGCAGAATCAATGCCATATCAAGGCGTACCAACTCCTCCAACAAGAGAAACAATCCTTGGCGGACACCCTCTGGCAAGCTGAAGCCAGCATCTTCAGTAAGTTTTCTCCGTCTTGGATTTATGTAGTCTAGATACTTTGAATTATTGAACTCATGCGCTCCTTGTCGGAATTTGCAACTCCTATGGGTTTAACCCGATCGCCTCTTCTAGCCAAGGAATGCATGGTTCTTGCCAGCAACTTTATCAACACCGACATCACGCAAGCCAAGGAGATTGCCAAGCCCCTCTAGATAAACATCAAGGCATCGGAATCCGTGGTGAAGTACTCGGAGATTCTGAGCCGAGCCCCTGAGCGTATCACAAGCTGGACACTTTGTGTGCACAGGCTGGAACAAGGATGGCGCTGTCAATGGTGAAGGCACACTATGAGGATGCCGACATCGACACGGTGACCTCTGGTATCCCCGACATCGACGATGATGGCAAAGAAGCCATCTTGTCGTCACTCGCGGGCTATGACACCAGAGTTGCCGAGTTGGTGGACGTCGACGTCTTCGTGCCCATGAACATCATTGACAGCGGCAACCAAGATTCCTCTGAGTCCCACCACAGCGCCGACTTCGAGGGTGGCTCTCCAGCTAGTGATGATGCTGCCTCCAAGTCACCTGCGCCAAAGGAGTGAAGAACAACTTTGTAATATTTGTTTCACCTTTGGTGTATATGCGGAAAAAAACTTTGTTTATGTAACTTAAGGCAGAAAACAATGGTTGTTATTTCCTGTTGCTAAAGAACTAGTTTCCAGCATGTATATATTTTTTAAGCAAGTGTTGGCTTATCCATTACTTTGGTTCTTATGCTTGACTTTTCGTGAGTCGGAAGACTCGTTGTCGGAACCATGCTCTTAGGTGATGATGCCCAATGGCACCGTCAATAACCTGAGCACAAAATCACCGACAATAAGTGCCGAAAGTTACTACTCTAGAATCCACATAAAAACGACAAAAAATATGTAGACCAGAAAACTTAAGTTAACGCCCGTAGGCAGAATTTTCACAAGTGCAATCGCAAAGCTTGTGCATAAAGGTTTTACAGGATCCAAAAATGAACACTAAAGGAGGTAAAAGACTCAGAAATATGAGTGAACCAAAGAGCTTTATTTCATTGATCATATAAGAGGTATACAATTAGATAAAAAATGCTAAGTGTAAAAAGGACATAGCTGTGCTATGTTCCATGGCCGATCAAGCTCCGGGTAGTCATCATCCGGGTCACGTCGCTTATGCTTATGATCCTCGTTGGGTCTATCCTTCAGTTCACGATTGTCAACGAGGTAGTAAGACCCATTGAGTAGCGCCTTGCTTATGATGAACGGTCCTTCCCATGTCGGGGATAGTTTGTGCAACTTCTTCTGCTTAAGTCAGAGCACCAAATCCCCCTCTTTAAACGAGTGATGCCGAACGCGGCGACTATGGTAGCTGCGTAGCTTCTACTGGTAGATGGCGGATCTTTGGCATGCCAAAACGCGCTCCTCCTCGAGAAGGTCCACATCTAGGCGTCTGGATTCTTCAGAGTCATCTTTGTCGTAGGCGGCAACTCTTGGTGAATCGTGAAGGATGTCGGAAGGCAAGATGGCTTCTGCTCCATATACCATGAAGTAACGGGTGTAGCCGGTGGATCTGTTGGGTGTAGTTTGTAAACTCCACAGCACAGATGGCAATTCTTCCGCCCAGGCTCCAGCTGCTCTATGTAGCAGTGCCTCAAGACGTGGCTTGATTCCCTGCAGAATTAATCCATTGGCTCGCTCAACCTGACCATTGGATTGTGGGTGTGCCACAGATGCAAGGTCAAGTTGGATGCCTTTCTCCCAACAATAAGCCTCCACTTCTCCGAGTGATAAATTGCTGCCATTGTCGGTGATAATTCTGTGTGGGAGACCAAATATCACCATTAGATCCCTGACAAACCTGAGGGCAGTTGCCCCATCAAGCTTTCTAATGGGTTTAGCTTCTATCCATTTAGTGAATTTATCAAATGCTACAAGCAGATGCGTAAACCCACAAGGTGCCGTCTGTAACGGTCCCACCATGTCTAGCCCTAGACTGCAAACGGCCAAGTTATTGGTATTGTTCGCAATTCTTCAGCAGGAACATGTGGTTGTCGGGCATAATACTGGCATCCCATGCATGTCTCAACCAGCTTGTCGGTGTCCACCTTCGCGGTCAGCCAGTAGAATCCTTGCTGGAAGGCTTTCACAACCAACGATCGAGGAGCGGCATGATGCCCGCAATCTCCGAGATGGATTTCGTGTAGGATTTCCATACCTTCTAGCTGGGAAACACACCTTAGGTATACACCCGCAGTGCTTCTTTTGTAGAGTTGCCCATTGATTATGGTATAACCCTTTGCTCGTCGTACTATTTGCCATCTTTCGACTTTGTCATCGGGCAAAGTTCCGTGTTCGAGATATTCCATGAACGGTTTTGTCCAAGCCTTAGGGACCTTAGTCACCATGTTGACGAAAGAGTCAGCTCTATCCGGGTTGTCGATGTCGGCTCCCTTCACAGATGGTGTGCGCAGATGCTCTAGGAAAACTCCTGGCGGAAATTGCTTGCGCCCTGATCCAAGCTTAGACAGTAGATCAGCCGCCTCATTTTGCTCCCTAGGTACATACTTGACTTCATAGCCCAAGAAGCTCTTGCCTATCTCGTCCACTTCGTCTCGATATGCCGCCATCATAGGGTTCCGCGCATTCCAGGTGCCAGCCACCTGCTGGGCAACCAAGTCAGAATCTCCACAGCAAACTATGCGCTTGATGCCAATATGCTTGGCTACGCACAGTCCGTGAATGAGTTCTTCATACTCCGCCATGTTGTTTGTAGCCTCGAAGTGGATCTACAGAACGTAGTGTAGCTTGTCTCCTGTTGGTGACTATAGCAATACACCATCCCCCGAGCCATTGAGCAGCTTTGATTCGTCAAAGTGCATCACCCAGTACTCTGGTTCCGGCAACAGAGTAGCATCTGGCATCTCCGTCCAATCTGCAACAAAATCCACCAAGGATTGTGATTTGATAGCGTCGCGTCTCTTGTAGGTGATCTCGAAGGCGGCAAGTTCAATGACCCACTTCACGACCCTTCCCGTAGCGTCGCTGTTGTTGATAATGTCGGACAGTGGAGTCTTGCTCACCACTGTGATTGGGTGCTCCTGAAAGTAATGCCTCATCTTCCGAGAAGCAAGGAATACTCCATAAGCTATCTTCTGGTAGTGAGGGTAACGCTGCTTGGACTCCGTCAAGACCTCGCTCACATAGTAAACTGGTCGTTGAACTCCGTGCTCATAGCCTGGTTCCTTCCGCTCTACCACGACGACGATGATGATTACCCGGTTGGTTGCCGCCATGTAGATTAATAGGGGCTCTCCAGGATCGGGTGCTACAAGGATGCGCGTTGAGGAAAGAATCTCCTTGCATCTGCTTCGTCTGTCCACGTGAATTTTTCTGCCTTCTTCAGCAACTTGTACAGTGGCAGAGCCTTCTTTCCCAGTCGGCTGACGAACCTACTAACTGCTGCAACACAACCTGTTATTCGTTGAATGTCCTTTAGGCATGTCGGACGGTTTATGTTTATGATGGCCTTGATTTTCTCCGGGTTGACCTTGATTCCGCGTTGGGAAACGATGAAACCCAACAATTTGTCGGCTGGCACCCCGAAGATGCACTTCTTAGGGTTAAGCATCATGTTGTATTTCCGGAGATTATCAAAGGTTTCTTTTAAGTCGAAGATTAAGTCGTTTGACTTTTTAGACATCACCGCGATATCGTCCACATAGGCGTGAACGTTCAGACCTATTTGGTCGTGGAGGCAACGTTGCCTTGTCCGTTGGTACGTAGCACCTGCGTTTTTCAGCCCAAAGGGCATCATAACATAGCAAAACGTGTCGTACGGGGTAGTGAACGAAGTGGCCAATTGGTCCAACTTCCTCATCTTGATCTGGTGGTATCCTGAGTGTGCATCGAGAAAACACAAAAGCTCCGAGCCAGCCGTCCAGTCAATGACTTGGTCAATGCGAGGCAAAGCAAACGGATCTTTGGGACATGCTTTGTTTAAGCCGGTGTAATCAACGCACATTCTTAATTCATTGGTTCCCTTTTTGGGGACACGTACAGGATTGGCCACCCATCGGGTGTGAAGCACTTCTTGGATAAATCTAGCTTTAAGTAACCTAGCTATCTCTTTGCCAATGGCGCGTCTCTTCTCATCCCTAAGCGTCATAGAGGTTGTTTCACTGGTTTGCATTTTGGATCAATGTTTAAGCTGTGCTCGGCAAGTTCCCTAGGTACACCTTTCATGTAGGCAGGTTGCCAGGCAAAGATGTCCCTATTCTCACGGAGGAACTCGACGACAGCGATTTCCTATTTGGGATGCACGTTCGTCCCAATGGCGGTGACCTTGGAGGCATCGCCTACCACAAGTTCCACCGGCTTGGTCTTGATGGTGGCCTTGAACGCAGGAGCGGAGTCGGAGATCTGCTTCTTCTACGCGGGCATCTCTAATTCATCGACCTTGCTCTGGATCTCTCAGCTCATTGATTCATGACACTCTCCTTCCACGGGAAAAATATCTCATTTGAAAGCCCACTATGCTGCTTCTCTCTCACTTGCTGGAAAGCGTGTTACTTAAGTAAATATCAGTAGGACATGACCAACCGAACCCGCGAGCTCATAGGTCTTGGAATTCTTCTCTATAGAGGACAGCTTCTGCAACGACTTCTTCATTGATCTCGCAGTCCCTTGCCTTGGTAAAGCTTCCAGATACGGTGATGACACCGTTTGGTCCGGGTATCTTGAGTTTATTGTAGACGAAGCATGGCTTTTCCATGAACGTGTGGAATATGTCGCGGCTGAATATGACATGGTAGACGTTCTTGAAGGGGACCACCTCGAAGGTCATGCGCTCTTGGCGGTAATTGTTAACATCGCCAAAGGCAACCTGAAGTGTAATGCATCCAAGGGACCGAGCCTCTCGACTAGGAACTACGCCGTGGAAGATGGTGTTGGTCCACCTTAGGTTTTCCTCTGTCAAGTTCATCTTCTGCAGTGTATCCAGGTACATGATGTTGATGCTGCTTCCACTATCCACCATACACTTGGTGAACTCCACGCCGTCAATCAAGGGGTTGATGACCATGGCGTACTGGTTATCTGTAGGTATAAGGTCTGGGTGGTCCGTCATGTCCCAAGTTATTGGAACCTCCGACCAGCGCAGGTACTGGGTAACTGGGCGGAGAGTGGCCATCAGGATCCTCAGAGAGGTCTTATATTGTCGGACGGTGGGGGTGCCAAGGAAAGTGTGGTAGACTGGAGCCTTCTTTGCGAAGGGGTTCTTGCCCTTGTCGTCGCTCTTGGCGGCGTGCTTGGGGTCAACGTCTTCGTCCATATCACTTGAATCCTTGGACTCCTCCTCCTTCTTCTTCCCCTTGCCTCGCAGTCTGTTCTTTCGACTTTGCTTGTAGCCGGACTCGGGGTCATCCTTGAGGTCGTTGACGAAATTGCAGTGTCGATTGGTATGGGTGGCTTTGCCGTTGACGTAGAGGTGTACGAGGCACGACATGTCGTGATACTCCTCGTAGGTTTGGGGAACGCGGAGCGGCGCCGAGGTTGTTTCACTTCCTCGTTGCTGCCCACGGCCAGCTCCCCTTCCTCGGCCATGTTGTGCGCCATCACCTCGTCCTGCAAAAGCCATAGTGACTATGTTGGTAGATTGCTTTTCTTCTGGAGCGGTTTTCCGCTTTGTACTGCTGTTCCTCCGAGCTTGAGTTGGAACGCCGTTGCCGGCAAGGAGCCGTGAGCATCATCGTCGGCAACTGCGAACTCACTAGCCAACTGAATCATATGATTCAAGTCACGATGGTGATTGTCCTGCAAGCGCTTCAGCTTATGTCGGAGCAACGTGCCCCTTTCCAACCCGTCGATAAAGGCGGCCATGGCGGTCTGGGCGTGCACTCCTGCGCAGGAATTCTTCATGTCCAGCCAACGGGAGAGGTAGGCGCGAGATGTCTCGTCTTTTTCTTGCACGCACCACTGTAGATCTCCCACAGTGCAGGGACGCTTGTCAGTACCCTCAAAGTTCTTGGTGAACGCTTCTTGCATGTCCAACCAGTTGTAGATAGATTTCTCTGGCAAGTCGTCAATCCATTGACGGGCCGTGCCCGCCAACATTAATGGGAGGTACTTGACGGCGACATTGGGGTTGCCTCCGGCAATCTCCACCGCGTTGCCGTAGTCCTGCAACCATGTGGCTGGCTTGGCGGTGCCGTCATAGGGCTTGATTGTCTTGTCAATCCGGAAACCTTTGTGGTAAGTTGCGGACCTTATTGCAGGTCCAAGGCAACGTGGTCCCAGGTATGGTCCTTCCTGGGCCTCGTGGATCTTATCGATCCGCGGACGTGCATCGTATGGATCCGCGTTCTTCTTTTTGTCAACAGGGGATGGGCTGCGTGAACGACGCGGGCCTCCTTCGCCATGGTGACTGCTTGGTGGTGACGGAGGAAGAGGTGGCGGTGGGTTAGCCTTCTTGTTGTTGCCCTCCTGCGACGCCTCACGCCTGCCACGGTTGCTTGTCGGACGCGGAGGGTCATGGCGTGACCTGCTCTTGTGTCCTTGGTTACGTTCTCCGTCATGACGGGTCTACTCCGTGTTGTCGCGGATGACGATGCCACACTGCTTTGGTGGGGGCATATCCGTACGATGGTGAGCCTTGTAATCTTCGCGATGTCGGGGGGACCGGGGCGATGGCGATGGGCGACGAGGTCGGGCCTTTTCTCCGTGGTTGGGGGATATGGGGATAGCATCCTTCCTGTTGCGCGCATCCCTCCGTCTTCGTTCTGATGAACCCGTCTGGGACCCGACATCAAGAGGAGATCTGTCCCTTGGCGGCTTGTACTGGCTAGATTGGCATAGCGCTGGGTCAGACTCAAGCCTCTGAGAGGTGGCCTTTTCCAGCTGCTTCATCTCCTTGGCCACTAGGTCATAGACCTGCTCCACTGCCTCGGGTGATCTATCCTTCTCCATAAGGGTCTTGGCGATGGCGAGGTTAAGGAGTGGGGTGGGCATCACCTGCTTTCCTTCACTATCAATGTATGGCTTGGCCTGTGCCGACTTCGAGGGAGCCCATCCTAGGTTGCGCCGTACACCAGGATCGTTGATGACGCGAGCCAGAGCTTTCTTAGCCTTCTGCTGCTGCAGTAAAGTCTTGTACTTGGCCTCCATTGCTCTAGTTTTCTCTATGGACTTCTACGCGTTGACCAGTCTTGTACTTGGCCTGCGCTTCCTCTAGCAGCTGCTGGCGCTTCTTGTCAAGCTGAGTCACATTCCGGATATGAGCAACGGTTAGTGGCTCGACGAGGAGATTGCCGTACATCACTCTATCAGCTGGAGTAACTTGTGCTGCTGCAGATGTAGATGCTGGAGGTGGCAAGTTTGCGGTGTTGTTGTTGCTCGGGCCGGTGCCGAGTTCCTGCCACTGCTGCACTGGGTTAGGCGGAGGAGGCATGACTTTTGCACGATCATCGTCAGCAGCAATAAGTGGCCCCTTCCCCTTTTCCAGCGCTGTAGGCGGAGCTCGGCCGGGTTGATCTTCATCCATCGCCGTCCTAATGGTGATGAACACCCCTCGAGACGTGACGGCATTGTTGGCTTGCTCGTCGCGTGAGTACTCCTCCTCCATCTCCTGCATAGCGGAGTCTAGATCTTATGGACTGAAATCTATCTCCTCTGAATCTGCACTAAAATCAGCATAAAGCGCGTCAATGACAGAGTCGGAGGGTGCCAGGACTTCCTCGATGACGGGCGGTGGAGGTGCAATGGCCGCGACGATGACTGGAGGTGGTGGTGGTGCTGCGACGATGGCGGCGGGAGGCGGTGGTGGCGGTTGCTGAATCAAAGGTTATCCGTCCCTGAGCGCAAGCGCCATCTTGGCTGCTGCATCAACTTCCGCGTAGTTGTTGACGGTGCTCACCATCTCTTCGAGGGTAAGGCATCCTGTTGCCTGCTGCCGTCTTAAAGAATTTCGGAGAAGCGTGCCACGGTCCAGTCCTTCCACGAAGTGATACAAAGCATTATCATCGGGGTAGTGGGCTTGATCAGCTCGTATACGGAGCCACCTAGCCAGGTAATCGCTGGGTTTTTCGCCTTCTCTCTGAACGCAGCGCGCTAGATCGAAGATGGTAACCATGTTGATGAACTTGGATCTTTGCTGTCCAGACGCACGGGCGAAGCCAACGGATTTGCAGTGATCTTCCACCTTTATATCCTGCACAGGGGCGGTTTGGGTGGGCCTTGAATTTTTCCGATCTTTGCCGGCAAACTCTAAAGAGAAATCCGACATCGATCCTTCTACGAACGTATCCTGCCCGTAGGCGGTCCGTGCAGGCCTTGATGCTCCTCCGACTCCCAGGGAACTAGTGCCCAAGTAGGTTTCGCCGATGAAGAGGTGGATGTCTCCGATAGGAATGACCAAACACCGCGTAGGGTCCGTCTTCACCGAGATCCAGAACTCGTCAGGAGGGACGATCGGAACGTTGCCGGAGAAGAGAACGCGACCGATGGCTACGATTTCGCCGATTCCCGCGAAGATCTTGGTCCTCGCCCGCTGAAGAGCCTGAAGTGCCTCTTTCCCCATGGTGGGCGCCAACTTTCGTGGTATTGCCGACGAGTACACCATGGAGGGGTCCTCACAGTGCGTGTTTAGAGACGTGGGGTAAGGCGGACGGTTGACGGGTACGAGGTAACACAGCTTACCCAGGTTCAGATCCCACGACGGTGGCAGAATCCTACTCCTGCTATAAATCACTGTAAGGGCAATACGCCGAGTTGCAGAGTCCTACATCGTCTATTACTAGTCTTGTGTATCTTGCACTCCAAGGCTCCGGGTACGCTGGTGACTCCACCGTAGCCTTCCTTTATCCGGCATGGGCCTCCCTTCTGGATCCATCTAACTAGGCCACCCAGCAGGCCATAGGCCATGCTACCAACTGTGGGCCACTCGGGTTATCCGGATAGGTGACATGCTATGAGGATACCCATATAGCATATCCCCAACAGCTGCGCAACTTTGCACATATAGCTAAGGTTCTTTTAACCTTATCAAAGTTCTATTTTACTCCCACTTATCTTTTCATGGAAAATTCCTTCTCAAAGAAACTTGACGTTCTAAGCGAGAAACACTTTTGTCTCCGGTGTTATGGAGGAATACTCAACAGTTATTCGAAATAACATACAAAGACATGTTCATCCGACTTTGTTTGTAAACATCTCACTTATGGATAGAATACCAATATTTAAGAAAGGACAACTTGGGTTTTATCCCAAACCATAACTTTATATGGTGTCATTTCAACGGATCATGATGGAGCTCTTTTCAGTGAAAAAGCGGTAGTCTCTAAAGCTTTTAATCTTTAAAGTATAATGACAGTTTTATGAATTACACCTTTGATCTGACATATCAAACAAGGTTTCATTGCATATCTCAATTATTCCATACTCATTTGGTGTTTCGGGAAACACAAATCCATGGAACGATTCCTCTAATCTTATGTGTTATGCTAAACTTGTAACTCAAATATCTTCCTTTATGATCCTATCATAAATTCTTTATTTTCTTTATACATTGATTTTGCACTTCATCTTGAAAGTCTTTGAACTTTTCAAATGTTTCACACTTCATCCTCATTAAGTAAATATTCATACATTCACTCAAATTTTCGGAGAAATCATATGAAGTTGAAATCCACCGCTCTTGACTATATGTAATGGACTTCATACAACAATATGTACAAGTTCCAATAAGCAAGTCATTCGTTCCCTTTCGCCTATGAACGGAGTTTTAATTATCTCTAGTAAAGTTTCACAAGCGTCATTTGATCAAAAATCAAAAGACTATAAAATTCCATCAAGCTTGGGGTTTCTTCATGTTGTCTTTCCACTATAATTTAAACGGCGATGTCACTTCTTAAGTGATCTTTCAATCAATTGTCTTTTGACATTTTTAGCATTATTTTTATGGATGTGATTTCTCCAACTAGACTTGTATATCATCCATCTTTCATGGTATACGGAAATTATTTGAACAACCCTTTTGTTCTCATAATACTTGATAAAACAAATATTGAAGGCAAGCTTTGATATTAATGAGCAACACAACAAATCTTTATTTGTTCTCGATGAACATCTTCACATATTCTTTTGCTAGTTACTTAGGCCATTGTAGTTCATGAATTGTGTTGTTTCGTATGACGATTAACACCAACAAATTCAGTATCCAATACTTAAGAAACACATTGTTCAACAAGCAAAGAATATAGCCATAACATGTATATCTTCTATATACCTAAGTTGAACAATTCTAGTCTTTTTTCTTCTGCCAAATATTTCTTAGATTTCTCTTTCAGTATTTCTTTATCCTTTCAAAAGAATCTATCAACATCAACAGTGTCGCCATACTCATGGCACATAGTGAGAAGCATGTATAGTTAAATACCAATGTCTTTGGACTTGCACTTTGAAGTATATCACATATCAAATGTTTGGTGTTCTTTCAAATTTCATTCTTTAGTAATATTTTAGTGTAGTAAACATTTTACCTACATCAAATATTCATACTAATCATGGAACTATTCATGATGAAGCTACTTTATCTTATAACGGTGAATTGCGAGTATAATGTTTCTCTCCATGTAGGGGTTTGTAGCATGGAAAACAAAAAAATTCTACTGCATGCAAACAAACAAGCCAAAATGTATCTACTAGATTGTAGCAACGAGTCGATAGAGGAACTCACCCTCGAAGATTCCAAAGCGGTTAACGAGAGAAGATTCTCGTGGGTGATGTAGTCGTACTCTTGCCGATCTCAAGATCGCGTAGACGATCCTTCCATGCGTTTAAGCCGCTTGCATCGATCACACGTTTGGTACTTGATGAAGACCTTCCTCTCCCTTGTTCCAGTAGGCAGCGGAGGTTGTAGCACTCTCCTCGTGATTCCGGCAGCACGACGGCGTGGTACCGGAAGTAGAGGGGAGATCTCGCAGGGCTTCGCCTTAAGCCGGAGCGAGTATGGTGGACTATGAGAGAGGCCTTGGCGATATAGGGTTTAGAGGCACCAATGAGAGAGAGCTAGGCCGGCGGCTAGGGCAAGGGGAGGGCTCCAACTCGGTGGCTAGGCAAACCCTAGGGGCGGGGGCGACTTGGTGGAGGCCGACGGCTAGGGCTAGGGTTTAAAGGAGAGAGGTGTCGGGAAGAGGGGCACCCCTGCCACTCCTTTTATAGGTGCGAGGGAGGCGCAGTTGGGAGGAGGGAGTCCTCCTCCAACTCCTCCTCCTTGGCTAGCGGGTGGAGGGAGTAGGACTTCCTCCCTAAGTAGGTTTCCTACTCTCCCTCCACCAAGCAAACTTGCCGTTTTGACTTTTCAAATTGGCGTTTGACTTTTCAAACTAGGATTTGATTTATCCCTTTATTTTGCTCAGCGATGACACCTACTACATGATGCAACCATTCCAACTTGTTATTACACATTCATGTACCCTTCCCTCCGGAGTGTCGGACCTTCCGGACCCTTCTAGAACATTCCCGATGAAAACACCGGAATCATTCCCCAACTCCTAAACAAGACTTTCCTTATATGAATCTTATTCTCTGGACCATTTCGGATCTCCTTGTGATATCCCGGATCCCATCCGAGACTCCGAATAACATTCGGTCTCTTACTCATCATTCCATAACTACTCAAAAACATTGAATCCTTAAGTGTGTCTCTCTACGGTTCGTGAATTATGCGGACATGATCGAGACACTTCTCCGAACAATAACCAATAGAGGAATCTGGAAATTCATATGGCTCCCACATATTTCTACGATTACTTTGCGATAGAATGAACCACCTACATACGATACCAATTTCCCTTTGTCTCACGATAGTTTACTTATCCGAGGTTTTGATCGTCGGTATCTCTGCATACCTAGTTCAACCTTCGTTACCGATAAATACTCTTTTCTTGTTCCCGTGATATGTGATCCCTTGTGAGCCAGTCACATTCTTGCAAGCTAATTGGATGACATTCCACCGAGAGGGCCCAGAGTATATCTATCCGTCATATGGATGGAAAAATCCCACTCTTGATCCATGTGTCTCAACCCATACTTTCCGAACACTCAATGCCACCTTTATAGCCACCCAGTTACGGTGTGGTGTTTGATGTCATCAAAGCATCCTTCCGGTGATGGTGATAAGCATGATCTCATGGTCAAAGGAATTAGGTTACTATGTATCAGAAATCATATATCAAATGAACTATATTAAATGACTTGATCTTTATGCTACGCTTATCTATAGGAGTATGTCCATCATATCATTCTCCTAATGATATGACCCTGTTGTTAATAACATCTCTATGTTCATGATCAGGAAACCATGATCATATATTAACCAACAAGCTAGTTTAACAAGAGGCTTTACTAGGGACTCTTTTATGTTTACAAATCACACAAGTATTAATGTTTCCGGTTAATACAATTATAGCATGGTATGTAAACATTTATCATAAGTATGAAGATATGATAATAACCAGTTTATTATTGCCTCTTGGGCATATCTCCAACAGTCTCCCACTTGCACTAGAGTCAATAATCTAGTTTCAAACCTTTGTGTATTCAACACCTATGGCTTTCTGGTGCCGTATGTACATGATTTCTAGTGGTAAACTGATCTCCGGATCTGACACTTCCATGTCTGTGTGTAATTGCATGTCTTTGCGTCTCTATGCATCACTCATTCTCTAATGAGATGGCTTTGTATAAATTTGGTCCTTTGGTGAGACCTTTAGTTCTTTGGGGTTAAAACATGGTGATAATATTGTCGTAAAATATATCTTCATAGTATTATCCCGCTGTGAACTACACCTAGTTTGACAACAAACTACTTGACACAAATGCCCTATTTAGCTTCTATAATAGCAGTCATATACTCAGCCTTTTGTTGTAGTATCTATCACAATGTCTTAACTTTGGAACTCATCCAAATCCATTATGGAACTTACTTTCCATTACATTGTGCCACCCTTAGTTCAGATTGAGATAAACTTAATTTGTATTTTGTGACAAAACTAGTATCAATGTAGTACTTTTACAATGAACTAACCATCTATTTGCCACTTCTACAAAATAATATACTCTTAGTTCTTCCAAAAGATCATAAGAATATCCTTACTATCGTCCAATGATCATCTTATAAATCATTCTGGTATATGCTCATAACATTTAGAGCATAGGACATATCTGGATTTGTACATATCACAGTATGATTGATATAAATACTCTTTGTGATTTCATACATCAAGTATCAATCTATACTTGAATCTTTGTTTCACTTACCAAGTGTCAATACACTTGAATATAACATCAATATTGAACTCATTCAATCCTTTTTGTGTGACAAGAACCTTTCTTGTAGTTTCTATATTGAACTCATTCAATACATCATCTATGTACTTTCGGCACAACCATATTAGCGTCTATTGATGCCAAATATTTGGGTTTTGCCTAAGTCTTTCATCAGGATGAAATTCTTAATATGTGTTAATAAAAGATACATCATTTCCAATGAACAATGTGTCTTCCACATAATGTATTAGAAACATGTCTTAGTGCTCCCACTTAATTTCTTGCAAATGCAAGCATCTTCATTGTCTCCAAAGAATTTAAACTCCTTTAACAGTTTCATCATAGTGAAGATTCCAACTCCACAATGCTTACTTCAACCATTGAAGTTTGCATATGCTTTTAGCATCCTTTGAATTAACAAAACCCTATGGACCGTGTTATTCACATGTCCTAGGTAACAATTCTATTAGAAGAACTTGTTTTCTTTATTCAATTACCACATAACAAAATTATATGTAGTGGTTGCTACATTAATCCGTCAAGATTAAATATCGCTATGAAAAATCTTGTCATAGTCAACCTTTGAACATAGTTGTGAACTCTTTCCCAACATGTCGACTATTTCATAGATGTGCAACATCCATGTCTTTTTCTTTATAAATCCAAACACAACTGTAAGGTCTTACACCTTTCTCGAGGGTCCTTCAAGTTAAAAACTTGATTTCTCGTGTATGGAACTATCACGGATTTTATGGCTTCAACCCATTTTACGAAGTCAGGGCCCATCATCGCTTCTTTGCTTGTAGTACATTCATTATTCTCAAATAATGATTCAACCCTCAAATCTTGGTATTTGATTGTTTACTTGAACTACTTGGTTCAATAGAAACTTTGACCTTCGTAACCACAACCTTTGAGGCACGTGATCCATGAGCATTTTTGCTGCCTCCAGAACACATTTCGGTGTTGCGCAACTTTGCACATATAGCTAAGGTTCTTTTAACCTTATCAAAGTTCTATTGTCCTCCCACTTATCTTTTCATGAAAAATTTCTTCCCAAAGAAAATTGACGTTCTAAGTGACAAACAATTTTGTCTCCGATGTTATGGAGGATTACTTAACAGTTATTCGAAATAACATACAAAGACAGGTTCATCCGACTTTGGTTGCAAACATCTTTCTTATGCATAGCATACCAATGTTTAAGAAAGGACAACTTGGGTTTTATCCCAAACCATAACTTTATATGGTGTCATTTCAACGGATTATGATGGAGCTCTTTTCAGTGGAAAAATGGTAGTCTCTAAAGCTTTTAATCTTTAAAATATAATGGCAGTTTTATGAATTACACCTTCGATCTTACCATGTCAAACAAGATTTAATTACATATCTCGAACGCTCCATACTCTTATGGTGTTTCGGGACATGCAAATCCACGGAATGATTCCTTAAATCTTAGGTATTATGCTAAACTTGTAACTCAAATATCTTCCTTTATGATCTTATCATAAACTATTTATATTCTTGTTACAATGATTTTGCACTTCATCTTGAAAGTCTTTGAACTTTTCAAATGTTTCATACTTCATCCTTATTAAGTAAATATTCATATATTCACTCAAATTTTCGGAGAAAGCATATGAAGTTGAAATCCATCGCTCTTGACTACACATAATGGACTTCGTACAACAATATGTACAAGTTCCAATAAGCTAGTCATTCGTTCCCTTTTGGCCTATGAACGAAGTTTTAATTATCTCTAGGAAAGTTTCACAAGCGTCATGTGATCAAAAATCAAAAGACTCCAAAATTCCATCCACATGGAGTTTCTTCATGTTTTCTTTCCAATATAATTTAAACGGCGATGTCACTTCCTAAGTGATCTTTCAATCAATTTGTCTTTCGACATTTTTAGCACTAGTTTTATGGATGTGATTTCTCCAACGAGATTTGTGAATCATCCATCTTTTATGGATTACGGCAATTATTTGAACAACCCTTTTGTTCTCATAATACCTGATAAAACAAATCTTGAAGGCAAGCTTTGATGTTTAACGAGCAACACAATAACCCTTTATTTGTTCTCGATGAACATCATCACATATTCTTTTGCTAGTTACTTAGGCCATTGTAGTTCATGAATTGTGTTGTTTCGTATGACGATTCACACCAACAAATTCAGTATCAAATACTTAAGAACCACATTGTTTAATAAGCAAAGAATATAGCCATAACATGTATATCATCTATATACTTAAGCTGAACAATTCTAGTCTTTTCTTTTCTGCCATATATTTATGAGATTCTCTTTCAGTATTTCCTTTTCTGTTTGAAAGAATCTATCAACATCAATAGTGGAGTCATACATATGACACATAGTCCAAAGCGTGTATAATTAAATACCAATGTCTTTGGACTTTCACTTTGAAGTAGATCACCATCATCAAATGTTTGGTGTGCTTTCAAATTCCATTCTTTAGTAATCTCTTGGTGTGGTAAATATTTTACCTACATCAAATATTCACCCTTATCATGGAATTATTCATGATCAAGCTACTTTTAGCTTATAAAGATGAATCGCGAGTATAATTTTGCACTCCAAAACCATTTGGTGGATTAGGACAACTAGTGTCTCCAACCCTTTGCAAATTCTCATCAAATATGAGAACATGACTTTTGCCATATTATACTCTATCATGTTGCAACCAAAACTTCGTTTCAGATATCACAATATCTTCCACACATCATGGTTTATAAAACAACTCTTTCAGATCCTAGATAACCTTGATATTAAGACAATTCTTTGAATATCAAGAATCATGGAGACAAACATGATACTCATACACTAACTCTTGCAATTTTCACTCTCGATTTAATAGCAGTTATTAAACTTCATGGAGTAACCGGAACTTACTGAAAGTTTGCAATAGGACTTTAAACTTTAGATTAACACTTCAAAACAATATGATACCAGTTCGTAAAGTAACTAACCAGAATTCTATATTTCTATCATCTCAATTATAACTAAGCGCAAGGTGGTAAACGGATGCCAATGACTACAACAATTATTCAAATTCACTTTGATTTAATTTATGATAAATAGTGTTCAACTTTTAATCATATTGTCGTTGAACTCCCACTCAAAAAAATATCCCTCACATTGTTTTATTGATCACACGAACCAAATCCACCACATCAAAACCGATCATCAAGAGAGTTGATGTAGCTTGAATGGCGAACAATCAACATGTTCATCATATCTACTATATGACTCATGCTTTACCTTTCGGTGATCCGTGTTCCGAGACCATGTCAGTACATGCTAGGCTCGTCAAGATCAACCTTAGCTTCCGCATGAGCAAATCTGGCTTGCTCACGTTGTATACACTCGCAGAATCTGACACACCCGATCATCACGTGGTGCTTCGAGACAACGAGCTTTTGCAACGGTGCTTACTAAGGATGAACACTTTAAAACTTGAAATTGTGTGCTTGAGGGGTCATCTTATAATGCTACCGTCGTGAACTAAGCAATACAAGATGCATAAAAGGATTAACATCACATGCAATTCATAATATGTGATATGATATGGACTTTCTACTTGTGCTTCCGATCTCCATCTTCAAGCACGAACATGATCTCCATCATCACCGGCATTGCATCAAGGTCAATGATGCCGCTCCATGGTTGTCGTCCACCAGCTTCAACTATTACAACTACTTTGAATAGACACGCGGGTCTTAACAGAATTTAAAAACAACCATATGGCTCCTGCCGTTGCCAACTTACAATAAGGAACATTACATACATCAAATATAATCACAATCATGGCCATATCACATCACAGCACACCCCTGCAAAACAAAGTTAGACGCCTCTAATTTTCTTTGCATATTTTACGTGGTTTGGGGCTTTCAATAAGTGTCGCTCTAACTTACGAACAAGAACCACAACATTGATACTAGTATTGTCAATCACCCATTGTAAATTGAATCTTAACTATGTTGGGAGAAACATGCACCCGCAAAGCCACTTATGCAATACAAGTTGCATGTCAAGCGTGGAGCAAGTCTCATGAACGATGTCATGTAAGGTTAGCCCGGGCCGCTTCATCCCACATCCCGCAAGATGCAAAGTACACAAGAAGCAATCGACAACAAAAGCATCAACGCCCACAATGACCATTGTGTTCTACTCGTGCAACAGATCTACATATAGACACGGCTCTGATACCACTATCGGGGTTCGTAGCATGGAAAACAAAAAAATTCTACCGCATGCAAACAAACAAGCCAAGATCTATCTACTAGATTGTAGCAACGAGTCGATAGAGGAACTCACCCTCAAAGATTCCAAAGCGGTTAACGAGAGCAGATTCTCGTGGGTGATGTAGTCGTACTCTTGCCGATCTCAAGATCGCGTAGACGATCCTTCCGGCGCTACGTTAAATGGCGCTTCCGCGATCGGTCACGTTACTCGATGAAGACCTTATTCTCCCTTGTTCCAGCAGGCAGCGAAGGTTGTAGCACTCTCCTCACGATTCCGGCAGCACGACGGCGTGGTACCGGAAGTAGAGGGGTGATCTCGCAGGGCTTCGCCTTATGCCGGAGCGATTATGGTGGCTATGAGAGAGGCCTTGGCAATCTAGGGTTTAGAGGAACCAAGGAGAGAGAGCTAGGACGGCGGCTAGGGCAAGGGGAGGGACCCAACTCGGCGGCTAGGCAAACCCTAGGGGCGGCGGCGACTTGGTGGAGGCCGGCGGCTAGGGCTAGGGTTTAGAGGAGAGAGGTGTCGGGAAGAGGGGCACCCCTGCCCCTCCTTTTATAGGTGGGAGGGAGGCGCGGTTGGGAGGAGGGAGTCCTCCTCCAACTCTGTAGGGGGTCCCAACCTAATAAGGTAGAGTCCTCCTGTGTTTTACAATGCTAGTCCCTGGATCAATAGCTAGCATCCACAGTTAAGATGTAATATCAAGAAACAAAGGTCATAATATAACTTTATAACCAGGAATAACATAAGTTTATTACATCAAACATAGCTCATTTGGCTATTACATTACATTGCAGCGGAATAATTATAATCATGGGGTCCTTCATCTTCAAAGTGCCACAGGCAGATGTTGGTTGTAGACTTTGTAATCCTAATCAATCAATCTTCACTAAAACAATCAAACCTGCAACATACAAGTTACAGCCACAAAGGGTCAATACATTTGAATTGTATTGGCAAGTGATACTATGGTAGTATAGTGGAGTCTATCATCTAAATGCATTTGGCTAAGTGGAGTTGAGGCTTGCATTGCTCAAAATAGATTTTTCTTATCATTTTGAAAATACTAAGTTTTTGTTTTGACAAATTACTTTCCAAGGCATCTACCAATCAAAGACTGAAGATCCTTTCCAAGGCATCCACCAATCAAAGACTGAAGTGCTTGGCAAAACCATTTTTCTCAATCATAGATTTCAAGATCCTTGTACCAAGCCATCTCTCCATCAATGATTGAAGAGTTCAAACAACCCTTGTTCAATCCACAAGTTTTAACTTTAGAAATTTGAATGATGAGATTCTTGATTGTTTCCATGTCTTGATGCTCAACTTGTCCTTTACTAGGGACATGGCTAAGTACTTAGGTTTTACACTCTACAGAGGTGGTGCACTTTCCCCACAAGACTTGGTTTCCCAAGACAAGATCTTTCAGAAGCTTTCCCTTAGACCAAAATGGACGCGCTCCAACCTATCAAACACTACCACCCACTGTCAATTTGGCTAAGTTCTTGCAACCTATATGATCATGGCAGAGCCCATATTGCCAAGTGGTTACACTTGAAGCTTCTCAACATTTGACATCTCAAATCCCTTTGTGCCTGGGTGGCATACCACAAGTGAGATACACAAGCCAAGACCATGGCCTTGTGAACCACTCAACATAAACCAATCCTTCCATTCCACCCAGGTGATTCATTAACTTAGTTGTTTTATTAAACAAAAACATAAGTCCTCGGACTTAGAGATTTTTCCATAGTGTGAATATATTTTCCACCCATGTTTTCCATTAGCTAGGCTAAGCTTGGTAGTAATAGGAAACTTAACTTAGGAAATCCTACTAAGGATTCATCTACTAGGTTTTCCTATAGCAAGATCTATATTTAGCAAAATCCATGCAAGTTTACTTAGCAAAATCACTAATGCATAGTGAAAGTAATGGGACAAAAAGTATGAAGCATCACTTGCCTTTTTGGTAGGAAATGGTGGTTCACTCCTTGATCTTGCTAGTCTCACACTTCACTACAAGTCAATCAAGCAAACACCAATTCAATTTACATTCCAAACCAATAATCACTCAAACAAATTCACACACACAAGACAATGGAAACCAATTCATGCATGAGAGCATGCACAAGATAGTTTTATTTTGCAAAGGGGTCTCCATGGGGTTTCTAAACTTTGTAAGATCCAAATTGGTCATTTACCAAAGTGGCAAAGTCATTAGCAAGAGGGTTTTGTCCAAAAACTATTTTTTATATCCATTCATCATTTCATGTGGTGAAAAATGTTTTTATTAAGGCAAAACTCTTAAGTTGTTCACTAAATGAGTTGCTATTGCAAAACTTGGTGTTTTTGGGTCAGTAGGTTTGGTCCAAACTATTTCCTTAAAGTTTTCTTTCCATTAACATTTTTATAACAAAAACCATTCTTTTTATTTGGCTAGAAAATGACTAAGTCAAGTAATCCAACCTAAATCTTACAAAAATCATTTTTAATACCAAGGGTTGGTTCCTAGGGTCAGTAAGGTCACAATAAACCATTTTGCAAAAGTTTTACCCCTAAATTAAATTTTAAACAATTTTTATACTCTAAACAAGCATACAAAAGTTTCTGCAAATTCAACCAAGCTAACAGATACTATTTGTCAAACTAAGGCCATGGTTGGCTAGGGCTTGTTCTCCTGAATCCATTGATATAAAATTTGCAAAATTTGGACGTGTGGTTTGAAAGTTACAGCCCTTACAAATTTGTATTCTAATCAGATCAAAATTCTGTTTTAAATCGAATCCTGTACACGTGGCTGCTTCTAATTGGACAATAACGGTTCGCTCGGATCAGCTACTGGGGTGCGTTGGATCTAACTGGAAATGTGCGGCACAGATGGATGCATACCGTTTCGATCAGATCTAATCCCAGCCAGACGTTTCTCATCCTACGGTTCAAAGCAACTAAGCCAAGGATGGGCGGCGCTTGACAGCTGCGCGCGGCGGCGACGGTCAGAAGACGGCGGGGTTGATGCTACAGGAAGCAAGGGAGGAAAATAATGTGCTCACTGTGTCCGCAGACGCCTGGGGAAGCTCAAGGAGGCACTGGCTGGTGAAGGGGCGCACGAAGTTGTGATTAATTGCTCGCCGGAGACTTGATCGGCGTCAAATGGTTCTGGAGCTCGTCGTGGGTGGAGCTGTGGTTCGCCCCGAGGGAAAACGAGTACACGATTAGACGCAGTCGAGTGTGGCAAGTGTAGGAGCATCAACGAGAGAGCACGGGGCGGTCGGTGTTTACCAGGGGACTTCGTCGGAGTGAGGCAGACGCGGCGGTCGAGATGTTGTCAAGTCGCTCTGGCGCCATGGATGAATGATTGGCACGGTAAGATGCGCCAGGATGCGGTGAGCGTGCTCGTGTGTTCGGGGAGGCAGGAGGTGGTGTGGCTCGGCCGTATTCGTCGGTGGAAGCTCGTCGGAGACGAAGCTGTTCGAGGACAAATTGCGACGGCCTGGAGGCGTGCTCGGGGAAGGAGGCAGAGGGGAAACGGAGAGGAGTGACTGGCGTTTTATCGAGCTTGATCACTGCGAGGCTTAATCGTGGCATTAAGTCGAATTGACGACGCGAATTACTGCCAGGAACGGGAGGAACGGTCGAGCTGGGTGAAGAGGAAGAACAGTGCCAAGTGGGGTCGGTCAGTCAGTGGGAAATAGACGAGGAAGAGGTCCACCTGCCAGTGAGGGTGTGGGTTAGGTTTGCGGTGGAGAAAAACGGTTCGGGGGAGGAACAGGTGGGCTAGGTGGGCTGCTGCTGGGTTAGTTGGGCCAGATTGGTGGGCTGTTCTATTTTTTTCTGTCTAATTCTTTTTCTTTTTCTATTTCTATTTCCTGATTTGTTATTTCAAACAATTCTCAAGCATTCATAACAATTTAAATTTTCACTAAACATTGTAACTAAAAATTTGGTTCTGTTTAGTAACCTGAACCAAAATCCTAAATAAAATAAATAATACTTTAATCTTTTTAGGTTCCATCTTTAATTAAATAAATAGGCCATGGTTTATTAATTAAATAAAGTTTTTGTTGTTTATTAATAAAATCTTCATTTGAAATCCAAATGTTTTCAAAATCAAATCAGTAGGTATCATTTGGAAGTAAATAATACTTGGATACTTGTTTCAAACAAAATATTATTTTTCTTCAGGGTCCAATATTAATTAAATAAAATGGCCAAGGTTTATTAATCAAATAGGATTTGTTTCATTGAGATATTTATTTTGAAATCTAATATAAAGCTAAAACACTTTAGTAGGTTTTATTAGAGAATATAAAATACTTGGAAAACCTATTTAAAACAATTTAATAAGTTTTGATGCTTTAATTAAAATGGTAAAACCTTTTATTTGAATAAAATTTGATATTAATTCCTTATTATTTTATTTTAAATAAATCTTTGTTATTTTTATTCAAAACTAAATGTTTTAATTTCCATAGTTTGGTCAAGGGTTAATTTGGCTTTATTAAATAATCTTTATTTATAAATCCACCTTTTCTTTCAAAAACCAAATCTTTTATTAAAGGATCCAATAATAGTAATTCCAAAAACATTTTAATTTCCTTTATTAAATGTTTATCTTTAAGAATCCCTTTAGGATTTTATTTAATCCAAATTGGTTTGAAGTTCTAATTGAATTCCAAAAGTTTCTTCTGGCTCTGAAAATCAAACAAAGTTTTATTTTATTCATTTATTTTTCACATTACAAGATTTGGAAAATCTTGGGATGTGACAAACTCCTCCTCCTTGGACGGCGGGTGGAGGGAGTAGGACTTCCTCCCTAAGTAGGTTTCCTACTCTCCCTCCACCAAGCAAACTTGCCGTTTTGACTTTTCAAATTGGCGTTTGACTTTTCAAACTAGGATTTGATTTATCCCTTTATTTTGCTCAGCGATGACACCTAGTACATGATGCAACCATTCCAACTTGTTATGACACATTCATGTACCCTTCCCCTCCGGAGTGCCGGACCTTCCGGACCCTTCTAGAACATTCCCGATGAAAACATCGGAATCATTCCCCAACTCCGAAACATGACTTTCCTTATATGAATCTTATTCTCCGGACCATTCCGGATCTCCTCGTGATATCCCGGATCCCATCCGAGACTCCGAACAACATTAGGTCTCTTACTCATCATTCCATGACTACTCAACAACATAGAATCCTTAAGTGTGTCTCCCTATTGTTCGTGAATTATGCGGACATAATCGAGACACTTCTCCGAACAATAACCAATAGAGGAATCTGGAAATTCATATGGATCCCACATATTTTTACGATTACTTTGTGATTAAATGAACCACTTACATACGATACCAATTTCCCTTTGTCTCACGATAGTTTACTTATCCGAGGTTTTGATCGTCGGTATATCTGCATACCTAGTTCAACCTCGTTACCGATAAGTACTCTTTTCTCGTTCCTGTGATATGTGATCCCTTGTGAGACAGTCACATGCTTGCAAGCTAATTGGATGACATTCCACCGAGAGGGCCCAGAGTATATCTATCCGTCATATGGATGGACAAATCCCACTCTTGATCCATGTGTCTCAACCCATACTTTCTGAACACTCAATGCCACCTTTATAGCCACCCAGTTACGGTGTGGTGTTTGATGTCATCAAAGCATCCTTCCGGTGATGGTGATAAGCATGATCTCATGGTCAAAGGAATTAGGTTACTATGTATCAAAAAGCATATAGCAAATGAACTATATTAAATGACTTGATCTTTATGCTACGCTTATCTATATGAGTATGTCCATCATATCATTCTCCTAATGTTATGACCCTGTTGTTAATAACATCTCTATGTTCATGATCAGGAAACTATGATCATATATTCACCAACAAGCTAGTTTAACAAGAGGCTTTACTAGGGATTCTTTTATGTTTACAAATCACACAAGTATTAATGTTTCCTGTTAATACAATTATAGCATGGTATGTAAACATTTATCATAAGTATGAAGACATGATAATAACCACTTTATTATTGCCTCTTGGGCATATCTCCAACACTCCAAAACATTTTGGAGGATTAGGATGACTAGCGTCTCCAACCTTTTGCAAATTTTCATCAAATATGAGAACATAAACTTTGCCATATTATACTCTATCATGTTGTAACCAAAACATTGTTTCAGATATCGCAATATCTTCCACAAATGATGGTTTTTGAAACAATACTTTCAGCTCCTAGATAACCTCGATACTAAAACAATATTTTGAATATAAACAATCATGGAGATAAACATGATACTTATATACTAACACTGGAATTGTTTCTCTTGATTTAATACCAATTATTAAACTTCACGGAGTAACCGGAACTTAATTAAAGTTTGCAATAGTACTTTTAAACTTTAGATTAACACTTGAAAACAATACGACACCAGTTCGTAAAGTAACTAACCATAATTCTATAGTTCTGTTATCTCAATTATAACTAAGCGCAAGGTGGTAAACGGATTCCAATGACTACAACAACTATGCAAATTCACTTTGATATAATTTATCATAAATAGTGTTCAACTTTTTATCATATTACTGTTGAACTCTATAACATCCCTAAAATCATGTTTCGAACTCATGCATATCATCCATGCATCCATGATCATATGAATTTCATTTCAAACAAATCATTTCAAAACAGAAGCATATATGCTTATCATTTCATGTAAGTTGCTCTAGCCTTAGTGCTACCTTTCAATAAGAAGAGTGCTTGATTTGTTCAGTAAGGTTTGAATTCAAACTTAGGCACCATCAAAAGTTTGAACAAAGTTTCAAAAACAAAATAAGTAAAATAAAATCAATACTATGCCTATTATATATATCACATAAAGGCTTGGTTTTATTTTTTATTTTCATTTGATCAAAGTGTTTTGATTGAATAAAAGTGTTTGAAAAAGGCCAGCGCTACCTATCTAGCCCAACTACGAATCCAGCCCAGTTAGCCCACCCGAGTTCCCCCTCTCTCTATGTCACTCGCAGACACACCCACCAGGTCACTGACCACACGACCCCACCTTCTCTCTGTTTAACTCGCTGACGAGTGGACCCTGCAACCACGTCGTCAATCACGCGCGGCCGCGAAGCTCGCTCCGCCGTTACCTCGCCGCAATCAGTATGCGCTTAATTGCCATTGATACGCCGCGCGATCCTTGCCCCCGCTCTGGATATAAGACCACCTCCCCCTCGCGGCCATTTCCCCCAACAAAGCGAGACAGATACGCCCCCAGGCTGCCCGCAATTGCCCTTGCGCAGCCATAGACAGAGCAACTCCGGCGACGAATCTCGGTGAGTACAAACCGCCCCTCTGCCTCTAGTTCAAACCACTGTGACCAGCATGACCTTGCGTGTTCACTAATGCCCTCCGTTTGCTTTCTCATGACCCAGAGCGACGTCTTCGTCCTCACCTGCGAGCACCTAAGCCGCCGCTCGACTCCGACGTGCGATTCAGGTAACATAAGACCGCCCCTTGCCTTCCCTTTGGTGTTGTCTTGTTCGCCAGGCCCTTGCGCATCTCCTAAACCCTCTGTCTTGTGCTAGGACGATGCAGAGCCTCGGCAACGTCTTCGACAGCAAGCAACAGACGCCGCCCGCAACTCCTACGAGCTCCAGCGACCGTGTCCGTGCGCCCCTTGCCAAGCCGTCGCCAGGTTGAGCATCAGCGCATCGTCACGTTTCAGGTAACCATCTCCGACGACCCCAGAGCCACCTGTAGCGCCGCGTCGCCGTAGACAGAGCTCGCCGCCGCCAGTAGCCACCGCCAGCGCCGCCCAGCTATGGTCGTTTGATCCAGGACTGTTGGATCTGGATCCAGCGTATGAGATTAGATCACTTATCGAAGCGTTACAAGTAGATATGGGCCATGCAGTTTATGTAGATATAACGGCTCACAGACGCGATCCTGAGCGAACCGGTACGCACCAATCAGGTTAAGACGCGTGGCAGCTATTTAGTTTTAAAATCAGGATTTAAATCTATTAGATGTTTGAATTTGTTTTGGCTATAACTTTTGATCCCAACGTTAGAATTTGACAAATTTTATATCATTGGAATCAGGAGATCAAGCCCTTCTCTATTTATGCAATGTGTTTAATGTTTTGATTCTGTTAAAATGGTTTTGTTTGAAGAAACTTGTGTTGTTCTAATTTGAGTATATGAATGGTTTAAGAAATGTTTTAAGGTTTAAATAAATGTTGTTTGGAAAGTTTTTAACTTGTTTATGAACCAGTACTGTACACTTGCTTGGTTGAGTTTTAAAAATCATCACATATCATATTGCATGCATTCATATAATTTTGTTTGTATATGTTTTGTATGTGATTTGTGGCTATGATTCTTTGTGTAGATTTTGGTGCTAGTGATTGTGATTGTGAGGAGTGCATCTGCTCTCCAAACTACCAATGCAAGTGGTGCTTCATGAATATTTTTATCCCTATGTTTTCTACTAAGCATTAGAAATATTTTGCTAGTCTTGCATGCTATATTTTGCTTATATGCCCTGTTGGGAAATCCTAGTAGTTGTAGAATTGCTAGAAAATTTCTAAGTTAAGATGATTATCTATGCCATGCTTAGCCTAGCTAGTAGCAACCAAGGGTTGGTGAAATATACATGCTATGATGAAAATATTTCTAAGTCTTTGGACTTGTGTTTTGCCTAATAAAACCACTAAGTAAATGAATCACCTGGGTGGAATGGAAGGAATTGTTTATGTTCAGTGGTCACACAAGGCCCATTTCTATGGTTTACCTTGTGTATCTCACTTGTGGAAAGCCACCCAGGAACAAAGAGATTTTAGAGGCCAAGTGTTGAGAAGCTTATAGTGCAGCCACTTGGCAATATGGGCTCTACCTGGATCACATAGGTTGCTAGAACTTAGCCATTTGGACAGTTGGTGGTAGTGGGATGATAGGTTGGAACGCGTCCATTTGGTCTAAGGGAAGGCTTTTGAAAGGTCCTGTCTTGGTGAAAATCAAGTCTGGTGGGGAAAGTGCACAACCTCTGCAGATGGAAGAATCTAAGTACTTAGCCATGTCCATGGTAATGGACAATTGAGCATCAAGACATGGAAGCTATCAAGAATCTCCTCATCCCAATTTCTAAGTAAAAACTTGTGGGTGAACAAGGGTGAAGGACCTCAATGTCTATTGGTGGTTCCTTGGGAAAAGTTTTGACAAAGAAAAACTTAGTGATTTCAACTAATAGGCAAAACCTATTTTGAGCAAAGCAAGCCAAGCTACACTTAGCCAAATTTCATATAGTATCTAGTCCACCTAAATTATACTAAGGTATCACTTGCCAATACTATTCCAATGTATTAACCCACTGTGGCTGTAACTTGTGATGTTGCAGGTTACTCTGATGAGGATTAGGAGTCATGAGTCTACACTCAACATGTTTGCCTGTGGCACATGAAGATGAAGACTTTTATCTATTTACTTATTCAAACTCTTGTACTAGGAATGTGGCCTTGGAGTTGTAAAGACTATGTTTGTCTCTGGAATGACTGTAATAATGACCTTTGTTTATGTGTACTTCATCTTAAACTGTGGATGCTAGCAATGATCCAGGGACTAGCATTGCAATCACAGGGATACTTTTCCTTTATAAAGGAGGGATCTTACAGATGGTATCAGAGCACTGTGTTGCCTGTAGGATTATGACCCTAGGATTGGAAACCACTAAGGAAAAGTTTTCAACAACTTCTACACTTGTCTATTCTTCTCGTAAACTTTTCTAATTTTCTTTCTCATCTCAAATTGTAGATAAACTCCATCAACGAAGCCGTGAGGAAAGGACCACTCATGACAATGACTTTGGAGTGTGAGACAGAATTCCCCAAGGCTCTCAAGGACCTCATGATTGCAATGGAAATACATGGTGCAGCTGTGTACAAAGGTTTTCCTGTGATGGATGAAGGAGTTGAGTACTGGTGGGTGCAACTTCACTTGTATAAAAACAAGGAAGACAACCACAAGGAATTAGGATTCTGCATGTTCACTAATTCAGTGGTGCACACTACATTATTTGATTCAGCAAGGGATGCAGCTTGGAAGACCATCAAAGAACTTGGTGAAAGAGTCAAGTGCAGAATGTTTAGCATCCAAAATAGCCTAAAGGAAGAGAAGAAACATACCCAAGGGTTGGAGGCTACCAACCAAACCTTAAGAGGAGACATTATAGACTTAGTGATGGAGTCATGTGCTCAAGAGAGAGTGATTGATTCTAGAAATATTATGTTAGCCAACATATCTAGTGAGATAGGATTGTAAGCGTACTTCGTTAGTTGGACTACCATTTATCACCTTATTTTCCAAATGTTGCTTAAAATAAGTTAAACCTTGATTGTCGTAATGGATCCATGTATTCCATGACTTGTGTGTTTTGATTTCCAAGGATATGTATGTGATGTTTTGCCTTGTGTTTTATCTTAAATTCTGTTGTTCTAACTTTTTCTATCTTATAAATAGATGCCTAATGTTACCATCAGCACTGTTGAGGAGTTCTAGGGAACTCGCTTTATTCCTCGTATTGTTGAGCTCACTACTTTGCTCAATCTCCCTCTTCCCACCATCATGGTGCTTCCCCTCACCAAGTTTGAGAGGAAAGACCTTTGGGGTTTCAAGGTCAATGAGCCCGGACGCCAGACTGAGCCTACCACGGAGGCCATCGTCTTCAAGCTCATGCATGATGACAAGGAGAGAGGCCTTGAGGTAGTCATGCAGGATCTGATAGGACGTCTTCTAGGGAGACACTCTCGACAAGTTAGAGGTACTCACTTCCACGTCTTCGGTAGACGTGATGAGGATGGAGAGTCCATCGACTCGAGGACACTTCGAGGGATATAGCGGAGCCGATTCGCCTATACCTCCAGGACTTAGAGGCTCTCATTAGGCACGTGGACTCTGATAGGACCAACGTCATGCTCAACAATGAAGAACTCCAGGTGCAGCTTCGCGAGAAGGACAAGCTCTTCGCGGAGCAAGATGAGATAGTCAAGGAGATGGAGGCAAAGTTCGAGAGCCAGGACAGAAAGTTCAGGAGTCAAGAGAAACGAGTCCAGGATAGGAACAAGAGGATTCGGGACATGACTGAAGAACTGCAGGCCAAGGACTTCGAGCTCGAGCATCAGCAGACGGTGATTGAGAGGCTTCGTTCTCAGAAGAGGGCTCTCAAAGCCAAAATAGAGGCCTTGACCGCCAACATCGAGGAATACAAGACCTCAATGGAGAATGCAGGTCTTACCTTTGTTGAGGAGGAGGTTGATGCCGAGGAGTAGATTTGACTACTCATTTATCATTTATTTATCATACTTGTTGTTGGGAACTTGTTATTTGACCATCCAACATGTGGATGGATTGTTATTTTGTATGTGTTTTACTTTGCGAACTTGTTATCTGGTTGTTGAACCTTTATCATTATGTTGCATGCTTTGTGATTGTTTATGTGATGTATTGTGCATGAAAGCATCTATGGGTATCTCATTCTTATCTCTATTGAACAAACCACATATGCCTCCTCGTCGTGCCAATCCCAACCCCAACAACAACATCACTCCTGAGATGCAGCAAATGATGACAGCTCAGACTCAACTGATGCAAATGATGATGACGTTCATCCAGAACCAAAACAACAACAACAACAACAACAACAATAACAACAATAACAACAACAACAACAACAACAACAACCCACCGGGTTTTGACATGCTTACCAGGTTCTTGAGATTGAGGCCAGCAAAGTTCTCAGGAACAACTGATCCCATGGTGGCCAATGATTGGCTACGCTCTGTGAACAAGGACTTGGTAACTGTGGGCTGTACTGATGCAGAAAAGGTCATATTTGCAGCACATTTGCTGGAAGGACCAGCCGCCACTTGGTGGGATAACTTCCAGATAATCACTCCCATAGAAGATGTGACATGGGCTATCTTTGAGGATGGCTTTCACACTGCTCATATCTCATCTGGAGTGATGAGTCTGAAGAAGAAAGAATTCCATAATCTGAAGCAGCGCCACCACAGCGTGGCAGAATATATTGAGGAGTTCAACAATCTGGCGCGGTATGCACCGAATGAAGTTGACACTGATGCTAAGAGGAAGGAAAAGTTCCTTGAAGGGCTGAATGATGAACTGAACTTGCAACTATCAGTGGCCTATGTTCCCACTTATCAGTCTCTCTGTGATAAGGCTGCTATTTTGGAGAGCAAAATGAAGCAAGTTGAAAGCAGGAAGAGAAAGCACTCAGACAAGCACAGCTCGGGATCGTCTCACAAACGTTCCCATTATGATGATAGTGGAAGCTCCGGATCCCACAAGCATGGGGAATTCAACAAGCACCACAACCACAACCGTCATGACAACAAGCATCACCGTAGTCATGACAATCACAAGTACAAGAACCACAAGGGTGGATATAAGAGCCACCACAGTGGTAATGGAAGTGGCAGTGGAAGCCAGCCTGTCAAGAAGGACATTAGTCAGGTTGAATGCTTCGAGTGCAAGAAGATGGGGCATTATGCAAATGAATGCCCAGAAAAGAAAGTTAAAGGACCCAACAAGCCTAACCCTTTTCAGAAGGGACAAGTGAACCACATCAATGTGGAGGAAATCTATGAGGAGCCCGATCTGTTCTTTGGTAAGTTCAAACTCAATTCTGTTCCAGCATTTGTTCTCTTTGATACTGGTGCATCTCATTCATTCATATCAAGAGCATTTGTTGAAAGAAATGAACTACCAGTAGAAACTATTGGGTGTCCTATAAAAGTAAGTTATCCTGGCGGGGAAATTATGGTGAATTCAGGATGTCATGATCTAGTTATAGAGTTTGGGAAGTATAAGTTTACTGTTAACTTGATAATCCTAAACTCCCAAGGATTGGATTTCATTTTGGGAATGGACTGGATGACTGAACACAAGGGAGTGATAGATTGTGCCAACCATACTGTCACACTCACAACTCCAGAAAATAAAAGGATCGGATTCAATACCAACTTTGAAGCAAGAAGGAGTATGCTAAATTCTCTTAAGGGGGTTAGCATAGACAGTGTGCCAATTGTGAGGGAATATCCGGATGTGTTTCCGGAAGAATTGTCAGGAATGCCACTAGATAGAGATGTGGAGTTCCTTATTGATTTGCTACCAGGATCTGGACCAATAGCAAAGAGACCATACAAGATGTCAGTTGATGAACTGAAAGAGCTCAAGAAACAACTTGGAGAACAGTTGCAGAAAGGATTTATTCAACCAAGTTCTTCATCTTGGGGAGCCCCAGTTCTGTTTGTGGAGAAGAAAGATAGAAGTCAAAGGTTATGCATAGATTACCGTTCACTCAACGAGGTGACCATCAAGAACAAATACCCTTTGCCTAGAATCAATGACTTGTTTGATCAGTTAGAAGGAGTTTTGTGTTCTCAAAGATTGATCTCCGGTCAGGTTATTTTCAACTCAAGATAAGAGAAAAAGACATACCTAAGACATCTTTCACCACAAGGTATGGATTGTATGAGTATACTGTGATGCCATTTGGTTTGACCAATGCTCCAGCATACTTTATGAATATGATGAACAAGGTGTTCATGGAATTCCTTGATAAGTTTGTTTTCGTATTCATCGATGACATTTTAGTCTACTCCAAAAGCAAAGAAGAGCATGAAGGACATTTGCATTTGATACTCGAGAAGCTTAGAGAGCATAAACTGTATGCCAAATTCAGCACGTGTGAGTTTTGGCTAAATGAAGTTGGATTTCTTGGACACGTTGTGTCAAGAGATGGTGTAGCAGTCAATCCTGCTAAAGTTTCAGCTGTAACTAAATGGGAATCTCCTAAGTCAGTGAAAGAAGTTCGTAGTTTCCTTGGCTTAGCAGGTTACAATAGAAGGTTCATTGAGAATTTCTCCAAGGTAGCTAAGCCTATGACAGAATTGCTAAAGAAAGACAAGAAATTTGCTTGGTCTGAAGGGTGTGAACTCAACTTTTAGGAATTTAAGAGGAGACTTGTGACAGCACCAGTCTTGTGTCTGCCAGACTTGGAAAAAGATTTCCAAGTATATTGTGATGCATCTCATCATGGTTTGGGTGCAGTAATTATGCAAGCAGGAAAAGTTGTGGCTTATGCCTCGAGACAACTCAAAACTCATGAAGTGAACTACCCTACTCATGATTTAGAGTTAGCTTCTGCTGTCCATGCACTAAAAACATGGAGACATTATCTTTTGGGAAAGCGTTGTGAAGTGTTCACATATCACAAGAGTTTGAAGTACATCTTCACCCAGAAAGAAATTAACATGAGACAAAGAAGGTGGCTGGAACTCATCAAGGACTATGACTTAAGTTTGTAATACCATCTCGGTAAAGCAAATGTTGTAGCGGATGCTTTAAGCCGTAAGGTTTTTGTGAATGGCCTTACCAAGGGAGAATTGCCCGATGATTTGTGTGCCCAATTTAGAGATCTCAGATTGGAGATTGTGCCTGAAGGACATCTCATGTCTTTGGATGTTCAACCCACTCTGTTGGACAAGATCAAAGAAGCCCAGAAGATTGATAAGGAAATTGAAGAGATTACGGAAAAGATTGGTAAAGGAAAAGCCAAAGGATTCCATGAAGACGAACAGGGTACTTTATGGCATGGGAAACGTATCTGTGTTCCACAAGATCCGGAGTTTCGGAAACTGATTTTGCAAGAAGCACACAACTCACAATATTCCATTCATCCGGGTAACACCAAAATGTACATGGATATGAAGGAAAGATTTTGGTGGAATAATCTCAAGAAGGACATCGCCGAACATATTGCTTTGTGTGATGTGTGTAGTAGAGTGAAAGCGGAACATCAGAAACCAGCAGGTTTGCTTCAACCACTACCTATTCCTGATTGGAAGTGGGACAAGATTGGTATGGATTTCATTACCGGATTACCAAGGACCCGGTCAGGATATGATTCTATTTGGGTAGTGGATCACCTAACTAAAGTGCCTCATTTCATACCCGTGAATACAAACTATACAAGTGCTAAGTTGGCCAAGATCTATATGAGTAGAATTGTATGTCTACATGGAGTGCCCAAGAGTATTGTGTCTGATAGGGGAACTCAATTCACTTCCCATTTTTGGAGACAGCTACATGAGTCATTGGGAACAAGGTTGGAATTCAACCTTTTCATCCTCAAACCGATGGATGTACGAAAGGACTAATCAGATTCTTGAAGATATGTTGAGGGCATGTGCCCTAGACTATGGAGCCAGTTGGGATGAAAGTCTGCCTTACGCAGAATTTTCTTATAACAACAGCTATCAAGCCCGCATTGAGATGGCACCATTTGAGTTTCTCTACGGGAGAAAGTGTACCACCCCATTATTATGGAATGGTGTGGGAGAAAGAAGTTTGTTCGGACCAGAACTTATCAAAGAAGCCGACGAGAAGGTCAAGTTGGTTAAGGACAGATTGAAGATAGCACAGTCTCGACAGAAAAGCTACACAGATCCTAAGCGTAGAGAAGTCACCTAGGAAGTTGGTGATAGAGCTTATCTTAGAGTGTCACCACTTCGTGGAGTGAAGAGGTTCGGAGTCAAAGGAAGTTGGCCCCAAGATATGTTGGACCATTCAAGATTCTGAGTCGTAAAGGAGAAGTTGCTTATGAAATTGAATTGCCAGAGTCTCTGTCAGCTGTCCATAATGTGTTTCATGTGAGTCAGCTTAAGAAATGTCATCCAGAAATGGAAGAAACTTCTTTGAAGGATACTATACCTTTGAAGGAGGTACAATTGGAAAGTGATCTCACTTACGAGGAGAAGCCTATCAAGATTTTAGAGACTGCAGGAAGAGTCACACGGACTAAGACTATCAAGTTTTGCAAAGTGAAGTGGAACCATCATTCCAAAGAGGAAGCAACATGGGAAAGAGAAGATGATCTTCGGAAAGACCACCCTCACCTATTTGCTAGCCAATCCGAATCTCGAGGGAGAGATTCACCTTAAGGGGGTTAGATTTGTAATATCCCTAAAATCATGTTTCAAACTCATGCATATCATCCATGCATCCATGATAATATGAATTTCATTTCAAACAAATCATTTCAAAACAGAAGCATATATGCTTATCATTTCATGTAAGTTGCTCTAGCCTTAGTGCTACCTTTCAATAAGAAGAGTGCTTGATTTGTTCAGTAAGGTTTGAATTCAAACTTAGGCACCATCAAAAGTTTGAACAAAGTTTCAAAAACAAAATAAGTAAAATAAAACCAATACTATGCCTATTATATATATCACATAAAGGCTTGGTTTTATTTTTTATTTTCATTTGATCAAAGTGTTTTGATTGAACAGAAGTGTTTGACACACATTTGAGTGCAAGGTTTGCAGTATAAAAACCTAGAGAGGATTTGAATTCAAACTCACTAGATTTGGATTTGAAAATCATTTCAGAAAATCAAAAAAGAAAAAGAAAAGGAGAAAAGAAATGGAAAAAGGCCAGCGCTACCTATCTGGCCCAACTACGAATCCAGCCCAGTTAGCCCACCCGGGTTCCCCCTCTCTCTCTATCACTCGCAAACACACCCACCAGGTCACTGACCACACGAACCCACCTTCTCTCTATTTAACTCGCTGACGAGTGGACCCTGCGACCACGTCGTCTTCGTCGTCGATCACGCGCGGCCGCGACGCTCGCTCCGCCATTACCTCGCTGCAATCAGTACGCGCTTAATTTCCATTGATACGCCGCGCGATCCTCGCCCCCGCTCTGGATATAAGACCACCTCCCCCTCGCGTCCATTTCCCCCAACAAAGCAAGACAGAGACGCCCCCAGGCTGCCCGCAATTGCCCTTCGCCGCCGCAGACAGAGCAACTCCGGCGACGAATCTCGGTGAGTACAGATCGCCCCTCTGCCTCTAGTTCAAACCACTGTGACCAGCATGACCTTGCGCGTTTGCTAATTCCCTCCGTTTGCTTTCTCATGACCCAGAGCGACGTCTTCGTCCTCACCCGCGAGCACCTGAGCCGCCGCTCGACTCCGACGTGTGATTCAGGTAAGATAAGACCGCCCCTTGCCTCCCCTTTGGTACTGTCTTGTTCGCCAGGACCTTGCGCATCTCCTAAACCCTCTGGCTTGTGCTAGGACGACGCAGAGCCTCGGCAACGTCTTCGACAGCAAGCAACAGACGCCGCCTGCAACTGCGACGAGCTCCAGCGACCGTGTCCATGCGCCCCTTGTCAAGGCGTCGCCAGGTTGAGCATCAGCGCATCGTCACGTTTCTGGTAAGCATCTCCGACGACCCCAGAGCCATCTGTAGCACTGCGCCGCCATAGACAGAGCTCGCCGCCGCAAGTAGCCACCGCAAGCGCGGCCCAGCTATGGTCGTTTGATCCAGGACCGTTGGATCTGGATCCAGCGTATGAGATTAGATCACTTATCGAAGCGTTACGAGTTGATCTGGGCCGTGTAGTTTATGTAGATCTAACGGCTCACAAACGCAATCCTGAGCGAACCGGTACGCACCAATCAGGTTAAGACGCGTGGCAGCTGTTTAGGTTTAAAATCAGGATTTAAATCTATTAGATGTTTGAATTTGTTTTGGCTATAACTTTTGATCCCCACGTTAGAATTTGACAAATTTTATATCATTGGAATCAGGAGAGCAAGCCCTTTCTATTTATGCAATGTGTTTAATGTTTTGCTTCTATTAAAATGGTTTTGTTTGCAGAAACTTGTGTAGGATAATTTGAGTATATGAATGGTTTAAGAAATGTTTTAAGGTTTAAATAAATGTTGTTTGGAAAGTTTTTAACTTGTTTATGAACCAGTACTGTACACTTGCTTGGTTGAGTTTTAAAAATCATCACATATCATATTGCATGCATTCATATAATTTTGTTTGTATATGTTTTGTATGTGATTTGTGGCTATGATTCTTTGTGTAGATTTTGGTGCTAGTGATTGTGATTGTGAGGAGTGTAGCTACTCTCGAAACTACCAAGGCAAGTGGTGCTTCATGAATATTTTTATCCCTATGTTTTCTACTAAGCATTAGAAATATTTTGCTAGTCTTGCATGCTATATTTTGCTCATATGCCATGTTGGGAAATCCTAGGAGTTGTAGAATTGCTAGAAAATTTCTAAGTTAAGATGCTTATCTATGCCATGCTTAGCCTAGCTAGTAGCAACCAAGGGTTGGTGAAATATACATGCTATGATGAAAATATTTCGAAGTCTTGGGACTTGTGTTTTGCCTAATAAAACCACTAAGTAAATGAATCACCTGGGTGGAATGGAAGGAATGGTTTATGTTGAGTGGTTACACAAGGCCCATTTCTATGGTTTACCTTGTGTATCTCACTTGTGGAAAGCCACCCAAGAACAAAGAGATTTTAGAGGCCAAGTGTTGAGAAGCTTCTAGAGCAGCCACTTGCCAATATGGGCTCTGCCTGGATCACATAGGTTGCTAGAACTTAGCCATTTGGACAGTTGGTGGTAGTGGGATGATAGGTTGGAACACGTCCATTTGGTCTAAGGGAAGGCTTCTCAAAGGTCCTGTCTTGGTGAAAATCAAGTCTGGTGGGGAAAGTGCACAACCTCTGCAGATGGAAGAATCTAAGTACTTAGCCATGTCCCTGGAAAAGGACAACTTGAGCATCAAGACATGGAAGCTATCAAGAATCTCCTCATCCCAATTTCTAAGTAAAAATTTGTGGGTGAACAAGGGTGAAGGACCTCAATGTCTATTGGTGGTTCCTTGGGAAAAGTTTTGACAAAGAAAAACTTAGTGATTTCAACTAATAGGCAAAACCTATTTTGAGCAAAGCAAGCCAAGCTACACTTAGCCAAATTTCATATAGTATCTAGTCCACCTAAATTATTCTAAGGTATCACTTGCCAATACTATTCCAATGTATTGACCCACTGTGGCTGTAACTTGTGATGTTGCAGGTTACTCTGATGAGGACTAGGAGTCATGAGTCTACACTCAACATGTTTGCCTGTGGCACATGAAGATGAAGACTTTTATCTATTTACTTATTCAAACTCTTGTACTAGGCATGTGGCCTTGGAGTTTTAAAGACTATGTTTGTCTCTGGAATGACTGTAATAATGACCTTTGTTTCTGTGTACTTCATCTTAAACTGTGGATGCTAGCAATGATCCAGGGACTAGCATTGCAATCACAGGGATCCTTTTCCTTTATAAAGGAGGGATCTTACAAACTACCACTCAAAACAATATCCCTCACATTGTTTTAGTGATCACATGAACCAAATCCACTACACCAAGTCTGATCATCATGAGACATGATGTAGTTTCAAAGGCGAACAATCATCATGTTCATCATATCATCTATATGACTCAAGATTTAACTCTCGGTATTCCATGTTCCGAGACCATATCTATACATGCTAGGCCCGTCAAGATTTAACCTTAGTTTCAGCATGAGCAAATCTGGCTTGCTCCCGTTGTATACACTCGCAGAATCTAACACACCCGATCATCACGTGGTGCTTTGAAACAACGAGTCTTGGAAATGGTGCATACTAAGGACAAACACTTTATAACTTGATATTTTGTGAGAGGGATCATCTTATAATGCTACCGTCGCGATCTAAGCAATACAAGATGCATAAAAGGATTAACATCACATGCACTTCATAATATGTGATATGATATGGCCTTTCTTCTTGTGCTTCCGATCTCCATCTTCAAGCACGAACATGATCTCCATCATCACCAATGTGGCGTCAAGGTCAATGGCACTTCTCCATGGTTGTCGTCCACCAGCATCAACTATTACAAATACTTTGAATAATAGACATGCATGTCTTAACAAAATTAAAAGACAACCATAAGGCTCCTACCGGTTGCCGACTTACAATATGGATCATTGCATATATCATATATAATCACAATCATGGCCATATCACATCATAGCACACCCCTGCAAAACAAAGTTAGATACCTCTAATTTTCTTTGCATATTTTACGTGGTGTGGGGCTTTCAATAAGTACCGTTCTAACTTACGAACGAGAACCACAATGTTGATGCATGCACTTTCAAGTGCTCTTTGTAAATTGAATCTTCACTATGATAGGAGAGACAGACACCCACAAAGCCACTTATGCAATACAGTTGCATGTCGAGTGTGGAGCAAGTCTCATGAACGATGTCATGTAAGGTTAGCACGGGCCGCTTTATCCCACCATCCTGCAAGATGCAAAGTACACAAGAAGCAATTGATAATAAAAGCACCACCACCCACAATGACCATTGTGTTCTACTCGTGCAACAAATCTACATATACACACGGCTCTGATACCATTGTAGGGGTTCGTAGCATGGAAAACAAAAAATTCTACCGCATGAACACACATAAGCCAAGATCTATCTACTAGATTGTAACAACGAGTCGATAGAGTACTCACCCTCTAAGATTTCAAAGGGGTTAACGAGAGCAGATTCTTGTGCGTGATGCGTCGTTCACTTGCCGATCTCAAGATCGCGTAGACGATCCTTCCGGCGCCGCGTTCCGATAGCGCTCCCGCAGTCGGTCACACGTTTGGTACTCGATAAAGACTTTCCTCTCCCTTGTTCCAACAGGCAGCGGAGGTTGTAGCTCTCTCCTCGTGATTCTAGCAACACGATGGCGTGGTGTCGGAAGTAGAGGGGAGATCCCGCAGGGCTTTGCCTAAGTCGGAGCCAGATTTTCACATGTGGATATTAAGGTTAATCTTGACGAGCCTAGATGTTGAGATATGCCCAAGAGGAAATAATAAATTTAGTTATTATTATATTTTTATGTTTATGATAAATATTTACATTCATGCTATAATTGTATTAACCGTAAACATTAATACTTGTGTGATTTGTAAACTTGTTAGAGTCCCTAGTAAAGCCTCTTTGTAATACTAACTTGTTGGTTAATAGATGATCATGGTTTACTGATCATGAACATTGAGATGTTATTAATAACAAGATCATATCATTAGGAGAATGGTATGATGGACATAATCATATAGTTAAGCGTAGCATAAAGATCAAGTCATTTCAATAGTTTGTTTGCTATATGCTTTCAGATACATAGTAACCTAAATCCTTTGACCATTAGATCATGTTAATCACCATCACCGGATGGATACTTTGATGACATCAAACACCACTTTGTAACTGGATGGTTATAAAGGTGTCATTGAATGTTCGGAAAGTATATGTTAAGGCACATGGATCAAGAGTGGGATTTGTCCATCCATATGATGGATAGATATACTTTGGGCCCTCTTGGTGGAATGCCATCCAATTAGCTTGCAAGCATGTGACTGGCTCACAAGGGATCACATATCACAGGAATGAGTAAAGAGTACTTATCGGTAACGAGGTTGAACTAGGTATGCAGAGATACCGACAATCAGACCTCAGATAAGTAAAGTATCGCGAGACAAAGGGAAATTGGTATCGTATGTAGATGGTTCATTCGATCATGAAGTAATCGTAGAAATATATGGGAGCCATATTAATTTCCTGATTACTCTATTGGTTATTTATCGGAGAAGAGTCTTGGTCATGTCTGCATAATTTACGAACCGTAGGGAGACACACTTAAGGATTCAATGTTGTTTAGTAAATATGGAAAGTGAGTAAAGAGACCCAATGTAGTTCGGACTCTTAGATGGGATCCGAGATATCACGAGGAGATCCGGAATGGTTTGGAGAATAAGATTCATATAAGGAAAGTCCAATTTCAGAGTTTGGGAATGGTTCCGGTGTTTTTACCAGAATGTTCTAGAAGGGTCTAGAAGGTCCACCGATCCGGAAGGGGAAGGGTAGATGGATGTTTCATGACAAAGTGGAATGGTTGCATCATGTACTAGGTCACTTGGTTGGACACTTGGAAGAGAGAAATCAAACTCTAGTTTGAAAGTCAAAATAAGGCAAGTTTGAAAAAGTCAAAGTGGGACTTTGATTTCAAAGTGGAGGGAGGGAAGGAATCCTACCAAAGGGAGGATTCGTCCCTCCCCTTGCCGTCGGCCACATGAAGTGGTGTTGGGGGAGGATTCCCTCCCCCTTGGCACCTCCCCATCTATAAAAGGAGGGGTAGTGCTCCCCTACCCCTCACAACAAACCCTAGCTTGGCTGCCTCCCTCTCTAGCCGCCGCCACCTAGGGGATCTCCTCCCAAGTCATCGACTTGGGGCAAGCCCTTGCCCTAGCCGCCGGCCACCCCCCCTTGGTTCCCTCTGAACCCTAGATTGCCGAGGCCCTCTTCTACTCCACCATAACAACTTTGTGTAACATCCCTAAAATCATGTTTTCAAATATTTCATATCATGCATGCATGCATATCATTTAGGGAACAAATTCAAACTAGTTTTGAAAGAAAACAGGACTTGGGATCTATGATTTTATGTGATCAAGCATTAAGCAAATACTACTCTCAAATGGAGATTATTTGTTTCAAAACCAAACCTTGTTGCTCTCAAATTGTTTTGCTTGATTGCTAGTGCTCAAACCAAAATATTACAAAGCAAATATGGATTTAAAACCATTTTCAAAATTAGTTCAAATCAAGTGCTATTTCACTGCTTATTTTTGTTTGATCAATAGGACCAAGCTAAAACAGAGAGACCATATGTTTTTATAACTAGAATTATGATTGTCACACTCTACAAAAATCCAGAACAAATTTGTATTCAAATGGCATTTGAATTTGTTTGAAAATGGATTTAGAAAATCAAAACAGAAATAGAAAAATGAATAGAGAAAAGGAAAAAGGCCGGCGCCAGTCATTTGGCCCAACAGTGAAACCGGCCCAAAAGCCAGCCCACCCGGGTTTCCCTCTTCTCTCTCTCTCACTTTCACTACCATGAGACATCGGGCCCGAGACAGGTCAAGACCTTCTTCTCCACCCAGCAGAGACCCGTCACCGCCGTTTCCTCCAGAAACGCCGCGTTGATTCCTTGCTTAATTGGCATTGCTCCGCTGCGTAATTCCCTCGCCCCTCCTGGCTACTTAATCACCTCACCACCGCGGTCATTTCCCCCAACACAGCACGCTCACCTCGCCACCAGGCTGCCAGTATTTTGAACTACACCGCCGCTGCCCGACGAACTTCGTCAAGTGATTACGGTGAGCTCCGACCGCCCCTCTCCTTTGTGTTCAAACGAGCATCATCCTCGTGTCCTTACGCATCTGCTGACACCTCTAGTTTGTCTGCTCGTGACCCAGGTCGCCGTCTTCATTCACTCCCGCGAACGCTAGAGCCGCCGCTCAACTCCGACGAGCGATTTAGGTAAAACCCGTGCGCCCCTCGACCCCTCATTCATGCTATCAAGTCCGCCATGTCCTTGCGCAGCTGCTGACACCACTGACTTGTGCTAGGACAATCCCGAACATCATCAACATCGTTGTCCGCACGAACCCGACGCCGCTAGCAACTCCGACGAGACCCTGCCACTGCATCTGTGCGCCCCGTGACAAGCCACCGCCACGTTGAGCTTCAGCACACCACCGCGAGCCTGGTAAGCATCTCCGACGACCCCAAACCCCCCTGTAGCCACCGCGCCGCCATGGACAGAGCGCACCACCGCCAGCCATCGCCGCACGCCGCCAGTCTTTGGCAGTTTGATCGAGCACCGTAGGATTTAGATCTAACGTGTAAGATTAGATCTGCGACAAAGAGGTAAGTTTAGATCTGAGTCGTGCATGTTTAGTTAGATCCAACGGTAGCCGAGCGTGATCCGGTGCGAAGTGGTATCGTCCAATCAGACGCTGCCGCGTGGCCAGTTCTTTGAATTAAAATCAGATTTTATATCTATTAGATGTTTAAACTTGTTTAAATCATAACTTTTGATTCCCACGTCCAAATTTGACAAATTTTATATAAATGGAATCAGGAGAGAAATCCCTTTCCATATACGGAATGTGTTTAATGTTTTGTTTCTGTTAAAATGGTTATTTTTACAGAAAAATGTGTAGGCCTATTTTGTATATAACAATTAATTTGGAATTATTTTAATGTTCAATTAAAGGTTGTTTGGCAAGTTTTGAACTAGTTTATGAATCAGTACTATGCACTTTCTTGTTGTGTATAGAAAATCATCACATATCATATTGCATGCATCCATATATTTTTGCTTGTATTTATTTTGTATGTGATTTGGTTCTATCATTTTATGTGTAGATTTTGGTGCAAATAGTGATTGTGATTGTGAGGATTGTAGCTACTATCCAAACTACCAAGGCAAGTGGTGCTTCATGATTTATTCCTAAGTTTTTCAACTTTGCATTAGAAATATTTTGCTAGTCTTGCATGGTTATTTTGATCTATATGTTATGCTTGGGAAATCCTAGTAGTTGTAGAATTGCTAGAAATATTTCTAAGTCTTATCAATGCCATGCTTAGCCTAGCTAGTAGCAACCAAGGGTAGTTATATTCATGCTATGAATAAATATTTCTAAGTCTTTGGACTATGTTTTTGTTTAATAAAACAACTAAGTGAATGAAACACCTGGGTGGAATGGAAAGAATGGGTTATGTTGAGTGGTTATACAAGGCCCATTTATATGGTTTACCTTGTGTATCTCACTTGTGGAAAGCCACCCAGGAACAAAGGGTTTTGAGAGGCCTTATGTTAAGAAGCTTCTAGTGCAGCCACTTGGCAATATGGGCTCTGCCTGGATCACATAGGTTGCAATAACTTAGCCATTTGGACAATTGGTGGTAGTGCGATGATAGGTTGGAACGCGTCCATTTGGTCTAAGGGAAGACTTCTGAAAGGTCCTGTCTTGGTGAAAATCAAGTCTTGTGGGGAAAGTGCACAACCTCTGCAGATGGAAGAATCTAAGTACTTTGCCATGTCCATGGTAATGGAAAATTGAGCATCAAGACATGAAAGCTATCAAGAATCTCCTCATCCCAATTTCTATGTAAAACTTGTGGTTGAACAAGGGTGAAGGACCCCAATGTCTATTGGTGGTTCCTTGGGAAAGGTTTTTGAGAAAGAAAAACTTAGTGTTTTCAACTAATAGGCAAAACCTATTTTGAGCAAAGCAAGCCTAAGCTACACTTAGCCAAATATGCATATAGTATCTAGTCTAGCAATATTCTACTAAGTATCACTTGCAAATACTATTCCAATGTATTGACCCACTGTGGCTGTAACTTGTGACGTTGCAGGATATTCTGATGTTGATTAGGAGTCATGAGTCTACACTCAACATGCTTTCCTGTGGCACATGAAGATGAAGACTTATTTATCTTGTTTTAAATTTGAACTCTTGTATTAGGCCTATGGCCATGGAGTTGTAAAAGACTATGTTTGTCTCTGGAATGATATGTAATAATGACCTTTGCTTCTATGTACTTCATCTTAAACTGTGGATGCTAGCATTGATCCTTTTCTTTACAAAGGAGGGATCTTGCAGATGGTATCAGACCACTGTGTTGCCTGTAGGATTATGACCCTAGGATTGGAAACCACTAAGGAAAAATTTCCAACAAACTTCCACACTTGTCTTATTCTTCTAGTAAACTTTTCTAATCTTCTTTGATAGAAGGATGCATTGTTAGCCTTTATATTAGAAAGTGAAACAAGAATTGAGCCTTATTAGTTGGACCACCACACTCAACATTACATTTCCAAAAATTGACTAAGTTATATTGAAACTAGGTTGTTTGTGTTATGTATGCCATGACTTGTGTGTTTTGATTTCCAAAGTTATGCATGTGATACTTTTGTCTTGTAAATTGACTTAAGTGGTGTTGATCCTAACTTATTCTATATTATAAATAGATGCCTATTGTTACTATCAGCACGGCTGAAGAGTCAAGGGAACTCGATTTGGCCCTCGTATCATTGAGCTCACTAGTCTACTCAATCTCCCTCTTCCTACTATCATGATGCTTCCCCTCACCAAGTTTGAGAGGAAAGACCTTTGGGGCTTCAAGGTCAATCAGCCAGGACGCCAGACTGAGCCAGCCACGGAGGCCATCATCTTCAAGCTCATGCATGATGACAAGGAGAGAGGCCTTGAGGTAGTCATGCAGGATTTGATAGGACGTTTACTAGGGATACACTCTCGAGAGGTTAGGGGTACTCACTTCCACACCTTTGGTAGACGTGATGATGATGGTGAGGCCATTGACTTCGAGGATACTTCGAGGGAGACAGAAGAGCCGATTCGCCTATACCTCCAGGACTTAGAGGTTCTTCTTAGGCACATAGACACTGATAGGACCAACGTCATGCTCATCAATGACGAACTCCAGGTGTAGCTTCGTGAGAAGGACAATCTCTTCGCAGAGCAAGATGAGATAGTCAAAGAGATGGAGGCCAAGTTTTAGAGTCAGGACAGAAAGTTCAAGAGTCAAGAGAAGCGAGTCCAAGATAGGAACAAGAGGATTCGAGACATGACTGCAGAACTAGAGTCCAAGGACTTCGAGCTCGAGCATCAGCAGACCGTGATAGAGAGGCTTCGTTCACAAAAGAGGGCTCTCAAAGCCAAAGTAGAGACCTTGACCACCAATGTCAAGGAATACAAGACCGCTATGGAGAATGCAGGTCTTACATTTGTTGAGGAGGAGGTTGATGTCGAGGAGTAGTGATGACTGCTCATTTACCTTTATTTATCATGTCTTTGATTATTGAGTCGCAATGACCATCCAACATGTGGATGCCTTGCTATTGGTGTGTTTACTTTGCAAACTTGTTGTCTATGTTGTTGAACTTTTAATATTGTGATGCATGTTTGGTGATTGTTTATGTGATGTATTGTGCATGTTAGCATCTATGGGTATCTCATTCTTATCTCTATTGAACAAACCACAGATGCCTCCCCGACGTGCCAATCCCAACCCCAACAACAACAACAACATCACTCCTGAGATGCAGCAAATGATGAAAGCTCAGACTCAGCTGATGCAAATGATGAGTATGTTCATCCAGAATCAGAACAACAACAAAAACAACAACAACAACAACAACAACAATAACAACAACAACAACAATAACAACAATAACAACAACAACAATCAGAACAACGCACCGGGTTTTGACATGCTTACTAGGTTCTTGAGACTGAGGCCAGCAAAGTTCTCAGGAACTACTGATCCTATGGTGGCCAATGATTGGCTACGCTCTATGAACAAGGACTTGGTGAAAGTAGGATATACTGATGAAGAGAAAGTCAGATTTGCAGCTCACTTGTTGGAAGGACCAGTAGCTACTTGGTGGGATAACTTCCAGATCACCACTCCCATTGAGGATGTGACATGGGCTATCTTTGAAGATGGTTTCCGTACTGCTCACATATCATCCGGAGTGATGAGTTTGAAGAACAAAGAGTTCCATAACCTGAAGCAGCGCCACCGCAACGTGGCTGAATATATTGAAGAGTTCAACAATCTGGCGCATTATGCACCAGATGAAGTTGACACTGATGCTAAGAGTAAGGAAAAGTTCCTTGAAGGGTTGAATGATGAACTGAACCTGCAGTTAGATGTGGCATATGTTCCCACATACCAGTCTCTTTGTGACAAGGCTGATATTTTGGAGAGCAAGATGAAACAAGTTGAAAGCAGGAAGAGAAAGCACTCTGACAAGCACAACTCGGGATCGTCTCACAAGCGTTCCCATTATGATGACAGGGGGAGTTCTGGATCCCACAAGCATGGGAAGTTCAAAAAGCACCACAACCACAACTGTTATCATGACAATACGCACAATCGTAGTCATGCCAATGATAAGTACAAGAATCACAAGAGTGGATATAAGAACCACCAGAATGGAAGTGGCAGTGGCAGTGGAAGCCAGCGTATCAAGAAAGATCTTAGTCGGGTTGAGTGTTTCAAGTGCAAGAAGATGGGGCATTATGCAAATGAATGCCCAGAAAAGAAAGTTGAAGGACCCAACAAGCCCAACCCTTTTAAAAAGGGACAAGTGAACCACATCAATGTGGAAGAAATCCATGAGGAACCTGATGCTGTTGCTGGTAAGTTCAAACTCAATTCTGTTCCAGCATTTGTTCTCTTTGATGCTGGTGCATCTCATTTATTCATATCAAGATCATTTGTTGAAAGAAATGAACTACCGGTAGAAACTATTGGGTGTCCTATAAAAGTAAGTTCTCCTGGTGGAGAAATGATAGTGAATTCAGGATGTCATGATCTAGTCATAGAGTTTGGGAAGTATAAGTTTCCCGTTAACTTGATAATCCTAAACTCCCAAGGATTGGATGTTATTTTGGGAATGGACTGGATGACTAAGCACAAGGGAGTGATAATTTTGCCAATCATACTGTCTCACTCACAACTCCAGAAAATAAAAGGATCAGATTCAAGACCAACTTTGAGGCAAAAAGGAGTAAGCTAAATTCTCTTAAGGGGGTTAGCATGGACAGTGTGCCCATTGTGAGTGAGTATCCGGATGTGTTTCCGGAAGAATTGCCAGGAATGCCACCAGATAGAGATGTGGAATTTCTTATTGATTTGCTACCAGGATCTGGACCAATAGCAAAGAGACCGTACAAGATGTCAGTGGATGAGTTGAAAGAACTCAAGAAACAGCTTGGAGAACAGTTACAGAAAGGATTTATCCAACCAAGTTCTTCATCTTGGGGAGCACCAGTTTTGTTTGTGGAAAAGAAAGATAGAAGTCAAAGGTTATGTATAGATTACCGTTCACTCAATGAGGTGACTATCAAGAACAAATACCCTTTGCCAAGAATCAATGACTTGTTTGATCAGTTAGAAGGAGCTTGTGTGTTCTCAAAGATTGATCTCTGGTCAGGTTATTTTCAGCTTAAGATAAGGGAACAAGACATACCTAAGACAGCTTTCACCACGAAGTATGGATTGTATGAGTATACCGTGATGCCATTTGGTTTGACCAATGCACCAGCATACTTCATGCATATGATGAAAAAAGTGTTCATGGAGTTCCTTGACAAGTTTGTTGTTGTATTCATCGATGAAATTTTAATCTACTCCAAGAGCAAAGAAGAGCATGAAGGACATTTACGATTGATACTTGAGAAGCTTATAGAGCATACGATGTATGCCAAATTCAGCAAGTGCGAATTTTGGTTAAATGAAGTTGGATTTCTTGGACATGTTGTGTCAGGAGATGGTGTAGAAGTTGATCCTGCTAAAGTTTTAGCTGTAACTGAATGGGAATCTCCTAAGTCAGTAAAAGAGGTTCGTAGTTTCCTTGGCTTGGCAGGATACTACAGAAGATTTATTGAGAATTTCTCCAAGGTAGCAAAAACCATGACAGAATTGCTAAAGAAAGACAAGAAATTTGCTTGGTCTGAAGGTTGTGAACTCAGTTTCCAAGAATTGAAGAAGAGACTAGTGACAGCACCAGTCTTATGTCTGCCAGATTTGGAGAAAGATTTCCAAGTATATTGTGATGCATCTCATCATGGATTAGGTGCAGTACTTATGCAAGAAGGGAAAGTTGTGTCTTATGCCTCTAGAAAAATCAAAACTCATGAAGTGAACTACCCTACTCATGATTTAGAGTTAGCCTCTGTTGTCAATGCACTCAAAACATGGAGACACTATCTTTTGGGAAAGCGATGTGAAGTGTTCACAGATCACAAGAGTTTGAAGTATATCTTCACCCAGAAAGAAATTAACATGAGACAAAGAAGATGGATAGAACTCATCAAGGACTATGACTTGAGTTTGCAATACCACCCCAGTAAAGCAAATGTTGTAGCGGATGCACTAATCCGTAAGGTTTTTGTGAATGGTCTTACTAAGGGAGAATTGCCAGATGATCTGTGTGCCCAATTTAGAGATCTCAGATTGGAGATTGTGCCTGAGGGACATCTCATGTCTTTGGATGTTCAACCCACTTTGTTGGACAGGATCAAAGAATCCCAAAAGGCAGATAAGGAAATTGAAGAGATTAAGGAGAAGATTGGCAAGGGAAAAGCCAAAGGATTCCATGAAGACGAACATGGTACTTTATGTCATGGAAAACGTATCTGTGTTCCACAAGACCCGGAGCTTCGGAAACTGATTTTACAAGAAGCACAGAACTCACCATATTCCATTCATCCGGGTAAAACCAAAATGTACATGGATATGAAGGAAAGATTTTGGTGGAATAATCTCAAGAAGGACATTGCCGAACATATTTCTTTGTGTGATGTATGTACTAGAGTGAAAGCGGAACATCAGAAACCAGCAGGATTGTTACAATCACTACCTATTCCTGATTGGAAGTGGGACAAGATTGGTATGGACTTCATCACCGGATTGCCAAGGACCCGGTCAGGATATGATTCTATTTGGGTAGTGGTGGATCGCCTAACTAAAGTGGCTCATTTTATACCCGTGAAGACAACTTATACAAGTGCTAAGTTAGCCAAGATCTATATGAGCAGAATTGTATGTCTACATGGAGTACCCAAGAGTATTGTGTCTGATAGGGGAACCCGATTCACTTCTCATTTTTGGAGGCAGCTACATGAGTCATTGGGAACGAGGTTGGAATTCAGCACTGTATTTCATCCTCAGACTGATGGACGGACATAAAGGACTAATCAGATTCTTGAGGATATGTTGAGAGCATGTGCTCTAGACTATGGAGCCAGTTGGGATGAAAGTTTGCCTTACGCAGAATTCTCTTACGATAACAGCTATCAAGCCAGTATTGAGATGGCACCATTTGAGTTTATCTATGGGAGAAAGTGTACCACCCCATTGCTATGGAATGGTGTGGGAGAAAGAAGTTTGTTCGGACCAGAATTAATCAAAGAGGCTGAAGAGAAAGTCAAGCTAGTAAAAGACAGATTGAAGATAGCACAGTCCCAACAAAAGAGTTACGCAGATCCTAAGCGTAGATAAGTCACCTATGAAGTAGGTGATAGAGCCTATCTTAGAGTGTCACCACTTCATGGAGTGAAGAGGTTTGGAGTCAAACGAAAGTTGGCCCCAAGGTATGGTGGGCCATTCAAGATTCTGAGTCGTAAAGGAGAAGTAGCTTATGAAATTGAATTGCCAGAGTCCTTGTCAGCCGTTCATAATGTGTTTCATGTGAGTCAGCTTAAGAAATTCCATCCAGAAATGGAAGAAACTTCTTTGAAGGATACTATACCTTTGAAAGAGATTGAATTGGAGAGTGACCTCACTTATGAAGAGAAACCTATCAAGATTCTTGAGACTGCAGAAAGAGTTACACGGACTAAGACTATCAAATTCTGCAAAGTTCAATGGAACCATCATTCCGAAGAAGAAGCAACATGGGAAAGAGAAGATGATCTTCGGAAAGACCACCCTCACCTATTTGCTAGCCAACCCGAATCTCGAGGGCGAGATTCACCTTAAGGGTGTTAGATTTGTAACATCCCTAAAATAATGTTTTCAAAGATTTCATATCATGCATGTGTGCATATCATTTAGGGAACAAATTCTAACTAGTTTTGAAAGAAAACAGGACTTGGGATCTATGATTTTATGTGATCAAGCATTAAGAAAATACTACTCTAAAATGGAGATTATTTGTTTCAAACCCAAACCTTATTGATCTCAAATTGTTTGCTTGATTGCTAGTGCTCAAACCAAAATATTACAAAGCAAATATGGATTTAAAACCATTTTCAAAATTGGTTCAAATCAAGTGCTATTTCACTGCTTATTTTTGTTTGATCAATAGGACCAAGCTAAAACAGAGAGACCATATGTTTTTATACCCAGAATTATGATTGTCACACTCTACAAAAATCCAGAACAAATTTATATTAAAATGGCATTTGAATTTGTTTGAAAATGGATTCAGAAAATCAAAACAGAAATAGAAAAAAATGAATAGAGAAAAGGAAAAAGGCCGGCGCCAGTCATTTGGCCCAACAGTGAAACCGGCCCAAAAGCCAGCCCACCCGGGTTTCCCTCTTCTCTCTCTCTCACCCGCACCCGCACTACCCCGCAGACACTGCCACTGGGCCCGAGCCAGGTCAGCACCTTCTTCTCCACCCCCGCGCGCGCAGACCCCGTCGCCACCTCCGTTTCCTCCAGAAACGCCGTGTTGATTCCTCGCTTAATTGGCATTGATCCATTGCGTAATTCCCTCGCCCCTCCTAGCTACTTAATCACCTCGCCACCGCGGTCATTTCCCTCCACACAGCACGCTCACCTCACCACCAGGCTGTCAGTATTTTGAACTACACCGCCGCTGCCTGACAAACTCCGGCAAGCGATTACGGTGTGCTCCGACCGCCCCTCTGCTTTTGGTTCAAACGAGCATGACCCTCGTGTCCTTACGCATCTGCTAACACCTCTAGTTTGTCTGCTCGTGACCTAGGTCGCCGTCTTCATTCACTCCCGCGAACTCCAGAGCCGCCGCTCAACTCCGACGAGCGATTTAGGTAAAACCCGTGCGCCCCTTGACCCCTCATTCATGCTATCAAGTCCGCTGTGTCCTTGCGCAGCTGCTTACACCACTGACTTGTGCTAGGCTGATCCCGAACATCGTCAACATCGTTGTCCGCACGAACCCGACGCTGCCAGCAACTCTGACGAGACCCTGCCACTGCATCTATGCGCCCCTTGACAAGCCACCGCCATGTTGAGCTTCAGCACACCACCGCGAGCCTGGTAAGCATCTCCGACGACCCCAAACCCCCATGTAGCCACAACGCCGCCGTAGACAGAGCACAGTGCCGCCAGCCGTCGCCGCGCGCCGCCAGTCTTTGGCAGTTTGATCGAGCACCGTAGGATTTAGATCTAACGTGTAAGATTAGATCTGTGACGAAGAGGTAAGTTTAGATCTGAGCCGTGCATGTTTAGTTAGAAACAATGGTAGACGAGCGTGATCCGGTGCGCAGCGGCATCGTCCAATCAGACGCTGCCGCGTGGCCAGTTCTTTGAATTAAAATCAGATTTGATATCTATTAGATGTTTAAACTTGTTTAAATCATAACTTTTGATTCCCATGTCCAAATTTGACAAATTTTATATCAATGGAATCAGGAGAGAAAGCCCTTTCCATATATGCAATGTGTTTAATGTTTTGTTTCTGATAAAATGGTTATTTTACAGAAACATGTGTAGGCCTAGTTTGTATATAACAATTAATTTGGAATTATTTTAATGTTCAATTAAAGGTTGTTTCGCAAGTTTTGAACTTGTTTATGAATCAGTACTATGCACTTGTCTTGTTGAGTATATAAAATCATCACATATCATATTGCATGCATCCATATATTTTTGCTTGTATTTATTTTGTATGTGATTTGGTGTTATCATTTTATGTGTAGATTTTGGTGCAAATAGTGATTGTGATTGTGAGGATTGTAGCTACTATCCAAACTACCAAGGAAAGTGTTGCTTCATGATTTATTCCTAAGTTTTTCAACTTTGCATTAGAAATATTTTGCTAGTCTTGCATGGTTATTTTGATCTATATGCTATTCTTGGGAAATTCTAGTAGTTGTAGAATTGCTAGAAATATTTCTAAGTCTTATCAATGCCATGCTTATCCTAGCTAATAGCAACCAAGGGTGGTTATATTCATGCTATGAATAAATATTTATAAGTCTTCGGACTATGTTTTTGTTTAATAAAACAACTAAGTGAATTAAACACCTGGGTGGAATGGAAAGAATGGGTTATGTTGAGTGGTTACACAAGGCCCATTTCTATGGTTTACCTTGTGTATCTCACTTGTGGAAAGCCACCCAGGAACAAAGGGTTTTGAGGGGCCAAATGTTAAGAAGCTTCTAGTGCAGCCACTTGGCAATATGGGCTCTGCCTGGATCACATAGGTTGCAATAACATAGCCATTTGGACAATTGGTGGTAGTGGGATGATAGGTTGGAACGCGTCCATTTGGTCTAAGGGAAGGCTTCTGAAAGGTCCTGTCTTGGTGAAAATCAAGTCTTCTGGGGAAAGTGCACAATAAGTACTTAGCCATGTCCATGGTAATGGACAATTGAGCATCAAGACATGGAAGCTATCAAGAATATCCTCATCCCCATTTCTAAGTAAAACTTGTGGTTGAACAAGGGTGAAGGATCCCAATTTCTATTGGTGGTTCCTTGGGAAAGGTTTTTGACAAAGAAAAACTTAGTGTTTTCAACTGATAGGCAAAACCTATTTTGAGCAAAGCAAGCCTAAGCTACACTTAGCTAAATATGCATATTAGTATCTAGTCCACCAATATTGTACTAAGTATCACTTGAAAATACTATTCCAATGTATTGACCCACTGTGGATGTAACTTGTGATGTTGCAGGATATTCTGATGTTGATTAGGAGTCATGAGTCTACACTCAACATGCTTTCCTGTGGCACATGAAGATGAAGACTTATTTATCTTGTTTTAAATTTGAACTCTTGTATTAGGCCTATGGCCATGGAGTTGTAAAAGACTATGTTTGTCTCTGGAATGATATGTAATAATGACCTTTGCTTTTGTGTACTTCATCTTAAAGTGTGGATGCTAGCATTGATCCAGGGACTAGCATTGCAATCACAGGGATCCTTTACTTTTCAAAGGAGGGATCTTATAGATGGTATCAGAGCACTGTGTTGCATGTAGGATTATGACCCTAGGATTGGAAACCACTAAGGAAAAAATTTCAACAAACTTCCAGACTTGTCTTATTCTTCTAGTAAACTTTTCTAATCTTCTTTGATAGAAGGATGCATTGTTAGCCTTTAGATTAGAAAGTGAAAGAAGAATTGAGCCTTATTAGTTGGACCACCACACTCAACATTACATTTCCAAAAATTGACTAAGTTATATTGAAACTAGGTTGTTTGTGTTATGTATGCCATGACTTGTGTGTTTTGATTTCCAAAGTTATGCATGTGATACCTTGTCTTGTAAATTGACTTAAATGGTTTTGATCCTAACTTATTCTATCTTATAAATAGATGCCTAATGTTACTATCAGCAAGGCTGAAGAGTTCAAGGGAACTCGATTTGGCCCTCGTATCATTGAGCTCACTAGTCTGCTCAATCTCCCTCTTCCTACTATCATGATGCTTTCCCTCACCAAGTTTGAGAGGAAAGACCTTTGGGGCTTCAAGGTCAATCATCCAGGACGCCAGACTGAGCCAGCCACGGAGGCCATCATCTTCAAGCTCATGCATGATGACAAGGAGAGAGGCCTTGAGGTAGTCATGCAGGATTTGATAGGACGTTTACTAGGGAGACACTCTCGAGAGGTTAGGGGTACTCACTTCCACACCTTTGGTAGACGTGATGATGATGGTGAGGCCATTGACTTCGAGGATACTTAGAGGGAGACAACAAAGCCGATTCGCCTATACCTCCAGGACATAGAGGTTCTTCTTAGGCACATAAACACTGATAGGACCAACGTCATGCTCAGCAATGACGAACTCCAGGTGCATCTTCGTGAGAAGGACAAGCTCTTCGCGGAGCAAGATGAGATAGTCAAATAGATGGAGGCCAAGTTTCAGAGTCAGGACAGAAAGTTCAAGAGTCAAGAGAAGCAAGTCCAAGATAGGAACAAGAGGATTCGAGACATGACTACAGAACTAGAGTCAAAGGACTTCGAGCTCGAGCATCAGCAGACCGTGATAGAGAGGCTTCGTTCACAAAAGAGGGCTCTGGAAGCCAAAGTAGAGACCTTGACCACCAATGTTGAGGAATACAAGACCGCTATGGAGAATGCAGGTCTTACATTTGTTGAGGAGGAGGTTGATGTCGAGGAGTAGTGATGACTGCTCATTTACCTTTATTTATCATGTCTTTGATTATTGAGTCGCAATGACCATCCAACATGTCGATTCCTTGCTATTGGTGTGTTTACTTTGCAAACTTATTGTCTATGTTGTTGAACTTTTAATATTGTGATGCATGTTTGGTGATTGTTTATGTGATGTATTGTGCATGTTAGCATCTATGGGTATCTCATTCTTATCTCTATTGAACAAACGACAGATGCCTCCCCGACGTGCCAATCCCAACCCCAACAACTGTAGGGTTCGCAGCATAGAAAACAAAAAAATTCCTACGATGGGAACAACTATGTACCAAGATCTATCTACTAGATACAAACAACGGGTGGATGTATATCCGTAGAGAACATTGTAGGGTTTCGTAGCATGGAAAACAAAAATTTTCTATCACATACAAACAAACAAGCCAAGATCTATCTACTAGATTGTAGCAACGAGTCGATGGAATAACTTACCCTCGAAGATTCCAAAGTGTTTAACGAGAGCGGATTCTCGTGGGTGATGTAGTCGTACTCTTCCCGATCTTAAGATCGTGTAGACGATCCTTCCGGCAGCGCTCCCGCAGTCGGTCACACGTTCGGTACTCGACGAAGACCTTCCTCTCCCTTGTTCCAGCAGGCAGCGGAGGTTGTAGCACTCTCCTGGCGATTCCGGCAGCACAACGGCGTGGTACCGGAAGTAGAGGGGAGATCTCGCAGGGCTTCGCCTTAAGCCGGAGCGAGTATGGTGGAGTATGAGAGAGTTCATCGGTGGTCTAGGGTTTAGACACACCAATTAGAGGGCTCTAATCTGGAGGCTAGGGCAATTAGAAGCTCTAAACCAAAACGACTCTAAACCGGAGGCTGTGGCTAGGGTTTATATTTAGAGGATAGGAACTTGTGTGTGCTAGGAGGGAGCCCTGCCCCTCCTTATATAGGTGGAGGGGCCGGCGCGACAAGGGGAGGGAGGGGAGTCCCTCCCCAACTCGTCTTGGAGGAGGCGCCGCCGGTTGGAGGAGGGTCTCCCTCCCCAACTCGGTTTCCCTCTCCTTCCTCTTTCCCTCTTTCCAATTTTAGCCGTTTGACTTTTCAAACTTGCTATTTGACTTTTCAATTTAGGATTCAATTTAATCCTTTATTTGGAACAGCGAGAACGCTTAGTACATGATGCAATCATTCCAATATGCAATGACACATTCATGTACCCCTTCCCCTCCGGAGTGCCGGACATTCCGGAACCTTCTAGAACATTCCCGATGAAAACACCGGAATCATTCCCGAACTCCGAAACGAGACTTTCCTTATATGAATCTTATTCTCCGGACCATTCCGGATCACCTCGTGATATCCCGGATCCCATCCGAGACTCCGAACAACATTCGGTCTCTTTCTCATAATAAAATAACTACTCAAACAACGTCGAATCCTTAAGTGTGTCTCCCTACGGTTCGTGAATTATGCGGACATGATCGAGACACTTCTCCGAACAATAACCAATAGAGGAATCTGGAAATTCATATGGCTCCCACATATTTCTACGATTACTTTGCGATCGAATGAACCACTTACATACGATACCAATTTCCCTTTGTCTCACGATAGTTTACTTATCCGAGGTTATGATTGACGGTATCTCTGCATACCTAGTTCAACCTCGTTACCGATAAGTACTCTTTTCTCGTTCCCGTGATATGTGATCCCTTGTGATCCAGTCACATGCTTGCAAGCCAATTGGATGACATTCCACCGAGAGGGCCCAGAGTATATCTATCTGTCATATGGATGGACAAATCCCACTCTTGATCCATGTGTCTCAACCAATACTTTTCGAACACTCAATGCCACCTTTATAGACACCCAGTTACGGTGTGGTGTTTGATGTCATCAAAGCATCCATCCGGTAAAGGTGATATGCATGATCTCATGGTCGAAGGAATTAGGTTACTATGTATCAGAAAGCATATAGCAATTGAACTATTGAAATGACTTGATCTTTATGCTACGCTTATCTATAGGAGTATGTCCACCATATCATTCTTTTAACGATATGATCTTGTTGTTGATAACATCTCAATGTTCATGACAGGGAAACCACAATCATTTATCAACCAACAAGCTAGTGATGTATAGAGGCTATACTAGGGACTTCAAATTAAGTTTACAAATCACACAAGTATCAATGTTTCCTTGTTAATACTATTATAGCATGAATGTAAACATTTATCATAAACACAAAGATATAATAATAACTACATTTATTATTGCCTCTAGGGCATATCTTCAACAGTCTCCCACTTGCACTAGAGTCATCTAATCTATATTACATGGTAATATACCGAAAACCCATGGCAGTTTGGTGTTGGTCATGTTTTGCCCTCGGGAGAGGTTTAGTCAACGGATCCGCCACATTCAGATCTGTGTGTACTTTGCAAATCTTTATATCCCCATCCTGGATATGTTCTCGAATAGCGTGAAAACGTAGCTTGATGTGCTTCAGCTTCTTGTGTGACCTTGGTTCTTGCGCATTGGCTATGGCACCCATGTTATCACAGTAGATAGACATTGGGTCCAGCGCACTAGGAACCACACCCAGCTCTGTAATGAACTCTTTCATCCATATCGCTTCTTGTGAAGCCTCCGAAGCAGCCATGTATTCCGATTCAGTTGAAGATCTCGCCACAACGCTTTGCTTTGCACTCCTTTAGCTAACTGCTGCACCATTCAAAATAAATATGTATCCAGATTGTGATTTAGAATCATCCGGATCGGTGTTCCAACTAGCATCGGTGTAACCATTAACAACGAGCTGTTCATCACCTCCATAAGAAAGAACCATATCCTTAGTTCTTCTCAAGTACTTAAGGATGTTTTTGACCACTGTCCAATGATCCACTCTTGGATCACTTTGATATCTGCTAGTTAAACTAATAGCATATGCAATGTCGGCTCTAGTACATAGCATGGCATACATTAGAGATCCTATGGCCGAGGCATAGGGAGTCTTACTCATCCTTTCTCTATCTTCTGCCGATGTCGGACTTTGAGTTTTACTCAAGGTCGTATTGGGAAACATGGGCAAGAACCCTTTCTTGCTTTTTTTCCATTCCAAACCTCTTTAGAACTTTGTCCAAATATGTACTCTGTGACAATGATATTTGGCGTTTCGATCTATCTCTGTAAATCTTTATGCCTAATATGTAAGCTGCTTCGCCAAGATCCTTCATTGAAAAACTATTATTCAAATATTCTTTGACACTATTAAGAAGGTTTACATCATTCCCAATCAACAATATGTCATCCACATATAGTATTAAGAATGCTACAGAGCTCCCACTCACTTTCTTGTAAATACAAGCTTCTCCATAAGTTTGTATAAAACCAAAACTTTTGATCACCTTATCAAAACGTTGATTCCAACTTCGGGATGCTTGCTTCAATCCATAGATGGACCGTTGAAGTTTGCATACCTTGTTAGCATCTTTAGGATCGACAAAACCTTTGGGTTGCATCATATACAACTCTTCATCAATGTCTCCATTGAGGAATGCTGTTTTGACATCCATCTGCCATATCTCATAATCATAATATGCAGCGATTGCTAACATAATCCTCACAGACTTTAGCTTCGCTACCGGTGAGAAAGTCTCATCGTAGTCAACTCCTTGAATTTGTCAAAACCCTTTTGCGACAAGTCGAGCTTTATAGACAGTAACATTACCATCAGCATCTGTTTTCTTCTTGAAAATCCATTTGTTCTCGACAGCCTTCCGGCCATCCGGTAAGTCCACCAAAGTCCATACTTGGTTTTCGTACATGGATCCAATCTCGGATTTCATGGCTTCTTGCCATTTATTGGAATCTGGGCTCATCATCGCTTCCTCATATGTCTCGGGATCATCGGTGTTGTCCACCAACATGACACTCATAACAGGATCATACCAATCTGGAGTGGTATGAGTTCTCGTTGACCTCCGAGGCTCAGAGCAACTTCAACCAAGTTTCATGATCACCATCATTAGCTTCCTCTCTTATTGGTGCACCACAGAACTTCTTCCGGTGTGCGCTACTCGCAATTTCGAGAGAAGGTTCGACAACCTCGTCGAGTTCTACTTTCCTTCCAAATACTTCTTTCGAGAGAAATTCCTTCTCTAGAAAGGATCCATTCTTGGCAACGAAGATTTTGCCTTCGGATCTATGATAGAAGGTATACCCAATAGTTTCCTTTGGGTATCCTATGAAGACGCATTTTTCTGCTTTGGGTTCAAGCTTGTCCGGCTGTAACTTCTTTACATAGGCTTCGCAACCCCAAAATTTAAGGAACGACAATTTAGGTTTCTTCCCAAACCATAATTCATACGGTGTTGTTTCAACGGATTTAGACGGTGCCCTATTTAAAGTGAATGCGGCTGTTTCATGCATAACCCCAAAATGATAGCGGTAAATCTGTAAGTGACATCATAGAATGAACCATATCTAAGAGAGTTCGATTACGATGTTCGGACACACCATTACGCTGTGGTGTTCCCGGCGGTGTCAACTGTGAAAGTATTCCGCATTTCTCCAAATGCTCGCCAAACTCGTAACTTAGATATTCACCTCCGCGATCAGAACGTAGAAATTTAATCTTCTTGTTACGTTGATTCTCTACCTCACTTTGAAACTCCTTAAACTTCTCGAAAGTTTCGGACTTATGTTTCATGAAATAGATATACCCATATCTACTCAAGTCATCCGTGAAGGTAAGAACATAACGATAACCACCGCGCGATGCTACACTCGTTGGGCCACACACATCGGTATGTATGATTTCCAACAAGTCCGTAGCTCGCTCCATCATACCAGAAAATGGAGTCTTAGTCATTTTTCCCATCAGACATGCTTTGCATCTTTCAAGTGATTCAATAAGTCCATCGGAATGGAGTTTCTTCATATGCTTCACTCCAATGTGAACAAGACAACAGTGCCACATATAGGTCGAATTATCGCTTGATTTCAAACGTTTAGCCTCAATGTTGTTGATATGTGTATTTCCACTATCGAGATTCAATAAGAATAGACCATCTATAAAAGGTGCATGTGCATAAAACATATTACTCATATAAATCGAACAACCATTATTCTCGGACTTAAACAAGTAACCGTCTCGCAATAAACAAGATCCCGATATAATGTTCATGCTCAACGCAGGCACCAAATAACAATTATTTCAGTATAAAACTAATCCCGATGGTAGATGAAGGGGTAGCGTGCCGACTGCGATCACATCAACCTTTGATCCGTTTCCCACGCGCATCGTCACCTCGTTCTTCGCTAGCTTCCGTTTATTCTGCAAAGACCGCTTCGAGTTACAAATATGAGCAACCGAACCAAGATTAAATACCTGCACTACTACGAGTACTAGTGAGATACACATCAATAACATGTATATCGATATACCTTTCTTCTTGATGTTGCCGTTCTTCGATCCGCCAAGTACTTTGGGCAATTCCGCCCAAAGGACCTTCTCCCTTGCAGTAAAAGCACTTAGTATCAGGCTTGGGTCCAGCCTTGGTCTTCTTCGCCGGCGTGGTAACTTTCTTACCACCCTTCTTGAAGTGTCCCTTCTGCTTAGACTTGCCTTTCTTGAATTTGGTGGTCTTATTGACCAACAACACTTGGTGCTCTTTCTTGATCTCCACTTCTGCAGATTTCAACATGGCAAAGAGTTCTGGCAATGTCTTGTTCATGTTCTGCATGTTGTAGTTCATCACAAAGTTCTTGTAACTTGGTGGTAGTGATTGAAGAACACGGTAAATCCCCAAAGCATTAGGAATCACTATACCCAAGCTTTGAAGTTTGTTTGCGTGCCCAGACATCTTAAGCACATGCTCACTGACGGAGCTGCCTTCTTCCATCTTGCAGTTAAAGAACTTTTCAGAAGCCTCATAGCTTTCAATTGCCGCATGAGTCTCAAAAATCAATTTGAGATCCTCGACAATATCATATGGGTCTGAATCTTCAAACCTTTTCTGAAGCTCCGATTCCAAACCATACAAGATAGCACACTGAACTATGGAGTACTGATTCTTCCGAGCGAGGTAAACATTCTTTACTTCATCGGCAAAGATCACCGGTGGGTCACCCAATGTGCATCCAAAGACATAGGTCAAATTACCAGCTGTGAGGACGATCCTCAAATTGCGGAACCAATCCGCGAAGTTGCTTCCATTGTTTTTCAACTTTTCTTTCTCTAGGAACGCATTAAAATTGATGGTAGGGGCTGCCATTGATCTACAATATATTTGCAATAGTTTAGACTAAGTTTATTACAAATTGAGTTCAAATTAATAATGAAATTAAACTAGGTGAACTCCCACTCAAAACAACATCCATCACATTGTTTTAGTGATCACACGAACCAAATCCACTACATCAACACCGATCATCATGAGAGTTGATATAGTTTCAATGGCGAACAATCGTCATGTTCATCATATCTACTATATGATTCATGCTTTACCTTTCGGTGATCCATGTTCCGAGACCATGTCTGTACATGCTAGGCAAGTCAAGATCAAACCTTAGTTTCCGCATGAGCAAATCTGTCTTGCTCACGTTGTATACACTTGCGGAATCTAACACACCCGATCATCACGTGGTGCTTCGAAACAACAAGCTTTAGCAACGGTGCTAACTAAGGGTGAACACTTTATGACTTGAAATTCATGTGCATGAGGGATCATCTTATAATGCTACCATCGTCTACTAAGCAATACAAGATGCATAAAGGATTAACATCACATGCAATTCAATAATATGTGATTGATATGGCCTTTCTTCTTTGTGCTTCCGATCTCCATCTTCAAGCACGAACATGATCTCCATCATCACCGGCATTGCATCAAGGTCAATGACGCTTCTCCATGGTTGTCGTTCACCGGTCTTCAACTATTACAACTACTTTGAATAGACACGTGGGTCTTCACATAAATTAAAGACAACCATATGGCTCCTACCGGTTGCCAACTTACAATAAGGAACATTGCATACATCAAATATAATCACAATCATGGCCATATCACATCACTGCACACCCCTGCAAAACAAAGTTAGACGCATCTACTTTCTTTGCATATTTTACGTGGTTCGGGGCTTTCAATAAGTGTCGTTCTAACTTACGAACAAGAACCACAAAATTGATACTAGCATTCTTGATCACCCGTTGTAAATTGGATCTTAACTATGCTAGGAGAAACAGGCACCCGCAAAGCCACTTATGCAATACAAGTTGCATGTCAAGCGTGGAGCAAGTCTCATGAACAATGTCATGTAAGGTTAGCCCGGGCCGCTTCATCCCAACATACCGCAAGATGCAAAGTACACAAGAAGCAATCGACAATAAAAGCCTCAACGCCCACAATGACCATTGTGTTCTATTCGTGCAACAGATCTACATATAGACATGGCTCTGATACCACTGTAGGGTTTCGTAGCATGGAAAACAAAAAATTTCTATCGCATACAAACAAAAAAGCCAAGATCTATCTACTAGATTGTAGCAACGAGTCGATGGAATAACTTACCTCAAGATTCCAAAGTGTTTAACGAGAGCGGATTCTCGGGTGATGTAGTCGTACTCTTCCCGATCTTAAGATCGTAGACGATCCTTCCGGCCAAGGCTCCTAGCCCCCTGCAATGGTCACATCGCTCGGATTGACGAAGACCTTCCTCTCCCTTGTTCCAAAGAAAATGGAGGTTGTAGCACTCTCCTCGCGATTCCGGCAGCACAACAGCGTGGTATCGGAAGTAGAGGGGAGATCTCGCAGGGCTTCGCCTTAAGCCGGAGCGAGTATGGTGGAGTATGAGAGAGTTCCTCGGCGGTCTAGGGTTTAGACACACCAATTAGAGGGCTCTAATCCGGAGTCTAGGGCAATTAGAAGCTCTAAACCAAAACGGCTCTAAACCGGAGGCTGTGGCTAGGGTTTAGATTTAGAGGATAGAAACTTGTGTGTGCTAGGAGGGAGCCCTGCCCCTCCTTATATAGGTGGAGGGGCCGGCACGCCAAGGGGAGGGAGGGGAGTCCCTCCCCAACTCGGCTTGGAGGAGGCGCCGCCGGTTGGAGGAGGGTCTCCCTCCCTAACTCGGTTTACCTCTCCTTCCTCTTTCCCTCTTTCCAATTTTAGCCGTTTGACTTTTCAAACTTGCTATTTGACTTTTCAATTTAGGATTCAATTTAATCCTTTATTTGGAACAGCGAGAACACTTAGTAAATAATGCAATCATTCCAATATGTAATGACACATTCATGTACCCCTTCCCCTCCGGAGTGCCGGACATTCTGGAACCTTCTAGAACATTCCCGATGAAAACACCGGAATCATTCCCGAACTCCGAAACGGGACTTTCCTTATATGAATCTTATTCTCCGGACCATTCCGGATCACCTCGTGATATCCCGGGTCCCATCCGAGACTCCGAACAACATTCGGTCTCTTTCTCATAATACGATAACTACTCAAACAACGTCGAATCCTTAAGTGTGTCTCCCTACGGTTCGTGAATTATGCGGACATGATCGAGACACTTCTCCGAACAATAACCAATAGAGGAATCTGGAAATTCATATGGCTCCCACATATTTCTATGATTACTTTGCGATCGAATGAACCACTTACATACGATACCAATTTCCCTTTGTCTCATGATAGTTTACTTATCCGAGGTTATGATCGTTGGTATCTTTGCATACCTAGTTCAACCTCGTTACCGATAAGTACTCTTTTCTCGTTCCCGTGATATGTGATCCCTTGTGATCCAGTCACATGCTTGCAAGCCAATTGGATGACATTCCACCGAGAGGGCCCAGAGTATATCTATCCGTCATATGGATGGACAAATCCCACTCTTGATCCATGTGTCTCAACCAATACTTTCCGAACACTCAATGCCACCTTTATAGCCACCCAGTTACGGTGTGGTGTTTGATGTCATCACAACATCCATCCGGTAAAGGTGATATGCATGATCTCATGGTCAAAGGAATTAGGTTACTATGTATCAGAAAGCATATAGCAATTGAACTATTGAAATGACTTGATCTTTATGCTACGCTTATCTATAGGAGTATGTCCACCATATCATTCTCCTAACGATATGATCTTGTTGTTGATAACATCTCAATGTTCATGACAGGGAAACCACAATCATTTATCAACCAACAAGCTAGTGATGTATAGAGGCTATACTAGGGACTTCAAATTAAGTTTACAAATCACACAAGTATCAATGTTTCCTTGTTAATACTATTATAGCATGAATGTAAACATTTATCATAAAAACAAAGATATAATAATAACTACATTTATTATTGCCTCTAGGTCATATCTCCAACAAACATACCCTTGAAGACCGACAAAGCTTAATGAGTCCAAACTCGTGGTTGATGTAGACGATCTCTTGCCGATCTCAAGATCGAGAGGAAGTCCTAGCGCCGCAAAACAGCAGCGCATCCGTGCTCGCACACACGTTCGAGGCACCGAGCAACCTCCGCCTCCTCGCTATAGAGATGCAGCGGAAGCACAACTCTTTCTTGCCGAAAAGCCACCGGGAACATGTATCTCGCTAGTCCGAGACCATGGGGGATAAATACTAGAGGGGGAGAGAGATCCTTCACGAGGAGGTGTGCTTTGAGAGGAGGAGAGGGGGGCCTTTTATAGGGGAGGGGGCACCAAGGGCATGGCGCCCAGCCATGGGGGCTTCCCCCACCTCTTCCACATTCATGTGGGTGGAGCTCCCACTCAAAATGAAAAGCCTCCACTCCCATTAAAAAGCCTCCACTCAAAATCCACTCACATGCATTAAATTTCCACCAAATTTAATGCAAGCTCTCATTTAAATAAAACTATTTTATTTATTTATTCAGAATTTTGTTAATTACTTTAATGAAAAAACATTCACATAAAACCCCTTGCTAGTATTTCATTTCACATGCAGAAACACTTTCTGCAATTTCACCCGAAAACCTGTTTTGGTATCTAGTGAAATAAATTCCTGCGCTTGTTATTCTTTTCGGCATGAAACTTTTGTTCCAATTGGATGTCGGTGTCTCTTAAGTGTGTCACCCTACGGTTAGTGAATAATGTGGACATGATCGAGACCCCTCTCGTATCAATAATCAGAAGCGGGATCTGGAGACCCATACTGACTCCCACACATTCAACGATGACTTTCTTGTGATCGTCGGAACCTTTTACGCTAGTATCTTAATCCCTTTGTTTCACGATATATTACATGTCCGAGATTCGATCATCGGTATATCCATACCTAGTTTGATCTCGTTACTGACATGCACTCTTTTCTCGTTCCCATGATATAACATTCTAGTGATCAAATCACTTGCTTGCAAGATAATCAATGTGATATCACCGAGAGGTCCCAGAGTATATCTATCCGTCATCGGGATGAACAAATTCCACTCTCGATCCATGAGCCTCAACATAACAATTTATTAGTTCTGAATCCATCTTTATAATCACCCTGTTACGGTGTGACGTTTGATGTTATCAAGAAACTCTTCCGGTGTTAGTGATTGACATGATCTCATGGTCTAAGGATTAGTATCACTTCGTAAGTTGTTATAGCAATATAAACTCAATGACATTGATCGTAATGCTATACTTCGGATGAATGTTCATCCCACCATTACACTAATGTTGTGACCTCGTTATTAACAACATCCAATCTCCATGATCAGGAAACCTATGATCATATTGTTAATCAACGAGCTAGTTTATAAGAGAGGCATAACTAGGAACTTCCTTTTTGTTTATTAAACACACATGTATTAACGTTTCCGTATTAATACAATTATAGCATGTAAAATAAACATTTATCATAGACAAGGAATACGATAATAACCAATTTATTATTGCCTCTCGGGCATATTCCCTTCAGTCTCCCACTTGCACTAGAGACAATAATCTAGTTTGAGAACTTTGCGTATTGAACACCTATGGCTTTCTGGTGTTCCATACACGCAACTGCAAGTGGTTAACATAATCTACGGATCTGATGCTTTCAGGTGTGTGTGTATTTGCATGTCTTTGCGTCTTCACGCATCACTCATTCTCCAATGAGATGGCATTGTATAAATTTGGTATTTTGGTGAGACCTTTAGTTCCTTGGGTTTAAAACATGTCGATACCATTTTGAACCACACCTTAGTTTGATAACAAACTACTTGACACAAATTCCCTCCTTTGCTGCTACTATAGCAGTCATATACTTAGCCTTTTGTTGTAGTATTCGTCACAATGTCTTAACTTTGGAACTCTTCCAAATCCATCATGAAAACTTTCTTTCCATTTAATTGTGCCACCCATAGTTTAAATTGAGATAAACTTAATTTGTATCTTGTGACAAAACTAGTATCAATGTAACGCTTTACAATGAACTATTTGTAATTGTTTGTCACCTCTACACAAATATATTCTTAGTTCTTCCAAAGATCATAAGAATATTCTCACTATCGTCCAATGATCATTTTATGATTCATTCTGGTATATGCTTATAACACTTAGAGCATAGGACATATCTGGATGTGTACATATCATGGTATGATTGATCAAAACATTCTCGTGATTTCACTCATCAAGTGTCAAAGCACTTGAATCTTGTTTCACTTATCAAGTGTCGATACACTTGAATCTTGATTCAATTCCTTTCCATGCGACAAGAACCATTTCTTGTTGTTTCTATATTGAACTCCTTCAATATCTCATATATGTACGTTTGGCACAACCATACTAGCGTCACAATCTATCCACTATAGACATTCATGCTAAATATTCGGGTTTTGCCTAAGTTTTTCATCGAAATGAAATTCTTAACCTTTGTCAATAAAAGATACATCATTTCCAATCAACAAGATGTCCTCCACATAATGTATTAGAAATATGTCTTAGCGCTCCCACTTAATTTCTTGCAAATGCAAGCATCTTCATCGTCTCCTGATGAAAACTCTTTTTCATCACGGTGAAGATTCCAACTCCACGATGCTTACTTCAACCATTGAAGTTTGCATGCCCTTTTTAGCATCCTTTGAATTAACAAAACCCTTTGGATCATGTCATGTACATGTCTGTGACACCCCGGTTCTGATAAGGCCGTGGCCTCTATGTGACATGACAATCCCTGGATCGGTTCATTGGCCCACAATAGAGTAAGATAGATAATCATAGCAAAATAACCGTGTATCTTGATCTACAAAGATCCAGAGTACCATTATTACAATGAAAGCTTAGCATAAAGCTAGCTCAAAGTATTCAGGTAGCAACAAAAGCAAGTAAATCCTCCAATCTTCAAATTGCTCACAGGTGAACAAGTGCCGAGTGGAGTACCGTGGCCTATAACGATCAATCAGAATCGGAATAACCTGCAACATGAAACGTAGCAGCCCCGAAGGGTCAATACATGGAATGTATGGCAATTAGAGCTAGTAATGGAGACAATAGTACTAACATCTACATGCATATTTGGCAAGTGGAGCTGTGTCTGGCTTGCATTTGCAAATACATTTATCCTACTTCCATAAACAGTTTTGATTTTCTTTGAAAAGATCCCAATTAAGTTAACCCAACAATATTAAAGCGATTATGAAATTAGAATGAGCGAGAAACATGTCATGGAATCAATATCTAGCAACTCAGATGTCCATAACTGGGGACACGGCTAATCGATTAGATTATACACTCTGCAGAGGTTAGTACACTTTACCCATGTGACTTGGCCAGCCCAGCTCGTACCAGCACTCTCATTTTGGGTGATGATAGGGAGAAGACCAAGAAGAGACTGTTCGGGAAGTAGCTCCTCAATCCCGACGCGCACCGGTCCAACCTACCAAAATTCTACATCTCTGGATACGCGGGTTCGAGTTAACACAACCTACTAAGTCCAACCAACCTCCCATTCCATTATTGGCACATGGTTGTACATGTAAGCTACACAATAAAGAAGCCAATAATTCTCTCTTGATACCTGGGTGCCTTTCCGCAACAAAACCACCAAAATTTATCAATACCATCACACCCAGGGGGTTCATTGATTAAGTTGTTTTAGTTTTCACAAACCAATACTTTGAGAAAACAAGTATCCATGATGTAACCCAGCCCTCGTTCAACAAAGCATGGCTAAGCACATCTACAAACGATGGTTCATCTACAAAGAGGGTCCTACCACATAATAGGACTTAGCATAGCGATAGTATCATCTTACACATGCATCTACAAAATACACAACAATGCATTGGAAATAGTAGGACGATATTCATGAACAAAGTAGCATCTACTTGCCTTGGTTGTAGCGGTCTGGAGCATAATCCTCACACGAACAAGAGTTGCACTCAACACAATCTACACGACACAAATGCATTCATAAACAAACAATCCACAACATATGCAACAAATATGATGCATGAATGCAAGAACGGCAAGTGGATTGGTGCTACAGCTGCACCACATAATTCTAATCCATAACACTACCGACTGCATGCATGGAAAATAGTTTTGGCGCTAGGAGAACTAATAGACAAAAGTAATGCTCCAAACTAAAGCTAGAACTTAAATAATTCACTACCGGTAGTATATTGTTCGTAAAATCTGGGGAAAATTCTACCGCATAGGCATCGCTGAATAGAAACAGTACCAATTTGAATTACTCAAAAAGGAATTATAAAACTCCCCGAGTAATTAAAACACTGCAGAAATCCATTAGACAAATACTGCAGAAGTTTTTACTGTAATCCTACCTTTTTATTTCACGATGAGATTCCCCTCATTCACACGAGTTCAGGGACATATCACACGCGATTTTTGGAGCTACGGATCTTTTTATACGAATTTAATACTTCGAAAAGGCCACTAACAAGTTGGATTAAACTGTACTAAACCTTACGGTAAAAGTCTGAACCAAAGCTGCAGAGAGATTCTACACGACTCACTGAACTCGTACATATTTTATTTGCAATTTTTGGCCAAGCGGTTGAATTTCTACGCAATTTACAAGATTCTACCGAAATCTGCCAACTAAAGGGATTAACGCAATTGACCCAGTCAATCGTCGGTTCGTTGACTGATCAAGGCGTCGACTAGTCAAAGCCTGGGATGCTGACCAACGAATCGATCTAAGCCGCTGATCCGAGATCCGACGGTGGCTGCTGTCTTACCGTAAATGATGATAAACGGACTTAAGGTGCGGCGAGCTCCGGACGGTGGTGGCGATTGATCGGCGACGCGTTCTTCCCGCACGGACGCATACACGGTCAACTACGGCAGTTCAAGATCACGTTAACGGCGCGACGAACGGCAGCGCGTACATGCTTGTATGCGTGCAGCAATGCTACAGACGCTGGCGTACGTGTGTGCATGCGAGGCGCAAGAGCGCACGCCAATGAGGCGGCGAACGCTGGCAAGTGGCAGCGAGCAGCGCAGCGGGCGCGCAGTAAGGCGGCTTCGGCAGCGCAGTATGCAGCGACGGCGCTGGTTTGGCGGCCGCGGTGGCGGGTTATGGATGGTCCCGCGCGTGGTGGCGGGGGCGGGCTCGGTGGCGGGATGCAGCGAAGGAAGCGGCGGCAGCTTACTCGCGCGGGATGGCGACGTCGGCGGCGCGTGGAGGAGGTTAGCGGCGAAGGTGGGGCGATCCATGGGGAGGCGGGGTCGGCGGGCACGGGTACCTGTTCTTGATGGTTACTTCATTCAGCGAGCGATAGTCTACCACTAATCTCTTGGTGTTGTCTTTCTTCTCCACAAACAGAACAGGTGCTCCCCATGACGACGCACTAGGCTGAATGAATCCTTTTTCCAGCTATTCCTTCATCTGCTTCTTCAATTCCTTCAGCTCATCCACATCCATCTTATATGATTTCTTTGCTATAGGTCCTGTTCCCGGCATCAGATCGATAAGAAACTCAACATCCTCGGTGGTGGCATCCCCGCAGCTCTTCCGAAACACGCTGTGGTAATCCCTAATCACCGCACAAGATCCATGCTAACCCCTTAAGAGAATTCAACTTACACCTTCCTGGTCGCAGCCGACTTGAATCTAATCCTCTTACCATCCGGGTTTTGAGGAAACAAATTGCCGCATAATCTATGTGTCCCCCATGCATAGACATCCAATCCATACCCAGAATGACATCTAATCCCTGTGAATCCAGTACTACTAGATGTGCAATGAAGTTGTGTGTTCCAATCCTCACAATCAAGTCGCGGCATCCCATGCTAGCTATCATATCTCCTCCAGGTGAACTCACTCTAATAGACCTTTTCATAGACTCAGTAGGTAACTTATACTTATCCACAAATGCCCTTGATATGAATGAATGCGATGCACCAGTATCAAAAAGTATAAGTGCAGGGTAAGTGTTGATTGGGAACTTACCAATCACAAGGTCAGGCTCATTTGGAATCTCCTCCACATTCATGTGGTTCACTGTGGCCTTCTCACTGTTGGTTGGCTTCAGTCCTTTCCTCTCCAGACAGTTGTCAGCATAGTGTCCTGTGGCATCCCGCAAAACCACTACTAGAAAATCGCGTTGAATTTGTGCATTGCATCGTCATCATCATGCATTGTTTGCATAAAACTATTTTCGCAAAGCATGTTTTGTTTTCTAAAACGCCCCGTCTTGTTTTCAAACACAAACCCGGGTCTCCGGATTATTTTGTTGTCTACTATCGGTTTGCAAACGGTGCATTTAAAATAAATAAAAGTTTTAATTATTTTTAGTGGGCGATCGAACGGGCCGAATGACCCGAACGACCACCCCAGAAAATACAAACGGCCCACCCCTTAATCCTAAAGCTACCAGGTAACCTACCCAGCCCTCCCCTCCACCTCACCCCCCATATCACGAGTCGCCACCTCACCTGGCCCTATCCCCCCACCCAATCCCATGCTACCACCTAGGCTAAGCCCTCCCCCACTCCCTCTCAACACACACCACACGCCTGTAACCACACACACACACCCGACACGCCCACGCCAGCTACCCCCCCTTCCCGCGGGTTCCGCCTGGTCCCACCACAGCCCCGTGCCCCCCTGTTCTTCTTCCTCCCTCCCTAGTCTCCTCTCTCCCCGCCCCCGACGCACGCCACCTGCCTCCCGCGAGCCCCCCGAGCCCCGCGTGCACCCTCCCTTGCTCCCGCCAAGGCCCGCCTTCCCCCCCCCGCGCCGCCTCCTCGCTCGCCCCTTGACGCTCCCCTCCATGGCCTCCGTCAGGCGCCTGGCGTCGCCGCCAAGAACCACCACCGTGTCCTCTCCCGCCTCCCTTCTGCGTCGCCGCTGGAGCCTCCTCCTCCAGTGTCTCCTGCCGGCAAGCTGCAGCCCTCCTCCATGAGATCTGCCGCCTGCACCACGCCTCTCCGCCTGCTCGCGAGCCCTCCTCCGCCGCCCATCGCCGCCTCCGCCGGCCACGACGGAGGGCCTCGACCATCTCGCCAGGCCCGCCTCTCCTCCAGCTCGCTCACAAGAAGCCTGGCGCCGAGCCCGCTGCTGCCTGCTCGCCGGCGCCACGCTTACTGCCTCCGCCGCTGGCCAGCCAGTGCTTCTGCCTCGCTCCGCCGCCCCGCCTTCCTCGCCTCGGAAGCCTGCCCGCCTTCGCTGCCCTCAGGCCTGCCCGCCGCTCCCTTGCCGCCTCCTCAGGCGAGTCCCGCCCGCTGCCAGAAGCCGCCCGCCGCCTGCTTACGCCTCAAGGCTCTGCCTGCCGCCCGCCTCGCCACATGCCGGCCACCTCCAGCGGCTCCCTTCCGGACCCAAGTGACCCGGCGACCAGCCGAGAACCTCTCGAGCCCGAGTCCCGCCAGCCCTGTCTCATTGGTGCCGGGCGTCTGCGTTCGCCGGGCGTGCCCGCGAGACCCTCCACCGCGTGTTCGAGGACACCCCTCAACAAGAACGACCACGTATACAAGTGACCACCAAGATCGACACCGAACCCAAGTGGCGCCTTATTCCAAGATCCTCGTCATGGACCCTGATGGTCGAGATTGGACCGAGGCCTCGGACGCCAGGATCTCCCTCTCGGACCGAAGGCGCCAAGACCCCGGACCCCAAGATCGCTGCCGTGAGACGACAAGACCGCTTCACGACCACGATCATGGATGCGACAGGATCGCCCTCAGACGCCAAGATGGCCACGAACGCCCGAACGCTAACACCGCTCGATGGCGTGGGCCGACAAGAGTCAGAACGATAAGATCGCACGACCCGGAAGAATCCGATGCGCCCGACACCGAACCAAGTTCTCCTTCCCTAGCATCGACGTCCGACAAGATCTACACCTCGACCAAGACCCTAAACCCCGAGTCCGAGAACGTTGGTCGAACCCTGAGGCCGACCCCGAACCCCGGAACCCCAAGTTCGTCGAGACCCCTAATGTGTGAACCCCTTCCCGAAACCCTATTTTATAACATAATACAACTTGTCGCATAATAATTGTTCATCTCGCATGCATATCATGTGGTTAGGGGGCCTTCTGCCGATTCACCTCATAATTAAATATGGGGCCCATATGCGGACAAATCTAGTCTCATATTCGCCTCATTTAAATTTGTGTAGCGAACCGGTGCTATATTCTGCCTTGTTAAACAACATTTAAATTGCAGGGGTTCTAAATAACTTGACCCATATATTTAATTGTCGGGACCCCGGTTCCGCTTAATCTTGCCTAAATGCATTGCACCACACTTTTTCCATGCCATACATCATACATGCATCATGCCGATCTTCTGCCGTTGTATTAAATAGTGCATCCGGTGTTTCTTCTAGTGTTTTGCTTCTTCGCGGATAAGGCCATTTAGTTGATGCGAGTGTCGACCCGATCTTCGGTTGAACCTTCGGCAATGTTTTCAGGCAAGCATCTCCCCCTTTCTACCTATCTTACTTTTATAGTATTTATTCCCTCATGTTGATCTATTGCTATCTGTGTTGCGATGCTTTAGTTTCCGTACCTGTGATATCCCTTGCAGCCTTATATTGCCTGGGACACATCCTATTACCTGTTGTTTGGTAGATAGTTGGACTTGCGCGTCGTAGTCGCTTGCTCAAGTGCTGTGTCATTCGCGCCACGCTTGTTGATGTATTGCCGCATGTTGTTGTTGGATATGATCATAGTTTTACTTATCGCTCACTTTAATTCCTGTTTAACAACTAAAATTGAAGTAAGCAGGCATCGGTGGGTGATAGATAATATTTGGTTCCGAACGCCCACTTGTGTCCCGTAGAACCCCGAGTACTTGATACCTGCCTTGATTTTATCGCTATCCACATCCGGAGGTATATGGGACCCCGAGCCGAGCTTGATTCATTTTATTTCTTGGGGCCACAAAACAGTTTGAGGTTTTATTTACTATCCTGTACTTATGCCATGCTTTACTGCTTTATTTAAATTGTGCGACAGATAGCACCTGTACTGTTTAGGATCGGGACACGATTCCGCGGTGTCGACAAGCCCAGTTTTGGGTTCCCAGTTGTTCACAGCCGTATACCCAAACCTTGAGTCCGTCTCGGAGCTTGCTTACTTCGTTGTGGGTAGCTTAATGGGGTGGCCCCCTGAAAAATTTCTGAATCCTGTGATTGCTTTGTCATGAAAGCCTCGTTGGGTTTTGATTTGGTTTTTCTGAGGTTGATCGAGCGTGTGTAGCTATTGGTGCACCCCGGCTGGGTAAAACTTTCTGAAAGCCGTGTCCACGGTTATGGACGACTTGGATCACAGTATCTCGACCATAGACAAGCATAACTAAAGTTTATTGCTATAAATTTGACCTTATAATGACTAGTAATCAGCTTCACTATAATGGAATGGCTAATTAATACTGCCCACAATTGCTTGTTTGGAGTGTCGCTTGCGACCATTGTATCTGACTAGTAAGTATTGCAACTACAACGGAATGGCTAAATAAAAGTACCAACAACTGCTGGGTTTTGGGTTATCTCATGCTATCTTTATATGATTAGTAAGTGTTGTAACTATAACGGAATGGTTAACTAAAAGTGCCCACTGTTTATTTTATCAGGATGATTATCTATACCTGACTAGTAATTGCTGCAACGAAAACTGAATAAATAAAACTGCCAACTGTGTGAGTTCCTCGGTTGACTTCCTCGTTTGGTCTCGAGGGGGAAACGCCAGGATGGGTTTGAATGATGTTAGCATCAGGTTGGTTCCGGATAGGTCATTCTTACCCCTCTCTGATAACCGCCAGTTGTATCGAGTCTCTATAGGTTGTTCAGTGCATTGCCGCTTTCATCCACCATACCTATGTAGGCGAGGACCGCAATTCTAGTCTCGCCGTGTACTCGCCTCGATCTTGACGCCTCTTTTCCTTTGCCCTTTGTCGGCACCCCTTTGTTTAAGCAGGTTTGAGATCGCCGTCGTTAGGTGGTTACCCTTCCGCTTGGCCAGGCAGGGTTATGGACGCCATTGGTTATTCTTCGTGGCTCTTAGCCCCATTTGCATCTTGTCCGTAGTCACGCTCTATCGGTTTTCGGTGATTTGGATCTTTGTATATTATATATGTATTCTTGACTCATGGAGTCGCCATATATATATCTGCTGGGCCCCATCGAGGACTGTTGTGTAATGTTATTACTTCGTATTCCACCCGCACGAAAGTGCCTGGTGGGCACCTTTGAATCGTTTCTATGCGGGTTTGGCGGGTTTCGCTAAAACTTGCATAGGTCCGATTCTGAGGGTGTTACAGAGTGGTATCAGAGCTCAGCAGTTGCGATACCCCACAAGTCCAGCCTGTAGGATAACCTAGCTAACGGCCGAAGTAGAGTGTCAAAACTATTTTTGAAAATCGGATTGGATAGATCTGGTTAGGTCTGATTTTACTCCTTACCCCTCTGCTATTCTCCTCTTACCTCTACGTGTTTTGAATCCGCTCTCTTCTCTCTCTTCGAGTCCAGGATTTCTCGTTGTTGGGTTTCCGTCGTACCTTCAGGGTTTCGCTTTCTCCCTTTTGTAACGGAGGTGCTACGATCATCAATCTGCAACTTGTCTGTTGTACCCTTCATCAAATCTTTTGTTCTTGAGCTCTTTATCCATATGTGTTCCTTGCTGGATATCCGTGTCGTTGAAAAACATATGAGAAGGACGAGCATTGGTGAAGTTGGAGTATACCTTGAGCATGTGTTGTTCATGCCAATGGGACCATCGCGGAACCTAATCATTGTGTCTTTCATACGATTTCTGTTGTATCTTCCGGTGTTTCCCGATGTGATGACCTCATCTACATCGGATCCAATGCAGAGCTGGCATCATTCCTTTGTTTCAGATACCGCTTATGAAGATCTTCATTCTAATTCTCGAGAGTTGAGTTGCCTGATTTTCCTATTCATGTATAGAGTTGGTAGTTTGGGTACGGGATGAATTGATCACCCTACCCGACTCTTACTGTTCGCTCTGTACATCGAACTGGTGGATCAATGTAACTTTTCCTCTTCTAATGGAAGTTAGAGGTGGCCTTATCGTTTGATACCTCTACCTTCGTCCTTTGTTTCTCCGGAGTGTTCTCTCGACGATCAGGAACAACGACCCTTGGTTGGTGGTGTCGCCAATTTCCAGTTGAAGAAGGAACCCTAGTTAGTGGTGTCGCGAGAATCTACACGAAGCGAGAAGATGCAGATCACCGACCTTCTTTCCGGTACCATGAGGCGGATCTCGAGGGCAAGATCCATTGTTAGTGGTGTCGAATTGTGGCATCCCGCAAAACCACTACTAGAAAATCGCGTTGAATTTGTGCATTGCATCGTCATCATCATGCATTGTTTTTCGCAAAGCATGTTTTGTTTTCTAAAACGCCCCGTCTTGTTTTCAAACACAAACCCGGGTCTCCGGATTATTTTGTTGTCTACTATCGGTTTGCAAACGGTGCATTTAAAATAAATAAAAGTTTTAATTATTTTTAGTGGGGCAGTCGAACGGGCCGAATGACCCGAACGACCACCCCAGAAAATACAAACGGCCCACCCCTTAATCCTAAAGCTACCAGGTAACCTACCCAGCCCTCCCCTCCACCTCACCCCCCATATCACGAGTCGCCACCTCACCTGGCCCTATCCCCCCACCCAATCCCATGCTGCCACCTAGGCTAAGCCCTCCCCCACTCCCTCTCAACACACACCACACGCCTGTAACCACACACACACACCCCACACGCCCACGCCAGCTACCCCCCCTTCCCGCGGGTTCCGCCTGGTCCCACCACAGCCCCGTGCCCCCCTGTTCTTCTTCCTCCCTCCCTAGTCTCCTCTCTCCCGCCCGACGACGCCACTGCCTCCCATGAGCCCCGAGCCCTGCTGCACCCTCCCTGCTCCCTTGGCCACCGCCCGCCCTCCTCCCAGCGCCGCTCCTCCCTCGCCTCACAAGCTCCCCAAGACGCCCCCCTCCCTGCGCCCTGCAGCTGCCGCCATGAACCACCACCGTGTCCTCTCCCCTCCCTCTCTGCGTCGCCCACGCCCGAGCCTCCTCCTCCAGGTCTCCCCGCCCGGCAGCCGCGAACCCTCCTCCATGAGCATCTGCCGCCATGCACCACACTCCCCCGTCTGCGAGCCCTCCTCGCCGCCCATCTCCGCCTCCCCGAGCCCGCCACGGAGGCCTCCCCGACCATCCTCGCCTTTCCTCCAGCTGGGCCTGTCCCGCCCGGCGCCGAGCCCGTCTGGCTCTGCTGCCCGCTTAACGCCATCACACTCGGCTGACTCCGCCCGCCACCGCTCCTCGCCAGCGCCCGGCCTGCCTCACAAGCCGCTGCGCCCGGCTCGCCCTCAAGCCCTTCCGCCGCCTCACGCCTCTGCCCGCTCTCGCCTCAGCCCCGCCTCGCCTGCTGGCGCCTCGGCCACCTCATGCTCCTTCCGGACCCAAGTGACCGCCATGACCAGCCGAGAACCTCCTCGAGCAGTCCGCCGCCACGCTGTCCTTCCCGCCGGCCGTCTGCGTCGCCGGGCGTGCCCGCGAGACCCTCCGCCGCGTGTTCGAGGACACCCCTCAACAAGAACGACCACGTCTACAAGTGACCGCCAAGATCGACACCGAACCCAAGTGGCGCCTTATTCCAAGATCCTCGTCATGGACCCTGATGGTCGAGATTGGACCGAGGCCTCGGACGCCAGGATCTCCCTCTCGGACCGAAGGCGCCAAGACCCCGGACCCCAAGATCGCTGCCGTGAGACGACAAGACCGTCGGCACGACCCGACGACCGCGGATGCGACAGGATCGTCCCCAGGACGCCAAGATGGCCACGAGAACGCTCCCGAACGCTAACACCGCCTCGATGGCGTGGGCCCGACAAGAGCTTCGCAACGATAAGATCGGCACCGACCCGGAAGAATCCGATGCGCCCCGACACCGAACCAAGTTCTCCTTCCCGGAAGCATCGACGCTCGTGCGACAAGATCTACACCCTCGAACCGAAGACCCTAAACCCCGGAGTCCGAGAACGTTCCGTCGAACCCTGAGGCCGACCCCGAACCCCGGAACCCCAAGTTCGTCGAGACCCCTAATGTGTGAACCCCTTCCCGAAACCCTATTTTATAACATAATACAACTTGTCGCATAATAATTGTTCATCTCGCATGCATATCATGTGGTTTGGGGGCCTTCTGCCGATTCACCTCATAATTAAATATGGGGCCCATATGCGGACAAATCTAGTCTCATATTGGCCTCATTTAAATTTGTGTAGCGAACCGGTGCTATATTCTGCCTTGTTAAACAACATTTAAATTGCGGGGGTTCTAAATAACTTGACCCATATATTTAATTGTCGGGACCCCGGTTCCGCTTAATCTTGCCTAAATGCATTGCACCGCACTTTTGCCATGCCATACATCATACATGCATCATGCCGATCTTCTGCCGTTGTATTAAATAGTGCATCCGGTGTTTCTTCTAGTGTTTTGCTTCTTCGCGGATAAGGCCGTTGAGTTGATGCGAGTGTCGACCCGATCTTCGGTTGAACCTTCGGCAATGTTTTCGGACGAGCATCTCCCCATTTCTACCTATCTTACTTTTATAGTATTTATTCCCTCATGTTGATCTATTGCTATCTGTGTTGCGATGCTTTAGTTTCCGTACCTGTGATATCCCTTGCAGCCTTATATTGCCTGGGACACATCCTATTACCTGTTGTTTGGTAGATAGTTGGACTTGCGCGTCGTAGTCGCTTGCTCAAGTCTTGTCGTATGTCGTCGATGCCACGCTTGTTGATGTATTGCCGCATGTTGTTGTTGGAGATGATCATAGTTTTACTTATCGTTCACTTTAATTCATGTTTAACAACTAAAATTGAAGTAAGCAGAGGCATCGGTGGGTGATAGATAATATTTGGTTTCCGAACGCCCACTTGTGTCCCGTAGAACCCCGAGTACTTGATACCTGTTCCTTGATTTTATCGCCCTATCCACATCCGGGAGGTATATGGGACCCCCCTGCGCCAGAGCTTGATTCAGTCTTATTTCTTGGGGCCACAAACTAGTTTGAGGTTTTATTTACGATCCTGTACTTATGCCATGCTTTACTGCTTTATTTAAATTGTGCGACAGATAGCATCTATACTATTTGGGATCGGGACACGATTCCGCGGTGTAGACAAGCCCAGTTTTGGGTTCCCAGTCGTTCACAGCCGTATACCCAAACCTTGAGTCCGTCTCGGAGCTTGCTTACTTCGTTGCGGGTAGCTTAATGGGGTGGCCCCCTGAAATATTTCTGAATCCTGTGATTGCTTTATCGTGAAAGCCTCGTTGGGTTTTGATTTGGTTTTTCCGAGGTTGATCGAGCGTGTGTTGCTATTGGTGCACCCCGGCCGGGTAAAACTTTCTGAAAGCCGTGTCCGCGGTTATGGACGACTTGGAGCATAGTATCTCGACCATAGACAAGCATAACTAAAGTTTATTGCTATAAATTTGACCTTATAATGACTAGTGATCAGCTTCACTATAATGGAATGGCTAATTAATACTGCCCACAATTGCTTGTTTGGAGTGTCGCTTGCGACCATTGTATTTTACTAGTAAGTATTGCAACTACAACGGAATGGCTAAATAAAAGTACCAACAACTGCTGGATTTTGGGTTATCTTATGCTATCTTTATCTGATTAGTAAGTGTTGTAACTATAACGGAATGGTTAACTAAAAGTGCCCACTATTTATTTTATCAGGATGATTATCTATACCTGACTAGTAATTGCTGCAACGAAAACTGAATAAATAAAACTGCCAACTGTGTGAGTTCCTCGGTTGACTTCCTCGTTTGGTCTCGAGGGGGAAACACCAGGATGGGTTTGAATGATGTTAGCATCAGGTTGGTTCCGGATAGGTCATTCTTACCCCTCTCTGATAACCGCCAGTTGTATCGAGTCTCTATAGGTTGTTCAGTGCATGCTGCCGCTGCCGCTCAGTCCACCATACCTATGTAGGCGAGGACCGCCGAATTCTAGTCTCGCTGTCTTGGCCTCGATCGACGCCCTATTTTCCTTTGCCCTTTGTCGGCACCCCTTTTGTTTAAGCAGGTTTGAGATCGCCGTCGTTAGCAGGGTTACCCTTCCGGCTTGGCCTGGGCAGGGTTATGGACGCCATTGGTTATTCTTCAGGGCTCTTAGCCCCATTTGCATCTTGTCCGTAGTCGGACGCTCTATCGGTTTCCAGGTGATTTGGATCTTTGTATATTATATCTGTATTCTTGACTCATGGAGTCGCTGTTATATATATCTGTTCTGTGGGCCCCATCGAGGACTGTTGTGTAATGTTATTACTTCGTATTCCACCCGCACGAAAGTGCCTGGTGGGCACCTTTGAATCGTTTCTATGCGGGTTTGGCGGGTTTCGCTAAAACTTGCATAGGTCCGATTCTGAGGGTGTTACATGTCCCTTCTGCTTGCACTTGAAGCACGTCACCTCACTCAGATCCTTCTTCACGAAGTTGCGATCACGGTTGCGGTCATGTCCACCGTGTCCTCTAGAGTGGTGAGAGTGTCCTCCCTTGTGGTTTTGGTGGCTGCTCCTATGGTTGTCATGACGATGTCCATCGCGGCGGTCATGGCTCCCATGGTCACTTCCTCCATGCTTGGAGTATCCATCATATGAAGTGCGAGACTTGTGGTGAGAACCAGAGTGATGAGTATTGCTCTTTCTCTTGCGTTTCTCCACCTGCTTGTGCTTCCCTTCCAAGATCCTAGCCTTGTCCATAAGCTCCTGGAAAGTGGGCAAGAAACCACAAGTAGCTGTCTTGAAAGCTCATCACCGAGGCCATCCAGAATCTCTCCTCCTTTTGGCATCGGTGTCAACATCCTCAGTGTATAACGGGACAGGTTGTTGAACTCCTCAATGTACTCGCCACGGAGCGATTGGTTTGGCGCAAGTTATGAACTCCTTCCTCTTCAGGCTCGAACTCCTGAAGACACGTGGTTGATCCTAAAACCTTCCTCAAACATAGCCCAAGTCACGGTATCCAGCGGATGGGTGATCTGAAATGTCCCACCAAGAAGCGGTGGTCCCTCCAAAGAGGTGAGCGGCAAACCTCACCTTCTCAGCATCATTGCATCCGAAGCCATTAGATCCTTGTTGAACGCAACCAGTCGAGAGCAACCATTGGTTCCATTGCAGTAGAGAACTTAGCTGGCCTTAACCTCAGAAATCTGGTGAGAGCATCTCCCTGAGGCTGATTGTTTCCATTGTTGTTGTTCTGATTCGCCATGAACTGGGTCATCACTTGGGTCAGCTGTGCCTGAGCTGCCATGAGCTGCTCCATCTCAGTGGGTTGGCGACGGGGAGGCATCTGCGGTTCAGCATAGGTAAGTTTAGAAAGAATCAACTACGATAATAGGATTCTACCCATGCACATGATCAAGCAACAACAAACAATAGCAGACAATCACAAGCAAGCAACACATCACCAAACAAGCGAACCAGCAACATCCCAGGTGTTATCCTAGCAATATATAACTACTGAAATAGTTTTGCAAGAGTTGGCAATGGTTAACTAAACAATAGATCAACTAATCAGCAAACAGCAATTCTGCCAGAACAGTCCAGCAGCTTTCACGAATTTTTCTGCCTGACTTAAACTCGTCAGAAAATTAAGACAATTTTTGTGCATATGGCACAGAGAGTTTCGCATCAGCCCAATTTGTTTCATATTTTTCCGAGTTACCAGAAAAATATGAAAAATCGCGCAGTACTGCTGTATCAGCAGAAAAACTGCAGCGAAAAACAAACAGATGATAACCAAATTGCCATAACTCTTTCATTAAAATTCGCACAAATAAATCCTGGGATATTGGAGTACACAAATAAGCAACTAAATTTTTTTAATCTAACACGAACTAAGCTTCACAACGATCGAGACTAATCCTAACGAGTTCTCCAAACGTGGACTAATTGGTGGACTTCTATCTACTTCTTGAAGAGATTGATGTAGGTCCTTGCGGTCATGCGTTGGCGCTTCGGCTCGCGGTACAACCATGGCGGCGGAGTGTACACCTCTCCTGAACCATCACTTGAGACTTCAAACTCCACCTCTTCTGGATCCTCCTCTTCTTCTTCATCCTCAGCTGCGGCAGCAACATCTTCATCTCCTCCACCATCATCGTCTCCATCATCATCATCCTCGTCCTCATCATCATCTCCACTGTCATCATTATCCCCATTGTTGCCATCATCTCCATTGTCATCATCAGAGGGTGGATTCAGCTGTGCTTGGAGAGCAGCAATCTGGGCTGTCATAGCTTCAATGGTTTGGTCCCTTTCCTGGACGGTCCCTTGCAACTGTTGTATGCTCTGGGTATTCTCTTGCACAGTGCCATGAAGATGGGCTATGGTCTCATCTCTGGCTATCAGGGCAGTCTCCAGAACTCCCACAGCTTCATGCAAAGTGTCTATCTCCTGTCCTTGGACCACCATTCCATTGCTAGTAAAGTCTGCAATCTCCTTCAACATCCTCACCTTCTCTGCTAGAGCTCCATTCTCCCTCTCCATATTCTCTATGTGCCTCCGACGGGGCGGCATGTTGTTCCTGTCGCCCGGGGTAACCACAATGTTCCCATCTTCATCACGCCTTACATAATCACGGTAGGGTGAATCTGCAGGCAGCAGGTGTCGGACATAGTGGCACTAGCGAGACAGGGCTTCATGTACAGCCAGGTTGATTCCAAGTCCCCATTGCAGTATATCTTGGTGTAGACCAAGTGCGCGGGGTTTGGCAAGGCGGCATCTCTGAATATGAAGGTAGTGATCTCCCATGCATCCTCTCCATATCCATAGGTGTACAGCCTTCTTCCCTTGAACAAAGGTAGTGGCAATCCCAATGACTGAGAGAGCTGAGCTAACTGCCTTGCAAAGGGCCTTGGTGACTCCATGGTGACATACTCAGTCCTGACGTCTCCCATCTATCAAGTAAAAGAGGAAAGTGTGAGAATAGCATATGGTAAGAATTTACGAGGGTGAAAGGCATAAGAGGAAAGACAGTGTTAATATAGGCTTAATAATTCTATGGCTTCCCAATCCAATCCTAGGTCACGATCCTACAGTCGACACACGGGCTCTGATACCATCCTGTGACACCCCGGTTCTGATAAGACCGTGGCCTCTATGTGACATGCCAATCCCTGGATCGGTTCATTGGCCCACAATAGAGTAAGATAGATCATCATAGCAAAATAACCGTGTATCTTGATCTATAAAGATCCAGAGTACCATTATTACAATGAAAGCTTAGCATAAAGCTAGCTCAAAGTATTCAGGTAGCAACAAAAGCAAGTAAATCCTCCAATCTTCAAATTGCCCACAAGTGAACAAGTGTCGAGTGGAGTACCGTGACCTATAACGATCAATCAGAATCGGAATAACCTGCAACATGAAACGTAGCAGCCCCGAAGGGTCAATACATGGAATGTATGGCAAGTAGAGCTAGTAATGGAGACAATAGTACTAACATCTACATGCATATTTGGCAAGTGGAGTTGTGTCTGGCTTGCATTTGCAAATACATTTATCCTACTTTCATAAACAGTTTTGATTTTCTTTGAAAAGATCCCAATTAAGTTAACCCAACAATATTAAAGCGATTATGAAATTAGAATGAGCGAGAAACATGTCATGGAATCAATATCTAGCAACTCATATGTCCATAACCGGGGACACGGCTAATCGATTAGATTATACACTCTGCAGAGGTTAGTACACTTTACCCATGTGACTTGTCCAGCCCAGCTCGTACCATCACTCTCATTTTGGGTTATGATAGGGAGAAGACCAAGAAGAGACTGTTCGGGAAGTAGCTCCTCAATCCCGACGCGCACCGGTCCAACCTACCAAAATTCTACATCTCTGGATACGCGGGTTCGAGTTACCACAACCTACTAAGTCCAACCAACCGCCCATTCCATTATTGGCACATGGTTGTAGACGTAAGCTACACAATAAAGAAGCCAATCATTCTCTCTTGATACCTGGGTGCCTTTCCGCAACGAAACCACCAAAATTTATCAATACCATCACACCCAGGGGGTTCATTGATTAAGTTGTTTTAGTTTTCACAAACCAATACTTTGAGAAAACAAGTATCCATGATGTAACCCAGCCCTCGTTCAACAAAGCATGGCTAAGCACATCTACACACGGTGGTTCATCTACAAAGATGGTCCTACCACATAATAGGACTTAGCATAGCGATAATATCATCCTATACATGCATCTACAAAATACACAACAATGCATTGGAAATAGTAGGATGATATTCATGAACAAAGTAGCATCTACTTGCCTTGGTTATAGCGGTCTGGAGCACAATCCTCACACGAACAAGCATTGCACTCAACACAATCTACACGACACAAATGCATTCATAAACAAACAATCCACAACATATGCAACAAATATGATGCATGAATGCAAGAACGGCAAGTGGATTGGTGCTATAGCTGCACCACATAATTCTAATCCATAACACTACCGATTGCATGCATGGAAAATAGTTTTGGCGCTAGGAGAACTAATAGACAAAAGTAATGCTCCAAACTAGAGATAGAACTTAAATGATTCACTACCGGTAGTATATTGTTCGTAAAATCTTAGGAAAATTCTACCGCATAGGCATCGCTGAATAGAAACAGTACCAATTGGAATTACTCAAAAAGGAATTATAAAACTCCCCGAGTAATTAAAACACTGCAGAAAGCCATTAGACAAATACTGCAGAAGTTTTTACTGTAAGCCTACCTTTTTATTTAACGATGAGATTCCCCTCATTCACACGAGTTCAGGGACATATCACACGCGATTTTTGGAGCTACGGATCTTTTTATACGAATTTAATACTTCGAAAAGGCCACTAACTAGTTTGATTAAACTGTACTAAACCTGACGGTAAAAGTCTGAACAAAAGCTACAGCAAGATTCTACACGACTCACTGAACTCGTACATATTTTATTTGCAATTTTTGGCCAAGCGGTTGAATTTCTACGCAATTTACAAGATTCTACCGAAATCTGCCAACTAAAGGGATTAACGCAATTGACCCAGTCAACTGTGTCTGTTTGACTGGCCGCTGACTGGGCGTCTGACTAGTCAACGCCTGGGATGCTGACCAGTCAACGAACGATCTAAGCCGCTGATCTGAGATCTGACGGTGGCTGCTGTCTTACCAGAAACGGATGACGAAACGGACTCCGGAAGGTGCGGCGAGCTCCGGACGGTGGTGGCGATCGGATCCGGCGACGCGGTTCTTTCTGCACGGACGTACACACGGTCAACTACGGGCGGTTCAAGATCGTCAACGGCGCGACGTAAAACGGCGCGTACGTGCATGTATGCGTGCATGCAATAGCGCTGGCGCAGCGTACGTGCGTGCATGCGGTAGCGCAGGCGCAGCAAGCGAGGCGGCGGCGCGGCGGCGGCGGCGGCAGCGCGGCGCATGCGGCGCGGTGCTTGGCGGCCGCGGTGGCGGGTTATGATGGCGCTCCAGCGGGTGGCGGTGGCGATGTGGCGGCGCGGCGGCGGGCGGTGGCGGCGGAGTCGGCGGGACGCCGGTGGCGGATGCAAGGCGGCGGAAAGCGGCGCGGCAGCCTTACCAGCGGCGGGATGGCGGCAATGGCGGCGGCGAGGAGGTGGCGCGGCGGCGCGTGGAGGAGGCGCGGTTAGCGGCAGGCGATCGCCCGAGGCTGGGTCGGCGGGCACGGGTACCGAGGCCGAGGTGGGGCCCTGTTTAAATAGTCCAGCACGCGAGGTCTAAACAGATTCGGTCCAGAAACTGACTCCAACTCGGAAATCGGTCCGGATTTTCGGACCGTTTTCCGGCGGTTTACTAAAACGTCCGAGTCTTTTGCATACGAACTCCAATTGGAGCGATTCTCACGCCTACGGGTTCGTATCGTCGAGGGGCACAACCTTCAGTCGAAGTTTGCGTGAAAACTCGAACCTACAGGGGTGGTTGTTGCAAGACCCTCCAAAGCTCCCCGCAGGAACCTCGTAGCAAACTAGAATAGGGTTTTGAATGTAGCGTTTCGCCGAACCTTTCTACTCGACGGTTTTGCATGGAAAGATATGATGCAATGCTATGAATGATATGAAAGACTAAATCTAAAATTTGGGATGTGACAATGTCCTAGGTAACCATTCTATTAGAAGAACTTTGTTTTGTTTATTCATCTACCATATAACAAATTATACGTAGTGGTTGCTACTTTAATCCGTCCAGACTAAATATCACTATGAAAGATCAAATCTTGTCATAGTCAACTCCTTGAACATTGTCGTATAATAGTTTACCGACATGTCGACTATTTCATAGATGTGAAACATCCATGTCTGTTTCTTTATAGATCCAAATACGACCGATAGGTTTTTACACCTTTCTGGAGGGTCTTCCAAGTTCAAACCTTGATTTCTCGTGTATGGAACTATCACGAATTTTATGGCTTTAAGCATTTGACAGAGTCAGGGCCCATCATCGCTTCTTTGCATGTAGTCCTATTGCAATCAAATATTGAGATTTACTCTCAAATCTCAATATTTGATTGTTTATCCGACCTACTTGGTTCAATAAGAACTTAGATCTCCGTGACCACAACCTTTGAGGCACATAATCTATGAGCATTATGGCTGCCTCTGGAACATTTTCTGGCGCTGCACAACTCAGCACATTTATTTAAGGTTCGTTAACCTTATTAAAGTTCTATTGTCCTCCCACTTAACTTTTGCGAAAAATTCGTTTTTCAAGAAACTTCACATTTCAAGTGACAAATCCTTTTGTCCTCGGTGTTATGGAGGAATAACCAATTGTTATTAAAAATAACCTACAAAGACATGCTCATCTGACTTTGGTTGTAAACATCTTACTTATGTTTAGCATACCAAAATTTAAGAAATGACAACTTGGGTTTTACCCCAAACCATAACTTCCATGGTGTCATTTCAACGGATCAAGATGGAGCTCTTTTCAGTGTAAAAGCGGAAGTCTCTAAAGCTTTAATCTTTTAAAACATAATGGCAGTTTTATGAATAACACCTTTGATCTAACCATGTCAAACAAGGTTTCATTACAAATCTCAAACACTCCATATTCCTATGGTGTTTCGGGATATGTAAATCTAGGTGTTTTGCTAAACTTGTAACTCAAATAAATCCCTTTTATGATAAAATAATAATTCATTTATTTTTCTTGTTACACTTGTAACTCAAATAAATCCCTTATGATAAAATCATAAACCATTTATTTTCTTGTTACAATGATTTTCACTTCATCTTGAAATTCTTTGAAACGTTTTCAAAATATTTCATACTTCTTTCTCATTAAGTGAACATTCACTCAAATTTCTGGAGAAAGCATATGAAGTTGAAATCCATCGCTTACGACTATACATAATGGACTACATACATCGATATGTATAAATTCCAATAATTTAGTCGTTTGTTCTTCTTTGGCCTTTGAACAAAGTTTTAATTATCCCGAGGAAAGTCTCACAAGCGTCACTTGATCAAATACAAGACTCCAAAATTCCATGAAAATGGAGATTCTTCATGTTTTCTTTCCAATATAATTTAAACGGCGATGTCACTTCGTAAGTGATCTTCCAATCATTTGTCTCGCGACATTTTAGCATTAGGTTTTATGGATGTGATTTCTCCAACTAGATTTGTAAATCATCCATCTTATATGGAATATGGTAATTATTTGAACAACCTTTATTCTCATAATACCTGATTCAAATAACAATTATTAAAAAAAATCTTGAAGTCAAGCTTTGATGTCAACAAGAAATACAAACAACGGTTTGTTTGTTTTCGATGAACATCATCACATATTCTCTTGCTAGTTACTTAGGCCATTGTGGTTCATGAATTGCGTTGTTCCGTATGAAATTTCATACCAACCAATTCGGTATCTAATACCCAATAACCACATTGTCTAACAAGCAAAGAATACAACCATAACATGTATATCATCTATATACCTAAATTGGATATTTCCAATCTTTTCTTTTCTGCCAAATATATTTTATAGATTCTCTTTCAACATTTCCTTTTCCTTTTTAAAAGAATTTATCAACATCAAAAGTGGCACCATCTACATGACACATAGTCCAAAGCGTGTATATTCAAATAATAATACCTTTGGACTTGCACTTTGAAGTAGATCACCATCATCAAAATGATCGGTATTCTTTTAAAATCCATTCTTTAGTAATCTTTTAGTGTAGTAAACACTTTACATACATCTTCTATTCATCCTTATCATGACGACTTTCATGATCAAGCTACTGTAGCTTATAAAGGCGAATCGTGAGTATAACATTACTTTCCAAAACCTTTTTGGATGATTAGAATGTCTAGCATATCCAACCTTCGTAAATTCTCATCCAATATGAGAACATATATTATACTATATCATGTTGCAACCAAAACATTGTGTTAGATATCGTTATACCTTCCACACATGATGGTTTCTGAAACAATTCTTTCAGCTTCTAGATAATCATGATATTTAAATCAAGAATCATGGAGGCAAATATGATACTTAAGATACTAACGCTGGAATTGTTACTCTCGATTTAATACCAACAATTAAATTTCACGGAGTAAATAGAGTTTGCTGAAAGTTTGCAATAGGACTTTAAACTTTAGATTGACACTCAACACAATACGATACCAGTTCGTAAAGTATATATCCAGAATTCTATAGTTCTATTATCTCAATTACAACTATGCATAAGGTGGTGAACGAATGCCAATGACTACAACAAATTATGCAAATTCACTTTGATTTAATTCATGATAAATTGTGTTCTACTAATCCAAATTAGAAATGAACTCCCACTCAAAAACGACATCCCTCGTGTCTTTTTGGTGATTACATGAACCAAATCCACTACACCAAGTCCGATCATCACGTGAGTCGGTGTAGCTTCAAAGGCGAGCATCCATATGGTCATCATATCAAAAACATATGACTCATGCTTAACCTTTCGGTCTGTGTTCCGAGGCCATGTCTGTACATGCTAGGCTCGCCAAGTAAGAACCTTAGTATTCGCGTGTGTAACTGTCTTACACCCGAGATATGCTCGTGGATTCAAGTACACCCGATCATCATGTGATGTCTTGAAGCGACGAAACATTGTTGGTGCATACTTAAGGAAGAACACATTATCTTGATATCTAAATGAGGGATCATCTTATTATGCTAATAAAACGCCAAACAAGCAATATAAGATGCAATCAAACATCACATGTTAATAAGTGAAATGATATGGTTCCCGCATATGATCTCCATCATGTGCACCGTGGTATGATCTCTATCATACCTCTATGTGTAAGGCCAAGTTCTATGGAACTTACACGCTATGTGTGTTGTAAGAGTATCATCTCATACTTCTACTTACAACATCACCATATCATAACACTAGCCCTGCAACAATCTAAACTAGACGCGTCTAATTTATCCATTGCAAGTTTTACGTGGTTTAGGTATTTCAAAGATAGAACCGTTCTTACCTACGAACATGAACCACAACGAGGATAACCAAATTGCTGACAACTCGTTGCAAATTATATATTGACTATAGTAGGAGAGACAGACTCCTGCTAGACACTTATGCAAACTAGTTGCATGTCAAGCGTGGAACAGGTCTCATGTGCGAGGACATGTAAAGTTTGTCTGGGCCGCTTCATCCCACTATGCCACCAATATCCAAAGTACAACTAAGAAGCAATAAAATGATCATCATCGCCCACATACTCATATGTGTACTACCCGTGCAAAGTATCTACGCATAGATCTGGCTCTGATACCACTGTAGGGTTCGCAGCATAGAAAACAAAAAATTTCCTACGATGGGAACAACTATGTACCAAGATCTATCTACTAGATACAAACAACGGGCGGATGTATATCCGTAGAGAACATACCCTTGAAGACCGACAAAGCTTAACGAGTCCAAACTCGTGGTTGATGTAGACGATCTCTTGCTGATCTCAAGATCGAGAGGAAGTCCTAGCGCCGCAAAACAGCAGCGCATCCGTGCTCGCACACACGTTCGAGGCACCGAGCAACCTCCGCCTCCTCTCTCTAGAGATGCAGAGGAAGCACAACTCTTTCTTGCCGAAAAGCCACCGGCAACATGTATCTCGCTAGTCCGAGACCATGGGGGATAAATACTAGAGGGGGAGAGAGATCCTTCACGAGGAGGTGTGCTTTGAGAGGAGGAGAGGGGGGCCTTTATAGGGGAGAGGGGGGGCACCCAAGGGGCATGGCGCCCAGCCATGGGGGCTTCCCCCACCTCTTCCACATTCATGTGGGTGGAGCTCCCACTCAAAATGAAAAGCCTCCACTCAAAAATCCACTCACATGCATTAAATTTCCACCAAATTTAATGCAAGCTCTCATTTAAATAAAACTCTTTTATTTATTTATTCAGAATTTTGTTAATTACTTTAATTAAAAAACATTCACATAAAACCCCTTGCTAGTATTTCATTTCACATGCAGAAACACTTTCTGCAATTTCACCCGAAAACCTGTTTCGGTATCCAGTGAAATAAATTCCTGCGCTTGTTATTCTTTTCGGCATGAAACTTTTGCTCCAATTGGATGTCGGTGTCTCTTAAGTGTGTCACCCTACGGTTCGTGAATAATGCGGACATGATCGAGACCCCTCTCGGATCAATAATGTGAAGTGGGATCTGGAGACCCATACCGACTCCCACACATTCAATGATGACTTTCTTGTGATCGTCGGAACCATTTACGCTAGTATCTTAATCCCTTTGTTTCACGATATATTACATGTCCTAGATTCGAACATCGGTATCTCCATACCTAGTTTGATCTCGTTACTGACATGCACTCTTTTCTCGTTCCCGTGATATAACATTCTAGTGATCAAATCACTTGCTTGCAAGCTAATCAATGTGATATCACCGAGAGGGCCCAGAGTATATCTATCCGTCATCGGGATGAACAAATTCCACTCTCGATCCATGAGCCTCAACATAACAATTTATTAGTTCTGAATCCATCTTTATAATCACCCTGTTACGGTGTGACGTTTGATGTTAGCAAGAAACTCTTCCGGTGTTAGTGATTGACATGATCTCATGGTCTAAGGATTAGGATCACTATGTAAGTTGTTATAGCAATATAAACTCAATGATTTTGATCGTAATGCTATACTTCGGATGAATGTTCATCACACCATTACACTAATGTTGTGACCTCGTTATTAACAACATCCAAAGTGCATGATCAGGAAACCTATGATCATCTTGTTAATCAACGAGCTAGTTTATAAGAGAGGCATAACTAGGAACTTCCTTTTTGTTTATTAAACACACATGTATTAACGTTTCCGTATTAATACAATTATAGCATGTAAAATAAACATTTATCATAAACAAGGAATACGATAATAACCACTTTATTATTGCCTCTCGGGCATATTCCCTTCAACAACAACAACATCACTCCTGAGATGCAGCAAATGATGACAGCTCAGACTCAGCTGATGCAAATGATGACTACGTTCATCCAGAATCAGAACAACAACAACAATAACAACAACAACAATCAGAACAACGCACCGGGTTTTGACATGCTTACCAGGTTCTTGAGACTGAGGCCAACAAAGTTCTCAGGAACTACTGATCCTATGGTGGCCAATGATTGGCTACGATCTGTGAACAAGGACTTGGTGACAGTAGGCTGTACTGATGAAGAGAAAGTCAGATTTGCAGCTCACTTGTTGGAAGGACCAGCAGCTACTTGGTAGGATAACTTCCAGATCACCACTCCCATTGAGGATGTGACATGGGCTATCTTTGAAGATGGTTTCCGTACTCCTCACATCTCATCCGGAGTGATGAGTTTGAAGAAGAAAGAGTTCCATAACCTGAAGCAGAGCCACCCTAGCGTGGCTGAATATATTGAAGAGTTCAACAATCTGGCGCGTTATGCACCAGATGAAGTTGACACTGATGCTAAGAGGAAGGAAAAGTTCCTTGAAGGGTTGAATGATGAACTGAACCTGCAGTTAGATGTGGCATATGTTCCCACATACCAGTCTCTTTGTGACAAGGCTGCTATTTTGGAGAGCAAGATGAAACAATTTGAAAGCAGGAAGAGAAAGCACTCTGACAAGCACAGCTCGGGATCGTCTCATAAGAGTTCCCATTATGATGACAGTGGGAGTTCTGGATCCCACAAGCATGGGAAGTTCAACAAGCACCACAACCACAACCGTTATCATGACAACAAGCACAATCGTAGTCATGACAATGATAAGTACAAGAATCACAAGAGTGGATATAAGAACCACCAGAATGGAAGTGGAAGTGGCAGTGGAAGCCAGCCTTTCAAGAAAGATCTTAGTCAGGTTGAGTGTTTCAAGTGCAAGAAGATGGGGCATTATGAAAATGAATGCCCAGAAAAGAAAGTTGAAGGACCCAACAAGCCCAACCCTTTTCAAAAGGGACAAGTGAACCACATCAATGTGGAAGAAATCTATGAGGAACGATCTTTGTCGGTAAGTTCAAACTCAATTCTGTTCCAGCATTTGTTCTCTTTGATACTGGTGCATCTCATTCATTCATATCAAGAGAATTTGTTGAAAGAAATGAACTACCGGTAGAAACTATTGGGTGTCCTATAAAAGTAAGTTCTACTGGCGGAGAAATGATAGTGAATTCAGGATGTCATGATGTAGTCATAGAGTTTGGGAAGTATAAGTTTCCCGTTAACTTTATAATCCTAAACTCCCAAGGGTTGGATATTATTTTGGGAATGGACTGGATGACTAAGCACAAGGGAGTGATAGATTGTGCCAATCATACTGTCTCACTCATAACTCCAGAAAATAAAAGGATCAGATTCAAGACCAACTTTGATGCAAAAAGGAGTAAGCTAAATTCTCTTAAGGGGGTTAGCATGGGCAGTGTGCCCATTGTGAGTGAGTATCCGGATGTGTTTCCGGAAGAAATGCCAGGAATGCCACCAGATAGAGATGTGGAATTTCTTATTGATTTGGTACCAGGATCTGGACCAATAGCAAAGAGACCGTACAAGATGTCAGTGGATGAGTTGAAAGAACTCAAGAAACAGCTTGGAGAACGATTCTAAAGGATTTATCCAACCAAGTTCTTCATCTTGGGGAGCACCAGTTTTGTTTGTGGAAAAGAAAGATAGAAGTCAAAGGTTATGTATAGATTACCGTTCACTCAATGAGGTGACTATCAAGAACAAATACCCTTTGCCAAGAATCAATGACTTGTTTGATCAGTTAGAAGGAGCTTGTGTTTTCTCAAAGATTGATCTCCGGTCAGGTTATTTTCAGCTTAAGATAAGGGAACAAGACATACCTAAGACAACTTTCACCACGAGGTATGGATTGTATGAGTATACCGTGATGCCATTTGGTTTGACCAATGCACCAGCATACTTCATGAATATGATGAACAAAGTGTTCATGGAGTTCCTTGACAAGTTTGTTGTCGTATTCATCGATGACATTTTAATCTACTCCAAGAGCAAAGAAGAGCATGAAGGACATTTACGATTGTTACTTGAGAAGCTTAGAGAGCATAAGCTGTATGCCAAATTCAGCAAGTGTGAATTTTGGTTAAATGAAGTTGGATTTCTTGGACACGTTGTGTCAGGAGATGGTGTAGCAGTTGATCCTGCTAAATTTTCAGCTGTAACTGAATGGGAATCTCCTAAGTCAGTAAAATAGGTTCGTAGTTTCCTTGGCTTGGCAGGATACTACAGAAGATTTATTGAGAATTTCTCCAAGGTAGCAAAACCCATGACATAATTGCTAAAGAAAGGCAAGAAATTTGCTTGGTCTGAAGGTTGTGAACTCAGTTTCCAAGAATTGAAGAAGAGACTAGTGAGAGCACCAGTCTTATGTCTACCAGATTTGGAGAAAGATTTCCAACTATATTGTGATGCATCTCATCATGGAATAGGTGCAGTACTTATGCAAGAAGGGAAAGTTGTGGCTTATGCCTCGAGAAAAATCAAAACTCATGAAGTGAACTACCCTACTCATGATTTAGAGTTAGCCTCTGTTGTCAATGCACTCAAAACATGGAGACACTATCTTTTGGGAAAGCTGTTAGACCCCTCCTTTATAAAGGAAAGGATCCCTGTGATTGCAATGCTACTCCCTGGATCAATGCTAGCATCCACAGTTTAAGATGAAGTACACAGATACAAAGGTCGTTTATTACATTCATTCCAGAGACAAAACATAGTATTTTTCAACTCATGGCCATAGGCCTAATACAAGAGTTTTAAGGAATAAGCAAATAAACACAAGTCTTAATCTTCATGTGCCACAGGCAAGCATGTTGAGTGTAGACTCATGACTCCTATTCATCATCGAAGTAACCTGCAACATCACAAGTTATAGCCACAGAGGGTCAATACTTTGGAATAGTATTGGCAAGTGATACCTTAGTATTTTTAAGTGGGCTATATACTATATGCATTTTGGCTATGTGTAGCTTGGCTTTCCTTGCTTAAAAATAAGTTTTCCTATTAGTTGAAATCAGTAAGTTTTCTTTGTCAAAAACATTCCCAAAGAACCACCAATAGACATTGGGGACCTTCACCCTTGTTCACCCATAAATTTTACTTAGAAGTTGGAGTGATGAGATTCTTGTAGCTTCCATGTCTTGATGCTCAAAAGTGTCCATTTCCATGGACTAGGCTAAGTACTTAGGTTTTCCATCTGCAGAGGTTGTGCACTTTCCCCACCAGACTTGGTTTCCCAAGACAGGACCTTTCAGAAGCCTTTCCTTAGTCAAATGGACGCGCTCCAACCTATCATCCCATCTACCACCAACTGTCCAATTGACTAAGTTCTAGCAACTTATATGATCAAGGCAGAGCCCATATTACCAAGTGGTTGCACTGTAAGCTTTCTCAACACTTGGCCTCCAAATCCCTTTGTGCCTGGGTGGCTTACCACAAGTGAGATACACAACCCAAGTCCATGGTCTTGTGTAACCACTCAACATAACCCATTCTTCCATTCCACCCAGGAGGTTCATTTGACTTAGTGGTTTTATTAGGAAAGTATAAGTCTCATGACTTAGAAATATTTTCTTCATAGTGAGTGTAGTTTTTCACCAACCCTTGTTTGCTATATAGCTAGGCTAAGCAAGGCATGGCAACTTATCTTAGGGAAAATTCCTTAGCAATTCTACTAAACTACATAGGATTTCCCAATTTTAGCATTAGACAAAATAACATGCAAACAAAATATCTAATGCTAGTTCAAAAACATAGGTTAGAAATATTCATGAAAATATCACTTGCCTTGGTAGTGGGGAGAGTAGCACTCTTCACAATCACAATCACTAGCAAAATCTACAAGAAAAATTATAGCATTCAATTTCACACAATATATTCAATCAAAAATAATATGAATGCATGCATGCAAGAATTTTACTAAGTGGTGATTTTGGAAATTGTCCAAGAATGTGCATGATACTGAAACATAACAGGACACAAAATTTGCCCTATCAAAACTTATTTAACATTAAAACTAATTACCAAAATAAAACTATACTCAAAATATCTTTAAACAAGATTCCACAAATAAAGTCATTTTAATGGTTACTATTTGTTAAACAAATTAGACATTCAGAAAGGTCTTGTTTCACTGAATCCAACGATATAAAATTTGTAAAAATCTAACGTGGCATTCAAAAGTTATAGCAGTTTAAAGTTTGGATCAAAATCTGGTTTTAAATTCTGTTTTTGAATTAAATCCTGCCACGCGTCACAACCTCACTGGCGCGTACCGTTTCACGCGGATCAAGCTCTGCAGCCGTTGGATCTAACTAACGTTGCGCGGCTCAGATCTGTCCATACCTCTTCGTTAAGTGAACTATTTCTACGCGCAGGATCAAGATCTGACGGCTACGATCTATCAACCAGAAACGGGCGGCACTGGCGGTGTTGACCGGCGGCAGCGCGTCTGACTACGGTGGCGCCGACGCTCTAGATCGTCCGGGGAAACAAGAAGGTGCTTACCAGATCCGCGGTGGCGTCTTTGGCTCGGTGGTATTGGTTGGCGATAGGCGTCTGCACGGTTTCGTGGAGCTCGTCGGAGTAACGGGCGGCGTCGGTCGCTTGCAGACGTGGTGCTTGTCGAGGTTTGGCGTCGCCCTAACACGAGCCAGAGGCATCAGGAGTTGCGCAAAATGCAGGCGAACAAACTCGCGTGGAAGAGGGGGCAAGGGGCGCTCGGGGTTTACCTGAATTGGTCGCCGAGTCAAGCGGCGCAGTGGTTTCGGGTGGGCGAGACGACGACCTGGGTCACGAGCAGGCAAAAGAAATGTGTCAGCAGGTGCGTAAGAACGTGCTGAGCATCCTTGTTTGATCGAGAGAGAAGGGGGCGGTCAAGGCTCACCGGAATCGGTCGCCGGAGTCGTCGGTACTGCGGCGGTTCTCAGCGAGTCGTGGGCAGGCTGGTGGCGTGATTGTAGAATTGACTGGGGGAAATGACTGCGAGGAGGTGGGGATCTTATAGCCGGTGCCTCGACAGGAAACGCCTGTGTTTAATTGCCCAAGTAAGCCGCGCCATCATCGGCAGTCACTGTAGCTGTGACGTGGTCGCGGGCGTGGTTTGAGGAAGACGATGACAGCGTGGACAGGGCCCGCTCGTCAGCGATGTGTGCAAAATGGGGGTGGGGTCCGTTCGTCATTGATTGGCTGTGTGCGTTCGCGCGTGAGAGAAGGAAAGAAATTCCCCGGGTGGGCTTGCTGGGCTGGGTTCGTTGCTGGGCCAGATTTCTGACCCTTTCCTTTTTATTTCTTTTCTTTTTCTATTTTGATTTTCTGGTTAGATTTAGATATGAATTCAAATCTTTTTTTGAATTCAAATGATTCTGGTGATTTTTGCAGGGTACTGTGGTTTCAACACCAGTTATTTGACCATGTGGTTAATCTATAAGGGCTTTGGTCAAGTTTGGACTTAAATCAATCAGAGAGATTACCTCTGGTTTGCAATGTTTTTGAAATTAGGGTTTTGAATTCATTTTCCAAATTGAAAACTTTGATCAAACTTTTACTCCTAAACTTTCCAATAATGGAGGTAAGCAAACAAGTTCCTAATCACTCAAGTTTTCAAAATGGTGTTGGTCTTTTGAGTTAAATCTGTCCACATAAAATCATAACACCAAAGCTTATGTTTTTCTGAAGTGATTTTGAGAAAAATCCCTAAATGATGATGCATGCGAGGATGATATGAATGAGTTTTGGAATTTGAATTTAGGGATGTTACAAATTTAACCCCCTTAAGGTGAATCTCGCCCTCGAGATTCGGATTGGCTAGCAAATAGGTGAGGGTGGTCTTTCCGAAGATCATCTTCTCTTTCCCATGTTGCTTCCTCTTCGGAGTGATGGTTCCATTGCACCTTGCAAAACTTGATAGTTTTGTTCCTTGTGACTCTTCTGCGGTCTCAAGAATCTTGACAGGCTTTTCTTCATAGGTGAGGTCACTTTCTAGTTGAACCTCTTCCAACGGTATGGTATCCTTCAGAGAAGTTTCTTCCATTTCTGGGTGGCATTTCTTAAGCTGACTCACGTGAAACACATTATGGACAGCTGACAGAGATTCTGGCAATTCAACTTCATATGCAACTTCTCCCTTGCGACTTAGAATCTTGAATGGCCCAACATATCTTGGTGCCAACTTTCCTTTGACTCCAAATCTTTTCACTCCACGGAGTGGTGATACCCTGAGATAAGCTCTATCCCCAACTTCATAGGTGACTTCTCTACGCTTAGAATCTGCGTAGCTTTTCTGTCGGGACTGTGCTACCTTCAACCTGTCCTTAACCAATTTGACCTTCTCTTCGGCGTCTTTGATAAGATCAGGTCCAAATAAACTTCTCTCTCCCACACCATTCCATAGTAATGGGGTGGTACATTTCCTTCCGTAGAGTAACTCAAATGGTGCCATTCCAATACTAGCTTGATGACTATTGTTGTAAGAGAACTCTGCGTAAGGCAAGCTTTCATCCCAACTTGCTCCATAGTCTAAAGCATAGGCTCTCAACATGTCTTCAAGAATTTGATTAGTCCTTTCTGTTTGTCCATCAGTTTGGGGATGAAAGGCAAGATCAATTCAACCTCGTTCCCAAAGATTCATGAAGTCTCCAAAAGTGAGAAGTGAACTGTGTTCCTCTATCTGACACAATCCTCTTAGGCACACCGTGAAGGCATACAATTCTACTCATGTAGATTTTTGCTAACTTGGCACTTGTATAAGTTGTCTTCACGGGTATAAAATGAGCCACTTTAGTTAGGCGATCCACTACCACCCATATGGAATCATACCCCGACCTGGTCCTTGGTAATCCGGTAATGAAATCCATACCAATATTTTCCCACTTCCATTCAGGAATAGGTAGTGGTTGAAGCAAACCTGCTGGTTTCTGATGCTCCGCTTTTACTCTGCTGCACACATCACACAAAGCAATATGTTCGGCGATGTCCCTTTTGAGATTGTTCCACCAAAATAATTCTTTCATGTCCATGTACATCTTGGTGTTTCCCGGGTGAATAGAATACGGAGAGTTGTGGGCTTCTTGTAAAATCAGTTTCCGCAACTCCGGGTCTTGTGGAACGCATATACGTTTCCCGTGCCATAAGGTACCTTGTTCGTCTATATGGAAACTCTTAGCTTTCCCTAGACTTATATTTTCCTTAATCTTTTCAATTTCCTTATCAGTCTTCTGAACTTCTCGGATCTTGTCCAATAAAGTGGGTTGAACATCTAAGGACATGAGATGTCCTTCTGGCACAATCTCCAATCTGAGTTCTTTGAATTGCTTACACAAGTCATCTGGCAATTCTCCTTTGGTAAGGCCATTCACAAAAGTCTTACGACTTAGAGCATCTGCTACTACGTTCGCTTTACCGGGGTGATATTGCAAACTTAAGTCGTAATCCTTAATAAGTTCTAGCCATCTCCTTTGTCTCATGTTGATTTCTTTCTGGGTGAAGATATACTTCAAGCTCTTATGATCGGTGAACACTTCACACCGCTTACCCAAAAGGTAATGTCTCCATGTTTTGAGTGCATGGACGACAGAGGCTAACTCTAAATCATGAGTAGGATAGTTTACTTCATGGGTTTTGAGTTGTCTCGAAGCATAGGCTACGACTTTACCATATTGCATAAGTACGGCACCCAAACCTTGATGAGACGCATCACAATATACTTGGAAATCCTTTTCCAAGTCTGGCAGACATAGAACTGGTGCTATCACAAGTCTCTTCTTCAACTCTTGGAAGCTGACTTCGCAACCTTCAGTCCAAGCAAATTTCTTGTCCTTCTTTAGCAATTCCGTCATTGGCTTAGCAGGTTTCGAAAAAATTTCAATGAACCTTCTGTAATAACCTGCTAAGCCGAGGAAACTACGAACTTCTTTCACATTCCTGGGAGATTCCCATTCGGTCACTGCTGAAACTTTGGCAGGATCCACTGCCACACCATCCTTTGTCATAACGTGACCAAGAAAACCAACTTCCTCTAACCAAAACTCACACTTGCTGAATTTGGCATAAAGTTTATGCTCTCTTAACTTTTCAAGTATCAAGCGTAAGTGTCTTTCATGTTCTTCCTTACTCTTGGAGTAGACTAAGATGTCATCGATAAAAACGACCACAAACTTGTCAAGGAATTCCATGAATACCTTGTTCATCATATTCATGAAGTATGCTGGAGCGTTGGTTAAACCAAAAGGCATCACAGTGTACTCATACAATCCATACCTTGTGGTGAATGTTGTCTTAGGTATGTCTTGCTCTCTTATCTTGAGTTGAAAATAGCCTGACCGAAGATCAATCTTCGAGAACACACATGCTCCTTCTAACTGATCAAACAAGTCGTTGATTCTTGGCAAAGGATATTTGTTCTTGATGGTCACCTCGTTGAGAGAACGGTAGTCAATACACAATCTTTGCGTTCTATCCTTTTTCTCCACAAACAATACTGGGGCTCCCCAAGATGAAGAACTTGGTTGAATAAACCCTTTCTGCAACTGTTCCCCTAGCTGTTTCTTGAGTTCTTTCAGTTCATCAACTGACATTTTGTACGGTCTCTTAGCTATTGGTCCAGAACCTGGTACCAAATCTATCAGAAACTCCACATCTCTATCTGGTGGCATTCCTGTTAACTCTTCCGGAAATACATCCGGATACTCTCACACTATTGGCACACTGTCCATGCTAACCCCCTTAAGAGAATTCAGCTTACTTCCTTTAGGTTCAAAATTTGACTTGAATTTTATTCTTTTTCCTTCTGGGGTGGTGAGTGCAACAGTACGATTGGTGCAATCTAGTACTCCTTCATACTTAGCCATCCAATCCATTCCCAAAATTACGTCTAGTCCTTGGGAATCTAGGATTATCAGGCTTACCGGAAACTTATGTTTTCCAAACTCTATGACAAGGTCCCGGCATGCAAGACTTACTATCATGTCTCCACCCGGAGAACTAACTTTTATTGGACACCCAATGTTTTCAGATGCAAACCCATTTCTATCAACAAATGCTTTTGATATGAATGAATGAGATGCACCAGTGTCAAAGAGTACAAATGCTGGAATGGAATTGAGTCTGAACTTACCAGCAACGGCATCAGGCTCTTCATAGACCTCCTCCACATTGATGTGGTTAACCTGTCCTTTCTGGAAAGGATTTGGCTTGTTAGGTCCTTCCACTTTCTTCTCAGGGCACTCATTAGCATAATGCCCCAGTTTCTTGCATTTGAAGCACTCAACTTGACTGATGTCCTTTTTAACATGCTGACTTCCACTTCCACTACCATTCCCACTGTGGTGGCTCTTGTGTCCACTCTTGTGGTTCTTGTACTTGTCATTGTCATGACTGCGGTGATGCTTGTTGTCATGACGGTTGTGGTTGTGGTGCTTGTTGAATTTCCCATGCTTATGGGATCCTGAGCTGCCACTGTCATCATAGTGAGATCGTTTGTGAGACGATCCCGAGCTGTGCTTGTCGGAGTGTTTCCTCTTCCTACTCTCGACTTGCTTCATTTTACTTTCCAAAATAGCAGCCTTGTCACACAAAGACTGATAAGTTGGAACATATGCCACAGACAACTGTAGGTTCAGCTCATCATTCAAACCTTCCAAGAACTTTTCTTTTCTTTTGGCATCAGATCAACTTCATCCGTGCATATAGCGCCAGATTGTTGAACTCTTCTATGTACTCGCCACGCTGCGGTGGCGCTTCAGTTGTGAAACTCCTTCTTTTTCAGACTCATCATTCCTGATGAGATATGAGCAGTGCGAAAGCCATCTTCAAAGATAGCCCAAGTCACCTCATCAATAGGAGTGGTGATTTGGAAGTTGTCCCACCATGTGGCGGCTGGTCCTTCCAACAGTTGTGCTGCGAACCTGACTTATTCAGCATCCGTGTAGCCCACGGTCACTAAGTCCTTGTTCACCGAACGTAACCAGTCATTGGCTACCATGGGATCAGTTGTTCCTGAAAACTTTGCTGGCCTTAGACGCAGAAATCTGGTGAGCATATCAAATCCCGGAGGGTTGTTGTTGTTGTTATTGTTGTTGTTGTTGTTGGGGTTGTTGTTGTTGTTGTTGTTCTGGTTTTGGATGAATGTTGTCATCATTTGCATAAGCTGTGTTTGCGCATTCATCATTTGTTGCATTTCCGGGGTGATGTTGTTGGGGTTGGGGTTTGCGCGACGGGGAGGCATCTGTGGTTTGTTCAAATAGATAAGAATGAGATACCCATAGATGTTTTATGCACAATACATCATAAACAAACACATAACAAACAACATAAGAATAAAAGTTCAAGACACATAATAAGCTCATGAAGTAAAACACACAAGTGGCAAGCCATCCACATGTCGGATGGTCCAATAATAGGTTCACAATAACAAGTACGAATATGAAAGATAAACGAGTAGTCAAGTCTACTCATCAGCATCAATCTCCTCCTCGACGAAGGTAAGACCTGCGTTCTCCATCGCGGTCTTGTTCTCCTCAATCGTAGTGGTCAAGGAATTGACCTTGGCCTTGAGAGCCCTCTTCTGGGAGCAAGCCTCTCAATAACCATCTCTGCTGTGCTCAAGCTCTAAGTCCTTGGACTTCAGTTCCTCGGTCATGTCCGGAATTTTTGTTCCTATCCCGACGCTTTCTCCTGACTCTTGAACTTGCGGTCCTGGGCCTCGAACTTTGTCTCCATTTCTTTGATCATCTCATCCTGCTGTGCGAAAAGCTTGTCCTTCTCGCGTAGCTGTACCTGAAGCTCGTCATTGCCAAGCATGACGTTCGTCCTATCTATGTCCACGTGCCTGAGGAGAGTCTCCAAGTCCTGGAGATAGAGACGTATTGGCTCTGTCGTGTCCCTCGAGTCGTCTTCAAAGTCGATGGAATCTCCATCAACATCATGCCTTCCGAAGACGTGGAAGTGAGTGCCCCTAACCTGTCGGGAGTGACGGCCTAACAAGCGTCCTATCAGGTCCTGCATGACTACCTCCATGCCTCTCTCCCGGTCGTCGTGCATCAGCTTGAAGACGATGGCCTCTGTAGTAGGCTCAGTCTGGCGTCCTGGCTGGTTCACCTTAAAGCCCTAGAGGTCCTTCCTCTCGAACTTGGTGAGTGGGTACACCGTGATGGTGGGAAGAGGGAGATCGAGCAAAGTGGTAAGCTCAATGATACGGGTCCAAAGCGAGTAACTGGAACTCCTCAACAGTCTTGTGACAATAGGCATCTATTTATAAAATTGAAAAGTTAGAACAACATCATTTAAGATAAATACAAAACAACCATCTCATACATAACCATGGAACACAATTTTATCACAAGTCATGCTTACATCAAACAAGGTCCAATTTATTTAAGGTATCATTTTGGAAAAATAAGGTGATAGATGGTGGTCCACTAACAAAGTGTGCTTATAGGCCTATCTCACTGGATCTGGTGGCTATCACAATGTTCCTAGAGGCAACCCACCTATCTTGCTCACATGATTCCATCACTAAGTCTATTATATCTCCCCTTAACTCTTGGTTGGTGGCTTCCAACTATTGGGTAAGTTCCTTCTCTTTCTCTAAGTCTTTTTGGAGGTTGAGCATTCTGCACTTGACTCTAGCACTTAGTTCTTTGATAGTCCTCCAAGCTGCATCTCTGGCTGACTCAAAGAATGTGGTGTGCATTTTGGTGTTGGTGTACATGCATAATCCCCTTTCCTTGTGGTTTTCTTCCTTGTTTTTGTACAAGTGAAGTTGTACCCACCAATACTCCACTCCTTCATCCATCACTGGAAAGCCCTTGTACACAGCTGCACCATGTGCTTCCATTGCCACCATGAGGTCCTTGAGTATATTGGGAAACTCAATTTCACACTCCAAGGTCATGGTCATGAGTGGTCCTTTCTTCACGGCTTCGTTGATGGAGTTCATCTACAAATGGAGTTGAGAATGAAAAGATTAGAAAAGTTTTACGAGAAGAACAGACAAGTGTAGAAGTAGTTGAAATTTTTTCCTTAATGGTTTTCAATCCGAGGGTTATAATCCTACAGGCAACACAGTGATCTGATACCATCTGTTAGACCCCTCCTTTATAAAGGAAAGGATCCCTGTGATTGCAATGCTAGTCCCTAGATCAATGCTAGCATCCACAGTTTAAGATGAAGTACACAGATACAAAGGTCGTTCATTACATTCATTCCAGAGACAAAACATAGTCTTTTACAACTCATGGCCATAGGCCTAATACAAGAGTTTTAAGGAATAAGCAAATAAACACAAGTCTTCATCTTCATGTGCCACAGGCAAGCATGTTGAGTGTAGACTCATGACTCCTATTCATCATCGGAGTAACCTGCAACATCACAAGTTACAGCCACAGAGGGTCAATACTTTGGAATAGTATTGGCAAGTGATACCTTAGTATTTTTAAGTGGGCTATATACTATATGCATTTTGTCTATGTGTAGCTTGGCTTGCCTTGCTTAAAAATAAGTTTTCCTATTAGTTGAAATCAGTAAGTTTTCTTTGTCAAAAACATTCCCAAAGAACCACCAATAGACATTGGGGACCTTCACCCTTGTTCACCCATAAATTTTACTTAGAAGTTGGAGTGATGAGATTCTTGTAGCTTCCATGTCTTGATGCTCAAAAGTGTCCATTTCCTTGGACTAGGCTAAGTACTTAGGTTTTCCATCTGCAGAGGTTGTGCACTTTCCCCACCAGACTTGGTTTCCCAAGACAGGACCTTTCAGAAGCCTTTCCTTAGTCAAATGGACGCGCTCCAACCTATCATCCCATCTACCACCAACTGTCCAATTGACTAAGTTCTAGCAACTTATATGATCAAGGCAGAGCCCATATTGCCAAGTGGTTGCACTGTAAGCTTTCTCAACACTTGGCCTCCAAATCCCTTTGTGCCTGGGTGGCTTACCACAAGTGAGATACACAACCCAAGTCCATGGCCTTGTGTAACCACTCAACATAACCCATTCTTCCATTCCACCCATGAGGTTCATTTGACTTAGTGGTTTTATTAGGAAAGTATAAGTCTCATGACTTAGAAATATTTTCTTCATAGTGAGTGTAGTTTTTCACCAACCCTTGTTTGCTATATAGCTAGGCTAAGCAAGGCATGGCAACTTATCTTAGGGAAAATTCCTTAGCAATTCTACTAAACTACATAGGATTTCCCAATTTTAGCATTAGACAAAATAACATGCAAAAAAATATCTCATGCTAGTTCAAAAACATAGGTTAGAAATATTCATGAAAATATCACTTGCCTTGGTAGTGGGGAGAGTAGCACTCTTCACAATCACAATCACTAGAAAAATCTACAAGAAAAATTATAGCATTCAATTTCACACAATATATTCAATCAAAAATAATATGAATGCATGCATGCAAGAATTTTACTAAGTGGTGATTTTGGAAATTTTCCAAGCATGTGCATGATACTGAAACATAACAGGACACAAAATTTGCCCTATCAAAACTTATTTAACATTAAAACTAATTACCAAAATAAAACTATACTCAAAATAGCTTTAAACAAGATTCCACAAATAAAGTCATTTTAATGGTTACTATTTGTTAAACAAATTAGACATTCAGAAAGGTCTTGTTTCACTGAATCCAACGGTATAAAATTTGTAAAAATCTACGTGGCATTCAAAAGTTATAGCAGTTTAAAGTTTGGATCAAAATCTGGTTTTAAATTCTGTTTTTGAATTAAATCCTGCCACGCGTCACAACCTCACTGGCGGCTACGATCTATCAACCAGAAACGGGCGGTGCTTGCGGTGTTGACCGGCGGCAGCACGTCTGACTACGGTGGCGCTGGTGCTCTAGATCGTCCGGGGAAACAAGAAGGTGCTTACCAGATCCGCGGTGGCGTGCTGAAGCTCGAGGTGGTGTTGGTTGGCGAAGGGGCGTGCTGGTACGGCTTCAGGAGCTCGTCGGAGTAACGGGCGGCGTCGGTCGCTTGCAGACGTGGTGCTTGCCGAGGTTTGGCGTCGCCCTAACACGAGCCAGAGGCATCAGGAGTTGCGCAAAACGCAGGCGAACAAACTCGCGTGGAAGAGGGGGCAAGGGGCGCTCGGGTTTTACCTGAATTGGTCGCCGGAGTCAAGCGGCGGCGCAGGTGGTTTCGGTCGTGGACGGAGACGACGACCTGGGTCACGAGCAGGCAAAAGAAATGTGTCAGCAGGTGCGTAAGAACGTGCTGAGCATCCTTGTTTGATCGAGAGAGAAGGGGGCGGTCAAGGCTCACCGGAATCGGTCGCCGGAGTCGTCGGTACTGCGGCGGTTCTGAGCGAGTCGTGGGCAGCCTGGTGGCGTGATTGTAGAATTGACTGGGGGAAAATGACTGCGAGGAGGTGGGGATCTTATAGCCGGTGCCTCGACAGGAAACGCCTGTGTTTAATTGCCCAATTAAGCCGCGCCATCACCGGCAGTCACTGCAGCTGCGACGTGGTCGCGGGCGTGGTTTGAGGAAGACGATGACAGCGTGGACAGGGCCCGCTCGTCAGCGATGTGTGCAAAATGGGGTGGGGTCCGCTCGTCGCTGATCGGTGTGCGTTCCCGCGTGAGAGAAGGAAAGAAATTCCCCGGGTGGGCTTGCTGGGCTGGGTTCGTTGCTGGGCCAGATTTCTGGCGCGCGGCCCTTTTCCTTTGTTTATTTCTTTTCTTTTTCTATTTTGATTTTCTGGTTAGATTTAGATATGAATTCAAATCTTTTTTTGAATTCAAATGATTCTGGGGATTTTTGCAGGGTACTGTGGTTTCAAAACCAGTTATTTGACCATGTGGTTAATCTATAAGGGCTTTGGTCAAGTTTGGACTTAAATCAATCAGAGACATTGCCTCTGGTTTGCAATGTTTTTGAAATTAGGGTTTTGAATTCATTTTCCAAATTGAAAACTTTGATCAAACTTTTACTCCTAAACTTCCCAATAATGGAGGTAAGCAAACAAGTTCCTAATCACTCAAGTTTTCAAAATGGTGTTGGTCTTTTGAGTTAAATCTGTCCACATAAAATCATAACACCAAAGCTTATGTTTTTCTGAAGTGATTTTGAGAAAAATCCCTAAATGATGATGCATGCAAGGATGATATGAATGAGTTTTGGAATTTGAATTTAGGGATGTTACAAAAGCGATGTGAAGTGTTCACAGATCACAAGAGTTTGAAGTATATCTTCACCCAGAAAGAAATTAACATGAGACAAAGAAGATGGCTAGAACTCATCAAGGACTATGACTTGAGTTTGCAATACCACCCCGGTAAAGCAAATGTTGTAGCGGATGCACTAAGCCGTAAGGTTTTTGTGAATGGCCTTACTAAGGGAGAATTGCCAGATGATCTGTGTGCCCAATTTAGATATCTCAGATTGGAGATTGTGCCTGAGGGACATCTCATGTCTTTGGATGTTCAACCCACTTTGTTGGACAAGATCAAAGAAGCCCAAAAGGCAGATAAGGAAATTGAAGAGATTAAGGAGAAGATTGGCAAGGGAAAAGCCAAAGGATTCCATGAAGACGAACATGGTAGTTTATGGCATGGAAAACGTATCTGTGTTCCACAAGACCCGGAGCTTCGGAAACTGATTTTACAAGAAGCACACAACTCACCATATTCCATTCATCCGGGTAAAACAAAAATGTACATCGATATGAAGGAAAGATTTTGGTGGAATAATCTCAAGAAGGACATTGGCGAACATATTGCTTTGTGTGATGTATGTAGTAGAGTAGCGGAACATCAGAAACCAGCAGGATTGTTACAACCACTACCTATTCCTGATTGGAAGTGGGACAAGATTGGTATGGACTTCATCACCCGATTGCCAAGGACCCGTTCAGGATATGATTCTATTTGGGTAGTGGTGGATCGCCTAACTAAAGTGGATCATTTTATACCCATGAAGACAACTTATACAAGTGCTAAGTTAGCCAAGATCTAAATGAGCAGAATTGTATGTCTACATGGAGTACCCAAGAGTATTGTGTCTGATAGGGGCACCCAATTCACTTCTCATTTTTGGAGGCAGCTACATGAGTCATTGGGAACAAGGTTGGAATTCAGCACTGCATTTCATCCTCAGACTGATGGACAGACATAAAGGACTAATAAGATTCTTGAGGATATGTTGAGAGCATGTGCTCTAGACTATGGAGCCAGTTGGGATGAAAGTCTGCCTTACGCAGAATTCTCTTACAATAACAGCTATCAAGCCAGTATTGAGATGGCACCATTTGAGTTTCTCTATGGGAGAAAGTGTACCACCCCATTGCTATGGAATGGTGTGGGTGAAAGAAGTTTGTTCGGACTAGAATTAATCAAAGAGGCTGAAGAGAAAGTCAAGCTAGTGAAAGACAGATTGAAGATAGCACAGTCCCGACAAAAGAGTTACGCAGATCCTAAGCGTAGAGAAGTCATCTATGAAGTAGGTGATATAGCCTATCTTAGAGTGTCACCACTTCGTGGAGTGAAGAGGTTTGGAGTCAAAGGAAAGTTGGCCCCAAGGTATGTTGGGCCATTCAATATTCTGAGTCGTAAAGGAGAAGTAGCTTATGAAATTGAATTGCCAGAGTCCTTGTCAGCCGTTCATAATGTGTTTCATGTGAGTCAGCTTAATAAATGCCATCCAGAAATGGAAGAAACTTCTTTGAAGGATACTATACCTTTGGAAGAGGTTCAATTGGAGAGTGACCTCACTTATGAAGAGAAACCTATCAAGATTCTTGAGACTGCAGAAAGAGTTACATGGACTAAGACTATCAAATTCTGCAAAGTTCAATGGAACCATCATTCCGAAGAAGAAGCAACATGGGAAAGAGAAGATGATCTTCAGAAAGACCACCCTCACCTATTTGCTAGCCAACCCGAATCTCGAGGGCGAGATTCACCTTAAGGGGGTTAGATTTGTAACATCCCTAAAATCATGTTTTCAAAGATTTCATATCATGCATGCATGCATATCATTTAGGGAACAAATTCAAACTAGTTTTGAAAGAAAACAGGACTTGGGATCTATGATTTTATATGATCAAGCATTATGCAAATACTACTCTCAAATGGAGATTATTTGTTTCAAAACCAAACCTTGTTGCTCTCAAATTGTTTTTCTTGATTGCTAGTGATCAAACCAAAATATGGATTTGAAACCATTTTCAAAATTAGTTCAAATCAAGTGCTATTTCACTGCTTATTTTTGTTTGATCAATAGGACCAAGCTAAAACAGAGGGACCATATGTTTTTATACCCAGAATTATGATTGTCACACTCTACAAAAATCCAGAACAAATTTGTATTCAAATGGCATTTGAATTTGTTTGAAAATGGATTCAGAAAATCAAAACAGAAATAGAAAAATGAATAGAGAAAAGGAAAAGGCCAAGGCCAATCATTTGGCCCAACAAAGGAAACCAGCCCAAAGCCCACCCCGGGTTTCCTATTCTCTCTCCCTCACCAAGACTACCCAGACCCACTTGGCCCGAGCCAGTCGACTCCTTCTTCTCCACCTTGCAGACCCGTCGCCCGCTGCCGTTTCCTCCAGAAACGCCGCGTTGATTCCTCGCTTAATTGGCATTGATCCGCTGCATAATTCCCTCGCCCCTCCTGGCTACTTAATCACCTCGCCACCGTGGTCATTTCCCCCCACACAGCACACTCACCTCGCCACCAGGCTGCCAGTATTTCGAACTACACCGCCGCTGCCCGACGAACTCCGGCAAGCGATTACGGTGAGCTCCGACCGCCCCTCTGCTTTTGGTTCAAACGAGAACGACCCTCGTGTCCTTACACATCTGCTGACACCTCTAGTTTGTCTACTCGTGACCCAGGTCGCCGTCTTCATTCACGCCCGCGAACGCCAGAGCCGCCGCTCAACTCCAACGAGCGATTTAGGTAAAACCCGTGCGCCCCTTGACCCCTCATTCATGCTATCAAGTCCTCCGTGTCCTTGCGCAGCTGCTGATACCACTGACTTGTGCTAGGACGATCCCGAACATCGTCAAAGTCGCTGTCCACATGAACCCGACGCCGCCAGCAACTCCGATGAGACCCTGCCGCTGCATCTGTGCGCCCCTTGACAAGCCACCGCCACGTTGAGCTTCAGCACACCACCGCGAGCCTGGTAAGCATCTCCGACGACCCCAAACCCCCCTGTAGCCACCGCGCCGCCGTAGACAGAGCGCACCGCCGCCAGCCGTCGCCGCGCGCCGCCAGTCTTTGGCAGTTTGATCGAGCACCGTAGGATTTAGATCTAACGTGTAAGATTAGATCTGCGACGAAGAGGTAAGTTTAGATCTGAGCCGTGCATGTTTAGTTAGATCCAACGGTAGCCGAGCGTGATCCAGTGCGAAGTGGTATCGTCCAATCAGATGCTGCCGCGTGGCCAGTTCTTTGAATTAAAATCAGATTTTATATCTATTAGATGTTTAAACTTGTTTAAATCATAACTTTTGATTCCCACGTCGAAATTTGACAAATTTTATATCAATGAAATCAGGAGAGAAAGCCCTTTCCATATATGCAATGTGTTTAATGTTTTGTTTCTGTTAAAATGGTTATTTTTACAGAAACATGTTTAGGCCTATTTTGTATATAACAATTAATTTGGAATTATTTTAATGTTCAATTAAAGGTTTTTTGGCAAGTTTTTTGAACTTGTTTATGAATTAGTACTATACACTTGTCTTGTTGAGTATAGAAAATCATCACATATCATATTGCATGCATCCATATATTTTTTCTTGTATTTATTTTGTATGTGATTTGGTGCTATCATTTTATGTGTAGATTTTGGTGCAAATAGTGATTGTGATTGTGAGGATTGTAGCTACTCTCCAAACTACCAAGGCAAGTGGTGCTTCATGATTTATTCCTAAGTTTTTCAACTTTGCATTAGAAATATTTAGCTAGTATTGCATCGTTATTTTGATCGATATGCTATGATTGGGAAATCCTAGTAGTTGTAGAATTGCTAGAAATATTTCTAAGTATTATCAATGCCATGCTTAGCCTAGCTAGTAGAAACCAAGGGTGGTTATATTCATGCTATGAATAAATATTTCTAAGTCTTTGTACTATGTTTTTGTTTAATAAAACAACTAAGTGAATGAAACACCTGGGTGGAATGGAAAGAATGGGTTATGTTGAGTGGTTACACATGGCCCATTTCTATGGTTTACCTTGTGTATCTCACTTGTGGAAAGCCACCCAGGAACAAAGGGATTTGAGAGGCCAAATGTTAAGAAGCTTCTAGTGCAGCCACTTGGCAATATGGGCTCTGCCTGGATCACATAGGTTGCAGTAACTTAGCCATTTGGACATTGGTGGTAGTGGGATGATAGGTTGGAACGCGTCCATTTGGTCTAAGGGAAGGCTTCTAAAAGGTCCTGTCTTGGTGAAAATTAAGTCTTGTGGGGAAAGTGCACAACCTCTGCAGATGGAAGAATCTAAGTACTTAGCCATGTCCATGGTAATGGATAATTGCACATCAAGACATGGAAGATATCAAGAATCTTCTCATCCCAATTTCTAAGTAAAACTTGTGGTTGAACAAGGGTGAAGGACCCCAATTTCTATTGGTGGTTCCTTGGGAAAGGTTTTTGACAAAGAAAAACTTAGTGTTTTCAACTGATAGGCAAAACCTATTTTGAGCAAAGCAAGCCTAAGCTACACTTAGCCAAATATGCATATAGTATATATTCCACCAATATTCTACTAAGTATCACTTGCCAATACTATTCCAATGTATTGACCCACTGTGGCTGTAACTTGTGATGTTGCAGGATATTCTGATGTTGATTAGGAGTCATGAGTCTACACTCAACATGCTTGACTGTGGCACATGAAGATGAAGACTTATTTATCTTGTTTTAAACTTAAACTCTTGTATTAGGCCTATGGCCATGGAGTTGTAAAAGATTGTTTGTCTCTGGAATTATATGTAATAATGACCTTTGCTTATGTGTACTTCATCTTAAACTGTGGATGCTAGCATTGATCCAGGGACTAGAATTTCAATCACAGGGATCCTTTCCTTTACAAAGGAGGGATCTTACACTTTGGCTTAGGCGAAGCCCTGTGGGATTTCCCCTCTAAACTCCGACACCACACCGTCGTGCTGCCGGAATCACGACGAGAGATATAGAACCTCTGCTGGCTGCTGGAACATGGGAGAAGAAGGTCTTCATCAAGTACCGCACGTGTCACCGACCGCGCGAGCGCTGCCGGAACACGACGCTGGAAGGATCGTCTACGCGACCTTGTGATCGGCAAATGAACGACTACATCACCCACGAGAATCCGCTCTCGTTAACCCCTTTGGAATCTTTGAGGGTGAGTACTCCATCGACTCGTTGCTACAATCTAGTAGATAGATATTGGTTTGCATGTATTCATGCGGTAGAATTTTTTTCCATGCTACAAACCCCTACACTAGCATGTACATACATGGTCTCGGAACACAATACCAAAAGGTAAAGCATGAGTCATATGGATGATATGAAGGACATGTTGATTTTTTGCCTTTGAAGCTACATCATCTCTCATGATGATCAGACTTGGTGTAGTGGATTTGGTTCGTGTAATCAGCAAAACAACATCCAGGATGTTGTTTTGAGTGGGAGTTAACCTAGTTAATTTAAGAATTAAATTTGAACTCAATTTATCATAAACTTAGTCTAAACTCTTTGCAAATATGTTGTAGATAATGGAGGCCCCTACCATCAATTTTAATGCATTCCTAGAGAAGGAAAATTTGAAAAACAATGGAAGCAACTTCACGAACTGGTTCTGTAACATGAGTATTGTCCTCAATGTTGGTCAGTTGACCTATGTGCTGGATGCACCGCTGGGTGACCAGCCTGCAGCTGATCCTATCGATGAGGTGAAAAATGCTTATCTCACTCAGAATAATCAATACTCCATAGTGCCATTCTGTACGGTTTGGAATTGGAGCTGTAGAAGCGCTTTGAGAATCGTGACCCTCATGATATTATCAATGATCTCAAAATGATATTTGAGACTCATGCGGCCGTGGAAAGCTATGAAGCCTCTGAGAAGTTCTTTAACTGCAAGATGGAAGAGGGAAGCTCCGTTAGCGAGCACATGCTCAAAATGTCTAAGAACGCAAAAAACTCCAAGATTTGGGAATAACGATTCCTCATGTAATGAGGATTCGTCGTGTCCTCCAATCACTGCCACCTAGTCACAAGAACTTTGTGATGAACTACAACATGCAGCGCATGGATAAGTCGTTGCCCGAACTCTTCTCCATGCTTAAGACTGTGGAAGTGGAGATAAAGAAAGAGCACCAAGTGTTGAGGGTCAATTAGACTACCGATTTCAAGAAGCAAGTCAAGCCTAAGAACAAGGTAAACTTCAAGAAGGGAGGCAATAAAGCTGTCACGCCTGCTAAGAAGCCCAAGGCTGGTCCTGAGCCTGATAATGAGTGCTTTTACTACAAGGGAGAAAGTCACTGAAGCAGAATTTCCCCAAGTACCTGGCAGATCTAAAGAACGACAACATCAAGAAGAAAGGTATATTTGATATACATGTTATTGATGTGTATCTTAGTAGTAATCTTACTAGTGCCTGGGTATTTGATACTGGTTCAGTTGCTCATATTTGTAACTCGAAACAGGTGCTACAGAATAAACAAATACTAGCGAGAGATGAGGTGACGATGCGCGTTGGAAATGGCTCCAAGGTTGATGTGATCACCGTCGGCACGCTCCCTCTTCATCTACAGCAGGGATTAGTTTTATACTTAAATAATTGTTATTTGGTGTCTGCGTTAAGCATGAACATTATATCTAGATCTTGTTTATTGCGAGACGGTTACTCGTTTAAGTTCGAGAATAATGGTTGTTCGATTTTTAAGACTAATATCTTTTATGGTCATGCACCTAAGGTGGATGGTCTATTCGTATTGAAACTCGATAGTAGTGATACACATGTTCACAACATGCTAAACGGATAAAACTGAATGATAATTCCACATACATGTGGCACTACCATCTTGGTCACATTGGAGTTAAGCGCATGAAGAAACTCCATTTTGATGGACTTCTTGAATCACTTGATTTTGAATCACTTGAAATATGTGAAGCATGTCTAATGGGAAAAATGACTAAGAATACATTCTCTGGATAATGGAGCGAGCTACAGACTTATTGTAAATAATACATACCAATATGTGCGGTCCAATGAGTGTAGCATCGCACGCTGGATATCGTTATGTTCTTACTTTCACAAATGACTTGATTAGATATGGATATATCTACTTTATGAAACATAAGTACGAAACTTTCAAGAAGTTTAAGGAATTCCAAAGTGAAGTAGAGAATCAACGCAACAAGAAGATTCAGTTTCTGCGATCTGATTGCAGAGGTGAGTATCTAAGTTACGAGTTTGGCATGCATTTGAAGAAATGCGGAATACTTTCGCAGTTGACACCGCCGGGAAAACCATAGCATAATGGTGTGTCCGAATGTCATAATCAAACTCTCTTAGATATGCTTAGTTCTATGATGTATTTTACAGATTTACCATTATCGTTTGGGTTTATGCATTAGAGAAAGCCGCATTCACTTTAAATAGGGCACCATCTAAATCCGTTGAAACGACACCGTATGAATTGTGGTTTGGTAAGAAACCTAAGTTGTTGTTCCTTAAAGTTTGGGGTTGTAAAGCTTATGTAAAGAACTTACAGCCCGACAAGCTTGAACCCAAAACGGAAAAATGTGTCTGCATAGGATACCCTAAAGAAACAATTGGGTATACCTTCTATCATAGATCCGAAGGCACAGTTTTCGTTGCTAAGAATGGATCCTTTCTTGAGAAGTAGTTTCTCTAGATAGAAGTGACCGGAAGGAAACTAGAACTCGCCGAGGTTGTTGAACCTTCTCTCAGATTTGAGAGTAGCGCAGCACCGGAATATCTTCCTGTGCCACCTGCACCAATAAGAGAGGAAGCTAATGATGGTGATCATGAATGTAACATCCCAAATTTCTTATGTAATATGTTACTAGAAGCATGCATCATATCATTTGCATCATGGCATCACACATTAAAAATTTTGCATCAAAACCCTTATCACTAAACCTTAATTAGTTTTTCCCATATGGTCATATAAATACAAAGAAGGGAATTTATAAAACTAACCTCCTAAAAACTGTGCAAAATGGTTATATTATGATCCTATGTTAATCACCTTATTTTTTTAAAAAATTAGAAATTGGTTTCATTGAATTTGGTGTTATTATGCAAAAGATACAAAGATTTATAACAAAGATAAAATAATAAAAGAACAACAAAAAAAACTAACCTAACCTAAATGGGTCAGCTAAGCCAACCCACGACTATCTACCGCGTAAGCCATCATGCGTGCGCCGCCTAGTACCTGGGCCGCTCCCTTCCTCTTAGCCGCATCCCGCCAGCGTCTCGTGGTCACCGATAGCCTGGACCCACTCCATTGTCTCTCTCGCAGAGATCGGGAACAACACGGCAGCCACCGCGCGGAACCGTGGCCGGGAAAAATCTCCCGATTCCACCTTGGATCCGTTGACCCCTCTCCAAGATCACGGGGATATTTATAGCCCTGGCCCCCTCCTCGTTTCCCCTAAAAAACCTAACCAAATTCACGTCAAACCACTGCTAATTTCGAGATCGATTTTCGACCTCCATTGCCGCCGCCGCTCGAAGCTCGGGAGCTCGATCTAGGGCATGAATCTGTCGCCCTTGCCCACCTTTTCCCTCTAGATCGCCTCCCCACGAAGCACCACCTCACCCTGTCCCTTCTTTTCCCCTTTTCACGTAGTACATCACCGAGAACACCACGCCGGAGTTTCGCCTGAGTCTGGGGAGCTCAGCGGAGCACTGCAGCCCCACGAGGAAGCGAAGGACGACGCCGAAGCCACCATCAAGATCGCGAGGAGGAGGCGAGCGTCTTCATGAAGTCCGCCACCTCAGAGGAGTACTACAGCGACACTAACAACCCCCACCTGATGCTTCGCCGTAGTCCACCATCGTCGTCGAGTCAACACCGCCACCAAGGTAAGGAACCCTCCGTCTCGTCCGTCGATTTGTAGATCAGTGGCCTAGATTAGATCCTTAGATCAAAGCGGTACTAGACAGTTGCGTAGCACCGTGTGGCACATGCCGACAGCAGCGCTGCATCAGTTGGCCGAACCAATCAACGGCCGCCACTTGTCGCTAGCATGGATTGATGACCCACAAGTATAGGGGATCGCAACAGTCTTCACAGGTAGTATTATCCAATTTATTGATTCGACACAAGGGGAGCCAAAGAATACTTGCAAGCCTTAACAATTGAGTTTTCAGTTCATCTGCACCTGGAAATAGTTCTTGCTCACAGAAGTTTATCAGTAGCGACAGCAAAGCTACAACAACAACAACAACAACAACAGTGAAAAAGGATCAATAGTAACAGTAACGGTAATAGTAGATAAATAATAACAAGCACCCAAGTACTAAAAAATCCTAGGCATGTGCTCCAAATATAGTCATACGTGCTCGCAATGAGAACTTGCACAACATCTTCTGTCCAGCCAGCCCGTGGCAGTGGGGCCTCTAGGGAACTACTGGAAATTAAGGTACTCCTTTTAATAGAGAACCAGAGCAAAGAATTAACACTCGATGAACACATGTGGTCCTCACACCATAGACATCCCCTCCGGTTGTCCCAATTATTGTCACTTTGGGGCCTTTCGATCCGGACAATGATATGTGTACACAACTTGCAGATAAGATCACAAACGATACTATCATAATGATTCAATAATAAGTTCAGATCATGGCACTCATGCCCTAGTGACAAGCATTAAGCACAACAAGTTGCAACAAAGTCAAATAGCACAAGAGAAACTAGGCACTAAGCCCTAACATATCTTATTCGATTATATGATAGAACTCATCCAATCCCTACCGTCCCCAAGCCTACAGCGGGGGATTACTCACTCATGGATGAGCGAAACATCGGTGGTTGATGGAGATGCGTTGGTGATGACGATGATCCTCTCCAAATTCCTCGTCCCGACAGGGTGCCATAACGGATTTTCTAGATCCAAATCTTGGTTTCTGGTGGCGGCGGCGGAGTGGAACTCTTTCTAGAAAACTATCGAACCCCCTCGGTTTTTAGGTCAAAAGGCAACTTATAGGCGCAGAGGGAGGCCGAGGAGGTGCCTGGGATGGCCACACCCCCTCCAGGCGCGGGGTCAGGTGGGACCGCGCCTGGGGTGGGTCTGGGCCCCCCAGGCCTCCCTCCTTCTCTTCTTCTGGTTCCGTGGATCATTTGGTGAAATATAATTTTTGGCATATTTTCCGGGATTTTTCCTCATAGTTCATTTTCTGCACAAAAACAAGACACCAAGGTAATTCTGCTGAAAACAACGTTAGTCCGTGTTAGTTGTATCGAAATCACACAAGTTTAGAGAAGAAACAATAGAAAAGTGTTCGAGAAAGTAGATACATTTTGGACGTATCAACTCCGCCCAAGATTAGCTTATTGCTTGTCCTTAAGCAATTCAGTTAAAAACTGAGTATGATAAAAGAAATTTCGTGAACACTTTGCTTCATATGATGTAAATATTCTCATCACAGGAGTAGATGCTTAGACAATTCATAATAAGGAGTATGCAACTAAGTCTACTCAATAGTCATTACAAGCTATGAAGAGAGACCCAACTCAATAATAATAAGTAGCATGAAACATAAACATAAGCAACATTGCAATGCTCATAATAAGGTATGATAGAGTGGTATCTCGCTTGCCTTTGTTTGAAGAACACAATATAAATGCCAAGGCACCTCTGAAGTTCACATGAATACTAGAAGTAAAGATATCAGAGATACAAACATCAAAGTATTGACATAATTAACGAAGTTTTGGAACAAACACAAAAATGACAACTATGCTCTCAAGAAGGTGCTCATAGAATAAGTGGTGACTCAACAAGGTTGTGAAAACGGTTTTGTGAAGATTTGAAAGGCTTCCCAATGCTGAAAGGAAGGTACTCATTAGCTTTGAGCTCTCATTGCCCCTATCATAGGCATCTTCATGTGGTTAAGGTGAAAGTGAGTTCCAATCTGAATCATATGCTTGACATACCATAGACTGGAAATCCCAAGTCCCTTGAGTATGAGGGTTTCTTCGCATGATACTCAACTTTGGTCACCTGAAAGTTCTTGTCATTGTAAATACATCCATATCCCGCCAATGGGGTACCCCTTGCACATGGTACAGGAGCTTTCCCATAACCAAAATGACAAGGCAAGCAGACAATGAGCATCTCAGCAATCTTTTTATTTACCATATGCATAGCTTTTTATTGAGGACACTTCATAGATGCTCATTATATTGATGCTGCAAGTTTACACAGTGATTAGGCATGGCTTAGGCTAGCGTCCCAGGAATTTCTCTAACACAATGTATAAACTCCATGAACTCACAACCTCCCCTTTTATTTCACATCGTCGACATCCGTAAACAAAAGATCAAGGAATCAACTGGATGAGATATCAAAAAAGTGTTGAAAGTGATCCCCTTGATAGCACGGTTCTGCTGACTCCCAATATATAATTAGCAAGCATATAACTTTCATTGACTAGTCACAATGGTTCAGGATTATTAAGCGCATGTAATAAAGTGTGCCATCAAGTTCATGAGAGCTTTACTAACTAACTTTCTCAAAACAGACAAACATTTTATTTTGGAAGAAAACACGGCATATGGAATATGCACTAAAATAGCAAATGATGCTAATAGGTAGGTATGGTGGACACAGCTGGCAATATTGGTTTTGGGGAGTTGGAAGCATAGGTAGAGCACATACTCAGTGCAAGTGAAGGGTAGAAATAGAGAGGGAGCGACAAACGAGAGAGTAATAGCTGTCATAATCATGCTTGCAACAAAACAGGACTAACTATGGCATGAAAGTGATACAAAAACTCTGAGGCAAATAAATCATCGAGGCTTACCGACTATTGATTAGTCATATGCATGCGTGAGCATGTGACAAGTCGATTCCCATGAAAAGTCAGAGGAAGATACCACAATATCATACCAAAGTATGAATAAAACAATGCAAGCAAACATTCATATGACATGCTACAAACTATTAGCAAGCTGGAGCTAATGATAGACAAGCAAGAACTACTAAGCATCCATAATGACATACACCTTACACAAATAGGCTAAGCATGCTCACAATGATGAATATATGTACAAAAATGAAAAAAATAGAGTTTGTTACCAGCCTCTTACCACACCTCAAGTTTTCTTAATCTTCATTATTGCCCTTCACTTGTGTGACTTGAATAATTAACATGAAACCAAAATCCACTAAGGACTACTGAAGCTTACAAAGAACTCACAAAACCAAAGAAGGACAACAAATATTTTTGGTGTTTTCATTTTTTAGAAACAAGCAAACAAACAAAACCAAACAAAAACAAAGCAAACCAAAGAAAGCAAAATCTTTTTGGATTTTTCTTTTAAGGCAAACCAAAGCAAAGAAAAAAAGAAACAATCCAAGAGAAACAATGAAAGTATTTTTGGTATTTTTAGATTTTTAGAAAGAAGCAACAAAAACCAAAAAGAAAGCAAAATAGTGGATATACGAAGAACCGACCGAACATGATATATATATGAGTGTGATGTCGGTATACCTACACCCAAGCTTAGACTTTTGGCCTAAGTGGGGCTCAATAGCATGGATAGTACCCCCATGCTGGTGGGTCATTATAGGAATGATCATAGTTAGGCACCTGCGATGAAGAAGAAGACGCGCCCCAATCAAATGATGGTTGCTGGTATGATGACTCTCCCAAGTTGGAGGGCTGAACCGAATTGTTTTCGGCATCCTCTTCAACATTCTCTTCTTGCTGGGAGAGTTCCCCCACATAAGTGTCAAGCTTCTCCTCCGTAAGTGACCATCCTTGCCAATTATCAAAGTTAAACAAAGCAGGTGCAGGCAAATAAACTATTTTCTCAGTCCTACCCTTTCTCCGACCCTATTGGGCAAAAGATATTTCATATGGTAAACTTCTCACATTAGCCCCCAAAGAAACAAAACCATGCTGAATCATGGATTCAATATCAAGCCTCTCTATGGGGAACTGAAAATCTGAATAATGAGGCTCTAAACCATGGAAAGCTAGCAACCTAGAAGCAATGAGACCTCCACAAATTCCACCCTTCACACGGTTGGTGGTGAGACGGTGAGCTATCAAAGCACCCAGGCTATAAGAAATATACCTATTCATAGGAGCTGCAATAAAAGCTAGATCAAAAGAAGACAACTTTCTAGCAATCTTTCTAGCAAGAACGCACTTGGTAATAAAATAGGCAAAGTATCTAATAGCTGGGAGCTGAATGTTCCGAATTTTACCACTTTCCTTTGAGTAGTCGAAACCTTGGAAAATCTCAGCATAGAAATCAATAAGTGACTTGGGGCCTCTCCTTGATCTTCTCACAAGATCCCCACTAAGGTACTCTAATCGCTGCACAGAAATCAGCAAAAGGCAGGTCGACAGGTATATTATATATTTTGTAATGGACCATGGGATTAGAAGTAGACCAAGTGAACCGGAAGTCCTGCACAAAAGCCATGGTTAGCTTAACATATTGGAATGGTTCACCTTCCACAAAGTTTTCCAACCCTGCATTTGTGACCATAGTTTGGAAATCTTGGAGGATCCCCGCAGCTCTCATAAATTTATGGCATGGATATATGGAAGGAAAAAATGCCTCCTCACGATGAACCTTCATTTGATCATGCACCATCAAGTCATATTGGTTCAGTGGATAAGCACTCATATTCCTTGTTGAAATTTTTAGACAACCATCAAACCAAGTGATTTCTAAGTTGATAAATGGTGAGCAACTACTATAGGAACTTGCTAGAGGACTACACAAGCATCAAAACAAAGTTTCTAAGCAAAGAACAATCATGCAAGCTCAAACAACCTGTCACCTATAGCAGTAAAATACTCAAGATACAATCTACCAATCACAAATCTAATTGGACAAATGGAGGAGGCACATACCAAGGAGCAATCCCTCCAAAATCAGCACTTGCAATGGGCTGAACAAGGAGATCGAAAATTGCGAGCAAGAACAGCAAGAAATCAAGGTTGAGCAAGTTTTCTGGTGTTTTTCGGGAGAGAGAAAGAAGGTGTCTTTGAGGAGGCAGCCTGGAGGGGCCCAGGTGGGCCAGTCCCCCCAAGCGCCACCACCTGGTAGGTCGCGCCTACCAGGGGTCTAGTGGCCTGGGGTGGCCCCCTGGGTCAACTCAGGAACCACTCTCCCCCTTTTTCGAGGAAAAATTTATTTTGAATTTTCTGGGATTTTTCGGGAAACTTTATTTTTGGCCAATTTTCAGGTTATGAAAATTGATTTTCTCGCAGAAATAGTTTTTCCAGAAGAAGCAAAAGCAAACCAAAAGCCAAACTACAAGATCTCTAAGAAACTCAAGCAAGCAAACAACTAGCAAAACTAAAACTAACACAAAAACTAGGAAGGAGAAAGGAAAAAGAAAGCAAGTATAACCACAGTGGAAACGTTATTCTGTTCATTAAAATCCTTTTGTTAACAAGGTTGATCAAGTCTTGTTACCAAAATAATCTTATATGAAGCAAAAATTTGCATTCCACAAGGTGATTATGTTAACTCATACTTGATAGCAATGGTCCCAATCATAATAGGTTCAAATTTTCTTGTGGGATGGGACAATATATTTCTCCAACCTTAATGCCCTCAATATTTTCAATGGAATTCAGGCAATAGCTCTTAAAAACCTTCTTGGGGAAATAGACAGTTTGCTCTTTGTCATTAATATTGAATGTTACTTTTCCTTGATTGCAATTGATGACAACATCTGCAGTATTATGAAAAGGTCTCCCAAGAATAATAGACATATTATCATCTTTAGGCATTTCAAGCACAGCAAAATCAGTTAATACCATGCAATTATGAGCAACTTGAACAAGAACATCCTCACATATACCAAAAGGAATAGTAGTTGACTTATTAGCAATTTTCAAAGAAATATCAGTTGGTATCAACTTTTCTAGCTGGAGTCTCTTATAGAGAGAAATAGGCATAACACTAACTCCAGCTCCCAAATCACATAAAGCAGTTCTAACATAATTATTCTTAATGGAGCAAGGAATAGTTGGTATACCTGGATCACCAAGTTTATTTGGAACCTTACCATTGAAGGAATAATTAGCAAGTAGAGTAGAAATCTCCTCATTAGGATTCTTCCTTTTATTAGTGACAATATCCTTCATATACTTTGAATAAGGAGGCAACTTAATAGCATCAGTCAAAGGAATTTGCAAGAATAAAGGTTTCATCCACTCACAAAACTTGTTGTAGTGTTCTTCCTCCTTTGACTTGTGTTTCTTACCTGGAAAAGGCATAGGTTTCTGCACCCAAGGTTCTCTCTCTTTACCATGTTTATTAGCAATAACATTTTCCTTTGTGTACCTAGTGTTCTTAGTGTGCCTCTCAGGTTCTTCCTCACCTCCCCCCTTATCTGGAGACTCATTTTTATCATTACCAATCTCAATTTCAGCATCAGAGACAGATATACTATTAGGATTTACAGCAGGTTCAAGTGGTTCATTAACGATCTTATGTTTCTTTTTCTTTCTCTTACGGGGACTACCACTATCTTCACCTTGTTGAGAATCCTGCTCTATTCTTTTAGGGTGTCCTTCAGGATATAAAGGATCTTGAGTAGCTATACCACTGCTAGTTCTAATTCCATAAGCGCGTTTATCTCCTGAAGCATTAACTAGCATATCCTTTTGAACTTTAGCAAGTTGATCAAGTTGGGTTTCAACCATTTGAAATTTTTTAAAAATCTTTTTAATATCATTAGAAGTTCTTTCCACAATATCTTTCAACTCATGGATAGCTCTAGAGTTTTCCAATAAATGATTCTGAACTTGTTTATTAAAATACCCTTGTTTAACAATAAAAGTATCAAGTTCCTCTAAACATTTATCAGGAGGCTTACCATAAGGAATATCACCTTCATCAAAGTGTTGGAGAGAGTGTACCTCAATAGTAGATGAGTGGGGAATTGGCTTACATAATTCTTCTATAGGAGGTAGATTCTTCACATCTTCAGCTCTAATACCTTTCTCCTTTAGACACTTCTTAGCTTCCTTCATCACTTCATCATTTAATGCAATAACTCCCCTCTTCTTTGTTGTTGGTGTTGGAACTGGTTCAAGAACAACTGGTTCAGGAGTAATAGGCTCAGGTGCATTCAGCTCAAGTGAAGTCCAATCATCATAATTCTTGCTTATCTTGGTCATTAATTCTTCAGCATCTGTAGGAGTCCTTTTCCTGAAAACACAATCAGCAAAGCTATCTCGGTAGGTCCTAGAATCATCAGTTAGTCCATTATAATAAATATCAAGAAGCTCATTCTTAGGTAATGGACATCCAGGATGTGCATGAATCAAGGCACAAAATCTTTTCCATGACTTAGGCAATTTCTCTTCTTCTCCCTATTTAAAATCAAAAAGTCTCTGCAAAGCAATATGTCTAGCACTGGGAGAAAAATATTTCTAGAAGAAATAAGCAATCAAGCAATCAGGGCTATCAATGAAACCAGGAGGTAATCTATTAAAGCAAGCCCTAGCTTCTCCTTTTAGTGAAAAAGGGAAGATCTTAGCAACAAAATACTTGCGTATCTTAAAATCATCAGAAAATAAAGAACTCATAGTAGAAAGCTCATTCATATGAGCCACATCACTCTCATTTTCAGTCCCACAAAAAGGTTTTTTCTCAACAATATCTAAATAAGACAAATCAAGAGAGAAATCATAATCTTCATCTTTAATATCTATGGGAGAAGTGGCAAACTTAGGATCAGAGGACAACTTAGGTATGACAGTACGTCTAGCAAGGAGACTCTTAATAGCACTAGTACCATGTGTGTTTCGGCACTCTTCAACAAAATCATCAGTGAACTCAATGTAACCATCATCAATATCATAACTCTCACTAGCCTCAGGTGAGCTAACAGGTGTAACAGTGTCTTCACTAGGAGTTTTGGTATTTCCTAGACTAGCCATAGTAGCATCTAGAAAAGGACCTAATGAACCACTCGCATTAAGCACAGTAGAAGTAACATCATGAGCATCAAAAGTAGTTTCAGACTCAGCAGTAGTAGCAGTGTGTGTAGCATGAGTATGTGGTGGTGGTGTGACAAGCTTACTTATAACAGACGATGAATCAAGAGCAGCAGAGGTGTTTAGGACAGTACCTCTTCTTGTAGTGGATTGTAAAATAGGGAACTTTACATCACGAGACTTCTCCATGATGAAAGGAGTAGCACTGAACAATAATAGATCCAAGTGAACTTACAAATAAAGCTATGCTCCCCGGCAATGGCGCCAGAAAATAGTCTTGATGACCCACAAGTATAGGGGATCGCAACAGTCTTCACGGGTAGTATTACCCAATTTATTGATTCGACACAAGGGGAGCCAAAGAATACTTGCAAGCCTTAACAACTGAGTTGTCAGTTCAGCTACACCTGGAAATAGTTCTTGCTCACAGAAGTTTATCAATAGCTACAACAAAGCAACAGCAATAGTGAAACAGGAGAAATTGTAACAGTAACGGTAATAGTAGGATTCAAGTGCAGTAGGCATAGGGATGGATGGACGGGCGTTGCATGGACGAGTCTAAACATGTAACTTCAAGGTCTCGGGTATTGCAGATAAATAATAACAAGCATCCAAGTACTAAAAAATCCTAGGCATGTGCTCCAAATATATTCATATGTGCTCGCAATGAGAACTTGCACAACATCTTCTGTCCAGCCAGCCCGTGGTAGTGAGGCCTCTAGGGAACTACTAGCAAATAAGGTACTCTTTTAATAGAGCACCGGAGCAAAGCATTAACACTCCATGAACACATGTGATCCTCACACCATAGCCATCCCCTCCGGTTGTCCTAATTATTGTAACTTTGGGGCCTTTGGATCCGGACAGTGATATGTGTACACAACTTGCAGATAAGATCACTAACAATAATATCATAATGATTCAATAATAAGTTTAGATCTGAGATCATGGCACTCGGGCCCTAGTGACAAGCATTAAGCACAACAAGTTGCAACAAAGTCAAATAGCACAAGAGAAACTAGGCACTAAGCCCTAACATATCTTATTCGATTACATGATAGAACTCATCCAATCCCTACCATCCCCAAGACTACAGCGGGGGATTACTCACTCATGGATGAGGTAAACATCGGTGGTTGATGGAGATGCGTTGGTGATGACGATGGCGATGATCCTCTCCAAATTCCCCGTCCCGGCAAGGTGCCAGAACGGAGTTTCTGGATCTGAATCTTGGTTTCTGGTGGCGGCGGCAGAGGGGAACTCTTTCTGGAAAACTATCAAACCCCCCTCGGTTTTTAGGTCGAAAGGCAACTTATAGGCACAGAGAAAGGCCGAGGAGGTGCCTAGGGTGGCCACACCCCCTCCAGGCGTGGGGTTAGGTGGGCCCGCGCCTAGGGTGGGTATGGGCCCCCTAGGCCTCCCCTCCATCTCTTCTTCTAGCTCTGTGGATCTTTTGGTGAAATATAATTTTTGGCATATTTTCCGGTATATTTCCTGATAGTTCATTTTCTGCACAAAAACAAGACACCAAGGTAATTCTGCTTAAAACGGCGTCAGTCTGTCTTAGTTGTATCCAAATCACACAAGTTTAGAGAAGAAACAATAGCAAAGTGTTCGAGAAAGTAGATACATTTTGAACTATGACTCATTAAGGACTATGACTTAGACTTGCAGTGCCACCCCTGAAAGGCAAACGTAATAGATGATGCCTTAAGTCGTAAGGTCTATGTGAATGGACTTACCGCAGGAGAACTCCCGAAGGATTTATGCAAGTAATTTAAAGATATTAGGGTGGAAGTAGTTTCGGAAGGGCACTTAGCGTCTATGAAAATAGTGCCTACACTTCAAGACTGAATCAAAGAAGCACAAAAAGGAGACAAAGAGTTGGAGGAAATACAAGCCAAAATAAGTGAGGGTAAAGCAAAAGGTTTTCATCTGGACGAACAAGAAAACCTTTCGTATGAGAAGCATTTGTGCGTTCCCAATGATCCCGATATTAGGAAGTTAATTCTTCAAGAGGCTCACGATTCACCGTACTCAATTCATCCTGGTAACTGATACCTTCGATCTGGATTACGGATGTAGTATAGCTCTTTTTCCCTAGTAGACCTAGGTTATCAAATCCTCAAGAAGCAGAAAGCGTAGTAAGGATACTTTAACGAACCTTCGGGAGTGTTAGAATTCTTTTGTGTTTTATCGTACCAAGAGTTTGTGATCTTTTGTTGTTGTCGATGATGGAGAGAGAGGGCCTGGGGCTTTCAGTTTCACTTGTAGCTATCCAAACATCTGATGGGAATAAAAGATGCATGTAATTGTTAGAGCAAGATAATTATATGTGAGCAGTGCATCCATAATTGCTATTGCCTCCGCAACTACTTATAGCAATAACCTGCTAGTCTCATTCATAGAAGAAATAGAACTAATGATATGCATAGTGATGACACCGTTAATCCCAAGTAAATCCCTCCCATACAGCCGTACTACCCTTTCTGTCACTAGGGTTCCTATCCTGCAGATTAGTCATTACTCACACTCCGTATACCTGGATCAATCCTTGGGGTCTTGGGTACCCGACAAGTCCTTAGATTGAGGAAAGAGAGGGTACAATAATCATCGTGTCATACAAACTAATACATGATCCCATCTATGATAAATAACATTCACAAAGCTACATGGCTAGGCCGAAGCCCTTAGCCCAAGGAGAATTACTCATACATAGAGATGAAATCAACAATCATAAACATTGTAATGGAAATCATGAGAATGATAATAATAGTATTACAATGTTGCCAATTCGAGATGAGATATACTATTACAAGTGGTGGAATATGGCTATGGTGGTGGAGAAGGGTTTGGAGATTAGATCTAGATCTATCCTTCCGGTGTTGTGGTTTCTGATGGCTTGGTGTAGTCGGGGGTGCAGGGGGTGGAAGAGAGATATTTTTCTTGCTGTCCGAGGCCTCTTTATATAGGGGTCCCTTCACGAAAGTTGTTCTGTTTGACCTAGCGGTGTCAGTGGAAACTATACAGCCGGAACTATATGGCCGGAATTTTATTCCCGCCGTATAGTTGGTCGTTAAAGCTTCTGCCCCCACTTCATGACTCCTGGTTTCTTTGAGTTGTTGGAAATCTCGTATCTTTGACTTTAATGTTGTGATTCCCATCATCAAATGACATTATGTGCGCAGGGAAAAATAGAAAGACAAGATTGCATACCCCTTTGATCATTAGGTATTAGTGGCAGGATTTAGAGAGATATTTCCTCAAAAATATGAATAATATCTAGTTTAAATGTGGACTTGGATGGCTATATTTCACAACCATCAACCTACCCAAGATTAAACTTGATCGTCCTCGAGGAAGAAAATCAAAATTGAAAAGGAACTCAGCATTTGAACTGAAATAACGAGATGATGATCTTACTCATGATTGATAGTCTCATGTTTCCTCCAGTTTATTAATCTGAAAAACTTTAGCATATATAGAGTAATGGCAAGAATTTCGTACGGGTTTTAATGAATCCTTATAACACAGCAAGATTATTGTTAGCATGGATGATTCAAATGAGTAAACTTTATTCCATGTCATGTAATCAACTCGTAAGCTTGCCTTTGAACAAATTATAATCATGTAAAATTGAGAGTGTGAGAGTTTGTCATAAAAATCATATACACTAAATTATCTCAATTCTCCGACATAAATAATTCAAGACTTTTCAAGCACTACTTTTTTATTCATTGTGCTTTCAAGAATTTTAGTTCTTAAGTAATTGAGAGCATGCCAAAAAAATTAATTAGTTTATCGGGCTGTGATGGAAACTCATGGCATCACTAAGGTTTTTGTTCCTTTTTCATAATGATTACTCATATAAGCCAGAGGAGTGATTCCATCTTGAACATAGCTACACGAGAATGCCAAGAATCTTACCCATTATAGCATTGTTGCTACATATGTTTAATCAACTCATAGCCGAAATCTAGAAGTTTCCTCCATGAAGATCGTCCGTAGGCTAGCGGAGTTGTTGGCATCCCATGAAGTTTGACACGCATAAGCTATATCATTCTTATGATTCATAAATCAAACTTTGGCATGCTCACAAAAATGCTAAACATTAATTCAATTGAACAAATCCTTTTAAAGAGAGATATCAAGTTGAGTGTCTCTAGGAATAAGCTTTCAAGACTAAACACTACAACACCCAAGCCTTGAATTGTGAGATTTTTTCTTATTACAATTTTTTTGGAAATTTTTAGGCAAGACTTGGTTAACTACAAGAGTTGGAACAAAACATACTCAACTAAATACCCATGCAAACAAAATTTTACTCCAATATAAAGACTCACTCCACAAATATAATATCTTGACATTTACTACTAACTAGAAGTGGTTTCTCAAACTTCAAAAGTGGGGAGTTTGTAACATCCCAAAAATATTAAGTAAGATTATCAAGTTCTAATCACCCAAGTTTAGGGTTAACAAAAAAATTTATTATAAAAAATAATATGAATGCATGTGTGTGTGATTAATGCATGAATGATTGCATTTTCCTTGATTGATTTCTATGAATGATAAGGATTGTTTTAAAGATGAAAACAATATCATCTGGATCATTTCTATGCAGAATCAAATGAAGATAAAATAAAAAATAAGCAATATAAGCAAATGGTCATTTTGGCCAAACTTGTTCACTAGACCTCTTTGGGTGTTTCTAGTAAAAGATTTCTAACAGAAACAAATCCAATTATTTTTAAAGGAAAATTAAAAATTGAATCAAGTGTAGGTACTAAGATAGCCATTTCTCAAAAACCAATCAAACCACTTCACCTTGGCAAACCCAAGCAACCTCAGACTACAAGGCTTATGACCAGAGCACTCACCAAAATTCATCCAAAAATTCAAACTTTGAATTCATGCGTCCATTTCATCAAACACCTGGTGAACACAGGTGAAACTTGCCTAACTTCTACTGTGGTGAGCAGTTATTGATCAAACTATTTCCCCATTTCAATCCCCTTGTCATCCCCAGTGCCCAGCAATGCATTGAAGCAGCTACCCCTCTACCGTTTGCACTAGTGCCACGCTACCGAGCCTCCATTACCGGTCAACCATGGACAACCCGCAGGAGGAAGCGCCGCCACCGTCCATGATGTCTAGGAGACAGGCCACTGTCCACCACCTCTCCCTGTCCACCCCTCGATCGCAGGAAAGACATGGACCACTCGAGAAACACCATGCCCAGTTCTCTGTCGCCATGCTAAGAGCACGCCAGAGCGCCGCAGCCGACAAACATGCACACGCTGCGCCTCACACTCACCGCGTGTAACTGCACTCTCTATGAACCTAGCTATCTCCCACGCACGACCATTCGCCGTCGCACGACACGAAGCCCCTGTACGCCGTCTCGAATACCGTCGTTCCCGCGCAGAGCACCGACCTGTCCCGACCATCCTCGACCGCCCCTGCCGCACCTTTAAGCCCGTGACGACCACCAGGAGATACCGCACCATCCTACGCCCTCAGCCATGCCGTTAGCCCTCTGTATCATCGTCACCGACGAGCCCTGACCATGCCACACTGCCCCTCTCCCTGGTGTATAAATAGATACCACCCTAGCCCACATTCTCCACACCATCTCACTCCCCTCTCTCTCAGAACCACCCCTGACCCTTCCTTGGAGCAAGGCGAGCAACAGGCCGCTTGAATTTGGCCAGAGTCCGCCGCTTCATAGGAGGAGAGGAGCCATCGATTGTAGCCACCCTAGGAGCTGGCACGACCACTGTTTGAACTGCCATTGTCGACAATGTTGTTTGCCCCCATCACCGACCCTAGCTGGAGCCTAGGTGAGACATCGCGTACCCCCACCATCGCCGTTATGGTTCAGGCTCGCCGGAGCTATCCGACGGAGACGACGAACGTCGGTCCTAGATCCTAGTCTAATCGCACGACCTAGATTGAAACATACCGCTTTGGGTTAACTGAGTCGCTGACACATGGGACCTCCCTGTCAGCAGCCCGCTGCGCGCATGCAGTGCAGTTGGGCCGGCCCATTTCCTTTCCCCTGCGTAGCCCAGTAATTCAAATAGATATTTTCCATTTTAATCAAACCCTAGTTCAGTTAGTGACTTTGAAATTCAATTTAAGGATATTTACTAAACCAAATTGCATGATTCTAATTTTGTTAGAAAGGTATTCAAATTACCAATCCAATCCCGTTGGATTCAAAACATTTGAAATTATAGATCACCTATAGTAAAAATAACAAGACAGATACTTTTCCACATTCAAACATTTTTCAAAAGTCAACCATAAATTCTTTTGAGTTGATTCCAACTCTCAAAAATCACATTTGACAAGATCTATCTGAATATGTATAAATATTTAGGTTTACATAGAGTGATCTTGGACTAGTACTAAAAGAATGCTATATAGGCATTTATAGTCACTTTAATTATTTAAGATAGTAATTTTAAACTTTATAAAATATGACCACCACTTTAAATCACATTTCCAAGTATTAGAATATGTGGTGATGACATGTGTCAACATGATCCCTTATTTTAATTGGATAATATTAAATCTTAAGTAGTTTTCAATGAGTACAAATTACTTTTCCAAAATAAAATAAATAAGACTAGATCTTTATTTCATGTGATGATTGTGATGACGCTAGATCATCTACTGTGAACCTTTGTGTGCGAAATAGAGGTAGTTAAGTATTGTTTGGTGATTGTGTACCTTGTATTTATTTATAGACGCTAGTACCGACCAAGGAGTACTACGAAGAAGAAGAAAACTTCAACCACTTCACCAATCAAGGAAAGCCATTCATGCAAGCTAACACTTGCAAGTTTCTTAACTATGCAAGCCCAACAATACAAGTTAACTATGCATGATAACACTTGCAAGCTAGAACTTTGCATGCTACTTATGCAAGATAACCTATGCAAGATGCATTAGGCATGCTTTGGTTATGCAACCTTGATTATACGAAATTCCAGTTTTACTTGGAAGCTTTATTCCTTTATTTTTACCAAAGTTCTTTAATACTTTTAGTTAATGCTTTGTGAGTTTTTGGAAAAAATAGTGTAGATAGCATAAATAGCATAAAACTAGGCCTAAGTAGTTAGAACTAGATGTTATACTAAGGCATACTAGAGTTGGATAGTGACACTTGATTAGCACCCCTCATTAGTGAATACTCTCAACTTTAGTGGCTAGTGCTAAGCATAAAAGTTGATCACTTTAGATGGGAATACTTGGTGAAAATGATTATGAAAACCTTGGATTGAATATTCATTCTATTGAAATGTTTTGACATGTGTTATGAACACAAGATGACTTGATGAAAATGTTGAGGCATGAACCTTAGCCCTTTATAAAAACTAATGGTTGGTTCACATGCGATACCATTCCAATTTTTCCGTACAACCACAATACCTGAATTGGGTAAGGCTTAATTGGAAGTTTATATGTCTTAGTATGGGTTCAATTGCGGAAGAGGTTTGAGCTGAGGCTACCTTGTGAATGTGAATGTCCACCTATGTCGTTCCCAAGATGATAGATTTTCATGGTTGGGAGGCCAAACTCATAGGGGAGGTGCCTATACTAGGGCGTGTAATTTAAAGGTTAGGATTGATTATCCGCATACTAAGTATGATGATTCATGGATATACGTGACATATGTATCGAATGTTGCGGTGAAAGTGTACCACCTCTGTAGAGTGTCAAACTATTCGAATAGCCGCGTCCACGGTCATGGACAGTTGGAGTTGCCGTACTGTTCTGTTGTTAGATGTTTTCAAAATGACTTGTGAAATGAACTATGACTTTGACTTGACCACAAAAGGGTTCTGAACATGAAAACTAAGTTCCCACTTAGGTGTTGTAGAACAATTAAACTAGTTTTCTTTACTTCTGAACTCAGTTGGAAATAAACCTGGATTTTTGAAAATAAACCTAGAGCTTAGGATTCCTACTCGAACTACTTTACTTGTTAGTGATAGTTTGCGAGTACTTAAAGAGTACTCATGGCTTTGTCCCTGGCTATTCTCATGACCAGAATATGAAGAGGACTACCAGGATGATGGACAGCAGGAAGTCTATGACAACTAGGATCATCCACCATGGCTAGCATTGCATGTGACCCTGAAGATGGAGCCTCGAACATGCTACCATTATTTAACATCCCAAAAATATTAAACTAGGAGCATCAAACTCTAATCATCAAAATTAGGGTTAACAAAAACTTTTCCAACTAAAAATATGAAAGCATTCATATGTGTGTGTATTCAAAATTTGGATTCTTTTGAATTGCCATGGTGCTATGTTTCTTTGCTTGTAAAAGGATTCTTAGGTGAAATAAACATCATCTAAACAATCCCCAAACTTTTCCCAAAGACAAACAACTCAAATTAAACAAAAGAAGTGAATGGTCATTTTTGCCAAATTAACTCTCATGCCTACTTTGGCTATCTCTAGTTTTCAAAACTCAACAGAAACATTTGTGGATCTTTACACCCCTTGTTAGTAATCATAATAAGGTACCAAGGCCCACTTTGTGATCTTCCAAAAACATTCAAATGCTAAGTTTAAATGACAGTTTAAAATTAAATCTATCTCATATGGGAAGATCCCACTATTTCAAAAACAACTCAAACAAGTTCAATTTTCCAAACCCAAGCACCCACAGAATCCTCAACACATGCCTAGCACAACCACCAAAAATCTTTTCAAAATTCAAAAGTAAGTTTCTTGTGGCCATTTCATCAAACAGCTTGCAGATTCAAATCAAACAAATCAAAAACACTATAGTGTGCAGTAAATTTGGCCTAACTTGTTCCCTCTCTGGTTGAAACTAGTCTTTAGTAGATCATCTAGCTCATTTGTAAACATCTAGCACCACTGTGAGCTTTCCTTGCCATCAATGGTTAGCAGGCCGAGCCTCACCATGCCACCCCATTGTCACCGGCCAGCTAGCAGCCACCCTAGCCTTGCCAACCTTGTCTGGGAGGTAGCCAGCACCTCACCGCCCCCTCTCGATCAGACCTAGCTCAAAGACAGAGACAAGAACCGCCAGGAACGCCGTGCCTGCGCCGCTGTCGACCATGCCGACGCGCACCACCGTGCACGCACCGTTCCCACTCAACCCGACCACATCGAGCCCTTGCTGCCCGCCAGCATGAACCCCACCGTCCCAGGAGACCACTAGACATGATCGTTTCCTCGCACGTACCCCGTAGCCACTGCACGCCGCGGAGTTCTCCGTCGGTACCGCTTAGAGCACCGCATGTTCCCGATCGATTGCCACCTCCCCTAAGCGCGCATTCAAGTCCTAGAGCATGGCCAGGAGACCGCGCATCGATCGCCAACCTCAACCATGCCTCTAGCCACCCGTAACCATGTCGCCACCGTCGCCTGCCCATCCCTCTCGGTCTCGCCATCGATCCTATAAAAGGAGGCCACCCCCAGCCGTAGGAAGCACACCATTCCACTCCCCTCATCTCACTGATTATTCCACCCTCGAGCCGGAGCACGAGGAGCAGCAGCTCACCGGAATTGCGCCGGAGCAGGCCGCCTCTGGAGAAGAAGGGAGCCGTTGATTTCGACCACCCCCGGAGCTGCCTCAACCATCCCTGAGCTCGTCGTCTACCACTCGTTCGTTTCGCCGCCTCGCAGTCGTCACTGGAGCCCTGGTATGCCCCTTATGCACCCCCACTGAGCAGCTAGGGTTCGAGCTCGCCGGTGACATGTTCATCGTCGACGACGATCCCCAGCCGTCGATCTTCCTTCTAATCCAACGAACCACACAGCCCCGTACCGCTTCACGTGTTATGAGCCACTGACTGGTGGAACCCCTGTCGGTGAGCCATATGGAGTGACACTTGGCCGGCCCATTAACCTTTCTCGCCCGGCCCAATCGTTTGAATATAGATTTTTCTATTTTAATTCAAACTCAGTTCTGTACCTATATTCAAAAATCAACCCAGCTCGATGTATTGAACAAAAATGCATGAAACTAATTTTTTTAGAAAGGTACTAAAATGCTTAATCCAAGCCCGTTGGATTCAAATCATTTCGATCTGTAGATCAACCTTGGCAAAAATAACAAGTGAGAAGCTTTTCTGCATTCAAACATTTCTCAAAATTCAACCATAATAGCTTTTTAGTTAATTCCAACTCTCAAAAATCACATTTGATCATATCTTTCAGAATATATAAAATCGTATGGGTTTACTTACAGAAATAATGTTCAAGCAAGAAAAGAATGCCACATAGGAATTTGTAGTCACTTTATTTATTTAAAATAAAAGGTTAAACCTTATTAAATTGTGACACCACTTTAAATCACATTCCCATGTACTGAAATATGTGGTGATGACATGTGTCAACATGATCCCATGTTTGAGTTGGAGAATATTAAATCTTAAGTAGTTTTTCAATGAGTAGAAATTACTTTTCTAAAAATAAAATAAATAAGACAAAAGCTTTAATCTTGTAAGGTTAGTGATGATGCTAGATCATTTATAGTACACCCTTGTGTGATGATTGAAAATAGTTAAGTATTGTTTGGTGATTGTGTACCTCGTATTTATTTATAGACGCTAGTACCGACCAAGGATACGAGGAGGAAGGAGGATACTACGAAGAAGAAGACGAGGAGAACTTCAACCACTGCTCTGCACAAGGCAAGCTAACACTTGCAATTATGAAATTTAGATAACCTATGCATTGCACTAAGCATGCCTGGTTGGACACATTTGATGAGACCCAATCCTAGTTTTACTTGCAAGCTTTATACTTTATTTCTTTATCAAAGCTTTCTCTTAAAGTTTACTTAAGTGACTTGTAGATTCTAGGAAGATAATGGAAGGTTGCATAAAGAGCATTAAATTTGGCCTAAGCTAGATAATCTTGATGTCATCCTAAGTCATGAGATTGAACTTAATTAATCTCTACTTGTTTACAACCCCTCATTAGTACTTACCCCACTTGTAGATGCTAGTGCTAAGCATAAAACTTGATCTACTATAGATGGGAATACTTGGAGAAAATGGTTATGAAAACCTTGTAATGATGAGTCATTCTACTGAAATGTTTTGACAAGTGTTTCCGAACACCAGATGATTTTGATGATGAAAATGTTGAGGCATGAGACTTAGCCCTTTATAAAACTGATGGTTGTCTGGATGCGATACCATTCCAATTTTACCGTACAACCACAATACCCGAAAATTGGGTAGGGCTTGACTGGAAATTTATATACCTTAGTATGGGTTCCCTCACGGCCAAGGTCTGAGATGAGGCTACCTTGTGAAGATTGTCCACCTGTGCAGTACCCAAGATGACAGTTGGTCATGGTTGGGAGGACAAACTCACAAGAGAGGTGCCTATACTAGGTCGTGTAATTGAAAGGTTAGGATTTATTATCCGCGTACTGAGTATGGTGAATTCAGGATTTGTTCCTGACAGATGTATCGAATGTTGTGGTGAAAGTGTACAATCTCGGCAGAGTTTCAAACTATTCTAATAGCTGCGTCCGCGGTTATGGACAGTTGGAGTGGCCATACTGTTCCCCCGTTAGATGTTTTCAAAATGACTTGTGAAATGAATTGAGACTTTGACTTGACCACAACAGAGTTGTGACATGAAATTCAAGTTCCCACTTAGGTGTTATAAAATTTCAACTAGCTTTCTTTGCTCCTGAACTTAGTAGAGGTAAATCTGGCTTTTTGCAAAACAACCCTGGAGCTTAGTGTTCTACTACAAAACCCCCTTAACTTGTTAGTATTAGTTTGTGAGTACTTAAAGAGTACTCATGGCTTGTCCCTGGCTATTCCCGTGGCCAGACTATGAAGAGGAGTACCAGGATGATGGACCACATGAAGGTTACGACAACTAGGATCATCTCCCATCGTCAGCATTGCCTATGACCCCAAAAATGGAGCTTCGCCTATGCTACCTTTATTATTACATTATTCCGTTGCTTGAGTTGTATTAAGAACTGGATCATGAGATCCTTATTTTTGTAAAATCTTATGTATGGTTTGTAATGGATGATGTACTGTGATATCCAAATCTGTTATGTCTCGCAAAAATGGTAATCCTGGGATTGCGATGTATGGCATAACAGGCATCTGGGATTAAAAATCCGGGTGTTGACAAGTTGGTATCAGAGCCATCCTGACCATAGGAGACCCTAGTTAGACTGGACGTTTGAATCAAAAACTTAGTTTCAAAACCAAAGGAAGCAAATATTTACAAAAATTTATTCCTATTCTTATCACTTTGTTTCTTTCATAAAAATTCATGTTCCTCAAAAACTCTTGCAAAATACATAAAATTTGACACACTTGAGCACTCTACTAACTTACTCACCCTATATTCTTATAGATGGACGCGAAGTACATCAATTTTTATTAGCTGGGAAATGGAGGAGACCTCATCTTTGAGCGGGATTTGGACCAGCTTTCGGAACTTCTGGAGCGTCCGCACCCCGAGTTCTTCGGAGATCAGCTCGGTGATCAGGAAGGAGAAGATCGGCAGTGGCTAGTTGTTGCAAATCTCCGAGGAAATATTGAACCTCCCACTGCCGAGGTAATTCAGTTCACCTTAAGAGAGAACAACTAGCTCGATGGACTTGCCAGGGCCATGCAGGAAGCTCTTGCCCATCTGTGTGGGCAGAGTATCAACCAGATCATGGGTACCCGCTTTGAATTTTGTCCTAGAAATGATGCTATGGGACAGCCACTGGAAGCCCCATATGACCACGAGCTGAAGACTCAGTTGGACCACCTCAGCTTCATGATGTATGATCGTCAGCAAGAACTGGACAATGCTCGTGACTACTCCAACCATAAGTCCGCCATCATCAGGACGAAGGATCAGACCATCGCCATGCTAGCGAAGGACTGCAAGTCTCACCGCCGTCAGCTTGACAAGAATGAGCGCATCATTGCCCGTCTTCGCCACCGTATCTCGGATTTGGAGGAGACCATCCACGGGAGAGACATGCAGTTGGAGTAAAGGGAGAATGCCGGATAAGACCTTCATGTAAACCCCTACTCCTATCTTAGCGATGATGATGATTTTCTAGAGGATCAGGCCATGGACTTCTTCACCGATGAGGAGGATTTCGCCTTCATCGATGACGATAAGGATGATGAGGATGACGATTACACCGACTCCGAGGAGTAGTAGCACTTGAGCACTAGCGTAGTGAGTTGTATTTGGTCCCACTGTATCGTAGTTTCCAGAATGGTTCTTAAAACCATCTGTTTTTCCTTTGTTGTGGTGTGTGTTGTATCGTGTGCTATGAATGAACGAATGAAAAGCAAGTTTCTAGAAAATTTGATTCAAACTTTAAAAACTTTTCAAAGTCCCCGAACCTTAGAAATTCCCCTCTTTTCTCATGATCTACCTCAATCTTCAGATGCCTCGCAGAGGAAGTGGTTCATCCCCGGACCCGATGTTGCAGATCCTACAAATGTTGGTTTCTGACCGCGAAGCTGAAAGTACCGAACATCAAGCAAACTTAGCCACCCTTCAGCAGATAGCTCAGCTGGCCCACAACAATCAAGGCCAAGGAAACAAGGACAACCATGGATCTAAGCTCAAGAATTTCCAGAACACCAACCCACCTATTTTCACTAAGTCGGAAGAGCCCTTAGACGCAGATGATTGGCTGCAAACCATGGAGAACAACCTAGAAGTCGCCGGAGTGGAAGCTAACGAGAAATTTCTGTTTGCCACCCACTATCTAGCCGGAGATACAAGAGCATGGTGGAACAACGTTCGTGCAATGACCGGAGGACAGATGATGACCTGGGAGGAATTCAAGGTCAAGTTCAGCAGAACCCATGTGCCACCGGGTTTGATCAAGAGAATGAGAGATGAGTTCAGAGAACTGAAGCAAGGAAGGATGACCGTGGTGGAATACCGTGACAAATTCTTGTCATTAGCAAGGTATGCCCCGGATGAGATCGACACTGAAGCCAAGAAGAAATCAATATTCTTGAATGGTCTGCATGATGAGATGCAGACGGTGTTGGTCAATATCCCTTTTGCTGATATTGAAGCCCTTGTCGACTCTACCATTCAGATGGAAGGAAAGATCAACCAAGCCAATGAGAACCGCAAGCGTCACATGATGCATCAGCCAGGAACCCATCATATACCCCAAAGTATCGCCCTAACCCATCTCCAGGATTTGCCCCGAGAACCAACAGAGCCCCGATGAACCGTCCGACCTATCCCAACCATGGAAACCCAAGGCCCGGAGGAAATCACTACAACCCTAGCAACTCTAAAAATTTCAACCATGCACCACCCAAGTTCAACAACAACAATGCTGTCGCCAACACCAACACTGTCCCGAGGACTGGAAGCAATGTTGTGCCTGTTGCAGCAAAGGACAAGTCGCAAGTGACTTGTTATGACTGTGGAAATAAGGGTCACTACTCCAATGAGTGCCCCAAGAAGAATGACGCAGCCCCCAATGCAAATGCCCCAGCTCAGCAGCAGCGTCGTGTTGAGCCCGGAAGAAGGTTTGCCCCAGGGAATTCGCTCAACCGCAATGGTCGTATTTTTCTCATGCATGCTGAAGAAGCCCAGGAAGCGCCAGATGTCGTGCTGGGTATGTTTTCTGTTAATTCAGTACTTGCTAGAGTGTTGTTTGATTCTGGTGCATCGCACTCATTTGTCACCAAAAAATTTGCATGCACTAGTAAGATTCAACCAACCAAACTGAAGCATGTTATGATTGTTCAAATCCCCGGTTCAACCACCAAAGCTAGGCAAATTTGCAAAGCCGTCCCTATCCGAATCCATGGCATATATTTTTATGCTAATCTGATAGTAGTCGGAACTAAAGGTTTGTAAGTAGTACTAGGAATGGATTGGATGTCCAAACATAAAGGATTAATTGACTGTGCCAAGAAATCCATAACCATGACCAGTACAGCCGAAATATGAGTCGAGCATATATCTGAAACCTTACTTCATCAATTCAAGTGCAACAAGAGTATAGCCCAACCTACCATTGACCAAGTCCGGATAGTCTATGAATACCCCGATGTATTTCCAGATGTTTTGCCCGGTATGCACCCAGATCAGGATATTGAGTTTATCATTGAACTAATCCCCGGAACAGGACCCATAGCGTAGAGACCATATAGTATGAACCCGTCTGAACTAGCGGAACTAGAGAAGCAACTGGATGCCATGCTGTAAATTGGAATGATTCAACCAAGTGTGTCACCATGGAGATCACCTGTCTTGTTTGTGGATAAGATGGATGGAGGTAACCATTTGTGTAAGGATTATCGGAAGTTGAACGATGTCACTATCAAGAACAAATACCCATTGCCCAAGATAGAAGATTTGTTTGATCAGTTGACCAGTGCCAAAGTGTTTTCTAAGATTGATCTTAGAACTGGCTATCATCAACTCAAGATTCGCGGGGAGGATATTCCCAAGACTGCCTTTACCACCAGGTATGTATTATATGAGTATACTGTCATGTCTTTTGGATTAACCAATGCCCCCGCTTATTTCATGAATCTCATGAATAAGATTTTTATGGACTTCCTGGATAAGTTTGTCGTTGTTTTCATCAATGACATTCTGATTTATTCCAAATCAGAAGAAGAGCATGAGCTACACCTAAGGACCATTCTTGGAACCCTTAGAGAGCATCAGTTCTATGCCATGTTTAGCAAATCTGAATTCTGGTTACAGGAGGTAGGATTCCTCGGTCACATTGTATCAGCCGGAGGAATTGCCGTTGACCCTGTAAAGGTGAAATATGTCGAAGATTGGCAAGCCCCAACCACTCAAACCCAAGTTCGTGCATTTCTCGGATTGGCGGGATACTACCGCAAGTTCGTAGAAGGATTCTCGAGTATTGCGAGACCCATGACCCAATTGCTGAAGAAGGACAAGAAGTTTGAATGGACGGACAAATGTGAAGCGAGTTTCCAAGAACTCAAGAGAAGATTGATTTCAGCCCCAATCTTAATCATGCCGGATATCACGAAGCCCTTTGACGTGTATTGTGATGCATCCAAGATCGGTCTCGGATGTGTGCTAATGCAAGAAGACAAAGTTATATCTTATCTATCCCGACAACTGAAACAACATGAGCAGAACTATCCAACCCATGACCTCGAGTTCGCAGCAGTAGTTCTAGCCCTAAAGACATGGAGGCATTACCTAATGGGAAACCGTTGTGAGATTTATTCGGATCACAAGAGCCTGAAGTATATATTCACTCAGAAGGAGCTGAATATGAGACAGAGAAGATGTATTGAGCTGATCAAGGATTACGACCTGGACATTCACTATCACCCCGATAAAGCCAATGTGGTAGCAGATGCCCTTAGCAGATTGCCGTGTCGCTTGAACTCCATGATTTTGAAGGAGCAACCAGGTCTGCACAAAGAGATGGAAGAGTTCCGACTGGAATTAGTGAGTGAAGGATTTTTGGCTAGCATAGAACTTCAACCCACTTTGATCAGCCAGATCAAGGAGGCGTAGAAGGGAAATGCTAGTACCGAAGGAATCAAGCGTCGTATCGGTACAAGAAAAGTACCCGGATTTACCGAAGACGAAGAAGGAGTTGTGTGGTACAAAGGACGCCTTTGTGTAACAGCAGATTCTGAGCTGAAGGAAGTTATTCTGAAGGAAGATCATGATACTCTTTATTCTATCCACCTCGGAGGAATGAAGATGTATCAAGATTTGAAAGAGAAATTTTGGTGGCATAAGATGAAGAGAGAAATCGGAAGCTATATCGCCAAGTGTGATATATGTCAGAGAGTCAAGGCAGGACATCAAAGACCCGCAGGCTTGTTGCAACCATTGCAGATTCTGGAATGGAAATGGGATTCCGTTGGAATGGACTTTATCACCGGATTGCCTACTTCCAGTAGGGGAAATGACTTTATCTGGGTCATAGTGGACAGATTGTCCAAAGTCGCCCATTTCTTACCAGTAAAGACCACGTATCAGAGTTTGAAGCTAGCGGAGTTATACATCGCTAGAATCGTCAGTTTTCACGGAGTCCCCAAGAACATCGTATCTGATCGAGGAACTCAGTTTACCTCGAGATTCTGGAAGAAAGTCCAAGAAGGTCTAGGAACCCGACTAGATTTCAGCACACCTTATCACCCTTAGACCGACGGAAAAACAGAGCGAGTAAATCAAATACTCGAAGACATGTTGAGAGCATGTGTGTTAGAGTATGGATCTAAATGGGAAGACTGTCTGCCGTTCGCAGAATTTTCATCCAACAACAGTTATCAAGCTAGTTTGCAAATGGCCGCATTTGAATTCATGTATTGAAGGAAGTGTCGAACCCCTTTGAACTGGTCAGAAGTAGGAGAGAGTCAGATTTTCAGACCCGACATTCTACGAGAAGCAGAAGAGAAAGTTCACAAGATTTGTGAGCACCTCAAGACAGCCCAGTCAAGACAGAAGAGTTACGTCGACAAGAGACGTCGAGACCTCTCCTTCAACGTCGGAGAATTTTTGTATCTGAAAGTGTCGCCATTGAAAGGAATGCAGCGTTTCCAACTGAAAGGAAAGTTAGCCCCCAGATATATCGTGTAACACCCTCAGAATCGGACCTATGCAAGTTTGGGAAAAATTCACCAAACCCGCATAGAAACGATTCAAAGGTGCCCACCAGGCACTTTCGTGCGGGTGGAAAACGAAGTAATAGCATTACACAACAGTCCTCGATGGGACCCACAGAACAGATATATATAACAGCGACTCGAAGAGTCAAGAATACAAATATACGGTACAAAGATCCAAATCACCTTGAAAACGATGGGGCGTCCGACTACGGACAAGATGCAAATGGGGCTAAGAGCCCTGAAGAATAACCAATGGCGTCCATAACCTGCGAGCCAAGCCGGAAGGGTAACCGCTAACGACGTCGATCTCAAAACCCTTAAACAAAGGGGTGCCGACAGGCAAAGAAAAAGAAGGCGTCGATCGAGGCGATGCAGCGAGGCTAGAATTGGCGTCCTCGCCACATAGGTATGGTGGATCAAGCGGCAGCATGCACTAAACAACCTATAGAGACTCAATACAACTGGCGGTTATCAGAGAGGGATGAGAATGACCTATCCGGATACAACCTGAAGCTAACACCAAACAAACCCATCCTGGTGTTTCCCCCTCGAGACCAAACGAGGAAGTCAACCGAGGAACTCACACAGTTGGCAGTTTTATTTATTCGGTTATCGTTGCAGCAAGTACTAGTCAGGTTAAAGATAGTCGTCCGGATAAAAATAGGCAGTGGGTCCTTTTAGTTAATCATTCTGTTATAGTGGCAACACTTACTAGTCAGATGCAATTAGCATGAGATAAACCCAAAAACCCAGCAGTTGTTGGTGCTTTTATTCAGCCATTCCGTTATAGTTGCAATACTTACTAGTCAGATACAATTGTCGCAAGCGACAACCAAACAAGCAATTGTGGGCAGTATTAATTAGCCATTCCATTATAGTGAAGCTGATTACTAGTCATTATAAGTCAAATTTATAGCAGTAAACTTTAGTTATGCTTGTCTATGATCGAGATACTGTGCTCCAAGTCGTCCATATCCGCGGACACGGCTTTCAGAAAGTTTTACCCGGCCGGGGTGCACCAATAGCAACACACGCTCGATCAACCTCGGAAAAACCAACTCAAAACCCAACGAGGCTTTCACGACTGAACAATCACAGGATTCAGAAATATTTGGGGCCACCCTTGGAGTCTACCGCCAAGTAAGCAAGCTCGAGACGGACTCAAGGTTTGCGACAATGGTCATGGCGATCGGGAACCCGAAAACTCGGGTGTCGATACAGCGTAATCACTCGCTTACCTAAAGACGATGGTGCACCTCGCAATTTAAATACGAAAGTAGCATGGCATAAGTACAGGATCGTAAATAAAACCTCAAACTAGTTGTGGCCCCAAGAAATAAGACTGAATCAAGCTCGCTCGGGGTCCCATATACCTCCGGATGTGGATAGCGCGATAAATCAAGGAACAGTATCAAGTACTCGGGGTCTTACGGGACACAAGTGGGCGTTAGGAAAACAAATATTTTCTATCACCCACCGATGCCTCGCTTATTTCAATTTTAGTTGTTAAACAGAAATTAAAGTGACGATAAGTAAAACTATGATCATCTCCATCATCAACATGCGGCAATACATCAACAATCGTGGCATTGAGCGACACACGAAAGCATTTGAGCAAGCGACTTCGACAGCAAGTCCAACTATCTACCAAACAACAGGTAATAGGGTGTGTCCAAGGCAATATAGGGCTGCGGTATATCACGGTACGGAAACTAAAGCATCACGACACGTATAGCAATAGATCATCGGAGGGAATAAATACTATAAAAGTAAGATAGGTAGAAAGGGGAGATGCTGCTTTGAAAAAATTGTCGAAGGGTTCAACCAAAGATCGGGGCGAAGCTCACATCAACTCAACGGCCTTATCCGCGAAGAAGCAAAACACTAGAAGGAACACCGGATGCAACATTTAATACAACGGCAGAAGATCGGCATGATGCATGTATGATGTATGGCATGGCAAAGATGCGATGCAATTAGGTCAGATTAAGCGGAACCGGGGTCCCGACAATTAGTTAAATGGTTCAAGTTATTTAGAACCCCCGCAATTAAATGTTGTTTAGCAATGCAACAGATGGAACCGGTTCGCTACACATGTTTAAATGAGGCCAATATAAGGCTAGATTTGCCCGCATATGGGCCCCATATTTAATTATTAGGTGAATCGGCATAAGGCCCCCAAACCAATGAGATGCATGCGAGATGACAATTTAATATGCGACAAGTTATATTATGTTATGAAATAGGGTTTCGGAAAAGGGGTTCACACATTAGGGGTCTCGACGAACTTGTTAGGGTTCGACGAACTTGGGGTTCCGGGGTTCGGGGTCGGTCTCAGGGTCCAGGGTCCGGTCTCGGGGTCCAGGGTTCGACGGATCGGTCTCGACGGAAGCGTTCTCGGGTTTCTGGGGTAGATCTTGGCGTAACATTCTCGACCATCGGGGTAGGTCTTGGCGTTCCGGGAAGCCGGACTTGGTTCGGTGTCGGGGCGCATCGGATCCTCCGGGTCGGTGTCGCTCTTGTCGGGCCCGCGTCGGCCTTGGCGTTCCTTTCGGTTCGGGTCTTGGCGTCCGAGGCAGTAGTTCTTGTCGCGCTGGAGTCTCGGGCATCGCATTCGGGGGGGGGAGTACTCGTCGCGTCGGGTTTCGGTGTTCTCGGACCGATTGAATACCTTGACGTACGGCTGGATTGGTCTTCGGTTCTTTGGGGTTTTCCATGTGGCGGTCATGGCGTCCGTGACGAAGATCATGGCATCCGTGTCGAAAGCATCGGGGTTTCCGTGAACGAGATCTTGATGTTCCATGTCGGAGTACTTGTCGTTCTGAAAGAAGAACTCGGCGTCCAGGATCGGGTCCCTATCTTGTCGTCGACGGCGAACTTGAAGCTAGGGTCAACGGAAGATCTTGACACGGGGAACGGTTCTTGTTGGTGGTCCTTCAATTTCAGCATCGTCGCCTTCTGGTGCGTTGTCGTTCTTCGTGTGGCCCTCTACCATATCCTCCCGGTTGCCACTATGACCAACAGAGAGCCTTGACGTCAAAGGGATCGGGTCAGGGACATCAGAAGGCAGAGACGGGCCAAGCTGAGCGACAGGGAGGCCCACGCGGCGACGGGGCCAGAGGGTGGTCGCCGGCGGGTTCTGAGGGCGGAGGCGACGAAGGCCGGCTGGGCGAGGCTGCCAGGACGGGAGAGAGTAGCGAGCTCCGGGGACACTGCGGGAGGGCGAGCAGGCGTGGCGAGTAGTCGCCGTGGGTCGGGAACAGCTTGGGCGGGGCGTCTTGGGCCGACGGGAGTTGGCGGCGGAGCTCGGGCTCAAGCGGTCGGCAGGAAGCGGTCTGCGGTTGGAGGTGGCCAGCGGGAGGCTCGCTGGGAGGGCTCACTGGCGCGGCGTGAGCTCGGGCGAGGAGCGCGGCCGGCAGACGGGAGGTGGAAGGCGCGCGCGAGGCGGCGGACGTCTGGGGCGGCGAGGTTGAGGCCTTGGCGGTGATGCAGACGGAGGCGACGTCTGAGAGCTCGCGATGGCGGGAAGGAGCGAGGAGGAGGAGTCGAGTCGCTGGCCTTCAGCGAGGGCAGCCGGCGAGGCTGGGGCAGGAGGTCGACGGCGACGGCTAGGCATGGGGCGAGGGGTGCTCGGGAAGAGGAGGCCAGGAGGCGAGGACGGGCTTGGGTTGGCGAGGAGGTTGACGGGGCCGAGCAATGGCGAGGCCGGGCGAGGTCGCGTCAGGTGGAGAGAAGGGTGAGCAGGGTGAGGGAGGGGGCGCGACAGGTGGGAGGAGGAGCGGGCCATGATGGGCCAGGTGGGGTTGGTGGGGATGTGCCCAGCGTGGTGGCCGCGTCTGGTGCGTGTCAGCGTGGCCAGCGCGTGGCGCCAGGCGGGTGGGGCCCAGGGGCAGCGGGTCTGGCGTGGGTTGGTGGGAGGAGGCCGGCTGACGTGTGGGGGGGTTGCGTGGCTGCGTGAGTGTGTGTGTGCTGTGTTGTGTTTGGTGGGAGAGGAGAGGGAGTGGGTTAGGATTAGGTGGAAGGTTTTGATAGGCTAGAGGGGGATGGGAGAGGTGACGTGGCGTTCCAGGATTGGTCCGGGTGAGGTGGCAGGCAGGGTGGGGGTAGATTAGTTGGTAGGTATAGGATTTTGTTGGGGTGTCCAGTTGGACCGATTTAATTTCTGGGGCGGTCGTTCGGGTCAACCGGCCCGTTCGACTGCCCCGCCCAAAATAATTTAATATTTTATTTACTTTAATTGGACCGTTTGCAACCTGATAGCAACAAAACAAAATAATCCGGAGACCCGGGGTTTTGCGTTTGAATAAAGATGGGGCGTTTTAGAAAACAAAACGGGTGTTGCGAAAATAGTTTTGGCAAACCATGCATGATGATGACGATGCAATGCACAAATTCAACGCGATTTTCTAGTAGTGGTTTTGCGGGATGCCACATATCGGCCCCTTCAAAATTTTGAACCGTCGAGGAGACGTGTCGTATCAATTGGAACTGCCAGGAGAGATGTTAGATGTGCACAATGTGTTCCATATCTCATTACTTCGCAAGTGCCTCAAAGTTCCGGAGAAGACTGAAGTGTTCAAGAATATTGATCGCCGGACCATAGAAATAAATGATGACCTGACCTATCCCGAAGTACCCATCCGTATTTTGGAAGAAGCTTTCAGGACTACCAGAACCCGAAGCATCAAGTTTCTCAAGATTCAATGGAGCAACCACACAGAAGAAGAAGCTACCTGGGAGCGTGAAGATCACATCAGGACGGAGTTTCCCGATCTCTTCAAATCCTAGCTAATCTTTTTCGTCCTTTTTCAAATCTCGGGATGAGATTTTGTTTAAGGGGGTAAGGTTTGTAACATCCCAAAAATATTAAACTTGGAGCATCAAACTCTAATCATCAAAATTAGGGTTAATAAAAACTTTCCAACTAAAAATATGAAAGCATTCATATGTGTGTGTATTCAAAATTTGGATTCTTTTGAATTGACATGGTGCTGTGTTTCTTTGCTTGTAAAAGGATTCTTAGGTGAAATAAACATCATCTAAACAATCCCCAAACTTTTCCCAAAGACAAACAAGTCAAATTAAACAAATGAAGTGAATGGTCATTTTTGCCAAATTAACTCTCATGCCTACTTTGGCTATCTCTAGTTTTCAAAACTCAACATAAACATTTGTGGATCTTTGCACCCCTTGTTAGTACTCATAATAAGGTACCAAGGCCCACTTTGTGATCTTCCAAAAACATTCAAATGCTAAGTTTAAATGATAGTTTAAAATTGAATCTATCTCATATGGGAAGATCCCACTATTTCAAAAACCACTCAAACAAGTTCAATTTTCAAAACCCAAGCACCCACAGAATCCTCAACACATGCCTAGCACACCCACCAAAAATCTTTTAAAAATTCAAAAGTAAGTTTCTTGTGGCCATTTCATCAAACAGCTTGCAGATTCAAATAAAAAAATCACAAACAGTATAGTGTGCAGTAAATTTGGCCTAATTTGTTCCCTCTCTGGTTGCAACTAGTCTTTAGTAGATCATCTAGCTCATTTGTAAACATCTAGCACCATTGTGAGCATTCCTTGCCATAAATGGTGAGCAGGCCGAGCCTAACCATGCCACCCCATTGTCGCCGGCCAGCTAGTAGCCACCCTAGCCTTTCCAACCTTGTCTGGGAGGTAGCCAGCACCTCACCGCCCCCGCTCGATCAGCCCTAGCTCAAAGACATAGACAAGAACCACCAGGAACGCCGTGACCGCACCTCTGTCGACCATGCCGACACGCACCACCGTGCACGCACTGTTCCCACTCAACCCGACCACCTCGAGCCCATGCCACCCGCCAGCATGAACCCCACCGTCCCAGGAGACCACTAGACATGATCGTTTCCTCGCTCGTACCCCGTAGCCACCGCACGCCGCGGAGATTTCCGTCGGTACCGCTCAGAGAACCGCATGTTCCCGACCGATTGCCACCGCCCCTAAGCGCGCATTCAAGTCCTAGAGCCCCTAAGCCACCCGTAACCATGTCGCCACCTTCGCCTGCCCATCCCTATCGGTCTCGCCGTCGAGCCTATAAAAGGAGGCCACCCCCAGCCGTAGGAAGCACACCATTCCACTCCCCTCACCTCACTGATTATTCCACCCTCAAGCTGGAGCATGAGGAGAAGTAGCTCGCCGGAATTGCGCCGGAGCGGGCCGCCTCTAGAGAAGAAGGGAGCCGTTGATTTCGACCAACCCCGGAGCTGCCTCGACCATCCCTGAGCTCGCCATCGACCACTCGTTCGTTTGCCTGCCTCGCCATCGTTGCTAGAGCTCTGGTATGCCCCCTATGCACCAACACTAAGCCACTAGGGTTCGAGCTCGCCGGTGACATGTTCATCGTCGACGACGATCCCCAGCCGTCGATCTTCCTTCTAATCCAATGAAACCACACAGCCGTGCATCGTGTTATGAGCCACCGATGGTGGAACCCCACATCGGTGAGCCCAACTGTGAGTGACACTGGGCCGGCCCATTAACCTTTCCCGCACAGCCCAACCGTTTGAATTTAGATTTTTCTATTTTAGTTCAAACTCAGTTCTATACCTATATTCAAAAATCAACCCAGCTCGATGTATTGAACCAAAATGCATGAAACTAATTTTGTTAGAAAGGTACTGAAATGCTTAATCCAAGCCCGTTGGATTCAAATCATTTCGATCTGTAGATCAACCTTGGTAAAAATAACAAGTCAGAAGCTTTTCTGCATTCAAACATTTTTCAAATTCAACCATAATATCTTTTTAGTTGATTCCAACTCTCAAAAATCACATTTGATCATACCTTTCAGAATATATAAAAACATATGGGTTTACTTACAGAAATAATGTTCAAGCAATAAAAGAATGCCACATAGGCATTTCTAGTCACTTTATTTATTTAAAATAAAAAGGTTAACCCTTATTAAATTGTGACACCACTTTAAATCACATTCCCATGTACTGAAATATGTGGTGATGACATGTGTCAACATGATCCCATGTTTGAGTTGGAGAATATTAAATCTTAAGTAGTTTTTCAATGAGTAGAAATTAATTTTCTAAAAATAAAATAAATAAGACAAAATCTTTAATCTTGTAAGGTTAGTGATGATGCTAGATCATGTATAGTACACCCTTGTGTGTTGATTGAAAATAGTTAAGTATTGTTTGGTGATTGTGTACCTCTTATTTATTTATAGACGCTAGTACCGACCAAGGATACGAGGATGAAGGAGGATACTACGAAGAAGAAGCCGAGGAGAACTTCAAGCACTGCTCTGCACAAGGCAAGCTAACACTTGAAATTATGAAAGTTACATAACCTATGCATTGCACTAAGCATGCCTTGTTGGACACATTTGATGATACCCAATCCTAGTTTAACTTGCAAGCTTTATACTTTATTTCTTCATCAAAGATTTCTCTTAAAGTTTACTTAAGTGACTTGTAGATTCTAGGAAGATAATGGAAGGTTGCATAAAGATCATTAAATTTGGCCTAAGCTGGATAATCTTGATGTCATCCGAAGGCATGAGATTGAACTTAATTAATCTCCACTTGTTTACCACCCCTCATTAGTACTTACCCCACTTGTAGATGCTAGTGCTAAGCATAAAACTTGATCAACTGTAGATGGGAATACTTGGAGAAAATGGTTATGAAAACCTTGGAATGATGAGTCATTCTACTGAAATGTTTTGACAAGTGTTTCCGAACACCAGATGATTTTGATGATGAAAATGTTGAGGCATGAGCCTTAGCCCTTTATAAAACTGATGGTTGTCTGGATGCGATACCATTCCAATTTTACCGTACAACCACAATACCCGAAAATTGGGTATGTCTTGACTGGAAATTTATATACCTTATTATGGGTTCCCTCACGGCCAAGGTCTGAGCTGAGGCTACCTTGTGAAGATTGTCAACCTGTGCAGTGCCCAAGATGACAGCTGGTCATGGTTGGGAGGCCAAACTCACAGGAGAGGTGCCTATACTAGGTCGTGTAATTGAAAGGTTAGGATTGATTATCCGCGTACTGAGTATGGTGAATTCAGGATTTGTTCCTAACGGATGTATCGAATGTTGTGGTGAAAGTGTACAATCTCTGCAGAGTGTCAAACTATTCGAATAGCCGCGTCCGCGGTTATGGATAGTTGGAGTGGCCATACTGTTCCCCCGTCAGATGTTTTCAAAATGACTTGTGAAATGAATTGAGACTTTGACTTGACCACAATAGAGTTGTGACATGAAATTCAAGTTCCTACTTAGGTGTTATAAAATTTCAACTAGTTTTCTTTGCTTCTGAACTTAGTAGAGGTAAATCTGGCTTTTTGCAAAACAACCCTAGAGCTTAGTGTTCTACTACAAACCCCCCTTAACTTGTTAATATTAGTTTGCGAGTACTTAAAGAGTACTCATGGCTTGTCCCTGGCTATTCCCATGGCCAGACTATGAAGAGGAGTACCAGGATGATGGACCACAGGAAGGTTACGACAACTAGGATCATCTCCCATCGTCAGCATTGGCTGTGACCACGAAGATGGAGCTTCGCCTACGCTACCTTTATTATTACGTTATTCCGTTGCTTGAGTTGTATTAAGAACTGGATCATGAGATCCTTATTTGTGTAAAACCTTATTTATGGTTTGTAATGGATGATGTACTGTGATATCCAAATCTGTTATGTCTCGCAAGAATGGTAATCCTGGGATTGCGATGTATGGCATAACAGGCATCTGGGGTTAAAAATCTGGGTGTTGACATGTTATTATATATTCTGCTGCGTTGATTGTATTAATACTAGATCCTGAGATCCTATATTGGTAAGACCTTTATTATGGTTTGTACTGGATGATGAACTATGGTACCAATCTATTATGTCTCACAAAAATGGTAATCCTGGGATTGCGATGTATGGCATAACAAGCATCTGGGATTAAAAATCCGAGTGTTGACAAGTTGGTATCAGAGCCATCCAGACCATAGGAGACCCTAGTTAGAATGGACGCTTGAATCAAAAACTTAGTTTCAAAACAAAAGAAGTGAGTATTTATGAAAACCTATTCTCATTATTATCACTGAGATTATTTCAAAAAAATTCATGTTCCTAAAAAATGTTTGCAATCTTACATAAAATTTGACACACTTGATCACCTCACTAACTTACTCATCCTACATTCTTACAGATGGAAGTCAAGTATACCAAGTTCTACTAGTTGGGCAACGGAGGAAAGATCATCTTCGAGCGAGATTTAAGCCAACTCTCGGAACTTCTTGAGCGCCCGCACCCCGAGTTCTTCGGAGCACATCTCAATGATCAGCAAGGAGGAGAACTACAATGGGTGATAGTTGCAAATCTCAGAGGCAAGATGGAGGCACCCACCTCAGAGGGGATCCAATTTAGCTTGAGGGAGAAAAACTGGCTAGACGGACTCGCCAGGGCTATGCAGGAGGCTCTTGCCTGTCTGTGTGGGCAAAGCATCAATCAGATCAATGGCACTCGCTTTTCTTACTAGGCAAGGTGTGATGCTATGGGACAGCCATTGGAAGTGCCAGGACATCCAGAGCTGAAGCAGCAGGTGGATCATCTCGACTTCATGTTGTATGATAGGCAACAGGAGTTGGACAACGCATGTGCCTACGCCAACCAGAACCATGCCATTGCAGCAAGAAGGACCAGACCGTCGCCATCCTTGAGAAGGAGCGCAAGTCAGTTCCCCGTCTGCGTGACAAGAAGGATCGCATCATTGCCCGCCTTCGTCACAAGGTGTCATATTTGGAGGAGAACATCCATGAGCGGGATATGCAGCTTGAGAAGAGGGAGAACGAAGGGGAAGATATCCGTGGAGATCCCTACTCCTATCTCAGCGATGATGACGACTACCTAGAGGACCTCGACATGGACTTCCACACTGACGATGACGATTCCGCCTTCATTGATGATGAAGAAGCCACCGGTTATGATGAGTAGTAGCACTTGCGCACTATCATAGGTGCGAGTTGTATCCGGTCGCACTTTATCGTAGCTTCACATAATGGTTCCTAAAACCATCTGTTACCCTAGTGTGGTGTGTTTTTGTATTGGGTGCTATGAATGAATGAATGAAAAACAAGTTGCTAGTTGGCAAAACCAGAGTCAAACTCAAAGTTTAAAAGCTTGTCAAAAACAAATCCATGAACCTTAGAAATTTCCCTCTTGTCTCATGATCTATCTCAATCTTCAGATGCCTCGCGGAGGGAGCAGCTCATCTCAAGACCCAATGCTACAAATCCTACAAATGTGGAAGAGCTGAACGTCAAGCTAATTTAGCCACCCTTCTATAGAGAGCTTAGATGGCCCATAAAAATCAAGGCCATGGAAACCAGGATAACCATGGATCCAAGCTCAAGAACTTTCAAAACACCACCCCCCCATATTTAGTAAGTCTGAAGAGCCGTTAGATGCTGATGAATGGCTGCAGACCATGGATAACAACTTAGAAGTACCAGGAGTGGAGGCCAATGAGAAAGTACTGTTTGCCACCCATTATCTGGCAGGTGATGCAAGAGCTTTGTGGAATACCATTCAGACCATGAATGGAGGACAGATGATGGCTTGGGATAAATTCAAACTCAAGTTCAGCCGAACCCATGTGCCACCCGGTTTGATTCTGCCGATGATGGATGAATTCAAGGAGCTAAAGAAGGGAAGGATGACTGTGGTAGAGTACCGTGACAGATTTTTGTCTTTGTGTAGGTATGCCCCTGATGAGATTGGTACTGGAGCCAAGAAGAAGGAAAGATTCTTGAACGGTTTGCATGATGAGATGCAGATAGTGCTGGTGAACATTCCCTTCGCTGACCTTGAAGATTTAGTGGATTCTGCAATCCAGATGGAAGGCAAGATCAACCAAGCCAACAATAATCGCAAGCGTCGAATGATGCATCAACCAGGATCCCACCATACCCCGAAGTATTGCCCCAACCCGTCTGCAGGATATGCCCCGAGAAACAATAGACCCCCTATGTCCCGTCCGAACTATCCCAACCTTGGAGGAAGAAACCCAAGGCCCGGAGGAAATCACAACCACAACCCCAGCAACTCCAATAATTTCAACTATGCACCGCCCAGGTCCAACAACAACAACAACCCCAACAACAACAATGCTGCCCCAAGGACTGGAAGAAATGTCGTGCCTATTGCAGGAAAAGACAAGTCTCTGATTACTTGTTTTGAATGCGGAGTCAAGGGTCACTACTCCAACGAGTGCCCAATAAGCTTGCCGCAGACAATGTGAATGCACCAGCTCAGCAACAATGCCGTGTTCAGCATGGAAGGAGATTTGCCCCAGGAAACTCACTCAACCGCAACGGCCGTCTATTTCACATGAATGCTGGAGAAGCTTAGGAAACGCCAGATGTCGTGCTGGGTATGTTTTCTATTAACTCAATACTTGCAAGAGTTTTATTTGATTCTGGAGCATCGCACTCATTTGTTACAGAAGAATTTGCATGCACTAGTAAGATTCAACCAACAAAATTGAAGCATGTTATGATAGTTCAAATACTGGTTCAACCACCAAAGCTAGACAAATTTGTAAGGCCGTACCTATCAGAATCCATGGAATAGATTTTTATCCTAATCTAATAGTACTTGGAACCAAAGGTTTGGAAGTAGTACTAGGAATGTATTAGATGTGGAAACATAAAGGATTAATTGACTGTGCCAAGAAAGCCATAACCATGACTAGTACCACTAGAGTATCAGTAGAGCATATATCTGAGACTTTGCCCCGTCAATTCAAGTGCAACAAGAGTATAGCCCAACCAACCATTTACCAAGTCAGAGTAGTCTATGAATACCCCGACGAATTCCCAGATGAATTGCCCGGTATGCCCCCAAATCAGGATATCGAGTTTATCATTGAATTAATCCCTGGAACTGGACTCATAGCTCAGAGACCTTATAGTATGAACATGTCTGAATTAGTGGAGCTAAAGAAGCAATTGGAATGTATGCTAGAGATAGGTCTGATTCAACCAAGTGCGTCGCCATGGAGATCACCTGTTTTGTTTATGGATAAGAAAGATGGAGGTAACCGTTTGTGCACGGATTATCGGAAGCTGAATGATGTCACCATTAAGAACAAGTACCCACTACCGAGGATAGAAGACCTGTTTGACCGGTTGACCGGTGCCAAAGTGTTTTCTAAGATTGATCTTAGAACCGGTTATCATCAACTCAAGATTCGCGCAACGGATATTCCAAAGACTGCCTTCACCACCAGATATGGATTTTATGAGTACACTGTCATGTATTTTGGATTAACCAATGCCCCCGCTTATTTCATGAACCTCATGAATAAGATTTTTATGAACTTCCTGGATAAGTTTGTCGTTATTTTTATCGACGATATTCTGATCTATTCCAAATAAGAAGAAGACCATGAGCTACACCTAAGGACCATCCTTGAAACCCTTAGAGTGCATCAGTTGTATGCCAAGTTTAGCAAATGTGAGTTCTGGTTAAAGGAAGTAGGATTCCTAGGACATATCGTGTCGGCAGGAGGAATTGCTGTCGACCCTGCCAAGATTAAGGATGTTGAAGAATGGCAAGCCCCAATCACTCAAACCCAAGTTCGCGCATTTCTCGGATTAGCGGGATATTACCACAAGTTCGTAGAAGGATTCTCGAGCATTGCAAGACCCATGACCCAGTTGTTGAAGAAAGATAAAAAGTTTGAATGGACGAACAAATGTGGAACAAGTTTTCAAGAGCTCAAGAAGAGATTAATTTCAGCCCCAATCTTGATTATGCCGGATATCAAGAAGACTTTTGATGTGTATTGTGACGCATCCAAGATTGGTCTCGTATGTGTGTTGATGCAAGAAGGCAAGGTCATATCCTATATGTCCCAGCAACTGAAGAAACATGAGAAGAATTACCCTACCAATTACCTCGAACTAGAAGCCGTAGTTTTAGCCTTGAAGACATGGTGGATTACCTCATGGGTAACTGCTGTGAGATTTATTAGAATGACAAGAGTCTGAAGTATATTTTCACCCATAAGGAGCTAAGTATGAGGCAAAGGAGATGGATAGAGTTAATCAAGGACTATGACCTTGACATTTGCTATTGCCCTCGCAAAGCCAATGTGGTAGCAGATGCTGTTAGCAGATTGTCGTGTCGATTGAACCATTATAAAAGAATCCTAGCCAAGTTTGTATGAGGAGATGGAAAATTTTAGAGTTGAGCTAGTTAGTGAAGGATTTTTGGCTAGCATATAACTTCAACCCACTTTGATCAGTCAGATCAAGGAGGCGTTGAAAGGAAATTCTAGTATCGACGGAATCAAACATCGTATTGGTACAGTGAAGGTACCCGGATTCATCAAAGATGAAGAAGGATTTTTGTGGTATAAAGGGCGAATATATGTGCCCGCAGATTTAGAGTTGAAATAAGCTATTTTGCAAGAAGCCCATGATACTCTTTATTCTATCCCCCAGGAGGAACGAAGATGTATCAGGATTTGAAGGAGCAATTTTGGTGGCATAAGATGAAGAGAGAAATCGGAAGCTACATAGACAAATGTGATATCTGTCAGAGAGTCAAAGCGGGACATCAAAGACCCGCAGAACTTTTGCAACCATTGCAGATCCAAGAATGGAAATGGGATTCAGTTGGAATGGATTTTATCACCGGTTTGCCTACATCTAGTAGGGGAAATGACTCTATTTGGGTCATAGTGTATAGACTTTCTAAAGTAGCCCATTTTATACCTGACAAGATCACTTATCAGAGCTCGAAGCTAGAAGAGTTGTACATTGCTAGGATAGTCGGTTTTCATGGAATCCCCAAGAACATTGTGTCGGATCGAGGAACCCAATTTACCTCGAGATTTTGGAAGAAAGTCCAAGAAGTATTAGTATCCAGACTAGATTTCAGCACAGCTTATCACCCGCAGACTGATGGACAAACGAAGCGAGTAAACCAGATACTCGAAGATATGTTGAGAGATTGTGTGTTGGAATATGGATCTAAATGGGAAAATTGTCTGCCTTTCGCAGAATTTTCATACAACAACAGTTACCAAGCAGTTTGCAAATGGCCCGATTTGAGTTTATGTATGGAAGAAAGTGTTGTACCCCACTGATTTGGTCGGAAGTAGGAGAGAGTCACATTTTCGGACCCGACATCCTAAGAGAAGCAGAAGAGTCACAAGATCCTTCAGCACCTCAAAACTGCCCAATCCAGACAGAAGAGTTATGCCGACAAGAGACGTCGAGATCTAGCGTTCACTATCGGAGATTTTGTGTATCTAAAAGTATCACCCTTGAAAGGAATGCAGCATTTCCAACTCAAAGGAAAGCTTGCCCCTAGATATATTGGACCCTTCAAGATGTTGAATCACCGAGCAGATGTATCATATCAACTAGAACTGCTGGAGGAGATGTCAGCCATGCATGATGTGTTCCATATCTCGTTGCTTAGAAAATGCCTAGAAGTTCTAGAGAAGACCGAAGTTTTCAAGAATATTGATCACATAACCATAGATATCAATAAGGACCTAACTGATCATGAAGTACCCATTTGTATTTTGGAAGAATCCTTCAGAACCACCAGAACCCGGAGTATCAAGTTTCTCAAGATCCAGTGGAGTAACCATACTAAAGAAGAAGCTATTTGGGAGCGAGAAGATGACATTAGGACTGATTTCCCATATCTTTTTAGTTCCTAGTTTTATTTTTCTTAAATCCCAGGACGAGATTTTGTGTAAGGAGGGAAGGTTTGTAACATCCCCAAAATATTAAACAATATTATCGAGTTATAATCACCCCAGTTTAAGGTTAACAAAAACTTTTATTATGAAAATTAATATGAATGCATGTGTGTGTGTGATTAATGCATGAATGATTGCATTTGCCTTGATTGATTGCTATGAATGATAAGGACTGGTTTAAAGATGAAAACAATATCATCGAGATCATTTCCAAGAAGAATCAAATGAAGAGAAAATAAAAAATAAGCAATATAAGCAAATGGTCATTTTGGCCAAACTTGTTCACTAGACCACTTTGGGTGTTCCTGGTAAAAGATTTCTAACTGAAACAAATCCAATTATTTTTAAAGGACAATTCAAAATTGAATCAAGTGTAGGTACTATGATAGACATTTCTCAAAAACCAAGCAAACCACTTCACCTTGGCAAACCGAAGCAACCTCAGACTACCAAGCTTCTGACAGAGCACTCACCAAAATTCATCCAAAAATTCAAAATTTGAATTCATGCGGCCATTTCATCAAACACCTGGTGAACACAGATCTAACTTGCCTAACTTCTATTGTGATGAGCAGTGATTGATCAAACCATTTCCCCCATTTCACTCTCCTTGTCATCCCTGGTGCCCAGCAATGCATCGAAGCAGCTACCCCTCTACCGTTTGCACCAGTGCCGCGCCACATGAGCCGCCATAGCCGGTCGACCATGGACAACCCGCAGGAGGAAGCGCCACGCCCGTCCATGATGTCTAGGATATAGGCCACCATCCACCGCCACTCCCTGTCCACCCCACGATTGCATGCAAGCCATGGACCACCCGAGAAGCACCGCGCCCAGTTCTCTGTCACCATGCGAAGAGCACGCCAGAGCGCCGCCAACACAACACGCACGCCGCCCCCGCCGCCGCTCACCACGCGCAGCCTTTTCGCCATGACCCTAGCTACCTCCCGTACATGACCGCTTACATACGACCATTCTCGCGCAGAGCACCGACCCGTCCAGACCATCCTCGACCACCCCGAGCCACACCTTTAAGCCCATGATGACCACCAGGAGACACCGCACCGTTCTACGCCCTCAGCCATGCCGTTAGCCCTTTGTATCGTCATCACCGACCAGCCCTGACCATGCCGCACTACCCCTCTCGCCGGTGTATAAATAGAGACCACCCCAGCCCTCATTCTCCACATGATCTCACTCCCCTCTCTCTCAGAACCACCCCTGACCCTTCCCCGGAGTAAGGGGAGCACTAGGCCGCCGGAATTTGGCCGGAGTCCGCCGCTGTAGAGGAGGAGAGGAGCCGTCATTGGAGCCACCCCAGGAGCTTCCGCGACCACCGTTCGAACCGCAATCTTCGACAACGTCGTTCGCCCCCATCGCCAACCCTAGATGGACCCTAGGTGAGCCACCGCGTACCCCCATCGTCGTCGCTAGGCTTCAGTCTCACCGGAGCTATCCGACGGAGATGACGAACGTCGACCGTAGATCCTAGTCTAATCGCACGGTCTAGATTGAAACATACCGCTTCGGGATAACTGATCCACTGACGCATGGGACCCTCCTGTCAGCAGCCTGCTGCGTGCGCGTAGTGTAGTTGGGCCGGCCCATTTCCTTTCCCGCGCGGAGCCCAATAATTCAAATAGATATTTTCCATTTTAACCAAACCCTAGTTCAGACAGTGACTTTGAAATTCAATTTAAGGAGATTTACTGAACCAAATTGCATGATTCTAATTTTGTTAGAAAGGTATTCAAATTAACAATCCAAGACCATTGGATTCAAACCATTTGAAATTATAGATCACCTATAGTAAAAATAACAAGACAGAGACTTTTCCACATTCAAACATTTTTCAAAAATCAACCATAAATGCTTTTGAGTTGATTCCAACTCTCAAAAATCACATTTGATAAGGTCTATCTAAATATGTAAAAATATTTAGGTTTACATATAGTGATCTTGGACTAGTACTAAAAGAATTCTATATAGGCATTTCTAGTCACTTTAATTATTTCAAATAGTAATTTTAAACTTTATAAAATATGATCACCACTTTAAATCACATTCCCAAGTATTAGAATATGTGGTGATGACATGATCCTATATTTTAATTAGATAATATTAAATCGTAAGTAGTTTTCATTGAGTGGAAATTACTTTTCCAAAATAAAATAAATAAGACTAGATCTTTATTTCATGTGATGATTGTGATGATGCTAGATCATCTAGTGTGAACCTTTCTATGCCAAAGAGAGGTAGTTAAGTATTTTTTGGTGATTGTGTACCTCATATTCATTTATAGACGCTAGTACCGACAAAGGCTACGAGGAGGAGGAGTACTATGATGAAGGAGAAGAAGAAAACTTCAACCACTGCACCAATCAAGGCAAGACATCCATGCGAGCTAACACTTGCAAGTTTCTTAACTATGCAAGCCCAACAATACAAGTTAACTATGCAATCTAACACTTGCAAGCTAGAAATTTGCATGCTACTTATGCAAGATAATCTATGCAAGATGCATTAGGCATGCTTTGGTTATGCAACCTCGATTATACAAAATCCCACTTTTACTTAAAAGCTTTATTCCTTTATTTTTACCAAAGTTCTTTATTATTTTAGTTAATGCTTTGTGAGTTTTTGGAAAAATAGTATAGATAACATAAAGAGCATAAAACTAGGCCTAAGTAGTTAGAATTAGATGTCATACTAAGGCATGAGACTAGAGTTGGATAGTCACACTTGATTAGCACCCCTCATTAGTGAATACCCTCAACTTTAGTGGCTAATGCTAAGCATAAAAGTTGATCACTTTATATGGGATTACTTGGTGAAAATGATTATGAAAACCTTGGTATGAAAATTCATTGTATTGAAATGTTTTGACATGAGTTATGAACACAACATGACTTGATGAAAATATTGAGGCATGAGCCTTAGCCCTTTATAAAAACTGATGGTTGGGTTAAGATGCGATACCATTCCAATTTTTCCGTACAACCACAATACCTGAATTGGGTAAGGCTTATCTGGAAGTTTATATGTCTTAGTATGGTTTCCCTTGCGGAAGAGGTTTGAGCTGAGGCTACCTCGTGAATGTGAATGTCCACCTATGAAGTTCCCAAGATGATATATGGTCATTGTTGGGAGGCCAAACTCATAGGGGAGGTGCCTATAATAGGGTGTGTAATTGAAAGGTTAGGATTGGTTATCCGCATACTAAGTATGATGATTCAGGGTTATCCCTGACAGATGTATCGAATGTTGTGGTGAAAGTGTACCACCTCTACAGAGTGTCAAACTAATCGAATAGCCTTGTCCGCGATCATGGACAGTTGGAGTGGCCATACTGTTCCATCGTCAGATGTTTTCAAAATGACTTGTGAAATGAACTATGACTTTGACTTGACTGTAAGGAGAATAGAAAAAAGGGAAAATAAAGATAAATGGAAAAATCTTTTTGTTGTTTTTGAGAGAGAGGAATTAAAGAATATAAAATTGGCCGCAAAGATCGTCTTGAAAATCTTGAAAACAAATAAAATAACTAAATATAAAGTGTTGAGGAAACGAACACGAGTGCTAATAAACTCAAATTAAAAGCATAACGTCTAAATAAAATAAAGCAAATGAACGTCAAATAAAGATAACGAGGAGACTTCCCCAAGCTTAGGCTTTTGCAAGACATTCAAATCATTGAGGTGCCGGGAAAAAGTTGTAGTTCTAGTTCACAAATTGAGTTGATAGATTACTAGTGGTTTCTCGGAGGTTCAGGGTGAGATTATGCATCCCCTCCACAGTTCCTCCAAGTTCTTGGAAATCTTGATATGTAGAAAACCGGTTTGGTGGCTGATCCTCTTGATAAAGAACTTCTTGATCCTCTTCTTGGTCCTCATCCTCATCTGAAATCTCCTCCTCGGGTTGATGTTGTTCAACCTGCACATCATATAACAAACATCCGTCCTCGATAGAGAAAAGACCATTAGGCAAATGAGCGGGGTAGAGACGCCTAGCTCCTGCAATATGCAAGTAATAAACACCACCTCTTCTAGTGAGCATTCCACAAGCCTTTAAAGTAGAGAAAACAATACGTCACTCACCTAGCAATGGTTGCAACTCACCTAGGTCGATGCCCAAGGCAATGGCAAGCACGGTGATGACACTTCCACATGTGATTGGCCCTTGGCTTTGGGAGGATTGGTGCTCCAAGTAGCGCACAAGAATTGCGCCCAAGTTGAGTGACAAGTTGTTGAAAATAGCTTTTGCAAGGACCAAGATGTCCTCCTCATTGAGTCTTGTAAACTCATTTCTTGCATGCAAGGTGTTAGCAATAACATAAAACAAATAGCGAATAACATGATGTTTGATGGGGGAATACCAATCGGGGTATTACCCATGAAGCGCAGTCACCAGCTGGATCAAGCCGACCGAAGCCAAGCCCAGAGCGGGTCGACTCCCCCAATACGGCGACTGTAGTATACTGGATCTGGGCGACTCGCCGACTGGAGGCCCAAGATGCCAACTTCAATACAAAGTCCACCAAAACACTTGTAAACCCTAACTGGCTGCATATATAAAGCCAACAGGAGAACCCCCACGGGGTATGTTATATTAGATCCTCTCCCACATCTCATTAGATCTAGTATCTCCCTTCGCCTATGACGGCTCTCTTGTAAAACAATCTATATCATATACTGGATTGACAGTAGTACGTAGCGATCCTCCACCGAGGGAACGTGAACCTGGATACATCATGTGCCAATCTCGCTCTCGGATTCTCCTACATCGCCTTGCTCCCTCTACGTAAGCTACCCCAGTAGCATCCGCCGTGCCAATACCACGACAGCTGTCACCCACCATAGGGCAAGCGGTGCTTGAAGATGATAATCCGAGCGAGATCATCAATTTTATCATTGGTGAGGGCCAGATCTTGATTAGCGCGAAAAAGGTAGGTCGGCATGTACTCTAACCCGGCGCACTGTCTGTAGGCTGTCACGCGGTAGGCACACACGCGGATCGGCCGTTCAAGGTCTTGATCTGGAAGTCGCGTGTGCATGCATAAGTAGTTTTCTCATGCCTTCAGAGATTGGTCCTCTACACCCAAGAATAAGACAAGGTGACAGACTTTATTGGACTTTCAATTAATTTCTCTCTACTAATGTTGACGCTAACCAATTATTCATTCAAATTGTATATCTAACGTCGTTTGTTGTTATGCATGCGCCACACTGAGGTCAAATCATGTTCTCATGGAAATAGGAGCCATGGACACCTATGACCATGGAGGTTCTTTCCACGGAGCTTCTGTCCTCCTCAATCGCTCACAGCTCCGACCAAACAATGTCTAATCTTCAAAAAGCTTGAATTAAAATCAGTCAAGAGAAACACCACAACGGCAAAATCACCAAGTTATATTATTCTGGTTAATTTTTGCATCTAGCATCTTCAAAAGAAAATTGGGATTTCTATTTTCGTGCCCCTGGTTCATTAGGTGTACTCACTTTTTTCTAGTCTTTTAGTTTTTCTTCACTTTTGTCCGGCTCCTATTATGGAACTCTCATATCGGTCTCAAACTCGCTCTCCGTAGGGTCCCGTTAGTGGACCCTCGCCGTTACATACCGACAAGTGAGGCCGCATTCAGGTGGGTTCCATAGTGGACCCTTGCCATTACGTGCTAACAAGTAGGATTCACCCTGGTTACGTGATGATAGGTGGGGCCATGTTCAGTCGGGTAAGTAGTAGGACCCCCTATGGTGTGGGGCCTACTTGTTGGAAACGCGTTTTGGGAATGTGGTGTGGGACCATGTGAGGCGCGTATGTTAGTTACGTGCGCCCTGTCGCCTAAATTAGAAGATTTTTTTTGTTATTTTTATGATTGGCCTTTTTAAGAACGCATTTTCCACTTTATATCGCTAACAATTGTTATTTTGCCCAAAAATACATCGAATCTAGAGCAGCTTCTCTCTTCATTCATGGTTCCTTTTGGCTCTCGTATTTTCTCAATCTGGCAGCAAATCTAACCATCACCATAAATATATAGATGAACAGAGCAGATGTAGATAAAGCAGTTAATAAAGGATTATATAGTACGATATTTAACCAGGTTCGACAATTAGGCTGCTCAGTAGCAACAACTTACAAGTTCAACATAGACAACAAAACAAAAGAAGCTTCTTTACAACAACATCATCATCAGCACAGGATCAGTGGCCCCTCATGGCCTCCGCTAGGAGGGCCTCCGCCTCCTCCCTGTGGTGCTTCCTCCACTTCCTGCTTCCCAGTCACTTGACCTTGGGCGCCTTGGGCTTGATCGGGGGCATGCGATCCTCCTCGATGGCCACCTTCTGGAGGCTGCGGAGGTGAAAACCGAGTGCCTTGTGTTGGGCTCTGAAGGCGTTGGGGTTCTTTGATGGGCCGCAGGTCTTCACATCCTCGGCATGCATCACGAGGGAGTTGAAGTTGGTGTAACATCCAAAAAATACTAAACTTGGATCATCAAACTCTAATCATCAAAATTAGGGTTAACAAAAACTTTTCTAAAATAAAAATATGAAAGCATGCATGGTGTATGCATTTCATTTGGAATTCTTTTAAACCACCTTGTTTGTGTGTTCCTTTGCTTGTAAATGGATTCTTAGGTGAAATAAACATCATCTAAACAATTCCCAAACTTTTCTCAAAGACAAATAAATCAAAAAAAATAAAATAAAGGAATGGTCATTTTGACCAATTTAACTCACATGCCTACTTTGGCTGTCCCAAACTTACAGAACTTAACAGAAAATTTGCTGGATCTTTGCACCCCTTGATTGTACTCATAACAATGTATCAAATCCCACTTTGTGATCATCCAGAAACTGTCAAATGCATAGTTTAAATGACAGTTCAAAATTGAATCTTTATCATATGAGAAGATCCCACTTTTTCAAAAACCACTCAAACAAGCTCAACTTTCAAAACCCAAGCATCTGCAGACTCACTAGCACCAACCTAGCACACCCACCAAAAATCTTTTCAAAATTAAAAACTTAAATTCTTGCGGCCATTTCATCAAACACCTTGCAGACACAAATCATCAAAAATCTTAAACACTATTGTGAGCTGTGATTGAAGCCTAACTTGTCCCCTCTCTAGCTCACAACCGTCTCAGTAGATCATCTAGTGTAATATACCAAAAATAATAAACTTGGATCATCAAACTCTAAGCATCAAAATTAGAGTTAACAAAAACTTTTCTAATTAAAATTATGAAAGCATGCATATGAGTGCCTTGAATTTGAAATTCTTTTGAACCAACTTGTTTATGTGTTCCTTTGCTTTTAAAATGTTTCTTAGGTGAAATAAACATCATCTAAAACATTTCGCAAACTTTTCCTAAAGACAAGTAAATCAAAACAACTAAAATAAAGGAATGGTCATTTTGACCAATTTAACTCCCATGCCTACTTTGGCTGTGTCAAACTTTCAGAACCTAACAGAGACTTTTCTGGATCTTTGCACCCCTTGAATGTACTCATAACAAAGTATCAAGGCCCACTTTGTGATCATCCAGAAACTTTCAAATGCATAGTTTAAATGACAATTCAAAATTGAATCTTTATCATATGGGAAGATCCCACTTTTTCAAAAACCACTCAAACAAGCTCAACTTTCAAAACCCAAGCATCTGCATACTTACCAGCACCAATCTAGCACACTCACCAAAAATCTTTTCAAAATTCAAAACTTGAATTCATGCGGCCATTTCATCAAACACGTTGCAGACACAAATCAAACAAAATCCAAACACTGTTTTGAGCAGTGAATTGAGCCTAACTTGTTCCCTCTCTAGGCACCACTAGCCTTAGTAGATCATCTAACGAACTTAACTAAGCACTAGCACCACTGTGAGCTTGCCAAAATCATCAATGGTGAACAGCCGAAGCCACCCTTGCCACCCCAGTGTAGACAACAAGCTAGGAAGAAAGCTAGCCATGCCAACCTTGTTTGGGAGATCACCCATGCCTCACCGCCCCCTCTCGACCTGCCCTGCCTCGAAGACACCGACCAGAGCACCTAGGAACGCCGCGCCCGTGCCTCTGACAACCGTGCCGAGCATGCGCCAGAGCGCCACCCTCGACCGAAGCCCACAGACCGCGGGCCGCCCTCGCCGCGTGCATACACGATCACCACTTACCCAGGAGACCGCCACCATCCCTGTTCGCCGCCCCGTGACGCACAGTCACCGCTCGCCGTCGAAGACGCCGCCTCTGCCGCGCAGAGCGTCGTGTGTTCCAGACCAAACCGCACCGCCCCTACAAGCGCATTAAAGCCGTAGAGCATCGCCAGGAGACTACCAAGCGATCTCCACCGCCGGCCATGCCTCTAGCAGCCCGTAGCCATGTCGCCACCGTCGCCCGCCCATGCCGTTCGGTCTCACCATCGAGACTATAAATAGAGGACTCCCCCGCTCGAATTATTCACATCATTCCACTCCTCTCTCTCCCAGAACCACCCCACCTCAGTCCCAGAGCAAGGCGAGCAGCGCATCGCCGGAATTCCATCGGAGCCCGCCTCCTCTGGAGAAGAAGGGGCCATTGATTTCGTCCATCCCAGGAGCTGCCGCGACCACCCCTGAGTTCGCCGTTGTCGACTTCGTCGTTTGCCCGCCTCGCCGACGATCGCCAAGACCGTGAGCCCTAGCAACCCCATCGGCCGCTCGGTTTACATCGCCGGCGTTGCTCAACGTCTACGATGACTCTCAGCCGTTGGATTAGAATCAGATCGAACGACCCACATCGTCCCATACCGCTTCGCACCCCCTGTCTCACAGACGTGTGGGGACAGCCACTTAAGCAGCCCGCGGAAGCGCTATGCTTAGTAGGACGGCCCGTTAACTTTTCCCGCGCAGCCCAGTTATTCAAATTAAACCTTTTCCATTTTATTTCAAACACACTTCTGTAACCGGTTTCAAAAATCAACCCAGATCGATTCAGTGCACCAAATTGAATGAAACTAATTTTGTTAGAAAGATATGGAAATGCTGAATCCAAGCCCATTGGATTCAAGTCATTTGGATCTATAGATCGCCCATGGTAAAAATAACAAGGCATAAGCTTTTCTGCATTCAAACATTTTTCAAATTTAAACCATAATAGCTTTTGAGTTGATTCCAACTCTCAAAAATGAAAGGGTAATAAAAGAATTAAAAGAATGCTACAAAGGCATTTCTAGACTCATTATTTAATTAAAATGAAAGGGTAAGACCTTATTAAATTGTGACACCACTTTAATTCATATTCCCATGGACTAAAATATGTGTTGATGACATGTGTCAACATGATCCCATGTTTGGTTTGGAGAATATTAAATCTTAAGTAGTTTTTCAATGAGTAGAAATTACTTTTCTAAAAATAAAAACAATTAAACCAAGCCTTAACCTTGTAATGTTAGAGATGATGCTAGATCATCTATAGGACCCTTTTGTGTGATGATTGCAAGTAGTTAAGTATTGTTTGGTGATTGTGTACCTCGTATTTATTCATAGACGCTAGTACTAACCAAGGATACGAGGAGGAAGGAGGATTCTACGAAGAAGAAGCCGAGGAGAACGTCAACCACTGCTCTGCACAAGTTAAGCCAGTACACTTGCAATTTAGCAAGCTTACACGGTTATGCCAGTAAACCCTTACTTGTTACCCTGCCTACTATATGCCATAAGCATATGTGATCATACCCTCTTGATAAACCCATCCTAGTTTTTCTTGCAAGCTTCTTACTTTATTTCTTTATCAAAGCTCTTACTTAGAGTTTACTTAAGAGATTGGTAGATACTAGAAAGATATGTGAAGGTTGCATAAAGAGCATAAAATTTGACCTAAGTTAGAAACCTTGATATCAGCCTGAGACATAAGGTTGTACTTAGTTGAAACTCCACTAGTCCACCACCCCTCATTAGTACTTACCCCCACTTATAGATGCTAGTGCTAAGCATAAAACTTGATCAACTTTTAGATGGGAATACTTGGTGGAAAACTGGTTATGAAAACCTTGGAATGATGGATCATTCTATTGAAATGTTTTGGACATGTGTTTCCGAACACCGGATTATTTTGGTGATGAAAATATTGAGGCATGAGCCTTAGACCTTTATAAAACTGATGGTTGTCTGGATGCGATACCATTCCAATTTTATCGTACAACCACAATACCCGAAGATTGGGTAGGGCTTGACTGGAAACTTATATACCTTAGTATTAGTTCCCTCACGGCCAAGGTCTGAGCTGAGGCTACCTTGTGAAGATTGTCCACCTGTGCATTACCCAAGATGACAGTTGGTCATGGTTGGGAGGCCAAACTCACAGGAGAGGTGCTTATACTAGGGCGTGTAGTTGAAAGGTTAGGATTGATTATCCGCATACTGAGTATGGTGAATTCTGGATTTGTTCCTGATGGATGTATCGAATGTTTTGGTGAAAGTGTACAATCTCTGCAGAGTGTCAAACTATTCGAATAGCCGCGTCCGCGGTTATGGACAGTTGGAGTGGCCATACTGTTCCCCCGTCAGACTTTTCAAAATGACTTGTGAAATTAATGGAGACTTTGAATGACCACAACAGGGTTGTGACATGAGTTACAAGATCCCACTTAAGAGTTATAAAATTGTGACTAGCTTTGGAACTTCGTAGAGATAAATCTGGCTTTTGCAAAACAACCCTAGAGCCTAGTGTCCTATTATCCACAAATCCCTTTACCTGTTAGTACTAGTTTGCGAGTACTTAAAGAGTACTCATGGCTTTGTCCCTTGCTATTCCCATCGCCAGACTATGAAGAGGAGTACCTGGAGGATGGACCGCAGGAAGGTTACGACAACTAGGATCATCTCCCATCGTCAGCATTGCCTGTGACCCCGAAGATGGAGCTTCGCCTACTCTACCGTTATTATTACGTATTCCGCTGCTTGAAGTTGTATTAAGAACTGGATCATGAGATCCCTATTTGTGTAAGAACTTATGTATCGTTTGTAATGGATGATGTACTATGGTATCCAATTCTGTTATGTCTCGCAAAAATGGTAATCCTGGGATTGCGATGTATGGCATAACAGACATCTGGGATTAAAAATCCGGGTGTTGACATCTAGCAAGTTAAACTAAGCACTAGCCTCACTGTAAGCTGGGCAATGACATCAATGGTGAACAGCCGAAGCTCACCATGCCACCCCAGTGCAGACAGCAAGCTAGGAAGAGATTTAACCGTGCCAACCTTGTCTGGGAGGCAGCCCACCGTCCACTGCCACTCCCTGTCCCAGCCGCGAGCGTTGCCAAACCCTGGACCACACGCACGGACCACGCCCATCTCGCCAGCAACCATGCCGAGCATCCGCCAGAGCGCCACGCTCGACCGACGCCCATGTTGGGAATATGCCCTAGAGGCAATCATGTATGATAAGATTTCCCATTGTATTCATAAAGTTATTAAGTAGTCCTTGTATAAACATCTGATGTGTATCATTGAATATGTGATTCAGTTGTGGAACTATGCATTCATGTTGTTTGTACTAAATATCCTTGGTCATTGAGGTTGTGCTGGACACACAACTTAGACCAATGTGAAAGTTGGCTTGATGACTCGGTTCCACTTGTCATGGGCATGGAGATGCTATTCCAACTTACACAGACTAGGCTAAAGAGTTTAGCAAGTCGGATTGACCCATATTGAGGTACAACGAACTAAGCTGTCATTTGTATATCTCAATCAATGTAATCCTTAGACCTGAGGTTGTTGCATAGTCCGAGTTGAGGATCACCGACTTAGGTTCTGTCAAACGCTGATCCGTGAATCGGCGTTATAAAGCGTGGTTCGGTCGATCGAGAATCAAGCTGCGTGATGTGAATAACCAAGATGGGATTTGCCCTCCACTCGGAGAGATATTCTCTGGGCCCTCTCGTGAGATATGATTCGGAAAGCATGGCCATGCACGACTCGGTTAAGTGTTAACCGAGGCGATCGACTAAGAGTTAGTCGGGTGAATCACTTATCTCGGATCGAGAAGAGAGTCGGACTATTTAAGGGATGACATATATTCGCCTATAGTCTGATAAGGTATATCGTGAGGCAAAAGGGACTCAGACGTAAGTCGCATTGGAAAGGCAAGTCGTCATGACTCTTTGGTACTTGGGAGTCGGCACGTTCTGCTAGGAGCCACTACCGACTGATCGATTGTGAGTCGGACTCCAATCGTGTCCAAGTAGCCATGAGCCTGCGGGGTCACACACTTAAGAGCGGGAGCAAGTTCGGATTGGATCCGAATCTGTAATCTGGTTGGGTTGGACCTAAACCAGATTAGGACTGAGTTAGTGAGTTGGACTCACGGTGACTAGTGTTATATGGGCTTTAGTGAATGGGTCGCGCGAGTAGAGCCCACGTTCACTCCCTATATATAGTGGAGCACAATAACCCAGGAAGGTTAATCGTTGTTCGGTTAGGTCATTCCATGTGTTGGAAACCCTAGCTCCACAGCAGTCCAGCCGCCGTAACGAACCTAGCAGTTCGCCGCCGGCGCTCCTCCTTGTACGTGTGGATACCAGCAGAGGTGCTGTGCGATCAGCACCAGGACGATCGGATCGTGAGGATTGCACTGCATCAACTGACGCGCTTCATCAGTAATACGCAACCGCGCGTCTAGTGGTAAACCTCGTGGCCTTCTACCTCAGCTAGATCTTGGGATCACCACGTTAGAGGAAAATTTTATTTTATCTCCGCGTGGCCCAACAGTGGTATCAGAGCGATAGCTTCTGGTTTTAGGCTCGAGATCTCGCATATGTGATATGCGGTAGGCTATAGATGAGATCTATGTGCTGTTTTGGTGGTCGATCTCGCATATGTGATATGCGGACCGCCGGCTTCGCCCTGTCGTAGCGCCTTAGATGTCGTTGCGAGTTTCACAACGCTGGTAGATATTGTATCTATGCATAATTTGTTTTTGCAGGAAGTTGTGAATGGTATGGTTCATGTGCATGTGATGTATGTGTGTAATCCATACGTGATCTGCGAATCACGGTTTTTTGTCAGCCGGCTGGAGCCTAGGTGCTGTCATTTTATTGTATAACGACCTGCGTGTCGGATTCTCTATGTAATTTACTTTACTAAGCTAGTGTAGCTGTTTGAGAACCCGGAAGGCATGCAAGGCGTTGTACATGTCGGCGACATGGAGTAAGACGGCAAGTGACAAGAGTTGGCACGAGTCGGATTACAGGCTTTGTGGAGATGGAGATCGCCATGAAGAGAGCCATACCATTTCACATTATAATTGCTTTATTTTGTGTTATTGTTATGTCTCAGTTTTACCTCTATTAGATAGTCGGTAAAATTTAATCCCTCAAAGAAGGTCTAGTCGGTTTTCCCGCCAGTGTTTGCACCATCACAAGTCGGACATTTTTGGTAGTGGGCTCATAAAATTGAGGTGCTGCCAATTCTTTCCGACTAGGTGGGTTGAGTCAGACTCTTACTGCAGAAACACTTGGTAAGCTAGACGGGTCTATCACAACGGTTGTGGGACTCGGGGAAAGGTCGGATGGGAGCCGGGGCATGTGATGCCACCCGTCCAACAGGAGTCGCATGAGATGCGGTTGACAAGGAGTTGTCTACCTAGATCACTTGGAGGCTAGCGGTGATGCTAAAGCTCACTAGCCGACTTGATTATTTAGGATCATGAATCACTAAGTGACCATCGGAGCGGTGTTGGTTCTAGTGGGAGCATAAAATATTAAAATGTTTAATATGCTTGCTCTTTATGAATACAGGTCTTAAGTGTTTTGCATATTTTCTGTTGTAGATCATGGCACCAAGTAGCAGTCACTCTCAGATATCCGGTTTTGCGTTGAGAACCATTCTTGAGAAAGATAAACTGAACGACACTAATTTTACCAACTGGTATCGAAATCTGAGAATTGTTCTCAAACAAGAAAAGAAGGACCATGTCCTAGACAACCCACTTCCGGATGAGCGAATGAGAATGCGCGTCGCAGCCACCAATGCCTACTGTCGGGCTAAAGATGAGTCCACGGATATTAGCTGTCTTATGCTTGCTCACATGGAACCGGACTTGCAAAAGCAGTTCTAGCATGTTGAGGCCTACGATATGATCGAAAGCCTCAAAAGTATGTTCCAGGCTCAGGCGAAGACTGAGAGGTATCAAGTCTCTCAGGCTTTCTTTGAGTTGCAAGCTTAAGGATGGTGATCCACCGAGTCCGCATGTGATCAAAATGGTTGGTTACGTGCAGTCTCGGAGAGGCTTGGCTACCCCATAAGCGAAGAGTTCGCTACGGATATAATTCGAACTCTCTTCCTAGTGCATATGGGCAGTTCATTTGAACTACCACATGCATGGTATGGATAAGAAGCTCACTGAATTGCATGGGATGCTCAAGCAGCAGAGGCGGATGTCAAGAAGGGCACCGACCAAGTGTTGATGGTGCGAATAAGGCTAAGTTCAAGAAGAGTTCTTGGACTAAGAAGAAGGCTAAGTCGGAGGAAAGCAGGCTCGGGACCCTGTCCCAAGCGCTTCCTCGTGGACTAAACCATCTCCTTCAGCGGATCCACTTGCTTTACCGCAAGGCGGATGGCCTTTGGAAGAGGAACTGCAGCAAGTACTTGGCCGACAAAGCCAAGAGTGGAGGTATGACTTCACTCGGTACACTTGTTTGCAATGTTATAGACATATATCTTGCCGATGCACCTAATAGTTCTTGGGTATATGATACCGGATCAGTTATTCACATCTCGCAACTCGAGGTGGACCGTAAGAACTAGGAGGCGTAGCAAGAGGCGAGGTTGATATTCGAGTCGGCAACAAAGCAAGAGTTGCTGCGTTGGAAGTCGGACGATGCAACTTCATTTACCTTCCTGATTCATTATGGAACTAAATAATTGTTATTATGTTCCAAAGGCTCGATCGAAACATTATTTCGCTTCATGTTTGATGAGGCAAGGCTATGAGTCGAATATTAAGAATAATGGTTGTTCTTTGTATTTGAATGATATGTTTCACGGCTTTGCACGCTCGTAACGGGTTATTTATTTTGAATCTTGATGGTGAGTCGGTTTATAACATAAATGTTAAAAGGTTGAAACCAAATGATCTGAATATGACTTACTTTTGGAACTGTCGGCTTGGTCATATAAGTTGGAAACGCATGAACAAGCTCCATGATGATGGACTCCTAACTTTGTTCTACTTGGAGTCGTTCGAGACATGCGAATCTTGCCTACTCGGCAAAATGACCAAGACACCTTTTGCAAAGAGTTGCGAAAGGGCGTCCGACTTGTTGGGACTAGTACATAGTGATGTATGTGGACCAATGAGCACGACGACCGAGGGTGGTTATGAGTACTTCATTACCTTCACTGAGGATTTGAGTAGGTATGGATATATCTACTTGATGAAACATAAGTCGGAAGCCTTTGAAAAGTTCAAAGAATTCCAGAATGAAGCACAGAATCAACTCGGCAAGAAAATAAAGTTTCTTCGGTCGGACCGAGGAGGCGAGTACATGAGCCATGAGTTTGATGACCATCTGAAAGGTTGTGGAATAGTTCCTCAACTTACTCCGCCAGGAACGCCACAAAGGAATGGTGTTTCGGAAAGGCGGAATCGGACCTTGTTGGACATGGTACGATCAATGATGAGTCGGACAGATCTGCCTTTATCATTTTGGGGTTATTGTCTAGAAACAGCGTTCACACTAAACAGAGTACCATCAAAATCGGTAGAGAAGACACCGCATGAGATGTGGACAGGCAAAAAGCCGAGTTTGTCTTTTCTTAAGATTTGGGGTTGTGAAGCTTTTGTCAAGCGACTTCAGTCGGACAAGCTTACAGCCAAGTCGGATAAATGTATTTTCGTGGGGTATCCGAGGGAAACCTTGGGTTACTACTTCTACAACCGAGAAGAGGGCAAAGTGTTTGTCGCTCGGAACGGTGTCTTCCTTGAGAAAGAGTTTCTCGATCGGGAGTAAGTGGGAGCAGTGCAACTCGAAGAAATTCGAGAGGAACCGCTAGTAGCGAGTCGGCAAAACCTTGGAGGTTGAGCCGGTCGTGGCAGCCGAGCCGGTAGCAGACAGACTACGAAGATCGGCAAGATTACGAAGTGTTCGTGATGTGTTATTGTTGATGGTGATGAGCCGCAAATTATTCGGAAGCGGTGGTGGGATCTGATTCCGAGTCATGGCTTGGAGCCATGAGATCCGAGATAAAGTCCATGGATGAAAATCAAGTTTGGAACTTGGTTGATCTGCCAGACGGTGCAAGACCCGTCGAGTGCAAATGGGTCTTTAAGAAGAAAAATGATATGGATGGAAATGTTTCAATCTATAAAGCACGCCTTGTCGCGAAGGGGTTCCGACAAGTTCAAGGAGTTGATTACGACGAGACTTTCTCGCCCGTAGCGATGCTTAAATCAGTTCGGATCATGTTAGCTATAGAGGCCTATTTCGACTATGAGATATGGCAGATGGATGTCAAAACGGCTTTCCTTAACGGAAATTTAACCGAGGACGTGTATATGATACAGCCCGAGGGTTTTGTCGATCCAGCTAATGCTGACAAGGTGTGCAAACTTCAGAAATCCATTTATGGGTTGAAGCAAGCATCTCAGAGTTGGAATATTCGCTTTGATGAGGTAGTCAAATCGTTTGGCTTCATCAAGAGTGATCATGATTCTTGTTTGTACAAGAATTTTAGTGGGAACAAAGTAAATTTTCTAATCTTATATGTGGATGACATATTGCTGATTGGAAATGATGTCCAAATGTTGCAAGAAACCAAGGATTCATTGGAAAGGAGTTTCTCAATGAAAGACTTGGGTGAGGCAACATACATCCTCGGAATCCGAATCTATAGAGATAGATCAAGGAGGCTCATTGGATTGAGTCAAAGTACTTATTTGGACAAAGTGTTGAAGAAGTTCAACATGGAATCGTCTAAGAAGGGGTTCTTACCGATGTCCCATGGTGTAAAACTTAGCAAGACTCAGTGTCCTTCGACAACTGATGAGCGAAGTCGGATGAGTGCGATTCCATATTCTTCTGCAGTTGGATCCATCATGTACGCCATGATTTGTACTAGGCCGGATGTTTCCTATGCTCTAAGTGTTGTGAGCAGATACCAGGCTGATCCTGGAGAGATCCATCGACAAGCTAAAAATATCCTAAAGTACTTGAGAAGGACTAAGGATATGTTCTTGGTTTATGGTGGTGAAGATGAACTCAGTGTAAAGGGTTACACGGATGCGAGTTATCTCACCGACTCTGATGATTCTCGCTCGCAATCTGGATACGTGTTTATTATAAACGGAGGTGCTGTGAGCTGGAAAAGTTCCAAGCAAGAGACTGTGTCTGCGTCTACAACAGAGGCTGAGTATATTGCCGCCTCGGAGGCAGCAAAGGAAGTTGTTTGGATGAGGAATTTCCTCATGGATCTTGGTGTGGTTCAGGGCTCGTCCTATCCGTTGGACGTGTATTGTGACAACAATGGTGCTATTGCACAAGCCAAGGAACCTAGACAACACCAGAAGAACAAGCACATACTCATGCGGTACCACCTAATTCGCCAGTTCGTGGATCAGGGTGATATCAAGTTATGCAAGGTACACACGGATGCAAATATTGCAGATCCGTTGACAAAGCCGTTACCCCAGCCGAAGCATGAGGCACACGAGAACCATGGGCATTAGATGTTTAGACATGTGATGTCGGAAGATTGACTCTAGTGCAAGTGGGAGACTGTTGGGAATATGCCCTAGAGGCAATCATGGATGATGAGATTTCCATTGTATTCATAAAGTTATTAAGTAGTCCTTGTATAAACATCGATGTGTATCATTGAATATGTGATTCAGTTGTGGAACTATGCATTCATGTTGTTTGTACTAAATATCCTTGGTCATTGAGGTTGTTCTGGACACACAACTTAGACCAATGTGAAAGTTGGCTTGATGACTCGGTTCCACTTGTCATGGGCATGGAGATGCTATTCCAACTTACACAGACTAGGCTAAAGAGTTTAGCAAGTCGGATTGACCCATATTGAGGTACAACGAACTAAGCTGTCATTTGTATATCTCAATCAATGTAATCCTTAGACCTGAGGTTGTTGCATAGTCCGAGTTGAGGATCACCAACTTAGGTTCTGTCAAACGCTGATCCGTGAATCGGGCGTTATAAAGGTGGTTCGATTGAGAATCAAGCTGCGTGATGTGAATAACCAAGATGGGATTTTGCCCCTCCACTCGGAGAGATATTCTCTGGGCCCTCTCGTGAGATATGATTCGGAAAGCATGGCCATGCACGACTCGGTTAAGTGTTAACCGAGGCGATCGACTAAGAGTTAGTCGGGTGAATCACTTATCTAGGATCGAGAAGAGAGTCGGACTATTTAAGGGATGACATATATTCGCCTATAGTCTGATAAGGTATATCGTGAGGCAAAAGGGACTCAGACGTAAGTCGCATTGGAAAGGCAAGTCGTCATGACTCTTTGGTACTTGGGAGTCGACGCTACGCTAGGAGCCACTACCGACTGATCGATTGTGAGTCGGACTCCAATCGTGTCCAAGTAGCCATGAGCCTGTGGGGTCACACACTTAAGAGCGGGAGCAAGTTCGGATTGGATCCGAATCTGTAATCTGGTTGGGTTGGACCTAAACCAGATTAGGACTGAGTTAGTGAGTTGGACTCACGGTGACTAGTGTTATATGGGCTTTAGTGAATGGGTCGCGCGAGCAGAGCCCACGTTCACTCCCTATATATAGTGGAGCACCGTAACCCAGAAAGGTTAATCGTTGTTCGGTTAGGTCATTCCATGTGTTGGAAACCCTAACTCCACCAGTCCGGCCGTAACGAACCTAGCGATTCGCCGCGCCTCCTTATGCGTGTGGATACCAGAGAGGTGTCGCGATCAGCACCAGGACGATCGGATCGTGAGGATCGCATCGCATCAACTGACGCGCTTCATCAGTAATCCGCAACCGCGCGTCTAGTGGTAAACCTCGTGGCCTTCTACCTCAGCTAGATCTTGGGATCACCACGTTAGAGGAAAATTTTATTTTATCTCCGCGTGGCCCAACAGCCCATAGACCGCGCGCCGCCCTCGCCGCGTGCATACATGATCGCCACCAACCCAGGAGACCGCCAGACATCCCCGTTCGCCGCCCCATGCCGCACAACCACCGCTCGCCGTCGAAGATGCCGCCTCTGCCGCGCAGAGCATCGCGCGTTCTAGACCAAACCGCATCTCCCCTGTGTGCACAGTAAAGTCGTAGAGCATCGCTAGGATACCACCAAGCGATCGCCACCGCCGGCCATGCCTCTAGCCGCCCGTAGCCATGTCGCCACCATCGCCTGCCCATCCCGTTCGGTCTCGCTGTCGGGACTATAAATAGAGGCCACCCCTAGTCGAAATGATCACACCATCTCACTCCCCTCTCCTCACTGATCGTGCCACCCCTTTCCTAGACCAAGGCGAGCAGCACTTCGCCGGAATTTCACCGGAGCCTGCTGCTGCTGGAGAAGAAGGGGGCCAGTGATTGGAGCCGCCCCAGGAGAAGCTGCCGGTACTAGGAGATTCGCCATTGTCGACTTCGTCGTTCGCCCGCATCACCGACCCTCGCCTGAGCCTCGATGAGCCCCCAACGAGCCCCACCTGCCGCGTTAGGTTTCTATCTCGCCGGCGTTGCCCAACGTCGACAATGACCCTCAGCCGTTGGATTAGAACCAGATCGAACGCACCACATCGCCCCATACGCTTCACACCCCCCAGTCTCACTCACGCGTGGGGACAGCGACTTAACCAGCCCGCGTAAGCGCTGTTCTTAGCAGCCGGCCCAGTATCGCTTCATGCGCAGCCCAGATATTTGAATTTAACCATTTTCATTTTATTTCAAACACACTTTTGTACCCAGTTTCAAATATCAACCCAGGTCGATTCAGTGAACCAAATTGAATGAAACCAATTTTGTTAGAAATGTCTGGGAATGCTGAATCCAAGCCCGTTGGATTCAAGTCATTTGGATCTGTAGATCATCCATGGTAAAAATAACAAGACAGAAGCTTTTCTGCATTCAAACATTTTTCAAATTTAAACCAGAAATAGGTTTTGAGTTGATTCCAACTCTCAAAAATCACATCTAACCATACCTTTTAGAATATATAAAAATATATAGGTTTACTTACATAAATAATGACCAAGTAATAAAAGAATGCCACATAGGCATTCCTAGCCACTTTAATTAATTAAAATAAAAGAGAAAAACCTTATTAAATTGTGACACCACTTTAAATCACATTTCCCATGGACTAAAATATGTGGTGATGACATGTGTCAACATGATCCCATGTTTGGTTTGGAGAATATTAAAACTTAAGTAGTTTTTCAATGAGTAGAAATTACTTTTCTAAAAATAAAAGGAATTAAACCAAGCTTTAATCTTGTAATGTTAGTGATGATGCTAGATCATCTATAGGACCCTTGTGTGTGATGAATGCAAATAGTTAAGTATTGTTTGGTGATTGTGTACCTTGTATTTATTCATAGACGCTAGTACCGACCAAGGATACGAGGAGGAAGGAGGATACTCCGAAGAAGAAGCCGAGGAGAACTTCAACCACTGCTCTGCACAAGGCAAGCTAACACTTGCAAGATACTCTACTTTAGCAAGCCTTACTATAAAAGTTAACCTTGCAAGCCTAATACTACTAGTTGAATGTGCAAGCTAACACTTGCAATTATGAGAGTTAAATAACCTATGCAATGCACTAAGCATGCTTGGTTAGATACATTTGATGATACCCAATCCTAGTTTTACTTGCAAGCTTATTACTTTATTTTCTTTATGAAAGCTCTTACTTAGAGTTTACTGGAATAAATGGTAGATCCTAGAAGGGTAATTGAAGGTTGCATAAAGAGCATAAATTTGTCCTAAGCTAGATAATCTTGATGTCATCCTAAGGCATGGGATTAAACTTAGTTAAACTCCACTAGTTTACCACCCCTCATTACTATTTACCCCCACTTGTAGATGCTAGTGCTAAGCATAAAACTTAATCAACTTTAGATGGAAATACTTGCTGGAAAATGGTTATGAAAACCTTGGAATGATGGATCATTCTATTGAGATGTTTTGACATGTGTTTCCGAACACTAGATGATTTGGATGATGAAAATGTTAATGCATGAGCCTTATCCCTTTATAAAACTGATGGTTGTCTTGATGCGATACCATTCCAATTTTATCGTACAACCACAATACCCGAAGATTGGGTAGGGCTTGACTGGAAACTTATATACTTTAGTATTCGTTCCCTCATGGCCAATGTCTGAGCTGAGGCTACCTTGTGATGATTCTCCACTTGTGCAGTACCCAAGATGACAGCGGGTCATGGTTGGGAGGCCAAACTCACAGGAGAGGTGCTTATACTAGGGCGTGTAATTGAAAGGTTAGGATTGATTATCCGCATACTAAGTATGGTGAATTCAGGATTTGTTCCTGACGGATGTATCGAATATTGTGGTGAAAGTGTATAATCTCTGCAGAGTGTCAAACTATTCGAATAGCCGTGTCCGCGGTTATGGACAGTTGGAGTGGCCATACTGTTCCCCCGTCAGATGTTTTCAAAAGACTTGTGAAATGAATTGAGATTTTGACTTGACCACAACAGGGTTGTGATATGAAATACAAGTTCCTACTTAGGAGTTATAAAATTGTGACTAGCTTCTCTTGCTTCTCATCTTAGTAGAAATAAATCTGGATTTTGCAAAACAACCCTAGAGACTAGTGTCCTATTATCAAAAACTCCTTTCACTTGTTAGTATTAGTTTGCGAGTACTTAAAGAGTACTCATGGCTTTGTCCCTGGCTATTCCCGTGGCCAGACTATGAAGAGGAGTACCTGGAGGATGGACCCCAGGAAGGTTACGACAACTAGGATCATCTCCCATCGTCTGCATTGCCTGTGACCCCAAAGATGGAGCTTTGCCTACGCTACCATTATTATTACGTATTCCGCTGCTTGAGATTTATTAAGAACTGGATCATGAGATACCTATTTGTGTAAGACCTTATGTGTGGTTTGTAATGGATGATGTACTGTGGTATCCAATTCTATTATGTCTTGCAAAAATGGTAATCCTGGGATTGCGATGTATGGCATAACAGGCATCTGGGATTAAAAATCCGGGTGTTGACAAGTTGGTATCAGAGCCTACCTGACCATAGGAAACCCTAGTTAGACTGGACGTTTGAATCAAAAACTTAGTTTCAAAACCAAAGAAAACAAATATTTACAAAAACTTATTCTCATTCTTATCCCTTTGATTCTTTCATGAAAATTCATGTTCCTCAAAAACTCTTGCAAAATACATAAAATTTTGACACACTTGATCACTTTACTAACTTCCTCATCCTATATTCGTATAGATGGACGTGAAGTACAGCAAGTTTTATCAGTTGGGGAATGGAGGAGACCTTATCTTTGAGAGGGATTTGGACCAGCTTTCGGAACTTCTGGAGCGTCCACACCCCGAGTTCTTTGGAGCTCAGCTCAATGATCAAGGAGGAGAAGATCTGCAGTGGCTAATTGTTGAAAGTCTCCGAGGAAAGATTGAACCTCCCACTGCTGAGGGAATTCAGTTTACCTTAAGAGAGAACAACTGGCTCGATGGACTTGCCAGGGCCATGCAGGAAGCTATTTCCCATCTGTGTGGGCAGAGCGTCAATCAGATAAAGGGAACCCGCTTTGTGTTTTGCCCAAGGCGTGATGCAAGTGGACAACCACTGGAAGCCCCATACCACCCTGAGCTGAAGACTCAATTAGACCACCTTAGCTTCATGATGTACGATTGTCAGCAGGAGTTGGATAACTGCCGTGACTACTCCAACCACAAGTCTGCCATCATCAAGATGAAGGATCAAACCATCGCCATGCTAGCAAAGGATCGGAAGTCTCGCCGCCGTCAGCTCGACAAGAAGGAGCGCATCATTGCCCGTCTTTGCCACCGTATATCATCTTTGGAGGAGACCATCCACGAGAGAGACATGTAGTTGGAAGAAAGGGAGAATGTCAGAGAGGATCTTCGTGGAGACCCCTACTCCTATCTCAGCGATGATGATGATTTTCTGGAGGATCAGGCTATGGACTTCTTCACCGATGATGATGATTTCGCCTTCATCGATGACGATGAAGATGACGAAGCCACCGATTCCAAGGAGTAGTAGCACTTGATCACTAGCGTAGTGAGTAGTATTCAGTCCCACTGTATCGTAGTTTCCAGAATGGTTCTTAAAACCATCTGTTTTTATTTTTCGTGGTGTGTGTTGTATCGTGTGCTATGAATGAATGAATGAAAAGCGAGTTGCTAGAAAAATCTGAGTCAAACTTTAAAAACTTTTCAAAATCCTAGAACCTTAGAAATTTCCCTCTTTTCTCATGATCTATCTCAATCTTCAGATGCCACGCGGAGGAAGTGGTTCATCCCCGGACCCGATGTTGTAGATTCTGCAAATGTTGACTTCTGACCGCGAAGCTGAAAGAGCGGAACGTCAAGCCAACCTAGCCACCCTGCAACAGATAGCTCAGCTATCCCACAACAAACAAGGCCACGGAAATCAGTACAACCATGGATCTAAGCTCAAAATTTTCCAGAATACCAACCCACCTATTTTCACTAAGTCAGAAGAACCCCTAGACGCCGATGATTGGCTGCAAACCATGGAAAATAACCTAGAAGTCGCCGGAGTGGAAGCCAACGAGAAAGTTTTGTTTGCCACCCACTATCTAGCCGGAGATGCTAGGGCATGGTGGAACAGTGTTCGCGCAATGACCGGAGGGCAGATGATGACCTGGGAGGAATTCAAGGTCAAGTTTAGCAGAACCCATGTGCCACCGGGTTTGATCAAGAGAATGAGAGTCGAGTTCAAAGAACTGAAGAAAGGAAGGATGACCGTAGTGGAATATCGTGACAAATTCTTGTCATTAGCTAGGTATGCCCCGGATGAGATCGACATCGAAGCCAAGAAGAAAGAAAGATTCCTGAATGGTCTTCATGATGAGATGCAGATAGTTTTAGTCAATATCCCCTTTGCTGATATTGAAGCCCTCGTCGACTCTGCTATGCAAATGGAAGGAAAGATCAACCAAGCCAATGAGAACCGCAAGCGTCACATGATGCATCAGCCAGGAACCCATCAGACCATAAAGTATCGCCCTAACCCAACTCCCAGATTTGCCCCAAGAACCCACAGACCCCCGATGGACCGTCCGACCTATCCCAGCCGTGGAAACCCTAGGCCCGGAGGAAATCACAACAACCCCGGCAACTCTAGAAATTTCAATCGTGCCCCACCCAAGTTTAACACCAACAATGCTGCCACCAACACCAACACCAACACTGCCCCGAGGACTGGAAGCAATGTTTTGCCTGTAGCAGCAAAGGACAAGTCGCAAGTGACTTGTTATGACTGTGGAAATAAGGGTCACTACTCCAACGAGTGCCCCAACAAGAAGAATGCCGTAGCCCCCAATGCAAATGCCCAGCTCAGCAGCAGCGTCGTGTTCAGCCCGGAAGAAGGTTTGCCCCAGGGAATTCGCTCAACCGCAATGGCCGTATTTTTCTCATGCATGCTGAAGAAGCTCAGGAAGCGCCAGACGTCGTGCTGGGTATGTTTTCTGTTAATTCAGTACTTGCAAGAGTGTTGTTTGATTCTGGTGCATCGCACTCATTTGTCACCGAAGAATTTGCCTACACTAGTAAAATTCAACCAACCAAACTAAAGCATGTTATGATCGTCCAAATTCCCTGTTCAACCACCAATGCTAGGAAAATTTGCAAAGCCGTCCCTATCCGATTCCATGGCATAAGATTTTTATGCTAACCTGATAGTACTTGGGATATCAGTTGAGCATATATCTGAAAGCTTACCTCATCAATTCAAGTGCAACAAGAGTATAGCCCAACCTACCATTTACCAAGTCCGGATAGTCTGTGAATATCCCGATGTATTTCCAGATGTTTTGCCCGGTATGCCCCTAGATCGGGATATCGAGTTTATCATTGAACTAATTCCCGGACTGGACCAATAGCCCAGAGACCATATAGTATGAACCCATCAGAGCTAGCAGAACTGAAGAAGCAACTGGATGCCATGCTGGAAATTGGATTGATTCAACCAAGTGCGTCACCATGGAGGTCACCTGTCTTGTTTTTTGGACAAGAAAGATGGAGGTAACCATTTGTGTACGGATTATCGGAAGTTGAATGATGTCACCATCAATAAGAAATACCCCTTGCCCAAGATATAAGATTTGTTTGATCAGTTGACCGGTGCCAAAGTGTTTTCTAAGATTTATCTTAGAACTGGGTATCATCAACTCAAAATTTGTGCAGAGGATATTCCAAAGACTGCCTTCACCACCAGATATGGATTGTACGAGTATACAATCATGTCTTTTGGATTAACCAATGCCCCCACTTATTTCATGAATCTTATGAATAATATTTTTATGGACTTCCTGGATAAGTTTTTCGTTGTTTTCATCGATGACATTCTGATTTATTCTAAATCAGAAGAAGAACATGAGCTACACCTAAGGACCATTCTTGGAACCCTTAGAGAGCATCAGCTGTATGCAAAGTTTAGCAAATGTGAATTCTGGTTATATGAGGTAGGATTCATCGGTCACATTGTATCAGCCGGAGGAATTGCCGTTGACCCTGCAAAAGTAAAAGATGTCGAAGATTGGGCAGCCCCAACCACTCAAACCCAAGTTCGTGCATTTCTCGGATTGGCGGGATATTACCGCAAGTTCGTAGAAGGATTCTCGAGTATCGCTAGACCCATGACCCAATTGCTGAAGAACGAAAAGAAGTTTGAATGGACCGACAAATGTGAAGCGAGTTTTCAAGAACTCAAGAGGAGACTGATTTCAGCCCCAATCTTGATCATGCCGAATATCACGAAGCCCTTCGATGTGTATTGTGACGCATCCAAGATCGGTCTCGGATGTGTGCTAATGAAAGAAGGTAAAGTTATATCTTATCTATCTCGACAACTGAAGCAACATGAGCAAAATTACCCAACCCATGACCTTGAACTCGCAGCCGTAGTTCTAGCGCTGAAGACATGGAGACATTACCTGATGGGAAATCGTTGTGAGATCTATACAGATCACGAGAGTCTGAAGTATATATTCACTCAGAAGGAGCTGAATACGAGACAAAGAAAATGGATTGAGCTAATCAAGGATTACGATCTGGACATTCACTATCACCCTGATAAAGCCAATGTGGTAGCAGATGCCCTTAGCAGATTGCCGTGCCGCTTGAACTCCATGATCTTGAAGAATCAACCAAGCTTGCACAAAGAGATGGAAGATTTTCGAATGGAATTAAGGATTGAAGGATTTTTGGCTAGCATAGAACTCCAGACCACTTTATCAGTCAAATTAAAGAGGCGCTGAAGGGAAATGCTAGTATCGACGGAATCAAGCGTCGTATCGGCACAGGAAAAGCCCTCGGATTCATCGAAGACAAAGAAGGAGTTCTGTGGTACAAAGGACGCCTTTGTGTACCATCATATTCTGAGTTGAAAGAAGTTATTCTAAAGGAGGCTCGTGATACTCTTTATTCTATCCATCCCGGAGGAACTAAGATGTATCAAGATTTAAAAGAGCAATTTTGGTGGCATAAGATGAAGAGAGAAATCGGAAGCTATATCGCCAAGTGTGATATATGTCAGCGAGTCAAGGCAGGACATCAAAGACCCGCTGGATTGTTGCAACAATTGCAGATTCCGGAATGGAAATGGGATTCCATTGGAATGGACTTTATCAATGGACTGCCTACTTCTAGTAGGGGAAATGACTCTATCTGGGTCATAGTGGACCGATTGTCCAAAGTCGCCCATTTCTTACCCGTCAAGACCACATATCAGAGTTCAAAGATAGCGGAGTTATACATCGCTAGAATAGTTAGTTTGCATGGAGTCCCCAAGAACATCATATCGGATCGAGGAACTCAATTTACCTCGAGATTCTGGAAGAAAGTCCAAGAAGGTTTAGGAACCCGCCTAGATTTCAGCACCACATATCACCCTCAGACCGATGGGCAAACAGAGCGAGTAAATCAAATACTCGAAGATATGCTGAGCATGTGTGTTAGAATATGGATCTAAGTGGGAAGATTGTCTGCCATTTGCAGAATTTTCATACAACAGTTATCAAGCTAAGTTTGCAAATGGCCCCATTTGAATTTATGTACGGAAGGAAGTGTCGCTTCCCTTTGAACTGGTCCGAAGTAGGAGAGAGTCAGATTTTCGGACCCGACATCCTAAGAGAAGCAGAAGAGAAGGTTCACAAGATTCGTGAGCACCTCATGACCGCCCAATCCAGACAGAAGAGTTACGCCGACAAGAGACGTAGAGACCTCTCCTTCAACCTAGGAGATTTTGTTTATCTGAAAGTGTCGCCATTGAAGGGAATGCAGCGTTTCCAACTCAAAGGAAAGTTAGCCCCCAGATATATCGGACCTTTCAAGATTCTGAACCGTCAAGGAGAAGTGTCATATCAATTGGAACTACCTGAAGAGATGTCAGCCGTGCACAATGTGTTCCATATCTCGTTACCTCGCAAGTGTCTCGAAGTCCCAGAGAAGACCGAAGTGTTCAAAAACATCGATCACCGGACCATAGAGACCAACGATGACCTGACCTATCCCGAAGTACCCATACGTATTTTGGAAGAAGCTTTCAGAACTACCCGAACCAGAAGCATCAAGTTTCTCAAGATTCAGTGGAGCAACCACACAGAAGAGGAAGCTACCTGGGAGCGCGAAGATCACATCAGGACAGAGTTTCCCGATCTCTTCAAATCCTAGGTAATCTTTTTCGTCCTTTTTCATATCTCGGAATGAGATTTTGTTTAAAGGGGGAAGGTTTGTAACATCCCAAAAATACTAAACTTGGATCATCAAACTCTAATCATCATAATTAGGGTTAACAAAAACTTTTCTAAAATAAAAATATGAAAGCATGCATGGTGTATGCATTTCATTTAGATTTCTTTTGAACCACCTTGTTTGTGTGTTCCTTTGCTTGTAAAAGGATTCTTAGGTGAAATAAACATCATCTAAACAATTCCCAAACTTTTCTCAAAGACAAATAAATCAAAACAAATAAAATAATGGAATGGTCATTTTGACCAATTTAACTCCCATGCCTACTTTGGCTGTCCCAAACTTTCAGAACTTAACAGAAACTTTTCTGGATCTTTGCACCCCTTGATTGTACTCATAACAAAGTATCAAGGCCCACGTTGTGATCATCCAGAAACTTTCAAATGTATAGTTTAAATGACAGATCAAAATTGAATCTTTATCATATGAGAAGATCCCACTTTTTCAAAAACCACTCAAACAATCTCAACTTTCAAAACCCAAGCATCTGCAGACTCACCAGTACCAACCTAAAACACCCACCAAAAATCTTTTCAAAATTCAAAACTTGAATTCTTGCGGCCATTTCATCAAAAACCTTGCAGACACAAATCATCAAAAATCTTAAACACTATTGTGAGCAGTGATTGAAGCCTAACTTGTCCCCTCTCTAGCTCACAACCATCTCAGTAGATCATCTAGAAAGTTAAACCAAGCACTAGCCTCAATGTAAGCTGGGCAATGATATCAATGGTGAACAGCCGAAGCTCACCATGCCACCCCAGTGTAGACAGCAAGGTAGGAAGAGATTTAGCCGTGCCAACCTTTTCTGGGAGGCATCCCACCGTCCACCACCACTCCCTGTCCCAGCCGCGAGCATTGCCAAACCCTGGACCACACGCACGGACCGCGCCCAGCTCGCCAGCAACCATGCCGAGCATGCGCCAGAGCGCCACGCTCGACCGACGCCCACAGACCGCGCGCCGCCCTCGCCGCGTGCATACATGATCGCCACCAACCCAGGAGACCGCCAGACATCACCGTCACGCCATGCCTGACCACCGCTCGCCGTCGAAGACGCCGCCTCTGCCGCGCAGAGCATCGCGCGTTCCAGACCAAACCGCACCGCCCCTACGCGTGCATTAAATCCGTAGAGCATCGCCAGGACACCACCAAGTGATCGCCACCACCGGCCATGCCTCTAGCCGCCCGTAGCCATGTCGCCACCGTCGCCTGCCCATCCCGTTCGGTCTCGCCGTCGCGAATATAAATAGAGTCCACCCCCAGCCGAATCGAGCACACCATCTCACTCCACTCTCCTCACTGATCGTGCCACCTCGTTCCGAAGCAAGGCGAGCAGCACTTCGCCGGAATTTCACCGGAGCCTGCCGCTGCTCGAGAAGAAGGGGGCCAACGATTGGAGCCGCCCCAGGAGAAGCTGCCGGTACTAGTCGATTCGCCATCGTCGACTTCGTCGTTCGCCCGCCTCAACGACCCTCGCCTGTGCCCCGGTGAGCCCCCAACGACCCCCACCTGCCGCGTTAGGTTTTTGTCTCGCCGGCGTTGCCCAACGTCGACGTTGGCCTTCAGCCGTTAGATTAGAACCAGATCGAACGCACCACATCGCCCCATACCTCTTCGCACCCCTGTCTCACTGACGCATGGGGACAGCGACTTAACCAGCCCGCGTAAGCGTTGTGCTTAGCAGGCCGGCCCAGTATCGCTTCCCGCGCAGCCCAGTTATTTGAATTTAACCTTTTTCATTTTATTTGAAACACACTTCTGTACCCAGTTTCAAAAATCAACCCAGGTCGATTCAGTGAACCAAATTGAATGAAACCAACTTTGTTAGAAAGGTCTGGGAATGCTAAATCCAAGCCCGTTGGATTCAAGTCATTTGGATCTGTAGATCATCCATGGTAAAAATAACAAGGCAGAAGCTTTTCTGCATTCAAACATTTTTCAAATTTAAACCATAATAGGTTTTGAGTTGATTCCAACTCTCAAAAATCACATTTAACCATACCTTTTAGAATATATAAAAATATATAGGTTTACTTATAGAAATAATGACCAAGTAATAAAAGAATGCCACATAGGCATTCCTAGCCACTTTAATTAATTAAAATAATAGAGAAAAACCTTATTAAATTGTGACACCACTTTAAATCACATTCCCATGGACTAAAATATGTGGTGATGACATGTGTCAGCATGATCCCATGTTTGGTTTGGAGAATATTAAATCTTAAGTAGTTTTTCAATGAGTAGAAATTACTTTTCTACAAATAAAAGGAATTAAACCAAGCTTTAATCTTGTAATGTTAGTGATGATGCTAGATCACTTATAGGACCCTTGTGTGTGATGAATGCAAGTAGTTAAGTATTGTTTGGTGATTGTGTACCTCGTATTTATTCATAGACGCTAGTAACCTCAAGGATACGATAAGGAAGGAGGATACTACGAAGAAGAAGCCGAGGACAACTTCAACCACTCCTCTGCACAAGGCAAGCTAAAACTTGCAAGATACTCTACTTTAGCAAGCCTTACTATACAAGTTAACCTTGCAAGCCTAATACTACTAGTTGAATGTGCAAGCTAACACTTGCAATTATGAGAGTTAAATAACCTATGCAATGCACTAAGCATGCTTGGTTAGATACATTGATGATACCCAATCCTAGTTTTATTTTCAAGCTTATTACTTTATTTTCTGTATCAAAGCTCTTACTTAGAGTTTACTGGAATAAATGGTAGATCCTAGAAGGGTAATTGAAGGTTGCATAAAGAGCATAAAATTTGGCCTAAGCTAGATAATCTTGATGTCATCCCAAGGCATGATATTAAACTTAGTTAAACTCCACTAGTTTACCACCCCTCATTAGTACTTACCCCCACTTGTAGATGCTAGTGCTAAGCATAAAACTTAATCAACTTTAGATGGGAATACTTGGTGGAAAATGGTTATGAAAACCTTGGAATGATGGATCATTCTATTGAGATGTTTTGACATGTGTTTCCGAACACTAGATGATTTGGATGATGAAAATGTTAAGGCATGAGCCTTAGCCCTTTATAAAACTGATGGTTGTCTAGATGCGATACCATTCCAATTTTATCGTACAACCACAATACCCGAAGATTGGGTAGGGCTTGACTGGAAACTTATATACCTTAGTATTGGTTCCCTCATAGCCAAGGTCTGAGCTGAGACTACCTTGTGATGATTGTCCACCTGTGCAGTACCCAAGATGACAGTGGGTCATGGTTGGGAGGCCAAACTCACAGGAGAGGTGCTTATACTAGAGCGTGTAATTGAAAGGTTTGGATTGATTATCCGCATACTGAGTATGGTGAATTCAGGATTTGTTCCTGACGGATGTATTGAATATTGTGGTGAAAGTGTACAATCTCTACAGAGTATCAAACTATTCGAATAGCCGCGTCCGCGGTTATGGACAGTTGGAGTGGCCATACTGTTCCCCCGTTGGATGTTCTCAAAAGACTTGTGAAATGAATTGAGACTTTGACTTGACCACAACAGAGTTGTGATATGAAATACAAGTTCCTACTTAGGAGTTATAAAATTGTGACTAGCTTCTCTTGCTTCTCAGCTTAGTAGAGATAAATCTGGCTTTTGCAAAACAACCCTAGAGCCTAGTGTCCTATTATCAAAAACCCCTTTCACTTGTTAGTATTAGTTTGCGAGTACTTAAAGAGTACTCATGGCTTTGTCCTGCTATTCCGTGGCTGACTATGAAGAGGAGTACCTGGAGGATGGACCCCAGGAAGGTTACGACAACTAGGATCATTTCCCATCATCAGCATTGCCTGTGACCCCGAAGATGGAGCTTCGCCTACGCTACCGTTATTATTACGTATTCCGCTGCTTCAGATGTATTAAGAACTGGATCATGAGATCCCTATTTGTGTAAGACCTTATGTATGGTTTGTAATGGATGATGTACTGTGGTATCCAATTCTGTTATGTCTCGCAAAAATGGTAATCCTGGGATTGCGATGTATGGAATAACATGCATCTGGGATTAAAAATCCGGGTGTTGACAGTTGGTGGCGAGGCTCCTGGTGTAGAAGGGGCACCTGTAGACATAGCTAGCAAAAAAGCCGTTGAACTGGCTGGACTTCATCTTCCTCAGCACCTAACGAGTCTTGGTCTCCATGGACTCGTCGTCGCTGCAGACTTCGTTGCTATCCACCTATTACAAAAAATAGTAGCATGCAATAAGGACATGATTGATATACCGTGATTATCGGGATTGATTACTTGCATAAATTAAACGATTGAGATCCCTTGATTATTCCCCAATCCCCAAATATCAAACCAAATCGAATACTGATCCCAACTACAGACCGGTGCTAGTACTGATCTCAACTACAGATCGGTGCTAGTACTGAACCCAACTACAGATCAGTGCTAGTACTGATCCCAACTAGGGGCATTCATCGAAATACAAGATATAACACAAGAGGATTAGCTAATATAAAAAAACCTAGCATCCACCGATTGAAAATACAAACAGTCGAGCCCTAATAACACACGATCTAGCATCCAACAATGGGAATGGGGGAAGAACAAAGGAAGGGGAGAAAACCCTAGTTACCTTCAACCATGGGTCGGCTAAGCTGATGTCGAAGGGGTTCTCCGGCCTGATGTAATCGTTGTCCCTGTAGGGGTCCCAGCTGTGCGGGATCTGCAGGAGAACGGCGGGGTCCTATATGGGGACGGGGGCCTCCTCGCCGGTGGCTACGATAGAAGCAGGGACGGGGGTCTAGACAGGGATGGCGAGTGCCTTTAATGCCTCGACGGGGGCTAGTATGGGGACGGGGTACTCCTCGTCAGCCACCTTGGAGGCGACGATGGCCACCACGCCGTTCTTCTCCATCGTAGGCATGGTCGGGGTTTTCTTGGGGGTTTGCAGAAGGTGATGGGACGGTGGAGATGGTTGCGTGAGTGAGTGAGCGAGTGAGTGATGAGTGAGAGTGATGAGGCATCTATAAAAGTGAAGGGAGGAGACATTTTGTTGCACCACCGTGCATCGCGTAACCCCGTGCGCTACTGCACCGTGCACGGCCACACGCGTCCGCTATCGCCCCGTGCATCGCGACACGCGTACCGTGAATCACGTTTTCCCCCTCGTGTCTAACCTTGGCCACTTAGTTGTGCTCAGTTATACCCTCAAGTGTAGCACTGGCAGTTTGGTTGTACTCAGTTTTTCCCACTAGTACTAACACTACCGTGTGCAATATAATCACTTTTACCCTCCGGTGGTTGGTCAATAGAGAGTCAACAAATGGGTTTTAGCTAGCTAACTGAGTCATTTTATGCACAACAAATTCAAAAAGATCGAAACATAGTGGCATCTACCTAGGGAGTCTTATTATGTGACCTGCCACCATAAGAAATGTATACAAATCAAGTTTTAACCTAAATCACCACTTCTAAAATAACCTGCTATCTATGAAGGTTCATGGCTTTCTACTCAAGCCTCTCCCCAAAAAATAATTTGTCTGAATGAGGCAATAATCGTCAAACTGATGTATATTTGAATTGCAAATAGTTTGATGTCTGCCAATATGTATTTTATTGTATAAAAGAAGCATTTACCATTTATTAAATATATTTTTGTTTTCTATTTGAACCCCCTTGTTAGTTTTGCCCTTGGTTTTTAAGTTCTACTCAGTTTGCCCTCCCTCTTAGTGACAAACTCTCACACATGTGCTCATCTTGGCTGCTACGCTCTGATTGGTCGAGACAGTTGTCACACGGATCATACCCACCAACCGTTGATCCTCTGATTGATCCTCTGTGATCTAACGGACATGATAACCCCTGTATCTATCGGGGGGCACCCTCTATCCATGAAAAATTACGAGTTTGCCACCAATTCTTTAACTCCATAAACAAATGATTTTGAATATAATTTGAATGGAAAGTGTTCAAAGGTGTATAATTTTTGCATTATATTTCCCTCCATTTCCTAAGTGCGATTTCAAAGAGTTCAAAGGTGTATAATTTTTTTCATATGCAAGTTTATGCATTACATCCCTACATTCTATGAAAATGATAATCTCACAAGATTTTCTTAGCACATCATTATCACGTATTAAGTGCAATGTCACAGTGTTCAAAGGTTTATAATTTTCATATACGCAAGTTTAGGGATCACTTGTCACACTATAAAAATGGTAAACACCCTTTTCCTTTACATTAAGTGTTGTATAATTTTTCAATTTGAAAGTGTTCAATAGTATTGTCAATTATAAACACTCTTTTACATTAAGAGTTGTATAATTTTTCAATTTGAAAGTGTTCAAGAGTAGTGTCAATTATAAACACTCTTTTACACTAAGAGTTGTATATTTTTTAAAATTTGAAAGTGTTCAAGAGTAGTGTCAATTATAAACACTCTTTTACATTAAGAGTTATATAATTTTTTCAATTTGCAAGTGTTCAAGAGTAGTGTCAAATATAAACACTCTTTTACATTAAAAGTTGTATATTTTTTCAATTTGAAAGTGTTCAAGAGTAATTATAAACACTCTTTTATATTAAGTGTTGTATGATTTTTTTAATCTGAAAGTGTTCAACAGTTGTGTCAATTACAAACACTCTTTTACATTAAGAGTTGTATAATTTTTTCAATTTGAAAGTGTTCAAGAGTACTATCAATTATAAACACTCTATTACATTAAGAGTTGTATAATTCTTTTAAATTTGAAAGTGTTCAAGAGTTGTGTCAATTATAAACACTCTTTTACATTAATAGTTGTATAATTTTTTTTAATTTGAAAGTGTTCAAGAGTTGTGTAAATTATAAACACTCTTGTACATTAAGATTTGTATAATTGTTTTTAATTTGAAAGTGAATCTCTAGCCGTGCGAGAGTTGTGTCAATTATAGTTTGAGACCGCACGAGAGTTTCATAATTATAAACACTCTTGCAAACCAACTGAATTGCCACTGCTCGAGGGGAATTTGCAATAGATTTTAGGGAGATTTTTTCTATCTCTGAGAGTTATGGAGGTTGGAACCACCGCTAGGGAGTAAAATCCAGAGAGATATTATTCACAACCACGAATTACGCCAGCACTAGATCAATCCTATTCGAAAATCAAGGCAGTTAGTCGAGCACCAATGATTCGTGTTCAAATACTGCCAATAATCAACCCACAAAAGATGCTTACCCAGATGGAATCCATGCGTTAGATCCCTACGATTCCACCCAATCTTCTCCGTGCTCGACGGGGATGGATGATGCACCAGACGGCGTCGCATACTATTCTGCAAAAGGGGTAGATCTAGCAAGGACGGGAGAAGAGCCGGAGGTGGAGTGGGATCCACGGCTAGGGTGAGGAGGCGGCTCTAGGGCCGAGGATGACATAAGGTAGGAGGGAATGATGGTGGGGCAGCGGAGCAGCGGTGTGGGAGTTGTTTTAGGCTCGGGGGGAAGTAGATGCTTTGGGTGAGCAAGAATGGCCATTCCGACGTGTCTCCATGCGGCCCCACTCTTCACCACGTATGCAAGACCCATCCCAACGCGGCCCCACCCTTAACCACATATGCAGGACCCTTCCCAACGTGGCCCCACCGAGTCAGGCGTGTAACAGTCGAGGCCTCGTAACGTAACGCTCAATGCCCGACCCGCCCCAACGTGGTCCCACTAGTCAGCATGTAACAATCAAGCATTTGACCTGACAACATGTAACATCCCAGATTTTTATATTAAGATGTTACTAGAAGGCATCATCCTTGCACCTTTCATCATACAATCAAAGTTATAATAAAACCCTACCACCAAACAATGACAAAACTCAAATAAAAATCTCCTCTATATGAGAAAGGAGGGGATTTCTATGCTTGGCCTTCCTAAAACCGTATAAAAGTAATTTTCTCTGGTTCTATGAGGACCACCTCATTATTACAAGAATTTAGAAACTAGTTTCACTAAATTTGGGCTTGTAATGCCAAAGTTATTAAATTTTTAGTGAAACAGAAAATTGGTAAAAAAGAAAATAATAAAAAAAACCTATATGACCTAAACGGGCCAGCTAGGCCAGCCCGCTAGCTACCTACCGCCGCGCCTGGCCACGAGCGTCGCACAACATGTGGGCCGGCCCACTCCACCCAGCCTTCACGCGGCCTGCATAGCATGCAGTCGCCGACACCCGGGCCCCACCCCCGTCGTCTTCCTCCCAGAGACCGCGGCAAACACAGCTCCCTGTCGCGTCGGGATAACCCCAAATCCCAACGGATTCGGCCGCCCCATCCCCCAAGTCTCTAGATTATTTAAATCCGACCCTCTCATTGTTTTTCCCTAGAAAAACCCTAGCTCAAATCCTCGCCGAACCGCTGCCGTTTTTCTCGCCGACGCCTCGTCAGAGTTCGCGGAGATCGGCGGAGCGTTGCAGCTGGACAAGGAAGGGAACGTGGAGGCCGGTCTCGCGAACGAGACCACGAGGAGGAGCTGCACGCCGTCATCTACCCTACTGCCTTGAGGAGCCACCGGATCGCCGCCGAGCACCATTGCCCGACAGCGCCGCTGCTGTCTGCCTTCCCTCGCCATCGACACCGCCATGGTAAGTCGCCGCCTTACCCCGTCCGCTAGATCGATAATCAACGGCCCAGATTAGAAGGACCGAACGAAGGGGTACGAGCCTATCGCCTAGCTCCGCGTGGCAAGGGCCGCGTGGCAAGGGCCGCGTCAGCATGCGTAGTCAGCACCTCGCCCGCGCGCGCCAATCGGGTCCTGACGCGTGGCACTCTCTGTTTAGAAATAGATCTATGTTTTTCTAAATAGGCAGAAAACATATTTAACTTGCAAAATTCATAGAAATTCAACCACTTGGCCAAAATTTGTATATAATATACCGTTGGATTCACCAAATTGTGTAGAACCCAGATATGTAATAGTTTGGGAGTTTGCAGTAGTATTTTTTGTGTAGGATTTAATCTCTAGATTGGAATATTTAATTCATAGAAAAATAATTAGAACTCCGTTTTAGTTGATTCTTATTGTGTTGGCTATGTTTTTACAATACCTACTGACTAAAATTATAAAACCTTGCTTAAGATCCTTAGATCTGATTCGGGGCTGATTAGATGGTTGGATCTCCTTATGAGCCTTTAAATTAAAGTAATGATCCAAATTAGTTAAAATCTGGGAAAAAATAATACTAACAACATCCCCAACACATTAGCAACCCAATAAGGATACCTTGATCAAATTAGAACACAATATTGCATATTACCATGTTGCACGCATGCATATTTTTTTGTGGCATTATTTTTGTGCGAGTTGTGATTAGATCTATGTTTGTGTTTTGTTAGATTGTTCGGAGTGCACTGAGGAGTACTATTGTGTAGAGTGCTTCTCGGATCAAGGAAAGTTACGCCAGTTGTTTATATTTTTGTCCCAGTTTTGATTCTATGCATGTGGTCTTCAAATTCCGTAGTATGCATGTGTAGGATGTTCTAGTAGAATTTTTCCTTATTATTATTTTGCTAGTGCGATGATTTTTATAGTATGCTATGAGTAGCTCTATACTTAGGATTTATCCCTTACTAATAGGTTCCCCTATTTTTGCTAAGTCCTTGCTATGCTATATATAAATAAAGTACCATCGGGGGGTTTTGAAAGACAAGAAATTTTCTAAGTATAAAGGCTCTCTAGAGCGATCTTTTTCTTCGCAAATCCACTTCAAAATAAAACTAACTTTTCTTCTGGGCGGAATGGTTGTCGGGTCAACGAGTGAGACTTTGGTGGAGGACGTCCGCCCAGGAATCAAAGAAGTCTGCCATGTTTCAGAATTCAGAAGCTTCCAGTGCAACCACAATACATATGGGCTCTGTCTTGGCCTAGTACTTAGTGGGAAACCTCACCTGGGTACCAACATTTGGAGGTTCTTAGAACGGTTGGATCCAGAAGGTAGAGGGGCTACTAAGGGAAAGCATCTCCATGGTATTTTCTTTAAAAGGACTTGATTGTGGATTGTGGGTAAAGTGCACAAACTCTCGAGAGTATTGCAAACTGATCGATCATCCGAGTTCACGGAAAAGAACACTTGAGCATCTGAAGGTTGGAGCCTCTGAAGGATCTTCCTCCCTCTCTTTCGAAACTTAAAGTTTTCTAAAAACCCAAGGCGTGAGTCATATCGCTATTGGGTGGGTTTGGGGAACTTGGTGAGTAATATCCAAGTGCTAGGTTGTTTGGACACTTGGTGAGTAATATCCTCGTGTGCCTTTCGACCATATATTACTTAAACAAATGTTTACAAAGTAGGGAAATCTTCTCTTCTTTCCATACTTAAGGAAAATTAGCTTTGAGCAAATGAACTCCACAGCCTAAACTAGCCTTGCATGTAGAGTTAGTTTTTTTCTTTCCTTGGTGTAATTTGCCAATACATTCAAACTATTGACCCAACTTGTTGGCTGCACGTCTTATGTGCAGAATCCGAAGATTGAAAGGTGCGTCGGGATCGCGAGTCTACACCCAACAAGCCTGGGGCGTTGATGGACTCAAGATGCTTAATGTTTCCGCTGTTATTTTAGCTAGCTTAATGCTAAGAAAATTTATAATAAATTCATACTCTAGATTCTCCGTGTAACAATGACTTTGTGTTTTACATGATATTCATAGACTATGAGTGCTAGCTATTGATCCAGGGACTAGCATGTAAAACACAGGGACTTAGGATCTTTATTGATCCAAGGTCACAACAGATGGTATCAAAGCACATCGTTGCCTGTAGGACGTGACCCTAGGATTGGAACCACCTTTAACTTATGTGCTTTACTGCTTTTCCTCTAAGTTATTTTTCACGCACCTCTAGTACCTGCTTTTCCTCTACTTGTTAAGTATCCAATTTTCTTTCTTCTAACTTAAAGATGACAAGCATCCTCTATGACACCGTTGCGGACATCGAGCCCCTTCGCTTTGGTGGATGTCTCATGGATCTCCTCACACGTTTGGACCTTCCCCTGCCAACAATCCAGGGAAGCACAATGAAGAAACTCCACAAGGACGGCTGCTGGGGAGTCAAAGTTATCCAGCCAGGACAAGAGCGAGGCAAGCACCCGGAGGAGGACATAGCAATCCACATCGTTAGCGACTCCAAGGAGAAGGCCCTTAGCATCAGCTTGCAGCAACTCATTGGTCGCCTATGTGGACGCCATCACGAGGTTCTCCAAGGACACTACGGCGGCCTTTTTGGAAGGAGTGACAAGGAAGGAATTCCCATGGAGTTAACCTTTGAGGAAAGGGCTTCTACCAAGCGCCAAAGGACCCAATATCAAGACCTGGAGTGCCACATCCATGTTCTTGAAAAGGGTAGCTTCCTCGAGATGCTAAGGAACGATGAGCTATGCGCTCTCATCAAGGAGAAGGAGGAAATAATCAAGCAGCAGGAGGCAATGAAGGTCCAAGAGATGAAGTTCCAGGACCAGGAGAAGAAGTTCGCTAACCAAGAGAAGAGGGTGATAAATAAAAACAAGAGGATTAGGGAACTCAAACAGGAAATCGAGGGAACTGAAGTACAGACCGAGGGCCTTTGCAAGATAATCCATGATGTGCGTGCTTCCAAGAGAGACTTGGCAAAGCAACTTGAAGCCGCGAAGAAGTCAAGCCTAGTGGAGGAACTGCAAGGCGAGAAGGAGGGACTTCAGGAGCAGCTAGAAGCCACTACCAGGAAGCTGCAGGATGAGATAAAGGACCTCCAAGAGAAGCTTGAAGCCTCCACAAAGGAGATGGAGCTGTACAAGACAACCCTAGAGCAGGAGGGCTACGCGCCTCCTCCGCCACCCCCACCTCCACCGCCACCTCAACAGGATCGCTTGACTCAGGTTTTGAGGTTGAACCCACCTACCTTCACTAGCAGCGCTGAACCAATCATTGCAGATGACTGGCTCCGCACAATTAACAAGAAGTTAGACATTGTGCAAGCCGTCGGAGCCGACAGGGTGCGTTATGCCGCGCACCAACTTGAAGGACCTGCTGCAGAATGGTGGGATAACTACCAAGTCACCCACCCGGATATTGATGCTATAACTTGGAACCAGTTCGAGATAGCTTTTCGCACTCATCACGTGGCTGCTGGTGTCATGACTCTGAAAAGGCGCGAGTTTCGCGACTTACACCAGTTGCACCGTTCTGTCACTACGTATGGTGAGCTTTTCAACAAGCTCGCCCGTTATGCACCTGATGATGTTTCCACTAATGCCAAGAGGAAGGAGGAATTCTTAAGAGGACTCAATGATGATATATATATTCATCTTGCGGCTTAGAAGTTTGACAACTTTCAGGAACTCTTGGACAGAGCTATTGTCGTTGAATCCAAAAGAAAGAGCATAGAGAACCGCAAGAGGAAGTCTAACCCTCACAAGCACTCTATTCCGTACCAGAAGCAGCGCACTTCATCACCACCACCATATAACAACAATGGCCACAACCATAACGGTCATCACCATGGCGTTCACAAACACAATGGGCATAAGCACCGCAATGGGAATGGCAGCAACAGAAAGGATCTTAGTGAGGTGACATGCTTTAAGTGCAACAAGACAGGACAGTATGCAACCACTTGCCCCGAGAAGAAGAATGGGAATGACAATGGCAATGGGAATGGCAATGGACACAACCATGGTAATGGCAACGGGAAGAAGCCAAATCCGTCTATCAAAGCCACGGTGCATCATGTCTCTATGGAGGATGCTTGTGACGCACCGGACTCCGTGATTGGTAAGTTCAAGCTCAATTTCATTCCCGCAGTTGTTCTTTTTGATACTGGTGCATCACATTCATTCATATCAAGGGTATTTGTGGATAGCGGCAAGATACCCACGGAGACTATAAATTATCCTCTAAGGGTAAGTTCTCTTGGAGGAGAAATAGTGGCAAACACCGTTTGCCGGGGGTTAGAACTAAGGATTGGGACACACATCTTTCCCACAAGTCTAGTAGTCGTGGAGTCATAAGGATTAGGCATAATATTAGGCATGAATTGGATGACCGAATATGAGGGAGTCATAGATTGTGCCAAAAGGACTGTCACGCTCACAACACCGGAAGGGAAAAGAATTCGTACCAAGTCAAACTTTGCTCTTAAGGAAGTTATGGTGAATTCTCTTAAGGGGGTTAACTTGGAGGATGTACCCATTGTGAAGGAATACCCAGATGTCTTTCTGGAGGAATTACCAGGGATGCCTCCCGACCATGATATAGAGTTTCTCATTGACTTGATGCTAGGCACAGGGCCGATAGCTAAGAGACCATACAAGATGGATGTGGACGAGTTGAAGGAACTCAAGAAACAGCTTAAGGAACAATTGGACAATGGATTCATCCAACCCAGCGCGTCATCTTGGGGAGCGCCTGTCCTATTCGTGGAAAAGAAGGATAAAACCAAGAGGCTAGTTGTGGACTACCGCTTGTTGAATGAAGTGACGATCAAGAACAAGTACCCTCTACCTAACATCAATGACCTGTTTGATCAGTTAAAGGGAGCCAATGTGTTCTCAAAAATCGATCTGCTATCAGGCTACTTTCAGCTAAAGATTCGAGAACAGGATGTGCCCAAAACAGCCTTCAACACAAGATATGGATTGTATGAGTACACCGTAATGTCGTTTGGACAAACCAATGCCCCAGCATACTTCATGACCATGATGAACAAGGTGTTCATGGAATATTTGGACAAGTTTATTGTGGTATTCATAGATGATATACTTATATACTCCAAGGATGAGAAGGAACATGAGAAGCATCTGCGTCTAATTATGGAGAAGCTAAGGGAACACAAGTTGTATGCCAAGTTCAGCAAATGCGATTTCTGGTTAAAGGAAGTGGGTTTCCTTGGTCATGTTGTGTCGGCAAAAGGAGTTGACGTAGACCCTAGTAAGGTAGCTTCCGTGACTAAATGGGAGTCACCCAAGAATGTGTGAGATGTTAGGAGTTTCTTGATCCTCGCAGGATACTACCGGAGGTTCATTGAAAACTTTTCCAAAATAGCAAAACCCATGACATAACTGTTGAAGAAGGAAAAGAAGTTCCTATGGACCGAGGCATGTGAAGCAAGCTTTCAAGAGTTGAAGAAACGCCTCGTAACGGCACCAGTTCTATGTCTGCCTGATATCCAAAAGGATTTTCAAGTCTATTGTGATGCTTCTCGACAAGGACTTGGAAGTGTATTGATGCAAGATGGGAAGGTGGTGTCCTATGACTCTCGACAACTTAAGCACCACGAACACAACTACCCCACACATGATTTGGAACTTGTGTCTGTGGTACATGCACTCAAAGTATGGAGACACTACCTCATGGGCAAACATTGTAATGTGTTCATGGATCATAAAAGTTTGAAGTACATCTTCACCCAAAAGGAGTTGAATATGAGGCAAAGAAAATGGCTTGAACTGATTAAGGATTATGACTTGGATTTACAGTACCACCCCGGAAAGGCAAATGTGGTAGCCGATGCCTTAAGTCGTAAATTTTATGTGAATGGACTTACCGCAAGGGAACTTCCAGAGGATTTATGCAATCAGTTTAAAGACCTTAGGCTAGAAATAGTTCCGAAAGGACACGTAGCGACTATGGAAATAGTGCCTACTCTTCAAGAGAGAATCAAGGAAGCACAAAAGGGAGATAAAGAGTTGGAAGAAATAAGAGTCAAAATAAGTGAAGGGAAGGCAAAAGATTTTCGTCTGGACGAACAAGGAAACCTTTGGTATGGAAAGCATTTATGCGTTTCCAATGACTCCGATATCAGAAAGTTGATTTTACAAGAGGCTCACGATTCACCATACTCAATTCATCCGGGTAACACGAAGATGTACATGGATGTGAAGGATAGATTTTGGTGGAATAATTTGAAAAGAGAAATTGCCGAGTATATTTCCATGTGTGACGTATGCAATAGAGTTAAGGCCGAGCACCAGAAACCGGCCGGATAGCTGCAAGCACTACCCATACCTGACTGGAAGTGGGACAAGGTAGGCATGGATTTTATCACGGGATTGCCCCGGACTCGTTCAGGATTTGATTCTAGCTGGGTAGTGGTGGACCACTTTACCAGGGTGGCTCACTTTATCCCCGTAAAGACCACATATACAAGTGCTAAGCTTGCCAATATATATATGTCAAGGATTGTAAGTCTGCATGGTGTTCCTAAGAGAATTGTATCAGATAGAGGCACCCAGTTCACTTCAAAGTTTGGGCGACAGTTACATGAGTCTCTTGGAACCAAACTAGAATTCAATACTGCTTTCCACCCTCAAACAGATGGCCAAACAGAAAGGGTGAACCATATTCTAGAGGATATGTTGTGAGCTTGCGCACTAGACTATGGGTCTAGTTAGGATGATAACTTGTCGTATGCTGAGTTCTCGTACAACAATAGCTACCAGACAAGTATCAAGATGGGTCCGTTTGAAGTTCTCTATGGCAGGAAGTGTAGGACTCCACTGTTATGGAGTGGAGTTGGAGAACATAATCTGTTTGGACCTGAATTGATCAAGGATGTCGAGGAAAAGGTACAGTAGATTCAAGATAGGCTAAAGGTAGCCCAATCCTGACAAAAGAGCCATGCTGATTCCAAGCGCAGGGATGTGACTTATAAAATAGGGGACCGTCCGTACCTCCGAGTTTCACCACTGTGAGGGGTTAAGAGGTTTGGAATCAAGGGTATGTTAGCCCCACGATTGATAGAACCATATAAGGTTCTAGCCCGTATAGGAGAAGTTGCTTATGAGTTGGAGTTACCAGAAGTACTAACTGTTCATGATGTGTTTCATGTGTCACAACTAAAGAAGTGCCACCCAAAAATGGCCGAAACACCGCTAAGAGATACAGTTCCCCTAGATGAGGTTCAATTGGAGAATGACCTTACCTATGAGGAAAAACACATCAAAATACTGGAAACAGCTGAAAGGATTACCCGTACCAAGACTATCAGATTATGCAAAATACAATGGAACCACCATTCCAAGGAAGAAGCCACGTGGGAACGTGAAGAAGATTTGAAGGCGGAACACCCACACCTATTTGCTAGCCAACCCGAATCTCGGGACGAGATTATTCTTAAGGGGGGTAGGTTTGTAACATCCCAGATTTTTATATTAAGATGTTACTAGAAGGCATCATCCTTGCACCTTGCATCATGCAATCAAAGTTGCAATAAAACCCTACCACCAAACAATGACAAAACTCAAATAAAAATTTCCTCTATATGAGAAAGGAGGGGATTTGTATGCTTGGCCTTCCTAAAACCATATAAAAATAATTTTCTCTAGTTCTATGAGGACCACCTCATTATTTAAATAATTTAGAAACAAGTTTCACTAAATTTGGGCTTGTAATACCAAAGTTATTAAAGTTTTAGTGAAACATAAAATTGGTAAAAAAGAAAAGAATAAAAAAACCTAACTGACCTAAACAAGCCAGCTAGGCCATCCCGCTACCTACCTACCGCCGCGCCTGGCCGCAATCGTCGCACAGCACGTGGTCCGGCCCACTCCACCCATCCTTCACGTGGCCCGCGTAGCGTGCAGTCGCCGACAACCGGGCATACCCCCGTCGTCTTCCTCCCGGAGACCGCGACGAACATAGCTCCCTGCCGCGTCGGGATAACCCCAAATCCCAACGGATTCGGCCGCCCGCTCCCCCATGTCTCTGGATTATTTAAAGCCGGCCCTCTTGTCGTTTTTTCCTTCGAAAAACCCTAGCTAAAATCCTTGCCGAACCGCTGCCGTTTTTCTCGCCGACGCCTCGCCGGAGTTTGCGGAGATCGGCGGAGCATTGTGGCTGGACAAGGAAGGGAACATGGAGGTCGGTCTCGCGAACGAGATCGCGAGGAGGAGCCGCACGGCTTCGTCTACCCCACTGCCACGAGGAGCCACCGGATCGTCGCGGAGCACCACTGCCCAACAGCGCCGCCGCCGTCTGCCTCCCCTCGCCATCGACACCGTGGCCCTCCGTCCGAGCGCCTGCGAGCACCCCGCGAGGGTTTCTTAACATGGCGAGGGGAAAAGTGAGGAAAAATTAAGCGGCTGGGGAAAAGTGAGTACAACTAACGAACCAAGGGCACGAAAATAGAAATCCCAAGAAAATTTGGTGCGTACTACTTCATGTGTGCTAATTTATGCATTTATCTCATTATGAAAAGTATGTTTGGTCGACTGCGGTCTGAGGCATAGACCCCTGTCCGCCGCGTCGATTTCTTCTGGTTGAACACCACATCAGCTCGTCGTGGAATCACAACAATCACGGATTTGTCTGTCGCGGTCTCACCCGTCATGGACTCGCCGTTGCCAACTCGCCATGCTCGGGGACTCATCTGTCGCGGACTCGCCCGCCACAGGATCGCCATCGCGACCTCGCCATCGCGGCCTCGCCGTCATCGACTTCGCCATAGCACGATCCACGTTCGCTGCGTCGACCCCGTGTCCGCCACATCGACTTCCCCAAAGCGCGACCATACTTCGGCCGCGTCGACCCCGTGTTCTCCGCGTCGACTTCGCCAAAGCGCGACCTTCGTCCGCCGTGTTGACCCCATGTCCGCCGCGTCGACCCCGTGTCCGTCGCGTCGACATCGCCATAGCGCGACCTCCGTCCGCCACGTCGACCCTCTGTCCGCCATGTTGACTTTGCCAAAGCGCAGCCATATGTCCGTTGTATCGACCCCATGTCCGCCGCGTCGACTTCACCAAAGCGCGACCACATGTCCGCCGCGTCGACCCCGTGTCCGCTGCGTCGACTTCGCCAAAGCGCGACCACACGTCTGCCGCGTCGACCTTGTGTTTGCCGCGTCGACTTCGCCAAAGTGCGACCACACGTCCTCCGCGTTGACTCCATGTCCTCCGCGTCGACTTTGACAAAGTGTGACCATACTTCCACCGCGTCGACTTTTTTCGACTAAGTGTCGTGCGATCCTGTCCGCTACGTCAAATCCGTATGCCGTGCCTACTAAGGGACCTTCATCGTCCGAGTCGCTAGAGAGGGTCGTATGCCACGCTGCATGGACTCTCAATTCTCCTTTGTCAACCTTTGAAAGAGCGACTTGTAATGGCCAAGTAGTACGGACGAAGACTCACAAACCGCAGACTCGGAGCGTCCATGAAAAATACTATCGAGAGCCATCATTGGAGTCGCCTTGCTCGACTGGCCTTCCAGGCCAAGACAAATGACAGTGCCACACAAATAACACCATGTCCTCCTTAATCTTAGACAGCATGACTCGCACGACCAAGTACTGCGGACAAGGACTCGCAAACCGAGCCTCAGATCTTCCAGGAAAAACGACCAGCCGAGAGCCATCTTTTGAGTCACCATGCGACTGGCACCCTGGGCCAAGACGAGAAACTCTCTAACAAAAACAGCACAATCAACATCCTCACGGACTCGCAATCATCACAGACACGCAATCATCACGGACTCGCCACACTCGGGGACTCAACCTTCCGCGCTTGTCATTCTCGCGGACTTGCAATCATCGCAGACTCGCCACACTCGGGGACTCTCCTCTCGTGGACTCGCAATCTCCGCGAACTCTCCACTCGCCGGGCGCTCTACCTCGCGACTCGCCATGCTTGGCAGCAAGCACTACTATTTTTAGAATATGCATCCCTAAAGAGCCTCAAGTCGCCTCTACAAGCCAACTCGAGCCTCGGGGACTAATCCTAGTAATACTGCGTGTATGCGTGGTTCCATGACCACGGCTCGCTCTCGTCGACTCACCATCACAGACTCGCCACCGTGCACTCTCCGTCACAGCCTTTCCCTCGCGTACTCCACATGCTAGGGTACTCGCCACCGCGGACTCACCCTCACGTACTCAACACGCTCGGGGACTCGCCACCGTGGACTCGCCCTCGCGTACTCAACATGCTCGGGGACTCGCCACCACGGACTCTCCCTCACGTACTCAACATGCTCGGGGACTCGACCTTGCGTACTCAACAAGCTTGGGGAGTCGCCACCGCGGACTCGCCCTCGCGTACTCAACTCGCTGGGGAACTCGCCACAGCGGACTCGCCCTCGCGTACTCAACATGCTCGGGGACTCGCCACCGCAGACTCGCCCTCATGTACTCAACACACTCGGGGACTCACCACGGCGGACTCGCCCTCGCATACTTAACATGCTCGGGGACTCTCCACTGTGGACTCGCCCTCTCGTACTCGCCATGCTCGGGGACTCGCCACCGCGGACTCGCCCTCGCGTTCTCGCCATGCTCGGGGACTCGCCATCGCGTTGCCCTTGCGTACTCGTCATGCTTGGGGACTCGCCACCGTGGACTCGCCCTCGCGTTCTTGACACACTCGGGGACTCGCCATCGCAAGCTCGCCCTCGCATACTCGTCACGCTCAGGGACTAGCCTTGCCCCTCTTGTATTCGCCTGGGCCAACTTGGCGACTTCATCATCATTGATTTGGTGGCCTCCACATCCTCTATGACATCAAGTTGACAAGGCGCCAGCCAAAATTCTCCAAGGGTCAAATCCTTCCAATGGCGACTCGCCTGGTGCGTCGACTCATCCAGGCGAATGAACTACTTCATGAGTTATTTCTCTATTTCGGCGCCAACGACTCGCCATCGACTCCACCCTGGAATCACCTGTGCCGATTCGGCAGCTTGAAGTCATTGCCGATTCCCTGACGCGCTCGGGGACTACAGATGGGGGAATACCAATCGGTGTATACCTATGAAGCGGAGTCCCCAGCTGGATCAAGCCAACTGAAGACAAGCCCAGAGCGGGTCGACTCGCCCAATACGGCGACTGGCATATACTGGATCTGGGCAACTCGTCGACTAGAGGCCCAAGATGGCGACTTTAATACAAAGCACACCAAAACACTTATAAACCCTAACTGGCTGCATATATAAAGCCACCAGGAGAACCCCCACGGGATATGTCATATTAGATCCTCTCCCACATCTCATTAGATCTAGTCCCTCCCTCCGCCTACGGCGGCTCCCTTGTAAACCAATCTATTATCATATACTGGATTGATAGCAGGACATATTGATCCTCCACCGAGGGGACGTGAACCTGGGTACATCATGTGCCAATCTCGCTCCAGGATTATCCTACATCGCCTTGCTCCATCTACATCAGCTACCCCAGTAGCATCTGCCGTGCCAATACCATGATAATGTTGAATATTCTTCCCCTTGTTGACTCTAGAAGTGAAACTCATTCTATTATAATAGAGATCTGGGAAGGGTTCATGTCGGCATAAGATGCACGTAAGGCATTAACATCATTGTTTGGTAAACTAAAACAATTGCACCATTCATTAAGTGATAATGTATAATTGTTTTTCATAAGTCGGAAAGAAATCATGTCCTCTACGTGCCATGTTTTAATGGTGCTTTTCAAAGAACTTAAAAATTCAAGAGTTAATCGGCGATAAGTAGGCACATCATGGAATACAAAGTTTTGCAGGCCAACCCTATTGCAAAGTAAATTGAAGTCATTAGAAATACCGAGTTGATTCAATAAAACGGGGCAAGCCCACTTGGTTGTCTTCACTTCTCGGTTCTTGATCCCGTCGAAACGATCACGTTGGAGCTTATTTCTAAACCATATCCCCATGCAGTTCTAAGCTGCAGCGGCAGCCTGAGAAGAACTCGCAGTGCACGAGCACGTGTTTGGCTCCTTGTATTCAACTTGTAAAATAATAAGAAAGACAAAAATAAACCTTTTGATCCTAGAATAATATGCATAACATATTCCTCATCTTAGCACACTAAAGAATCTCCTCAAAATAATAATCTAGGCAAGAGAACCATGGCAAATAGTTCATAATAGGTCCCACCCTAGATTGATAATGATAAAAGATCGGAGATGAATTTGCAAAAAGTAATTGGAGGATCGGAGGAGAAACATATCGTAGATCACTTGTGTGCGACGAAATTGAACGAAATTGAGTAGATATGAAGATTCCCTGAGGTTTTGCGAGAGTTTGGAGGTAGAAGATAGAAAAATGATTGAATTTTTGGTGTTGGGGGTACCTTTCCGTGGTGTTTATATGGTCGGACGAAACTATACAGTCGTAACTATACGTCTGAAACATTTGTTCCCGCCGTATAGTTAGTCTGACGGTAAAATTTTATGATTTCCTAGAGTTTCTTCCTGGCGGCGATATCTATACGGTCGGAACTATATGTTCGAGATTTGTATCTGCACTGTATAGTTGGTCGTTAAACCTTCTGTCTCTGGAGAAGAAAATTTGATGATGGCATAGATTTCTATACGACTGAAATTTTTATTCGGGCCGTATAGTTGGTCGTTAAATGTACTGTAATCGTCAAAAAAAATCTGTTTTTTCAAGAATTATTTCTTAACCTGAAACTTAGCAAAACACCATGTTTTGACAAAAAAATGACAGTCTAAATTATTGACCAATAACAACATGTATAAAGTAGGAATTTTAGTACTACCATACCTCTTCTCAACTGGAGTTTCATAGCACTCTTTATTAAATAAGAAACTGTAACATCCCAGCATTTATGACTAAACAAAGTCTAGATTTAGGATTTTGTGCATCTACATGCATGCATCTGAAAATCCGGATAAATTTTTCGCCAAATTAAAAGACTAGAGTGATGAATTCTCACTCCGATGAATTAGGTTTAGTGTCATCCAAGGGGGAGTGTGATGAATTTTGACATGATCTCTATTGTTTTCTTGAATTATGAGGGGAGAAATTTGAATTATAAATAATTATTCACAATAATACAAATACAAGCTATAAACAAAAGTATAAAGATTATTTAAGACCAACATTACATTGTTCTTTTACAATAAAAGAATAAAGGAAAAATTACAATAAATAATTAAATGAATAAATAAAATGGAAAATGAATTACAATAATGAAACAAATAGAAGAATTCTTTATTTAAAGAATATATATATCACATTAATCTTTTATAATGAAGGAATAATAAGAAATGGTTACAACAATAAAAATAATATAAACTAATGTATTACAATGTCCTTACATTATTTCTTGACAGAAAAGGAAATTACAAAATTGGATAAAAAAGAAAACACCTAAAACTAAATTCCTACATCCAGTATGAACCTTCCTGTATTCTTTCTTGGTACCTGCAAACATAGACTAATAAGACAAAAAGAAAGGGGTTAGTGTTAATTAGTTTGCTCTCAGTTTGGCAATGAAATGCATTGGTATTCACATCATTGAGCAGAGTAAATGAGGGCCCAATGGAGTAGTATTTATTCTATTGCAAATCTGGCCTCAGTTCAACATCATAGGCCATTTAGAGATCCAACTACAAAGAAAGAGGGATAGTAAAAAACCAAGTAAATTCACTTATAAACTTGAGCTGATCCATAACAGATATTTCCACAAGCCCTTAAAACTTGAACCTATAGGTCCCAAAAGTAAGTAGCTTACTCAACACATGCAAACATGTGTGTTGTCAACACACCGGGAGTACTAGGAAGTATATAAGAATAGGAAGAAGCTGTAGCAAAGCAACCTACTTGCTTCTTCTTTCTCTATTCCAGGAACCCATCAGAATATATTCACAATCCACATAACCAACATTAGTTCTCTCTCAAGACCACATAAGAACACCACCACATTATCCATTTTACACACATATACCAGAGCACTACTTGAGATTGTAATCACTAGTAAACCACCATAAATCACATCCACTATTGTTATCTAATCAAGAACAGACTAATAGCTGGACCAAGAGGGAGATGGCCAGGAGTGCAAGGAGGAGCAGGACAAGCACTAGATCTGGCAACAAAATAGAATCACCACAACTTCCACAACCAAGTCATCTATCCCCACTACGAGCATTAGGTTGGCTACTAGAACCATACTAATACATGTTCTTGTCAAATTAAAGCAAGCATCACCTAGGAGAGAGAGAGAGATCTCTTAGTTTCGTGTAGAAGTGCTACACTAGTTCATCCCAGTTGTTAAAGGCCAACAAAGTATATGTTCTTATCTTAGAAAGATTTGGCCTCAGCCTTTGCATCACAGGCCAATCCAAGAAATTCAGCAGTTAACATTTGAGATATTTACCACTATGCACACTCCTAGGGGAGGCACCATAGTGGAAAATTTAATATTTTAGCCAACTAAACTAAGCATCTAATCATATAAATAATTCATGCTACTGTGCATCCTCCAAGGAGGTACCGCAGCAGCCAGATTACTGCAAAAACGTTAAGGACAAACCAAACCAATCATTTTCCTAGCCTACAACAGCTAGAAATCATTTAAATTCTCACTGTCATATTGACCAAATAAATAGCCACTCACTTATATATAAGCTATCAATTGGACTACAAGTTATAGCCAGAAAAGAGTCCAGGTAGTAGTTCACAACTGCAGATCATGCTACCTAGGCCATCACTGTGCACACTCCAGGAATGGAGGCATCACAACAGTAGCCGAGATAGCAGATGTCACTGATAATTAGGGAATCTATTTTGCAGCACATTTGATTAGCCAGATCAATCACATCTAATTATGGTAGAAATGATCAGGATATTGTGTACACTCCAAGGAGGCATCACAATACAATGACCATATTAACAGAATCCACTATTCACATTAACTAAATCAGCCACTAGTTCGTTCACATGCAATTATACCTGAAAGCCTAATCATTTTCTTAGTGTTGGTCACTAGGAATAATATCAAATAAAAAACAAATCATTTTCCTAGTAAATACGTAGGAATTAAGAAAATGTTTACTTCTCTGCTAAGATAACATATTGGTTGGTTACTCCAAATACATCACAAGTAATCAACATCTTAAATTCACCTTCCCTATTTATACTTTGTAGCCTCAGGAATCATCTCAAATTGGTAACTTCCATTTTAACTTTATGTGGTAAACACCACCATATTTCCACCAGTAATTCATCCTACATGAATGGAATTCAAGCATCTAGTTTGAAATGAAGCATATCCCACAAGTAACACATCTGGCAACAATATGTTGTAGCATATCAACTAATTATACTCAACATCAACTACAAGAACAAGGTACTGTGACAGAGAGGTTTGAGAGAAAAAAAAAGAAGGGTGAGGAAGATAGGTATCTGGGCGTGTACCTGGAGCCCGAGGCACAACCACAGTAGCGTAGTGAGGCAGGGCTCATGTGACTGCGGCGGCGCACACATAGGGTAGATTCATTGTGCACAAACACTATCACCACTACCACCTGCGGCTCAGGGATCGCCACAGCACTGCACAACATTGCGCCGAGCCACACCGCTGAAGCCTACACACTAACACAATTGACACCGTCACGACATCAAGGACACCATGAACCAGGGGGCATCGAGGTTGCGGTTAAGCACCACCATCCCACCGAATAGGAAAAGGAGCAGTAGAAGGATTTGGTGGAGAAGGAGAAAGGGGCAGAGCCACGCCGGCGGAAGGGGTGTCGAGGCGAATCCGCAGCGGTCGAAGCTAGGAAAGAAACCTGGGGTTCCAGGGGTCAAGGACGAGAGCTAAAGAGCAAGGAAAACAAATCGAATTGAATAAGAGATTAAAGAAGAGTACGACGGAGATTTTAATTGCGGTGGCAAGGGACACCATGGCCAACATCGCCGGAATCAGGCCAGCTAGAGTAGTGAGCGATGGAGGCGGCACTGTTCGCATCGTCATTGCCAGAGAGAGAGGGCACCGAGAGAAGTAGGAGAGGATCATGTCAGGGTTAACCGACCCAGTCAACCAGGTCTGGTGGTTTTAGTCCAACTGCGTATTGGGCCGGGTGGGCCTAAGAATCAAGCCCAGTTATATATAAATAAAAAATAGAGTAATGGAGAAATAAAAACATAGAGATACGGAAATGACCAAGATACCCCTCTACACTATTTTATTTTTTAGAAAAATATAGAAAAATCGTAAAAATAAATTTAATACATCAAAATGTTTATTAAAATACTATCTAACTAGGAAAAATATAATAATACTTATTTGAGTTTAATAAAATGCAAATAAATATTAACACCATTAAATATCTAAAGGAAATTTAATAAATTTATAAAAAATTCTAAAAATATATAAAATCACTTTTATGCATAAAAAGAAAACTGTTATTGTATAAAAATACTAACTTAAATTTTGTACAAATAAAACTTAAAACACATATTTAAAGACATTCAATAATTGAGGAATTTTATAAAAAATAAAGATAATGCCTAAAAATAAATAAAAGTCATTTTTAAGATCCTAAATAAGTATATTTACTATAAAAATACTAATTATATTATTCCAAAAACATTTTAATGTTCCTAGATCATATATCTTCAATTATCTAAATTATTAAAATGAAATAGTTGTTTTGTTAATTATTTAAAATTATTTCCTAACTAAGAAGTAATCATATTCAAAACACAATATTTTAACTCTAAATAGCCTAAACCCATAATTATAATTTAAGATTCTACCCAGTTGTAAACAATCAACATTATAAAATTCTTTTAAAATCTTTAACTAACTATAAGTCAATATTTACAAAAAAAATTGCAATCATTAACTTATATTAGAAGTAAGTGATCATAATTCATATATAATCATATTTATCAAACTTGGTAGGCACTAACTAAATTATAAAATAAATTCACCTATTTTTCTTTATATAAAAAAATCTCATAGTATAATCATTAAATATTACACATGCTAGATTCAAATCTTTAAAACAAAGTTTCCTAATTATAAGATTTGATCTTTGATTATGCTTAGGAAAAACCCTAATTGTTGATATTGCTACAAATGTTATATCTTAAGTCCAATTATATTTTTATAGTTAACTTTGGTCTGATATATCATAAGCCAGGTATATAATGACTCAAGATCATTTAAACCTTATCAGAAAACATAACTTTAATCCTATTAATCTTTAGAGTTGATTAACTTTGGTCTGATATATTATCTTCAAATGTTATTCTTTTTTCCACTTCAAAAGAAACACTATACCATTTCTTTTAAGTCATAATAACTTAATCATGAAATTCGTAATAGTTACATACTATCACTTAACCTTAGAATTGCATTATAATTGTATTTACTTTTTATATCTAATATGTTTATCTCAAAATCCTTGCAACCACACTCTTTTGTGAAGTAAACTTGAAGATAAATCAAACCTTAAATAAATCATCTAAATCTAACTCACTTGTAATGTTGGGGAATTACTTGGGGTTTTACATCATGCATCTCATTACTTATGCACAACAACATATTGCTTCTATAAAAATTGTCCTTACTGGGCAATAATGGTATTTTGTAGAACCCAAGGTCCAGGGTCAAGTCGAGACATTCGACTATAATACTTTGCTATATCAAGGCAAGTTCACACTTAATCATGTACTTTGATTATTTTCTGTAAAGTATTTGCAAAAATCACCTGCATTTCAAAAAGTCCAGAAAACACTATTTACATAATAATATGATTATGAGTTATTTACCAAGTGGTAATAAACTACTATGGAAGTTCTAGTGGTAAAGGAACATAATACCTAGGACTTAACAACTAATGTAGCCAGTGATTCTTGCATCGTATATTACACGTTAAGCATGAGATTTGGAATGGGATGTAGAAGTCAGCTGGATCAGCTTCCTTTCGCATGCCTCAGACAATGTTCTGGGTGTTTTGTAAGTTGTAGATCGTGGGCATAGCTGATACGTTGTAAACGTATCTATAATTTTTGATGCTTCATGATTGTTTAGTATCTACTTTGATTTACTTGTTAACACTTTGAGGTGCTTTTTACATGTTTTCTGGTACTAACCTATTAACAAGTTGCAATAGTTCCAGATGCCTATTTTCTGCTGTTTTTGGTTTCAGAAAAGTTAGTAAAGAAATATTCTCGGAATTGGATCGAACAAACGTCAAAGTCAATTACTTTCCGTGTGGAACAAGAAGTCCAGAGGGGAGCCATAGGGGCCGCCAAAGGGGCTAGACCCACCCCAGGTGCGGGTGGGCCCCATCACACGCCTGGCTAGGGTTTGGTGACCCTGGACGCCGCCTCGGTCTCCCCCTTTGCCTATAAGAAGCCCCTGATGCAGAAACCCTAAGTACCCGATCAAATCTCCCCGAAACCGTCTGTAGCCGCCACCACAATCGTCCCTAGATCGGGGGGATCTGAAGTTCTTCCCGGCACCCTACCGGAGAGGAGATCATCCCGGAGGCCTTCTCTCCGGTATGATGCATGAGTAGTTCCACCTTGGATTATGAGTCCATGAAGTAGCTAGATGGTTGTATCTCCTCCTTTGTGCTTTCATCTATAGATCTTGTGAGCTCCGTTCATGATCAAGATCTAATCTATTTGTAATCATGCATGTTGTGTTTGCGGGGATCCGATGGATATTGAGACTATTAAGTTGGTTTAATTAATGGTTTTGTCTTTATGATTCTATCATGTATGTGTTGTTTGTGATCTTGCATGCTCTCCGTTGTTAGTAGCTATCTTGGCCAAGTAGTTGCTAGTGACTCCAAGAGGGGGTATTTATGCTCGATAGTGGGTTCATGCCTCTAGTTTCCAAGGGAAGTGACAGAAATCTCTTCGGTTGTAGATGTGTTGTTGCTACTAGGGAGAAACAATGGTCTTTTGTTCATGGAACATGTGGACTATTTACCTTACACACTTTGCTTAAAGAAGTTGTATGTTGCTTGCAACTTAATACTGGAGGGGGTTTGGATGATAACCTGAAGGTGGACTTCTAGTCATAGATGCAGTTGGATGGCGGTCTATGTATATTGTTGTATTGCCCAATCAACCTCATAGGATCTTTCTGACTAGTAATTGCATTGTTATGCCTTGCTCAGTTCCTGTCAATTGCCCTACTGTAATTTGTTTACCCTTCATGCCATGTTGTTTATCTAAGGAGAGAACCTCTAGTGAACTATGGATCCCGGTCCAATCTTTACCATTGATACATATTCCACTATTACTGTTTCCTTGCTGCAAACCACCATTACCTTCCACACCATACATCTAATCCTTTTTATAGCAAACCGGTGAGCTTGACAACCTCACTGATTCGTTGGGGCAAAGTCTAGAGTTTGTGTTGTGCAGGTCTCTGTTGGAGATATGCCCAAGAGGCAATAATAAAGTGGTTATTATCATATCTTCACACTTATGATAAATGTTTACATACCATGCTATAATTGTATTAACCGGAAACATTAATACTTGTGTGATTTGTAAACTAAAATAAGAGTCCCTAGTAAAGCCTCTTGTTAAACTAGCTTGTTGGTTAATATATGATCATGGTTTCCTGATCATGAACATAGAGATGTTATTAACAACAGGATCATATCGTTAGGAGAATGATATGGTGGACATACTCCTATAGATAAGCGTAGCATAAAGATCAAGTCATTTCAATAGTTCAATTGCTATATGCTTTCTGATACATAGTAACCTAATTCCTTCGACCATGAGATCATGCATATCACCTTTACTGAATGAATGCTTTGATGACATCAAACACCACACCGTGGCGGGTGGCTATAAAGGTGGCATTGAGTGTTTGGAAAGTATTGGTTGAAACACATGGATCAAGAGTGGGATTTGTCCATCCATATGACGGATAGATATACTCTGGGCCATCTCGGTGAAATGTCATCCAATTAGCTTGCAATCATGTGACTGGCTCACAAGGGATCACATATCACGGGAGCGAGAAAAGAGTACTTATCGATACGAGGTTGAACTAGGTATGCGAGAGATCTGAAGCGATCATAACCTCGGATAAGTAAACTATCGTGAGACAAAGGGAAATTGGTGTCGTATGTAAGTGGTTCATTCGATCGCAAAGTAATCGTAGAAATATGTAGAGCCATATGAATTTCCAGATTCCTCTATTGGTTATTGTTGAGAAGTGTCTCGATCATGTCGCATAATTCACGAACCGTGGAGACACATAAGGATTCGACGTTGTTTGAGTAGTTATGGTATTATGAGAAAGAGACTGAATGTTTTTGGTCTCGGATGGGATCCGGATATCACGAGGTGATCCGGAATGGTCGGAGAATAAGATTCATATAAGGAAAGTCCCGTTTGAGTTCGGAATGATTAGGTGTTTTCATCGGGAATGTTCTAGAAGGTTCGGATTGTCCCAAGCACTCGAGGGGGAGACATGAATGTGTCATTACATATTGAATGATTGCATCATGTACTAAGTGTTCTTGTTGTTCCAAATAAAGGATTAAATTGAATCCTAAAACAGAAAAGTCAAATGGCCAGTTTAAAAGTCAAACGGCTAAAACAGGAAACTGTGGGAAACAAGCAAGAGGTGGTTGGAACCGACTTTTGGGAGGAGTCCCTCCAAGCCGGCGCGCCAACCAAGGCCGACTTGGGGAGGGAATCCCCTCCCCTTGGCCGCCCCTCCCACCTATAAAAGGAGGGGCAGGGCCTCCTCCTCTAGACACACAAGTTCCTATCCTCTAATCTCCGGTTTAGAGCCGTTTTGGTTTAGAGCTTCTAATTGCTTTAGCCTTCAGTTTAGAGCCTTCTAATTGGTGTGTCTAAACCCTAGACCACTAATAGCTCTCTCTCATACTCCACCATACTCGCTCCGGCTTAAATGAAGCCTGCGGGATCTCCCTCTACTTAGGTACCACGCCGTTGTCTTTGGAATCGCGAGAGAGTGCTACAACCTCCATTTTCTTTGGAACAAGGAGAAGAAGGTCTTCGTCAGTACCGAGCGTGTGACCGATCATGGGGCTGCGAGCATGGCCGGAAGGATCATCTACACGATCTTGAGATCGGAAAGAGTACGACTACATCACCCACGAGAATCTGCTCTCGTTAACCACTTTGGAATCTTTGAGGGTAAGTTATTCCATCGACTCGTTGCTACAATCTAGTAGATAGATCTTGGCTTGTTTGTTTGTATGCGATAGAAATTTTTTGTTTTTGATGCTACGAACCCCTACAGTGGTATCAGAGCCGTGTCTATATGTAGATCTGTTGCACGAGTAGAACACAATGGTCATTGTCGGCGTTGATGCTTTTATTGTCGATTGCTTCTTGTGTACTTTGCATATTGCGGTATGTTGGGATGAAGCGGCCCGGTCTAACCTTACATGACATCGTTCATGAGACTTGCTCCACGCTTGACATGCAACTTGTATTGCATAAGTGGATTTGCGGGTGCCTGTTTCTCCTAGCATAGTTAAGATTCAATTTACAACGGGTGATTGACAATACTAGTATCAATGTTGTGGTTCTTGTTCGTAAGTTAGAACGACACTTATTGAAAGCCCCAAACCACGTAAAACATGCAAAGAAAATTAGAGGCGTCTAACTTTGTTTTGCAGGGGTGTGCTGTGATGTGATATGGCCATGATTATGATTATATATGATGTATGCAATGTTCCTTATTGTAAGTCGACAGCGGCGAGATCCATATGGTTGTCTTTAATTTATTAAGACCCGCGTGTCTATTCAAAGTAGTTGTAATAGTTGAAGCCGGTGGACGACAATCATGGAGAAGCATCATTGACCTTGATGCAATGTCGGTGATGATAGAGATCATGTTCGTGCTTGAAGATGGAGATCGGAAGCACAAAGAAGAAAGGCCATATCATATCACATATTATGAATTGCATGTGATGTTAATCCTTTATGCATCTTGTATTGCTTAGTAGACGACGGTAGCATTATAAGATGATCCCTCATGCCATGAATTTCAAGTCATAAAGTGTTCACCCTTAGTTAGCACCGTTGCTAAAGCTTGTTGTTTCGAAGCACCACGTGATGATCGGGTGTGTTAGATTCTACAAGTGTATACAACGTGAGCAAGCCAGATTTGCTCATCCGGAAACTAAGGTTTGATCTTGATGAGCCTAGCATGTACAGACATGGCCTCAGGAACACGGATTACCGAAAGGTAGAGCATGAGTCATATAGTAGATATGATGAACATGTTGATTGTTCGCCATTGAAGCTATATCAACTCTCGTGATGATCGGTTTTGATGTGGTGGATTTGGTTCGTGTGATCACTAAAACAATGTGAGGGATATTGTTTTGAGTGGGAGTTCACCTAGATTAATTTAATTATTAATTAGAACTCAATTTATCATAAACTAAATCAAAGTGAATTTACGTAGTTGTTGTAGTCATTGGCATCCGTTTACCACCTTGCGCTTAGTTATAATTGAGATGATAGAACTATAGAATTCTGGTTAGTTACTTTACGAACTGGTATCGTATTGTTTTGAAGTGTTAATCTAAAGTTTAAAAGTCCTATTGCAAACTTTCAAGAAGTTCGGTTACTCCATGAAGTTTAATAATTAGTATTAAATCAAGAGTAACAATTCCAAGTGTTAGTATATAAGTATCATGTTTGTCTCCATGATTCTTGATATTCAAAGGATTCTCCTAATATCAAGGTTATCTAAGGATCTGAAAGAGTTGTTTTGAAACCATGATTTGTGGAAGATATTGTGATATCTGAAAGCAGTTTTAGTTGCAACATGATAGAGTATAATATGGCTAAAGTCATGTTCTCATATTTGATGAGAATTTGCAAAAGGTTGGAGACACTAGTTGTCCTAAACCTCCAAAAGTTTTTGGGAGAGCAACATTATACTCACGATTCACCGTTACAAGCTAATAGTAGCTTGATCATGGATAATTCCATGATAAGGGTGAATATTTGATGTAGGTAAAATATTTACTACACCAAGAGATTACTAAAGAAAGGAATTTGAAAGAACACCAAACATTTGATGATGGTGATCTACTTCAAAGTGCAAGTCCAAAGACATTGGTATTTAACTATACACGCTTTGGACTATATGTCATATGTATGACTCCACTATTGATGTTGATAGATTCTTTCAAACAGAAAAGGAAATATTGAAAGAAAATCTCATAAGTATATGGCAGAAAAGAAAAGACTAGAATTGTTCAGCTTGAGTATATAGATGATATACGGGTTATGGCTATATTCTTTGCTTATTAAACAATGTGGTTTCTAAGTATTTGATACTGAATTTGTTGGTATGAATCGTCATACGAAACAACACAATTCATGAACTACAATGGCCTAAGTAACTGGCAAAAGAATATGTGATGATGTTTATCGAGAACAAATAAAGGGTTATTGTGTTGCTCGTTAAACATCAAAGCTTGCCTTCAGGATTTGTTTTATCAGGTATTATGAGAACAAAAGGGTTGTTCAAATAATTTCCATAATCCATAAAAGATGGATGATTCACAAATCTTGTTGGAGAAATCACATCCATAAAACTAGTGCTAAAAATGTCGAAAGACAAATTGATTAAAAGATCACTTAGGAAGTGACATCGCCGTTTAAATTATATTGGAAAGAAAACATGAAGAAAATCCATATGGATGGAATTTTGGAGTCTATTTGATTTTGATCAAATGACGCTTGAGAAACTTTCCTAGAGATAATTAAAACTTCGTTCATAGGCCAAAAGGGAACGAATGACTAGCTTGTTGGAACTTGTACATATTGTTGTACGAAATCCATTATGTGTATTCAAGAGCGATGGTTTCAACTCCATATGCTTTCTCCGAAAATTTGAGTGAATATATGAATATTTACTTAATAAGGATGAAGTGTGAAATATTTGAAAAGTTCAAAGATTTTCAAGATGAAGTGAAAAATCATTGTAACAAGAATATAAATAGTTTATGATAGGATCATAAAGGAAGATATTTGAGTTACAAGTTTAGCATTATACCTAAGGTTTAAGGAATCGTTCCGTGGATTTGCATTTGCCGAAACACCATAAGAGTATGGAGCGTTCGAGATGTGTAATTAAACCTTGTTTGACATGGTAAGATCAAAGGTATAATTCATAAAAATGCCATTATATTTTAAAGATTAAAAGCTTTAGAGATTACCGTTTTTCCACTGAAAATAGCTCCATAATAATCCATTGAAATGACACCATATAAAGTTATGGTTTGGGATAAAACCCAAGTTGTCCTTTCTTAAACATTGGTATGCTTTGCATAAGAAAGATGTTTGCAACCAAAGTCGGATGAACCTGTCTTTGTATGTTATTTCGAATAACTGTTAAGTATTCCTCCATAACACCAGAGACAAAAGTGTTTGTCGCTTAGAACGTCAAATTTCTTTTGGAAGGAATTTTTCGTGAAAAGTAAAGTGGGAGGACAATAGAACTTTGATAAGGTTAAAAGAACCTTAGCTATATGTGCAGAGTTGCGCAGCGCCGAAAAGTGTTCCGGAGGCAGCAACAATGCTCATGTCTCACGTGCCTCAGAGGTTGTGGTCACAGAGATCTAAGTTCCTATTGAAACAAGTAGATCGGGTAAACAATCAAATACCAAGATTTGAGGGTTGAATCATTATTTGAGAATAATGAACCGACTACATGCAAAGAAGCGATGATGGGCCCTGACTCCGTCAAATGGCTTGAAGCCATAAAATCCGTGATAGTTCCATACACGAGAAATCAAGTTTTGAACTTGAAGGACCCTCGAGAAAGGTGTAAGACCTTACAGTTGTGTCTGGATCTATAAAGAAATAGACATGGATGTTTTACATCTATGAAATAGTCGACATGTTGGGAAAGAGTTCACAAAATGTTCAAAGGTTGACTATGACAAGATTTGATCTTTCATAGTGATATTTAGTCTAGACGGATTAATGTAGCAACCACTACATATAATTTGTTATATGGTAGTTGAATAAACAAAACAAGTTCTTCTAATAGAATCGTTACCTAGGACATGTGCATAACACGGTCCATAGGGTTTTATTAATTCAAAGGATGCTAAAAGCATATGCAAACTTCAATGGTTGAAGTGAGCATCGCGGAGTTGGAATCTTCACTATGATGAAACTGTTAAAGGAGTTTAAAAGTTCATTAGAGACAATGAAGATGCTTGCATTTGCAAGAAATTAAGTGGGAGCGCTAAGACATGTTTCTAATACATTATGTGGAAAACATATTGTTGATTGGAAATAATGTATCTTTTATTAACACATATTAAGAATTTCATCCCGATGAAAGACTTAGGCAAAACCCAAATATTTGGCATCAATAGACGCGATATGGTTGTGCGGAAGTACATAGACGAGATATTGAATGAGTTCAATATAGAAACTACAAGAAAAGGTTCTTGTCGCGAGAAAAGGATTGAAAGAGTTCAATGTTGATGATATATTCAAGTGTATTGACATTTGGTAAAGTGAAACAAATAATCAAGTATAGATTGATACTTGATGTATGAAATCACAAAGAGTAATTATATCAATCATACTGTGATATGTATAAATCCAGATATGTCCTATGCTCTAAATGTTGTGAGCAAATACGGAATGATTAAGTAAGATGATCATTGGACAATAGTAAGGATATTCTTATGATCTTTTGGAAGAACTAAGAGTATATTATTTGTAGAAGTGACAAATAGATGGTTAGTTCATTGTAAAAGTACTACATTGATACTAGTTTTGTCACAAAGTACAAATTAAGTTTATCTCAATCTAAACTAAGGGTGGCACAATATAATGGAAAGTGAGTTCCATAATGGATTTGGATGAGTTCCAAAGTTAAGACATTGTGACGGATACTACAACAAAAGGCTAAGTATGACTGCTATTTTAGCGACAAAGAGGGCATTTGTGTCAAATAGTTTGTTAACAAACTAGGTTTAGTTCACAGTGGGATAATACTATGAAGATATATTGTGCGACAATATTATCAACATGTTTTAACCCCAAAGAGCTAAAGGTCACCGAAAGACCAAATTTATACAAAGCCATCTCATTAGAGAATGAGTGATGCGTAGAGGCAAAGACATGCAATTACACACGGACTGGAAGTGTCGGATCTGGAGATCGATTGACCACTAGCAATCGTGTACATACAACCGGAAAGCCATAGGTGTTGAATACACAAAGGTTTGAAACTAGATTATTGACTCTAGTGCAAGTGGGAGACTGTTGGAGATATGCCCAAGAGGCAATAATAAAGTGGTTATTATCATATCTTCACACTTATGATAAATGTTTACATACCATGCTATAATTGTATTAACCGGAAACATTAATACTTGTGTGATTTGTAAACTAAAATAAGAGTCCCTAGTAAAGCCTCTTGTTAAACTAGCTTGTTGGTTAATATATGATCATGGTTTCCTGATCATGAACATAGAGATGTTATTAACAACAGGATCATATTGTTAGGATAATGATATGGTGGACATACTCCTATAAATAAGCGTAGCATAAAGATCAAGTCATTTCAATAGTTCAATTGCTATATGCTTTCTGATACATAGTAACCTAATTCCTTCGACCATGAGATCATGCATATCACCTTTACCGGATGGATGCTTTGATGACATCAAACACCACACCGTGGCGGGTGGCTATAAAGGTGGCATTGAGTGTTCGGAAAGTATTGGTTGAAACACATGGATCAAGAGTGGGATTTGTCCATCCATATGACGGATAGATATACTCTGGGCCCTCTCGGTGAAATGTCATCCAAATAGCTTGCAAGCATGTGGAGCTCTGAAGGGATCACATATCACGGGAACGAAAAGAGTACTTATCGATACGAGGTTGAACTAGGTATGCGAGATACAAGCGATCATAACCTCGGATAAGTAAACTATCGTGAGACAAAGGGAAATTGGTGTCGTATGTAAGTGGTTCATTCGATCACAAAGTAATCGTAGAAATATGTAGAGCCATATGAATTTCCAGATTCCTCTATTGGTTATTGTTGAGAAGTGTCTCGATCATGTCGCATAATTCACGAACCGTAGGGAGACACACTTAAGGATTCGACGTTGTTTGAGTAGTTATGGTATTATGAAAGAGACCGAATATTGTTCGAGTCTCGGATGGGATCCGGGATATCACGAGGTGATCCGGAATGGTCCGAAAATAAGATCCATATAAGGAAAGTCCGTTTGAGTTCGGGAATGATTCCTGTTTTCATCGGGAATGTTCTAGAAGGTTCGGATTGTCCCAAGCACTCGGGGAGGGTACATGAATGTGTCATTACATATTGAATGATTGCATCATGTACTATGTGTTCTTGCTGTTCCAAATAAAGGATTAAATTGAATCCTAAAACAGAAAAGTCAAATGGCGTTTAAAAGTCAAGCGGCTAAAAACAGACTGGGAAACAAGCAAGAGGTGGTTGGAACCGACTTTGGAGGAGTCCCTCAAGCCGTAGCAAAGGCCGACTTGGGAGGACTCCTCCCTTGGCCGCCCCTTCCACCTATAAAAGGAGGGGCAGGGCCTCCTCCTCTAGACACACAAGTTCCTATCCTCTAATCTCCGGTTTAGAGCCGTTTTGGTTTAGAGCTTCTAATTGCTTTAGCCTGCGGTTTAGAGACTTCTAATTGGTGTGTCTAAACCCTATACCACTAATAGCTCTCTCTCATACTCCACCATACTCGCTCGGCTTAAGGTGAAGCCTGCGGATCTCCCTCTACTTAGGTACCACGTCGTTGTCTTTGCCGAATCGCGAGAGAGTGCTACAACCTCCATTTTCTTTGGAACAAGGGAGAGGAAGGTCTTCGTCGAAAGCGAACGTGTGACCGATTGCGGGGCGCTGCGGAGCAGCTTGGAAGGATCGTCTACACGATCTTGAGATCGGAAAATCGACTACATCACACACGAGAATCTGCTCTCGTTAACCACTTTGGAATCTTCGAGGGTAAGTTATTCCATCGACTCGTTGCTACAATCTAGTAGATAGATCTTGGCTTGTTTGTTTGTATGCGATAGAAAATTTTTGTTTTCCATGCTACGAACCCCTACAGTCTCCGCGTTGCTTGCAACACCTGTGTGACATTTCCTTCCTCCTACTGGTTCGATAACCTCGGTTTCTTACTGAGGAAAAACTTGCTGCAATGCTGCTTCACACCTTGCTCTTGGGGTTTCCAATGAAGAGCTCCTACATCAACCCAGTGCAGCCAACAAGCTTTTCTGGTGCCGTTGCCGGGGAGGCTAAGGACGTCTTCACTAGGGGATTCCTTCACTTCCTTTCTCTGTACTTTGTTTTTAGTTTTCTTTGTTTCTTTTGCTTGGTTTTGTTTGCCTCTTTTAGAAAAATCCAAAAAAATTAGTCTAGTTTGGTTTGCTTGCCTTTTTCAAGAACACAACAAAATTAGTACCTACTCTAGTTGCTGGTCTATTGTTGCCTTGCTTGGTCATGCTTTCTATTAATGGATGGTTTCTTTGAAACTAGTTCTTATTGGCAAGGTGGGTTCCCAGAAGAACAAAAGTATTATTATAAGGAACACCATTTGTCACAAAAAGGGAAACACTTATGGGAACAAATTGATAAGTTGAATAGTACTGCTAGAGACATGTGCTCTACTTATAATGTTACTTATTGCTTTGATAAGTCTTGTTGCTGTAGGAGGTATAAACACCTGCCTTTTCAATGCGAGTATAATGATAATGTTACCATATCTTCTTATGTTAAAGGAAATTATGACTTTTATGATGTGGAACAAATTGAATAATTCATTGCTTTCAAGGGTGCATTTGAACTTGCTAGTTTGCTTGAAAATACTGATGATGCACCTTATGAATGTGAGGTTTATGAGATACTTAAATTTTTCTTTGATAATTACAAGGAAGACAATGTCTATATTCTTGAATATTTTAATAAGTGTTTTCCACAAATGGAAGAGACTAATGTCTTGTAGGAGCCTATGGAAGAAGAAATTGTTGAAACTGGAAGCTCATTAGATCAAAAAGAGGAGGAGAGTGATGAACAAAAGAAGGAAGAATGGATCTACCCATGCCTACCTTCTAATGAGAGTAACTCTTTACCTCTTATATTATTTGATTGTCCCCCATGCTTACCAAAGGAGGATGAATGTTATGTTCCTATGGATTCCTTTGAAATTTCTACTTTGGATAAAACGTGTGGAGGTTTTAATCCCACTGATTTTGAGCTTGATAGAAATTATGTGTTTGTAGATCATGAAATGCATGCTTTATGTGAAAGCTATATTGTTGAGTTTATTCATGATGCTACTGAAAATTATGATGAGAGAGGAAAGTATGGTTGTAGGATTTTTCATGGTATTGAAACACCTCTCTATGTGTTGAAAGTTTTGAAGTTACTCTTGTTTCATCTTCCTATGCATGTCACTTTGTTCTTTGTGAATTTATTTGCATACAAGATTCCTATGCATAGGAAGTGGGTTAGACTTAAATGTGTTTTGAATTTGCTTCTTGATGCTCTCTTTTACTTCAATTCATATTTCTTATGTGAGCATCTTCTCAAGCTTCTTGTGCCTAACTTAAAGGTGTTAAAGACAACTACTTGTTGGGAGATAACCCAAGAATTTCCTTAAGTCTTGGAAGTTATTACTTCAGTAATGACCTCTCCTTATCCTTTGTGTTTGATTTTTGTGCCAAGAATTAGCTCTAATGAGAGGGAAGTAAGATTTGGGGACTTGCTGTCCCGAAACAGATCTCTGTCCTCCACAAAAAAAATCGTGAGAAGGCTCTGTAACTCGGATTGAGATCAAAATTTATTAATAAATCCCCTAGTATGTTAGCCAACAACTTTTGATTTAAGCAACAGAAGATGTTCAAAAAAATCGGTTTCTACCCGCTGGTCTGTTTTGACAGATTTCTGCCATTATTTGCATTTGCTTCTTATTGATTCCTTTTTGAGTTCTCTTTAGGTGAATTGAGATTTTTGAAGGAGTTTATATAGTAGCTTGTGTTTAAAGTGAAAAGCCTTGTTGTTCCAAAGCTTTGCCAGGGGTCTAATATCTTTTGAATACACTAATGTTGCTAATGAAGATTGTATGAAGTATTGTATGAAGGAAAAATTTCAGGTGTAGAGAGAGAATGATGCAATGAGATGAAGAATGGAAAAAAGCTCAAGCTTGGGGATGCCACCATGGTGTCACCCCAAGAAATAGCCAAGAGGTACAAGCGTCAAAGCTTGGGTATGCCCAAGGCATCCCCTTCTTCATCAATAAAAAGCTCAGGTCTGCCTAGACACTTCGTTTTTATTGTTTCATGCACAGTTGTGTTGTTCTTGGAGCGTCTTAGTTTTCATTTTTCTTCTCTTAGGTTGTTTAGTTTTCTTGAATAAAGAAGTTTGTACCACCGTTCTCGCTATGTTGTTTTGCAAATAAGGTTGCTTGGTGTTTGGAAAGGAGTAGTAAGTTCTTGCTTGAAGTGCAAGAGGAGCTTGCATTGACTGTGACTTAGACTTTATCATGACATGCTAGGTGTTGTTTTAGCATTATGATTAGTGATTATTGTTGTAGCATGTCTTGTTCCAAACAATTGGGATTGGTTAGTGTGCCTTGAAGAAATTATGCATTATTTTAGCATGCAAAAATATAGTATTGTGGTATTCTCGTTTGATGTTTTGCTTGGGTTGACTTGGCATATGCTTACACCATGTTATGAATCTCACCAGTCACCATTAGCCTCTATGATCATTTATTCCTTGACTTGTAGTACCACTCTTTGCTTTGATTAGTATGCTTTGTTTCAATGCATGATTTTGGCCATTATTTGCTCTCTTAGTTGGTTGCTCCTAGTCTTTTGCTAGCCTCCACTTGTATGAGTAATTTATACTCTTGCTTCCAACTCCCAAGAAACCAAGTTATTCCAAAGTCTCCACTATAAACTCCTATGCATGGTGTGTTACACCATTCCAAGTATATTCCTGTTTTCAACTATCTTCAAATTAAAAATTATTTTGTGATGTGATGGCACACTTTATTCTTTGCCCCTAATAAAATTGAACCATTGTGAAAACTTTGTTGTATATTCTTGCACTTATAAGTTGGAATTAGCAGAATCGTGCTGTCTGCTTGCCTTGTCATTTTGGTTATGGGAAAGCTCCTGTACCATGTGCAAGGGTTACCCCGTTAGCGGTTCTCAATGATATGCAAATACTTACTGTGACAAGAACTTACCTAGACCCAAAGTTTAGTATGCATGAGGTGTGGCCCTCGTATTCAAGGGACTTGAGATTGCCAACTTATACTTTGTCAAGCATATACTCCAGCTTTGCAACTTTAACCTTAACCACTTCAAGATTCTTATGATAGGGGCAATGAGGGCTGAAAGCTAATAAGTACCATAATTTTTGGAAGCTCTTTTTGAAACTTGTAATCCCTGCTTCCTTTACAAAAAGGCCTTTCTTCCACCATTATTGAATCTCCATCTTATACCTTTAGGCACCATTAAGAGAGCATAGTTTTCATTCTGTGTCCAGTGTTTCAAAGCTTATTAATTGATGCATATTGTGATATTACTTGTTCTTGTGCTATTTGTTTCTAGTCACCCTTGTGAACTTTGAAGGTGTCATATGCATCTATTTGCTACTCTATGAGGGACAAGTTGATTGCCACTATGTTATGTTTTCAATATGTGAAACAAACAAACGTTTTTCAATGCATATTATTCATGATCTTTGTTTGTAGCTTGTCATGTTGCATGCATAGTTACTATGTCCTATTGTTAGAACTCCATCTTTCATGCACATTTTTAAAGTTATTTGATCCCAGCTTTCAATGATTGCAAATGGTTGAATCTTTATTGTGAGGGTGCATGTCACCTCAAAAATTATTCTGTTTATCACTTACCTACTCGAGTACGAGCAGGAGTTAAGATTGGGGATGCTGATACGTTGTAAACGTATCTATACATTTTGATGCTCCATGCTTGTTTAGTATCTACTTTTCTCTACTTGTCCACACTTTGAAGTACGTTTTACATGTTTTCTGGTACTAACCTATTAACAAGTTGCAACAGTGTCAGATGCCTGTTTTCTGCTGTTTTTGGTTTCAGAAAGTTAGTAAAGAAATATTCTCGGAATTGGACGGGACAAACGTCAAATTCAATTACTTTCCGTGTGGAACAAGAAGTCCAGAGGGGAGCTAGAGGGGTAGGCTAGAGGGGCCAGAAACACCCCAGGCGCGGGTGGGCCCCACCCCACGCCTGGCTAGGGTTTGGTGACCCTGTCCGCCGCCTCGATCTCCCCTTCGACTATAAGAAGCCCCCGATGCAGAAACCCTAAGTACCCGATCAAATCTCCACGAAACCGTCTTTAGCCGCTGCCACCATCGTCCCTAGACCAGGGGGGATCTGAAGTTCTTCCCCGCACCCTGCCAGATGGGAGATCATCTCGTAGGCATTCTCTCCGGTATGATGCGTGAGTAGTTCCACCTTGGACTATGGGTCCATGTAGTAGCTAGATGGTTGTATCTCCTCCTTTGTTCTTTCATGTATAGATCTTGTGAGATCCGTTCATGATCAAGATCTAATCTATTTGTAATCATGCATGTTGTGTTTGCGGGGATCCGATGGATATTGAGATTATTATGTTGGTTTGATAAATGGTTTTGTATTTACGATTGTATCATGTCTGTGTTGTTTGTGATCTTGCATGCTCTCTGTTGTTAGTTTCTATCTTGGCCAAGTAGTTGCTAGTGACTCCAAGAGGGGGTATTTATGCTCGATAGTGGGTTCATGCCTCTAGTTTCCAAGGGAAGTGACATAAATCTCTTTGGTTGTAGATGTGTTGTTGCTACTATGGAGAAAACAATGGTCTCTTGTTCATGGAACATGTGGATTGTTTACCTTACACACTTTGCTTAAAGCAGTTGTCTGTTGCTTGCAACTTAATACTGGAGGGGGTTCAGATGTGTAGCACCCCGGGTAAATCAACTACTAGAAAATCGTCGTGTTTTTGTTTTGTGCATCATCATGACATCATCATGCATTTATTCAACTAAAACAATTTCCCAAAAACCTATTTTTGTTTTCTAGAGATTCCCCTATTTGTTCAAATCAAAACCCTAGATCCGTCCGGATCTTTTATTTGTCTAAAACCTTTTTGCAAATATTTTGTTTCAAAAGAAAAAATATAAAATATTTTGTATCGGGGGAGGCAGCCGCCGGCCAGGCCCAAAGGCCCAGCCAACAGACCACCTACTACCCTAGTGGCCAAGCCCGTTTCAAACCCTAACCCTAGACACTCCAAAACCTAATCCCTCCCCACTCCCTCACCCAGCCGCCGCCACCTCCTGGGGGTCTGGGACACACCCGATGCAGCCCCCGTTCTCCGCCTAGGCCCCACCAACTCCCCCCCACTCCTCTCGATCCCCTCGCGTCGACCTCATCTCCTCTGGCCGCGAGACCCCTCCTCCCCATCGTGCGCCCGCGTCCCCATGGCACCTCCCGCAGGGACTCCGGCGCCCCATCTTCCGCCACCGCCGGCAGCGACATCGTCGTCTGGCCGCCACCTCGCTGCCCTGCATCAACCTCCGCCCGTCGTCCGCCCCTTCCTGTTCGCCCCGCTATAGAGCCGTTGTCCGTCGCAGCGCTTCTTGTCGATTGACCCCGACCCGGCCTCCGTCTCACCGTCGGCCTCAGCCAGCAAGCCGCCGTTGGATGCCCCTCCCTCGCCAAGCGCCACTGCCAGCCACGAGCCTTTCTCTCCATCGAGCCTGCTAGCTGCAACTGCTTCCCCGCCCCAGGCTCCTCGCCGCGCGGGCCGTGCCCGAGCTCACCGCCGCCTCTCTGTCTTGTGCCTCCTCTTGGCCTTGGCGTTGTCTCCCTGCAACACCTCGTCATTTCACTGGCCTCGCTGTGCGTCTCCTCTGCGCATCCCCATCGTCGCCCCTATGCTGCTGCCGTGGTGTTTTGGTGCTAGTCCAGGTTTCCTCTAGTACAAGTGGGGTTGCTCCTATGCTTTGTTTTGGCACTGATATTGTGAAGATGGGTCAGCGGCGATGTTCTGATTCCGGCGACCTCCGTCGTACGAGTTTGGCGAGTATCTCACCAAGGCCGACAAGACCGGCTTGATGCTGAAGAATATGCAGGTGCTCCTTGAAGACCCCGACCCCGAAAGACGAGCTCTCCATCTCGGATGCCAAGACCGATCCCGGCGTCTGAACCCGAACCCCGTCGAACCCCGACGTCCAAGACCTTCGACCCATGTGTGACCCCAAATCCGAGCCCCTATTTTATTAAATGCTATATACACCTGTTGCATATTAAATTGTCATGCTCGCATACATATTTTGCGGTTTGGGGGCCTTATGCCAATTCACCTCATAATTAATATGGATTCCATATGTGGGCGAATCTTCAATATTGGCTCCATTTAAATTTGTGCATCGAACCAGTGATATAATTTTGTCTTGTAAGACAACATTTAAATTGTGGGGTATCTAAACAACATGAACCATCTATTTAATTGTCGGGACCCCGGTTCCGCTTAATTTTCCTAATTGCATCGCATCTTTGCCATGACACGCATCATATATGCATCATGCCCGATCTTCTGCCGTAGTATTAAATAGTGCATCCGGTGTTTCTTGTAGTGCTTTGCTTCTTCACGGATTAGGCCGATGAGTTAATGCGAGAGTCGACCCGATCTTCGGATGAACCTTCGGCAATGTTTTCAGGCGACCATTCTCCCTCTTTCTACCTATTTTACTTTTATAGTATTTATTCCCCCTGTTGATCTATTGCTATCTGTGTTGCGATGCTCTAGTTTTCGTACCCGTGATATCCCTTGCAGCCTTATATTGCCTTGGACACATCCTATTACCTGTTGATTGGTAGATAGTTGGGCTTGCGTGTCATAGTCGCTTGCTCAAGTGCTGTTGCGTGTCGTCCAGTACCACGGGTGTTGAAAAATGGCCATATGCTTTATGATGGAGATGATCATGGCTTTAATTATTGTTTAATAAATAAAATTGAAAGTAGGTAAATGCAGAGGCACCAGTGGGTAATAGACAATATTTGGTTTTTAACCGCTCATTGGTGTCCCGTAGGACCCTGAGTTCTTGATACCTGTTCCGAGATCGAGCGCGCTAACCACAGGTGGGGTGTGTGGGCACCCCCATCGATTAGTACCTGATTTCAAAGTATTGTACTGGGGGCCACAAAGTAGTTTGGGGCTTTATTACTATCCTGTACTTATGTCATGCTTTAATTCTTTATTTATGATTGCGCGTGGAGCGCCTGTACTGTTTAGGTAAGCGGAGTGTTTTCGCGGTATCGACAAGCCTAGACACACTTGCGGGTTCCCAGTCGTTTACAGCCATTGACGCAAACCCTGGGTCCGTCTCGGAGACCGGCCGACTTCGTTACGGGTAGCTTAGTGGGGTGGCCCCAGGCTTGCTTTGGTGCAGGAAGCGTCGTCCAAACCCCGTCGACATACCGTTGGGTGTATGTTTTGTGATCTTGTACCTACCTGATCTGACAACAAGGGTGTAGGTGCGTGTGGGAACTTTGGTGCACCCCTGCCGGGTTAAATCTTTTCGAGAAGCCGTGTCCGCGGTTATGGACGACTTGGAGCATAGTTCTTGATCATAGACAACTATAACTAAAGTTTACTGTTATAATTTGACTTGTATCCGATATGACTAGTAATCATCTCCACTACAACGGAATGGCTAAATAAAAGTGCCAACAAATGCTGGGTTTTGGGATATCTCATGCCAATTGTATCTGACTAGTAAGTGTTGCAACTACAACGGAATGGTTAACTAAAAGTGCCCACTGCTTATTATATCAGCATGACTATCTATACCTGACTAGTAATTGCTGCAATGATAACTGAATAAATAAAACTGCCAACGGTGTGAGTTCCTCGGCTGACTTCCTCGTTTGGTCTTGACGGGGAAATACCAGGATGGGTATGTTTGGTGGTAGTATCAGGTTGGTTCCGAGTAGGTCTTTCTTACCCCTCTCTGATAGCCGCTAGTTGTATCGAGTCTCTATAGGCTGATTAGTGCATGCCGCGCTGCCGCTTCAGTCCACCATACCTATGTAGGCAAGGACCGCCGAATTCTAGCCTCGTGTCTTGGCCTCGATCTTGACGCTCTCTCTTTTCCTTTGCCCTTTGTCGGCACCCCTTTTGTTTAAGCAGGTTTTGAGATCGACGTCGTTAGCGGTTACCCTTCCGTCTTGGCCTGGGGTTATGGGCCATTGGTTATTCTTCGTGGCTCTTAGCTCAATTTGTATCTTGTCCGCATCGACTGTATCGTTTTCCAGGTGATTTGGATCTTTGTATTGTATATCTGTATTCTTGACTCATTGAGTCGCTGTTGTATATATATGTTTTGTGGGTTCCATCGAGGACTATTGTGTAATGATATTACTTTGTTTTCCACCCGCACGCAATTGCCTGGTGGGCACCTTTGAGTCGTTTCTATGCGGGTTTGGCGGGAAGCGCTGAAACTTGCATAGGGCCGATTCTGAGGGTGTTACAGAGTGGTATCAAAGCTCAGCAGTTACGATACCCCACTGGTCCATCCTGTAGGATAAACTAGCTAACGGACGTTGTAGGGTGTCAAAACTATTTTGGAAAATCGGTTGGATAGATCTGATTAGGTTTGTTTTTACTCCTTACCCCTCTGCTATTCTCCTCTTACCTTTGTGTGTTTTGAATCTACCCCTTATATTTTCTTCGAGTTCAGGAATTCTCGTGGTTGGGATTCCGTCGTACCTTCAGGGTTTCGCTTCCTCTTGTAACGGTGCGTCGACATTTTGTCTTCATGCCATCTAAGGAATCTCCCTCTATGTACCTTCAGTGGACCAAAATTCACTAAAATTTTTCTTTGTATCTTCCGGTGTTTTTCAATGAGACGACCTCATATCCATCAGATCCGATAAAGACTCTACATCACTTCTTTGCTTCCGAACCTTGTTTGTTGAGATCTTTAGTCTAAATTCTGAGGGTTGGTTGCACAGTTCGTCTGTTCATGTACAGAGTAATGCTTTGAGTGAGGGATGGAGTCGCGACCATACCACTACTCTTATCATTCGCTTTTGTACATTGAATGGTTGGGTCAATGCAATTTACTCCTTCCGCTGAAGTTAGAGGTGGCCCTATATTTTGAGACCTCTGCCTTCGTCCTTTGTTTATCCGGAGCGTTCTCTTGACGATCATGGACAATGACCCCTTGTTGGTGGTGTCGCCAATTTCAAGACGGAGAAAGAATCCTTGTTAGTGGTGTCGTAAGGATCTACACGAAGCAGGAAGATTCAGACCGTCAGCCTTCTTCCTTGTACCATGAGGCGGATCTCGAGGGCGAGATCCATTGTTAGTGGTGTCGAATTGTAGCACCCCGGGTAAATCAACTACTAGAAACTCGTCGTGTTTTTGTTTTGTGCATCATCATGACATCATCATGCATTTATTCAACTAAAACAATTTCCCAAAAACCTATTTTTGTTTTCTAGAGATTCCCCTCTTTGTTCAAATCAAAACCCTAGATCCGTCCGGATCTTTTATTTGTCTAAAACCTTTTTGCAAATATTTTGTTTTAAAAGAAAAAAAAAATATTTTGTATCGTGGGAGGCAGCCGCCGGCCAGGCCCAAAGGCCCAGTCAACAGACCACCTACTACCCCAGTGGCCCAGCCCGTTTCAAACCCTAACCCTAGACACTCCAAAACCTAATCCCTCCCCACTCCCTCACCCAGCCGCCGCCACCCCCTGGGGGTCTGGGACACACCCGATGCAGCCCCCGTTCTCCGCCTAGGCCCCACCAACTCCCCCCGCTCCTCTCGATCCCCTCGCGTCGACCTCATCTCCTCTGGCCGCGAGACCCCTCCTCCCCATCGTGCGCCCGCGTCCCCATGGCACCTCCCGCAGGGACTCCGGCGCCCCGTCTTCCGCCATCAGCCCGGCGACATCGTCGCCACCTCCTGCTCCTGCATCAACCTCCGCCCGTCGTCCGCCCCTTCCTATTCGCCCCGCTGCAGAGCCGTTGTCCGTCGTAGCGCTTCTTGTCGATTGACCCCGACCCGGCCTCCGTCTCACCGTCGGCCTCAGCCAGCAAGCCGCCGTTGGATGCCCCTCCCTCACCAAGCGCCACTGCCAGCCACGAGCCTTTCTCTCCATCGAGCCTGCTAGCTGCAACTGCTTCCCCGCCCCAGGCTCCTCGCCGCGCGGGCCGTGCCCGAGCTCACCGCCGCCTCTCTGTCTTGTGCCTCCTCTTGGCCTTGGCGTTGTCTCCCTGCAGCACCTCGTCATTTCACTGGCCTCGTTGTGCGTCTCCTCTGCGCATCCCCATCGTCGCCCCTATGCTGCTGCCGTGGTGTTTTGGTGCTAGTCCAGGTTTCCTCTAGTACAAGTGGGGTTGCTCCTATGATTTGTTTTGGCACTGATATTGTGAAGATGGGTCAGCGGCGATGTTCTGATTCTAGCGACCTCCGTTGTACGAGTTTGGCGAGTATCTCACCAAGGCCGACAAGACCGGCTTGATGCTGAAGAATATGCAGGTGCTCCTTGAAGACCCCGACCCCGAAAGACGAGCTCTCCATCTCGGATGCCAAGACCGATCCCGGCGTCTGAACCCGAACCCCGTCGAACCCCGACGTCCAAGACCTTCGACCCATGTGTGACCCCAAATCCGAGCCCCTATTTTATTAAATGCTATATACACCTGTTGCATATTAAATTGTCATGCTCGCATACATATTTTGCGGTTTGGGGGCCTTATGCCAATTCACCTCATAATTAATATTGAGTCCATATGTGGGCGAATCTTCAATATTGGCTCCATTTAAATTTGTGCATCGAACCGGTGATATAATTTTGCCTTGTTAAGACAACATTTAAATTGTGGGGTATCTAAACAACATGAACCATCTATTTAATTGTCGGGACCCCGGTTTCGCTTAATTTTGCCTAATTGCATCGCATCTTTGCCATGACACGCATCATATATGCATCATGCCCGATCTTCTGTCGTGGTATTAAATAGTGCATCCGGTGTTTCTTGTAGTGCTTTGCTTCTTCACGGATTAGGACGATGAGTTAATGCGAGAGTCGACCTGATCTTTGGATGAACCTTCGGCAATGTTTTCAGGCGAGCATTCTCCCTCTTTCTACCTATTTTACTTTTATAGTATTTATTCCCCCTATTGATCTATTGCTTTCTGTGTTGCGATGCTCTAGTTTTTGTACCCGTGATATCCCTTGCAGCCTTATATTGCCTTGGACACATCCTATTACCTGTTGATTGGTAGATAGTTGGGCTTGCGCATCGTAGTCGCTTGCTCAAGTGTCATGCGTCGTAAATCGATTACCACGGTTGTTGAAAAACGGCCATATGCTTTATGTTGGAGATGATCATGGCTTTAATTATTGTTTAATAACTAAAATTGAAAGTAGGTAAATGTAGAGGCACCGGTGGGTAATAGACAATATTTGGTTTTTAACCGCTCACTGGTGTCCTGTAGGACCCCGAGTTCTTGATACCTGTTCCGAGATCGAGCGCGCTAACCACAGGTGGGGTGTGTGGGCACCCCCATCGATTAGTACTTGATTTCAAAGTATTGTACTGGGGGCCACAAAGTAGTTTGGGGCTTTATTACTATCCTGTACTTACGTCATGCTTTACTGCTTTATTTACGATTTCGCGTGGAGCGCCTGTACTGTTTAGGTAAGCGGAGTGTTTTCGCGGTATCGACAAGCCCAGTCACACTTTCGGGTTCCCATTCGTGTACAACCATTGACGCAAACCTTGGGTCCGTCTCGGAGACCGGCCGACTTTGTTACGGGTAGCTTAGTGGGGTGGCCCCCCGTGCTTTCTTTGGGTCTGGGAAACGTCATGTCCGAAACCCCGTCGACAAACCGTTGGGTCTATGTTTTGTGATCTTGTACCTACCTGATCTGACAACAAGGGTGTAGGTGCGTCTGGGAACTTTGGTGCACCCCTGCAGGGTTAAATCTTTTCGAGAAGCCGTGTCCGCGGTTATGGACGACTTGGAGCACAGTTCTCGATCATAGACAACTATAACTAAAGTTTACTGTTATAATTTGACTTGTATCCGATATGACTAGTAATCAGCTCCACTACAACGGAATGGCTAAATAAAAGTGCCAACAACTGCTGGGTTTTGGGATATCTCATGCCAATGTATGTCGACTAGTAAGTGTTGCAACTTCTAGCGGAATGGTTAACTAAAAGTGCCCTTGCTTATTATATCAGGATGACTATCTATACCGACTAGTAATTGCTGCAATGATAACGAATAAATAAAACTGCCAGCGGTGTGAGTTCCTCGGTGACTTCCTCGTTTGGTCTCGAGGGGAAATACCGGGATGGGTATGTTTGGTGGTAGTATCGAGTTGGTTCGAATAGGTCTTTCTTACCCCTCTCGATAGCCGCTAGTTGTATCGAGTCTCTATAGGTTGTTTAGTGCATGCCGCTGCGCTTGATCCACCATACCTATGTAGGCGAGGACCACAATTCTAGCCTCATGGCTGCTTGGCCTCGATCTTGACCGCTCTCTCTTTTTCCTTTGCCCTTTGTCGGCACCCCTTTTGTTTAAGGAGGTTTTGAGATCGACGTCGTTAGCAGGGTTAACCTTCCGGCTTGGCCTGGGCAGGGTTATGGACGCCATTGGTTATTCTTCAAGGCTCTTAGCTCAATTTTCATCTTGTCCGTACTCGGATGCTGTATCGTTTTCCAGGTGATTTGGATCTTTGTATTGTATATCTGTATTCTTGACTCATTGAGTCGCTGTTGTATATATATGTTTTGTGGGTTCCATCGAGGACTATTGTGTAATGATATTACTTCGTTTTCCACCCGCACGCAAGTGCCTGGTGGGCACCTTTGAATCATTTCTATGCGGGTTTGGCGGGAAGCGCTGCAACTTGCATAGGGCCGATTCTGAGGGTGTTACAGGATGATAACCTGAAGGTGGACTTCTAGTCAAAGATGCAGTTGGATGGCGGTCTATATATATTCTTGTATTTCCCAATCAACCTCATAGGATCTTTATGACTAGTAATTGCATTGTTATGCCTTGCTCAGTTCCTGTCAATTGCCCTGCTGTAATTTGTTTACCCTTCATGCCATGTTGTTTATCTAAGGAGAGCACCTCTACTAAACTATGGACCCTGGTCCAATCTTTACCATTGATACATCTTCCACTATTACTATTTACTTGTTGCAAACCACCATTACCTTCCATACCATACGTTTCATCCTTTGTTACAGCAAACCGATGAGCTTGACAACCTCACTGATTCGTTCCGGCAAAGTCTTGAGTTTGTGTTGTGCAAGTCTCCGCGTTGCTCGCAACACCTGTGTGACGTTTCCTTCCTCCTACTGGTTCGATAACCTTGGTTTCTTACTGAGGGAAAACTTGCTGCTTTGCTGCTTCACACCTTGCTGTTGGGGTTCCCAACGAAGCGCTCCTACATTAAACCAGCGCAGCCAACAATAGCCGTGTATACAGGAATAGCCTACCATGGATATGGGCTTACAAAAGACAGATTTATAGTGTTAATGGTGATGTGTATATTATACTAAGGTATCGCTATGTATACGGGGAAAAGTATACCTGGAGTCTGAGCATAAAACAATTGCGCTGTATGCGGGGTCGCGGAGAAGGAGAGTGATTGCCTTGGATCTTAGTATAGGCCTCATACCAAGGAAGTGTGAATGGGATGTATGTGCAACAGAGCTAAGATCTCTCATGGGTAAAGCAACGCACCTCTGCAGAGTGTAAGAAATGTAACTTGTTACTCCCTGTTCTAGGAAGGAGTTGCGAATGTGGCAGGAAAGGAACTCCATGGAAGTTCTGGTAAACCTGTGAAGGCTGACGAACATTGCTTAGCAACCTTTGAAGCAATGTTTACGAAAACTTGCATTGCCTATGACCTATGGTCTATGGCCGTAGAGATAGTGCATCAAATACTCCTTTTTAGTGAACGTGCTGAGTACGCTCGTACTCAACATATCTTCTTAACTCTTGCTAGATTCCAAAGACATTAAATATCATGAAGAGGAAATACTCTATCCAATTGAAGACCAAGAATAATTCAGCTATAAAGAACTAGAAAAATCTGGAAGTATCAAAGGGGAGAATTACGAAAGCACCTATGGAATGGAGACTGAAGTATCTAAATCATAGATGTATCATATATAGTGAACAAGTCCAGTAGCATACATCTCTATCCTCTATATATTAATCTCGTATAAACCTTAAAGTTTAGTTTGGTTCTTTATTTTGTTCTCAAAGTTATTATAGTTTAGCCCTGAGTCATCGGGATACCTCTATGGACCTAGGAGGATCTCAAAGTCGTCGTGTAATTTCTGGTTGTAATAATGATAATGTATGTTTGTGGACCCACTTTGTTTCTGTTTTACCACTTTGAGGATATAATATTTGCGGAATGGTGTTCCGTGAGTGTTATGTCCACGACTATAGTATACTACAACATGTAGTGGTATGCTGGGTCACCACAGCTGGTATCAGAGTAAAAACTTTGTCCTTAGTTTGGAAACCTATTAAAGGGGTAGAACTTGTAGAAAGTATGTTAGCAACGGTAAAGTATGGGTAGAACTTGTAGAAAGTATGCTGCATCGCTGGAGCGAGGAGGCGGAGGTTGCTCGGTGCCTCGGACGTGTGTGTGAGCATGGATGCGCTGCTAATTTGCGGCGCTAGGACTTCCTCTCGATCTTGAGATCGGCAAGAGATCGTCTACATCAACCACAAATTTAACTCGTTAAGATTTGTTGGTCTTCAAGGGTATGTTCTCTACGGATATACATCCGCCAGTTGTTTGTATCTAGTAGATATATCTTGGTACATAGTTGTTCCCATCGTAGGAAATTTTCTGTTTTCTATGCTACGAACCCTACAGTGGTATCAGAGCCAGGTTTATGCGTAGATGCTTTACACAGGTAGTACACATATGAGTATGTGGGCGATGATGATCATGTTGTTGCTCCTTAGTTGTAATTTTGGATATTGGTGGCATAGTGGGATGAAGCGGCCCGGACAAACTTTACATGTCCTCGCACATGAGACCTGTTCCATGCTTGACATGCAACTAGTTTGCATAAGTGGCTAGCGGGTGTCTATCTCTGCTACTATAGTCAATATCTATTTTGCAACGAGTTGTCAACAATTTGGTTATCCTCGTTGTGGTTCATGTTCGTAGGTATGAACAGTTCTATCTTAGAAAGCCCTAAGCCACGTAAAACTTGCAATGAATAAATTAGAAGCATCTAGTTTAGATTGCTGTTGGGCTAGTGTTATGATATGGTGATGTTGTAAGTAGAAGTATGAGATGATACTCTTACAACACACATAATGTGTAAGTTCCATAGACCTTGTTCTTACACATAAAGGTATGATAGTGATCATACCATGGTGCACATGATAGATATCATATGCGGGAAACATATCATTCCACTAATAAATATGTGATGTTTGATAGCATCTTATATTGCTTGTTTGGCGTTTTATTAGCATAATATGATGATCCCTCATTTAAATATCAAGATAAGAATGTGTTATTCCTTTAGTATGCACTGATTATGTTTTCATCGCTCCAGGACTGTCACATCCCAAATTTTAGATTTGGTTCTGCATATCATTCATATCATTGCATCATACTTTTCCGTGCAAACCGTCGATTGAAAAGAATCGGCGAAACGCTATTTTCGGAAACGCTTTTCTATTCTTCTACGAGGCTCCTGCGGGAAGCATGAGTAGGACTAGTGTAGTCCACCCTTGTAGCCTAGTGGTTTCACTCAACCATTGACCCTGGATTGTTCCCCTCGATTTTACAAAACCATAGGAGCAAGAATCGCTCGATTCGGAGCTCGTACGGAGAAGTTGCGACCGTTTTATTAAAAGTTAGAAAAACGGGCCGTTTCCGAGTCCTTTTCCAACCGCGCGCCGAATCGGACTAGGACCCGCAAGGAGGGCCCCACATAAGAGGCAGCCGCCGCTGCCTCGTTTTCCGCACCCCCACCTCGATCCCCGCGCGCCGCCCCTGCCCTAGCCGTCGCCGCCCTCGGGACTCACCGCCGCCGCCGCCGCATCTCCCCGCGACCGCCGCTGCCGTCGCCCCAGTGAGGCCGCCTCCTCTCTTCCCGCCGCCCACACCCCGCCGAGCCGCCTCCGCAGCCGCTGTGCCGCCCGCCCGCTTCGCCGCCTCGCGCTACTGCTTGCCGCGCCCAGCGGCTACTCGCCGCTCACCCGCGCCGCCGCCGCTTCGCGTGCCCGCCTCGTGCGCCGTCGCCTCGCGCCGCCGCGATGACCGTTTTGATCCATCGTGCTGACCGTCTCCTTCCGCGTAGGAAAAACGCCGTCGCCAGAACCGATCGCCGCCACCATCCGGAACTCGCCGCCGTTCGTTTCGTCGTTCGTTCCCGGTGAGTCCGCAGCCGCCGTTAGATTTCAGATCAGCGGTTCAGATCAGCCGTTGACCGGTCAGTATCCAAGCGTTGACCAAGAAGATCGGCGCCCAGTCGTGAGCGTTGACCGATCAATGAACACGATTGACTGGTTATTTTCGTTAATCGTTTTAGTTGACCCATTTCGGTTGAAATTTGTAAATTGCGTAGAAATTAAACCGCAGGGCCAAAAATTGCAAATAAAATATGTGTAGGTTCAGTAAGTTGTGTAGAATCTTGATGTACCTTTGGTTCAGACTTTTGCAGCAAGATTTAGTACAATTTAATCAAATGAGTTAATGGCCTTTTTGGAGTAATTAATTTGTAGAAAAAGATCCGTAGCTTCAAAAATAGCGTATGATATGTCCCTGGATTCAGTGGAACGAGGGGAATCGCATCGCAAATTAAAAAGATAGGCTTACAGTAAAAAATTCTGTAGAAACTGTGTAGTGGCTTTCTGCAGTGTTTTAATTACTCGGGGAGTTTTATAATTCCTTTTTGAGTAATTCCAGTTGGTACTGTTCCTAAATAGCTATTCCTATGCTGTAGATTTTTCCCAAGATTTTACAAACAATATACTACCGGTAGTGAATTATTAGAGTTCTAACTCTAGTTTTGAGCATTACTTTTTGCATAATAGTTTTCCTTGCACTAAAACTATTTTCCATGCATGCAATCAGTAGTATTATTGAATAGGATTATGTGGTGCAGCTGTAGCACCAATTCACTTGCCTTGCATACCTCCATGCATCATATTTGTTGCATATGCTTGTGGATTGTTTGTTTATGATTGCAATTATATCGTGTAGATTGTGACGAGTGCAACGCTTGCTCGTGTGTGGATTGTTCTTCCGACCACTACAACCAAGGCAAGTAGATGCTACTTTGTTTATGATATCGTCCTACTATTTTCTATGCATTGTCGTGTATTTTGTAGACGCATGTGTAGGATGAAACTATCGCTATGCTATTTCCTATTATGTGGTAGGGCCTTCCTTGTACATGAACCACCGTTGGTAGATGTGCTTATCCATGATATATTGAACGAGGGCTGGGTTACATCATTGAGACTTGTTTCTAAAGGTATTGGTTTGTGAAAACTAAAACAACCTAATCAATGAATCTCCTGGGTATGATGGGATTGATAATTTTTGGTGGTTTATTGCGGAAAGGCACCCAGGTATCGAGAGAAATTGATTGGCTTCTCTATTGTGTAGCTTACGTGTACAACCATGTGCCAATAATGAAATGGGCGGTTGGTTGGACTTAGTAGGTTGTGGTAACTCTAACCCGCGTATCCAGAGATGTAGAATTTTGGTAGGTTGGACCGGTGCGCGTCGGGATTGAGGAGCTACTTCCCGAACAGTCTCTTCTTGGACTTCTCCCTATCATCACCCAATATGAGAGTGGTGGTACGAGCTGGGCTGGCCAAGTCACATGGGTAAAGTGTACTAACCCCTACAGGGTGTATAACCTAATCGATTAGCCGTGTCCCCGGTTATGGACAACTGAGTTGCTTGATATTGATTCCATGACATGTTTCTCGCTCATTCTAATTTCATAATTGTTTTAATATTATTGGCTTAACATAATTGGGATATTTTCAAAGAAAATCAAAAACTGTTTATGAAAGTAGGACAAATGTATTTGCTAATGCAAGCCAGACACAGCTCCAATTGCCAAATATGCATGTAGATGTTAGTGCTATTGTCTCCTTTACTAGCTCTACTTGCCATACATTCCATGTATTGACCCTTCGGGGCTTCTACGTTTCATGTTGCAGGTTATTCTGATTCTGAGTAACCGATATAGGCCACGGTACTCCACTCGGCACTTGTTCACTTGTGGGCAATTTGAAGAATGGAGGATTTACTTTATTTATGTTGCTACCTGAATAATTTGAGCTAAGATTTTATTGTAATAATGGTACTCTGGATCTTTGTTATTCATGATACACGGATATTTTGCTATGTTATTCATCTTATTCTATTGTGGGCCAATGAACCGATCCAGGGATTGGCATGTCACATAGAAGCCTCGGTCTTTTCAGAACCGTGGTGTTAGAAGATGGTATCAGAGCACGTGTGTCGACTGTAGGATCGTGACCTAGGATTGGATTAGGAAGCCTTAGATTTACTAAAGCCTATATTAACTCTGTCTTTCATCTTATGCCTTTCACCCTCGTAAATTCTTACCATATGCTATTCTCACACTTTCCCCTTTTACTTGATAGATGGGAGAAGTCAGGACTGAGTATGCCACCATCGATTCACCAAGGCCCTTTGCAAGGCAGTTAGCTCAGCTCTCGCAGTCATTGGGATTGCCACTGCCCATGTTCAAGGGAAGAAGGTTGTACACCTATGGATATGGAGAAGATGCATGGGAGATCACTACCTTCATATTCAGAGATGCCGCCTTGCCAAACCCCGTGCACTTGATCTACACCAAGACATACTGCAACTGGGGACTTGGTATCAACTTGGCCATACATGAAGCCCTGTCTCGCTAGTGCCATAATGTCCGACACCTACTGCTAGCAGATTCACCCTACCGTGACTATGGGAGGCGTGATGAAGATGGGCACATTGTGGTTACCCCGGGCGACAGGAACAACATGCCGCCCCGTCGGAGGCACATAGAGGACATGGAAAGGGAGAATGGAGCTCTAGCTGAGAAAGTGATGACGATAAAGGAGATTGCAGATTTTGCTAGCAATGGTATGGTGGTCCAAGGACACGAGATTGACACCCTACATGAAGCTGTGGGAGTTCTGGAGAATGCCCTGATAGCCAGAGATGCAACCATAGCTCATCTTCATGGTACTGTGTAGGAGAACACCCAGAACATACAACAGTTGCAAGCAACCGTCCAGGAAAGGGATCAAACTATTAAGGCTATGACAGCCCAGATTGCCGCTCTCCAAGCGCAGCTGAATCCACCCTCTGATGATGACAATGGAGATGATGGCAACAATGGGGATGATGATGACAGTGGGAACGATGATGATGATGAGGATGAGGATGATGATGATGGAGACGATGATGGTGGAGGAGATGAAGCTGTTGCAGTTGCAGCTGAAAGTAAAGAAGAAGAGGAGGATCCAGAAGAGGTGGAGTTTAAGATTTCAAGTGATGATTCAGGAGAGGTGTACACTCTGCCGCCATGGTTGTACCGCGAGCCGAAGCGCCAACGCATGACCGCAAGGACCTACCGCAACCTCTTCAAGGAGTAGATAGAAGTCCACCAATTAGTCCACGTTAGGCAAATTCGTTAGGATTAGTCTCGATCGTTGTGAAGCTTAGTTCATGTTAGTTTAAGAGTGTTTAGTTTCTTATTTGTGTACTCCAATATCCCAGGAATTATTTGTGCGAATCTTATTAAAGAGTTATGGCAAGTTTGGTTACCATCCGTGTTATTTTTGCTGCAGTTTTTCTGCTGATACAGCAGTACTGTATGATTTTTCATATTTTTCTGGTAACTGAGAAAAATCTGAAAAAAATTGGGCTTATGCGAAACTCTCTTTAATATATGTGCAAAAATCAGCTAAATTTTCTGACGAGTTTAAGTCAGGCGGAAAAATTCGCGAATGTTGCTGGACTGTTCTGGCAGATTGCTGTTTTTGTTGTTTAGTTGATCGACTGTTTGGTTAACCATTGCCAACTGTTGTAAAACTATTTCAGTAGGTATATAATGCTAGGATAACCCCTGGGATGTTTCTGGATCACTTGTTTGTTGATGTGTTGCTTTCTTGTGATTGTCTGCTATTGTTTGTTGTTGTTTGATCATATGCATGGGTAGAGTCCTATTGTCGTAGTTGATTCTTTCTAAACTTACCTGTGCTGAACCGCAGATGCCTCCCCGCCGTCAACACACTTAGTTGGAGCAGCTCATGGCATCTCAGGCACAGCTGACCCAAGTGATGACTCAGTTCATGGCAAATCAGAACAACAACAATGGAAACAATCAGCCTCAGGGTGATGCTCTCACCAGATTTCTGAGGCTAAGGCCAGCTAAGTTCTCTACTGCAACGAAACCAATGGTAGCTCTCGACTGGTTGCATTCAGTCAACAAGGATCTGGTAACTGTTGGATGCACTGATGCTGAGAAGGTGAGGTTTTCCGCTCACCTACTAGAGGGACCAGCCGCTTCTTGGTGGGACACTTTTCAGATCACCCACCCGCTGGATACTGTGACTTGGGCAATGTTTGAGGAAGGTTTCAGGACCAACCACGTGTCTTCAGGAGTTCTGAGCCTGAAGAGGAAGGAGTTCCGCAACTTGCGCCAAACCAATCGCACCGTGGCCGAGTACATTGAGGAATTCAACAACCTGTCCCGTTATGCACCTGAGGATGTTGACACTGATGCAAAAAGGAGGGAAATATTCCTGGATGGCCTCAGTGATGAGCTTTCAGTGCAGCTACTGGTGGTATATTGCCCCACTTTCTAGGAGCTTATGGACAAGGCCAGGATCTTGGAAGGAAAGCACAAGCAGGTGGAAAGCCGCAAGAGAAATAACAATAATCACCACTCTGGTTCGCATCACAAGTCTCGCACTTCATATGATGGATACTCCAAGCATGGAGGGAGTGACCATGGGAGCCATGACCGCCACCACCATGGAGGCGATGGGCATCGTCATGACAACCATAGGAGCAGCCACCACATCCACAAGGGAGGACACTCTCACCACTCTGGAGGACACGGTGGACATGACCGCAACCGTGACCGCAGCTTTGTGAAGAAGGATCTGAGTGAGGTGACATGCTTCAAGTGTAAATAGAAGGGGCACTATGCTGACAACTATCCGGAGAGGAAAGGACTGAAGCCAACCAACAACGAGAAGGCCACAGTGAACCACATGAATGTGGAGGAGATTCCAGATGAGCCTGACGTTGTGATTGGTAAGTTTCCAATCAACACTTACCCTGCACTTATTCTTTTCGATACTGGTGCATCACATTCATTCATATCAAGGGCATTTGTGGATAAGTATAAGTTACCTATGGAATCTATGAAAAGGTCTATTAGAGTGAGTTCACCAGGAGGAGATATGATAGCTAGCGCGGGATGCCGCGATTTAACTGTGAGTATTGGAACACACAACTTCAGTGCATATTTGGTAGTGTTGGAATCACAGGGATTAGATGTTATTCTGGGTATGGATTGGATGTCCATGCATGGGGGACACATAGATTATGCACAGCGAGCTGTTTCACTCAAAACCCCGGATGGTAAGAGGATTGTACGACCAAGAAGGTGTAAGTTGTATTCTCTTAAGGGAGTTAGCATGGATACTGTGCCAGTGATTATGGATTACCCCGACGTGTTTCCGGAAGAGCTGCCATGGATGCCACCTAACAGGGAAGTAGAGTTTCTTATCGACCTGATGCCGGGAACAGGACCTATAGCAAAGGAACCATATAAGATGGATGTGGATGAGCTGAAGGAATTGAAGAAGCAGTTGAAAGAGCAGCTGGAAAAGGGATTCATTCAGCCTAGTTCGTCGTAATGGGGTGCACCTGTTCTGTTTGTGGAGAAGAAAGATAGCAGCAAGAGATTAGTGGTGGACTATCGCTCGCTGAATGAAGTAACCATCAAGAACAAGTACCCTCTGCCGAACATAAATGATTTGTTTGCTCAACTGGAAGGAGAGAAGGTGTTCAGCAAGATTGATCTGCGATCAGGCTACTTTGAATTGAAGATCCGAGAGGAGGACGTACCAAAAACCGCCTTCACCACTAGGTATGGTTTATATGAGTATACAGTTATGTCTTTTGGACTAACGAATGCCCGACATATTTCATGACCATGATGAACAAGGTATTTATGGAGTACTTGGACAAGTTCGTGGTGGTGTTCATTGATGACATACTGATATATTCCAAGGATGATGCTGAGCATGAGAAACATCTGCGACTGATCATGGAAAAACTGAGGGAACATCAGCTCTATCCCAAATTCAGCAAGTGTGAATTCTGGCTTAACACCGTTGGGTTTCTTGGACACGTGGTGTCAGGAGAAGGAGTCGCTGTTGATCCAAGCAAAGTGACTGCAGTAACGGAGTGGGAAGCACCCAAGAATGCGGGAGAGATTCGAAGATTTTTGGGACTTGCTGGATATTACAGGAGGTTCATTGAAAACTTTTCCAAGATTGCTAAGCCGATGACTGAACTTCTGAAGAAGGAGAGGAAGTTTGAATGGTCAGACGTATGTGAAGACAACTTTCAGGAACTGAAGCGTCGACTAGTGACCGCGCCTGTTCTGAGTTTACCAGATCTTCAGAAGGATTTCCAAGTGTACTGTGATGCTTCTCGGCAGGGACTTGGGAGTGTGCTGATGCAAGATGGGAGAGTAGTGTCATATGCCTCGCGACATCTCAAACACCATGAGCAGAATTACCCCACACACGACTTGGAGTTAGCGTCAGTGGTTCATGCGCTCAAGGTATGGAGGCATTACTTAATGGGAAAACACTGTGATGTGTACACCAACCACAAGAGCCTGAAGTACATATTCACGCAAAAGGAACTGAACATGAGGCAAAGGAGATGGTTGGAACTTATCAAAGATTATGATATGAATCTGCAATACCACCCAGGAAAGGCCAATGTAGTAGCAGATGCTCTGAGCCGGAAGGTTTATGCCAATGGATTGACGATTGGTGAATTGCCTGAGGATTTGTGCAAGCAAAATTCAAGGACCTTAGACTGGAGGTAGTATCTGAAGGATACTTGGCAACAATGGAAGTCCAACCGACACTACATGACAGAATCAGGAAGGCTCAAGTGGGAGACAAAGAGATAGATGAAGTAAAGGAAAAGATGAAGGAAGGTCGAGTAAAGGAATTCCGCGTGGATGAGCAAGGTACCTTGTGGTATGGAGATCGTTTGTGCGTTCCCAACGATCCGGAGTTGAGGAAGTTGATTCTTCAGGAAACTCATGACTCGCCGTATTCCATACATCCGGGCAATACGAAGATGTATATGGACCTAAAGGACAGATTCTGGTGGAACAACATGAAGGGAGACATCGCAGAGCATATTGCCCTATGCGATGTATGTAGCCGAGTGAAGGCAGAACACCAGAAGCCAGCAGGATTGCTACAGCCATTGCCCGTGCCGGAAGGGAAGTGGGATAGAGTGGGAATGGACTTTATCACGGGATTGCCTAGGACCAGGTCAGGATATGACTCCATTTGGGTAGTGGTCGACCATTTGACCAAGGTAGCCCACTTTATATCGGTAAAGACGACCTATACAAGTGCAAAGTTGGCCAAGATTTACATGGACACGATTGTGTGCCTACATGGAGTTCCCAAGAGTATCGTATCTGATAGAGGCACCCAATTTACCTCACACTTCTGGTGCCAGCTGCACGAGTCACTTGGTACTAGATTGGAGTTTAGCATGCTTTCACCCATGGTGATGGATGGGGCCGAGAGAGTGAATCAGATTTTGGAAGACATGCTGAGAGCTTGCGCCTTGGCTCATGGTTCTAGTTGGGATGAGAATTTGCCATATGCTGAGTTTTCCTACAACAACAGCTATCAAACCAGCATCAAGACGTCACCGTTCGATGTGATATATGGGAAACGGTGCCGGACACCATTGCTATGGGATGGAGTAGGAGAACGTTAGTTGTTTGGACCTGATTTGATCAAGGACGCTGAGGAGAAGGTCGCCTTGATTAGGGACAGGCTAAAGGTAGCACAATCAAGGCAGAGGAGCTACGCTGACGCCAAGCGCAAGGAAGTGGTGTATGAGATAGGTGATAGAGCATACCTCAGAGTATCGTCGCTTCGTGGAATCAAGAGATTTGGAATTAAGGGTAAGCTGGCACCTCGGTTTATTGGACCGTACAGGGTCTTAGAATGCAAAGGAGAAGTTGCTTACCAGTTGGAGTTGCCAGAGGCTCTGTCCGCTGTTCACAATGTGTTCCACGTGTCCCAGCTGAAGAAATGCCATCCGGAGATGGTGGATACACCATGGAGAGACATTGTACTGCTAGAGGAGGTTCATCTTGAGAACGACTTGACCTATGAGGAGAAACCGGTCAAGATTCTGGAGACAGCGGAGAGGATTACACGTACCAAGACAATCAGGTTCTGTAAGGTGCAGTGGAGCCACCACACCGAAGAGGAAGCCACTTGGGAGCGTGAGGATGACATCCGAGAAGAATACCCACACCTATTTGCTAGCCGCGCCGAATCTCGAGGACGAGATTCATCTTAAGGGGTTTAGTCTTGTCACATCCCAAATTTTAGATTTGGTTCTGCATATCATTCATATCATTGCATCATACTTTTCCGTGCAAACCGTCGATTGAAAAGAATTGGCGAAACACTATTTTCGGAAACCCTTTTCTATTCTTCTACGAGGCTGCTGCGGGAAGCATGAGTAGGACTAGTGTAGTCCACCCTTGTAGCCTAGTGGTTTCGCTCAACCATTGACCCTGGATTGTTCCCCTCGATTTTACAAAACCGTAGGAGCAAGAATCGCTCGATTCGGAGCTCGTACGGAGAAGTTTCGACCGTTTTATTAAAAGTTAGAAAAACGGGCCGTTTCCGAGTCCTTTTCCAACCGCGCGCCGAATCGGACTAGGACCCGCAAGGAGGGCCCCACATAAGAGGCAGCCGCCGCTGCCTCGTTTTCCGCACCCCCACCTCGAGCACCGCGCGCCGCCCATGCCCTAGCCGCCGCCCTCGGGACTCGCCCGCCCGCCCGCGCATCTCCGCGACCGCTGCCGTCGCCCCAGGTGAACGCGCCGCCTCTCTTCCCGCCGCCACACCCCGCCACCGCCGCGCCGCCGCGCAGCAGCTGCTGAAGCGCCCGCGCCCGAGCCGCCTCCACGCCGCGCGCTGCGCCGAAGCCGCCCGCGCACATTCGCTTCGCCGCCTCGTCTTGCCGCAGCTGCTGCCGCCTTGCGCCGCTGCCGCCCGCCAGCCGCCGCTTCGCCGCGCCGCGCCGCCACTTCGCGCGCCATCGCCTCGCGCCGCCGCGATGACCGTTTTGATCCATCGTGCTGACCGTCTCCTTCCGCGTAGGAAAAATGCCGTCGCCGGAACCGATCGCTGCCACCGTCCGGAACTCGCCGCCGTTCGTTTAATGCCGTTCGTTCCGGTGAGTCCATGGCGCCGTTAGATTTCAGATCAGCGGTTCAGATCAGCCGTTGACGGTCAGTATCAAGCGTTGACCGGTCGAGCGCCAATCGGTGACGCGTTGACGATCCAACACGACTGGTTATTTTCGTTAATCGTTTTAGTTGACAGATTTCGGTAGAAATTTTAAATTGCGTAAAAATTAAACCGCTGGGCCAAAAATTGCAAATAAAATATGTGTAGGTTAAGTAAGTCGTGTAGAATCTTGTTGTACCTTTGGTTTAGACTTTTGCAGCAAGATTTAGTACAGTTTAATCAAATGAGTTAATGGCCTTTTTGGAGTAATTAATTCGTAGAAAAAGATCCGTAGCTCTAAAAATCACGTATGATATGTCCCTGGATTCAGTGGAACGAGGGGAATATCATCGTGAATTAAAAAGATAGGCTTACATTAAAAACTTCTGCAGAAACTGTCTAGTGGCTTTCTGCAGTGTTTTAATTACTCGGGGAGTTTTATAATTCCTTTTTGAGTAATTCCAGTTGGTACTGTTCCTAAATAGCTATGCCTATGCTGTAGATTTTTCCCAAGATTTTACAAACAGTATACTACCGGTAGTGAATTATTAGAATTCTAACTCTAGTTTTGAGCATTACTTTTTGCATAATAGTTTTCCTTGCACTAAAACTATTTTCCATGCATGCAATCAGTAGTATTATTGAATAGGATTATGTGGCGCAGCTGTAGCACCAATTCACTTACCTTTCATAACTCCATGCATCATATTTTTTGCATATGCTTGTGGATTGTTTGTTTATGATTGCAATTGTATCGTGTAGATTGTGACGAGTGCAACGCTTGCTCGTGTGTGGATTGTTCTTACGACCGCTACAACCAAGGCAAGTAGATGCTACTTTGTTCATGATATCGTCCTACTATTTTCTATGCATTCTCGTGTATTTTGTAGAGGCATGTGTAGGATGATACTATCGCTATGCTATGTCCTATTATGTGGTAGGGCCTTCCTTGTAGATGAACCACCGTTGGTAGATGTGCTTAGCCATGCTATGTTGAACGAGGGCTGGGTTACATCATTGAGACTTGTTTCTAAAGGTATTGGTTTGTGAAAACTAAAACAACCTAATCAATGAATCTCCTGGGTGTGATGGGATTGATAATTTTTGGTGGTTTATTGCGGAAAGGCACCCAGGTATCGAGAGAAATTGATTGGCTTCTCTATTGTGTAGCTTACGTGTACAACCATGTGCCAATAATGAAATGGGCGGTTGGTTGGACTTAGTAGGTTGTGGTAACTCGAACCCACGTATTCAGAGATGTAGAATTTTGGTAGGTTGGACCGGTGCGCGTCGGGATTGAGGAGCTACTTCCCAAACATTCTCTTCTTGGTCTTCTCACTATCATCACCCAATATGAGAGTGGTGGTACGAGCTGGGCTGGCCAAGTCACATGGGTAAAGTGTACTAACCCCTACAGGGTGTATAACCTAATCGATTAGCCGTGTTCCCGGTTATGGACAACTGAGTTGCTTGATATTGATTCCATGACATGTTTCTCGCTCATTCTAATTTCATAATTGTTTTAATATTATTGGGTTAACATAATTGGGATCTTTTTCAAAGAAAATCAAAAACTGTTTATGAAAGTAGGACAAATGTATTTGCTAATGAAAGCCAGACACAGCTCCAATTGCCAAATATGCATGTAGATGTTAGTGCTATTGTCTCCTTTACTAGCTCTACTTGCCATACATTCCATGTATTGACCCTTCGGGGCTGCTACGTTTCATGTTGCAGGTTATTCCGATTCTGAGTAATCGATATAGGCCACGGTACTCCACTCAGCACTTGTTCACTTGTGGGCAATTTGAAGAATGGAGGATTTACTTTATTTATGTTGCTACCTGAATAATTTGAGCTAGCTTTGAGCTAAGATTTTATTGTAATAATGGTACTCTGGATCTTAGTTATTCATGATACACGGATATTTTGCTATGTTATTCATCTTATTCTATTGTGGGCCAATGAACCGATCCAGGGATTGGCATGTCACATAGAAGCCTCGGTCTTTTCAGAACCATGGTGTTACAAAGACATCACGTGATGATTGGGTGTTCTTGGATCCACGACCATATTTTGGGTGTAAGACAGTTACACACGCGAATACTAAGGTTCTTACTTGGCGAGCCTAGCATGTACAGACATGGCCTCGGAACACGGACCGAAAGGTTAAGCATGAGTCATATAGTAGATATGATGCCCATTTGATGCTCGCCTTTGAAGCTACACCGACTCACGTGATGATCGGACTTGGTGTCATGGATTTGGTTCATGTAATCACCAAAAAGACACGAGGGATGTTTTTTGAGTGGGAGTTCATTCGTAATGAGGATTAGTTGAACTCAATCTATCATAAACTTAGTCTAAACTTTACAAACTCTGTTGTAGGTGGCACCACCTACTTTTAATTTCATTGTGTTCATGGAGAAAGAGAAACTTGCAACGAACGGTAGCAATTTTACCGAATGGGCCATGAATTTGAGGATTCTCCTCTCTACTGCACAAAAGCAATATGTGCTAGAAGCGCCGCTAGGCCCCCCACCTTTTGAGGATGCCCCTAACGAGGAGAATAATGTCTACCAGACTCGTCAGGAGGACCACAACTTAGTTCATTGCGGCATATTGTATGGGCTAGAGACAGAACTTCGAAAGCGTTTCGAAAACGACAATGCATTTGATAAAATGGGTGAATTGAAAATGATTTTCGACGCACATGCTGTTGTAGAGAGCTACAATGCTTCAGAAAAGTTCTTTAGATGCATGATGGAAGAGCACAACTCTGTAAGTGAGCATGTACTCAAGATGTCGGGTTACGCTGATAAGCTTGTGTCCTTGGGAATATCGATTCCCATTGACTTAGGCATCCATCGTGTTCTGTAGTCTCTGCCACCTAACTATAAGAGCTTCGTGATGAACTATAATATGAAAGGTATGACGAAGTCTCTCCGAGCTTCTATCAATGCTTAAAACTGCAGAAGTGGAGATCAAGAAGGAACATCAAGTGTTTATGATCAATAAGAACACTGGTTTCAAGAAAGACAAGAAGAGAAAACGGAATGGAAGTAAGGGCGGAAAGCCGGTTGCCATGCCTGAAAAGAAACCCCGAGTTGGCCCTAAGTCTGATACCGGGTGCTACTATTGTAAGGGGACTGGCCACTGGAAGCGCAACTACCCCAAGTATTTGGCAGACAAGAAGGCCGGCAAGGCAAACAAAGGTACATATGATATACATGTTATTATGTGTACTTCACTAGTGCTCGCAGTAGCACCTGGGTATTTGATACCGGTTCAGTTGCTAATATTTGTAACTCGAATCAGGGGCTGCGGAACAAGCGAACGCTAGCAAAGGGTGAGGTCAAGATGCATGTCGGCAATGGATCAAGAGTTGATGTGATCGCCGTCGAAACGCTACCACTCCACTTGCCGTTGGGATTAGTAATAAACTTGAATAATTGTTATCTAGTGCCAGCACTGAGCATGAACATTGTATCTGGATCATGTTTGATGCGAAGTGGTTATTCATTTAAATCTGAGAACAATGGTTGTTCTGAAGGAAATATGCCCTAGAGGCAATCATAGAGATGATTATATTTCATATGTATCCATGAGTTATTGTAATGTTCCTTGAATATCCATATCAGGCAACTTGTATTGATTGGCAATTATGTGAATTGTTTGTGAAACTCTTTACTTGTATGGTTATTTAAGAGTTTTCCCTAGTCGGAGTTGAATATTAGACTAGCACATCGATTGGTTGATGACTATGTTTCGCAAGTCATAGACATGGAGATGTCAAACCAATGATTTGGACACATGTTATGAACATGGGGTTGGACTGACCCAACCTGAGACTAGCAATTAGTTGCAGCTCTCTCTCTCTACACATCGTGTACGTTTTGTCCTTAGACCTGAGATTATCGCATGTACTTGAGATGTGAATCGACCTACTTTGGGGCTATCAAACGCTGCACCGTAATAGGGTAGTTATAAAGGTAGCTTTCGGGTTTGTCCTGAAGCATGCGGCAAGGCATGGTCAATCAAGATGGGATTTGCCCCTCTCTACTTGAGAGAGATATCTCTGGGGCCCTCGAGTGATCGGATCCAGAAATGCATGGCCGTGCTACATATGGTTAAGAGTTAACCTAGTAAAGGGATTCCGAATCACGGTATCGAGAAAGGGAGGTCAGCTTGGAGCTAGACCAAATATCGTGAGGCAAAAGGAAAGACATGTACTAAACCTTGTGATGGTTCGTCCGATATGATCTTTGTATGCGTTTAGGAGTTGGCACGTCTTGCTAGAGGCCGCTACCAACTATTGACAGAATAAGTGTATTCGTGTCATGTCTATACGCATATGAACCTATAGGGTCACACACTTAAGGGGTTGGAAGCCTAATGAGGATTGGATCCTAATTAGACCAGGTTTAGGCTACTAATGGGCTGCTAATGTAGAAGCCCACTAGGGATGCTATATAAGAGAGGGTGGGGCGAACTGGCCAGGGTTAGACCAGAGATCATTCCACCCAGCCGCCACTCCTCACGCATGTGTCACGCGCGCGGACCTAGCAGTCCGGTGTCTGACGCTTCCACCCTATACGTGTGGATACCTCAGAGGCGCTACATCTGTAGCGTTTGGACGAGCCACGCAAGGGGAGCTTCTTGTGGGACGAGAACAAAGGAAGAGACGTAGATCGTCTGCACTGCCTCGACGCGCTTCATCAATTCCGCAACTGCGCGTCTAGTGGTAATCCTGTGATCTATGACAAAAGTATTCCTGGTTTACGCGGTAGAAAATTTTGATTTGCGCTAGTGTAGCCTACCAGTATCCCTTCAGTGGTATTAGAGCCGATGCTGTTCAGTTATAGGTTCGGGATGTTTGCATATGGTGATACGCAGATTGATATGAATGATGTGATCGTTTATATGGCGGTGGTTCAGGATTGATCTATGATCTTGCTTTCCGTGATCATGATTCTGAGGTTGTCGAACGACTTACCCCTACCGGTCAGTTTTCGCCATCGAGGTAGACAGTGACACATAAATCCTGTTGAATCACGCGAAGATCAGTATGATTGATCGAATCGGAACCTAGATCTAAAATCGTTGTACCGTGATCAAAGGAGTTTGATTAGATCGGAATAATAGACGGTTTATGGTAAATTTGATTTGTTGATCAAAATCCTTAAAGAAATTTGTGTAGATACCGCAAGGGGAGCTGCCCCTTCGAATCCCACAGGGGGATACCCCTAGACCCCCCCCCTTTATCGTAGCCCCTTTTCTATATCGTTAAGGTAAACTAGGTGCTGCGAGGTCACTTGATCCGGTAGAATGCGATTCTATGCATAACTTGTTTTTGCAGGATGTATGTGATCAGTATGGCCCATATATGTATGTGATGCATGTATGAAATTTTGCATGACCTGCGTGTCGTGAGTAGGGCAACATGGCTGGAGCCATATGTGTTGTCATTTATTGTAATGGCCTGCGTGCCAACTTGTGATGATCCAAATTCTATGTAATTTTGATTACTAGCTGTTAGGAGTAATAGCTTGTATTAGTTCTTGGAGGACTCATCACTTGGAAGATGGCTCAGATGGAACATGAAGATGGAGATCATCATGGTGGACAGGTTCTATGGCGATGGAGATCACCATGAGAAAATGGGCCATACTGTGTCACATTTATGTGAATGCTATTCTTATGCGTTTTACTACTATGCATTCTTAGATGATAGAAGTAGAACGATCCCTCAGAAAGTTTAAGTTAAACCGTGCCCTTCCAACCAAACCTTTGCACCATCCTAAGCCCTGTACAATCGTTGGTGGGTCTATGAAATTAGGGTGCCGCGGTTTTCCTTGGCTAGATGTGTTTGTATCGGATACCTACACGCATAAGGGTTGGTGAGCTTGACAAGTCATCTTAACAGTTAAGGACCTTGGGGCATAAAGGTTGGGAGCCTAGTTTTGACATAGAGATGTCACCAACAACAAGAGTCATATGTGATATGATTAGCAAGTGTTGCTTACTGATTTACCTTGTCTTCTAGAAGTGATGCTAAAGCTCACTAGTCGACTTGTTAATTGTGGATCCTGAATCACTTAGTATCAATAGAAGGATATTGATTTAAGTGGGAGTATATGTTATTAAATTGTTTAATATGTTTTACTCTTCATGGTTACATGGCTTAGTATTTTGCATGTTTTCTGTTGTAGATCAATGGAACCAAACGCTGCATCACCTTTTTCTTTACGTTCGATTCTTGACAAAGATAAACTTAATGGAACAAACTATACGGACTGAGTCCATAACCTGAGAATTGTTCTCAGGTCTGATAAAAAGGAAACGGTTCTGGATACCCTAATCCCCGATGAACCTGCTGATAATGCATCTACTAACCTATAGAATGCCTACAAGAGAGCATGTGATGATTCTCTTGAGGTTAGCTGCCTTATGCTTGCATGCATGGAACCTGAACTCCAAAAGAAGTTTGAGGATCATGATGCGTACGATATGATTGTTGTGCTTAAGGACATGTTCCAAGATCAGGAAAGGACTGAGAGGTACAATGTTGCCAAGTCCTTTGTCAAATGCAAGATAGAAGAGGGAGCAGCTGTAGGCCCCCATGTGATCAAAATAGTTGGTTACAGTCAGACTTTGGAAAAGCTTGGTTTTCCACTAGGCCAAGAGTGGGCCACTGACTTCATTTTGGCGTCTCTTCCATCCATCTACGGGCAGTTCATTTCGAACTACCATATGCATGGTGTGGAACAGGGCCTTAATGAATTATGTGGGATGCTTAAAACAGCAAAAAGTGACATGAAGAAGTGTGCAGGGCATAGCCATGTGATGGATGTGCAGAACAAGCCTAGCTTCAAGAAAAATGGTACTTCTTAGAAGAATAAGGGAAAGGCTAAGGATACGATCCCTAATCCTGCACCCAAGCAAAAGGCTGGACCTGTTGAAGACACTAAGTGCTTCTTTTGTCATGAACATGGCCACTGGAAGAGAAACTGCAGCAAGTACCAGGCTTCTTTGAAGAAGAGTGGAAGTAAGAGTACTTCCCACTCAGGTATGCTTGTTGTTAATGTTGTGGACATTCTTCTCGCTGATTCCTATGTTAACTCTTGGGTATTTGATACCGGATCGGTTGCTCATATTTGCAATTCGATGCAGGGGCTAATAAGGACTAGAGAAGTGCAGAAAGGCGAAGTGGATTTTCGCGTCGGAAATAAAGCAAGGGTTGCTGCATTGTTCGTCGGCGTCATGCAACTTCACCTTCCGTCAGGATTTATTATGGAGTTGAATAATTGTTATTACATTCCTAGTATGGGTCGAAACATTTTATCACCTTCATGTTTGATGAGGGATGGTTATTCATTCGCGAGTGCAAACAATGGTTGTGTAATCTCTAAGAATGATATGTTTATGGCTAATGCTCCCATTGTGAATGGATTATTTATTTTAAATCTTGATGATGCATCCGTTTACAATGTTAGTGCTAAAAGTCTTCGGCCTAATGATTTGAGTCCTACCTATTTATGGCATTGTCGTTTGGGGCATATAAGTGAAAAGCGCATGAAGAAGCTCCATGGTGATGGTCTTCTAACTTCGTTTGATTTTGAATCATACGAGACATGTCAAGCTTGTTTACTTGGAAAGATGACCAAGTCGCCTTTTTCGGGTTTACCCGAGAGAGTGACAGACTTGTTGGAACTCATACATACAAATGTATGTGGACCAATGAGCACGACAGCCAGAGGAGGATATCACTACTTCATTACTTTTAATGATGATTTCAGTAGATATGGTTATGTCTACTTGATGAGGCATAAGTCTGAAAGTTTTGAAAAGTTCAAGGAGTTTCAGAGTGAAGTAGAGAATCGACGTGGCAAGAAAATAAAGTACTTGCGATCTGATCATGGAGGTGAATATTTGAGTCACGAGTTTAGCGATCATCTTAAGAGTTGCGTAATTGTTCCACAACTTACGCCGCCCGGAACACCTCAAAGGAACGGGGTCTCCGAACGGCGTAATCGAACTTTGTTGGACATGGTTCGATTGATGATGAGCCAGTCAGATCTGCCATTGTCATTTTGGGGTTACGCTCTAGAAACGGCAGCTTTCACACTTAATAGGGTACCATCTAATTCCGTAGTTAAGACACCATATGAGATATGGACTAGAAAGAATCCCAGTTTTTATTGTCTAAAGATTTGGGGTTGTGATGCATTTGTCAAGCGACTTCAGTCAGACAAGCTAACACCAAAATCGGATAAGTGCATTTTCGTGGGATATCCGAGGGAAACCTTAGGGTATTACTTCTACAACCGAGAAGAGGGCAAAGTGTTTGTCGCTCGTAGCGGTGTTTTCCTAGAGAAAGAGTTTCTCACAAAGGGAACAAGTGGAAGGTCGGTGCGACTTGAAGAAGTTCAAGATGAGCCAGTTGGGGATGCTTCTACGAGTGATGCTATTATAGCAGAACAAGTTGAGGAACCCGTGGCAACATAAGCACCACAACCACGAAGGTCGGCGAGGCTCCATGAAGCGCTGGAATTATTATTGTTAGACAATGATGAGCCCGCGACCTATGCAGAAGCGATGGTGGACCCAGACTCTGAGAAATGGCTGATCGCCATGAGATCCGAGATAGAGTCCATGGGAGACAATCAAGTTTGGAACTTGGTTGACCTGCCTGATGGTTTTAAAGCCATCGAGTGCAAATGGATCTATAAGAAGAAGATTGATATGGATGGAAATGTTCACATCCATAAAGCTCGACTTGTTGCAAAAGGTTTTCGACAAGTTTAAGGAGTTGACTACGACGAGACTTTCTCGCCGTAGCGATGCTTAAATCTATACGGATAATTCTAGCCATTGCTACACATTTCGACTATGAAATATGGCAGATGGATGTCAAGACGGCTTTCCTAAATGGAGTCCTTTCTGAGGACGTGTATATGATGCAGCCCGAATGTTTTGTCGATCCAAACAATGCTGGAAAGGTATGCAAACTTGTGAAGTCCATTTATGGGCTGAAGCAAGCATCTCGTAGTTGGAACATTCGATTTGATGAAGTTGTAAAGGAGTTTGGCTTCATCAAAAACGAACAAGAACCTTGTGTTTACAAGAAGGAAAGTGGGAGAGCGCTGGTATTTCTAATCTTATATGTAGATGACATATTGCTGATTGGAAATGACATTCCTATGCTCGAGTCTGTTAAGACCTCATAGAAAAATAGTTTTTCGATGAAGGACTTAGGAGAAGCGGCATATATTCTGGGCATCAAGATCTATAGAGATAGATCAAGGAGGCTAATTGGATTAAGCCAGAGTACATACATTGACAAAGTGTTGAAAGCTTCGGCATGGAAGAGGCTAAGAAAGGGTTCTTCCCATGTCTCACCGGCATAAAACTCAGCAAGACTCGGTGTCCTTCGACTCTTGATGAGCGTGGCGCATGAGTAGGGTTCCATATGCTTCGGCTATTGGATCCATCATGTATGCAATGATATGTACTCGCCCAGATGTTTCCTATGCTCTAAGTGTTACGAGCAGATACCAGGCTGATCCAGGTGAAGGTCACTGGACAGCGGTAAAGAACATCCTTAAGTACTTGAAAAGGACTAAGGATGTGTTCCTAGTTTATGGAGGTGAGGATGAACTCAGTGTAAAGGGTTACACAAATGCGAGTTACCTTAACGAATCAGATGATTCGAAATCGCAATCAGGTTATGTGTTTGTCATGAATCGTGGTGTTGTGAGCTGGAAAAGTTCCAAGCAAGATACGGTGACCTCCTCTTCAACAGAAGATGAATATATTGTTGCCTCGGAGGCTGTAGAGGAAGCTGTTTGGATTAGGAATTTCCTGATTGCTCTCGGTGTGGTTCAGGGCGCGTTCAATCCCTTGGACGTTTATTGTGACAACAATGGTGCTATTGCACAAGCCAAGGAACCTAGACAGCACAAGAAGAACAAACATATTCGCATGCGTTACCATCAGATTCGAGAGTTCGTTGAGGATGGTAGTGTCATGATATGCAAAATACATACAGACTCAAATGTTGCTGATCCATTGACTAAGCCTCTCCCGCAGCCCACGCATGAAGCGCACACAAGAGCAATTGGTATTAGATACATTTTAGATTGACTCTAGTGCAAGTGGGAGACTGAAGGAAATATGCCCTAGAGGCAATCATAGAGATGATTATATTTCATATGTATCCATGAGTTATTGTAATGTTCCTTGAATATCCATATTAGGCAACTTGTATTGATTGTCAATTATGTGAATTGTTTGTGAAACTCTTTACTTGTATGGTTATTTAAGAGTTGTCCCTAGTCGGAGTTCATGTGAGGACACAGATGAATACTAGACTAGCACATCGATTGGTTGATGACTATATTTCGCAAGTCATGGACATGGAGATGTCAAACCAATGATGTGGACACATGTTATGAACATGGGGTTGGACTGACCCAACTTGAGACTGGCAATTAGTTGTAGCTCTCTCTCTACACATCGTGTACGTTTTGTCCCTAGACCTGAGATTGTCGCATGTACTTGAGATGTGTATCGACCTACTTTGGGGCTATCAAACGCTGCACCATAACAGGGTAGTTATAAAGGTAGCTTTCGGGTTTGTCCTGAAGCATGTGGCAAGGCATGGTCAATCAAGATGAGATTTGCCCCTCTCTACTTGAGAGAGATATCTCTGGGCCCCTTGAGTGATCGGATCGAGAAATGCATGGCCGTGCTACATATGGTTAAGAGTTAACCTAGTTATGGTGGTGGTGGAATGGCAGATGCCATTGGTAGGCTAAAGTTTGGGGCCAATGGATGCTAGAGGGATCTGGGAGGGAAGATGTAGTTATTTATACACACAAATGACCAACATACAGATCTTTATTTCTCCTTTCTTGGACTACAAGTGCTCCTTGAGCTGTATGCAGGAAGAGAGGATGAATTTCTACCAGCCTAACGGTATAGAATGGGCCGATGCCTTTCTCAGAACCCAAGCCTATCCTTATAAAGGGGTGCATTGGCTCCTCTAGGGCTGACGTGCTAGTCCCAATATAGTAACTCGGCGAGATCCTTTCCGTGTCCCCCTTCTAATGACGACAAAGTTCCAGAGAGCCCCACCTGCATGCCTCGGGTTCCAAGACTGTCACCTCCGTGACCTCCTTATGCTCCTCTGCTGCTCTACACCTTATCCTTTGCGCTTGGCCTTGTTCAGATTCTTCCTAGACCGAGGCTAGGGTTTTACCTTAGGTTCTACCTTCTCCTGCAAGCTTCGTGTTATTCGGCCCTGCCTCGCTTAACTCGGGTCGTCCTTCACCTGCATTATGGCCTATTCGGACTTTCCCGGCCGACTTGACTCGTACGTCGGCCGAATAACGTACAGACCCTCTGGTAAACGTCATGGTTATGCTCATCTCAGCCGACCTTTACATGATTCGGCCGATATAACCAGTAACTCGACATAAGACCGGGGAAACTCTTTTGGCTTTCCCCGTCTTGACCCTATCCGGGGTCACCCCCCAACATTAGTCCCCGAAGCTGGTGTGGTCCCGTCCGTACCTCGGCCGGGTCACATCAGTTTCCCAATACTCATTTCTCCTTATTTCCGAGTTACTCTCTATTATTCGAGGTATCCGTGCAGCTTCTTGTGTACGCCTCATCCTGCGTGTAACACTCATCATTATTTCCCTAGTTTTTTGTTCCTCTACTGTTCCCGCTGACAACGCTACAGTGTTTACTGCGCCTGTCACGTCGGCACTGCGACGCCTCGCGCACCGCATCGGTCAGGAGGCCTGATCCTCTCCTGCGTCGTGTGGTCTTCGGTGTGGTTCCACTCAGCCGCAAGCGGTTACGCCGCATACACGATATACACGGTTAGTACCCGCACGCACGATCCCACTAACGCTAAGGCCGCGCGGTTATAAAGAGGGGCACGGGGCTAGAGGATTTACATTCCTCCTTCGCTCACCGTTGCCCTTCTTCCTCCTTTCGCCCTTGCGCCTGTTTGTGCTTCTGCGGCCGCGCGCTCGTCGGAATCTTCGACGGCGAGGCCTTAATTCCTCCGCTACGTCGATTTCATCCCCGTACGCTTGCTCCGGCATCGTCGCCGTTGGGTTTCTCTGTGGTCTCATTGCTTAGATTTTCCTCTAGACGCGTCTGCCGCTTTCTATTCCCCGCGGCGGTTTCTTTTCCGCTCCACCGTCGTTTCCGCCTAGGACCATGACGGGGCCTTGCACCTCTAGGCTTTGCTCCGCCGCTAGTTCCTCTTCCGTGGACTCCTCAGGCAACCCCATGTCAAGCTCCATTAGTGGCGCGATCATCAAAGATGATGATGTAGCGTCTGGTCCAGAGCGGGCTCCTGGAAAGGTTCCACCGTTACCCGCCGATAGGTTGAGTGGTTAATTAGAACTCGCCGGATTCCTGCCGAGGTAGCCTGTCGCTTACCAGGCAGCGAATCTTCTCCCGTTCTTAATGAAGGCGAGTACGTCATTTTTATGTCTCATTTCGCTCGCGGGTTTGGTCTTCCCCTTAGCGATTTTTCTAGGGAGTTTATTGATTACTTCGGCCTGAAGCCGCATCATCTTCCGGCTAACGCCATTGCTTCTCTATCCGCTTTTATCTCGGCCTCGGAAGGATAATTCGGCCTCTGGCCGTCTGTGCACGTATGGTCCAAGTTCTTCCAGATCCGATACAATGTCATTCCAGATAAATCCCTTCATCCTTCCGAGAAATTGCTCAACCAGTGTGGAGCCGCGTCCATTACACCTCGGAGGAAGTTCGAGTTTCCTCGCGTTGCTGGTCTTGAGTCATGCAAGAAATGGCATAGATCGTTTTTCTATGTCAAGATTTCTGGGAATGAAGACAAGATTCGGCTCCCTGCTTTCTCCATCGGCCCCCATTCCAAGAAGAACTGGACTTACAATCCCAGGAAGAGCCATGCTCTGGCCGAGGCCTTTGAGATTCGGCTGAAGGAGCTGATCCGTACCGGGTTACGTGGCGAGGATCTGATGACCACCTTCGTCAGCAGCCGGATCTGCCCTTTTCAGCAACGCACGCACAAGCTCTGCTATATGAGCGGTCCCCTTGATCCCAACCGAGACTCAACAGTTGAGATCGATAACTATCTTATTTTCAAGCGTGTCCGAGCTATCTTTAAGACGGAGATTCCGGAGGATTGGACCTGGGGATTGAAGCCGTTCACCCGCGGGAATCCCCCTCCTGAGGTAAGTTCACACATTCATGTTTTGCCCCCCAATCGCGTTTGTGATTCCTTTTGCTAATTCCTTTTTGTCTCTTTTCTCGCAGAGATTTGTGGAGCAGAAGATTGAGGATGCCAAGGTTCTGGCCCTCCCGTGGACCGAAGATCGGAACACTCCGAATAGCGGGGAGCCTGACTCGGAGGAGTTTGTTCCCAAGTCGGACCTCGCTCCGGCTCGCGCCCGTGGCAAGACCTCGGCTCACGGGGAGGAAGGTGATTCGGACAACGTACAAATTCTTGAGGTAGTCGCCGCAATGCCTATCTCTTATGCATTTCCGGCTTCTACTTCCTCAGCTAATCCGGCCGGTCAGGTGCACGACGCCGAGCCTCTCGCCTCCCAACCTCCTTCTACCTCGTGGAAGTGTGACGCTCCAATAGGTGCCTCCGAAGCCGCTCCCAAGAAGCGAACTAAAAAGTCATCCCAGCACCTTCTGAAGCGTAAAACTATGCCCGGAGTTACTAGGTACACTCATGTTCATTTGTATTTCTTGTTTCTCTTTTTCTGTCTTTTGTTTTGACTTTCTGTGCTTTTGCAGCGCTCCTCTTTCTGTTAAGCCCAGTGGTCCAAGCATGATGAGTCATAGTACTCGGCTGCCTTCTCCTCCGCCTCCTGAAGATACTAGAGTTCCTAGTCCCGCTCGCGTGGACTCTCCTCCTGCTCCTAGTCCCACATTACCTCGGCAAGATGCACCCGTGGTTTCCGTTGCTGATGCCAATGTAACCCGGACAGTGGATCCTCCTACCGAACCCGCTGCCCCCATTGTGAACCCCGGTGTTTCCCCCGAGACTCCTTTGGTCCGCCCCATTTTAACCACAACTCCAACTCCAGCCGAGGATGTCATCATCTCGGCGCCCTCAGAATCTGTAGTTCCTCCTGTTTCCAAGGACACCACCCCTAGTGCCGAGGTAACGGCTCCTGCCGACACCTCTTCTAAGGCCAAGAAGACCGTCGTCACCAAACCTCCCTCCTCTCAGAAAGGACTTGCTAGATCTTCTCAACCTACAATTGCCGATGCGCTCCGCAAGGGGGTTTCCTCTGCTAAGACCGTTGTCACCCCTGTCGCTGATACTCAGCTCACTCTCCACAAGAGTCCCGCGGCGGCGGTGGTTACACAATGCGTCCGAGGTATAGTCCTGACTCGTACTGAGAGTGGGAACAACCTCGGCTCCTTGGTTGATTATGACAATAATTGGAACGCTGCTGATCAGCTCGAGGGCAATCCAAGCAGTCAGCCATTTCAACTCTCCGACATCAGCAGTCGCTTGCATCTGGCTGCCAAGATCGTGCTTGACAGCGATAAGATGAACGAGGTAATTGTTTTTATTGACATTTGATCAGTTATTCGAATGATATTATATATACCCTAGTCCCCGAAGCTTGTAACAGAATAACTTGTTATTTGTTTGGAAGCTTTTTGTTTTTTGCCTGATTCAGATCCGTCTTAGTGTTCAAATATCCAGCCACCTAGATCTGAGTCAAGCTTTGCTTGATTCGGATCTATTTTAGCTTCGAATATCCAGCCACCTAGATCCGAGATAAGCTTTGCTTGATTCGGATTTGTTTTAGCTTCGAATATCCAGCCATCTAGATCCGAGTTGAGCTTTGCTTGATTCGGATCTATTTTAGTTTCGAATATCCAGCCACCTAGATCCGAGTTAAACTTTGCTTGATTCGGATTTGTTTTATCTTCGAATATCCAGTCACCTAGATCCGAGTTGAGCTTTGCTTGATTCGGATTTGTTTTAGCTTCGAATATTCAGCCACCTAGATCAGAGTTGAGCTTTGCTTGATTCGGATCTGTTTTAGCTTCGAATATCCAGCCACCTAGATCCGTCTTAGTTACGAATATCTCACTGCAATTTATTTTGTTGCTTAGGTTGCTCATGATCGGCGGACTGCCGAATTCCAAGACTGCTTTTTGCACATAAGAAATTGCAAGAGAAGTATGAGAAAGTTGTTCCCGTGATGAAGAAAGCTGGTAATTTAACAAACTTTTGTATTGTCCCTAAAGCTCTAAATATTTCCGACTTGAGGTGTTAGCTCATTTTGCTGGTAAACAGGTAATATCAACAATCTTAATATTCGTCTTGAGAAGAAAGTCAAGGCCCTAGAAGGTTAGTTATCCTTTCTCTTTACTGATTCCCGTTCGAGATTTATCCCTGGTTTCTTATAATCTTCTGGCCTTGGTATAGCCGAGTTACAAACTTTTGTAGTGTCACATCAAGAATGCATACCCATGCCTGATATGATGCTGCATTTTTTAGAACAAGCCGCTACTCATTCGGCGCACCTGAAAGAGAAAGATGACGAGATAACTCGCTTGCGCGCTGAGGTGGAGTCCCTCAAGCTTTCTCAGAAATCTGAGTTGGAGAAAGTTGATCAAGAGTTCTCCGAAGAGAAGAATCGGCTAAGTCTGCAATTGCAAAAGGATAAAGAACTCCTCGAGGCTGCCGAACTTAGGACACAGATGATGAGCGAGAAAATCACTCGCTTTGAGAATACTAAGGGTGATTGGGCTCAAGATCTTCAGAGAATGCTGAGCTATATTCATCGTAAGTCTCTGAACGTGGCCGAGTTATGTCCTTCTCTTTCTTACTTTTGACTGATATACTTTTATTTTGCGTAGACCATTTTCCGGAAGCTAAGCCCGTGAGCTCTAGAGCGGTGATTAATGCTCGTGTGCGCCGAGGTGTCCCCGCAGATGCGAGCCCGGAATACTCGATGGAAGACTTCTTGGTTGCCGTTGGCGCTGTTGTTGGTTCGATGAAGATTATGGGCAGGGATTTGGTGCAGGAAGCCATTCGGGCCTACCATGTTCTCTGGCCGAATACTTCTGGAACTCCTGATATTGATGAGATCAAGATACTGGTGGAAAGATTAATGGTATCCCAGAACTAGTTAAATCTCTGGAGGGAATCCGCTGGACAGGCAGGTGCTGATATGGTGCTCACAGTCATTATGTCTTGGTATGAGGATATTTCGCTCAATACCTTGATAAACTTGCGCACTGGCTCCCGTTGGGTTGAGGATCCAGAGTTGTTCGCTCGCCGACAAGCTCGTGCCTTCCATCTTGTTGAGTATGTTGATGTGCATAACTGGATTGAAGGGCCGAGTTTTCTTTCCAACCCAGCGGATGACGTCAAAGTCGAAGATGCCTCTGATAATAGTTCGGCCGATCAGGATGAAGGTGAGGGCGACTCGGACAACTTTGATGATTCCAGCTCCAGCTCGGATGGGGAGGGCGATGCTCAATCATCTTCCAAATGAACTGGGCACTCTCAAGCTCAACCTAACGTTTCTCAACATCCCCGGGCTTCCCCCGAAGTCGCTATTGGTTCTGTGGAGGGCGAAGTAACTTCGGCCGAGGTGCCGTCTACCTCGGAGCGCCTAGTGCCTGACCAAGTCGCTGCCCCTTAGGCTCAAAAAACTTTAGGTTATTTCTTATCACCGGTATGCCGGGCGTATGCTGTGTGTAAAACAATTATCCGTCTCTCTGTGTGGTATGAACTCCCTTTTGCCTTTTGCCGCTGAGGCACATATGATGGTGATCGTTATTAGTCTGTCTAAACAGATCTTGTTGGTTTAAATCTTTGCTTTGGTGGCCTTCAATTTCATAAATTCGGATTGTGTGTTTTCATTTGACCCACCTTAGTTCGGCGTTAATATTGCCTGGCCTTTATAAGTTCGACGGCTCTACCATTGTGCTCTTGATCTTTACCCGAGCTATAAATCCCGAAGCCCATTTTGAGGAAAGAGAAATAATATCGTTTAAGGTAGCTTCTGACCTATCGTTCGGGGTGCCGAAGTTTAATATCCATTTTTGTAACAGGGGACAATCATGGGGCAATTCAATAGCCAGTGCTCTATAAATCGAGGTTTTAATACCTAATTCGAGATAACGGATAATACGTCATAGTCCCTGAGTTCCTTGCTTGAGGTCCTGAAGCTTAACACATAATTTAGGAAAAAATGACGTTGGGCAATTCCCGTGTTACTTCTCAAAGTGCATAACTCAAAGTGCCGAGGTTTAGTACATAAACCAAAATGAGAAATAACATAGGGCAGTCCTCGAGTCACTGCTCAAGGTGCCGAGGTTTAATACATAACCCAAAATGAGAGATAACATAGGGCAGTCCTCGAGTCACTTCTTAAGGTGCCGAGGTTTAATACATAACCAAAATGATAAATAACATAGGGCAGTCCCCGAGTCACTGCTCAAGGTGCCGAGGTTTAACACATAGTCGATACTTTGACCTGAAGTGTCACATTACAACGTATCATAGATGACTCCTACGAGTAAAATGGACGAAGTAAAGCTATGTTCCATGGTATTTTCGATTCTTCGCCGGCTTTGTTTGCCTTGTTCTTTTCTGGTGACTAAGCATCAATTAGGTAATATGCATCATTGTGCAATGCTTTGCTCACGATGAATGGTCCCTCCCATGGGGGAGATAGCTTGTGCATGCCGGCTGTGTGTTGCACTAGCCGAAGAACCAAATCTCCTTCTTTAAACACTCTTGGATTGACTTTCTTGCTGTGATATCGTCGTAAGTCTTGCTGATAGATCGCTGATCTTGATAATGCCAACACCCTGGCTTCTTCTAGCAGATCGACATCATCTTGCCGAGCTACCTCATTTACCTCAGCAGTTGTATACTGGGTAACTCTTGGCGAGTCATGTATTATGTCAGCTGGAAGCACGGCTTCTGCTCCATATATCAGAAAAAATGGAGTATACCATGTTGACCTGTTGGGGGTAGTTCTGAGGTTCCATAGTACAGCTGGTAGTTCCTCAATCCAGCACCCTGCCGACCTTTGTAGTGGTTCGACGAGTCGGGGTTTTATTCCGGACAATACTAGTCCATTAGATCTTTCTACTTGCCCATTAGATGCTGGGTGAGCCACCGAGGCGACATCTAGTCTTATGTGTTTTTCTTGACAGAATCTAGAAAAGTCCCCTTCAGCAAAGTTTGTGCTATTGTATGTAATTACACTGTGTGGGTAACCATATCTCAAGATAATATCTTTGAGGAATTTTACTGTTGTGGCTCCATCACATTTTTTTATTGGTTTCACTTCAATCCATTTTGTGAATTTGTCGACCATGACTAAAATGTGGGTCATCCCACCCCGGGCCGCTTGAATGGTCCCACCCCGGGCCGCTTGAATTTGGCTCTTCTCCTTTTATTGGCAAGAGAGTACTACCAAACCTTGCAGGTCTAGCAGGACCCGTGCAGCTCCCGAGCTATACGGAAACCCTGTTGTAAAATTCATGGTTGATGAAATTTATGACCCTGTGATGTATGAAGAAGCGATGATGAGCCCGGATTCCAACAAATGGTTAAAAGCCATGAAATCCGAGATGGAATCCATGTATGAAAATCAAGTTTGGAACTTGGTGGAATTACCTCATGACCGAAAGGCCGTGGATAACAAATGGATTTTCAAAAGGAAAACTGATGTTGATGGTAATGTGACCATCTATAAAGCTCGACTTGTCGCAAAGGGGTTTAGAAAAATTCAAGGAGTTGACTACGATGAGACCTTCTCTCCCGTAGCGATGCTAAAGTCAGTTAGGATTATGTTAGAAATTGCTGCATATTTCGATTATGAGATATGCCAGATGGATGTCAAAACCGCGTTTGTCAATGGTAATATTGAAGAAGAGTTGTATATGATACAACCAAAGGGTTTTGTCGATCCTAAGGATGCTAACAAGGTGTGCAAACTTCAGCGATCCATCTATGGATTGAAGCAAGCATCACGAAGTTGGAATATCCAATTTGATGAGGTGATCAAAGAGTTTGGATTTGTCCAAACTTATGGAGAAGCTTGTATTTACAAGAAAGTTAGTGGGAGCAATGTGGCATTTATGATATTATATGTGGATGAAATATTATTGATCAGAAATAATATAGATCTTTTAAACAGTGTTAAAAGTTATCTAAACAGTAAATTTTGAATGAAGGACCAAGGTGAAGCGTCATACATATTAGGCATAAAGATCTATAGAGATAGATCTAGGCGCCTATAGGGCTATCGCAAAGTACATACCTTGATAAGATTTTAAAGAAGTTTAAAATGGATGGAAGTAAGAAGGGGTTCTTACCTATGTTGCAAGGCAAGACATTAAGTAAGACTCAAAGTCCGGCTACAGCGGAAGAAAGACAGATAATGGACAAAGTCCCCTATGCTTCAGCCATAGGCTCTATAATGTATGCCATGCTATGTACAAGACCGGATGTGGCACATGCTATTAGTTTGACTAGTAGGTACCAATATGATCCAGGTTCGGAACACTGGATAGCGGAGTACTTGCGAAGAACTAAGGATATGTTTCTTGTGTATGGAGGTGAAGAAGAGATCGTCGCCAAGTGTTATGTCGATGCAAGCTTTGACACCGACCCGGATGACTCTAAGTCTCAATCCGGATACGTATTTATCATGAATGGCGGAGCGATTAGTTGGAGGAGTTCCAAACAACCTGTGGTGGCGGGATCAACAACGGAGGCCGAATATTTTGCTGCTTCAGAAGCGGCTCAGGAAGCGGTTTGGATGAAGGAGTTCATATCCGAACTAGGTGTGGTTGCAAGCGCGTTGGACCCAATGGTGATCTATTGTGACAACAATGGTGCCATTTCTAATGCCAAAGAACCAAGGTCTCACAAGAATTCCAAGCATATTAAGCGTCGGTTTCACTCCATCCGCGAGCATGTCAAGGATGGAGATATAAAGATTTGTAAAGTACACATTGATATCAATGTAGTAGATCCGTTGACTAAAACTCTCCCTAGAGAAAAACATGATCAACACTAGAACTCCATGGGTGTTAGATTCATCACTATGTAACTAGATTATTGTCTCTAGTGCAAGTGGGAGACTGAAGGGAATATGCCCTGAGGGGAAGTAATAAAGTGTTTATTATGTGTAATCCAAGTATATGATAGATGTTTATTTTGCATGCTATAATTGTATTAATACGGAAACATTAATACATGTGTGTTTAATAAACAAACAGAAAGTTCCTAGTTATGCCTCTCTCATAAACTAGCTCGTTGATTAACAAGATAATCAAGGTTTCCTGATCATGGACATTGGATGTTGTTAATAACGGGATCACAACATTAGTGTAATGGTGTGATGAACATTCATCCGAAGTATAGCATTACGATCAAAGTCATTGAGTTTATATTGCTATAACAACTTACGAAGTGATCCTAATCCTTAGACCATGAGATCATGTCAATCACTAACACCGGAAGAGTTTCTTGATGACATCAAACGTCACACCGTAACATGGTGATTATGAAGATGGGTTTAGAACTAATAAAGTGTTATGTTGAGGGCCATGGATCGAGAGTGGAATTTGTTCATCCCGATGAAGGATATATATACTCTGGGCCCTCTCGGTGATATCACATTGGTTAGCTTGCAAGCAAGTGATTTGACCACTAGAATGTTATATCACGGGAACGAGAAAAGAGTGCATGTCAGTAACGAGATCAAACTAGGTATGGAGATACCGATGATCGAATCTTGGACATGTAATATATTGCGAAACAAAGGGATTAAGATACTAGCGTAAAAGGTTCCGACGATCACAAGAAAGTCAACGTTGAATGTGTGGGAGTCAGTATGGGTCTCCAGATCCTGCTTCTGATTATTGATCCGAGAGGGGTCTCGAGCATGTCTGAATTATTCGCGAATCATAGGGTGACACACTTAAGAGACACCGACATCCAATTGGAGCAAAAGTTTCATGCTGTAAAAAATAACAAGCGCAGGAATTTATTTCACTAGATACCGAAACAGGTTTTTGGGCGAAATTGCAGAAAGTGTTTTTGCATGTGAAATGGAATTCTAGCAAGGGGTTATATGTGAATGTTTTTCATTAAAGTAATTGAAAGAATTCTGAAGTTTTATTTATGAGAGTTTGCATTAAATTTGGTGGACATTTAATGGCAAGTTTGAGTGGGGTTTTGAGTGGAGGGAAATGAAGAGGTTTTTGTGAGTGGAGTGTCCACCCACATGAATGAAGGAGGGGAGGGGGCAGCCCCCATGGCTGGAGGCCACCCCCATGGGTGCCCCCCATCCTCCTATAAAAGGAACCCCTCTCCCTCTCTCTCACTCACACCTCCTCGTAAAGGATCTCTCTCCCCCTCTAGAATTTATCCCCATGGTCTCGGACTAGCGAGATACATGTTCCCGGTGGCTATTCAGCAAGAAAGAGTTGTTCTTTCGCTGCATCGCTAGAGTGAGGAGGCAGAGGTTGCTCGGAGCCTCGGACGTGTGTGCGAGCATGGATGCGCTGCTGATTTGCGGCGCTAGGACTTCCTCTCGATCTTGAGATCGGCAAGAGATCGTCTACATCAACCACGAGTTTAAATCGTTAAGCTTTGTCGGTCTTCAAGGGTATGTTCTCTACGGATATACATCCGCCCGTTGTTTGTATCTAGTAGATATATCTTGGTACATAGTTTTTCCCATCGTAGGAATTTTTTTGTTTTCTATGTTGCGAACCCTACAGATGTAAGTATGAGTTTTCGCTTTATGTAGCAGGACTAGAGTGGTATGGATACAGGAGTATAAGCTGGGTTTGAAGGACAACATTTGGAGCAAGAAGCTAAGAAGAGGGAAACTAATGAGGATGTAACCGCAATTGGACCATCAACTCGTCCGTTGACAGAGGAGCATTTCATGCAATACATGTTGATGATACAAGAGTACCAGAATAAGTTCATGCAGGAGATACTCAAACGAATTGGACCCGGAGAGGAAAACAAAGATATCAGAGTAAGTCTTTCTGATTTCCAATATGCCAAACCAATTCCATTTACATCTACACCAGAACCTATGGATGTGGAGTATTGGCTAATGGATACAGAAAGGAAGCTTAAGACAGTAGGATGCAATGATGAGGAGAAGTTATGTTATGCAACATTTCTTCTATCCAGATCTGCCGCAAATTGGTGGGAGAATCAATTAGCTATGCACACACCAGAAGAGACATTCACTTGGGAAGAATTCAAGCAGAATTTTCATCAGTATCATGTTCTAGAGAGCATTATGGAATTTAAGAAGAGAGAATTCAAGGACTTATGGCAAAATGATGAAACCGTGAGGAAATATATTAGCAAGTTTAGTCAATTATCTCGTTATGCAGTTGATTAGGTAAATACGGAGGAGGAGCGCAAGAAAAGGTTCTTGGAAGGACTAAACCCTTATATGAAGCTGAAAATATGAGGGGCTGCAACACGGCGTTTCCAAGAGCTGGTTGATGCAACAATTACTTTCGAGGATGATTACAAGATGCTACTGGAAGAGAGGAAGAAATTAGCCAATAAAAGAGCTATAAGGGAACCAAAGAGGTTTCAATCTACTAAGTCTACACCAAACTTAAGTTTTATACCTAGACTCATATCCACAAGTGGTACATCAAAACATGAGGCATCAAAACGAAATAAACATATCATATGCAATAAGTGTGGAGTTCCAGGTCACGTAAGGAGGAGTTGTTGGAAAACCGGAAAGGTGTGTTATAGGTGTGGTCTAGACGGACATAAGAGATATGAATGTCCCAACAAGTTTCTTACTCAAGGACAAAAATTACTATCAACAGGTGGAAACTTCGGATGGAACAACATCAACAAGGCTACGATAGGTATGTTTAGCATCACTAGTACTTCTTCAATAATGTTGTACAAAGTCAAAACCCATCACCTGGAGTATTAGGAGGAAGTCTAAATTTAGCATTAGAAATTAACCATAACCGAATCAAGGTTGAGAATAAACTCAAGGACTGACTAGTTTATTAAAAATATCACTTTGGAAGACAAGAAACTGGGAGGAAAGAAGAAAACTCAAGATGATCCTATCGGAAACCTTCATGAAAAAGAAACCACAAACTTCGGGAAGAAGTTCAATTTAAGGGGGAAGTCTGTAACATCCCAGCATTTAGGACTAAACTATGGGTAGATTTAGGATTTTGTGCATCTGCATGCATCAGAAAATCCGGGTAAATTTTTCGCCAAATTAAAAAAATAGAGTGATTAGAATTCTCACTCTAATAAATTAGGTTTAGTGTCATCCAAGGGGGAGTGTGATGCATTTTGACATGACCTCTATTGTTTCTGGAATGATGAGGGGAGAAATTTTAATTATAAATAATTATTCACAATAAGACAAATACAAGTACTATAAACAAAAGTATAAAGATTATTTAAGACCAACATTACATTGTTATTTTACAATAAAAGAATAAATGAAAAATTACAATAAAATAATTAAATGAATAAAGAAAACAGAAAATGATTACAATAATGAAACAAATAGAAGAATTCTTTATTAAAAGAATATATATATCACATTATTCTTTTATAATAAAGTAATAATAAGAAATGGTTACAATAATAATAAGATAAACTAATGTTACAATGTTCTTACATTATTTCTTGACAGAAAATGAAATTACAAAATTAGATAAAAAGAAAACACCTAAAACTAAATTCCTACATCCAGTATGGACCTTCCTGTATTCTTTCTTGGTACCTGCAAACAAAGACTAATAAGAAAAAATAAAGGGGTTAGTGTTAATTAGTTTGCTCTCAGTTTGGTAATGAAATGCATTGCTATTCACATCATTGAGCAGAGTAAATGAGGGCCAAATGGAGTAGTATCTGTTCTTATTGCAAATTTGGCCTCAGTTCAACATCATAGGCAATCAGGGGCAAGTTTCACCATTTAGAGATCCACCTACAAAGAAAGAGGGATATTAAAAAACCAGGAAATTCACTTATAAACTTGAGCTCATCCATAACAGATATTTCCACAAGCCCTTGAAACTTGAACCTATAGGTCCCACAAGTAAGTAGCTTACTCAACACATGCAGACATGTATCTTGTCAACACACCAGGAGTACTAGGAAGTAGATAAGAATAGGAAGTAGCCATAGAAAAGCAACCTACTTGCTTCTTCTTTCTCTATTCCAGGAACCCATCAGAATATATTCACAATCCACAGAACCAACATCAGTTCTCTCTCGAGAGCACATAAGAACACCACCATATTATCCATTTTCCACACATATACCAGAGAACTTCTTGAGATTGTAATCACTAGTAAACCACCATAAATCACAGTCACTATAGTTATCTAATCAAGAACAGACTAATCGCTAGATCAAGAGGGAGAAGGCCAGGAGTGCAAGGAGGAGTAGGACAAGTACTAGAGCTAGCAAAAGAACAAAATCACCACAACATCCACAACCAAGTCATCTATCCCCACTACAAGCATTAGATTGGGTACTATAACCATACTAATACATGTTGTTGTCAAATTAAAACAAGCATCAGTTGGGAGAGAGAGACCTCTTAGTTTAGTGTAGAAGTGCTACACTAGTTCATCCCACCTGTTAAAGGCCAACAAAGTATATGTTCTTATCTTAGAAAGATTTGGCCTCAGCCTTTGCATCACAGGCCAAGCCAAGAAATTCAGCAGTTAACATTTGAGATATTTACCACTATGCACACTCCTAGGGGAGGCACCATAGTGGCAAATTTAATAGTTTTAGCCAACCAAACTAAGCATCTAATCATATAAATAATTCATTCTACTTTGCATCCTCCAAGGAGGTACCACAACAGCCAGATCACTGCAGAAACATTAAGGCCAAACCAAACCGATCATTTTCCTAGCCTACAGCAGCTAGAAATCATTTAAATTCTCACTGTCATATTGATAGAATAAATAGCCACTCGCTTATATATAAGCTATCAATTGGCCTACAAGTTATAGCCATAAAAGAGTCCAGGCAGTAGTTCATATCTTTAGATCATGCTACCTGGGCCATCAATGTGCACACTCTAGCAATGGAGGCACCATAGCAGTAGCCCATATAGCAGATGTCACTGATAATTAGGAAATCTATTTTGCAACACATTCGATTAGTCAAATCAATCATATCTGATTATGCTAGAAATGATCAGGCTATTGTGTACACTCCAAGGAGGCATCACAATAGCAAGACCATGTTAACAGAAGCCACCATTCACATTAACTAAATCAGCCACTAGTTTGTTTACATGCAATTTTACCTGAAAGCTAAATCATTTTCTTAGTGTTGGTCACTGGGAATCATATCAAATAGAAAAAAATCATTTTCCTAGTAAATACATAGGAATCATGAAAATGGTTACTTCTTTTCCAAGATAACATATTGGTTGGTTACTCCAAATCCATCACAAGTAATCAACATCTTAAATTCACCTTCCCTGTTTATACTTTCTAGCCTCAGGAATCATCTCAAATTGGTAACTTCCTGTAGATGTCTCAACCTAATAAGGTAGATTCCTCCTGTGTTTACAATGCTAGTCCCTGGATCAATAGCTAGCATCCACAGTTAAGATGTAATATCAAGAAACAAAGGTCATAATATAACTTTATAACCCGGAATAACATAAGATTATTACATCAAACATAGCTCATTTGGCTATTACATTACATTGCAGCGGAATAACTATAAGTATGGGTCCTTCATCTTCAAAGTGCCACAGGCAGATGTTGGTTGTAGACTTTGTAATCCTAATCAATCAATCTTCACTAAAAACAATCAAACCTGCAACATACAAGTTACAACCACAAAGGGTCAATACATTTGAATTGTATTGACAAGTGATACTATGGTAGTATAGTGGAGTCTATCATCTATATGCATTTGGCTAAATGGAGTTGAGGCTTGCATTGCTCAAAATAGATTTTTCCCTTAACATTTGAAAATACTAAGTTTTTTCTTTGATAAAATCATTTTTCTCAATCAAAGATTGAAGATCCTTTACAAGGCATCTCTCAATCAAAGATTGAAGATTTCAAACAACCCTTGTTCAGTCCACAAGTTTTAACTTAGAAATTTGAATGATGAGATTCTTGATTCCTTCCATGTCTTGATGCTCAAATTTTCCTTTACCAGGGACATGGCTAAGTACTTAGGTTTTACACTCTGCAGAGGTGGTGCACTTTCCCCACAAGACTTGGTTTCCCAAGACAAGATCTTTCAGAAGCTTTCCCTTAGACCAAAATGGACGCGCTCCAACCTATCAAACACTACCACCCACTGTCCATATGGCTAAGTTCTTGCAACCTATATGATCATGGCAGAGCCCATATTGCCAAGTGGCTGCACTTGAAGCTTCTCAACATTTGACATCTCAAATCTCTTTGTGCCTAGGTGGCATACCACAAGTAAGATACACAAGCCAAGTCCATGGCCTTGTGAACCACTCAACCAAAAAACACCAAGCAAGCCCATTCCACCCAGGGGATTCATTAACTTAGTTGTTTTATTAAACAAAAACATAAGTCCTCAGACTTAGAGATTTTTCCATAGTGTGAATATATTTTCCACCCATGTTTTCTATTAGCTAGGCTAAGCTTGATAGTAATAGTAATCTTAACTTAGGAAAATCCTACTAAGGATTCTTCTACTATTTTTTACTATAGCAAGGTCTATACTTAGCATAAATTCCATGCAAGTTTTACTTAGCAAAATCACTAATGCATAGTGAAAGTAATGGGACAAAATTATGAAGCATCACTTTCCTTTTTAGTAGGGAATGGTGGTTCACTCCTTGATCTTGCTAGTCTCACACTTCACTACAAGTCAATCAAGCAAACACAAATTCAATTCACATTCCAAACCAAAGTCAAACAAACAATTTAACACACACAAAACAATGGGATCTAAGTCATGCATGTAAGCATGCAAAGGATGGTTATATTTGTAAGGATGGTCTCCATTAGGCTTCTAAACTTTGTAAGGTCCAAATTGGTCATTTACCAAAATGGCAAAGTCATTTGCAAATGGGTTTTATCCAAAACCATTTTAAAATCCATTCATCATTTTATGTGGTGAAAAATGTTTTTATCAAAACAAAACCTTTTAAGTTTTTCACCAAATGAGTTGCTATTGCAAAACTTGGTGTTTTTGGGTCAGTAGGTTTGGTCCAAACCATTTTCTCAAAGTTTTCTTTCCATAAACATTTTCATAATAAACTTAATAATTTCATTTGACTAGAAATTGGCTAAGTCTAATAATCCAACCTAAATTTTACCAAATTCATTTTTAACACCAAGGGTTGGTTCCTAGGGTCAGTGAGTTTACAAAAAACCAATTTGTAAAGGTTTTAACCTTAAAAACAATTTTAAACATTTTTTCTAATCTAAATAAGCACACAAATGTTTCTGCAAAAACCAACAAGCTAACAGATACTATTTGCTAAACTAATTCCACAGTTGGCTAGGGCTTGCTCTCCTGATTTCAACGATATAAAATTTCCAAAATTTGACGTGTGGTTTGAAAGTTACAAGGGTTTGAAGTTTGCAAATAATTCTGTTTTCAAATTTGTTCTTAAACCGAATCGGTGACACGCGGTGTGATTTCATTGGACGATACCGCTTCGCGCGGATCAGCGTTGCGGTGCGTTGGATCTAATCGATCGTGTGGTCCAGAGTGCATAACTCTTCGCGGCTAAGTGAACTAATCGTTAGCGCCGGATCTGATTCCTACGGCTGCTAGCACGCTTGCCAAGGATCGGCGGCGCTGGCGGTGGCTTGCGACGGCGCACGGCCAGGCAGTGATGCTACGGTGGTTCTAGGAAGCGAGGAAGATGGAGAGTGTGCTCACCGGGTTCGCGAGGACGAGGTGGTGCTCAAGGTACTCTCAAGGAAGCAAGGGGCGCACGGAGACGAAGGTAATCGCTCGCCGGAGTCATCGTCGGTGTCAGATGGTCCTGCTCGCAGTCGCTGTCGACGCTACAGATCACACGAAGGTAGACAAAGGGCAAGGTTAGCTGCGCAAGGTCAGTGTGGTGACGCGTGCGTGAAAGAGAAGAGGAGGGGCGGTTTGGTTTACCGGGAGACGACGTTGGAGAAGAACCAGACGGCGGCGGTGCTGGAGGTTGTCGTTGCCGATGCTCAAGGACGCCCGCGGGTGAACTAAAAGTGCTGGGAGGTGCGTCTGGGAGTGGGGAAGCTGCTAGGTTGCACATGGAGGCAAGGGGCGGCGATATTTGGCCGGAATCGACAAGAAGGTTCGTCGGAGTCAGAGGAGCTCGGGGAGAAATTAGAGAGGCCTGGGGGCGGAATTGGGGGAGGAAACAGAGGTGAACGAGAGAGGAGTCATTGGCGTTTAAGCGTGCGTGGTCAGGGGGCGTTGATCACGCGGCATTGAAGCGAATTGACGAGGTGCAATCAATCCGCAGTAACAGCCAGGGCGACGAGGTCGTGTTGAAGACGATGAATAGGAGGGGGTGGGCCTACCGTCAGCGAGTGAGTGAGAGGGAGAAGAGGGTCCACATGTCAGTTGCTCCGCGGGTTCAAAATGGAGTGCGAAACGTTTTCTTTCTAGAGGGGAGTTGGGCTGCTTTGCTGGGCTTATTGGGCTGCTGGGTTGGGTCGACAAAACTCTATTTTTTTCTTAATCTGAACCATTTTATTTTTCTGAATTTATTTTTTGTTTTGAATTTCAAACAAACAAACATCAACCAAATAAATTCAAACAACACCCAAACTTTGTAATATTGAAATTAGTTCTGTTCAGTAACATGAACCAAAATCCAAAATAAAATAATAATTTTTATTCTTTTTAAGATCCATTCTTTAATTAAATAAAATGTACCTTTAGTTATTTAATTAAATAGGGTTTGATTTAATTAACAAAATAAACATTTTAAATCCAAATATTGTCAAAACAAAATCAGTAGGTTTTATTTGGAAATAAAGAATATTTGGGAAACTTGTTTAAAACAAAATAACCTTTTATTTTAGGGTCCATTAATAATTATATATAATAGACTTTAGTCATTAAATCAAATAGGATTTTCTTTTATTAAAATATTTAATTTGAAATAAAAAAAATAAGGCTAAAACACTTCAGTAGGTTTTATTTGAGAATATAAAATATTTGGAAAACTTATTTAAAATAATTTAATAAGTTTTGAAGTTTCATTTAAAATGGTAAAACCTTTTATTTAAACAAAATTGGATATTAAATCCTTATTAATTTATTTAAATAAAACTTTACTATTTTAATCAAAACCAAACATTTTATTTTAAATACTTGGCCAAGGTTTAATTTGGCTTTATAAAATAATCTTTATTTATAAATCCACCTTTTCATTTGAAAACAAAATCTTTTTATTTAAAGATCCAAAATAGTATTTCCAAAATATTTTATTTTCCTTTGTTAATTGTTTTATGTTTTAAATCCTTTAGGATTTAATTGTTCAAAATAGGTTTGAAGATTCCTATTGGAATTCAAAAGTTTCTTCTGGCCCTAAAAATCAAACAAAGTTTTATTTTATTCATTTATTTTCACATTACAAGATTTGAAGAATCTTGGGATGTGACAGGCTACCACCCTTAAAATAAATCTCGTCCCGAGATTTGGGTAGGCTAGGGTTACAAGCAGGTTCAAACAACTAGGGTACTACCACCCTTTAAAAATTTTCAAACAAAAATTACATATTGTCCTTCTTGGGATCCTGGGAAAACTTCTCTAAGCAAACATTTGCATTGAGTCCTTTGTTTCCATGCTTGACTCATGGGCCAAGGTTAAGATCCTTCATAGACTTGTTTAACTTGTCTTTCATCTTTTCTGGACAATTGTTTGCATAGTGGCCTAGTTCCTTGCATTTGAAACATGTTATAAGTTTGAGGTCTTGAGGTGGCTTCTCTGGACAGTATGATGCATAATGTCCCAACTCCTTGCAGTGTTTGCACATCACTTGGCTAATATCCTTCCTCATCTTGGGTTTCACTAGCCTTTGTTTGTCTTCTTGGCTCTTCTCCTTTTCTGGGCATTCATTGGCATAGTGTCCCATCTCTTTGCAATTGTAACATTGCAACTGGCTTATGTCTTTCTTCTTCTTTTTGGGTCTCTCCAAAGCTAAGAGTTCTTCTAGTTCATGCTCTTCATAGATGGGAGATCTTTCTCTCTTCTTGGGGCATTGATCTTCATGCTCCTTGGATGCATGATCCTTGTCTCTAAAAATATTGCTAGCTTGGGTTCCTTCTAGATTAGCATCTTTGTCATCCTTGTTGTCATAGCTCTTTGGGAAAAAAATTTCTCCCATGTTGATCATTTGAGTAACCAATCCTTGCAACATTTGGGATTGAAGTTTCAAAATCCTTTGTATGGCAGGGTCTAATCCATTGTTGTTGGCTAAAATATGAGTTGTCATTTGGCTCAACTGGTTTTGGTTTGCTATCAGTTCTCTCATGTTGTCTTCTTGGTTGTTGTTGTCATCAACCTTGATGTCTTTTGGAGTAGTCATCTGTTTGGGTTGGGTAGGGATTAGAATATGCAAAATATTTCTAAGGATTAATTCTAATCACACACATCACAATTCACTCTAGCAATGTGCAAGCATTCACAAACAACTTTTCACTCAAACAACAAAGTTCAAGCACATTTTTAGGCAACAAAATATTTTTGTTACACCACATAAGTTGGTGTGTTTGACTTAACTATAATATGGTGGTCCATATATATGGTTCACTTGTGATCTTTCCATCTTTCTTGGTTGCTTCTTCTTACTTGGGATCATGGCTTCCTTGAGAAAAACTCTTGGTTGCAATACTCCAAGTTGTTGATGGCTCCTTCCTATTTTGCATTCCCTCAGTCTCTAATTCTTGAGTAAGATTTCCTTGTCTCTCTTGTAGTCCTTAGTAGTATCCAAGTTGGAAGTCCTTGGTGAATATGCTGAAGATGTTGAAGTCATTAGAGTTGAAGAAGTTGAAGTCATTAGAGTTGAAAGTGTTGAAGAAGTCCTTTGTACATGGTGTAGTCCTTGGCCTTGGGGGTAGGTTTTTCCATCAAGTTGAATTAGAAGAGATGTAGAATCAAAATCAAAATGGTTGAGGAAAGAGTTTACAAGTGTTTTTGTAAATAAGTTTTTGGATCAAAATATAACTCCTATTTTTCTAAGGGTTTTGTCCAATCCTAGATTTACAAATCCTACAGGCAACACAATGCTCTGATACCATCTATAGAGGTCTCAACCTAATAAGGTAGATTCCTCCTGTGTTTACAATGCTAGTCCCTGGATCAATAGCTAGCATCCACAGTTAAGATGTAATATCAAGAAACAAAGGTCATAATATAACTTTATAACCCGGAATAACATAAGATTATTACAACAAACATAGCTCATTTGGCTATTACATTACATTGCAGCCGAATACCTATAAGTATGGGTCCTTCATCTTCAAAGTGCCACAGGCAGATGTTGGTTGTAGACTTTTTAATCCTAATCAATCAATCTTCACTAAAAATAATCAAACCTGCAACATACAAGTTACAGCCACAAAGGGTCAATACATTTGAATTGTATTGGCAAGTGATACTATGGTAGTATAGTGGAGTCTATCATCTATATGCATTTGGCTAAGTGGAGTTGAGGCTTGCATTGCTCAAAATAGATTTTTCCCTTCACATTTGAAAATACTAAGTTTTTGCTTTAATAAAATCATTTTTCTCAATCAAAGATTGAAGATCCTTTACAAGGCATCTCTCAATCAAAGATTGAAGATTTCAAACAACCCTTGTTCAGTCCACAAGTTTTAACTTAGAAATTTGAATGATGAGATTCTTGATTGCTTCCATGTCTTGATGCTCAAATTGTCCTTTACCAGGGACATGGCTAAGTACTTAGGTTTTACACTCTGCAGAGGTGGTGCACTTTCCCCACAAGACTTGGTTTCCCAAGGCAAGATCTTTCAGAAGCTTTCCCTTAGACCAAAATGAACGCGCTCCAACCTATCAAACACTACCACCCACTGTCCATATGGCTAAGTTCTTACAACCTATATGATCATGGCAGAGCCCATATTGCCAAGTGGCTGCACTTGAAGCTTCTCAACATTTGACATCTCAAATCTATTTGTGCCTGGGTGGCATACCACAAGTGAGATACACAAGCCAAGTCCATGGCCTTGTGAACCACTCAACCAAAAACCACCAAGCAAGCCCATTCCACCCAGGGGATTCATTAACTTAGTTGTTTTATTAAACAAAAACATAAGTCCTCAGACTTAGAGATTTTTCCATAGTGTGAATATATTTTCCACCCATGTTTTCTATTAGCTAGGATAAGCTTGATAGTAATAGTAATCTTAACTTAGGAAAATCCTACTAAGGATTCTTCTACTAGGTTTTACTATAGCAAGGTCTATACTTAGCATAAATTCAATGCAAGTTTTACTTAGCAAAATCACTAATGCATAGTGAAAGTAATGGGACAAAATTATGAAGCATCACTTGCCTCTTTGGTAGGGAATGGTGGTTCACTCCTTGATCTTGCTAGTTTCACACTTCACTACAAGTCAATCAAGCAAACACAAATTCAATTCACATTCCAAACCAAAGTCAAACAAACAATTTAACACACACAAAACAATGGGATCTAAGTCATGCATGTAAGCATGCAAAGGATGGTTCTATTTGTAAGGGTGGTCTCCATTAGGCTTCTAAACTTTGTAATGTCCAAATTGGTCATTTACCAAAATGGCAAAGTCATTTGCAAATGGGTTTTATCCAAAACCATTTTAAAATCCATTCATCATTTTATGTGGTGAAAAATGTTTTTATCAAAACAAAACCTTTTAAGTTTTTCACCAAATGAGTTGCTATTGCAAAACTTGGTGTTTTTGGGTCAGTAGGTTTGGTCCAAACCATTTTCTCAAAGTTTTCTTTCCATAGACATTTTCATAATAAACTTAATAATTTCATTTGTCTAGAAATTGGCTAAGTCTAATAATCCAACCTAAATTTTACCATATTCATTTTTAACACCAAGGGTTGGTTCCTAGGATCAGTGAGTTTACAAAAAACCAATTTTTAAAGGTTTTAACCTTAAAAACAGTTTTAAACATTTTTTCTAATCTAAATAGCACACAAAGGTTTCTGCAAAAACCAACAAGCTAACAGATACTATTTGCTAAACTAATTCCACATTTGTCTAGGGCTTGTTCTCCCGATTTCAACGATATAAAATTTGCAAAATTTGGACGTGTGGTTTGAAAGTTACAAGGGTTTGAAGTTTGCAAATAATTCTGTTTTCAAATTTGTTTTTAAACCGAATAGGTGACACGCGGCGTGATTTGTTGGACTATACCGCTTCGCGCGGATCAGCGTTGCGGTGCGTTGGATCTAATCGATCGTGTGGTCCAGAGTGCGCAACTCTTCGCGGCTAAGTGAACTAATCGTGAGCGCCGGATCTGAATCCTACGGCTGCTAGCACGCTTGCCAAGGATCGGCGGCGGTGGCTTCTTGCGGCGCCGCGAGCGATGATGCTACGGTGGTTCTAGGAAGCGAGGAAGACGGACTGTGTGCTCACCGGGTTCGCGAGGACGAGGTGGTGCTCAAGGTACTCTCGAGGAAGCAAGGGGCGCACGGAGACGGAGGTAATCGCTCGCCGGAGTCGTCGTCGGTGTCAGATGGTCCTGCTCGCGGTCGGTGTCGATGCTACAGATCACATGAAGGTAGACAGAGGGCAAGGTTAGCTGCACAAGGTCAGTGCGGTGACGCGTGCGTGAAAGAGAAGAGGAGGGGCGGTTTTGGTTTACCGGGGAGACGACGTCGGAGAAGAACCAGACGGCGGCGGTGCTGGAGGTTGTCGTTGCCGATGCTCAGGGACGCCCGCGGGTGAACTAAAAGTGCTGGGAGGTGCGTCTGGGAGTGGGGAAGCTGCTAGGTTGCACAGGGAGGCAAGGGGCGGCGATATTTGGCCGGAATCGACAAGAAGGTTCGTCGGAGTCAGAGGAGCTCGGGGAGAAATTAGAGCGGCCTGGGGGCGGAATTGGGGAGAAGCAGAGGGAGAGAGAGGAGTCACTGGCGTTTAAGCGTGCGTGGTCAGGGGGCGTCGATCACGCGGCATTGAAGCGAATTGACGAGGTGCAATCAATCGGCAGTAACAGCCAGGGCGACGAGGTCATGTTGAAGACGATGAATAGGAGGGGGTGGGGTCGGTCGAGTGAGTGAGAGGAGAAGAGGGTCCATGTCGGTTGCTCCATGGTTCAAAATGGAGTGCGGAACGTTTTCTTTCTGGAGGGGAGTTGGGCTGCTTTGCTGGGCTTATTGGGCTGCTGGGTTGGGTCGACAAAACTCTATTTTTTTTCTTAATCTGAACCCTTTTATTTTTCTGAATTTATTTTCTGTTTTGAATTTCAAACAAACAAACATCAACCAAATAAATTCAAACAACACCCAAACTTTGTAATGTTGAAATTAGTTCTGTTCAGTAACATGAACCAAAATCCAAAATAAAATAATAATTTTTATTCCTTTTAAGATCCATTCTTTAATTAAATAAAATGTACCTTTAGTTATTTAATTAAATAGGGTTTGATTTAATTAACAAAATCACCATTTTAAATCCAAATATTTTCAAAACAAAATCAGTAGGTTTTATTTGGAAATAAATAATATTTGGGAAACTTGTTTAAAACAAAATAACCTTTTAATTTAGGGTCCATTAATAATTATATATAATAGACTTTAGTCATTAAATCAAATAGGATTTTCTTTTATTAAAATATTTAATTTGAAATAAAAAAATAAGGCTAAAACACTTCAGTAGGTTTTATTTGAGAATATAAAATATTTGGAAAACTTATTTAAAATAATTTAATAAGTTTTGATGTTTCATTTAAAATGGTAAAACCTTTTATTTAAAAAAATTTGGATATTAAATCCTTATTAATTTATTTAAATAAAACTTTACTATTTTTAATCAAAACCAAACATTTTATCAGTATGTGGGAAACACGACCATATTTCCACCAGTAAGGCATCCTGCATGAATGGAATTTAAGCATCTAGTTTGAAAGCAGGCATATCCCACAAGTAACACATCTGGCAACAATATGTTGCAGCACATCAACTAATTATACTCAATAGAAACTGCTAGAACATGGTACTGTGATAGAGAGGTTTGAGAGAAAAAAGAAGGGTCATGAAGATAGGTATCTAGGCGTGTACCTGGCGCCCGAGGCACAACCACAGCAGCATGGCAAGGCAGGGCTCGCGCGACCGCGGTGGCGCACACACGGGGAAGCTTCACGGTGCACAAACACCATCACCACGACCACCTGCGGCATAGTTATCACCACTACATTACACTACACTGCGTCGAGCCACGCTGCTGAATCCTACACACCAACACAATTGACACTATCATATACACCACATCAAGGCCACCATGAACCAGGGGGCATCGGGGTTGCGGTTAAGCACCGCCGTCCCACCGAATAGGAAAAGGAGTAGTAGAAGGATTCGGTGGAGAAGGAGAAAGGGGCGGAGCCATGCCAGCAGAAGGGGTGTCGAGACAAATCCGCAGCGGCCGGAGCAGGGAAAGAAAGTTAGGGTTCCGGGGGCCGAGGATGATACCTAAAGGGAAAGGAAAACAAATCGAATTGAAGAAGAGATTAAAGCAGAGTGCGGCATATCTTTCAACTTCGGTGGAAAGGGCCGCCACGACCAACATCGCCGGAATCGGGCCGACTAGAGCAGTGATCGAAAGAGGTGGCGTTGTCCGCATCGGCATCACCAAAGAGAGAGGGCCTCGAGAGGATTAAGAGAGGATCATATCGGGGTCAACCGACCCAATCGACCGGGTCTAGTGGGTTTAGTCCAACAAGGTATTGGGCTGGGTGGGCCTAATAATCAAGCCTAGTTATATATAAAGAAAAAAGAGAGTAATGGAGAAATAAAAACACAGAGATACTGAAATGATCAAGATACCCCTCTACACTATTTTATGTTTTAGAAAAATATAGAAAAATCCTAAAAATAAATTTAATACATCAAAATGTTTATTAAAAGAATATCTAACTAGGAAAATATAATAATACTTATTTGAGTTTAATAAAATGCAAATGAATATTAACACCATTAAATATCTAAAGGAAATTTAGTAAATTACAAAAATTTCTAAAATTCAAATAAATATTAATAGCATTAAATTCATTTTTAAGATCCTAAATAAGTCTATTTACTACAAAAATACTAAGTATATTATTCCAAAATCATTTAAAGTTCCTAGATCATATATCTTCAATTATCTAAATATTAAATGAAATAGTTGTTTTTTTATTATTTAAAATTATTTCCTAAGTAAGAAATAATCATATTCAAAACACAATCTTTTAACTCTAAATAGTCTAAACCCATAATTATAATTTAAGATTCTACCCAGGTGTAAGCAATCAACTTTATAATATTCTTTTAAAATCTTTAACTAACTATAAGTTAAAGATTTACAATTTCTTTTTTGCAAATCATTAACTTATATTAGAAGTAAGTGATCTCAATTCATATATAATTATATTTATTAAACTTGGTATTCACTAAATAAATTCACCTATTTTTATTTATATAGAAAAATCTTATAGTATAATCTATAAATATTACACATGCTAGATTCAAATCTTTAAAACAAAGTTTCCTAATTATAAGATTTCATCTTTGATTATGCTTAGGAAAAACCCTAATAGTTAATAATGCTACAAATGTTATATCTTAAGTCCAATTATATTTTTATAGTTAACTTTGGTCTGATGTATCGTAAGCTAGGTATATAATGACTCAAGATCATTTAAACCTTATCATAAAACACAACTTTAATCCTATTAATCTTCAAAGTTGATTAACTTAACATAAATAATATTTTATTCAAATGTTATTCTTTTTGCCACTTCAAAAGAAACACTATACCATTTCTTTTAAGTCATATTAACTTAAAACATGAAATTCGTAATAGTTACATACTATCACTTATCTTAGAATTGTATTTACTTTTCATATCTAATATGCTTATCTCAAAATCCATGCAACCACAATCTTTTGTGAAGTAAACTTGAAGATAAATCAAACCTTAAATAAATCATCTAATCTAACTCACTTGTAATGTTGGGGAATTACTTCGGGTTTTACATCATGCATCTCATTACTTATGCATAACATCATATTGCTTCTTTAAACATTGTCCTTACCGGGCAATGATGGTATATATATTGTAGAACCCAAGGTCCAGGGTCAAGTCGAGACATTCGACTACAATACTTCGCTATATCAAGGAAAGTTCACACTTGCGCATGTCCTTTGATTATTTTCTGTAAAGTAGTTGCAAATCTAGTGTTGTCATCACCTGCATTTCAAAAAGGTCAGAAAACACTATTTTCATAATAATATGATTATGGGTGGTAAAGGAACATAATACCAATGTCCGGTGGAAGTTCCGGTGGTAATAACCTACTATGGTAATAACCTACTATGGAAGTTCCGGTGGTAAAGGAACATAATACCTTGGACTTAACAACCAATGTCGCTAGTGATTCTTGCGCCGTATATTACGTGTTAACCATGAGATTTGGAATGGGACAGAGAAGTCAGCTGGATCGGCTCCCTTTCGCATGCCTCGGACACTATTCTGGGCGTTTTTTAAGTTGCAGATCGTGGGTACAACCATGTATATGGGGTAAATCCTATCTTGGATCTAGGCTTATAAAAGACAGATTTCTAGTGTTAATGGTTGTTGTGTGTATCAGAATAAGGTATAGCCGTGTATACAGGGAAAAGCCTGCCTTGAGTCTGAGCATACAACAATTGTGTTGTATGTGGGGTCGCAGAGAAGGACAGTGATTGGCTTGGATATTAGTCTGGGCCTCATACCAAGGAATTGTGAATGGGACGGATATGCAACAAAGCTAAGATCTCTCATGGGTAAAGCAACACACCTCTGCTGAGTGTAAGAACTATAAATTATTACTCCCTGTTACGGGAAGGAGCTGCGAACGCGGTAGGAAAGGAACTCCACGGAAGTTCTGGTAAACCTATGAAGGCTGACGCACATAGATTTTTAGAATAAAAGAAACCTTTGAAAAAATGTTTACAAAAACTTGCATTGCCTACGACCTATGGTCTGTGGCCATAGATATAGTGCATCAAACACTCCTTTTTAGTGAACTTGTTGAGTACGCTCGTACTCAACGTATCTTCTTAACCCTTGCTAGATTCCGAAGACATTAAAGATCACGAAGAGGTAATACTCTATCCAATTGAAGACCAAGAAGAATTCAGCTATGAAGAACGAGAAGTATCCGGAAGTATCGAAGGGGACAGTTACGAAAGCATCTATGGAATGGAGACTGAAGTATCTAAAGCGTAGATGTATCATATATAGTTATCAAGTCCAGTAGCATAGATCTCTATCCTCTATATATTAATCTCGTATAAACCTTAAAGTTTTGTTTGCTTATTTATCTTGTTCTCAAAGTTATTATAGTTTAGCCCTGAGTCATCGGGATACCTCTATGGACCTAGTAGGATCTCAAAGTCGTCGTATAATTTCTAGTTGTAATAATGATAATGTATGTTTGTGGACCCACTTTGTTTATGTTTTACCACTCTGAGGATATAATATTTGTGGAATGGTGTTTCTTGAGTGTTGTGTCCATGACTATAGTATACTACAACATGTAGTGGTATACTGGGTCACCGCAGAAACTTAAACTAAAATTTAAAAACTTTACTCAAACCTTTATTTCACATGGGTTGTCTCCCATGAAGCACTCTTTTATGGTCAGATGAGTGCAACACCCACTCTAAAATAGTTGGCCTTCAAAGTGATGGCCTCCTTCTCATCATGCTTGGCTTTCTTCTTCCTAGGGAAATGAATAACAAAAGGATCCCACGAAGACAATTGAAGTTTCACATTCCCTTCATGCAGATTATCAAAGCCTTAATAGTTCTTAAGAACGGACGGCCTAATGTGATAGGAGTAGTAGCATGTTCAGGCATGTCAACAATAACAAAATCAATAAGAGCAGGACAACCTTTAATGTATACTAAAAGTATTCTATTTAATTACCACTTCTTGTTTGTAGGTAGAATCTACTAGATGTAATTTTAACTCAGTGATTTCAAAAGAGCCTAGATTTAACTTATTAAAAAGACTTTTTGGAATTGTTGAAACACTTGCACCTAAATCACAAAGTTCTACTATCTCATTAGCCCCAATTTTAATCTTAATAGTAGGCTCAAATATATCATCAAGCTTAACAGGTACTTTTTCAGCAATTTTCGTATATTCTTTCTCAAGCTCACGTTCCTGTATTGCTACCTGATTAACAAAGTGTTGGTACATATATTCTCATTTCCTTCACTTACTGGAATCTTGATATTGATCCTTTTCACAAGATCTTCAACTGTGTAATTTGGTGAAGGGGCATTGCTATAGTCAAGTTCTTCAGGCTCCTCCCTTTGGATTCTTATCATCTTGAGGTCTTCAACGGGATTGGGCTCAGCTTTACCTTCAAATTTAGCTAGAATGAGAGTTTGACTCTCGGTTATTTTACCTAGCTATGCCCCAACAATCTTTGTCTTGAGGGCCTACAAATCATTCCTCAAACTTACAGCTTGGTTAGACAATTTTCCAAGAATATTCTCATGGTTCTCTGTTATCTTAACAAGAATATTATTTTTCTCATTTTGCGAGTCCATAAAATACTTAAGAGTTGCTTGGATACTACTATTACTTGATGCCATATTATTATTAGAGTTACCTGCAGGGCTAGAATAATGTTTCTGGAAATTAGGATTATAGTTCTTCTTCCAAGCAGGGTATAAATCATTACGATCTATGAAGTCTATTTCTTCAATATTTGATTTTGGGGTAGCTCTTATCTGGGTTTCCTTACCTTTGACAGCTAATATGATCTCATCCAGCTTATGTCACATCCCAAAATTTTCCAAATTTTGTAATGTGAAAAATAAATAAATAAAATAAATAATTGTTGAAATTTAGGGTGAAAGGAAACTTTTTGATTCCAAATGGAAACATTAAAACCCATATTGAACAAACTTTGAATAAAATTTGAATCCAACTAAATTCAAATCAAGTGAAATGCATTTTTCATAAATGCATCTTGAAATTTAAACACTTGGAAAATAAACCAAAACTCTAAAACCCTAATGGAAGAAAAACATTTCCAAGATATCTCAAAGACTATGGATTTGGTCCATATAAAATTTGTCAACAAACATTTATAAATGAGCAAGCATGATAAATAAATAAAACCATAGGAATTGATTTCATTCAATTTGGAACCCTAGATAAAATCTTATGAATTTAGTAAAATAAAGAAACCAAATTGTGATCAAATTAATCCTAAAGAGATATAAAAGGATAAACAATTATGAAATAAAATTATGCAAATTGGAATCCCCAAGTTTGGATCTTTAAATAAAAAGATATGGATTTTATAAGGCAAATGAAGAAATAATTAAATAAGGAATATTTAAAAGCCAAATTAAAACTTGGCCTAATCCATAACCAAATGGAATAAAGATAATCCAAATCCAAATAAAATAAAGGGATAAATAATATTCAAATAAAATAAAATGGCCTTAACCAAATTCTATTCCATTTGATTAAAGACAAAATCCCTAATAAGAATGATTAATTAAATCATGGGAAAATAATAATTGGAATTTACCCAAGTGGAATAAAAGTTATTTAATTAACTTAAATGAATCAAAGAAATCATCTAAATAAAATTTATGGAATTAAAACCATATTTGTTTTCATTGGAATGAAGTCACTTGCCCAAATTAAATGATTAATAATCATATTAAAATACTTAAAATAATTCAAAGTGAATTATTTAACACCCTATTAAATAAATAAAACCTACTGAAAAGGTTTAGTGAAAATTAGAATTCACATAAAGAGTTTAAAAATATATTTAATCTTATTTAAATAAAGGCAAGTGCTTATTTTAATAAAGAATAAAACCATAAAAAGAATAAAGAAATTATTCTAAAAATGGTCTTAAAAATACATGTTTAACAGAATAGAAACTTACTGAAAAGTTTGAAAATATTTGAAAAGAAAAAGGGTTTGAAATCATTTGAATAAAAATCAAAACAGAAAATCAAAATGGAAAAAGAAAAAGAAAACAGAGAAGGAAAAAATAAAAGAAACCATCCTAGCCGAACTAGCCTATCTGGCCCAGCAACGCAGCCGAGTTCCTCCTTCTCCCCCGAAGCGTTTTCTACTCAGCAGTGAACCCGCACCATCACTGACTACTGGACCCCACCGAAAACCTTTATCTCATGCTGACGAAATGACCCCACCTGCCAGTTCGTCGTTTCCACCCGCGCGACTGTTTCTCCCCAAACCTCGTCGTCTCTGTCGTTTAATGCCAGCATCAATTCGAGTAAATGGATGAGTGATTCCTCCCAGTACCGACGCCCCCTTAAATGCTCACGCCCTCTCTACCTTTCCCCCTCAGACATCATTTCCTCTCTGCCCCCAGGCCGCCTTGAATTCGTCTCAAAAGCTCTTAGACTCCGGCGAACTTTTCTTCCGATTCCGGCCAGACACCATCGCCCCTCGCCCCCTCGACCACACGAGACTGATCCCCAGACTCCTGTGCACCTCCAAGAACCAACCACTTGCCCGCGCATGCCCCCTATCGTCGACAACGTCATCGCCTGAACGCCACCGCCACCTGCTCCAACTCCGGCGAGGTATTGACGCCAACCCCATGCACCCCGTGTGATCTGGTGAGTACCCCTACAACCCCCGAGATCATGCGCATCCCCCTGACGCTTTCCCTCTTTCTCTTTCATCCCAGGCGCTCGTCTTCGACCACAGCAGTGCGTGCCTGACGCAGACACGAACTCCGGCGAGAAATTTCTGTCGTCCTCGTGCGCCCCTGTCAAGGAAAAGACCACCTCGAGCATCCCCATGCCACGGAGACCTCGGTGAGCTCCTCCCATGTCTCTTTTGCTTCTTGAATCGCTGGCGCCATCCTCGTCTGAGCGCGCCGCCGCCACTCGCCGCCGCCAGCACCGCCCATTCCTGGTCTCACGCGCTGCAGCCGTTGGATCTTGATCGCGTGGATAGGATAGAATCACTTAAGCGAAGGGGTACGCTAGATCAGAGCCGCACGATACCCTTTTAATCCAACGCTCCATAGAGCTCAATCCTCGCGAACCGGTATAAACCAGTTAGGTTAAGACACGTGGCTCAAGAATTGTTTTAAAAACAGTAATGAATCTATTATTTGTTTGAATTTGTAAATTGCATAACTTTTTATCCACACATCCAAATTTTGCAAATTTTATATCAATGGAATCAGCAAAACAAATACTTTCCAACCATGTACTTTGTTTAGTAATTTGCTTCTGTAAACTTAGTTGTTTTTGCAGAAACTTGTGTAGGCATAAATTGAATATAAAAATTATTCTAGAAATATTTTTAAGGTAAAATCTTTGGTAAATGGATTGTTTTGAACCTACTGACCATAGAAACCAACTTGAAGTTAAAGAATAAATCTTGGATTAAATAATTTCTAGTTAAATAAGAATATTGAATATGTTTTAAAATGCTTTTTGAGTAAAACCTTTTGAAAATGGTTTGATTTAAACTCCCTGACCCTAAACACCAATTTTTGAGATTTAAAAATATATTTGATGAACCCTATAAAACTATTACTTTGCTAAAAGGGATTTTCAACAACATAAAATATTGCTTTGGTATAAAAGTGGTTTATAGGGGAAACCTTTTGCAAATGGTTTTAATATTAAACACTTGACCATAAAACACTAACATTTGTGTTTAAAAATGTATTTGTCAAACACTAGAAAATATTACTTTGGTTTGAACCATTTCTAGCAAAACAAAAATGACTTAAAATGGCCATTTTCACTAACTTGATATCCAATGGTTTTTCCACTTTTATAAATGACCAATATGTTTTTTAAAATGTTTATAACCTATTAGAAACCACTTTTCCAAATAAAACAATCTTTGGCATGCTTGCATGCATTGCTTTGTTTTTATTATTCTATGTGATGAATTGCTTGAATGGTAGATTGAATTTGTGCCTTGATTGAATTGTAGTGAAATTTGAAGAGTGTGAATATTTGTCAACACCCGGATTTTTCAATCCTAGATGCATGTTATGCCATACATCGCAATCCCAGGATTACCATTTTTGTGAGACATAACAGAATTGGATACCATAGTACATCATCCATTACAAACGATACATAAGTTCTTACACAAATAGGGATCTCATGATCCAGTTCTTAATACAACTTCAAGAAACAGAATACGTAATAATAACGGTAGCATAGGCGAAGCTCCATCTTCGGGGTCACAAGCAATGCTGACGATGGGAGATGATCCTAGTTGTCGTAACCTTCCTGGGGTCCATCTTCCAGGTACTCCTCTTCATAGTCTGGACATGGGAATAGCCAGGGACAAAGCCATGAGTACTCTTTAAGTACTTGAAAACTAGTACTAACAGGTAAAGGGGTTTTTGGATAATAGGACACTAGGCTCTAGGGTTATTTTGCAAAAGCCAGATTTATCTCTACTAGGTTCCAAAGCTAGTCACAATTTTATAACTCCTAAGTGGGAACTTGTATTTCATATCACAACTCTGTTGTGGTCAAGTCAAAGTCTTATTCATTTCACGAGTCATTTTGAAAAGTCTGACGGGGGAACAGTATGGCCACTCAGCTGTCCATAATCATGACGCTATTCGAATAGTTTGACACTCTGCAGAGATTGTACACTTTCACCACAACATTCAATACATCCATCAGGAACAAATCCTGAATTCACCATACTCAGTATGCGGATAATCAATCCTAACCTTTCAATTACACGCCCTAGTATAAGCACCTCTCCTGTGAGTTTGGCCTCCCAACCATGACCAACTGTCATCTTGGGTACTGCACAGGTGGACAATCTTCACAAGGTAGCCTCAGCTCAGACCTTGGCCGTGAGGGAACTAATACTAAGGGATATAAGTTTCCAATCAAGCCCTACCCAATATTCGGATATTGTGGTTGTACGATAAAATTGGAATGGTATCGCATCCAGACAACCATCGGTTTTATAAAGGGCTAAGGCTCATGCCTCAACATTTTGATCACCAAGATCATCAGGTGTTTGGAAACACATGTCCAAAACATTTCAATAGAATGATCCATCATTCCAAGGTTTTCATAATCATTTTTCCACCAAGTATTCCCATCTAAAGTTGATCAAGTTTTATGCTTAGCACTAGCATCTACAAGTGGGGGTAAGTACTAATGAGGGGTGGTAAATTAGTGGAGTTTCAACTAAGTCTAACCTTATATCTTAGGCTGATATCTAGGTTTCTAGATTAGACCAAATTTTATGCTCTTTATGCAACCTTCAAATATCTTTCTAGTATCTATAATTCACTTAAGTAAACTCTAAGTAAGCTTTGATAAAGAAATAAAGTAAGAAGCTTGCAAATAAAACTAGGATTGGTTTATCAAGTGGGTGTGATCACATATGCTTAAGGCATATAGTAGGCATAGTAACAAGTAGGGGATTGTTGCATCAGTAGGGTATCTTGCAAGTGTTATCTTGCATCAATGTCAATATAAGCTTGCACATTCACTAGTAGTATTAGGCTTGCTAAAGTAGAGTGTCTTGCAAGTTTTAGCTTGCACTGGTATAGTATCAGCTTTCCTTGTGCAGAGCAGTGGTTGAAGTTCTCCTCGGTTTCTTCTTCGTAGAATCCTCCTTCCTCCTCGTATCCTTGGTTGGTACTAGCGTCTATGAATAAATACGAGGTACACAATCACCAAACAATACTTAACTACTTGCAATCATCACACACAACTGTCCTATAGATGATCTAGCATCATCTATAACATTACAAGGTTAAGGCTTGATTTAATTCCTTTTAGTTTTAGAAAAGTAATTTCTACTCATTGAAAAACTACTTAAGATTTAATATTCTCCAAACCAAACATGGGATCATGTTGACACATGTCATCACCACATATTGTAGTCCATGGGAATGTGATTTAAAGTGGTGTCACAATTTAATAAGGTTTTACCCTTTTATTTTAATTAATTAAAGTGGCTAGTAATGCCTATGGGGCATTCTTACTTGAACATTATTTCTTCAAGTAAACCTATATATTTTTATATATTCTGAAAGGTATGGTTAAATATGATTTTTGAGAGTTGGAATCAACTCAAAATCTATTATGGTTTAAATTTGAAAAATGTTTGAATGCATAAAAGCTTCTGCCTTGTTATTTTTACCATGGGTGATCTATAGATCCAAATGACTTGAATCCAACGGGCTTGGATTCAGCATTCACAGACCTTTCCAACAAAATTGGTTTCATTCAATTTGGTGCACTGAATCGGTCTGGATTGATTTTTGATGTTGGGTATAGAAGTGTGTTTGAATTGAAATGGAAAAAGTTTAATTTGAATAACTGGGCTGCGCGGGAAAAGTAAACGGGCCGGCCTGCTAAGCGCAGTGCTCCCGCGGGTTGTTTAAGTGGGTGTCCCCACTCTTCAGTGACACGGGGCTGGGCGAAGCGGTATGGGCAACGTGGGTTGTTTGATCTAGTTCTAATCCAACGACTGGGAGTCATCGTCGACGCGAGACAACGCCATGAGAACGAAACCTAGCGACCAGTGAGGTGCTGGGGCTCACCGGAGTGCAGGCGAGGTCGGCAAGGAGGAAGAACGCAGCGATCGACGGCGAACTTCGAGGTGGTCGCGGCGGCTCTGGGTGGGCGAAATCGATGGCTCCCTTCTTCTCCGTAGGGCGGGCTCGGTGAAATTCCGGTAGGGTGGTGCTCGCCTTTCTCTGAAGCGGTGTGCACGATCGGTGAGAGGGAGTGAGATGGTGTGAAGAAATCGGCGGGGTGGCCTCTATTTTAAGTCGAACGAGGGGACCGTCGGGGCACACGGTGAGCTCGTCGGGGGCGATGTTACAGGCGGCTAATGGCATGGGCAAGGGTAGGGGACGGTGCGGTGTCTCCTGGCGATGCTCAATGACATGGTTTTGAGGCGTGGTGCGGTGCGGCTTGATGGAGCAGGCGATGCTCTGGCAGGCGGTGCCTTCGGCAATGGCGGTGGCTGTCTTGGCACGGGCAAACGGGGATGTCTGGCGGTCTCCTGGGTTGGTGGCGATCGTGTGTGCACGCGGTGAGGGCGGCGTGCTGTCTGTGGGCGCTGGTCGAGGGTGGTGCTCTGGCGCACGCTCGGCATGGTCTCTGGCGGTCTGGGCGCGGTTTGTGCGCGTGGTCCAAGGCTTGGCAACGCTCGCAGCTGGGACAGTGAGTGGCGGTGGACGGTAGGCTGCCTCCAGACATGCTGGCTAGGCTTGCTGCTGCTCCTAGCTTGCTGTCGACTATGGGGTGGCAAGGGGGTGCTCGGCTGTTCACCATTGATGGCAATGGCAAGCTCACAGTGGTTCTAGTGCTTGGCTAATCTTCCTAGATGATCTACTGAGATGGTTGTGAGCTAGAGAGGGAACCAGTTAGGCAAGAATCACTGCTCACAATAGTGTTTAGATTTTGTATGATTTGTGTCTGCAACCTGTTTGATGAAATGGCCGCATGAAATCAAGTTTTGAATTTTGAAAAGATTTTTGGTGGGTTTGCTATATTGGTGCTGGTGAGTCTGCAGATGCTTGGATTTTGAAAGTTAAGCTTGTTTGTGTGGTTTTTGAAAAAGTGGGATCTTCTCATATGATAAAGATTCAATTTTGAATTGTCAAATAAACTATGCATTTGAAAGTTTCTGGATGATCACAAGGTGGTCCTTGATACTTTGTTATGAGTATATTCAAGGGGTGCAAAGATCCAGAAAAGTTTTTGTTAGGTTCTGGAAGTTTGAGACAGCCAAAGTAGGCATGAGAGTTAAATTGGTCAAAGTGACCATTCATTTAATATATGTGTTTTGATTTAATTGTCTTTAGGAAAAGTGTGGGAAATGTTTTTGATGATGTTTATTTCACCTAAGAAACATTTTACAAGCAATGAAACAAACAAACAAGGTGGTTTTAAAAGAATTCAAAATCAATGCATACACATATGCATGCATTCATAATTTTATTTAGAAAAGTTTTGGTTAACCCTAATTTTGATGATTAGAGTTTGATGTTCTAAGCTTAGTATTTTTGGGATGTTACACTATTGCAAGATCAAGGAGTGAAATTATATTCTCTACCAAAAAGGCAAGTGGTACTTCATACTTTTGTCCCAGTATTTTGACTTTGCATTAGAAATATTTTGTATCGGGCTGCATGATAATTTTTACTAAGTATCAATATGCTTTGCTTGGGAAATCCTACTAGTTGTAGAATTGTTAGAAATTATCTAATTTAAGATACTTATTAATGCCATGCTTAGCCTAGCTAGTAGCAACCAAGGGTGGATTATATACACATGCTATGGAAAATATTTCTAAGTCTTTGACTTATGTTTTGCTTAATAAAACAACTAAGTGAATGAAACACCTGGGTGGAATGGTGGCTTGGTTTATGTTGAGTGGTTACACAAGGCCTCGGGACTGGTGAACCTTGTGTATCTCACTTGTGGAATGCCACCCAGGAACAAAGGGATTTGAGATGCCATATGTTAAGAAGCTTCTAGTGCAGCCACATGGCATTATGGGCTCTGCCAGGATCATATAGGTTGCAATAACTTAGCCAAATGGACAGTTGGTGGTAGGGAATGATAGGTTTGGAGCGCGTCCATTTTGGTCTAAGGGAAGGCTTCTAAAAGGTCCTATCTTGATGAAAATCAAGTCTTGTGGGGAAAGTGCACCACCTCTGTAGAAGGAAGAAACTAAGTACTTAGCTGTGTCCTCGGTAATGGACAATTTGAGCATCAAGACATGGAAGCTATCAAGAATCTCCTCATCCCAATTTTCTAAGTTAAAACTTGTGGTTGAACAAGGGTGAAGGTTCACCAATTTCTATTGGTGGTTCCTTGGGAGTTTTTGCCAAACAAAACTTAGTATTTTCAACTGATAGGTAAAACCTATTTTGAGCAAAGCAAGCCTAAGCTCCACCTAGCCAAATGCATATAGATGATAGACTCCACTATACTGCCATAGTATCACTTTCCAATACAATTCAAATGTATTGACCCTTGTGGCTGTAACTTATTATGTTGCAGGTTTGTTTGATGTTAGTGAAGTGTGTTGATTAGGATTACAAGTATACAACCAACATGATTGCCTGTGGCACTTTGAAGATGGACTCCATGCTATATTTATTTCTGCTGCATTTTAATGAGATAGCCAAATGAGTTATGTAAGATGTAATGAATTATTTTATTCCTGGTTATAAAGTTGTATTATGACCTTTGTTTCTTGATATTACATCTTAACTATGGATGCTAGCTATTGATCCAGGGACTAGCATTGTAAACACAGGGATCTCTACCTTATTAAAGTTTGGGACCTCTACAACTTAGCATATTCCTAAGGTGTGACAGAGTTCCCCTTTCTTTGTGTTTGATCTATCCATATACCATTGGGAATGGTTGGCTTGCATATTGTCTAGGAGCTGCTTTGCTTCGGTAATTTTTTTGCCCATGAATGTTCCTCCAGCTGTAGTATCAAGCATAGACTTAGATACATGGTTAAGAGCATTATAAAATAAATGGATAATTAACCAATCTTCCATCCCATGGTTGGGACAGTTTCTCATGCATTCTTTCATTCTCTCCCATGCAAGCACTAGTAGCTCACGCTCATCCTGTCTAAAACCAGTAATATTAGATCTTAGTTGCATAGTCTTTGTAGGTGGAAGGAATTTAGTCATAAATAAAGAAGTACATTCCACCCATGATGCACTAGTATTTCTAGGCAAATATAGCAACCATTATTTTGCCTTCCTCTAAGAGAGAAAGAAAATAAGCGCAACGTGACCACGTCGGGGTCAACATCTTTAATGTGCATCATATCACATATTTCACTAAAAGTATTAAAGTGCATACATGCATCCTCAATAGTAGAGCCTCCAAATTGATTCTGTTGAACCAAACTTAAATAGTGGGGATTAATTTCATAGTCCTCAGCAGTAATTTCTCGCTGGCTAATAGGAGTACACAAATAATCATTGTTGGGAGTTGCAAACTCCCCAAGTTTCTTTTCATCCATATTTCCTATGTTTTGGGGTTTTGTTAAATAAAAACTTATGATAGTAAAAACAAGAATTTAAAGACTAACTTTTTTTTGGTTTTTCAAATAAATACTGAGAGCAAACTAACAAAATTAAAAATAAGAATTAAAACTAGAAAGGTTCCTACTAACCTCACCAGGGTAGCTATTGCTTCCCAGCAACGGCGCTAGAAAAAGGGTTGATACCTTCGATCCGGATTACAGCTGTAGTATAGCTCTTTGTCCCTAGTAGACCTAGGTTATCAAATCCTCGGGAAGCAGAAAGCATAGTAAGGTTACTTTAACGGACCTTCAGGAGTTTTAGAATTCTTTTTGTGTTTTACTGTACCAAGAGTTTGCGATCTTTTTTTGTTGTCGATGTTGGAGAGAGAGGGCCTAGGGCTTTCGATTTCACCTGTAGCTATGCAAAATATCTGATGGGAATAAAAGATAATAATAAAGTATGCATGTAATTGTTAGAGAAAGATAATTATATATGGGAAGTTCATCCATAATTGCTATTGCCTCCGCAACCGCTTATAGCAATAACCTACTAGTCTCATCCATAGAAGAAAGAGAACTAATGATATGCATAGTGATGTCACCGTTAATCCCAAGTAAATCCCTCCCATACAACCGTACTACCCTTTATGTCACTGGGGTTCCCATCCTACAGATTAGTCATTACTCACACTCCCTATACCTGGATCAATCCTTGGGGTCTTGGGTACCTGACAAGTCCTTAGATTGAGGCAAGAGAGGGTACAATAATCATCATGTCATACAAACTAATACATGATCCCATCTATGATAAATAACATGCACAAAGCTACATGGCTAGGCTAAAGCCCTTAGCCTAAGGAGAATTACTCACACATAGAGATAAAATCAATAACCATAAACATTGTAATGGAAATTATGATATTGATAATAATAGTCTTACAATGTCGTCAATTGGAGATGATATCTACTATTACAAGTGGTGGAATATGGCTATGGTGGTGAAGAAGGGTTTGGAGAGTCGATCGAGATCTATCCCTCCGGGGTTGTGGTTACTGATGGCTTGGTGTAGTCGGGGGGTGCAGGAGGCGGAAGAGAGAGATTTTTCTCGGCACTCGAGGACTCTTTATATAGGGATCCCTTCACGAAATTTGTTTTGTTTGACCAAGAGGTGTCGGTGGAAACTATACGTCTGGAACTATATGGCCAGAATTTTATTCCTGCCGTATAGTTGATCATTAAAGCTTCTGCCTCTACTTCAGGACTCCTGGTTTCTTTGAGTTGATGGAAATCTCATATCTTTGACTTTAATATTGTGATTCCCGTCATCAAACATCATTATCTATGCAAGGAAAAATAGAAAGACAGGATTGCATACCCCTTTGATCATTAGGCATTTTCCTTAAAAATATGAATAACATCTTGTTTAAATGTGTACGTGGATGGATATATTTCACAGCCATCAGTAACACAAAAATGTACATAGATGTGAAGGATAGATTCAGGTGGAACAATTTTAAAGAGAAATTTCTGAGTATATTTCTCTATGTGACATATGTAATAGAGTCAAAGACAAGCATCAGAAACCAGTAGGATTGCTACAACCGCCAGCTATACCCGACTTGAAGTGGGACAAGGTAGGCATGGACTTTATCACGGGATTACCCAGGACTCATTGAGGATATGATTCTATCTGGGTAGTGGTCGATCACTTTACCAAAGTTGCCCATTTTATTTTCGTAAAGACCACGTATACAAGTGCTAAACTCGCCAAGATTTATATGCAAGGATTGTAAGTCTTCATGGTGTTCCCAAGGGGATTGTGTCTGATAGAGGTACCCAGATCACCTAAAGTTTTGGCGAAAGTTACATGAAAATGTGCAAAGAGCAAATAGGCATACACCACCATATTATAGTGAGACAAAGAAACGTTTGAGATTTTAAATCCCAAGTGAATATGTTGATCCAAAAACACTTGGGACTACCTCGCTAACTCATTCGGTCAAACTGAATACTTTTACATCATGTTGAGAGTAATCTTTTGTGAACTATTAAATGCTATGGTGTGGAAGCCTGCTAATATTATTTGGATGGTTTTAGTAAGGTACTATTCATGAACTTATTCCTATGTATCATATATGATAAACACATGCTACAATTGCCTCATTTATTTTATCGACTCAGCTTCATGAATATGAGGATCACATCCATTAAGCTAACCTTGCTCGGGACGAGCAAGAGTCTAAGCTTGGGGAAGTTGATGAGTACATATTTACATCATGTTTTATATTACTATTTTGGACTGTAGTTGTAGGAACTTCGTATTTTGCGGCATTCGCGCGCATCTTTTATGTCTATTTTCACCAGGATCAGGACAGATGATGGATACGATAGACACAATTCTTGGACCAGTTGTATTGGAGCGAAAAGGAGTCAAAAACAGCGTAAATCTCTAATTTGGGAAATATCAATAATACTAGAAGAAAACCCACAACGATCAAAGCATACAGAAGGTTTAACGACCAACTATACGACGGGAATACTTTTTCCGGCCAAATAGTTCCCGCCGTATAGTTGGCGGCACCACCGCCTCCTCAAATAGTTCCACACTGTACAACTAGATCAGGGAGACGTTATATAGAACACCCAGAAATTGCCGAAAACCTCACGTCCAAAAGGGATCTGGAGGGGGAACTCGCCCAAGGGATCCATCTTCGCCCTAAGCAGATCTAGGAAGCCATGGCATCGATCTTCATCTTCATGAACCGCTGCATCACCATCATATCCATCCATCCCATCTACATCCCATCTATATCTTGTTGTAATTCTCATACTAGTTGTGGATTTATACAAGAACTATTAATCTATAATTATTTCCATTATCATTGCCATGATGTTATTTGCCTCCATGTTTGAGTAGATCATTAGTTCTTAGGGAGATGGAGAAACCCTAAAATATGATTGACTTGAGATAGAGATTATTATGTTATACATCATTATGTGTATGTGTTAATTGTCTTCATCTTGATGCTGAGAGTTGTGCACCTCTTAATATTTGCCACTTATGGGGACTTGATGAAGGGGATTACTTGTTGGTAGGTGGAGGGATGATAGCACTTACCGTGACTGTAAAGCTGTTGTCATTCTTTACGTACTAACTTTCTGCTATTGTAGTTACAAGCTTTCTTACATACGCGATTCCTACTTTCTACATTAAGTTTTACTTTACTTTATTTAGTTGCTTGTGCTCAATCAAAAACCCCAAAACAATTCTACTTTTCTTGCATCTTAAATTATTCCTTAAGTACTTCGTTTAGTTTTAGTTAAAGAATTTTAGCCTTTTGCCTACTACTCTCTGTGGTATCGATATCTTTATTTTAAAACTAGCTATAAATGATCTGTGCACTTGCAGCCATCAAGCTATTTTCTGGCACCGTTGTCGGGGAGCTTAGCGCTATAATTCACTTTACTTTTAGTTATTTACTTTCGTTATACTAATCTTTGATTTAAGTTGCAGGACGATAACAATGGACAACACTCAACACTTAATCCATCTTGCGGCGGTAAGGAAAATAGGTATGCCCATGTACGCTTTTATAGCTATCAACAAAAACATAAATCCTGATGGTATTGAGATCCATCCTTTACTATTTGAACTGATACACTCTAAGAAGTTTGCAGGAACCGATGAAGAGAGTCCATATGGGCACTTACAATTCTTTGAAGATGTTTTTGGTTCCTTTATGTTTGATAACTGTAATATTTATATGGTTAAAATCCAGTTGTTTAGACAAACACTCTCAAATAATGTTTGCAACTAGTATAGATCTTTTTGTGTAGAAGCACCAAGGACTTGGACGGAATTGACAACCAATTTCCTATCAAAATATTACTCAAGAAGCAAATCTCGTATGATGAGAGGTACTATTATCAGTTTCAAAAATTGTCCCGAAGAGAGTTTATATGAAGGCTATCTAAGGTATAAAAGCTATCTAGATAATTTCCCCCATCATCGTTTGCCTGATTGGTTAATCACTCAAACTTTTTATGGAGGGCTTAATAATAAAAATAGGACGTGCCTAGATACTTCTTCTAATGGTAGTTTTCTATCTTATACTTATGATGAAGCATGGAAATTAATAATAAAAATGAGGGAGACAACAGAAAATCTTACAGATGAGGAGAGCATTATGAATAGTTCTTCTTAATATGTTTGTGTTAATGATTTTATTTCATATGAAAGTACTCGTGCAATGATTAAAACCCTCGGTATTGATTATTACTCAGTAAAGAAAATTATTGAGAATTATGCAGGGCCTCTAAAGGTACCTACAGAATAGAAACCCTATAAACCCCTCGAGGAAAAGAAGCGTGCAAGAGAAAGTGTACCAATAGTAGAGTTTTCCTCTGAACCTATTCAAGAGAATATCAAGAAAACGCGCAGAGAGGAAGAACACATAATGAGAAAATTAAAGAAACTAGAAAAGAACCCCGATGCTACCAATGCAAATATTGTTATATTGAAGGATCTTATGGAAGCACGAACCATGGATAATGAAGTGGTTACGTTAGACCTTGAAACTTCAGAATTAATCACAGGTAAGGTACGAGGTAACGAAACTTCTAAGCCTATGACTCCTATATATTTTGGGGAAACTTTCTTAGACGGAATTTGTGAACCAATTTCCACTATAAACATTATGCCTTCATCACTTTACGAGGAACTTCGCTATAATTTGAATAATCCAGATGTGGAACCGGTAGACATTACTATTAAATTTTCTAATAGAACTAATATAAAACAAGAAGGTGTTATTAGAAATATCTATTACTTTATTGGAGCACTCATATACCCCCTTGATTTTCATATTGTTGATATGCCTCGAGATTCTTTTTGTCATATTCTTTTAGGAAGGTCTTTTGTCTCCATAACCAAAGCTCGAATTGATAATAAGAAGGAGACTATTTCAATGATGTTTGGAGAATAGGAAATGACATTCCACTTCTCCAAACTAAAGAAGAGGCCATATGAAGAGGAAGATATCAAGGAAGGGGAAATTGTAAAATCCCAATTTCAGCAACCCTAATTAAATATCTAGAAGGCAAAAATCAGGGGGAACAAAAAAATTCTTGCATTGTGTGACTACCTGTTTGCTTGTGCTCAAGCAATTGTTGGTGTATTAGTTGTATACTCCTTATCTCAACTCTTGTTACAAAAACTATTTTTACAAAATAGAGGTCTTGGCTCATCTTTTCATATTCTCAAATGTTCTGGCATTTCAAAAACCTGAGCCAAGATGACTTTGACACACACAATTACTTTACTAGTTTCTATTGCCAAAACTATGGAGACATATATATACTCTCCTTATGTTTTCAAGACAGAACCTTCAACTACCCATATCTCTAGGTTTTCCAAAAACCTTTATTAAAACCTTTTCATCTCAATCTTGGTAGAGATACCAAGATGGTACTTATCTTACTTCCAAAGCAAAACCCCTTTACACATACCCATCCTTACCTCAAGCTAGGCTTGATGGTAACCCTAGTACTAGTTGGATAAGTATTAAGATGAATTGCCTTGATTTGCTGGTTGATGAATTGCCTTGATCTGCTGTCTGATGAATTGCCTTGATCTGTTGATTGCCTTGTTTGCTTAGGAACTAGAGTGAGCGAATCTAGTAGCTCATTCCTTAGGACCCAATCCTTGCTTGTGATCATCAATCTCAAAGCGAGCATGCAAATTTGGAGCTATCCTAAGCCACTCAAGTGATCATCTCATCTCATGCTTATCTCAATCCAGGGATAATCCCTCTTGAGGGTTTCCAACTTAATGAATACCCAATCTAAGCATGGATAATATCTACTTATCCATCACATCAACATCCTCCCAAGGATCATGAGTTTGGACCTATCATCCTCTCAAAATCTTCTACACTTGCGCTCTAGTCTAAAACCCTAAATCTGCCAAAATGGCTAAGTCTGGATTTCTTATCTGGATACCATCTTTGGAGCTCTACCTTTTCCAACCTATGTGCATTATTGAGAATGTACTTGAACCATCTTGTAGTACATAAGTATTACTACCAAACCCACTCTTTCCTTGGCTAAGCCATTCTAATTCCCACTCATCCATGATGGTTTTGTAGTCAAGATAATAATCTTTTCTGCAAATCTTATCATCTTGCCTACTTTGGCAGAAGCTCACATCTAGATACTACCTCCCCTTGACCAACTTATTACTTGGTTATGATCTACTAATCCTGGCCTATCAACTCCCACTTCACTTGTTTCTAGTGGAGCCTTGTGCTTCTTAAACCCACATGGTTTAGGAGGCTACCTGATGTATCTGTTATGGCAGCATTATTTTCAACGAAGTTTTCCATCTCATCTAGATCACCTCAAGTGCAACCAAGCCCAACTCTTGTTTCCATGATCATCTACATGACATGGTCTATCCATCCCTATACCCCTTGTACCAAGTTGAGCTCTGAGCTCCCTAATCCAACCATGTTTAGGTGGCATCAGAATAACCAAACCCTAGATCATCCAAGAATCTAGTTTCCACCCTTTTCACCACTTTTCTTCAAAACCGAGGTTGACCTTGATGCCTAAATCAAGTTTATATCATCTACCTTGGATATAAGCATCCCCCAAATAATTCTCCCAGTTATTTGGATTATTAAACTATTTAATTTCCTGTATCTACCAAGTTCTCAAAATCCTTGTCTATAAAGGCAAGTTTTTTTTCTCCAAAGCACCTTGCCAACTCAAGGAACATTTGATGCCTATCTATCAAATGCCATCTTTTCAACTAAAAAATAATTATTTTTGAGATTCTCTATTATTTCTTCTTGCCCTTTTTCTTAAATGGCAGAAACAAGAAATAATTTCCTAAAAATACTTTTCCACCTTAATAAATCCCAATAAAATTCTCCAATGTATGATATGGTATTTAGGACCATATCACATCAAAAACCGAGCTTTTCCAATGTCAAAATATCATATTTTCTTCCATAATCTACTTCACTACTTTTTGAAGAAGTGCATTTAAATGGGATTATAATCTTCATAAAAATCCCATTTAAAACTCGGAGAGATTATTTGACCTCTTCTATCTACCAGTACCCTTTCCACACTAGGTCCAATACAAATTTTCAGCTTTCTTCTCAAGACTCCATTTGATCAATTTTGGCAAACTAGTCCAATCTTGATTCAAACCAACTCCAAACACCACTAAACCTTGTCAAACACTCCACCTTAGCAGCACACACCCCTCTAGTCGACCAGCACTGTAGCTTTCCCCCACCACCCCTCTTGTCCTTTGTGTTTGTTTATAAGAGAGACATAGGTCATGTCCAATCCCACTATCAAAGTTTGTGCAGCAGCTACCCTCTCCCTCCCTGCCACAAATCAAACCAGAAACCACCCAGACCCTCTCTCATGCCCACAGCAACTACCCTCCCCTGGTTTTCCCCCTCTCCTTGGCCACCATGATCAAGGTCCACCATGGACCTCTCCACTCGGGTTTATAAGTCCAGGAACCCTGGCACCTCTCCTCCCCTCCCCAATTTGCACCCACTCACCCCCGATAACACCACCTCCCTGCTCTGTTCTGCTCGAGAGTGAAGGAGAGAGAAGCTTCGGCCCTCTTCCAACAATCGAGCAAGGCCCTCTCCCCCGAGCTCCCCTCCCTCTGCATGCTACATTTTCGGAACCCCCTCCCTCCTCCGCATCTAACCATGCCCTCCTTCCGTGCAGGAAAGTCTCTGGAGGTGACCCCGGCGAGCCACCGACAAGATCCTCTCGGGGGAGATGCGCGAGGCTCACTCCCTCAGAGAAGCTAGCACTTCCGCCCCACCCTAAGGTCATCGACGACTGCCGCGTCTTCCTGACCCCTGCCTGCCTCCTCCCCGGCCGTCGATAAGCCTCCCCTCTGCCGTTTTCCCTCTCTGCTAGGGTTACATCTCGCCGGGCATTGTCAGAGGAAGGATACGGCCAGCCACCATCGATCCCCTTCCAAATCCAACGGTCGTCAGCTCTCCTTACCGCTTCGGTGACGCGCCCTGGCCGATGGGCCTCTCCCCGACGCCCTACTGCTCCCTTTCGCGCGTGCGGGCGCTGCATCTGGGCCAAATTGGCCTCACGGGCCCTCCCACTCCCCAGATACCGCCCGCGAACTCCCTCTCCTCTTTTCTTTTTCTACTGGTAAAGATCCAGAAAAATACCCAGGTACTTTAAATACAAAAAAAAGGGTAAAATGGTTCAAAGTTTCCAGATCTAAATTTTCTCAAGTGCCTGGATGCTTTCCCCAATCTGCATACCAAGTTTTACAACAAAATAGTATATAGAATAAAGATGATAAATATTCTTCACAGATCTATCCAAAGCACTAGATAAATCCTCCAGTAAGTTTGGTATCTCCAAATTGGAGTATTTCCAAAAGGTGATGAAATATACTGACCATACCTTTCATGTCCCACTAGCCTCACCTAAGTTTGCTTCCTAAATTGCTGGTAGCAAAAATATCAAAAACAGGACTTTTCTGCCTTTAGGAATTTCTCTAGGTCAAACAAAATGAGTTTTGGACCTAAATCCAACTCCCAGTAGACACACATAAAAACATATTTCATAATCAAGAAGCTCATAATTTTATAAGTCTCTGTTGAGTTTTAGTGAATTAAAATCTTCTGTGCATGGTTTATTCCCTAATAAAATGACTACAGTAGCTGCAACTCCAAAATGGTTGATTCCAATTTCTACAGAAAGGTATATTCAATACCTAACATGTGTCCTTGGAATCACATCAAAATCTTCTGTATATTTAATCTGATGAAAAAGACAAAACCCAGCCAGTACCGCCTTTGGCAATTTCTTAAGGGTATTATGGTAATTGTTCTGAGGTGAATCCAACTCCTCTTGATTCAGTCCACCAAATACTACCTTTTCACCCACGAAAATAATTTTTGGAACTCCAGAGAAGTTCTGGTGAATTATTTCCTAAAACTAGGGTTTTATCCACTATAAAATCCATTATAAATCAAGGGAAATGATAAAATAGTGAAACCACTTTTGTTGGCTTCATTTTATCAATACCTATCTGATGGTATCATTTTCTTACAATGGTATCATACAGATCAGATCCTTACTCAAAAACCCCTCTCTTAGGTAGTTCCTAGACTATAAATCCAAAGGGATCCTTTCCCTAATGCCTCCAAATCTTCCTCCAATCCAATCAAATCAAACCTCCAACCTCCTACTGATATTTATCATGCATTTATACTTTTATTTTTGTACGGTTGATGCTTGTATGCTTTGAATTGATTGTGATGTTGTTTGCTTGTATGTATGCTCAATAATGGCGATAGTTGCGATTGTGTGACGCCAAGAAGAAGGAAGCATCGGGTTTCTCATATTATTATTGTACTCGGTATTCTGGTATTCTAAGGAAGTCAAGGTAAATATCTCTGGTCACAAGCAATCCACCATTCCTTAACTCCCTTATTAACTTACTTCTGTTTATCAACCGTGTCATATCTCGTTTATAAATTGCATGATCAAAAGGCATGCTTTGTTTCAAATAAAAACACGTGATTAACTTGGCTCCTCCAAGATATGGACGGATGTCCACTAGGACACCTACCCTATTTGCACGTATATTTACCCATTTAGATTGAGGCTAATATGGTTAGCATCTTCCCTCTTGGAACCCTCGGAATTTCAAAGATAAAACTATTTTGGGTTTTACCCTACTACATAGTTTTCAAAATAAAACCCTTGGAAAGAGGCATCGTTCCGAGTGGAGTTTTCACTAAAGGAGATATGAGGAGGATAAAGAGAAAGTCGAATAAGGAAAATAAGAAGGAAAGGGGTACTCGAGTCTTTTACCGGAACAATTTTTCCAGTGCAACCACATTACCCTGGGTGGGACTCAGGGATAGCTCGTAGTTTGTCCTCCTTAGTATGGTCTATGCCATAACGCGTAGAAAGGGGTTAGAGTCCCCGGAAGACGGTTCCTTTCCACTTAGGGGGTCGTCGTGCCTGGAGAGGTTCCATTCAACTCCACGGAGTCGGCTGAAACTATGGAGCTCCTGCGGATGGTACCAGGTTAAGCAGTATGGATGGGAGTGGATAAAGGATGCGCAGGAAGGGAGATTCGGATTTGGGAAGTAAGGTACATGTCCCGGGGGAACTAAGCAACCATAGGGAAAGTACCTATACTAGGGACAACAAATGAAAAGTTAGGTTCGATTATCCGGACCCCCGTCTACAGTGTGTAGAGGGCCACGGTATTATCCCGGCGGATGTATTAATTCATGTGGGTAAAGTGCACAAACCCTACAGAGTCTAATCTATTCGAATAGCCGTGTCCACGGTCAAGGACGGTTTTACAGGTGATTACTATGAGTACCGGGAGATATGTTGAGATAAATAAAAAGGATGTGACTTGGTCATGAGGAAAGATAAGAATGAGTTTGGTTTTGACCAGAGATGGTCGAGGATGTTTAAAAAGGGTTTTACAACAAAACTGTTTTCAAATCTTTTTAACAAGGATGTGAGGATGGCCGGATTTTCAAAAAGGACGCATAATTTCCAAAAACTCTTTTTCAACAAATATATAGAGATGCCAATGTTAGGTATTTCAAAAGTAACTATAGTATAGAGCTATTTCGCCATAACCCGATATGCATTATCTTTGTTACCTTGTCTCGGTGGTTTGCGAGTACATTCAAAGTACTCACCGGCATTGTCCCTGGCTATTTACTTGGCCAGATTACAGATGTTAAGAAGGAACGAAGGTGTTGATGTCTATGCGAGCTGGGTCGTCTTCCCAGTTAGTTGCCTGTAGGTTAAGGAACGGGCTCTACACTGAAGACTTCCGCTACTTGTTTTGTAATCGCCATAATGGCCCCTTTGTAAGTTTGTACTCGTTTCTATATGGATGTTGTAATGATACTAGTCGGTTATGCTGATGGCTTACTGATCATGAGAACGTGAATTGTATGCATAACGGATATTCTCAGACCATAAATCCGGGGTGCCACAGACATGGTATCAGAGCCATCCTGACTGTAGGAGACCTTAATTAGCATGGACGTTAGACAAGACTACCCCTATTTATAAAAACACCAGCTTTCGAAAACTATTTCAATTATCATTGTCATGATGCTATTTTCCTCCATGTCCAAGTAGATCATTATTTCTTGGGGAGATGGAGAAACCCTAGCATATGATTGAGATGAGATAGAGATTATTATGTTATACATCATTATGTGTATGTGTTAATTGTCTTCATATTGATGCTGAGAGTTGCGCACCTCTTAATATTTGCCTCTTATGGGGACTTGATGAAGGGGATTACTTGTTGGTAGACGGAGGGATGATAGCACTTACTGTGACTATAAAGCTGTTATCATTCTTTACGTACTAACTTGGGGAAGCAAGGAGAACTCATTAAGCCATGTCCATGCCACAGGAGAAATCCCTTAATAGCGAGATAATACGATTGATGTCATTTATCTGTCAGCTGTGTTAATGACAGATGATGTGAGTAGTGGTTGATTCCTATTCGTCCATATATGGATCTCCTCCCACACACATACATGTTATGAGAATATTTTTTATAATAATCTTGATTGCTCAGTCTAAATTGCAAGCGGTGTATCCACCACTCACCGAGAACGCCTGTTTTCCTATTGTAGTTACAAACTTTCTTACATACGCGATTCCAACTTTATGCATTAACTTTTACTTTACTTTATTTAATTACTTTTCTCAATCAAAAACCCAAAAACAATTCTACTTTTCTTGAATCTTAAAATTATTCCTTAAGTACTTCGTTTAGTTTTAGTTAAAGCATTTTAGTCTTTTGCCTACTGCTCCCTGTGGGATCGATATCTATATTTCTAAACTATCTACAAACGATCTGTGCACTTGCGGTCATCACTTGGTCAAAGTAATTGTCATCCTTGCATATTACCATGTTGCATGCATGCATATTACTTCTATCGCATTGTTTTGTGCAAGTTGTGATTAGATCTATGTTTGTGCTTCGTTAGATTGTTCGAAGTGCACCGAGGAGTATTGTTGTGTAGATTGCTGCTCGGATCAAGGCAAGCTACACCACTTGTTCATATTTTTGTCCCAGTTTTGATTCGATGAATGTGATCTTCAAATTTTGTAGTATGCATGTGTAGGATGTTCTGGTAGAATTTTTCTTAGTATTATTTTTGCAAGTGTGATGATTTTGTAGTATGCCATGAGTAGTTCTATACTACGATTTTCTGTCCTAATAGGATATCCCTGTTTTTGCTAAGTGCTTGCTATGCGATATATATAAAGTACCATTGGGGGGTTCGAAAGACAAGAAATTTTCTAAGTATAAAGGCTCTCTTGAGCGATATTTTCTTCTCAAATCCACTTCAAAATAAAGCTAAGTTTCCTTCTAGGTGGAATGTTTGTCAGGTCAACAAGTGGAATTTGGTGTAGGACGGCTACCTAGGAATCAAAGAAGTCTGCCATGTTTTAGAATTCAGAAGCTTCTAGTGCAACCACAATACATATGGGCTCTGTCTTGGCCTAGTACTTAGTAGGAAACCTCACCTGGGTACCAACATTTGGAGGTTCTTGGCACGGTTGGATCCATAAGTTAGTGGGGCTACTAATAGAAAGCCTTGCAATGGTCTTGTTTGTAAAAGGACTTGATCATGGATTGTGGGTAAAGTGCACAAACTCTCGAGGGTATTGCAATCTGATCGATCAGTCGAGTTCATAAAAAAGAACACTTGAGCATGTGAAGGATGGAGCCTCTAAAGGATCTTCCTCCCTCTTTCAAAAACATAAAGTTTTCTGAAACCCCATGGCGTGAGTAATATCACCAATGGGTGGGATTTTGGGGACTTGGTTAGTAATTTCCAAGTGTTAGGTTGTTTGGACACTTGGTGAGTAATATCCTTGTGTTCCATTATTCCTCCTTTCTCCATACTTAGAGAAAATTTAGCTTTATGAAAATGAACCCCAAAGCCTAACATAGCCGTGCATATAGAGTTAGTCTTATTCTTTCCTTGGTGTAATTTTCCAATACATTCAAAGTATTAACCCAACGTGTTGGCTGCAAATTTCATGTGCAGAATCCGAATATTGAAAGGTGCATAGGAATCGCGAGTCTACACTCAACAATCCTGGGGAGTTGATGGACTCAAGTTTATTTAAGTTTTCGCTATTTATTTGATCTAGCTATAAGGTAAGCAAAGTTGTAATAAATTCATACTCTAGATTATTCGTGTAATAATGACTTGTGTTTTACATGATATTTATCGACTATGAGTGCTAGCTATTGATCCAGGGACTAGCATGTAAATCACAAGGACTAAGGATCTTTATCGATCCGAGGTCACAACAATGAAACTTCAAACGAAGTTGCTACTGAACCTCGCAAGTCGACGAGGGTTCGTACCGCTCCTGATTGGTATGACCCTGTCATGACTGTCATGTTGGTGGACAACGACAAAGACCCTACGATGTATGAGGAAGCAATGATGAGCCTAGATTCCAACAAATGGCAAGAATCCATGAAAATCTGAGATTGGATCCATGTACGAAAACCAAGTGTGGACTTTGGTGGACTTACCATATGGTCACAAGGCCGTCGAGAACAAATGGATTTTCAAAAGGAAAACATATGATGATGGTAATGTTACTGTCTATAAAGATCGACTTGTCGCGAAGGGGTTCTGAAAAATTCAAGGAGTTGACTACGATGAGACTTTCTCACCGGTAGCAAAGCTAAAGTCTGTGAGGATTTTGTTAGCAATCGCTGCATTTTTCGATTATGAAATATGGCAGATGGATATCAAAACAACGTTCCTTAATGGTGACATTGAAGAATAGTTGTATATGGTACAACCCAAAGGTTTTGTCGATCCTAAAGATGCTAACAAGGTAGGTATACTTTAGCAGTCCATTTATGGAGTTAAGCAAGCATCCCGGAGCTGGAATCAACATTTTGATAAGGTGATCAAAAATTTGGATTTATACAAACTTATGGAGAAGCTTGTATTTAGAAGAAAGTTAGTGGGATCTCTATAGCATTCCTAGTACTATATGTCGATGACATATTATTGATTGGGAATGATATATAACTTCTTGAAAGTGTCAAAGCCTAATTATAATAGTTTTTAATGAAGGATCTTGGCGAAGCACCATACATCTTAGGCATCAAGATTTATAGACATAGATCAAGACGCTTAATAGCGCTTTCAAAAAGTACATACTTGGACAATGTTCTAAAGAGGTTTAAAATGAAATAAAGCAAGAAAGGGATTTGCCCATGTTGCCAAGTAAGACCTTGAGTAAGACTCAAAGTCCATCTATGGCAGAAGATAGAGAAAGGATGAGTAAGATCCCCTATGCCTCGGCCATAGGCTCTATCATGTATGACATGCTGTGAACTAGACCGGATATCGCACATGTTGTTAGTTGACCAGCAGATATCAAAGTGAACTAGGAGTAGAACACTGGACAGCGGTCAAAAATATCCTAAATTACCTAAAGAGGACTAAGGATATGGTTCTTTCTTATGGAGGTGACGAATAGATCGTTGTAAATGGTTACACCGATGCTAGTTGGAACACCAATCCAGATGACTCTAAGTCACAGTCTGGATACGTATTTATTTTGAATGGTGCAACACTGAGCTGGAGGAGTGCAAAGCAAAGCATTGTGGCGAAATATTTAACTGAATTGGAATACATAGCTGCTTCAGAGGCTTCACAAGAAGCGATATTGATTAAGGAGTTAATTACTGAGCTGTAACATCCCAAAAATCATGATTTATAAAGTTTGCATATCATTCATGCATTCATAAGCATTTGGATCATTTTTCAAATAAGATTTCAAAACAGAGGTGAATTGTGGCCTATTATTTTATGTAAGCAAGATAATGACTTTATTTCTACTCTCTAATATGGTAATACTTTTTTTTAACCAGAAAAGGTTTGAATATAATTTTTAATGTTGTTTCCAAAGCTTGGTCAAAATTTCAAAACAAAAATATGAATTCAAAATCATTCATACGCCTATTATAAATAAATAATTAAGGCATGGTTTTATTTTAAATTCAATGGGCCAACGTATTTTTGAGTGAACAACAATGTTTTGTATTCAAATATGTTCATGGTTCACTTTACAAAAATCTAGATAAAGTTTGAATTCTAAATCATTTGAAAAAGAAACCAGAAAATCAAAATAGAAATGAAAAAGGAATAAAGAAAAGAAAAAGGGCTGGCGCCACCTATTCGGCCCAGTAACAGAACCAGCCCACCCGAGTTTTCCCCTCTCCTCTCTGTTTCTCACCCCGCCCGCACATGCCCTCTCGCTGATGCCCCGGACCCGCTTGCCCCGTATTCATCGTCCCCAAACCCCGCCCACGACCTGGCCCTCCGCCATTACCTCCCCGCGTCACTGATGTTGATTGCGCGCTTAATTGCCGTTGATTCACCGATTAATTCCTCACCTAGCTCCGTCTACTTAAATCCCTCCTCACTCCGCTCCATTCCCCTCACTCACCAACCACATAGAGCCTCCAGGCTCCACGAATTTCGCCTTACACCGCCGCAGCACCGAAGAACTCCAGCGAGCCATCACGGTGAGTCTCGAGCATGCCTTGCCTTCTGGTTCACATGAACTGCTTCACCATCGCCTTACGCATCTTCTCATGCCTTCAGTTTGTCCTAAATCTCCCCAGGTCGTCGCCCCCATCAATGCCTGCAAGTGTCCGAAGCTCAGCTAAACTCCGATGAGCCATTCCGGTGAGCCTCGTGTTCCCCTTGATCTCTAGTTCACACGAGCGAGTTTGCCTTTGTCTTGCGCGTCTTCTAATACATGCCGCTTGTTCCCTTGCGCACTAGGTTGTTGCCTTCATCTCTGGCAGTGAGCACCCGACGACAGAACGAACTCCGGCGAGCATATCAGCCTGTGTCCGTGTGCCCCTGTCCAAGCCAAAGCCACCTTGAGTATCCTCGCATCCTTGCGATGCTGGTAAGCACTGCCACCGCCCCTAGCCCCCTCTGGAATCGTAGGAGCACTGTTGCGAGAGCCGTCACCGCCGCTAGCGCCATTCACGCTGCTGAGGTTTGGTCAGTTTGATCTGATCCATTAGATCTAGATCCTAAGGCTACGATTAGATGCTTAGTTGAAGCAGTAAGATCAGATCTGGGTTGTGCATCTTTATTTAGATCCTACGGTCCGCAAGCGTGATCCGGCCGAACCGGTATGCGCCAATCAGGAAGCGCTGCGTGGCTAGGTTTTAGATTTAAAATCTGGATTTTCATCTATTAGATATTCAAACTTGTAAATTCAATAACTTTTGTTCTGTTTATCCAAAAAATACAAATAATATACCATTGGAATCACCAAAATAAATCCTAAACATCTATGGGCTTAGTTTTGTAATTTGTTTCTGTTAAAATATAATTTTATGCAGAGACATTTGTAGGCTTATTTTGTGTATAAAAATTAATTGGAAAATGTTTTAAAGGCCAAATAAAGTTTATTTTATGAATAAATGTTTAGTTTATTGGTAAGTACTATTTTTCTTGTCTTGGTTGGTTTAGAAAAATCATCACATGGCATTTGCATGCATTCATATATTTTTGTTTGATTATTTGAAATGTGAATTTGGTGATATCATTTTATGTGTAGACTTCGGTGCTAGTGGTGATTGTGACTGTGAGTATTGTTGTTACTCCCCCAACTACCAAGGCAAGTGGTGCTTCATACTTTTTTCCCAATATTTTGACTATGCATTAGAAATATTTTGTATAGGGCTTGCATGATAATTTTTGCTAAGTATCTATATGCTATGCTTGGAAAATCCTAGTAGTTGTAGAATTGTTAGAATTTTCTCTAAGTTAAGATACTTGCTATTGCCATTCTTAGCCTAGCTAGTAGCAACCAAGGGTGCATTATATACATGCTATGGAAAAATATTTCTAAGTCTTTGACTTATTCTTTTGCTTAATAAAAAACAAAGTGAATGAAACACCTGGGTGGAATGGTAATTTCTTGGTTGGATTTTTGTTGAGAGGTTACAAGGGCCCATTTTCCAATGGTTTACCCTGTGTATCTCACTTGTGGAATGCCACCCAGGAACAAAGGGATTTGAGATTCCATATGTTAAGAAGCTTCTAGTGCAGCCACATGGCATTATGGGCTTTGCCTGGATCATATAGGTTGCAATAACTTAGCCAATTGGACAGTTGGTGGTAGGGTGTGATAGGTTTGGAATGCGTCCATTTTGGTCTAAGGGAAGGCCTCTGAAAGGTCTTGTCTTGATGAAAATCAAGTCTTGTGGGGAAAGTGCACCACCTCTGCAGAAGGAAGAATCTAAGTACTTAGCTCTGTCCCCGAGAATGGACAATTTGAGCATCAAGACATGGAAACTATCAAGAATCTCCTCATCCCAATTTCTAAGTTAAAAACTTGTGGTTGAATAAGGGTGAAGGTTCACCAATGTATATTGGTGGTTCCTTGCGAGTTTTTTCCAAACAAAAACTTAGTGATTTCAACTGATAGGTAAAACATATTTTGAGCAAAGCAAGCCTAAGCTACACTTAGCCAAATTCATGTAGAAGCTAGATACTATTATTATACTAAGGTATTATTTGCCAATACTATTCCAATGTATTGACCCACTGTGGTTGTAACTTGTGATGTTGCAGGTTACTCTGATGAGGATTAGGGTTATGAGTCTATACTCAACATGCTTGCCTGTGGCACATGAAGATGAAGACTTTTATTCATATTTGTTAAATTAAACTCTTGTACTAGCCTATGGATATGGAGTTGTAAAAGACTATGTTATCACTGGAATGACGATGTAATAATGACCTTTGTTTTTATGTACTTCATCTTAAATTATGGATGCTAGAAATTGATCTAGGGACTAGCATTGCAATCAGAGGGACCTTTACCTTTATAAAGGTGGGGTCTTACATATGGTATCAGAGCACCGTGTTGCCTGCAGGATTATGACCCTAGGATTGGATTAGAAACCACTAAGGAAAAAATTTCAACACTTTGAAAAAATTCCACACTTGTATTTTTCTTCTCATAAACTTTTCTAATCTTCTTTCTCATCTCTATTTGTAGATGAACTCCATCAACGAAGCCGTGAGTAAGGGACCACTCATGACCATGATGTAACACCCTCAGAATCGGCCCTATGCAAGTATCAGCGCTTCCCGCCAAAACCCGCATAGAATGGAGGAGGAGACGGCCAGAGGAGCTGGGCGCAATGGCCTGGGATCGGCTCGGGAAGCGGCGGGGAGGCTCGCGTCTGCGCTGCAGGGGTCGGGGCAGTCTGAGGTCCCACGAGAGAGGTGGCGGTCCGATGGGGAAGGGCGCCTAGGGAGGGCCTCGCATGGGGGCGGGGTGCAGAGGATCGAGAGGTGGCGGCGGGAATTGCGGTCGCGAGGGAGAGGAGGGTCTCGTGGGAGGTGGGGAGGGTCGGTCGTGGTGGGGTCTGCTAGGTGGGGCCAGGAGGTGGCCCAGGTGCGGCGTTGTGTGTGTTTGTTGCGTGTGTGGGTGGTGTGGTTTGGGTGAGGTGGAGGTAAAAAAGGGGGGTTGGTGAGGTGGCAGGTTAGGAGTGGGTGGGTGGAGGAAGTGGTGAGGTGGAGAGAGGGGATTGGTCAGGGTGAGGTGGAGGGAGGCTGGGTAGGATAGGATTGGGTAGATTAGGGATTAGACAGGCTGGTTTTTGTTCTGGGGGTGGCCGACTGGGTCGGATCGGCCCGGTACGGCTGCCCCCTAAAAATAATTAAGCATTTTATTTATTTAAAACGGGGCTTTTGCAAACCGTTGGTAGACGAAACAAAATATTCCGGAGACCCAGGTTTTGTATTTGAAATAAAGGCGGGGTATTTAGAAACAAAATATGCTTTTTGAAAATAGTTTCAGACAAACAAATGCATGATGATGACGATGCTCAAATGCAATGTGGCATGATGACATGAGCATGCGGTCATGATGATGCAATGCACAAAAACAACGCGATTTTCTAGTAGTGGTTTTTGCGGGATGCCACAATTCGACACCACTAACAATGGATCTCTAGTAGTGGTTTTTGCGAGATCCGCCTCATGGTACCGGAAGGAAGGTCGGCGATCTGCGTTTTCTCGCTTCGTGTAGATCCTCGCGACACCACTAACAAGAGGTCGTTGTCCGTGATCGTCGAGAGAACACTCCGGGAACAAAAGGTCGAAGGTAGAGGTATCAACAATTAAAGCCACCTCCAGCTTCGATAGAAAGAGGGAACCGATGCATTCTCATCCACTTCAATGTACAAAAGCGAATAGAAGGGGTAGTCGGCATGGGGGCCAGTCCATCACGCACCCAAACTATTACTCTGCACAATCAGTAGAAAAGCGTGCAACCATTCTCGGAATCAGACTGAAGATCTCGATAATCGAGGTTCGGAACAAAGGAGTGAGGCATACTCTGTATCGGATCTGGCGTAGATGATGTCGTCGCGTCGGAAAACACCGGAAGGCACAAACAAGGAACAAAGAATGGTACCATAGTAGACGGATTCCTCAGACAGCATGAACACCGGATGGTAGAACACCGTTATCAAAGGAGGAAGCGAAACCCTGAAGGTACGACGGAACCCAACCACGAGAAATCCTGTACTTGAGGAAAGGTAAGAGAGTGGATTCAAAACACGCAGAGGTGAGAGGAGAGCAGCTGAGGGGTAAGGAGTAAAAGCAGACCTAATCAGATCTATCCAACCGATTTTGCAAAAATAGTTTTGACACTCTACTTCGGCCGTTAGCTAGGTTATCCTACAGGCTGGACTTGTGGGGTATCGCAACTGCTGAGCTCTGATACCACTCTGTAACACCCTCAGAATCGACCCTATGCAAGTTTCAGCGCTTCCCGCCAAAACCCACATAGAAACGATTCAAAGGTGCCCACCAGGCACTTGCGTGCGGGTGGAAAACGAAGTAATACCATTACACAATAGTCCTCGATGGAACCCACAAAACATATATATACAACAGCGACTCAAAGAGTCAAGAATACAGATATACAAGACAAAGATCCAAATCACCTTTATAACGATATAGCGTCCGAGTACGGACAAGATGCAAATTGAGCTAAGAGCCCTGAAGAATAACCAATGGCATCCATAACCCTGCCCAGGCCAAGCCGGAAGGGTAACCACCTAACGACGTCGATCTCAAAACCTGCTTAAACAAAAGGGGTGCCGACAAAGGGCAAAGGAAAAAGAGAGAGTGGTCAGTACTAAGGCCAGTACACGGCGAGGCTAGAATTCGGCGGTCCTTGCCTACATAGGTATGGTGGTGGTGGCGGCAGCATGCACTAAACAACCTATAGAGACTCGATATAAGCGCCGGCTACGGAGAGGGATAAGAAAGTCCTATTCAGAACCATCTTGATACTACCACCAAACATACCCATCCTGGTGTTTCCCCCTCGAGACCAAACGAGGAAGTCAACCGAGGAACTCACACAGTTGGCAGTTTTATTCATTCCGTTATCTTTGCAGCAATTACTAGTCAGGTATAGATAGTCATCCTGATATAATAAGAAGTGGGCAGTTTTAGTTAACCATTCTGTTGTAGTTGCGACACTTACTAGTCAAATACAATTAGCATGAGATATCCCAAACCCAGCAGTTGTTGGTACTTTTATTTAGCCATTCCGTGGTAGTGGAGCTGATTACTAGTCATATCGGATACAAGTCAAATTATAGCAGTAAACTTTAGTTATAGTTGTATATGATCGAGAACTGTGCTCCAAGTCGTCCATAACCGCGGACACGGCTTTCGAAAGATTTAACCTGCAGGGTGCACCAAAGTATCCACACGCACTTGACCCTTTTTCCGGATCAGTTAACATACACCCATCGGTATGTCGGCGGGCCTAAGTCATGACGCTTCCGGACCCAAAGCAAGTACATGGGGCCACCCACTAAGCTACCCGCAACGAAGTCGGCCGGTCTCCGAGACGGACTCAGGGTTTGTGTAGATGGCTGTAAACGACTGGGAACCCGAAAAGATGACTGGGCTTGTCAAATGCAAACGTGTCACGATCCTAACAATACAGGCAAGACTGCACAATTTAAATAAAGCAGTAAAGCATGGCATAAGTACAGAATAGTAATAAAGCCCCAAACTAATTGTGGCCCCCGGTACAATACTTTGAAATCAGGTACTAATCGATGGGGGTGCCCATACACCCCACCTGTGGTTAGCGCGCTCGATCTCAGAACAGGTGTCAAGAACTCGGGGTCCTACGGGACACAAGTGGACGGTTAACAACCAAATAACATCTATTGCCCACCTGTGCCTCTGCATTTACCTACTTCAATTTTAGTTATTAAACAGTATTTAAAGCCATGATCATCTTGTCACACCCTCAGAATCGGACCTATGCAAGTTTTAGCGAAACTCGCCAAACTCGCATAGAAACGTTTCAAAGGTGCCCACCAGGCACTTTCGTGCGGGTCGAAAACGAAGTAATAACATTACACAGCAGCCCTCGATGGGACCCACAGAACATATATATACAACAGCGACTCAACGAGTCAAGAATACAGATATAATATACAAAGATCCAAATCACCTTGAAAAATGGAGCGTCCGACTACGGACAAGATGCAAATGGGGCTAAGAGCCCTGAAGAATAACCAATGGCGTCCATAACCCTGCCCAGGCCAAGCCAGAAGGGTAACCCTGCTAACGACGTCGATCTCAAAACCTGCTTAAACAAAAGGGGAGCCGACAAAGGGCAAAGGAAAAAGAGGACGTCAGTACTGAGGCCAGTACACGGCGAGGCTAGAATTCGGCGGTCCTCGCCTACATAGGTATGGTGGACTGAAGCGGCAGCGGCAGCATGCGCTAAACAACCTATAGAGACTCGATACAACTGGCGACTATCAGAGATGGGTAAGAAAGACCTATTCGGAACCAACCTGATGCTAACACCAAAAAATCCCATCCTGGTATTTCCCCCTCGAGGCCAAACGAGGAAGTCAACCGAGGAACTCACACCGTGGGCAGTTTTATTTATTCAGTTATCGTTGCAGCATTTACTAGTCAGGTTTAGATAATCATCCTGATGAAGTAAGCAGTGGGCAGTTTTAGCTAACCATTCCGTGATAGTTGCAATACTTACTAGTCAGATACAGTTAGCATGAGATAACCCAAAACCCAGCAGTTGTTGGTACTTTTATTTAGCCATTCCGTTGTAGTTGCAATACTTACTAGTCAGGTACAATGGTCGCAAGCGACAACACAAACAAGCAATTGTTGGCAGTCTTAATTAGCCATTCCATTATAGTGAAGCTGATTACTAGTCATTATAAAGTCAAATTTATAGCACTACTTTAGTTATGCTTGTCTATGATCGAGATACTGTGCTCCAAGTCGTCCATAACCGCGGACACGGCTTTTAGAAAGTTTTAACCCGGCCGGGGTGCACAAATAGCAACACACACTCGATCAACCTCGGAAAAACCAAATCAAAACCCAACGAGGCCTTCACGACAAAGCAATCACAGGATTCAGAAATATTTCAGGGGGCCACCCTTGAGTACACCAAGAACGGTTAGTGACTTCGAGACGGACCCGAGGTTTGGGGGTCAGAAGCGATCGGGAACCCAAAGCGGGCTTGTCGATACCGCAGAACGGGTCACAATTCCTAAATACAAGCAGTGCTCCTCGCACAATCGTAAATAAAGCAGTAGAGCATGGCATAGGTACAGGATAGTAAATAAAACCTCAAACTAGTTTGTGGCCCCAAGAAATAAGACTGAATCAAGCTCTGGCTCAGGGAGGTCCCATAATCCTCCCGGATGTGGATAGCGCGATAAATCAAGGAACAGGTATCAAGTACTCGGGGTCCTACGGGACACAAGTGGGCGGTTGGAAACCAAATATTATCTATCACCCACCAATGCCTCTGTTTACTTACTTCAATTTTTAGTTGTTAAACAGGAATTAAAGTGGGCGATAAGTAAAACCATGATCATCTCCAACATCAAACATGCGGCAAAACACCAACAACTGTGGCACTTGACGACACGCAACAGCACTTGAGCAAGCGACTACGACGCGCAAGTCCATCTATCTACCAAACAACAGGTAATAGGATGTGTCCAAGGCAATATATGGCTGCAAGGGATATCACGGGTACGAAAAACTAGAGCAACGCAACACAGATAGCAATAGATCAACAGGAGGGAAATAAATACTATAAAAGTAAGATAGGTAGAAAGGGGGAGATGATCGCCTGAAACATTGCCGAAGGTTCATCCGAAGATCGGGGCGAAGCTCACATCAACTCAACGGCCTTATCCGCGAAGAAGCAAAACACTAGAATAAACACCGGATGCAATATTTAATACTACGGCAAAAGATCGGGCATGATGCATGTATGATGTATGGCATGGCAAAGCTGCGATGCAATTAGGTCATATTAAGCGGAACCGGGGTCCCGACAATTAATTAATAGGTTCAAGTTGTTTAGCTACCCTGCATTTTAAATGTTGTATTAACATGGCAAGAGATAGCACCGGTTCGCTACACCAATTTAAATGAGGCCAATATAAGACTGGATTTGCCCGCATATGGGCCCCATATTTAATTAGATGGTGAATCGGCATAAGGCCCCCAAACCACATGACAAGGATGCATGCATGAACAATTAATATGCGACAAGTTGTATTATATTATAAAATAGGGTTTCGGGAAGGGGTTCACACATCGAGGGGTTCGGCGATCTTGAGGTTCCGGGGTTCGGGGGTTCGGTCTCAGGGTACGGATCTGGGGTTCGGTCTCGGTCAACGGGAAGTTGATCTTGTCGCATCCGAGGGGAAGAACTTGCCCGCCAAGAAGGACTTGGTTCGTCGGGGTGCATCGGACTCGCCAGTCGGTGCCGATCTTGTCGCCGGCTAACTTGAGGGTCGGCACGGGTCTTCGGATCCGTGAAGTAGACCTTGTCGCACGGTGTCCGGGGTAGACGAACTTGGCGTATTCGCATCGGCGACCTTGGCGTTCTTCAGATTCGGGCTCTGGCGCTATGGATCGGTCTTCAGGGGTCCGGGAAGTAGATCTTGGCGTCCGGGTTCTCGGGCATCAGATCCGGGAAGAAGTACTTGTCGCATCTGCGGTCTTCGGGGGTTCGCCAAAGGTCCGTGCAGGGGGCTCGAGGCTTCGGGTTCGTGAAGGGGAACTTGACATCCATGTAGGCGATCTTGTCAGATCCTTGTCGAAGACCAAGCAGATACGGTACGGAGACATCTGATCTCAGTGGCATCTCCCTAAGTTCCTTCTGCGGTCGATTGCGATGGACTTGAAATACATGACGAAGATCTTGGAGTAGGGCGCCATCTGGGTTCGGTGTCGATCTTGTTTGTCGGTGAGGGACTCCTTGTCGATAGTGGACAGAAGTACAACAGCGATGCAAAAACCAATGCTTTGAACCGGTCAAAGCTCCTGGCCACGTGGTTGGACGCGAGCTTGCGGAACAGGAACACCGAGACGTTGCAGGGCATGGCGGTGACGGGACCCTGCCGCTGGCGGCGGCTGGCGCGGCGCCAGTGCTAGCGGCGATGTACCCGGGGGACGTGGAGGAGATGCACCCGGCGGCGCTGTCGGCTGGAGGCAGAGGCGCTGCAGAGGGGAGATCGGCGGCGGCCCTGCGAGTTTGGCCGGGCCGGGAGAGGCCGGAGGGGGCGTGCAAAGGCCCATGAGGCGGGCGGCGCCAGGTCGCGACCACGGGGAGGCGAGACGGAGGGGTGGCGGTCGGAGGAGGGCGGCATGAGGCGCGGCGACGAGCTCGGGTTGGAGGCGAGGGGGGTTGGGGACTGGCGGCCGGCGGAGGAGGTGGCCGGAGAGGAGGCCGCGGCCGGCGGTGGTCGGGGCGAGGGGGAGCGGCCGCGGTCGGGTCGAGGCGGGAGGCGAGGGGACGCGACGGAGACCCGGGGAGGAGGAGGAAGAGGTGGGTGGAGGCGCTGCAGGGGCCGACGGAGGGCGCGGCGCCGGCGCCGGGCACGGGGGAAGCCATGCGGCAGAGGAGGGAGGGAGATGCTCGGGGGGGAGAGAGGGTCGCGTGGGAGGCGCGTGAGGTGGGGGTGCTGCGGGGTCAGGGGTGGGGCCAGGGGGGCGGGACCGGGGGCCAGGGAAGGAGAGTGGGGCTGGCGTGTGAGTGGAGGGAGTGGGCTGTGGGGGTGGCAGTGGGTTGGGGTTGAGGGAGTGGGGGTAGGTGGCAGCATGGGATTGGTTAGAGGGGAGGGAGAGGGTGAGGTGGCAGCCAGGGATTGGGTGGGGTGAGGTGGCTGGAGGGTGGGTAGATAGGACTGGGGTAAGAAAAGACTTGGGGTGGGGTCTAAGCTGGACCGATTTTTATTCTGGGGGTGGTCGTTCGGGTCGAATCGGCCCGTTCGACTGCCCCACTGAAAATAATTAACTATTTTATTTATTTCAAACCGGGCTTTTGCAAACCGATAGCAGACAAAAAAAAATATTCCGGCGACCCGGATTTTGCGTTTGAATAAAGACGGGGCGTTTTAGAAAACAAAAATAGGTTTTTCTGCAAATAGTTTTATGCAAGCAAATGCAAGATGATGACGATGCTCAAATGCAATGTGGTATGATGACGGTCACGGTGATGCAATGCACAAAAACAACGCGATTTTCTAGTAGTGGTTTTAGCGGGATGCCACAATTCGACACCACTAACGATGGATCTCGCCCTCGAGATCCGCCTCATGGTACCGGGAAGAAGGGCGGCGATCTGAATCTTCTCGCTTCGTGTAGATCCTCGCGACACCACTAACGAGGGTTCCTTCTTCATCTGGAAATTGGCGACACCACCAACCAAGGGTCGTTGTTCCTGATCGTCGAGAGAACACTCCGGAGAAACAAGGACGAAGGTAGAGGTATCAAACGATAAGGCCGCCTCTAACTTCCATTAGAAGAGGAAAGTTACATTGATCCACCAGTTCGTTGTACAGAGCGAACAGTAAGAGTCGGGTAGGGTGATCAATCCATCCCGTACCCAAACTATCAACTCTATACATGAATAGGAAAATCAGGCAACTCAACTCTCGAGATTTTAGAATGAAGATCTTCATAAGCGGTATCCGGAACAAAGGAATGATGCCAGCTCTGATTGGATCTGATGTAGATGAGGTCATCACATCGGGAAACACCGGAAGATACAACAGAAATCGTATGAAAGACACAATGATTAGGTTCCGCGATGGTTCCATTGGCATGAACAACACATGCTCAAGGTATACTCCAACTTCACCAATGCTCGTCCTTCTCATATGTTTTTCAATGACACGGATATCCAGCAAGGAACACATATGGATAAAGAGCTCAAGAACAAAAGATTGGATGAAGGGTACAACAGACAAGTTGCAGATTGATGATCGTAGCACCTCCGTTACAAAAGGGAGAAAGCGAAACCCTGAAGGTACGACGGAAACCCAACCACGAGAAATCCTGGACTCGAAGAGAGAGAAGAGAGCGGATTCAAAACACGTAGAGGTAAGAGAGGAATAGCAAAGGGGTAAGGAGTAAAATCAGACCTAATCAGAACTATCCAACCGATTTTGCAAAAATAGTTTTGACACTCTACTTCGGCCGTTAGCTAGGTTATCCTACAGGCTGGACTTGTGGGGTATCGCAACTGCTGGGCTCTGATACCACTCTGTCACACCCTCAGAATCGGACCTATGCAAGTTTTAGCGAAACTCGCCAAACTCGCATAGAAACGATTCAAAGGTGCCCACTAGGCACTTTCGTGCGGGTGGAAAACGAAGTAATAACATTACACAACAGCCCTCGATGGGACCCACAGAACAGATATATACAACAGCGACTCAACGAGTCAAGAATACAGATATAATATACAAAGATCCAAATCACCTTGAAAAGATGGAGCGTCCAACTACGGACAAGATGCAAATGGGGCTAAGAGCCCTGAAGAATAACCAATGGCGTCCATAACCCTGCCCGAAGCCAATAGGAAGGGTAACCACTAACGTCGGTCTCAAAACCCGCTTAAACAAAAGGGGTGTCGACAAAGGGCAAAGGAAAAAGAGGCGTCGATCGAGGCCGATGCAGCGAGGCTAGAATTCAAGGCCTACATAGGTATGGTGGACTGAAGCGGCAGCGGCAGCATGCGCTAAACAACCTATAGAGACTCGATACAACTGGCGGCTATCAGAGATGGGTAAGAAAGACCTATTCGGAACCAACCTGATGCTAACACCAAATAATCCCATCCTGGTATTTCCCCCTCGAGGCCAAACGAGGAAGTCAACCAAGGAACTCACACCGTGGGCAGTTTTATTTATTCAGTTATCGTTGCAGCATTTACTAGTCAGGTTTAGATAATCATCCTGATGAAGTAAGCAGTGGGCAGTTTTAGCTAACCATTCCGTGATAGTTGCAATACTTACTAGTCAGATACAGTTAGCATGAGATAACCCAAAACCCAGCAGTTGTTGGTACTTTTATTTAGCCATTCCGTTGTAGTTGCAATACTTACTAGTCAGGTACAATGGTCGCAAGCGACAACACAAACAAGCAATTGTTGGCAGTCTTAATTAGCCATTCCATTATAGTGAAGCTGATTACTAGTCATTATAAAGTCAAATTTATAGCACTACTTTAGTTATGCTTGTCTATGATCGAGATACTGTGCTCCAAGTCGTCCATAACATGACACGGCTTTCAGAAAGTTTTAACCCGGCCGGGGTGCACAAATAGCAACACACACTCGATCAACCTCGGAAAAACCAAATCAAAACCCAACGAGGCCTTCACGACAAAGCAATCACAGGATTCAGAAATATTTCAGGGGGCCACCCCTTGGAGTACACCCGCAACGAAGTTAGCTGACTTCGAGACGGACCCGTGGTTTGTGGGGCCGGCTGTAAGCGACTGGGAACCCAAAACTGGGCTTGTCGATACCGCGTAAACGGGTCACAATTCCTAAACAGTACAGTGTGCTCCTCGCACAATCGTAAATAAAGCAGTAAAGCATGGCATAGGTACAGGATAGTAAATAAAACCTCAAACTAGTTTGTGGCCCCAAGAAATAAGACTGAATTAAGCTCTGGCTCAGGGGGGTCCCATAATCCTCCCGGATGTGGATAGCGCGATAAATCAAGGAACAGGTATCAAGTACTCGGGGTCCTACGGGACACAAGTGGGCGGTCGGAAACCAAATATTATCTATCACCCACCGATGCCTCTGCTTACTTACTTCAATTTTTAGTTGTTAAAAAGGAATTAAAGTGGGTGATAAGTAAAACCATGATCATCTCCAACATCAAACATGCGGCAAAACACCAACAACTGTGGCACTTGACGACACGCAACAGCACTTGAGCAAGCGACTACGACGCGCAAGTCCATCTATCTACCAAACAACAGGTAATAGGATGTGTCCAAGGCAATATATGGCTGCAAGGGATATCACGGGTACGAAAAACTAGAGCAACGCAACACAGATAGCAATAGATCAACAGGAGAGAAATAAATACTATAAAAGTAAGATAGGTAGAAAGGGGGAGATGCTCGCCTGAAACATTGCCGAAGGTTCATCCGAAGATCGGGGCGAAGCTCACATCAACTCAACGGCCTTATCCACGAAGAAGCAAAACACTAGAATAAACACCGGATGCAATATTTAATACTACGGCAAAAGATCGGGCATGATGCATGTATGATGTATGGCATGGCAAAGTTGCGATGCAATTAGGTCATATTAAGCGGAACCGGGGTCCCGACAATTAATTAATAGGTTCAAGTTGTTTAGCTACCCTGCATTTTAAATGTTGTATTAACATGGCAAGAGATAGCACCGGTTCGCTACACCAATTTAAATGAGGCCAATATAAGACTAGATTTTCCCGCATATGGACCCCATATTTAATTAGATGGTGAATCGGCATAAGGCCCCCAAACCACATGACAAGGATGCATGCATGGACAATTAATATGCGACAAGTTGTATTATATTATAAAATAGGGTTTCGGGAAGGGGTTCACACATCGAGGGGTTCGGCGATCTTGAGGTTCCGGGGTTCGGGGGTTCGGTCTCAGGGTACGGATCTGGGGTTCGGTCTCGGTCAACGGGAAGTTGATCTTGTCGCATCCGAGGGGAAGAACTTGGCGTTCCGCGAAGAAGGACTTGGTTCGGTGTCGGGGGTGCATCGGACTCGCCCTGGTCGGTGCCGATCTTGTCATCGATGGCGAACTTGAGTGGGTCGGGTACCGGGGTCTTCGGATCCGTGAAGTAGACCTTGTCGCACGGTGTCCGGGGTAGACGAACTTGGCGTATTCGCATCGGCGACCTTGGCGTTCTTCAGATTCGGGCTCTGGCGCTACGGATCGGTCTTCAGGGGTCCGGGAAGTAGATCTTGGCGTCCGGGTTCTCGGGCATCAGATCCGGGAAGAAGTACTTGTCGCATCTGCGGTCTTCGGGGGTTCGCCAACGGATCCGTGCAGGGGGCTCGAGGCTTCGGGTTCGTGAAGGGGAACTTGACATCCATGTAGGCGATCTTGTCAGATCCTTGTCGAAGACCAAGGCGATACGGTACGGAGACATCTGATCTCAGTGGCATCTCCCTAGGTTCCTTCTGCGGTCGATTGCGATGGACTTGAAATACATGACGAAGATCTTGGAGTAGGGCGCCATCTGGGTTCGGTGTCGATCTTGTTTGTCGGTGAGGGACTCCTTGTCGATAGTGGACAGAAGTACAACAGCGATGCAAAAACCAATGCTTTGAACCGGTCAAAGCTCCTGGCCACGTGGTTGGACGCGAGCTTGCGGAACAAGAACACCGAGACGTTGCAGGGCATGGCGGTGACGGGACCCTGCCGGCGCGGGCGGCCAAGGGCGGCGCCCAGGTCTCTGGCTAGCGGCGATGTACCCTGGGGAGGTGGAGGAGATGCACGCGGCGGCGCTGTCGGCTGGAGGCAGAGGCGCTGCAGAGGGGAGATCGGCGGCGGCCCTGCAAGTTTGGTCGGGGGGTGCCGGGGAGAGGCCGTCGGAGGGGCGGCGTGCAAAGGCCCGCAGGCGGGGGCGGCGCTCCAGGGTCGCGACCACGGGGAGGCGAGACGGAGGGGTGGCGGTCGGAGGAGGGCGGCATGAGGCGCGGCGACGAGCTCGGGTTGGAGGCGAGGGGGGTTGGGGACTGGCCGCCGGCGGAGGAGGTGGCCGGAGAGGAGCCGCGGCCGGCGGTGGTCGGGGCGAGGGGGAGCGGCTGCGGGCGGGTCGAGGCATGAGGCGAGGGGACGCGACGGAGACCCGGGGAGGAGGAGGAAGAGGTGGGTGGAGGCTGCGAGGCCGACGGAGGCCTTGCGCCGGCCTGGGAAGCTCATCTGGAAGAGGAGGGAGGGAGATGCTCGGGGGGGAGAGAGGGTCGCGTGGGAGGCGCGTGAGGTGGGGGTGCTGCAGGGTCAGGGGTGGGGCCAGGGGGGCGGGACCGGGGGCCAGGGAAGGAGAGTGGGGCTGGCGTGTGAGTGGAGGGAGTGGGCTGTGGGGGTGGCAGTGGGTTGGGGTTGAGGGAGTGGGGGTAGGTGGCGTAATGGGATTGGTTAGAGGGGAGGGAGAGGGTGAGGTGGCAGCCAGGGATTGGGTGGGGTGAGGTGGCTGGAGGGTGGGTAGATAGGACTGGGGTAAGAAAAGACTTGGGGTGGGGTCTAAGCTGGACCGATTTTTATTCTGGGGGTGGTCGTTCGGGTCGAATCGGCCCGTTCGACTGCCCCACTAAAAATAATTAACTATTTTATTTATTTCAAACCGGGCTTTTGCAAACCGATAGTAGACAAAACAAAATATTCCGGCGACCCGGATTTTGCGTTTGAACAAAGACGGGGCGTTTTAGAAAACAAAAATAGGTTTTTCTGCAAATAGTTTTATGCAAGCAAATGCAAGATGATGACGATGCTCAAATGCAATGTGGTATGATGACGTGAGCATACGGTCACGGTGATGCAATGCACAAAAACAACGCGATTTTCTAGTAGTGGTTTTAGCGGGATGCCACACATCTCCAACATTAAACATGCGGCAATACTCCAACAACTGTGGTACTGGACGACACGCTACAGCACTTGAGCAAGCGGCTACGACGCGCAAGTCCAAATATCTACCAAACAACAGGTAATAGGATGTGTCCAAGGCAATATAAGGCTGCAAGGGATATCACGGGTACGAAAACTAGAGCAACGCAACACACATAGCAATAGATCAACAGGAGGGAATAAATACTATAAAAGTAAGATAGGTAGAAAGGAGGAGGTGCTCGCCTGGAAAACATTGCCGAAGGTTCATCCGAATATCGGGTCGGCACTCACATCAACTCATCGGCCTAATCCGTGAAGAAGCAAAGCACTAGAAGAAACACCGGATGGACTATTTAATACTACGGTAGAAAATCGGGCATGATGCATGTATGATGTATGACATGGCAAAGATGCGATGCGATTGGGCAATATTAAACGGAACCGGGATCCCGATAATTATTTACTAGGTTCATGTTGTTTAGATACCCCACAATTTAAATGTTGTCTTAACATGGCAAAATATATCACCGGTTCGATGCACAAATTTAAATGGAGGCAATATTAGACTAGATTCGCCCGCATATGGCCTCCATATTTAATTTAGGTGAATCGTCGAAACACCCCCAAACCACATGACAATATGTATGCAAGCATGGCAATTTTATATGCAACAAGTAATATTATTTATAAAATATAGGTCACGGAAAAGAGGGTCACACTTTGATATCGATGATCTTGGGGTTCGCCGAGGGTTCGGAATCGGTCTTTGGGGGTCGACGAGATCGGCCTTCGGAACTTTGGACTGCAGGAAGGAGCACTTGGCGTTCCGATGGATCGGTCTCCTTCTGGGTGATCTTGGCGTTCGGGGCGTCTTCGGTTCGATGAGGAGAGCTTAGTTTCCATGATGAGGTTACTAGCGGACCGTGTTGGATATCATGTCGGTCCTCCCTTCGTTTGAGGCGAACCAGGTCGATGGTCTTCGGGTCACACCAAAACAGGATCGATCTTGTCTAGTACCCATGGCAGAGACCTTGGCACAATTCCAAAGTAACAAACGCGACAATAATGTACACATGTTAAATTGTGCCATCTCCAAACAGGTAACAACACAAGACGAATAGAGGGCACGAGGCAGTGCCTGGCTCGAACAACGACCAAGGGCGACGGACGTGGCAAGCTCGGCGAGAGGCAGAGGCGTGAGCACAGAGTCGCGAGTGCGAAGCCCGGGAGGTGGGGTCGGCGCTGGCCGGAGGCGGGCGGCGGAGCTCCACTGCGATGACGGCTTGGTGAGACGTGGCCGTGGGGTCGAGCGGAGGGAGGGCAGTGGCTTTCAGGGCGACAGAGGGGAAGCGCGGGACACCGGCCGGGGCGGAGCTCACTGGTGGTGGCCGGTGCAGAGGGAAGGAAGCAGTGGTGGCGGAGCTCGCATGGAGGCTGGGCTCGGCGGCGCTGGAGGCGGTTGGCGGCAGGGAGGGACACTCACGGAGGGTCTTGGGTCAGAGAAGGGAAGTGGCGGTGGGCGTGCAGGGCCAAAGCGCGGTGCTCGGTGGCGGTGCTCGCTGCCAAGCGCCGCGAATGGAGGAGGAGGCGGCCGGAGGAGCCAGGCGCCTTGGCAGGATCGACTCGGGAAGCGAGGCGGGGAGGCTCATGACTCTGTGATCAGGTCAGGACGGTCTGGGGCCCTGAGAGGTGGCGGTCCGGTGGGGAAGGGCGCCTAGGGAGGGCCTCGCATGGGGGCGGGGTGCAGAGGATCGAGAGGTGGCGGCGGGAATTGCGGTCGCGAGGGAGAGGAGGGTCTCGTGGGAGGTGGGGAGGGTCGGTCGTGGTGGGGTCTGCTAGGTGGGGCCAGGAGGTGGCCCAGGTGCGGCGCTGTGTGTGTGTTGCGTGTGTGGGTGGTGTGGTTTGGGTGAGGTGGAGGTAAAAAAAGGGGGGGTTGGTGAGGTGGCAGGTTAGGAGTGGGTGGGGTGGAGGAAGTGGTGAGGTGGAGAGAGGGGATTGGTCAGGGTGAGGTGGAGGGAGGCTGGGTAGGATAGGATTGGGTAGATTAGGGATTAGACAGGCTGGTTTTTGCACTGGGGGGTGGCCGACTGGGTCGGATTGGCCCGGTACGGCTGCCCCCTAAAAATAATTAAGCATTTTATTTATTTAAAACGGGGCTTTTGCAAACCGTTGGTAGACGAAACAAAATATTCCGGAGACCCGGGTTTTGGATTTGAAATAAAGGCGGGGTATTTAGAAAACAAAATATGCTTTTCGAAAATAGTTTCAGACAAACAAATGCATGATGATAACGATGCTCAAATGCAATGTGGCATGATGACATGAGCATGCGGTCATGATGATGCAATGCACAAAAACAACGCGATTTTCTAGTAGTGGTTTTTGCGGGATGCCACACATGACTTTGGAGTGTGAGACTGAATTTCCCAAGGCACTCAAGAACCTTATGGTTACCATGGGGATATATGGTGCAGCTGTGTACAAGGGATTCCCTGTGATGGATGAAGGAGAAGAGTATTGGTGGGTGCAACTTCACTTGTACAAAAACAAGGAGGACAACCATAAGGAGTCGGATTTTGCATGGTCACCAACTCTGAAATGCACACAACATTCTTTGACTCTATAAGAAATGCAGCTTGGAATGCCATCAAGGAGCTTGGTGATAGACTCAAGTGCAGAATTCTCAACACCCAAAATTACCTTAGAGAAGAAAAGAAGCATACCCAAGAATTGGAGACTACCAACCAACAACTAAGGGGAGACATCATAGACTTAATATGGGAGTCTTGTGAACAAGATAGATAGATGGCTACTAAGGATGCCCTGATAGCTATTTTGTCTACTGAGTAAGAGTTGTAACGTACTTCGCTAGTTGTACCACCACACTTATCATTTTTAGTTCAAAAAATTTGTCTAAGTTATGTTGAACCTTTGATGTTTGTAATGGATTTGTGTATGCCATGACTTGTGTGTTTGTTGCAAAAATATGTGCTTGTGATATTTTGTCTTGTGATTTTTCTCTATTTGATGTTGATTCTAACTTTTCTCTATCTTATAAAAATAGATGCCTAATGTTGTTATCAAAACGGCCGAGGAGTTCAAGGGAACTCGTTTTGGTACTCGTCTCATTGAGCTCACTAGTGTGCTCAACCTTCCACTTCCTAGAATCATGACACTTCCAGTCACCAAGTTTGAGAGGAAGGACCTATGGGGCTTCAGATTCACACAGCCGGGACTCCAGACAGAGCCAGCCACGGAGACCATCACTTTCAAGCTGATGCATGACGACAAGGAGAAAGGCTTAGATGTAGTCATGCAGGAATTACTTGGGCGCCTGGTAGGGAGACACTCCACCGAGCTTAGAGGTCTTTACTTTCACCCCTTCGGGAGACGCAACGAGGAGGGTGAGGCTATAGAGTACGAGGATGCTGCTAGAGAGACGATGGATCCGATTCGTCTGTACCTTCAGGACCTAGAGGGTCTTATTAGACACCTAGATACTGATAGGACCAACGTCATGCTTAGCAATGGCAAGCTCCAAGTTCATCTTCGAGAGAAGGACAAGCTCTTCACGGAGCAAGACGAGATAGTCAAGGAAATGGAGGCCAAGATTGAAAGCCAGGACAAGAAGTTCAAGAGCTAGGAGAAAAGAGTCCAAGAAAGGAACAAGAAGATCCGGGAGATGAATGAAGAGCTAGAGGCCAAGGACTTCGAGCTTGAGCATTAGCAGTGAGTGATCGAGAGGCTTCACTCACAGAAGAGGGCTCTTAGGGACAAGATTGAGGCCTTGACTGCTAGTGTTGATGAGTACAAGACCGTCATGGAGAATGCAGGTCTTACCCTCATTGATGTGGAGATTGATGCGGAGGAGTAGTGTAGAATACTCGATTATCTTTCATCTACCGTACTTTGATTATTGAGTCGCAATGACCATCCAACATGTGGATGGCTTGCTTTGGTGTGGTTGATTTTTCCAAAACTTGTTGTTTATGTCGTTCAAACTCTATGTTATTTTGATGCTTGGTTATTGTGATTGTCTGTGTGATGTATTGTGCATGTTAAGCATCTATGGTATCTCATTCGTATCCTTATTAAAACCACAGATGCCTCCTCGACGTGCCAACCCCAACCAAAACAAGAACAACAACAACAACAACAACAATGTCACTCCCAAGCAACAGTTGATGACAGCACAAGCTCAACTGATGCAGATGATGACCACCTTCATGCAGAACCAGAATCAGAATAACAACAACAACAACCAGAATAATCCGCCAGTATTTGACATGCTCACCAGATTTCTAAGACTGAGGCCTGCAAAGTTCTCATGAACCACTAATCCAATGGTAGCCAATGACTGGTTACATTCAGTGAACAAGGACTTAGTGACTGTCGGCTACACCAAAGAGAAGGTCAGGTTTGCAGCACATCTGCTAGAAGGGCCAGCAGCAACCTGGTGGGACAACTTTCAGATCACCACTCCCATTGAGGATGTGACTTGGGCTATCTTTGAGGATGGATTCCGTACAGCTCACATCTCATCCGGGGTGATGAATTTGAAGAAGAAGGAGTTCCACAATCTGAAGCAGTGACACTGCAGCGTGGCTGAATACATTGAGGAATTCAACAATCTAGCACGTTATGCATCGGATGAAGTTGATACAGATGCTAAGAGGAAGGAGAAACTTCTCGAAGGACTGAATGATGAGTTGAACCTACATCTGTCTGTTGCCTATGTCCCAACCTACCTATCACTTTGTGACAAGGCTACCATCTTGGAGAGCAAGATGAAACAGGTTGAGAGCGGGGAAGAGGAAGCATGGCTTTGATAAGCATAGCTCGGGATCGTCTCCCAAGCGTTCCCATCATGATGATAGTGGGAGTTCTGGATCCCACAAACATGGAAAGTACAACAACCACCACAGCCACAACCGCCATCATGACAACAAGCATCACTGCAGTCATAATAATGACAAGTACAAGAACCACAAGAGAGGACAAAAAACCACCACAGTGGAAGTGGAAGTGGAAGTCAGCCTGCAAAGAGAGATATCAGTTAGGTTGAATGCTTCAAGTGTAAGAAGATGGGGCACTATGCTAATGAGTGCCCAGAAAAGAAAGTCGAAGGTGTCAACAAGCCCAATCCCTTCCAAAAGGGACAAGTGAACCACATCAATGTGGAAGAAATATATGAGGAACCTGATGTTGTGGCTGGTAAGTTCAAACTGAGTTCTGTTCCAGCACTTGTTCTTTTTGATACTGGCGCATCGCATTCATTCATATCAAGAGCATTTTTTGATAGAAATAGAATTCCAGTCAAAACTATTGGGTGTCCTATAAAAGTAAGTTCTCCTGGTGGAGAAATGATAGTGAACTCGGGATGTCATGACCTAGTGATAGAATTTGGGAAGTATAAGTTTCCCGTTAATTTGATAATCCTAAATTCCCAAGGATTGGATGTCATTTTGGGAATGGATTGGATGAATAAGTACAAGGGAGTTCTAGATTGTGCCAATCATACTGTCACACTCACAACCCCGGATAATAAAAGGACTAGGTTCAAGACTAACTTTGAATCTAAAGGGAGTAAACTAAATTCTCTTAAGGGGTTAGCATAGACGGTGTGTTAATTGTGAGAGAATATCCGGATGTGTTTCGGAAGGAATTGCCAGGAATGCAACCAGATAGAGATGTGGTGTTTCTGATTGACTTGCTGCCAGGATCAGGACCAATAGCAAAGACACCTTACAAGATGTTAGTTGATGAGTTGAAAGAACTCAAGAAATAACTTGGAGAACAGTTGTAGAAAGGATTTATTCAACCAAGTTCTTCATCTTGGGGATCACCAGTCTTGTTTGTTGAAAAGAAAGATAGAAGTCAAAGGTTGTGCATAGCTTATCGTTCACTCAATGAGGTGACTATCAAGAACAAGTATCCTTCGCCCAGAATCAATGACTTGTTTGATCACTTAGAAGGATCCCATGTGTTCTCAAAGATTGATCTCCATCAGGCTACTTTCAGCTAAAGATAAGGGAACAAGACATACCTAAGACTGCTTTCACCACTAGGTATGGATTGTATGAGTACACTGTGATGCCATTTGGTTTGACCAATGCACCAGCCTACTTCATGAATATGATGAACAAGGCGTTCATGGAGTTTCTTGACAAGTTTGTTGTCATTTTCATCGATGACATTTTGATCTACTCCAAGAGCAATGAAGAGCATGAAGGACATTTGCGATTGATACTTGAGAAGCTTAGAGAGCATAAACTGTATACCAAATTCAGCAAGTGTGCATTCTGGTTGAATGAGGTCGGATTTCTTGGACACATTGTGTCAGGAATGGTGTAGCATATGATCCCGCAAAAGTGTCAGTTGTAACTGAATGGGAATATCCTAAGTCAGTGAAAGAAGTTCGTAGCTTCCTTGGCTTGGCAGGATACTATAGAAGGTTCATTGAGAATTTCTCAAAAGTAGCTAAGCCAATGACAGAGTTACTTAAGAAAGATAAGAAATTTGACTGGACTGAAGGATGTGAACTCAGTTTCCAAGAGTTGAAGAAGAGACTAGTGACAGCACCAGTCTTATGTCTGCCAGATTTGGAGAAGGATTTCCAAGTTTATTGTGATGCATCTCACCAAGGATTGGGTGCAATTCTGATGCAAGAAGGGAAAGTTGTGGCTTATGCCTCGAGACAACTCAAAACTCATGAAGTGAATTATCCTACTCATGATTTAGAGTTAGCCTCTGTTGTCCATGCACTCAAAACATGGAGACATTATCTTTTGGGAAAGCAATGTGAAGTGTTCATAGATCATAAAAGTTTGAAGTATATCTTCACTCAGAAAGAAATCAACATGAGACAAAGAAGATGGCTAGAACTCATCAAGGACTATGACTTGAGTTTGCAATACCACCCCGGTAAAGCAAATGTTGTAGCGGATTCATTAAGCCATAAGGTTTATGTGAATGGCCTTACTAAAGGAGAGTTGTCAGATGATATATGTGCCTAATTCAAAGATCTTAGATTGGAGATTGTTCCTAAAGGACATCTCATGTCATAGGATGTGAAACCCACCTTATTAGACAAAATCAAGGAAGCCCAAAAGATAGACAAGGAAATTGAAGAGATTAAGGAAACAATTAGCAAGGGGAAGGCTAAAGGATTCCATGAAGACGAATAAGGTACTTTATGGTATGGAAAACATATTTGCATTCCGCAAGATCCGGAGCTTCGAAAATTGATTTTACAGGAAGCACACAACTCACCATATTCCATTCATCCGGGTAACACCAAAATGTACATGGATGTGAAGAAAAGATTTTGGTGGAATAAACTAAGCCCATAGATGTGTAGGATTTATTTTTGTGATTCCAATGGTATATTATTTGTATTTTTTGGATAAACAGAACAAAAGTTATTGAATTTACAATTTTGAATATCTAATAGATGAAAATCCAGATTTTAAATCTAACACCTAGCCACGCGGCGCTTCCTGATTGGCGCGTACCAGTTCGTCTGGATCACGCTTGCTGACTGTAGGATCTAAATAAAGATGCACGGCCCAGAAAATGTTTTCTTTTCTTTATTCCTTTTTCATTTCTGTTTTTATTTTCTGGTTTCTTTTTCAAATGTTTTCAAATGAGTTTGAATTCAAACTTACTCTGGATTTTTGTAAAGTGAACCATGCACATATTTGAATAAAAAACATTGTTGTTCACTCAAAAATACATTGGCCCATTGAATTTAAAGTAAAACCATGCCTTAATTATGTATTTATAATAGGGATATGAATGATTTGGAATTCATATTTTTGTTTTGAAATTTTGACCAAGCTTTGGAAACAACATTCAAACTTATATTCAAACCTTTTCTGGTTAAAACAAAGTATTCTCATATTAGAGAGTAGAAATAAAGTCATTATCTTTCTTACATAAAATAATAGGCCACAATTCACCTCTGTTTTGAAATCTTACTTGAAAAATGATCCAAATGCTTATGAATGCATGAATGATATGCAAACTTTATAAATCATGATTTTTGGGATGTTACAAATCTAACCCCCTTAAGGTGAATCTTGCCCTTGAGATTCGGATTGGCTAGCAAATAGGTGAGGGTGGTCTTTCCGAAGATCATCTTCTCTTTCCCATGTTGCTTCTTCTTCGGAATGATGGTTCCACTGAACTTTGCAGAATTTGATAGTCTTTGTCCGAGTAACTCTTTCTGCAGTCTCTAGAATCTTGATAGGTTTTTCCTCATATGTGAGATCATTTTCCAATTGTACCTGTTCCAAAGGTATAGTATCCTTCAAAGAAGTCTCTTCCATCTCCGGATGGCATTTCTTTAGCTGACTCACATGAAACACATTGTGAACGGCAGACAATGATTCAGGAAATTCAATCTCATATGCTACTTATCCTTTAAGGCTCAGAATCTTGAATGGTCCAACATATCTTGGGGCCAATTTTCCTTTGACTCCAAACCTCTTCACTCCACGAAGTGGTGATACTCTAAGATATGCTCTATCACCCACTTCATAGGTGACTTCCCTACGCTTGGGATCTGCGTAGCTCTTTTGTCGGGACTGTGCTATCTTCAATCTGTCCTTTACCAACTTGCCTTTCTCTTTATCTTCCTTGATTAGTTCTGGCCTGACCAAGTTTCTTTCTCCCACACCATTCCATAGCAATGGTGTAGTACACTTTCTCCCATAGAGAAATTCAAACGGTGCCATCTCAATATTGGCTTGATAGCTGTTGTTGTAAGAGAATTCTGCGTAAGGCAGACTTTCATCCCAACTAGCACCATAATCTAGGGCACATGCCCTCAACATATCCTCTAGAATCTGGTTGGTCCTTTGGTCATCCATCGATCAGGGATGAAAAGCGATCTTGAATTCCAATCTCGTTCCCAATGACTCATGTAGTTGCCTCCAAAAATGGGAAGTGAATTGAGTTCCCCTATCAGACACAATACTCTTGGGTACTCCATGCATACACACAATCCTATTCATACAAATCTTGGCTAACTTAGCACTTGTATAGGTTGTCTTCAAGGGTATGAAATGAGCCACTTTAGTTAGGTGATCCACCATGAACCAAATAGAATTATATCCCGATCTAGTCCTTGGCAGTCCAGTGATGAAATCCATGACAATCTTGTCCCACTTCCAATCAGGAATAGGTAGTGGTTGTAACAATCCTGCTGGTTTCTGATGTTCCGCTTTCACTCTACTAAATGCATCACACAAAGCAATATGTTCGGCGATGTCCTTCTTGAGATTATTCCACCAAAATCTTTATTTGGCCTTTAAAACATTTTCCAATTAATTTTTATACACAAAATAAGCCTACAAATGTCTCTGCATAAAATTCTATTTTAACAGAAACAAAATAAAAAACTAAGCCCATAGATGTGTATGATTTTTTTTTGTGATTCCAATTGTATATTATTTGTATTTTTTGGATAAATAGAACAAAAGTTATTGAATTTACAAGTTTGAATATCTAATAGATGAAAAATCCAGATTTTAAATCTAAAACCTAGCCACACGGCGCTTACCTTTACCTTTATAAAGGTGGGGTCTTACATGAGCTTGGTGTGGTTCCTAGTGTGTTGGACCCGATGGTCATTTATTGTGATAACATGGGTGCCATAGCTAATGCACAATAGCCAAGGTCACACAAGAAGCTAAATCACATCAAGCTATGTTTCCATTCGATTCGCAAGTATGTCCAAGAGGGTGACATAAAGATTTGCAAAGTACACACAGATCTTAATGTGGTAAATCCATTGACTAAACCTATCCCTAGAGCAAAATATAACCAACACCAGAACGCCATGGGTGTTAGGTACATTACCATGTAATCTAGATTATTGACTCTAGTGCAAGTAGGAGACTATTGGAGACATGCCCAAGAGGCAATAATAAAGTGGTTATTATTATAACTTTGTGTTTATGATAAATGTTTGAGCAAAATTCGCCAAACCCGCATATAAACGATTCAAAGGTGCCCACCAGGCACTTTCGTGCGGGTGGAAAACAAAGTAATAACATTACACAACAGTCCTCGATGGGACCCACAGAACAGATATATATAACAGCGACTCAAAGAGTCAAGAATACAGATATACAGTACAAAGATCCAAATCACCTTGAGAACGATATAGCGTCCAGCTACGGACAAGATGCAAATGGGGCTAAGAGCCCTGAAGAATAACCAATGGCGTCCATAACCCTGCCCAAGCCGGAAGGGTAACCACCGCTAACGACGTCGATCTCAAACCTGCTTAAACAAAAGGGTGCCGACAAAGGGCAAAGGAAAAAGAAGAGCGTCGATCGAGGCCAGTACACGGCGAGGCTAGAATTCGGCGGTCCTCGCCTACATAGGTATGGTGGACTGAAGCGGCAGCGGCAGCATGCACTGAACAACCTATAGAGACTCGATTCAACTGGCGACAGTCAGAGAGGGGTAAGATAGACCTATCCGGAACCAACCTGATTCTAACATCAAACAAACCCATCCTGGCGTTTCCCCCTCGAGACCACACGAGGAAGTCAACCGAGGAACTCACACAGTTGGCAGTTTTATTTATTCAGTTATAGTTGCGGCACTTTACTAGTCAGGTTTAAATAATCGTCCTGATAAAGTAAGCAGTGGGCACTTTTAGTTAACCATTCCGTTATAGTGGCAGCACTTACTAATCAGGTATGAATAGCATGAGATAACCCTTAAACCCAGCAGTTGTTGGTACTTTTATTCAGCCATTCCGTTGTAGTTGCAATACTTACTAGTCAGATACAATTGTCGCAAGCGACAAACCAAACAAGCAATTGTGGGCAGTATTATTTAGTCATTCCGTTGTAGTGAAGCTGATTACTAGTCATTATAAAGTCAAATTTATAGCAATAAACTTTAGTTATGCTTGTCTATGATCGAGATACTGTGCTCCAAGTCGTCCATATCCGCGGACACGGCTTTCAGAAAGTTTTACCCGGCCGGGGTGCACCAATAGCAACACGCTCGATCAACCTCGAAAACCAAATCAACACCCAACGAGGCTTTCACGACCGAACAATCACAGTTGAAATATTTCAGGGCCACCCTTAAGTAGAACCATAGCGGCCGGCCCGAGACGGGCTTAAGGTTGTGGGGACGGATGAACGACTGGGAACCCGAAAGTGTGGCTGGGCTTGTCGACACCGCGGAATCGTGCCACGATCCTAAACAGTACAGTGTGCTCCTCGCACAAAAGTAAATACAGAAAGTAGCATGGCATAAGTACAGGATCGTAAATAAAACCTCAAACTAGTTTGTGGCCCCAAGAAATAAGACTGAATCAAGCTCTGGCTCAGGGGGGTCCCATATACCTCCCGGATGTGGATAGCGATAAAACAAGGAACAGTATCAAGTACTCGGGTCTTACGGGACACAAGTGGCGTTCGAAACCAAATATTTTCTATCACCCACCGATGCCTGCTTATTTCAATTTTAGTTGTTAAACAGAAATTAAAGTGACGATAAGTAAAACTAGAACCATCTCCAACATCACATGCAAATACATCAAACAGCGTGTATGACGACACACATCAGCACTTGAGCAAGCAACTACGACGCCGCAAGTCCAACTATCTACCAAACAACGGTAATAGGGTGTGTCCAAGGCAATATAAGGCTTCCAGGAAGATCACGTACGGAAACTAAAGCATCGCAATACGTATAGCAATAGATCAACAGGAGGAATAAATACTATAAAAGTAAGATAGGTAGAAAGGGAGATGCTGCTTTGAAAACATTGTCGAAGGTTCGATCAAGATCGGGAAGCTCACATCAACTCAACGGCCTTATCCGCCAAGAAGCAAATCACTAGAAGGAAACACGGATGCTATATTTAATACAACGGCAGAGAAGATGATGCATATATAATGCATGGCATGGCAAAGTGCGATGCAATTAGGTCAAATTAAGCGGAACCGGGGTCCCGACATTATTCAGGTGGTTCATGTTGTTTAGAGGCCCCGCAATTTAGATGTTGTTTTAACAAGGCAAGATTATAGCACCGGTTCGCTACACAAGTTTAAATGAGGCCGATATGAGACTAGATTTGGCCGCATATGGGCCCCATATTTAATTATTAGGTGGATCGGCATAAGGCCCCCAAACCAATGCTATGCATGCGGAATGACAATTTATTATGCGACAAGGTTATATTATGTTATAAAATAGGGGTTCGGGAAGGGTTCACACATTAGGGGCCTCGACGATCTTGGGTTCCGGGGTTCGGGGTCGGTCTCAGGGTTCAGGGTTCGGCGAGGTCGCTCTCGGACTCAGGGGTAGGTCTTGGCGCATCCGGGGGTCTTCGGGTCACGTTGTCGGTCATGGCGTTCGGGACGAAGCACTTGTCGCATCGGGGGTTCTCGGCGGACTCGGTGTCCGGGGTGAAACACTTGGCGTTCCTTGTCTTGTCGGAGGCCTTGTTGCTCTACGGCGAAGAACTTGGCGTCAACGGGGTCCGAGAAGGCGATCTTGACGCGGCACCGGGTACGGGATCGGCCTTCGGGTTCGGGGGTCTCGGCGTCCGTAGATCTTGGTGTCCAAGGCGCGGCATCAAAACAGCGGGGTCTTGTCGAAGAGACTATCTTGGCCCTTGGACAACACCATCTGCAGACGCACACCGAGGCTTGCGGTCGAACTCGTCATACCAACCAACAGAGGCAGGGCGAGCCTTGCAACGCCAGCGGCGGCTCCTGGCTTCGGTTGCAGACGGAGGCAGCCCGGAGGTGAGGCAGGTCGGTGACGAGGGCTTGAGAGGCGCGGGCTCTGGGACGGCGAGATCCGGGAACTGGCGGCCTTCGGCGTGGGGCCAGCGAGGCCAGCGAGGCCCGAGGCTGGCTACTGCAGACGGAGAGGAGAAGCCAGCAGTGGCAGGGGCGAGGCGGCCCGACCGCAGGCGGGTGGCGCGGCTCGCTTGGCAGCGGTGAGGGCCGAGCACGGGGAAGGGCGCGTCGGGGCCGGCCGGGCGGCGTGGCAAGCTTCGCTGGGCGCCGGGCGGACCCGGCAGCGGGCGGCGGGCGAGGGTCGACGGTCGGGCTTGGCGGCAGGCGGGGACTGGCAAGGAGGAGATGGTTGGGCGGACTCGCGGCAGGGGCGACGTGCTTGGCAGGCGAGGCGCACTGGGTCGAAGCGTGGCGGGCGAGGCTCCGTGGCGGAGGAGGTGTGGCGCGGACGGAGGGATGCGTCGGTGAGGAGGAAAAGGTCGTGGCGGAGGCGGTGGTTGGCGGGATGCGGTGGCGTGGCGGGCGTCAAGGCGGCCAGCGGAGGAGCGGCGGCAGGTGGGGCGGCAGGCGCGAGCGGCGGTCGCTATGGATGCGGAGGCGGGCGGGAGTGCGGGGTGGAGGAGGCTCATGAGCCGGGCGGTGCTCGGTGGCGGGCAGGCGGAGGAAGCATCAGGCGGGCGGCGGAGGTAGGGGAAGGAGAGAGGAGGGAGTGGCGGGCCCGTGGTGGGGTTGTGTGGGGCCGGGGGGGCGTGCGTGGCGTGTACTGTGTGCGTGTGTTGCGTGTGCTGGTAGGAGAGATAGAGAGTGGGGTGGGATTTGGGGGTAGGATTAGGTGGAAGAGGGTGATTGGTGAGGGGGAGGGGGAAGATGAGGTGTCATCGTCTGGTTGGCCAGGGTGATGTGGCTGTTTGGGTTGGGTAGATAGCTGGGTAGGTCTAGGATTTTACAGGGCGGGTTAGGTGGACCGTTTTAAAAATAGGGGTGGTCGTTCGGGTCTACTCGGCCCGTTCGACTGCCCCACTAAATAATTAATTAAAATATTTATTTTCAAACAGCGCTTTTGCAATCCGACAGCGGACAAAACAAAATATTCCGGGGACCCGGTTTTCGGTGTTTAAATAAGATGGGGCGTTTTAGAAAAACAAAACGGGCTTGCGAACATAGTTTTATGCAAACAATGCATGATGATGACGATGCAATGCACAAATTTAACGCGATTTTCTAGTAGTGGTTTTGCGGGATGCCACATTGATCTAGGTATGGAGATACCGACGATCGAACCTCAGATAAATAAATTATCGCATGACAAAGGGAATCGGTATCGTATGTGAATGGTTCATTTGATCACGAAGTCATCATTGAATATGTGGGAACCATTATGGATCTCTAGATCCCGCTATTGGTTATTGATCGGAGAGGTGTCTCGATCATGTCTACATAGTTCGCGACACACTTAAGGTTTGATGTTGTTTAAGTAGATATGGAATACGAGTTGGAGACCAAATATTGTTAGTAGTCTTGGATTGGTTCCAGGACATCACGAGGAGATCCGGAATGGTTTGGAGAATAAGATTCATATAAGGAATATCAATTTCCGGGGTTCGGAAATGTTTTCGGTGTTTTAACCGAAAGCTTCTAGAATGTTCTAGAGGGACCACCAGTGGGTCCACCACCCCGGGATGGGCCACTTGGATTGTGGCATGCCGTGGGGGCCTAGGGCCAGTGTGGCGCCCCGCAATTACCACTACTAGAAAATCGCGTTGTTTTTGTGCATTGCATCATCATGACCCCATGCTCATGTCATCATGCCACCTTGCATTTGAGTATCGTCATGTCATCTTGCATTTGTTTGCATAAAACTATTTTCGAAAAGCCTGTTTTTGTTTTCTAAACGCCCCGTCTTGATTTCAAATTAAACCCCGGGTCTCCGAAATATTTTTTTTCGTCTACCAACGGTTTGCAAAAGCCCCGTTTCAAATAATAAAATATTTCTTTTATTTTTAGGAGGCAGCCCGCCAGGCCCGAAAGCCTGACCGGCCACCTCCAAAATTCCTAAAACTACCCAATCCTAGTCTACCCAAACCCCCTCCACCTCACCCCAACCTATCCCTTTGCGCCACATCATCCTGGCCCTCTCTCCATCCAATCAACCACCGCCACCCCCACCCGACAGGCCCCCCGCCTCAGGATCCTGCCCGCATGGGCCCCGCCTCTAACTCCCACCTGCCCAACCCGCGTACGCCCCACGCCACCATCCCGACACCCTGGCCCCACCCTCCGTAGCATGACCAAACTCCCACCTGCCCATCCCCGCACCCGCATCACCTCCCCAACCCGCCCTCTCCTCTCCTCTTGCCGGCCCACCTTGAGCCACCTCGCTCACTCGCCCGCCTCGCTCGCCTCTGAGCTCCCATGGCGCCTTGTCCGCACCTCCACAGTGCGCTGGGTGAGCGCCGGCTGCGTCTTCCTCCGTCATCTCCCTCTTCCGGTGCCGCCGCCAGGGCACCTCGAATCCCAGCGCCGCCGCGTCGTCCTCCGCCTCGAGCGTCGCCGTGTACCCCTCGGCGGCCTCGCATGTGCCACGTCGCACGCCGACCCTTCCTCCGCCTCGCCCCGATCTTCCTCTGTCCCTGCTCGGATCCCCGGCCGCCACCCCTCGCGGTGCTCGGCGACTTGTCACCAAGGCTGCTTTGCTCGAGCCCGACCAGCCCGCCCTGGTCCTTCTCCTCCGCCCGAGCCCATCTCTCCGTCGAGCTGCGCCACAGGACGCCTCCATCGGCCTCCTCGCCGGCACCGCCCTGCAAGCCCCCCTGCGCCCCACCTCGCAGGACCCGCGTCGGCCTCGCCGTCCCCTCTACCAGGGGCTCTGTCTCCTCATCCGCCACCAGCGAGCCCGCCTCCTGCCGCCCTCTGCTCTGCCTCGTCGACACCGCCGCCTCTGTCCCGGCCTTCCTAGCTCGTCAAGGGCAGAGGCCACCCGAGCCTGCTGCGCGCGTGCCCACTGTTGTTAGCGATGTGTGCTTGGTCTGTCTCATGTATGTGCTCCGTCGTCAGTGTGTTGAAGGCCTGGAACTTCCAATTTTCAGTCAAGAGGGTTGTTTTGGGTGGCGTTTGTTTTAGGTTAGGAGTGTTGGTATTGCTGACTAGAACCCTCTCGACGAACAAGAGATCCAAGTCGGATAAGTACCCGAGAAGCCGCCCGAACATCCGGTCCTAATTCCAAGTTCGTCATCGACCACCGAAGCCACGGACCCTCGGGATGACAAGTTCTCCACCCAAGGGCGACAAGACTTTCTTCACGGATTTCAAGTACTCCGACATGGAACACCAAGGTCTACCTCATCGATCCGAAGACCGATCTTCAAACCCTCCGAAACCGCCAAGATCGCCATGGAACGACAAGCACTTCACCCCAGATGCCAAGTCCGACCCGACCCCCGGAACCCCAAGATCTTCCGAACCCAGATGTGTGACCCCTTTCTCGAGCCCTATTTTGTAAATGTAATATCAAATTGTTGCATATTAAATTGTTCATGATTGCATTCATACCATGTGGATTTGGGGCATTATGCCAATTCACCTCATAATTAAATATTGAGACCATATGAGGCTTTTCTAGTCTTATATTGGTCCTATTTAAATTTGGGTAGCGAACCGGTGCTACCTTTTGCCTTGTTAATGCAACATTTAAAATGCGGGCTATCTAAATAACTTGAACCACTTAATACTTGTCGGGACCCCGGTTTCGCTTAATATTGCCTAATCGCATCGCATCTTTGCCATGTCATACATCATACATGCATCATGCCCGATTTTCTACCGTAGTATTAAATAGTGCATCCGGTGTTTCTTCTAGTGTTTTGCTTCTTCGCGGATTAGGCCGATGAGTTGATGCGAGTGTCGACCCGATCTTCGGATGAACCTTCGGCAATGTTTTCAGGCGAGCACCTCCCCATTTCTACCTATCTTACTTTTATAGTATTTATTCCCCCCTGTTGATCTATTGCTATCTGTGTTGCGATGCTCTAGTTTTCGTACCCGTGATATCCCTTGCAGCCTTATATTGCCTTGGACATATCCTATTACCTGTTGTTTGGTAGATAGTTGGACATGCGCGTCATAGTCGCTTGCTCAAGTGCTGTTGCGTGTCGTCAAGTACCACAGTTGTTGGAGTATTGCCGCATGTTTAATGTTGGAGATGATCATGGCTTTAATTATTGTTTAATAACTAAAATTGAAAGTAGGTAAATGCAGAGGCACCGGTGGGTAATAGACAATATTTGGATTTTAACCGCTCACTGGTGTCCCGTAGGACCCCGAGTTCTTGACACCTGTTCCGAGATCGAGCGCGCTAACCACAGGTGGGGTGTGTGGGCACCCCCATCGATTAGTACCTGATTTCAAAGTATTGTACTGGGGGCCACAAGTAGTTTGGGGCTTTATTACTATCCTGTACTTATGCCATGCTTTACTGCTTTATTTACATTTGTGCGTGGAGCACCTGTACTGTTTAGGACCGTGACACGTTTTCGCTGTATCGACAAGCCCAGTCACACTTTCGGGTTCCCAGTCGTTTACAGCCGTCTACACAAACCCTGAGTCCGTCTCGGAGACCGGCCGACTTCGTTGCGGGTAGCTTAGTGGGGTGTCCCCCATGTACTTGCTTTGGGTCTGGGAAACGTCATGACTTAGGCCCCGCCGACATACCGATGGGTGTATGTTAACTGATCTGGCAAAAAGGGTCGAAGTGCGTGTGGATACTTTGGTGCACCCCTACAGGGTTAAATCTTTTCGAAAAGCCGTGTTCGCGGTTATGGACGACTTGGAGCACAGTTCTCGATCATAGACAACTATAACTAAAGTTTACTGTTATAATTTGACTTGTATCCGATATGACTAGTAATCAGCTTCACTACAACGGAATGGCTAAATAAAAGTACCAACAACTGCTGGTTTGGGATGTCTCATGCTAATCGTATCTGACTAGTAAGTGTTACCTTCTAGCGAATGTTTAACTAAAACTACCCACTGCTTATTATATCAGGATGACTCATGCCATCTTTATTTGACTAGTAATTGCCGCAACTATAACAGAATGAATAAAACTGCCAACGGTGTGAGTTCCTCGGTTGACTTCCTCGTTTGGTCTCGAGGGGGAAACACCAGGATGGGTATGTTTGGTGGTACTATCAGGTTGGTTCTGAATAGGTCTTTCTTACCCCTCTCTGATAGCCGCTAGTTGTATCGAGTCTCTATAGGTGGTTTAGTGCATGCTGCGCTCGATCCACCATACCTATGTAGGCGAGGACCGCCGATTTAGTCTCGCCATGTCTTGGCCTCGATCGACCGCTCTCTCTTTTCCTTTGCCCTTTGTCGGCACACCTTTTGTTTAAGCAGGTTTTGAGATCGGTCGTTAGCGGGTTACCCTTCCGGCTTGGCTCAGGCGGGGTTATGGACGCCATTGGTTATTCTTCAGGGCTCTTAGCTCAATTTGCATCTTGTCCGTACTCGGACGCTATATCGTTTTAAAGGTGATTTGGATCTTTGTATTGTATATCTGTATTCTTGACTCTTTGAGTCGCTGTTGTATATATATATGTTTTGTGGGTTCCATCGAGGACTATTGTGTAATGATATTACTTCGTTTTCCACCCGCACGCAAGTGCCTGGTGGGCACCTTTGAATCGTTTCTATGCGGGTTTGGCGGGCGCTGAAACTTGCATAGGGACGATCGAGGGTGTTACTGAGTGGTATCGAGCTCGGCGATTCGATACCCCACAAGTCCAGCCTGTAGGATAACCTAGCTAACGGCCGAAGTAGAGTGTCAAAACTATTTTTGCAAAATCGGTTGGATAGTTCTGATTAGGTCTGATTTTACTCCTTACCCCTCTGCTGCTCTCCTCTCACCTCTGCGTGTTTTGAATCCGCTCTCTTCTCCCTCTCCGAGTCCAGGATTTCTCGTGGTTGGGTTCCATCGTGCCTTCAGGGTTTTGCTTCCTCTTTTGGTAACGGTGTGTCTACATCTGGTCTTCATGCTATCCGAGGAATCCTTCGTCTGGAGGACTTCTCGTTGTTCCTCCTTGTGCCTTCCGGTGCTTTCTGACGCGACGACATCATCTATGCCAGATCCGATGCAGAGTCTGCATCACTCCTTTGTTCCTGAACCTCGATTGTCGAGATCTTCAGTCTAATTCCGAGAATGGTTGCACGCTTTTCTACTGATTGTGCAGAGTAATAGTTTGGGTGCGTGATGGATTGGCCCCCATGCCGACTAATCACTCTATTCGCTTGTGTACATTGAAGTGGATGAGAATGCATCGGTTCCCTCTTTCCATCGAAGCTAGAGGTGGCTTTATTTGTTGATACTTCTGCCTTCGCCTTTTGTTTCCGGAGTGTTCTCTCGACGATCACGGACAACGACCTCTTGTTAGTGGTGTCGCGAGGATCTACACGACGCGAGAAGATGCAGATCGCCGCCCTTCTTCCCGGTACCATGAGGTGGATCTCGAGGGCGAGATCCATTGTTAGTGGTGTCGAATTGTGGCGCCCCGCAATTACCACTACTAGAAAATCGCGTTGTTTTTGTGCATTGCATCATCATGGCCCCATGCTCATGTCATCATGCCACCTTGCATTTGAGTATCGTCATGTCATCTTACATTTGTTTGCATAGAACTATTTTCGAAAAGCCTGTTTTTGTTTTCTAAACGCCCCGTCTTGATTTCAAATTAAACCCCGGGTCTCCGGAATATTTTGTTTCGTCTACCAACGGTTTGCAAAAGCCCCGTTTCAAATAATAAAATATTTCTTTTATTTTTAGGAGGCAGCCCGCTAGGCCCGAAAGCCTGACCGGCCACCTCCAAAATTCCTAAAACTACCCAATCCTAGTCTACCTAAACCCCCTCCACCTCACCCCAACCTATCCCTTTGCGCCACATCATCCTGGCCCTCTCTCCATCCAATCAACCCCCGCCACCCCAGCCCGACAGGCCCCCCGCCTCGGGATCCTGCCCGCGTGGGCCCCGCCTCGCACTCCCACCTGCCCAACCCGCGTACGCCCCACGCCACCACCCCGACACCCTGGCCCCACCCTCCGTAGGGTGACCCCACTACCACCTGCCCATCCCCGCACCCTCATCGCCTCCCCAACCCGCCCTCTCCTCTCCTCTTGCCGGCCATCGCCAGGGCGAGCCACCTCGCCGTCTCCTCTGCACCTCGCCTGCCTCGCTCGCCCTACAGAGCTCCCCGCGAGCGTCTTGTCCGCACCTCCCTGAGTCTAACCGTGAGCCGCCAGGGCTGCCGTCTTCCCCTCCGTCGTCTCCCTCTTCCAGCGCCGCCGCCAGGGCACCTCGAATCCCAGCGCCGCCGCGTCGTCCTCCGCCTCGAGCGTCGCCGCGTACCCCTCGGAGGCCTCGCACATGCCACGTCGCCTCGACCTTCCTCGGCCCTCCTCTCGGCCCCGATCTTCCTCTGTCCTGCTCGGATCCCCGCCGCCACCCTCGCCGCGCCGGCGACTTCGCCGTGTCACCAAGGCCGCTCGAGCCCGACTCGAGCCCCGCCCTGGTCCTTCTCCTCACTTGAGCCGTCTCTCGTCGAGCTGCGCCACAGGACGCCGCCATCGGCCTCCTCGCCGGCACCGCCCTGTAAGCCCCCCTGCACCCCACCTCGCAGGACCCACGTCGGCCTCGCCGTCCCCTCCACCAGGGGCTCTGTCTCCTCATCCGCCACACCTGCCACCACCAGCGAGCCCGCCTCCTGCCGCCCTCTGCTCTGCCTCGTCGACACCGCCGCCTCTGTCCCGGCCTTCCTAGCTCATCAAGTTCAGAGGCCACCCGAGCCTGCTGCGCGCGTGCCCACTGTTGTTAGCGATGTGTGCTTTGTCTGTCTCCTGTATGTGCTCCGTCGTCGGTGTGTTGAAGGCCTGGAACTTCCAATTTTCAGTCAAGAGGGATGTTTTGGGTGGCGTTTGTTTTAGGTTAGCAGTGTTGGTATTGCTGACTAGAACCCTCTCGACGAACAAGAGATCCAAGTCGGATAAGTAACCGAGAAGGCGCCCGAACATCCGGTCCTAATTCCAAGTACGTCATCGACCACCGAAGCCACGGACCCTCGGGATGACAAGTTCTCCACCCAAGGGCGACAAGACTTTCTTCACGGATTTCAAGTACTCCGACATGGAACACCAAGGTCTACCTCATGGATCCGAAGACCGATCTTCAAACCCTCCGAAACCGCCAAGATCGCCATGGAACGACAAGCACTTCACCCCGGACGCCAAGTCCGACCCGACCCCCGGAACCCCAAGATCTTCCGAACCCAGATGTGTGACCCCTTTCTTGAGCCCTATTTTATAAATGTAATATCAAATTGTTGCATATTAAATTGTTCACGATTTCATTCATACCATGTGGATTTGGGGCATTATGCCAATTCACCTCATAATTAAATATTGAGACCATATGAGGCTTTTCTAGTCTTATATTGGTCCCATTTAAATTTGGGTAGCGAACCGGTGCTACCTTTTGCCTTGTTAATGCAACATTTAAAATGCGGGCTATCTAAATAACTTGAACCACTTAATACTTGTCGGGACCCCGCTTTCGCTTAATATTGCCTAATCGCATCGCATCTTTGCCATGTCATACATCATACATGCATCATGCCCGATTTTCTACCATAGTATTAAATAGTGTTGGAGATATGCCCTAGAGGCAATAATAAATGTAGTTATTATTATATCTTTGTGTTTATGATAAATGTTTACATTCATGCTATAATAGTATTAACAAGGAAACATTGATACTTGTGTGATTTGTAAACTTAATTTGAAGTCCCTAGTATAGCCTCTATACTTCACTAGCTTGTTGGTTGATTAATGATTGTGGTTTCCCTATCATGAACATTGAGATGTTATCAACAACAAGATCGTATCGTTAGGAGAATGATATGGTGGACATACTCCTATAGATAAGCATAGCATAAAGATCAAGTCATTTCATTAGTTCAATTGCTATATGCTTTCTGATACATAGTAACCTAATTCCATCGACCATGAGATCATGCATATCACCTTTACCGGATGGATGCTTTGATGACATCAAACACCACACCGTAACTGGGTGGCTGTAAAGGTGGCATTGAGTGTTCGGAAAGTATTGGTTGAAACACATGGATCAAGAGTGGGATTTGTCCATCCATATGACGGATATATATACTCTGGGCCCTCTCGGTGGAATGTCATCCAATTAGTTTGCAAGCATGTGACTGGGTCACAAGGGATCACATATCACGGGAACGAGAAAAGAGTACTTGTCGGTAACAAGGTTGAACTAGGTATCTGAGAGATACGAGCGATCAAAACCTCGGATAAGTAAACTATCGTGAGACAAAGGGAAATTGGTATCGTATGTAAGTGGTTCATTCGATCGCAAAGTTATCGTAGAAATATGTGGGAGCCATATGAATTTCCAGATTCCTCTATTGGTTATTGTTCGGAGAAGTGTCTCGATCATGTCCGCATAATTCACGAACCGTAGGGAGACACACTTAAGTATTCGACGTTGTTTGAGTAGTTATGGTATTATGAGAAAGAGACCGAATGTTGTTCGAGTCTCGGATGGGATCCGGATATCACGAGGTGATCCGGAATGGTCCGAGAATAAGATTCATATAAGGAAAGTCCCGTTTGAGTTCGGGAATGATTCCGTGTTTTCATCGAATGTTCTAGAAGGTTCGGAATGTCCCAGCACTCGAGGAAGGGGTACATGAATGTGTCATTGCATATTGGAATGATTGCATCATGTACTAAGTGTTCTCGCTGTTCCAAATAAAGTATTAAATTGAATCCCAAACTGAAAAAGTCAAACGGCCAGTTTGAAAGTCAAACGGCTAAAACAGGAAAGTGAGGGAAAGAGGAAAGAGGAGGTTGAAACCGACTTGGGGGAGGAGTCCCTCCTCTCCAAGCCGGCGCGCCACCCAAGGCCGAGTTGGGGAGGGACTCCCTCCCCTTGGCCGCACCTCCCACCTATAAAAGGAGGGGCAGGGCCCCCTCCTCTAGACACACAAGTTCCTATCCTCTAAATCTAAACCCTAGCCCTAGACTCCGGTTTAGAGCCGCTTTGGTTTAGAGCTTCTAATTGCCCTAGCCTTCAGATTAGAGCCTTCTAATTGGTGTGTCTAAACCCTAGACCGCCGAGGAACTCTCTCATACTCCACCATACTCGCTCCGGCTTAAGGCGGCCTGGGATCTCCCTCTACTTCCACCACTGCCAGTTTGTCGGAATCGCGAGGAGAGTGCTACAACCTCCGCTGCCTGCTGGAAAAAGGGAGAGGAAGGTCTTCGTCGAGTACCGAACGTGTGACCTACTGCGGTAGCACTGCCGGAACGCAGCGCCGGAAGGATCGTCTACACGATCTTGAGATCGGGAAGAGTACGACTACATCACCCACGAGAATCCGCTCTCGTTAAACACTTTGGAATCTTCGAGGGTAAGTTATTCCATCGACTCGTTGCTACAATCTAGTAGATAGATCTTGGCTTGTTTGTTTGTATGTGATAGAAATTTTTTGTTTTCCATGCTACGAAACCCTACAGTGGTATCAGAGCCGTGTCTATATGTAGATCTGTTGCACGAGTAGAACACAATGGTCATTGTGGGCGTTGATGCTTTTATTGTCGATTGCTTCTTGTGTACTTTGCATCTTGCGGTATGTTGGGATGAAGCGGCCCGGGCTAACCTTACATGACATCATTCATGAGACTTGATCCACGCTTGACATGCAACTTGTATTGCATAAGTGGCTTTATGGTGCGCTTTCTCCTAGCATAGTTAAGATCCAATTTACAACGGGTGATCAACAATGCTAGTATCAATGTTGTGGTTCTTGTTCGTAAGTTAGAACGACACTTATTGAAAGCCCCAAACCACGTAAAATATGCAAAGAAAGTAGAGGCGTCTAACTTTGTTTTGCAGGGGTGTGCAGTGATGTGATATGGTCATGATTGTGATTATATTTGATGTATGCAATGTTCCTTATTGTAAGTTGGCAACCGGCTGGAGCCATATGGTTGTCTTTAATTTATGTTAAGACCCGCGTGTCTATTCAAAGTAGTTGTAATAGTTGAAGACGGTGGACGAAAACCATGGAGAAGCGTCATTGACCTTGATGCAATGCCGGTGATGATGGAGATCATGTTCGTGCTTGAAGATGGAGATCGGAAGCACAAAGAAGAAAGGCCATATCATATCACATATTATTGAATTGCATGTGATGTTAATCCTTTATGCATCTTGTATTGCTTAGTAGACGACGGTAGCATTATAAGATGATCCCTCATGCACATGAATTTCAAGTCATAATGTGTTCACCCTTAGTTAGCACCGTTGCTAAAGCTTGTTGTTTCGAAGCACCACGTGATGATCGGGTGTGTTAGATTCTGCAAGTGTATACAACGTGAGAAAGCCAGATTTGCTCATGCGGAAACTAAGGTTTGATCTTGACGAGCCTAGCATGTACAGACATGGTCTCGAAACATGGATCACCGAAAGGTAAAGCATGAATTATATAGTAGATATGATGAACATGACGATTGTTCGCCATTGAAACTATATCAACTCTCGTGATGATCGGTGTTGATGTAGTGGATTTGGTTCGTGTGATCACTAAAACAATGTGAGGGATGTTGTTTTGAGTGGGAGTTCACCTAGTTTAATTTCATTAATTAATTTGAACTCAATTTGTCATAAACTTAGTCTAAACTATTACAAATATGTTGTAGATCAATGGCAGCCCCTACCATCAATTTTAATGCGTTCCTAGAGAAAGAAAAGTTGAAAAACAATGGAAGCAACTTCGCGGATTGTTTCCGCAATTTGAGGATTGTCCTCACAATTTGGTAATTTGACCTATGTGCTGGATGCACCATTGGTGACCCACTGCAGGTGATGCTCCCGATGAAGTAAAGAATGTTTACCTCGCTCGGAAGAATCAAGACTCCATAGTTCAAAGGTGCTATCTTGTATGGTTTGGAATCGAGCTTGTAAAAGGTTTGAAGAATCAGACCCATATGATATTGTCGAGGATCTCAAATTGATTTTTGAGACTCATGCGGCAATTGAAAGCTATGAGGCTTCTGAAAAGTTCTTTAACTGCAAGATGGAAGAAGGCAGCTCCGTCAGTGAGCATGTGCTTAAGATATCTGGGCACGCAAACAAACTTCAAAGCTTGGGTATAGTGATTCCTAATGCTTTGGGGATTTACCGTGTCCTCCAATCACTACCACCAAGTTACAAGAACTTTGTGATGAACTACAACATGCAGAACATGAACACGACGTTGCGTAACTCTTTGCCATGTTGAAATCTGCAGAAGTGGAGATAAAGAAAGAGCACCAAGTGTTGTTGGTCAATAAGACCACCAAATTCAAGAAAGGCAAGTCTAAGCAGAAGGGACACTTCAAGAAGGGTGGTAAGAAAGTTGCCACGCCGGCGAAGAAGACCAAGGCTGGGCCCAAGCCTGATACTGAGTGCTTTTACTGCAAGGGAAAAGGTCACTGGAAGCGGAATTGCCCAAAGTACTTGGCGGATCTGAGGAACGGCAACATCAAGAAGAAAGGTATATCTGATATACATGTTATTGATGTGTATCTCACTAGTACTCGTAGTAGTGCCTGGGTATTTGATACAGGTTCGGTTGCTCATATTTGTAACTCAAACAAAATGCAGAATAAACGGAAGCTAGCGAAGAACGAGGTGACGATGCGTGTGGGAAACGGATCAAAAGTTGATGTGATCGCGGTCGGCACGCTACCCCTTCATCTACCATCGGGATTAGTTTTATACTTAAATAATTGTTATTTAGTGCCTGTGTTGATCATGAACATTATATCGGGATCTTGTTTATTGCGAGACGGTTACTTGTTTAAGTCAGAGAATAATGGTTGTTCGATTTATATGAGTAATATGTTTTATGCACATGCACCTTTGATAGATGGTCTATTCTTATTGAATCTCGATAGTGCAAATACACATATCAACAACATTGAGGCTAAACGTTTGAAATCAAGCGATAATTCGACCTATATGTGGCACTGTCGTCTTGGTCACATTGGAGTGAAGCATATGAAGAAACTCCATTCCGATGGACTTCTTGAATCACTTGATTTTGAATCACTTGAAAGATACGAAGCATGTCTGATGGGAAAAATGACTAAGACTCCATTTTCTGGTATGATGGAGCGAGCTACGGACTTATTGGAAATCATACATACCGATGTGTGTGGTCCAATGAGTGTAGCATCATGGTGGTTATCGTTATGTTCTTACCTTCACGGATGACTTGAGTAGATATGGGTATATCTATTTCATGAAACATAAGTCCGAAACTTTCGAGAAGTTTAAGGAGTTTCAAAGTGAGGTAGAGAATCAACGTAACAAGAAGATTAAATTTCTACGTTCTGATCGTGGAGGTGAATATCTAAGTTACGAGTTTGGCGAGCATTTGAAGAAATGCGAAATACTTTCATAGTTGACACCGTCGGGAACACCACAGCATAATGGTGTGTCCGAACGTCGTAATCGAACTCTCTTAGATATGGTTCGTTCTATGATGTCACTTACAGATTTACCGCTATCATTTTGGGGTTATGCATTAGAAACAGATGCATTCACTTTAAATAGGGCACCGTCTAAATCCGTTGAGACGACACCGTATGAATTATGGTTTGGGAAGAAACCTAGATTGTCGTTCCTTAAAGTTTGGGGATGCGAAGCCTATGTAAAGAAGTTACAGCCGGACAAGCTTGAACCCAAAGCGGAAAAATGCGTCTTCATAGGATACCCGAAGGAAACTATTGGGTATACATTCTATCATAGATCCGAAGGCAAAATCTTCGTTGACAAGAATGGATCCTTTCTAGAGAAGGAATTTCTCTCGAAAGAAGTGACTGGAAGGAAAGTAGAACTCGACGAGGTTGTTGAACCTTCTCTCGAAATTGCGAGTAGCGCAGCACCGGAAGAAGTTCCTGTGGTGCTTGCACCAATAAGAGAGGAAGCTAATGATGGTGATCATGAAACTTCGGTTGAAATTACTACAGAGCCTCGGAGGTCAACGAGAACTCGTACCACTCCAGATTGGTATGATCCCGTTATGAGTGTCATGTTGGTGGACAACACCGATGACCCTGAGACATATGAGGAAGCGATGATGAGCCCAGATTCCAATAAATGGCAAGAAGCCATGAAATCCGAGATTGGATCCATGTACGAAAACCAAGTATGGACTTTGGTGGACTTACCGGATGGCCGGAAGGCTGTCGAGAACAAATGGATTTTCAAGAAGAAAATAGATGTTGATGGTAATGTTACTGTCTATAAAGCTCGACTTGTCGCAAAAGGGTTTCGACAAATTCAAGGAGTTGACTACGATGAGACTTTCTCACCAGTAGCGAAGCTAAAGTCTGTGAGGATTATGTTAGCAATCGCTGCATATTATGATTATGAGATATGGCAGATGGATGTCAAAACAGCATTCCTCAATGGAGATATTGATGAAGAGTTGTATATGATGCAACCCAAAGGTTTTGTCGATCCTAAAGATGCTAACAAGGTATGCAAACTTCAACGGTCCATCTATGGATTGAAGCAAGCATCCGGTTGGAATCAACGTTTTGATAAGGTGATCAAAAGTTTTGGTTTTATACAAACTTATGGAGAAGCTTGTATTTACAAGAAAGTGAGTGGGAGCTCTGTAGCATTCTTAATACTATATGTGAATGACATATTGTTGATTGGGAATGATGTAGACCTTCTTAATAGTGTCAAGGAATATTTGAATAATAGTTTTTCAATGAAGGATCTTGGCGAAGCAGCTTACATATTAGGCATAAAGATTTATAGAGATAGATCGAAACGCCAAATATCATTGTCACGGAGTACATATTTGGATAAAGTTCTAAAGAGGTTTGGAATGGAAGAAAGCAAGAAAGGGTTCTTGCCCATGTTGCCCAATACGACCTTGAGTAAAACTCAAAGTCCGACATCGGCAGAAGATAGAGAAAGGATGAGTAGGACTCCCTATGCCTCAGCCATAGGATCTCTAATGTATGCCATGCTATGTACTAGACCCGACATTGCATATGCTGTTAGTTTAACTAGATGATATCAAAGTGATCCAGGAGTGGATCATTGGACAGCGGTCAAAAACATCCTTAAGTACTTGAGAAGAACTAAGGATATGGTTCTTTCTTATGGAGGTGATGAACAGCTCGTTGTTAATGGTTACACCGATGCTAGTTGGAACATCGATCCGGATGATTCTAAATCACAATCTGGATACGTATTTATTTTGAATGGTGCAGCAGTTAGCTGGAGGAGTGCAAAGCAAAGCGTTGTGGCGAGATCTTCAACTGAATCAGAATACATGGCTGCTTCAGAGGCTTCACAAGAAGCAATATGGATGAAAGAGTTCATTACAGAGCTGGGTGTGGTTCCTAGTGCGCTGGACCCAATGTCTATCTACTGTGATAACATGGGCGCCATAGCCAATGCGCAAGAACCAAGGTCACACAAGAAGTCAAGCACATCAAGCTGCGTTTTCACGCTATTCAAGAACATATCCAGGATGGGGATATAAAGATTTGCAAAGTACACACAGATCTGAATGTGGCGGATCCGTTGACTAAACCTCTCCCGAGGGCAAAACATGACCAACACCAAACTACCATGGGTGTTCGGTATATTACCATGTAATCTAGATTAGATGACTCTAGTGCAAGTGGGAGACTGTTGGAGATATGCCCTAGAGGCAATAATAAATGTAGTTATTATTATATCTTTGTGTTTATGATAAATGTTTACATTCATGCTATAATAGTATTAACAAGGAGACATTGATACTTGTGTGATTTGTAAACTTAATTTGAAGTCCCTAGTATAGCCTCTATACTTCACTAGCTTGTTGGTTGATTAATGATTGTGGTTTCCCTATCATGAACATTGAGATGTTATCAACAACAAGATCGTATCGTTAGGAGAATGATATGGTGGACATACTCCTATAGATAAGCATAGCATAAAGATCAAGTCATTTCATTAGTTCAATTGCTATATGCTTTCTGATACATAGTAACCTAATTCCTTCGACCATGAGATCATGCATATCACCTTTAACGTATGGATGCTTTGATGACATCAAACACCACACCATAACTGGGTGGCTATAAAGGTGGCATTGAGTGTTCGGAAAGTATTGGTTGAAACACATGGATCAAGAGTGGGATTTGTCCATCCATATGACGGATAGATATACTCTGGGCCCTCTCGGTGGAATGTCATCCAATTAGCTTGCAAGCATGTGACTGGGTCACAAGGGATCACATATCACGGGAACGAGAAAAGAGTACTTGTCGGTAACAAGGTTGAACTAGGTATACAGAGATACCGACGATCATAACCTCGGATAAGTAAACTATCGTGAGACAAAGGGAAATTGGTATCGTATGTAAGTGGTTCATTCGATCGCAAAGTTATCGTAGAAATATGTGGGAGCCATATGAATTTCCAGATTCCTCTATTGGTTATTGTTCGGAGAAGTGTCTCGATCATGTCCGCATAATTCACGAACCGTAGGGAGACACACTTAAGTATTCGACGTTGTTTGAGTAGTTATGGTATTATGAGAAAGAGACCGAATGTTGTTCGGAGTCTCGGATGGGATCCGGGATATCACGAGGTGATCCGGAATGGTCCGGAGAATAAGATTCATATAAGGAAAGTCCCGTTTCGGAGTTCGGGAATGATTCGTGTTTTCATCGAATGTTCTAGAAGGTTCGAATGTCCCAAGACTCAGGGGAAGGGGTACATGAATGTGTCATTGCATATTGGAATGATTGCATCATGTACTAAGTGTTCTCGCTGTTCCAAATAAAGGATTAAATTGAAACCCAAACTGTAAAAGTCAAACAGCCAGTTTGAAAGTCAAACGGCTAAAACATGAAAGTGAGGGAAAGAGGAAAGAGGAGGTTGAAACCGACTTGGGGGAGGAGTCCCTCCTCTCCAAGCCGGCGCACCACCCAAGGCCGAGTTGGGGAGGGACTCCCTCCCCTTGGCCGCACCTCCCACCTATAAAAGGAGGGGTAGGGCCCCCTCCTCTAGACACACAAGTTCCTATCCTCTAAATCTAAACCCTAGCCCTAGACTCCAGTTTAGAGCCGCTTTGGTTTAGAGCTTCTAATTGCCCTAGCCTTCAGATTAGAGCCTTATAATTGTTGTGTCTAAACCCTAGACCGCCGAGGAACTCTCTCATACTCCACCATACTCGCTCCGGCTTAAGGCAAGCCTCATGATCTCCCTCTACTTCCTGGTACCACGCCCGTTGCCGGAATCGAGGAGAGTGCTACAACCTCCGCGCTGATGGAACAAGGGATAGGAAGGTCTTCGCCGAAAACCGAACGTGACCGATTATGGAGCGCCGCCGAACGCAGGAAGGATCGTCTACACGATCTTGAGATCGGGAAGAGTACGACTACATCACCCACGAGAATCCGCTCTCGTTAAACACTTTGGAATCTTCGAGGGTAAGTTATTCCATCGACTCGTTGCTACAATCTAGTAGATAGATCTTGGCTTGTTTGTTTGTATGCGATAGAAAATTTTTGTTTTCCATGCTATGAAACCCTACAAATAGTGCATCTGGTGTTTCTTCTAGTGTTTTGCTTCTTCGCGGATTAGGCCGATGAGTTGATGCGAGTGTCGACCCAATCTTCGGATGAACCTTCGGCAATGTTTTCAGGCGAGCACCTCCCCCTTTCTACCTATCTTACTTTTATAGTATTTATTCCCCCTGTTGATCTATTGCTATCTGTGTTGCGATGCTCTAGTTTTCGTACCCGTGATATCCCTTGCAGCCTTATAATGCCTTGGACACATCCTATTACCTGTTGTTTGGTAGATAGTTGGACCTGCGCGTCATAGTCGCTTGCACAAGTGCTGTTGCGTGTCGTCAAGTACCACAGTTGTTGGAGTATTGCCGCATGTTTAATGTTGGAGATGATCATGGCTTTAATTATTGTTTAATAACTAAAATTTAAAGTAGGTAAATGCAGGCACCGTGGGTAATAGAAAATATTTGATTTTAATCACCACCTTTGGTGTCCCGTAGGACCCCGAGTTCTTGACACCTGTTCCGAGATCAAGCGCGCTAACCACAGGTGGGGTGTGTGGGCACCCCCATCGATTAGTACCTGATTTCAAAGTATTGTACCGGGGGCCACAAGTAGTTTGGGGCTTTATTACTATCCTGTACTTATGCCATGCTTTACTGCTTTATTTACGATTGTGCGTGGAGCACCTGTACTGTTTAGGACCGTGACACGTTTTCGCTGTATCGACAAGCCCAGTCACACTTTCGGGTTCCCAGTCGTTTACAGCCGTCTACACAAACCCTGAGTCTGTCTCGGAGACCGGCCGACTTCTTGGGTAGCTTAGTGGGGTGGCCCCATGTACTTGCTTTTGGTCAGGAAGCGTCATGACTTAGGCCCCGACATACCGATGGGTGTATGTTAACGATCCGCAAAAGGGTCGGCGCGTGTGGATACTTTGGTGCACCCTGAGGTTAAATCTTTTCAAAAGTCGTGTCCGGTTATGGACGACTTGGAGCATGATTCTCGATCATAGACAACTATAACTAAAGTTCTTGTTATAATTTGACTTGTATCCGATATGACTAGTAAGCTTCACTACAACGAAATGGCTAAATAAAAGTACCAACAACTTTGGGTTTGGGATGTCTCATGCTAATCATATCTGACTAGTAAGTGTTGCAACTACAACGGAATGTTTAACTAAAACTGCCCACTGCTTATTATATCAGGATGACTCATGCCATCTTTATTTGACTAGTAATTGCCGCAACTATAACGGAATGAATAAACCCCAACGGTGTGAGTTCCTCGGTTGAATTCCTCGTTTGGTCTCGAGGAAACACCAGATGGGTATGTTTGGTGGTAGTATCGGTTGGTTCGAATAGGTCTTTCTTACCCCTCTCCGATAGCCGCTAGTTGTATCGAGTCTCTATAGGTGGTTTAGTGCATCTTGTCTGCGCTCGATCCACCATACCTATGTAGCGAGGACCGCGAATTCTAGTCTCGCCGTGTCTTGGCCTCGATCTTGACCGCTCTCTTTTTCCTTTGCCTTTTCGGCACCCCTTTTGTTTAAGCAGGTTTTGAGATCGGCGTCGTTAGCGGGGTTACCCTTCCGGCCTGGCAGGGTTATGGACGCCATTGGTTATTCTTCAGGGCTCTTAGCTCAATTTGCATCTTGTCCGTACTCGGACGCTATATCGTTTTAAAGGTGATTTGGATCTTTGTATTGTATATCTGTATTCTTGACTCTTTGAGTCGCTGTTGTATATATATGTTTTGTGGGTTCCATGGAGGACTATTGTTTAATGATATTGCTTCGTTTTCCACCCGCACGCAAGTGCCTGGTGGGCACCTTTGAATTGTTTCTATGCGGGTTTGGCGGGAAGCGCTGAAACTTGCATAGGGCCGATTCTGAGGGTGTTACAGCCAGCCACATCAATCCCAAGAGGACCCAACCAGCCACCACAAGGAAAGGAGGGGCACAACCCTATTTTGGTAAGGGGGACACTTGGAGGGCAAGTTCCCAGCTCTCCCTCTTGGGCCGTCGAGTTGGAGGAGGACACGGCCATGGCTGGGAACCCTGGCCGCACCCCTCATCTACATAAGGAGGGGTGGGGGCGCACCCTTTCCCCCTCACTCTAACCCTAGCCGCCGCCCCTCTCCCTCCTCCACCGTCCTGCTCAGGCTTAGGCGAAGCCCTGCAGAATTCTTCTCCTCCACCACCACCACTACGCCATCATGCTATTGGGATTCCAAGGAGATCTACTACCTCCGCTACCTGCTAGAACGGGGAGAGGAAGGTGTTCATCAACTCCGTACGTGTGACCGAGTGCGGAAGCGCTGTAGGAACGCGCTGGAAGGATCAACAAGTGATCGACTACATCAACCACAAGATCCAATCTCGTTAATGCTTTGGATCTATGAGGGTTAGTTCTCTTCAATCTCATTGCACCGATCTCGTAGATTATATCTTGGCTTTTCCATAGATTGGATCTTTTATTTATGTGTTCTTGCGATAGAAATTTTTTGTTTTCAATGCAACAAACCCTACACTATTGCATCACGACGATGAATCTTCCTTATTAGGGGGTTTTATTGCATCAGTGGATGATAACCTCCAAGATCAAGGGATCACTATAGCACCTCTCAATATGGAAGTAGGGATATCGATCCGTAGGAGGAAGAAGGAGAATCATTTACTCTCTCCAACTAGAGTGTCACGAGTCTAGTTGTTTATGCACTATAGAAATTAAAGGATTAAGGGAGATTTATTTAATGCAAGGAATTAAAGAGCAACAAAGTAGTAAATATAAAAGTGACATGGTCCTCTAAATGCCAGAGGACAAGAGAAAGGGTTTTACTCTATGGAAACAATGGACCTGGGTTCATGGGTTCACTCAATCCTGTCTCTCCGTCTATGGTGATGATCATGTTATAGATAATAAAAGTACACACAATTTTCAAGATTTAATGATAAATTCATTGCGGATACATGTCCTAGAACACACCGTTGAGTTGAAAGAAGTACCCATATGTGTTGCTGGTGTCACCTAGGTAGGCCGGCATGTGGTTGCTTTCACTCCACCATGTCATACTTCTCCCTTTTTAACCCTGGATAAGGATGATTTTCAACACCACAGTCACTTGATAATTATGTCATATACCACTCAGCCACCCATTACCCACATACACCATACTCTTAATGGAAAACATATCCTAAGCACTAGTGTAATGTTTTATAAATATATGTGCATCCGCATCTTTCCCATCTACCTACACTTGGTGTTGTCAAACACCTCATGACATGGGTAAACAAGGCATTAAGCATAGCTAAATCATTACATGTATCATAGATGTATTCCAAAGTAGAAAAACCATAAAGTCTCAACACAACATTAATGCATAACAAGTATTGTCTCATACCACAATATCCACCATAGGAATTACATATAGTTCCATAATCATGCAAGGCATATCATATGGACTTCAACCATGATCGTACAAGAGAGATTGGATCAAGTTACCAACACAAACTGATAATCCAAGGGGTGAACTACTCCCCCTCATGATGAATATGATGGTGGAGGAGTTGGTGAAGGAGGTGAGGCGGTCAGAGGCGATTATGGAAACCGTCCCCCTCCAATTTTCCTTCAGCGGTAGACTTCTGACTCTTCTTTTGCTGTTTTCTATCTTTGCCTCCCTCTATCGCGAGATCCCATCAGGGACCCTTTCTATACAAGGTTTTAGGTCAAAATGAAGTCGGTGGAGTGAAGATGAATGACATTGGAGTTTTGATGCTCCAGATGGACCAGGTGGCGCGGTCCTACCTTCTAACTGTGCCACCTAGGCCCTTATGGGCCTCGTGTGGTCTCTCATGTGGTCCAAGTGCTCTAGGTGTTTCTCCCAATGAAAAACTGTTCTAGAAAAATTCCTAGGTCCTTTTGAGTTTGGAAGGTTCCTGAAACTTTAAAAAATACACAAAATAGGGTTTCCCTGTCCTACATGGTTATAAACAAAATAAAGGGGATCATTGGTAAATATCCATAAATCAATGCAATACATGTTTATAATAGTAAATAACATTTAAATATGTTGGAATAAGTGAAAATAAACTACAAAGTTCATGTATGAATTTTACATGCATTAGTGGATTGGCTAGTAAGAACAAGAAATTTCTTCAAGACTGTTGTTGTACTGAATTTTGAGATCAAGAGGCTTTCTCTTTGGGGGATTTGTCACCATGTTTGCTTTTTCAAGTATACTTCACTATTTATCCCCTTTGTGCATTTTCCTGATGATGTTCATCATGTTTGTTCGTGTCCATCACCTCCCCACGCGTCAATCAATGAATATCGGGCCAACTCCATGCATCATTTTGTGTCAACAAATTTTGGTTGCCAAGAAATCGACACTTGAGAGTTCATGTTCATCACCAAAAAGTTTCTATCAGGTGTCATCGGTGAGATAGTATCGAAAACTAATTACACTCACTTGATAGAAAAATGTGTTTAACATGACTATAGGGATAATATATAAACAAGATGACCTAATGAAGACTAAAGCTCATGTCGTACTAACTCAAGGAAAGGTGATAGCTATGATGGCAAATTGATAAAGAGCACCCGATTTTCACTTAGCCATGTAATATCCCAGAGTTTAAGAGACTCGAAATAGGTATATCATAGATGTTTGCATTGCATTCACACATGTAAAATCCGGGGAAATTTAAAAAATTGTTAGAACATGATAGAGTGATTGAAGTTTTCACTCAAGTTCATGAGTTAGACTTAGGTCATCAAGTTGAGTGTTATAAACTTTGATGTGACCTTTACTACGACTCTTTCTTAGGAGGTAGAAGCATCATTCATGAAAAAAAAATGAACCATAAATAAACATAACCTTAAGGAACAAAGAATTAGATCTAGTATTATCTCATAACTTGTCTGGTTAGCCTCAATCTTGTTGGACATATGCCCAAGAGGTAATAATAAAGTGGTTATTATTAAATCTTTATTTTTATGATAAATGTTTACATCCCATGCTATAATTGTATTAAACGGAAACATTAATACTTGTGTGTTTTGTAAACATAAAAGAGTCCCTAGTAAGCCTCTTGTTAAACTAGCTTGTTGATTAATAGATGATCATGGTTTCCTGATCATGGACATTAGATGTTATTAATAATAATACCATATCATAAGGAGAATGATGTGATGGACACACACCCAAAGTAAGCATAGGATAAGATCAAGTCATTAAGTTTGTTTTGCTACAAACTTTCAGATACATAGTAACCTAATCCTTCGACCATGAGATCATGTTAATCACCGTCATGAGTACTTTGATGACATCAAATGCTACTTCTGTTACCGGGTGGTTATAAAGGTGGCATTGGGTATTCTGGAAGTATATGTTGAAGCGCGTGGATAAAGACTGGGATTTGTCCATCCATATGATGGATAGATATAATATGGGCCCTCTTGGCGGAATGTCATCCAATTTTCTTGCAAGCATGTGACTAGGTTAGAAGGGATGTCATATCACGGAACGAGTAAAGAGTACTTATTGGTAACAAGGTTGAACTAGGTATGGAGATATTCACGATCAAACCTTGGATAAGTAAAGTATCATGTGACAAAGGGAATGGGTATTGTATGTAAATTGTTCATTCGATCACGAAGTCATCATTGAAATATGTTGGATCCATATGGATTTCCAGATCCCTCTATTTGTTATTGACCGAAGAGGTGTCTCGATCATGTATGCATAGTTCGCGAACCGTAGGGAGACACACTTAAGGAATCGAGGTTGTTTAAGTAGATATGTAATATGAGTTGGAGACTGAATGTTGTTCGAAGTCTCGGATTGGATCTAGGATATCACGAGGAGATCTGAAATGGTCCAAAGAATAATATTCATATAAGTAAAATGGTTTTCCGGGGTTCGAGAAAATTTTCGGTATCTTGACCGAATAATTCTAGAATGTTCTAGAGGGACCACAAGTGGTTCCACCACCCCGGGAGGGGGTCACTTGGATAGTGGCATGCCCTATGGGCCAGCTGCACCAAACCCTAAAAGGGCCAATTAGGACAGGACTAGTAAAAGGGTCAAACCCTAGTTTGAATAGTCAAATCCTAGTTTGAAAAGTCAAACTCTAGTTCTTGGTATGAAGGAAGACTTGGTGGAAAAGGTTTCAAGCTCTTCCCTTGGTGGCCGAGTTGGGGGGGTACACGGCCTGGGCTAGGAACCCTTGGCCGGCTTCCCCCACCTATATAATGAGGGGTGGGGGTACACCCCCATACCCTTGTCCATTGGCACCTAACCCTAGCTACCCCCTCTCTTCTCTCTTGTTCACCGTCCTACTCCGGCTTACGCGAAGCCCTGCAGAAATCTCTTTTCCTCCACCACCACCACACCATTGTTCTATTGGGATTTCGAGGTGATCTACAACCTCCCCTACCCTGCTGGAACAAGGGAGAGGAAGGTATTTATAGAATCCGTACGTGTGACCGACTGCGGAAGCGCTGCCGGAATGCAGCGCCGGAAGGATCGTCTACGCGACCTTGAGATCGACAAGTGATAGACTACATCAACCACAAGAATCTGATCTTGTTAAACACTTTGGATCTACGAGGGTTAGTTCTCCTCAATCTCGTTGCACTGATATCATGGATTAGATCTTGGCTTTGCCATAGATTGGATCTTGGTTTTATGTGTTATTGTGATAGAATTTTTTTCATGCAACAAACCCTACAGTGGTATCAGAGCCGACTCTAGGCCTATATATATTGCACAAGTAGAACACAATGGTTTTGTGGGCGTTAATGCTTTTGTTGTCGCTTGATTTTCGTGTACTTTGCATCTTGCGGTATGGTGGGATGAAGCGGCCTGGGCTAACCTTACATGTCAGTGTATATGAGACTTACTCCACGCTCAACGTGTAACTTGCATTGCACAAGTGGCTTTGCGGGTGTCTATATCTCCCACCATTGTTAAGATTGAATATACAATGGGCACTTGACAACACTTGTATCAGCCTTGTATTTTATGTTCGTAGGTAAGAACGGTTCTTATTTGAAAGCCCGAAGCCACGTAAAACTTGCAAAGAAAATTAGAGGCGTCTAACTTGTTTTTGCAGGGGCATGTGATGTGATATGGCCATGATGTGATTGAGATTATATTTTATGTATGTAATGATTCTTATTGTAATATGGCAAATGGCAGGAGCCTAATGGTTGTATTTAAATTTGTTAAGACCTACGTGTGTATTCATCATGTAATATCTTTATTCCAAGTAGTTGTAATAGTTGATATTGGTGATGGACAACCATGAAGCGTTTCCACGGACCATGACACAATGCTGGTGATGATGGAGATCATGTTCGTGCTTTGGAGGTGGAGATCAAAGGCACAAGAATAAAGGCCTTATCATATCACATATTATAAATTGCATGTGATGTTAATCCTTTTTATGCATCTTGTATTACTTAGATTGCAACGGTAGCATTATAAGATGATCCCCCTTACTAAATATCAAGGAATAAAGTGTTCGTCCTTAGTAGGCACCGTTGCTAAGACTCATCGTTTCGAAGCATCTCGTAATGATCGGGTGTGATAGATTCTACGTGTGCATACAACGGGTGCAAGCCAGATTTGCACATGTGGATACTAAGGTTAATATTGACGAGCCTAGCATGTACAAACATGGCCTCGGAACACAGAATACCGAAAGGTACAGCATGAGTCATATGGATGATATGATGAACATGTTGATTTTTATCCTTTGAAGCTACATCATCTCTCGTGATGATACGACTTGGTGTAGTGGATTTGGTTCGTGTAGTCACCAAAACGACTCGAGGGATGTTGTTTTGAGTGGGAGTTCAAATAGTAATATGTCACATCCCAAATTTTAGATTTGGTATTGCATATCATTCATAGCATTGCATCATATCTTTCCATGCAAAACCGTCGAGTAGAAAGGTTCGGCGAAACGCTATCTTCAAAACCCTATTTTGTTTCGCTACGAGGTTTCTGCGGGGAGCTTTGGAGTGTCATGCAATAACCACCCCTGTAGGTTCGAGTTTTCGCGCAAACTTCGACTGAAGGTTGTGACCCTCGACGATACGAACCCGTAGGCGCGAGAATCGCTCCAATCGGAGTTCGTATGCAAAAGACTCGGATGTTTTAGTAAACCGCCGAAAAAACGTCCGAAAATCCGGACCGATTTCCGAGTTGGAGTCAGTTTCTGGACCGAATCTGTTTAGACTCGCGAGCTGGACTATTTAAACAGGGCCCCACCTCGGCCTCGGTACCCGTGCCCGCCGACCCCGCCTCCCCCGCGCGATCGCCCCTGCCTCGCTAACCGTACCGCCTCCTCCACGCCGCTGCCGCTGTAGTAAGCTGCCGCCGCATCCGCCACCGAGCCGCCCACACATCGCCGCCACCAGCGGGACCGCCATCGCAACCCGCCACCACGGCCGCCAAGCACCGCGCCGCCGTGCCGCTGCCGCGCCGAACGGCGCCACCTGCGCCAGCGCCGCTTCGCTGCGCCGCGCGCTACGCGCCTGCCGCTGCTACACAGCGCCGCATTGCTGCGTGCGGCCGCGCCGCCTCGCATGCACACGTGCGCGCAGACGTCTGCGCACGCTATTGTATGCATGCATACATACACGTACGCGCCGTTGACGATCTTGAACCGCCCGTAGTTGACCGTGTGTACGTCCGTGCAGGAAGAACCGCGTCGCCGGATCCGATCGCCACCACCGTCCGGAGCTCGCCGCACCTTCCGGAGTCCGTTTCGTCATCCGTTTCCGGTAAGACAGCAGCCACCGTCAGATCTCAGATCAGCGGCTTAGATCGTTCGTTGACTGGTCAGCATCCCAGGCGTTGACTAGTCAGACGCCCAGTCAGCGCCCAGTCAAACAGACACAGTTGACTGGGTCAATTTCGTTAATCCCTTTAGTTGGCAGATTTCGGTAGAATCTTGTAAATTGCGTAGAAATTCAACCGCTTGGCCAAAAATTGCAAATAAAATATGTACGAGTTCAGTGAGTCGTGTAGAATCTCGCTGTAGCTTTGGTTCAGACTTTTACCGTCAGGTTTAGTACAGTTTAATCAAACTAGTTAGTGGCCTTTTCAGAGTATTAAATTCGTATAAAAAGATCCGTAGCTCCAAAAATCGCGTGTGATATGTCTCTGAACTCGCGTGAATGAGGGGAATATCATCGTGAAATAAAAAGGTAGGCTTACAGTAAAAACTTCTGCAGTATTTGTCTAATGGCTTTCTGTAGTGTTTTAATTACACGGGGAGTTTTATAATTCCTTTTTGAGTAATTCCAATTGGTACTGTTTCTATTCAGCGATGCCTATGCGTTAGATTTTTCCCAAGATTTTACGAACAGTATACTACTGGTAGTGAATTATTTAAGTTCTAGCTCTAGTTTGGAGCATTACTTTTGTCTAGTAGTTTTCCTAACGCTAAAACTATTTTCCATGCATGCAATCGGTAGTGTTATGTTATAGGATGTTGTGGTGCAGCTGTAGGACCAATTCACTTGCCGTTCTTGCATTCATGCATCATATTTGTTGCATATGTTGTGGATTGTTTGTTTATGAATGCAATTGTGTCCTGTAGATTGTGCTGAGTGCAACGCTTATTCGTGTGAGGATTGTGCTCCAGACCGCTACAACCAAGGCAAGTAGATGCTCCTTTGTTCATGAATATCGTCCTACTATTTTCAATGCATTGTTGTGTATTTTGTAGATGCATGTGTAGATGATACTATCGCTATGCTAAGTCCTATTATGTGGTAGGACCCTCTTTGTAGATGAACCACCGTTTATAGATGTGCTTAGCCATGCTTTGTTGAACGAGGGCTGGGTTACATCATGGATACTTGTTTTCTCAAAGTATTGGTTTGTGAAAACTAAAACAACTTAATCAATGAACCCCCTGGGTGTGATGGTATTGATAAATTTTGGTGGTTTCATTGCGGAAAGGCACCCAGGTATCAAGAGAGAATGATTGGCTTCTTTATTGTGTATCTTACATGTACAACCATGTGCCAATAATAGAATGGGCGGTTGGTTGGACTTAGTAGGTTGTGGTAACTCGAACCCGCGTATCCAGAGATGTAGAATTTTGGTAGGTTGGACCGTGCTGGCGGGATTGAGGATCTACTTCCCGAACAGTCTCTTCTTGGTCTTCTCCCTATCATCACCCAAAATGAGAGTGATGGTACGAGCTGGGCTGGCCAAGTCACATGGGTAAAGTGTACTAACCTCTGCAGAGTGTATAATCTAATCGATTAGCCGTGTCCCCGGTTATGGACATCTGAGTTGCTAGATATTGATTCCATGACATGTTTCTCGCTCATTCTAATTTCATAATCGCTTTAATATTGTTGGTTTAACTTAATTGGGATCTTTTCAAATAAAATCAAAACTGTTTATGAAAGTAGGATAAATGTATTTGCAAATGCAAGCCAGACACAGCTCCACTTGCCAAATATGCATGTAGATGTTAGTACTATTGTCTCCATTACTAGCTCTACTTGCCATACATTCCATGTATTGACCCTTCGGGGCTGCTACGTTTCATGTTGCAGGTTATTCCGATTCTGATTGATCGTTATAGGCCACGGTACTCCACTCGGCACTTGTTCACTTGTGGGCAAATTGAAGATTGGAGGATATATTTAGTTTTGTTGCTACCTGAATAATTTGAGCTAGCTTTATGCTAAGCTTTTATTGTAATAATGGTACTCTGGATCTTTATAGATCATGATACACGGTTATTTTTCTATGATTATCTATCTTACTCTATTGTGGGCCAATGAACCGATCCAGGGATTGGCATGTCACATAGAGGCCACGGTCTTATCAGAACCGGGGTGTCACAGGATGGTATCAGAGCCCGTGTGTCGACTGTAGGATCGTGACCTAGGATTGGATTAGGAAGCCATAGAATTATTAAGCCTATATTAACACTGTCTTTCCTCTTATGCCTTTCACCCTCGTAAATTCTTACCATATGATATTCTCACACTTTCCTCTTTTACTTGATAGATGGGAGACGTCAGGACTGAGTATGTCACCATGGAGTCACCAAGGCCCTTTGCAAGGCAGTTAGCTCAGCTCTCTACCATTGGGATTGCACGCCTATGTTCAAGGGAAGAAGGCTGTACACCTATGGATATGGAGAGGATGCATAGGAGATCACTACCTTCATATTCAGAGATGCCGCTTGCCAAACCCCGCACTTGGTCTACACCAAGATATACCCAATCGGGACTTGGAATCAACTTGGACGTACATGAAGCCCTGTCTCGCCAGTGCCACTATGTCCGACACCTACTGCCTGCAGATTCACCCTACCGTGATTATGGAAGGCGTGATGAAGATGGGAACATTGTGGTTACCCCGGGCGACAGGAACAACATGCCGCCCCGTCGGAGGCACATAGAGGACATGGAAAGAGAGAATGGAGCTCTAGCAGAGAAGGCGAGGATGTTGAAGGAGATTGCAGACTTTACTAGCAATGGAATGGTGGTCCAAGGACAGGAGATAGAAACTTTGCATGAAGCTGTGGGAGTTCTGGAGTCTGTCCTGATAGCCAGATATGAGACCATAGCACATCTTCATGGCACTGTGCAAGAGAATACCCAGAGCATACAACAGTTGCAAGGGACCGTCCAGGAAAGGGACCAAACCATTGAAGCTTTGACAGCCCAGATTGCCGCTCTCCAAGCACAGGTGAATCCGCCCTCTGATGATGACAATGGAGATGATGGCAACAATGGGGATGACGATGACAGTGGAGATGATGATGATGATGGAGACGATGATGGTGGAGGAGATGAAGTTGTTGCTGTTGAAGCTGAGGATGAAGAAGAAGAGGAGGATCCAGAAGAGGTGGAGTTGAAGTCTCAAGTGATGGTTCAGGAGAGGTGTACACTCTGCCGCCATGGTTGTACCGCCAGCCGAAGCGCCAACGCATGACCGCAAGGACCTACATCAATCTCTTCAAGAAGTAGATAGAAGTCCACCAATTAGTCCATGTTTGGAGAACTCGTTAGGATTAGTCTCGATCGTTGTGAAGCTTAGTTCGTGTTAGATTAAAAGTGTTTAGTTGCTTATTTGTGTAATCCAATATCCCAGGATTTATTTGTGCGAATTTTATGAAAGAGTTATGGCAATATGGTTACTATCTGTTTGTTTTTCGCTGCAGTTTTTCTGCTGATACAGCAGTACTGCACGATTTTTCATATTTTTCTGGTAACTCGGAAAAATCTGAAAAAAATTGGGCTGATGCGAAACTCTCTGTGCTATATGAACAAAAATTTGCTTAATTTTCTGACGAGTTTAAGTCAGGCGGAAAAATTCGTGAAAGCTGCTGGACTGTTCTGGCAGAATTGCTGTTTTGCTGATTAGTTGATCTATTGTTTAGTTAACCATTGCCAACTCTTGCAAAACTATTTCAGTAGTTATATATTGCTAGGATAACACCTGGTATGTTGCTGGTTCGCTTGTTTGGTGATGTGTTGCTTGCTTGTGATTGTCTGCTATTGTTTGTTGTTGCTTGATCATGTGCATGGGTAGAATCCTATTATCGTAGTTGATTCTTTCTAAACTTACCTATGCTGAACCGCAGATGCCTCCCCGTCGCCAACCCACTGATATGGAGAAGCTCATGGCAGCTCAGGCACAACTGACCCAAGTGATGACCCAGTTCATGGCGAATCAGAACAACAACAATGGAAACAACCAGCCTCAGGGAGATGCTCTCACCAGATTTCTGAGGTTAAGGCCAGCTAAGTTCTCTACTGCAACGGAACCAATGGTTTCTCTCGACTGGTTGCGTTCAGTCAACAAGGATCTAGTAACTGTCGGATGCACTGATGCTGAGAAGGTGAGGTTTGCTGCTCACCTACTGGAGGGACCAGCCGCTTCTTGGTGGGACACATTTCAGATCACCCACCAGCTGGATACCGTGACTTGGGCTATGTTTGAGGAAGGTTTTAGGACCAACCACGTGTCTTCAGGAGTTCTGAGCCGGAAGAGGAAGGAGTTCCGCAACTTGCGCCAAACCAATCGCATCGTGGCCGAGTACATTGAGGAGTTCAACAACCTGTCCCGTTATGCACCTGAGGATGTTGACACTGATGCCAAAAGGAGGGAGAGATTCCTGGATGGCCTCAATGATGAGCTTTCAGTACAGCTACTTGTGGTTTACTGCCCCACTTTCCAGGAGCTTATGGACAAGGCCAGGATCTTGGAAGGGAAGCATAAGCAGGTGGAGAACCGCAAGAGAAAGAGCAATACTCATCACTCTGGTTCTCACCACAAGTCTCGCACTTCATATGATGGATACTCCAAGCATGGAGGAAGTGACCATGGGATCCATGACCGCCGCGATGGACATCGTCATGACAACCATAGGAGCAGCCACCACAACCACAAGGGAGGACACTCTCACCACTCTGGAGGACACGGTGGACATGACCGCAACCGTGATCGCAACTTCGTGAAGAAGGATCTGAGTAAGGTGACGTGCTTCAAGTGCAAGCAGAAGGGACACTATGCTGATAACTGTCCGGAGAGGAAAGGACTGAAACCAACCAACGGCGAGAAGGCCACAGTGAACCACATGAATGTGGAGGAGATTCCAGATGAGCCTGACCTTGTGATTGGTAAGTTCCCAATCAACACTTACCCTGCACTTATACTTTTTGATACTGGTGCATCGCATTCATTCATATCAAGGGAATTTGTGGATAAGTATAAGTTACCTACTGAGTCTATGAAAAGGTCTATTAGAGTGAGTTCACCTGGAGGAGATATGATAGCTAGCGCGGGATGCCGCGACTTGACTGTGAGGATTGGAACACACAACTTCATTGCACATCTAGTAGTCTTTGGATTCACAGGGATTAGATGTCATTCTGGGTATGGATTGGATGTCTATGCATGGGGGACACATAGATTGTGCACAGCGAGCTGTTTCACTCAAAACCCCAGAAGGTAAGAGGATTAGATTCAAGTCGGCTGCACGACCGAGAAGGTGTAAGTTGAATTCTCTTAAGGGGGTTAGCATGGATACTGTACCAGTGATTAGGGATTACCCCGACGTGTTTCCCGAAGAGCTGCCAGGGATGCCACCTGACAGGGATGTAGAGTTTCTTATCGACCTGATGCCGGGGACAGGACCAATAGCAAAGAAACCATATAAGATGGATGTGGATGAGCTGAAGGAATTGAAGAAACAGTTGAAGGAACAGCTGGAAAAGGGATTCATTCAGCCTAGTGCGTCGTCATGGGGAGCACCTGTTCTGTTTGTGGAGAAGAAAGATAGCACCAAGAGATTGGTGGTAGACTATCGCTCGCTGAATGAAGTAACCATCAAGAACAAGTACCCTTTGCCGAACTTAAATGATTTGTTTGACCAACTGGAAGGAGCAAAGGTGTTTAGCAAGATTGATCTACGATCGGGCTACTTCCAATTGAAGATCCGAGAAGAGGACGTACCAAAAACCGCCTTCACCACTAGGTATGGTTTATATGAGTATACAGTTATGTCTTTTGTACTAACGAATGCCCCAGCATACTTCATGACCATGATGAACAAGGTATTTATGGAGTATTTGGACAAGTTCGTGGTGGTGTTTATTGATGACATACTGATATATTCCAAGGATGATGCCAAGCATGAGAAACATCTGAGGATGATTATGGAGAAGCTGAGGGAACACAAGCTGTATGCCAAATTCAGTAAGTGTGAATTATGGCTTAACACTATTGGATTTCTTGGACACGTAGTGTCAGGAGAAGGAATTGTTGTTGATCCAAACAAAGTGACTGCAGTAACTGAGTGGGAAGCACCCAAGAATGCAGGAGAGATTCGAAGCTTTTTGGGACTTGCTGGATATTACCGGAGGTTCATAGAAAACTTTTCTAAGATTGCTAAGCCGATGACTGAACTTCTGAAGAAGGAGAGGAAGTTTGAATGGTCAGACGTATGTGAAGCCAGCTTTCAGGAGCTGAAGCGTCGACTAGTGACCGCGCCTGTTCTATGTTTACCAGATCTTCAGAAGGATTTCCAGGTGTACTGCGATGCTTCTCGACAGGGACTTGGTAGTGTGCTGATGCAAGATGGGAGAGTAGTGTCATATGCCTCGCGACAACTCAAGCACCATGAGCGGAATTACCCCACACACGACTTGGAGTTAGCATCAGTGGTTCATGCGCTCAAAGTGTGGAGGCATTACTTAATGGGAAAACACTGTGATGTGTACACCGACCACAAGAGCCTGAAGTACATATTTACACAGAAGGAACTGAACATGAGACAACGGAGATGGTTGGAACTTATCAAGGATTATGATATGAATCTACAATATCACCCGGGAAAGGCCAATGTAGTAGCAGATGCTCTGAGCCGGAAGGTTTATGCCAATGGATTGACAATTGGTGATTTGCCTGAGGATTTGTGCAAGCAATTCAAGGACCTTAGACTGGAAGTAGTGTCTGAAGGATACTTGGCAACAATGGAAGTCCAACCGACGCTACAGGACAGGATCGTAAAGGCTCAAGTGGGAGACAAGGAAATAGAGGAGATAAAAGAAAAGATGAAGGAGAATCGGGAAAAGGATATTCGCGAGGATGAGCATGGTACCTTGTGGTATGGATATCGTTTGTGTGTGCCCAGCGACCCGGAGATTAGGGAGTTGATTTTGCAGGAGGGTCATAACTCGTCGTACTCCATACATCCGGGGAACACAAAGATGTATATGGATTTGAAGAGCAGATTTTGGTGGAACAACATGAAGGGAGATATCGCCAAGCATATTGCCCTATGTGATGTATGTAGCCGGGTGAAGGCAGAACACCAGAAGCCAGCAGGATTGCTACAGCCGTTGCCCGTGCCAGACTGGAAGTGGGATAGAGTGGGAATGGACTTTATCACAGGATTGCCCAGGACCAGGTTAGGATATGACTCTATTTGGGTAGTGGTCGACCATTTGACCAAGGTAGCCCACTTTATAACGGTGAAGACGACCTATACGAGTGCAAAGTTGGCCAAGATTTACATGGACAGGATTGTGTGCCTACACGGAGTTCCTAAGAGTATCGTATCTGATAGAGGCACCCAATTTACCTCACACTTCTGGCGCCATCTGCATGAGTCACTTGGTACTAGATTGGAGTTTAGCACAGCGTTTCACCCACAGACTGATGGACAGACCGAGAGGGTGAATCAGATTTTGGAGGACATGCTGAGAGCTTGCGCCTTGGCTCATGGCTCTAGTTGGGATGAGAATTTGCCGTATGCGGAGTTTTCCTACAACAACAGCTATCAAACCAGCATCAAGACGTCACTGTTCGATGTGCTGTATGGGAAACGATGCCGTACGCCATTGCTATGGGATGGATTAGGAGAACGTCAGCTGTTTGGACCTGATTTGATCAAGGATGCTGAGGAGAAGGTCGCCCTGATTAGGGATAGGCTGAAGGTAGCACAATCAAGGCAGAAGAGCTACGCTGACGCCAAGCGCAAGGAAGTGGTGTATGAGATAGGTGATAGAGCATACCTCAGAGTATCGCCGCTTCGTGGAATCAAGATATTTGGAATTAAGGGTAAACTGGCACCTCGATTCATTGGACCGTATCAGGTCTTAGCACGCAAAGGAGAAGTTTCTTATCAGTTGGAGTTGCCAGAGGCTCTGGCTGCTGTTCATAACGTGTTCCACGTATCCCAGCTGAAGAAGTGCCATCCGGAGATGGTGGACACGCCATTGAGAGACACTGTACCGCTGGAGGAGGTTCAGCTGGAGAATGATTTGACCTATGAGGAGAAACCGGTCAAGATTCTGGAGACAGGAGAAAGGACTACCCGTACCAAGACAATAAAGTTTTTCAAAGTACAGTGGAGCCACCACACCGAAGAGGAAGCCACTTGGAAGCATGAAGATGACATCCGAGAGGACTACCCACACCTATTTGCTAGCCGCGCCGAATCTTGAGGACGAGATTCATCTTAAGGGGGTTAGTATTGTCACATCCCAAATTTTAGATTTGGTCTTGCATATCATTCATAGCATTGCATCATATCTTTCCATGCAAAACCGTCGAGTAGAAAGGTTCGGCGAAACGCTATCTTCAAAACCCTATTTTGTTTCGCTACGAGGTTCCTGCGGGGAGCTTTGGAGTGTCTTGCAACAACCACCCCTGTAGGTTCGAGTTTTCGCGCAAACTTCGACTGAAGGTTGTGCCCCTCGACAATACGAACCCGTAGGCGCGAGAATCGCTCCAGAAGACTCAGACGTATTAGTAAACCACCGGAAAACGGTCCGAAAATCCGGACCGATTTCCGAGTTGGAGTCAGTTTATGGACCGAATCTGTTTAGAACTCGCGTGCTGGACTATTTAAACAGGGCCCCACCTCGGCCTCATGCGTGCCCACCGACCGCCTCCCCGCCTGATCGCTCGCTAACCGCGCCGCCTCCATGCCACCCTCCCTCGGCATGCCGCCATCCTCGCCGCTAGGTAAAGGCTGCCGCCATTACCCGCCCTGCATCCCGCCATCGAAGCCGCCCATGCTCCGCCCGCCCGCCACGCGGCTGCCACCGCGCCGCACCCGCCCGCCACCGCCGCGGCTGCGCCGCCTGAAGCCGCTTACGCCGCGCCGCGTACGCCGCCATTGCCGCCTCGCATGCACACGTACACGCACGCTGCCGCTTATTGCATGCACGCATACATGCACGTACGCGCCGTTCACGATCTTGAACTGCCCGTAGTTGACCATGTGTACGTCCGTGCAGGAAGAACCGCGTCGCTGGATCCGATCGCCACCACCGTCCGGAGCTCGCCGCACCTTCCGGAGTCCGTTTCTTCATCCGTTTCCGGTAAGACAGCAGCCACCGTCAGATCTTAGATCAGCGGCTTAGATCGTTCGTTGACTGGTCAGCATCCCAGGCGTTGACTAGTCAGACGCCCGATCGGCCAAGAAATGTAGATACGCTGATCGTCAATTTCGTTAATCCCTTTAGTTGGCAGATTTCGGTAGAATCTTGTAAATTGCGTAGAAATTCAACCGCTTGGCCAAAAATTGCAAATAAAATATGTAAGAGTTCAGTGAGTCGTGTAGAATCTCGCTGTAGCTTTGGTTCAGACTTTTACCGTCAGGTTTAGTACATTTTAATCAAACTAATTAGTGGCCTTTTCGGAAGATTAAATTCGTATAAAAAGATCCGTAGCTCCAAAAATTGCGTGTGATATGTCCCTGAACTCGTGTGAACGAGGGGAATCTCATCGTGAAATAAAAAGGTAGGCTTACAGTAAAAACTTCTGCAGTATTTGTCTAATGTCTTTCTGCAGTGTTTTAATTACTCGGGGAGTTTTGTAATTCCTTTTTGAGTAATTCCAATTGGTACTGTTTCTATTCAGCGATGCCTATGCGGTAGATTTTTCCCAAGATTTTACGAACAGTATACTACTGGTAGTGAATTATTTAAGTTCTAGCTCTAGTTGGAGCATTACTTTTGTCTAGTAGTTTTCCTAGCGCTAAAACTATTTTCCATGCATGCAATCGGTAGTGTTATGTTATAGGATGTTGTGGTGCAGCTGTAGCACCAATTCACTTGCCGTTCTTGAATTCATGCATCATATTTGTTGCATATGTTGTGGATTGTTTGTTTATGAATGCAATTGTGTCGTGTAGATTGTGCTGAGTGCAACGCTTGTTCGTGTGAGGATTGTGCTCCAGACCGCTACAACCAAGGCAAGTAGATGCTACTTTGTTCATGAATATCGTCCTACTATTTTCAATGCATTGTTGTGTATTTTGTAGATGCATGTGTAGATGATACTATCGCTATGCTAAGTCCTATTATGTGGTACGACCCTCTTTGTAGATGAACCACCGTTTATAGATGTGCTTAGCCATGCTTTGTTGAACGAGGGCTAGGTTACATCATGGATACTTGTTTTCTCAAAGTATTGGTTTGTGAAAACTAAAACAACTTAATCAATGAACCCCCTGGGTGTGATGGTATTGATAAATTTTGGTGGTTTCATTGCGGAAAGGCACCCAGGTATCAAGAGAGAATGATTGGCTTCTTTATTGTGTAGCTTACATGTACAACCATGTGCCAATAATGGAATGGGCGGTTGGTTGGACTTAGTAGGTTGTGGTAACTCGAACCCGCGTATCCAGAGATGTAGAATTTTGGTAGGTTGGACGGTCTTGGCGTCGGGATTGAGGATCTACTTCCTACAGATCTTCTTGGTCTTCTCCCTATCATCACCCAAAATGAGAGTGATGGTACGAGATGGGCTGGCCAAGTCACATGGGTAAAGTGTACTAACCTCTGCAGAGTGTATAATCTAATCGATTAGCCGTGTCCCCGGTTATGGACATCTGAGTTGCTAGATATTGATTCCATGACATGTTTCTCGCTCATTCTAATTTCATAATCGCTTTAATATTGTTGTTTTAACTTAATTGGGATCTTTTCAAATAAAATCAAAACTGTTTATGAAAGTAGGATAAATGTATTTGCAAATGCAAGCCAGACACAGCTCCACTTGCCAAATATGCATGTAGATGTTAGTACTATTTTCTCCATTACTAGCTCTACTTGCCATACATTCCATGTATTGACCCTTCGGGGATGCTACGTTTCATGTTGCAGGTTATTTCGATTCTGATTGATCGTTATAGGACACGGTACTCCACTCGGCACTTGTTCACTTGTGGGCAAATTGAAGATTGGAGGATATATTTAGTTTTGTTGCTACCTGAATAATTTGAGCTAGCTTTATGCTAAGCTTTTATTGTAATAATGGTACTCTGGATCTTTGTAGATCATGATACATGGTTATTTTGCTATGATTATCTATCTTACTCTATTGTGGGCCAATGAACCGATCCAGGGATTGGCATGTCACATAGAAATCACGGTCTTATCAGAACCAGGGTGTCACATAATATGAATAAATTTGAAAAGAATTTATCATAAATTAAATCAATGTGAATTTGCATAATTTTTTGTAGTCATTAGCATCCGTTCACCGCCTTATACTTAGTTATAATTGAGATAATAGAACTATATAATTCTGGATAGTTACTTTACGAACTGGTATTGTTTTGTTTTGAGTGTCAATCTAAAGTTTAAAATTCCTATTGCAAACTTTTAGCAAACTCCATTTACTCCATGAAGTTTAATAATTAGTATTAAATCAAGAGTAACAATCCTAGTGTTAGTATCTAAAGTATCATGTTTGCATCCATGATTCTTGATGTTCAAAAGATTGTTTTAATATCAAGGTTATCTAGGAGATGAAATAATTGTTTCAGAAACCACAATGTGTGGAAGATATTGCGATATCTAAAACAATGTTTTGGTTGCAACATGATAGAGTATAATTTGGAAAAATTTATGTTCTCATATTTGATGAGAATTTGCAAAGGTTGGAGATGCTAGACATCCTAATCCTCCAAAAGGGTTTTTGGAAAGCAACATTATACTCGTGATTCTCCTTTATAATCTATAGTAGCTTGATCATGAAAGTTGTCATGATAATGATGAATAAAAGATGTAGGTAAATTGTTTACTACACTAAAATATTACTAAAGAATGGATTTTGAAAGAACGCCAAACATTTGATGATGGTGATCTACTTCAAAGTGCATGACCAAAGGTATTAGTATTTGACTATACACGCTTTGGGGGCTATGTGTCATGCATATGGCGCCACTGTTGATGTTGATAGATTCTTTTAAAAGGGAAAGGAAATGTTGAAAGAGAATGTCAGAAATATTTGGCAGGAAAGACTGGAATTGTACAGCTTAGGTATATAGATGATATACATGTTATGGTTGTATTCTTTGCTTGTTAAACAATATGGTTCATGGGTATTGGATACCGAATTGGTTGGTATAAAATGTCATACAGGACAACACAATTCATGAACTACAATGGACTAAGTAACCAACAAGAGAATATGTGATGATGTTCATCGAAAAAAAAAAGTGTTGTTGAGTTTCTCGTTGACATCAAAGCTTGCCTTCAAGATTTGTTTCAATAATTGTTGTTTTGATCAGGTATTATGAGAACAAAAGGTTGTTCAAATAATTACCGTATTCCATATAATATGGATGATTTACAAGTTTGGTTGGAGAAATCACACCCATAAAACTAATTCTAAAAATGTCGAAAGAAAAATGATTGAAAGATCACTTAAGAAGTGACATCGCCATTTAAATTATACTAGAAAGAAAAACATGAAGAAACTTCATGCTGATGGAATTTTGGAGTCTTCTAATTTTTGATTAAATGAAGTTTGTGAGACTTTCTTGGATATAATTGAAACTTCATTCAAAGGAAAAAGAAGAATGAACAACTAACTTATTGGAATTTATATATACTGATGTATGTAGTCCATTATGTGTAGTCGTGAGCGATGGATTTCAACTTCATATGCTTTCTCCATAAGTTTGAGTGAATATATGTGTATATTTACTTAATGAGGAAAGAGTATGAAATATATGAAAATGTTCAAAGAATTTCAAGATGAAGTAAAAATCATTGTAACAAGAAAATAAAGAATTTATGATTTGATCATAAAGGAAGATATTTGAGTTACAAGTTTAGCATAACGCCTAAGATTTGAGGATTTATTCCATGGATTTGCATTTCTTGAAACACCATATGAGTATGGAGTGATAAATATATGTAATGAAACCTTGTTTGACATGGTGAAATCAAAGGTGTCAGTTATAAAACTGCCGTTGTATTTTAAAGATTAAAGCTCTAGTGATTACCACTTTTACACTGAAAAGAGCTCCATCCCGATCCATTGAAATGACACCATATAAGTTATGGTTTGGGATAAAGCCCAAGTTGTCCTTTCTTAAATCTTGGTGTTCTAGGCATAAGTAAAATGTTTACAACCAAAGTCGGATAAGCATGTCTTTATATGTTATTTCGAATAACCGTTGGGTATTCCTCCATAACACCAAATAAAAAATGTTCGTCGCTTAGAAACATCAAGTTTCTTTAGAAGGAATTTTTCGTAAAAAGTTAAGTCGGAGGACAATATAACTTTAATAAGGTTATTGAACCTTAGCTAATATGTGCTGAGTTGCGCAGCGCCGGAAAGTGTCCCGGAGGCAGCAATAATGCTCATGGTTCACGTACCTCAAAGGTTGTGGTCACGGAGGTCTAAGTTCCTATTAAACCAAGTAGGTCGGGTCAACAATCAAATACTATGATTTGAGATTAAATCATTGTTGTTATATAATGATGAACCGACTATATGCAAAGAACCGATAATGGGCACTAAATTCGTCAAATGGCTTGAAGCCATAAAATCCGTGATAGTTTCATACACAGGAAATCAAACTTTGGACTTGGAAGACCCTCTTTTGTTGAGTCATGGAAGTTATTGCTTCTGTAATAACCTCTCCTTATACTTTTTTGTGGTTTTTGTGCCAAGAATAACCTCTAATGAGAGAGAAGTAAGATTTTGGGAAGTTGTTGTCCCAAAACAGATTTTTGTGCTTCATAGTAAAAATTCGTGAAAAATCTCTATATGTCGGATTGAGATTTAATTTTCTGAGATTGTCCCCTAGGTTGTTATAAATTTCGTTAGTTCAACACTTTTCGATTTGAGCAACAGAAGGTCTTCGAAAAATTAGGTTTTTACATGCTGGTCTGTTTTGATAGATTTCTGCCATTATTTGCATTTGCCTCTTATCGGTTTCTTTTTGAGTTCTCTTTGATCACTTGAGATTTTAAAAGGAATTGATACATTAGCTTGTGTTCTAATGGATTTTTTACTTGTGTTGAAACTAGACCCAAAGGCCTATTATTTTGAATACACTAATGTTGTTAATGAAGATTGTGTGAAGTTTTGTATGAAGGAAATTTTCAAGTGTAGGGAAAGAATGATGTGATGAGATGAAGAATGGACAAAAGCTCAAGCTTGGGGATACCACCCCATGTTACCCTAAGAAATATTCAAGAGGTAAAAGCGTCAAAGCTTGGGGATGCCCAAGGTATCCCCTTCTTCATCAATAAAAATATCAGGTCTCTTTCTAAACACTTCGTTTCTATTGTTTCATGCACTGTTATGTTGTTCTTGGAGCATCTTAGTTTAAGTTTTTGGTTTTCTTTTGTTTGGTTTCCTTGAATAATGTATTTGGACCCCCGCATTCGCTTTTTTGTTTCAAATAAGTTGATTGGTGTTGGAAAAGAGTAGAGAGTTTCATGCTTATAGTGGTACAAAAGGGAGCTTGTTTTGACCGTGACTTGGACTTTATCATGTCATGCTAGATGTTGCTTTGACCTTATGCTTAGTGATTATTGTTTTAGCATGACTTGTTCCAAACAACTGAGATTGCTTAATGTGCCTTGAAAGAATCATGCGTTGTTTTAGCATACAAAAGCATAATATTGTGGTATTCTCCTTTGATGCTTTGTTTGGATTGACTTGGCACATGCTCACACCATGTTATGACTATTAACCAGTCACCTTAGCCTCTATGATAATTTAGTTTTTGACTTGTGATGCCAGTTTATGCTTTAGTTGATAATGTTTTGTCGCTCTGCATAATTATGGCCATTATTGCTCTCTTATTTGGTCGCTCCCAGTCATTTACTAGCCTACACTTGTATTGAGTAAGCTCTACTCATGCATCCAACTCCCAAGAAACCATGGTATTCCAAAGAGTCCACTATAAATTCCTATGCATGGTGTGTTACACCATTCCAAGTATATTCTTGTTTTATCAATCTTCCAAATTAAACTTGTTATGAGAAAATTAGTGATTAAATCTCTCACAAACTTGATGGCACACTTTATTTTTCTTGCCCCTAATAAACTTGAAACATTGTGTCATCTATGTTGTATATGCTTGCACTTATAAGTTGGGAATTAGCAGAACCATGCTGTCATGGGGAATGCTTTCAACACCTGTACATATTACCCAGTTGATATGATGATCTTTTGTTTATGGATGTCGGCGGTGTGAAATAATGGGGAGCTTCTAAGTTCATGGAGTATTATATATGTGTTAGAGAAACGCCTGGGCGGCTAGCCTAATCCATGCCTAATCATGGTGGAAACTTGCAGCATCACCATAATGAGCAATCTATGAAGCATCTTCAGAAAAAATTTAGAAAAAAAAAGGGAAGAGAAAAAAAAGCACCATACTCATGGTAAATAAGAAGATTGATGAGATGCTCATTGTCTGTTGCCTTGTCATTTTGATATGGGATAGCTCCCGTGTCAAGGGGCAAGGGGTACCCCGTTGGCGGTTCTCTATGATATACATATACTTACAATGACAAGAACTTTCTTGTGACTAAAGTTGAGTAGCATGAGGAACGACCCTCGTACTCAAGGGACATGAGATTTCCAACTTATGATTTGTCAAGAATTTACTCAATATTTGTTTCACATTAGCCTTAATCACTTCAAGATGCTAATGATAGGGGCAATGAGAGCTGAAAGCTAGTAAGTACCATAACTTTTTTAAGCTCTTTATGAAACTTGAAATCCCTGCTTCCCTTTATGAAGGGCCTTTCTTCCTACTTTTATATTGAGTCTCCACCTTCTATCTTTATGCACTAATTAAGAGAGCATAGTTGTCATTATTAGTTATATGTGCATTTTCCCAAAACTTATTTATTTATTCATAATGTTGATATTGCTTGTTCTTGAACCATTTGTATCTAGTCACCCTTTTGAACTTTGAAGGTGTCCAATGCATTTATTTTTTCTACTCCATGAGGGACAAGCTTAATACCACTATGCTATGTTTTCTATATGTGAAACAAATAAACGTCTTTCAATGCATTGTTATTCATGATCTTTGTTTGTATCTTTTCATGTTAAAACATAGTTGCTATCTCTTACTGTTAGAGCTACATCTTTCATGCTCATGTTTAGAGTACTTTGATCCTAGCTTTCAATGCTTTACAATGGTTTAATCAAGATTGTGATGGTGCATGTCACCTAAAAAATTATTGTTTTTATCACTTACCAACTCGAGGACAAGAAAGTGTTAAGCTTGGGGATCCTTGATATGTCGTAAACGTATCTATAATTTTGATGTTCCATGCTTGTTTATTATCAACTTTGCTATGTTTTGTTTACACTTTGAGGTATTTTTATACATTTTCTGGGACTAACCTATTAACAAGATGCCACAGTTGCTGCTTCATTGCTGTTTTTGGTTTCAGAAAAGCTAGTAAGGAAATATTCTCGGAATTGGACGGGACAAAAGCCAAAGTCAATATTTAACCGGAGAGAACACAGAGACCGAAGGGAAGCCGAAGGTGGGCCACGAGGTGGCCACACCTAGGATTGGCGCGGATAGGCCCTAGGGCGCCCCGCCATATGTCGTGGGTCCCTCGGGCGGCCCCTTGCCTCACCTCTTCGCCTATAAATTCACCCCGATATAGAAACCCTAAACACCCGATCAGATATCCACAAAATAGTCTGTAGCTTCCGCCACCATCGTCCCTAGATCGGGAGGATGTGAAGCTCTTCCCGGCACCCTGCCAGAGGGGAGAGATCATCCCGGAGGCCTTATTCATCACCATGCTAGGCTCCGTAATGATGCGTGAGTAGTTCGCCCTTGGACTATGGGTCCATATAGTAGCTAGATGCTTGTTCTCCTCCTTTGTGATATCATGTTTAGATCTTGTGAGCTTCCTTCATGATCAAGATCATCTATTTGTAATCATACATGTTGTGTTTGCGGGGATCTAATGGATATTGAGATACTATGTCAGATTGATTATTTATTCTATCATGTCTGTGTTATTTGTGATCTTGCATTCTCTCCATTGCTATTAGCTATATTGGCCAAGTAGATGCTTGTAACTACAAGAGGGAGTATTTATGCTCAACAGTGGGTTCATGCCTCTAGTAATCTGGGGAAGTGACAGAAATCTCTAAGGTTGTAGATGTGTTGTTGCTACTAGGGATAAAACAACAATCTTTTGTTCATGGAACAATTGTATTGTTACTTTACACACATTGCTTAATGCAATTATCCGTTTCTTGCAACTTAATACTGGAGGGGGTTTGGATGATAACCTGAAGGTGGAGTATTAGTCATAAATGAAGTTGGATTATGGTCTATGTATATTGTTGTAATGCCCAATCAAATCTCATAGGAGTCATGATGTTTAGTATATGCATTGTTATGCTTGCTAAATCAGTCAATTTCCCCGCTGTAATTGTTCACCCAACATGTTATCTATCTTAAGGAGACAAATCTCATAGGGTTCATGCCTCTAGTGAAGTCTGGACCCCGGTCCAATATTTACCATTGATACATCATCTACTATTACCGTTTACTTTCTACAATAAACTATTATCTTCCACTCTATATATTTAATCCTTTGTTTTTAGCAAACTAGTAAGATTGACAACCTCACTATAAGTTGGGTCAAAGTCTTGAATTCGTGTTGTGCAGGATTCCAAGTTGTTAGGAACACATTGGAGTTGTTTCCGTCCTCCTACTGGTTCGATAACCTTGGTTTCATAACCGAGGTAAACTTACTGTTGTGCTCATCATACCTTCCTCTTGGGGTTTCCCAACAAATCTCTACAGTTATCTGAGCTCATCAAGACGTTTTCTAGCACCGTTGCCGGGGATTTAAGGACAGCTTTGCAAGGGGAGTCTCTCACAACCAATCTCTTTACTTTGTTTTTGTTTTTCTTAGTTTATTTTGCTTTGTCTTGATTGTTTCTCTTTTTCAAAATTACAAAAAAGTTAGTTTTGTTTGGCTTGCTTTTTCTTACCAAAAACTAAAAAATTATTTCCTACTATAGTTGTTGGTCTGTTATTGCCTTGCTTTGTCATGCTTTCTATCAATGGTTGGTTTCTTTGAAACTAGTTCTTATTGGCAAGGTGGGTTCACGAAAGAACAAAAATATTATAATAAGGAACACCACTTGTCACAAAAAGGGAAACACTTATGGGAACAAATTGATAAATTGCATACGATTGCTAGAAACGTGTGCTCTACTTATAATGTTACTTATTTCTTTAATAAATCTTGTTGTTGTAGGAGGTATAAACACCTCCCTTTTAAATGTGAGTATAATGATAATGTTACCATATCTTCTAATGTTAAAGGAAATTATGAATTTTATGATGTGGAACAAATTGAAGCATTTATTGCTTGGAAGGGTGCATTTGAACTTGCTAGTTTGCTTGAAAATACTGATGATTCACCTTATAAATATGAGTTTTATGATATAATTAAATTTTGCTTTGATAATTACAAGGAAGAAAATGGCTATATTCTTAAATATATTAATAAATGGTTTCCACAAACGGAAGAGACTAATGCCTTGCAGGAGCTTATGGAAGAAGAAATTGCTGAAATGGGAAGCTCATTAGATGAAAAAGAGGAGGAGAGTGATGAACAAAAGGAGGAAGAATGGATCTACCCATGCCTACCTTCTAATGAGAGTAACTCTCTATCCCTTACATTATTTGATTGTCCCCCATTCTTACCAAAGGAGGATGAATGTTATGTTCCTGTGGATCCTTTTGAAATATCTACTTTGGGTAAAACCTGTGATAATAATTGTGCTCTTTTATCTATGATAATCCATGCTATTTTGATAAATCTTATGATAATCCTTTATTTGCGCCTAATTTCGAAATGCATGGTACTAAAGAGTTTTGCTTAGAAATTTTTTATGATAAAACTCTAGATGATGGTCCTATATTGGTTGATAATATTAATTGTACTACTATTAAAAATGGGATTGGAGGGGTCTTGAATTTATCTTGGAACCCCATACCTCTTGAGAATGATCAGTTATCTTGTTATAAAATTGTTAAAAATGGGTTTGAATGTTTTATTCCCACAATTTTTTAGTTGATAAAAAATATGTGTTTCTAGATCATGAAAAGCATACTTTATGTGATAGTTATATTATTGAGTTTATTCATGAGGCTACTGAAAATTATTATGAGAGAGGAAAATATGGTTGTAGAAGTTTTCATGGTACTGAAACACCTCTCTATGTGCTGAAAGTTTTGAAGTTACTCTTGCTTTATCTTCCTATGCATGTCACTTTGTTCTTTGTGAATTTATTTGTGTACAAGATTCCAATGCATAGGAAGTGGGTTAGACTTAAATGTGTTTTGAATTTTCTTCTTGATTCTCTCTTTTACTTCAATTCATATTTCTAATGTGAGCATCTTCTCAAACTATCACGCCTAAAAGGCGTTAAAGAAAATTACTAATTGGGAGATAACCCAAATTTCGTTAGGATTTTCTTCTGTTGAATATTGGGAGTTATTGCTTCTGTAATAACCCCTGCTTATCCTTTTTGTGTGGTTTTTGTGCCAAGAATAACCTCTAGTGAGAGAGAAGTAAGATTTGGGGAAGTTGCTGTCCCGAAATAGATTTTTGTGCTTCAATGTAAAATTTCGTCAAAAATCTCTGTATGTCGGATTAAGCTGTAATGTTCGGAGCTTATGCCCCAGGTTATTATTTAAATTCCATTATTTCAACACTTTTGATTTGAGCAACAAAAGGTCTTCGAAAAATTCGGTTTTTACCTGCTGGTCTGTTTTGACAGATTTCTGCCATTATTTGCATTTGCCTCTTATCGATTCCTTTTTGAGTTCTCTTTGATCACTTGAGCTTTTAAAATTAATTGATACAGTATCTTGTGTTCTAATGGAAGCTTTATTTGTGTTGAAAGTAAACCCAAAGGCCTATTATTTTGAATACACGAATGTTGCTAATGAAGATTGTGTGAAGTTTTGTATGAAGGAAATTTTCAAGTGTAGAGGAAGAAGGATGTGATGAGATGAAGAATGGACAAAATCTCAATCTTGGGGATGCCAGCCCGTGTCACCCCAAGAAATATTCAAGAGGTACAAGCGTCAAAGCTTGGGTATGCCCAAGGCATACCCTTCTTCATCAATAAAAATCTCAGGTCTGTTTCTAGACACTTTGTTTTTATTGTTTCATGCACTGTTGTGTTGTTCTTGGAGTGTCTTAGTTTTCGTTTTTGGTTTTCTTTTGTTTGGTTTGCTTGAATAAAGTATTTGTACCCCCTCATTGGCCCTTTTCTTTCAAATAAGTTGATTGGTGCTGGAAAAGAGTAGAGAGTTTCATGCTTATAGTGGTACAAAAGGGAGCTTGTTTTAACTATGACTTAGACTTTATCATGTCATTCTAGATGTTGCTTTGACCTTATGGTTAGTTATTATTGTTGTAGCATGACTTCTTCCAACAATTGAGATTGCTTAATGTGCCTTAAAAGAATCATGCGTTGTTTTAGCATACAAAAGCATAATATTGTGGTATTCTCCTTTGATGCTTTGTTTGGGTTGAATTGGCACATGCTCACACCATGTTACTACTATGAACCAATCACCTTATCCTCTATGATAATTTAGTTTTTGACTTGTGATACCACTTTATGCTTTAGTTGATAATGTTTTGTCGCTCTGCATGATTATGGCCATTATTGCTCTCTTAGTTGGTCACTCCCAGTCTTTTGCTAGCCTCCACTTGTATTGAGTAAACTCTACTCACGCATACAACTCCCAAGAAACCAAGTTATTACAAAGAGTACACTATAAATTCCTATGCATGGTGTGTTACACCATTCCAAGTATATTCTTGTTTTATCTATCTTCAAAATTAAACTTGTTATGAGAAAATTAGTGATTAAAGCTCTCACAAACTTGATGGCACACTTCATTTTTCTTGCCCCTAACAAACTTGAACCATTGTGTCATCTATGTTGTATATCCTTGCACTTATAAGTTTGGAATTAGCAGAACCATGATGTCATGGGGAACGCTTTCAACACCTGTACATATTACCCAGTTGATATCATGATCTTTTGTTTATGGATGTCGGCGGTGTGAAATAAAAGGGGAGCTTGTAAGTGCATGGAGTATTATATATGTGTTAGAGAAACACCTGGGCGGCTAGCCTAAGCCATGCCTAATCATGGTGGAAACTTGCATCATCACCATAGTGAGCAATATGTGAAGCATCTTCAGAACAAAATATAGAAAAAAAAAGAGAAGAGAAAAAGAGAAAAAAAAATCACCATACTCATGGTAAATAAGAAGATTGCTGAGATGCTCATTGTCTGTTGCCTTGTCATTTTGATATGGGATAGCTCCTGTGTCATGGGGCAAGGGGTACCCCGTTGGTGGTTCTCTATGATAAACGACAAGAACTTGCTTGTGACTAAAGTTGAGTAGCATGAGGAATGACCCTCGTACTTAAGGGACATGAGATTACCAACTTATGATTTGTCAAGCATATACTCAATATTTGTTTCACTTTAGCATTAATCAGTTCAAGATGCTTATGATAGGGGCAATGAGAGCTAAAAGCTAATAAGTACCATAACTTTTGGAAGCTCTTTATGAAACTTGAAATCCCTTCTTCCCTTTATGAAGGGCCTTTCTTCCTACCTTTATATTGAGTCTCCACCTTCTATATTTATGCACCAACTAAGAGAGCATAGTTGTCATTCTTAGTTCTATGTGCATTGTCCCAAAACTTATTGATTTCATAATGTTGATATTGCTTGTTCTTGAACTATTTGTATCTAGTCACCCTTATGAACTTTGAAAGTGTCCTATGCATTTATGTTTTGCTACTCCATGAGGGATAAGCTGAATACCACTATGCTATGTTTTCTATATGTGAAACAAACAAACGTCTTTCAATGCATTATGATTCATGATCTTTGTTTGTATCTTTTCATGTTACAACATAGTTGTTATGTCTTATTGTTAGAGCTACATCTTTGATGCTCATGTTTAGATTACTTGGATCCCACCTTTCAATGCTTTATAATGGTTTGGTCAAGATTGTGATGGTGCATGTCACCTCAAAAATTATTATTTTTATCACTTACCTACTCGAGGAAGAGCAGGAGTTAAGCTTGGCGATGCTTGATACTCGTAAACGTATCTATAATTTTTGATGTTCCATGCTTGTTTAGTATCAACTTTGTTATGTTTTGTCTACACTTTGAGGTATTTTTATACATTTTCTGGGAATAACCTATTAACAAGATGTCGCAGTGCCAATTGCCTATTTTATGCTGTTTTTGGTTTCAGAAAAGCAAGTAAGGAAATATTCTTGGAATTGGACGGGACAAAAGCCAAATTCAATATTTTACTGGAGATAACATAGAGACCGAAGGGCAGCCGAAGGTGGGCCACGAGGTGGCCACACCTAGGGCTGGCGCGGCCAGGCCCTAGGGCGCGCCTCCACCTGGTGTGGCCCCCTCGGACGGCCCCCTGCCTTGCCTCTTCGCCTATAAAGTCACCCCGATGCAGAAACCCTAAGTACCCGATCAAATCTCCACGAAACAGTCCGTAGCCGCAGCCACCATCGTCCCTAGATCGGGGGGATCTGAAGCTCTTTCCGGCAACCTGCCGGAGGGGAGAGATCATCTCGGAGGCCTTCTTCATCACCATGCCAGCCTCCGGTATGATGCGTGAGTAGTTCACCCTTGGACTATGGGTCCATACAGTATCTAGATGGTTGTTTCTCCTCCTTTGTTCTATCATGTTTAGATCTTGTGAGCTCCGTTCATGATCAAGATCATCTATTTGTAATCATACATGTTGTGTTTGCGGGGATCCGATGGATATTGAGATACTATGTCAGATTGATTATTGATTCTATCATATCTGTGTTATTTGTGATCTTGCATGCTCTCTATTGCTAGTAGCTATCTTGGCCAATTCGATGCTTGTGAATCCAAGAGGGAGTATTTATGCTCGATAGTGGTTTCATGCCTCTAGTAATCTAGGGAAGTGACAAAAATCTCTAATCTTGTAGAAGTTTTGTTGCTACTAGGGAGAAAGCAACAATATTTTGTTCATGAAACAATTGTTTTTTACCTTACACACATTGCTTAATGCAATTATCGTTGCTTGCAACTTAATACTGGAGGGAGTTCGGATAATAACCTGAAGGTGGATTATTAGTAATAGATGCTGTTGGATTAAGGTCTATGTGTATTGTTGTAATGCCCAATCAAATATCATAGGATTCATGATTTCTAGTATATGCATTGTTATGATTGCTAAATTTGTCAATTGCCCCGCTGTAATTTGTTCACCCAGTATGTTATTTATCTTAAGGAGAACACCTCTAGTGAACTGTGGACCCCGGTCCAATCTTTACCATTGATACATCATCTACTATTACCGTTTACTTTCTACAAGCAACTATTATCTTCCATACTATACGTTTAATCCTTTGTTTTTAGCAAAACAGTGAGATTGACAACCTTACTGTAAGTTGGGGCAAAGTCTTGAGTTTGTGTTGTGCAGGATTTCAAGTTGTTAGCAACATCTTGGAGTTGTTTGCTTCCTCCTACTGGTTTGATAACGTTGGTTTCATAACCGAGGGTAAACTTATTGTTGTGCTCATCATACCTTTCTCTTGGGGTTTCAGCAAACATATATTATTTACATTATTTGTATTTATAAATTGAAACGATATTAAAATCAAATTATTCAAGGTTTGACTAGTTTCAATTAGTTTTGAAAAGATTTGAATTTACAATTGAATTCATATTTACAAACTAAACACATTTCATTTTAAGAATTTATTCAAATTCATATTTTTTAAAAGTTATGAATTATTTAATTTATATATCAATTAGGCATTTTGTTTTGATTTTTAGAAATTTCGCAGGGGGATTTGTTACATGGTTCCGGTCTACCCAGAATCACTGCCAGGTGGGGACACGCGCGCCTGGGTCCACACGCGCGCGGGTGGCAAGCAGGTGACACACTGGACGAGGCCTGGACTGCGGGTTCACAAAAGAAAACATGGGGTGCCTTTTGCAAAAACCATCTAGAAGGCTGGTTTAGGTTCTGACGAAACTAAACCTCGCTCTCACGAAAACTCCCAACTGAAGCCAAAGTTTGGGTGCAAATTGCAATAAAACGAAAAGGAAATTGACTAAGCCGCAAGAACCAAAAACACAGAGAATTACAAGGGCTACAGGTTTGATGTGCGGAGTTTCGCTATTGGAGGACTTCAAAGACCGTGAATCTACGACGAACAGGGGGAAGTTTCATTGACGAAAAAAGATAGATTTCCTTGCGCCTGACACACAACTTTCTTGCGACTTCAGAGGAGGTTCCCGAGCGATTCAGGAAGCGATTTCGAGCGGTATTTGAAGCCTCATGTCATTGGATGTTTTCTCTACACAAGGGTTGGATGATCCGCTCCAGAGCCGGAAGAGAGAAAGCCAAGAATAGGGGAGGGGCTGCTCATCGGGGTGGGGTTAGGGATGGCGTGCTGAAGCACATGGGAGCCCCTGAACCTACACTCACGCGCGATGGCGATGAGGTACGCAGCAACATCGAGGAGGGGTGCCCTAGGCGGAGGGAAGGCAGCGTTCCAGTACATCGGGTGCGCAGGGATAGTGGCAGGCTTGGTGGCTTGATGGCTCCCGTTGCGTTCCAGTGGCTCGAGCGGCGAAAGAGGATGCAGAACCTGGACGCGAGGTGTATAGACAGGGGAGATCGAGATGGGAGCTAGGGTTTTCGAGTGAGGCTCGAGAGGATAAGGAGGAGGTAGGGTAGTTTCGGTCGCTGGCGCCGGTCGGTGTAAAACAAGGCAAGGGCTCGGTGGCGCGGTGACATCTGTAGAGGATCACGCCTCTCGCGTGTGCTCCCTGTCGAGGGAGGAGACAAAAAGGAGCCCCCCTCGATCACTTAAGATGGGCCAGAAACAGGTGGGCTCCGGCTGGCCGAGGGAGGTATGAGGAGGAAAGGTTCTCGGGTGGGCTGCTTATGGCGCTGGGACGGTCGCTGCTGGGCCAAGCCAGGCACCTCTCTCCCTCTCTTATACCTTTTTAATTTTCAATTTTTGTTTGTTAGTTTGTTTTCTTTTGTTGTTTTCAAAACAAAAACCAGACAGCTGCAGGAATAAACATTTAGGAAAAGAATTAAAACCAGAACACCCAGGAGAAGGAAAATTAGGTGATTTAGCTAGGGTGTGATTTGGGATGTGAGATCTCTTCTCCGAAACCCAAAATATGAACAAGTGGAAAGTAATTGTAGGAACCTTTGCTCAGGCCATGCATGAACCATGATGACCAAGTCTTAGTTGTGCAAACAAATACAAGACAATGTGGCATTTAACCCATACATGCATTTGAATATTTGGTTTGAGGCCAAAACACAAAAATGCAAACTTGAATCACATAGGGAGTGTATGGAAATAAGCATAGATGAATATAAGTGGGCAATCCTAGTGTGTGACCCACTAGACGAGTATTTTTGCACATATATCTTTAAGCATTCACTCTTATTCCAAATCAAACGACATGGAAGATAGGTGAAATATTCTACTCACATGGCATGCAAAGGATGCCATGAGGCTTCCCATATTCAACATTGTGAAAACAACATGGTTCATATATAGAAGCATGTAAGTATAGAAGTGGATCCATCCTAATGTATATGAGCTGGACTTGAATACCAAAGAAATGCATGGGCTCATACATAGTTTGTAGGGTGGAATTATAAGGTGGTGCCAAAGAAAGGTGGTGGAGTTTGAAAAGATGTGCCCACAACTCAACTTGGGTATTAAGCAATGTATCAAGAACCAACTAAAATTCATCAAGAGGCAAATACAAGTAACACAATACAAATGCATATGGGATAAGAACCAAATGAAAGAGGTTTTATATGATGCTCAAATACAAGGTGGCATGGTGACATGAGCATGATATTATGCAATGAAATTATGATATGTAGGAAGTAGCAATATATATACTAGGCAAACATTGCAATTGTTAGACAATTGGGATGCTACAACTCTCCCCCACTAAACAACAATCTCACCATGAGATCCCAGGAAAAGAAAAAGACCAAGGAGAGGCAGGTGTTCAAAACGAAGGTGATCCTCACATTACCAAATTGCTTCATCAACGGATGGTGTCATCACCACACATTGAAAAATTGATAGACTTGTTGCTAGTCTATCATTCTGCTTCTTCGAAACAAAGGACTTAAAGCCTAGGAGGATTGTTGTGAGGCAAGAAAGATGGATGAACATAGCTAAGGTACTCGAGAGAAAACATGATAAATCAATAGATCCACTGGTTGAAAGAATTTTGAAAGAACGATGTATCGAGGAGAAAGAATAGACACATCTTAGGATTAAAGATCAACATATGCATGTGAAGATGATTCTTTATTTCACCGAAAGAAAAAGAACGATTTTTGGATAATTGATCAACCACTATGAAAATAGTATTGTTTCTTTCCTTAGATATAAGAAATGAAGTTTGGAAAAAAATATTGCCTTTAAACAATAGATTTCCTTGATATCAACAGAAATATTTTGGTTCTTAATTTCTCGGATTAGATTCCTCTTGCATCGGTAAGGACCAAAGGATCATGCAAAGGAGGTGTGTAGAATTATCTCCTCAAGAAAGAGTGACACGAGTCTATGGTGGAATCCTGATGAAGAAGTAGAATTATGAATATCTAGAGTTTATTGTAGAAATGCTTATTGCTTTCCTTACTGTAACACCCTCAGAATCGACCCTATGCAAGTTTCAGCGATTCCCGCCAAACCCGCATAGAAATGATTCAAAGGTGCCCACCAGGCACTTTCGTGCGGGTGGAAAACGAAGTAATATCATTACACAACAGTCCTCGCTGGGACCCACAGAACAGATATATACAACAGCGACTCCATGAGTCAAGAATACAGATATACAATACAAAGATCCAAATCACCTTGAAAATGATACAGCGTCCGACTACGGACAAGATGCAAATGGGGCTAAGAGCCCTGAAGAATAACCAATGGAGTCCATAACCACCTGTGCCAAGCGGAAGGGTAACCCGCTAACGACGCCGATCTCAAAACCTGCTTAAACAAAGGGGTGCCGACAAAGGACAAAAGGAAAAGAGAGAGCGGTCAAGATCGAGGCCAAGACGGCGAGGCTAGAATTCGGCGGTCCTCGCCTACATAGGTATGGTGGACTGAAGCGGCAGCGCAGCATGCACTAAACAACCTATAGAGACTCGATACAACTAGCGGCTATCAGATAGGGGTAAGAAAGACCTATTCGGGACCAACCTGATACTACCACCAAACATACCCATCCTGGTGTTCCCCCTCGAGACCAAACGAGGAAGTCAACCGAGGAACTCACACCGTTGGCAGTTTTATTTATTCGGTTATCATTGCAGCAATTACTAGTCAGGTATAGATAGTCATCCTGATATAAGAAGCAGTGGGCACTTTTAGTTAACCATTCCATTGTAGTTGCGACACTTACTAGTCAAATACAATTAGCATGAGATATCCCAAAACCCAGCAGTTGTTGGCACTTTTATTTAGCCATTCCGTTATAGTTGCAGTACTTACTAGTCAGATACAATGGTAGCAAGCGACAACCCAAACAAGCAATTGTTGGCAGTTTTATTTAGCCATTCCATTATAGTGAAGCTGATTACTAGTCATTATAAAGTCAAATTTATAGCACTACTTTAGTTATAGTTGTCTATGATCGAGATACTGTGCTCCAAGTCGTCCATAACCGTGGACACGGATTTCAGAAAGTTTTACCCTGTAGGGGTGCACAAATAGCAACACACACTCGATCAACCTCGGAAAAACCAAATCAAAATCCAACGAGGCTTTCACGACAAAGCAATCACAGGATTCAGAAATATTTCAGGGGGCCACCCCATTGAGTACACCCGCAACAAAGTTAGCAGACTCCGAGACGGACTCAAGGTTTGCATCAATGGCTGTAAACGACTGGGAACCCGAAAATGTGACTGGGCTTGTCGATACCGCGAAAACACTCCGCTTCCCTAAACAGTACAGGTGCTCCTCGCACAATCGTAAATAAAGCAGTAAAGCATGGCATAAGTACAAGATAGTAAATAAAACCTCAAACTAGTTTGTGGCTCCAAGAAATAAGAATGAATCAAGCTCTGGCTCAGGGGGGTCCCATAATCCTCCCGGATGTGGATAGCGCGAATATTCAAGGAACATGTATCAAGTACTCGGGGTCCTACCGGACACAAATGGACGGTTAAAAACCAAATAACATCTATTTCCCACCTGTGCCTCTGCATTTACCTACTTCAATTTTAGTTATTAAACAATAATTAAAGTTATGATCATCTCCAACAATAAACACACGGCAATACTCCAACAACTGTGGTACTTGACGACACGCAACAGCACTTGAGCAAGCGACTACGACGCGCAGGTCCAACTATCTACCAAACAACAGGTAATAGGAGGTGTCCAAGGTAATATAAGTCTGCAAGGGATATCACGGGTACGAAAACTAGAGCATCGCAACACAGATAGCAATAGAACAACAGGAGGGAATAAATACTATAAAAGTAAGATAGGTAGAAAGGGGGAGATGCTCGCCTGAAAACATTGCCGAAGGTTCATAACCGAACAACTTGTCGAAGCTCACAACATCTCATCGTCCTACCCGAGAAGAAGCAAAACACTAAAAGAAACAAACGATGCAACAATTACAACTAATGCGGAAGAATCGGCATGATCATGATATGATGCATGACATGGCAAAGGTGCAATGCAATTAGGCAATATTAAGCGAAACCGGAGTCCCGACATTTATTTAATTGGTTCATGTTGTTTAGATACCCCACAATTTAAATGTTGTAATAACAGGGCAAGATAAGTTACCAGTTCGCTACACAAATTTAAATGGGACCAATATACGACTAGATTTGCCCGCATATGGATCCCATATTTAATTATATGGTGAATCGGCATAAGGCCCCCAAACACCCACAAATATGTATGCAAGCATGATCAATTAAATATGCAACAATTTATATAGTTGACAATTTATAAAATAGGGTTCTCGGATAAGGGTCACACATGGGTTCGGCGAACTTGGGGTTCCGAGGGTTCGGGGTCGGTCTCAGGGTTCAGGGTTCGACGGGAAACGAGGTTCGGACTCCGGGATTTAGGGTCTTCGGGTTTCCGTGAAGGAGATCATGGCGTTCCGAGGAGAAGATCTTGGCGTGCCGAGGGTTCGGTCTTCAAATCCCGGGAAGGATGTCCTGCAGTTTTCCGTGTCGGCGATCTTGGCGTTCGGCAACCTACGAAGTAGGACCTTGGAGTTCCGCGATGATCTTGTCGATTCCTTGTCGCAGGCCTTGGCGCTTCGGATCAGTCTTCGCATCTGATAATGTGGCCTTGATGTTCCCTCTCGATCGTCGGTGAACTTGGTGACCTGGTACATCCGGTCTGGTTAACCTGATGAACATCCATCGGAGGAAGGACGGGCAGCCAGAGAGGGCCTGGCCAGGACCTGCGCGAGGTGCAGCAAGGAGGATGGTAGGAAGGCGGCCGGCCGAGAGGAGGTTCGCGACCTCGCCGTGGAGCGGCAGCAGCGGAAAAGGGGGCTTCGGGCGGCACTACCCGACGCTCGCGGCCGAGACAGGAGACCGAGCTTGGGTCCGGGGAAGAAGGGGGCCGCGCAGACGAGGACGGCGGGACGCGGCGGAGTCCAGACAGGACGCTGGGCAGATTTCGGCCGGAGGACAGCGTGGTGGCGAGGCTCGGGGCGGCGAAGGCTGGCGACTCGCAGCGGTAGAGGGGCGCCGACGGGGATGCGGCAGGACGGTAGTCGGGGCGGCAACACCATCGCCGGGGAGCCCCTGGCTCGTACGGCGGCCAAAGGCGGATGAGGGCGGTGTCGAGTCGGCGAGGAGACGCAGGTCCGTGGAGGGGCGAGCTCGCCTGGCCGGAGGGGAAGGAGAGGCCGCGGCGGCGCTGGCCTGCGGCGGCGGGCGCGCGCGCTTCCGGAGGAGGCGGTGAGGAAGGCGACGGCCGGGCGTCAAGGGAGGAGGAGGCGGCTGCTCGCAGGGGCAGCGCGGTGCCTGGCGGCGGAGGTGGAGAAGTCGGGCGAGGCGGGGAGAAGGGGTCGCCAGCGCGATGGCGGCCAGAGGAAGCAGAGGCCGGGCGAGGTGGAGCTTGCGGCGGGGAGGCGAGGTCGGGGCGTTGCCATGGGAGAGGTGAGGCCACAGCGAGGATGAGAGAGGGAGGTGGGGAGCGTGAGGGAGAGGAGGGAGTGGGACCCGTGGGGTGGGGCTGGCGTCGGTGGGTGGAGGGAGTGGGTCGCGTGGCATGCGTGTGTGGTGAGGGAGTGGGGCTGTGGGCCAGGGAGAGAGGCAGGTGGGTGAGGGAGTTGGGCAGGTGGCGGGCTAGGATAGGTTAGGGGGAAGGGAGAGGTGAGTTGTCGACCGGCTATTGGGTGGGGTGAGGTCGAGGGGGGCTGGGTAGGTTAGGTTGGGGTAGAAAAGGATTTTGGGTAGGCTGATTTTGTACTGGGGGTGGTCGAATGGGTCTTATCGGCCCGGTTCGACTGCCCCCTAAAAATAATTAAATATTTTATTTATTTAAAACAGGCTTTTGCAAACCGTTGGCCGACAAAACAAAATAATCCGGAGACCCGGGTTTTGCGTTTGAATAAAGACGGGGCGTTTAGAAAACAAAAACAGATTTTTTCGAAAATAGTTTTATGCAAACAAATGCAAGATGACATGACGATGCTCAAATGCAAGGTGGCATGATGACATGAGCATGCGGTCATGATGATGCAATGCACAAAAACAACGCGATTTTTCTAGTAGTGGTTTTGCGGGGCGCCACAATTCGACACCACTAACAATGGATCTCGCCCTCGAGATCCGCCTCACGGTACGGGGAAGAAGGCCGACGGTCTGAATCTTCTTGCTTCGTGTAGATCATCGCGACACCACTAACAATGATTCCTTATCCATCTTGAAATCGGCGACACCACCAACAAAGGTCGGTGCTCACGTTCGTCAAGAGAACACTCCGGAGAAACAAAGGACGAAGGTAGAGGTATCAAAAGATAAGGTCACCTCTAACTTCCATGAGAAGAGGAAAAGTTACATTGATCCACCAGTTTGATGTACAAGAGTGAACAGTAAGAGTCGGGTAGGGTGATCAGTCCATCCCGTACCCAAACTATCAACTCTATACATGAATAGGAAAATCAGGCAACTCAACTCTCGAAATTTAGACTGAAGATCTTCATAAGCGGTATTCGGAACAAAGGGATGATGCCAGCTCTGCATTGGATCTGATGTAGATGAGGTCATCACATCGGGAAACACCGGAAGATACCAAAGAAATTTTTATGAAAATACGTAACGATTAGGTTTCACAATGGTCCCATTGGCATGAACAACACATGTTCAAGGTATACTCCAACTTCACCAATGCTCGTCCTTCTCATATGTTTTTTTTTTTCAACGACACGGATATCCAGCAAGGAACACATATAGATAAAGAGTTCAAGAACAAAAGATTGGATGAAGGGTTCAACAGACAAGTTGCAGATTGGATGATCGTAGCACCGCCGTTATAAAAGGGAGAAAACGAAACCCTGAAGGTACGACGGAAACCCAACCGCGAGAAATCCTGGACTCGAAGAGAGAGAAGAGAGCGGATTCAAAACACGCAGAGGTGAGAGGAGAGCAGCAGAGGGGAAAGGAGTAAAATCAGACCTAATCAGAACTATCCAACCGATTTTGCAAAAATAGTTTTGACACTCTACTTCGGCCGTTAGCTAGGTTATCCTACAGGCTGGACTCGTGGGGTATCGCAACTGCTGTGCTCTGATACCACTCTGTAACACCCTTAGAATCGACCCTATGCAAGTTTCAGCGATTCCCGCCAAACCCGCATAGAAACGATTCAAAGGTGCCCACCAGGCACTTTCGTGCGGGTGGAAAACGAAGTAATATCATTACACAACAATCCTCGCCGGGACCCAAAAAACAGATATATACAACTGCGACTCCATGAGTCAAGAATACAGATATACAATACAAAGATCCAAATCACCTTGAAAATGATACAGTCCATCACGGACAAGATGCAAATGGGGCTAAGAGCCTCAAGAATAACCAATGGCGTCCATAACCCTGCCCAGGCCAAGCGGAAGGGTAACCCTGCTAACGACGCCGATCTCAAACCTGCTTAAACAAAAGGGTGCCGACAAAGGGCAAAAGGAAAAGAGAGCGGTCAAGATCGAGGCCAAGACACGCGAGGCTAGAATTCGGCGGTCCTCGCCACATAGGTATGGTGGATCAAGCGTGCAAAGCATGCACTAAACAACCTATAGAGACTCGATACAACTAGCGGCTATCGAGAGGGGTAAGAAAGACCTATTCGGGACCAACTGATACTACCACCAAACATACCCATCCCGGTGTTCCTCGAGACCAAACGAGGAAGTCAACCGAGGAACTCACACCGCTGGCGCTTTATTTATTCGGTTATCATTGCAGCAATTACTAGTCGTATAGATAGTCATCCGATATAAGAAGTGGGCACTTTTAGTTAACCATTCCATTGTAGTTGCGACACTTACTAGTCAAATACAATTAGCATGAGATATCCCAAAACCCAGTTGTTGGCACTTTTATTTAGCCATTCCGTTATAGTTGCGTGACTTACTAGTCGACATACAATGGTAGCAAGCGACAACCCAAACAAGCAATTGTTGGCAGTTTTATTTAGCCATTCCATTATAGTGAAGCTGATTACTAGTCATTATAAAGTCAAATTTATAGCACTACTTTAGTTATAGTTGTCTATGATCGAGATATCATGATCCAAGTCGCCCATAACTACGGACACGGATTTGAAAGTTTTACTGCAGGGTGCACAAATAGCAACACACACTCGATCAACCTCGGAAAACCAAATCAAAACCCAACGAGGCTTTCACGACAAAGCAATCACAGGATTCAGAAATATTTTAGGGGCCACCCCATTGAGTACACCAAGAACGGTTAGCTGACTCGAGACGGACTCAAGGTTTGCGTCAATGGTCAGAATGATGGGAACCCGAAAATGTGACTGGCTTGTCGACACATGAAAACACTCCGCTTCCTAAACAAGACAGTGCTCCTCGCACAATCGTAAATAAAGCAAAGAAGCATGGCATAAGTACAGATGGTAAATAAAACCTCAAACTAGTTTGTGGCCCCAAGAAATAAGAATGAATCAAGCTCGCTCAAGGGGTCCCATAATCCTCCGGATGTGGATAGCGAATATTCAAGGAACAGGTATCAAGTACTCGGGGTCCTACGGGACACAAGTGGACGGTTAAAAACCAAATAACATCTATTGCCCACCTGTGCCTCTGCATTTACCTACTTCAATTTTAGTTATTAAACAATAATTAAAGTTATGATCATCTCCAACAATAAACACACGGCAATACTCCAACAACTGTGGTACTTGACGACACACAACAGCACTTGAGCAAGCGACTACGACGCGCAGGTCCAACTATCTACCAAATAACAGGTAATAGGAGGTGTCCAAGGCAATATAAGGCTGCAAGGGATATCACGGGTACGAAAACTAGAGCATCGCAACACAGATTGCAATAGAACAACAGGAGGGAATAAATACTATAAAAGTAAGATAGGTAGAAAGGGGGAGATGCTCGCCTGAAAACATTGCCGAAGGTTCATAACCGAGCAACTTGTCGAAGCTCACAACATCTCATCGTCCTACCCGAGAAGAAGCAAAATACTAAAAGAAACAAACGATGCAACAATTACAACTAATGCGGAAGAATCGGCATGATCATGATATGATGCATGACATGGCAAAGGTGCAATGCAATTAGGCAATATTAAGCGAAACCGGAGTCCCGACATTTATTTAATTGGTTCATGTTGTTTAGATACCCCACAATTTAAATGTTGTAATAACAGGGCAAGATAAGTTACCGGTTCGCTACACAAATTTAAATGGGACCAATATACGACTAGATTTGCCCGCATATGGATCCCATATTTAATTATATGGTGAATCGGCATAAGGCCACCAAACACCCACAAATATGTATGCAAGCATGATCAATTAAATATGCAACAATTTATATAGTTGTCAATTTATAAAATAGGGTTCTCGGATAAGGGTCACACATGGGTTCGGCGAACTTGGGGTTCCGAGGGTTCGGGGTCGGTCTCAGGGTTCAGGGTTCGACGGGAAACGAGGTTCGGACTCCGGGATTTAGGGTCTTCGGGTTTCCGTGAAGGAGATCATGGCGTTCCGAGGAGAAGATCTTGGCGTGCCGAGGGTTCGGTCTTCAAATCCCGGGAAGGATGTCCTGCGGTTTTCCGTGTCGGCGATCTTGGCGTTCGGGAACCTACGAAGTAGGACCTTGGAGTTCCGCGATGATCTTGTCGATTCCTTGTCGCAGGCCTTGGCGCTTCGGATCGGTCTTCGCATCTGAGAAGGTGGACTTGATGTTCCCTCTCGATCGTCGGTGAACTTGGTGACCTGGTACATCCGGTCTGGTTAACCTGATGAACATCCATCGGAGGAAGGACGGGCAGCCAGAGAGGGCCTGGCCAGGACCTGCGCGAGGTGCAGCAAGGAGGATGGTAGGAAGGCGGCCGGCCGAGAGGAGGTTCGCGACCTCGCCGTGGAGCGGCAGCAGCGGAAAAGGGGGCTTCGGGCGGCACTACCCGATGCTCGCGGCCGAGACGGGAGACCGAGCTTGGGTCCGGGGAAGAAGGGGGCCGCGCAGACGAGGACGGCGGGACGCGGCGGAGTCCGGCGACAGGGACGCGGGGCAGGACGAGCGCGGGCGGCCGGAGGACAGCGGTGGTGGCGGAGCTCGGGGGCGGCGCGCGAAGGGCGGCGAGGTCGCAGCGGCAGAGGGGCGCCGACGGGGACGCGGCAGGACGGGAGGCGGGGCGGCAGCACCATCGCCGGGAGCCTGCTCAGACGGGCGCGTCAAAGGAGGATGAGGGCGGTGTCGAGTCGGCGAGGAGACGCAGGTCCGTGGAGGGGCGAGCCTGGCCGGAGGGGAAGGAGAGGCCACGGCGGCGCTGGCGGGCGGCGTAGGCTCGGGAGGAGGCGGTGAGGAAGGCGACGGCCGGGCGTCAAGGGAGGAGGAGGCGGCTGCTCGCAGGGGCAGCGCGGTGCCTGGCGGCGGAGGTGGAGAAGTCCGGCGAGGCGGGGAGAAGGGGTCGCCAGCGCGATGGCGGCCAGAGGAAGCAGAGGCCGGGCGAGGTGGAGCTTGCGGCGGCCGAGCGGGGAGGCGAGGTCGGGGCGTTGCCATGGGAGAGGTGAGGCCGGCGAGCGAGCGGATGAGAGAGGGGAGGTGCGGGGAGCGTGAGGGAGAGGAGGGAGTGGGACCCGTGGGGTGGGGCTGGCGTCGGTGGGTGGAGGGAGTGGGTCGCGTGGCATGCGTGTGTGGTGAGGGAGTGGGGCTGTGGGCCAGGGAGAGAGGCAGGTGGGTGAGGGAGTTGGGCAGGTGGCGGGCTAGGATAGGTTAGGGGGAAGGGAGAGGTGAGGTGTCGACCGGCTATTGGGTGGGGTGAGGTGGAGGGGGGCTGGGTAGGTTAGGTTGGGGCAGAAAAGGATTTTGGGTACGCTGATTTTGTACTGGGGGTGGTCGACTGGGTCGGATCGGCCCGGTTCGACTGCCCCCTAAAAATAATTAAATATTTTATTTATTTAAAACAGGCTTTTGCAAACCGTTGGCCGACAAAACAAAATAATCTGGAGACCCGGGTTTTGCGTTTGAATAAAGACGGTGCGTTTAGAAAACAAAAACAGATTTTTCGAAAATAGTTTTATGCAAACAAATGCAAGATGACATGAAGATGCTCAAATGCAAGGTGGCATAATGACATGAGCATGCGGTCATGATGATGCAATGCACAAAAACAACTCGATTTTCTAGTAGTGGTTTTGCGGGGCGTCACACTTACCCATGAGTTTATTGCAATAGATTTGCGGTTGATGACATCGACCATAATTGGCTTTACCAAGAGAAAGTAATTGCCAAAAATAAGTTTGATATAAATTCCATCCATCTTGACGATGTAGAACGCCGGTCTAATGAAGAAGACAGAGAAGATTTGACTTCAATCTATCATTGAAGATTTTGCTCCACCTTGAAATTGACGAGACCACCAACAAGAGATTACTGATTACATTCTTGAGCGAACACTCTAGAAAAACAAGGAAGGAAGTGAAAGTATCAAGGGATAGAAGCCACTTCTGACTTTCGTCGAATGAGTGAAATCACATTTACCGACCAATTCAGTGTACAAGAGCGAATGATAAGAGTAGTGGTATGGTAGCTACTCCGTCCCACACCCAAAGATTTACTCCGCACATGAATAGGAAAACTATGCAACCCAACTTTCAAAATAGACCGACGATCTTGACAAAGGGAAACTCATGAAGCTCTGTAAGAAACAAGAATTTGATGCAATGATTTGTCGGAACCAAACAGATAAATATGATGATGTTGTTGTCGTGTCGGACGTCCCAAGCCACCGGAAAGATATGAATAAATATCAAGGAAACAGATAAAAAGGTTCAACAGATAGATTAACGATAGCACCCAAACTTCGATAGAGAATTGTAAAATATTTAGAAAATCTTCGTGGCACCAACCAGGTTGAGGATAGAAGATAAAGCGAGAGGGTTGTAACACCCCCAGGATTAGGGTTAAACTAACCTCAGAACATCATCTAAGATAAGATCAACTCCAAGCACGGAAGATCATAGTAAAATTCGGTAACAATACAGAAATCAGGGATTCAACATCATAAGTTTAAACTCTTAACAGAATGCAATATCGGAGTTATTACAAACCAGAGGTCATAGACCCAACATTACATCAAACAACAAAAGAAAAATATGGTGTTCTACAAAACAACTTAGCAAAGGGCCTAAAAGGCCATAAACAGAAGCGACGTCCATCCCGTAGTCCTCAGGATATTACCTAGGACCCCGAACTACTCATCAATGTCAACATAGAAACCAACATCAATTGCAACTAGATCATCTATATAAAAACAACAATGGCGCAAGGATGAGTACGAGAATGTACTCTGCAAGACATAGATAACCTAGTATCTACATGCTCTTGCTAGAAAGGCTTTGTATGGATTTGCTTTTGCATAAAGTGATCTTTATTTTTAAACAAGAGGGGGAAGAGGATTGTGTACTCAGAATCTTTTTAAAAGAGATAAGGTAATGACTTCTTCATCTTCATCAGCATATCTTGATATCCACCAGTTCATCAGAAACTCCTTAAGCACACGTGGGACAACAGGTTTACTTTTGGTTATTGTTATCTATGATCATCACGTCTATTCCCAAGTTGTTCATAACCGTGAACACGGCTTTTCAAAAATATTAATACCCTGCAGGGGTGTACAACTTTACCCACACATACCAACCGACTCTTAATGCCAAATATGATTAGCCCTCTTCCTTGGAAGGCCGGCAGAGGGTGGTTGACCTCGACCTTTACCTTTCTTTCACTGAGACCACGAGTCACGCCTTAAGGATGGTTCTGTCGTATCGGGTCAAATCCAGAAGCTGGTCCCTAGAGATGTGAGGCGAGGTTGGTTTACCAGGGGATCTATCTACCCCAAGCAACTGTGGCCACGCTTCCCTACCTGTTATGATGCACCTCCCTCTCCTCCTCTTTCGAAAACATTTTCAATGCGTATGCCAAATGGAAAGCCCGAACAATGTGACTCATCGAATCTACTAGGAAAGTTAGTCAGTCGAGGGGTTCTCAAGCCCCGTGTGGTTGTACGCTTGTCTTGGTTCAAGAGGCAAGAACTCGGGTCCTAGTGGTGGCGAGCATGGGACTACAAAAACCACACCCAACGTGGCCTCCCATACTAGCCTTATCATGATTAGTTATCTCCTTTGATGATATCTCCAACTCCTACCTTTCTAGATTCCTTAGCATCTCCGATTCATCATTTGGATGGATCAGACATTACTACTAAGCATGGCTAAGTTGTTGGTTGCATAAGCTCTAGCAACTCTCATATGCCAAACCTAGGTATGCTAGGAGCAGTGGATTAGGAGTATAAGGCTACAAAGGGGAAACTATGTAGCAGATAGGTAACTCTAGCTACTGACAAAAGAACACATTGGAATCGTGTGCATTATAGCGAGAGAGTAAATAATTTTTAAAACATAGGTTCAGAACGAGAGGATACGCTCGCCTTGTCCTTCATTAGACAGGTATCGATCTTCGATGTCGTTGACTTCAGCCTCGGGGTCGGATCCTATCGCGAAGAACCAATAACAGAGGGAAAGGCGACAATCAAGACATGGCATAATGAAATTTGCAATCAATATGTATGACATGTCAGATTAGATATCCTACACTAACCCTTCGTGCAACATCGATTTAAGTGGGTTCGGGATGCACTTGCAAGGACGACTAGGGTTTTAAGTTGCTTGAAAATGTATGATGATAGCTTAGATAGGTAGATCTTATTTTTTTAACATTTTGGTATATTATTCATATTTTTCTGATTAAATATGAATTAGTTTTGGATTTTACAAGTTTATATTAAGTTTTGCCATTTTTAATCATTTCTAAAAATATTAAAAGCATATTACATCACCCTGACGTCATCAAAACCTAACCCTAACTTTCTGTACCGTATCTGTGTCTACCCAGAGATACTAACCAAGGGGGCCCAGACCATGCTGTGTCCACCATGTCGCCACGTCGGAATGCCACGGTGGACACGGCGGTGGGGAGCTGCAGACGATGGTCGCTGCCGGTGAATCGGGCCACTCCAACATGCGTAGTTAGGCGCACTGGAGAGAGCGCAAAGAGGCCAACCACACAGATGTGGCGCCGCCCCTTTATGTTCACCAGAGCGAGCACGACGGCGAGCGGCGGAGGCGGAGCTCTCAGACACACGGCGAGAAGCGGCTACGCATGATTCCAGGAAGCAAGGTTCGGACAGGGAGGTGCAGGAGCTCACCCTGAAGCGATTGGGGACGACGCTGAGGCAAGCGACGGAGCTCGTCGGGGTCGAGGATTAAGCGGTCGAGGCGGCCGATTGAGGGCATCTCGGCCCGATTCCTTCAGGGAGGAGGAAGCTAGAGTCGAGGCGGAGCGTCCAGTGGAGTCAGCAGGGCTCAGGGAGGGCAGCAACAGCAGGTAGCCGGCGTCCATGGCGGCTAGGGTTCGGGATCTCGCAATAGAGGCGAGAGGGAGAGAGGGGGAGGTCTCTGGGCGAGTGAGAGGATAAGGAGAAGGGAGAGCATGTCTTAGCGGTCTTATCCCCTTCCCTACAACTGCGGACAGGCGGGAATCGCGGCGCAGAGGTCGATAGCGGTGGCACGCAGGTGCTTCCAGCTGGAGGAAGACGAAAACCACTTTGCGGAAAACACCTTGATGAAGCAAAAATTTAACCCGTGGTCTAGTTCGAGCGGTCCAGGGGATAAAACTTGCAGAGAACCCCCTAGGCTTTATTAAAACCTGAATTTTATTAATAAAAGCTCTATTCAAATGATTTTTAAGCCATTTTAAAATAGATAAAAGGCAGGGAACTTTGGTAAATACCAGATTTTTTCCAAAATTTTAAGTTGGTACACATTTGGAACCATTTGCATATTGTTAGGGTTTTGCACTTGTATTTGTTCACACATTTACTCACATGCATATACTTTATTGATTTAAACACATGCATGCAATTCTTAGGTACTAATTACATATATTACAAACTCGGGTTGTGTAACACCCTCAGAATCGGACCTATGCAAGTTTTAGCAAAATTCGCCAAACCCGCATAGAAACGATTCAAAGGTGCCCACCAGGCACTTTCGTGCGGGTGGATAACGAAGTAATAACATTACACAACAGTCCTCGATGGGACCCGCAGAACAGATATGTATACAAGCGACTCCATGAGTCAAGAATACAGATATAATATACAAAGATCCAAATCACCTTGAAAACAATAGAGCGTCCAGCTACGGACAAGATGCAAATGGGGCTAAGAGCCCTAAAGAATAACCAATGGCGTCCATAACCTGCAGCCAAGCGGAAGGGTAACCCCCTGCTAACGCGTCGATCTCAAAACCTGCTCAAACAAAAGGGGTGCCAAAAGGGCAAAGGAAAAAGAAGGAGCGTCGATCGAGGCCAAGACAGAAGGATAGAATTCGGCGGTCCTCGCCTACATAGGTATGGTGGACTGAAGCGGCAGCGGCAGCATGCACTAAACAACCTATAGGGACTCGACACGCTAGCGTCAAACAGAGAGGGATAAGAAGGACCTATTCGGAACCATCCTGATTCTATCATCAAACAAACCCATCCTGGCGTTTCCCCCTCGAGACCAAACGAGGAAGTCGACCGAGGAACTCACACAGTTGGCAGTTTTATTTATTCAGTTATAGTTGCGGCACTTTACTAGGCAGGTTTAGATAATCATCCTGATAAAGTATGCAGTGGGCACTTTTAGTTAACCATTCCGTTGTAGTTGCAACAATTACTAATCAGATACAGATAGTATGAGATAAACCCAAAACCCAAAGCTTGTTGGTACTTTTATTAAGCCATTCCGTTGTAGTTGCAATACTTACTAGTCAGGTACAATGGTCGCAAGCGACACTCCAAACAAGCAATTGTGGGCAGTATTATTTAGCCATTCCGTTATAGTGAAGCTGATTACTAGTCATTATAAAGTCAAATTGATAGCAATAAACTTTAGTTATGCTTGTCTATGATCGAGATACTGTGCTCCAAGTCGTCCATATCCGCGGACACGGCTTTCAGAAAGTTTTACCCGGCCGGGGTGCACCAATAGCAACACACGCTCGATCAACCTCGGAAAACCAAATCAAAACCCAACGAGGCTTTCACGACTGAACAATCACAGGATTCAGAAATATTTCAGGGGGCCACCCCTTTGAGTAGAACCCGCAACGAAGTAAGCTAGCTTCGAGACGGCCTCAAGGTTAGCGCCAATGGTCAGAAGATCGGGAACCCGAAAACTCGGGGTGTCGATACCGCGTAATCACTCCGCCTTCCTAAACAGTACATTGTGCTATCTGTCGCACAATTTAAATACAGAAAGTAGCATGGCATAAGTACAGGATCGTAAATAAAACCTCAAACTAGTTTGTGGCCCCAAGAAATAAGACTGAATCAAGCTCTGGCTCAGGGGGGTCCCATATACCTCCCGGATGTGGATAGCGCGATAAATCAAGGAACATGTATCAAGTACTCGGGGTCTTACGGGACACAAGTGGGCGTTCGGAAACCAAATATTTTCTATCACCCACCGATGCCTCTGCTTATTTCAATTTTAGTTGTTAAACAGGAATTAAAGTGAACAATAAGTAAAACTATGATCATCTCCAACATCAACCTGCGGCAATACATCAACAACTGTGGCACTTGACAACACGCAACAACACTTGAGCAAGCGACTACGACACGCAAGTCCAACTATCTACCAAAACAACAGGTAATAGGATGTGTCCAAGGCAATATGAGGCTGCAGGGGATATCACAGGTACGGAAACTAAAGCATCGCAACACAGATAGCAATAGATCAACATGAGGGAATAAAGACTATAAAAGTAAGATAGGTAGAAAGGGGAAGATGCTCGCCTGAAAACATTGCCGAAGGTTCATCCGAAGATCGGGGCGAAGCTCACATCAACTCAACGGCCTTATCCGCGAAGAAGCAAAACACTAGAAGAAACACCGGATGCAATATTTAATACAACGGCAGAAGATCGGCATGATGCATGTATGATGCATGGCATGGCAAAGGTGCGATGCAATTAGGTCATATTAAGGGGAACCGGGGTCCCGACAATTAATTAGATGGTTCAAGTTGTTTAGAACCCCCCGCAATTTTAATTGTTGTTTAACAAGCCAGAATATATCACTGGTTCGCTACACAAGTTTAACTGAGGCCAATATGAGACTAGATTTGCCCGCATATGGGCCCCATATTTGATTATTAGGTGAATCGGCATAAGGCCCCCAAACCACATGATATGCATGCGAGATGAACAATTAAATATGCGACAAGTTGTTATTATATTATAAAATAGGGTTCTCGGAAAGGGGTTCACACATTAGGGGTCTCGACGATCTTGGGGTTCCGGGGTTCGGGGTCGGTCTCGGGGCCCAGGGTTCGACGGAACGTTCTCGGATAGCGGAGGTAGGTCTTGTCGCATCCACGAAGAAGGACTTGGTTCCGCGCCGGGGGCGCATCGGGTTCTTCCGGGGCGGTGTCGTTCTTGTCGTCGGGAAGACCTTGTCGGGTCCGTGCCATCGAGTCGGTCTTGGCATCTGGCTGAAGTACTTGTCGTTCTATGGTGATCTTGGCGGTCGGGTGCTCGTCAAACTTGGCGTCCGAGATGAAGGGCTCGTCGTCCGGGGATCCTCCGAGTCCGTGCTGTCGACCTTGGGGTTCCGACTTGGTCGTTGGCCGCGAACTTGTTCAGCGAAGGTACGGTCTTCGGGTCCGGGTGGAAGATCTTGTCGCATCCGTGAAGGAGTTTTGGGAGTGCGGCATTATCCACCTCATGCTTCCCGTTGCGAGTGTGGTCGACGATCTTGGATTAACGTCGAAGATCTTGATGTCCTCTCTCGGGAATCTTGTGGTTCCCCCTTGGTTTGTCGATGTCGATTTGTATTGGCCGCGGGTGTGTTGGGGAACACCGACGGTTGTCTCGGCACACACACATACGGATGCATCTTGTTGTTTTGTAGGCTTCATAGCTGTACATTAAGCACCACAAGGGAGCCGCGGAATGGATGTAGCACCTGGTCTTCTCGTCAACCTTGCGGACACCCCATTACAAACACCTTATCGGCACATCGCCAAACAACTTCAACACCAACACTATGCATGGCGCGAGCATGCAGAGGTCGGCAGCGGACTGCGGTGAAGGGGTCCTGCAAGAGGTCACGGAGATGAGGGGGCGTCGCAGGGCCAACGGGGCGGCGACTTGAGGAGCGGCGCAGACTGCGCGAGGCGGCGGTCGGCGCGCGGACGAGGGGGCCAGAGCAGGGCGAGGAGAACGTCCGGGCGGAGGAGGGGGCGAGCTTGGTGGTGTCCGCGGTCGGCGACGGGACAGGGCCGAGGACGGACGCAGAGGAGGCGGCGGGCCGACGGCACGCTGGCCGGAACGGGAGGCACGCCGGCCGAGGGAAGGCGGAAGAAGGCGGAGGAGGCCGGTGAGCTGGGACAGCGGGAGGTGCGTGGGAGCCGTCACGGCGGACGAAGCAGGCAGAGGTGGCTCGGGGTCGCCGGAGGGGGGGGTAGGCGAGGCCGACGCGCGCGAGGAGGGGGCGCGGTCGAGGGGCGGGGTGAGGTCGCAGCCGGCGGCGGCCAGGGGGAGGTTGCGGGGCGGTGAAGGCCGGCATCGGGAAGTCGCGAGGAGGAGGGGCCCGACGGCGCGGTTGCAGGGAGGGGGAGAGGCGGCCGCGGCTGGGGTGTGGCGGAAGGAGGCGGGCAGCCGGCGGCGAGGATGACCGCCGGTGAGAGGAGAGGGGACGGGAGGAGCTGGGGAGGAGGGAGGCGCGCGCGCGCGTGCGGGATGGGCGGTTGTCGGGGCGTGGGGCGTGGGGAGGAGAGAGGCGCGTGGGAGGAGAGAGGTGGGGTCGCGAGGTGGGGTCCAGGGGATGAGTGGGGCGTGGGACCCGGTGGCAGAGGGTGGGGAGGCAGGTGACGGCTGTGGGTGGCACTGGTCCAGGGAGGTGGAACCAGGGTGATGGGCGTGGGCAGTGGTGGGGCCCGGCGTAAGAGAGAGAGAGTGAGGGTGGCTGTGTGGGATGGGTGGAGGGAGCGGGAGTTGGAGGGGTGAGTTGGCGTTGTGTGGTTGGGTGGGAATTGGGGCAGGATGACGTGTCGACCCAGGATTGGAGGGAGTGATGTGGAGGTAGGGGTGGGTAGAATTTTAGGTGGGATTAGGATTTAGATGGGGCTGGTGGACCGATTTAAAAACAGGGGTGGTCGTTCGGGTCTACTCGGCCCGTTCGACTGCCCCACTAAAATAATTTAATATTTTTATTTGTTTTAAACAGGTTTTTGGCAAACCGTTAGCCGACAAAACAATTAATCCGGAGAACCGGTTTTGAATTTGAAAACAAGACGGGGCGTTTTAGAAAACAAAATAGGGTTTTCTGCAAATAGTTTTATGCAAGCAAATGCAAGATGATGCCGATGCTCAAATGCAATGTGGCATGATGACATGAGCATGCGGTCATGATGATGCCATGCACAAAAAAAACAACGCGATTTTCTAGTAGTGGTTTTTTTTTTGCGGGATGCCACAATTCGACACCACTAACAATGGATCTCGCCCTCGAGATCCGCCTCATGGTACCGGAAGGAAGGTCGGCGATCTGCGTCTTCTCGCTTCGTGTAGATCTTCGCGACACCACTAACAAGAGGTCGTTGTCCGGGATCGTTGAGAGAACACTCCGGAACAAAAGGTCGAAGGTAGAGGTATCCACAATAAAGCCACCCCTAACTTCCGGGAACGGAGTAAAATTGCTGGATCCACTGATTCGATGTACATGAGCGAATGATAAGAGTAGTGGTATGGTAGCTACTCCATCCCGCACCCAAACCATTACTCTGCACACGAATAGGCGGGTTATGCAACCAACTCTCGGAATCAGACTGAAGATCTCGACAATCGAGGTTCGGAAACAGAGGAGTGATGCAGACTCTGCATCGGATCTGGCGTAGAGGATGTCGTCGCGTCGGAAAACACCGGAAGGCACAAACAAGGAACAAAGAATGGTAACACCGTAGACGGATTCATCAGGCAGCTTGAACACCGGATGGTAGAACATCGTTATCAGAGGAGGAAGCGAAACCCTGAAGGTACGATGGAACCCGACCACGAGAAATCCTGGACTCGAAGAAAAGATAAGGGAGCAGATTCAAAACACGCGGAGATGAGAGGAGAGCAGCAGAGGGCTAAGGAGTAAAATCAGACCTAATCAGAACTATCCAACCGATTTTGCAAAATAGTTTTGACACTCTACTTCGGCCGTTAGCTAGGTTATCCTACAGGCTGGACTTGTGGGGTATCGCAACTGTTGTGCTCTGATACCACTCTGTAACACCCTCAGAATCGGACCTATGCAAGTTTTAGCAAAAGTCGCCAAACCCGCATAGAAACGATTCAAAGGTGCCCACCAGGCACTTTCGTGCGGGTGGAAAACGAAGTAATAACATTACACAACAGTCCTTGATGGGACCCGCAGAACAGATATGTATACAAGCGACTCCATGAGTCAAGAATACAGATATAATATACAAAGATCCAAATCACCTTGAAAACGATAGAGCGTCCAAATACGGACAAGATGCAAATGGGGATAAGAGCCCTGAAGAATAACCAATGGCGTCCATAACCCTGCCCAGGCCAAGCCGGAAGGGTAACCCTGCTAACGGCGTCGATCTCAAAACCTGCTCAAACAAAAGGGGTGCCGGCAAAGGGCAAAGGAAAAAGAAGGAGCCAAGATCGAGGCCAAGACACGGCGAGGTTAGAATTCGGTCCTCGCCACATAGGTATGGTGGATCAAGCAGCGCAAGCATGCACTAAACAACCTATAGGGACTCGACACGCTAGCGTCAAACAGAGAGGGATAAGAAGGACCTATTCGGAACCATCCTGATTCTATCATCAAACAAACCCATCCTGGCGTTTCCCCCTCGAGACCAAACGAGGAAGTCGACCGAGGAACTCACACAGTTGGCAGTTTTATTTATTCAGTTATAGTTGCGGCACTTTACTAGGCAGGTTTAGATAATCATCCTGATAAAGTATGCAGTGGGCACTTTTAGTTAACCATTCCGTTGTAGTTGCAACAATTACTAATCAGATACAGATAGTATGAGATAAACCCAAAACCCAGCAGTTGTTGGTACTTTTATTAAGCCATTCCGTTGTAGTTGCAATACTTACTAGTCAGGTACAATGGTCGCAAGCGACACTCCAAACAAGCAATTGTGGGCAGTATTATTTAGCCATTCCGTTATAGTGAAGCTGATTACTAGTCATTATAAAGTCAAATTGATAGCAATAAACTTTAGTTATGCTTGTCTATGATCGAGATACTGTGCTCCAAGTCGTCCATATCCGCGGACACGGCTTTCAGAAAGTTTTACCCGGCCGGGGTGCACCAATAGCAACACACGCTCGATCAACCTCGGAAAAACCAAATCAAAACCCAACGAGGCTTTCACGATCAACAATCACAGGATTCGAAATATTTCAGGGGCCACCCTTTGAGTAGATCCCGCAACGGTAAGCTAGCTTCAGACGGACTCAAGGTTAGCGCCAATGGTCAGGCGATCGGGAACCCGAAAACTCGGGGTGTCGATACTGCGTAATCACTCCGCCTTTCCTAAACAGATAAAGGTGCTATCCGTCGCACAATTTAAATACGTAAAGTAGCATGGCATAAGTACAGATCGTAAATAAAACCTCAAACTAGTTTGTGGCCCCAAGAAATAAGATGAATCAAGCTCGCTCAGGGGTCCCATATACCTCCCGGATGTGGATAGCGCGATAAATCAAGGAACATGTATCAAGTACTCGGGGTCTTACGGGACACAAGTGGGCGTTCGGAAACCAAATATTTTCTATCACCCACCGATGCCTCTGCTTATTTCAATTTTAGTTGTTAAACAGGAATTAAAGTGAACAATAAGTAAAACTATGATCATCTCCAACATCAACCTGCGGCAATACATCAACAACTGTGGCACTTGACAACACGCAACAACACTTGAGCAAGCGACTACGACACGCAAGTCCAACTATCTACCAAAACAACAGGTAATAGGATGTGTCCAAGGCAATATGAGGCTGCAGGGGATATCACAGGTACGGAAACTAAAGCATCGCAACACAGATAGCAATAGATCAACAGGAGGGAATAAAGACTATAAAAGTAAGATAGGTAGAAAGGGGAAGATGCTCGCCTGAAAACATTGCCGAAGGTTCATCCGAAGATCGGGGCGAAGCTCACATCAACTCAACGGCCTTATCCGTGAAGAAGCAAAACACTAGAAGAAACACCGGATGCAATATTTAATACAACGGCAGAAGATCGGCATGATGCATGTATGATGCATGGCATGGCAAAGGTGCGATGCAATTAGGTCATATTAAGGGGAACCGGGGTCCCGACAATTAATTAGATGGTTCAAGTTGTTTAGAACCCCCCGCAATTTTAATTGTTGTTTAACAAGCCAGAATATATCACTGGTTCGCTACACAAGTTTAACTGAGGCCAATATGAGACTAGATTTGCCCGCATATGGGCCCCATATTTGATTATTAGGTGAATCGGCATAAGGCCCCCAAACCACATGATATGCATGCGAGATGAACAATTAAATATGCGACAAGTTGTTATTATATTATAAAATAGGGTTCTCGGAAAGGGGTTCACACATTAGGGGTCTCGACGATCTTGGGGTTCCGGGGTTCGGGGTCGGTCTCGGGGCCCAGGGTTCGACGGAACGTTCTCGGATAGCGGAGGTAGGTCTTGTCGCATCCACGAAGAAGGACTTGGTTCCGCGCCGGGGGCGCATCGGGTTCTTCCGGGGCGCTGTTGTTCTTGTCGTCGGGAAGACCTTGTCGGGTCCGTGCCATCGAGTCGGTCTTGGCATCTGGCTGAAGTACTTGTCGTTCTATGGTGATCTTGGCGGTCGGGTGCTCGTCAAACTTGGCGTCCGAGATGAAGGGCTCGTCGTCCGGGGATCCTCCGAGTCCGTGCTGTCGACCTTGGGGTTCCGACTTGGTCGTTGGCCGCGAACTTGTTCAGCGAAGGTACGGTCTTCGGGTCCGGGTGGAAGATCTTGTCGCATCCGTGAAGGAGTTTTGGGAGTGCGGCGTTATCCACCTCATGCTTCCCGTTGCGAGAGTGGGTGACGATCTTGGATTAACGTCGAAGATCTTGATGTCCTCTCTCGGGAATCTTGTGGTTCCCCCTTGGTTTGTCGATGTCGATTTGTATTGGCCGCGGGTGTATTGGGGAACACCGACGGTTGTCTCGGCACACACACATACGGATGCATCTTGTTGTTTTGTAGGCTTCATAGCTGTACATTAAGCACCACAAGGGAGCCGCGGAATGGATGTAGCACCTGGTCTTCTCGTCAACCTTGCGGACACCCCATTACAAACACCTTATCGGCACATCGCCAAACAACTTCAACACCAACACTATGCATGGTGCGAGCATGCAGAGGTCGGCAGCGGACTGCGGTGAAGGGGTCCTGCAAGAGGTCACGGAGATGAGGGGGCGCCGCAGGGCCAACGGGGCGGCGACTTGAGGAGCGGCGCAGACTGCACGAGGCGGCAGTCGGCGCGCGGACGAGGGGGCCAGAGCAGGGCGAGGAGAACGTCCGGGCGGAGGAGGGGGCGAGCTTGGTGGTGTCCGCGGTCGGCGACGGGACAGGGCCGAGGACGGACGCAGAGGAGGCGGCGGGCCGACGGCGATGCGCGGGCCGGAACGGGGAGGCACGGCCGGCGCCGAGGGAAGGCGACCGGGCGGAAGAAGGGGCGGGGGAGGCCGGTGAGCTGGGGACAGCAGGGAGGGTGCGTCGGGGAGCCGTCGCGCGGGCGGACGCAGGGGTGAGGTGGCTCGGGTCGCCGGAGGGGAGGCGAGGCCGACGCGAGGAGGGGGCGCCGAGGGGCGGGTGAGGTCGCAGCCGGGCGGGAGGAGGGGCGTGAAGGCCGGCACCGGAAGTCACGAGGAGGCCCAGCGCTGGCAGTGGAGGGGAGAGGCGGCCATGCTGGGTGTGGCGGAAGGAGGCGGGCAGCCGGCGGCGAGGATGACCGCCGGTGAGAGGAGAGGGGACGGGAGGAGCTGGGGAGGAGGGAGGCGGGCACGCGCGTGCGGGATGGGCGGTTGTCGGGGCGTGGGGCGTGGGGAGGAGAGAGGCGCGTGGGAGGAGAGAGGTGGGGTCGCGAGGTGGGGTCCAGGGGATGAGTGGGGCGTGGGACCCGGTGGCAGAGGGTGGGGGGAGCGGTGCGCTGCGCGTGACGGCCAGGGGTGGCAGCCGGGTCCAGGGGAGGTGGAACCAGGGGTGATGGGCGCGTGGGCCAGGCGCGGGTGGGGCCCGGGGTAAGAGAGAGAGAGTGAGGGTGGCTGTGTGGGATGGGTGGAGGGAGCGGGAGTTGGAGGGGTGAGTTGGCGTTGTGTGGTTGGGTGGGAATTAAAGGTGATGATGTGTCGACCTGTGATTGGAGGGAGTGAGGTGGAGGTAGGGGTGGGTAGAATTTTAGGTGGGATTAGGATTTAGATGGGGCTGGCAGGGTGGACCGATTTAAAAACAGGGGTGGTCGTTCGGGTCTACTCGGCCCGTTCGACTGCCCCACTAAAATAATTTAATATTTTTATTTGTTTTAAACAGGTTTTTGGCAAACCGTTAGCCGACAAAACAATTAATCCGGAGAACCGGTTTTGAATTTGAAAACAAGACGGGGCGTTTTAGAAAACATAATAGGGTTTTCTGCAAATAGTTTTATGCAAGCAAATGCAAGATGATGCCGATGCTCAAATGCAATGTGGCATGATGACATGAGCATGCGGTCATGATGATGCCATGCACAAAAAAAACAACGCGATTTTCTAGTAGTGTTTTTTTTTTGCGGGATGCCACAGGTTGTTACAGCTCTACCCCTCGTACAAGAATCTCGTCCCGAGATTCCTATGTTTTAGAAAAGAAGGCAGGGTACTCAGATCAAAGTAGATCTTCTTATTCCTAGGTTGCTTCATCCTTGGAGTGATGAGACCACTGAACTTTCAGGAACTTGATGTTTTGACAATGAGTCTTGCTCTCAATTTCATCAAGTATACGTATAAGATACTCACAATAAGTCGGATCCTTTTGAAGGTCAAGAGTTTGGTGATCAACACCACAAACAGGGTCTTTGAAACAATGCTTGAGTTGAGACACATGCAAGATGTCATGCACCTCAGGAAAGTTTGCAGGCATCTCCAATTGATATGCGAGGTTACCTTGGTTGGAAAGAACATGAAAAGGACCAACATAGTGAGGATCCAGTTTGCCTTTGATACCAAAATGATGGACACCCTTTAAAGGAGTGACCCGAAGATAAGCTTGTTCACCAACTTCATATTCAACATGTTGATGATGACGATCATAATATCTTTTCTGGCGAGACTGAGCAGTTTTCAAACGATCTCGAATGATACAATCTTGATATTCTACTTACTGGATCATATCCGGTCCAAACAACTTTATTTCGCCGGTTTTTGACTAGTTCAAAGGAGTACGACATGTCCTTCCATATAAAAACTAGAATGGTTCCATGTCTATACTGGACTGATAACTATTGTTGTAGGAGAATTCAGCAAAAGGAAGGCATTTCACCCAGTTCTTGCCAAAATATATGACACACGCTCTGAGCATGCCTTCAAGGATTTGATTCACCCTTTTGGTCTGACCACCGGTGCTAGGATGATAAGATGTACTGAAGGAGAGGCGAGTTCCCATAGCAGTCTAGAAACTTTCCCAGAACTTAGAGGTGAACAAACTTCCATCGTCTGATGTTATCTTCTTAGGAATACCATGAACAAAAATGATCAAGGAGATGTAGAGATCAGCCAGTTCACTAGCTCGAAGGATTTCCTTGATGGGGAGTAAGTGAGCCACCTTGTACAGATAGTCAACAATCACCCAGATTGCGTCATTTCCTTTTTGAGTATTAGGGAGACCAATGATGAAGTCCATACTGATTTCATCGCATTTCCACTCAGGGATACGATGTGGTTGTAGGAGACCAACGGGTCTTTGGTGCTCAGCCTTGACGTGATGACAAATGTCACATTCAACAACAAAACGAGGGATATATTTCTTCATACCAGACCACTAGAATCTTTTACGAAGATCCTGATACATCTTGGTACCTCCAGGGTGAATAGAGAGAGGTGTTTCATGAGCTTCAACAAGTATTATCTGCTTCATGTCGTTTCCATTCGGCACTACCAGACGTGTACCAAAATATAGAACACTTTCTTTGTTTATGGAGAAGCATTTAGCAACTCTGCTAGCAATGTTCGTTTTGATCGTGTCAATCTAATGATCTTGCCTTTGAGAAGCTTTAATTTGATCCTCTAGAGAAGACTTCACTTCAAGCTTGCAATAGCAACTATGTTGGCTTAGCGCATCAGCAACAATGTTGGATTTGTCGGGTTGATAGCTGAGACCCAAATCATAGTCCTTGATGAGTTCCAACCATCTTCTTTGCCTAAGATTCAGATCAGGCTGTGTGAAAGATATTTTAAACTCTGATGATCCGAGTATAATTCACAACGACTACCAAGGAGTAAATGTCGCCATTGATTAAGAGCATGAACAACAGCTACAAACTCGTGATCATGAGTTGGGTAGTTGTTCTCATGTGGTTTCAACTGACTCGAGGCATAAGCTACCACATGCCCATTGATGACCCACAAATATAGGGGATCACAACATTCTTTGAGGGAAGTAAAGCCCAAATTTATTGATTCGACACAAGGGGAGCCAAAGAATATTTATAAGACTTAACAGATGTGTTTCAATTTAGCTGCACCTAGAAACAGTCTTGCTTGCAATAGTTTATCAGTAGCAACAATTTTGTAGTAGCAATAGAAAAATAACAGCAGTAGTAACAATTATAGTAAATAGCAGGATTAAAGTGCGGTAGGCATAGGGATGGATGGACGGGCATTGCATGGACAAGACAATTCATGTAACAATCAAGGCAAGGGAATTTGCAGATAAGTAAGATAAAGCATCCAAGTACTAAATAACCATAGGCATGTGTTCCGTATATAGTCATGCGTGCTCACAATGAGAAATTGCACAAAATGTTTTGTCCTGTCAGCCCGTTGCAGCGGGGCCTCTAGGGAATCTATTGGAAATTAAGGTGCTCCTTTTAATAGAACACCGGAGCAAAGCATCAAGACTCCGTGAACACACGTGAACCTCACATCACAGCCATCCCCTCCGGTTATACCAATTTCTGTCACTTTGGGGCCTCAGGTTTCGGAGAATGATATGTGTATACAACTTGCAGGTAAGATCACAAACAATAATATCATCATGAATCAATAACATGTTCAGATCTGAGATCATGGCACTCGGGCCCTACTGGCAAGCATTGAGCACAACAAGTTGCAATAATGTCAAAAAGAACTAACAGTAGATACTAGGCACCATGCCCTAACAATCTTATGCAATTACATGAACGATCTCATCCAATACCTACCATCCACATAGCCTACTACATGGAATTACTCACACATGGATGGGGGAATCATGGATGGTTGATGGAGAGGCGTCGGTGATGATGGCGATGATCTCCTCCAATTCCCCGTCCGGGCAGGGTGCCAGAACGGAGTTTCTGGTTCCGAATCGCTGTTTCTGGTGGTGGTGGCATAGCGAAACACTTCTCTGGAAATTGTCGAACTCCCCGGTTGATACGTTGGAAACGTGTCTAAATTTTTTTATGTTCCATTCTTGTTTAGTATCTACTTTGCTTTGCTTTGTCTTTCTTTGAGGTGTTTTTATATCTTTTCTGGAACTAACCTATTAACAAGTTGCCACAGTGCCAGCTGCCTGTTTTCTTCTGTTTTTGGTTCCAGAAAGGCAGAAAATCAATATTCTCGGAATTGGGCGGGACAAAAGCCAAAGTCAATAACTTTCCGTGAGGGACACGAATCCAGAAGGAGGAACGGAGAGGCACTGAGGGTGGCCAGACCCCCTGGGCGCGGCTAAGCCTGGCCCGCGCCTGGGGAGGGTGTGGGCCCTCTGGACGCCTCCTCGGCCTCCCCCTTTGCCTATAAGAACCCTGTGACCCAAAAACACTAGGGCATCCCAGAAACATCCACGAAAACCTCCATAGCACCGCCACCACCGAAGGGGAGATTCAGGGGGACATAAAGTTTCTGTTTCGGCACCCTGCCGAGACGGGGAAGTGCCCCCGGAGCCATCTCCATCGTTCTCCACCACCATCTTGATCACCGTTGCTGATTCCCATGATGAAGAGGGAGTATTTCTTCCTCGAGGCTAAGGGATCTACCGGTAGCTATGTGTTCATCTCTCTCTCTATGCATGATCTTGTGGTCATGAGCTTTGTAATCAAGTAGATCTACCTTGCTACTCAAGTGCTTCATTAGATCTCTGCTCTCCCCATGTGTGTGAAAGTGACAGCGTGCACGCCATGGTGGCACTTAGGTTTGAGTCTACATAAATACTCTTTGTGCTTTAATAGATCTATGCTTTTCTCACGTGTGTGAAAGTGACAGTGTACATACCGTGTGTGTGGAACTTTGTCTAGATTGAATATTTGTTATGATTTATATTTGGAGTTGGATGTCTCTATGAAATTGCGGTGTATGTTGGAACCATCTAGCGCTCAAGGTGACAGTGTGGGGTTATCTAGATTGGGGAAGGCGGACTTTGAGGTGTGTTGTTATAGCCCTACCTTGGATTAGAGTGTCCAACTGGAGAGTAGTTAAGAGTAGTATCATGAAGAGAGGATATTTATATGAGAGAGTGTTCACTAGTGAAAGTATGATCCCTAGGCCTTGTTTCTAAGCATTGAAACACCGTTTGCTACTAGATCTGTTGCATGTTTGCTTGCTTCCATCTTTGTTCCGTTTGCCGGGGAGGTTTTGGGCTTTTACCTTTCCTCCATGCCATCAGCTCTTTTCTGGCACCATTACCCCACGTCAACAACAAGTCAGAAGCTATTTTCTGGCACCGTTACCACTTGTATTTCACTATCTCTTCGCCGAACTACTGCACCTATACACCTGACAAGTGTATTGGGTGTGTTGGGGACACAAGAGACTTCTTGTATCTTGATAGCAGGATTACTTGAGAGGGAATACCTTTGACCACTTCCTCCCTGAGTTCGATAAACCTTGAGTAATCCACTTAAGGGAAACTTGCTGCTGTTCTACAAACCCCTGCACTTGGAGGCCCAACAACTGTCTAGAATAATAGAAGTGGGTAGACATCACCGGTGTTTTTAGGTCAGAGGGTATATGTAGGCGAAGGGGCAAGGTCGGTGGAGGCTTGGGGGACCCACACCATACGGTGGCGCGACCAGGGGCCGCGCCACCAGGTGGTGTGGCCACCTTGGTGCCCTCCTCCGTCTCTGCTTTGGACTTCGTCTTGTGCCGGGAAAAATAGGAACTTTGTCTTTGGTTTCGTCCAATTCCAGAATATTTCCTTACTAGCTTTTCTGAAACCAAAACCAGTAGAAAACAGGAACTGGTACTGCGGCATCTTGTTAATAGGTTAGTTCCAGAAAATGTATAAAATGCCTCAAAGTGTAGGCAAAACATAAGATAGTTGGTACAAAACAAGCATGGAGCATTAAAAATTATAGATACGTTTATGACGTATCAAGCATCCCCAAGCTTAACTCCTGCTTGTCCTCAAATAGGCAAGTGATTAAAAGAATAATTTTTGAGGTTACATGCACCATCACAATCTTGATTAAGTTATTGTAAAGCATTGATAGCTGGGATTAAAGTACTCTAACATAAGCATGCAAGATATAGTTCTAACAATAAGACAAAGAAACTATGTTGCAACATGAAAGGTTTCACAAACAAAAGGATCATCAATAATAATGCATTGACAGACATTTGTTTGTTTCACATATAGAAAACATAGCAAGAGTGGTATTCAGCTTGTCCTTCATGTAATATCAAAACATAAATGCATAGGACACCTTCAAAATTCATAAGGGTGACTAGATACAAATAATTTAAGAACAAGCAATACGATATTTATGAATCAATCAACAAGTTTTGGGACAATGAACATTGAACTAAGAATGACAACTATGCTCTCTTAATGGGCGCATAAAGATAGAAGATGGAGACTCAACAAAAAGTAAAAATAAAGGCCCTTCACGGAGGGAAGTAGGGATTTCAAGTTTCATAAAGTGCTTCCAAAAATTCTGGTACTTACTAGCTTTGAGCTCTCATTGACCCTATCCTAAGCATCTTGAAGTGATTAAGGTTAAAGTGAGACAAATATGACTTATATTCTTGACAAATCACAAGTTGAAAATCTCATGTCCCTTAAGTACGAGGGTCGTTCCTCATGCTACTCAACTTTAGTTAGAAGCAAGTTCTTGTCATTGTAAGTATATGTGTATCATAGAGAACTGCCAATGGGGTACCCCTTGCCCCATGACACAGGAGATATCCCATATCAAAATGACAAGGCAACAGACAATGAGCATCTCAGCGATCTTTTTATTTACCATGAGCATGGTTTTCTTTTTTTATTCTTTATATTTTTTCTGAAGATGCTTCATAGATTGCTCACTATGTTTATGTTGCAAGTTTCCACCATGATTAGGCATGTCTTAGGCTAGCCGCCCAGGCGTTTCTCTAACACATATACAAAAATCCATGGACTTACAAGCTCCCCTTTTATTTCACACCACCGACATCCATAAACAAAAGAACATGATATCAACTGAATAGATATGTACAAGTGTTGAAAGCGTTCCCCATAACAACATGGTTTTGCTAACTCCCAACTTATAATTTGCAAGCATATAAGCAACATAGATGGGAACAATGGTTCATAAGTATTAAGTGCAAGAAAATAAAGTGTGCCATCAAGTTCGTGGGAGCTTTAATCACTAATTTTCACATAACAAAAATTTAATTTGGAAGATAGATAAAAACATGAATATAATTGGAATGGTGTAACACACCATGCATAGGAATTTATAGTGGACTCTCTGGAATAACTTGGTTTCTTGGGAGTTGGATGCACGAGTAGAGCTCCTACTCAGTACAGGTGGAGGCTAGCAAAAGACCGGGAGCGACCAACTAAGAGAGCACTAATGGCCATAATCATGCAGAGCGACAAAATATTATTAATTAAAGCATAAATTGATATCACAAGTCAAAAACTAAATGATCATAGAGACTTAGGTGACTGGTTCATAGTCTTAACATGGTGTAAGCATGTGCCAAGTCAACCCAAATAAAGCATCAAAGGAGAATACCACAATATTATCCTTTTGTATGCTAAATCAACGCATGATTCTTTCAAGGCACATTAAGCAATCTCAATTGTTTGAAACAAGTCATGCTACAACAATAATCACTAAGCATATGGTCAAAGAAACATCTAATATGAAATGATAAAGTCTAAACCATAGTCAAAACAAGCTTCTTTTTGTACCACCATAAGCATGAAACATTCTACTCTTTTCTAGCACCAATCGACTTATTTGCAAAAACTCACAAAGATAATAATCAATAAAGACCAGAGATCTTGTCTCACCTAACTACAAAGAAGAACTAAAAAGTTCTAAGCAAAAAGCATAAGAAAACTAAACCTAAACGCAATGCTAGCAAAAGTGAACACTCATAGAACAATAAGAGTGAAAACTATAGTGTTCTAGGCAATGAAGAACTAGGTGTGACTTCTACAAAATAGGTGTGTTGGGGTCCGACCAACTTATTGTAGCAAACAAAGCAAAAGAAAACTAAAAATGAAAACAAAGACACTCCAAGAACAACATAATAGTGCATGAAGCAATAAAAATAAAGTGTATTGAAAGAAGACCTAAGATTTTTATTGGTGAACAAGGGGATGCCTTGGGCATCCCCAAGCTTAGGCATCCCCAAGCTTTGACGCTTTTACCTCTTGAATATTTCTTGGGGTTACACGGGTGGCATCCCCAAGCTTGAGATTTTGTCCATACTTCATCTCATCATATTATTCTCTCCCTACACTTGAAAATTTCCTTTATACAAAACTTCACACAATCTTCATTAGCAACATTAGTGTATTCAAGATAATAAGCCTTTGGGTTCAGTTTCAACTCAAGTAAAAACATCCATTAAAACATAGCCTATTGTAGCAACTCCTTTTAAAATCTCAGTGATCAAAGAGAACTCAAAAAGAAACCTATTAAGAGGCAAATGCAAATAATGGCAGATATCCGTCAAAACAGACCAGTGGGTAAAGACCGATTTTTTCGAAAATCTGCTGTTCCTCAAATCGGAAAATGCAAAACTAAAGAAAGTTGGGTAAATACCAGGGGCATGCACAAAAAATTACAGATCAGTATGATATTCTGGGATTTTTTTATGATTTTTTACAGCGAAGTATAGAAATCTGTTTCAGGACAGCAACTTCCCCAAATCTCACTTCCCTCACATTAGAGGCTATTCTTGGAACAAAAACCAAAAAATTTTATAAGGAGAGGTTATTACAGAGGAAATAACTTCCAAGACTCAACAAAAAGAAAAACTTACTGAAATAAAAATTGGGTTATCTCCCAAGAGTGCTTTTTTTAACGCCTTTCAGCTAGGCACTAGAGAAAATAAGAGTAAACAAACATAATCATGGTCAAAACATTGTTTTGTTCATCAAAATCCCTTTGTTAATAAGGTTGATCAGGTCTTGTTACCAAAACAATTTTTTATGAAGGAAAACTTTGCATTTCACTAAATGATTATGTTACCTCAAACTTGATAGCAATAGTCCCAATCATAATAGTTTCATAATATTATTGTGGTATGGGACAATATATTTCTCCAACTTTGATGCTCTGAATATTTTCAATTGAATTTATGCCATATTTCTTATCAATCTTCTTGGGGAAATAAATAGTGTGCTCCTTGTCATTAACATTAAAAGTTACTTTTCCTTGATTACAATCAATGACAGCACCTGGCGTATTAACAAAAGGTCTCCTAAGAATAATGGACATATTATCATGTTCAGGCATTTCAAGCACAACAACATCAGTTAATATCAAACAATTATGAGCCACTTGAACCGGAACATCGTCACATATACCAACAGGAATAGTAGTACACTTATCAGCCATTTTCAAAGATATATCAGTTGGTTTCAATTTTTCCAGGTTCAGTCTCTTGTATAGGGAAAAAGGCATAATACTAACTCATGCTCCCAAATCACACAAAGCAGTTCTAACATAATTATTCTTGATAGAGCAAGGAATAGTTGGGATACCTAGATATCCAAGTTCCTTTGGAACCTTATGTCGTCGTGTGGAACACGACAGTGCCATCGAGGATGGCAAAAGAGGGACAATCGGATGCAATCAGTGGCTCATGCAACGGGTTGGGCACGGTGAACTACAAAAACAATGACGTACCCTGGTTCGGGGCCCTCTTGGCGAGGTAACACCCCTACTCCTGCAAGATGAACTATATGGGGGGAGAACGCCCAGTACAGATGCTCCTTGAGCTGTTTCCTTAGCTACTATCGGGAGCTAGAGGAAGATGGAACTAGAGGCAAGCTCTTGCTACTATCAATCTTACCTCCCTAGAACCCCATCTCTGCCCGCCCTTATATAGTGGTCAGGGAAGGCAAATTACAATTTGGGCTCTAGGGTTTACTATTTTGATACGGGTTTATAGGGCAGGGCCAGCTGCAGGGTCCATCTGGTGGGCCAGGACATAGTTCGCCCTTCTTTTAGCGTCATTCCCTTCTTTAGCGGTCACCCGGGCTTCCTTTGGGGCATCACCCCTACTTTAACGGTCACCCGGACTTATTTAGCGGTCAGCTGACCACTTTGCTTTATCTTCGTCAGGTAGCACAGGCCGTGATGGCACGCTAGCCTGCCTGATGACGAAGGGAGCTAGAGGCATACCCCGCAAGGAGCATCTCCCCCTCTGCGCTCTCCATCGAATCCGAGGTAAGCCGGGTGGAGGAGGCCACCCGACCAGTTCTTCCGGCTACCGGGCTAGACGGGCCAGCCGGGAAAGCTTTAAGCTCAGCCGGGCGGTATTAGCCAAGCGGCTGGAGTTGTCCTGCTTGAAGGCCAGGCGGCATGTATCTTCTAGAGCCGGCCTACTTCGGCCTGGCTTAGAGCGTAAGGACTTGACCGGTGGGTAAGGTCTTGTGTGCTCCTTTGTATCTTGATGTAGTTTTTTGACTGGGTCCAGCTGCAGCTTTTATTTTTGCTATCCGGATGGATTCCACCGGCTGCGGAATCGATGACCGTCCACTGGGTGTAAATAGCGAAGGCAGCGACCGGCTAGCGAAGCTCGAGACGAAGCGTCAGCTTGATGGGGTTGGTGATGTCATCAGCCACGACTGTTTCTCTGGCGCATGTTGTGTCAGTTGGACTTCCGCGCCGCTTTGTCAGTTTTTTGGGAACCGCATGCGCCACTTGCCATAGCAGTTTCTCGGGGCGGGCGCACACGCCTCATCTCCTGGCAACGCCCGTGGATCTTCTGTGCTGGGTTGCGATGGCACAAAGGATCCGAAGCCATAGCGTCATGTGGCTAGGAATGCCTCGTGGCCACGTGCCGTGTGGAAACTGAGGAGGCCGCGATGCCTTCCCACGAGGATAAATAGATCCCTGGAGGGGGACGGGTCTCACACTTTGCCTTCCTCCAGCTCGTCCTTTCCTGTCTCTGTGTTTTCCCACACTTTGATCCTTGCGCCGCCTCTTCGTGGTAGCCGGAGTAAACAGACACCATCCACCATGGCCGCTCCACCTACCGACATGCCGTCGGAGCAGCGCGGGGGCTGGTACGGGTCCTTCGTGACTGATGATCTAGTCTACAAGTATCATCGGGGGAAGTTTATCCCCTTGTTGATGTTGGTGAATCATAAGCTCGCACCAGAGGGGGAGCGGGTTCCTAACCCCCATCCAGGGGAGCGCGTCATATTCCTCACGCACTTTGCCCACGGCTTCGGCCTTCCTGTCAACCACTTTCTCCTCCAGCTCTTCGTCTTCTTCGACCTCCAAATCCACCATCTTGGCGCCAACGCCATCGCGCAGCTGTCGCATCATGCGGCATGCTGCGAATCATACCTTAGGGTGCTGCCTGAGGTGGCGAACTTCCTCAAGTTCTTCCACTTCAAAGCTCAGAACACTGCCAAGGATGGCACGCTGAAGGAGACGGGTTGCTGTGCCATCTATCTGTGGCCCTTGTTGCCGATGACATGGTTCGAGCTCCCTGACACCGTCAAGCTGTGGCAGTGCTCATATTTTCATGTGAGCAATGCCACGGAGGTGGATTGGATCGGCCTGCCTCCCTTTGTCAATGTGCCCTCGACGCAGAAGGCTTGGACGGTGAAGGGGATGGGGGCCCAGGCGGACATCGACCGTATGGCCACCCGGGTGGAGTCGATGGTGGAAACGGAGTGGCTCACCGCCCGGGATATCGCGTTGTCTTGGATGGCGCATCGCATGCTTCCACTGTAGAAGCGGTCGCACAAGATGTGCCACCTATCGATCGCCGACGACCCGACGCGGACTTCGCGGAAGGACGTGCCGTACCAGTACCACGGAACTCGATCTCCATGATCTCCAAGTTCCGCGTGGAGGCGAACTGGGTGTACTCCTGCCCGCCATATGATGTCTACACACTTCTATTCTTGTAGACAGTTGTTGGGCCTCCAAGTGCAGAGGTTTGTAGAACAGCAGCAAGTTTCCCTTAAGTGGATCACCCAAGGTTTATCGAACTCAGGGAGGAAATGGTCAAAGGTATTCCCTCTCAAGCAACCCTCCAATCAAGATACAAGAAGTCTCTTGTGTCCCCAACACACCCAATACACTTGTCAGGTGTATAGGTGCACTAGTTTGACGAAGAGATAGTGAAATACAAGTGGTAACGGTGCTAGAAAAGAGCTTCTGACTTGTTATTGACGTGGGGTAACATGTGTGATTGAGGTAAAGACTAAAGGAAGCAAACATGCAAAAGATCTAGATGCAAACAGTGTTTCAATGTTTAGAAACAAGGCCTAGGGATCATACTTTCACTAGTGAACACTCTCTCATATAAATATCTTATCTTAATGATACTACTCTTAACTACTCTCAGGTTAGACACTCTAATCCATGGTAGGGATATAACAACACTCCTCAAAGTCTGCCTTCCCCAATCTAGATAACCCCAAACTGTCACCTTGAGCGCTAGATGGTTCCAACAAACACCACAATTTCATAGAGACATCTAACTCCAAATATAACTCATAACAAATATTCAATCTAGCCAAAGTGCCACACACGGTATGCACGCTGTCACTTTCACACACGTGTGGAAAAGCATAGATCTATTGAAGCACTTGATTAGCAAGGTAGATCTATTTGATTACAAAGCTCATGATCACAATATGACCATGCATAGAGAGAGATGAACACATAGCTACCGGTAAAGACCTTAGCCTCAAGGAAGAACTACTCCCTCCTCATCATGGGAATCAGCAACGGTGATGAAGATGGCGATGGAGATCGATGGAGATGGATCCGAAGGCACTTCCCCGTCCCGACAGGGTGCCAGAACAGAGACTTTCTGTCCCCCGAATATCCCTTTCGGTGGCGGCGGCGCTATGGAGGTTTTTCTGGAAGTATGATGGATTATTTAGGGTTTCTGCATCAGGGGCTTCTTATAGGCGAAGAGGCGAGGCTGGGAGGCAGCCGGAGGGGCCACACCCTGCCCAGGCGCGGGTCCACCCTAGCCCGCGCCTGGGGGGTGTGGTGGCCCTCTGGCACCTCTCCGTCTCCCCTTCTGGCTTCGTGACGCCCACGGTAAAATATTGACTTTGGCTTTTGTCCCGTCCAATTCCGAGAATATTGATTTTCTGCCTTTCTGGAACCAAAAACAGAAGAAAACAGGCAACTGGAACTGTGGCATCTTGTTAATAAGTTAGTACCAAAAAGTGTATAAAAATACCTCAAAGTGTAGACAAAACATAGCAAAGTAGATACTAAACAAGCATGGAGCATCAAAAATTATAGATACGTTTCCGACGTATCACCATACCACCGCGGCTGCCTGCCGCCTCGGGTGAGTAGTTCTCTTGTTTTCTTCCCTTTTTTGTGGTTGTCTCTATTCCCGGTAGTTTTTACTTGGGTGACTTATGCTCCCCTTTTTGAGTAGTTGTTCACGGTGCAGCTAGCTGAGGATGGCATGGGCGACTTCACTCTCCCCACCTTCCTGGCGGACCGGAAGCCGAAGAAATAACCCCAGACGGAGCCCGAAGGGTTTCCCGTCAGGTTGGACGACGGCCCACGGATCCTCATGGTAGTTTCTAGGTGCGGCCTCTGCCTTTGTCCTGGCCCCTGGAGTGGTGGCTGAGATTTATTTTTGTTGTAGTCGATGCTGCCGACGATGAGGCCGGTCGGGAGAGGTCCATGGCGCAAGCCCAGGGAAAGAGGGTGGAAACCGTTGCCGCGCCGGCTGTGCTGAGTAGAAGAAGATGCGTCGGGCGTGCCAAGTCGTCACCTTGTCGTCCGTCGTCGGGTTAGTGTCTTCCCTATCCCTATTTTCCTCGTTTTACTTTCCTTTCAGCTGGGTCTTCCTTACTTCTGTCCCATGCAGCGAGGCGATGTTGCTGGGTGTGAAGGGAATATGACCGAGAGGCAATAATAAAGTGGTTATTATCGTATTACTTGTTTATGATAAATGTTTATTTTACATGCTATAATTTTATTAATACGGAAACGTTAATACATGTGTGTTTAATAAACAAAAAGGTAGTTCCTAGTTATGCCTCTCTTATAAACTAGCTCGTTGATTAACATGATGATCAAAGTTTCCTGATCATGGACATTGGATGTTGTTAATAACAAGGTCACAACATTAGTGTAATGATGTGATGAACATTCATCCGAAGTATAGCATTACCATCAAAGTCATTGAGTTTATATTTCTATAACAACTTACGAAGTGATCCTAATCCTTAGACCATGAGATCATGTCAATCACTAACACCGGAAGAGTTTCTCGATGACATCAAACGTCACATCGTAACTGGGTGATTATAAAGATGGCTTCAGAAGTACTGAAGTGTTATGTTGAGACCCATGGATCGAGAGTGGAATTTGTTCATCCCGATGACGGATAGATATGCTCTGGGCCCTCTCGGTGATATCACATTGATTAGCTTGCAAGCAAGTGATTTGATCACTAGAATGTTATATCACGGGAACGAGAAAAGTGTACATGTCTGTAACGAGATCAAACTAGGTATGGAGATACCGATGATCGAATCTTGTACATGTAATATATCGTGAAACAAAGGGATTAACATACTAGCGTAAAAGGTTCACACGATCACATAAGTCATCGTTGAATGTATGGGAGTCAGTATGGATCTCCAGGTCCCGCTACTGATTATTGATCGGAGAAGGGTATCGATCATGTCCGCATTATTCGCGAACCGTAGGGTGACACACTTAAGGGATACCGACACCATTCGGAGAAAATGATATGCCAGAGAAATAAAAAGGAAAACGCAGGAATTTATTTCACTAGACACCGAAACTGTTTCGGTTGAAATTGCTGAAACTGGTTCTGCATGTGAAATTGAAATGTTGTAAGGGGTTTTATGTGAATGTTTGTTAATTAAAGTAATTAACAAAATTCTGAATAAATAAATAAAAGAGTTTTATTTAAATGAGAGCTTGCATTAAATTTGGTGGAAATTTAATGCATGTGAGTGGATTTTTGAGTGGAGGCTTTTTAATGGGAGTGGAGGCTTTTCATTTTGAGTGGGAGCTCCACCCATGGCACAGCCCCATGGCTGGGCTCCATGCCCCTTGGGTGCCCCCATCTCCCCTATAAAAGGCCCCCCTCTCCTCCTCTCAAAACACACCTCCTCGCGAAGGATCTCTCTACCCCCTTTAGAATTTCCCCATGGTCTCAGATCAGCAAGATACATGTTCCCGGTGGCTTTTTCTGGAAGGATTTGTTGCTTCCGCTGCTTCGCTGGAGCGAGGGCGTGGAGGTTGTCGGGGTACCCATACGTGTGTGCGATCACGGATGCACCACTGCTTTGAGGTGCTGGACTTGATCATGTTGGGCCGGCTGGACCAGATGGACTTCATCACGATCTTCAGATCGGCAAGCGTTCGTCTACATCATCCACGAGTACAACCTCGTTAACGCTATTCAGTCTTCGAGGGTATGTATTCTATGGATGTATACCCACCCATTGCTTGTATCTGTAAGGTTTCGTAGCATGGAAAACAAAAAATTTCTACCGCATACAAACAAACAAGCCAATATCTATCTACTAGATTGTAGCAACGAGTCGATGGAATAACTCACCCTCGAAGATTCCAAAGTGTTTAATGAGAGCGGATTCTCGTGGGTGATGTAGTCGTACTCTTGCCGATCTCAAGATCGCGTAGACGATCCTTCTGGCGCTGCGTTCCGGCAGCGCTCCCGCAGTCGGTCACATGTTCGGTACTCTACGAAGACCTTCCTCTCCCTTGTTCCAGCAGGCAGCGGAGGTTGTAGCACTCTCCTCGCGATTCCGGCAGCACAACGGCGTGGTACCGGAAGTAGAGGGGAGATCTCGCAGGGCTTCGCCTTAAGCCAGAGCGAGTATGGTGGAGTATGAGAGAGATCCTCGGCGATCTAGGTTTTAGACACACCAAGGAGGAGGTGCTAGAGCCGGCGGCTAGGGTTTGGGGCACCCCAAGTCGGCGGCTAGGGCAACCCTAGGAGGCGGCGACAGCTGCAGGAGGTGGTGGCGCCAAGCTAGGGTTTGGAGGAGAGGTACTTGTGTGTCCTAGGAGGGAGCCCTGCCCCTCCTTATATAGGTGGAGGGGCCGGCCCGCCAAGGGGAGGGAGGGGAGTACCTCCCCAACTCGGCTTGGGTGGTGTACCGCCGGTTGGAGGAGGGATTCCCTCCCCAACTCGGTTTCCCACTCCTCCTCCTCTTTCCAAAACTTGCCGTTTGACTTTTCAATTTAGGATTTGAATAAACCCTTTATTTTGGACAGCGAAGACACTTAGTACATGATGCAATCATTCCAACTTGCAATGACACATTCATGTACCCCTTCCCCTCCGGAGTGCCGGACATTCCGGAACCTTCTAGAACATTCCCGATGAAAACACCGGAACCATTCCCCAACTCTGAAACGGGACTTTCCTTATATGAATCTTATTCTCCGGACCATTCCGGATCTCCTAGTGATATCCCGGATCCCATCCGAGACTCCGAACAACATTCGGTCTCTTTCTCATCATACCATAACTACTCAAACAATGTCGAATCCTTAAGTGTGTCTCCCTACGGTTCGTGAATTATGCGGACATGATCGAGACACTTCTCCGAACAATAACCAATAGAGGAATCTAGAAATTCATATGGCTCCCACATATTTCTACGATTACTTTGCGATCGAATGAACCACTTACATACGATACCAATTTCCCTTTGTCTCACGATAGTTTACTTATCCGAGGTTATGATCGTCGGTATCTCTGCATACCTAGTTCAACCTCGTTACCGATAAGTACTCTTTTCTCGTTCCCGTGATATGTGATCCCTTGTGATCCATTCACATGCTTGCAAGCTAATTGGATGACATTCCACCGAGAGGGCCCAGAGTATATCTATCCGTCATATGGATGGACAAACCCCACATTTGATCCATGTGTTTCAACCAATACTTTTCGAACACTCAATGCCACCTTTATAGCCACCCAGTTACGGTGTGGTGTTTGATGTCATCAAAGCATCCATCCGGCAAAGGTGATATGCATGATCTCATGGTCGAAGGAATTAGGTTACTATGTATCAGAAAGCATATAACAATTGAACTATTGAAATGACTTGATCTTTATGCTACGCTTATCTATAGGAGTATGTCCATCATATCATTCTCCTAACGATATGATCTTGTTGTTAATAACATCTCAATGTTCATGATAGGGAAACCACAATCATCTATTAACCAACAAGCTAGTATTATATAGAGGCTTTACTAGGGACTTCAAATTAGGTTTACAAATCACACAAGTATTAATGTTTCCTTGTTAATACTATTATAGCATGAATGTAAACATTTATCATAAACACAAAGATATAATAATAACTACATTTATTATTGCCTCTAGGGCATATCTCCAACAGTATCTAGTAGATAGATCTTGGTACATAGATGTTCCCTTCGTAGAATTTTTTTTTGTTTTCTATGCTGCGAACCCTATAGTGGTATCAGAGCCGGATCAATGTGTAGATGCTTTGCACGGGTAGTACACATATGAGTATGTGGGCAATGATGATCATTTTATTGCTTCTTTGTTGTACTTTGGATATTGGTGGCATAGTGGGATGAAGCGGCCCGGACAAACTTTACATGTCCTCGCACATGAGACCTGTTCCACGCTTGACATGCAACTAGTTTTGCATAAGTGGCTAGCGGATGTCTATCTCTCCTACTATAGTCAATATCTAATTTGCAATGAGTTGTCAACTGTCACATCCCAAAATTTTCCAAATCTTGTTATGTGAAAATATATGAATAAAATAAAACTTTGTTTGATTTTCAGAGCCAGAAGAAACTTTTTGAATTCAATTGGAACTTCAAACCCATTTGAATTAAATAAAATCCTAAAGGGATTCATAAAGATGAACATTTAATAAAGGAAATTAAAATGTTTTGAAACTACTATTTTGGATCCTTTAATAAAAGATTTGGTTTTCAAAAGAAAAGGTGGATTTATAAATAAAGATTATTTTATAAAGCCAAACCTCGACGAAACTTTGGGAATTAAAAACATTTAGTTTGAATAAGAATAACAAAGGTTTATTTAAAATAAAATAATAAGGAATTAATATCCAAACTTTATTTAAATAAAAGGTTTTACCATTTTAATTAAAACATCAAAACTTATTAAATTATTTTTAAATAGGTTTTCCAAGTATTTTATATTCTCTAATAAAACCTACTAAAGTGTTTTGACTTTATTTTAGATTTCAAAATAAATGTCTCAATAAAACAAATCCTACTTGATTTAATAATGAAAGTCTAATTATATTTAATTAATAATGGACTCTAAAATAAAAGGATATTTTGTTTTAAACAAATTTCCAAGTATTCTAAATTTCCCAAATAAAACATACTGATTTGGTTTGAAAAATACTTAGGTTTCAAATAAAGATTTTATTGATAAAATCAAACTCTATTTGATTTAATAACTAAGGCCATTTTATTTAATTATTAATGGACCCTAAATAAAAAAATGTTATTTTAAAACAAGCTTTCCAAATAAACCTTAAATTCAAATACAACCTACTGAATGGTTTAAAATTATTTTCTCAAGAGGAACTTTGAATTAAATCAAAAACCTATGGATTTAATAAATGATACATCTATTTAGTTAATTAATAATGGACCCTATTATTAAAATTATTAATTTGAATTTGGATTTTGGTTCATGTTACTGAACAGAACTAATTTCAATATTACAAAGTTTGGGTGTTGTTTGAATTGATTTGATCCTTGTTTGTTTGTTTTGAAATTTAAAAACAGAAAAATATAAATAGAAAAGGAAAAAGAATTTAGACAAAAAAAAAATAGAACAGCTCACCCTCTGACCCAACCCAGCAGCCCACGAAGCCCATCAGTAGCCCACCTGTTCCCACGCCCGAACCATTTTTCCTCACCGCATAAACAACCCGCATAGCCTATGACTGGTGGACCTCCCCTTTCTCTCCTTTTCTCACTGACACCAGACCCCACCACCGGCCCTCTTCTTCCTCACCCGCCACTGACCGCGCCCCCTCCCTGGCCATTACTGCCGTTGAATGCCGGCGTGAATCCTCTTTACTGGCCGAGTAACCCCCACCAGTGACCACTCCCTCTTAACCGCCTCTTCCCCCTCAGTTCCCCACCCTAGTACGCCCCCAGGCTACTCGATTTTACCCTGCACCGCCGCAGACTCCGGCGACCATTCTCGTCAATTCCAGTAGCCTCTCACCGCCCCTTGCCTCTTCGACCACCCTCACTTGATCCCCACATCCTAGCGAACCTCCCAGAGGCATTGGCTCGCTCGCGTACGCCCCTGAGCCTCGTCAACAACAACCTCCAGTACCGCCACTGTCTGCCTCTACTCCGACGACGCCCCCAGGTTAAATCCGACCACCCCGTGTCCTCTAGATCACGCACACATCTTTGCCATGATCTTGCGCAGCTAACCCAGTCCTCCGTTTGTCCTCCCGTGAACCACAGCGTCGTCCTCGACCTCGACCGCGCGCGCCCGTCGCCAGAACCAACTCCGGCGAGAAATCCTGCTCGTCCCCGTGCGCCCCTTGCCACGACGACCACACGAACAGCATCACCTCATCCTCGCGACCTCGGTGAGCTTGCTCCCTCCCTGTTTCGCTTCCTGCCTCGCCAGCGCCGCCGCCAACCGGCCGCTCCGCCGCTCGCCGTTGTCATCGCGCCGCCAGTCCTTGGCCAGGCAGCAGCAGCCGTCCGATCCAGATCCGATGGATAAGATAGAATGACTTAACCGCGAAGGGGTACGTGATCTGGACCATGCGATCTAACTTGATCCAACGGCCAGCGTCGCCCGATCCGGCCGAACCGGTACCGTCCAACCAGAGTGTGCCGTGTGTCACTTATTCAGTTTAAAAACAGATTTTAAAACAGAATTATTTGCAAACTTCAAACCTTTGTAACTTTCAAACCACACGTCCAAAAATTTCAAATTTTATATCAATGGATTCAGGAGAACAAGCCCTAGCCAACTGTGGAATTAGTTTAGCAAATATTATCTGTTTGTTTGCTCATTTTTGCAGATTCATTTGTATGCTTGTTTAGAGTATGAAAATTGTTTAAAATTGAATTTAAAGATAAAACCTTTGCAAATTGGATTGTTGTGACCTTAATGACCCTAGGAACCAACCCTTGGTATTAAAAATGATTTTTGTAAGATTTAGGTTGGATTACTTGACTTAGTCATTTTCTAGCCAAATAAAAAGAATGGTTTTTGTTATAAAAATGTTTATGGAAAGAAAACTTTAAGGAAATAGTTTGGACCAAACCTATTGACCCAAAAACACCAAGATTTGCAATAGCAACTCATTTGGTGAACAACTTAAGAGTTTTGCCTGAATAAAAACATTTTTCACCACATGAAATGATGAATGGATTTAAAAATAGTTTTTGGACAAAACCCTCTTGCTAATGACTTTGCCACTTTGGTAAATGACCAATTTGTATCTTACAAAGTTTAGAAACCCCATAGAGACCCCTTTGCAAAATAAAACTGTCTGGTGCATGCTCCCATGCATGAATTGGTTTCCATTGTCTTGTGTGTGTGAAATTGTTTGAGTGATTATTGGTTTGGAATGTAAATTGAATTGGTGTTTGCTTGATTGACTTGTAGTGAAGTGTGAGAATATCAAGATCAAGGAGTGAACTACCATTCCCTACCAAAAAGCAAGTGATGCTTCATACTTTCTTTCCCAATACTTTCTCTATGCATTAGTGATTTTGCTAAGAAAACTTGCATGGATTTTGCTAAGTATAGATCTTGCTATAGGAAAACCTAGTAGATGAATCCTTAGTAGGATTTTTCCTAAGTTAAGATTCCTACTACTATCAAGCTTAGCCTAGCTAATAGAAAACATGGGTGGAATATATATTCACACTATGGAAAAATCTCTAAGTCTGAGGACTTATGTTTTGTTTAATAAAACAACTAAGTTAATGAATCACCTGGGTGGAATGGAAGGATTGGGTTATGTTGAGTGGTTCACAAGGCCCATGTTTATGGTTGACCTTGTGTATCTCACTTGTGGATGGCCACCCAGGAAACAAAGGGATTTGAGATGTCAAATGTTGAGAAGCTTCAAGTGCAACCACTTGGCAATATGGGCTCTGCCATGATCATATAGGTTGCAAGAACTTAGCCATATGGACAATGGGTGGTAGTGTTTGATAGGTTGGAGCGCTTCCATTTTGGTCTAAGGGAAGGCTTCTGAAAGATTTTGTCTTGGGAAACCAAGTCTTGTGGGTAAAGTGCACCACCTCTGCAGAGTGTAAAATCTAAGTACTTAGCCATGTCCCTGGTAAAGGACAATTTGAGCATCAAGACATGGAAGCAATCAAGAATCTCATCATTCAAATTTCTAAGTTAAAACTAGTGGATTGAACAAGGGTTGTTTGAAATCTTAAATCTTTGATTGGTAGATGCCTTGGAAAGGATCTTCAGTCTTTGATTGAGAAAAATGATTTTGACAAGCAAAAACTTAGTACTTTCAAATGTTAAGGAAAAATCTATTTTGAGCAATGCAAGCCTCAACTCCACTTAGCCAAATGCATATAGATGATAGACTCCACTATACTACCATAGTATCACTTGCCAATGCAATTCAAATGTATTGACCCTTATGGCTGTAACTTGTAATGTTGCAGGTTTGATTGATTTTAGTGAAGATTGTTCGATTAGGATTACAAAGTCTACAACCAACATCTGCATGTGGCACTTTGAAGATGAAGGACCCCATGCTTATAGTTATTCCACTGCAATGTAATGTAATAGCCATATGAGCTATGTAAGATGTAATAAAACTATGTTATTCCTGGTTATAAAGTTATATTATGACCTTTGTTTCTTGATATTACATCTTAACTGTGGATGCTAGCTATTGATCCAGGGACTAGCATTGTAAAACACAGGAGGAATCTACCTTATTAGGTTGATACCCCTAACATCAACAATTTGGTTATTCTCGTTGTGGTTCATGTTCGTAGGTAAGAACGGTTCTATCTTCGAAAGCCCTAAGCCACGTAAAACTTGCAATGGATAAATTAGAGGCGTCTAGTTTAGATTGTTGCTGGGCTAGTGTTATGATATGGTGATGTTGTAAGTAGAAGTATAAGATGATACTCTTACAACACACATAACGTGTAGGTTCCATAGACCTTGGCCTTACACATAGAGGTATGATAGAGATCATACCACGATGCACTTGATGGAGATCATATGCGGGAACCATATCATTTCACTAATAAACATGTGATGTTTTGATTGCATCTTATATTGCTTGTTTGGCGTTTTATTAGCATAATAAGATGATCCCTAATTTATATATCAAGATAAGAATGTGTTCTTCCTTAAGTATGCACCGACAATGTTTCGTCGCTTCAAGACATCACGTGATGATCGGGTGTACTTGAATCCACGAGCATATCTCGGGTGTAAGACAGTTACACACGCGAATACTAAGGTTCTTACTTGGCGAGCCTAGAATGTATAGACATGGCCTCAGAACACAGACCGAAAGGTTAAGCATGAGTCATATAGTAGATATGATGCCCATTTAATGCTCGCCTTTGAAGCTACACCGACTTACGTGATGATCGGACTTGGTGTAGTGGATTTGGTTCATGTAATCACCAAAAAGACACGAGGGATGTCGTTTTTGAGTGGGAGTTCGTTTCTAATTTGGATTAGTAGAACTCAATTAATCATAAATTAAATCAAAGTGAATTTGCATAATTTGTTGTAGTCATTGGCATTCGTTTACCACCTTATGCATAGTTGTAATTGAGATAATAGAACTATAGAATTCTGGATATATACTTTACGAACTGGTATCATATTATGTTGAGTGTCAATCTAAAGTTTAAAGTCCTATTGCAAACTTTCAGCAAAATTCTATTTACTCCGTGAAATTTAATAATTAGTATTAAATCGAGAGTAACAATTCCAGTGTTAGTATCTTAAGTATCATGTTTGCCTCTATGATTCTTGATTGTTTTAATATAAAGTTTATCTAGGAGCTAAAAGAATTGTTTCATAAACCATCATGTGTGGCAGATATAACGATATCTGAAACAATGTTTTGGTTCCAATATGATAGAGTATAATATATGTTCTCATATTGGATGAGAATTTACAAAGGTTGGAGATGCTAGACATCCTAATCATCCAAAAAGGGTTTTGGAAAGTAATGTTATACTCACGATTCGCCTTTATAAGCTACAGTAGCTTGATCATGAAAGTCTTCATGATAAGGATGAATAGAAGATGTATGTAAAGTGTTTACTATACTAAAAGATTACTAAGGAATGGATTTTGAAAGAATGCCGATGATTTGATGATGGTGATCTGCTTCAAAGTGCAAGTCCAAAGGTATTATTATTTGAATATACACGCTTTGGACTATGTGCCATGTATATGGCGCCACTTTTGATGTTGATAGATTCTTTTAAAAAGGAAAAGGAAATGCTGAAAGAGAATCTATAAAATATATTTGGCAGAAAAGAAAAGATTGGAAATATCCCATTTAGGTATATGGATGATATACATGTTATGGTTGTATTATTTGCTTGTTAAACAATGTGGTTCTTGGGTATTGGATACCGAATTGGTTGGTATGAAATTTCATACGGAACAACGCAATTCATGAACCACAATGGCCTAAGTAACTAGCAAGAGAATATGTGATGATGTTCATCGAAAACAAACAAACCGTTGTTTTTATTTCTTGTTGACATCAAAGCTTGACTTCAAGATTTGTTTTAATAATTGTTATTTAAATCAGGTATTATGAGAACAAAGGTTGTTCAAATAATTACCGTATTCCATATAAGATGGATGATTTACAAATCTAGTTGAATAAATCACATCAATAAAGCCTAATGCTAAAATATCGCAAGACAAATGATTGGAAGATCACTTACGAAGTGACATCGCCGTTTAAATTATATTGGAAAGAAAACATGAAGAAACTCCATTTTCATAGATTTTTGGAGTCTTTGATTTGATCAAGTGACGCTTGTGAGACTTTCCTCGGGATAATTAGAACTTCGTTCAAAGGCCAAAGAAGAACGAACGACTAAATTATTGGAATTTATACATATCGATGTATGTAGTCCATTATGTGTAGTCGTAAGCGATGGGTTTCAACTTCATATACTTTCTCCAGAAATTTGAGTGAATATTCACTTAATGAGAAAGAAGTGTGAAATATTTGAAAACATTCAAAGACTTTCAAGATGAAGTGAAAATCATTGTGACAAGAAAATAAATGGTTTATGATTTTATCATAAGGGATTTATTTGAGTTACAAGTGTAACAAGAAAATAAATGAATTATGATTTTATCATAAAGGGATTTATTTGAGTTGCAAGTTTAGCAAAACACCTAGATTTACATCTCCCTAAACACCATAGGAGTATGGAGTGTTTGAGATTTGTAATGAAACCTTGTTTGACATGGTTGGATCAAAGGTGTTATTCATAAAACTGCCATTATGTTTTAAAAGATTAAAGCTTTAGAGACTACCGCTCTTACACTGAAAAGAGCTCCATCTTGATCCGTTGAAATGACACCATGGAAGTTATGGTTTGGGGTAAAACCCAAGTTGTCTTTTCTTAAATTTTGGTATGCTAAACATAAGTAAGATGTTTACAACCAAAGTCAGATGAGCATGTCTTTGTAGGTTATTTCGAATAACAATTGGTTATTCCTTCATAACACCAAGGACAAAAGGGTTTGTCGCTTGAAACGTGAAGTTTCTTGGAGAAGGAATTTTTCGTAAAAGTTAAGTGGGAGGACAATAGAACTTTGATAAGGTTAACGAACCTTAGCTATATGTGCTGAGTTGCGCAGCGCCGGAAATCGTTCCGAAGGCTGCCATAATGCTCATAGCTTATGTGCCTCAAAGGTTGTGGTCACGGAGATCTAAGTTCCTATTGAACCAAGTAGGTCGGTTAAACAATCAAATGCTAAGATTTGAGAGTAAATCATTATTGTTTGACAATGATGAACCGAATACATACAAAGAAGCAATGATGGGCCCTGACTCCGTCAAATGGCTTAAAGCCATAAAATCCGTGATAGTTCCATACACGAGAAATGAAGTTTTGAACTTGGAAGACCCTCCGAAAAGATGTAAAAACCTATCGGTCGTATTTGGATCTATAAAGAAACAAACATGGATGTTTCACATCTATGAAATAGTCGACATGTCGGTAAAGTATTTTACGACAATGTTCAAGGAATTGACTATGACAAGATTTGATCTTTCATAGCGATATTTAGTCTGGACGGATTAAAGTAGCAACCACTACATATACTTTATTATATGGTAAATGAATAAACAAAACAAAGTTCTTTTAATAGAATGGTTACCTAGGACGTGTACATGACACGATCCAAAGGGTTTTGTTAATTCAAAGGATGCTAAAAGGGGCATGCAAACTTCAATTGTTGAAGTAAGCATCGCGGAGTTGGAATCTTCACCGTGATGAAAAAGAGTTTTCATCAGGAGACGATGAAGATGCTTGCATTTGCAAGAAATTAAGTGGGAGTGCTGAGACATATTTCTAATACATTATGTGGAGAACATCTTGTTAATTAGAAATGCTGTATGTTTTATTGACAAAGGTTAAGAATTTCATTTTGATGAAAGACTTACGCAAAACCCGAATATTTAGCATGAATGTCTATAGTGGATAGACTGTGATGCTACTATGGTTGTGCCAAATGTACATATATGAGATATTGAAGGAGTTCAATATAGAAACAACAAGAAACGGTTCTTGTCGCATGGAAAGGAATTGAATCAAGATTCAAGTGTATCGACACTTGATAAGTGAAACAAGATTCAAGTGCTTTGACACTTGATGTGTGAAATCACGAGAATGTTTTGATCAATCATACCATGACATGTACACATCCAGATATGTCCTATGCTCTAAGTGTTATGAGCATATACCAGAATATATCATAAAATTATCATTGGAAGATAGTAAGGATATTCTTATGATCTTTTGGAAGAACTAAGAATATATTTGTGTAGAGGTGACAAACAATTACAAATAGTTCATTGTAAAGCGTTACATTGATACTAGTTTTGTCATAAGATACAAATTAAGTTTATCTCAATTTAAACTACGGGTGGCACAATGTAATGGAAAGGAGATTCCATGATGGATTTGGATGAATTCCAATGTTAAGACATTGTGACGGTTACTACAACAAAAAGGCTAAGTATATGGCTGCTATAGTAGCAGCAAAGGAGGGAATTTGTGTCAAGTAGTTTGTTATCAAACTAAGGTGTGGTTCGCAACGGGCTAACACTGACGATATATTGTACGACAATAGTATCAACGTGATTTGAACCCAAGGAACTAAAGGTCTCACCAAAAGAACAAATTTATACAATGCCATCTCATTAAAGAATGAGTGATGCATGGAGACGCAAAGACATGCAAATACACGCGGACCTGAAAGCATCAGATCCGTAGATTATGTTAACCACTTGCAATTGCGTATTTGGAACACTAGAAAGCCATAGGTGTTCAATACACAAAGTTTTCAAACTAGATTATTGTCTCTAGTGCAAGTGGGAGACTGAAGGGAATATGCCTGAGAGGCAATAATAAAGTGGTTATTATCGTATTCCTTGTTTACGATAAATGTTTATTTTACATGCTATAATTGTATTAATACGGAAACGTTAATACATGTGTGTTTAATAAACAAAAAGGAAGTTCCTAGTTATGCCTCTCTTATAAACTAGCTCGTTGATTAACATGATGATCAAAGTTTCCTGATCATGAACATTGGATGTTGTTAATAACGAGATCACAACATTAGTGTAATGATGTGATGAACATTCATCCGAAGTATAGCATTACGATCAAAGTCATTGAGTTTATATTGCTATAACAACTTACGAAGTGATCCTAATCCTTAGACCATGAGATCATGTCAATCACTAACACCGAAAGAGTTTCTCGATGACATCAAACGTCACACCGTAACTATGTGATTATAAAGATGGCTTCAGAAGTACTAAAGTGTTATGTGGAGACCCATGGATCGAGAGTGGAATTTTTTCATCCCGATGACGGATAGATATGCTCTGGGCCCTCTCGGTGATATCACATTGATTAGCTTGCAAGCAAGTGATTTGATCACTAGAATGTTATATCACGGGAACGAGAAAAGAGTACATGTCGTTAACGAGATCAAACTAGGTATGGAGATACCGATGATCAAATCTCGGACATGTAATATATCGTGAAACAAAAGGATTAAGATACTAGCGTAAAAGGTTCACACGATCACAGAAGTCATCGTTGAATGTGTGGGAGTCGATGGATCTCCGGTCGCCATCGATTATTGATCGGAGAAGGGTATCGATCATGTCCGCATTATTCGCGAACCGTATGGTGACACACTTAAGGGATACCGACACCATTCGGAGCAAATGATATGCCAGAGAAAGAAAAAGGAAAACGCAGGAATTTATTTCACTAGACACCGAAACTATTTTGGTTGAAATTACTGAAACTGGTTCTGCATGTGAAATTGAAATGTTGTAAGGGGTTTTATGTGAATGTTTTTTAATTAAATTAATTAACAAAATTCTGAATAAATAAATAAAATAGTTTTATTTAAATGAGAGCTTGCATTAAATTTGGTGGAAATTTAATGCATGTGAGTGGATTTTTGAGTGGAGGCTTTTTAATGGGAGTGGAGGCTTTTTAGTTTGAGTGGGAGCTCCACCCACATGAATGTGGAAGAGGTGGGGGCAGACCCATGGCTGGGCGCCATGCCCCTTGGGTGCCCCCCATCTCCCCTATAAAAGTCCCCCCTCTCCTCCTCTCAAAACACACCTCCTCACGAAGGATCTCTCTCCCCCCTTTAGAATTTCCCCATGGTCTCGGATCAGCGAGATACATGTTCCCGGTGGCTTTTTCTGGAAGGATTTGTCGCTTCCGCTGCTTCGCTGGAGCGAGGGCGCGGAGGTCGTCGGTGTACCCGTACGTGTGTGCGATCACGGATGCACCACTGCTTTGAGGTGCTGGACTTCATCGTGCTGGACAGGTTGGACCAGATGGACTTCATCACCAGATGGACTTCATCACGATCTTGAGATCGACAAGCGTTCGTCTACATCATCCACGAGTACAACCTCGTTAACGCTATTCGGTCTTCGAGGGTATGTATTCTATGGATGTATATCCACCCGTTGCTTGTATCTAGTAGATAGATCTTGGTACATAGATGTTCCCATCGTAGGAAATTTTTTTGTTTTCTATGTTGCGAACCCTACAGGGTGGCTCCGGTGTTACCGTCGCTGCTCCTCCCCCGACTCCGGTGGTTGAGGAGGCGGCAAGGTCTCCGACTGCACCCGCACCGGCTGCGCCTGCCGTGTCGTCTTCGCCTAGGGCTCCTCAGGGCTACCCGGCCAAGGGAATGCTGCACCAAGCGCCCGCTTCTTTGCGGGTGGGGCAGCTCCTCGCGGCTGTGTAGGATCCTGAGACCCCCTCCTCCATCCTAGGGATGGCGTGAACCCGGCCTAGAGCGATGCTCTAGCCATTTCTGCCAGGCCCGTCATCAGGAAGTGACGGAGGAGGCTGCGGTGGCTGCAGCGAGCGGCGGCCAGCCGGGCGCCTTCGGCTCGGCGGGGAGGGAGTTGGTGGTGGCTATGCCTTTGGGCGTGACCTCTGACAAAGACGAGGTCGTACTGACCAACTCAAGGCCAGCTCCGGCTATGCTGACGACGGGTGCGATCCTTGCCAACATTGCCTCCTCTAGCCAAGTGCCTGCGGCCAGCGCCAGTTCTCCTTCTGCCGGACCAACTCCTACTCCAGCGGACGATGCCCCTTCCACGACTCTGACTCCTGGGCCCTGATCCCTGAGATGCCAGGAGTATTTGTCTTGATAGATTGTCCTGCAACAGTTCTTCCTATCGGTGAACCTTGCTGCAAAACTTTGAATTCTGTGCGGGACCTTCGTGTTCCACTTATTGGCTTGATGCCCTCTTTTGGTTTAAATTGAGTTTGTCCTTTTTTTCTTTAAGACGATTTTTTGTCCTAGCATGTTTGTGCAAGCACGTGATCGCGCGATCGCCGGGTGTAGTCCTCGAGGTTCGGGCTGGCTGGGCCTGCCAGCTGGGTCGAAGCTCTCTAACGCCCTTGCTTGAATTGATGAGTGCGCGGGAGCCCGCCCACTGGTTGTAGTCCTCGAGGTTCGGGCCGGATGGGGTAGCCCGCCGGGTTGAAGCTCTTCTCTACCCTTGTTTGAGATGATGGGTGCACGGGAGCGTGCCCACTGGGTGTAGTCCCCGAGGTTCGGGCCTGCTGAGGTAACCAGCTAGGTCGAAGCTCTTTGCTACCCTTGTTTGAGTTGATGGGTGTGTGCCCACTGGGTGTAGTCCCCGAGGTTCGAGCTGATCGGGGTAGCCAGCCAGGTCAAAGCTTTTTGCCACCTTACTTCCTGTCAAATTGTGGCTCGTTCAGTACGAGACACAATGTTGCTTGAGTTAGTTTCATTATTTGTGCATTCGTTTATAGTTAGGATAGAACATGAAAATGGTGCCCTTTCGAACTAGGCCGTTAACAATTCCCTTTTCTCAGTGAGCATTGGCCTTTCGAGCTTTGACCTTGCCGGCTGCTAGCCGGGTTGCGGTCTGCAGCCGAACCAAAGGAGTAGCTAGGTTGGTGTGCCCCGTGATACTTCTGTTTGCTGTTATTGGCTTAGCTTAGGCAGGTGCATCCAGTTCGCACATGCGCCTTTGTTTTCTCCCTGGGCACTTTCTTGTAGGGGGTACTTCGAGCTTTTGCTCTTGCCGGGTCGCAGCCGGCTTGCGGTCTGAAGCCGGAACCGAAGAGTAGGCTCTAGGCACCCTGTACAATACTCCGCCACCTGTAGAAATTGCGGGCATCCAGGCCAGCTGGTATGGAGATGTAGGTGGTGCGCGAATTGTGACAAAGTCCTCGGGGCTGTGGCGAGGCTTCCAAACTTGTTCATTTATTACATGAAAACAAAGATACATACACTTCTGGCTCAAGTGTAAAACGGACGGAGTAGGTTCGCATTCCACGGGCGTTCGGTTTCCTTGTTGGAGCTATCTGCCTTGTTCTTCATCGACTGTTGGGCATCGATCAAGTAGTATGAGTCGTTGTGCAGCGCCCGGCTGATGATGAATGGTCCTTCCCATGGCAGGGAAAACTTGTGCATTCCCTTCGTGCTCTGGACCAGGCGCAGCACCAGATCCCCCTCACAAAAGGACGTGGGCCGTATCCGGCTGGCATGGTAGCGGCGCAAGTCCTGCTGCTATATCGCTAACCTGGACAGGGCTAACTCGTGTGCCTCCTCGAGCAGGTCCACGCTGTGCTCCCGTGCCTCCTTGGCTTCCTGCTCCGTGTAGAGCTGTTTGCGGGGTGCATCGAACTGGATGTTAGTCGAGAGAACGGCCTCTGCCCCATAGACGAGAAATATCGGCATGAAACCGGTTGAACGATTCGGGGTGGTGCGCAGGCTCCATAGCATGACAGGCAGCTCCTCTATCTAACATCCAGGTGACCTGATGAGTGGATGCATTCTTGGTTTGATTCCGTCTAGAACCAGGCCGCTAGCGCACTCGCACTGCTCGTTCGACTGAGGGTGCGCGACCGAGGCTAGGTACAGGCAGATGCCCTTGTCTCCACAGAAGCGAGGGAAGGCCCCCTTGGCGAAATTGGTGCCGTTGTCCATGATGATGTTGTGTGGGTAAACGAATCGGATGATGATGTCCGTGAAGAACTTGATCACCATTGCTCCGTCCAGCTTATTTATGGGCTTCGCCTCGATCCACTTGGTGAATTTGTCTACGGCTACGAGCAGGTGCGTCATGCCGGATCGAGCCGTTTTGAATGGTCCAACCATGTCCAGCCCCCAGACTGCGAATGGCCAGGTATTTGGTATCGTCTTGAGTGTTGCAGACAACGTGTGCTTCAGCTAGCCGAACCACTGGAACCCGTTGCATGCTCTGACCAGTTCCTGAGCGTCCTTTAACGCTGTTGGCCAATAGAAACCATGGTGAAGAGCCTTGGCTGCTATTTCTCTTGATGAAACGTGGTGGTCGCATTCGCCCTGGTGTAGGTCCACTAGGATCTTGATTCCTTCCTCTTGGCTTACGCATCATTGATAGATGCCCCGACGCTGCGCTTGTACAGCTCGTTGTTGATGATGGTGTATGCGCTTTCCCTTCGTCTCACTTGCTGTGCCGCCACTTCCTCCGCTGGCATCTCGTCCTTGGCCAAGAAGTTCATGAATGGCTTCGGCCAGTCGGGTATTTCCCGGATGGTGTACACCGTCTGCATGATGAATCTGATCTCCTCGCGGGCAGCCGACTCCGCAGCATCGGGGGGTCACCGGGTGGAATCTCGCGGGCGACAACCCTTGGTTGCGGTGGAGCAGTCCCTTGGTGCGGCGACGTAGTCCCCGGGTGCGGCGAGGCAGTCCCCGGGTGCGGTGGAGCAGTTCCCGGGTGCGGCGAGGCAGTCCTTTGGTGTGGTGGAGCAGTCCCAGGGTGTGGCGAGGCAGTCCCCAGGTGCGGTGGAGCAGTCCCTAGGTGCGCTGCCCCGGCTGTTCCTGGGTCTGCGTTGCGTACTATGGAGTCGGACTCCGGGGATGAGGTGATGGAGAGCTTGCGCAGGTGCTCGAGGGAGACTCCAGGAGGTATGGCCTGTCTTGTTGAGCCGACTCTGGCCAGGGCGTCAGCGGCTTCATTGTTGGCCCTAGGTACATGGTGGAACTCGCACCCTTCGAAGCAGGCGCACAACTGCTAAATGAAGAAACCGTAGAGGGCCATGTTGGCGTCCCTCGTGTCCCATTCGCCTGAGACTTGCTGCACCACCATATCTGAGTCTCCGAAGCAGAGTATTTGCTGAATGCCTATCTGGTTAGCCATCTTGAGCCCATGGATGAGTTCTTCGTATTCGGCGATGTTGTTAGATGCCTTGAAGTGGATCTGAAGGACATACTCCAGTCGGTCGCCCTTGGGCGAGGTTATTATGATTCCGGCTCCAAGTCCTCCTCGCATCTTGGAGCCATCGAAGTGCAGCTTCCAGTATGTTGAGTGAGGGACCGGTGGCATGTACTGTGTCTCTGCCCAGTCGACGATGAAATCGGCTAGCGACTAGGATTTGATCGCCGTCCTTGGATCGTACTGTATGTTGTGCACGGCGAGCTCTATTTCCCACTTCTCCACACACCTAGTGGCGTTCTTGTTGCCAATTACCTTTACAAGCGGAGCCAACACTACCACCCGGATGGAATTCTCTTGGAAGTAGTGCTTGAGTTTCTTGGCGGCCATGTACACGCTGTACACCAGCTTCTAGTAGTGGGGGTAGTTCTGCTTGGAGAGTGACAACACCTCACTCAGGTAGTACATGTGGCATTTGACCGGCTGGGTCTTCCCCTCTTCTGGCCTTTCCACCACCAATACCACGATGACGACTCTGTTTTTTGGCTGTGATGTACATCAGCATTGGTTCCTTTGCGGCTGGCACCGCCAAAATAGGCGGTGAGGTAAGCATGTGCTTGAGGTCCCAAAAAGCTTCGTCTGCCCGAGCTGTCCAGACGAACTTGTCCGTCTTGTTCATGAGTTGGTACATGGGGAGGGCCTTCTCGCCCAACCGGCTGATGAACTGGCCGAGGGAAGCCAGGCACCCAGTGAACTCCTGCATGTCACGCAAGTTCTGTGGAAACTCCATGCGCTCGATGGCTTCGATCTTCTCCGCATTCGCCGCGATCCCTCACTCAGAGACGAGGAAACCAAGGAGTTTACCGGCTGGGACTCCGAAGACGCACTTCTCCGGGTTCAGCTTGATCTGGAAGCGGCGGAGGTTGTTGAACGTTTCCTTTAGGTCCTCGAGCAGCGTGTGCTGCTCCCTGGTCTTGATGACAACGTCGTCGACGTAGGTGTGCATGTTTCTACCGATCTGCGTCTTCAAGCATTTTTGCATGCATTGCTGGTAGGTCGCTCCTGTGTTTTTCAAGCCAAAGGGCATGGTGATGTAGAAGTAAGCCCCATACATGGTTATGAATGATGTATTTATTTGAGCGGTTACATTGAGCTTAATCTGGTGATAGCCCGAGTAAGCATCTAGAAAAGGCAACAAGTCACATCCGGCCGTGGAGTCGATGACCTGGTCTATCCGCGGTAGAGCGAAAGGTTCCTTGGGGCAGGCCTTGTCGAGGCTGGTGTAGTCGTCACACATGCGCCACGTCTTGTTCTTCTTCAGTACTAGCACCGGGTTGGCTAGCCATTTCGGATGGAAGACTTCAATGATGAAGCCGGCTGCGAGCAGCCGTGTGATCTCCTCACCAATGGTTCTTATTTTTTCTTCCGCAGAGTGGTGTAAAGATTGTTTGAACGGCTTTGCATCCGGTCGAACATGGAGAGAGTGCTCGGCGAGTTCCTTCGGTACACTTGGCATATCTTTGGGGCACCATGCGAAAATGTCCCAATTCTCACGGAGGAAGTCGACGAGCGTGCTTTCCAATTTGCTGTCCAGGACAAACTTTCTTGGGTCCTCCTCATTCAACAGGATCTTCCTTATGCCCTTGGATGGCTTGAATTGTGATTCTCTAGCCGGCTTGGGCTCTCTAGCCGGCATATCCGCCTATAGGGCCGCCACGTTCTGCATTATGACACGCTTCTCCTCTGCGATGATCATTGCCTCGGCTAGCTTGGAGCCATCTGTGGCACACTCGATTGAACGCTTGTAGCAGCCATCGACGGTGATCACTCCTTTCGGGCCTAGCAGCTTCATCTTGAGGTACGCGTAGTGCGGCACTCCCATGAATTTGGTGAGGGTCGGTCGCCCTAGTATGGCGTGGTAGGTGCTGGAGAGGTTCACCACTTCGAACTAGATCGGCTCGCAGCGAAAGTTGTTCTCGTTTCCGAAGATGGTGTCCAGCTGGATCTTGTTGATTGGCCAGTGTGACGGGCCTGGAACTTCCATGTGAAACGAAGTGCTTGAGGGCTGCAAATCGGACTCACTAATGCTGAGCCGCTCGAGGCTGCTGCGGAACAGGAGGTTGATGTTGCTGCCTCCGTCGATGAGCACACGGGAAAAACGGCATGAGTGATTCTTGAAGACGATGATAGGGTTGAGGACCAACACGTAGCTGCCAGGGCTTGGCAGCATGACCGGCTGGTCTTCTTTGCTCCATGTGATTGCCTGGTCAGACCAGTGTACGTATTGGCGAACAGGGGGAATGATTGCGTTCACCTTTGCCTCGCGTCTCCTCTTGCTGTGCTTGGTCTCTGGCTCCGCAAGGAAAATGTGGTAATTTCCCACTTGGCGCGGGTAACCGTCTTCATCATCCTCGTGGCGGTTGCGTCACTCCCTGTTGTCCGGCGGGCCTCCGGCTGGTGGTGGAGGTGGTGGTGGGAGACCACCAGCTTCAGCCATCTTCTTTGTTCAGCTACACTGGTGCGTCGTATGGTTCGCGGGCTTGCTGCCGCCGCTGTGGAACTTGCACGGCCCATCGAACATGGACCCCATTGTGTACTTGGGCCGTGGTGGCCTGTCATACGGTCTCTGTCTCCGGCTGTCGCCCACAGCCGGGTCCTTGTGCACTGTAGCTACTTGCTTGGTGCCATACCGGTTGTCAGGAAGGTTGTCTTTCCTCTTGCCATGGCGGTTATCATGGCCGTGCCGCCTGGAGTGATGGTCACCCGGCTGGCGGAGCTCCGCCTGCTTGTCCATTATGATTTGTCCTTGATCGTCCATCACGATGGGCTTCTTCATGGCTACATCGGTGGTGGCGTACTTGTTTGTGATGGCCATGGTTTGTGGGTCTGCCCGGCTGAGCTTGCACTTCAGCATGGTGCCGTCTCGACAACCGTTGGTGAAGAAATCAATTGCCTAGTGCTCGTGTACCCCTTCATACGAGTTGTGCATGCTGGTCCACTTGGTGAGGTACGCGCGGTCGGACTCGTCTTATCCTTGCATGCAGAGGGAGATCTCGCGAGGTCGACCCGACCGCTTGTATGTTTCGGTGAAGTTGCGAATGAACGCTTCTTTGAAGTCTAGCCAGGCGTTGATGCTGTTGTCGGGGAGGCTATTGATCCATGTTCTGGCCGAGTCGACGAGCATGAGGGAGACATAGCGGACGGCCAGGCGGAGGTTTCCGTTGGCGATTCCCACAGCAGTGGTGTAGTCCACCAGCCAATCCTCAGGCTTGACCGTGCCATTGTATTTTGGAATGTCCCTTGCAAGCGAAAAACCCTTCGGAAATGTCTCGTTCCGGATGCACGGACGGAAGCATTTTGGTCCAGCCATGCTTTCTTCCTCCAGTGTGCGTGACTGCACCAAGAGGTCAATGCGCTCGCGCGCGTCAGTTGGTTCTCGGGGGCCAACTCACCTGTTTCAGGCGCGACGCAGGCGGGTCCTTGTTTGCGCCATATCGTTCTTCCAGCGCGCGTGCCTTCTTTCCTTGGGAAGCTCCCGCAACCAGCACGTGGCTTGCGCTGGAGGCACCGGCGTCATGGTTATGGCGGCCGCGATTGCCAGCTTCACCATGCTGGCGGCTATTTTGCCCGGCTCCTCCTAGAGAGGACGCCTGCTGGTGCTTGCTTCCTTTGTGCGCCGTCTGGTCCGCGCTTTTGCGGAGGACTATGTCCCGGATGTTTCCTGCCTGTCTGGGGGCACCTTCGGCCTGCTGCTTTTTGGTGGTAGCGACGAGGAGCTAGACGCACTCCTGCTGGCGATGGAGCTCTTCCCCCTCGAGGTGCTTCAGCTCCACGAGCGCTGCTTCGGCCGCTCTCATGTTTTTGGCGGGAGTGCTGTAAATGGGGTGGGCCATGCCCGCGTGTGTGTCGGCAGAGGTCCAGTTCTGACGCGAGTTCGTGCCCCCGATGTTGGACTTGCCCTACGAAGCCGTGGGCAACGTTGTACTCGTGCATGGTGGCATTCAGTCGGCGCTGGTTAGCGGCGACCTTGGTGGCTTCTTCCAGGAGCTTCTAGAGCGTGGCCTCGAGCGCGGCTGTAGCGGCTGCTGGATTCGACTCGATGACGACAGAAGAACGAAGGTTTTGGATGGAGGCGGTGAGCGGGTCCTGCTCCTGCTCGAGCGCGGAGCCCTCTCCTCCCGCTCGGTCTTCCTGAGGCAGGCGGTGGTTTTCATGGGCGTTCACCACCATGACCTCGACGCAACCGCTCGTCATGGTTGGGCCACAGGTGAGGCGGATGAGCGGCACGTCCGTGATAGCGATGACTGCGCTGGGGTAGACCTCGGCGACGGTGGTGACATAGATGCGGAGGTCCCCAAAGTACATGATGGATCCGTCGGCGGGGAAGGTGTTCCCAGCGAAGCACAAGCCGTTGTCGATGATGCAGTTGAAGGCGCCGTGTGTGAGGACGAGGCCAGAGGACACGCTTTCACCAGCGACGAGCGAAAGTCCCGTGCGGAAGATGATCCCAGCCGAAGTATTGTGCCCTACGGTGGGCGCCAACTATTGTGTTGTGGAACACGGCAGTGCCATCGGGGATGGCAAAAGAGGGACACTCGTATGCAATCGGTGGCTCACACAACGGGTTGGGAATGGTGAACTGCAAACACACCGACGTACCCAGGTTCGGGGCCCTCTTGGCGAGGTAACACCCCTACTCCTGCAAGATGAACTATATGGGGGGGCGAACGCCCAGAACATATGCTCCTTGAGCTCTTTCCTTAGCTACTATTGGGAGCTACAGGAAGATGGAACTAGAGGGAAGCTCTTGCTACTATCAATCTTACCTCCCTAGAACCATAGCTCTGCCCTCCCTTATATACTAGTCAGGGAAGGCAGATTACAATCTGGGCTCTAGGGTTTACTGTTTGGATACGTGTTTACAGGGAAGGGCCGGCTGCAGGGTCCAGCCAGTGGCCCAGGACCCAGTCCGCCCTTCTTTTAGCGTCATTCCCTTCTTTAGCGGTCACCCGGGCTTCCTTTGGGGCATCACCCCTGCTTTAACGGTGACCCGGACTGCTTTAGCGGACAGCCGACCACTTTGATTTATCTTCGTCAGGTAGCACAGGCCGTGACGGCATGCTATCCTGCCTGATGACGAAGGGAACCAGAGGCGTACCCCGCAAGGAGCATCTCCCCATTTGTGCTCTCCATCAAATCCGAGGTAAGCCGGGTGGAGGCGGCCACCCGGCCGATTCTATTGGCTACCAGGCTAGACGGGCCAGCCGGGAAAGCTTTAAGCTCAGCCATGCGGTATTAGCCAAGCGGCTGGAGTTGTCCTGCTTGATGGCCAGGCGGCCTGTATCTTCTAGAGCTGGCCTACTTCGGTCTGGCTTTCCCCACCCGGGGGTTATCCCCCCGACACTTTACGATTGAAGGAATAATAAGCAAGCAAAGTGGAAATTTCCTCATTAGGAATCTTCCTTTTATTAGAAACAATATCCTTCATATGTTTTGAATATGGAGGCAATTTAATAGCATTAGTCAAAGTAATTTGCAAAAACAAAGGTTTCATCCACTCACAAATCTTGTTATAGTGTTCTTCTTCCTTTTACTTGTGTTTCTTATCACGAAAAGGCATTGGTTTTTGCACCCTAGGCTCTCTTTCACTACCATGTTTATTAGCAACAAAATCTTCCTTAGTGTACTTAGTATTTTTAGTATGCTTTTCATGTTCTTCTTCAATTTCTTCTTTATCAGGAACATCATTCTTATCATTACCACTTTCAGTTTTAGCATCAGAGACAGATATACTATTAGGATCTTTAGCAGGTTTAGAAGATTGTACAACTGTTTTATGTCTCTTTTTCTTTTTCTTAGAAGAAGTACCACTATTTTTATCTTGTTGATAATATTCCTCAATTCTTTTAGTATGTCCCTTAGGATATAAAGGATCCTGAGTAGAAGCACCACTTCTAGTTCTAATTTCAAAAGCATGTTTTTCTCTAGAAGCATTAACTAACAAATCTTTTTGAACCTTAGTAAGCTGATCAATTTGAGTTTGAACCATTTGGAAATGTTTAACAAGCATTTTAACATCATTGGAGGTTGTCTCCACAATATCATGCAACTTTTCAATAGCTCTAGAGTTTTCCATTAAATGATTCTACACTCTCTTATTAAAATTATCTTGCTTAACAACATAAATATGAAATTCTTCTAAGCATTGATTAGGAGGTTTAGAGTAAGGAATATCACCATCATCAAAATGCTGGAGAGAGTGTACCTCAATAGTGGATGAGTGAGAGAATGGCTTACATAATTCTTCTATAGGAGGTAAATTCTTCACATCTTCAGATTTAATACCCTTCTCCTTAATACATTTTTTAGCTTCCTTCATCACTTCATCATTTAATTAAATCATTCCCTCTTCTTTGGTGTTGGTCTTGGGGTTGGCTCGTGTATAGTTGGCTCACGTGTACATGGATCAGGTACAGTCCAATCATCATAATTCTTGCTTATTTTAGCCATTAATTCCTCATCTTCCTCGGGAGTTCTTTTCCTGAAAACACAACCAGCACAACTACCCAGGTATGTCCTAGATTCTTCAGTTAGTCCATTATAATATATATCAAGAAGTTCATTTTTTAGGTACTGGATATCCAGGCTGTGCTTTAATTAAAGCACACAACCTTGCCCGTGATTCAGGCAATTTCTCTTCTTCTCCCTGCATAAAATCAAAGAGTTCCTGCAAAATAGCATGTTGCGCATTAGGAGGGAAATATTTCTGAAAGAAATTATTAACCAAACCAATAGGACTATCAATAGATCCAGGAGATAAATTATTAAACCAAGGTTTAGCTTCATCTTTCAATGAAAAAGGGAAAATTGTAGCAACACATTAGGTGCGTTTCTTAATATCATCATAAAATAAGCCACCCAAAATAGAGAGCTCTTGCATACGTGCCACAAAACTTTCATTTTTGGTCCCACAAAAAGGTCCTTTCTCAACAATGGTTATATAAGATAAATCAAGAAAGAAATCATAATCCTTATCTTTAATGTGTATGGGAGATGTGGCAAACATAGCATCAGGAGATAATTTATGTCTAAAAGTATGTCTCTCAATAAGACTCTAAATAGCACTTGCACCATGAGTGTTTTGACATTCCTCACTAAATTCATCAGTCATTTCAATATAACCGTCATCAAGATCATAGATAGGGTACTCTCTAGACTTAGTAGAACTAACAGGTGTAGCAACATTTTCATTAGGAGTTTTAGTGTTTCTAATTATAGTTCTAGCAGTTGTAGCATCTAGGAAAGGACCTAATGAACCACTCTCATCAAGCACAGTAGAAGTAGCATCATAAGTATCAGAAGCATTTTCAGATTTAGCAGAAGTAGAAGTATGTGTAGCATGTGTATGTGGTGGTGTAACAAGTTTACTTATCACCGACGGTGAATCAAGAGCAACAGAGGTGTTCAGAGTTGTACCTCTTCTTGTAGTGGATGGCAATATAGGAACTTTTCCATCACGAGCTTTACTCATGATGAATGGATAACGGCGAACAATAATAATTCCAAGTGAATTTATAAATAAAGATATGCTCCTCGGCAACGGCACCACAAAATAGTCTTGATGACCCACAAGTAAAGGGGATCGCAATAGTCTTCGAGGGAAGTAAAGCCCACATTTATTGATTCGACACAAGGGGATCCAAAGAATATTTATAAGCCTTAACAGATGAGTTGCCAATTCAGCTGCACCTGGAAACAGTCTTACTCGCAATAGTTTATCAGTAGCAATAGTTTTGTAGTAGCAATAGCAAAATAACAATAGTAGTAAAATAAGGACAGTAGTAACAATAGTAGTAAACAACAGGATTAAAGTGCGGTAGGCATAGGGATGGATGGACGGTCGTTGCATGGACAAGACAATTCATGTAACAATAAAGGCAAGGGAATTTGCAGATAAATAAGATAAAGTATCCAAGTACTAAATAACCATAGGCATGTGTTCCGTATATAGTCATGCATGCTCGCAATGAGAACTTGCACAACATATTTTGTCTTGCCAGCCCCTTGCAGCGGGGCGTCTAGGGAATCTACTCGCAACTAAGGTGCTCCTTTCAATAGAGCACTTGAGCAAAGCATTAACACTCCATGAACACATGTGATCCTCACATCACAGCCATCCCCTCTGGTTATTCCAATTTCCTCACTTCGGGGCCTCAGGTTTTGGACAATGATATGTGTATACAACTTGCAGGTAAGATGACAAACAATAATATCATCATGAATCAATAACATGTTCAGATCTGAGAACATGGCACTCGGGCCCTAGTGGCAAGCATTAAGCACAACAAGTTGCAACAATGTCAAAAAGAACTAAGAATAGATACTAGGCACCATGCCCTAACAATCTTATGTAATTACATGAACGATTTCATCTAATCCCTACCATCTCCATATCCCACTGCGGGGAATTACTCACACATGGATAGGGGAATCATGGATGGTTGATGGAGAGGCGTCGGTGATGATGATGGCGATGATATCCTCCAATTCCCCGTCCCGGTAGGGTGCCATAATGGAGTTTCTGGTTCCGAATCGTGGTTTCTGGTGGTGGAAGCGCAGAAGAACTCTTCTCTAGAAATTGTCGAACTCCTAGTATTTTGAGGTCAAAGGGGGCAGGGTGCCATAATGGAGTTTCTGGTTCCGAATCGTGGTTTCTGGTGGTGGAAGCGCAGAAGAACTCTTCTCTAGAAATTGTCGAACTCCTAGTATTTTGAGGTCAGAGGGTATATGTAGGTGAAGGGGCAAGTTCGGTGGAGGATTGAGGGGCCCACACGATACGGTGGGGTGGCCAGGGGGGGCGCGTCACCAGGTGATGTGGCCACCTCGGTGCCCTCCTTCATCTCTGCTATGGACTCCGTCTTGTGTCGGGAAAAATATGATCTTTGGCTTTGGTTTCGTCCAATTCCGAGAATATTTCCTTACTAGATTTTATGAAACCAAAAACACCAGAAAATAGGAACTGGCACTACGACATCTTTTTAATAGGTTAGTTCTAGAAAATGTATAAAAATGCCTCAAAATGTAGACAAAACATAAGATAGTTGGTACAAAAAAATCATGGACAATTAAAAATTATAGATATGTTTATGACGTATCACCCATCTTGCATCAACACACATCCTAGACCTTGGTGAGAAGCATCACAGAAGATGACAAAGTCTTTGATAGTGTCTGGAAGAACTAGAACCAGAGCAATTGTTAACTTAGATTTCAACATATAGAAGCTTTCTTCAGCCTTATTAGACTATTCAAACTTCTTATCTTTCTTAAGAAGATCAGTCATTGGCTTTCCAATCTTGGAAAAGTTCTTAATGAATCGACGATAATAACTATCCAATCCGAGGAAGCTTCGGACATCCTTAACAGACTTGGGAGACTCCTAGTCGAGGATAGTTTGGAACTTATCTAGGATAACAAAAATCCCTTTGGCGGAAACAACATAACCAAGGAATATGAGCTCTTGTAACCAAAACTCACATTTGGAAAACTTGGCATAGAGATGATGTTCCCGATGTTTTGTTAACACCAAACGTAGATGTTCAGCGTGCTCTTCTTTAGTCTTATAATAGACCAGAATATCGTTGATGTACACCACAACGAATTTGTCTAGATACTCCAAGAAGAAAGAGTTCATAAGCCGCATAAAGGTGGCTAGAGCATTGGTAAGACCAAAAGACATAATGGTGTACTCGTAAAGACCATAACTAGTGGTGAAAGTAGTCTTTGGAATATCTTCCTTTCGGATTTTTATTTGGTGATACCCTGACCTCAGATCCATTTTGGAAAACATGGTGGCACCACTTAATTGATCAAAAAGATCGTTGATCCTGGGAAGAGGGTACTTGTTCTTGATAGTCACAGCATTGAGTGGGCGATAATCCACCACTAGACGCGGTATATTGGTATCCCGCTTCTTAACAAAGATGGTAGGACATCCCCAAGAAGATGTGCTAGGCTGAATGTATCCTTTTACCTCCAACTCCTCTACTTTATTATTCGACTCCACTAGCTCATGAGGAGGCATACGATAGGGTATCTTAGAAACAGGAACAATTCCAGGAACAAAATCTGTGACAAACTCCACACTTCAATCAGGTGGCATGCTAGGCAAATCCTCAGGAAAGACATCCGGAAATTCACATACCACGGAAACATCTTGGATCTCCAGCGGAGGTAGAACTTCAAGGGCATACAACTCTACTTCAGGAATAGAAACAGCTGAAGGAGATAGTGACCCTACGGTCCAATACTTGACTGTTATGCCAGCAGGACTAGTCAAATTCACAGACTTGGTTGTACAGACGAGGATCGCTTGATATCGGGTCAACCAATCCATGCCCAAAATAATGTCAATGTCAGTTGACTTGAGGGCAATGAGAGAAGTGGGGAGAATTTGGTAGGCAACTTCAATTAGGTTCCCACGACTAACCATGGTGCAACGCCAACTAGAACCAGGAGACTGAACCAACAGGGGAACATACAACCCATCAAAACTTATCCCATGCATTTGAGCAAAAGCTTGTGATAGGAATGAATGTGATGCTCTAGAATCAAAAAAAATTTAGCTAGAATTTGATTGATACGAAGCGTACCCATAATGACGCTTGGATCTTCCTGATCCTCCTCAGCAGAGATATGGTTCAAACGACCTCTTCTGGCACCCAGAGATTTATCATTCTTCTTTGGTGGTTGTGCTCTTTCTGCAGCACTCTTTTTAGGGAAGTCTCTTGCATAGTAGCCGGGCTGGCGACAGCTGAAACAGATAAGATCTGGGGTATTGCAACAAAGTCAAATAGCACTAATAGAGATACTAGGCACTATGCCCTAACAGATCTTATTCTATTACATGATAGAACTCATCCAATCCCTAGCATCCCCAAGCCTACAGCGGGGGATTACTCACTCATGTATGAGGGAAACATTAGTGGTTGATGGAGATGCATTGGTGATGAAGATGGCGATGATCCTCTCCAAATTCCCTGTCCCAGCAGGGTGCCAGAACGAAGTTTATGGATCCGAATCTTGGTTTCTGGTGGCGGCGGCGGAGCAGAACTCTTTCTGGAAAACTATCGAACCCCCCTTGGTTTTTAGGTCGAAAGGCAACTTATAGGCGCAGAGGGAGGCCCGCGCCTAGGGTGGGTCTGGGCTCCCCAGGCCTCCCCTCCGTCTCTTCTTCTAGCTCCGTGGATCTTCTAGTGAAATATAATTTTTGGCATATTTTCCGGGATTTCTCTTGATAGTTCATTTTTTGCACAAAAACAAGACACCAAGGTAATTCTGCTAAAAAAAGCATCAGTCCGTGTTAGTTGTATCCAAATCACACAAGTTTAGAGAGTGTTCAAGAAAGTAGATACGTTTTGGACGTATCAAATCCCCCAAAGCTTAGCTTATTGCTTGTCCTCAAGCAATTCCGTTGAAAACTGAGTGCGATAAAAGAACTTTCACGGACACTTTGCTTCATATGATGTAAATATTCTCAGCATAGGAGTAGATGCTTAGACAATTCATAATAAGAAGTAGGCAACTAAGTCTACTTAATAGTCATTGCAAGCTATGAAGAGAAACCAACTCAATAATAATAAGTAGCATGATACATAAATATAAGCAACATTGCAATGATCATAATAAGGTATGATAGAGTGGTGTCTCTCTTGCCTTTGTGAAGAGCACAATATAAATGCCAAGGCACCTCTAAAGTTCACATGAGGACTAGAAGTGAAGATATCAGAGATACAAGCATCAATGTAATGACATAATTAACCAAGTTTTGGAACAAACACAAAATGACAACTATGCTCTCAAGAAGGTGCTCATAGAATAAGTGGTGACTCAACAAAGTTGTGAAAATGCTTTTGTGAAGGTTTGAAAGGCTTCCCAATGCTTAAAGGAAGGTACTCATTAGCTTTGAGCTCTCATTGCCCCTATCATAGGCATCTTCATGTGGTTAAGGTGAAAGTGATGTCTACTCTGAATCATATGGTTGACAAACCATAGACTTAAAACCCCAAGTCACTTGAGTACGAGGGTCGCTCCACATGCTACTCAACGTTGGTCACCTGAAAGTTCTTGTCATTGTAAATACATGCATATCATCGAGAACCGCCAATGGGGTACCCCTTGCACATGGTATAGGAGCTTTCCCATAACCAAAATGACAAGGCAAGCAGATAATGAGCATCTCAGCAATCTTTTTATTTACCATATGCATAGCTTTTTATTGAGGACGCTTCATAGATGCTCATTATAGTGATGATGCAAGTTTCCACGATGATTAGGCATGGCTTACGCTAGCGGCCTAGGCGTTTCTCTAACACAATGTATAAAATCCATGAACACAGAACCTCCCCTTTTATTTCACATCGTCGACATCCATAAACAAAAGAGCAAGGAATCAACTAGATGAGATATCCAAAAAATGTTGAAAGCATTCCCCATGGCAGCACGGTTCTGCTGACTCCTAGTATATAATTAGCAAGCATATAACTTTCATGGACTAGTCACAATGGTTCAGGATTATTAAGCGCAAGGAATAAAGTGTGCCATCAAGTTCATGAGAGCTTTACTAACTAACTTTCTCAAAACAGACAAACATTTTATTTTGGAAGAAAACACGGCATATGGAATATGCACTGAAATAACAAATGATGCTAATAGGTAGGTATGGTGGACACAGCTGACAATATTGGTTTTGGGGAGTTGGAAGCACAGGTAGAGCACGTACTCAGTGCAAGTGAAGGATAGCAATAGATAGGGAGCAACAAACGAGAGAGCAATAGCTGTCATAATCATGCTTGCAAAAAAACATGACTAATTATGGCATGAAAATGATACAAGAACTTTGAGGCAAAATAAATCATCGAGGCTTACTAACTATTGATTAGTCATATGCATGCGTGAGCATGTGCCAAGTCGATTCACATGAACAGTCAGAGGAGGATACCATAATATCATACTGAAGTATGAATAAAACAATGCAAGCAAACATTCATATGACATGCTACAAACTATTAGCAAGCTGGAGATAATCATAGACAAGCAAGAACTACTAAGCATCCATAATGACATACACCTTACACAAACAGGCTAAGCATGCTCACAATGATGAGTATATGTACAAATGAAACAAATAGAGTTTGTTACCAGCCTCTTACCACACCTCGAGTTGTCTTAATCTTCATTATTTCCCTTCACTCGTGTGACTTGAATAATTAACAAGAAACCAAAATCCACTGAGGACGGCTGAACCCTACAAAGAACTCACAAAACCAAAGAAGAAAAACAAATATTTTTGGTGTTTTCGATCTTTTAGAAACAAGCAAACAAGGAAAAACCAAACAAAAACAAAGCAAACTCTTTTTGGATTTTTCTTTTAAGGAACACCAAAGAAAAGAAAAAAAGAAACAAACCAAGAGAAACAATGAAAATATTTTTGGGTTTTTAGAAAGAAGCAACAAAAACCAAAAAGAAAGCGAAACAATGGATATACAAAGAACCGACCGAACATGATATATAGATGAGCGTGATGTCGGTATACCTCCCCCCAAGCTTAGGCTTTTGGCCTAAGTGGGGCTCAATAGCGCGGATACTACCCCCATGCTGGTGAGTCATCATAGGAATGATCATAGTTAGGCACCTGCGATGAAGAAGAAGACGCGCCCCAATCCAATGAGGGCTGCTGGTATGAAGACTCTCCCAAGTTGGAGGGCTGAACCGAATTGTCTTCGGCATCCTCTTCAACATTCTCTTCTTGCTAGGAGAGTTCCCCCACATAAGTGTCAAGCTCCTCCTCCATAAGTGACCATCCTTGCCTGTTATCAAAGTTAAAAAAGCAGGTGTAGGCAAATAAACTATTTTCTCAGTCCTACCCTTTCTCCGACCTTGCTGGGCAAAAGATATTTCATATGGTAAACTTCTCACATTAGCACCCAAGGAAACAAAACCATGCTGAATCATGTATTCAATATCAAGCCTCTCTATGGGGAACTGAAAATCTGAATAATGAGGCTCCAAACCATGGAAAGCTAGCAACCTAGAAGCAATGAGACCTCCACAAATTCCACCCTTCTCACGGTTGGTGGTGAGACGGTGATCTATCAAAGCGCCCAGACTATAAGAACTTTTCCTTTTCAGAGCAGTTGCAATAAAAGCTACATCAAAAGAAGACAACTTTCTAGCAATCTTTCTAGCAAGAACGCACTTGGTAATAAAATAGGCAAAGTATCTAATAGCTGGGAACTGAATGTTCCAAATTTTACCACTTTCCTTTGAGTAGTCGAAACCTTGGAAAATCTCAGCATAAAAATCAATAAGTGACTTGGGCCTCTCCTTGATCTTCTCATAAGATCCCCACTGAGGTACTCTAATTGCTGCACAGAAATCAACGAAAGGCAGGTCGACAGGTATATTATATATTTTGTAATGGACCATGGGATTTGAATTAGACCAAGTGGATCGGAAGTCCTACACAAAAGCCATGGTTAGCTTAACATATTGGAATGGTTCACCTTCCACAAAGTTTTCCAACCCTGCATTTGTTACCATAGTTTGGAAATCTTGGAGGACCCCGCAGCTCTCATAAATTCATGACATGGATATATGGAAGGAAAAATTTCCTCCTCACGATGAACCTTCATTGGCTCATGCACCATCAAGTCATATTGGTTCAGTGGATAAGCACTCATCTTCCTTGCTGAAATTTTTAGACAACCATCAAACCAAGTGATTTCTAAGTTGATAAATGATGAGCAACTACTATAGGTACTTTCTAGAGGACTACACATGCATCAAAACAATGTTTCTTTGCAAAGAACAAGAATTCAAGCTAAAACAACCGATCACCTATAGCAGAAAAAATACTCAAGATACCATCTACCAATCACAAATATAATTGCACAAGTGGAGGAGGCACATACCAAGGAGCAATCCCTCCCAAAATTAGCACTTGAGATGGGCTGAACAAGGAGATCCAAAATCGTGAGCAAGAACATCAAGAACTCGAGCTTAAGCAAGTTTTCTGGTGTTTTTCGGGAGAGAGAAAGAAGGTGGCTTTGAGGATGCAGCCTAGAGGGGACCAGGTGGGCCAGACCCCCCAGGCGCCACCACCTGGTAGGCCGCACCTACCAGGGGTCTGCTGGCCTGGGGTGGCCCCCTGGGTCACCTCACGTGCCACTCTGCCCCTTTTTTCGAGGAAAAATTTATTTTAAATTTTCTAGGATTTTTTGGGAAACTTTATTTTTGGCCAATTTTCAGGGTATGAAAATTGATTTTCTCGCAGAAACAGTTTTTTCAGAAGAAGCAAAAGCAAACCAAAAGCCAAACTACAGTAGCTCTAAGAAACCCAAACAAGCAAACAACAAGCAAAACTAAAGCTAAATCAAAGACTAGGAAGGAGAAAAGAAAAGGAAAGTAAGTATAACCATAGTGGAAACATTATTTTGCTCATTAAAATCCTTTTGTTAACAAGGTTGATCAAGTCTTGTTACCAAAAAAATCTTATATGAAGAAAAACTTTGCATTCTACAAGGTGATTATGTTACCTCATACTTGATAGCAATGGTCCCAATCATAATAGTTTCAAAATTTTCTTGTGGAATGGGACAATATATTTCTCCAACCTTGATGCCCTCAATATTTTCAATGGAATTCAGACAATAGCTCTTAACAACCTTCTTGGGGAAATAAACAGTGTGCTCTTTGTCATTAATATTGAATGTCACTTTTCCTTGATTGCAATTGATGACAGCACCTACAGTATTAAGAAAAGGTCTCCCAAGAATAAGAGACATATTATCATCTTCAGGCATTTCAAGCACAACAAAATCAGTTAGAACCATGCAATTATGAGCAACTTGAACATGAACGTCCTCACAGATACCAACAGGAATAGTAGTTGACTTGCCATTTTCAAAGAAATATCAGTTGGTATCAACTTTTCTAGCTGGAGTCTCTTATAGAGAGAAAAAGGCATAACACTAAATCCAGCTCCCAAATCACATAAAGCAGTTCTAACATAATTATTCTTAATAGAGCATGGAATAGTTGGTATACCTGGATCACCAAGTTTCTTTGGAACCTTACCATTGAAGGAATAATTAGCAAGTAGAGTAGAAATCTCCTCATTAGGAATCTTCCTTTTATTAGAGACAATATCCTTCATATACTTTGAGTAAGGAGGCAACTTAATAGCATCAGTCAAAGGAATTTGCAAAAATAAATGTTTCATCCACTCACAAAACTTGTTGTAGTGTTCTTCCTCCTTTGACTTGTATTTCTTACCTGGAAAAGGCATAGGTTTTTGCACCCAAGGTTCTCTCTCTTTACCATGTTTATTAGCAATAAAATCTTCCTTTGTGTACCTAGTGTTGTTAGTGTGCTTCTCAGGTTCTTCCTCACCTTCCTCCTTATGAGGAGACTCATTTTTATCATTACCACTCTCAATTTCAGCATTAGAGACAGATATACTATTGGGATCTACAGCAGGTTCAAGTGGTTCCTCAACTATCTTATGTTTCTTTTTATTTATCTTACGAGGACTACCACTATATTAACCTTGTTGGGAATCCTGCTCTATTCTTTTAGGGTGTCCTTTAGGATATAAAAGGATCTTGAGTAGATATGTCGTGGTATTGCCGACAAGTACGCCATGGAGGGGTCCTCACAGTTCATGTTTAGAGACGTGGGGGATGGCGGACGGTTGACGGGTACGAGGTAACATAGATTACCCAGGTTCAGATCCCACAATGATGGAGGAATCCTACTCCTGCTATAAATCAATATAAGGGCAATACGCCGAGTTACAGGGATTGGTTCGCTATGCGAGGTGTATGTTAACCGATACTAGGTTGTGCCCTAAAGGCTCCCATAGGCCCGACTTATATAGTCGCCAGGTCCTAGGGTTACAGGGAAAATTCCTAGCTGGACAGGTTACAATGTCCTACACTTCTTACAACTAGTCTAGCGTGTCTTGCACTCCAAGGCTCCGGGTACGTCGGTGACTCCTCCATAGCCTTCCTTTATCCGGCATGGGCCTCTCTTCTAGATCCATCTAACTGGTCCGCCCAGCAGGCCATGGGCCATGCTACAACTGTGGGCCACCCGGTTTATCCGGATAGGAGACATGCTATGAGATACCCATATAGCATATCCCCAACAGTAGCCCTCGGAGAACTCCAAGATCTTGCGCTGTCTTGCCTCTTCAGGTTGAATGCTCCGTCTAGATGGATGTCGGCAAATCATCAAGCAATATCTTGTAGTTCTCCCAAGAACCCTGCAAGGCTTTCTCCGTCTTTAACTTGTAAGTCAGAGAATTGTTGAATCTTCCATCGTAATCTTCCATAGCCAGACTAGATCCGTCCATGCCGGAATATTCCGATGTGATGGTTCACCTTCCAGTGACAGCTATGACGACGTAGACATAGGTCGTCGACTCCTTGTAACTCACACATGCAGAGAACGCAATCATGTACGTTTTTCCTGTGCAAGAGATACGAACCATTGGCGGCGACGGTTGGGGACGTGGAGAAATTTCCGCGCACGCGCCCGTGTATGTTTCCCACGCGTCAACCAGTCGATCATCTTGCACTAATCTTGATGCCGGAGGTTACAAATTGTAACTGCGGTGGAATTTTAATTTTCACCTCATTCCCCTCTTGCATCATCTTCTTCCTCCAGCGAGCACTGACGAGGTTTAATCTCGTCAATGCCCATTGTTATGGACTTGGGTTTTGGAGAAGATGGGGATGCTGGAGATCGTGGCACGGTTAATAGAAAAGCAACCAGGGGACACAAGATTTACCCAGGTTCAGGCCCCCGGAGGGAAAACCCTACTCCTGCTTGTCTGCTCTTTGATTACGGCAGAACCGAAGGTTACAGGGTGCGCAGATTTGATCTGGCGTGGATGTGTGTGCGAAAATATGAGTCGAGGCGGGTTAAGTTGCCCTAGGACGTACCCTCCTGGCCTTTATATAGACTTAGGCAGGTCCCGGTATAGTCCTAGTCGGTTACAAGTTCTTAGGGTTTTACCCCTTTGAGTTTCCTATCTCCTCTAGTCTTGTTCTCCAAGGATCCGAAGACGTCATGGGCCTTGGCCACCCGAAAATCTTCATGGGCCAGCGTATGTTTGCCGTGGGCCTTCCTTGGGCTGGACTAGGTATGCTGAAGTTACGTACCCGTAGGGTATAACCATGTCAGTAGCCCCCGAGTGATCAGTCGAATCGTAGATTCGGCTGAGGACTCTTCAATCCTTCGGGTGCAACTCTGTCTTTCAAGAGAATGTGTAGGGATTGTTGATACGTGTGCCTGACTCACCCGACGGATCAGGGTCAGTTAACTGTCTTAGGACGAAACAACACGATCTTCTTCAGGTTTGGGTCCCTTTAACCCGGGCCTGGAACATATGCTGGCGTAATTCAACTCAGGCCGCGGAGGACTTATAGGAGAGGAATTACAGTGATTTTAATTGGTGTACCCAACACGTCCGTCAGGATTTTTCATCGTACCTGCTGGTACGGATTCATGCTAGCAGAGCGCAGAGTGCGTTGCGTGCCATCGATGATATCTCAGGTCTTATCTTTGCGTCATGCAGACGCACATCCAACATTTATCACCTTGGAGGTGCTTGGTGGCCAAGGAGATTGTTGCTCACTTAGCGTTCTGTTGGGGCGAGTTGCCAAAAGTTTTTGCGTTGATCCAAAAGATCGCTGAAGACTTCATAGGTGCGACCAGCCTCCCTATGGGAGTAGCCCCCAAGTGTCTGTTCGAGTCGTAGACTCGAACGGAGACTTTTAGTTCAAGCATTGTTTCAATCATTAGGTTCGCAGGACTCGAAAATTTTCGGATGCTTAAATCCATCCTCCCTATGGGAGTAGACCCCCGAGTCCGTAGTGGAGTCGTAGACTCGACGTAGGACTCAGAGAAGTAATTTTGTCCTCATTTGTCTGTCGGGTGCGCGGCCAGCGCTCCTGATAGGAGTAGTCCCCAAGTATTTAGTCGAATCGTAGATTCGAGTGAGTACTTTTAGCTGTCGAGCCGTAGTGGTGCTAGCATAGCTTTTGATGACGTCAGTGCTTACGATTGATGACCTCAAGCGTCTGCTGCGCCAGAGATGACTTGACGGGACGAAGCGTGGGTCCCACTTGCTGACTTTGAATTGACCGGTCACGCGGGGCGTGGAGATGATTACGGCGCCTCCTCGATTTCTGCGCGTAGTGGACGGCGTGGTAACGACGGTTCGTTGTGGTGTTGACACGTGTACGGTCAGATCTACCGTTGGCGTTAGGTCTTCTCGATTGACGGCTGGTGTGCGTCGTCTTCGCTGTTATAATCCTGGGTGAAATCATGTTTTGTTTTTCACCGCACCAGTTCATCTGTTCGCTGCCTTCTTGTTCTTGAGCGATTCTTGCTGCGCGCTGAGCTTTTCTTCCACACTTCCATTGTTCTTTGTCGTTGCCAACGCCACCACCGCTGCAGCGTCATGGGGAAGACGAAGAAATCCTCGTCCGCGGTTGGGACCAGCGCCGCCGGAGGCAAGAAGGGCACCGCCGCTGCTCGCGTCACCGATGGTGGCTGGCGGCGATCGGAGACGCGGGAGAGCGATCTCCGCAAACTGCGCGAGCGGAGCCTGATCCCGCAAGATGCGACGGCCGTGAGACTCCCCGGCAATGAGGTAATCCCCCGTCCCCCAGCTGGGTACCGGGTTATGTTTCTTGCCTTTGTCTTGCGTGGGTTCTCGTATCCAGTCCATGACTTCCTTCGTGGACTGCTCTTCTTCTATGGGGTTCAGTTGCATCATCTGTCTCCCAACTCCCTTCTCCACATTGCGTGTTTTATCACGCTTTGCGAGTGTTGGCTTGGCATTGAGCCGCACTTTGGCCTCTTCCGGAAGCTTTATTCCGTGAAGAGGCAATCTGGTTCGGATGGTGTGTATCCCATTGGGGGTTTCATCATCTCTCTCAGTCGCAATGTCCAATTCTTTTCCTTTTCCATGTCCGAATCTGTCCAGTACTGGCGGAGGAAATGGTTTTACATCCGTGACTCCATCGCTGGGCAAGATTTTGGTCTCGTTCCTTTTGACCCCTCCCAGTTGATTGAGAAGAAAAGATCCTGGAAACACCAGATCTTAGACGGTGAGGTGGCGGAGATAGAGGCCCTGTACCGTCGGGTGGAGGATCTCCAACTGAGTCCTGAGAAGGAGGTGAACGGTGTCGACGTTATCCGGACGTTTCTTGAGCGTCGGGTGCAGCCTCTCCAAGCGAGGGCGCATCCGATGTTCCTTTACTCTGGGCGCCGTGATCCGACGAGGGTTTTGAGTGAGAAAATATCCAAGGCGGAGCTTGACAAGGCTCTTCGCGCGCTGTTGAAGTTCAAGGAAGACGAAGAAATCCCGGGGAAGTCGCAGACTCCTCCCTTTTCTTCGACGTTGGCCGTACCGAAGGTGTAGATTTGCGCACGTAGTGCTCCCCTTGTGTTTTTGTCAGCTGTGTACGTTTTACTTTGTTTGCTAACAAAGTTTCTTTTCCTTTTGTAGAGCTTCAAAGTGCCGGGCATGGCACCACCGTTGCCCCAAAGGTATCCGAATGCCCCGGATAATGAAGTGGTGGACTCCGTGTCCGAGCTACCGTCAGCGCGATCTCCCGCGGAGGATGCCGACGAGTCGAGTGAGGACCGTTCGCGCTAGCGATCACGGAGCCCCAGCGAGTCTTCGGATGCCTCGACTCCTCCGACTCCCAGAAATCCTCTGGGCCTTGAGCGTCATGATGATGTTCATGGGGGTTCTTCCTCTCCTCTTCCTGCCATTCCTGTGCGAGCTGTTGCTCCGCACCCGCCAGCAAAGCGGAAGAAGGAAGAAAAGAAGGAGGAGAAGAAGGAAGAAAAGAAGGAAGAGAAGAGGGACCGAAGGGCTTCTCCTATCTTTGACCTGAGCGCATTGGGCTAGTAAGTTTTCTTGTTGCCATTGTTGTCCTTTTTCCTTGATGGTGTTTGCACCTGTGTTGATTGGCTTCGTGTGCAGGCAATCCTTCGACGGCTCTATTGATGGTGGGCAAGAGATGATGGGGGAGTCGAACATTGCATCGCCTCCTCCTCAGACTGTGACGACTTCTGGCGACGTTGCGCCAGTTCCTCTGGTGCAGGAGAGGCTGGTGGTTGCGCCCCAGAATTTCGCAGGCGGGCCTTCGGGTTAGCCTTCGGAGCACGTAAGTTTCTTCTACTTGATCTTACGGGAGGATCCCCCGAGTATCTTCGCATGGCGATGTTTATTTTTGCTTCTTTGTGTTGGGCGTAGCCCCCAAGCCCTGTTCTTACTGCTATTGCCTTTTTCTGCAGCCTTTTGTCCAAGAGGCCAAGCGGCTGGTGGAGGAGCGCCTGACGCTGGAGGCGAAACTGCGGCAGCTTCAAGGTATTCGTCTGCCTGTTAGTGCTTCTTTTGCTTATCCTGGTACTGTTCTTTGACACTTGCTTGTTGTAAATGCAGAGGAGCATAACGACTCTCTCCGCGAGGTTGATGCTCTGAAGAAGAGCCTTGGCCAAGCGGAACAGAAGGCCGAAGCTGCTGCAGGTGCGCGAGAGCGCCTTGAGCTGGAGCTGACGAAGGCAGCCGAAGCAAAAGAGCTTCTGCAGCAGGAGGCCGCCGATCGTGAGGAGCTGCCGCCACCGCTATGCTGCTCGTGAAAAAGGGGTGGCAGATAAGCTCATGGCTGCTGCCAAGGCCGTTTCGGGTGAGTACAAGCTTTTGGACTTGTTTATTTTTCCGCGGATCTTCTTCTATGCTACCGTTCTTCATGTTTTCTTCTCTTTTGTCTCAGATGCCGCAGGCATCGAGTTCGACCGCGATGCTATGGAGCACGGGAGTGCTCTAGATGATGCCACTGTGGCGGTCGAAGACCGCTGCAGCACCGTCGTCAACTCCCTTGCCAAGGCGAAGGAGGTCCTTGGTCGCTTCTACCAGGAGCTCTTCCCGAAGGGCGCACCCCTTGAAGATGTGGATGCCCTGGCGGAGGCTCTGTCAGCCGAAGCGCCTGCAGCGTACAAGCGCAAGCAGAAGGGCATCGGCGCGGCCGTCGGGCTGGCGATGGCCATGGCGTCTGAGCCGACCTGCCCCAGATTACTTCTCGGATGCCTACGGCTGCGGATGGATCCGAGGTAGCTTTCGCCGCCTACTCCGCTCGCTGCCGACGATATGGGCCTAAGCTCATTGACTTGTTGTCTGAGTACGCACTGCGGCAGCAGGGTGAGGCCAAAGCTAGGCAGTCTGGTTCTGAGGCGACTCAGTGTCCTGCACCTGAGGCTTAGTAGACGTAGGGTAGTTTGTAGTCTCCTTCTGTTGTAAATATCTTTTGTAGTACCATCCTTGTGCCACGTAGTGGCCTTATTTTAATGAATTCCTCCGTGTTGTGCTTTTATCCTTGGCTGAATGTTTGTGTGCCTTTCTGCTGCTATAGGTTCCTTTGGGTGTTGACCCAGTTGACACTTCGTCCTAAAGGCCCTTGCGAGCATCATTGGATGATTCCTCGCAGCTCGCTTTTCTTCGGGATCGCGTGCGTAGCTTGGAGAATGATTTTCTTGGGTTACGCGGTCGTGCTGACGTTTGGAAATCGAAAGCAGACCGTGGTGCAGCCAGAGAGGAGTATTTGATGGCGGAGCTGGGTCGACTGTCCGAGCAGCTGCAATGTAAGTTGATCCTTCTTTCGGGCTGTAGCCCAGTTCTTCGGGTGAGCCTGCTGGCCTTACTCTTGTTTTGTGCGTTTGTCGCAGGTGCCAATATTGCTCCGAGGGAAGAAAAGGAGCGTATTGCTGTTCGAGTCAATTGTTTGACTCAACAGGACATGGAGGCCGCCGACTTCTTCTGGATGGACCGTGATCGCGCCATTGTTCTGGCAACGGTGCAGGATCGCGTCTACCAGGTTTCGCGGGTGCTCCGCCAGGTGCAGACATCACTGTCTTCGGTACTGCACGTTATGTTTACGTTGGATGCCGTGCCAACGACCCTTGCAGGTCTTCTGACGAAGTTTCAGAATACCGGCAATGTCAAGGAGCTGGTGCGGCAGCAGCTCGTTGCAGGGGTGAAGGCTGCCTTGTCTCTTGTGAGGGTGCACCGCCCTGACGTAGATTTGGCTGCTGTGGCGAATGGGCCACCTCCTCGACCAGATGGTGGCGAGTGGAACATGCGTCCGTACTATGCGGCTGCGAGGCAGTATGCCGAACAGATTGTAGACTTGTTTGAGCAGCGTGCTCAGGCTATTCTTCATAGTAGATAGGACCTGAAAATAAACAGATAGATGTAAAATTTGTAATATTGCGGCTGGGCGTTTATGTGCCCTTTGTTGTAAAGTTTTGTGAGCACGCAGTGCTTTGATTGAGTACATGCCCTTTTCGTTTGCCTGACGTAGTCAGCTACTTAGGTGTACACGTTTGGTCCTCAGTCGATGAAATCGTGAGGTGGGGGGAGCCCCCGGGTGCGTTTGTAGCATGTAGAAAAGTTGTAAAAATAGTCAACCGAAGGTTGGGGCGAGACACTTAGCTTTATTTATATCGTAATGGAGGAGGTACATGGTTCGACTGAGTAGCCTTGGCTGAAAGCCTTATTGAGAGTAAAGGGGGTAGGTTGCTATGGGTAGAATCGTCGCAGGTGCGAGACGTTCCATGGGTTGGAGTATGCGACTCCAGACTCCACGTGCTTGAGGCGATAGGCGCCACCTGGGATGACCTCGGTGATGGCGTAGGGTCCTTCCCATGGTGAATCGAGTTTGTTCGGTCGCTTTTGCTTGAGTCGCAAGACGAGGTCTCCTTCGACGAAGGACCTTGGGCGTAGCCGTCGGCTGTGATAGTTGCGGAGACTCTGCTGGTACACCGCTGATCTAGCTGCTGCTATATCCCGTGCTTCGTCGAGCGTGTCGACGGCATCTTCGAGTGCAGCCGTGGACTCGGCTTCGCTGTAAGCGACGACTCGTGGAGCCTGATGGCGTACTTCGGCTGGTAGCACGGCCTCAGCTCCGTGCACCATGAAGAACGGTGTGTAGCCGGTGGAGCTGTTTGGCGTAGTACGTAAGCTCCACAGGACAGACGGTAGATCTATCGTCCAGTTTCCAGCTTTGTGCTCGAGTGAGCTCATGAGGCGCTTCTTGATGCCGTCGCCGATTAGGCCGTTGGCCTTTTACACCTGCCCGTTTGTTTGCGGGTGTGCCACTGAGGCATACGTGATATTGATCCCGAGTCCTTCGCAGAAGTCCTGGAATTCTTCGGAGATGAAGTTCGATCCGTTGTCGGTGATGATGCTGTGCGGTACGCCAAATCTGTAGACAATGGATTCGAAGAACTTGACGGCGGTTGTGCCCTTCTGGTTGGTTACTGGCATGGCTTCGATCCACTTGGTGAATTTGTTGACTGCGACCAGGAGGAAGACGTGTCCTTCTTTCGAAGATTTTGGCAGTTTGCCTATCATGTCGAGGGCCCATTGGGCAAAAGGCCAGGCTATGGGTATGGGTCGAAGTTAGGACCCAGGTGCGTGCGGTTTGTCGGCGAACCGCTGGCACCCATTGCATCTGCGGACGATGTCCTTCGCATCACTCATGGCCGTTGGCCAGTAGAATCCTGCTCGCAGAGCTTTGGCGACAAGAGAGCGGCTGCCTGCGTGGTGGCCGCATATGCCTTCATGTATATCTTGGAGTATGGCCTTGCCATCGTCGATGGTAACGCACCGTTGTAGTACACACGTGATGCTGCGTTTGTACAGCTCGCCGTTGATGATGGTGAAGGCTTTTGACCGACGAGATATGCGTCGGGCATCTGTCGGGCTATCTGGCAATTCTCCGTTTATCAGGAACCGGAGGTATGGCTGTGTCCAAGTTACTTCGACTGCCATGACCTGCATTAGGTTTACCATGGCAACTTCGGTGTCCAACTTTTTCGGGTCCTTCCTGACCTTCGGGTAGCGTAGCCCCCGAGTGTTCTGCTTCTTCGGGTGATCCTTTGGGGAATTTCCGCTTGATAGAAGGCACGCAGATCTGTTCGAGGAACACACCTGGTGGTACCTTTGCACAAGTGGAGCCGATGTTGGCGAGTCTATCGGCCTCCTCGTTGCTCTCTCTTCCAACGTGCCGAAGTTCGCAGCCGTCGAATTCTCCTTCGAGTGCGTTGTATAGCGCCCGGTACGCGATCATGTTTTCGGCGTGTGCGTCGCACACATTCATCGTTTGCTGTACGACAAGGTTGGAGTCACCGTAGATGACTAGGCGCGTTGCGCCGCATATTTTTTCCATCTTCATGCCATGGATCAGGGCTTCATATTCAGCCTCGTTGTTGGAGGCTCTGAATTTCATCCGAAGGACGTACTTCATCTTGTCACCTTGCGGGGAGGTCAAGATGACTCTGCCTGCTCCGCTTCGCGTTTGGAGCCGTCAAAATGCATTGTCCAGGACTGCGACATGTCTGGGGTGTCAGGAAGCTGCAGCTCCATCCAGTGTACCAGGAAGTCTGGAAGGACTTGAGATTTGATAGCGTGTCGCTTCTCGTAGACGATGTCCAAGGGTGATAGTTCGATGCCCCACACGCCCCGTGGCTTCCGGATTATTCGGGATGCTGTTCGGCGCCGTTGACGACCATCACCTGATGCTCCTGGAAGTAGTGGCTCAGTCGTCGAGCTGTCATGAACACGCCGTAGGCCAGCTTCTGGTAGTGCGGGTACCGCTGTTTTGTTGGAGTGAGAACCTCGCTGAGGTAGTAAATTGGGCGTTGTACCCCGTGGGTCTTTGTGGCATCCCGCCAAAAACCACTACTAGAAAATCGCTTGGTATTTTTGTTTTGTGCATCATCATGACATCAGCATGCATCTAATTGATTAAACTATTTTTGCTAAAAGACCTACTTTGTTGTCTATATTAATATCCTTCCCCTTTGTTCAAACCAAATCGTCGGTCCAGCCGGATCTTTTATTTATCTAAAACCAATTACAAAATTTATTTTAAAATAAAAAAAACCCTACACTAAAATATCTAAACCTTTTCCTACCCAATCCTAGTCTACCCAAACCCCTCCACCTCACCCCAACCTATCCTATCTCGCCACATCACCCCTGGCAAAACCCCACCCAATCACACGCTGCCACCTCACCTACCCCAACTCTCTCCCTCTCCCCACACCACAGCACACACACACACAGTGCACGCACGTGCCTTCCCAAATCCCCTCTCTCTCTCACCCTGTCTCCCCGGTCCAACCCCGCAGCCGACCCCACCCGCACTCACCATCTCCCAATCCCACCTCCACCCGCTGGCCTCGATCTCCCCGACCCCTGTTTCCCCTCGCGTCCTCCTCCTTCCTCACAGGCGGGCGGCGCCGCCGCTGTGCCCCGCACGCCTCCTCCTCCTTCTCCTCTCTCTCCGCCTCAGCGCGCCTCTACCCCCACCTCAGCACCTCTGCCTGCGCCGCCCTCCGTCGAGTCGTCATCGCCCCTGCAGTCTCGCCGGCGCCACCGGCCTCCTCCTCCCGCCACTCGGGCTCGCCCCGCCGTACGCCACCGCTGCCCCGAGTTCACCCACCTCTCCTCCCCTGGTGCCTCCCTCCTCCTGGCCCCGCGTGGGTCCGCCCCTGCGACGACCTCCTCGTGGGCCGCCCTCCGTTTGGCCCAAGAACTCCGGCGAGCTTGCTTGCCGCCGCCTTCCTTGATCCCCTGTTGCCGCGCAGCGCCTGTCGCTCCTCCTCTTGCACGCCCCGCCGTCGACCCCACCCCGCCCCAGCATCACATCGCCACTGCCCTGCGAGCGTCGGCCCTGCCTACCGGTGCTCCTCCACGTGGCCTTGTTCGTGCCCCTGCTGTTGCCCGTCCACGTCTCGGGCTTCGTGGTTTACGTCCTGCTGTGCCGCGCGGGCACATCATTTGCTCTGTGACTCTGTTGCCGGCCTTCCTTGGAGTGGTGCTATGTTGGTGGACGTGAAGAGGTGTTTTCATTGTGTCTGTACGTCTGTATTAGTGTTGTGGCCGTGAGGAGTCGCCAAGAACGACTAAAGCGAGAGTGTCCGACGTCGAGAACCCGGGCATGCCAAATTCTTCGACCTGAAGGACACCGATGCGATAAGTACTTCTTCCCGGATCTGATGCCCGAGAACCCGGACGCCAAGGTCGTCGACACGGATTCACCAAGTACTCCTCGCGGACGCCAAGTTCTGCATCCCGAACGCCAAGACCGAATCGATACACGGACCCGACAAGATCTTCGCGACGGCAAGATCGACCGCTTGGAACCAAGTTCTTCGTCATTACACAACAAGTTCTCCATCTTGAATCTGAACCTCGATCCCTGTTGAACCCTGAGATCCGGACCCTGAGACCGAACCCCCCGGAACCAAGATCGCCGAACCCAATGTGTGACCCCTTTTCCCGAGCCCCTATTTTATAAATGCTTTATATAAAACTTGTTGCATACAAATTGTTCATGCTCGCATACATAATGTGGTTTGGGGGCCTTATGCCGATTCACCTTATAATTAAATATGGGGCCATATGCGGGCGAATCTAGTCCAATATTGGCTCCATTTAAATTTGTGTAGCGAACCGGTGCTATCTTTTGCCATGTTAAGATAACATTTAAATTGTGGGGTATCTAAACACATGAACCTAATAATTAATTGTCGGGACCCCGGTTCCACTTAATATTGCCCAATTGCATCGCATCTTTGCCATATCATACATCATACATGCATGATGCCCGATCTTCTGCCGTTGTATTAAATAGTGCATCCGGTGTTTATTCTAGCGTTTTGGTTCTTCGCGGATAAGGCCGTTGAGTTGATGCGAGTGTCGACCCGATCTTCGGATGAACCTTCGACAATGTTTTCATGCGAGCACCTCCCCCCTTTTCTACCTATCTTACTTTTATAGTATTTATTCCCTCCTGTTGATCTATTGCTATCTGTGTTGCGTTGCTCTAGTTTTCGTACCCGTGATATCCCTTGCAGCCTTATATTGCCTTGGACACATCCTATTACCTGTTGTTTGGTAGATAGTTGGACCTGCTGTTTGGTAGTCGCTGGCTCTAGTGCTGTTGCGTGTCGTCAAGTACCATAGTTGTTGGAGTATTGCCGTATGTTTAAGGTTGGAGATGCTCATGGCTTTAATTATCGTTTACTTTAATTACTGTTTAATAACTAAAATAGCAGTAGATAAACGCAGAGGCACCGGTGGGTGATAGATAATATTTGGTTTCCGACCGCTCACTGGTGTCCCGTAGGACCCCGAGTTCTTGACACCTGTTCCGAGATCGAGCGCGCTAACCACATGTGGGATGTATGGGCACCCCCGTCGATTGAGTACCTGATTCCAAGTACTGTACTGGGGGCCACAATTAGTTTGAGGCTTTATTACTATTCTGTACTTATGCCATGCTTTACTGCTTTATTTACGATTGTGCGAGGAGCACCTGTACTGTTTACGATCGTGACCCGTTTTCGCTGTATCGACAAGCCCGAGAGTTTCGGGTTCCCAGTCGTTTACAGCCGGCTACCCAAACCCTGAGTCCGTCTCGGAGCCCGGCCGACTTCGTTGCGGGTGTACTTAGTGGGGTGGCCCCCCGTGCTTGCTTTGGGTCTGGGAAACGTCGTGTCCGAAACCCCGTCGACATACCGTTGGGTGTATGTTTTGTGATCTTGTACCTACTTGATCCGACAACAAGGGTGTAGGTGCGTGTGGAAACTTTGGTGCACCCCTGCAGGGTTAAATCTTTTCGAGAAGCCGTGTCCGCGGTTATGGACGACTTGGAGCACAGTGCTTGATCATAGACAACTATAACTAAAGTTTACTGTTATAATTTGACTTGTTTCCGATCTGACTAGTAATCAGCTTCACTGTAACAGAATGGCTAAATAAAAGTACCAACAACTGCTGGGTTTGGGGATACCTCATGCTGATTGTATTTGACTAGTAGTTGTTGCAACTACAACGGAATGGTTAACTAAAACTGCCCACTGCTTATTATATCAGGATGTCTATCTATACCTGACTAGTAATTGCTGCAACTATAACGGAATGAATAAAACTGCCAACGGTGTGAGTTCCTCGGTTGACTTCCTCGTTTGGTCTCGAGGGGGAAATACCAGGATGGGTTTGTTTGATGGTAGCATCAGGTTGGTTCCGAATAGGTCTTTCTTATCCCTCTCTGATAGCCGACAGTTATCTCGAGTCTCTATAGGTTGTTTAGTGCATGCCGCGCTGCCGCTTCAGTCCACCATAACTATGTAGGCGAGGACCGCCGAATTCTAGCCTCGCTGCATCGCCTCGATCGACGCTCCTCTTTTCCTTTGCCCTTTGTCGGCACCCTTTTGTTTAAGCAGGTTTTGAGATCGTCGTTAGCAGGGTTACCCTTCCGGCTTGGCCTGGGCAGGGTTATGGACGCCATTGGTTATTCTTCAGGGCTCTTAGCCCCATTTGCATCTTGTCCGTAGTCGGACGCTCTATCATTTTCAAGGTGATTTGGATCTTTGTATATTATATCTGTATTCTTGACTCATTGAGTCGCTGTTGTATATATCTGTTCTGTGGGTCCCATCGAGGACTATTGTGTAATGTTATTACTTCGTTTTCCACCCGCACGAAAGTGCCTGGTGGGCACCTTTGAATCGTTTCTATGCGGGTTTGGCGGGAATCGCTGAAACTTGCATAGGGTCGATTCTGAGGGTGTTACAGAGTGGTATCAGATCTCAGCAGTTGCGATACCCCACAAGTCCAGCCTGTAGGATAACCTAGCTAACGGCCGAAGTAGAGTGTCCAAAACTATTTTTGCAAAATCGGTTGGATCATTCTGATTAGGTCTGCTTTTACTTCTTACCCCTCTGCTATTCTCCTCTTGTCTCGACGTGTTTTGAATCCGCTCTCTTCTCTCTCTTCGAGTCCAGGATTTCTCGTGGTTGGGTTCCAGCGTACCTTCAGGGTTTCGCTTCCTCCTTTGGTAACAATGTTGTTACATCTAGTCTTCATGCTATCGAAGTGATCCTTTATCTGTGGTACCATTCTTTGTTCCTTGTTTGTGCCTTCCGGTGTTTTCCGACGCGACGACATCCCCTACGCCAGATCCGATGCAGAGTCTGCATCACTACTTTGTTTTTGAACCTCGATTGTCGAGATCTTCAGTCTGATTTCGAGAATGGTTGCACGCTTTTCTACTGATTGTGCAGAGTAATAGTTTGGGTGCGTGATGGATTGGCCCCCATGCCGACTACTCACTCTATTCTCTTGTGTACATTGAAGTGGATGAGAATGCATCGGTTCTCTCTTTCTATTCGATTTAGAGGTGGCTTTATTTGTTGATACCTCTACCTTCGACCTTTTGTTCCCGGAGTGTTCTCTCGACGATCACGGACAACGACCTCTTGTTAGTGGTGTCGCGAGGATCTACACGATGTGAGAATATTCAGGTCGCCGCCCTTCTTCCCAGCACCATGAGGCGGATCTCGAGGGCGAGATCCATTGTTAGTGGTGTCGAATTGTGGCATCCCGCCAAAAACCACTACTAGAAAATCGCTTGGTATTTTTGTTTTGTGCATCATCATGACATCAGCATGCATCTAATTGATTAAACTATTTTTGCTAAAAGACCTACTTTGTTTTCTATATTAATATCCTTCCCCTTTGTTCAAACCAAATCGTCGGTCCAGCCGGATCTTTTATTTATCTAAAACCAATTACAAAATTTATTTTAAAATAAAAAAAACCCTACTCTAAAATATCTAAACCTTTTCCTACCCAATCCTAGTCTACCCAAACCCCTCCACCTCACCCCAACCTATCCTATCTCGCCACATCACCCCTGGCCAAACCCCACCCAATCACACGTTGCCACCTCACCTACCCCAACTCTCTCCCTCTCCCCACACCACAGCACACACACACAGTGCACGCACGCGCCTGCCCAAATCCCCTCTCTCTCACCCTGTCTCCCCGGTCCCACCCCGCAGCCGACCCCACCCGCACTCACCATCTCCCGATCCCACCTCCACCCGCTGGCCACGATCTCCCCGACCCCTATTTCCCCTCGCGTCCTCCTCCTTCCTCACAGGCGGGCGGCGCCGACGCTGTGCCCCGCACGCCCCCTCCTCCTTCTCCTCTCTCTCCGCCTCAGCGCGCCTCTACCCCACCTCAAGACTCGCGCCGCCTCCCGTGAAGTCGCCATCGCCTCAGCCTGGCCGCCGCTGCCTCCTCCTCCCGCTCGGGCTCGCCCACAGACGCCACCGCTGCCCCGAGTTCACCCACCTCTCCTCCCCTGGTGCCTCCTCCTCCTGCCCTGTGTGGGTCCCCTCGCGACCTCCTCGCGGGCCGCCCTCCGTTTGGCCCAAGCACGCCGCCCAGCTTGCTTGCCGCCGCCTTCCTTGATCCCCTGTTGCCGCGCAGCGCCTGTCGCTCCTCCTCTTGCACGCCCCGCCGTCGACCCCACCCCGCCCCAGCACCACATCGCCACTGCCCTGCGAGCGTCGGCCCTGCCTACCGGTGCTCCTCCACGTGGCCTTGTTCGTGCCCCTGCTGCCGCCCGTCCACGTCTCGGGCTTCGTGGTTTACGTCCTGGTGTGCCGCGCGGGCACATCATCTGCTCTGTGACTCTGTTGCCGGCCTTCCTTGGAGTGGTGCTATGTTGGTGGACGTGAAGAGGTGTTTTCATTGTGTCTGTACGTCTGTATTAGTGCTGTGGCCATGAGGAGTCGCCAAGAACGACTAAAGTGAGAGTGTCCGACGTCGAGAACCCGGGCATGCCAAATTCTTCAACCTGAAGGACACCGATGCGACAAGTACTTCTTCCCGGATCTGATGCCCGAGAACCCGGACGCCAAGGTCGTCGACACGGATTCGCCAAGTACTCCTCGCGGACGCCAAGTTCTTCATCCCGAACGCCAAGACCGACCCGATACACGGACCCGACAAGATCTGCGCGACGGCAAGATCGACCGCTTGGACCCAAGTTCTTCGTCATTACACAACAAGTTCTCCATCTTGAATCTGAACCTCGATCCCTGTTGAACCCTGAGATCCGGACCCTGAGACCGAACCCCCCGGAACCAAGATCGCCGAACCCAATGTGTGACCCCTTTTCCCGAGCCCCTATTTTATAAATGCTTTATATAAAACTTGTTGCATACAAATTGTTCATGCTCGCATACATAATGTGGTTTGGGGGACTTATGCCGATTCACCTTATAATTAAATATGGGGCCATATGCGGGCGAATCTAGTCCAATATTGGCTCCATTTAAATTTGTGTAGCGAACCGGTGCTATCTTTTGCCATGTTAAGATAACATTTAAATTGTGGGGTATCTAAACACATGAACCTAATAATTAATTGTCGGGACCCCGGTTCCACTTAATATTGCCCAATTGCATCGCATCTTTGCCATATCATACATCATACATGCATCATGCCCGATCTTCTGCCGTTGTATTAAATAGTGCATCCGGTGTTTATTCTAGCGTTTTGGTTCTTCGCGGATAAGGCCGTTGAGTTGATGCGAGTGTCGACCCGATCTTTGGATGAACCTTCGACAATATTTTCAGGCGAGCACCTCCCTCCTTTTCTACCTATCTTACTTTTATAGTATTTATTCCCTCCTGTTGATCTATTGCTATCTGTGTTGCGTTGCTCTAGTTTTCGTACCCGTGATATCCCTTGCAGCCTTATATTGCCTTGGACACATCCTATTACCTGTTGTTTGGTAGATAGTTGGACCTGCGCGTCGTAGTCGCTGGCTCTAGTGCTGTTGCGTGTCGTCAAGTACCACAGTTGTTGGAGTATTGCCGTATGTTTAAGGTTGGAGATGCTCATGGCTTTAATTATCGTTTACTTTAATTACTGTTTAATAACTAAAATTGCAGTAGATAAATGCAGAGGCACCGGTGGGTGATAGATAATATTTGGTTTCTGACCGCTCACTGGTGTCCCGTAGGACCCCGAGTTCTTGACACCTGTTCCGAGATCGAGCGCGCTAACCACATGTGGGATGTATGGGAACCCCCGTCGATTTAGTACCTGATTCCAAGTATTGTACTGGGGGCCACAATTAGTTTGAGGCTTTATTACTATTCTGTACTTATGCCATGCTTTACTGCTTTATTTACGATTGTGCGAGGAGCACCTTCATCTTATTCTGATCGTGACCCGTCTTATTTGTCGACAAGCCCAAGAGTTTCGGGTTCCCGATCGTTCAGCCGGCTACCCAAACCCCGAGTCCGTCTCGAGCCCGCCGACCGTTCGCGGGTGTACTTAGTGGGTGTCCCCCCGTGCTTGCTTTGGGTCTGGGAAACGTCGTGTCCGAAACCCCGTCGACATACCGTTGGGTGTATGTTTTGTGATCTTGTACCTACCTGATCCGACAACAAGGGTGTAGGTGCGTGTGGAAATTTCGGATGAAGCTGTAGGCGAGCTCCTCCCAGCTTCGGATGGATCCTGATGATAGGCTGAGCGAGCCGCGCCGTCACCGCAGCTGAAGGCATTGCATGGCTGTTTCTTTGTTGCCTCCATGAAGCTTGACGGATGACAGGTGGTCACTGAGCAGGACTTTGGATCTTGCATACCGTTGAACTTCGGAGTATCCGAAGGGAGCTTGAAGTTGCGTGGCATATGTGTTCGCCGAACAGATCTGCTGAAGCATCGGGCTCCGCAGAGTTCTCCTTCGTCTTCATCCATCTCAGATTCAGACGAGCATGCGCGTTTGGCGCGTGCTTTGTCGATCTTGCATTGTGTAAGCTTGTATCTGGCGTCGTAGTCGCGTTTGTGGCGGTTGGAGCTCTTCTTCCTTCGAGGAAGATCGTGCTCCTCTTCCTCTTCGGATGAGGGTGGGGCTCGGCCGCCTGGCCGGAGCTTTTTTCTTCGGCTCCGCAGGAGCGTTCTCGTGGAGAGCAGCTCTGATTAGTCCTAGTCCGGTGAGTGCGGACTTATGCATGGCCCTTTTTGGGTCCCCCTCCGGAGGTGGGTGAGCCGCGAGATATGCAGTGGCTGCCATGATCGCTGCTTGTGGCGTCTTCGGGGTGATGTTGCGTCGGCCCATATCCATGAACGATGTATGGAGAGTTCGGTCATGTCACGCCGCTCCTTGGGGTCCATGTTTTCCATCCGAGAGCGATGCTTGTTTCGATTCTGTTTGTGCTAGAGCCGGGTTCCATGGCGAGAGCGCAGCTCGTCACAAGACCGGACTCAGCGGCTGCTTGCTTGCGTTTGTCGAGCGTCTTCTGCATCTTGACTTGTTTCTTGTGCTCCTCGATGAGGAGGTAGTGGTATGCCCTCAGCAGATCACGTCGGGAGTCCAGAGGTAGGACTATTTCGCCTGCGACGGCGCGGCGTGCTTCGACCCATCCTTCTTTGCTAAGTTGGATGAGGGTGCCGCCGTTTTCCCCGTTATCACCGTTTCCACCGTTTTCGCCGTTTCTGTCCTACGGGTTGGGGTTGGGCGGCGGGTTAGGCGTTTCCTCGTCGGTTTGGATGACCGCCGCACACAGATAGCGCCTGCAGATTGGTTGGCTGCTGCCGTAGCTTTCGGATCCGGAACCGTAGGTCCCTTCATCCGAAGGTGGATCGCACAGATCGGAGTTACAGCTGCTGCTGCTGTAGAACTCATCTGTTGATGGTGACGTGCGTAGCACGGGGTGTGGAGCCCACGAAGCGGGCCTGATCGACGGCACGGGCACCCGCTCAGGGAGGCGGAGGGTGCCAGTTTGTCCCACTTGGAAGCAGAAACTCCCGAATAAAATTTCGAGTCCGTCGCCTACGGGCTCGAAATCCTTCATGGTGGCCGGCGAGTGGGCGGTGAAGTCGAAAGCGCCAAAGAGGAGGTGATTCTCCGTCATCGCAGAGTTGTAGATCGATCGGGTCGGAACCGTCATGACCGCACAATCAGCGGCCCCGATTCCCACAGACGGCGCCAATTGACGAGGTTTAATCTCGTCAATGCCCATTGTTATGGACTTGGGTTTTGGAGAAGATGGGGATGCTGGAGACCGTGGCACGGTTAACAGACAAGCAACCAGGGGACACAAGATTTACCCAGGTTCAGGCCCCCGGAGGGAAAACACTACTCCTGCTTGTCTGCTCTTTGATTACGGCGGAACCGAAGGTTACAGGGTGCGCATATTCGATCTGGCGTGGATGTGTGTGCGAAAGTATGAGTCGAGGCGGGTTGAGTTGCCCTAGGACGTACCCTCCTGGACTTTATATAGACTTAGGCAGGTCCCGGTATAGTCCTAGTCGGTTACAAGTTCTTAGGGTTTTACCCCTTTGAGTTTCCTATCTCCTCTAGTCTTGTTCTCCAAGGATCCGAAGACGTCATGGGCCTTGGCCACCCGAAAATCTTCATGAGCCAGCGTATGTTTGCCGTGGGCCTTCCTTGGGCTGGACTAGGTATGCTGAAGTTACGTACCCGTAGGGTATAACCATGTCAAGCACATCCTCGAGCTCTCCGTGCATTTCACGAAAAACCCTAGGCCTTCAATCCTCCCAGTCACCACCTCCTTTCCCGCAATGGCCAGCATCAGTTCTGCTCCCTCCATGGTGACATCAGGAGACACCGCGACAAAGCTGGCGAGCACTGTCCACGTGCCCCCCGAGGGCTTGGTACTGCCCAAATCAGCGGGGATAGAATCCACCGGCAGCGACCATAATCCAGCGGCGCTGGAGCTATTGGAATAGGAAGTCCCACAAGGGGGATTGGCGCGGTTCGGACATCACGGACCGCGACATCAAAGAACTGCTCGTCCAGGGCTACCTCCCTGCGACAGAGGGGCTCGTCTGGCGAGCGACACCATCCGGCGAGGTCACCCCTTCTCCCCAAGCCGGAGAGAAGGTGTACCTCAAGGCTCAACTGGTACACGGCATCTCCCTGCCCATCTCTAATTTCTTCCTAGCTGTCCTTAGCCACTACCAAGTACAGCCTCAGAACCTCTCCCCCAATAGCATCCCCGCGCTTAGCAACTACGCGACGCTTTGTGAGGGTTACTTAGGGATTAGGCCTAGGCTAGATCTCTTTGTCTATTTCTTTTCTTTCAAGAGGAAAGCCGGAGCCGGCAAGGACGAGCTCAGGAACTATGGGACCATTAGTTTTAAGATCTGGCCTGGCCGGCGGTTCCCCGACATCGCCGGCCATGAATCTTGAAAGAACTAGCAACGAACGTACTTCTACGGCCCAGACATCCCTCTGGCCGACCGAGAAGAAACGTATCCGGACTTTGTCGACGGAGCCGCTGCTGAAGCCCGGACATGGAGGTCCCTAGCCATCCCTCCCTCTGACAACGAAGCCTCCCGCGCCATTAGGAGGATGGAGTGGTTTGTCGATACGGGTCTGACTAGGTTGGACCTAGCCATGTGCTGGTTCGTCAGGAGGATCCAACCTCTACAGCACCACTCCAAGCTTATGCATGAGTACTCTAAGGAGAGGAAGTATAGCCTCCGCATCTCCAAGGACAACTTCTTGAGTGACTCCGTCAAGCTCCGCCTCAAGGACATCGTCAAAGTGAAGGACAAGAAGTGTGGCTTCGCCATCACCTACGATATGTTCGAAGAGAGCAAGTGCCCAGAGGTACCTGTCTTATTTTCCATGTATGATATTTACTCCGGTTCTTCCGTCTAACCATTAACATCTCATCTAACACTTTTGGGATTTCACTTAACAACTTAGCAGTCTAAAGGAGGATAGCATGGCTGTCCAAATCTATGACCCCAACATGAAGGAAGTCACCGTCGTGTCCGACGACGATGTCCCGTTGGCGCAAAAGCGGAAGAGCTCCACCTCTGACGCTGCCGACGGAGTCAAGAAAAAGAAAACGGAGGGTGGAGCCTCCAAGAAGTCCACCGCCGCCCTAGAGGCGGAGAAAAGAAGAGTTACCGGGATCCCTTTTGCTAAAGCACCACCTGTTGTGTAAGCTTATTTTCCTCCGACATTGTCCACTGCTTGTCTTATTCCTGTACTTATACTTTTTGCATGTTTTAGGAAGAAGGCCACTACTAGTTTGAAGAAGTCCTCCAAAACTTTGGGGGCTTCTAGAAATATTAAAGATATTTTGCATCGTGACGTGTCTCCCCACGCATCTCCCGCCATCGCCCCTGTCACTCCCACCGTCCAGCCTATGTCTGCTCCGACAAGCTCACAGGCCAAGGATGCATCTGGCCCTTTCGCCATGGAAGTGGACTTAGGTGCCTCCGCGGAGATTGCCGTTGTCGGCGAACAGGAAACACAAGAAAGTACCGCAACTCAAATGTCTGAAGCTCTGGCTAAGGATGCCATCCGTAGCGGTAAGGCGGTGGTGGTGGGTGGAACGTCTGCCGAAGGTGGTGCCTCCGCACCCAGGACAACCGTGGATTTCCCGAAGATAGTCTACCCGGCACTTACGCCGAGTAGCTCTGCTTTGGTTCCTGGTGCAGCGACGACATCTCCAACCTGCGGTCTTGAGGAGCTTCTCCGGCAAGCAGAAATATTGCGAGGAAACAGTCTTTCCTTCGGCAAGTTGCTTGTTGAGAGCTCTACCAACCTCAAGATCATCACACATGTAAGTTTTATTTGCCTTTTTCATTTCATATGAGTATCCCACTGTAGCCTCTGAGGATTTAGACGAAAAACCATAGGTCTTTGCATCTGAATGCTCTAAGAGTGACTAAGCTAGAAAACTTCTCACTATGGCCCCCAAGTATATAGTTTGAATGAAATATTCCGACTAGATACTTTGAGAGTAGCATACGCAGTGTTTGTAAATTTCGATACTGTAGCCCCCAAGCCTCTATTTGTAATTGAATTAGTTCTGACTAGATGCTTAAAGAAAGACTAAGTATATGAATGAGTTAAAAAACTTTATACTGTACCCCCCAAGCCTCTAGGTGGATAGTTATTCGGCTAGATGCTCCAGGTATACTAAACAGCGTTAAATGTTCTTTCCACAGAATGAGAATGCTTGGAGAGGCGTGGCCAACGAGAAGTACCAGAAGATGCGTGCGGACTTGGAAGCCGAAAAGGGTAAAACTGCCTTCTTGAAGGAACAAATCATCAAGAGCAAGCGTCTTTTTTTCCTTTCTTTTTCGTATTCCGACTTTGTCTTATGCCAACATTCTCCGAGTACTCACTGTGTACTGTTCTTTCTCCGACTTGAAGAAACCATATCCAAGGCTAAAGATATTGTTGAACAATCCAAACACATTCAACAACTGGATAGCGAAAACAAGATCCTTAAGCAGGAGAGGAAGGATATGCTGAAGATGCATGAGGACTCCATGAAAGTCCTGCAAGAGTCCGCCAACGTAGAGATGAACCATTTGAAGGAGCAGATCGAGATGCTAAAAGAGAAGAAGAAAGATGTCGATGAGAAAAATCAACGCAATCTTGAAGCATACAAGATCCTCCGACAAGAACATGATTCTATGGTGGAAACTCTCTAGCAGGCTGAGATTAGCATATTCAGTAAGTGATTCTCCTCCTTGTATTTCTGTAAGCTAGATACTCTGAACTTTTGTTTGAGTGAACTCATGTGTTCTCTTGTCGGAAATTTGCAGCTCCTATTGGTTTGACCTAGTCGCCTCCTCAACCAAAATAATGCATGGTCCTTGCCAGCAACTTTATCAACACCACAATCACACAGGCCAAGGAGATAGCCAAGCACCTCCAGATCAACATCAAAGTGGTGGATTCCGTGATGAAGTTCTCAGAGATCTTGCGCCAAGCTCCCGAGCATATTGTAAGGGTGGCGCGAGGATGGCATTGTCAATGGTCAAGGCGCACTACGAAAATGCCGACATCGACACGATGACCTTCGGTATCCCCGACGTGGACGACGAAGGCCAAGCGATAGATCACAAGGCTATCTTGGCGTCGGTCGCGGGTTTTGATACCAGAGTCACCGAGTTGGTCGACCCTAACGTCTTCGTGCCCATGGAGATCATTGATGGTGATAACCAAAGCTCCTCTAAGTCCATCAAAACCGCCGACTTCGAGGAGGATGGCTCTCTTGCTGCTGATGACGGTGCATCCAAGTCACCTATGCCAGAGAAATGAAAACAATATGTAATATTTGTTTCCTCTGGAATTTGTATGCGGAAAAACTACTTGCTTAACTTAAGGCAGAAAACAATAGTTGTTATTTCCTGCTACTCAAGAACTGGTTCGAGCATGTATATATTTTTAAGAAAGTGCTGGCTGATCCATTACTCTGGTTTTTATGCTTGACTATTCGTGAGTCGAAAGACTCGTTTGTCGGAACCATGTGCTCAGGCGATGATGCCCAATGGAACTGTTAATAACCTAATCGCAAAATCACCGACAATAAGTTCCAAAAGTCACTACTCCAGAATCCACATAAAAATGACAAAGAACGTGTAGACCAGAAAACTTAAGCTAGCGCCCGTAGGCGGAATTTTCACAAGTGGAATCGCAAAGCTTGTGCATAAAAATTTTATACGATCCAAAAATGAACACTAAAGGACATAAAAGACACAAAAATATGAGTGAACCGTAGATATTTATTTCATTGATCATATAATAGGTACACAATAGATAAAAAATGCTAAGTATAGAAAGGACGTAGTTGTGCTATGTTCCATGGCCGATCAAGCTCCGGGTAGTCATCATCCGGGTCACGTCGCTTACGCTTATGATCCTCGCTGGGTCTATCCTTCAGTTCACGATTGTCAACGAGGTAGTAGGACCCATTGAGTAGCGCTTTGCTTATGATGAACGGTCCTTCCCATGGTGGGGATAATTTATGTGACTTCTTCTGCTTAAGTCGGAGCACCAGTTCCCCTCTTTAAACGAGCGATGCCGAACGCAGCGACTATGGTAGTTGCATAGCTTCTGCTAGTAGATGGTGGATCTTTGGCATGCCAATGCGTGCTCCTCCTCTAGAAGGTCCACATCTAGGCGTCTAGATTCTTTAGCGTCATCTTCATCATAGGCGGCAACTCTCGGTGAATCGTGAAGGATGTCGGAAGGCCGGATGGCTTCTGCTCCATATACCATGAAGTAAGGGGTGTAACCGATGGATCTGTTGGGTGTAGTTCGTAAACTCCACATCACAGATGGTAATTCTTCCGCCCAGGCTCCAGCTGTTCTATGCAACGGTGCTTCCAGACATGGCTTGATTCCCTGTAGAATTAATCCATTGGCTCGCTCAACCTGACCATTGGACTGTGGGTGTGCCACAGATGCAAGGCCAAGTCGGATGCCCTTGTCCCAAAAATAAGCTTCCACTTCCCCGAGTGACAAGTTGATGCCGTTGTCGGTGATAATGTTATGTGGCAGACCAAATCTCAGGGCAGTTGCCCCATCGAGCTTTCTAATGGGTTTAGCTTCTATCCATTTGGTGAATTTATCAAATGCTACTAGCAGATGCGTAAACCCACATGGCGCCGTTTGCAATGGACCAACCATGTCCAGCCCCCAGACTGCAAACGACCAAGTTATTGGTATTGTTCACAATTCTTCAGCAGGAACATGTGGTTGTCGGGCATAATACTGACATCCCATGCATGTATCAACCACCTTGTCAGCGTTTGCCTTCGCGGTTAGCCAGTATAATCCTTGCCGAAAGGCTTTAGAGACCAACGATCGAGGAGAAGCGTGATGCCCGCAATCTTCGAGACGGATTTCGCCGAGGATTTCAATACCTTCTTGCTGGGAAACACACTTAAGGTATACACCAGTAGTGCTTCTTTTGTAGAGCTGTCCATTGACTATGGTATAGCCCTTTGGTCGACGTACTATTTGCCGTCTTTCGACCTCGTCGTCGGGCAAAGTTCTGTGTACTGTTGGAATTATGCCCTAGAGGCAATAATAAAGATGTTATTATTATAATTCTTGTTCATGATAAAGTTTATATTCCATGCTAGAATTGTATTAAGCGGAAACTTTAATACTTGTGTGGTTTGTGAATAACACCGTGTCCCTAGTACGCCTCTATGGACTAGCTCATTGATCAATGATGGTTAAGGTTTCCTAACCATAGACATGAGTTGTCAATTGATAATGAGATCATATCATTGGAGAATGATATGATGGACAGACCCAAACTAAGCGAAGCAATTAGATCGTATCATCGTGTTCATCTTTGCGAAGCTTTTCCTATGTCAAATATGGTATTCCTTAGACCATGAGATAATACAACTCCCTGGTATCGGAAGAAATCTTTGAGGTCATCAAACGTCATCCTATGAGAGGGTGATCATAAAGGTGCCTCTCAGGTGATCGGAAAGTATCTGTTGGGTTGTATGTATCGAGATGGGATTTGTCCCTCCCAAGTCGGAGAGATATACTTCGGGCCCACTCGGTAATCGATATCAACACCGCTTGCAAGCATGTGGTTAAGGAGTTAATCACAAAGTGATATCGGATTACTTCCAGTAAAGTACTTTGTGAACGAGATTGAACTAGGTATGACGCAATGCGACGATCAAATCTCGGGCAAGTAAAATATCGCGAGACGAAGGGAATATATATATGGGATTGATTGAATCCTGGCATCGTGGTTCATCCGATATGATCATCGATGAATGTGTGGAGTCAATATGGGTGCTCGCACCCACTGTTGATTATTGATAGAAGATCATGTTCGCATATTCTCGAACCCGCAGGGACACACACTTAACGTGTCTCGACGCTAGGATAGATTGGATAATTGGTTTATGAGTTTTTGTTCGGAGTCTCGGATGGGATCTGGGACATCACGAGAGGTTCCGGAGTGGTCCGGAGAATAAGATTCATATAAGGCAGTGCAGTTTTTGGAGTTCGGAATTGTTCCACGTTAATCGGTATTGTACCGGAAGCTTCTAGAACCTTCCGGAAGGGGACCAACGTGGCCCCACCTTCCGGGAGGGGGCATGGGCCTATGAGGGAGTGTCTTGGCCGCATTGGGCCAGGGGAACAAGGACCCATAGGTCCCAGCCGATCCTAGAGAGTTTAAACTCCTTTAAACTAGAGATAGGGTTTCTAGAAGGGGGAGAGTCCTCACCCCCCACTCCTCCCTCCCTTGGCCGCCGGCCCAAGGCTTGGAGGAGGGGCAAGGGCTGGCCGCCCCCCTCTATATATAGAGGGCTGGCGTGCCCCCTTCCCTCTACACCTTGCCTCCAAACCCTAGTTGCCCTGCTGCTCTTCCTCTCTCCCTCCCGACTGTTTGTAGGCGAAGCCCTGCAGTAGAAATTCTCCACCATATACACCACGCCGTCGTGTTGTAGATCCAATCTATCTCTCCACCATACTTGCTGGTCCGAGGAAGGAGGAGACATTGAGGTGCTGCACGTGTGCATCTCACGGAGGCACCGCCACTTGTGGTGATAGATCGGATCGGATCGTGAGGAGGAGAAGAGAGTACGACTACATCACCCACGTTCCGACGAACGTTCCGCTGTGCGAATCTTCAAGGGTATGAAGATCTAATCCAATCTCTCTCGTTGATTGCATCTCCTAGATTAGATCTTGGCTTTCCCTCTATTCGCATCCATAGAAAATTTTGATTTACTATGCCGCGAAACCCTTCAGTGGTATTAGAGCTAGATCAATGCGTAGATGTGTTTCACGGGTAGAACGCAACATGGTTGTTGCGGGCGTTGATGTTTTCTGTTACAAGCCTCTTGTTTGTGTTCTTCTTATGACGCGAGATAGTGAGATTGAAGCGGTCCAGGCCAACCTTACGCGACGTCGTTCGCGAGACCGGCTCCGCACTTGACGTGTGGCTTGTACCACACATGCGGCTGGTGGATGTCAGTTTCTCTCACTATAGTTGTCATGGGATTAACATCGGAGTTTGGAAACCATAATATCACCGTTGTGGCTTTTCGTAGGTAAGAATCGTTCTTAGCATCTACTCCCATAAGCCACATAAAACATGCAACAACAAAGTAGAGGCGTCTAACTTGTTTTTGCAGGGAGTGTTTTCTGTGATATGGTATGGCCCAAGATATGATGTGTATATTGTATGCGATGATCATGTTTTGTAATGTTTCATGACTTTCATGTCGATGAGTACACAACCGGCAAGAGCCATATGGTTGTCTTTATAATTGTGTATGACCTGCGAGTCAACTTCTTATACGCCATGTAATATCTTTACTTTATCGCTAAGTAGTTAGCAATAGTTGTAGTTGCTATTCGTGGTGGAGGGAATCATGGTGGAGTGATGGAGATCATGCCGGAACGCATAAGATGGAGATCATTGCGCGAAGATTGTCTATACCATGTCACATAAAGTTATATGCATGTGATGTTTATCCTTTTATGTATCTTATTATGCTTAGATCACGACGGTAGAATTATAAGATGATTCCTCACTTAAAGATCAAGATAAAAACTGTGTTCTCCCCAAGTATGAACCGTTGCGAAAGTTCGTCGTGTCCAAGCATCACGTGATGATCGGGTGCTATAGACTCTACGCTCACATACAACGGGTGCAAGCCAGTTTTGCACATGAGGAAATACTTGGGTCTAGCTTGACGAGCCTAGCATGTACAGACATGGCCTCGGAACACAAGAACCGAAAGGTTAAGCATGAGTCGTATGAATGATATGATCGACACTTTGTTGTCCACCATTGAAACCACATCTCTTCTCGTGATGATCGGATTAGGTGTGGTGAATTTGGATCGTGTTCACTAAACAACTTGAGGGATGTTGAATTTAGTGGGAGTTCATCTAGAAATTTGATTAAGTTGAACTATTTATCATGAACATAGTCTAAATTGTACTTGCAAATACTGTAGATCACATGGCCAAGTCCAACTTCAACTTCAACGTTTTTCTTTTGCGAGAAGGAAAAGCTTAGAAACAATGGGTCTAACTTCACCAATTGGTTCCGCAATCTAAGAATCATTCATCTGGCGGACAAAAGGACTATGTCCTTGGGAAAGCGTTAGGTGACCCTGCCGCAATCGCGCTACCGATGAGAAAGCTGTCTATCATCAAGAAAGATGATTATGGTGTGATTAAGAGCACCATGTTGTTTGCTATGGAACCGAACTTCAAAATCGTTTTGAAGAGTATCCCGGCCCTTTGAGATTCTCTAGGAGCCGAAAACCATGTTTCGTGACTCAGGCCGCTCGAGAGATATGAGATCTCCGAGAAGTTCTTTAACTGCAAGATGGAGGAAGGGAGTTCCGTTAGTGAGCACGCCATAAAGATGACGGGATACACTCAACGCCTTGAGCAACTAAAATGCACGATTCCAGAGGAGCTCAAGATTGACATGGTTCTGCAATCACTCCCTCCCAGCTACAAAAGTTTTGTAGTGACTCATAATCAGATTGGCTCCACTGATACGATCACCGAGCTCTTCGCAAAGCTGAAGGCTGCGGAGGTGGACATCAAAAAGGATAATCACGTGTTGATGGTCAACAAGCCCTCCTTTAAGAAAGGTAAGGGAGCGAAGAAGCCCTTCAAGAAGGGCGGCGGCAAGCGCAATGCCCCTGCTGAGAAGAAGCTCAAGTCTGGTCCAAAGCCGGACACTGAGTGCTTCTATTGCAAGGACAAGGGTCACTGGAAGCGCAACTGTCCGAAGTACTTAGCGGACAAGAAGTCTGGCACCATCAAAGGTATATTTGATATACATGTTATTGATGTTTTCCTTACTAGCCCTCATTGTAGTGCCTGGGTATTTGATAACGGTTCAGTTGCTAATATTTGCAACTCGAAACATGAGCTATGGAATAGACGGCGGCTTTCGAGTGATGAGGTGACGATGCGCGTTGGCAATGGATCAAGAGTTGATGTGATGGCCGTCAGCACGCTCTCCTTAGTTTTACCTTCGGGATTAGTTTTAAACCTTAATAAATGTTATTATGTGCCTGCGTTGAGCATGAACATTATTTCTGGATCGTGTTTATTGCAAGACGGTTATTAATTTAAATCGGAGAATAATGGTTGTTCTATTTATATGAGTAACATCTTTTATGGTCATGCACCTCTTGTGAATGGTTTATTTCTTCTAAATCTCGAAAGGGATGAAACACACATCCATAACATTGAGGCTAAGAGATGCAAAGTAGATAGTGATAATACTACTTATTTGTGGCACTGTCGTCTAGGTCATATTGGTGTAAAGCGCATGAAGAAACTCCATTCTGATGGACTTTTGGAGTCTCTTGATTTTGAATCATTTGACACATGCGAACCATGCCTCATGGGCAAGATGATCAAAACCCCGTTCTCCGGTATGATGGAGCGAGCAACGGACTTGTTGGAAATCATACATACCGATGTATGCGGACCGATGAGTGTTTTGACGCGCGGTGGATATCGCTATTTCCTCACTTTTACCGATGACTTAAGTAGATATGGGTATATCTATTTAATGAAACATAAATCTGAAACATTTGAAAAGTTCAAGGAATTTCAGAATGAAGTGGAGAACCATCATAACAGAAATATTAAGTTTCTACGATCCGATCGTGGAGGTGAATATTTGAGTTATGATTTTCTCACGCATCTTAAAGAAAGTGGAATCGTTTCACAACTCACGCCACCCGGAACACCACAGCACAATGGTGTGTTCGAGCGCTAATCGAACCCTATTAGATATGGTCCGATCAATGATGTCTCTTACTGATTTGCCGTTATCATTTTGGGGTTATGCATTAGAAACCGCTGCATTCACTTTAAATAGGGCTCCATCTAAATCCGTTGAGACGACACCGTATGAACTGTGGTTTTGTGCTAAACCTAAGTTGTCGTTTCTTAAAGTTTGGGGATGCGAAGATTACGTCAAGAAGTTGATGCCGGACAAGCTCGAACCCAAAGAGGAGAAATGCGTCTTCATAGGATACCCTAAGGAAACTATTGGGTATACCTTCTATCACAGAACCGAAGGCAAAGTGTTTGTCGCAAAGAACGGTTCCTTTCTTGAGAAGGAGTTTCTCTCGAAAGAAGTCAGTGGGAGGAAAGTAGAGCTAGACGAGGTTGTTGAACCTTCTCTTGAGTTGGAGAGTAGCGCAGCACCTGAAATTGTTCCAGTGCCGCCTGCACCAACAATAGAGGAAGCTAATGATAAGGATCATCAAGCTTCGGATGATGCTGCTACTGAACGTCGCAGGTCGATAAGGTCGCGTGCCCCTCGTGAGTGGTACGGCAACCCTGTCTTAACTGTCTTGTTAGTAGATGACAGTGAGCCTTCGAACTATGAGGAAGCGATGATGAGCCCAGACTCTGAGAAATGGCTAGAGGCCATGAAATCCGAATTGGGATCCATGAGCGAAAACCAAGTATGGACTTTGGTGGACCCTCCTAGCGACCAAAAGGACGTTGAGTGCAAATGGATCTTCAAGAAGAAAATGGACGCGGATGGTAATGTTACCGTCTATAAAGCACGGCTTGTCGCAAAAGGTTTTCGACAAGTTCAAGGTGTTGACTACGATGAGACTTTCTCTCCCGTAGCGATGTTTAAGTCCATTCGGATTTTATTAGCAATTGCTGCGTTTCATGATTATGAAATATGGCAGATGGATGTCAAGACTGCGTTCCTCAATGGCAACATTGATGAAGAGTTGTATATGATGCAACCCGAAGGTTTTGTCGATCCTAAGGATGTTGATAAAGTATGCAAACTTCAGCGTTCCATTTATGGACTTAAGCAAGCATCTCGGAGTTGGAACCTTCGTTTTGATCAAGTGATCAAGAGCTTTGGATTTGTTCCAAATTGCTACGAAGCTTGCATCTACAAGAAAGTGAGTGAGAGCTCGGTGACGTTTCTGGTACTATATGTGGATGACATATTGATTATTGGAAATGACATCAACATGCTTAACGATGTGAAGAGTTATTTGAACAAATGTTTTTCAATGAAGGACCTAGGTGAAGCTGCTTATATATTGGGCATCAAAATCTAAAGAGATAGACAAAGACGCCTGATAGCTTTAAGCCAGAGTACATACCTAGACAATGTTCTGAAAAGGTTCAGAATGGATAAGGCAAAGAAAGGTTCAAAGGCCTATGTTGTCAGGTAAGATATTGAGCAAGGCTCAGTGTCCAGCTACGGTAAATGATAGGGAATCTATGAGCAAAGTGCCTTATGCCTCGGCCATAGGTTCCATCATGTATGCCATGCTGTGTACTAGACCGGATGTGTCCAATGCTCTTAGTTTGACGAGCAGATTTCAAAGTGATCCAGGAGTGGAACACTGGACAGCCGTGAAGAACATCCTAAAGTATCTAAATAGAACTAAAGAAATGTTATTAGTCTATGGGGGTGATGAACAGCTTGTCGTAAAAGGTTACGTCGATGCTAGTTTCGACACCGACAAGGATGATTCCAAATCTCAGACAGGATACGTTTATATTTTGAATGGACGAGCTGTGAGCTGGAGAAGCTGCAAGAAAAGTGTGATCACGGGATCTACAGTGGAAGCGGAATACATGGCTGCTGCAAAAGCGTCAAGTGAAGGAGTTTGGATCAGAAACTTCATCACTGAGCTTGCCGTGGTTCCAAGTGCATTGGACCCACTGGAGATATTGTGTGACAACACTGGCGCCATAGCGCTTGCTAAGGAACCAAGATATCATCCAAAGACCAAGCATATCAACCGCAAGTTTCATATAATCCGAGATTATATTGCAGATGGAGATCTGAAGATTAGCAAAGTACATATAGATCTGAATGTCGCAGATCCATTGACTAAACCTCTTCCACGTGTAAAACATGATCAGCACCTCAGTGCCATGGGTGTGATATTGTTGCCAAATGTAAACTAGATTATTGACTCTAGTGCAAGTGGGAGACTGTTGGAATTATGCCCTAGAGGCAATAATAAAGATGTTATTATTATAATTCTTGTTCATGATAAAGTTTATATTCCATGCTAGAATTGTATTAAGCGGAAACTTTAATACTTTTGTGGTTTGTGAACAACACCGTGTCCCTAGTACGCCTCTATGGACTAGCTCATTGATCAATGATGGTTAAGGTTTCCTAACCATAGACATGAGTTGTCAATTGATAATGAGATCATATCATTGGAGAATGATATGATGGATGACCAAACTAAGCGAAGCAATTAGATCGTATCATCGTGTTCATCTTTGCGAAGCTTTTCCTATGTCAAATATTGTATTCCTTAGACCATGAGATAATACAACTCCCTGGTATCGGAAGAAAGCTCTGAGGTCATCAAACGTCATCCTATGAGAGGGTGATCATAAAGGTGTCTCTCAGGTGATCGGAAAGTATCTGTTGGGTTGTATGTATCGAGATGGGATTTGTCCCTCCCAAGTCGGAGAGATATACTTCGGGCCCACTCGGTAATCGATATCAACACCGATTGCAAGCATGTGGTTAAGGAGTTAATCACAAAGTGATATCGGATTACGGAACGAGTAAAGTACTTGCCGTGAATGAGATTGAACTAGGTATGACGGTACCGACGATCAAATCTCGGGCAAGTAAAATATCGCGAGACGAAGGGAATATATATATGGGATTGATTGAATCCTGGCATCGTGGTTCATACAATATGATCATCGATGAATGTGTGGGAGTCAATATGGGTGCCCAGACCCCGCTGTTGATTATTGATAGAAGATCATGTCTGCATATTCTCGAACCCGCAGGGTCACACACTTAACGTGTCTCGATGCTAGGATAGATTGGATAATTGGTTTATGAGTTTTTGTTCGAAGTCTCGGATGGGATCCGGGACATCACGAGAGGTTCCGGAGTGGTCCGGAGAATAATATTCATACAAGGCAGGCAGTTTTTGGAGTTCGAATTGTTCCGGTTAATCGGTATTGTACCGAAGCTTCTAGAACCTTCCGGAAGGGGACCAACGTGGCCCCACCTTCCGGGAGGGGCATGGGCCTAAGTGGGAGTGTCCTGGCCAGACAATAGGGCACAAGGCCCCATAGGGCCCAGCCGATCCTAGAGAGTTTAAACTGCTTAAACTAGAGATAGGGTTTCTAGAAGGGAGAGTCCTCACCCCCACTCCTCCTCCCTTGGCCGCCGCCCAAGGCTTGGAGGAGGGCAGGCTGGCCCCTCTATATATAGAGGGATGGTGCGCCCCCTTCCCCCTACACCTTTCCTCCAAACCCTAGTTGCCCTGCTGCTCTTCCTCTCTCCCTCCCGACTGTTTGTAGGCGAAGCCGTGCAGCACAAATTCTCCACCATATACACCACGTCGTCGTGTTGTAGATCCAATCTATCTCTCCACCGTACTTGCTGGTCCGAGGAAGGAGGAGACGTCGAGGTGTTGCACGTGTGCATCTCACGGAGGCACCGCCACTTGTGGTGCTAGATCGGATCGGATCGCGAGGAGGAGAAGCGAGTACGACTACATCACCCACGTTCCGACGAACGTTCCGTTGTGCGAATCTTCAAGGGTATGAAGATCTAATCCAATCTCTCTCGTTGATTGCATCTCCTAGATTAGATCTTGGCTTTCCCTCTGTTCGCATCCGTAGAAAATTTTGATTTACTATGCCGCGAAACCCTTCATGTACGAGATATGCCATGAACGGTTTTGTCCAAGCCGGAGGGACCTTTGCCACCATGTGAACAAAAGAGTCAACTATGTCCGGGTTGTCTATGTCTGCTCCCTTCACGGATGGTGTCCATAGATGCTCTGGGAAAACTCCAGGCGGAATTCCCTTGCGCCCTGATCCAAGCTTACACAGTGGATCAGTCGCCTCGTTTTGCTCCCTAGGCACATACTTGACCTCGTAGCCCAAGAAGCTCTTGGCTATCTCGTCCACTTTGTCTCGATATGCGGCCATCATAGGGTTCCGCGCGTTCCAGGTGCCAGCCACCTGCTGGGAAACCAAGTCGGAATCTCCATAGCAAACTATGCGTTTGATGCCAATATCCTTCGCTACGCGTAGTCCGTGAATGAGTGCTTCATACTCCGCCATGTTGTTCGTAGCCTCGAAGTGGATCTGCAGAACATAGTGTAATTTTTCTCCGGTTGGTGACTGTAGTAGTACACCAGCCCCTGAGCCGTTGAGTAGATTTGATCCTTCAAAGTGCATTAGTCAGTACTCTGGCTCCGGCATTGTGGTAGCATCTGGCATCTCCGTCCAATCTGTGATAAAATCCGCCAAGGCTTGTGATTTGATAGCGTCGCGTCTCTTGTAGGTAATCTCGAAGGCGGCAAGTTCAATGCCCCACTTCACGAACCTTCCTGTAGCGTCGTTGTTGTTGATGATGTCGGACAGTGGAGCTTTGCTCACAACTGTGATAGGGTGCTCCTGGAAGTAGTGCCTCAGCTTCCGAGAAGCAAGGAACACTCCATAAGCTATCTTCTGGTAGTGCGGGTAATGCTGCTTGGACTCCGTCAAGACCTTGCTTACATAATAAACTGGCCGTTGAACTCCCTACTCATAGCCTGGTTCTTTCTGTTCTACCACGACGACGATGTTGATTACCTGGTTGGTGGCCGCCATGTAAATCAACATAGGATCCCTAGGCTTGGGTGCTGCAAGGATAGGCGCTGAGGAAAGTATCTCCTTGAGGTGCTTCAATGCTGCATCTGCCTCGTCCGTCCATGTGAATTTGTCCCCCTTCTTCAGCAACTTGTACAGTGGCAGAGCCTTCTCTCCAAGTCGGCTGACGAACCGACTAACTACTGCAATGCAACATGTTAGCTGTTGTATGTCTTTTAGGCATGTCGGGCGGTTCATGTTTAAGATGTCCTTGATTTTCTACGGGTTGACCTCGATTCCACACTGGGAAATGATGAAGCCCAACAATTTGCCGGCTGGAACCCCGAAGACGCATTTCTTGGGGTTAAGCATCATGTTGTATTTCAAGAGATTATAAAAGGTTTCTTTTAAGTCGGAGATTAAGTCATTTTACTTTTTAGACATCACCTTTATATTTTCCACATAAGCGTGAATGTTCCGATCAATTTGATCGTGTAGGCAACGCTGCATTTCCCGCTGGTACGTAGCACCTGCGTTTTTTAGCCCAATGGGCATCGTGACATAGAAAAATGTGTCGTAAGGTGTAGTGAACGAAGTGGCCAATTGGTCCGACATCCTCATCTTGATCTGGTGGTATCCTGAGTATGCATCAAGAAAACACAAAAGCTCCGAGCCAGCCGTCGAGTCAATGACTTGGTCAATGCGAGGCAAAGAAAACGGATCGTTGGGACACACTTTGTTCAATCTGGTGTAATCAACGCACATTCTTAATTCTTTGGTTCCCTTTTTGGGGTCAAGTACAGGATTCGCCACCCATCGGGTGTGAAGGACTTCTCGGATAAAACTAGCCTTAAGTAACCTAGCTATCTCTTTTCCTATGGCGCGTCTCTTCTCGTCTCTGAAGTGTCACAGAGGTTGTTTCACTGGTTCACATTTTGGATCAATATTCAAGCTGTGCTCGGCAAGTTCCCTAGGTACACCTTTCATGTCGGCAGGCTGCCAGGCAAAGATGTCCCTGTTCTCATGGAGGAACTCAATGAGCGCGCTTTCCTATTTAGGGTCCAGGTTTGTCCCAATGGCGGTGGTCTTGGAGGCATCGCCTACCACAAGTTCCACCGGCTTTGTCTCGATGGCGGCCTTGAATGCTAGGGAGGATTCAGAAATCTGTTTCTTCGACGCGGGCATCTCCGAGGCATCGACCTTGCTCTGGATCTCCTGGAATTATTTGCTATAGAGGACAGCTTCTGCATAGGCTGCTTCTCCAATCTCGCAGTCCCTTGCTTTGGTAAAGCTTCCGGATATGGTGATGACACCGTTTGGTCCGAGTATCTTGAGCTTGTTGTAGACGAAGGTGTGGAATATGTCGCGGCCGAATATGACGTGGTACACTCTCTTGAAGTGGACCACCTCAATGGTCATGTGTTCTTGGCGGTAATTATTGACATCACCAAAAGCGACCTGAAGTGTGATGCACCCAAGGGACCGAGCCTCCCGACCAGGAACTACACCATGGAAGATGGTGTTGGTCCGCCTTTGGTTTGCCTCGTTCAATTTATCTTTTGTAGTGTATCCAGGTACATGATGTTGATGCTGCTTCCACTATCCACCATACATTTGGTGACCTCTTTGCCGTCAATCAGGGGGTTGATGACCATGGCGTATTGGTTCTCCGTAGGGATGAGGTCTGGGTGATCCTTCCTGTCCCAAGTAATTGGAATCTCCGACCAGCGCAGGAACTGGGGAACTGGGGGTAGAGTATCCATCGGTATCCTCATGGAGGTCTTATGTTGTCGGACGGTGGGGGTGCCAAGGAAAGTGTGGAAAACTACCGCCTTCTTCTCGAAGGGTTTTTTGCCTTTGCCGTTGCTCTTGGCGGCGTGCTTGGGGTCAATGTCCTCGTCCATGTCACTTGAATCCTTGGACTCCTCCTCCTTCTTCTTCCCCTTTCCCTTGCCTCGCGGTCTATTCTTTTGACTTTGCTTGTAGCCGGACTCCAGGTCCTCCTTGAGGTCGTTGACGAGGGACGGCATATAATGGTACTCCTCGTAGGATTGGGAAACGTGGAGCGCTGCCGAGGTAGTTTCAATGCCTCGCTGCTACCCATGACCAGCTCCCCGTCCTCGGCCACGCTGTCCGCCATCACCTCGTCCTGCAAAATTCATAGCGACCATGTCGGGGGTTTGCTTTTCTTATGGCGGGGTCTTCCGCTTTGTGCTGATGTTCCTTCGAGCTTGAGTTGGAACGGCCATTGCCGGAAGGGAGCCGCGAGCATCGTCGTCGGCAACCGCGAACTCACTGGCCAACTGAATCATCTGGTTCAAGTCTAGCTGGTGATTGTCCTACAAGCGCTTTAGCTTATGCCGGAGCAATGTGCCCCTTTCCAACCCATTGATGAAGGCGGCCATGGCAATCTGAGCGTGCACTCTGGTGCAGGAATTCTTCATATCTAGCCAGCAAGAGAGGTAGGCGCGAGATGTCTCGTCTTTCTCTTGCACGCACCGCTGTAGATCACCAACAGTGCAGGGACATTTGTACGTACCCTCGAAGTTCTTGGTGAACGCTTCTTGCATGTCCAACCAATTGCAGATGGATCTTTCAGGCAAGTCATCAATCCATTGACGGGCCGTGCCCGCCAACATCAATGGGAGGTACATGAGGGCGAAGTTGGGGTTACCCCCAGCGATCTCCACTACGTTGATGTAATCCTGCAACCATGTAGCTGGCTTGGCGGTGTCGTCATAGGGCTTGATGGTCTTTTCAATCCGGAAACCTTCGGGGTAAGTTGCGGACCGTATTACAGGTCCAAAGCAACGTGGTCCCAGGTATGGTCCTTCCCGGGCCTCGTCGATCTTGTCCAGACGTGAACGTGCATCGTATTGCTCTGGGCTTCTTTTCCTCTTCTTGCCATCAGGGGATGGGCTGCGTGAATGACTCGGGCCTCCTCCACCATGGTGGCTGCTAGGTGGTGACGGAGGCGGAGGTGCCAGTGGGTTAGCCTTCCTGTTGTTACCCTCCTGCGACGCCTCACGCTTGTCGCGGTTTCTTGTCGGACGCGGAGGATTGTGGCACGACCTGCTCTTAGGTCCTTGGTTGCCCTCTCCATCATGACGAGTCTGCTCCGCATTTCCGCGGATGACGATGCCACTCTGCCTTGGCAGAGGCATATCCGTATGACGGTCAGCCTTGGTTTCTTCGTGATGTCGGGGGGATCGGGGCGGTGGCGATGGGCGTCGAGGTTGGGCCTTGCCTCCATGGTCGGAGGATATGGGGATAGCATCCTTACTGTTGCGCGCATCCCTCCGTATTTGTTTTGATGAACCCGTCTTAGACCCGACATCAAGAGGAGATCTGTCCCTTGGCGGCTTATGCTGGCTAGACTGGCAAAACGCTGGGTCAGACTCAAGCCTCTTAGAGGTGGCCTTTTCCTGCTGTTTCACCACCTTGGCCACTTGGTCAAAGACCTGGTTCACCGCTTCGGGTGATCTATCCTGCTCTAGAAGGGTCTTGGAAACGGCGAGGTTGAGGAGAGGAGTGGGCATCACTTGCCTGCCTTCACTGTCAATATATGGCTAGTCCTGTGCCAGCTTCGAGGGAGCACATCCTAAGTTTCATCGTACACCAGGATCGTTGATGACGTGATCCAGAGCTTTCTTAGCCTTCTGCTGCTGCTGCAGAGTCTTGTACTTGGCCTCCGTTGCTCTAGCTTTCTCTATTGACTTCTGCGTGTTGACTAGATCTCGATCTAGATTTTCCCCTTGCTCCGCGATGGCCTTCACTTCCTCTAGCAGCTGCTGGCGCTTCTTGTCGAGCTGGACTACATTGTGAATATGAGCCACGGTCATAGGCTCGACGAGGAGATTTTCGTACATCACTCTATCAGCTAGAGTGACTTGGGCAGCAGCAGACATAGATGCTGGAGGCGGCGGGTTTGCGGTGTTGTTGTTGCTCGGACCAGTGCCGAGTTCCTGCGGCTGCTGCACTGGGTTAGGCAGAGGGGCATGACCTTTGCGCGATCATTGTTAGCAGCAATAGGTGGTCCCTTCCCTTTGTCCAGTGCCGTGGGCGGATCTCGTCCGGATTGATCTTCCTCCATCGCCATCGCAATGTCGATGAACTCCTCTCGGGACGTCACAACATTGTTGGCCTGCTCGTCGCGCTTCTAATCCTCCTCCATCTCCTGCATGGCAAAGTCTAGCTCCTCTGGGCTGAAGTCTATCTCCTCTGAATTTGCGCTGATGTCGGCGTAGAGCGCGTCAATCATGGAGTCGGAGGGTGCCGGGGCTTCCTCGATGACGGGGGGTGGAGGTGCAACATCATCGACGATGACTGGGGGTGGTGGCGCAGCTGCGGCGACGACGACCGTAGGCGGTGGCGGCTGAGGCAGAGGGGCTCCGTCAGTGAGCTGCCTCCTCAGCCTCCGCGTAGTTATTGACTGTGTTCACCATGCTTTCGAAGGTGAGGCATCCTGAAGCCTGCTGCCGCCTTAGCGAATGCCAGAGCAGCTTACCTTGGTCCAGTCCTTCCACAAAGTGATACATGGCCCGTATATGGAGCCACCTAGCAAGGTAATCGCAAGGGTTTTCGCCCTCTCGCTGAATGCAATGCGCTAGATCGAAGATGGTCACCACTCCGACGAACTTGGATCTCTGTTGTCCAGACACAGGGACGAAGTCGGTGGACTTGCATCGATCTTCCACCATTATATCCTGCATAGGGGCTGTTTGGGTGGGTCTTGATTTTTTCCGATCTTTGTCGGCAAACTCCGAGGAGAGATCCGACATCCATCCTTCCGCGAACGTATCCTACCCATAGGCGGTCCGCGTGGGTCTTGACGCTCCTCCAACTCCTAGGGAACTAGTGCCCGAGTTGGTTTCGCTGATGAAGAGGTGGATATCTCCGATGGGGACGATCGAGCACCGCGTAGGGTTCGTCTTAGCCGGGATACAGAACTCGTTGGAAGGGACGATCGGAACGTTGTCGGAGAAGAGAACACGACCGATGGCCATGGTTTTGCAGATTCCCGCGAAGATCTTGGTCCTCGCACTTACTCCTAGTTCTAATTCCATAAGCATGTTTATCTCCTAAAGCATTAACTAGCATATCCTTTTGTACCTTAGCAAGTTGATCAAATTGGGTTTGAACCATTTTAAAGTGTTTACAAAGCATTTTAATATCATTAGAAGTTCTTTCCATAATATCTTTCAACTCATGGATAGCTCTAGAGTTTTCCAACAAATGATTCTGAACTTGTTTATTAAAATACCCTTGTTTAACAATAAATGTGTCAAGTTCCTCTAAACGTTGATCAGGAGGCTTAACATAAGGAATATCACCTTCATCAAAGTGTTGGAGAGAGTGTACCTCAATAGTAGATGAGTGGGGAATTGGCTCACATAATTCTTCTATAGTAGGTAGATTCTTCACATCTTCAGCTCTAATACCTTTCTCCTTTAGACACTTCTTAGCTTCCTTCATCACTTCATCATTTAATGCAATAACTCCCCTCTTCTTTGTTGTTGGTGTTGGAACTGGTTCACGAACAACTGGTTCAGGAGTAATAGTGTCAGGTGCATTCAGCTTAGTTGAAGTCCAATCATCATAATTCTTGCTTATCTTGGTCATTAATTCTTCAGCATTTGTAGGAGTTCTTTTCCTGAAAACACAATCAACAAAGCTATCTAGGTAGATCCTAGAATCATCAGTTGGTCCATTATAATAAATATCAAGAAGCTCATTTTTAGGTAATGGACATCCAAGATGTGCATGAATCAAGGCACAAAATCTTTTCCATGACTCGGGCAATTTCTCTTCTTCTCCCTGTTTAAAATCAAAAAGTCTCTGCAAAGCAGCATGTCTAGCACTGGGAGGAAAATATTTCTGGAAGAAGGGAAGATATTTCAGGGCTATCAATGGAACCAAGAGGTAATCTATTAAACCAAGACCTAGCTTCTCCTTTTAGTGAAAAAGGGAAGATCTTAGCAACAAAGTACCTGCGCATCTTAAAATCATCAGAGAATAAAGCACTCGTAGTAGAAAGCTCATTCATATGAGCCACAACACTCTCATTTTTAGTCCCACAAAAAGGTTCTTTCTCAATAATATCTAAATAAGATAAATCAAGAGGGAAATCATAATCTTTATCTTTAATATCTATGGGAGAAGTGGCAAACTTAGGATCAGAGGACATCTTAGGCATGATAGTACGTGTAGTAAGGAGACTCTTAATAGCACTAGTACCATGTGTGTTTCGACACTCTTCAACCAAATCATCAGTGAACTCAATGTAACCATCATTAATATCATAACTCTCACTAGCCTCAGGTGAGCTAACTGGTGTAACAGTGTCTTCACTAGGAGTTTCAGTATTTCCTAGACCAGCAATAATATCATCTAGAAAAGGAACTAATGAACCACTCGCATCAAGCACAGTAGAAGTAACATCATGAGCATCAAAAGCAGTTTCAGACTCAGCAGTAGTAGCAATGTGTGTAGCATGTGTATGTGGTGGTGGTGTGACAAGCTTACTTATAAAAAATGGTGAATCAAGAGCAGTAGAGGTGTTTAGGACAGTACCTCTACTTGTAGTGGATGGTAAAATAGGGAACTTTCCATCACAAGACTTCCCGATGATGAAAGGAGTAGAAGTGAACAATAATAGATCCAAGTGAACTTACAAATAAAGCTATGCTCCCCAGCAAAGGCGTCAGAAAATAGTCTTGATGACCCACAAGTATAGGGGATCGCAATAGTCTTCGCGGGTACAATTACCCAATTTATTGATTCAATACAAGGGGAGCCAAAGAATACTTGCAAGCCTTAAAAACCGAGTTGTCAATTCAGCTGCACGTAGAAATAGTTCTTGCTCACAAAAGTTTATCAGTAGCAACAGCAATAGCAACAGCAACAGCAACAGTGAAACATGAGCAATAGTAACATTAACGGTAACAGTAGGATTCAAGTGCGGTAGGGATAGGGATGGATGAACTGGCGTTGCATGGACGAGTCTAAACATGTAACTTCGAGATCTAGGGCATTGCAGATAAATAATAACAAGCATCGAAGTACTAAACAATCCTAGGCATGTCCTCCAAATATATTCATACGTGCTTTCAATGAGAACTTGCACAACATCTTCTGTCCAGCCAGCCCGTGGCAGCGTGGCCTCTAGGAACTACTGGCAATCAAGGTGCTCCTTTTAATAGAGCATCGGAGCAAAGCATTAACACTCCATGAACACATGTGATCCTCATACCACAGCCATCCCCTCCGGTTGTCCCAATTATTGTCACTTTCGGGCCTTTGGATCCGGACAATGATATGTGTACACAACTTGCAGATAATATCACAAACAATACTATCATAATGATTCAATAATAAGTTAAGATCTGAGATCATGGCACTCGGTCCCTAGTGACAAGAATTAAGCACAGCAAGTTGCAAAAAGTTCAAATAGCACTAATAGAGATACTAGGAACTATGCCCTAACAGATCTTATTCGATTACATGATAGAACTCATCCAATCCCTACCATCCCCAAGCCTACATCGGGGGATTACTCACTCATCGATGATGGAAACATTGGTGGTCGATGGGGATGCGTTGGTGATGACGATGGCGATGATCCTCTCCAAATTCCTCGTCCCGACAGGGTGCCAGAATGGAGTTTCTGGATCCGAATCTTGGTTTCTGGTGGCGGAGCGGAACTCTTTCTAGAAAACTATCGAACCCCCCTTGGTTTTTAGGTCGAAAGGCAACTTATAGGCATAGAGGGAGGCCGAGGAGGTGCCTGGGGTTGCCACACACCCTCCAGGCGCGGGTCAGGTGGGTCCGCTCCTACGGTGGGTCTGGGCCCCCAGGCCTCCCCTCCGTCTCTTCTTCTGGCTTCGTGGATCTTCTGGTGAAATATAATTTTTGGCATATTTTCCGGGATTTTTCCTGATAGTTCATTTTCTGTACAAAAACAAGACACCATGGTAATTCTTCTGAAAACAGCGTCATTCCGTGTTAGTCGTATCCAAATCACAGAAGTTTAGAAAAGAAACAATAGCAAAGTGTTCGAGAAAGTAGATACGTTTTGGATGTATCAGGTATTACCAGCAGTAGGGTAGTTTATCCCACCAGCATTATTTGGAGTAGCATCCGGATGAGGTGCATATCCATAAGACCTTCGGGTGTAAGGATCTCGTGGCACAACACTATATGGTACAAAGATACATCGCTTCTTATTGTTTGAACTAGCCTTTGTGTACCCCTCCTAAGGATGCTTACGACTTTTTTCATACTCCACCTTTCCACTCTCGGCTTTCATAGCCTTGTTGACAAGGCCTTGGAAGTTACCAATGTCCATGAGGTGGATATCACGGCGAACCTCAAGATCCAGTCCCTTGTGGAACAGAGCTTTCTTCTTAGCATCAGTGGAGACCTATTTAGTAGCATAGAAGGCAAGACGGTTGAAGTTGCGCTGGTAATCACAAAGAAAACCAGTCCCCTACCTCAGCTTGAGGAACTCCTCCCTCTTATGATCCATGAGACCCTCCGGAATATGATAGGCTTGGAAGGCTACAGTGAACTCTTGACATGTAACAACATTTTGAGAAGCTTTCATTGCCAAGAAATTTGCCCACCAGGAGCCAGCTGCTCCCTCCAGATGATAGGCAGCAAAAGTCACCCAATCAGCTTGAGCAACATGACCAACCTGAAGTTTATGCTCCATGGTGCGAAGCTAGTAGTCCGCATCAAGTGGCTCAGTGGAATAGCTGAAAACTGGCGGAGTGAGATGTGTGAAGTCCTTGATACCAACTTGATTGTTCTGACGTTGATCAGTGTTGCGCTCAATCCTCTCAAGGAGCCTCATGTTATCAGCACGGTTGGTTTCGAACATGGCCATGAGTTAAAACATGGACGGTGGTGGAGGAAGGTTGGAAGATTCACCCTCATTTCCAGCACCACGGGCATGAGCAAGAGTATGAGAACGAGAGATATCACCGATCCTGGAAGAACAAAAGGAGTTAGACAAGGGATTCAAAGGAACAAGACAGAAAGAATAACAAAGATTACTTGATATAAGCATATCATATTATAAAGCATGGTAGTATCGAAGCATACTAATGTATACACTAACCAGCCGACTTACAAACCATGGCAATGGAATGCTAAGATGTTACACACCAAGCAAAACTGAGATATCTTGGAACTTTGGGGATAGCAACCAGGTATAGAGTACTTAAGAAAAACAACCCTAAAACCATGGTCCTAAGAGTTTGAGATAAGAGGTAAGAAATGGAAACCTTTTCAAACCAATTAGGATAAGAAAACTCCAGCATTAGAATCTCACCAGAGGAGTAAAAAGAATCATAGTCAGAGTTTTTGCAAATAATTTTCAACTTTCAAATAGTTTCTCAATTTCTAGAATCAACATCGACTAATAAAAAGGTTTCCTACAGGTGGTCCTACTCTGATACCAAAACCTGTAACACCCCTGGGATTAGGGTTAAACTAACCTTAGAACATCATCTAAGATAAGCTCAACTCCAAGCATGGAAGATCATAGTAAAATTCGGTAACATTACAGAACTCAGGGATTCAACAACATAAGTTTAAACTCTTAACAGAGTGTGATACCAGAGTTATTACAAACCATAGGTCACATACCCAACATTACAACAAACAGCGAAAGCAAAATATGTTGTTCTACATAACAACTTAGCAAAGGGCCTAAAGGGCCATAAACAGAAGCGACGTCCATCCTGTAGTCCTCGGGTGAAATGGATCGTAAGGGCACCTAGAGGGGGTGAATATTTGATACTCAATTTTTAGTTATTTTTCAATTTTAGGCCTTATACAAAGTAAATTCTATAGATATGCAACTACGAGAATTTACCTATATGCAAACCTATCTACTAAACACATAAAGAGAGGAGCGAGGAAACCATAGTGGAGCACGCGGAGACACAAGGATTTGTTTTACCGCAGTTAATTCCTTGTTAAGGTAAGTACATCTGCATTGGAGGGGTGGGAGGTTCTAAGAGCACCACGTCACAATATGCCTCACCTTATTCTCCGATGGATCTTGCCACGAAAGGCTCGATCCACCTTCTCCACTATTGGTACCCTTCGAGGCGGGAACCGGTGCCTTTACAACTCTAGCGGGGCACACATCCACAACCAAATTGGAGGATCCCATAATGACAACAAGCTGTCACAAGAACAAGGATTATCAAAATAAGGATCTAGATATTTGCAAGAAATACTAGATCAAAGGTTCTCCAAATGAATGGAGAGGTGGTGAAGCGCTTGATTGCTGTTGATGAAGATCGATCCCTCCTCCTTCAATTCCCCAAGGAACGAGGCCTTTGGGTGGATGAAGGTGGATATCCCTCGGATGGAACTTGAGAAGCAGATATTGTCTTTTTTGAATGAACCAACAGTTCTGGCAGGAGGGAAAGATGGGTTTAAATACCCCCTGCCCAGAACTGGCCGTTGGAGCAATTTGGAGGCAGATTATTCTCCCCCCACTAGGGGCGTACTATCTTCCCTGGGGAAAATGTCCGCCCCAGGGGCAGAAAGTCTGGGGCAAAATCCGCCCCCACACAATGCGTCGCGCCGATCTTGACTTGGTGAAAATCCTCTAATCCGCCCTAGAGATGGAAAGTCCGGGTGAAACTCTGCCCCCTCTCTGTATGACGCACCGTGGCGACCTTTGAAAACCTCCTAGGGGCGGATTATCCGGCCCCCTTGAGGGTCGGATTATCTGGCCTAGGCAAAACTCCAGCCCTTGCCGGACAATTCGAGAGATATTATGCCCCCTCTTTGGGTGGCGCGCCCTTGAGCTCTTTGTGATTGGGGGAGGGGCAGATTATCCGCCCCCAAAAACATTTATAGGATCTGCAGCACTTCAACACACATTAAATAATCATTGATATTGTTATCTAACACATAAAACACTAGAGATCTTGAAATTTTCTTTCATCAGGATGCTACCTGGGACCCCCAACTACTCGTCGATGTCAACATAGAAACCACCTTCAGTTGTAACTAGATCATCTATACAAAAACAACAACGGCGCAAGGCTGAGTACGAGATGTACTCCGCAAGACTTAGATAACCTAGTATCTACATGCTCTAGCTGGAAAGGCTTTCTCTGGATTTTATTTTGCATAAAGCAATATTTATTTGTAAACAATAGGGGGAAGAGGCTCGTGTACTCAGAATCTTTTTAAAAGAGATAAGGTAACAACTTATTCATCTTGATCAGCATATCTTGATATCCACCAGATTCATCAGAAACTCCTATCTAGGATCACCCCCCTCGAACCCTGAAGAAGCATCCTTAAGCACACGTGGGACAGTAGGTTTAATTTTGGTTATTGTTATATATGATCATCACGTCCATTCCCAAGTTGTTCATAATCGTGAACATGACTTTTCAAAAAGATTAATACCCTGCAGGGTTATACAACTTAGCCACACGTACCAACCGACTCTTAATGCCAAATATTATTAGACTGCTTCCTTCGAAGGCCGATAGAGGGTGGTTAACCACGACCTTTACCTTGCTTTCGCTGAGACCATGAGTCACGCCTTAAGGATGGTTCCACCGTAACGGTCAAATCCCGAAGATGGTCCCTAGAGATGTGAGGCGAGGTTGGTTTACAAGGGGCGCTATCTATCCAAAGCAACCGCGGCCACACTTCCCTACCTGTTATGATGCACCTCCCTATCCTCCTCTTTCAAAAATGTTTTCAATGTGTATCCCAAATGTAAAGCCCGAACTATGTGACTCATGGAATCTACTAGGGAAGTTAGTCAGTCGAGGGGTTCCCAAGCCCCGTGTGGTTATATGCTTGTCTTGGTTCAAGAGTAAAGAACTCGAGTCCTAGTGGTGGCGAGCATGGGACTACACAAACCACACCCAACATGGCCTCCCATACAAGCCTTTTCATGATTAGTTATCTCCTTTGATGATATCCCCATCTCCCACCTTTCTAGATTCCTCGGCATCTGCAATTCATCACCCGAATGGATCAGAAGTTACTACTAAGCATGGCTATGTTGTCGGTCGCAGAATCTCTAGCAACGCTCATATGACAAACCTAGGTATGCTAGGAGCAGTGGATCAGGAGTATAAGGCTACAAAGGGGAAACTATGCAGTAGATAGGTAACTCTAGCTACTAACAAAAGACCATATTGGAATCGTGTGCATTATAGAGAGAAATTAAATACTTTGTGAAACATAGGTTCAGAATGAAAGGATATGCTTGCCTTTTCCTTTAGTAGACAGGTATGGATCTAAGATGTCGTTGACTTCAGCCTCGGGGTCGAATCCTATCGTGAAGAGCCAATACTGGAAAGAAAGGCGACAATCAAGACATGGCATAATGCAATGCGAAATCAATATGTATGACATGTCGTATTAGAGATCCTACAATAACCCTAGGTGCAACATTGATTTAAGAGGGTGCGGGATATACTGGCGAGGACACACCGTCGAACCCACATGTACATAAGGCGTGTTGATGTTTCTTTAAGTAAACTAGGATTTTAAGTTTATTGAGAATGTATGATGATAGCTTAGATAGGTAGATCTTATTTTTCTGAACATTTTGGTATATTATTTATATTTTTCTTATTAAATATGAATTAGTTCTGAATTTTACAAGTTTATATTAATTTCTACCATTTTAAAAAAATTCTGAAAATATTAAAAGGATATTACATCACCCTGACGTCATCAAAACCTAACCCTAACTTTCTATGCCGTATGTGTGTCTACCCACAGACACTAAATAAGGGAGCCCAGATCAAGCTGGGTCCATCCTATGGCTATGTCAGCATGCCACGGTGGACACGACAGTGGGGAGCTACAAACGGTGGTTGCCGTTGTTGACTTGGGACACCCCAATATGCGCGGTTAGGCGCGCTGGAGAGAGCGCGAAGAGGCAAACCACATAGAGGTGGCACCGCCCCTGTATGGTCACAGGAGCGATCACGACGACGCGCGGACGCGGCGGAGCTCTAGGACAGACGGCGAGAAGCGGATACGCGTGATGCCAGGGTGCAACGTTGGGCCAGGGAGGTGCAGGTGGTCACGCTGAAGCGGTTGGGGACGACGGCGAGGCGAGCGATAGAGCTCGTTTGGGTCGAGGAATAAGCAGTCGAGGCGGCCAATTGAGGGTGTCCCAGCCCGATTCCTTCAGGAAGGAGGAAGCTAGAGTCGAGGCGGAGCATCCGGTGGGGTCAACAGGGCTCGGGCAGGGCAGCAACGACGGCTAGCCGGTGTCCATGGCGGTTAGGGTTAAAGATCTCGCGATAGAGGCGAGAGGGAGAGAGGGGGAGGTCTCTGGGCGAGAGAGAGGATATGGAGAAGGAGAGCATATCTCGAAGGTCTTATCCCCTTCCCCACAGCGGCGGACGGGCGGGAATCACGATGCAGAGGTTGACGGTGGCGGCGGCACGCAGGTGATTCTAGCTAGAGGAAGACGAAAACCACTTTGCATAAAACACCCTAACGAAGCAAAAATTCAACCGCGGTCTAGTTCGGGCGGTCCAGGGGCTAAAACTTGCAGAGAACCCCCTGGGCTTTATTAAAACCTGAATTTTATTAATAAAAGCTCTATTTAAATGATTTTTAAGCAATTTTAAAATAGAGAAAAGGCAAGGGCACTTTGGTAAATACTAGATTGTTTCCAAAATTTGAAGTTGGTACACATTTGGAACCATTTGCATATAGTTAGGGTTTTGCACTTGTATTTGTTCACACATTTACTCACATGCATATACTTTATTGATTTAAACATATACATGCAATGCTTAGGTACTAATTACATATATTACAAAATTGGGTTGTTACAAGGGTTTCAAAAGATTTCTTGATGAGTCGGAGATCAAAGAATTTCTTGTCCTTCTTGAGACAACCTGAGAGAGATTTAGCTCTCTGGAGGAAATCTTCAGCACAACGATGATGATAACTTGCCTAAAAGGAAACTCCGAAGTTGGTTGGAATCTAATGATGGGTGAGAATTAACAATTGATTTGATGACTCCAGAATTGTAGCAATGTCTTAAGCAGAACGATGTGGTCGAGACAGTTGACTTTAAAAGTCGAGATTTACACTTTGGGAACTTTGCACACATGCAGTGTTCCTGAAGCTTGCGAGGATGAAAATAAGATGTTTTTATGTTCTTCCATTGATATAGGATAGGCGGGAATATTGTCAGAATATACCACAACGAAAGATCCACATAAAGAGCAAGGATTAGTGTTTAGAGAGATGCATTGGAAGAATAGACTAAATAGCCCTTCGGATACAAAAAGAGATCTTGACTTGTTCGCCTTGTTGGTCGGATTACCGGTTTAAAAGAGCAAAGATTTTGGATAAGAACCTATGATAACTCATACATTAAAGCAAAGCTACCATAGAGTAAAGGATAGGATTCTCTCGTATCAAAGAGAACCTTGCAGATATGGAGTTTAAAAAGATGTGAAGCATGATAAATGGATGAAAATCCACCATGGTGCCTTATGAAACCTCCGGGTTGCCAAAGATACTTGAATATGATATAAATATGATCACGGTATAACTTAGGATCGCAAGAGATAACCACAATCATTGTAGAATCAGATTGAAGCATTAACCATATTCCACTCATGATAAGAATCATATAGCTATACCGAGAACCAAATTACAATCACAAGCGTCAGATCGACACACGTTCTGTATTTAGCCCAAAGGAATTTGAAGGTGAAAAGAAAACTCTAGATTGAACTGCCGGTATCAAAAGATCGCGTTAGCATGATATGCCGATAAAAGAAGATAGATAGCATATTGCACATGACTGAAAGGAGTGTGGAAACACAATTGTATCAAAGAATTTTTTCCGCATTTTCGAAATTAAAATACCAATTAGATACTAAAAACCACTTACATATAGAGATTTGTGACCCCACAACACGTGAAAGCATGAAGGAAGGACGAACACCCTTAACAAGATCGCGCCGGTTTACAAAGAATCTGATAGATCACGTCGGTTTACAAAAACCTGTCAGTATGGAATGTACCAACTGTTGATAACCAAAGGCTGATTGCGAATCAAAGTTGGATGCAACAGATAGACAGGGAATTAACAAACATCCTATGGTACTATGGAAACCCCAAACACGTGAATCCTAATTTGAATTTTTAGAATAGGATTGATAAATGTTACACTTCCTTAATAGAAAGGGTGGTTGTGTGTAAGAAGAAAAATGGAAGTAGTCCTACTCTCACATTTAGTTTTTCACTAATATAAATAACTACCAAAAATATTTTCCAGACTGACAAAGACCATCTTGGCTGAGACCCTGAAGGGCGGAATGGCTCTGATACCATATGTAATCCCTGGACCCTACGCTCTAAATCACAAGCTGGTATAACCCAAAAGTGCAAAAGGTGGTGATACCGCGGAGGCCCAAAGCCCACCCACATGTAGGCCCATCTAAGAGGAGCATGGCTCGGTACCCACTTCTCGTGGTTATAGCTTCAAGTGCGAGAGACGTAGCCGACTAGACTGCGAGTCAAGCATACACAAATGAGTATGTATTCCAACGACATACACGAGTACATCAGAGCCAGACCTTCTAAAATAAATAGAAATATCCAACACCATATGGAAATATCCAACTATCCTAGATAGAGATAATAGTTTAGGATATATCCGCATACATCACACATCATATTATCAATTGGAAGTAGAAGACAAGATCTGAGTACAGATAAGAACCAAAGCGTAAGATTCCTCGAAAATAAGCACATCCTGCCCACATAATCTCAAGATCTCCATGCCCCGGAATCTCTACACCTGATGGTCGTTGCCACTATCATCAACCTCTTTGAAACATTAACCTTCCTCATAGTATACCTGTCCATCTGAACCAATATTTTATCATGTGAGACCCTAATGGACTTAGCAAGTCTTTATGCATATAAAGGGAACAACCTGAGGGTGACGCAATTGCAGCGAAAATAAAACCTAGCAGTTTTTGTTGGAATTTTTACCTAAAATAGGCCCAGCCCATTTATTATATGCCAATAAATTCCTGAAATCCTAGAGGCCCATTTGGCCCATTCATGCAAGGCAAGAGCTGGGACAAATGTTAGTCCCATGTTGCTAGTTGAGTGAAAGTTGGACCAGCTTATAAGGTGATCTCTCCTACCACTTGGTAAAAGGATGAGAAGGAGAAGGAGAGAGTTCCACACGCGCGCTCCTCCTCCTCGCTCGCCTCGCCTCGTCACGTCACGACGCGCGCGCGCCGCGTGTTGCGGGAATCTCGCCGAGCCGAGCTTTATTTTTTCACGCATGAATGGTATATGAACAGATGTACAGAAGCTGAAACATTTGCTTTGAGTGGACTTTTAATACGAGTTAAATGAATACGAATTGAGTGGAGGCTGTCCGGTGGGCTGCCGCCTGTTCGTTTCATCTTCTGCGCAGTCTGTCTACCTTCCCCTCTGTGCCTATAAGAGAGAGAGGTCGCGCCTCCAATCAGTTATACTGCCACACATCCTTTGTGCCTCCAGTTCTAGAGCACTGCTCTACCTACATCTTCCCCATCCCGTCTTGCGGCGTGCACCGCTAGCCGAGACAGTAGGCCTCAGAGACCCCGTTGCTTCGAGTCCTGTACGGGAGAACGGCGATAAGGTTTTTGGGGAGCGCTATCAACGCGACTACTGGCTTCGTCACAGACTCCCTCACAGATAGCGACTGCGGCGACGTCTTCCCCGACGAGGACTTGTTCCCCGACATCAGCACCCTCTTCCTCGACGACATGGCCAACGACGGTTCCAACACCGGCGGTTCCTCTCTCACATCAAGGTATATCTTCTGTCTCAATCTTGTTCTGATCATATCCAAAGTTTTATGCCTTGCAGTTTGTTTGGTTATATGCCTTAATATGTATTCGCTATTTCACATGATTAGTATATTTCCTATTATTCTAATCATGTTTTATCTAGCGTTTATTATGTATAATTCGCTTGGTAAATTGCTCTATTATTCAACAATCCAAAAACCTTATTTCAGGCAATTTGCCCCAAGTGGCTTTGTTGCTTCTATGAAGCCACCTGTGTTTGAAGGTGTGAATTACAAACGATGGTGTGCGAGAGCAGTGCTTTGGCTTCAGACCATGAGCTGCTATAACGCCATCTATGGCGCACCTGAGGGGGAACTTAATCCCGCTCAGGAAGAGGCGTTCCAAAAACTTGATACCACTTTCAAGGCTGCCTTCATAAGCATCCTTGGCGACAATATTGTCGATTCATATCTGTCATTTATCATTGGCAAAGATATGTGGGATGCGCTCGAGAGAAAATTTGGAGTCTCTGATGCTGGCATTGAACTGTATGTCATGGAACAATTCTATGACTATAAGATGGTTGATGACCGTTCCATTGTGGAGCAGGCGCATGAGATACATTCACTTGCCAGGGAGATTGAGCACTTCACTTGTGTGTTACCGGACAAGTTTGTTGCCGGAGGCATCATTGCCAAACTTCCCCAGTCATGGAGGAATTTTGCTACTTCTCTGAAGCACAAGAGACAAGAGTTCTCCGTGACGGATCTCATTGGGACTCTTGATGTGGAAGAGAAGGCGAGAGCAAAAGACACACGTGCTCGAGGTACCGAGGGAGGTTCTAATGCCAACTGCATGAAAAGGAACTTCCAGCCTCACAAGTTCAAGAACAAAGGCAAGTTTGACGACAAAGGAAAGGTTGATGGAAAGAACAAGGCCTCTCAGTCCACCAGCTTCAAGAATAAGACTGATAAGAGGAAAGGTGCTTGTCATGTGTGCGGTGATCCTAATCATTGGGCTCCTGCTTGTCCCAACCGCTTTGACAAGCGCCTGCATGGGAAGGGCAGCAAGACTGCTAATGTTGTCATGGGCGACGTTGAGATGAAAGATGTTGGGTATGGTATATAACCTATTGTTCTTTCATTATGTCATTCTCCTGATTGGTGGATTGACACGGGCGCTAATGTACATGTCTGTTCTGATATTTCCATGTTTTCTTCATATCAGGTCAGAGGGACTCAAACCATGCTGATGGGGAACAGCTCGCATGCTTCTGTTCATGGTGTTGGTACGGTCGATCTGAAGTTCACTTCGGGAAAGACCGTGCGCCTGAAGAACATGCATCATGTTCCCTGAATAAATAAAAATCTTGTTAGCGGATATCTTCTGTGTCGAGATGGTTACAAGATTGTATTTGAGTCCAATAAATTTGTAATTTCGAAGTATGGAACCTTTGTTGGTAAAGGCTATGAGTGCGAAGGCTTGTTCCGCTTATCTCTGTCAGACATTTGTAATAAAGTTGTTAATCATATTTACACGAATTTTGAATCAAATGTGTGGCACTCTCGTCTTTGTCATATTAAGTTTGGTTGTATGACGCGGCTAGCCAAAATGAATTTAATCCCTGATTTCTCAACTGTTAAGGGATCTAAGTGCCAAGTCTGCATGCAAGCTAAACAACCTCGCAAGTCACATACGACTGCAGAAATGAGAAATTTAACACCACTAGAGCTCATACATTCTGATCTTTGTGAGATGAATGGTGTGTTGACAAAAGGTGGAAAGAAATATTTTATTACTTTGATCGATGACTCTACGAGATATTGTCATGTGTATCTTCTGAAATCAAAAGATGAGGCTTGGAGTTTCTTCAAAATCTATAAAGCTGAGGCAGAAAATCAACTTGATCGAAAGATTAAGAGGCTTAGGTCTGATCGTGGTGGAGAGTATTTTTCCAACGAGTTTGATTCCTTTGGTGTGGAACATAGAATAATTCATGAGAGGACGCCTCCCTACTCACCCCAGTCAAATGGAGTAGCCGAAAGAAAGAACCGTACTCTAATAGATTTGGTTAATGCCATGTTAGACACATCGGGTCTTTCTAAGGAATGATGGCGGGAGGCACTATTGACCGCGTGTCATGTCCTAAACCGAGTTCCCACAAAGAACAAATAAATTACTCCATTCGAAGAATGGGATAAGAAAAGATTAAAACTCTCTTACTTACGTACTTGGGGTTGTTTGGCAAAGGTTAATGTACCAATCCCCAAGAAGCGCAAGCTTGGACCAACAACCATTGATTGTGTTTTTCTGGGCTATGCTTTTCATAGCATTTGTTATAGATTGTTGATAGTAAAATCTGAAGTACCTGACATTCATGTCGGTACAATCATGGAGTCGACTGATGCGATTTTCTTTGAGGATATCTTTCCAATGAAGGATAAACCTAACTCATCAAATCCGGAGATACCTAGTTCATCTAATCAGGAATTTGCTATATTCTCTGAACCTACCATTCGGATTGAACACTCTGAAAGTCCTAAGGAGGATGATAATGAAATTCCAAAAAGAAGCAAGAGACAAAGGACTGCAAAGTATTTTGGTGATGATTTCATTGTGTACCTTGTGGATGAGACTCCCACTTCCATTTCAGAAGCTTGCGCATCTTTTGATGCTGACTACTGGAAGGAAGCTGTTCATAGTGAGATGAATTCCATCTTAGCTAATGAAACATGGGAGATCACTGATCATCCTTATGGGTGCAAACCTGTAGGATGTAAATGGGTGTTCAAGAAGAAACTAAGGCCTGATGGTACTATTCAGAAGTACAAGGCAAGGCTTGTGGCCAAGGGTTATACCCAAAAGGAAGGTGAAGACTTCTTTGACACTTACTCACATGTAGCAAGGTTGACCACCATTCGAGTGCTACTTTCTTTGGCTGCCTCACACGGTCTTCTCGTTCATCAAATGGACGTTAAGACGGCTTTCCTAAATGGAGAGTTGGATGAGGAAATTTATATGGATCAACCAGATGGTTTTGTAGTAAATGGTCAAGAAAGAAAAGTGTGCAAGCTACTGAAGTCTTTGTATGGTCTTAAACAAGAACCTAAGCAGTGGCATGAAAATTTTGATAAAACCTTAACCGCTGCAGGCTTTGTTGTAAGCGAAGCTGACAAGTGTGTATAGTATCGCCATGGTGGGGGTGAGGGAGTCATCCTTTGTTTGTTTGTTGATGACATACTGATTTTTGGAACCAACCTTAATGCAATTAAGGAGGTCAAAGATTTCTTATCTCATTCCTTTGAGATGAAGGATCTGGGAGTAGCTGATGTCATCCTGAACATCAAGCTATTGAGAGATGACGATGGTGGGATTACACTGCTTCAGTCCCACTATGTGGAAAAGATCTTGAGTCGTTTCGGGTATAGCGACGTCAATCTTTCTCCTACACCATATGATCCTAGTGTGTTGCTTCGAAAGAATCGAGGAAATGCTAGGGACCAACTAAGATACTCTCAAATCATTGGCTCGCTTATGTATTTAGCTAGTGCCACGAGAACTGACATCGCCTTTGCTGTAAGCAAACTCAGTCAATTTGTCTCAAATCCAGGAGATGACCACTGGCATGCTCTTGAGAGAGTTATGCGATATCTAAAAGGCACTGCGAGCTATGGCATACACTATACCGGGTATCCGAGGGTACTAGAGGGTTATAGTGATTCAAACTGGATATCTGATGCTGACGAGATAAAGGCCACGAGTGGATATGTTTTCACACTTGGTGGTGGCGCTGTTTCTTGGAAGTCTTGCAAGCAGACCATCTTAACGAGGTTAACTATGGAAGCAGAACTCACATCACTAGACACGGCCACTGTTGAAGTAGAGTGGCTCCGTGAACTCTTAATGGACTTACCTATGGTTGAAAAACCTATACCCGCAATTCCAATGAACTGTGATAATCAAACTGTGATTATTAAGGTGAACAGTTCTAAGGATAATATGAAGTCCTCAAGACATGTCAAGAGGAGACTAAAATCTGTCAGGAAAATGAGAAACTCCGGAGTTATTGCATTGGATTATATCCAAACATCTAAAAACTTGGCAGATCCCTTCACAAAGGGTCTATCACGCAATGTTATAGAAAATGCATCGAAGGAGATGGGTATGAGACCCACAATTTGAGCTTTCCACAGTGGTAAACCACTCTATGTGATCGGAGATCCCGTGAATTAGAATTGGGAGACAAGCTGTTGGTTAGCTGAGAGGAAAGTATCCCTACTTTAATAAACACCACTCCATAAAGATGCAATACTTTCCTATTCTGCACGGCAGGTTGATTTATTATCTTAATGTGTTCTAAGTGACTTATTCTAAACAAAGATGTTGTCCTGCAGAACATCTTTTGAAGAACACACCTATATGAGTCTGACTGTTAAAACGTCGCAGTCTATGAGAGTAGGGTGCTCTCTAATAAACTCATGAAAGGTCATGGAGTATGACATATAAGCTCCACCCGCGGGGAAGTCCCACGGTAGCCTAGTATCGGTCAAGACTTTTTGTGAAGCTAGGTTCGCAGCAAACTTGCAGTTCAAGGCATAGTCCACTGTACAAGTTGCGGCCTAGTATAACATAAATCTCTAGGTGGAAGTTCAACTTAACAGTCTCCACTACAGTACCGGTATATAAACAATGTTTTGGAACCAAAGGCAAACTTCATGCGCCTCTAGGATCTGGTGGGGGATTGTTGGAATTTTTGCCTAAAATAGGCCTAGCCCATTTATTATATGCCAACAAATTCCTGAAATCCTAGAGGCCCATTTGGCCCATCCATGCAAGGCAAGAGCTGGGACAAATGTTTAGTCCCACAATGCTAGTTGAGTGAAAGTTGGACCAGCTTATAAGGTGAGCTCTCCTACCACTTGGTAAAAGGATGAGAAGGAGAAGGAGAGAGTTCCACATGCGCGCTCCTCCTCCTCGCTCGCCTCGCCACGCCACGCCACGCCATGCCTCGCCTCGTCACGTCACGACGCTCGATCTCGCCGAGCCGAGCTTTATTTTTCCACGCATGAATGGTATATGAACAGATGTACAGAAGCTGAAATGTTTGCTTTGAGTGGACTTTTAATACGAGTTAAATGAATACGAATTGAGTGGAGGCTGTCCGGTGGGCTACCGCCTGTTCGTTTCATCTTCTGTGCAGTCTGTCTACCTTCCCCTCTGCGCCTATAAGAGGGAGAGGTCGCGCCTCCTCTCAGTTATACTGCCACACATCCTTTGCGCCTCCAGTTCTAGAGCACTGCGCTACCTAGATCTTCCCCATCCCGTCTTGCGGCGTGCACCGCTAGCCGGGACAGTAGGCCTCCGAGACCCCGCTGCTTCGAGTCCTGTACGGGAGAAGGGCGATAAGGTTTTTGGGGAGCGCTATCAACGCGACTACTGGCTTCGTCACGGACTCCCTCACAGATAGCTACTGCGGCGACGTCTTCCCCGATGAGGACTTCTTCCCCGACATCAGCACCCTCTTCCTCGACGACATGGCCAACGACGGTTCCAACGCCGGCGGTTCCTCTTCTGTCTCAATCTTGTTCTGATCATATCCAAAGTTTTATGCCTTGTAGTTTGTTTGGTTATATGACTTAATATGTATTCGCTATTTCACATGATTAGTATATTGCCTATTATTATAATCATGTTTTATCTAGCGTTTATTATGGATAATTCGCTTGGTAAATTGCTCTATTATTCAACAGTTTTATAGAGACACACTACAACATCGACCTAACAAATGATAGACAGACGCTCGTTAAATAAACAACAATGAATTACCAAACAGATATATATCAATATAAATAAACATTGCTCGCCCACCTCCCCATTCCCAAACGATAAGGCAGAAGAACATCCCATCCATTGGCAGTTTTATTAATCATTCCATGAATATTGCACTACTACTAGTCAAGTTTTAGTCAATTTAAAAGAAGTAGTTTAGTTATTCTTGTCTATGATCGAGAAACTATGCTCCAAGTCGTCCATAAACTGTGAACACAGCTTTCAGAAATATTTACCCTACAGGGGTGCACAAATAGCAACACACGCATGGTCAACCTCGGAAAAACCAAATGAAACCCCAACGAGGCATCCCGACAAAGAATTCGCAAGATTCATAAATTATTTCAGTGGCCACCCCAGTAAGCTACCCGCTACGAAGTTGGCCGTCTCCACGACGAACCGAGGGGTTTGCGACAATGGCTGTAAACGATTAGTAACCCGAAAGTGTGACTGGGCTTGTCGATACCGCGTAAATATTCCGCATTTGTTCCAAAACCAGAGAGTAGTAAATGCTCTCCACGAGTAATAGTAGTAAATAAAGCAGTAAAGCATGGTATAAGTATAGGATAGTAATAACACCCCAAACTACTTGTGGACCCAAGAAATTACATATGACTCAAGCTAGGACTAAGGGGATTAATGGTCCCACATGCGGATAGTGCGATAGTCAAGGAACAAGAATCAAGTACTCAGAGTCCTACGAGACACAAGTGAGCTTAAAGAACCAAATAGCAGATAATGCCCACCTATGCCTCTTTCATTAGTTATCCCATTACTACTCAATTTAGTTGTTTAGGTACCTCATTATCCAAAGACACTCACAAACCTAGACATACAATTTTACGACTCGCATGGCTCAAGCAACTCCTGTAGTAATGGTTCATAGGATGGAGGAAACCATCTTGGTGGGGTTTAAAAGTAAAGGCTATGCAATACTTGGGATTCAATTTATCTAAATCATGACATATGATGCAAGAATAAGATAGATTCAATAGGTGTTATATGTAGTGCAAGAATTGGGAAATGCTTGTCTGAAAGATAAGTTACAAAATAATATGGATTCGGGTAAGACTCCTTTGGTTCCTAATATTCTCCTTGCTCAATGTCTATCCGGATAAAAACCAAACACACAAGTGGCGAAAATAAATGCATTGCACAATCAAATAAAGTATATGCAACAAGCAAACAAGGCATGCCATGATACAATGATGCACAATTTACATGGTATAACATAGCATGGCATGGGTGAGATGTGGGGTACAAGAATAAAGCATTTCATTACTTGTTTAGTCATGTTTTGCTACCATAAACCTTGCTGCCCCATTAATGTTTATATGATGCATTCTTTAATTCATATCATGGAGTGCATAGTTAGAACAACCTCGTCTAGCTAATCGATTTAGACATATCATTTGTCGAATTCGAAGGTACGGACTTAAAGTTATTGAATATTTAGGAAAAGGTAATTATTTACATTTAATAATTCAATTTTTTTAAAATTTCTCAAATGATATTATAAATAACAAATTCAAAATTCTCATGTTTTTCTGATTCAAAAACATATATTATTGACATTATATGGATTTATGAATTTAAACGATATTTGAATTTACAATTGAATTCATATTTACAAACTAAACACATTTAATTTAAAGAATTTATTCAAATTCATATTTATCTAAAAGTTATGAATTATTTCATTTATATACCAATTAGGCATTTTGTTTTGATTTTCAAAAATTTCGTAGGGGTTTTTGTTACATGGTTCCGGTCTACCCAGAGTCACTGCCAGGTGGGGACACACACAACTGGGTCCACGCACACACGTGGGTGGCAACCAGGTGACACGCTGGACGAGGTCTGGACTATGGGTTCGCAAAAGAAACCATGGGGTTTCTTTTGCAAAAACCATCTGGAAGGCTAGGTTAGGTTCTGATAAAACTAAACCTCGCTGTTACGAAAACTGCGAGCTAAATCCAAAGTTCGGGTGCAGATTGCGATCAAACAAAGCAGAAATTGACTAAGCCAAAAAAACGCAGAGTATTACAAGGCCTACATGTTTGATGTGCGGAGTTTCGCCGGTGGAGGAATGTAGAGACCGTGAATCGACGAAGAACAAGGGGAAGTTTCACTGGCGAAAAAAGACAGATTTCCTTGTGCCTGATAGAAAACTTTCTTGCAACTTTAGAGGAGGTTCCTAGCGAGGGTTCGACTCGTCAATTCCCATTGTTATGGACTTGGGTTTTGGAGAATATGGGGATGCTGAAGATCGCGGGACGGTTGACAGACACGCAACAAGGGGACACGAGGTTTACCCAGGTTCAGGCCCCCGGAGGGAAAACCCTACTCCTGCATGTCTATTCTTGATTGACAGTGGAATCGAAAGTTATAGGGGTGCGCAGATGCAATCTTGCGTGAGGTGTGTGTATGAGTTGGAGAGATCCTCCTCTCCGCTCGCTCCTGGAATTTATATGAGGAGGCCAGGTCTCGGGGTAGGTCAATTCGGTTACAAGTTAGGGTTTCACCATTGTATATTCTAACTATATCAAGGTCGTGTCCATAAAGGAGTCGAACTTCTACCGATATTGGGCTATCCGGAGTCTCCTTGGGAAGCAATTCTTCACGTGGTCCTTCACTAGGATGGACCAGGTATTTTTGTGGTATTGCCGATGAGTACGCCATGGATGGGTCCTCACAGTGCGTGTTTAGAGACGTGGGATAAGGCAGACGATTGACGGGTACGACGTAACAACTTACCCGCCTTCGCATCCCCACGCTGAATATCAATATAATGGCAATGGCCGAACGTTAGAGATTGGTTGGTTCTAGGCGGTATATTGTGAAATCGCCCTAAAGGGCTCTTCCTATATATATATATATATATAGTTGCCAGATCCTAGGGTTACAGGCAAAGTCCTAGCCGGATAGGTTACAGAGTCCTACACAGTGTACAATCAGTCTAACGTGTCTTGCACTCCAAGGCTGCGGGTACGTCAGTGACTCCTCCGTAGCCTTCCTTTATCCGGCATGGGCCTCCCTTCTGGATCCATCTAACTGGGCCGCCCAGCAGGCCATAGGCCTTGCTACCAACTATGGGCCACCCGGGTTATGCTATGAGGATACCCATATAGCATATCCCCAACAGGTATACCAATATAAGGCACCCGTAGGGAATATCTATGTCATTAGCCCCCGAGTGTTCCACTTGAATCGTAGATTCGACTAGAGACTCTATAGTCTTTCGGGTGATTCTCACCATAACCTGTTTTCGGATGAATATGTTAGTTCATAGGGATTATTGATACGTGTGCCAGACTTGCCCGACGGATCAGGGTCAGCTAATTGTCTTTGGACAAAACAACACAATCTACTTCAGACTTAGGTCCCCGGACTCAAATCCGGAATAATGCCGGCGTAATTCGACTCAGGCCATTGAGGTCTTACAGGAGTCGAATTCTAGTGTTTTAAATTAAGTACCCAACGCGTCTGTTGGGATTATCCGTTGTGTCTACTGGTATGTTACTGGCAGAGCGCATTTAGGTACGATACTAGGCCATCAGATGATATATGTAGGTCTTATCTTTGCCTTGCAGACACAACATCCGAAAATTTAGCACCGCGGAGGTGTTTCGGGTGACCAAGGAGACGATATCTCTCTTAATGTTAGTTCGGGCAAAGTTCCCAAACAAATTTGTCATGTTTTTTTGTCACATGTGATCCGAAGGATCTCATCCGAATAGTTCATAGGGTGCGCGACCAGCGCTCCCTATGGGAGTAGCCCCCGATTGTCTGATCGAGTCGTAGACTCGAGCAGAGACTTTAAATATGCGGATGTAATCAACGCTAGTGCTTTTTCGAATGCTTGATCAGCTCTCCCTCCCTCGAGTCCATAGTGGAGTCGCAGACTCGACTAAGGATTCGAAGATTTCTTCAAGGCAGCATTTCCACCAAGTTAGTTTCCTAGGTGTGCGGTGAGCGCTCCTGATAGGACTAGCCCCCGAGTAGTTGGTTGAGTCGTAGACTCCATTAAGTACTTTGTTTATTCGAAAGCTTCTAGATGTTGCTAGTTTTTTGTGATAATTATGGTGTATCCTCGATTCCCATTTGTAGTGGGTGGAGTGCTCACGACGGTTCGGGCGGATTGTGACATGTGTACGGTGCGACGGGAGGCACGCGTTAGGGCTTATGAATCAACAGCTCTGCTTCATCTTCTTCGTCCTTTTATACCATGGGGAAACCAGAGTAATCTTTTTCCCTGCCATTTGCCTTCTTCTCCTCTGCCTCCACCATTTCTAGAGCTCGTGCTGTGCACTGGACATCCTTCATATCTTTCCCACTACAAGAAATGTGTCAGCCTATGACCTTTTGGTAGTGACCATGGACAAAATCGTCATAAATTTATGACGATTATGCATCGCATGGTCATGGACTATTTGGAAGGTTTCAAGCCTAGAAAACTTATGACGATTTTGTAAAAAAAACGTCGTAATTTTATAAGGCAAAATCGTCATAGTGCTAGGCAGAACAAGATACAAGAGGAGGGCAATACCATCCATTGGATGTAAACAGGATGGACGGCTGAGATGGTGTTCGGTGGGAACTTGCCGTGGATCGATGACTTGGCACACCATACATGCGCGGACCCAGTGAAAGTTGGGCCCAATAGGTGTGATACAAACCCAAAACCACCAACCCCACCACTGTAAAAAAAACCCACCGTCCTGGCCTCCCAGCACCGAACTCCCTCCTCCATGGTTCCTCTCCCCCCTCTCTGCCGCCGGCGAAGATCCTGGCCAGTTTCGGCCACCCCCTGCCTTGGCGACAACATCCCCTGAATCCCCTCCTCCTTGCCTCTCTTTTCCACCGCATGGAACCACCACACATTGCGTCCAACCGAAACCCTAGACCAAGCCTAGAGAGGAGTAGGAGGTCGGGATTCGACCTTTCCGTCCATGGCGGCGGCTCCATGCCGTCGGGTGGTGGTGGATTGTCATGATGACCGGCTGGACCATCTCCGCCATCCAGGACGCTAGCCGTACCAATGACTTCGAGGATGCGGAGATCCTACATGTGGACGCCAAGGCGAGCCCGTCTACCCAGATCCACGGCCCATGGTCACTCCCACTTCCGCGAGAAAAGCACCGCCTCCATCCGGCAAGCATGGCGAAATGTATCTTGGACACGTGTGGTCGTCCGGTCGTTCTTCTTCTTCAGCGTTGTCGTCGCCTTGTTTTCCTAGCAGATATGAATCACTCAGTATTTCTTTCTTGTTGAGTATAGTGTGTTGATGCTTAATTTCGTGTTCTCCTTAGAATCATCTTCACCGCCACCAAAGAGGGGCAGATCAAAGCACCATGGCACGGCACTCGACATCGACCAGGATCTATCCAGGGTACAAGATCTTGTTGTCTTCCTTTCTAGACCTACCAAGTTATATATCGTTACTGATTAGTCCAATCTTTTTTAGAAATTTTTCTTCTGAACTAAGATTAATGTTGGAAGCTTGGAACTACCAGTTACTCCAAAACTCACAAACTGTTTACTTGGGATAATTTAGGTTGCATCATAAGTCCAACTTTTATCTTGGCCATGCTCATTGCTTAGATGAATAAGTTGGTGATGGTGCATTTTTTTAGGGGAGAAGCTACTAGGGGATCTTGGGGGTTTGTTTTCCAAGAAGTGGAGGCTGAAGAAGAATGGCAATATTAAGGGTCCTATGCTTACCAGAGGTAATTTCCAGTGTAATCTTAAACAAGACAGCAAAAACCATTATTTCTGACATGTGCAAATTGTAATCTTGTATCACCATTTCATGCTACTTGTAACTGAACGGGTGGAATGGTATGGATGCAGACGATTCCTTCATACGCATGGGAAACCATCTAGAGCAAAGGCAGGAATTGGGGCTGACAGACTGTCCATGTTGATCCAAATCACAGGAACTCCTATCTAAACCTACCTCAGGGCTCGAGAGAGTTGAGGTACATAGAGTTGTCATGAACACCTAAATTTTTCTGTTCTACATTCATGTCTGGGAGTGATGTTATGTCAGCATTGTGTATTTTCTGATGATGGTCTGGTTCATCTTGTCATGTGGAGAAGGCAAATCAGGACGACGCCCTATCTGATCTCAGCGACATACTGACGGAGCTGAAAGGCATTGCAATTGACATGGGATCTGAGATTGGCAGGTAAATGTACACACTTCACTATTCTTTCTTACATATCACAACCTAATAGGCATTTTTACTAGCTTGTTAAGGTTATAAAAATACATGTTAGTCTCTAATCCATAGCACTTTATACTAATAGTAACGAGTATATATTTTCACCCATTCTTTTGAAAGAAGTCCAGATCACCCCTCTATCTTTGGAGTTCTGGATGCTAAGCCCCCCTAAGTATCAACTAGATCATTTAACCCCCTAAGTATTCAAAACCGGGCACATTACCTTTTGGTATATATGAATGAGAAAGTTATGAGAAATGATTGGCATTATGTATGTTTGAAATAAGCACTACATTTAGACAGCATTTTGCAACCATGATATGTAGTGATGCTACTGTTTGTGCATTTCAAATATGCACTGATATATGACAACATTTTAGCTATTGTTTGTGCACAGAAATTTGACATCATTTGTCTACTGTTTGTGCACTTGGCTGTTATTTGTGCATTTCAAATATGCACTGATTTTTTACATCATTTATCTTCTGTTTGTGCACTAAAATGTGACAGCACCAAAGTTGTTTGTTGTGCACTAAATTTTGAAAACAATTGGCTGACTGTATAGATGATTTGTAACAGTTGTAAGGCAAAATTCTTGTTGACCTCTCTTTTCATTCCCCTATAAGAACCATTTAATTCTACCTTCCTTTCGCACTGATTTTGTCACAACATTATACATACGAATTGTTTCTCTTCTTGGTTGAGAACTTGACTGTCCAACAGCTTCATTTGAACTCCTTTGCTTCTTCTTTGGTGGAACAAATGGCCTCTGTGCAGGACCTTGCTTCTGGGCAATAGGTTGCTGCATGGTAGGTGCTTTCTTCCTGAATGTATCTCTCTTCTCATAGTACATCACATGTTTTTCTTGTTGTTGTGGCTGTGCATAACTAGTACTAGATTCTTGTATCAAAATAAGTGTAGTACAAGCAAAGTTAGTATAAATAGCAGAAAAATAAGTACACTAGCAGCAAAATAATATTACTAAATGCATCTGCACAAACTTATGATCAACACTGACTGTACTTTGCACAATCTGAATAGTCAGAAGAAACTAACTGAATTTGCACTATCTGAATTTTACACTGTCAATCAGATAGGGAGCAAGGATAAGATGGGGAGCAAGGATTGGGGGAGCTGACCTGCTCATCAATGTCGCACAACAATCAACAGTCCAACGTCGTCTCCATCCTGGAGTAACTGTCGCTGCCGTCCGGGAGGAAGTGCCGCCGCGGCTAAGCTGAGAGTAGAGAGTGTTAGGCCGCTGTGCTAGAGTACAGAGGGTCGGCGGTAGGAGAGGTTCGGCGGTCGCTAACATGGAGATTCGGATCTTACCTAGGTTCGGCAGCGCAGTGCGGGGAGATGATCCCTCGATGATGATCTTCCCACGATCAGCGCAACTCAACTAGGTGAAATAACCTCTCTGTCTCGACCAGGTGCCCAAGGTACGATGCGGTGCGTCTCCACCAGCCTGAACCATAAACCAGATATCCAACATGGCCAAAACCAGGTGTCCACCGTGTCCAAAACCAGGCTCAATACCGTCATTAGTGTCCTAGGGGGGTAATGTGCCCGGTTTTAAGTACTTAGGGGGGTTAAATGGTCTAGTTGATACGTAGGGGGGTAGCATCCAGAACTCGAAAGATAAGGGGGTGATCTGGACTTCTTTCCATTCTTTTTCACCAGTCGTCCTTCGAAATACTGTAACATCCAACAAAGCATCTCCAGATTCTAAAAATGGTCTACCATCTAACATTGTTGATGTTGTTGTCGATATATATATCTGATGGAACATTTCTTTAGTCATAGTTTAGCAATTATTGTGTCGTGCTTCAAGTACTATTCTCATCAATATTCTTTATTATACTTCAACGTGATGCCTTCTTCTCAGGATCCCCTGCCTGCTTGATATTAAGAAATGATGGTATGCTTAATTTATAGTATGCTAAAAGTAAATTTCGCGAGTACAATTGTGTTAACTCTGTGCTGTTTAAACTTCCAAGTTTTCTATTTTTGAATCGGGAGAGTACACTATACTCTCAATTTCCAGAATTTCTATTTACATGCCACATAGTTAGGGCTCTTCCTGACCTCACCCACTCCTGCTCCTCTTCACGGGCTCCATAGCGTATGTAAGTTCCTTTGTTCATCCATTTTCTCCTCCACTTGTTTTATGAGATATGGCTGTAATATGTACTGTTTATTTGCAATCTGTGTCGTTTATAGAGCATGTTTGAGCACTCACAAAGAGTTTGTCACTGCATATTTCCTAACGTCCAATTAGTATACATGTTATGTGACCATGCTAGTTGATCTTTACTAGTTGTGCATATGCCGGAACATTAGTTATTCCTTGGCTTGTATAAATTATGTTTCTAAGTAAATTTGGTTGCTTGTAAGCTAGTTCAGTGGTGGAGCTAGGGGGACCAAGGCCAAATTGATATGCTGCAGCAAGGAAAAATTACAGATTTAGATTAGATTTTGTAGGCTAATTCAAGGAGATTAGCTTCACCGGGCCCCTTGTAGAAAAATTAGCTACATCGGCCATCCTGCCTCTGCCACTACTATTTTGTGTGTACGTTAGTTTTTCTTGTATGCTATTTGTAATGTTCAAGCCATGCATTTCCTTAACTAGGACACGTGTATTTTTCAGTGTCAGTTAAAATTGATGAAGTTTTGTATCATCGGTATAACGTTTGCTAATAGTTAGTGATGTTTCTAGTGTTATCCATGCCCTCATGCTTCAGGATCGATTTATAGCTTCTATTACATCTGTTTATTTTCTTTCTAGCTGATCTATGTAATATTAGAAGATATTGCTTTCTTTGTAACTAACATCCGTAACCATTATTTTCTCTCTTTTACAACCTGAAGGTGGAAGATACGAAGGTTTCATTACTCAAAAAAGAGTAGATAGTCCTATTTTTTGAAGCTAGTTGTATTTTCCCGATTTGAACTATGGAATAGTTGTAATATACTAAACTATACGTATGTAGCAGTTTTATATTCTCAGTGATGTGAATGTCCCGATGTAATATTGATATAACTTTAGTTATCATTCATGAAAGTTAATATGATTTGGTTGTGCTTATGGAAATATTTGTTATTTACTGCTTGAATAACTGCAATGAAATGAACCGAAACAAATGGACCCACAAAATTACGGACAGGAGAAGTGTACAATTTTGAAAAACCGACCTTTAAAAGGATAAGGCCTTGCAAATAGAAAAGGCCAAAATGTTTGACTTGGCCCAACAAATCCACTAAATCGACAGAAAAATCAGTGATCAAGTTGTTGGGCTTGGCCCATATAAATTACAGGCATGGACTGGGCTGATTTCATGCCACGTCGGACTAGCCACGTTGGATCTGACCTGGCCAGGCCAAATTGCTCGTGACGATATTAGATCGTCATAACGTCTATGACGATCTAATATCGTCATAGTCGGTTATGACGATTTTACCAAAATCGTCGTTATAGTTCATTAGCGACGCGTAGCTTTCGACGATCTCAATTTCGTCATAAAATCGTCATAGATGGACTACTATGACGATTTTGTGACGAAAATAGAGGGTCATATATGAGCAGATTTATTGTAGTGTCCTTCTTCTTTCTGTCACGCTCACCACGGTTCGCATCGCGCCGCCAAGATGGGCAAGTCCAAGAAGTCTTCCTCCTCCGCTGCTACAGGAACGAGCGCCGTCGGTGTGGCCAAGAAGGCCCCCGCTGCCAGCCGTGTCACCGATGGTGGGTGGCGGCGATCTGCTATGAGGGATGCGGACCTGCTCCACCTGCGCGAGGCTGGCCTCATCCCACAGAACAAGAACGCTGCCCTCCTTCCGAAGGAAGAGGTAATTCCGGACCCACCTGAAAGGTTTCGAGTTATGTTCTATGCCTTTGTCATTCGTGGCATTTCTCTGCCTACCCACGAGTTTCTTCGTGGGCTTCTCTTTCTTTATGGGCTACAACTCCACCAGTTGTCGCCCAATTATATTTTGCACATTGCATGTTTTATCACGCTTTGTGTGTGCTGTCTCGGTATCGAGCCACACTTCGGTCCACTGGGTGTCTATCCGCCCCACTATCCAATTCTTCTCCTTCTATCTCTGCGAGTCAGTCTAGCAAAGGCAGAACAAATGGTTTTACATCCGCGATGTCAACCTCGACGGCGAACACTACGGGTTGTCGCCCAACGACTCCAGCAAGGTGATCTCTCGAAAGCGCTCATGGTCAAATGGCATCATGGAGGGTGAGCTCGCGGAGGTGGAGAAGTTGTACCGGCGGGTGGAGGAGCTCCAGTTGGTGCGGGGCAAGGAGGTTAGTGGCATCGATATCATTTTCACTTTCCTTAAGCGTTGGGTGTAGCCTCTCCGAGCGAGGGTGCGTTCGATGTTCTTGTAGTCTGGCGCCAGCGACCCAACGAGAGTGTTGGCAGAGGAGATCTCCTCGGCCGACCTCAACCAGGCGCTTCGACCTCTGCAGAAGCATAAGGCCGACGAGGAGCTGTCGAGGAAGTCTTTGACTCCCCTTCTATTCCAAGAAGGAAGTCCATCGGTTGAATCTTGTGATTGCATGTGATGCATTTTCGAGTGCCTTTTATCTGATATTCCTTGACTGACGTTTGCACCTTTCTAGATTCGCAGGATTATTAGGTGGCAGGCATGATGCCGCCTCTTCCTGAGAAGTTTACAGCTGCGCCCGATGGCGGGGACGTGGATCCTGAATCCATGCTTCCCCCTGCTCGGTTACCTACTAGGGAAGCCCCCGAGCATAGCTAAGAGATATCTCTCAAGAGGTCTCGGAGCTGAAATTCGAATGGAGCAACGCCGCCGACGCCAAGGGGGCATGCCTTCCTTGAGTATCATGTTGGGGACGAGGGTGTGGCCTCCCTTATTCCTGTTGTGTCCATTTGGTCCATAGCTCCTCAGCCGCTAGCCAAGAAGAAGGAGAAGGAGGCGCCAGTTTTCAACCTCTCTGACATTCCGTCATAAGTTTGTATTGCCTTTGCCTTTGTAGTGTGCTAAGTATTAGCTTACTGTCTTGTTGGTTAGCTTGAAATATTTCGTGTCCTTCTAGGAGGAACTCCTCAGATTCTAAGGAGGAACTTGATGAGATGCATGGGGAGTCGAAGGTTGCTCCTCGTTCCCCGAAGACGGTGGCCGACTCCAACGACGATATTTAGAGCTCCTTGAGGCCAAGGACTCATACTGTTGTTTCTCGGAAGACACAAATTAGACCCTCGGAGTCTTCGAATGACCACGTAAGTAGCTTATCCTTTCTCATAATCAAGCCCTTGGGCCCTTTTGTTCATTTGGCTTGTAGCTTTTTTCTTCAGCCCTTCATCCGTGATGTTAATCACCTGGTCCAGCAATACTTTGCCTTGGAGGGTGACCTCCAGCAACTCCGAGGTGCGTATATTTCTTATGTTCAATTGCGAGTACCAATAAGTACTGGTTGTGCTGACTTTTTACTTGTTGAATATTGCATATGAGAACAATAAATTGCTCTAGAAGCTGAATGCACTCGAAAAGAGTCTCGGCCAGGCAGAGACCAAGGCGAAGGATGCTGTGGAGGCCCTTCAGTGCCAACAATAGGAGGCCTAGGATCGCGAGAAGCAGCTTGCGGCTGCCATGGCTTCTCGGGAGAAGGCCATGGCGGAGAAGCTTATGGCTGCTGCCAAAGCGTTGTCCGGTAAGTCACACTACGTTCCTTTTCATGAGCTTGTTTTTCTTCGGATGTGGTTCCTTTGTATCACTTGAATTTTTGCCGCATCCTATAGATGCTACTGGCGTTGCGTTTGATCACAGCATTCTGGAGTATGGGAATCCAATGGCGGATGTCGTTGCAGCGATTGAAGATTGCTCCATCTCTGTTGTGGAATCGCTAGGCAAGGCCAAGGAGGTCCTCGCCCGCTTCTACAACGAGATCAACTCGAAGGGCATCTCCCTTGACGATGTCGACTCCCTATCAGAGGCCTTACCATGTGATGCCCCTACGAGCTACAAGAGGACGCATAAGGGGGTTGGAGCCGCCATGGGGCTAGCAATAGTGGTGGCGTCTGGCGCACAGTTGGATCTTCAGCAGATCACCTCCAGGATGCCAACGGGAGCGGATGGCACCGAGGTAGATTTTGCTCCGTTTGCCTCCCGCTGCAAGCTTTTTGGCCCGAAGCTAATTGACCTTCTGGCCACATATGCGCTAGAGCAGCAGCGGGCGGTCAAGGCTAGAGTCTCGGAGTCCAAAGATGCTCCGGATGCGGATGCCTAGGCCTTCTCTGTCGTAGTTTTAGTAGTATTTTGCTTCTGCTTTGCCAATGTGCATGTAATGCTATATGCTGGACAAGTATGACTTTTACCACGTAGTGGTTAATGTAAATATAAGCTTCTTTCTCGACTGTTGTCATTTGCCTTGGTTTTAAACTCTGTCACCTGTGCACTCTTAGGGTCCTTTGAATGTTGAACCGATGACCACACCTCCTGCCTTGATTGGTGCCCGTCTGCCGCCGAGTGAGACGTCGTAGTCGCCTCTGCTACGCGTTCGCATTCGAAGCCTGTAAAAGGATGTTCTCATGATCTGTAGTCATGCGGATGTTTGGAAATCCAAGACGAACGGGTCATTGCGAGAGAAGAATTTCTCCTTGAGGAATTGCGGAAAATCGGTGAGAAACTCTAGTGTAAGTCACCATGATCTTCTTGTTCTTTTCGAGTGCGTCATTCATTCATGTCATCTCATCTGCTGCTTATGCGTGCAGTTGTGAATCTTCTTTCGAAGGAAGAGAAAGAGCGTGTTGCAATTTGAATGATTTGCTTAACGCAATATGAGTTAGAGGTCGGCAGCTTCTTTTGGATGGACCGCGATCGAGCAATTGTTCTCGCAACAGTTCAAGACCGAGTCCATCAAGTGCTCCGGGTGCTAAAGCGTGCAAGGTCGTCACTCGCGGCGATATGGGCCACGATGTTTCCTTTAGATGCAGCTCCCTCCATCTTCTTGGGCTTGCTCGGTAAATTTCGCAATACGATAAATGTGAAGGAGCTTGTGCGTCATCAGCTGGTGGCAGGTGTGAAGGCGGCCCTATCATTTGTTGCATCATCGTGATGTTGACCTGGCCAAGATAGCAGCTAGGCCACCTACTCCTCCGGATGGTATGGCATGGGACATTCTTACACATTATGTGGCAGTGGCGCAGCATGCTGAAGAAATTGTAGATGTTTTCGAGGAGGAGACGAACATGCTGCTCCAACATGGATGAGTCCTGCGAATAGAGTAGAACAATGTACAGTGTGTATATTATTGAGTGGGATTTGGTTTTGGGGAATATGCCCTAGAGGCAATCATGTATGATGATATTTCCCATTGTATTCATAAAGATATTAAGTTGTCCTTGTATAAACATCTGATGTGTATCATTGAAGATGTGATTCAGTTCTGGAACTATGCATTCATGTTGTTTGTACTAAATATCCTTGGTCATCGAGATTGTTCTAGACACACAACTTAGAACAATGTGAAATTCGGTTGATGACTCGGTTCCACTTGTCATGGGCATGGAGATGCTATTCCGACTTACACAGATTCGGCTAAATAGTTTAGCAAGTCGGATTGACCCATATTGAGGTACAACGAACAAGTTGTCTTTTGTATATCTCAATCAATGTAATCCTTAGACCTGAGGTTGTTGCATAGTCCGAGTTGAGGATCACCGACTTAGGTTCTGTCAAACGCTGATCTGTAGCTGGGTATTTATAAAGGCAGAGTTCGGGTCGACTGATATTCAAGCTGCGAGATGTGAATAGCCAAGATGGGATTTTGCCCCTCTAGTCGGAGAGATATTCTCTGGGCCCTCTCGGATGATATGATTCGGAAAGCATGGTCATGCATGACTCGGCTACGTGTTAACCGAGGCGATCGACTAAGAGTTAGTTGGATGAATCACTTATCTCGGATTGAGAAGAGAGTCGGACTATTTAAGGGATGACAATTATTCGCCTATAGTCTGACAAGGTATTTCGTGAGGAAAAAGGGACTCAGACACAAGTCACATTGGAATGTTATGTCGTCAAGAATCTTTGGTACTTGGGAGTCAGCATGTTCTTCTAGGAACCACTACCGACTGATCGATTGAGAGTCGGACTCCAATCGTGCCCTAGTAGCCAGGAGCCTGTGGGGACACACACTTAAGAGCGGGAGCAAGTTCAGATTGAATCTGAACCGGAAATCTGGTTGGGTTAGACCGGAGCCGGATTTGGACTGAGTCAGTGAGTCGGACTCATAGTGACTAATATTATATGAGCTTTAGTGAATGGGCCATGAGTGAGTGGAGCCCACTTTCACTCCCTATATATAGTGGGCTGTAACATCCCAGATTTCATACTAAGATGTTACTAGAAGCATGCATCATCCTTGCATCATTGCATTCTACAAATTAAAGTTGCATCAAAACCCTACCATCAAAACCTAACAAAACCCTAATAAAAATTTCCCCCATGTGAGCAAGAATGATGTAATCATGCTTGACCTTTCTAAAAGCTATGTAAAAATAATAATCTATGGTTCTATGATGACCATCTCCTTTTTACAAAAATTTAGAAACTGGTTTCATTGCTTTTGGACTTGTTATGCAAAAGATATTGAAGATTTAGTGAAACAGAAATGGAAAAGATAAAGAATAAAAACCCATCGCTTAACTTTGGGCCGGTCAAGGCCAATAAGACTAGCGTCGCGCTGCCGCCTAAGCACTAGAGCCCAAGCCGCTAGCCCGCCAGCGCAGTCCGCGAGCCCAAGCCGCCAGCCCGCAGCCACCAGCCGCCTCACGACAGCCGGCCCGTGTGTCATCCCTTCCTCCTCAGAGAAACCGTGACGCTGCAGGCCGAGCGGACTCCGGCCGATTCGGAGGAGAATCCGTGACCCCCTCGCCAAGTTTCGTCGACCAAATAAACCCCACGACCCCGGTGCCTCGAAACCCTAAAACTCCCTCGAACTCTCGCCGCCAGGCCGCCGTTTGCAAACGCGATTCCGATCTCGCCGGAGTAAGGTTTGGTCGAGCTCGGGGCAGAGGATTCCAAGCCTCTCCTCCGCTTCTTATCCTCTCCACGTGACCCTCTTGTTCGACTCTCTCTTCTCACATTACTTTCGCCTTGTCTCTCGTAGTACCGCGCCCACAATTGCTCGCCGGAGCAACAACGGGGCAGAGAGGGTCGACGAAGCTCTGCCAATGGTCGAGTAAGCGAGGAGCGTCGCCGAGGACGCGAGCGTGACCGTGAGAACCTGCTGGACGCCTTCGACCGCCTCACTGCCTCACCGCCTTGGGAACCCGCTAGTTCGTCGCCGAGCACCACCACCGACCGCACCGCCGCCACTCGCCGCCATCGTCGTGTCAACACCGCCGCCTGGTAAGCAACATCAACCGCACTCGTTAGATCTGTCGTCGACGGTGTAGATTAGAGCCTTTGACCGAAGGGGTACCGGCCACTTAGGTCATGCCGCGTGGCACTCCGCATCAGCGCGCCGCGTCAGCCCGCGCCGTCTAGCTAGACCAATCAGAAGCGACCATTTGTCGTGGATAGGTTAGGGTTAGATTTAAATTGGCAGATTGTATTTGAATCTTGCAAAAATCATACAAATTAAACCGTTTGGCCAAAATTTATGTTTAATATACCGTTGGATTCACAAAATTGAGTAGAACATATATCTATAATAATTTGGCGAGTTTATAGTAGAATTTTCGGTGTAGAATTTAATCTTTAGATTGGAGTATTTAATTCAGAGTAACAACGGGAAGGACCTCAGTGAGGTGACATGCTTTAAGTGCAACAAGACAGGACACTATGGGCATAAGCACCGCAATGGGAATAGTAGCAACGGAAAGGACCTCAGTGAGGTGACATGCTTTAAGTGCAACAAGACAGGACACTATGCAACTACTTGCCCCGAGAAAAAGAATGGGAATGGCAATGGCAATGGGAACGGCAATGGACACAACCATGGCAATGGTAACGGGAAGAAGCCAAATCCGTTTGTCAAAACCACGGTGAATCATGTCTCTATGGAAGATGCTTGTGACACACCGGACTCCGTAATTGGTAAGTTCAAGCTCAATTCCATTTCCGCAGTTGTTCGTTTTGATACTGGTGCATCACATTCATTCATATCAAGGGTAATTGTGGATAGAGGCAAGATACCTACAGAGACTATAAATTCTCCCCTAAGGGTAATTTCTCCTGGAGGAGAAATAGTGGAAAATTCTGGTTGCCGGGGATTAGAACTAAGGATTGGGACACACATATTTCCCACAAGTCTAGTAGTTTTGGAGTCACAAGGATTAGACATAATCTTGGGCATGAATTGGATGACCGAATATGAGGGAATCATAGATTGTGCCAAAAGGACTAACACACTCACAACACCGGAAGGGAGAAGAATTCGTATCAAGTCAAACTTTGCTCTTAAGGAAGTTATGGTGAATTCTCTTAAAGGGGTTAGCATGGAGGATGTACCCATTGTGAAGGAATACCCAGATTTCTTTCCGGAAGAGTTACCCGGGATGCCTCCCGACCGTGATATCGAGTTCCTCATTGACTTGATGCCAGGCACAGGGCCGATAGCTAAGAGACCATACAAGATGGATGTGGACGAGTTGAAGGAACTCAAGAAACAGCTTAGGGAAAAATTGGACAAGGGATTCATTCAACCCAGCGCATCATCTTGGGGAGCACATGTCCTATTCGTGGAAAAGAAGGATACAACCAAGAGGCTGGTTGTGGACTACCGCTCGTTGAATGAAGTGACGATCAAGAATAAGTACCCTCTACCTAACATCAATGACCTGTTTGGCCAGTTAAAAGGAGCCAGTGTGTTCTCAAAGATCGATCTGCGATCAGGCTACTTTTAGCTAAAGATTCGAGAACAGGATGTGCCCAAAATAGCCTTCACCACAAGATACAGATTGTATGAGTACACCGTGATGTCGTTTGGTCTAACCAATGCCCCGGCATACTTCATGACCATGATGAACAAGGTGTTCATGGAATATTTGGACAAGTTTATCGTGGTATTCATAGATGATATACTCATATACTCCAAGGATGAGAAGGAACATGAGAAGCATTTGTGCCTAATTATGGAGAAACTAAGAGAACACAAGTTGTATGCCAAATTCAGCAAATGCGAATTCTGTTTAAAGGAAGTGGGATTCCTTGGGCATGTTGTGTCGGAAAAAGGAGTTGCCGTAGATCCTAGTAAGGTAGCTTCCGTAACGGAATGGGAGTCACCCAAGAATGTGGGAGATATTAGGAGTTTCTTGGGCCTCGCAGGATATTACAGGAGGTTCAGTGAAAACTTCTCCAAAATAGCAAAACCCATGACGGAACTGTTGAAGAAGGAAAAGAAATTCCTATGGACCGAAGCATGTGAAGCAAGCTTTCAAGAGTTGAAGAAATGCCTTGTAACGGCACCAGTTCTTTGTCTGTCTGATATCCAAAAGGATTTTCAAGTTTATTGTGATGCTTCTCGACAGGGACTTGGAAGTGTATTGATGCAAGATGGGAAAGTGGTATCCTATGCCTCTCGACAACTTAAGAACCACGAACACAACTACCCCACACATGATTTGGAACTTGCATCTGTGGTACATGCACTCAAAGTATGGAGACACTACCTCATGGGCAAACATTGTGATGTGTTCACAGATCATAAGAGTCTGAAGTACATCTTCACCCAAAAGGAGTTGAACATGAGGCAAAGAAGATGGCTTGAACTAATTAACGACTATGACTTGGATTTACAGTACCACCCCGGAAAGGCAAATGTAGTAGCTGATGCTTTAAGTCGTAAAGTTTATGTGAATGGACTTACCGCAGGGGAACTTCCAGAGGATTTATGCAAGCAACTGAAAGATCTCATGCTAGAAATAGTTCCGAAAGGACACGTAGCGACTATGGAAATAGTGCCTACTTTTCAAGAGAAAATCCAAGAAGCACAAAGGGGAGATAAAGAGTTGGAAGAAATAAGAGTCAAAATAAGTGAAGGAAAGACAAAAGATTTTCGTCTGGACGAACAAGGAACCGTTTGGTATGGAAAGCGTTTATGCGTTCCCAATGACCCCGATATCAGGAAGTTGATTTTACAAGAAGCTCACGATTCACCTTACTCAATTCATCCAGGTAACACGAAGATGTACATGGATGTGAAGGATAGATTTTGGTGGAATAATTTAAAAAGACAAATTGCCGAGTATATTTCCCTGTGTGACATATGCAATAGAGTTAAAGCCGAGCATCATAAACCGGACGGATTGCTACAACCACTGCCTATACGCTATTGGAAGTGGGACAAAGTAGGCATGTATTTTATCATGGGATTGCCCCAGACTCGTTCAGGATTTGATTCTATCTGGGTAGTGGTGGACCACTTTACCAAAGTGGCTCACTTCAACCCCGTAAATACCACATATACAAGTGCTAAGCTTGCTAAGATATACATGTCAAGGATTGTAAGTCTGCATGGTGTTCCCAAGGGAATTGTATCAGATAGAGGCACCCAGTTCACTTCAAAGTTTTGGCGACAGCTACATGAGTCTCTTGGAACCCGACTAGAATTCAGTACTGCTCTCCACCCTTAGATAGATGGCCAAACGGAAAGGGTGAACCAGATTTTGGAGGATATGTTGAGGTCTTGTGCACTAGACTATGGGTCCAGTTGGATGATAACTTGCCGTATGCCGAGTTCTCGTACATCAACAGCTACTAGACAAGTATCAAGATGGCTCCGTTTGAAGTTTTATATGGCAGGAAGTGTAGGACTCCGCTGTTATGGAGTAGAGTTGGAGAACGTAGTCTTTTTGGACCTGAATTGATCAAGGATGCCGAAGAAAAGGTACGACAGATTCAAGATAGGTTAAAGGTAGCTCAATCCCGACAAAAGAGCTATGATGATTCCAAACGCAGAGATGTGACTTATAAAATAGGGGACCGTGCGTACCTTCGAGTTTCACCACTGCGAGGGGTTAAGAGGTTTGGAATCAAGTGTAAGTTAGCCCCACGGTTCATAGGACCGTATAAGGTTCTGGCCTGTAGAGGGTAAGTTGCTTATCAGTTGGAGCTACCAGAACGACTGACTGTTCATGATGTGTTTCATGTGTCGGAACTAAAGAAGTGCAGCCCAGAAATGGCCGAAACACCGCTAAGAGATACAGTTCCCCTAGATGAGGTTCATTTGGAGAATGACCTTACTTATGAGGAAAAGCCCATCAAAATGTTGGAAACGGCCGAAAGGATTACCCGCACCAAGACTATCAGATTTTGCAAAGTCCAATGGAACCACCATTCCGAGGAAGAAGCCACGTGGGAACGTGAAGAAGATTTGAAGGCGGAACAACCACACCTTTTTGCTAGCCAATCTGAATCTCGGGGAGGAGATTCTTCTTAAGGGGGTAGGTTTGTAACATCCCAAGTTTCATACTAAGATGTTACTAGAAGCATGCATCATCCTTGCATCATTGCATCCAACAAATTAAAGTTGCATCAAAACCCTACCATCAAAACCTAACAAAACCCTAATAAAAATTTCCCCTATGTGAGCAAGAATGATGTAATCATGCTTGACCTTTCTAAAAGCTATGTAAAAATAATAATCTATGGTTCTATGATGACCACCTCTTTTTTACAAAAATTTAGAAACTGGTTTCATTGCTTTTGGACTTGTTATGCAAAAGATATTGAAGATTTAGTGAAACAGAAATGGAAAAGATAAAGAATAAAAAAACGTACTGCCTAACCTGTTGGGCCGGCTGCGCCAGCCCACTAGCGCGTGCACATCGCCTAAGCACTAGAGCCCAAGCCGCCAGCCCGCTGTCCATGAGCCCAAGCCAGCTAGCCGCTCACGATAGCTCAGGCCCGTCATCCCTTCCTCCCACATAAACCGTGATCATTGTAGCCGAGCGGACTCCGGCCGATTTAGAGGAGAATCCGTGACCCCCTTGCCAAGTTTTATCGACCATATAAACCCCACGACCCCGGTGCCTCGAAACCCTAAAAATCCCTCGAACTCTCGCCGCCAGGCCGCCGTTTGCAAACGTGATTCCGATCTCGCTGGAGTAAGGCTCGGTCGACCTCGGGGCAGAGGATTCTGAGCCTCTCATCTGCTTCTTTTCCTCCCCACGTGACCCTCTCGTTCGACTCTCTCTTCTCACATTATTTTCCCCTTGTCTCTCGCAGTACCGCGCCCGCAATAGCTCGCTGGAGCAACGCCGGGGACGGAGAGGGTGGGCGAAGCTCTGCCGACGGTCGAGGAAGCAAGGAGCGTCGCCGGGGACGCGAGCGTGACCGTGAGAGCCTGCTGGACACCGTCGACCGCCTCGCCGCCTCGGGAACCCGCTAGTTCGTTGCCAAGCACCACCACCGACCGCACCTCCGCCACTCTCCGCCGTCGTCGCATCAACACTGCCGCCTGGTAAGCAGCATCAACCGCACCCGTTTGATCTGTCATCGATGGTGAAGAATAGAGCCTTTGACCGAAGGGGTACCGGCCACTTAGGTCACGCCGCGTGGCAGTCCGCGTCAGCGAACGGCGTCAGCGCGTCGCGTCAGCCCGCACCGTCTAGATAGACCAATCAGAAGCCGCCATTTGTCGTGGATAGGTTAGGGTTAGATTTAAATTGGCAGATTGTATTTGAATCTTGCAAAAATCATAGAAATTCAACCATTTGGCCAAAATTTATGTTTAATATACCGTTGGATTCACATAATTGAGTAGAACATAGATCTATAATAATTTGGCAAGTTTATTCTCACATCCCATGTTTTTAGAAATTGGGACTAGAATTTTTTTTGCATTTGCATTGCATTGGCATAGAATTTTGCATTCATGAAAAATTTGAATTGCAAAACCTCATTTATAAAACCTATAACTAAAATGCACCTACAAGAGGATATACTAGGGATTTGTAAATCCACTATTTTCAAACCAGTGGAACAGATACAAAAATGATCCTATGTTGATCCTCTGAATTTTAGAAAAAATTGGAAACAAAAAACATTTCAATTGGATTATCTAATAAAAAATATTAAAGAAACTAGAAAATGAAAATGAATAAAAGTAAAAGAAACAAAACCCTAACTAGCCTAACCCATCTGAGCTCCCGCTGCCCACCTAGCAACCCAAGAAACCAGCCTGCAGCCCGCTCTTCCTCCCCTGTCACGCTGACGTGTGGGGCCTGCTCCCCTCCTTCAAACTCGCGACGGACACCGCGTCCCTGACGCCTTTGCTCGATCTGAACGAACGCCCCCGGGAAAATCTCTAAATCCACCGCAATCCGTTCTCCCCCGCATCCGATTTTCCCCCTCCTATATAACCTCGACCTCCGTTTTTTCCCTCTCCCAAACCCTAACTCCACGCCACCAGGCTGCAGATATTTGTCACCGAAGTTTCACCGCCGCCGCCGCCTCGGAAGCTCGCAGTCGAGGTCAATCCCGATGCCACCGACCACCCCGACCTCCCCATTCACCTCTAATCTCTTTCCCGTGAACCTCCGATTCGCCCTAACTAGTTCCCCTTCCCTGCAGTGCACCGAGGCAACTCTGATTGCTTGCCGGAGCCCCGAAGTCGCCCGTCGCCTTCAGTTGCTCGCGGTCGTCGCTAGAGGAAACGAGACACCACGCCGAGACCGCTAGGAAGCCTGCCATCCTCGCCCGCATCCCGTAGACCACTTCCTCCATGCCGGAGAAGGCCGGAGTCGCTGCCACCGTCGCCACCGAGCGTTACCGCCGCCGCCGACCGCCGTTGACCCACCCAGCTCAGAAGCTTTCCACCAGGACCGTTGGATCCTCGCTGCATGGTCGCGATTAGAAGAATGGCGAAGAGGTACCGGCCACTCAGGATTTGACCCGTGGCAGCACAGTCAGCGTGCAGCGTCACCGCTCCATCAACGTACACGTCAGCGCCAGGTCATCTCCTGCACCGAGTCAGCGAAGAATATTCCCAGGGAATATTCCCTGTGAATTTGAAATTGAATTAAAATTGCAGAAAATTGTATAAATCTGTAAAATTCATAATAAAATATTGGTAGGTCCAAAAATAGCGTATAATATATCAATAGATTCATAAAATTGAATAGATTATTAATATCAAGTTGGATCTAACTTTTATAGTAGGTGTTTACTGTAATAATTTAATTAGTTTTAATGGTATTTTAGGTTAATAAATTCATAGTAAATTATCTACTGGTCCAAAAATCACAAATAATATATCGATGGAAAGCTGGTTCCATCTAGATCATCAATATGCAAATGGTTCAGGCAAATAGTATAAGGTTTCGCAGCAATTAAATAAATAGATTAATGGCTTATTTAGCGTATTAAAATCATAGTAATTCGAGTGCTGCTCAGAAAATTATAAATAATATGTCCCTGGAAGCACAATTCCGTGGAGATTAGAGATATAATTTTAGTTTGATTTTTAGGCAACAGAAACTATATGAATCATTTAAAACCCATTAAACACTATTTAAATCATACAAAAAGATCTATAACTCCGATTAGGGTGAATCCAACGCCTATTGGTTCAAATTAACGTCCTATATCCAGTAAACCCAAGAAACAAATTTAATTCTACAGTTAGAACAGGCGTTACAACAGAACTATTAAAAAACCTATATTGGCAAGTAATTATTTATAACAAGTACTACATTGCATTAATTGGCCTCTTGCATGCATCATATACTTCAATATTGTTTATAGAGAAGTAAAGTAACAACCATTAAGACTTATTAAATTGTCATGCATGCATTTGTTGCATTTGTTTGATCTCTATGTGCTATTGTTTATGTTGTATGCAATTGTTTGATCGATAGATTGCGAGGAGTGCAACGTGTGTGATTTCAACGAGTGCTTGAACGAATTCACCAACTATCAAGGAAAGTAGATGCTACTTTGTTCATGTTATTGTCCTACTATTTTTAATGCATTGTCGTGTATTTTGTAGATGCATGTGTAGGAAATTACTATCGCTATGCTATGTCATATTATGCGGTAGGGATTTCCTGTAGATGAGCCACCGTTGGTAGATGTGCTTAGCCATGCTATGATGAACGAGGGCTGGGTTACATCACTGAAAGTTGTGTCTAAATGTGTTGGTTTGCGAAAACTAAAAACAACTTAATCAATGAATCTCTTGGGTGTGATGGGATTGATAAATTTTGGTGGTATCATTGCGGAAAGGCACCCATGTATCAAGAGAAAATGATTGGCTTCTTTATTTTTAAGCTTACGTGTACAACCATGTGCCAATAATGGAATGGGCGGTTGGTTGGACTCAGTAGGTTGTGGTAACTCTAACCCACGTATCCAGAGATGTAGAATTTTGGTAGGTTGGACCGGTGCGTCTCGGGTTTGGGGAGCTACTTCCCGAACGGTCCTTTCTTGGACTTCTGCCTATCATCACCCAGTATGAGAGTGGTGGTACGAGTTGGGCTGGCCAAGTCACATGGGTAAAGTGTACTAACCCCTGCAGGGTGTATAAACTAATCGATTAGTCGTGTCCCTGATTATGGACATCTAAGTTGCTTGATATTGATTTCATGACATGTTTCTCTCTCATTCTAATTTCCTAATTGCTTTAATGTTGATGGGTTAACTTAATTGGGATCTTTTTCAAAGAAAATCAAAAACTATTTATGAAAGTAGGACAAAGATATTTTCAAATGCAAGCTAGCCACAACTCCACTTTCCAAATAAGCATGTAGATGCTAGGATTTTTGTCTCCTTTAATGTTGACCCTTCGGGGCTGCTACGTTTTATGTTGCAGGTTATTATTCCGATTCTGAGTGATCGACTAGGTTGCGATACTCCACTCAACATTTGTTCTTGTGGGCAATTGAAGATGGAGTCTACTTTATACTATTTCTTCCGTATGCTACTTGATATTGAGCTAGCCTTGAGCTAAGCCCTTATTGTAATAATTGCAAAGTCTGGATCAATTCGTTATTTATGATGCACTGTTAAATTCTTTGGTATTTATCTGTACTGTGTGTGCCAGTGAACCGATCCAGGGATTGGCACTATACACATGAACTCAGCCTTATCAGGCAAGGGTGTTACATTTATAGTAGTATTTTCGGTGTAGAATTTAATCTTTTGATTGGAGTATTTAATTCATAGAAAAATAATTAGAACTCTGTTTTAGTTGATTCTTGTTGCGTTGGCTTTGTCTTTACAACGCCTACTGACTAAAATCATAAAACCTTGCTTAAGATCATTAGATCTGATTCGGGGCTGATTAGATGATTGGATCTCCTTGTGAGCCTAAAAATTAAAATTGTAATCCAAATTAATTAAGATCTGTGGGAGACTAATACTAGCAATATCCACAACACATTAGCAAGCCCAAAAGAAACAAACTTGCATAATCACCATGTTGCATGCATGCATATTATCTCTTTGGCATTAATTTGTGCAAGTTGTGATTAGATCTATGTTTGTGTTTCGTTAGATTGTTCGGAGTGCGCTCAGGAGTACTATTGTGTAGATTGCTGCTCGGATCAAGGAAAGTTACACCACTTGTACATAACTTTTGTCCCAGTTTTGATTCTATGCATGTGATCCTCAAAATTCTGTAGTATGCATGTGTAGGATGTTCTAGTAGAATTTTTCATTGGTATTATTTTGGAAGTGCGATGATTTTGTAGTATGCCATGAGTAGCTCTATACTAAGGATTTCCCCTCCTAATAGGTTACCCCTATTTTTGCTAAGTACTTGCTATGCTATGTATATAAAAAGTACCGTTGGGGGGTTCGAAAGACAAGGAATAAAGGCTCTTTTGAGCGATCTTTTCTTCTCAAATCCACTTCAAAATAAAACTAAGTTTCCTTTCGGGCGGAACGGTTGTCGAGACAACGAGTGAGATAATGGTGGAGGACGGCCGCCCAGGAATCAAAGAAGTCTGCCATGTTTTAGAATTCAGAAGCTTCCAGTGCAACCACAATACATATGGGCTCTGTCTTGGCCTAGTACTTAGTGGGAAACCTCACCTGGGTACCAACATTTGGAGGTTCATGGCACGGTTGGATCCAGAAGGTAGAGGGGATACTAAGGTAAAGCCTCGCCATGGTTTTGTCTGTAAAAGGACTTGATCGTGGATTGTGGGTAAACTGCACAAACTCTCGAGAGTATTGCAATCTAATCGATCAGCCGAGTTCACGAAAAAGAACACTTGAGCATCTGAAGGATGGATCCTCTGAAGGATCTTCCTCTCTCTCTTTTAGAACTTAAAGTTTTCTAAAAACCCAAGGCGTGAGTCATATCGCTATTGGGAGGGTTTTGGGAACTTAGTGAGTAATATCCAAGTGTTAGGTTGTTTGGACACTTGGTGAGTAATATCCTCGTGTGCCATTCGACCATATATTACTTAAACAAATGTTTATAGAGTAGGGAAATCTTCTCTTCTCCTCCATACTTAAGAAAACTAGCTTTGAGCAAATAAACTCCACAGCATGAACTAGCCTTGCATGTAGAGTTAGTCTTTTCTTCCCTTGGTGTAATTTGCCAATATATTCAAAGTATTGACCCAACTTGTTGGCTGCACGTCTTATGTGCAGAATCAGAAGATTGAAAGGTGCGTAGGGATCGTGAGTCTGCACTCGACAAGCCTGGGGCATTGATGGACTCAAGATGCTTTATGTTTCCACTGTTATTTGAGCGAGCTTAATGCTAAGCAAATTTGTAATAAATTCATACTCTGGATTCTCCGTGTAATAATGATTTTGTGTTTTACATATATTCATCGACTGTGAGTGCTAGCTATTGATCCAGGGACTAGCATGTAAATCAAAGGGACTTAGGATCTTTATTGATCCAAGGTCACTACAGGGGCACAAAAACCCAGGAGTGTGAACGGTTAGGTTATTCCATGAGTTGGAAACCCTAGCTCCACAACAGTCTAGCCATCGTACTAAACCTAGAAGCTCATCGTCAGCGCTCCTCCTTGTACGTGTGGATACCAGCAGAGGTGATGTTCGATCTGCACCACGACGATCGTTGATTGGATCGAGATCGCATGGACTGCACTACATCAACAGACGCGCTTCATTAGTAATCCACAACCACGCCTCTAGTGGTAATCCTCGTGGCCTTGTACCTTCGCTGGATCTTAGGTCACCACGTTAGAGGAAAAGTTTTGTTTTATCTCTACGTGGCCCAACAGAGGTATTAGAGCGATAGCTTCTAGATTTAGGCTCGATATCTCGCATATGTGATATGCGGTTGGATGTAGATTCGATCTATATGTTGTTTTGGTGGTCGATCTATGAGATAGATCGGTTTTGTACGAGGTTGATTGGATCAACTGTACTCGGGGAATGGTAGATCTGATTTCCGTGATCATACTGCTGAGGTCATGGAACGACATACCCCTACCGGTCGGTTTCCGCCATCGAGGTATACTATTACACATAAATCCAGAAGCGGTGATCGAAGATCAAAAGAGTTTGATCGAAGCAGAACAATGGTCAGAATCCATTAGTACCACCGGCTTCACGCTGTCATAGCGCCTTAGATGTCATTGCGAGTTTCACAATGCTGGTAGATATCGTATCTATGCATAACTTGTTTTTGCAGGAAGTTGTGAATGGTATGGTTCATGTGCATGTGATGTATGTGTGTAATCCATACATGATCTGCGAATCACGGTTTTGTCAGCCGGCTGGAGCCTAGGTGCTATCATTTTATTGTATAACGACATGTGTGTCAGATTCTTGATGTCGGCTCGGTTACTATAGATCCTGTTGCGAGACCCCAAGAGCAAGGTGTGATGAGCATAGCAGCAATATTTCCCTCAGTTGTGAAACCAAGGTTATCGAACCAGTAGGAGAAAGGAAACAGCTCCCAAGGTGTTGCTAACAACGTGGAACCTGCACAACACAACCACAATACTTTGCCCAACATATAGTGAGGTTGTCAAGCTCACCGGTTTGCTGAAAACAAAGGATTAAACGTATAGTGTGGACAAAAATAATTGCTTGTAGTAATTGCATAAAGTAAATAGTAGAGATTAGATTGAATATCAGTGGGGAGGAATGGACCGAGGTCCACAATTCACTAGAGGTGTCTCTCCATAATATAAATAACATGTTGGGTGAACAAATTACAATTGGGAAATTAATAGATTGAGAATGCATAACAATGCTTGTACATGTCATGGTGATTTCTATGAGATTATTTTGGGTATTACAACATAATACATAGACCATAATCCAACTACATCTATGACTAATAATCCACCTTCGGGATATCATCCGAACAACCCTTGGGTATTAAGTTGCAAGCAACAGATAATTGCATTAAGCAAGGTGTGTAAAGTAAACAATACAATTTCCCTTGGACAAAGGATTATTTTTTTCCCTAGTAGCAACAACACATTTACAACCTTAGAGGAATGTCAATCCCCCAGATTACTAGAGGCATGAACCTACTATCGAGCATAAATACTCCCTCTTGGAGTCACAAGCAAATACTTGGCCAGAGTAACTACTAGCAATGGAGAGCATGCAAGATCACAAATAACATAGACATGATAGAATAAATAATCAATCTTGATGTAGTGCTCAATATCCATCGGAACCCAACAAACACAACATGTAGGATTACAAATAGATGATCTTGATCATGATAGGAGGCTCACAAGATCTAAACATGATACCACAAAAGAGGAGAAACAACCATCTAGCTACTGCTATGGACCCATAGTCTATCGATGAACTACTCAGGCATCACTCCGGAGACTGGCATGGTGATAAAGAAGGCCTCCTGGATGATCTCCCCTCTCCGGTAGGGTGCCGAGAAGAGCTTCAGATCCCTCCCGATCTAGGGACGATGGTGGCGGCGGCTATAGACTTTTTTTGTGGATTTCTGATCGGGTCCTCAGGGTTATCTCCTCGGGGGATTTATATAGGCGAAGGGGCAAGGTCGGTTGATGCCCGAGGGGCCCACACCATGCCCTGGCGCGAGTCCACCCTTGGCCACGCCATTGGGTGGTCTGGCTGCCCTGTGGTGCCTATTCATCCCCCCTCTTGACTTCATCTTCGTTACGGTAAAATATTGACTTCGGCTTTTGTTTTTTCCAATTCTGAGAATATTTCCTGTACAGCTTTTCTGAAACCAAAAACAACAGAAAACAGGAACTACCACTGTGGCATCTTGTCAATAGGTTAGTTCCAGAAAATGTATAAAAATGCCTCAAAGTGTAGAAAAAACATAAGATAGTTGGTACAAAACAAGCATGGAGTATCAAAAATTATAGATACGTTTACGACGTATCAAGCATCCCCGGGCTTAACTCCTGCTCGTCCTCGAATAGGTAACTGATAAAAGAATAATTTTTGAGGTGACATGCACCATCATAGTTATGATCAAGGTATTGTAAAGCATTGATAGCTGGGATCAAAGTACTCTACATATCATGAAAGATATATTTCTAACAATAAGACATAGCAGCTATGTTGCAACATGAAAGGCTACACTAATAAAAGATCATGAATAAAAATGCATTTAAATACATTTGTTTGTTTCACATATAGAAAACATGGCAAAAGTGGTATTCAGCTTGTCCTTAATGGAATAGCAAAACATAAATGCATAGGACACCTTCAAAGTTCATAAGGGTGACTAGATACAAATAATTTAAGAACAAGCAATAGCATAATTATGAATCAATCAATAAGTTTTGGGACAATGCACATTGAACTAAGAATGACAACTATGCTCTCTTAGTTTATGAATAAAGATAGAAGTTGGAGACTCAACAAAAAGTAAAAAAAAGGCCCATCGTAGAGGGAAGTAGGGATTTCAAGTTTCATAAAGAGATTCCAAAAATTATGGTACTTATTAGCTTTGAGATCTTATTGCCTCTATCATAAGAATCTTGAAATGATTAAGGTTAAAGTGAAACAAATATGAGTATATGCTTGACAAATCACAAGTTGAAAATCTCATGCCCCTTGCGTACGAGTACCGAACCTCATGCTACTCAACTTTGGTCACAAGTTCTTGTCATTGTGAGTATATGCATATCATAGAGAACGGCCAACAGGGTACCCCTTTCCCCATGACACAGGAGCTATCCCATATCAAAATGACAAGGCAATAGATAGTGAGCATCTCAGCGATCTTTTTATTTGCTATTTCGATAGGTTATTATTGAGGATGCTTCATAGAATGCCAATATGGTTTCACTGTAAGTTTCCACCATGATTAGGCATGGATTAGGATAGCCGCCCAGGCGTTTCTCTAACACATATACAAACTCCATGATCTTACAAGCTCCCCTTTTATTGCACACCGTCAGGATCCATAAACAAAAGAACATGATATCAACTAAAGAGAATAAGTGCAATTTCGAAAGCGTTCCCCATGATAACATGGTTCTGCTAACTCCCAACTTATAATTTGCAAGAATGCAACATAGATGGTAAGAAAATAAAGTGTGCCATCAAATTTGTGAGAGCTTTAATCACTAATTTTCACATAACATAAATTTAATTTGAAAGATAGATAAACACATGAATATGCTTGGAATGGTGTAATACACCATGCATATGAGTTTATAGTGGACTCTTTAAAATAACTTGGTTTCTTGGGAGTTGGATGCACGATTAGAGCTCATATTCAGTATAGGTGGAGGATAGCAAAAGACTGGGAGCGACCAACTAAGGGAGCAATAATGGCCATAATCATGTAGAGCGATAAAACACTATTAATCAAAGCATAAAGTGATATCACAAGTCAAAAACTAAATGATCATAGAGGCTAAGGTGACTAGTTCATAGTCATAACATGGTGTAAGCATGTTCCAACTCAACCCAAACAAAGCATCAAAGGAGAATACCACAATATTATGCTTTTGTATGCTAAAACAATGCATGATTCTTTCATGACACATTAAGCAATCTCAATTTTTTGAAACAAGTAATGCTACAACAATAATTACTAAGCATATGGTCAAAGAAACATCTAACATGACATGATAAAGTATAAGCCACAGTCAAAACAAGCTTCCTTTTGTACTACTATAAGCATGAACCATTCTACTCTTTTCCAACACCAATCGACTTATTTGAAACAACTCACAAAGATAATAATCAGTAAAGATCAGAGATATTGTTTCACATAACTACAAAGAAGAACTAAAAAGTTCTAAGCAAAAAGAATAAGAAAACTAAAGCTAAACACAGTACTAGCAAAAGTGAACACTCACAGAACAATAAGAGTGAAAACTAGAGTGTTCTAGGCATTGCAGAACTACGTGTGACTTCTCCAAAATAGGTGTGTTGGGTTCCAACCAATTTATTTCAGAAAACAAAGCAAAAGAAAACTAAAAACAAAAACAAAGACGCTCCAAGAACAATAGAATAGTGCATGAAGCAAAAAATATAGTGTTTTGAAAGAAAACCTGATATTTTTGTTGATGAAGAGGGGGATGCCTTGGGCATCCCCAAGATTTGACGCTTGTACCTCTTGAATATTTCTTGGGGTGACGCGTTTGACATCCTCAAGCTTGATCTTTTGTCCATTCTTCATCTCATCACATCATTCTCTCCCTACACTTGAAAATTTCCTTCATACAAAACTTCACACGATCTTCATTAGCAACATTGTGTATTCAAGATAATAGGCCTTTGGGTTCAGTTTCAACTCAAGTAAAACTTCCATTAAAACATAAGCTACTGTAGCAACTCCTTTTAAAATCTCAAGTGATCAAAGAGAACTCAAAAAGAAACCGATTAATAGGCAATTGCAAATAATGGCAGAAATCTGTCAAAACAGACCAGAAGGTAAAAACCGATTTTTTCGAAAATCTTCTGTTGCTCAAATCGAAAATTGCAAAACTAACGAAAGTTGGGTAAATACCAGGGTCATGCGCACAACAAATTGCAGATCAATCCGATGTTCTGGGATTGTTTACAGTTTTTTACAGTGAAGCACAGAAATCTGTTTCGGGATAGAAACTTCCCCATATCTTACTTTCCTCTCATTAGAGATTATTCTTGGCACAAAAACCAAACAAAAAGGATAAGGAGAGGTTATTACTGATGCAATAAATTCCAAGACTCAACAAAAAAAACTTATTGAAATAAAAATTGGGTTATCTCCCAAGAGTGCTTTCCTTTAACGCCTTTCAGCTAGGCACAGAAAGCAAGAATCAAGTATTTTCGAATGAAGAAGCATTAATTACTTCCTTTAAAACAGGGCTTTACTCAATACGTACCTTAGATGAAGATGATTCAACATGTAAATCACTCATAGTTGCACTAAAAGTTTTATCAATTTTAAGGACATTAAGGGGTTTTGGTGTAGGCACCTTTGGAACATACACAATTTTTTGCTCTTTTCCTACAAAAGATTTCTCTCTTTTAAAATTAAGGGAAGAAAAAGTTGAACTTAGAGTTTCCATAGCCTCTTCTAGTTTACCAATTCTAAGATTTTGATCATAAATAATGCTAGCCTCTATAACAGTGATTCTTTTATTGATACTTTCTATTGATTCATTAACTTGGATAGTGTTATTAAGGAGATTTGGCAAACTTTTATCTAGGGAGATCAATTGTTTTATAACTTCTTCCAATGTGATTTCAGTTTTAACGACATTAATAGGTGGTACTCCTACTAGACTTTCAATTAAATTGCATGTTTCGAAAGCAGGAGTACCCGGAATATTACCCCCTGTGAGAATATCCAGAACATACCTATTCCAACTAGATATGCCAACATAAAAATTTCTAACAAGGATTGTGGTAGAATATTTTTTAGTACATCTATTATGAGCCTTACTTATTCTATACCATGCATCTTTCAGACTTTCTCCTCCTTGTTGCTTAAAATAACGAACCTCTACTTCAGGAATATTCATTTATTTAGGATTAAAGTGAATCAACAAAAATAGAAACTAAAGTAGAAACTAATTTTTTTGTGTTTTTGAGAAAAAGAAGCAAACCAATAGAAATATCAATTAAGGTAGGAACTAATTTTTTTGTGTTTTTGATAAAAGAGGAAGTAAAACAAATCAAGCAAAATAAACTAAGCAAAACAAACACAAAGTAAAGAGATTGGTAGTGAGATACTCCCCTTGCAGAAATCTTCTTTCTCCAAGAAAAGCTTTTTCACGGGGAGGAAGAGATTGAAGTTGTCATGTGTCTCCCCGGCAACGGCGCCAGAAAATCTTGATGTCGGCTCGGTTACTGTAGAGCCTATTGGGAGGCCCCAAGAGCAAGTTGTGATGAGAACAGTAGCAAGTTTTTCCTCAGTTTGAAACCAAGGTTATCGAACCAGTAGGACAAAGGAAACAGCTCCCAAGGTGTTGCTAACAATGTGGAACCTGCACAACACAACCACAATACTTTGCCCCAACTTACAGTGAGGTTGTCAAACTCACCGGTTTGCTGAAAACAAAGGATTAAACGTATAGTGTGGAAGAAAATAATTGTTTGTAGTAATTGCAGAAAGTAGCCACTAGAGAGTAGATCGAATATCAGGGGGAAGGAATGGAACGGGGTCCACAGTTCACTAAAGGTGTCTCTCCATAAGATAAATAATACGTTGGGTGAACAAATTACAGTTGGGCAATTGACATATTGAGAATGCATAACAATGCATGTACATGTCATGGTGATTTCTATGATATTCGTTTGGGCATTACAAAATAATACATAGATCAGAATCCAACTACATCTATGACTAATAATCCACCTCCGGGATATCATCCGAATAACCCTCGGGTATTAAGTTGCAAGCAATATATAATTGCATTAAGCAAGGTGTGTAAAGTAAACAATACAATTTCCCTTGGACAAAGGATTGTTGTTTTCTCCCTAGTAGCAACAACACATTTACAACCTTAGAGGTTTCTGTCACTCCCCCAGATTACTAGAGGCATGAACCTACTATCGAGCATAAATACTCCCTCTTGGAGTCACAAGCAAATACTTGGCCAGAGTAACTACTAGCAACGGATAGCATGCAAGATCATAAATGTAAGATCCCACCTTTATAAAGGTAAAGATCCCTGTGATTGCAATGCTAGTCCCTGGATCAATTGCTAGCATCCACAGTTTAAGATGAAGTACACAGAAACAAAGATCATTATTACATCGTCATTCCAGAGATAACATAGTATTTTACAACTCCATAGCCATAGGCTAGTACAAGAGTTTAACTTAACAATATAAAATAGATGTCTTAATCTTCATGTGCCACAGGCAAGCATGTTGAGTGTAGGCTCATAACCCCTAATCATCATCAGAGTAACCTACAACATCACAAGTTACAGCCACAGTGGGTCAATACATTGGAATAGTATTGGCAAGTGATACCTTAGTAGAATATTCACATCTAGTTACTACATGAATTTGGCTAAGTGTAGCTTAGGCTTGCTTTGATCAAAATAGGTTTTACCTATCAGTTGAAAACACTAAGTTTACTTTCCCAAGGAATCACCAATAGAAATTGGTGAACCTTCACCCTTGTTCAACCACAAGTTTTAACTTAGAAAATTGGGATGAGGAGATTCTTGATAGATTCCATGTCTTGATGCTCAAGTTGTCCATTACCGGGGACACGGCTAAGTACTTAGTTTATTCCATCTGCAGAGGTGGTGCACTTTCCCCACAAGACTTGGTTTCACCAAGACAGGACCTTTCAGAAGCCTTCCCTTAGACCAGAATGAACGTGCTCCAACCTATCATTCCCCTACCACCAACTGTCCATTTGGCTAAGTTATTGCAACCTATATGATCCAGGCAGAGCCCATAATTCCACGTGGACGCACTAGAATCTTCTTAAAATTTGGCATCTCAAATCCCTTTGTTCCTGGGTGGCAATCCACAAGTGAGATACACAAGGTAAACCATAGAAATGGGCCTTGTGTAACCACTCAACCAAAAACCACCAAGCAATTACCATTCCACCCAGGTGTTTCATTCACTTAGTAGATTTATTAAGCAAAAACATAAGTCAAAGATTTAGCAATATTTTTCTATAGCATATATATAATCCACCCTTGGTTACTACTAGATAGGCTAAGCATGGCAATAGAAAGTATCTTAACTTAGAGAAAATTCTAACAATTCTCAACTACTAGGATTTCCCAAGCATAGCATTTAGATACTTAGTAAAATATTCATGCAATCCCTATACAAAATATATCTAATGCATAGTAAAAATATTGGGACTAAAATATGAGCACCACTTGCCTTGGTAGTTGGGGGAGTAGAAACAATCTTCACAACCACAATCATTATTAGCACCAAAATCTACACATAAAATGATAGCACCAAATTCACATATCAAAAATATACAAGCAAAAATATATGAATGCATGCAAATGCCATGTGATGATTTTTCTACATCAAACCAGACAAGTGAAACAGTACCGAATCATAAACAAAACAATTATACACTAAATAAAATTAATTTGGCCCTTAGAACATTTTCCATACAATTTTTATATACAAAATAAGCTTAGAAATGTATCTGCAAAAACAACTCCTTTTACAGATGAAATTTATTAAAAAAAAGTGCATAAATGGATAGAATTATTTCTCCTGATTCCAATGATATCAAATTTACAAAATTTGAACGTGTGGATCAAAAGTTATGAATTTTGCAAGTTTGAACAACTAATAGATCAAATTTCAGATTGTAAAACAAAACACAGGCCACGCGGCAGCTCCTGATTGGAGGGTACCGGTTCGTGCTGGATCACGCTCGCGGGCAGTTGGATCTAACTAACTAAGCATGGCCCAGATCTACTCGTATCCCTTTGTTAAGTGATCTAATCCTATGCGCTAGATCCAGATCCAACGGCTGTCGACCATGCGACCATCGATGGGCGGCGTTAAAGACGGCGGCGCGGCGGCGGCGCACTGCCAGCGGTGTTCCGATGGCTAGGGAGCGGGTTGGGGTTGGCAGAGACGCTTACCAGAATCGTGAGGTCGCGCTGGTGCTCAACGACTCACTGGTGTGGACGGGGGCGTGCTGTGTTGGTCAGAGAAGCTCGTCGGAAAGCTTGCAGACGTCGGGTGCATATTGACGAAGACGATGGTGACGTTCTGGAGCGCCCTAGGACAAACCAGTTGTATCAGGAGGTGCGCAAATTCATGGCGAACACGACAGGGTCAAAGAGGGAACAAGGGGAGATCGAAGGTTACCAGTATTTATCAACGGAGTTGGGCGGTAGCTCTGTTGTTTGTAAAGGTGGACGGAGGCGACGTCCTGGTGCATTACAGAGCAAACGGATGGCATGAGATGATGCGCAGGAACTAGGCGAACACACTCGCATGGACCAGAAGTGAAGGGGGGGCGCTGTAATCACCGGAATGCTTCGCCGGAGACGCTCGGTACTGCGGCGGTGCAAATGGGATTATGGGCAGCCTGGTGGCGGAGAAGGGGCGCTGAGTGAGGGGAAAGATACGAAGAGGATAGGGGGTTAAATAGCCGGTGAGAGCGAGGAGATTACGCGGCATTGATCGGCAATTAAGAGCGCTTCAATCGCGGCAGTGATAGTGGTAACGGCGGCGACGACAGGGTTGGGGGTGCGGGTTTGGGGATGATGATTGCGTGGCGTTTGGGTTCACCGGTCAGCGAGCGCGGGGTAAGCTTGCGTCGCGTGAGAGAGAGAGAGAGAGAGAGAGAGAGAGAGAGAGGAGATGCCCGGGTGGGCTTGCTGGGCTGATTCTGCTGTTGGGCTAGAATGGTGGCGCCGACCCTTTTCCATTTCTTTTCCCCTTTTCTATTTCTTATTTTATTTTCTAAAATCATTTTCAAATGCTTTTTGAATGAGTTTGGATTCAAACTTCCTCGGATATTTGTAGAATGATTCAAGCATATATTTGTGTATAAAACATTGATGTTTGATCACAAACACTTTGGTCCATTAAAATAGAATTAAAACCATGCCTTAAATGATTATTTGTAATAGGCATACAAATGGTTTTAAACTTTTGATTCTTGTTTGAAAATTTGAACAAGATTTAGAAAATATCAATAAATCTTAGGATCAATTCTCTACTGATCAAAACAAGGTTTTCCTTCTTATAAGGTAGCAATAAGGATAATGCCTTGCTTTACATAAAATGAGAGATCACAAGTTTCTGATTTTTGAGGAAATGATCCTAAAAATGAGTATGAATGCATGAATGATGTGCAAACTTTGAAAATATGATTTTAGGGGTGTTACAAATCTAACCCCATTAAGGTGAATCTCGTGCTCGAGATTCAGATTGGCTAGCAAATAGGTGAGGGTGGTCTTTCCGGAGGTCATCTTCTCTTTCCCATCTTGCCTCTTCTTCGGAATGATGGTTCCACTGAACTTTGCAGAAGTTGATAGTATTTTTCCGTGTAACACTTTCTGCAGTCTTAAGAATCCTGATAGGTTTTTCCTCATAAGTGAGATCACTTTCCAATTGGACCTCCTCCAAAGGTATGGTATCCTTCAAAGAAGTCTCTTCCATTTATGGATGGCATTTCTTTAGCTGACTCACATGAAACACATTGTGAACGGCAGACAATGATTCCGGCAATTCAATCTCATAAGCTACTTATAATTTACGACTCAGAATCTTAAATGGTCAACCATATCTTGGGGCCAATTTTCCCTTGACTCCAAATCTCTTCCCTCCACGAAGTGGTGACACTCTAAGATAAGCTCTATCACCCACCTCGTAGGTGACTTCTCTACGCTTAGGATCTACATAGCTCTTCTGTCGGGACTGTGCTATTCAATCTATCCTTTACTAGCTTGACTTTCTCTTCAACCTCTTTGATTAGTTCTGGTCCGAACAAATTTCTTTCCCCCACACCATTCCATAACAATGGGGTAGTACACTTTCTCCCATAGAGAAACTCAAACGGTGTCATTTCAATACTAGCTTGATAGTTGTTGTTATAAGAGAATTCTGCGTAAGGCGGACTTTCATCCCAACTAGCTCCATAGTCTAGGGCACATTCCCTCAACATATCCTCTAAAATCTGGTTGGTCCTTTCTGTCTGTCCATCAGTTTGGGGATGAAAAGTGGTACTGAATTCCAATCTTGTTCCCATTGATTCATGCAGTTTCCTCCAAAAATGAGAAGTGCATTGAGTTCCCCTATCAGACACAATACTCTTGGGTACTCCATGCAGACACACAATCCTATTCATATAGATATTGGCCAACTTAGCACTTGTATAGGTTGTCTTCACGGATATGAAATGAGCAATTTAGTTAGGCGATCCACTACTACCCAAATAGAATCATATCCTGACCTAGTCCTTGGCAATCGGGTGATGAAATCCATGCCAATCTTGTCCCACTTCCAATCAGGAATAGGTAGTGGTTGTAACAATCCTGCTGGTTTCTGATGTTCCGCTTTCACTCTACTACATACATCACACAAAGAAATATGTTCGACGATGTCCTTCTTTAGATTATTCCACCAAAATCTTTCCTTCATATCCATGTACATTTTGTTGTTACCCGGATGAATGGAATATGGTGAGTTGTGTGATTCCTGTAAAATTAGTTTCCGAAGCTCCGGATCTTGCAGAACGCAGATACGTTTTCCATACCATAAAGTACCTTCATGGAATCCTTTGGCTTTTCGCTTACCAATCTTTTCCTTAATCTCTTTTATTTCCTTGTCTGTCTTTTGGGTTTCCTTGATTTTTTCCAACAAGGTGGGTTGAACATCCAATGACATGAGATGTCCTTCAGGCACAATCTCTAATCTAAGGTCTCTAAATTGGGCACACGGATCATCTGGCAACTCTACCTTAGTAAGGCCATTCACAAATACCTTACGGCTTAGTGCATCCGCTACAACATTTGCCTTACCAGGATGCTATTGCAAACTCAAGTCATAGTCCTTGATGAGTTCTAGCCATCTTCTTTGTCTCATGTTGATTTCTTTCTGAGTGAATATATACTTCAAACTTTTGTGATTTGTGAACACTTCACATTGCTTTCCCAAAAGATAATTTCTCCATGTTTTGAGTGCATGGACAACCGAGGCTAACTCTAAATCATGAGTCGGATAATTCACCTCGTTAGTTTTGAGTTATCTCGAGGCATAAGACACAACTTTCCCTTCTTGCATTAGTACTGCACCTAATCCATAATGGGATTCATCACAATAAACCTGGAAATCCTTCTCCAAGTCTGGCAGACATAAGACTGGTGCTGTCACTAGTCTCTTCTTCAACTCCTGGAAACTGAGTTCACATCCTTTAGTCCAAGCAAATTTCTTGTCTTTCTTTAGTAACTCCGTCATTGGCTTAGCTACCTTGAATAAATTCTCAATGAATCTTCTATAGTATCCTGCCAAGCCAAGGAAACTACGAAATTCCTTCACTGACTTAGGAGATTCCATTCAGTTACAGCTGACACTTTTGCGGGATCAACTGCTACACCATCTCCTGACATAATGTGTCCAAGGAATCCAACTTCATTCAACCAGAATTCACACTTGCTGAATTTAGCTTACAGTTTATGCTCTCTAAGCTTCTCAAGTATTAAACGCAAATGTCCTTCATGCTATTCTTTACTCTTGGAGTAGATCAAAATGTCATCGATGAAAACGACAACAAACTTGTCAAGAAACTCCATGAACACCTTGTTCATCATATTCATGAAGTAAGCTGGTGCATTGGTCAAACCGAATGGCATCACGGTGTACTCATATAATCCATACCTAGTGGTGAAAGTTGTCTTAGGTATGTCTTGTTCTCTTATCTTAAGCTAAAAATAACCTGACCGGAGATCAATCTTTGAGAACACACAGGCTCCTTCTAACTGATCAAACAAGTCATTGATTCTGGGCAAAGGATATTTGTTCTTGACAGTCACCTCATTGAGCGAACGATAATCGATGCATAACCTTTGACTTCTATCTTTCTTTTCCACAAACAAGACTGGTGCTCCCCAAGATGAAGAACTTGGTTGAATAAATCCTTTCTGCAACTGTTCTCCAAGTAGTTTTTGAGTTCTTTCAACTCATCAACTGACATCTTGTAAGGTCTCTATGTTATTGGTCCTGATCCCGGCAGCAAGTCAATCAGAAATTCCACATCCCTATCTTGTGGCATTCCCGGCAATTCTTCCAGAAACACATCCGGATATTCTCTCACAATTGGCACACCGTCTATGCTAACCCCCTTAAGAGAATTTAGCTTACTCCCTTTTGATTCAAAGTTAGTCTTGAATCTAATCCTTTTATTATCCAGGGTTGTGAGTGTGACAGTATGATTGGCACAATCTAGTACTCCCTTGTACTTAGTCATCTAGTCCATTCCCAAAATGACATCCAATCCTTGGGAATTTAGGATTATCAAATTAACGGGAAACTTATACTTCCCAATCTCTATGACTAGGTCATGACATCCTGAATTCACTATCATTTCTCCACCAGGAGAACTTACCTTTATAGGACATCCAATAATTTCAACTGGAAATTCGCTTCTATCAACAAATGCTCTTGATATGAATGAATGCGATCTTGAGATCAAAAGAACAAGTCTTTGGAAGAATTGAGTTTGAACTTACCAGCCACAACATCAGGTTCCTCATAGATCTCTTCCACATTGATGTGGTTCACCTGTCCCTTCTGGAAAGGGTTGGGCTTGTTGGCACCTTCAACTTTCTTTTTTGGGCACTCATTTGCATAATGCCCCATCTTCTTTCACTTGAAGCATTCAACCTGACTGAGATCCTTGACAGGCTAGCTTCCACTACCACTTCCACTTCCATTGTGGTAGCTCTTGTATCCACTCTTGTGGTTCTTGTACTTGTCATTATCACGACTACGGTGATGCTTGTTATCATGATGGTGGTTGTGGCTGTGGTGGTTGTTGTACTTTCCATGTTTGTGGGATACAGAACTCCCACTATCATCATGATGGGAACGCTTGTGAGACGATCCTGAGCTATGCTTGTCAGAGCTGTGCTTCCTCTTTCTGCTTTCAACCTGTTTCATCTTGTTCTCCAAGATGGTAGCCTTGTCACAAAGTGATTGGTAGGTTGGGACATAGGCAATAGATAGCTGCAGATTCAGTTCATCGTTCAGTCCTTAGAGGAATTTCTCCTTCCTCTTGGCATCGGTATCAACTTCATCCGGTGCATAACGCGCCAGATTGTTGAACTCCTCAATATATTCAGCCACGTTGCGGTGACGCTGCTTCAGGTTATGGAACTTCTTCTTCTTTAAACTCATCACCCCGGATGAGATGTGAGCTGTACGAAAACCATCTTCAAAGATAGCCCATGTCACACCCTCAATGGGAGTGGTGATCTAGAAGTTATCCCACCAAGTAGCTGTTGGTCCTTCCAACAGATGTGCTGCAAACCTGACCTTCTCCTCGTCGGTGCAGCCGATAGTTACGAAATCCTTGTTCACCGAACGTAGCCAATCATTGGACACCATGGGATCAGTAGTTCCTGAGCACTTTGCAGGCCTCAGTCTTAGGAATCTGGTGAGCATGTCGAATCCTGGCGGATTATTCTGGTTGTTATTGTTGTTGTTGTTGTTGTTCTGATTTTGGTTCTGAATAAAGGTGGTCATCATCTGCATCAGTTGAGTTTGTGATGTCATCAACTGCTGCATCTCGGGAGTGACATTGTTGTTGTTTGGGTTGGGGTTGGCACGTCGAGGAGGCATCTGTGGTTTTCATAAGGATAAGAATGAGATACCCATAGATGCTTAACATGCACAATACATCACATAGTCAAACACCAAAACAAGCATCAAAATAATCATAAGGTTCAACGACATAACAACAAGTTTGAAAAAATAAACACACCATAGCAAGCCACCCACATGTTGGATGGTCATTGCGACTCAATAAACATAAGAATGGTAAATGAAAGATAAATGAGTAGTCATCACTACTCCTCTGCATCAACCTCCTCATCAACAAGTGTAAGACCTGCATTATCCATAACGGTCTTGTATTCCTCGACATTGGTAGTCAAGGCCTCTATCTTGGCCCTAAGAGCCCTCTTCTGTGAGCGAAGTCTCTCAATCACACCCTGCTGGTGCTCAAGCTTGAACTCCTTGGCCTCCAGCTCTTTCTTGATCTCCCGGATCTTCTTGTTCCGGGCTTTCAAACTTGGCCTCCATTTCCTTGACTATCTCGTCTTGCTCCACGAAGAGCTTCTCCTTCTCACGAAGCTGCACCTGGAGCTCGTCATTTCTAAGCATGACGTTGGTCCTATCAGTATCTAGGTGCCTAATAAGAACCTCTAGGTCCTGAAGGTACAGGCGAATCGGCTCCACCATCTCTCTAGCAGCATCCTCGAACTCAATAGCCTCACCCTCCTCGTCGCGTCTACCGAAGGGGTGAAAGTAAAGACCTCTAAGCTCTCTGGAGTGTCTCCCTACCAGACGCCCAAGTAACTCCTGCATAACTATATCTAATCCCTTCTCCTTGTCGTCATGCATCAGCTTGAAGGTGATGGTCTCCGTGGTTGGCTCTGTCTGGCGTCCGGGCTGAGTGACTCTGAAGACCCAAAGGTCCTTCCTCTCAAACTTGGTGAGGGGAAGCGTCATGATGCTAGGGAGCGGAAGGTTGAACACGCTAGTGAGCTCAATAAGACGAGTGCCAAAACGAGTTCCCTTGAACTCTTCGGCCGTGTTGATAATAACTGCAGGCATCTATTTTTTATAAGATAGAGAAAATTTAGAATCAACATCAATAGAGAAAAAATCACAAGACAAAATATCACAACCTTATGTTTTACAACAATCACACAAGTCATGGCATACCCAAATCCATTACAAGCATCAAAGGTTCAACATAACTTAGACAAATTTTTGGAAATAAAAACGATAAGTGTGGTGGTCCAACTAACGAAGTACATTACAATCCCATCTCACTTGCCAAGTTGGCTAACAGGGCATCCCTAGAGGCAATCTGTCGATCCTGATCACATGACTCCATTGCTAAGTCTATGATGTCCTCTCTTAAACATTGGTTGGTAGACTTTAACCCTTGGGTATGCTTCTTTTCTTCCCTAAGGTCATTTTGAGTGTTGAACATTCTGCACTTGAGTCTATCACCAAGCTCTTTGATAGCGTTCCATGCTGCATTTCTTGCAGAGTCAAAGAATGTGGTGTGCATTACTGAGTTGGTGACCATGCAGAATCCTGACTCCTTGTGGTCTTCTTCCTTGTTTTTGTACAATTGAAGTTGCACCCACCAATACTCCTCTCCTTCATCCATCACAGGGAATACTTTGTACACAACTGCACCATGTATCCCCATGGTAACCATAAGGTTCTTGAGGGCTTTTGGAAATTCAGTCTCACACTCCAAAGTCATGGTCATGAGTGGTCCCTTCCTTACGGCTTCATTGATGGAGTTCATCTACAAATAGAGATGAGAAAGAAGATTAGAAAAGTTTACGAGAAGAAAAAGACAAGTGTGGAAAATGTTGAAAAATTTTCCTTAGTGGTTTCTAATCCAATCCTAGGGTCATAATCCTATAGGCAACACAGTGCTCTGATACCATCTATAAGATCCCACCTTTATAAAGGTAAAGATCCCTGTGATTGCAATGCTAGTCCATGGATCAATTGCTAGCATCCACGGTTTAAGATGAAGTACACAGAAACAAAGGTCATTATTACATCGTCATTCCAGAGATAACATAGTATTTTACAACTCCATAGCCATAGGCTAGTACAAGAGTTTAACTTAACAATATAAAATAGAAGTCTTCATCTTCATGTGCCATAGGCAAGCATGTTGAGTGTAGACTCATAACCCCTAATCATCATCAGAGTAACCTGCAACATCACAAGTTACAGCCACAGTGGGTCAATACATTGTAATAGTATTGGCAAGTGATACCTTAGTAGAATATTAGCATCTAGTTACTACATGAATTTGGCTAAGTGTAGCATAGGCTTGCTTTGCTCAAAATAGGTTTTACCTATCAGTTGATAACACTAAGTTTTTGTTTGGCAAAAACTTTCCCAAGGAACCACCAATAGAAATTGGTGAACCTTCACCCTTGTTCAACCACAATTTTTAACTTAGAAAATTGGGATGAGGAGATTCTTGATAGCTTCCATGTCTTGATGCTCAAGTTGTCCATTACCGGGGACACGGCTAAGTACTTAGTTTATTCTATCTATAGAGGTGGTGCACTTTCCCCACAAGACTTGGTTTCACCAAGACAGTACCTTTTAGAAGCCTTCCCTTAGACCAGAATGGACGCGCTCCAACCTATCATTCCCCTACCACCAACTGTCCATTTGGCTAAGTTATTGCAACCTATAGGATCCAGGCAGAGCCCATAATGCCATGTGGCTGCACTAGAAGTTTCTTAACATTTGGCATCTCAAATCCCTTTGTTCCTGGGTGGCAATCCGCAAGTGAGATACACAAGGTAAACCATAGAAATGGGCCTTGTGCAACCACTCAACCAAAAACCACCAAGCAATTACCATTCCACCCAGGTGTTTCATTCACTTAGTTGTTTTATTAAGCAAAAACATAAGTCAAAGACTTAGCAATATTTTTATATAGCATGTATATAAGCCACCCTTGGTTACTACTAGTTAGGATAAGCATGGCAATAGCAAGTATCTTAACTTAGAGAAAATTCTAACAATTCTACAACTACTAGGATTTCCCAAGCATAGAATTTAGATACTTAGCAAAATATTCATGCAAGCCCTATACAAAATATATCTAATGCATAGTAAAAATATTGGGCCTAAATATGAGCACCACTTTCCTTGGTAGTTGGGGGAGTAGCAACAATCTTCACAACCACAATCACTATTAGCACCAAAATCTACACATAAAATGATAGCACCAAATTCACATATCAAAAATATACAAGCAAAAATATATGAATGCATGCAAATGCCATGTGATGATTTTTCTACATCAAACCAGACAAGTGAAACAGTACTGAATCATAAACAAAACAATTATACACTAAATAAAATTAATTTGGCCCTTAGAACATTTTCCATACAATTTTTATATACAAAATAAGCTTAGAAATATCTCTGCGAAAACAACGCATTTTACCGATGCAATTTATTGAACAAAGTGCATAAATGGATAGAATTATTTCTCCTGATTCCAATGATATAAAATTTACAAAATTTGAACGTGTGGATCAAAAGTTATGAATTTTGCATGTTTGAACAACTAATAGATCTAATTTCAGATTTTAAAATAAAACACAGTCCACGTGGCAGCTCCTGATTGGAGGGTACCGGTTCGTGCTGGATCACGCTCGGGGGCCGTTGGATCTAACTAACTAAGCACGGCCCAGATCTACTCATACCCCTTCGTTAAGTGATCTAATCCTACGCGCCAGATCCAGATCCAACGGCTGTTGAGCATGCGATCTTGGATGGGCGGCTCTAACATCCCAAAAATATTGAACTAGAATCATCAAACTCTAATTACCAAAATTAGGATTAACAAGAACTTTTCTAAATAAAAATATGAAAGCATGCATGTGTGTATGCATTCCATTTTGAATTCTTTTGAATTACCTTGTTTTTGTGTTTCTTTGCTTGGAAAAGGATTCTTAGGTGAAATAAACATCATCTAAACAATCCCCACACTTTTCCCAAAGACAAATAAATCAAAACAAACAAAATAAAGGAATGGTCACTTTTGCCAAATTAACTCCCATGCCTACTTTGGCTGTCTCTAACTTTCAGAACTTAACAGAAACTTGTTTGGATCTTTGCACCCCTTGATAGTACTCATAATAAAGTATCAAGGCCGACCTTGTGATCATCTAGAAACATTCGAATGCATAGTTTAAATGACAGTTTAAAATTGAATCTATATCATATGGGAAGATCCCACTTATTCAAAAACCACTCAAACAAGCTCAACTTTCAAAACACAAGCATCTACAGACTCACCAGCACATGCCTAACACACCCACCAAAAATCTTTTAAAAATTCAAAACTTGAATTCATGCGGCCATTTCATCTAACACCTTGCAGATTCAAATCAACAAAATCACAAACACTATTTTGAGCAGTGATTCTGGCCTAACTTGTTCCCTCTCTGGCCACCACTAGCCTTAGTAGAGCATCTAAAAACCTAAACTAATCTCTAGCACTACTATAAGCTAGCCATTGTCATCAATGGTGAGTAGGCCGAGTGCACCCTTGCCACCCACATGTCGACAACAAGCTAGGAGAAGCACCAAGCCTAGTCAGCATGTCTGGGAGCAAGCTAGCACCCCACCGCCACTCCATGTCCCAGACGCGAGTGATGCCAGCCCCTGGACCACACGCACAAACCTTGCCAACCTTCTCTGCAACCATGCCGAGAGCGCGCCCCGTGCGCCACGCTCGACAGACGCCCACAGACCGCGCGCCGCCCTCGCCGCGTGCATACGTGATAACCATCGTCCCAGCAACCCCTTAGACACGCTCGTTTGCCGCCGCGCGGACCACGCGCGCTGTGCTCCATAAAAACCTTCAGTCGGGCACGCGCAGAGCACCTCCGCGTTCCGACCGATCAGCACCGCCCCACGCGTCGCCACCATGTCGTTGAGCTTCGCCAGGGATCACAGCACCGCCCCTACCATCGCCCACGCCGATAGCCCTCTGTGCCGTCGACCACGACGAGCTTAGCTTGCGCCCGTCGGTCCCCTCTCGCCACTATAAATAGAGGACACCCCCAGCCGAATGGATCACACCATCTCACTCCCCTCTCCTCACAGATCGTTCCACCCCGTTCCCGGAGCAAGGCGAGCAGCGCATCGCCGGAATTTGTCCGAAGCCCGCCGCTGCTGGAGAAGAAGGGAGCCAGCAATTGGAGCCGCCCTAGGAGAAGCGGCCGGTACCAGGAGGTTCGCCTCGTCGACTTCGTCGTTCGCCCGCCTCGTTGAACCTCGCCTGAGCCCCAGTGAGCCTCCCACGACCCCCACCTGCCGTGTTAGGGTTCTGTCTCGCCGGCGCTGCCCGACGTGGACGATGAACCAGAGCCGTTGGATTAGAACTAGATCCAACGCACCACATTGCCCTGTACCTCTTCGCACCCCCCATCTCACTGACGCGTGGGGACAGCAACTTAACCAGCCCGCGTAAGGCGTAGTGCGTGACCCATTATCGTTTCCTCATGCTGATCGTTTGAATTTAACTTTTTCCATTTTAATTCAAACATAATTTTGTACCTAGTTTCAAAAATCAACCAAGCTCGATTCGGTGAACCAAATTGAATGAAACCAATTTTGTTAGAAAGATATTGAAATGCTGAATCCAAACCCGTTGGATTCAAATCATTTGGATCTGTAGATCACCCTTGGTAAAAAGAACAAGGCAGAAGCTTTTCTGCATTCAAACATTTTTCAAATATAAATTATAATAGATTTTGAGTTGATTCCAACTCTCAAAAATCACATTTGATCATACCTTTTGGAATATATAAAAATATATGGGTTTACTTACAGAAATAATCTTCAAGTGATAGAAGGATGGCACATAGGCATTTCTAGTCACTTTATTTAATTAGAATAAAAGGTTAAAACTTATTAAATTGTGACACCACTTTAAATCACATTCCCATGCTCTAAAATGTGTGGTGATGACATTTTTCAACATGATCCCATGTTTGGTTTGGAGAATATTAAATCTTAAGTAGTTTTTCAATGAGTAGAAATTACTTTTCTAAAAATAAAAGAAATTAACCCAAGCTTTAATCTTGTAATGTTAGTGATGATGCTAGATCATCTATAGGACCCTTTTTTTGTGATGATTGAAAATAGTTAAGTATTGTTTGGTGATTGTGTACCCCGTATTTATTTATAGACGCTAGTACCGACCACGGATATGAGGAAGAAGGAGGATACTACGAAGAAGAAGCCGAGGAGAAATTCAACCACTGCTCTGCACACGACAAGCTATTAACCTTGCAAGCTAACACTTGCAATTTACCAAGCTTATACTGATATTGATGCAAGCCAATACTTGCAAGATACTTTACCTATGAAAGCTAACACTTGCAATTATGAGAGTTAAATAACCTATGCAATGCACTAAGCATTCTTGGTTAAATACATTTTGATGATACCCAATCCTAGTTTTACTTACAAGCTTTATACTTTATTTCTTTATCAAAGCTAGTACTTAGAGCTTACTTAAGTGAATTGTTGATTCTAGAGAGATAATTGAAGGTTGCATAAAGAGCATAAAACTTGGCCTAAGCTAGATAATCTTTATGTCATCCTAAGGCATGAGATTGAAATTAGTTAAACTCCACTAGTTTACCACCCCTCATTAGTACTTACCCCCACTTATAGATGCTAGTGCTAAGCATAAAACTTGATCAACTTTAGATGGGAATACTTAGTGAAAATGGTTATGAAAACCTTGGAATGATGGATCATTCTATTGAAATGTTTTGGACATGTGTTTCCGAACACTAGATGATTTTGGTGATGAAAATGTTGAGGCATGAGCCTTAGCCCTTTATAAAACTGATGGTTGTCTGGACGCGATACCATTCCAATTTTACCGTACAACCACAATACCCGAAAATTGGGTAGGGCTTGGCTGGAAACTTATATACCTTAGTATTGGTTCCCTCACGACCAAGGTCTGAGCTGAGGCTACCTTGTGAAGATTGTCCACCTGTGCAGTACCCAAGATGATAGTTGGTCATGGTTGGGAGGCCAAACTCACAGGAGAGGTTCTTATACTAGGGTGTGTAATTGAAAGGTTAGGATTGATTATCCGCATACTGAGTATGGTGAATTCAGGATTTGTTCCTGACGGATGTATCGAATGTTGTGGTGAAAGTGTACAATCTCTACAGACTATCAAACTATTCGAATAGCCGCGTCCGTGGTTATGGACAGTTGGAGTGGCCATATTGTTCCCCCTTCAGATGTTTCCAAAATGACTTGTGAAACGAACTGAGACTTTTACTTGACCACAACAGAGCTGTGATATGAAATTCAAGTTCCCACTTAGGTGTTATACAATTTCAACTAGCTTTTCTTGCTTCTGAACTTAGTAGAGGTAAATCTGTCTTTTTGCAAAACAACCCTAGAGCTTAGTGTCCTATTACAAAAAACTCCTTCACTTGTTAGTATTAGTTTGCGAGTACTTAAAGAGTACTCATGGCTTTGTCCCTGGCTATTCCCGTGGCCAGACTATGAAGAGGAGTACCTGGAGGATGGACCCCAGGAAGGTTACGACAACTAGGATCATCTCCCATCGTCAGCATTGCATGTGACGCCGAAGATTGAGCTTCGCCTATGCTACCGTTATTATTACATATTCCGCTGCTTGAGTTGTATTAAGAACTAGATCATGAGATCCTTATTTGTGTAAGACCTTATGTATGGTTTGTAATGGATGATGTACTGTGGTATCCAAATCTGTTATGTCTCGCGAAAATGGTAATCCTGGGATTGCGATGTATGGAATAACGGGCATCTGGGATTAAAAATCCGGGTGTTGACAGCGGCGCTAAAGACGGCGGCACGGCGGCGGCGGCGCACTGCCAGCGGTGTTCCGGTGGCTACGGAGGGGGGTGGGGTTGGCAGAGACGCTTACCAGACTCGCGAGGTCGTGCTGATGCTCAACGACTCGCTGGTGTGGACGGGGCGTGCTGTGTTGGCCGGAGAAGCTTGTCGAAAAGCTTGCAGACGTCGGGTGCACGGTGACGAAGACGATGGTGACGTTCTGGAGCGCCCTAGCACAAACCAGTTGTATCAGGAGGTGCGCAAAGTCATGGAGAATACGACAGGGTCAAAGAGGGAACAACGGGTGCTCGAAGGTTACCAGTATTTTCACGGAGTTGGGCGGCGGCTCTGTTGTTTGCAGAGGTGGACGGAGGCGACATCCTGGTGCATTACAGAGCAAACGGATGGCATGAGATGATGCACGGGAACTAGGCGAACACACTCGCATGGACCAGAAGTGAAGGGGGCGCTGTACTCACCGGAATGCTTCGCCGGAGACGCTCGGTACTGCGGCGGTGCAAATGGGATTGTGGGCAGCCTGGTGGCGGAGAAGGGGCACCGAGTGAGGGGAAAGATGCGGAGAGGAGAGGGGGTTAAATAGCCGGTGAGGGGCGAGGAAATTACGCGGCATTGATCGGCAATTAAGCGCGCTTCAATCGCGGCAGTGATAGTGGTAACGGCGGCGACGACGTGGTCAGGGGTGCGGGGTTTGGGGATGATGATTGCGTGGCGTTTGGGTCCACCAGTCAGCGAGCGCGGGGTAAGCTTGCGTCGCGTGAGAGAGAGAGAGAGAGAGAGAGAGAGAGAGAGAGAGAGAGAGGCCCGGGTGGGCTTGCTGGGCTGATTCTGCTGTTGGGCTGGAATGGTGGCACCGGCCCTTTTCCATTTATTTTCCCCCTTTCTATTTCTTATTTGATTTTCTGAAATCATTTTCAAATGCTTTTTGAATGAGTTTGGATTCAAACTTCCTATAGATGTATTTGTGTATAAAACATTGCTGTTTGATCACAAACACTTTGGTCCATTAAAATAGAATTAAAACCATGCCTTAAATGATTATTTGTAACAGGCATACAAATGGTTTTAAACTTTTGACTTGTTTGAAAATTTGAACAAGATTTAGAAAATATCAATAAATCTTAGGATCAATTCTCTACTGATCAAAACAAGGTTTTCCTTCTTATAAGGTAGCAATAGGGATAATGCCTTGCTTTACATAAAATGATAGATCACAAGTTTCTGATTTTTGAGGAAATGATCATAAAAATGAGTATGAATGCATGAATGATGTGCAAACTTTGAAAATATGATTTTAGGGATGTTACAATAAATAACATAGACATGATAGAATAAATAATCAATTTGACGTAGTACTCAATATCCATCGGATCCCAACAAACACAACATGTAGGATTACAAATAGATGATCTTGATCATCATAGGAAGCTCACAAGATCTAAACATGATAGCACAAAAGAGGAGAAACAACCATCTAGCTACTGCTATGGACACATAGTCCAATGATGAACTACTCATGCATCACTCTAGAGACTGGCATGGTGATGAAGAAGGCCTCCGGGATGATCCCCCCTCTCCGGTAGGGCGCCGGGAAGAGCTTCAGATCCCTCCTGATCGAGGGACGATGGTGGCAGCGGCTACAGACTTTTTCGTGGATTTCTGATCAGGTCCTTAGGGTTTTCTCCTCGGGGGCTTTATATAGGAAAAGGGGCAAGGTCGGTTGACGCCCGAGGGGCCCATACCATTCCCTGGCACGGGCCCACCCTTGGCAACGCCATGGGGTGGTCTGGCCACCCTGTGGCGCCTCTTCGTCCCCCCCTCTGGACTCCGTCTTCATTACGATAAAATAGTGACTTCGGCTTTTGTTTCGTCCAATTCCGAGGATATTTCCTGTATAAATTTTATGAAACCAAAAAAAGCAAAAACAGGAACTGGCACTATGGCATCTTGTTAATAGGTTAGTTCCAGAAAATGTATAAAAATGCCTCAAAGTGTAGACAAAACATAAGATAGTTGTTACAAAACAAGCATTTTGTATCAAAAATTATAGATACGTTTATGACATATCAATTCTCTATGTAATTTACTCTACTAAGCTAGTGCAGCTGTTTGGAGAACCCGGATGGCATGCTAGTCGATGTACATGTCAGCGACATAAAGTAAGACGAAAAGTGACAAAAGTTGGCACGAGTCGGATTACAGGCTTTGTGGAGATGGAGATCTCCATGAAGAGAGCCATACCATTTCAAATTATAACTACTTTATTTTATGTTATTGATATGTCTCTGTTTTACCTCTATTAGATAGTCGGTAAAATTGAATCCCTCAAAGAAGGTCTAGTCGGTTTTCTCGCCAATGTTTGCACGATCACAAGTCGGACATTTTTGTTAGTGGGTTCATAAAATTGAGGTGCTGCCAATTCTTTCCGACAAGGTGGGTTCGAGTCAGACTCTTACAGCGGAAACACTCGGTAAGCTAGACAGGTCTATCACAACTGTTGCGGGACTCGAGGAAAAGTCGGACGGGAGCCGGGGCATGTGATGCCACCCGACCAACAGGAGTCGTATGAGATACGATTGACAAGGAGTTGTCTACCTAGATCACTTGGCGGATAGCGGTGATGCTAAAGCTCACTAGCCAACTTGCTTATTTAGGATCATGAATCACTTAGTAACCATCGGAGGGGTGTTGGTTCTACTGGGAGCATAAAATATTAAAGTGTTTAATATGCTTTCTCTTTTATGAAAACATGTCTTAAGTGTTTTGAATATTTTCTATTGTAGATCATGGAACCAAGTAACAGTCACCCTCAGATATCCAGTTTTGCTTTGATAACCATTCTTGAGAAAAGATAAACTGAACGACACTAATTTTACCAACCGGTACCGAAATCTGAGAATTTTTCCCAAACAAGAAAAGAAGGACCATATCCTAGACAACCCACTTCCAGATGAGCCGAATGAGAATGCAACTGCCGCTGCCACCAATGCTTACCGTCGGGCTAAGGATGAGTCCACAAATATTAGTTGTCTTATTCTTGCTCACATTGAATCGGACTTACAAAAGCAGTTTGAGAATTTTGAGGCCTATGATATGATCAAAAGCCTCAAAAGTATGTTCTAGGCTCAGGCTAAAACTGAGAGGTCTCAAGTCTCTCAGACTTTGCAGAGTTGCAATCTTAAGGATGGTGATCCACTGAATCCGTATGTGATCAAAATGGTTGGTTACGTGTAGTCTCTGGAAAGGCTTGGCTACCCCATTAGCGAAGAGTTCGCTACGGATATAATTCTGATCTCTCTTCCTAGTGCGTATGGTCAATTCATTTCGAACTAACACATGCATGGTATGTATAAGAATCTCACTGAATTTCATGGGATGCTCAAGAAGGCAGAGGCGAATTTCAAAAAGGGCACCAGTCAAGTGTTGATCGTGCAGAATAAGGCTATGTTCAAGAAGAGTTCTTGGACTAAGAAGAAGGCTAAGTCGGGAAGCAAGGCTCAGGACCCTGTCCCAAGAGCTTCCTCAAGGACTAAGCCATCTCCTTCAGCTAGATCCACGTGCTTCTACTGCAAGGAAGATGGCCACTGGAAGAGGAACTACAGCAAGTATTTGGCCGACAAAGCCAAGAGTGGAGGTATGACTTCCAACTCAGGTACAATTGTTTGCAATGTTATAGACATTTATCTTGCTAATGCACCTAATATTTCTAGGGTATATGATATCGGATCAGTTATTCACATCTGCAACTCGTTCTAGGTACTAGTAAGAACTAGGAGCGTAGCAAGAGGCGAGGTTGATATTCGAGTCGGCAACAAAGAAAGAGTCACTTCATTGGAAGTTGGCACGATGAAAATTCATTTACCTTCCGGATTCATTATGGAACTGAATAAATGTTATTATGTTCCAATGCTCAGCCGAAACATTATTTCTGCTTCATGTTTGATGAGGCAAGGCTATGAGTCGAATATCAAGAATAATGGTTGTTCTTTATATTAGAATGATATGTTTCACGGCTTTGCACCCGTCCAAGACGGGTTATTTATTTTGAATCTCGATGGTGAGTTGGTTTATAACATAAATGTTAAAAGGTTGAAACCAAATGATCTAGATATGACTTACTTTTGGCACTATTGTCTTGGTCATATAAGTTGGAAACATATGAATAAGCTCCATGATGATGGACTCCTAACTTTGTTTGACTTGGAGTCGTTCGAGACATGCGAATCTTGCCTACTCGGCAAAATGACCAAGACACCTTTTGCAAAGAGTTGCGAAAGGGCGTCCGACTTGTTGGGACTAGTACATAGTTATGTATGTGGACCAATGAGCACGAGAGCCAGGGGTGGTTATGAGTACTTCATTACCTTTACTAATGATTTGAGTCAGTATGGATATATCTACTTGATGACACATAAGTCAGAAGACTTTGAAAAGTTCAAAGAATTCCAGAATGAAGTGCAGAATCAACTTGGCAAGAAATTAAAGTTTCTTTGGTCGGACCGAGGAGGCGAGTACGTGAGCTATGAGTTTGATAACCATCTGAAAGGTTGCGGAATAGTTCCAGAACTTACTCCGCCGGAAACGCCGCAGAGGAACGGTGTGTCGGAAAGGCGGAATCGGACCTTGTTGGACATGGTACGATCAAATATCAGTTGGACAGATTTGCCTTTATCATTTTGGGGTTATTTTCTATAAACTACAGCGTTCACACTAAACAGAGTACCATCAAAGTTGGTAGAGAAGACACCGCATGATATGTGGACAGGAAAAAAGCCGAGTTTGTCTTTTCTTAAGATTTGGGGTTGTGAAGCATTTGTCAAGGGACTTCAGTCGGACAAGCTTACGGCCAAGTCGGATAAGTGTATTTTCGTGGGGTATCCGAGGGAAACCTTGGGTTACTACTTCTACAACCGAGAAGAGGGCAAAGTGTTTGTCGGTCGGAACGTTGTCTTCCTATAGAAAGACTTTATCAGTCGGGGAGTCAGTGGGAGCACAGTGCGGCTTGAAGAAATTCGAGAGGAACCGGCTAGTAGCGAGTCGGCAAAAACCTTGGGGGTTGAGCCGGTTGTGGTAGCTGAGCCGGTAGCGGCACACCTGTACTACAAAGATCGGGAAGATTACGAAGTGTTCGTGATGTGTTAGTGTTAGATAGTGATGAGCCGACAACTTATTTGGAAGCGATGGTGGGATCTGATTCTGAGTCATGGCTTGGAGCCATGAGATCTGAGTTAAAGCCCATGGATGAAAATCAAGTTTGGAACTTGGTTGATCTGACAGACGGTGCAAGACCCGTTGAGTGCAAATGGGTCTTTAAGAAGAAAATTAATATGGATGGAAATGTTTCCGTCTATAAAGCATGTCTTGTCGCGAAGGGGCTTCGACAAGTTCATGGATTTCATTACGACGAGACCTTCTCGCCCGTAGCGATGCTTAAATCAGTTCGGATCATGTTAGCTATATCACCCTATTTCGACTATGAGATATGGCAGATGGATGTCAAAACGGATTTCCTTAACAGAAATTTAACAGAGGACGTGTATATGATATAGCCCGAGGGTTTTGTCGATCCAGCTAATGCTAACAAGGTATTCAAGCTTCATAAATCCATTTATGGGCTGAAGAAAGCATCTTGAAGTTGGAATATTCTCTTTGATGAGGTAGTCAAATCATTTGGCTTCATCAAGAGTGATCATGATTCTTGTTTATACAAGAAGTTTAGTGGAAGCAAAGTAAACTTTCTCATCTTATATGTGGATGAAATATTACTGATTGGAAATGATGTCAAGATGTTGCAAGAAACCAAGGAATCATTGGAAAGGAGTTTCTCGAAGAAATACTTGGGTGAGGCAACATACATCCTCGGAATCCGGATCTATAGAGATAGATCAAGGCGTCTAATTGGATTGAGTCAGAGTACTTACTTGGACAAAGAGTTGAAGAAGTTCAACATGGAATCGTCTAATAAGGGGTTCTTACCGATGTCCCATGGTGTAAACCTTAGCAAGACTTAGTGTCCTTCGACGACTGATGAGCGAAGTAGGATGAGTGTGATTCTGTATGCTTCTGTAGTCAGATCCATCATGTATGCCATGATTTGTAGTAAGCCGGATGTTTCATATGCTCTAAGTGTTGTGAGCAGATACCAGGCTGATCCTGGAGAAATCCACTAGACAGCAGCTAAAAATATCATAAAGTACTTGAGAAGGACTAAGGATATGTTTTTGGTTTATGGTGGTGAAGATGAACTCAGTGTAAAGGGTTACACGAATGCGAGTTATCTTACCGACTCTGATGATTCTCGTTCGCAATACGGATATGTGTTTATTATAAATGAAGGGGCTATGAGCTGGAAGAGTTCCAAGCAAGAGACTGTGTATGCATCTACAACAGAGGTTGAGTAAATTGTCGCCTCGGCGGCAACAAAGAAAGTTGTTTGGATGAGGAATTTCCTCATGGATCTTGGTGTGGTTCAGGGCTCGTCCAATCCGTTAGATGTGTATCGTGACAACAATGGTGCTATTGCACAAGCCAAGGAACCTAGACAACACTAGAAGAACAAGCTCATACTCATGCGGTACAACCTGATTCGCCAGTTCATGGATCAGGGTGATATCAAGTTATGCAAGGTACACACGGATGCAAATATTGCGGATCCATTGACAAAGCCGCTACCACAGCCAAAGCATGAGGCGCACCTAAGAGCTATGGGCGTTAGATGCCTAGACATGTGATGTCAGAAGATTGAATCTAGTGCAAGTGGGAGACTGTTGGGAATATGCCCTAGAGGCAATCATGTATGATGATATTTCCCATTGTATTCATAAAGATATTAAGTTGTCCTTGTATAAACATCTGATGTGTATCATTGAATATGTGATTCAGTTATGGAAATATGCATCATGTTGTTTGTACTAAATATCCTTGGTCATCAAGGTTGCGTTGGACACACAACTTAGACCAATGTGAAAGTCGGCTGATGACTCGATTCCACTTGTCATGGGCATGGAGATGCTATTCCGACTTACACAGATTCGGCTAAAGAGTTTAGCGAGTCGGATTGACCCATATTGAGGTACAACGAATAAGTTGTCATTTGTATATCTCAATCAATGTAATCCTTAGACCTGAGGTTGTTGCAAAGTCTGAGTCGAGGATCACCGACTTGGGTTCTGTCAAACGCTGATCCGTAGCTGGGCAGTTATAAAGGCAGAGTTCGATCGACTAAGAATCAAGCTGCAAGATGTGAATAGCCAAGATGGGATTTTTCTCCTCCAGTCGGAGAGATATTATCTGGGCCCTTTTGGATGATATGATTCGGAAATCATGGCCATGCAAGACTCGGTTCAGTGTTAACCGAGGCGATCGACAAAGAGTTAGTAGGATGAATCATTTATCTTGGATCGAGAAGAAAGTCAGACTATTTAAGGGATGACAATTATTCGCCTATAGTCTGACAAGGTATATCATGAGGCAAAAGGGACTCGGATGCAAGTCGCGTTGGAAAGGCATGTCATCAAGACTCTTTGGTACTTGGGAGTCGGCACGTTTTGCTAGGAACCGCTACCGATTGATCGATTGAGAGTTGGACTCCAATCGTGTCCAAGTAGCCATGAGCCTACGGGGTCACTCACTTAAGAGCGGGAGCAAATTCGGATTGGATCTGAATCGGAAATATGGTTGGGTTAGACCTGAGACGGATTTGGATTGAGTCAGTGAGTCGGACTCATAATGACTAATATTATATGGGCTTTAGTGAATGGGCCACGGGTGAGTGGAGCCCACTTTTACTCCCTATATATAGTGGGGCGCAAAAACCTAGGAGTGTGAACGGTTAGGTCATTCCATGAGTTGAAAACCCTAGCTCCACAGCAGTTTAGCCGCTGTACTGAACCTAGCAGTTCATCATCGGCGCTCCTCCTTGTACGTGTGGATACCAGTAGAGGTGTTGTACGATTAGCATGACGGTCGTTGATTGGATCGAGAAATTTGGGCTGAAAGGATACGGATGTCGCCTAGAGGGGGGTGAATAGGCGATTAAAACTTTTCCTAGAGTGGCTCAACAAAGGTGGAATAAAACTAGTGTTTACTTTATAAAGCACAACCTAGAAACAACTAAGGTTTACCTATGTGCACCAACAACTTATTCTAAGCAATACAAGCAACAAAGTGATAGCAAGATATATATTACTTCAAGCACGAAGGCTATCACAATGTAAAGTGCATAAGTAAAGAGCTCGGGTATAGAGATAACCGAGGCACGCGGGGACACCGATATTTTACCGAGTTCCTCCCAACATGGAGTATGTCTCGTTTGGAGAGGGAGTGGTCTGAAACCACCAACGCCACAAAAGGCCTCCCTTATTCTCCGGTGAATCTCACCCCAATGGGATCGATCCACGCTTCCACTATTGGTGCACTTGTCGGTGGCAACCAGAACCTCTCACAAGATTGGGGCACAACTCCACAACTTAATTGGAGGCTCCCAACAAACGCCACAAAAGGCCTCAACAAATGCCACCAAGGCTACAATGCCACCAAGGCCACAAAACCGTCTAGGGTTCCAAGAACCCAAGAGGGACAAGCTCTAATGAGCAATTCAAACCAAATCCTCCGAGGAGAACCCAAACCGATGCAACAAATGCAAATGGCAAGATTTGGGAAGACTAGGGTTACAAGTAGGCTCAAAACAATTAGGGTACTACCACCCTTAAAAATTTTAAACAAAAATTACATATTGGCCTTCTTGGGATCCTGGGGAAGCTTCTCTAGGTAAACATTTGCATGGTGTCTTTGGTTTCCACACTTGACTCATGGGCTAAGGTTGAGATTCTCCATAGGCTTGTTCAACTTGTTCTTCATATTTTTTGGACAGTTACTTGCATAATGTCCTGGGTTCTTGCAATTGAAACAGAGGGAGTGTCCCAACCTTACAATAATATAAGGTGGAGTCCCCTGTGTTTACAATGCTAGTCCCTGGATCAATAGCTATCATCCATAGTTAAGATGTAATATCAAGAAACAAAGGTCATAATATATCTTTATAACCAGGAATAACATAATTTTATTACATCTCACATAGCTCATTTGTCTATTACATTACTTTGCAGCGGAATAACTATAAGCATGGGGTCCTTCATCTTCAAAGTGCCACAGGCAGACATGTTGGTTGTAGACTTTGTAATCCTAATCAATCAATCTTCACTAAAAGCAATCAAACCTGCAACATTACAAGTTACAGCCACAAGGGTCAATACATTTGAATTGTATTGGCAAGTTTCACTACTATGTAGAATATAAGTAGATCCTATCATTACATGCATATTTGGCTAAGTAAAGTTTTAGGCTCATTTGCATAAAGCAATAATTTTATCCTATCTTTTCAAAATGGTTTTGGTCCTTTGACAAATCTCCTTTTCAAAAATTCCTTGAACTCCTTGGTAAATTCCCAAGTGTTCAATTCCTTGCCAAAAATCCCTTGAGCTCCTTGGTAACCCCAAGTGCATCAAGTTTTATCAAAATCTCTTGAGCTCCTTGGTACCCCCAAGTGCATCAAGTTTTATCAAAATCTCTTGAGCTCCTTGGTACCCCCAAGTGCATCAAGTCTTTAAAAGTTTTATTTTAGAAATTAGAATGTCGAGATTTCCCATAGCTTCATACTTTAGTTGCTCAGTATTGTCCATAACCGGGGACACGGCTAAGTACTTAGATTTTATTATCTTCTGCAGAAGTAGTACACTTTACCCACATGTCACAATCCCATCTTGTTGCCACCAAAGGGTCACTGGATTAGTGCTCACCAAGATGGAGTACCGGCAGATTGAGAATGTGACGAAGTCTTTCCAGAGGGTCCTCCCATACACCATTGCTAGATTGTCTTCAGCACCCATGTAGGATTCTAGGTCCCCATGTCCAGTAAACTGAAGACAATGCATGGGTCTTCCCAATGTAGTTGACTAAGCCAGAGCCATAAATAGCATGTGGTTGCACACGAAAGCCACAATTGGAGAAACATGTTCAATCTCTAAGTTTCCTGGGTGGTTTCCTTTGGAGCACAACACAAAGATATTGCCATAGACATGGTTACTTTTTTTGCCACCTTCTCCAAAACTCATAGTATCCTTGGCCACCCAGGTGGTTCATTGAGTCCTTATTTTATTATATAAAAACACAAGTCTTTTTCTCAATTCCATAAAATCTCAACATGTATCTCTTTTCAAAATATAGCATGGCTAAGCATGTAACTACTACACTGTTTTCACTAAGGAATGTATAGGGTATCCTATTAGGATTTAGCATAGCATAAGTATAGAAGTTCTTTTCATGCATGTTTTCAAAATCCACTAAGTATAATGAAAATAGTAGGACTTTAGATGATAGTGTAACTTGCCTTTCTTTTGGTAGGGAATGTTGGTTCACTCCTTGATCTTGCTAGTCTCACACTTTTCTAACTTCACTACAATCAATCCAGCAAACACAATATCAACTAGCATTCCAAACCAATAATCAAACAAACAAACACACACATAAAACAATGGGATCTAAGTCATGCATGTAAGCATGCAAGAGATAGTTTTATTTGCAAAGGTGGTCTCCACTAGGCTTGTAAATTTTGTAAGGTTCAAAGTGGTCATTTTCCAATGTGGCAAAGTAATTTGCAAAAGGGTTTTGTCCATAAGCCATTTTTAAATCCAATCATTATTTTATGTGGTGGAAAATATTTTTATCCAAGCAACAACTTTAAGTGGTTCACCAAATAAGTTGTTGTTTCTCAAAACTTGGTGTTTAGGGTCAGTAGGTTTGGTCCAAATCACTTTCCCAAAAACATTTTCATAACAAAACCATTATTTTTATTTGGCTAGAAATGGGCTAAACCAATTAATCCATCCTAAACTTCACCAAATCTATTTTCAAAACCATGGGTTGGTTCCTAGGGTCAGTAAGTTCACCACAAACTAATTTGCAAAGGTTTTAACCTCAAAAAAAAATTTGAACAATTTTTCTAATCTAAACAAGCATACAAATGTTTCTGCAAAAAAAACAATCTAACAGATACTATTTACTAAAAAAATTCCATGGTTGGCTAGGGCTTGTTCCACTGATTCCAACGATATAAAGTTTGCAAATTTTGGACGTGTTGATCAAAATTCATAGGGTTTTCAAATCTGCATCTAAATCAGATTCAAATTTTGTTTTTAAACAGAAGTTGGCCACACGTCACTTTCTTATTGGACGGTACCGCTTCGCGCGGATTGCGCGCTGTGGGGCGTTGGATCTAAATTAAACGAACGGATCAGATGGGGCGCGTACCGGTTCGCCTAGTTCTAATTGTAGCCACCAGATTTTAATCCAACGACCACAGATGCTTGGCCAAAGGCTGGCGGCGCTGCGCGGCGGCAGACGGCGGCGACGGTCAGGCGAGGAGCTAGCGGCAGTTCTAGGAAGCAAAGAACGAAGTGGGGATGCTCACCGTGATCGCGAGGACGTGGTGATGCTTGACGTGTGGTCGGTGTGGCAAGGGGCGCTCTGGGTCTGCAGCAATTCCTCACCGGAGTCAAGGACGGCGTCAGGCGGCTCTGGACGTGGTCGGAGACGGTGCTGTGGTTCGCCCCGAGGGAATATGAAGACACAGTTAGACGCGCAAGATCGATGCGAAGCTGCCTGCGTGAAGGAGAAGAAGAGGGGCGGTCGGATTCTACCTGGGGACTTCGTCGGAGAAGTAAACAGACGCGGCGGCGCTCAGAGCTTGTCGAAGATGGCGTTCTGGGGCGCCCGCGGTTGAATGGAAGGTACAGGGAGGAGCGTCTGGGAGTGGTGAAGGTGTGAGCTTGGTCGGGGAGGTAAGGGGTGGCGTGGTTCGGTCGGAATTGTCGCCGGAGCGTCGTCGGAGCAGCGGCGGTGCAAGGTTGATTCGAGGCAGCCTAGGGGCTCTCTGGTAGCGGGGTTTGAGGGGAAATGAATAGGAGAGGGAGGGGATTTATCATGCGTGATCACTGCAAGGTTTAAACGCGGCATTAAGGTGAATTGACGATGCAAAATCAACGGCAGAAACGGGGAAGTCTGGTCGCGAGTGTGGACGATGAACAGGAGAGGGTGGGGTCGGCTGGTCAGTGAGAAAAGGAGTGAGGGGGAGGGTCCACAAGTCGGTGTCTGCGTGGGTCAGTAAGTTGGTGCCAAACGTTTTCTTCGGGAGGGAGAGAAGCTGGGCTGGTTGGGTCTTGTTGGGCTTGGCCAGTTGGGCTGAGTCCAATTCTTATTTTTTTCTTTCAAATTGTTTTTCCTTTTCTGTTCCTATTTTCTGTTTTGAAAATCAAATAATCAAAACAATTCAAACATTCACCATACTTTTCATTTGAAATTTGGTTCTGTTTAACACATAAACAAAGTCCAAAATAAAGTAGTAACTTTTAATCTTTTTAGGATCCATTCATTAATTAAATAAAATGGACCAAAGTTATTTAATCAAATAGGGTTTTATTTATTTAAAAGAACCTCCATTTGAAATCTAAATATTTTCAAAACCAAATCAGTAGGTTTTATTTGAAAATAAAAAATACTTGGAAAACTTATTTGAATTAAATAAATAAGTTTTGATGGTTAACTAAAATAGCAAAACCTTTATTCATAAATCTTGGATATTAAATCCTTATTATTTTATTTAATAAACCTTTACTATTTTTATCAAAACAAAGCATTTTATTTCATAAGCTTGGCCAAGGTTTAATTTGGCCCTATAAAATAATCTTTATTTATAAATCCACCTTTTATTTTAAAACCAAATCCTTTTATTAGAAGATCCAAAATAGTAATTTTCAATGTTTTTATTTTCCTTTATTAAATGTTTATCTTTTTAAATCTCTTTAGGATTTATTTGATCCAAATTGGTTTAAAGGTTTCCAATTGGATTCAAAAAGTTTCTTCTCACCCTGAAAATCAATAAAGTTTTATTTTATTCACTTATTTTTCACATTACAAGATTTGGAAAATCTTGGGATGTGACAGATACACTCACAAAGAGATGTTTTGGATTGGTCAAAACGCGGATCTAGATCACCTCCAACAACCCCTCAAATATTTGCAAGAATCAATGGAGGGGTGTGTAGTAATCAAGCTTAAAGAGTAGAGCAAATGGGGGCAAAGCTTGGGCAAGAAAAGGAGTAAGAAGTTACCCTAAAAGAAAATGGGGCAAAGCTATTTAAAGACACGGCCAAAATCTGGCCGTTGGGGTGATTTTTCTGGGCTGACCGGTAGTACCGGATTGGCCCAGTACTACCGGACCGAACACAACACATACAGCGAGCGAGCCTGAGAGAGAGAAAGCAAGGCAAGACAAAGCGGTGAGGCCACACATGCGCAGCGGAGCAGCCAAGAAGCAAGCGGCTGAGCTGGTTGCAAGCGGTGTGGCAGCAACAATGAGGCGGGCAGGGCAAGCGCATGCAGCGGGAGGGCGAAACAGGCGCTGGCCAGGCTGCAGCGTGGGCTGGCAAGGCAGCACGCGACGCTGGCGAAGCGGATTGGCGAGAGCAGCACGCGAAAGACAGGAATCGGGCAGAGCGCAGCGGTTGGGCCTGGGAACGGCGAGCACGCGCTTAGGCCACGGCGTGAGGTGTCAACGCGGGACGAGCGGGGCTGGGCAAAACAAGATCTGGATCTGGGATCTAAAACTGGACAAATAAACTGGGCCGGCCGGTAGTACCGGCCCACCCGGGCGGTACTACCGGGCCGGCCGGTACTACCGCAAAAAGGTACCTAGCCAGACAGAGAGAAAATGGGCCGTTTTTAGGCCCGGGCGGTAGTACCGGCCCGTCCGGGCGGTACTACCGCTTGGCCCAGAAAACAGCCTGACAGGCAAATATTCAAACGACAATAACTTTCGACTGGAAATATTGATTATCACCAAGTGAGAAAGTATCAACTAGAATAATGTGATATACCTCACTTGGTGAGAAACCTAAAAGACGCATAAATCAAAATCGCAACAAGATACAAATGGGAGATCCGATTTAGTTGAACACGAGCTTGTTATGGAGATTACCACAAGCTCTATATCATCACATGGATAAGACCAAATAACAACCAAATATGATGATGCAAGTATGCAAAGGTTTGAGCTCTCTCCGAACGATGTGACCGAATTACTCATACGGGAGACCCTCTTGATAGTACGGTTATCTATCCTAAACCCAGTCTCACACACACAACGTGAGACCGGCAAAAGGGAAAACCTATCAAGATTATACCTTTGCCTTGAGCATTCCACTTGAGCTCGATGTAGACGATCTTGCCCTTCTCAAGATGGAACGCCTTTCTTGATTCCTCATCATCGACCTCGCATATTGAGCTTGCCCAACATATCTTCTTTGCATTTCATCAACCTTGAAGCCAACACATGCTCCAAGCGATGCCAATGGAAAAATCCTACAAGTATAACTTAATCCACACATTAGTCCATAAAGATTGTCATTAATTACCAAAACCACACATGGGGGCCCAACATGTTCTTTCAATCTCCCCCATTTTGGTAATTGATGACAATCCCTTTAAGAGGGTTTATATAAGGAATATTAATGAATAAAATGGTAATACCAATATCAAATACTACAAAAGTATGTGATATTGGTACCACCACCATATATAGAGCAAACTCCCCCACAATCTATGCATGTGTGATGAACTTGAATTTCATTGCATATATTGCCAATCATTATCATTGGTGGAGTTTCCTCTATATATACCACATGCTAAGCAACAACAACGATGCAAGAGCATGAGAAGCAAATGCACAAGAACAAACTCAATGCATAAACCAACTTCCCTTAAACCCTCTAAAACTTCTCCCCCATTGGCATCGATTGCCGAAATGGGTGATAAGTTCTAGAAGGCAAATATAGTAATAATTCCTCCAAAGGTGTGCCTTCGCAGATATCCAATGATGAATACTTGGGAGGGAGTAGAACTATATCGAGGACCCGAAGATTGCAAAAATAAAGTCAAATGATGCAAGCAACTACAAGGTTCGACAAACCAATTTGAAAACAAAAAATGAGTCCAAATGGAAACATCAAGATATTATGATATGAGCAAAAGAGTGTTTTAAATAACAAATAGAGAAGATCCCAAGGTTTGTGCACAATTCAAAATAAATGTGTTGGAATACATAATGCAAAATATGGAATCCTTGCTCCCCCATAAGCATTTAAAACACAACAAATGTGAAAGAATGCAAATGAGTATTATTAAATGAATTAGATGAGATCCCCAAAGATAATGCACCAATTAGGATAAATGTAATTGGGAACAAGGTGCATAATCATGGAATCCTCACTCATCCGAATTCATTTAACAATACAAGGCATGAGAGAACAAATATGAGTGCCCAAAGATGCAAACAAGAGGAACAAACACTCATAGGCAATTAAATTTGGAAGACACCGAAGAATCATAAGGAATAGAAATGTGGTCTCCAAGGATTAAAAATCAACTAGAATTATCTTCTCATATGTGCATATGTCTCTAAGTGGAAAATATCACAAAGACATATTCCAAAGAACAAAAATGCACACATAAAGAAGATATACAAGACATGGAAGCAAAAATGAAGTCATAACATATACCAATAAGATTTTTGCTTCAAGCACGGCCAAAGTCTCAAATATATCTTATTGTAGATTAATGATCTTCAAACACTAACACACTACATATATTACAACTATCACCAAGGGAAAAGGAGAAAGTTGGAATCTATGGAGAAAGGCAACAAGTATCATAAGATAGAATAGACTAGCAAAAATCTCACTATTGGACATGAGAGAAGTTGATGAAATGATAGGCAATAAAATTGCTAGATTGACATATTTGGGATTGGAGGATCATATGCATGATTTTGTATAGTCCCAATTATATGCACTCATCTGAACTTATACACATTTACAATATAGAGTTCTATTAAAACCATGGCTAGAACTACAACAATTACAAATACATGAATTCATGCTAGAAGGCAACCGACAAACGGTTGGAATCAAGATATATGAGCATGAGAAAGAGATACTTGTTACCGAGATAAAATTGGTAGGATGTAGAGGATATGAATTCATTAATCATCCCATAGCTTGTCTCAAATTTTCATGTATGCACCACTTCTTCAAAATTGAGAGACAAGCATCCAATATGTCTCCAATGAACCTAAAACACAATTAAGTACAAAATGGTCCCCAAACTTATTGGGTCCAAAGTAGTTAGAGAAACTACAATACATAGGAGAGACTCCACATTAATATGTGCATATTAATATGAAATTGAATTTCATGCACAACTTAGCCGATGGGATTTGGTGGAGTTTCCCCTATATATTGGATCAAAGAAAGCAAGCATGCCATAATATAAACATATAGTAAATATGCATGCATAAAGCTTTCAAGAACCAAAAGGGAGATACAATTTGAACAAAAACACCAAGTAAATCAAGATTGCACACAAAAGAGTGTGGCAAGACAAGCGGTGTCCAAATTGTATCAAAGAACCAATTCAACACATGAAAGAACACAAGTTCAACAAATGAACTAGGCTAAGACCAAAAGAGCAAAAGATAGATAGAAATAAAAATGCTCAAGGATTTATCTCATTCTAAAATGGTCAAATCATGAAACAAGGAATGAGACAAAACTAACTCCCAAAAAGAGCAAGGTTCCAATAAGAAATCAAACTCCCCAAACTTCTCATGATGGCACAAATTACCAAAACGAAAAGATTGAGGTTCCAAGCACAAATAACCCGATATGGATCCAAAACAAAGAAGCATGAATAAGAGTGTTTTCCATAATATAGGATATCTCCCCCATGGATAGTACATTATGTAGGATTTTCCTTTTGAATGAAAAATGCACACAAATGGGATCATCACTACTACCTATATTAAATAAACACAAGAGGATATCAATAAAATAAGAAGATCCACAAGAAGCAAGGAAGGCTTGGGAGACAACACAAAAAAATTTCTTGGCCAAAGATAGGATAAAATTAAGCAAGGGCCAAAGTGAATATGATCAATAAATTCTACCATACATTGGGTGCTCATTGTCCAAGGACAAGAAATATTGGGAGTAATTTCCCAAGGTAGCTTGCATGGATATCCAAGATCATAGTCACAACAATAAGCATATAACTAAATATAAGAAATTAAGCACGATACTTCAAACAAGATTCTTGGTGGCTTCCAATAGTCACACAATCACTAGTGATTAGAGTAACTTGAAGCAAATGGTTTCCATGATGATATAGAGATCTAAATATGAGGAAACACATACCAAGAAACACTCTCATATACAAGATCCAAGATATGATCAATAAAGGCATTCGAGCAAATTGGAACTTGTATGAGAAAATGTGTCACATAGGTGCTAGACAATTATCAAAATCAATTCTAAGTGACACAACCTCGAATATTCACATTTTCTAGGATTGTAATATGCACTAAGCATATTACTCCCCCATAATGTGATACTACCATAAAACCAACACGAGGCAAAATAATACAAATAGAGATAATTAATGGACATTATAAAACTTAAATTTATCATGAGAATTGTACACATAGAGACTAGAAAATAATTCAATATAAATACTAGGTGGTATTCCTCATGTACACACAATTTTAGGATTGTGGAATGCCCAAGCATAACACTCCCCCAAAATGGGATAATCCATTAATCTCTCACAAGAGCCAAATAAGATACCAAATATAACCAAGCAAGGCTCAAGCACAAGAAACACACATACATGTTGTGCCACTTAATCATACACAAATATGATTGATATCTCAAGATAATTAAGTGGAAAGCACAATATGTACAAAAACATGGAAGATACAAAACCAACACATGCACAAGGGGGCGAGTAACTTTCAATGAAATGAGTTAAGCATATGTTACCACAAGGAGGAACATTGGAAATATAATAGGAGCAATATAATCCACATGGCTTGGCTTTGACAAAAATAATAATGAAGATCCCTTAATTCTTCATGATGTAGCCAAGTCTCCAATTCCCTCCAAAACACACCTAATGATCAAGTTTTGGCTTGTTGGTCCCCAACCAAGTTGGGTCCTAATAAGTTAGTCACAATAGGCTTGGAAACCCAAATGGTTCTTTTCTTGACACCACATTGAGCACCAACAAATTTGGCAAACACATTGCCAACCTCATCCTTACGAAGTGAATAAGCATCATCAATCAAGATAGGATGGGATGAGGAGATACCAATAGTGCATGAGGAGGAAATGTGCCCCTTCTCGCGGCATATGTAGCAAGTTCTACTCTTGCCATCTTTCTTATTGGATGAGGAAACAACTTGAGGAAGAGCTTGAGTCTTCTTGGGAGGAGGCCCATCTCTAACAATATGTAGAGCTTGAGGCCGCTTCCCTTGTTTCTTCTTGCCAAGGGACTTCTTCTTTAATGGGCAATGTTTGACATGATGCCCTTCTTCCTTGCACTTGAAGCAAACAATGTTGGCCGGATTCTTGACTTGATCTTGGCCATTCTTCTTGTTATCCTTGTGCTTCAACTTGATAGTGGACTTGTTCTTGACATTGGAGTTGAATCCAAGCCCACTCTTGTCATTGGGGGATTTTTGCACAATCAAGATTTTGTTGAGTGTGACCTTCCCTTGATGACCCTTTTTCAAGTCATTTCTCAAATAAGTGACTTGAGCCTTGAGCTCTTTGATTTCCTCTACGTGGTTAGTTTCAACACAAGTACTAGAGGAAGTAGATGCTACATTGTTAGAGCAACAAGGCAGGGAATGTAATTCATCACAAGATATATCATGGTTGTGAGAGGATGAACTACAAGGACTAGCACATGGCAATATAACATTTGGAGTAGATGTAGTGCTAATGTCCACATGAGGCCCACTAGATGTTACCTTTTACATGATGGCCTCATGATCCAACTTTATCCTACCATGTGAGACTAGGAGATCCTCATGCGAGCTTGAGAGCTTAACATGGCTTTCTTCTAATTTCCCATAGTTGCTAGTTAGCAAAGCAAGTTGAGCCTTTAGATCAACATTCTCCTTCAAAATAGATGCTTCACAAGAAATAGACTTAGTAGCACAAGCATCATTACTATTAGCAAGAGGTGAGGGCAACTTGTCAAGCTCTTTTGAATATGAGGCTTTAAGTTGCTCATGTGACTCGGTGAGTTTGATGAGCTCACCCTTTATGACCCTAGAGCCATTTTTGAGGTGCTCAAAATCCTCAACAAGTTTAGCATAAGCAACTTCAAGTTCATCATTTTTAATCTTGAAGGAGTTAGCCACCGCAAGTTCTCTATCATGGTATTCCTTTACTCTAGATAATTCTAGAGTAAAAGTCTCCTCAAGAGATTCTTTGGTGGTTTATTCTTCTTCAAGGGAGTCCTTTACTTGAGCAAGTTCATTAGCATATTCACTCTCAAGTGCAAACTTTTCATCAATTATGTTTTCTTGCTCCTCAATAAGATCATTGCCTTCTATAGCATAATTCAAGATTTCAAGAAGGTTGGAGGAAGCAAGTTTATTTTTGTAGAGAGCACTATAGACAACCTCTCCCATTTTCTTAATAGAGGTAATATCATACTTACCTATATAAACATCATTATCATTCTCAACCTCATCATCATCATCATGAGATACAATGGGATTCAAAGAGGTTACCTTTGTTCCCTTAGCCATAAGGCACATGTGAGAACCGGAGGAAGGTGATGATGAGATTGCACTTGAAGCTCTCTTCAAGACCTTATCTTGGCCCATAGAATCTTCATTTTCCTCTACATGGTTAGCAACACAAGCACTAGAGGAAATAGAAGCATTTTTATCATGGCAACAAGACAACATGAGCATATCATCATGATATTTGTTCAAGTCATTTCTACATGATATGCAAGGACTATTAACACAAGCATGTGAGGAATTTTGAGTTCTAGAAGTGTTAAGGTCCAAAGATAAATCATTGCAACTAGGTAGAAATGAGGGATTACAAATAGTGAACACACTATCCATATTGCAATTTCTATCACCACTTACCATATAATTACCTTGTAAAAATCACATGTTGGTGAAGTGGTAGATTATGAGAACTCATCTCGACCGGAAGTGGAAGCAATACAATCATCCTTAATAATGTTGGACTTGCTATATTTATCTTGAAGCTTGGTCCATATCTCACGAGGGCTTGAAAAAGGCATGATAGAAGAAAGAACTACATTGCTCACAACATGCACAAGAATTTTAGTAGCTAGAGCATCTATATGAGAGTTCAACTTCTCCTCTAAAGATTCGTTTTGGGTATCCATAGGAGAAGAGAAACCCACATATAGATAGCCCTCGATAATTGGCTGAATTTCCCGAAATAAATTAAGCATGTGAATTTTCCAAACATCATAATTTGTGCCATCGAATGTGAGTGTGTCCTTGTGCACTAATCCCCTAGCCGACATCTTTACTCTCAAGGCGGTGAAGCCTAAAATGAGAGACCGGGCTCTGATATCAATTGAAAGGATACGGATGTCGCCTAGACGGGGGGTGAATAGGCGATTAAAACGTTTCCTAGAGTGGCTCAACAAAGGCGGAATAAAACTAGTGTTTACTTTATAAAGCACAACCTAGAAACAACTAAGGTTTACCTATGTGCACCAACAACTTATGCTAAGCAATACAAGCAACAAAGTGATAGCAAGATATATATTAATTCAAGCACGAAGGCTATCACAATGTAAAGTGCATAAGTAAAGAGCTCGGGTATAGATATAACCGAGGCACGCGGGGACACCGATATTTTACCGAGTTCCTCCCAACATGGAGTACGTCTCGTTTGGAGAGGGGGTGGTATCAAACCACCAACGCCACAAAAGTCCTCCCTTATTCTCCGGTGAATCTCACCCCAATGGGATCGATCCATGCTTCCACTATCGGTGCACTTGTCGATGGCAACCGGAACCTCTCACAAGGTTGGGGCATGTAAGATCCCTCCTTTGTAAAGGAAAAGGATCCCTATGATTGAAATGCTAGTCCCTGGATCATGGCTAGCATCCACAGTTTAAGATGAAGTACACAGATACAAAGGTCATTTATTACATCCATTCCAGAGTTTAAACATAGTCTTTACAACTCAAGGCCACAGGCCTAATACAAGAGTTTGGAATAAGTAAATAAACATAAGTCTTCATCTTCATGTGCCACAGGCAAACATGTTGAGTGTAGACTCATGACACCTAATCCTCATCAGAGTAACCTGCAACAACACAAGTTACAGCCACAGTGGGTCAATACTTTGGAATAGTATTGGCAAGTGATACCTTACTAAATTTTAAGTGGACTATATTACTATATGCATTTTGGCTATGTGTAGCTTGGCTTGATTTGCTCAAAATAGGTTTTCCTATTAGTTGAAATCACTAAGTTTTTCTTTGTCAAAAACTTTTCCCCAAGAAACCATCAATAGACATTGAGGTCCTTCACCCTTGTTCACCCACAAGTTTTTACTTAGAAGTTGGAGTGATGAGATTCTTGATAGCTTCCATGTCTTGATGCTCAAGTTGTCCATTGCCATGGACTTGGCTAAGTACTTAGATTTATCCATCTGCAGAGGTTGTGCACTTTCCCCACCAGACTTGGTTTCCCAAGACAGGACCTTTCAGAAGCCTTTCCTTAGACCAAATGGACGCGCTCTAACCTATCATTCCCACTACCACCAACTGTCCAAATGGCTAAGTTCTAGCAACTTATGTGATCCAGGCAGAGCCCATATTGCCAAGTGGCTGCACTATAAGCTTCTCAACACTTGGCCTCTAAAATGCCTTTGTTCCTGGGTGGCAATCCACAAGTGTGATACACAAGGTAAACCATAGCCATGGGCCTTGTGTAACCACTCAACCAAAAACCACCAATCAAGTCCCTTTCCACCCAGGTGATTCATTGACTTAGTTGTTTTATTAAGAAAACATAAGTCCAAAGACTTAGAAATATTTTTACCATATCATGTATATTTTACCAACCCTTGTTTGCTACTAGCTAGGATAAGCATGGCATAGATAGTACATAACTTAGAAAATTTCCTAGCAATTCTACAACTACTTAGGATTTCCCCAACATGGCATTTGGCAAAAAGTAACATGCAAGACTTAGCAAAATATTTCTAATGCTTGTATAAAATATATAGGGATGGAAATATTCATGAAGTACCACTTGCCTTGGTAGTGGGGAGAGTAGCACTCTTCACAATCACAATCACTAGCACCAAAGTCTACACAAAGAATGGTAGCACAAAATTACACACAATTCATATACAAACATAAATATATGCATGCATGAAAAATGCTAAGTGATGATTTTTAAAACCCAACCAAGCAAGTGCATACTACTGAATCATAAACAAGTCAAAAACTTGCTAAACCAAGTTTATTTGATACTAAAACAATTTTCTAAACAAATCCTATACTCTAAATAGTCTTAAACAAGTTTCTGCAAAAAAAATCATTTTAACAGAAACTAAACACTAAACACATTGCATAAACAGAAGGGGCTTGTCTCCCTGATTCCAACGGTATAAAATTTGTCAAATTCTAATGTGTGGATCAAAAGTTATAGCTATCTCAAAATTGGATCTAAATCTGATTCAAATTCTGTTTTTAAACTAAACCCTAGCCACGCGTCGCGCTCTGATTCGTCGGTACCGCTTCGCGTGGATCGACCAGTGTGGACCGTCAGATCTAACTTACGCGCACGGCTCAGATTGCTACTTACCCCTTCGATGCAGATCTAATCTAGAGCGCTGGATCTAGATCCTACGGCTCTCGATCAAGCGACCACGTTCTGGCGGTGCGCGGCGACGGCGAGCGGCAGAGCTCTCTGTCAGTGGCGGCGCTAGCGTTCTAGGTCGCTCGGGGAGGGAAGCGTGTGCTTACCAGAACCGCAAGGTCGAGGCGAAGCTCAACGTGGAGGTGGCTTGGCAAGGGGCGCATGGGGTCGTCGGAGATTCCTCGCCGGAGTTCGCGAACGCGTCGTGTGCGGTTGCTATCGACGTTGGCGAGGTTCTGCATCGCGCTAAGACAAAAGGAGGGCACCGTTAGATGCGCAAGACGGTGGGGGTCCTAGGCGTATCTGGCAGAGGGCAAGGGGCGGCTGGTACTTACGGGGAGAGGTCGCCGGAGTTCGTGCAGAGAGCGGCGGCGCTCGGTGGTCGTTGCGGCTTCGAGACCATGCGAGAACAAACAGGGTGTGTCAGTAGATGCGCAAGGAGTTGCTGAGCTTGATAGCGTGAGTCAGGGACAGAGGGGGACACGGTGCTCACCGGAATTCGTCGGCGCGGTCGTCCGAATAGCGGCGGCGTCGAGCGAGTTGCGAGCAGCCTGGGGGCGTGAAGGGGGGTGGTTGAGGGAAATGGTCGCGAGAGGGATTAAGTAGCGAGGCTCGACAAGAAACTCCGGTGATTCAATGCCATTTACCTCGCGGAATCAAAGCAGACAGGCGTGGCGGAGTTCGTGCGCTGGATTTTGGGAAGACGACGATGGCGTGGGCGGGCCGCTTGTCGTGAAATAAGCAGAGAGGAGTGGGGTCCGGCGTCGGTGACTGGCGTGGAGGCGTCTGCAGGCGAGACAGAGGAGCCGGGTGGGCTAGTTGGGCTGCGTCTGTTGCTGGGCCAAATTCCTGGCGCCGGCCCTTTTCCAATTCTTTTCTCTTTTCTTTTTCTAAATTGATTTTCAGGAATGGTTTTCAAATGAATTCAAACTCCATTTGAATTCAAATCCATTTGGGATTTTTGCAGTGTGCAACATACTCAAAACTTGGCATAAAACCATGTGGTCACTTTGAAAAGGCTTGGTCATTTTTGGAAAAACAAAATAACAGGGACATTGCACTTGGTTTGCAAATGTTTGAAAATGGTTTTTGAAACCATTTCTATTTTGTAAAAAAAATTCTAACTCCACACTCAAACTAATCAACAAGGGAGACAACCAATCTAGGTTTAAAACATTTAAGCTCTCAAATGGGGATGGGCATTTGATTTAAGTTTGCTCACATAAAATGATAGCACTATGTGCTTCTGTTTTCTTGAAATGAGTTTGAAATTGATCTCAATTCTATATGCATGCATGAATGATATGCAATCTTTGAAATCATGATTTTAGGGATGTTACAAATCTAACCCCCTTAAGATGAATCTCGCCCTCGAGATTCGGATTGGCTAGCAAATAGGTGAGGGTGGTCTTTCTGAAGATCATCTTCTATTTCCCATGTTGCTTCCTCTTCGGAATGATGATTCCACTGCACTTTGCAAAACTTGATAGTCTTAGTCCTTGTGACTCTTTCTGTAGTCTCAAAAATTTTGATAGGTTTCTCTTCATAAGTGAGATCACTTTCTAGTTGAACCTCCTCCAAGGGTATAGTATCCTTCAAAGAGGTTTCTTCCATTTCTGCGTGACATTTCTTAAGCTGACTCACATGAAACACATTATGGACAGCTGATAGAGATTCTGGCAGTTCTATTTCATAGGCAACCTCTCCTTTGCGACTTAGAATCTTGAATGGCCCAACATATCTTGGTGCCAATTTTCCTTTGACTCCGAATCTTTTCACTCCACGAAGTGGTGATACTCTAAGATAAGCTCTATCACCGACTTCGTAGGTGACTTCTCTATGCTTAGGATCTGCGTAGCTTTTCTGTCGGGACTGTGCTATCTTCAACATGTCCTTAACCAATTTGACCTTCTCTTCGGCTTCTTTGATAAGATCTGGTCCAAATAAACTTCTTTCTCCCACACCATTCCATAACAATGGGGTGGTACACTTCTTCCGTAGAGAAACTCAAACGGTGTCATCTCAATGCTGGCTTGATAGCTGTTGTTATAAGAAAATTCTGCGTAAGGCAGACTTTCATCCCAACTTGCTCCATAGTCTAGGGCACTTGCCCTCAACATGTCTTCAAGAATTTGATTAGTTCTTTCTGTTTGTCCATCTGTTTGAGGATGAAAAGCAGTACTGAATTCCAATCTTGTTCCCAATGATTCATGTAACTGTCTCCAAAAATGGGAAGTGAATTGAGTTCCCCTATTAGACACAATACTCTTGGGCACACCATGTAGACATACAATTCTACTCATGTAGATTTTGGCTAACTTAGCAATTGTATAGGTTGTCTTCACGGGTATGAAATGAGCCACTTTAGTTAGGCGATCCACTACTACCCATATGGAATCATATCCTGACCTAGTCCTTGGTAATCCGGTAATGAAATCCATACCAATTTTGTCCCACTTCCAATCAGGAATAGGTAGTGGTTGAAGCAAACCTGCTGGTTTCTGATGCTCCGCTTTCACTCTACTAAACACATCACACAAAGCAATATGATCGACGATGTCCCTCTTGAGATTATTCCACCAAAATCTTTCTTTCATGTCCATGTACATTTTGGTGTTACCCGGGTGAATAGAATACGGAGAGTTGTGTGCTTCTTGCAAAATTAGTTTCCGCAATTCCGGGTCTTGTGGAACGCAAATACGTTTCCCATGCCATAAAGTACCCTGTTCGTCTTCATGGAACCCTTTGGCTTTTCCTTGGCCAATCTTTTCCTTAATATCTTCGATTTCTTTATCAATCTTCTGGGCTTCTTTGATCTTGTCCAACAAAGTGGGTTGAACATCCAAAGACATGAGATGTCCTTCAGGCACAATCTCCAATCTGAGTTTTCTAAATTGAGTGCAGAGATCATCTGGAAATTCTCCTTTAGTAAGGCCATTCACAAATACCTTACGACTTAGAGCATCTGCTACAACATTCGCTTTACCGGGGTGGTATTGCAAACTTAAGTCATAGTCCTTGATAAGCTCTAACCATCTTCTTTGTCTCATATTGATTTCCTTCTGGGTAAAGATATACTTCAAACTTTTGTGATCCATGAACACTTCACAACGCTTTCCCAAAAGATAATGTCTCCATGTTTTGAGTGCATGGACAACAGAGGCTAATTCTAAATCATGAGTAGGATAGTTCACCTCATGAGTTTTGAGTTGTCTCGAGGCATAGGCCACAACTTTACCGTCTTGCATAAGTACTGCACCCAAACCTTGATGAGATGCATCACAATATACTTGGAAATCCTTTTCCAAATCCGGTAGACATAAAACTGGTGCTGTCACAAGTCTCTTCTTCAACTCCTGGAAGCTGAGTTCACAACCTTCAGACCAAGCAAATTTCTTGTCTTTCTTTAACAATTCAGTCATGGGCTTAGCTACCTTAGAGAAATTCTCAATGAACCTTCAGAGTAACTCGAAGCCAAGGAAACTGAACTTCTTTCACGGACTTGGGAGATTCCCATTCAGTCCAATGAAACCTTAGCAGGATCAACTGCTACACCATCCTTTGTCATAACATGACCAAGAAAACCAACTTCCTCCAACCAGAACTCACATTTGCTGAATTTGGCATAAAGTTTATGCTCTCTTAACTTCTCAAGTATCAAACGCAAATGTCCTTCATGCTCTTCTTTGCTCTTGGAGTAGACTAAGATGTCATCGATGAAAACGACAACGAACTTGTCGAGGAATTCCATGAACACTTTGTTCATCATGTTCATGAAGTATGCTGGAGCATTAGTCAAACCAAAAGGCATTACGGTATACTCATACAATCCATACCTTGTGGTGAATGTTGTTTTAGGTATGTCTTGTTCTCTTATCTTGAGTTGAAAGTAGCCTGACCGGAGATCAATCTTTGAGAACACGCATGCTCCTTCTAGTTGATCAAACAAGTCATTGATTCTAGGCAAAGGGTATGTGTTCTTGATAGTTACCTCGTTGAGCGAACGGTAATCTATACATAACCTTTGACTTCTATCTTTCTTCTCCACAAACAAAACCGGGGCTCCCCAAGATGAAGAACTTGGTTGAATAAATCCCTTCTGCAACTGTTCTCCAAGTTGCTTCTTGAGTTCTTTCAGTTCATCAACTGACATTTTATACAGTCTCTTTGCTATTGGTCCAGAACCTGGTACCAAATCTATCAGAAACTCCACATCTCTATCTGGTGGCATTCCCAGTAGTTCTTCCGGAAATACATCCGGATACTCACTCACAATTGGCACACTGTCCATGCTAACCCCCTTAAGAGAATTTAGCTTACTTCCTTTAGATTCAAAGTTGGACTTGAACTTAATCCATTTTCTTTCCAGGGTTGTGAGTGCAACAGTACGATTGGCACAATCTAGTACTCCTTCATACTTAGCCATCCAATCCATTCCCAATATTACGTCCAGTCCTTGGGAATCTAGGATTATCAAACTCACTGGAAATTTATGTTTTCCAAACTCTATTACTAGATCCCGGCATCCAAGACTTACTATCATATCTCCACCCGGAGAACTAACTTTTATTGGACACCCAATGTTTTCAGTTGGAAACCCATTTCTATCAACAAATGCTTTTGATATGAATGAATGTGATCCTCCAGTATCAAAAAGAACAAATGCTGGAATAGAATTGAGTCTGAACTTACCAGCAACAGCATCAGGTTCCTCATAGACCTCCTCCACACTGATGTGGTTCATCTGTCCTTTCTGGAAAGGATTGGGCTTGATAGGTCCTTCAACTTTCTTTTCAGGGCACTCATTTGCATAGTGTCCCATCTTCTTGCATTTGAAGCATTCAACCTGACTGATGTCTCTCTTAGCAGGCTGACTCCCACTTCCACTACCATTACCACTGTGGTGGCTCTTATGTCCACTCTTGTGGTTCTTGTACTTGTCATTGTCATGACTGCGATGATGCTTGTTGTCATGACGGTTGTGGTTGTGGTGCTTGTTGAATTTCCCATGCTTGTGGGATCCTGAGCTTCCGCTGTCATCATAGTGATATCGTTTGTGAGATGATCCCGAACTGTGCTTGTCGGAGTGCTTTCTCTTTCTACTGTCGACTTGCTTCATTTTGTTCTCCAATATAGCAACCTTGTCACAGAGCGACTGATAAGTGGGAACATATGCCACAGCCAAATGCAGATTTAGCTCATCATTCAAGCCTTCAAGAAATTTTTCCTTTCTCTTGGAGTCTATGTCAACCTCATCCGGTGCATAACGTGCCAGATTGTTGAACTCCTCAATGTACTCAGCCACGCTGCGGTGGCGCTGCTTCCTGATGAGATATGAGCAGTGCGAAAGCCAGATTGTGGAACTCTTTCTTTTTTAGGCTCATTATTCCTGATGAGATATGAGCAGTGCGAAAGACATCCTCAAAGATAGCCCAAGTCACTTCATCTATGGGAGTGGTGATCTGGAAGTTGTCCCACCAAGTGGCGGCTGGCCCTTCCAGCAGATGTGCTGCAAACCTGACTTTTTCAGCATCCGTGCAGCCCACGATTACTAAGTCCTTGTTTACAGAACGTATCCAATCATTGGCTACCATGGGATCAGTCGTCCCCGAGAACTTAGCTGGCCTCAATCTCAGAAATCTGGTAAGCATATCAAAGCCCGGAGGGTTGTTGTTGTTGTTATTCTTGTTGTTGTTGTTCTTGTTGTTATTTTTTGGTTCTGGATGAATGTTGTCATCATCTGCATTAGCTGTGTTTGAGCAGTCATCATTTGCTGCATTTCTGGAGTGATGTTGTTGTTGTTGTTAGGGTTTGCACGACGGGGAGGCATCTGTGGTTTGTTCAAATAGAGATAAGAATGAGATACCCATAGATGCTTTCATGCACATTACATCACATAAGCAATCAAAGCATGCAACAAAGAGATAAAAGTTCAACAACAAGATAACAAGTTCACAAAGTAAAACACACAAGTAGCAAGCCATCCACACGTCGGATGGTCCAATAACAAGTTCTCAAATAACAAGTACGATAATAAAAGATAAACGAGTAGTCAAGTCTACTCATCAGCATCAATCTCCTCCTCGACAAAGGTAAGACCTGCGTTCTCCATCGCGGTCTTGTTATCCTCAATGGTAATGGTCAAGGACTCTATCTTGGCCTTGAGAGCCCTCTTCTGGGAATGAAGCCTCTCGATCACCGCCTGCTGCTGCTCTAGCTCGAAGTCCTTGGACTGCAGTTCTTCAGTCATGTCCCGGATCTTCTTGTTCCTATCCTGGACACGCTTCTCCTGACTCTTGAACTTCCTGTCCTAGGTCTCAAACTTCGCCTCCATTTCCTTGACTATCTCGTCCTGCTGCGCGAAGAGCTTGTCCTTCTCGCGAAGCTGCACCTGGAGCTCATCGTTGCTGAGCATGACATTCGTCCTGTCCATGTCCACGTGCCTAATTAGAGACTCTAAGTCCTAGAGGTACAGGCGTATCGGCTCTGTTGCGTCCCTCGAATTGTCCTCGAAGTCGATGGACTCTCCGTCCTCATCACGTCTTCCGAAGACGTGGAAGTGAGTGCCTCTAACCTGTCAGGAGTGTCGACCTAGCAGACGTCCTATCAAGTCCTGCATAACTACCTCCATGCCTCTCTCCCTGTCATCGTGCATAAGCTTGAAGACGATGGCCTTCATAGTAGGCTCTGTCTGGCGTCCGGGCTGGTTCACCTTGAAGCCCCAGAGGTCCTTCCTCTCGAACTTGGTGAGTGGATGCACCATGATGGTGGGAAGAGGGAGATTGAGCAAAGTGGTAAGCTCAACGATACGAGGACCAAAGCGGGTAACTTGGAACTCCTCAACAGTGCTGATGGTAATAGGCATCTATTTATAAGATAGAAAAGTTAGAACAACACAAATCAAGATAAAACAAAAGTCAAAACATCACATACATATCCTTGGAAAGAAAAACACACAAGTCATGCATACATGAATCCATTGCATCAACCAAGGTTCAAACTTATTTTAAGCAATATTTTGGAAAAATAGGGTGATGGTGGTGGTCCAACTAACGAAGTACGTTTACAATCCTATCTCACTGGATCTGTTGGCTAACACAATGTTCCTAGAAGCAATCAGCCTATCTTTCTCACATGATTCCATCACTAAGTCTATAATATCTCCTCTTAAGGTTTGTTTGGTAGCTTCACTCTTGGGTATGTTCCTTATCTTTCATCAAGTCTTTTTTGGAGGTTGAGCATTCTGCACTTGACTCTAGCACTAAGTTCTTTGATAGTCCTCCAAGCTGCTTCTCTTGCTGACTCAAAGAATGTGGTGTGCACCACAGTGTTGGTGTACATGCAGAATCCTGTTTCTTTGTGGTTGTCTTCCTTGTTTTTGTACAAGTGATGTTGCACCCACCAGTACTCAACTCCTTCATCCATCACTGGAAAGCCTTTGTACACAGCTACACCATGTATTTCCATTGCCACCATGAGGTCCTTGAGAATTTTGGGGAACTCTGTCTCACACTCCAAGGTCATGGTCATGAGTGGTCCTTTCCTTACGGCTTCGTTGATGGAGTTCATCTACATATAGAGATGAGAAAGAGAAGATTAGAAAAGTTTACGAGAAGAATAGGCAAGTGTAGAAGTAGTTGAAAGTTTTCCTTAGTGGTTTCCAATCCTAGGGTCATAATCCTACAGGCAACACAGTGCTCTGATACCATCTGTAAGATCCCTCCTTTGTAAAGGAAAAGGATCTCTGTGATTGCAATGCTAGTCCCTGGATCATTGCTAGCATCCATAGTTTAAGATGAAGTACACAGATACAAAGGTCATTTATTACATCCATTCCAGAGTTTAAACATAGTCTTTACAACTCAAGGCCACAAGCCTAATACAAGAGTTTGTAATAAGTAAATAAACATAAGTCTTCATCTTCATGTGCCACAGGCAAACATGTTGAGTGTAGACTCATGACACCTAATCCTCATCAGAGTAACCTGCAACATCACAAGTTACATCCACAGTGGGTCAATACTTTGGAATAGTATTGGCAAGTGATACCTTAGTAAATTTTAAGTGGAATATATTACTATATGCATTTTGGCTAAGTGTATCTTGGCTTGCTTTCCTCAAAATAGGTTTTCCTATTAGTTGAAATCACTAAGTTTTTCTTTGTCAAAATCTTTTCCCCAAGAAACCATCAATAGACATTGAGGTCCTTCACCCTTGTTCACCCACATGTTTTTACTTAGAAATTGGAGTGATGAGATTCTTGATAGCTTCCATATCATGATGCTCAAGTTGTCCATTGCCATGGACTTGGCTAAGTACTTAGATTTATCCATCTGCAGAGGTTGTGCACTTTCCCCACCAGACTTGGTTTCCCAAGACAGGACCTTTCAGAAGCCTTTCCTTAGACCAAATGGACGCTCTCCAACCTATCATTCCCACTACCACCAACTTTCGAAATGGCTAAGTTCTAGCAACTTATGTGATCCAGGCAGAGCCCATATTGCCAAGTGGCTGCACTATAAGCTTCTCAACACTTGGCCTCTAAAATCCCTTTGTTCCTGGGTGGCAATCCACAAGTGTGATACACGAGGTAAACCACAGCCATGGGCCTTGTGTAACCACTCAACCAAAAACCACCAATCAAGTCCCTTTCCACCTAGGTGATTCATTGACTTAGTTGTTTTATTAAGAAAACATAAGTCCAAAGACTTAGAAATATTTTTACCATAGCATGTATATTTTACCAACCCTTGTTTGCTACTAGCTAGGCTAAGCATGGCATAGATAGTAATTAACTTAGAAAAATTCCTAGCAATTCTACAACTACTTAGGATTTCCCCAACATGGCATTTGGCAAAAAGTAACATGCAAGACTTAGCAAAATATTTCTAATGCTTGTATAAAATATATAGGGATGGAAATATTCATGAAGTACCACTTTCCTTGGTAGTGGGGAGAGTAGCACTCTTCACAATCACAATCACTAGCACCAAAGTCTACACAAAGAATGGTAGCAAAAAATTACACACAATTCATATACAAACATAAATATATGCATGCATGCAAAATGCTAAGTGATGATTTTTAAAACCCAACCAAGCAAGTGCATACAACTGAATCATAAACAAGTCAAAAACTTGCTAAACCAAGTTTATTTGATACTTAAACAATTTTCTAAACAAATCATATCCTCTAAATAGTCCTAAACAAGTTTATGCAAAAAAAATCATTTTAACAGAAACTAAACACTAAACACATTGCATAAACAGAAAGGGCTTGTCTCCCTGATTCCAACGGTATAAAATTTGTCAAATTCTAACGTGTGGATCAAAAGTTATAGCTATTTCAAAATTGGATCTAAATCTGATTCAAATTCTGTTTTTAAACTAAACCCTTGCCACGCGTCGCGCTCTGATTCGTCGGTACCGCTTCGCGTGGATCGACGAACGTGGACCGTCAGATCTAACTTACGCGCACGGCTCAGATTGCTACTTACCCCTTCGATGCAGATCTAATCTAGAGCGCTAGATCTAGATCCTACGGCTCTCGATCAAGCGACCACGTTCTGGCGGCGCGCGGCGACGGCGAGCGGCGGAGCGCTCTGTCAGTGGCGGCGCTGGCGTTCTAGGTTGCTCGGGGAGGGAAGGGTGTGCTTACCAGAACCGCAAGGTCGAGGCGAAGCTCAACATGGAGGTGGCTTGGCAAGGGGCGCACGGGGTCGTCGGAGATTCCTCGCCGAAGTTCGCGAACGCGTCGGGTGCGGTTGCTGTCGACGTTGGCGAGGTTCTGCGTGACGCTAAGCCAAAAGGTGTTGGGATTCGTAGCATGGAAAACAAAAAAATTCTATCGCATACAAATAAACAAGCCAAGATCTATCTACTAGATTGTAGCAACGAGTCGATGGAATAACTCACCCTCGAAGATTCCAAAGTGTTTAACGAGAGCGTATTCTCGTGGGTGATGTAGTCGTACTCTTCCCGAGCTCAAGATCGTGAGCGATCCTTCCAGGTATGCGTTACGGCAGCGCTCCGCGTCGGTCACACGTTGGTACTCGACGAAGACCTTCCTCTCCCTTGTTCCAAAGGCAGCGGAGGTTGTAGCACTCTCCTCGCGATTCCCAAAGACAACTGGCGTGGTACCGAGTAGAGGGGAGATCTCGCAGGGCTTCGTCTTAAGCCGGAGCGAATATGATGGTGTATGAGAGAGTCCCTCGACGATCTAGAGTTTAGACACACCGAGGAGGGGGCTAGGCCGGCGGCTAGAGTTTCACCTAGGCGGCGGCGGCGAGTGCCCTAGGGCCGGCGACAGCTATGGAGGCGGCGGCTTGGGGCTAGGGTTTAGAGGTAGGAACTTGTGTGTCTAGGAGGGGAGCCCTGCCCCTCCTTTTATAGGTGGAGGGGGCCGGCCAAGGGGAGTCCTCCCAACTCGGCTTAGTGGTGCGCGGTGGGAGGGACTCCTCCCCAACTCGGTTTCCTCCTCCTTTTCCACTTCCCAAAAATAGCCGTTTGACTTTCAAACTTGGCGTTTGACTTTTCAAACAAGGATTTGATTTAACCCTCTATTTTGTTCAGAGATGACACTTAGTACATGATGCAATCATACCAACTTGATATAACACATTCATGTACCCTTCCCCTCCGGAGTGCCGGACATTCTAGAACCTTCTAGAACATTCCCGATGAAAACACCGGAACCATTCCCCAACTCCAAAACGGGACTTTCCTTTTATGAATCTTATTCTCCGGACCATTCCGGATCTCCTCGTGATATCCCGAATCCCATTCGAGACTCCGAACAACATTCGGTCTCTTTCTCATCATTCCATAACTACTCAAAAAACGTTGAATCCTTAAGTGTGTATCCCTACGGTTCGTGAATTATGCGGACATGATCGAGAAACTTCTACGAACAATAACCAATAGAGGAATCTGGAAATTCATATGGCTCCCACATATTTCTATGATTACTTTGCGATCGAATGAACCACTTACATACGATACCAATTTCCATTTGTCTCACGATAGTTTACTTATCCGAGTTATGATCGTCGGTATCTCTGCATACCTAGTTCAACCTCGTTACTGATAAGTACTCTTTTCTCGTTCCCGTGATACGTGATCCCTTGTGAGCCAGTCACATGCTTGCAAGCTAATTGGATGACATTCCACCGAGAGGGCCCAGAGTATATCTATCCGTCATATGGATGGACAAATCCCACTCTTGATCCATGTGTTTCAACCAATACTTTCCGAACACTCAATGCCACCTTTATAGCCACCCAGTTACGGTGTGGTGTTTGATGTCATCAAAGCATCCATCCGGTAAAGGTGATATGCATGATCTCATGGTCGAAGGAATTAGGTTACTATGTATCATAAAGCATATAGCAATTGAACTATTAAAATGACTTGATCTTTATGCTACTCTTATCTATAGGAGTATGTCCACCATATCATTCTCCTAACGATATGATCTTGTTGTTAATAACATCTCAATGTTCATGATAGGGAAACCACAATCATACATTAACCAACAAGCTAGTATTATAAAGAGGCTTTACTAGGGACTTCAAATTAAGTTTACAAATCACACAAGTATTAATGTTTCCTTGTTAATAATATTATAGCATGAATGTAAACATTTATCATAAACACAAAGATATAATAATAACCATATTTATTATTGCCTCTAGGGCATATCTCCAACAAAAGGAGGGCACCGTTAGATGCGCAAGACGATGGGGGTCCTAGGCGTATCAGGCAGAGGGCAAGGGGCGGCTGGTACTTGCGGGGAGAGGTCGCCGGAGTTCGTGCAGAGAGCGGCGGCGCTCGGTCGAAGTCGTTGTCGAAGCTACAGACCATGCGAGAACAAACAGGGTGTGTCAGTAGATGCGCAAGGAGTTGTTGAGCTTGATAGCATGAGTCAGGGACAGAGGGGGACACGATGCTCACCGGAATTCGTCAGTGCGGTCATCGGAACAGCGGCGGCATCGAGCAAGTTGTGAGCAGCCTGGGGGCGTGAAGGGGGACTTGGTTGAGGGGAAATGGTCGCGAGAGAGGGGGGACTAAGTAGCCAGAGGCTCGACAAGAAACTCCCAGTGATTCAATGTCATTTACCTCGCGGAATCAAAGCGACAGCACGGCATGGCGGAGTTCGTCTTGGGATTTTGGGAAGACGACGATGGCGTGGGCGGGGCCGCTTGTCGTGAAATAAGCGAAGAGGAGTGGGGTCGGCGTCGGTGACAGCGTGGAGTGCGTCTGCGAGAGAGAGAGAGAGGAGTCGGGTGGACTAGTTGGGATGCGCCTGTTGTTGGGCCAAATTCCTGGAGCCGGCCCTTTTCCAATTCTTTTCTCTTTTCTTTTTCTAAATTGATTTTCAGGAATGGTTTTCAAATGAATTCAAACTCCATTTGAATTCAAATCCATTTGGGATTTTTGCAGTGTGCAACATACTCAAAACTTGGCATAAAACCATGTGGTCACTTTGAAAAGGCTTGGTCATTTTTGGAAAAACAAAATAACAGGGACATTGCACTTGGTTTGTAAATGTTTGAAAATGGTTTTTGAAACCATTTATATTTTGTAAAATTTTGTTCTAACTCCACACTTAAACTAATCAACAAGGGAGACAACCAATCTAGGTTTAAAACATTTAAGCTCTCAAATGGGGATGGGCATTTGATTTAAGTTTGCTCACATAAAATGATAGCACTATGTGCTTCTGTTTTCTTGAAATGAGTTTGAAATTGATCTCAATTCTATATGCATGCATGAATGATATGCAATCTTTGAAATCATGATTTTAGGGATGTTACATGGCACAACTCCACAACTTAATTGGAGGCTCCCAACAAACGCCACAAAAGGCCTCAACAAATGCCACCAAGGCTACAATGCCACCAAGGCCACAAAACCGTCTAGGGTTCCAAGAACCCAAGAGGGACAAGCTCCAATGAGCAATTCAAACCAAATCCTCCGAGGAGATCCCAAACCGATGCAACAAATGCAAATGGCAAGAACACCACAAAGATGCTCAAATCCCTCACTCTCAAGTTCCAACAAAGCTACCAAAGCTATTGGGGGAACAAGAGATGAGAAATCAAGGAGAGACACAAAATCCCCCAAAATCTAGATCCCCAAAGATACACTCACAAAGAGATGTTTTGGTTTGGTCAAAACACGGATCTAGATCACCTCCAACAGCCCCTCAAATATTTGCAAGAATCAATGGAGGGGTGTGTAGTAATCAAGCTTAAAGAGTAGAGCAAATGGGGGCAAAGCTTGGGCAAGAAAAGGAGGAAGAAGTTACCCTAAAAGAAAATGGGGCAAAGCTATTTAAAGACACGGCCAAAATATGGCCGTTGGGGTGATTTTTTGGGGCTGACCGGTAGTACCGGATTGGCCCGGTACTACCGGACCGAACACAACACATACAGCGAGCGAGCCTGAGAGAGAAAGCGGCGATCAGCGGCAAAGCGAGGTGGGGCCACGCATGCGCAGTGAGGCGGCAAGTAAGCAGCTGGCGTGGGCGGAAGCGGTAGCTACAGCGGCAACAGCGGAGTGGCGGGCAGCGCGGCAGCCAGGCGAAGCAGCGGTGCAGCCAGCGCGGGGCAGCACGCGACGCGGGCGAGCGGGATTGGCGAGGCTGCAGGCGCAGAGCAGCGCGGGAATCGGGGCCAGCAGAGCGGCAGCGGTTGGGCCTGGCGGGGAAAGCGTGAGCACGCGAAGCGAGGCGCGGCGTGAGGTGTCAACGCGGGACGAGCGGGGCTGGGCAAAACAAGATCTGGATCTGGGATCTAAAACTGGAAAAATAAACTGGGCCGGCCGGTAGTACCGGCCCACCCGGGCGGTACTACCGGGCCGGCCGGTACTACCGCAAAAAGGTACCTAGCTAGACAGAGAGAAAATGGGCCGTTTTTAGGCCCGGGCGGTATCTGCCCGTCCGGCGGACTACCGCTTGTAAAACAACGACTGACAGGCAAATATTTAAACGACAATAACTTTTGACTGGAAGCTCCGATTGACCCGATTCAAATTGCGTTGGATAGAGGGAGACAAGGGCTTACCAATAAAAAGTGGAAATATTGATTATCACCAAGTGATAAATTATCAAGTAGAATAATGTGATATACCTCACTTGGTGAGAAACCGAAAAGCCGCATAAATCAAAATCGCAACAAGATACAAATGGGAGATCCGATTTAGATGAACACGAGCTTGTTATGGAGATTACCACAAGCTCTATATCATCACATGGATAAGACCAAATAACAACCAAATATGATGATGCAAGTATGCAAAGGTTTGAGCTCTCTCCGAACGATGTGACTGAATTACTCATACGAGAGCCCCTCTTGATAGTACGGTTATCTATCCTAAACCCAGTCTCACACAAACAACGTGAGACCGGAAAAAGGGAAAACCTATCAAGATTATACCTTTGCCTTGAGCATTCCACTTGAGCTCGATGTAGACGATCTTGCCCTTTTCAAGATGGAACGCCTTTCTTGATTCCTCATCATCGACCTCGCATATTGAGCTTGCGCAACATATCTTCTTTGCATTTCATCAACCTTGAAGCCAACACATGCTCCAAGCGATGCCAATGGACAAATCCTACAAGTATAACTTAATCCACACATTAGTCCATAAAGATTGTCATTAATTACCAAAACCACACATGGGGGCCCAACATGTTCTTTCATGGGCCAAGAGACTTAGCTTTTATTCATCATAATATAGGAGGTACAGTGTTTCGGCTAAATAGCCTTATTGAAAGTAAAATACAACTATGGGTAGAAGCGTTGCAGTTGTTTGACGTTCCAGGGGTTGGAGTATTTGACTCTGGACTCGACCTCCTTTAGGCGGTAGGCGCCACCTGGAATTACTTCAGTGACTACATAGGGTCCTTCCTAGGGTGATTAGAGCTTGGGCGAGGTTGCAGGACAAGGTATCCTTCGACGAAGGACCTTGGGCGCAGCCGACGGCTATGGTAGTTGCGGAGACTTTGATGGTACACCGTCGAACGGGTTGTGGCGATGTCTTGAGCTTCGTCCAGCGTGTCGACAGCGTCTTCGAGTATGGACGATGATTCGGCTTCGCTATAGGCAACGACCCGTGGGGCCTTATAGCGTACCTCGACGGGCAGCATGGCTTCGGCTCCGTACACCATGAAGAAGGGTGTGTAGCCGGTTAAGATGTTTGGCGTTGTGCGCATTCTCCAGAGAATAGAGGGTAGCTGGACCGCCTAGGCTCCCGCAAGTCTTCTGAGTGGGCATAGCAGCCACTTCTTGGTGGCGTGCGGCTTATCTGTGTATCTTTGGTAGGCATTGCACCTCTCGACGATGTCCTTAGCATCGCTCATCGCAGTTGGCCAATAGAAGCCAGCTCGCAGAGCCTTCGTGACGAGGGCGCGACTGCCTGCATGGTGACCACAGATACCTTCATGGATGTCGAGGAGGATACTCTTCCAGTAACTATTAGTGATGCATCGCTGGAACACACCCAAAATGATGCGCTTCTACATATCGTCGTTAATGATGGTGAAGGCCTTTGATCGGCGGGCGACCTATCGGTCTTCCGTTGGGTCCTCCGGCAGCTGCTTGCTCACCAAGTACCTGACATACGGCTAAGTCCATGTTTGTTTGATCGCCAGGACCTGCATGAGGCTCACCAGTTCGACCTCCGTGTCGAGCTCTTCGGGTCCCTCAGCTTTCTCAGGTGGCGCAACCCCCGAGTGTCCTGCAAATTCGGCTTTGTCTTTTGGGAATTTTCGCTTGATAGAAGGCACGCAGATTTTCTTGAGGACCACACCTGGTGGCACTAGGGCGCAGGTGGAGCCAATGTTGGCTAGCTTGTCAGCTTCTTTGTTGCTTTCCCTGCCAACGTGTCATAGCTCAGAGCCGTCGAAGTATCCTTCGAGTGTGTTGTAGAGCGCACGATATGCAATCATATTCGCGCTATGGGAGTCGTACTCATTCATCGTCTGCTGGACGACGAGGTTGGAGTCACCATATATGACGAGGCGCGTGGTGCCGTACACTTTGGCCATATGCATGCCATGTAGTAGTGCCTTTTACTTAGCCTCGTTTTTGGATGCGCGGAACTTCATCCGAAGGACGTATTTCATCTTATCACCTTGGGGGGACGTCAGTATCACTCCGTCTCCCGCTCCAGCCTCGCGTTTGGAGCCATCGAAGTGCATCGTCCAGGACTGGGACATGTCCGGAGTGTTCGATAGCTGGAGCTCCATCCAGTGGACTAAGAAGTCAGGGAGCACCTCATACTTGATGGTAGTGCGATGCTCATAGATGTTGTCTCGAGAGGACAGCTCGATGCCCTACAAGGCTAATCTCCTCGTAGCTTCAGGGTTCTTCAAGATGTTCGACAGTGGTGTGTCATTGAATACCATGATCTGATGCTCCTAAAAGTAGTGGCACAATTGATGCGCCGTCATGAATACGCCGTAGGTAAGCTTTTGGTAGTGGGGATACCTTTGCTTTGTTGGCGTCAGTACCTCGCTGAAGTAATAGACTGGGTGTGTTGTACCCCATGGGTCTTTCCATCTTCGGGTCATTTAACCACAAGGGCGATGCTTACCACCTGGTGCGTGGCTGCAATGTATAGAAGCATGCACTCCCTCTCCTTTGGCATGACCAGTAATGGAGATGTGGAGAGAAGACGCTTGAGATCATCGAATGCCTCATCAGCCTCGGCCGTCCACTCGAAGTTTTCAGCCTTGCGCAGCAGTTGGTATAAGGGGAGAGCCTTTGCACCCATGCAGATGATGAACCTACTGAGCGCCGCGATTCGCCCAGTTAGCTGCTAGACTCCTTTGACGTTCTTGGGCGTCTCCATGGCTAGTATAGCCCTGATTTTTTTGGATTGGCCATGATGCCTCGCTGAGAGATGAAGTATCGGAGTATTTGCCTAGACAGGACGCCGAAGGCGCACTTGTCTGGGTTCAGCTTGATCTTGTAGAGATCGAGGTAGTCGAACGTCTCACGGAGATCGTCGATGAGTGTTCTGGCCTCCATTGTCTTGATTACTATGTCGTCGACATAGACCTAGACATTGCGACCGATCTGGTTCTTCAAGCACGCCTGCATGCACCTCTGATAGGTGGCGCCCGCATTCTTCAGCCTGAAGGGCATGGTGTTGTAGCAAAACACCCCAAACAGCATGATGAACACCGTTTTTATTGATCTTCGACCTTCATTCGAATTTGATTATAGCCTGAGTAGGCGTTGAGGAAGGAGAGTCTCGCATCCTGCAGTGGAGTTGATGATTTGATCGATCCGTGGAAGAGGGAAGTGGTCCTTTGGACAGTGCTTGTTAAGCAACGTGAAGTCCACGCACATCTGCAGGATGTCCATGTCCTTCTTAGGAACTAGCATGCGGTTATCTACGCAGGTGCTTTCATTTATCTCTCGAATAAAGTTGGCTTCGAGGAGTCTGTTGACTTTGATGCCGATGGCTTCAGCTCTTTTCTCTAACAGCTGACGCATCGATTGCTTCACTGGTTTAGCATCCGGAAACACATTGAGTGCATGCTCGGCGAATTCCCTGGAAACTCCTGGCATGTCCGCAGGACACCAGGCAAAGATTTCCCAGCGCTCACAGAGGAATTCGATGAGCGCGAGTTCATATGTGGGACTCAGGTCGTTGGCGATCAACGCCATCTTGGAGGGGTCCATCGGGTGAACCTGCACCTTTTTGTGTTCACTGTGGTGTCGAACTACATATCAGGTGCGTTTTGCCTAGTGATTGGGGGCAGTCTGTTGTCTGTGACCTCCTTTAGCCTTGCGAGCTCCTCCTGCATGCCGAATGATTGGGAGATCTTGTTGAAGTATCTATCGTAGTTGTTCGACCTGGTGAAGCTTCCTGGGATGGTGATGATGCCTTTGGGTCCTAGCATCTTCAGTAGAAGATATGCGTAATGTGGCACTGCCAGGAATCTTGCGAATGCCACACGCCCGAGGATGGCATGGTACTGTGAGGGGCAGTCCAGCACCTCGAACTCAAGCCTCTCGCGCCTAAAGTTTTTGGGGGTACCGAAGATGAGGTCGAGCCATATTTTACCTAGGGGGTATATGCCCTTCCTTGGGACGATGTCGTGGAACATCGTGTCTGACGCCTCTAGGATGCATAGAGGGATCCGCATAGATGTGAGTATGTTGGCGAACACCAGGTTGATGTTGCTGCCGCCGTTCATGAATACGCGGCTCATCTTGAATCCTCCAATCTGGGCCTCAAGCACCAGGGCAGAGTGACCCAGGCGAGGTATCTGAACGGGTGATCCGAGTGATTGAATGTGATGCAAGACTCCAAGCCACTAAGGTACCGGGTATGACTGGCAGAGAGGTGACTGCCAAGTTAACCTCGCGGGTGATCTTCTTCTGCACCCTATTGGATGGCTGCCCCTTTTGTATCATCAGAGCTCCCAATAGTGGCGGGTATGCATCTGCCCCATCATTGAGGGTCGGTGCAGCCGCAAGATGCGCGGGTGCTCCGGGTGGCGGTGGAGGAGCTCCATGTGCGACGGCTCCTGGGGCGAGGGTGAATCCTGGGTTCACCACTTGGCGACGCATCTGGGTGCATCCTTCGTGGAGCTTCTATAACTCCCTGCAATCCTTGAGCATGTGGTTCGCCTTCCTCTTGCCATCCTGCTTGTCGATGTAGAACTGGATGGTGCAGGGACCCAACAATTTTTTGATTGCGGATGGTTCATCGTCGTGGTTGCGGCGCTGCCACGTTTGTGTGGGTCTTCCGTCGTCGTGGTAGTTTCCACCGTGGTACCCGCTGTTGCGGTTGCCGTCATCACGGCGATCAGCGTAGCCAGCCACGACCATATCGACTTCTTCGCGGTCGTCATAGACGCACGTTCTTCTTTTCCTGCAGCGATCGCGCCTGCGGCCAAAATCATCTTCGTCATCCAAACATGTTCAATTGATGACATCTTCACCATCGGCCCAACGAATTGCAATGCCCATCAGGTGATTGATGGTTTTAGGCTTGACATGCTCGAGTTCTTCTTTGAATTCACGACGCCTTACACCGTCGTTCAAGGTGTCAATTGCCCCTTCCTCCGAGATGTTCGTGTAGGGGTTCGTAGCATGGAAAACAAAAAATTTCTATCGCATACAAACAAACAAGCCAAGATCTATCTACTAGATTGTAGCAACGAGTCAATGGAATAACTTACCCTCGAAGATTCCAAAGTGTTTAACGAGAGCGGATTCTCGTGGGTGATGTAGTCGTACTCTTTCCGATCTCAAGATCGTGTAGACGATCCTTCCGGCGCTGCGTTCCGGCAGCGCTTCCGCAGTCGGTCACACGTTCGGTACTCGACGAAGACCTTCCTCTCCCTTGTTCCAGCAGGCAGCGGAGGTTGTAGCACTCTCCTCGCGATTCCGGCAGCACAACGGCGTGGTACCGGAAGTAGAGGGGAGATCCCGCAGGGCTTCGCCTTAAGCCGGAGCGAGTATGGTGGAGTATGAGAGAGCTATTAGTGGTCTAGGGATTAGACACACCAATTAGAAGGCTCTAAACCGCAGGCTAGAGCAATTAGAAGCTCTAAACCAAAACGGCTCTAAACCGGAGATTAGAGGATAGGAACTTGTGTGTCTAGAGGAGGAGGCCCTGCCCCTCCTTTTATAGGTGGAGGGGCGGCCAAGGGGAGTCCCTCCCCAAGTCGGCCTTGGTTGGCGCGCCGGCTTGGAGGGACTCCTCCCCCAAGTCGGTTCCAACCACCTCTTGCTTGTTTCCCACAGTTTCCTGTTTCCCACAGTTTCCTGTTTTCCACAGTTTCCTGTTTTAGCCGTTTGACTTTCAAACTGGCAGTTTGACTTTTCAGTTTTGGAACAGCAAGAACACTTAGTACATGATGCAATCATTCAATGACACATTCATGTACCCTCCCCCCCGGAGTGCCGGACAATCCGGAACCTTCTAGAACATTCCCGATGAAAACACCGGAATCATTCCCGAACTCCGAAACGGGACTTTCCTTATATGAATCTTATTCTCCGACCATTCCGGATCACCTCGTGATATCCCGGATCCCATCTGAGACTCGAACAACATTCGGTCTCTTTCTCATAATACCATAACTACTCAAACAACGTCAATCCTTAAGTGTGTCTCCCTACGGTTCGTGAATTATGCGGACATGATCGAGACACTTCTCCGAACAATAACCAATAGAGGAATCTGAAATTCATATGGCTCCACATATTTCTACGATTACTTTGCGATCGAATGAACCACTTACATACGATACCAATCTCCCTTTGTCTCATGCTAGTTTACTTATCCGAGGTTATGATCGTGGGTATCTCTGCATACCTAGTTCAACCTCGTTACCGATAAGTACTCTTTTCTCGTTCCCGTGATATGTGATCCCTTGTGAGCCAGTCACATGCTTGCAAGCTAATTGGATGACATTCCACCGAGAGGGCCCAGAGTATATCTATCTGTCATATGGATGGACAAATCCCACTCTTGGTCCATGTGTCTCAACCAATACTTTCCGAACACTCAATGCCACATTTATATCCACCCAGTTACGGTGTGGTGTTTGATGTCATCAAAGCACCCATCTGGTAAAGGTGATATGCATGATCTCATGGTCGAAGGAATTAGGTTACTATGTATCAGAAAGCATATAGCAATTGAACTAATGAAATGACTTGATCTTTATGCTACGCTTATCTATAGGAGTATGTCCATCACATCATTCTCCTAATGATATGACCCTGTTGTTAATAACATCTCTATGTTCATGATCAGGAAACCATGATCATATATTAGGGACTCTTATTTTAGCTTACAAATCACACAAGTATTAATGTTTCCGGTTAATACAATTATAGCATGGTATGTAAACATTTATCATAAGTGTGAAGATATGATAATAACCACTTTATTATTGCCTCTTGGGCATATCTCCAACAGTCTCCCACTTGCACTAGAGTCAATAATCTAGTTTCAAACCTTTGTGTATTCAACACCTATGGCTTTCCGGTGTTGTATGTACACGATTGCTAGTGGTCAATCGATCTCGGATCCGACACTTCGTGTCCGTGTAATTGCATGTTTTTATGTCTCTACGCATCTCTCATTCTCTAATGAGATGGCTTTGTATAAATTTGGTCTTTCGGTGTGACCTTTAGCTCTTTGGGGTTAAAACATGTTGATAATATTGTCGCACAATATATCTTCATAGTATTATCCCACTGTGAACTACACCTAGTTTGATAACAAACTACTTGACACAAATGCCCTCTTTTGCTGCTATAATAACAGTTATATACTTAGACTTTTGTTGTAGTATCTGTCACAATGTCTTAACTTTGGAACTCATCCAAATCCATCATGGAACTTACTTTCCATTATATTGTGCCACCCTTAGTTTAGATTGAGATAAACTTAATTTGTACTTTGTGACAAGACTAGTATCAATGTAGTACTTTTACAATGAACTAACCATCTATTTGTCACTTCTACAAACAATATATTCTTAGTTCTTCCAAAAGATCATAAGAATATCCTTACTATTGTCCAATGATCATTTTACGAATCATTCTGGTATATGCTCACAACATTTAGAGCATAGGACATATATGGATTTGTACATATCATAGTATGATTGATATAAATACTCTTTGTGATTTCATACATCAAGTATCAATCTATACTTGAATCTTTGTTTCACTTACCAAGCATCAATACACTTGAATATATCATCAACATTGAACTCATTCAATCCTCTCTGTGCGACAAGAACCTCTCTTGTAGTTTCTATATTGAACTCATTAAATATCTTGTCTATGTACTTCTGGCACAACCATATTAGCGTCTATTGATGCCAAATATTTGGGTTTTGCCTAAGTCTTTCATCGAGATGAAATTCTTAATATGTGTTAATAAAAGATACATTATTTCCAATCAACAATATGTCTTCCACATAATATATTAGAAACATGTCTTAGCGCTCCCACTTAATTTCTTGCAAATGCAAGCATCTTCATTGTCTCTAATGAACTTTTAAACTCCTTTAACAGTTTCATCACAGTGAAGATTCCAACTCCGCGATGCTCACTTTAACCATTGAAGTTTGCATATGCTTTTAGCATCCTTTGAATTAACAAAACCCTATGGACCGTGTTATGCACATGTCCTAGGTAACGATTCTATTAGAAGAACTTGTTTTGTTTATTCAACTACCATATAACAAATTATATGTAGTGGTTGCTACATTAATCCGTCTAGACTAAATATCAATATGAGAGATCAAATCTTGTCATAGTCAACCTTTGAACATTTTGTGAACTCTTTCCCAACATGTCGACCATTTCATAGATGTAAAACATCCATGTCTATTTCTTTATAGATCCAGACACAACTGTAAGGTCTTACACCTTTCTCGAGGGTCCTTCAAGTTCAAAACTTGATTTCTCGTGTATGGAACTATCACGGATTTTATGGCTTCAAGCCATTTGACGGAGTCAGGGGCCATCATCGCTTCTTTGCATGTAGTCGGTTCATTATTCTCAAATAATGATTCAACCCTCAAATCTTGGTATTTGACTGTTCATCCGACCTACTTGTTTCAATAGGAACTTGGATCTCCGTGACCACAACCTTTGAGGTACGTGAGCCATGAGCTTTGTTGCTGCCTCCTAACACTTTTCAAGCGCAACTCTGCACATACAGCTAAGGTTCTTTTAACCTTATCAAAGTTCTATTGTCCTCCCACTTAACTTTTCACGAAAAATTCCTTCTCAAAGAAACTTGACGTTTTAAGTGACAAACACTTTTGTCTCCAATGTTATGGAGGATTACTTAACAGTTATTCGAAATAACATACAAAGACAGGTTCATCCGACTTTGGTTGCAAACATCTTTCTTATGCATAGCATACCAATGTTTAAGAAAGGACAACTTGGGTTTTATCCCAAACCATAACTTTATATGGTGTCATTTCAACGGATTATGATGGAGCTCTTTTCAGTGGAAAACGGTAATCTCTAAAGCTTTTAATCTTTAAAATACTATGGCAGTTTTATGAATTACACCTTTGATCTTACCATGTCAAACAAGGTTTAATTACATATCTCGAACACTCTATACTCTTATGGTGTTTCGGGAAATGCAAATCCACGGAACGATTCCATAAATCTTAGGTATTATGCTAAACGTTGTAACTCAAATATCTTCCTTTATGATCTTTATCATAAACTGTTTATATTCTTGTTACAATGATTTTGCACTTCATCTTGAAAATCTTTGAACTTTTCAAATATTTCACACTTCATCCTTATTAAGTAAATATTCATATATTCACTCAAATTTTTGGAGAAAGCATATGAAGTTGAAATCCATCGCTCTTGACTACACATAATGAATTTCGTACAACAATATGTACAAGTTCCAATAAGCTAGTCATTCGTTCCCTTTTGGCCTATGAACGAAGTTTTAATTATCTCTAGGAAAGTTTCACAAGCGTCATTTGATCAAAATCAAAATAAACTCCAAAATTCCATCCATATGGATTTTATTCATGTTTTCTTTCCAATATAATTTAAACGGCGATGTCACTTCCTAAGTGATCTTTCAATCAATTTGTCTTTCGACATTTTTAGCACTAGTTTTATGGATGTGATTTCTCCAACGAGATTTGTGAATCATCCATCTTTTATGGATTACGGCAATTATTTGAACAACCTTTTTGTTCTCATAATACCTGATAAAACAAATCTTGAAGGCAAGCTTTGATGTTTTAACGAGCAACACAATAACCCTTTATTTGTTCTCGATGAACATCATCACATATTCTTTTGCTAATTACTTAGGCCATTGTAGTTCATGAATTGTGTTGTTTCGTATGACGATTCACACCAACAAATTCAGTATCAAATACTTAAGAACCACAGTGTTTAATAAGCAAAGAATATAGCCATAACATGTATATCATCTATATACTTAAACTGAACAATTCTAGTCTTTTATTTTCTGCCATATATTTATGAGATTCTCTTTCAATATTTCCTTCGCTTGAAAGAATCTATCAATATCAATAGTGGAGTCATACATATGACACATAATCCAAAGCGTGTATAATTAAATACCAATGTCTTTGGACTTGCACTTTGAAGTAGATCACCTATCATCAAATGTTTGGTGTTCTTTCAAATTCCTTTCTTTAGTAATCTCTTGGTGTAGCAAACATCTTACCTACATCAAATATTCACCCTCATCATGGATTTTGTAGGGCCACGCAGAGATAAAACAAAAACTTTTCCTCTAACGTGGTGATCCCAAGACCTAGCTGAGGTAGAAGGCCACGAGGTTTACCACTAGGCAGCGGTTTGCGATGAAGCGTCGATTGATGCGATCGATCCTCACGATCCGATCGTCACCTCTTATCCACATTACAAGGAGGAGGCCTTGGCGCTAGGTTCACATTTCGGCCGGCGTGGAGCTAGGGTTTCCAACACATGGAATGACCTAACCGAACAACGATTAACCTTTGTGCTCCACTATATATAGGAGTGAACGTGGGCTCTGCACGACCCATTCACTAAAGCCCATATAAAACTAGTCACCGTGAGTCCAACTCACTAACCTAATCTGGTTTAGGTCCAACCCAACCAGATTACGATTCGGATCCAATCCGAACTTGCTCCCGCCTAAGTGTGTGACCCGATCATGGTTACTTGGACACGATTAGAGTCCAACTCACATCGATCAATCGGCATCGGCTCCTAAGCGTCTCGATTCCCAAGTACCAAAGAGTCATGACGACTTGCCTTTTCAATGCGACTTACGTCGAGTCCCTTTGCCTCACGATATACCTTGTCGACTATAGGCGAATATATGTCATCCCTTAAATAGTCCGACTCTTCTCGATCCGAGATAAGTGATTCACCCGACTAACTCTTAGCCGATCGCCTCGGTTAACACTTAACCGAGTGCATGGCCATGCTTTCAATCATATCTCACGAGGGCCCAGAATATCTCCGAGTGGAGGGCAAAATCCCATCTTGGTTATTCACATCACGCAGCTTGATTCTCGGTCGACACGAACTACGCTTTATAACGGATCAACCTAAGTCGGTGATCCTCAACTCGGACTATGCAACAACCTCAGGTCTAAGGATTACATTGATTGAGATATACAAATGACAACTAGTTCGTTGTACCTCAATATGGGTCAATCCGACTAAACTCTTTAGCCTAGTCTGTAAGTTGGAATAGCATCTCCATGCCCATGACAAGTGGAACCAGTCATCAAGCCAACTTTCACATTGGTCTAAGTTGTGTGTCCACAACCTCAATGACCAAGGATATTTAGTACAAACAACATGAATGCATAGTTCCACAACTGAATCACATATTCAATGATACACATCGATGTTTATACAAGGACTACTTAATAACTTTATGAATACAATGGAAATATCATCATACATGATTGCCTCTAGGCATATTCCCAACAGTTCCCACTTGCACTAGAGTCAATCTTCCGACATCACATGTCTAAGCATCTAATGCCCATGGCTTCCGCCTCATGCTTGGCTTTGTCAACGGATCCGCAATATTTGCATCCGTGTGTACCTTGCATAACTTGATATCACGATCCACCGAATCGGTGGTACCGCATGAGTATGTGCTTGTTCTTACGGTGTTGTCTAGGTTCCTTGGCTTGTGCAATAGCACCATTGTTGTCACAATACACGTCCAACGGATTGGACGAGCCTGAACCACACCAAGATCCATGAGGAAATTCCTCATCCAAGCTTCCTTTGCTGCCTCCGAGGCAACAATATACTCCTCTTGCTTGGAACTTTTCCAGCTCACGGCACCTCCGTTTATAATAAACACGTATCCGGATTGCGAGAATCATCGTAGTCGGTGAGATAACTTGCATCCGTGTAACCCTTTACACTAAGTTCATCTTCACCACCATAAACCAAGAACATATCCTTAGTCCTTCTCAAGTACTTTAGGATATTTTTAGCTGGATCTCTCCAGATCAGCCTGGTATCCGCTCACAACACTTAGAGCATAGGAAACATCCGCCTAGTACAAATCATGGCGTACATGATGGATCCAAGCATATGGAATCGCACTCATCCGACTTCGCTCATCGGTTGTCAAAGGACACCGAGTCTTGCTAAGTTTTACACCATGGGACATCGGTAAGAACCCTTCTTAGACGATTCCATGTTGAACTTTTCAACACTTTGTCCAAATAAGTACTCGACTCAATCCAATGAGCCTCCTTGATCTATCTCTATAGATCCGGATTAGAGGATGTATGTTGCCTCACCCAAGTCTTTCATTGAGAAACTCCTTTCCAATGATTCCTTAGTTTTGCAACATCTGGACATCATTTCCAATCAGTAGTATGTCATCCACATATAAGATTAGAAAATTTACTTTGTTCCCACTAAACTTCTTGTATAAACAAGAATCATGATCACTCTTGATGAAGCCAAGCGATTTGACTACCTCATCAAAGCGAATATTCCAACTCCGAGATGCTTGCTTCAACCCATAAATGGATTTCAAGTTTGCATACCTTGTCAAGCGGATCGACAAAACCCTCGGCTGTATCATATACACGTCCTCGGTTAATTTTCCGTTAAGGAAAGCCGTTTTGACATCCATCCGCCATATCTCATAGTCGAAATAGGCGCTATAGCTAACATGATCCGAACTGATTTAAGCATCGCTACGCGAGAAAGTCTCGTCGTAATCAACTCCTTGAACTTGTCGGAACCCTTCGCGAAGGCGTATAGATTGAAACATTTCCATCCATATCAGTTTTCTTCTTAAAGACCCACTTGCACTCGACGGGTCTTGCAATCAACCAAGTTCCAAACTTGATTTTCATCCATGGACTTTATCTCGGATCTCATGGCTCCAAGCCATGACTCGAATCGATCCCACCATCGCTCAATAATTTGCTCATCAGAACACATCACGAACACTTCGTAATCTTGCCGATCTTTATCGGCTCATCCGCCACGATCGGCTCATCCTCCAAGGTTTTTGCCGATTCGCTATAGCCGATTCCTCTCGAATTTCTTGAGTTGCCTTACTCCCCGAGAAACTCTTTCTCAAGGAAGACACGACAAACACTTTGCCCTCTTCTCGGTTGTAGAAGTAGTAACCCAAGGTTTCCCTCGGATACCCCGAAAATACATTTATCCGACTTGGCCGTAAGCTTGTCCGACAAAAGCTTCACAACCCCAAATCTTAAGAAAAGACAAACTCGCTTTTGCTGTCCACATCTCATGCTGTCTTCTCTACCGATTTTGATGGTACTTTGTTTAGTGTGATTTCTAGACAATAACCCCAAAATGATAAAGGCAGATCTGTCCGACTCATCATTGATCGTACCATGTCCAATAAGGTCGATTCCGCCAAACACCATTCCTTTGTGGCGTTCTGGCGGAGTGAGTTGAGGAACTATTCCACAACTTTTCAGATGGTCATCAAACTCATGGCTCATGTACTCGCCTCGGTCCAGAAACTTTATTTTCTTGCCGAGTTGATTTTCATTCGGAATTCTTTGAACTTTTCAAAGGCTTCCGACTTATGTTTCATTAAGTAGATATATCCATACCTACTCAAATCATCGTGAAGGTAATGAAGTACTCATAACCACCCTGTGCTCATTGGTCCACATACATCACTATGTACTAGTCCCAACAAGTCGGACGCCTTTCGCAACTCTTTGCAAAAGGTGTCTTGGTCATTTTGCCGAGTAGGCAAGATTCATGTCTCGAGCGACTCCAAGTCGAGCGAGTTAGAGTCCATCATCATGGAGCTTCTTCATGCTTCCAACTTATATGACCAAGCCGATTGCCAAAAGTAAGTCATATTCAAATCATTTGGTTTCAACCTTTTAACATTTATGTTATAAACCGATTCACCATCAAGATTCAAAATAAATAACCCGTCTGACGGGTGCAAAGCGTGAAACATATCATTCAAATACAAAGAACAACCATTATTCTTGATATTCGACTCATAGCCTTGCCTCATCAAACATGAAGCGAAATAATGTTTGGAACATAATAACAATTATTTAGTTCCATAATGAATCCGAAGGTAAATGAAGTTGCATCGTGCGACTTCCAACGCAGCAACTCTTGCTTTGTTGCCGATCGAATATCAACTCGCCTTGCTACGCTCCTAGTTCTTACCGGTCCAACGAGTTGCGGATGTGAATAACGATCCGATCATATACCCAAGAACTATTAGGTGCATCGGCAAGATATATGTCTATAACATTGCAAACAAGTGTACCAGTCATACCTCCACTCTTGGCTTTGTCGCCAAGTACTTGCATTCCTCTTCCGCCATCCGCCTTGCGGAGAAGCAAGTGGATCCGGTGAAGGAGATGGCTTAGTCCCCGAGGAAGCGCTTGGGAGGGTCCCGAGCCTACTTTCCTCGACTTAGCCTTCTTCTTAGTCCAAGAACTCTTCTTGAACTTAGCCTTATTCGCACCATCAACACTTGAGGTGCCCTTCTTGAGATCCGCCTCTGCTTGAGCATCCCATTTAATTCAGTGAGAGTCTTATCCATACCATGCAGGTGGTAGTTCTAAATGAACTGCCCATATGCACTAGGAAGAGAATTCAGAATTATATCTGTCGCGAACTCTTCGCTTATGGGGTAGCCAAGCCTTTCCCTGCGTAACCAACCATTTTGATCACATGCGGACTCGGATCACCATCCTTAAGCTTGCAACTCGAGAGACTTGATACCTCGTCTTCGCTGAGCACGAACATACTTTTGAGGCTTTCGATCATATCGTAGGCCTCAACATGCTCTTCAAGTCCGGTTCCATGTGAGCAAGCATAAGAGCTAATATCCGTGGACTCATCCTTAGCCCGACGGTAGGCATTGGTGGTTGCGATCGCATTCTCATTCGGCTCATCCGAAGTGGGTTGTCTAGGACATGGTCCTTCTTTTCTTGTTTGAGAACAATTCTCGATTTCGATACCATTGGTAAAATTAGTGTCGTTCAGTTTATCTTTCTCAAGAATAGTTCTCAACGCAAAACCGGATAACGAGAGTGATGCTACTTGGTGCCATGATCTACAATGAAAATATGCAAAGCACTTAAGACATGTATTCATAAAAGAGCAAGCATATTAAACATTTTAATATTTTATGCTCCCACTAGAACCAACACCCTCCGATGGTTACTTAGTGATTCAGATCCTAAATAAGCAAGTCGGCTAGTGAGCTTTAGCATCACCGCTAGCCAAGTGATCTAGGTAGACAACTCCTTGTCAATCGCATCTCATGCGACTCGGTGGCATCACATGCCTCGGCTCCCATCCGACCTTTCCCGAGTCCCACAACCGTTGTGATAGACCCGTCTAGCTTACCAAGTGTTTCTGCAAGAAGAGTCCGACTCGAACCCATCTAGTCGAAAAGAATTGGCAGCACCTCAATTTTATGAGCCCACTACCAAAAATGTCCGACTTGTGATGGTGCAAACAGGAAAACCGACTAGACCTTCTTTGAGGGATTAAATTTTACCGACTATCTAATAGAGGTAAACCGAGACATAACAATAACACAAAATAAAGTAATTATAATGTGAAATGGTATGGCTCTCTTCATGGCGATCTCCATCTCCACAAAGCACGTAATCCGACTCGTGCCAACTCTTGTCACTTGCCGTCTTACTCCATGACATGTACAACGCCTTGCATGCCTTCCGGGTTCTCAAACAGCTACACTAGCTTAGTAAAGTAAATTACATAGAGAATCCGACACGCAGTCGTTATACAATAAAATGACACCTAGGCTCCGACAAAAACCGTGATTCGCAGATCACGTATGGATTACACATACATCACATGCACATGAACCATACCATTCACAACTTCCTGCAAAAACAAGTTATGCATAGATACAATATCTACGCGTTGTGAAACTATATACGACATCTAAGGCGCCGATCTCATCTACGATCCAACATGGATTCCGACCATCGTTCGATTCGATCAAACTTTTGATCTTCGATCACCGCTCGATTTACGTGTCACGGTCCCGATGGCGGAAGCCGACGGTGGGGTATGTCGTTCCATGATCGAAATCGATCTACCACTCGGTATAGTTGATCCAATCAACTTCATACAAAACCGATCTATCTCATAGATCGACCACCAAAACAGCACATAGATCTCATCTATAGCCTACCGCATATCATATATGCGAGATCTCGAGCCTAAACCAGAAGCTATTGCTCGATACCAGATAAAACAAAACTTTTCCTCTAACGTGGTGATCCCAAGACCTAGCTGAGGTAGAAGGCCACGAGGTTTACCACTAGACGCGGTTGCGGATTCTGATGAGCGTCTTGATGCGATCGAAAGTCCTCACGATCCGATCGTCCGGTGCTGATCGCCTGGTATCCACAGGAGGGAGCTAGGGTTTCCAACACATGGAATGACCTAACCGAACAACTATTAACCTTTACGGGTCTTGTGCTCCACTATATATAGGAGTGAACGTGGCCTCACCCATTCACTAAAGCCCATATAAAACTAGTCACCGTGAGTCCAACTCACTAACTCATTCCTAATCTGGTTTAGGTCCAACCCAACCAGACAGATTCGGATCCAATCCAACTTGCTCCCGCTCTTAAGTGTGTGACCCCTCATGGTTACTTGGACACGATTAGAGTCCAACTCACATCGATCAATCGGCATCGGCTCCTAGCGATTCCCAAGTACCAAAGAGTCATGACGACTTGCCTTTTCAATGCGACTTACGTCCGAGTCCCTTTTGCCTCACGATATACCTTGTCGGACTATAGGCGAATATATGTCATCCCTTAAATAGTCCGACTCTCTCGATCCGAGATAAGTGATTCACCCGACTAACTCTTAGCGATCGCCTCGGTTAACACTTAACCGAGTCGCATGGCCATGCTTTCCGAATCATATCTCACGAGAGGGCCCAGAGAATATCTCTCCGAGTGGAGGCAAAATCCCATCTTGGTTATTCACATCGCAGCTTGATTCTCCGAACTCGCCTTTATAACGATTCACGGATCAGCGTTGAGAACCTAAGTCGGTGATCCTCAACTCGGACTATGCAACAACCTCAGGTCTAAGGATTACATTGATTGAGATATACAAATGACAACTAGTTCGTTGTACCTCAATATGGGTCAATCCGACTCGCTAAACTCTTTAGCCTAGTCTGTGTAAGTTGGAATAGCATCTCCATGCCCATGACAAGTGGAACCGAGTCATCAAGCCAACTTTCACATTGGTCTAAGTTGTGTGTCCAGCACAACCTCAATGACCAAGGATATTTAGTACAAACAACATGAATGCATAGTTCCACAACTGAATCACATATTCAATGATACACATCAGATGTTTATACAAGGACTACTTAATAACTTTATGAATACAATGGGAAATATCATCATACATGATTGCCTCTAGGGCATATTCCAAACAGATTTATCCATGATCAAGCTACTTTTAGCTTGTAACGGTGAATCGCAAGTATAATGTTGCTCTCCAAAACCTTTTGGAGGATTAGGACAACTAGTGTCTCCAACCTTTTGCAAATTCTCATCAAATATGAGAACATGACTTTTGCCATATTATACTCTATCATGTTGTAACCAATACTTCGTTTCAGATATCACAATATCTTCCACACAACATGGTTTCTGAAACAACTCTTTCAGATCCTAGATAACCTTGATATTAAGAGAATCCTTTGAATATCAAGAATCATGGAGACAAACATGATACTTATATACTAACACTTGGAATTGTTACTCTTGATTTAATACTAATTATTAAACTTCATGGAGTAACTGAACTTCTTGAAAGTTTGCAATAGGACTTTTAAACTTTAGATTAACACTTCAAAACAATACGATACCAGTTCGTAAAGTAACTAACCAGAATTCTATAGTTCTATCATCTCAATTATAACTAAGCGCAAGGTGGTAAACGGATGCCAATGACTACAACAACTATGCAAATTCACTTTGATTTAGTTTATGATAAATTGAGTTCTAATTAATAATTAAATTAATCTAGGTGAACTCCCACTCAAAACAATATCCCTCACATTTTCAGTGATCACACGAACCAAATCCACCACATCAAAACCGATCATCACGAGAGTTGATATAGCTTCAATGGCGAACAATCAACATGTTCATCATATCTACTATATGACTCATGCTCTACCTTTCGGTAATCCGTGTTCCTGAGGCCATGTCTGTACATGCTAGGCTCGTCAAGATCAAACCTTAGTTTCCGCATGAGCAAATCTGGCTTGCTCACGTTGTATACACTTGCAGAATCTAACACACCCGATCATCACGTGGTGCTTCGAAACAACAAGCTTTAGAAACGGTGCTAACTAAGGGTGAACACTTTATGACTTGAAATTCATGTGCATGAGGGATCATCTTATAATGCTACCGCTGCCTACTAAGCAATACAAGATGTATAAAGGATAAACATCACATGCAATTCATAATATGTGATATGATATGGCCTTTCTTCTTTGTGCTTCCGATCTCCATCTTCAAGCACGAACATGATCTCCATCATCACCGGCATTGCATCAAGGTCAATGACGCTTCTCCATGGTTGTCGTCCACCGGCTTCAACTATTACAACTACTTTGAATAGACACGCAGGTCTTAACATAAATTAAAGACAACCATATGGCTCACCGATTTGCCAACTTACAATAAGGAACATTGCATACATCAAATATAATCACAATCATGGCCATATCACATCATCGCACACCCGCAAAACAAAGTTAGACGCCTCTACTTTCTTTGCATGTTTTACGTGGTTTGGGGCTTTCAATAAGTTTCGTTCTAACTTTAACATGAACCACAACATTGATACTAGTATTGTTAATCACCCGTTGTAAATTGGATCTTAACTATGCTAGGAGAAACAGCACCGCAAAAGCCACTTATGCAATACAAGTTGCATGTCAAGCGTGGAGCAAGTCTCATGAACGATGTCATGTAAGGTTAGCCCGGCCGCTTCATCCCAACATACCGCAAGATGCAAAGTACACAAGAAGCAATCGACAATAAAAGCATCAACGCCCACAATGACCATTGTGTTCTACTGCAACAGATCTACATATAGACAGCTCGATACCAGTAGGGGTTCGTAGCATGGAAAACAAAAATTTTCTATCGCATACAAACAAACAAGCCAAGCTCTATCTACTAGATTGTAGAAACGAGTCAATGGAATAACTTACCGTCGAAGATTCCAAAGTGTTTAACGAGAGCGGATTCTCGTGGGTGATGTAGTCGTACTCTTCCGATCTCAAGATCGTAGACGATCCTTCCGCGCTGCGTTCCGGCAATGTTCCATGATCGGTCACACGTTCGACTGACGAAGACCTTCCTCTCCCTTGTTCCAGCAAATGAGGTTGTAGCACTCTCCTCGCGATTCCGGCAGACAACGGCGTGGTACCGAAGTAGAGGGAGATCCCAGGCTTCGCCTTAAGCCGGAGCGAGTATGGTGGAGTATGAGAGAGAGCTATTAGTGGTCTAGGGATTAGACACACCAATTAGAAGGCTCTAAACCGCAGGCTAGAGAAATTAGAAGCTCTAAACCAAAACGGCTCTAAACCGGAGATTAGAGGATAGGAACTTGTGTGTCTAGAGGAGGAGGCCCTGCCCCTCCTTTTATAGGTGGGAGGGGTGGCCAAGGGGAGGGGAGTCCCTCCCCAATTCGGCCTTGGTTGGCGCGCCGGCTTGGAGGGACTCCTCCCCCAAGTCGGTTCCAACCACCTCTTGTTTGTTTCCCACAGTTTCCTGTTTCCCACAGTTTCCTGTTTTAGCCGTTTGACTTTCAAACTGGCAGTTTGACTTTTCAGTTTTGGAACAGCAAGAACACTTAGTACATGATGCAATCATTCAATGACACATTCATGTACCCTCCCCCCCCGGAGTGCCGGACAATCCGGAACCTTCTAGAACATTCCCGATGAAAACACCGGAATCATTCCCGAACTCCGAAACGAGACTTTCCTTATATGAATCTTATTCTCCGGACCATTCCGGATCACCTCGTGATATCCCGGATCCCATCCGAGACTCCGAACAACATTCGGTCTCTTTCTCATAATACCATAACTACTCAAACAACGTCGAATCCTTAAGTGTGTCTCCCTACGGTTCGTGAATTATGCGGACATGATCGAGACACTTCTCCGAACAATAACCAATAGAGGAATCTGGAAATTCATATGTCTCCACATATTTCTCACATTTTGCGATCGAATGAACCACTTACATACGATACCAATTTCCCTTTGTCTCATGATAGTTTACTTATCCGAGGTTATGATCGTGGGTATCTCTGCATACCTAGTTCAACCTCGTTACCGATAAGTACTCTTTTCTCGTTCCCATGATATGTGATCCCTTGTGAGCCAGTCACATGCTTGCAAGCTAATTGCATGACATTCCACCGAGAGGTCCCAGAGTATATCTATCTGTCATATGGATGGACAAATCCCACTCTTGATCCATGTGTCTCAACCAATACTTTCCGAACACTCAATGCCACCTTTATATCCACCCAGTTACGGTGTGGTGTTTGATGTCATCAAAGCACCCATCCGGTAAAGGTGATATGCATGATCTCATGGTCGAAGGAATTAGGTTACTATGTATCAGAAAGCATATAGCAATTGAACTAATGAAATGACTTGATCTTTATGCTACGCTTATCTATAGGAGTATGTCCATCACATCATTCTCCTAATGATATGACCCTGTTGTTAATAACATCTCTATGTTCATGATCAGGAAACCATGATCATATATTAACCAACAAGCTAGTTTAACAAGAGGCTTTACTAGGGACTCTTATTTTAGTTTACAAATCACACAAGTATTAATGTTTCGGTTAATACAATTATAGCATGGTATGTAAACATTTATCATAAGTGTGAAGATATGATAATAACCACTTTATTATTGCCTCTTGGGCATATCTCCAACAGTTCGTGGCAGAGTTTTTGAAGATGGACCAGCGCAGTATGTATGAGCGGATAGACTCGTTGGACCGCTGGCAGCAGGTGCATAGCTCCTCGACTGAACCTGGTCTCTTGCTGGTGCCTTTGAAGTTGCGGATGAAGTAGTATGCCAACTCCTCCAAGATGCGTATAGATCCGGAGGGGAGGTTGTTGCGCCAGGCTGTCGCTGCGCCCGTTAGATACAGTCGAAGGCACTACAAGGCTATGTTTTTGCTCCCGCCATGGAGCTTGACTGACGTCACGTGGTCGTCGAGCCAGATCTTTGGCTCCAGCACGCTATCGAATTTCGGGTTGTCCGAAGGGAGCTTGAAGTTTTTGGGCATCCAAGATTGTCGTACGGCCCTGCTAAAGCATCTGGCGCCGCACAACTCAGTGTCCTCGTCTTCGGACTCCATGGAACACGCGCGTTTTGCGTCAGACTTGTCGATCATGCGCTGTGCAAGTTCGCTACAAGCATCGTAGTTACTGCTCCTGCATAGCGGGCTACGGCGAAGCCATGGCAGGTCATGCTCTTCCTCCTCAGATGAGGGTGTGTGGCTTCGAGTGAATTTTACCGCAGCCTTTTTCTTCGGCTCCGCGGCTGCTTCGTCATGGAGCGTAGCTCCAACGAGTCTGAGACCTGCAAGCACAGATTTGTGGATTGCGTTTCATGGATCTCCCGCCGGTGTCGGTTGGATGCGAGGTAGGTGGTGGCCGCCATGACTGTGGCCTTCGGCGTTTTGGGCATGATGTTGCCCTCCAAGTCCATCGTCATGAAGGACATGTCGAGTGCCTTGGTGGGCTCGCGTGATGCAGCGGGATCCATGCGTTCCAAGCGGGAGAGATACTTGCAGCCTTAATAGCCGTTCGAGGTAGAGCTACCAGGGCAGAGGGCAACTCGCCTCGCGCTTGACTCGTCATCCGCTCGCTTGCGCTGATCGAGATTGTTTTGTTGTTCGATCTATCGATTGTGCTCCTCTACGTGGATCCAGTGGTAGCCCATCAGCATGTCGTTAGGGTTGTCCATTGGTACAGGCTGGGTGCCTCGAACAGTGTCATGAACCCTCTCCAACTCCTTATTGTTGAGGTTGATCTTTTTACGAACACGGTTTATACCCTCAGTGCCTTCGGGTGCCCTGATCCCGTTGGTATTGAGCGGGGGTGCCATGTTCCCTCCATTCTCAGCCCGCGGGTTGGGAGGGTGATTCGGTGGCGGATCGGCATCATCGTCGATGTTGCCATTGTAGATGGCCGCGCATATGTAGCGCGGGAGGAGATCATTACTCCCATAGCTTTCAGATCCAGAACCATAGGTTCCTTCCTCCGTAGGAGGGTCGCAAAGGTCGGAGTTGCAGCTGTCGCTGTCAACCAAATCGCTCGTCAGCGACAATGTGAATAGGGAACCTATTGGTGGCACCCATGAGGAGGGCCTGGTCAATGGAGGTGGCACCCACTCTAGGAGGCGTAGGGTTCCGATCTTGCCCACCTGGAAACAGCATCTCGACTCCGTCTCCTATGGAATCGAAATCATTGCGAGTGGCCAAGGAGTGAGAGGTGAAGTCGGGGGCACCAAAGAGAAGGTGATTCTCCATTTCCTAGGAATCGTAGATCGTGGTCTATGGGACTGTCATGATCGCACGATCATCGTCCCCAGTTCCCATAGACAGCGCCAATTGACAAGGGTTCGACTCGTCAATGCCCATTGTTATGGACTTGGGTTTTGGAGAAGATGGGGATGCTGGAGATCGCGAGATGGTTAACAGACACGCAACAAGGGGACACGAGGTTTACCCAGGTTTAGGCCCCCGGAGGGAAAACCCTACTCCTGCTTTTCTCGTCTTGATTTATGGTGGAACCGAAAGTTAAAGGGGGTGCATAGATGCAATATGGCGTGAGGTGTGTGTATGAGTTGGAGAGATCCTCCTCGCCGCGCCCTCCTGACCTTTATATGAGGAAGCGAGGTCTCGGGGTAGGTCGAGTCGGTTACAAGTTAGGGTTTCACCCTTGAATATTATATCTACAACTAGGTCGTGTCCTTCAAGGAGTCGAACTTCTACCGGGCTTGGGCTACCCTGAGTCTCCTTGGGCAGCAAGTCTTCACGTGGGCCTTCACTGGGCTAGACCGGGTATACCAATGTAAGGTACCCGTAGGGAATATCCATGTCAGCTCCCGAGCGATTCAGGAAGAGATTTTGAGTGGGATTTGAAGCCTCATGTCTCTAGATGTTTTCTCCACACAGGGGTTGGACAATCCGCACCAGAAGTGAGCTAGATCGGAAGGAAAATCACGGGGAACAGACGGGCTAGAGGCGATGTTGCCAGGAAGGTGCAAGCCTGGTACGGCGTGTGTTGTGTGCGCTAGCGCACGATAAGCGGCGCAGCGGCTGCAGTGCATGATGCCGGTGCCTGGGAGAGAAAGCCAAGGAGAGGGGAGGGGCTGCTCACCGGGCTGGGGTCGGGGATGGCGTGCTGAAGAACATGTGCACCCCTAAACCTGCACTCCCGCGTGACGGCGACAAGCTACGTAACAACATCGAGGAGGGGTGTCCCAGGTGGAGGGGAGGCAGCATTCCAATACAGCGGGTGCGCAGGGGCAGTGGCAAGCTTGGTGGCTTGATGGCTCCCTTCGTGTTCCAGTGGCTCAAGCAACGAAAGAGGAGGCGGAACTTGGACACGAGGTGGATAGACAAGGTATATCGAGATGGGGAGCTAGGTTTTTAGAGTGGGAGTCGAGAGGATGAGAAGGAGGTAGGGTAGTTGTGGTCGCTAGCACCGATCATTGTAAAGCAAGGAAAGGGCTCGGTGGCGCAGTGACGTCTGCATAGGAGCAAGCCTCTCGTGTGTGCTCCCTGTCAAGGAAGGAGACAAACAGGAGAACCCCTCGATCGCTGAAGATGGGCAAGAAATAGGTGGGCTCTAGCTAGACAAGGGAGGTATGAGGAGGAAAGGTCCCCTGTTGGGCTGCTTCTGGCGTTGGGCTGGTCGATGCCTGCTGGGCTGGTCGTGGCTGGGCCAAGCCAGGCACCTCTCTTCCTCTCTTATACCATTTTCATTTTCAATTTCTATTTGAATTTTAGTTTGTTTTCTTTTGTTGTTTTCAAAAAAATAGACAGTTGTAGGAACAAACATTTAGGAAAATAATTAAAACCAAAACACCCAGGAGAAGGAAAAGTAAGTGAGCTGAGGGCGACCATGGGGTGCTCCAAGAGGGAGTCAAGGTTGTAGGCGAGCTCAAACTCGGGGATATATCGAGGGCGAGCAGATACAAGGTCTACGGCTGAGCGAGATCGAGGGCGAGCAGAGGCGGCGATCCAAGGCAGACCTAGAGAAGAGTAAGACGGGTTGCAGGCGCGCCCGCCATCGATGTAGAGCCGCGATGGCGCCAAGAAACCGAGCTTCGGTTCCTCCAATTCAAACTCCACGGCCGAAGCCATCACGCGTGTCGTGGTATTGCCGACGAGTACGCCATGGAGGGGTCCTCATAGTGCGTGTTTAGAGACGTGGGGGGAAGGCGGACGGTTGACGGGTATCAGGTAACATAGATTACCCAGGTTCAGATCCCACGACGGTGGCGGAATCCTACTCCTGCTATAAATCACTATAATGGCAATACGCCGAGTTACAGGGATCGATTCGTTGTGCGAGGTATGAGTTAATTGGTGCCCTAAAGGCTCCCATAGGCCCGACTTATATAATCGCCAGGTCCTAGGGTTACAGGGGAAAGTCCTAGCCGGATAGGTTACAGAGTCCTACACTTTCTATTACTAGTATAGCGTGTCTTGCACTTCAAGGATCCAGGTACGTCGGTGACTCCTCCGTAGCCTTCCTTTATCCGGCATGGGCCTCCCTTCTGGATCCATCTAACTGGGCCGCCCAGCAGGCCATGGGCCTTGCTACCAACTGTGGGCCACCCGGGTTATTCGGATAGAGGAGATGCTATGAGGATACCCATATAGCATATCCCCAACAGTAGCCCCCGGAGAACTCCGAGATCTTGCGCCGTCTTGCCTCTTCACGTTGAATTCTCCATCTAGATGGATGTCGGCAAATCGTCAAGCAACATCTTATAGTCCTCCCAAAGAACCCCGCAAGGTTTTCTCCATCTTCAATTTGTAAGTCGGAGAATTGTTGAATCTTCTATCGTACTCTTCTGTAGCCGGATTAGATCCGTCCATGCCGGAATCTTTCGATGTGATGGTTCACCTACTAGTGACATCTAGGGTGACGTAGACATAGGTCAGCAATGCCTCGTAACTTACACTTGCAGAAATCGCAATCATGTCCGATTTTCCTGCGCGAGCGATATGAACCATTGGCGGCGACAGTTGGCAATGTGGTGAAATTTCCGCGCACACGTCGTCCACGCGTCAACCGTTCGATCATTCCGCATGAATCTTGATACCGGAGGTTATAAATTATAACGGCGATGGAAATTTTACTTTTCACCTCATTCTCCTCTGCATCATCTTCTTCCTCCAGCGAGCGCCTCCTCGAGCTCTCCGCGCACAGTGCAAAAAACCCTAGCCCCTCGACCTTCCCCAGTCACCACCGCAATCCTTCCATGGCCAGCAGTAGTTCTACCCCCTCCATGTTGGCGTCAAGCAATGCCGCGGTAAAGCCGGCGAGCTCCGTCATTGTGCCCCCAGAGGGTCTGGTGATTCCCAGATCCGCGATGGTCGAAGCCACCGGCGGCGACCATAACTCAGCGGCGATGGAGCTTCTCGAAGAGGAGTATGACTCCCACAAGGGCGACTGGCATGGTTCGGATATTACGGACCGCGGTATCAAAGAATTGATCATCGAGGGCTACCTCCCTGCGACGGAGGGGCTCGCCTAGAGGGCGGTGCCGGCCGGCGAGGTCACACCTTCTCCCCAAGCCAGAGAAAAGGTGTACCTCAAAGAACAACTGGTACGTGGCGTCTCCCTGCCCATCTCTAACTTTTTCCTTGTTGTCCTCAACCATTACCGAGTACAGCCTCAGAACCTCTCCCCCAATAGCATCTTAGCGCTTAGCAACTATGCGGTGCTTTGCGAGGGTTATTTAGGGATTAGGCCTAGGCTAGATCTATTCATCTATTTCTTCACCGTCAAGCGTGAAGCCGGAGCCGGCAAGGACGAGCATAGAAATTGTGGCACCATTAGTTTTAAGATCCGGCCTGGCTGCCGGTTCCCCGACATTTTCGGCCATGAGTCTTGCAAGAACTGGGAGCGGACGTACTTCTACGGCCCAGATATCCCTCTGGCCGGCCGAGAAGTGATGTACCTGGACTTTGTCGATGGAGCTGCCGCCGAAGCCTCGACATGGAGATCCTAGGCCTCCCTTCCCTCCAACATCGACGCTTCTCGTGCTATAAGGCAGATATAGTGGTTCGTAGATACGAGTCTGACCGGTTTGGACCTAGCCATGTGCTGGTTCGTCAGGCGGATCCAGCCTCTGCAGCATTGATTGAAGTTGATGCATGAGTATACCAACGAGAGGAAGGATAGCCTCCGCATCTCCGAGGACAACTTCTCGAGCGACTCCGTCAAGCTTCGCCTCAAGGACATCTTCAAGGTGAAGGATAGGAATCGTGGCTTCACCCATCACCTACGACATGTTCGTAGATAGAAAGTGCCCAAAGGTACCTGTTTATTTTCCGTGTATGACATATACTCCAGTTCTTCTGTCTAGTCATTGCCATCTCATCTAACATGGTGGTTCTTCACTTAACAGCTCAGCGACATAGATGAGGATAGCATGGCTTCCCAAATCTATGATCCAAAGATGAATGAAGTCACCGTCGTGTTCGGCGACGATGCCCCATTGGCACGAAAGCGGAAGAGCTCCACCTCTGACGTTGTCGACGGAGACAAGAAAAAGAAGACAGAGGGTGGAGCCTCCAAGAATACTACCGCCGCCCTGGAGGCAGAGAAAAGAAAGGTTATAGGGATCCCCTTTGCCAAAGCACCCCCTCTTGTATAAGCTTCTTTCTCTCCGAAATTGTCCATTGTTTGTCTTATTCTTGTATTTATATTTTTTGTATGTTTCAGGAAGAAAGCCACAACCAGTTTGAAGAAGACCTCCAAGACTTTGGGGGCTTCTAAAAGACATTAAGGATATGTTGCATCGTGATGTTTCTCCCCACGCATCTCCCGCCATCGCCCCTATCACACCTAGCGTCCAGCCTTTGTCTGCTCCGACAAGCTCTCAAGCCAAAGAAGCATCTGGCCCTTCCGCCATGGAAGTGGACTCTGGTGCCTCCACCGAGCTTGCTGTTGTCGGCGAACAGGCGACGCAGGAAAGTGCCGCAAACCAAATGGCTGAAGCTCCGGCTAAGGATGTCATCGGTAGTGGTAAGGCGGTGGTGGTAGGTGGTACGTCTGTCGAAGGAGGCACCTCCACACCCAAGAAGACTATAGAGTTCCCGAAGATAGTCTATCCGGTGCTGACGTCGGGTAACACTGCTCTGGTTCCTGGTGCGGCGCCGACATCTACAACATGTGGCCTTGAGGAGCTTCTCCGGCAAGCAGAAATCTTGCAAGGAAACATTTTTTCCTTTGGCAAGTTGCTTGTTGAGAGTGCTACAGACCTCAAGATCATTGCACTTGTAAATTTTATTTGCTTTTTGCTTTTCATAGGAGTAACCCACTGTAGCCCCCGATGATTTAGACGGAAAACCATAGGTCTTTGTATCTAAATGCTCTAAGAGTGACTAAGCTAGAAAACTTCTCACTGTAGCCCCCAAGCATATAGTTTGAATGAATCATTCCGACTAGATGCTTTCAGTAGCATCTGTGATCGTTTATAAATTCGATCATCGTAGCCATGAAGCTTCTAGTTGAAACTGAATTAGTTCCGACTAGATGCTTAAAAATAATCTAACCATATGATTGAGTTAAAAACTTTACACTGTAGCCCCCAAGATTCTAGTTGAAAACTGAATTAGTTCTGACTAGTTTCTTAAAGAAAGTCTAAGCATATTGTTAAAAAACTCTCGCTCTAGCCCCGGAGCTTCTAGGTGGAAATTTTCCAGCTAGATGCTCCAAGTAGACCAAACAATGTTTAACTTTCTTCTTTCCATAGAATGAGAATGCTCGGAGGGGTGTCGCCAACGACAAGCACCAGAAGATGCGCGCGGACTTTGAAGTTGAAAAGGATAAAACTGCCTTCTTGAAGGAACAGATCATCAAGAGCAAGCATCTGTTTTTCCTTTCTTTTTCATATTCCGACTTGGTCTTGTGCCAACATTCTCCGAGTACTCACTGTGTACTATTCTTTCTTCGACTTGCAGAAACCATTTCTAAGGCTAAGGATATTGTCGATCAATCCAAGCATATTCAACAGCTGGATAGCGAAAACAAGATCCTTAAGCAGGAGAGGACGGACATGCTGAAGATGCATGAAGACTCAATGAAAGCCCTGCAAGACTCCACCAGTGAGGAGATGAACCGCTTGAAGGAGGAAATCATGATCTTAAAAGGTCAGAAGAAAGCTGCTGATGAGCAAAATCAACGCCATCATGAAGCATACAAGATCCTTTGACAAGAAAGGGACTCCATGGCGGAGACTATCCAGCAAGATGAGATAAGCATCTTCAGTAAGTGATTCTCCGTCTTGGATTTCTGTAAGCTAGATACTCTAATACTTTTTGAGTTATTGAACTCATGTGCTCCTTTGTCGGAAATTTGCAGCTCCTATGGGTTTAACTCGGTCGCCTACTCTGCCAAAGGAATGCATGGTCCTTGCCGGCAACTTTATCAACACCGCCATCAAGCAGGCCAAGGAGATAGCCAAACCCCTCCAGATTAATATCAAGGCATCGGACTCTGTGGCGAAGTTCTCGGAGATCCTGCGCCGAGCCCACGAGTGTATCTCAAGATGGAAAGCTTCATGTGCACGGGCCGGTGCAAGGATGGTGTTGTCCATGGCCAAGGCACATTACGAAAATGTCGACATCGACACGGTGACCTCCAGTAACCCCGACGTAGATGACGAAGGCCAAAAGATAAACCATGAATCTATCTTGGTGTCGCTCGCGGGTTATGACACAGAGTCGCCGAGTTGGTCAACGTTAATGTCTTTGTGCACATGAAAACCATCGACGGCGGCAACCATAGCTCCTCCGAGTCCCTCAACACTGCTGACTTCGAGGAAGGTGACTCTCCTACTGCCGACGAAGCTGCTTCCAAGTCGCCTGCGCCAGAGTAATGAAAGACAATTTGTAATATTTGTTTCCTCTGTAATGTGTATGTGGAAAAACTACTTGTTAACTTAAGGCGGAAAACAATGGTTGTTATTTCCTTCTACTCAAGAATTAGTTCCAGCATGTATATATTTTTTAAGCAAGTGATGGCTTATCCATTACGCTGGTTTTTATGCTTGACTTTTCATGAGTCGGAAGACTTGTTGTCGGAACCATGCGCTCATGCGATGATGCCCAATGGCACCGTCAATAACCTAAGCACAAAATCGCCAACAATAAGTGCTAAAAGTCACTACTCCATAATCCACATAAAAACGACAAAGAACGCGTAGACCAGAAAACTTAAGCTAATGCACGTACGCGGAATTTTCACAAGTGCAATCGCCAAGCTTGTGCATAAAGGCTTTATATGATCCAAAAATGAACACTAAAGGAGGTAAAAGACTCAGAAATATGAGTGAACCAGAGAGCTTTATTTCATTGATCATATAAGAGATACACAATAGATAAAATATTCTAAGTGTAGAAAGGACATAGTTGTGCTATGTTCCATGGCCAATCAAGCTCCGGGTAGTCATCATCCGGGTCACGTCTATTACGCTTATGATCCTTGCTGGGTCTATCCTTCAGTTCATGATTGTCAACGAGGTAGTAAGACCCATTGAGTAGCGCCTTGCTTATGATGAACGGTCCTTCCCATGGAGGGGATAATTTGTGTGACTTCTTCTGCTTAAGTCGGAGCACCAGATCCCCCTCTTTAAACGAGCGATGCCGTATGCGGTGACTATGGTATATGTGTAGCATCTGCTGGTAGATAGCGGATCTTTGGCATGGAAAAACATGCTCCTCCTCGAGAAGGTCCACATCTAGGCGTCTGGATTCTTCAGCGTCATCTTCGCCGTAGGCATCAACTCTTGGTGCATCGTGAAGGATGTTGGAAGGAAGGATGGCTTCTGCTCCATATACCATGAAGTAGGGGGTATAGCCGGTGGATCTGTTGGATGTAGTTCGTAAACTCCACAGCACAGATGGCAATTCTTCCGCCCAGGCTCCAGATGCTCTATGTAGCGGTGCCTCAAGACGTGGCTTTATTCACTACAGAATTAATCCATTAGCTCGCTCAACCTGACCATTGGACTGTGAGTGTGCCACATATGCAAGGTCAAGTCGAATGCCCTTCTCCCAACAATAATCTTCCACTTCTCTGAGTGACAAGTTGCTGTCGTTGTCAGTGATAATGCTATGTGGGAAACCAAATCTCACCACTAGATCCCGGACAAACCTAAGGAAAGTTTCCCCATCAAGCTTTCTAATGGGTTTAGCTTCTATCCATTTGGTGAATTTATCAACTGCTACTACCAGATGCGTAAACCCACATGGTGCCGTATGCAATGGACCAACCATGTCCAGCCCCCAAACTGCAAATGGACAAGTTATTGTTATTGTCCACAACTCTTCAGAAGGAACATGTGGTTGTCGGGCATAATACTGGCATCCCATGCATGTCTCAACCATCTTGTCAGCGTCCGCCTTCGCGGTCAGCCAGTAGAATCCTTGCCAGAAGGCTTTCGCGACCAAAGATCGGGGAGCGGCGTGATGCCTGCAATCTCCGAGATGGATTTCGCGTAGGATTTCAATACCTTCTTGCTGGGAAACACACTTAAGGTATACACCAGTAGTGCTTCTTTTGTAGAGTTATCCATTGATTATGGTATAGCCCTTTGCTCGACGTACTATCTTCCGTCTTTCGACTTTGTCGTCGGGCAAAGTTCCGTGTTCGAGATACTCCATGAATGGTTTTGTACAAGCCGTAGGGACCTTTGCCACCATGTGGATGAAAGAGTCTACTCTGTCCGGGTTGTCGATATTTGCTCCCTTCACGGATGGTGTCCGTAGATGCTCTAGGAAAACTCCAGGCGGAATTCGTTTGCACCCTGATCCAAGCTTAGACAGTAGAGAGGCCTCCTCTTTTTGTTCCCTAGGTACATACTTGACCTCGTAGCCCAAGAAGCTCTTGGCTATCTCGTCCAGTTCATCTCGATATGCCGCCATCATAGGGTTCCGCGCATTCCAGGTGCTAGCCACCTGCTGGGAAACCAAGTCGGAATCTCCACCGCATGATGCCAATATCCTTGGCTACGCGTAATCCTGAATGAGTGCTTCATACTCCGCCATGTTGTTCATAGCCTCGAAGTGGATTTGCAGAATGTAGTGTAGCTTGTATCCAGTTGGTGACTGTAGCAATACACCAGCCCCCGAGCCATTGAGTAGCTTTGATCTGTCAAAGTGCATCCAGTATTTTGGCTCCGGCAATGGGGTAGCATCTGGCATCTCCGTCCAATCTGCGATAAAATCCGCCAAGGATTGTGACTTGATAGTGTCGCATCTCTTGTAGGTGATCTCAAAGGCGGCAAGTTCAATGCCCCACTTCGCGACCCTTCCTATAGCTTCGCTGTTGCTGATAATGTCGGATAGTGGAGTTTTGCTCACCACTATGATGGGGTGCTCCTGGAAATAGTGCCTCAGCTTCCGAGAAGCAAGGAATACTCCATAAGCTATCTTTTGGTAGTGCGGGTAATGCTGCTTGGACTCCGTCAAGACCTCGCTTACATAGTAAACTGTTCATTGAACTCCGTGCTCATAGCCTGGTTCCTTCCGCTCTACCACGACGACGATGCTGATTACCCGGTTGGTGGCCGCCATGTAAATTAACATGGGTTCTCCAGGCTCGGGTGCTGCAGGGATATGCGCTGAGGAAAGAATCTCCTTGAGATGCTTCAATGCTGCATCTGCTTTGTCCGTCCACGTGAATTTGTCCGCCTTCTTCAGCAACTTGTAAAGTGGCAGAGCCTTCTCCCCAAGTCGGCTGACGAACCGATTAACTACTGCAACACAACCTGTTAGTTGTTGTATGTCCTTTAGGCATGTCGGACGTTTTATCTTTAAGATGGCCTTGATTTTCTCCGGGTTGACCTCGATTCCACGTTGGTAAATGATGAAGCCTGACAATTTGCCGGCTGAAACCCCGAAGACGCACTTCTTAGGGTTAAGCATCATGTTGTATTTCCGTAGATTATCAAAGGTTTCCTTTAAGTCGGAGATTAAGTCATTTGACTTTTTAGACATCACCACTATATCGTCCACATAGGCGTGTTGTACGCTGGTACATAGCACCTGCGTTTTTCAGCCCAAAGGCATCGTAACATAGAAAAACATGTTGTAGGGGGTAGTGAACGAAGTGGCCAATTGGTCCGACTTCCTCATCTTGATCTGGTGGTATCCTGAGTATGCATCGAGAAAACACAAAAGTGTTGAGCCAGCTGTCGATTCGATGACTTGGTCAATGTGAGGCAAAGCAAACGGATCTTTGGGACATGCTTTGTTCAAGCCAGTGTAATCAACGCACATTCTTAATTCTTTGGTTCCCTTTTTGGGGACAAGTACATGATTGGACACCCGTTGGGTGTGAAGGACTTCTCGGATAAAATATCCTTAAGTAACCTAGCTATCTCTTTGCCTATGGCGCGTCTCTTCTCATCTCCAAAGCTTCGTAGAGGTTGCTTCACTGGTTTGCATTTTGGATCAATGTTCAAGCTGTGCTTGGCAAGTTCCCTAGGTACACATTTCATGTCAGCAGGTTTCCAGGCAAAGATGTCCATATTCTCATGGAGGAACTCGACGAGCGCGCTTTCCTATTTGTGTCATGGTGGTGGCACGACAGATGCCATGGGTATGCTAAAGTATGGGGCCAATGGATGCTAGAGGGATCTGGGGAGGGAAGATGTAGTTATTTCTACACGCGAATGACTAACATACAGATCTTTATTTCTCCTCTCTTGGACTACAAGTGCTCCTTGAGCTGTATATAGGAAGATAAGATGAACTTTACAAGCCTAACGGTGTAGAATGAGCCAATGCCCCCTCAAGGGTCCAAGCTTCCCCTTATAAAGGGGTGCCTTGGCTCCTCTAGGGCTGACGTGGCAAGCATATTCGAGAAATATGCTTGTCCCAATATAGTAACTCGGTGAGCTCCTTTCCGTGTCCCCCTTCTAATGACGGCAAAGTTCCAGAGAGCCCCACCTGCATGCCTCGGGTTCCAGGACTGTCACCTCCGTGACCTCCTTCTGCTCTTCTGCTGCTTTGCGCCTTGTCCTTTGTGCTTGGCTCTGTTCAAATTCTTCCTAGCCCGAGGCTAGGGTTTGACTTTAGGTTCCTCCTTCTCCTGCAAGCTTCATGATATTCGGCCCTGCCTCGCTTAACTCGGCTCGGCCTTCACCTGCATTATGGCTTATTCGGACTTGTTCGGCCGACTTAACTCGTATGTCGGCCGAGTAACGTACAGCCCCTCTTGTAAACGTCATGGTCATGCTCATCTCGGCCGACCTTCACATGATTCGGCCGATATAAACAGTAACTCGGCATAAGACCGGGGAAACTCCTTTTGGCTTCCCCCGTCTTGACCCTATCCGGGGTCACCTCCCCAACATTAGTCCCCGAAGCTTGTGTGGTCCCGTCCGTACCTCGGACGGGCCCCATCAGTTTCCCAATACTCATTTCTCCTCATTTCCGGGTTACTTTCTCCTATTCGAGGTATCCGTGTAGCTTCTTGTGTACGCCTCATCCTACGTGTAACACTCATCATTATTTCTCTAGTTTTTTGTTCCTCTACGCCTCACGACAATGCTACGGTGATTATCGCTACGTCGCTGTCGAAGCCTCGCACACCGCATCAGTCAGGAGGCCTGATCCTCTCCTGCGTCGTGTGGTCATCGGTGTGTCTCCACTCAGCCACGAGCGGTTCCGCCGCACGCACGATCTACACGGTTATCGCATGCACGCACGATCCCACTACCGCCAAGGCGGCGCGGTTATAAAGAGGGGCACGGGGCTAGAGGGTTCACTTTCCCCCTTCGCTCGCCGTTGCCCTTCTTCCTCCTCACGCTTGTGCATCTGCTCGTGTTCCTGCGGCCGCGCCATTGTTGACCTCTTCGACGGCGAAGCCACAGTTCCCCTGCTCCGTCGTCCTCATCATTGTGCGCTTGCTCCGGCGCCGCCGCCGGTGAGTTTTCTTACGGTCCCCTTGCTAGGCTCCCTCCTAGACGCTTCTATTGTTTTCCAGATTTCCTGGGCGGCTCTTTTCCGCTCCGCCGTCGCCTCCGCCTAGAATCACGACGGGGCCCTGTGCCTCTAAGCCCCTCTCCGTCGTTAGTTCCTCTTCCTTAGGTTCCTCCGGCGACCCTATGTCGAGTTCAGTTAGCGGCGCGTTAGTTGAGGATGACGACGTAGCGTATGGTCCAGAGCGGGGCTCTTGGCAGGGTTCCTCCGTCACTCGGCATGAGATCGAGTGGCTGATCAGGACTCGCCGGATTCATGCCGAGGTAAGCTGTCGCTTGCCCGGTAGCGAATCCTCCCCCGTACTCAACGATGGCGAATATGTTGTCTTTATGTCTCACTTTTCCCGGGGTTTCGGTATTCCCCTTAGCAATTTCTCTAGGGAATTTCTCGATTACTTCGGCCTTCAGCCGCATCATCTTCCGGCTAATGCCATTGCTTCCCTATCTGCTTTTATCTCGGCCTCGGAAGGATACTTCGGCCTCTATCCGTCTGTGCACGTATGGTCCAAATTCTTCCAGATCCATTCTAACATCGTCCCAGACAAATCCCTCCAGCCCTCTGAGAAGTTACTTACCCAGTGTGGGGCCACGTCCATCACTCCTCGGAGAAAATCCGAGTTTCCTCGTGTCGCCGGTCTCGAATCTTGCAAGAAGTGGCATAGATCGTTTTTCTATGTCAAGAATACCGGAAAAGAAGACAAGATTCGGCTCCCTGCTTTCTCCATCGGCCCTCCTTCCAAGAGGAACTGGACCTACAACCCCAGGAAGAGCCATGCTCTGGCCGATGCCTTTGAGATTCGGCTGAAGGAGCCGACCCGCGCCAGGTTACGTGGCGAGGATCTGATGAACACCTTCGTCAGCAGCCGAATCTGCCCTTTTCAGCAACGCACGCACAAGCTCTGCTATATGAGCGGTCCCCTCGATCCCAACCGAGTCTCAACGGTCGAGCTCGATCATTATCTTATTTTCAAGCGTGTCCGAGCTATCTTTAAGACGGAGATGCCGGAGGACTGGACCTGGGGACTGAAGCCGTTCACCCGCGGGAATCCGCCTCCCGAGGTAAGTTCACGCACTTACGTTTTGCCCCCCAATTGCGTTTGTGATTCCTTTTGCTAATTCCTCTTTGTTTCTTTTCTTGCAGAGATTTGCAGAGCAGAAGATTGAAGATGCTGAGGTTCTGGCCCTCCCGTGGACCGCAGATCGGAACACCCCGGATAGCGGGGATCCTGACTCGGAGGAGTTTGTTCCCAAGTCAGACCTCGCTCTGGCTCGCGCCCATGGCAAGACCTCGGCTCACGGGGAGGAAGGTGATTCGGACGACGTCCAAATTCTTGAGGTAGTCGCCGCAATGCCTATGTCTTATGCATTTCTGGCTTCTACTTCCCCAGCTAATCAGGCCGGTCAGGTGCACGACGCCGAGCCTCTCGTCCCCAACCTCATGCTACCTCGAGGAAGCGTGCTGCTCCAACAGGTGCCTCCGAAGACGCTCCCAAGAAGCGAACTAAAAAGTCATCCCAGCACCTTCCGAAGCGTAAAACTATGCCCGGAGTTACTGGGTACACTCATTTTCATTTATATTTCTTGTTTCTCTTTTTCTGTCTTTTGATTTGACTTTCTGTGCTTTTGCAGCGCTCCTCTTTCTGTTAAGCCCAGTGGTCCAAGCATGACGATTCATACAACTCGGCTACCTTCTCCTCCGCCTCCTGAAGATACCAGAGTTCCTAGTCCTGCTCGCGTGGACTCTCCTCCTGCTCCGAGTCAAACATCACCTCGGCAAGATGTACCCGTGGTTTCCGTTGCTGATGCCAACGTAACTCGGACAGTAGATCCTCCTACCAAACCCACTGCCCCCGTCGTGAACCCCGGATTTTCCCCCGAGACTCCTTTGGCCCCCACAGTTTCAACCGCAACTCCAACTCCAGCCGGGGATATCACCATCTCGGCGCCCTCAGAAACTATAGTTCCTCCTGTTTCCAAGGACGCCACCCCTAGTGCCGAGGTAACAGCTCCTGCCGACGTCTTTTCTAAGGCTAAGAAGGTCGTCGTCACCAAACCTCCCTCATCTAAGAAAGGACTTGCCAGCTCTTCTCAACCTACGATTGCTGATGCGCTCCGCAAGGGGGTTTCCTCTGCTAAGACCGTTGTCACCCCGGCCGCTGATACTCAGCTCACTCGCCACAAGAGTCCCGCGGCGGCGGTGGTTACACAACGCCTCCGAGGTAAAGTCTTGACTCGTACTAAGAGTGGGAACAGCCTTGGCTCCTTGGTTGAGTATGCCAATAATTGGAACGCTGCTGATCAGCTCGAGGGCAATCCAAGCAGTCAGCCATTTCAACTCTCCGACATCAGCAGTCGCTTGCATCTGGCTGCCAAGATCGTGCTTGACAGCGATAAGATGAACGAGGTAATTGTTTTTATTAACATTTGATTAGTTATTCGAATGATATTATATATACTCTAGTCCATGAAGCTTGCAACCGAATAACTTGTTATTCGTTTGGAAGCTTTATTAGTTTTTGCCAGATTCGGATCCGTCTTAGTGTTCGAATATCCAGCCACCTAGATCTGAGTTAAGCTTTGCTTGATTTGGATCCGTCTTAGCTTCGAATATCCAGCCACCTAGATCCGAGTTAAGCTTTGCTTGATTCGGATCTGTTTTAGCTTCGAATTCCAGCCACCTAGATCCGAGTTAAGCTTTGCTTGATTCGGATCTGTTTGAGCTTCGAATATCTCACTGCAATTTATTTTGTCGCTTAGGTTTCTCATGATCGGCGGACCGCCGAATTCCAAAGGCTGCTTTTCACACACAAGAAATTGCAAGAGAAGTATGAGAAAGTTGTTCGCGTGGTGAAGAAAGATGGTAATTCAACAAACTTTTGTATTGTCCCTAAAGCTCTTAATATTTTCGACTTGAGGTGTTAGCTCATTTTGCTGGTAAACAGGTAATATCAACAATCTTAATATCCGTCTTGAGAAGAAAGTCAAGGCCCTGGAAGGTTAGTTATCCTTTCTCTTTACTGATTCAAGTTCGAGATTTATCCCGGGTTTCTTATAACCTTATGGCTTTGGTATAGCCGAATTACAAACTCTTGCAGCGTCACATCAAGAATGCATACCCATGCCTGATATGATGCTGCATTTTTTAGAACAAGCCGCTACTCATTCGGCGCAGCTGAAAGAGAAAGATGACGAGATAATTCGCTTGCGCACCGAGGTGGAGTCCCTCAAGCTTTCTCAGAAATCCGAGTTAGAGAAAGTTGATCAAGAGTTCTCCGAAGAGAAGAATCGGCTAAGTCTGTAATTGCAGAAGGATAAAGAACTCCTTGAGGCTGCCGAACTTAAGACACGGACGATGAGCGAGGAAATCACTCTCCTTGAGAAGACCAAGGTTGATTGGGCTCAAGATATTCAGAAAATGATGAGCTATATTCATCATAAGTCTCTGACCGTGGCCGAGTTATCTTCTTCTCTTTCTTACTTTTGACTGATAGTTTTATTTTGCGTAGACCATTTTCCGGAAGCTAAGCCCGTGAGCTCTAGAGCGGTGATTAATGCTCGCGTGCGCCGAGGTGTCCCCGCAGATGCGAGCCCAGAATACTCGATGGAAGACTTCTTGGTTGCCGTTGGCGCTATCGTTGGTCCGATGAAGATTATGGGCAGGGATTTGGTGCAGGCAGCCATTCGGGCCTACCATGTTCTCTGGCCAAATACTTCTGGAACTCCTGATATTGATGAGATCGAGATACTGGTGGAAAGATTAATGGCATCCTAGAACCAATTAAATATCTGGAGGGAATCCACTGGACGGGCTGGTGCTAATATGGCGCTCACAGTCATTATGTCTTGGTACGAGGATATTTTGCTCGATACCTTGATAAACTTGCGCACTGGCTCCCGTTGGGTTGAGGATCCAGAATTCGTCGCTCACCGACAAGCTCGTGCCTTCCAGCTTGTTGAGTTTGCTGATGTGCATAACTGGATTGAAGGGCCGTGTTTTCTTACCAACCCAGCGGATGACACGAAGTCGAAGATGCCTCTGATAATAGTTCGGCCGATCAGGACGAAGGTGAGGGCGACTCGGACAACTCTGGTGATTCCAGCGCCAGCTCGGATGGGGAGGGCGATGCGCGATCATCTTCCAAAGGGACTGGGCACTCTCAAGCTCAACCTAACGTTTCTCAATAGCCCCGGGCTTCCCCCAAAGTTGCTATTGGTTCTGTGGAGGGTGAAGTAACTTCGGCCGAGGTGCCATCTACCTCGGAGCGCCTAATGCCTGACCAATTCGCTGCCCCTTAGGTTCAAAAAACTTTAAGTTATTTCTTATCCCCGGTATGCCGGGCGTATGATCTGTGTGAAACATTTGTCCGACTTTCTGTGTGGTATGAACCACTTTTGCCTTTTGTCGCTGAGACACGTATGATGGTGATCATTATTAGTCTGTCTAAACAGATCTTGTTGGTTTAAATATTTGCTTTGGTGGCCTTTAATCTCATAAGTCCGGATTCTATGTTTTCATTTGACCCACCTTAGTTCGGCGTTTAATATTGCCTGGCCTTTATAAATTCGACGGCTCAACCATTGTGTTCTTGATCTCTATCCAAGCTATAAATCTCGAAGCCCATATTAGGGGAAAGCGAAATAATATCGTTCAAGGTAGCTTCTGACCTATCGTTCGGGGTGCCGAAGTTTAATACCCATTTTTGTAACAGGTGACCATCATGGGGCAATTCCCTAGTCAGTTCTCTAGAAATCGAGGTTTTAATGCCTAATTCGAGATAAGGGATAATATGTTATAGTCCTCGAGTTCCCTGCTCGAGGTCCTGAAACTTAACACATAATTCAGGAATAAAAAATAACGTTGGGAGGTCCCCGTGTCACTGCTTAAAGTGCATAACTCAAAGTGCCGAGGTTTAGCACATACCTGAAAATGTGAAATAATATAAGGCAGTGCGCGAGTTACTGCTCAAGGTTCCGAGGTTTAATACATCACTCAAAATGCAAAATAACATAGGGTAGTCCCTGAGTCATTGCTCCAGGTGCCGAGGTTTAATACATAACCCAAAATGATAAATAACGTAGAGTAGTCCCCGAGTCATTGCTCCAGGTGCCGAGGTTTAATACATAACCCAAAATGATAAATAACGTAGGACAGTCCCCGAGTCACTGCTCAAGGTGCCGAGGTTTAATACTTAACCCAAAATGAGAAATAACATAGGGCAGTCCCCGAGTCACTGCTCAAAGTGCCGAGGTTTAATACATAACCCAAAATGAGAAATAACATAGGGCAGTCCCCGAGTCACTGCTCAAGGTGCCGAGGTTTAATACATAACCCAAAATGAGAAATAATATAGGGGAGTCCCCGAGTCACTGCTCAAAGTACCGAGGTTTAATACATAACCCAAAATGAGAAATAACATAGGGCAGTCCCCGAGTCACTGCTCAAGGTGCCGAGGTTTAATACATATTCGATACTTCGACTTGAAGCGTCACATTACAACGTATCATAGATGACTCCTACGAGTAAAATGGACGAAGTAAAGCTATGTTCCATGGTCTTTTCGATTCTTCTCCGGCTTTGTTTGCCTTGTTCTTTTCTGATGACTAAGCATCAATTAGGTAATATGCATCATTGTGCAATGCTTTGCTCACGATGAATGGTCCCTCCCATGGGGGCGATAGTTTGTGCATGTCGGTTGTGCGTTGCACTAGCCGAAGAACCAAATCTCCTTCTTTAAACACTCTTGGATTGACTTTCTTCCTGTGATATCATCGTAAGTCTTGCTGATAAATCGATGATCTTGATAATGCCAACTCCCTGGCTTCTTCTAGCAGATCGACATCATCTTGCCGAGCTACCTCATTTACCTCAGCGGTTGTATACTGGGTAACTCTTGGCGAGTCATGTATTATGTCGGCTGGAAGCACGGCTTCTGCTCCATATACCAGAAAAAATGGGGTATACCCTGTTGACCTGTTTGGGGTAGTTCTGAGGATCCATAGTACTGCTGGTAGTTCCTCGATCCAGCACCCTGCCGACCTTTGCAGTGGTTCAACGAGTCGGGGTTTTATTCCGGACAATACTAGTCCATTAGATCTTTCTACTTCCCCATTAGATGTTGGGTGAGCCACCGAGGCGACATCTAGTCTTATGTGTTTTTCTTGACAGAATCTAGCAAAGGCCCCTTCAACAAAGTTTGTGCCATTGTCTGTAATAACACTGTGTGGGTAACCATATCTCAAGATAATATCATTGAGGAATTTTACTGCTGTTGGTCCATCACATTTTTTATTGGTTTCACTTTAATCCACTTTGTGAATTTGTCGACCATGACTAAAATGTGGGTCATCCCGCCTCGGGCCGGCTTGAATGGTCCCACCATATCTAAGCACCATACAGAAAACGGCCAAGTAATTGGTATCGTCTTTAACTCGGACGATGGCATATGTATCTTGTTGGCATATCTCTGGCAACCATTACATTTTTCCACCAATTCTTTGGCCTCTTTCAATGTTGTTGGCCAATAAAATCCATGCCTGAATGCTTTGGTCACTAAAGCTCTGGACGAGGCGTGATGCCCGCATCCTCCTTGATGTATATCTAGGAGAATCTCCTGGCCTTTCGCCGAATCCATACATCTTTGCAGCACGCTTGTGACGCTCCTTTTATACAGCTCATTGTTTATGATTGTATAAGCTTTACCTCTTCTCACTGTCTGTCTAGCCAGTACCTCGTCATTCGGCAAAGTTGCATCCTTAAGGAAGGAAAATATGGGTTGCGCCCATGTTGGCATGATTTTCTCTGGGATAATTTCACTATCTATTTCCATATTTTCCGCCGACATAACCACCTCGGATTTTTCCATATCCATCTGTGCATCGGCCGGATTCACTTTCGGAAACTCCGGGTTACATTCTTTGTCAACTTCCATCGGCATACTATCTTCTTTTGATCTCGCCGGAATAAAGATGGATTCGGACTCTGGTGATGGTGTTATTGATGGTTTTCTTAGGTGCTCTAGGGCGATACCCGGGGGAATTGATTGCCTGGTTGATCCGAGTTTTGACAGCGTGTCTGCTGCGTCATTTTCTGCCCGAGGTATATGATGAAATTCACATCCATCGAAGTATCCACTGAGTTTTTGCACATGGAATCTATATAAGGCCATATTGGCATCTAGCGCATCCCAATTGCCTGATACGTGTTGTACTACTAGATCTGAATCTCCGTAGCATAAGATCCGGCGTATCCCAATCTCCTTTGCCACCTTCAATCCATGGACGAGTGCTTCGTACTCGGCTACATTGTTTGATGCGGCAAAATGTATTTGCAGCACATATTTCGGCTTATCTCTTTTTGGCGAGGTTAACACTATCCCTGCCCCCAAGCCATTCCTCAGCTTGGAACCGTCAAAGTGCATTGTCCAATAATTCGGATCTGGTAATGGTGGCTCATATTGTACCTCGGCCCAATCCACAAAGAAGTCGGCCATAGCCTGAGATTTGATTGCATCTCGCCTATCGAATTAAGGAGCATAAGGTGACAATTCAATTGCCCATTTTGCTATTCGGCCGCTTGCATCTTTGTTGCTCAATATGTCGGCTATGGGCGCTTCACATATCACTTTGATCGGGTGCTCTTCGAAGTAATGTTTAAGTTTCTTTGCCGACATGTATACTCCATATGCCATCTTCTGATAATGTGGGTAATTTTGTTTTGAGGCTGATAGTACCTCGCTTAGGTAATATACCGGCCTTTGTACTGATTTATCATCTTCAACTCGTTCCACAACGATCACCGCACTTACCACTCTGTTTGTGGTGGCTATGTAAAGTAACATAGGCTCTTTTGACAATGGAGAGGCCAGGTTTGGTGTTGTGACCAACATCTTCTTCAGTTCATGAAATGCATTATCTGCTTGTGGTGTCCAAATGAACTTATCAGATTTTTTCATCAGTTGATATAGTGGTAGTGCCTTCTCTCCCAGCCGACATACAAATTGGCTAAGCGAGGCCAGGCAACCCGTGAACTTCTGTATGTCATTTAGACATCTCGGCAATTCCATCCTTTCGACCGCTCTTATCTTAGTTGGGTTGGCCTCTATACCTCGGCTAGATACGAGAAAACCGAGTAGTTTTCCAGCTGGTACACCGAAGGTGCATTTTTTCGGGTTAAGATTCATTCGGAACCTTCTTAAGTTCGCGAATGTATGCCGAATATCATCCAGTAGCGTTTTGCTCTCTTTGGTTTTGATAACCACATCATCTACATATACTTGTACATTTTTTCCTATCTGGTCATGTAGACATTTTTGCATACATCTCTGGTACGTTGCCCCTGCGTTACGCAGGTCGAATGGCATGGTGCGATAGCAATAAGCATCGTACGGGGTAATAAACTCAGTCTTTATTTGATCAGCCGGATTTAACGGTATCTGGTGAAAACCAGAATACGCATCTACAAGTGATAACAGCTCACAACCAGCGGTCAAATCAATGACTTGGTCTATTCTAGGTAAAGGAAAAGGATCTTTGGGACACGCCTTGTTCAGGTTCGTGTAATCAATACACATTCGCCATACGACGGCTACATTTGGATCATCCTTTTTCTTTTCAACTAACACCGGGTTTGATAGCCAATTCGGATAAAGCACTTCCATGATGAACCCGGCCGCAAGGAGCCGAGCTATCTCACCCCCTATTATTTTTCTCCTGTCTTCTGCGAAGTGGCGGAGAGGTTGCTTCACCGGCCTTGCTCCTGGCCTTACATGCAAGAGTGCTCAGCCAACTCCCTCGGCACACCTTGCAGGTCTTGAGTTAACCATGCAAAGATATCCCGATTCTCACGGAGGAAGTTGGTGAGCTCGCCTTCCTATTTGGCATCTAGGCCGGCACCAATAGTGATGGTGCGTTCTGGGAACTGCTCATCTATCTGGAATTTTTTCGTTTCTTTAGTCGGCTGGAAAGAAACGCTTCCATGTGGGTTAGCCAATGTCGGCATATTCAGTTGCGCCGACTGAGCGAGAGCCGCTACCTCTTGAATCCTTCTTTTTTCTCTTGCGATTACCAATGACTCAGCCAGGTTTGATCTGGCCGAGGCACATTCCATCAACTTCCTGTAATCTCCTGCTACTTTTATCACCCCTTGTGGTCCGGGTAGCTTCATTTTCAAGTAAGTTATGTGACAGCTGCTCATGAATTTGGCCAATGCTGGCCGCCCGAGTAAAGCATGATAGCAACTCTCTAGATCCACCACCTCAAACTCCAAATTTTCTTCTCTGCAGTTATCCCTTGTGCCGAATAACACGTCTACTCGAACCTTTCCAATGGGTTCGCACGAAAGTCCCGGCACTATTCCATGGAATGTGGTTCTCGTGGATTGCATCATATTATGCGATATTCCGATTTTATGCATTGTATCCTTGTACATGATATTGATACTGCTCCCATTGTCAATGAGTACTTTTGAAAATTTCACATTAATGCTCGGTCCGACAAATGTCGGATATAGTACGAGTGGCTGCATGCCCGCCGGGTTCCCCATTGCATTTTTCATCCAAGCACATTGCCGAGTTGTATGATTGGCCGGCTTGGCCGGGTTTGGAGTGTGAAACTTACACAGTTGATCCAACATGGACTCAAATGTGTACTTAGGCTTTCCTGCCATTGCTTCTTCTGTTCTAGTGTCCATTGTCTCTTCCCTTCATTCCTTGGTGTACATTACTGGGGACCATTCTTCTGCCGCTGACTGTTTCCGTGACTCGACTGATCTTGCACTACCGCTGCCACCTGATTGGAGGCATATCTGTAATCCGGTCTTTCCTCTCTTCTTCTACCTCTGAACTCATTGCGCCTCGATGATCCGGCCGCATCTCTTGCATATTGATCTTGATGCTCCCGATGGTCCGCCGACATCAGCTCTGGTTGCATCGGATCTCCCAATGCATACGAATCCGCTATCCTGATGGTTTCTACCAAAGTGGTTGGCATATCTCTTTGAAGTCGCTGCCACAAGACACTGGCATAACGGCATCCTTGAGCGAACCAAGCTATCGCTTGTGATTCTATAACTCCCTCGCATGAATTCCTGAGGTTACACCACCGAGTCAAGAATTCTCTGTCTATCTCATTCGGCCTTTGCTTGCACATTGCAAGATGTTGTGGCCTGTTTGGTCTCTTGTAAGTGCTGGTAAAGTTGCTGACAAACATCTCCTCAAAATCTAGCCAGCAGTTGATACTGCCCGCTGGCAGATTATTCAGCCATACTCTGGCCGGTCCTTCCAGCATTTGCGGGACATATCTTACTGCCCATCGCAAGTTTCCGCCAGCTATTTTTACTGCAGTGGCATAGTCAATTAACCAATCTTGTGGTTTGGTACTCCCATTGTACGTTTTCGTGCCCCTTGCCAGCTGAAAATTCGGCACAGGCGGCTCGCCCATGATCCGGGGTCCGAAACATGCCGGACCCGGCGGACCTTGCTCCTCTAACAATTCGGACCGGTATAACCTGTCCAGTTTTAGTCTTGCATCATTTGATGGCAAGTTTCTGTACACTACTCTCTCTTGCATTCCATAATGGTCATTTCCACCATGCCCTGCATACTCCATATCTAAATAACCATCATTGTACCTCTCATTCACCTGATTGTGGCGAGTTGGTCTCACTTCTCTTTCCTGCCGAGGTTCATATCTCGGCTGAGGATTGGGCGGCGGATCCCTCCTTCCTTCTGCCGGGATATTTTTCTCATGATTTCCTCTTCCGAGATCCCCATTACCTCGGCTTCCGTTGCCTTTGTCGGCACGGCCGGGGTTTCTTTCGCCACTATTACCTCGGCTCCCATTGCCTCTGTTTTCATTTGCTTTTCTGGCTAATGCCGGATCATACGGAACAATTTGCTTATTTCTTTTTCCCGAAGTTACTGCTCTGTCTTTTTGTGCATTGTTTCCGGGTGAGGATGCTGCTGCCACTGATAGGGCGGGTGCTGCACCAGCCGAATGAACCATACGTGAGGCACCAGGCCTTGTCGGGTTTGCCCTAAGCATTTCTTCATTCTACTAGTTCGCAATGCGCACCAGCTCATTCACTTTTTCTTGATGTTTCTGCCGGGCTTTGCTGGTCAGTCCTTCTAACTCTAGTGCAGCGGAATTTGACACCCTTAGGTTCTTTGCCGGGGTGCTATACCTCGGCAAGCCTAGATCGACTGAATCTGCCTTATGAATCTCATGCTCTTTATTGATATCATCCATAAGGTTCTTCCCTCTCAATCTTAATTCATCAACCCGCTCGGGGGCGACATCAAGCTTATTTGCCTTAGCATATTCTCACAGGGTCCTGTTTAAGGACTCCCGCAATGCAGACACCTTTTTTGCCTCTACCAGTACTTTTTGCCTGGTTTCTTCTAATTCTGCCTGAGCATTAGCCGGATCAAGTATCGGCGCTACAGGCGTAGTCAGATTATCTATAGTTGCCTGGAGAATATTTTCTGGTCTTTCAAGAGGTGGCCATCTTACCCTTGGTGCCTTTGGGGTTGTCTCCTGCACCTCAGCTGGGTTAGCTGCTGAAGGATCTACCTCGGTGGGCGGTGGAGCTGCCTGCTTTGTGGTCACCTGTACTCCCGCCGTCGGATCCTTTCTTGATACAGCGCCTGCTGCTCCCGCCTGCACCCCGGCTGCGACCATCACCTCGACGCTGCTGACGGGGCGTTCTCCACGCGGGCCGTTTGCGGCGCTAAGGGGGGGCTCTCTTGCAACAATAATTCGGTGAGGATAAACGCTGGAGGTGTCGACGCCGACGTAGATCTGGTGCATGCCCAAGTGGATGAAGACGCCATTGCACGGAGGAGTTTTTCCCCTGAAGCTACCTGCGTTATCGCTGACGTAGTCACAGAGATCAAATCACCGGACTAAGCCAGAGACAACGCGCTTGCCAGTGTGGATGAAGTTTCCCGTCCGGATCATGACTCCAGCTAGCACCGCTGCTGGCCCCACGGTGGGCGCCAACTGTCGTGGTGGTGGCACGGTAGATGCCATGGGTAGGCTAAAGTATGGGGCCAATGGATGCTAGAGGGATCTGGGGAGGGAAGATGTAGTTATTTCTACACGCGAATGACTAACATACAGATCTTTATTTCTCCTCTCTTGGACTACAAGTGCTCCTTGAGCTGTATACAGGAAGAGAAGATGAACTTTACAAGCCTAACGGTGTAGAATGAGCCGATGCCCCCTCAAGGGTCCAAGCTTCCCCTTATAAAGGGGTGCCTTGGCTCCTCTAGGGATGACGTGGCAAGCATATTCGAGGAATATGCTTGTCCCAATATAGTAACTCGGCGAGCTCCTTTCCGTGTCCCTCTTCTAATGACGGCAAAGTTCCAGAGAGCCCCACCTGCATGCCTCGGGTTCCAGGACTGTCACCTCCGTGACCTCCTTCTGCTCTTCTGCTGCTCTGCGCCTTGTCCTTTGCGCTTGGCTCTATTCAGATTCTTCCTAGCCCGAGGCTAGGGTTTGACTTTAGGTTCCTCCTTCTCCTGCAAGCTTCATGTTATTCGGCTCTGCCTCGCTTAACTCGGCTCGGCCTTCACCTGCATTATGGCTTATTCAGACTTGCCTGGCAGACTTAACTCGTACGTCAGCCGAGTAACGTACAACCCTCTTGTAAACGTCATGGTCATGCTCATCTCGGCCGACCTTCACATGATTCGGCCGATATAAACAGTAACTCGGCATAAGACCGAGGAAACTCCTTTTGGCTTCCCCCGTCTTGACCCTATCCGGGGTCACCTCCCCAACAATTTGGGATCCAGGTTCGTCCCAATGGCGATGGTCTTGGAGGCATCGCCTACCACAAGTTCCACCGGCTTGGTCTCGATGGCGGCCTTGAATGCTGGAGTGGAGTCAGAAATCTGTTTCTTCGACGCGGTCATCTCCGAGGCATCGACCTTGCTCTGGATCTCCTTGAATTCTTCATTGTATAGGACAGCTTCTGCGTAGGCTGCTTCTCCAATCTCGTAGTCCCTAGCTTTGGCAAAGCTTCCGGATACGGTGATGACACCGTTTGGTCCGGGTATCTTGAGTTTGTTGTAGACGAAGCATGGCTTGGCCATGAAGGTGTGGAATATGTCGTGGCCAAATATGACGTGGTACACGCTCTTGAAGGGAACCACCTCGAAGGTCATGCGCTCTTGGCGGTAATTATTAACATCGCCAAAGGCTACCTGAAGTGGGATGCACCTGAGGGACCGAGCCTCCCAACCAGGAACTACGCCGTGGAAGATGGTGTTGCTCTGCCTTAGGTTTGCCTCCATCAAGTTCATCTTCTGGAGCGTATCCAGGTACATGATGTTGATGTTGCTTCCACTATCCACCATACATTTGGTGAACTCATTGCCGTCAATCAAGGGGTTGATGACCATGGTGTATTGGTTCTCCATAGGGATGAGGTCTGGGTGATCCTTCTTGTCCCAAGTAATTGGAATCTCCGACCAGCGCAGGAACTGGGGAACTGGGGGTAGAGTAGCCATCAGTATCCTCATGGAGGTCTTCTATTGTCAGACGGTGGGGGTGCCAAGGAAAGTATGGAAAACTGCCGCCTTCTTCTCAAAGGGGTTCTTGCCTTTGTCGTCGCTCTTGGTGGCGTGCTTGGGGTCAACGTCCTCGTCCATGTCACTTGAATCCTTGGACTCCTTCTTCTTCCCCTTGCCCTTTCCTCGCGGTATGTTCTTCCGACTTCGCTTGTAGATGAACTCTGGGTCCTCCTTGAGGTAATTGATGAACTTGCAGTGGCGATTATTGTGGGTGGCCTTGCCGTTGACATTGAGGTGTATGAGGCATAGAATATCGCGGTACTCCTTGTAGGTTTGGGGAATGCGGAGTGCTTCCGAGGTAGTTTCACTTCCTCGTTGTTGCCCACGACCAGCTCCCCGTCCTCGGCCACGTTGTCCGCCATCACCTCGTCCTGCGAAGGTCATAGCGATCATGTCGGGAGTCTACTTTTCGTCTGGTGTGGTTTTCCCCTTTGTGCTGCTATTCCTCCGAGCTTGAGTTGGAACGGCCGTTGCCGGCAGAGAGCCGCGAGCATCGTCATCGGCAGCTGCGAACTCACTGGCCAACTGAATCATCTGATTCAAGTCTAGCAGGTGATTGTCCTGCAAGCGCTTCAGCTTATGTCGGAGCAACTTGCCCCTTTCCAACCCATCGATGAAGGCGGCCATGGCGGTCTGAGCGTGCACTCCTGCGCAGGAATTCTTCATATCCAGCCAGCGAGAGAGGTAGGTGCGAGAAGTGTCGTCTTTCTCTTGCACACACCGCTGTAGATCGCCAACAGTGTAGGGACATTTGTACGTACCCTCGAAGTTCTTGGTGAACGCTTCTTGCATGTCCAATCAATTGCAGATGAATTTCTCCAACAAGTCATCAATACATTGACGGGCCGTGCCTGCCAACATCAATGGGAGGTACTTGACGGCAACATTGGGGTTACCCCCGGCGATCTCCACCGCGTTGCCATAATCCTGCAACCATGTAGCTGGCTTAGCAGTGCGGTCATAGGGCTTGATGGTCTTGTCAATCCGGAAACCTTTGGGGTAAGTTGCGGACCATATCGCAGGTCCAAAGCAATGTGGTCCCACGTATGGTCCTTCCCGGGCCTCGTGGATCTTGTCTATCCGCGAACGTGCGTCATATGGCTCCGGGCTTCTTTTCTTCTTGTCCACAGGGGATGGGCTGCGTGAACGATGAAGGCCCCCTCCGCCATGGTGGATACTAGGTGGTGACGGAGGCGGAGGTGGCAGTGGGTTAGCCTTCTTGCTGTTACCCTCCTGTGACACCTTGCGGTGACCAAGCACACCAATGAAACATTGTTCACTAGTATTACATCCCTCAGAATGGCACAACAGAAACACAGCGGGTCCAATACATGTCTAAAGGTTACAACTCACTCTTTACACAAGATCCAGAGAACACTCTAGGTTAAAGAGAGAGAAAGAACTTCTTGCGGAGAAGAATCAAAGATCAACAGTGTAAGAACTATTATACTATTAAAACTAGTATTTTAACTAAGGGATTGGCATTGCTGCTATTGCAATACGCTACAGAATTAGGTTCTTTGGCTAGAGATTATATTTCTATCTAATCAGTAACTTCGTCTTCACTTGAGTTGATGTATATGTTGACTTCCTTGACTTCATTGAAGAGCTTTAGCTTTTGATGATTCCTGGAGCATAACTTAGTGTAGACATCGTCTTAATGTCTTTGAGTATGAGCGTACTCAACAAGTTCACTAGAAAAGGAGTGTTTGATGCACTATAACTACAACCATAGACCATAGGTCGTAGGCAATGCAAGTTTTCATAAACATTTCTTCAAAGGTTGCTTTTATTCTGAAAAGCTATGTCCATCAGCCTTCACGGGTTTACCAGAACTTTCATGGAGTTGCTTTCCCGCCGCATTCGCAGCTCCTTCCCGGAAAAGGGAGTAACAAGTTACAGTTCTTACACTCTGTAGAGGTGTGTTACTTTATCCATGAGAGATCAACTCTTTGTTGCACAACCGGGCAGCTTATTCCCGTCCACAATTCCATTATGTGGGGCCCAAAAGATGATCCAAGCCAATCACTGCCCCCTTCGCGACCTCGCATGCCTCCTTGGTGTACACCATGCCCACATATTGGATTACGGCAATGGTTTGTACAAACCGTTAGATGCCAGAACTATCGTGGGACGATGAGGGTTCCCACCCATATGTTGCATATCCTCTACGAATTACCAATTAATATGCACACTACGAGGATAACAGCCACGACCTACACATCCGGCTTCATGCGAGAGAAAGAAGATACAGCTGACTTCTCGGTCCCATTCCAAATCTCATGGTCAACGCGTAATATACGATGCAAGAATCACTGGCGACATTGGTTGTTAAGTCCTAGGTGATATAGTTCTGAACAGTGGTATTCCAACTGTCAGATTTACTAGATTAGCAGATCACCCTGGATCAGTAACCAATAGTTCACAATATTATAGAAAATAGTGTTTTTTGACTTTTTTTTTCAAATGCTGATGAGGACAACACTGGATTTGTAAAATACTTTACAGAAAATAAACAAAGGACATGCGCAAGTGTGAACTTGCCTTTTGTGATTGCACTCACGGTCTTCGAGTCAGTATAAGATCCAAAATCTGAAATCGGCATCATTGGTCCAGTAAGGACTAATGTTTAAAGAGGCAATATGATTTTATGCATAAGTAATGTGATGCACTTTATAAATGCGAATCCCGGGGATAACGTTGTTCTAGGGTTTGTATTCCGTAAATGGTTACTTTAGAATGTGTTGTCCTTTTAGATAAGTTTCACACATGTGCTTCTTATTAGGGCTTGTGAGTGTGTGTGAACAGCACATATTTATGCAGCAATAAAATATGTATCTATGAAATGCTATTCAAGATTGTTAACACTTCAATTTTTTATCTTCAAACTTGACTTTATAAGTAAAGTCATTTATAAATAGCTTAAGTGTTATCTCTCCTAGATGTACAAGGGAAGTATGAAGTAAGGTGATCTTGATTATTTGTCATATATTGTTTGAAGTGGCAAAACGAATAAATTTTGAAGAATAAATTCCTCTTCTAAGGTTTAAACAATCTTTGTGGTTAGTTAGTGGTGTTTGATGTCATTTGTGTTTGCTTGAATGGTTTTAGCTTGATATGCTCTATAACTTAACTAGTTCAGACCAAAGTTAACTATAAAACATATAATAATTCTTATAGTGTTATATTTAGATTCTTGTAGACTAAAGTTAACTATAAAACAAGGATAGTTTGAAAGTATAATGCTTATGATATTTGTATCTTGTGTACCTGGTAATGTTTCCTTAAGGTTACTTAAGAATGGTTATTCTTTTAATTGGTGTAGTGGTTTCTTGATTTTATAATGGAGTAGTATCATTATAGATGAGTGGTTATAGTTTATAAACCAAGATATAATTTTACTTAATTACTTATGCACTTACTATAGTGTTGTGGTAGTTTTTGTAACTTGGTAGTTAAAGTAGCTGGAAAGGATCTGATTTATTCACAAGTTGTTCTTTAAGGTTTTTATTATGAATAGGAATCCTTTTAGAATGTAGTCTTCACTTAAGGTTGAAGATAATTTAATAAAAAAGGTATTTATAATGTTTTAAACCACTATGGCTTCAAATTATTAACATTTAAAATTACCACTACTTATTATACTTAATTTACTCATTTTAGGAATATTAATAATTTTTATTTATCCTTATATGAATTATTAATGAAGTAAATAAGTTTCAATTTGAGTTATTAAAATATTTGAATTTTTATTTAACTCAAAAGTAGAATATTCTCTTTTTAACATGTAGATATTATTTTTGTGATCATTTGGGTATAATACATTTATTTTTGTGATTTATAAATAATAAGATATGATTTTTATAATTCTTATTACTTTATAATTACTTAATAAATAATAAATATTTAATTAAGTGAAATAATAATACATGATTATGGTTTCAAATTATAATTTTTATTTTTCTAAGATTTTGGTATTTTATTTATATTATTAACATTTACCATTATTAAATATGAATTATCGAAGTTTTATAACTTATAAAACCTTTGTTAAATAATATTTATTTAAATAATCATCACAATAATATTTGATAATAATTTTAAGTTGTAAATTTTATTTTTCTACAAATTTTCATATATTATACACATTTTTCTGAATTATAAATTAAAAGTTATTAATTAAACAAGATTTAATCATTTATTTGATTTCTAGAATATTAATAATTGAGTTTATAACATTTTATTTATTTCTTAAACAGGAAATACTTTTTATACCGTACCCACAGCTAGTCTGAGTCACTGACTTGTGGGCCATTGTACACCTCAGCTCTCAGGTTTAGAAAATGTATTTGTTACCGACTCTGTCTCTATCCTCACTCAATGACATATGGGCCCAAGGCCATGTTATCAGCCACGCGAGACAAAGACTGGTCAAATTAGCTGACGTGGCTAGAACTCAACATAGGCATGATGTCACTCGAGTTGATCCTCACTGGTTGAGGATCGATCGATCTGGTGTACGCACGGGGCTGTGACTAGGTGCTTTGGACAGAGGAGATCAAGGCGAACCTATTGGTGGTGGCGCCGCTATCTAATGGTCATTAGAGCTGCATCGGCGGCGAGCTTCTGCGATGGTGCTTGCGGTTGATTACGGGGGCGTGGATTTAGGAAGCAAACAAAGCATCGGCGCATTCTAGGAGACTCAGTGACTCAATAGGAACGCGATGGTGTGCTTGGTTTGGCGAGGCGCGGTAGGAGACGACGGCGAGGTCGACGAACAGTGTCGGGAACCGAGGGTGCAATTAGGTTGATTCACATCTCCTCCGCAGTCGCAAGTTAGGGAAATCGAACGAGAAGAGCACTGCGGTCTCCACCATGGTCTTATCTGGCCGAGCCGAGCATGGAATCGCTGGCTCCGGCTCACCTCCGAGCTAGGGTTCTCGGCATGGTTGGGGAAAAGAGGCAGAGAGGGTTTCAGAGGGGGAAATTGAGGATGAGGACAAGCAGGGACGTCGCGGTGGCCTCCTTATCCTCTCCTGGCGACGGCGGAGTTGATCTTGGCGCAAGGACGACGATGACGGCATCGGGCGGTGGCGAGCTCCTCCAGCGAGCTGTATGTGTGCGTGAGGATGACGATGACGTAACTTTTGCAGAAAACCCCCTAGCGATTCTTTCACCTCAACCCGCGGTCCTTCTTTGGTCCCACTTGTTAGTCACAGATGGAAACGAGTTGGGCTGGTTGCTAGGATATTGTGGGCTGCACATGGGCGTCAGATAAGGAAAGAGGGATTGGGCTACGGCCAGGTGATGTTTTTTATTTGTTTTCTATTTTTCTATTTTCTGTTTTCCTTTTCAGATTTGTATATAATCTTTTAATTTGAACTTTTCTTTGTAGAATTTATTTGCTGAATAATTGTAGTAATACTAGAATATATTTAGTATCATTTGTGAACTTTTATTATATAATCTTTTTATATTTCTTTTATTTTCTCAATATGAACCCCTTTTAATAATTTGTAGAAACTTTTCTTATTATTTTTCTCTCCTCTTTTAATTATGGATTTCTTGAATGATGTATTCTTATTTGTTTATAAGACTTAACTCTAGTTGGCTCAGAGTTTGAATAGAAATTTTTATATGTATAATAATCCTATATCATTATTTGATGCATGAAATATAAAAGAAATTAATATGGTTACTACTACTTTGATTAATTTGAAAAATGGCAATGTATATATTCTATTATGATAAACAAATAAGTTTAAGGTTTGAATTGTGAATATTTATCCTAGGGTTTAGGGTTTTTAACATATTTATATTCCTTTATGGATGTGAGTAAAGATTTAAGAACTAAGCATATTGTTTTCTGTTTGTGAAATATAATGATATCACCCTTTTAAAATAGAAAGGTAAAAATCTCCTATGGAAAGTAATTGATAAGAATATCTCTTAAACACATATGCTTAAGATAATTGGAGATGATAAAGATGTGCTTATGTGATTTGCTATAGGAAAATTTTCCTATAAAGTGATATGGAGATATGATGATGGATCAATAACATGAAATGGATATTATGTTTGGTTTAAGAATTAGAGTTGAGTGTTTACCAGGAATGTCTATTTTCCATAATTCACAATCCTAGACCTTTAATTAAGGAATTCCTTCCCTAGATATAATACTTCTTTCTATCCATCATCATGGTTAGTATGATGAGCTTTACTCATAAAAATCTTCTTATTCATATATTATTCTTCTAAACTCATGGATGAATCCAATGAGTTTGATATTAGAGTATTTCATAGTTTTCTCATATCCTTGCTTGGTTATACTTACTACTCTATTGTTGATAATCATCAATCCAACTATCTTTCTTTAAGGCTTACTTTCCTATAAGATGAATAACACGTCTTCCATAACTCTATGCTAAACTAGCTTTAATTGAATAATATCATCCTACATTTACTTTACTCCAATAACTCATACTCCAACCTCACATTATATTAATGTGACCTTTAATAACTACTCTAGGATAACTTATCTAAACTAGGGTTTTAATCATGTTCTATCCATCAATATCACTTATACTAAATATAGGTAAACCATCCTGGTGAGTAAGGCATGATCAATATAATCCTTTAAGCACTTATTTCTTAAGTTCTTAGTGGGCTAAGCAAGGCTTTATCAATACTAATTTTCAATTGTATTGAAATTATCTTCTTAGTATTTCATATTGGATTGAGATTATTCATGGATTATGCCCACTTGGTCTAATGGAATTACTACTGGTAACTATCTTCAGGGTTTATCCTTGTAATATTCTTAATCACCATATAATTAGATGATATAAATAATTATTCTATTTATTTAGGAGTGATTTAGCTCCATCAATTATCCTATGGATTGGATTATCTTCCTTCATTCCCATCCTATAGATGATTTCTAAAACTAGCATCACTATTTACCTCTTTTTAGTTGTTTTTGTGTAGACACTTAATTGTAAATTGTGTTATGATCAAGAGTTTGAGAGATTGAGAATGGGTGAATCAATAGTTGATTTCTCAGCATTGATGAACAATAATTATTGAAATAGAACTCAATAGATATGGTAAGGATTGATGTGGAAAGAACAATATATGGTGAATGATCTAAACTTAGTTTCTTTCCTACTCAATCTTACTTAAGAAGTAGGGTTAGGTATTACCATGATACTCATGGTGTATGCAGATGAGATTAAGATATAGTTGTTAAATTCATATTTTGTGTTATATCCTTAACTTGGTACTCATGGGTGATTATAATGAATACTATGATATGATCACCTAAGGATCAAATTTAAATCATATTGTATTGGGGTTTAACTTTTATTACATTTGATCTACCCTTAGATCAAATCTCCCATACCCACAATAAGGTTTTAGCAAAGGCCATATTAAAACTTATCGCAGTTAACTTGATGATCTACTTCATTTCCATCAAGTTAAGATAAGCTTTAATCACTTTGACAAGCTTTGTTCAAAAGCGCGAAAATTATTCAGATTTTCTATGCATGAATGCAATGCACACATCTGGGTTCATCTTATTTCTAGGCTCTAATGCTGGGATGTTACACGCCTCACGCTTGTCGCGGTTGCTTGTCGGACGCGGAGTGTCATGGCGTGACCTGCTCTTGTGTCCCTGGTTGCGCTCTTCGTCATGACGGGTCTGCTCCGTGTTGTCGCGGATGACGATGTCGCTTTGTATTGGAGGGGGCATATCCGTACGACGGTGAGCCTTGGTGTCTTCGCAATGTCGGGGTGAGCGGGGAGGTGGCGATGGGTGAAGAGGTTGGGCCTTACCTCCGTGGTTAGAGGATATGGGGATAGCATCCTTCCTATTGCGCGCATCCCTCCGTCTTCGTTCTGATGAACCCGTCTGAGACCCAACATCAAGAGGAGATCTGTCCCTTGGCGGCTTATGATGGCTAGACTGTAAAAACGCTGGGTCAGACTCAAGCCTCTAAGGGGTGGCCTTTTCCTGCTGTTTCACCGCCTTGGCCACTAGGTCATAGACCTGGTCCACTGCCTCAGGCGATCTATCCTGCTCTAGGAGGGTCTTGGCGACGGCGAGGTTGAGGAGAGGAGTGGGCATCACCTGCCTGCCTTCACTGTCAATGTATGGCTTGGCTTGTGCCGACTTTGGGGGAGCCCATCATCAGTGTGAACCTATCATGCATATGTGACGGAGTATGAAGTAGCATACCATTCAATAGGGTAGGAATTGGGCTCGCATAGAGGAATGGATTCACCTTTGGAGTTCATGACGACTTGGTGTAAGTTGGAGAACATGATGTGGTAACGACCGTAGGTCGGGATACATCAGCCGCACACCAGGATCGTTGATGACGCGAGCCGGAGCTTTCTTGGCCTTCTGCTGCTGCAGAGTTTTGTACTCGGCCTCCATTGCTCTAGCTTTCGCTATGGATTTCTGCGTGTTGACCAGATCTCGATCTAGCTTTGGGCCTTGCTCCGTGATGGCCTGCGCTTCCTCCAGCAGCTGCTGGCGCTTCTTGTCAAGATGGGTCATGTTCCGGATATGAGCTACGGTCAGTGGCTCGACGAGGAGATTGTCGTACATTACTCTATCAGCTGGAGTAACTTGGGCAGCAGCAGACGTAGATGCTAGGGGCGGCAAGTTTGCGGTGTTGTTGCTGCTCGGGCCGGTACCGAGTTCCTGCGGCTGTTGCACTGGGTTAGGCGGAGGGGGCATGGCCTTTGCGTGATCATTGTTGGCAGCAACAGGTAGTCCCTTCACCTTTTCCAGGACTGTAGGCGGAGCTAGTCCTGGTTGATATTCATCCATCGCCGTCCCAATGGTGACGAACACCTCTCGGGACGTGACGGCGTTGTTGGCCTGCTCGTCGCGCGTGTACTCCTCCTCCATCTCCTGCATGGCAGAGTCTAGTTCGTCCGGGCTAAAATCTATCTCCTCCGCATCTGCACTGAAGTCGTCGTAGAGCGCGTCAATCACAGAGTTGGAGGGTTCCCGGGCTTCCTCGATGATGGGGGTGGAAGTGCAACAGGAGCGACGATGACTAGAGGTGGTGGTGCTACTGCGGCGATGGCGGCCGGAGACGGTGGTGGCGGTTGCTGAGGCGGCGGCGTTCCGCCAATAAGCACAAGATCCGCCTGAGCTGCCCCCTCGGCCTCCGCGTAGCTGTTGACGGTGTTCACCATGCTTTCGAAGGTGAGACGTCCCGAAGCTTGCTGCCGCCTTAGAGAATGCCGGAGAAGCATTCCCTGGTCCAGTCCTTCCACAAAGTGATACATAGCATCATCATTGGGGTAGTGTGCCAGGTCGGCCCGTATACGGAGCCACCTGGCAAGGTAATTGCAGGGTTTTTCGCCCTCTCTCTGAACACAATGCGCCAGATCAAAGATGGTAACCACGCCGACGAACTTGGATCTCTGCTGTCCAGACGCACGGACGAAGCCGGCGGACTTGCAGTGATCTCCCACCGTTATATCCTGCACATGGGCGGTTTGGGTGGGCCTTGAATTTTTCCAATCTTTGCCGGCAAACTCCGAAGAGAGATCCGACATCAATCCTTCCGCGAACGTATCCTGCCCGTAGCCGGTCCGTGCGGGTCTTGATGCTCCTCCGACTCCTAGGGAACTAGTGCCCGAGTCGGTTTCGCCAATGAAGAGGTGGATGTCTTCGATAGGAACAATCGAACACCGCATAGGGTTGCAGGCGCGCCCGCCATTGAGGTAGAGCCGCGATGGCGCCAAGGAACCGAGCTTCGGTTCCTCCAATTCAAACTCCACGGCCGAAGCCATCACGCGTGTCGTGGTATTGCCGACGAGTACGCCATGGAGGGGTCCTCACAGTGCGTGTTTAGAGACGTGGGGGAAGGCGGACTGTTGAACGATACGAGGTAACATAGCTTATCCAGGTTCAGATCCCACGACGGTGTCGAAATCCTACTCCTGCTATAAATCACTATAATGGCAATACGCCGAGTTACAGGGATCGATTCGCTATGCGAGGTATGAGTTAATTGGTGCCCTAAAGTCTCCCATAGGCCGACTTATATAATTGCCAGGTCCTAGGGTTATAGGGAAAAGTCCTAGCCGGACAGGTTACAGAGTCCTACACTGTCTATTAATAGTCTAGCATGTCTTGCACTCCAAAGATCCGGGTACGTCGGTGACTCCTCCGTAGCCTTCCTTTATCCGGCATGGGCCTCCCTTCTGGATCCATCTAACTGCGCCGTCCAGTAGTCCATGGGCCTTGCTACCAAATGTGGGTCATCCGGGTTATCCGGATAGAGGACATGCTATTAAGATTCCCATATAGCATATCCCAACAACGCGCACGTGTAGAGGAGGGGAACCCACCACGCGTGGCATGGGCGGCGGACCTAAACGCTGAACGGTGTCGTTGACGAAGGAGCTCCGGAGAGGCGGTGGCATGGTCTGCTGGCGGTTGCCAGAGCTAAGGGCCCGATGGAGCATCGAGCGGTGGTTCGAGGACATGAGTGAGTGGCTTCTAGCGGCGCTGAGTGGATAACGTGCGGTAGTCGTACGTTGTGGCTGTGGTCTAGGGCCATTGGTCCATTACATTTTTTTTTGGGGAGCGTGGCCTCCGGGTTGGACCCTTGGGTCATTGCCGGGGTGCTACATCTACGTGCAGGTTCCTACAGAAAATTTGTTACGGACGGGCGTGGCACGTGCAGATTTCATGCGGGAGTTTTTTTGGCAACCACCACCCTTATTTCATCCAAAGACACGGTTTCATGTCGGTCCCTATAGTGTGTCCCTAAGAATACATTCATAACTATAGCATTACTAAGAAACATGTCCATGCATTGCAACGGAGAATAATAATTTTAATGTTTACACAGTAATCATGTCAACCTTGTAACTTCAGAATTCTTACAAACATTATTGTTGAGTTTTGAGCAAAACATAATGCTATATCAGCAAAGGCATGCTCAGCTTTTTTGGCTGCACCACATAAAATATTATTTTATATCTTTGATTCGTAGCAGTTTGTCATACTCCAGTTAATTACACTTGATTGCGAGAAAGGCCTGCAGAACTTGCCAAATCATACAAATATGCCACTTAATTTAAAACATTATGACATACATAAATATTTCTTTACATCGGCACATTGTAATATATGTTATCCGTATATATAGGGCATCTACTATTTAGCGGATGCCCTAAATGGAGTAACTTATATCTCAGCTATATCCTCATGATATTTGATAACTAAACTTATGCCACAAATAGCTCCACCAAATGATTTTGCAGGTAAAGAGGTGACAACTTCAGTCTATGACCTGTTCATGAATTACAACGGTATAATTTATCTCAATGATGTCACAATGATACTTATTGACCACAACCAGTTGCAGTATTTCTTTTGATAAACATATAGTATCATGAATACTACCAAGACTTCAACTCATTTCGCCTTATTCCTTGTTGGTGTCTCTTTGAGGTTTCACAAAGAAAAAAAAATTATCAAAATTTTACATTTCATCTTCATCTTCTCTACTTTCTTCTTCCCTAGTTGCTCCCTTCTGCGGAGTCCTCAAGCAGCAACAACTACCACATCATGCAGCCATCCCTCCTTCCTCCTCAAAACGGCGGTAGCCAGTACGATGCGGAGTTGCACCAAGCCTGTGTGGCAAGTTGTGGAACCCACGGAGGAAAAAGCGCAGCTCATTTTCACCCCAGATGGTGTAGCCCATCGTGTTGGGTTTGAAAGTACCGACTTGATACGACTAGAGGGGGGTGAATAGGCGTCTACCCAATTTTAATTTGTTTCTCACTTTTAGGCTCAACGAGAAAGGAAGTTATCTAGAGATGCAACTAAGTGAACAACCTAAAGCAAGAAAACAAACACCAACCACAAAAACAGTAAATAGCAAGGAGTAAAGGAAGGGAACGAAGTAACCGGAGAGGGGACACGGAGATGTAATTCCCGTAGTTCACTCCCAAGGAGCTACGTCTGCGTTGGAGAGGTGTCGGGGCCACACAAGGTCACCCGAGCGCCACAAAGGCCTTACCTTCTTCTCCGGTGAGCTCCCCCACAAAGGAGGCCTCACAATCCACTAACCGGTGACCTTGAAGGCGCCAACTGAAACCTTTACACCATGGTTTAGGGGGAGGCTCCACAACTCAATTGGAGGCCCTCAATGACACCTCGAAGCTTTACAAAGCAAGCCTTAGCTCCGAGGATTCCCTACACCGTCTAGGGTTCCAAGAAACCCAAGAGCAACAAGATCCACAAAGGATGGGTGGGGGAAATCATATCTTCTTTGGTGGAAGTGTAGATCTAGGTCACCTCTCAAAAGATCAGGTCATTTGAGTGGCTAGAGAGAGAGAGATCTAGTGAGGTGAAGCTCAAGCATTAATGGAGGAGAGAGAAAAATTCAAGAGAGAATGGGAGGAATAAGAGGGGTGCCTTAAATAGGCCCCCTCGCGCTGAACCGTTACAGCCCCCGCGACCTCACCAGAAGTTGCGGTGAGAGGCCGGAAGTTCCGCCCAGCCTAGCTCCAATGGTCATCAGACTGTTGACGCCCGCTCCAGAAACGCAACCGGAAGTTCCGGTCAAAACAGACCGGAAGTTCCGGTGGACTTCCGACGCAAGTTCCGGCCAAGTTCCGGCAAATAGAACACTTCAAAACAGAAGGTTACTGATCCACCACCGGAACTTGGAGCGAAACTAGGAGCGGAACTTCTGGGTCGCGAACCGAATCTGGCCGCAAATTCCGGCGTCTAGGCGGAAGTTCCGCTCAGGACCTTTTGGAAGGACAAGTTCAGATGCAAGTTTCGGCCCATGTTCCGGCAATTAGAACACTTCATATAGAAGGTTAATGACTCACCATCGGAACTTGGGGCGGAAATAGCGTCGGAACAAGGCTTGAGAAGCCCGCAGAAGAAGCCTGAGCGGAACTTCCGACGCCAGGCCAGAAGTTCCGGTGAGACACAGAAAGCTCCAACAGAACAGGAACTCACTCTCTCATGGAATAGTAGGATGGCTGTGGCGGTGCATATAGGTTTGTGCCAGAACTAGTGATTTCCCACAGCCTTCCAAGATGGACCCCCTCTTAATAGTACGGTGACCTAAAAACAACAACCGGAGAGAATTAGGATGAAACTAAAAAGGCCACCGTCTTCATGAGATCCCAAGAGAGCATCCACCACAAGAGAAGGAGACAACAACAATGTTTCCCCCGAAACACAAACGCACAATTAAAAACACAATTAGGATTATCATTAACACCAAAAACATCATGGGAAGACATAGTCCTTTCAATCTCCCCCTTTTTGGGGTTAGATGACAATCCCAAAGATTTGCATAGAATCAAACCAATCTTTGCAATGTACGGGACAAGCTCCCCCTGTATGTGTGCAAGGTAGAGAAAAACTCTAAGGACAAGACTGGTACACATACAAGGAGGCTCCACCACCGATTGCAAAGATAGCACAAGGCAGGGTACAAGAAAGGATAGAAATCATACCAGAACCAACCAAATGTGGTGGAGACAAAAGGAGTAATAATAACAATAAGGGCTATGAGGCTCCACCACCATATGTGTCGTGGGAATGACCACAGCGATGCAATCCCATCTGCGGTCTAGATGAGGGGAGACTAAAGACCTACTCTGCTAGATTGTATTATGGAGGTGTTGTTGCTTGGGTGTATGAGGATCTCTACTCACCCCTTAGGGAGGTTCCCTAGGGTTTACATATCTCAACCGATTCGGTTACAATTTTGTCAATCGCTTAACGACCATTTGGCCTATCTACTGGCCTTCGACCTCCGATGGGCTTTGATCCACTCTCGCCACCTTTGGGCGATACCCCAGGCATATCCCCATCCCCGAGGCCGTCGTTGATTAGGCGGGTGGCTTCAAGTTGGCATCCAAAGGAAAAATCCGGCAATTCGTTTTGAGTGTCTGCGAACCAACGGTCGCGGCCTCGGCGAATAACTCAGTGGCGGAGGCAGGTAACAATCATCAATTTGGCGGGCGCTCTCGCTATATAAGGGAATAGCCAACCGCCCACCATTTCTTCATCTTTCGCCCGTTGATCTAATCCTCCGACCTCAAGCAAATCCTCAGCCATGGCCCTCTCTACCGAACCTTGGTAGATCCAAGTGCAGCCTCCTTCGAGGAGGCCGGAATCCTGTGGTGGCGAATCCCACGATCCCAACCGAGAGTTCATCTGCTTCACTAGTCACCTCGGCGGGGTTTAGGGTTTGATCTAGCCTCGGATCTGGGTCCTCATAGTATCGGCCATCTTTGTGGCGTTCTCTATTTTCCCTTGTCCATGGACGGATCACGGCTTAACCTTAAATCCAAAGCCTCCTTCTTGACTTGATAAAAGTCTTGGTTTACGTGACCGAGGCGACCGGAGGACGAGGCGGCGATCGGATGGTCGTACCATTCGCGGTCGAAGAAGAAGAGCACTACATGTACCAAGACAGGAGAAGACTCGACGATGGAAGCCGGAGGACTACCTGATCACCTCCATACACCGCTCCAACGGTAATAACCTGATCTTAGTAATTCTAACTTTGTTCCATGTTAACGCAGCTATTCCAAGTGGTGGAAGGGTGGCTTCCAGCCATCCGAGGGCAATGAGGGCGATGAGGACGAATCGAGGAGATCGCTCGGCGTCATGTCGATGACGAACTCCGAGACCACCTCGCGAAGAAGAAGGAGAAAGAGGCGAGGGCCCCTAAGGAGGAGGCAGCTCCGATGCCCATAGCTCGCACCATCCATGGAGGCAGGAAGGCTCAAACCTGGCGCCAACCGCTACCTCGACATCAAAGAAATCTTCATTCCTTTCTCTTAGTATTTTGAATGTTTTTCCTGAATTGTCTCGAGTGAAGAAGATGAGCCACCCGGGTGCCCTCCGCCACTAGCGGGAGGACCCTTCCGTAAGAGGAAGGTGGATGAGGTCGAGAAGGCCAAGGGCGATGATATCACATGTCTCGACAACACGGCGCGACCGCATCCACGAAGGGGCATTTTCCCGAGGATCAGGTCGGTGTTTGCGATTCTTTATAGTTACGCTAAATTGTAGCGGTGGGCACTTAGTATTTTCGATCGAGCCGCTTGAAACAAGTAAACAAGGAGGGTGGCTCGCCAGAGCTTGTCAAGGATTGCCGACCGGAGGCGAAGAAGAAGCGAGGAAGACCGGAAGGTGTCGGAAGCCCTCATTGGGCTTCATAAGACATCGCAGCTTCATTTGATCGGTGAGTATGATTGGTAGCCATGAAGAAGCGACCTTCAAGAGATGTGAGGTTATTCCCAATGACCTCATTGAGGTGTGGAGTTCATGCTTATCCATCGAACCCGGTAGGCATATTTTGTAATGTAAGACAATGCGGTTTTGATTGATTTTGGGTGAGTCCTTCACCTTAAATATGATGTTTTGTTGTTTATCATGTGTGTTGTTGGTTGGTAGTTCAAGGCAGTACACATGTGGGTTCTAGGTATAGAACTTCCGGAGGAGATTTACATTCCACCTTCCCATGGAGGGGAGAGCTTGTGCATGCCCTTCTTGTTTGTGCCATTGTCCGTGATGATTATCCACTTTGTGAATTTGTCGTGGGTGTAGGGGATTGTTTTGGAACAATCATTAGATGGTGTTCAGCCATGTTGTTGGTGCGATGATGTCTTGTAGTGTAGGGCCCCGCGATATCAGAAGGCGCCGCCCGCGCCGCGATGCTGCTGTCGGCACGCGCTCGCTCGCGGCTTTAACTGCTGCTCTCAGGCCCACCTCAGCCTTTTTGGGCATACCTCAGCCAAGAAAGTATATCCCCATCAATATGCATGTGCTCAAAAGATGACAACAAGAAACCACACACAAAAAACTAGAGAGTTCGCGAGCACGAAAAGATCAAAGGCAAGAACAGGCTCGCGACTCAACCCATGAAAATCCCGTACACAACCTAATAGACATCTTTCTCCCCCTTTGGCATCGAGACACCAAAAAGGAAGAAAAGATCAATCTAATCGTCCCAGCCATGAGAGGGGGGAGGAGGAGAAGACTCGGGGACCCAAGGACCCTACTCAGGCAACGGACCAGTGACCTCCTCCTCAGGCTCATCCTCGGAACAGTGGCAGTTGTCGCGAATCCAATCATCCTTGGGAATAGTGACAGAGCTTGTGATCGGAGAGCTGGGAATGTTGAGAGCGGTCATGATGGCCTTCTGGCGCTGAATATTGTGACGCTGATCTACATAATCCTGATACTCGCGGTCCTGCAGAAAGCAGAAAGTTTTCTTCACCTTCCCAAGCAGCTTCTTTGCCCAAGACGGCTGCCGCTGGAGAGACGGACCACTAGCACGAGAACCCCCAGGAGCAGAGGAAGGACCACCATCTTCATCTCGGGCCTTCTTGAGTTCAGCTTCCTTTTTTGAGAACGAGGCTTTTGGTGCTTACTCACACGTAGTTTCTTCTCTTCATGAATGGTGATGTTGTCTTGAGGAAAGCGAGTGTTAGTCGTCTCCAGCCACTTGTGATTGATGAGAGTCTGAATGAAAGGAGCATAGATGCAGGATTTATTTTCAATAATAGCTTGCCACAACTCGGTGTAGATGAAGTGCATAACATCCATGGGACTATCAGAGTCACGGCGGAGATAAGTCTGATGCATGAGGTCAACCTGATAGCCATGGAACTGATCAAAGTTACCAGCCTTGGGAGAGATGGTGTTCAAGTACACACTGCGCATGATGTCAAAAACTGGCAGCAGATGATTCACATATCCAACAGATCCCCATCCTTCAATGTAGAGAGGCTCCAGGACCTCAGGATCAGCAGCCTCAGGACCATGAACACGCCAACCATTTGCCCCGCGGCCAGACTGAAGGGGATAGCCAAGAATCTCAGCAAACTCAGACCAAGTGGCGGTAAGAAACACGTCCCTAGTCATCAACTTCAATACACCTTCAGTAGAGGACTGCATGTGAATAAACAGATTTGAGTAAAACTGAGCAATAGCAGTCACATCAAAGTTCTGAAGGTGCTCCATGAGGGGAACCAGCCCAAACTTCTGACAAATATCAAGAGCCTCTCCAAAGTAAGCTTGCTTCTCTTCCATGTGAGTCACATTGATGTACTTCTGAGGAGCAACCACGAACCGCTTCTTTGATGCATAGATTTCTTCATATATCTATTCCTGGCGGCAGTTCTGAAAGTGAGGGTCCAAGCAAAGACGATCACGAGCCACGAGGTAGGGATCCGTACGCCTGAAAGCAGAGTAAGCTTTCTGAGACCACTTGAAAATCTTGGCGCTGGTCATGTCCGCCCAGAAGCGGTGGGCCTTCGAAAAGAGCAAAGCCTTTTTCCTCGCAGAAGAAAGAATAAAGACGGCGAAAATAACTTTCCGACGACTAGTATGAGTGGTTGGACGCACAACCTCAACATCTTCTTCATCAATCTCAGGAGGAATGTCAGACGATGGTCGACGGGTACGCTTGCCTTAGCGAAATACCTCCTTGCCGAAGGAAAGCATAAGAATAGGGAGGGAAGGTGGGGTAAGCGCACAAGTTCTAAGAGGAAACAAAAGAGATAGATTGGAAAAATACAAGCAGGAAAAGTTGCATTGTCACCGGAACTTCCTGAATCGCCGAACTTCCGTGAAAAATGGTCCAATGAGTTCGGAAGTGGCTCACCGGAAGTTCCGGTGAGGCCACGAACTGACGGTTCCAAACAGCAGTTCACTAGATCTAGATCTAAAAGCCACAAGTGCAAAGATTTTCAAGAATGTATTGGACCAATCTACTCTAGGATGATACCCTAGGCCTACCAAGATCTCCCAACAAGTTCTAGCCAAAGAACTAGCCTGGACATGGTGTGCCCTAACTCAAGCCATGGTGAGAGCAAGATCTCCATTAATGGAGGGAGTTGAGGGCAAATACCGGAGTCCGTGGTGGGGAAGGTTCCCACGGAGCAGGTCTGCGGAGGAGTGGCCGGATACGAAGGGGCCGGAGCACCTTCACGGAGAGGTCTTGGCCGGCGGCTGCTCCAAATAGAGGATGGGTCTTGGGGGAAAAGGAAGAAGATCCCGTTTTCCCCCACGGCCCACCTTATATAGGACAGGGAGCACCATCGGAAGTTTCGGTCAGGGACCGGAAGTTCCGGTGAACCGGAAGTTCCGGGTCAGGCTGAACACGTTCCAGGTCAGCAGGTGATTCAGACGAACAACCAGCTGACCGGAAGTTCTGGCGTCTGACCGGAAGTTCCGGTGACGCCAGGAAGACCTTCTCAGGTTTGGAAGATAACAAGGAAGAACTTGTGCAGGGAATAGATAGGGCTGGAGGAAAGGAAAGGCTTAGGACAGAGAGATCAAACTGAGAAGAACCAAAGCCAACAAAAACCAAGAAAAACACAAAAAAGGTCAAAGACACAAATAAGAACGGATCGGTGGCCGAGGCCACCTTATATAAGAGTAAATGGCTTGACACCGCGAAGATATATCTTGGGTTCATTACCAACACTCATCATGAAGCTCAAATGGTCTCCTTTAGAGACTATAGAGTATGAAAACTTTAATGTGCGCATAATAGGGATAGCGTTTGTTCATAAGAGGAACTACACTCCCCCTAAATCCATGCCTACATCCAAAAAAGATACACATTGAGACGCGGGTAGGTGTGCAAGGTACTCAAGCAACATTGCTCGAATCGATGATATTTAGCTCATGCCTTAACTCTCGGAACCTTGCTTCATCAAGAGGCTTCGTGAAAAGATCCGCAAGATTTGCCTTGGTGGGAACATACTCCAAAGAAATGTCTCCTCTAGAAACATGGTCCAGAATGAAATGATGACGAATCTCAATGTGCTTAGTCCGGTTGTGTTGCACGGGATTGTGAGCAATAGAAATTGCACTCTCATTGTCACAAAGAAGAGGCACCTTGTCAAAAGATAGTCCAAGATCCTTCAAGGTTTGCTTCATCCATAGCAATTGAGCACAACAGCTTGTGGCAGAGATGTACTCAACTTCGGCAGTGGACATAGACACACAGTTTTGCTTCTTCGAGGACCAACAAACCAAAGATCTTCCGAGAAACTGACAAGCTCCAGAGGTTGACTTTCTTCCCACTTTGTCACCATCCCAGTCCGAGTCCGTGTAACCAATAAGATCAAAGCTGGCTCCCTTGGGGTACCACAACCCAAAGTTTGGGGTATGAACTAAATATCGGAAGATTCTCTTGACCGCCACCAAGTGACTTTCCTTTGGTGCGGCTTGAAATCTTGCACACATACCCACACTCAACATAATATCCGGTCGGGATGCACAAAGATAGAGCAAAGAACCAATCATAGATCGATAGAGTTTTTGATCCACTTCCTTACCCTTGGGATCGAGATCAAGATTAACCTTAGTTGGCATGGGAGTCTTGGCACCCTTGACTTGATCAAACTTGAACTTCTTGAGCATGTCTTGAAAGTATTTGGCTTGGTTGATGAAAGTCCCTTTCCTCAATTGATTGACGTAGTCGATGCCCTCAACTTGTGAGTATCCTAGGGCAACTAACCTTGCCTTGTTGCGCACGACAATTCCATTCGCATCGCACTTGTTCTTGAAGACCCACTTGGTTCCAATGACGCTTTGACAGTCTTTGGGCCGCTCAACCAATGTCCAAACATTGTTCCTCTTGAAGTTGTGAAGTTCCTCGTTCATAGCATCAAGCCAATCATCATCTTCAAGAGCTTCGAAGACTTTCTGTGGTTCCACAAGAGAGATAAACGCATGGTGAGAACTAAAGGAAGCTAGTTGCCTTCTAGTAGTGGAACCTTTATTGAAATCTCCATAGACATTATCAAGGATATGGCCATCTCGAAAAATTTTGGCGAGACGATAGGCTTGACGGCGGGCTTGTGCTTCAACTCGATATTCTTGAGCTACCACTTGGTCATTGCCACCAATTGAGCCGCCGCCTTGACTATAAGCACGAACACGAGGGTCATCTTCATCAATTTCCACTTCGGGGGAGTCATCACTTGGAGAGGATCCTTGAGGATCATTGACTTGCTCTTGATCTCGACGAGATTGACCTTGGGGAGAGCCGTGACCTTGAGGAGGAGCCCCATATTGGGGAGGTTGATGAGGTTGATGAAGAGCTTGTCTGTAACACCCTCAGAATCGACCCTATGCAAGTTTGAGCGAAACCCGCCAAACCCGCATAGAAACGATTCAAAGGTGCCCACCAGGCACTTTCAAGTGGTGGAAACGGCAATAACATTACACAACAGTCCTCGATGGGACCCACAGAACAGATATATATATACAACACGACTCCAGGAGTCAAGAATACAGATATACGATACAAAGATCCAAATCACCTTGAAAACGGTAGAGCGTCCAGCTACGGACAAGATGCAAATGGGGTTAAGAGCCCTGAAGAATAACCAATGGCGTCCATAACCCCTGCCCAAAGCGGAAGGGTAACCTCGCTAATGACGTCGATCTCAAAACCTGCTTAAACAAAAGGGGTGCCGACAAAGGGCAAGGAAAAGAGGAGCGTCGATCTTGAGGCCAAGACAGCGAGACTAGAATTGGCGGTCCTCGCCACATAGGTATGGTGGATCAAGGCGGCAAGATGCACTAAACAACCTATAGAGACTCGATACAACCGGGCGGTTATCGAGAGGGGTAAGAATGAACTATCCGGATCCAACCGAAGCTAACACCAAACAAACCCATCCTGGTGTTTCCTCGAGACCAAACGAGGAAGTCAACCGAGGAACTCACACAGCTTGGCGCTTACTTATTCGTATTGTTGCAGCAATTACTAGTCAGGTGTAGATAATCTTCCTGATAAAATAAACAGTGGGCCGTTTTAGTTAACCATTCCGTTGTAGTTGCGGCACTTACTAGTCAAATACAATTAGCATGAGATAACCCAAAACCCAGCAGTTGTTGGTACTTTTATTCAGCCATTCCGTTGTAGTTGCAATACTTACTAGTCAGATACAATTGTCGCAAGCGACAAACCAAACAAGCAATTGTGGGCAGTTTTATGTAGCCATTCCGTTATAGTGAAGCTGATTACTAGTCATTATAAAGTCATATTTATAGCACTACTTTAGTTATAGTTGTCTATGATCGAGATACTGTGCTCCAAGTCGTCCATAACCGCGGACACGGCTTTCAGAAAGTTTTAACCCGGCCGGGGTGCACAAATAGCAACACACACTCGATCAACCTCGGAAAAACCAAATCAAAACCCAACGAGGCCTTCACGACAAAGAAATCACAGGATTCAGAAATATTTCAGGGCCACCCTTTAAAGTAGACTCCGCAACGGCCGCCGCTCCAAGACGGACTCAAGGTTGTGGGACGGTCAGGAACGATCGGGAACCCAAAATCGGGCTTGTCGACACCATGAATCGTGCCACGATCCTAAACAAGACAGTGCTATCCATCGCACAATTTAAATAAAGCGATAAAGCATGGCATAAGTACAGATCGTAAATAAAACCTCAAACTAGTTTGTGGCCCCAAGAAATAAGACTGAATCAAGCTCGCTCGGGGTCCCATAATCCTCCCGGATGTGGATAGCGATAAATCAAGGAACAGTATCAAGTACTCGGGGTCCTACGACACAAGTGGACGGTTAACAACCAAATAACATCTATTGCCCACCTGTACTCGCTACCTACTTCAATTTTAGTTGTTAAACAAGAATTAAAGTGAGCAATAAATAAAGCCATGATCATCTCCAACATTAAACAAAGTGCAATTCTCCAACAATCGTGGTACCGATTTACGACCGCAAAGCACTTGAGCAAGCGACTACGACGCAAGTCCAGCTATCTACCAAACATCGTGTAATAGGATGTGTCCAAGGCAATATACGCTGCAAGGGATTTCACGGCACGGAAACCAGAGCATCGCAAATACGTATAGCAATAGATCAACAGGAGGGAATAAATACTATAAAAGTAAGATAGGTAGAAAGGGGGAGATGCTCGCCTGAAAACATTGTCGAAGGTTCAACCGAAGATCGGGTCGACACTCGCATCAACTCAACGGCTTTATCTGCGAAGAAGCAAAACACTAGAGGAAACACCGGATGCACTATTTAATACTACGGCAAAAGATCAGGCATTATGCATGTATGATGCATGGCATGGTGAAGGTGCGATGCAATTAGGTCATATTAAGCGGAACCGGGGTTCCGACAATTAATTAAACGGTTCAAGTTATTTAGAACCCCCGCAATTTAAATGTTGCATTATCAAGGCAAAAGATAGCACCGGTTCGCTACACAAAGTTAAATGAAGCCGATATGAGACTAGATTTGCCCGCATATGGGCCCCATACTTAATTATATGGTGAATCGGCATAAGGCCCCCAAACACCCCACAAATATGTATGCAAGCGTGAATGATTAATATGCAACAAGTTTTATCTATAGCATTTATAAAATAGGGGCTCGGGAAAAGGTTCACACATTAGGGTTCGGAAGATCTTGGTTCCGGGGGTTCGGGGTTCGGTCTCAGGGTCCAGATCTGGGGTTCGGCCTCGGCAGGATTGTTCTCGGATAACAGAGTAGATCTTGGCGTTCCACGAAGGACTTGGTTCGGTGTCGGGGGCGCATCGGACTCGCCCTGGTCGGTGTCGATCTTGTCGGGCCCGCGTATCAGATCGGTCTTGGCGTCCGGGATGAAGAACTTGGCGTTCTGCGTCGGTGTCCTTACCGTCCGTGTTCTCGAGCATCGCATCCGGGAAGGAGTACTTGTCGCACATGTGGTCTTCGGATCCGGGGTCCCAGTCATGGCGTCCCATTGTAGATCTTGTTGATGGTCCAGCAAAAGCCACAGGGTTCGGTCTTGGTCCCATTGTCGATGGCGATCTTGGCGGAACACTTCGAGTGGCGAAGATCTTGAGGTTCCAAGGGGTTCGGGTTCTCGGCTTCGGGCGCCGGGATCGGATCCGGGAAGAAGACCTTGGGGTATCACGGTCCCGTGTCGAGTGCCTTGTCATTCCACCTTCTCGTGATAGACTCGGGGCGTCGGATCCAGGTAGGAGGACTTGGCGCGGCGTCAGGCTCGGGATCGGTCTTGGGTTTTTCCAAGGCGAAGATCTTGTTGGATTTTGGAACCGATTGGTCAATCTTGAGTGCTAGTATGCTACACACAAGTCAGCTTGGCCCTCTTGAGCATCCTTCACGGCAAGGACAACACGAGCAGGGGTCGACCTTGGGGAAACGAGGAGGCGAGCTCGGCCTCAGGAAGCATGCCAATAGGGCGACGAAGCTTGGGATCTCGTAGGGGGGTCGACGTCAGCGATGGGCGGCCAGAGCACGGGTGGGCGGAGGCTCGAGGGCGTCCGGCGACAGGGCGAGCTCCCTGGTGACTTGCGGGCGACGACGGCATCCAGCGAGGACCTAGAGTGGCGGCCGCTGGCAGCGGCGGCGGGGAGGTGGGGCGCCACAGGGTCGCGCACGGGCGGCCGCAGAGAGGAGCTCGGGCGGTGAAGGAGGCCGGCGCGCGGCGCTCTGCAGGAAGGTGAGGAGGACGCGCGGGCCAGGGGTGGTTGAGGCCGGCGGCGGCCTCGACGGGGAGGAGGGGAACGGCCCCGGGGCTCGCGGAGGTGGCGCGGGGAGGTGAGCCAGGGCGGCGGACGGAGGAGGCCGCCGCTGCGCGAGGAGAGAGGGGCGGGCGAGGCCGACGCGACGGGAGGTGGGCGGCCGAGGCGTGGACAAGGCGGCTGGAGGAGAGAGGCGGCGGGCACTGACGAAGGAAGTAGGAGGACCAGAGGCGCGGAAGAAGGGAGAAGAGAGCAGGCAGGTGCACGGGAGAGAAGAGCCAGGAAGAGGAAGAGGAGCGGGCGTGGTGGGGTCACGGGGTGGGGCTGGGTTGGTGGGGCTTGGCAGGAGCGGCTGTGGTGGATCGGCGGGTGGGTGCGTGTGTGTGTGAGCGCGTGGGTGTGTGCTATGCGTGTTGTGGCTGGGTGAGTGGGGAGAGAGGGAGTAGATGACGTGTCAGCTAGGGAGTGGTGGAGGGAGGGAGAGAGGTGAGGTGGCGAGAGAGGATTGGGTGGGGTGAGGTGGCCAGAGGGGTGGTTAGAATAGGTTGGGTAGTTTTAGGATTTTTGGGGGACCGATTGTTTGTACTGGGGGTTGTCAACTGGGTCGGATCGGCCCGGTTCGGCTGCCCCCCCTAAAAATAATTAAATATTGTATTTGTTTCAAACAGACTTTTGCAACCAGATAGCAAACAAAACAAAATAATCCGGTGACCCGGGTTTTGCGTTTGAATAAAAACGGGGCGTTTAGAAAACAAATTAGGTTTTCCCGAAAATAGTTTTATGCGAACAAAGGCAAGATGATGACGATGCTCAAATGCAATGTGGCATGATGACATGAGCATGCGATCATGATGATGCAATGCACAAAAACAACGCGATTTTCTAGTAGTGGTTTTGCGGGATGCCACAATTCGACACCACTAACAATGGATCTCGCCCTCGAGATCCGCCTCATGGTACCGGATAGAAGGTCGGTGATCTGCATCTTCTCGCTTCGTGTAGATCCTCGCGACACCACTAACAAGAGGTTGTTGTCCGTGATCGTCGAGAGGACACTCCGGGAACAAAAGGTCGAAGGTAGAGGTTCCCACAAATAAAGCCACCTCTAGCTTCCGCGGACGGAGTAAAATTGCTGGATCCACTGATTCGATGTACAAGAGCGAATGATAAGAGTAGTCGGATGGTGATCAGTCCATCGCGCACCCAAACCATTACTCCGCACACGAATAGGCGGATTATGCAACCAACTCTCGGAATCAGACTAAAGATCTCGTCAAATGAGGGTCGGAACAAAGGAGTGATGCAGACTCTGCATCAGATCTGGCGTGGATGATGTCGTCGCGTCGGAGAACACCGGAAGGCATGAGAAGGAACAAGGAGAAGTCCACCAGACGAAGGATTCCTCGGATAGCATGAAGACCAGATGTAGCAACACCGTTACCAAAGGAGGAAGCGAAAACCTAAAGGTACGACGAAAACCCAACCACGAGAAATCCTGGACTCGAAGAGAGAGAAGAGAGCGGACTCAAAACACGTAGAGGTAAGAGGAGAATAGCAGAGGGGTAAGGAGTAAAATCAGACCTAATCAGAACGATCCAACCGATTTTGCAAAAATAGTTTTGACACTCTACTTCGGCCGTTAGCTAGGTTATCCTACAGGCTGGACTTGTGGGGTATCGCAACTGCTGAGCTCTGATACCACTCTGACACCCTCGATCGAGCCTATGCAAGTTTGAGCAAACCGCCAAACCCGCATAGAAACGATTCAAAGGTGCCCACCAGCACTTTCGCGCGGGTGGAAAACGTAATAACATTACACAACAGTCCTCGATGGGACCCATGTAAGCATATATATACAACACGACTCCAGAGTCAAGAATACATATATATACAAAGATCCAAATCACCTTGAAAACGGTAGAGCGTCCAGCTACGGACAAGATGCAAATGGGGTTAAGAGCCACAAGAATAACCAATGGCGTCCATAACCTTCCCAGGCCAAGCCGAAGGGTAACCACCGCTAACGACGTCGATCTCAAAACCGCTTAAACAAAAGGGTGCCGACAAAGGGCAAAGGAAAAGAGGAGCGTCGATCGAGGCCGAGACACGCGAGACTAGAATTCGGCGGTCCTCGCCTACATAGGTATGGTGGACTGAAGCGGCAGCGGCAGCATGCACTAAACAACCTATAGAGACTCGATACAACTGGCGGTTATCAGAGAGAGGTAAGAATGACCTATCCGGATCCAACCTGAAGCTAACACCAAACAAACCCATCCTGGTGTTTCCCCCTCGAGACCAAACGAGGAAGTCAACCAAGGAACTCACACAGTTGGCAGTTTTACTTATTCAGTTATTGTTGCAGCAATTACTAGTCAGGTGTAGATAATCTTCCTGATAAAATAAACAGTAGGCCGTTTTAGTTAACCATTCCGTTGTAGTTGCGGCACTTACTAGTCAAATACAATTAGCATGAGATAACCCAAAACCCAGCAGTTGTTGGTACTTTTATTCAGCCATTCCGTTGTAGTTGCAATACTTACTAGTCAGATACAATTGTATGGCGACAAACCAAACAAGCAATTGTGGGCAGTTTTATGTAGCCATTCCGTTATAGTGAAGCTGATTACTAGTCATTATAAAGTCATATTTATAGCACTACTTTAGTTATAGTTGTCTATGATCGAGATACTGTGCTCCAAGTCGTCCATAACCGCGGACACGGCTTTCAGAAAGTTTTAACCCGGCCGGGTGCACAAATAGCAACACACACTCGATCAACCTCGGAAAAACCAAATCAAAACCCAACGAGGCCTTCACGACAAAGCAATCACAGGATTCAGAAATCTTTCAGGGTCCACCCTTAAAGTAGAGACCATAGCAAGGCCGGCTCGAGACGGACTCAAGGTTGTGGGGACGGGCAGGAACGACTGGGAACCCAAAACTGGGCTTGTCGACACCGCGGAATCGTGCCACGATCCTAAATAGTACAGGTGCTATCCATCGCACAATTTAAATAAAGCAGTAAAGCATGGCATAAGTACAGGATCGTAAATAAAACCTCAAACTAGTTTGTGGCCCCAAGAAATAAGACTGAATCAAGCTCTTCAGGGGGGTCCCATAATCCTCCCGGATGTGGATAGTGCAATAATCAAGGAACAGGTATCAAGTACTCGGGGTCCTACGGGACACAAGTGGACGGTTAACAACCAAATAACATCTATTGCCCACCTGTGCCTCTGCTTACCTACTTCAATTTTAGTTGTTAAACAGTAATTAAAGTGAGCAATAAATAAAGCCATGATCATCTCCAACATTAAACAGGCGGCAATTCTCCAACAACTGTGGTACCTGACGACACGCAACAGCACTTGAGCAAGCGACTACGACGCGCAAGTCCAGCTATCTACCAAACATCAGGTAATAGGATGTGTCCAAGGCAATATACGGCTGCAAGGGATTTCACGGGTACGGAAACCAGAGCATCGCAACACAGATAGCAATAGATCAACAGGAGGGAATAAATACTATAAAAGTAAGATAGGTAGAAAGGGGGAGATGCTCGCCTGAAAACATTGTCGAAGGTTCAACCGAAGATCGGGTCGACACTCGCATCAACTCAACGGCTTTATCCGCGAAGAAGCAAAACACTAGAGGAAACACCGGATGCATATTTAATACTACGGCAAAAGATCGGGCATGATGCATGGCATGGTGAAGGTGCGATGCAATTAGGTCATATTAAGCGGAACCGGGGTTCCGACAATTAATTAAACGGTTCAAGTTATTTAGAACCCCCGCAATTTAAATATTGCATTATCAAGGCAAAAGATAGCACCGGTTCGCTACACAAAGTTAAATGAGGCCGATATGAGACTAGATTTGCCCGCATATGGGCCCCATACTTAATTATATGGTGAATCGGCATAAGGCCCCCAAACACCCACAAATATGTATGCAAGCGTGAATGATTAATATGCAACAAGTTTTATTTATAGCATTTATAAAATAGGGGCTCGAGAAAAGGTTCATACATTAGGGTTCGGAAGATCTTGGTTCCGGGGGTTCGGGGTTCGGTCTCAGGGTCCGGATCTGGGGTTCGGCCTCGGCGGGATTGTTCTCGGATAATAGAGTAGATCTTGGCGTTCCACAAAGAAGGACTTGGTTCGGTGTCGGGGGCGCATCGGACTCGCCCTGATCGGTGTCGATCTTGTCGGGCCCGCGTATCAGATCGGTCTTGGCGTCCTGGATGAAGAACTTGGCGTTCTGCGTCGGTGTCCTTACCGTCCGTGTTCTCGAGCATCGCATCCGGGAAGGAGTACTTGTCGCACATGTGGTCTTGGTCCGGGTCCCGATCATGGCGTCCCATTGTAGATCTTGTTGATGGTCCCAAAGCCACTGGGTTCGGTCTTGGTCCCATTGTCGATGGCGATCTTGGCGGAACACTTCGAGTGGCGAAGATCTTGAGGTTCCAAGGGGTTCGGGTTCTCGGCTTTGGGCGCCGGGATCGGTCTTCGGGATCGGATCCGGGAAGAAGACCTTGGGGTATCACGGTCCCGTTCGAGGCCTTGTCATTCCACCTTCTCGTGATAGACTCGGGCGTCGGATCCGGTAGGAGGACTTGGCGTCGGGTTCGGATCGGTCTTGGGTTTTTCCAAGGCGAAGATCTTGTCGGATTTTGGAACCGATTGGTCAATCTTGAGTGCTAGTATGCTACACACAAGTCAGCTTGGCCCTCTTAAGCATCCTTCACGGCAAGGACAACACGAGCAGGGGTCGACCTTGGGGAAAGCGAGGCGAGCTCGGCCTCGGAAGCATGCCAATAGGGCGACGTGAGCTTGGGATCTCGTGAGGGGTCGACGCCGTGCGGGCGAGCACGGGTGGGCGGAGGCTCGAGGCGTCCGGCGTGAGGCGAGCTCCGGTGACTTTGCGCGACGGCAGCGTCCACAGCACCTAGAGTGGCGGCTGGCAGCGGCGCAGGAGGTGGGCGCCACAGTCGCGCAGGCGGGCAGAGAGGAGCTCAGGCGGTGAAGGAGGCCCGGCTGGCGCCTGCAGAAGGTGAGGAGGACGCGGGCAGGGGTGGTTGAGGCGGCGGCCTCGGCGGGAGGAGGAACGGCCGGGGCTCGCGGGAGGTGGCGCTGGGAGGTGAGCAGGCGGCGGACGGAGGAGGAGACGCCGCTTGCATCGAGGAGAGGAGGCGGGCGGGCGACGCGACGAGAGGTGGCGGCAGCGGGCGGGCGGCGGTGGCGGCTGGAGGAGAAGCGGCGGCGGGGCACGCTGCCGGCGGCGAGGAGGACCAGAGGCGGCGGAAGAAGCAGGGAGAAGAGAGCGGTGTGGCCTTGGAAGAGAAGAGCCAGGGAAGAGGAAGAGAGGAGCGGGCGCGTGGTGGGGTCACGGGGGTGGGGCCGGGGGTTGGTGGGGTGTGGGGCTTGGCAGGGAGCGGCCAGGGTGGATCGGCGGGTGGGGTGGGTGCGTGTGTGTGTGAGCGCGTGGGTGTGTGCTATGCGTGTTGTGGCTGGGTGAGTGGGGAGAGAGGGAGTAGATGACGTGTCATCTAGGGAGTGGTGGAGGGAGGGAGAGGTGAGGTGGCGAGAGAGGATTGGGTGGGGTGAGGTGGCCAGAGGGGTGGTTAGACTAGGTTGGTAGTTTTAGGATTTTTGGGGACCGATTGTTTGTACTGGGAGTGACCAACTGGGTCGGATCGGTCCGGTTTGGCTGCCCCCCTAAAAATAATTAAATATTGTATTTGTTTCAAACAGACTTTTGCAACCCGATAGCAAACAAAACAAAATAATCCGGTGACCCGGGTTTTGCGTTTGAATAAAAACGGGGCGTTTAGAAAACAAATTAGGTTTTCCCGAAAATAGTTTTATGCGAACAAAGGCAAGATGATGACGATTCTCAAATGCGATGTGGCATGATGACATGAGCATGGGGTCATGATGATGCAATGCACAAAAACAACGCGATTTTCTAGTAGTGGTTTTGCGGGATGCCACATTGTCCATGGGAGGTGCCTTGAGGAGGAGCCCCATCGTTGGGAGGTTGATGTTGTTGATGAAGAGCTTGTTCTTTGGAGCTTGGAGAGTCATGAGCATGGGAAGCTTCGGAAGAGCTTGAGGGAGCTTGTGCCAAGAAAGTAGGTCCTTGAGGGGCAAGATGATCTTGTGAAAGTGAGGGCTCCACTTGAGTAGAGCTTGGTCCTTCTCCTTCGTCCATAAGGGGATCCTCAATGGGGAGGTGGAAACCCACACCCATTCTTCTTATGGCCTTGGGAGGAATTTCATCACTTGGATCACAAACACCATCTTGCCTAACAAGAGACTCATGATTTTCATCAAACTTCACGTTGCTCGTTTCTTCAACTCTTCCATTGGCTTTGTTGTAGACTCTATAAGCATGGGACTGATTTGAGTAGCCAACAAAAATTCCTTCTTGAGCCTTGGATTCAAACTTGGACAAACGAACTCCTTTCTTGAGAATGTAGCACTTGCAACCAAACACCCGAAAGTAGCTAACATTAGGCTTTTTCCCGGTGAGAAGTTCATAGGGGGGTCTTGTTCTTTTTCTTGCGGAGATAAAGCCGGTTGGTTGCATGGCAAGCGGTGGAGATGGCCTCGGCCCAAAAGTTGTATGGAGACTTGAACTCAGCTAGCCTAGACCGAGCCGCATCCATCAATGTGCGATTCTTCCTTTCAGGAACTCCATTTTGTTGAGGGGTGTAGGGAGTGGAGTATTGATGATTGATTCCTTCATCACTGAGAAACTCATCCAAGGTATAGTTTTTAAACTCGGTGCCATTGTCACTTCGAATTGAGAGAATAGTTGCATTGTGCTTCCGTTGAACCTCATTAGCAAAGTCGGTGATGGTTTGTTGAGTCTCACTCTTGTACTTGAAAAAGAACAACCAAGTGTGTCTTGAGAAATCATCCACAATGACCAAGCAATACTTTTTGCCTCCAAGGCTATCATGAGAGGGAGGACCAAAGAGATCCATATGCAAGAGCTCCAAACACCTCTCGGTGGTGATCTGATTGAGTTCTTTGTGAGGAGTTTCATGCATCTTCCCTTCAATACAAGCCCTGCAAACACGATCTTTGGCAAAAGAAACATCGTTAATTCCAAGGATGTGGCCCTCGGAGTGAAGTCTTTGCAAAGTTCTCATGTTAACATGGGCTAGGCGGCGATGCCACAACCAGCCCTTATCGGCATTAGCATAGAGACATAGAGCATGAGTAGTAGTGGTCCCTGAAAAGTCCACACATACAAGTCATGTTCTACATATCCTACAAAAGCCACCTTGAGAGACTTGCTCCACATGAGGACCACGGTATGAGAATTAAAGAAAGAAAGACCCATAAGAGCAAGAACACGAACTGAGAGAAGGTTGTAACCAAGAGTTTTGACAAGCATGACGTCAACCAAGGATACATCCGGGGTTACCACCACTTTGCCAAAACCCAAAACCTGAGAGCTTGTTTTGTCACCGTAGGAGACCATGGTGTTGGCAATATTTCCTCAATTTGCTCATGATAGACTTGCTTCCGGTCATATGACTCGTGGCACCACTATCAAGCACCCATTTCGATCCACCGGAAGCATAGTCCTACAAGAAAATCAAGCCTTGGTTTTAGGTACCCATTTTGCAATGGGTCCCCTTTTGTTAGTGACAAGAGCCTTTGGCACCCAAATGGCCCAATGATAATCATGCGTGTAAGACGTTCCCACGTATCTAGCATATACATGACCATCATAAGATTTGCAAAGAATATAAGAGGGATTGTTCTTTTCGGCAAAGTTGTCACTTTGCAAGAGGGTTAGGCCATTTGGTACCCCTTGGGCCATGCCCTTGTTCTTTTTCTTCTTGTTGTTCTTCTTCTTCTTAGTCTTGGCAAGTTGATCCTTCAACACCTTGACTTCCTCTATGAGATGCTCATGCTTGCAACAAGGATTAGGAGTGCTAGACAAGTCTATAATTTGCACAGCGGAAGACTTAGAGAGATTACAAGTTAATTGAGTTTGAAGCTGTTCATGGGCTTCAAAAAGATTTGAGAATTTACTCTCCAAGGCTTTGTGTTCCTCTTTGAGTTTCTGAAGATCCTTTTGAGTCCTATCATGACTACCCACAAACTCAGCATTTTCTTTCTTGAGAACCTTAATCAAAGCAAGAACATGGTCACGTTCTTTAATTGTAGAGCACAAAGTGTTGTTATGATCATCTACAAGCTTAGACACATTTTCTTCAAGATTAATTCTCATATTTTGTTCATCCTCAAGACTTTGAGTGAGAAAGGCAATTTCATCGGCGGCATCTCTTTCATTTTTACTTAGCAAGTCAAGAAGTTCTTCCTTTTCATCTAAGGCATCTATAGCATTGTCAAGTTGTGCAAGTAAGGACTCAAAGAAGGTTTTAGTTTCTTCATCTAAGGTCGCAACAAATTCACACATGTCAATCATCTCTTTCTTCACCTCTAGACCAACAAGATCAAGAGAGGAAGGCTCACTAAAGATAGGTTGAGGAGTGGGTTTCGGTGTTACCTCGGTGGCCTTGGCCATGAAGCACTTTTGGTTAGAGAAAATGACATTTTCATTTGGCGAGTCGAAGAGGGATAGACGTGGAGTTGAGGTAGTGGAAATAGCAGCAACTCCCACAATCTCTCCACCATGAACTTCATCATCATCTTCATCCGTGCCCGAAAGATATTCTTCATGGACCACAATTGCTCGTTCCTTGTTAGTGGCGTTCTTGACGGTGTAGTTCTTGTTCAAGGGATGAGGAGGTCTTGACTTGATCTTGCGAATGAGACGACCACCATTGTCTTCACGGTTCTCAAAGGGACACTTGGCCACGAAGTGACTCTTGTCATTGCAATTGTAGCACGACCTTGCCTTGGGAGACTTGGTGGGTGAGTTGAATCTTGAGTTGTCCCTTGATCTTGACTTGAATCCGGACTTGTTCCAAAAGGCCCTTTAAGAGAGAGCAAGATGTTCGTTGAAGGCACATTTTAGGTCCTCTTGAGACCACTCACTTGATGTATCATCATCATCAACTTCAATAGCCTTGGCCTTCAAAGCAAGATTCACTTTGGTTGACCCAATGGCTCTAGCTCGAGCGGACTCCGCATTCTTCTTGGCAATAGTCATGGCAATTACTTCACTCAAAACTTCTTGGGAGGTCATTAGGTGAAAGTTGGTTCTTCCCTTGATAGAGTTGAGCTTTTGTTCTTCAAATGGGAGGAGAGCTTAAATGAACTTCCTCTTCATAAACTTGTCATCAACATAGTGAGCCCCAAGGTCCCTCATAGTGGAACAAAGGACCTTAAGGCGCCTATACATGTCTTCGGGGGTCTCATCATCTTGCATTGCGAAACCATCACACTCGTTGTTGATCTCATCAAACTTGGAGCTTTGGATGCTTGCATTCCCAACAAAGAGCTCGGTGAGCTGATCCCAAGCTTCCTTGGCGGTGTCAAATTGGCGAATGTGAGCAAAATCCTTTGGAGTCAAGGACTTTTGAATCATTCCCAAAGCTATGGCATTGAGTTGCTTGTCCACCACTTCACCTCGTGTCAACTTCTTTGGGTCATATGGAGAGAATCCATCCTCCACAATCCTCATTAACTCAATAGAAGAGCTGGAAATATGTGAGCGCATTAGATATTGCCAATTGGCGAAATTAGAAGTATCTAGCATGTGTGGTGCTCCTTGAGGTATAATGTGTGGCATGGGGATGGGTGGATCCGGAGTGTACTTCGGCGGTGGGGGTACCGCCGAGTAGTCCTTTCCTCCATTTTCCTCTTTGGAAGTTGGGTTCTCGGGCTCCTCGATGTTCTCACTTGGAACCTTGGTAAAGGTTTGAGCAACAAAACCAAGTCCCAAGTGAGTGGTGGCGGCCGCGGGAGTTACCCCGGGGCGGACACCGAAATGGTGGGAGGAACCTCGGTGGGTTGGGATGTGTCAAGAGCAACCATGGGGTTTGGCTTGAGAGACTGTAAGAGAGTCACCATTTCCTCGAACTTGGACATCATGGATGACTCCAATTGCTTGAGGTCATCCATAGTGGCCAAGTTCTTGGATTTTTCGGTTTCACTACCCCCTTCGTCGGCCATAGTCTCTTAGGCGGTAAAGCCCGAAATAAGAGCCATGGCTCTGATACCAATTGAAAGTACCGACTTGATACGACTAGAGGGGGGTGAATAGGCATCTACCCAATTTTAATTTGTTTCTCACTTTTAGGCTCAATGAGAAAGGAAGTTATCTAGAGATGCAACTAAGTGAACAACCTAAAGCAAGGAAACAAACACCAACCACAAAAACAGTAAATATCAAGGAGTAAAGGAAGGGAATGAAGTAACCGGAGAGGGGACACGGAGATGTAATTCCCGTAGTTCACTCCCAAGGAGCTACGTCTACGTTGGAGAGGTGTCGGGGCCACACAAGGTCACCCGAGCGCCACAAAGGCCTCACCTTCTTCTCCGGTGAGCTCCCCCAAAAAGGAGGCCTCACAATCCACTAACCGGTGACCTTGAAGGCGCCAACCGAAACCTTTACACCAAGGTTGAGGGGGAGGCTCCACAACTCAATTGGAGGCCCTCAACGACACCTCGAAGCTTTAAAAAGCAAGCCTTAGCTCCGACGATGCCCTACACCGTCTAGGGTTCCAAGAAACCCAAGAGCAACAAGATCCACAAAGGATGGGTGGGGGAAATCATATCTTCTTTGGTGGAAGTGTAGATCTAGGTCACCTCCATCACCTCTCAAAAGATCAGGTCATTTGAGTAGCTAGAGAGAGAGATCTAGTGAGGTGAAGCTCAAGCATTAATGGAGGAGAGAGAAAAATTCAAGAGAGAATGGGAGGAAGAAGAGGGGTGCCTTAAATAGGCCCCCTCGCTGGCAATTACATCCCAGCGACCTCACGGAAGTTCCGGTGAGAGGCGAGTTCTGCCAGCCGCTCCAACGGTCATCGATTGGCGCGCTCGAGCATAGCAGGAAGTTACGGTCAAAATAGACCGGAAGTTCCGGTGGACTTCCGACGCAAGTTCCGGCTAAGTTCCGGCAAATAGAACACTTCAAAACAGAAGGTTACTGAGCCACCACCGGAACTTGGAGCGGAACTAGGAGCGGAACTTCTGGGTGGCGAACCGAATCTGGCCGGAAATTCCGGCGTCTGGGCGGAATTTCCGCTCAGGACCTTTTGGCAGGACAAGTTCCGATGCAAGTTCCGGCCCAAGTTCCGGCAATTAGAACACTTCATACAGAAGGTTACTGATTCACCATCGAAACTTGGGGCAGAACTAGCGTCGGAACAAGGCTTGAGCAGCCCGCAGAAGAAGCCTGAGCGGAACTTCCGGCGCCAGGCCGGAAGTTCCGGTGAGACACAGAAAGCTCCAACAGAACAGGAACTCACTCTCTCACGGAATAGTAGGATGGCTGTGGCGGTGCATATAGGTTTGTGCAAGAACTAGTGATTTCCCATTGCCTTCCAAGATGGACCCCCTCTTAATAGTACGGTGACCTAAAAACAACAACCGGAGAGAAACTAGGAGGAAACTAAAAAGGCCACCGTCTTCATGAGATCCCAAGAGAGCATCCACCACAAGAGAAGGAGACAACAACAATGTTTCCCCTGAAACACAAACGCACAATTAAAAACACAATTGGGATTATCATTAACACCAAAAACATCATGGGAAGATATAGTCCTTTCAGGGTTGCTGCTTTTTAAAGGTATCAACGAAGCATCAGTCATAAGTGTGTGAAAACTGATACATGCAATTTCCAAGCCCAACATATATTCAGGAAAGATTCATATCCCAATATATCCATGAAAATTAAAATGCACTGGTAGAAAGGTGAGCGACTTAATTTCTTTTATGAAAAAACATGCAAATAAAAAATATAGTGCATAATTAAATTTGGTATTCACTAAATATACACACTTGTACTCTCTAAGTCTCTATGCAGGTACGATTTTCAACCACAGATATATTACATGCAATCAGCTAATAAACTTGCCTTCTAAACCAGAGAAACGCAACTAAATATTTGACATTTAATTAGAAAGACATTTCACGGTTCAGTGTCACAGCACATAATTTCAAAATTTTGGACCAAAATGGCAAACCAAGATGATATTTTGAGAAGGAATGATGCTTTTTTCTAGGTGGTTTTAAGGAAATGCGTGCTGCCAGTTCACCTCAATGAATTATACATCAGTTTTGGAGATTTATATAAAGTTCCTAAACATATTTATTTTTACAATGTAATTCAACTGATTCATATGGTTACCTTAGGATCCAAATGAAGATGACAATGGACTAGCCAATGTTTAGAGACAAGAGTAGTGGTCAAAAATAGAAGTGGTACTACAGCCTGCATTACAGCGGACTCATTACCAATACACCGTGTTAAAAGAAGTTATAGTATTAGGGTCAACCAATTCTACTATTTATAAAAAAATGTTGACATCAGATTGTACACCTTGCAGAAAGCTGCCAAATACATACATGACACATTCAGTTATTCCTCAATTGTTTTTAAAGACCATGTTATCTAAGGACGAATCAACATTGTCTAAGAGAAACTCTAGCAGATATTGTACACACGGCAAAAATGTAGAATAACTGCTAGTTTTTAGTTTGAGACAAAAAAGGCCCCGAGCAGATCCTGTAAACACGCCAGACCTTTATTTTTTTTACGGTCTGTGGAGAAACCCTTCCCCGACCTCTACATATGAGGTCTGCGCGGGCAACCTGAGTGCGCCCTGTACTCATCCCCCTATACTTTATAAAACCTCCTTGGAATGCAAAGTAACCAATACTATCAATCATCGTGAGATTTACCATATAGAATTTAAAAGAACAATAATATCACTTCCATGTTTTATTCACAAAGGTGCAAACTACTACAAATGGAAAAAATAGCTACAACATTCAAAATTGATGGAACACAAGGGTACACATTCCTATAAACAATATTCACACATTACTAAAACCATTGGGCTAGATTGTCTTACCTTTTTCCTAATTATACTTACCAATGGAAGCAAAAATCAACTACAAATAAGCTTTCTCTTTTCATTTACCAATGGAAGCCAAAAGTAAGTGCATTGGGACAATGGGGAGTAGGCTTACCATCGGAGCAGCAGGTCCCAAGAAATCATGCATAACCAGCATTAACATCCCTAGGATGAACCGAGTGTATTTTTATATTTGTATATACATGTGGATTGGTTCCTTTGATTGAATTTTGTTTTGCACAACAGATATAGATAAGGTCCGTATGCTCCTATTAAACCGGATGAGAACATATAATCCTGCAATGGTTAAAGAACGTATGTGAGTGCTTGATATCTGAAATGAAACTTCATGCATTTACAACTATTGTGAGCCTCGGCCACCTGAACCTGCACATTCCGAGGTAGCTAGACCATTTTCAATATTGATATAATCTTTAGTTCAAGCACATGCCACGAGCACTTCCGTATCCCAAGAAGTACAAATGTAATGAAGCACCATGTCAATACTATGAATGTTCACCTTGATACCTGCATAATGAAGACCTACAAGGAAAAACAATTGACAACTTTTACAATACACAATTAGCATAAATAAACCTAACTTTTGAAAAATCACATGCTAAGAGCAATTTCGTACCAGTAAATCTATCGAGCAACCTATATGCATATACGTGGAAGATAGTCCTCACCAAATTTCATAAAGTGACCGCTACAAGACTCTGAATCAGCCAGTTAGGCACACCTCAAAGCTGTGAAATCAGCATGCATTTTACAAAAAAAAATGGCGAAGTTTGTCGATACGAACTATGGTAGGGTCATGACTACTGGTGCAGGTGATTAAGGAACTCTTCGATGGAATAACTTTAATGCTTTGGATACCCTAACAACAACCATGTTAAATTGGCATATAAACATAGGCCGATCAGCCGTTAGTTATGGCAGGTCCCTATTCACCTCTTGATTGGTGGATCAAACAACGAATACTTTTTATATTGCCCTACTAATCTTCTAAAGGAAAGTTTTCTCGATATTTCTTCCATGCTCTTTTTATGTACCAATGATGCATCGTGCACGTGCTTGACACTAAGGTCACATTAGACACACAATGATGCATAGTGGAAATACATCTAAAACTTTTATTATGTTATTTGACCTCCAATTATAGCCTGTTCAGCCCTTGAAAGTAGGAAAAATAACATGCACTATTGCTAGATATAACATTTAAAATGGAAGTAGGAAAAATAGCATGCACTATTGCTAGATAACATCTCCATAAAAATAATGAACTGAAAGGCTATGGTGCATTAAAACTTGTCTGATGTATAGAAGCACCGACTATCTGCATAAAATTTAACAAAAAATGGTACTGCAAACACATAAAAACGGCAGTCCACTTGGTCAGAGCTGAAGAATCTCTTGATGATCACGGTCTATTAGTTGCAGTTGAACCACGGAAAGTCGCATCATTACCTCCTGCTAAGCCGACTCTTCCCTCACGCCTAATTATATTTCCTCCCTGTTATGTCCAAGAAAGTAAAAATCCTCAACATCTACCAGATATTGCATGGAACTTGAGAAATACCAAAGGTATCCAAGATCTAATTAAATAAAAATGGTACATGAAGTGTATACTATGCTAAAATGCCATAAAGAATTAGTGGTAGCTATCTCATCAAAATCAAAAAATACGTATGAATGTTCTCTCGTAGACCTGATCAACACGAGACTGCAATAGTTAAGTGAATAGAATTTTCAAAATAAAATAACCAGGAACATACCGGTTTGGGTCGATGTCTTAAAGCTCATGCCGATTAAGTATGGCAAGACACCAACCAAAGATGTTTATATTAAACATGCCATGACAATTTAAGTTATTGACAGAAAGGAATCCAATCGAACATGGCCAGCTTCTGGTACTCATCGCCGGTGATGGCCTCTTTGATGATGGCCTCAGGGTTCACCATGCCATCTTCCTGTAGGAAGATCTTGAGAAAGTTTTTGGTGAAGCTGCTCACCATGGCACATCGCCGCTGGGTCAATAGTTGCATGCCTTGCGTCAATGCTAAATAAGAAGTTCCGAACTGAAGTACTGCAAAACATAGGAATTGTGCTAGCAAACGAAAATTCTTCTTCGCATCCAGATCCTATTGATGCTCTCTAGGAACCAGCAACTTGGGAGTGACGATGTCTAGTGAAACACATCTGAAACAATCACAATAATTAAATGTCACCAGCTATTGCATCCACACATAGTGCGGTTTCTAACAGAACAAAGAAAAGGCCCATGGCATAATCTAATCTGTTGTGCGCACATACATGTGCTTGGAAACTACATCAACGGGTACATGAGTATGACTAGAGGCTACAGAGTACAATGTACAGGGTATAACAGTACACAATATGTTTAATTTTATATAGTTATATATTACTAGATCATAGACACATTGATCAATGGAAGAGAAGTTATCCAACTGAACAAAAGAAGAACAATAAAAGAACAGAATGATTACTGCTAATATCTGAAGATCACATAAGTGAAACTAAATTGCCAACTGTAGATAAATGCTTCTATGTTATAGCTATACATTCAGCTGCATCTAGCTATATCTTATATGAACCAAAATAGCATCACACATGCAAAAGAATTTGGTCGATACTTGTTAATTGGTTCGTTAGAGACAAAATAATAATGGGTAACAACTTGGATATTGAAATGTAGCATTGCAGTCTCGCGAGGCTTTTACCATTGCAGTCGGGTCGCTGCATCTTCTATTCCCACCAAGTTGAGCTTCCATTTGTACCAAGCTTTTATCTATCATGGAAGAAAACGTGAACCAATTAAAAAAACCTTGTACGGGAGATAACAGAAACTACTCAAGCAAATATTAACATGGAGAAGGGTACAAACCTCTTCAGCTGGCAATATGTAGAACTCGCATCTGAACTGTAGGGTGCACGACATCGTGAGAGTCCCTGCGCGCAGAGGATAGACACCAGCGGCTGCAGTGTGCAAGGCTGAGCAGAGGAGCGGCGACGGCGGGTGCTCACGTGTCCCAGGTTGCGCGGAGGAACTGCCCGATTTCTATATCCGCGGTTGCACTGATGTCTGATGACCGAGGTGCACAATTATCCACGGTGAGCAATACAAATGCCTTGAAAATTCGGGCGTCCAATCAGTGTGCAGGGATGCATACCCCTGTCGTCGAGGAGCAGGAAGCCGCCGAGATGGGGACGGGCGGAGGCGCCGCTCGTGGCCTAGAGAGGAGAGCGCCACCGGCATACTGGAATAGGGAGGGCGCCGCCGGTGTCCTGCAAGAGGGAGGGCGCTACCGGTGGCCGGTGTAGGGAACGGAGGCGAGGAGATCGGGAGGGGTTTCAGACCAGGAGGAGAGGAGACCGTGATGTTCGGGGGAGGAATTGAGGGGGCGGACGAAGCGGGTCAGTTTTTTTCTTGCGAGCGGGGCAGTAACGACCAAAGATGCGCGACGAAGGGCCGACGTAGTGGGCAGAAAACGGAACACCAATTTTTTGTAGACAGTAGAGATAGAGATTGTCGGTCGGCTGTCTTTTCTTTTTTTTTATAAGAATAGTTTCCAAATGATTTTTAGAAAAGAAAAAAATATAGAAGCTCACAATTTAGTAAAATTTGATACTTCCTTTAATTCATATTACTTGTCGCTGAAACAGATATATTTATCACTAAAATATGTTTAGATACATTCATTTTCACGACAAGTAATATGAATGAAAGGGAGTACTTCAATTGATGTGGAGCGACATGTGTGGCTGTTTGATTCCCAGATCTCATATGTATTCCCACAAACCCTATTAATTAATAAAGAGATCCAGTAGTTCTCTAAAAGGAAAAAAACTATTTTCTAAATGATTTTTAGAAAAGAAAAAATATTACGTTTTTTTCTATTCGGCTCCTATATATCAGGACGCACTTTTTCGAACCGGAGTATACATGTTAGTTTGCTTCCTTTATTTATTTATTTATTTTTCCATTCTATTTTTTCTACGATAGTGTGGCCTAACCGCGGTAGATTTAAAGAAGCCGCATCCGGCCCGTAACTGACATATCTGACTTATTTATTTTTGAACGGTGACATGTCTGATATGGACACCGATTGCATGCATGGAGGAACCACCCGGCCGGTAGCGGCGGCGAGAGATAAGGGTGGCACTAGGATATGTGAGTGACAATGGGTTTACACGGTGTAGTTGAATTGTAAAAATCAATCCGTAGCAACGCACGGGCATTGTGCTAGTACCTGATAATAAAGAAAGAAGTGTTTTCTTGTCGTTTCTGTATTTTTTTTGAATAGATTACCCTCCCACCAAAGCCCACCTAGAGATAACCTAATTTCATCCGTACAATTCATGTAAGATTTATCATTGACCGCAAGATTAAACAGGCCTACCATATAACGCAGCCGCTTTATTGAGGGACCATGTTGACTGTCGTCGCTTCGTCGAGGGAAACGAGCGCCACAATTTCTCATCCTCCTCCCAACGCTACCATGGGAAAAACTCTCCAATTGTTTCTGTTACATTGGCGCAGGATGATAAACCATCCTCTACGTGGTCTTTACCTATATTTTGTTTTGCCACAGATCGCGAATATCATGGCAGCTATCATGAATTGATGCGTCATCGACTGACTTTTGTACAGCATTGGACAGCCCGATGGTAATGCGGGGCCTAGCTGAGCCATTATGAGATTGATTATTTTGCTTCACGACCATTCAGATTTTGAGCCGAGGTAAAAGATTGCATTGTTTATCCCTACTAATTAATGCGATCTGCTCGCATTGCAATCCATCGGGCTTTTGCAAAGCACATATGGTGTGCCATCATATTTTCATGCATGCTAGAATTGCTAAGCGAAAACTGTTTGATAGACACGAGTTGCTGCTGCAAGTTTGGTTCCTGCTCTGCAGATCGGTGGACAGGAGTATGTTTTTTGATAGAATATCTAGGCGCGGCATAAAGGTTACTTTCCAGGAAGTCAGTCGCTGCACATGGGCAGGTTGTCACCGGCGGTCGGCTAGACGGTGGGGCTGACCGGGCTTGACCTGGGCGTGCTGCTTGGATCGGCGCGGGAGCAGTGACCAAGCGGTGCCTCAAATACTGGTGCTTAGAGCACGCGGCAAGAGCGGACATCCAGCGTGGCGGCTCGGTGGCGGCGGCAACCATTTTGGTTGACGCGTTTGTCAAACGCAATATTTCCCTACTGTCTAGATGGAGTGGATGAATAAGACGATTTGATATGGGAGTGGGAGTCCGTCCGCTCATACTATCTCACTTTTTTTTGAAAACTATTACGCTTTGTTTGATTTTATTCGAAACGTGGTTGTGGACAGATTTAAAAAAAATTATGGGCTGTTTAATTAAACGAGACGGATTGTGACGGATCGTCTGTGTTGATAATAAAATAAATGCATGGGCTAATTAAACAAGATGATGCTAGCCAGAGCCGGCAAAGGCGCGTACTCAGAAGGATATGAAAGGAAGAACGCCAAGGAAAAAAGAAGAAGGGGTTTAGAGTATTCAACTCACCACTGACACAATAACGACTAACTTATTCTGCCGCACCGCGTGGACATCTTGCTAGTATTTATCTTTATATTGTCTCTACTGTATAAAAAGTCTTACGGTGGTTTTCGTCGTCGTCCGTACAATCCGCCTTCGTCCGTCGTGAAAAGGCGTTTTCCAGCGTCGCACCGTGTTCGCGATTCCTTCGTGGATTCTGTTCAATCGCTAATCGCCCACGTCAGCACATCCCTAAGCAAACCCCAATCAGAATCAAAATGAGATAGAGCTAGCCAACCGTACGTACGCGCATTGCTGAGTTTAGCTCAAACCGGATCGAGCGTACTCTCCTAGCTAGGGGCAGAGTATCCCTCGTGAACACGATTGAGCATGTCCTCAAATATATTAGCTGGCGTACGTGGTAAGAAACAATGAATCGGTTCGTTGTGCTGCCTCCCTGCCACCGGTTGCCCCCACACGCGACCGATCAAAAGGCCAGCCGGTGGCTCGCCATGGTCATCGCAGACAAGCTAGGAGTATTGGATTGGATCCGGCCGAGGACGGCGTCGGTCTGATCGAAGGGGCCGCGACGCGGACGGCTCGCCATGGCCAGGGACAACAAATGCATGATGGAGAAAACACCCGAGCGGCTCGTCATGAGCGGATCGGAGAAAACAAGTGACATGATGAGAACGAGGGGAGGGATTCGAGCGGGTGTCGCGCTGCTCAACGGGTCAGCAAGGACGCTGGCAGATGTTACCGATCAGATTGCCTTTTTCTCTTCTTTTAAGTTTAAGCATGTGCCTACTCAGCGCCGAAACCGGATCGATCAGCTACGTAGGGTCGTAGTATCCTTGCTCCATCTTGCATGGAAAAAGAGGACAGCCAAATCTCACCCGGATCAATCAGCTGCGGTTGTGTAGCGCGTCTCAGCGAAGAATCAGCTACAGCTACGGTTGTGCAGCGCATGTAGCCGAAAGCCGTTGTTGTTTTTTCAAACACACTAAAACATCATGTATTGCATCTGGCGGGAAGCACCTTAACACAACTCAACACACATGCATGACATCGCGACTCCAGTGCGCCAACCATCGGGGTAATGTTCGTCCGCCAGCTGAAGCGAGTTTTTTTTTTTTGAACGGAATAGCTATTATATTAAAAACAAAAACAAAGTACAAAATAGCTCATACAACTTATGCTCTGAAGATCAAAGTCGAACCTATAGCCTAGAAGCACACAAGATAAAAATATTACTGAAAGTTGTCCGAGCCGAAGAACACAAATGGAGCCTGCCAGGGTGTCCATCGAGAACATGGACGTGCCAAACCTGCAAATGAGTTCTTCAAGGGCCTCATAAAGCCTGTCCATCCAGAAAGCCAGCGGCTCAACCGGCAATTGAGATGGCACAGGGACGCGAGGTTGAAAGTTGAGCTGTAGATGTTGGGGATGCTTCACCGAGCTCAACACAGAGTCTTCATCGCCAAATCTGGGGAGCGACAGCGGAGACGATCTCACCTGCCTCCGGCGCACACACCCGAGCGAAATGAAGAAGGCACAAATAGCCTTGACAGCAATTCGCAGTTGATCCTTTGTGCAACAGCTAGAGCAAAGAGCCATCTCCAAAAAATATATAATAATTGGCAAATGAAAACCTTTTGGAGCAGCAAAAGATGGAACCACCGTCTTCTCCGATCTCCAGTATGGGCCATTTATGAACTGTGCACCAATGCCTTCGCCATCACCATGACCGCGCAAGCAAATAAGCATCAGAGTAATATTTTGCCCCAAACAACACCATCTTGATGAAGGAGATGCAAGAAAAGCAGCCTTCTCTTCCGTCTCCCCGCCACCACGGCCGGCCAGAGGAAGAAGAACATGTCGCTTCTCTACTGCACTGCAACTCACCCCCCCCTGCCACCACGGCCAGCCAAGTGAGATTGAGATAGAGAGGATCTCCTCCTCCAAAGATGGAGCCAAATCACCCCTTTACCGAACTGGATCGAGGGCAGCTCACCACCAAATCGAGCTATACAGCCACCACGGCGACCGCAAGCTGCCGTAGAATCCTTGAGCGGCCAAAGCATGAGATGAACATCGAAAGGGGGGCGAGCTTATTAAGAGGACTCCCGTCCAGGACAGCACCAACTCCAATCTCCCACCGGAGGAGCTCGTCGGGGCACTGCTTGGACCATCCATCGGCACTGCCCGCAAGAAGCGACAGAGAAGAGCCCATAGGGACTAGAGATCGAAGCAGCAGCAAGTCGGGCCTTGTTCTTCCCTCGCCGCCACGGCCGGCCAAAGAAACGAGGCCATGCCGCCGCTCAAGCTCTAGACCACCACCGGCCTTATTAAAGGAGTAGCTGAAGGCCACCATCCCCTCCATCCCATGGAGGACGGTGGTGAGGAATGGCTGCAGCAACCGCCGGATCTGGCCAGAGAATCCCGGCGAACTCCAAACGGCATAACGCCAACTACTGGGACAGAGCCCAACCCTACAACTAATATATACACTACAGCCACCGGAGCCTTCCCTCAGCCCACCTCCACCGGCAACGCCGGCAAAGGCGGCGTCGGGTTGGCCCAGCGAGCTCTGGATTCCTCTTGAGTACTGTAGCAGGGGAAGAGGAGAAAGGATAAGTCAATGAAGCGAGTTAAAAGGGGTACATCACTCGGCGGAAAGCTGACCTGTAGCTCCTGCTCCATCTCAAGCAGTGCCTGGTGCCACGACCACCATGACGCCGATGGCTATGGTGTAGTTGAGGTCTAACGATTCGACAGGCAGCAATGGCACATGGTAAATCTCGAATCAGTATTCTTTTTCAGAAGCCATATTTACTTGTGCGTCCTATAAATGCATGATGCATCTAAAGCTCGGTGATGACCGGACGAGCACACAGTTAAGGGCGGAAGTTGACGTGTTCTACGCACTCATGGCCCAAGCGTCAGCAACAGTAAACTGGGAGGCCAACTAATGGAGGGCCGGCCATGGGTAGACTGCGGCGATATTTCCATGCGCGCCGACTCCAGCATTGCAAGGGACTGCCCGTGGCCTCTCCAGTAGATCGGCCAGAGATAAGAAAAATCCTACATATGTTTTCTCATCGTAGCATTTATTTCTTTTCTGGACGCACTTGAGATTCAGAACATCATGGTAGATGTTCAGATCATATAGTATCCTTGTGGAAAATATGAGGATTTTTATAATAAATAAGCATATCTAGGTTGTTGCACTCCTGGTGGTCGATTTCTTTTTTTACTTCCTAGCACCTCTCAAAAATAGAGCTAAATAAACGGTAAATTTCATAATCCAAAGAAAATAATTGAGTTGTTCTCTAGGTCGTGTACCTTGTGATGGAAGGATGAAAAATATGACTAAAAAGGGAGAAGATGACAGGGTTCAAGATTCATGCTGTCATACGTGGATGCTTGAAGCGGGTCTAACTTGACAGGGAAAAATCCCCAATAGGATTACTTACGAAATTCTTAGGTGAAGGCCTAGGCGTTGCCTCCTTCTAACACTCCTTAACACCGACGAAGGCGAAGGCCTTCACGGAGTGGAGTAAGGTGGGGGCAGAGTAGGCAGTGGCATCTGTGGACATGGTGAAGCTGTTTGTTTCTAAATGACACGTTACAATTGTGTTCACAAGGTCTTACTATTTTTTCGTAGCAACGCACGGGCATTTAGCTAGTTATTACTATATAATTTTTCTTAAGGTGTTTTTCGTCACCAATTTTCGTCCATCGTCATGCTTCTATAGGTTTGCCTTGTCCTCCGGTTCGAGTCGGTCTCTACTTCTCCCAGAGCCTTTAATACGACAGAAATTGATGGAAATAAAAATCAAAATCGAGTGCTCCAACAAACGGTGCCCCAACAAACAGACACGGCTCCGTCCCCATCCCCTACATCGAATTCTTTGCATCACGTGCCAACACCGTTGTTACAATTGCGACAAGAAGATAACGAAGAACGAAAACGAAAAACACAGCAAGGGGGACACAGATTTAACGTGGAAAAACCTCTCCAACAAAGAGAGGAAAAAACCACGGACGCCAGCCAGCGAAACTTCACTATATCGAGGAGTGTTTACAAAGCCGGAGATTTCACAGATGCAACTCCTCCCAACCGGCGGTTTACAAGGGGTTTATATATCGGTGGAAACCTAGGTCTTCGACGATCCGTACCGTACCGCGGGGGGCTGTCGCCCCCCGCACCCCCTCGTTACATTCGGCCCAAGCCTCCGGCGACGGTCCTCGCTCCACTCGTCAGAAGTTGGCCTATACTTTGTAGAATTTGGATCAACATATAACAACCGTCGTCCCCATCCCCTGCATCGTCCGTACCTTGGCCGTAGTGGGTGGTGCTGGGGGAGAGATGGGGACGGATTGGAGCAGCAGCAGTAGAAGGGTCTCATCCCGGTGGGCTGCTGGCCACGCATCTGCAGGGGGAGGGGTGAGGGAAGCGACCAGTGGCGTCATCGGCGTCGGGGTTGGCTGCAGCGTCGCTAGGGAAGGGAGACGGTGACAAAGGCATCCTGTGAAGAGGCGGACCACCTATTGGCTGGGCTGGATCTCGAGCTGCAGGTAGAGAAGGAATTGGGTGGCGCCCGAGCTGTTTGGCTGCCGAAGGACAGTGGAAAAGGAAGCTGCCTAAGGTCGATGTATTTTCCTTTCTATACTTAATTTAGGTGCAGCTGTTAACTGGTTTTTTTAGGTATGTTAACTAAATTTATTCTTCGTCTGATCTGTATATTGTGCCGCTCTATTGCTTATTGATTACTGTTGATTACTATGGTTGTGAGAAAATTGCTTCGATTGGCTAGCTGATTCCGGTCGCGCCTATTATCAGTGCACACACTCGCCAGCAAAAAATTACGGAGAGAAACCGTGTTAGCTGAATCGATTTTTCTGCTGATGCAATGTTGTACAGAGCAATGCACGCTTAAACAACTAACTAAATATGACAGATCCATTTTCTGGGAGGTTGTCGACTAGCTACTACATACGGCTGCCAATACAAAGTTAGTTTTCCTTGATGTCTTCGGCTGGAAGTGACGCAAAGCCAACGCGACGCCAATGCGAGCAGAGAGAGGAGGAGGAAGAGGAGCGCAAGAATGCATCATATCCTAAAAAACTCATTGATTTGATTAACTATCTCCAAAATTCAACTTCACGCTATTGCTCTTTGCAACTCAAATCTTGCCTTTCTTTATTCGATTTCATGCAAAAAAAAGAGCGCTGCTGACATAATTTTAATACTAATACATACAATATGAAAATATATTTAATAATACCTTGTTCATCAAAATATAGATAGTTTTAGAAAAATTAAAATCCGCGATCCCGTCAAAATACGGATCGGGACATTAAGACCTCGTTCGTTTTGTGGGAAACGAAACCAGGCATGGGACCGATCTACGCTTGAATTAGGTTGATACCGTACCATCACCAAATCCATGTTTGATTGATTCCTTCTAACCCCTTGAAAACAAACTTGTCCATCTAAGCAACCTCGATCATCGGGGTTGATGTCGTCGCGTTCACTTCACTTGTCTCTACCGTCTTGAAATCGTTCCAAGGGTCAATTGGCGATTATTTATTTCAAGCCCAGGATTATGTAAATAAACTGATTGGCTGGGAAAAATACCGTGCGAGATAAATGAAAACCTCGTGTTGGCTGGACTGGAATTTTTGCCTCAACGGGTTGGACGACATGGATTGAACCGCAATCTAGGTCAATCCTTGCATTCTAGAGCCTAAACCAACGAGGCCTAAAGATGTGTGTTTATATAGTTGGCAATGGCGTTCTTATTTGTGTAATTAAAAAGCCATGGGCATTCTGATAGTTTATCTATATACCTAATAATCTATACCTAATAATAATAAAGCACGAAGTGTCTCTTCCGGTCCAATATTTTTCTAGACCTTTTTACCCTCACACAAAATCCCATATAACTTATTTATGCCACCGTATACCGATTCGTTTTCCCCGTCTCAGCTTGCTCCTGTCACGCACACACGAGCGTGAGCCCTCCAGCAAGGCCCATACAAGACAGGACAAGCCGATACCACGGCTGTGGTCTCAGATCCGAATTTTAATTAAGATATGGCATATACTACTCAGGTTTAGTCCCACCTCGAATCTTTGAATTGAAATCTACTGGTTTATAATATTTGCAAGCTCCATTGAATATCAGTGAGCTAATAACTTGAAAGAATTGGATCCCCAATGCGGTGTGATGGCTCCCTTTCGATGTGAGAGCTATAAAATTAAACGGGATCAACACAAGAAGAGCTCAGGGAAGAACCATGAGGGCCATGGTCTCGGAGGGTTGCAGCAGGAGGCGAGGCGGTGTGTCGAGGCCGGAGCTTCGCCTGCAAGGAGAGCTTTTCTTGGCTTTCTACGAATCCGATGTTGGGGAATCGGAGAAGGACGACGACCGGGGGTAGCCGTGGAATTTGGAGAGGAAGAGGCGGTCGGGCGGCCTGGTCGAGCTCGGTCGTGGCGGGACGAGCTCGCTGCTAAGCGGCCGTGGCTCACAGGAACAAGGGGAAGGTGAGGAAGGCGGCGATGGTCGTGGATGGGGAGGAACCCGGGCACAGGGGCGGGCAGGTTCTCTCCTGGGCTCGGGATGGCGCAGGGCATCGGCAGAGGGAGGAGATGGTGGAGGGTGTGTGGCTCCTGGCGGCGGAGATCGGGGCCGGCGGCTCACGCGGGGCACAACAACGCAAGGAGGCGGCGGCAGCAGGGAGGAAGGAGAGAAGGGGACGTGGGGAGTTTGGTAGGTGGCGAGCGGTTCCCAGTGTGTGTGCGTCCGCGTGTGGTGTCGCTGTGTGGGTACGTTGCGGTGAGTGCATGTGTGTGCTGTGTCGTGTTGGCCTCTTTTTTTTTTTGGTGTGGCGTGTATGCCAGTGTCCTCCTAAACAAGTTTCGACGACTCAAATAGAGCTGTTTATTTTATTTTTAAAACAAAGCTAGAAAAGGACGGGAGATATTTATATTAAAAAAGGAACAATTTATAAAAAGACAAATTATGGTTTGCAAAAATAACTTTATGGTTATGAAAAATATTCCATAAATTTGCTTGCGGTCCAACTCTTTTTTAGATCGTTTTGCCCTCCTACCAAATTCTATATAATGCACTAATGCCACCGTTCGTTTTTCTTATTAAACGGGACTGATTGTGAGGGATTATGTGGAGATAATAAACTAAATGTCGTTAAATAATTAAAATGGATGATGCTAGCTAGAGCCGAAGTGGCACGTAATTCACGAGGAGATGAAAGGGAAGTACGCCAAAGAAGAAAAAGAGGAGGTTTGGAGAAAGAAAACATTCTACTTGTGAATTGAAACAATCAATTGATTGAGCAGCGGATATCATCGAGCAAAGTTAAAAAAGAGAAAGTTAAAAAATTGTCTATGCTGTAACGTGTCACTAATTACAAAAACTTACCACCGACACAATAAAGACTAACTTCTTCCGCCGCAACACGCGGGCATTTTGCTATTAATAATAAAACATGAAATGTTTCTTGCGATCCAATACATTTTAGACCGTTTCACCTACTCACCTAAATAAAAAATAACCCACGCTTCCACTCGTACCCTTTAGCGTGTGCGTTCCAAACTCCGGGTTTGGGCCTTTTTCCTCATCTTTCGGAACGATCCCCTCCTCCTGAGCGAAAAAAACACGGTGGAGGCCGGCCATTAGAGCCGATCTTCCACCGGATCTTGCCAACCACCATCCTCCACCTTCCCCAACACCCGACTCCGCCCGTTCCTTCCCAACATCGCCGGGATATGGCCCGACCACATCGATGCGCCTCTCCATCGCCTCCGGTTCTGGCAATGCTGCCGACGGCCACCGTGGCATCTCCTCTGCCTTCTTGCTCCATACCGATTCAATACGAAGGGTGCCAGATGCATGCGTGCTCCGCTCCATTTCCTTGCTCCCACTGTGGCATCTCCTCTGCCTACTTGCACCGTGCTGATTCGCTCCGAAGGCTTCCAGCTGTGTTCGTGCTCTACTCCATTACCTTGCAACTCACGCCTCTAATATATCTCCATCCACACAAGTCCATACCAGGAGCACCACTCCAGCATGCATCGTCCTTCAATCCCGCGTGTAGCTCTCTTTATTCAATCTGCTAGCAAGTTGAGCCGCACGGCCAATCCGCGCTGCAGGAGGCGTGAAGCTCGTCTATCCAAGGTGATGTCGCCACTATGTCTGTTCTTTTTTTTTGAACCAGGACACAGTGCCGATTTGTTTGGTGGCAACAAGATTAAAAAACAATGGAGAGGGAGAGATGACCGTGCTGAGAGAACAGGAAAGGACTCGTGCTGACGTCACATTGTCAGTTCTATACGATGGCGGCCACATCCGACCCGTCTTTGTGGAATAGAGAAGCTGCTCCGACGTCTTGGCACGTACAACAAGGCAGAGTGGCACGTGCCGAACAATCCTTGATTGCTATATTTTTTTAGGCCGGACAAGACAAAGCAACTGCTTAAAATTTTGAAAGCGAAGGTGGGGCTTTGCCACCGCTTCTTCCACCACTCTCCCGAAACCTCCTTTCCCCAGTTTTGAGAGTCGACTTTGACCGGCCGGATCCGGCCCCTCTCACCGTCGGCAGCCTTGCTGGCTGGTGTAGAGATGGATCGGAGGCCCGGCTACCTCCCTGTAGTAGTAGTTTTAGGATTAGATGCAGTCTTTGGGTCAATCCCGTGTTTCCCCTTGTGGAGTCTGAGGGTAGGCCGGTGGCCATCGTCGGTCAACCTCCTCCCTCTTCCTTCCGCTGGTGGCAGGTGGTGAGGCAAATGGAGCTGGCGGACTCCTACATCCCTCTCAATAAGGCCGAGTCTGCAAGTTACTCTTTGGCGCATCCGAGCTATGCCAAGAGGTTGCGGTTCTTCTTCTTCCTAGTTGTGCTCTGGTGGGCAGTGCCTGTGCTGGGGAAGAGGAGATGCTGCAGCTTGCCAAATAAGCTCGGTTTTAGTCTGGTACGTCTCTATCGCCATCTTCTACGCTCGTCGCCCCAGGTCCGTGGCAGGTTCTTGGGTGTTGATGAGCCGCTTTATCTGGCGCGGTGGTGGCGTGCCCTTGCTACTCTGGCTATTCTTCTTGCCCTGCTTCCTCTCTTCCTCTCGGTCTCCATGGTGGGGATGGGGGAAAGTGGTAGCGGTGTCAAGGATTCGCCGGAGTGGCCCAGGAGCTCAAGAGCCTCTTCTTCCTGGAGAATCTCTTCGCCGTCCATGTGGGCGCGAATCTTCATTACGCCCGTGAGCTCCGGCATATTCTCAACCTCCATTGGGAGGCCCTTCTCGAGGTCAGGCTCTGAGGGCTTTGCTGGGATGGCGACAAGTGGTCTCGTCCCCGTCGTCGTTCTCGGTTGCAACGCTCGCCTCGCTCTGCTCCACGGTGGGGAAGAGATAGGATCAGTTTGTAATTGCAATCTTTCAGCAAGGTTCTATCTACAAATGCCTGGGACCCATGTTTATTTTTCTGTCCTTATGGGGTCCTTTGTAATATCACTGTACACCCACTGTTTCATAATTAATGACAGGCTCTAGCCCCTTCTGGGGCGCTCCGTTGTTTCAAAAAAAATTGCTACATTTTTTAGATTAAATCTTTGACTTGTTTGAAATGATTGGTTGAATGCCTGTGCATGTCGTGGCTCACAGGCGGTTCCTAGGAAGATATATCGACTCAGCGGCAAACAGCTGGTACAGACGTATAGCGTCCAGTTGAGGAGCTTGGTCGTAATCCTGTCAACCTCGGAGAGTGATGACGCTCTGTCAACTTGGGAGCGCTTCGTCGGGAAACCCCAAGAGCAAGGTGTGAAGAGCACAGCAGCAAGTCTTCCCTCAGTAAGAAACCGAGATTATCGAACCAGTAGGAGGAAGGCGCTGCAGGAGGCATGAAGCTCGTCTATCCAAGGTGATGTCGCCAATCTGTCTCTGCTCTTTTTTCTTTGAACCAGGGTGCAGTGCCGATGTGGTGGCAACAAGATTAAAAAACAATGGAGAGGGAGAGATGACCGTGCTGAGAGGACAGGAAAGGACTCGTGCTGACGTCACATTGTTAGTGCTATACTGCGGCGGCCACATCCGCCCGTCTTTGTGGAACAGAGCAGATGCTCCGGCGTCTTGGCACGTACAACAAGGCAGAGCGGTACGTGCCGGACAACCCTTTATTGCTACATTTTTTAGCTTAAATCTTTGACTTGTTTGAAATGATTGGTTGAATGTGTGTGCATGTCGTGGCTCACAGGTGGTTCCCACGAAGATATATCGACTCAACGGAAAACAGCTGGTACAGACGTATAGCGTCCAGTTGATGAGCTTGGTCATAAGCCTGTCAACCTCGGTGTAGCATCCCAGTTGTCTAACCCCTGTAATGCTACATGTCATAATAATAAAAAGGGCCACCTCCAACATATAATTGTTGCATCATCATCACATCATGCTCATGTCATCATTGCCCCCTTGCATTTGAGCATCATATAAAACCTTTTCTTGTTTGGTTCTTATCTCATGTGCATGATTAATTGTAGTTGCCTCTTGATATTGTATTTGGTTCTTACTAAATTGTTAAATGCCCAAGTTGAGTTGGGGGCATCTCTCTTTTGACTCCGCCACCTTATCTTTCACCACCTTATAATTCCACCATCCAATAATATGGGCTTGGCCTTTTATTGAGTTATCTCTAGCCCATGTTGTTGGTTGGATCCACCCTAATCTTTGCTTGGCCTTTGTCCACATTTTGGAATGGAGATGAATAGTGCCATATCAATATCCTTGTTCTCACAAGGATAATTGTGGCATTAATAATTCTGCATGGGCCATGCAATAGCCACCTTGCCCTAGCATTTGGTTTTGCTTGTTTCCTAAATGGATCTTTTCCTCTTTGTTTGATCTTGTTTTGTGTGTATCAACAGCCCTCTTCCTCTAGCTAGCTCCATGCACCCACTTGTGCTAATGTGGCATGCACCCTCTAAATCCCCCTCTTTGGATCTTGCTTGGTCCTTTGTTGGATCATGCATGGGCCATTAAAACCACCCATCACCATATGACCTTCTTTCTCCCTCTCCTCTTTCTTGTTTGACCTTGCTTGACCAAGTTAGCACCACCATCCTTGCTTTCTCTCTTAGCAACCTCTTAAACCACCCCTTACCCCTCTCTTTTCTACCCTAAAACTAAACCCTAAATTATATCTATCCTAAAACTAAACCCTATCTTACATCTATCCTAAAATAATCTCTAACTTACACCTTCCTTTAACAAAACCCAAAACCTACTCCTCCAAACCCTCTAACCTTTTCTCTAATCCAAACCTAATCTACATCTACCTAAGCAAAAACCTAGACTACCTTCACCCTCTACACAAAACCTAGCTACCATTACCCTCTCCCCTCCTCTCTAGTTATCTACCTTGAGCCCTCCTTCCTCCTAGCTGTCCCCAGCTCGCCCCTTCCCTCTCTCTACACCCCACATGACCAGGACCCTCCTAGATACCCCACGACCATGTCCTCTCTCCTACACTAGCTACCGAGGCTACCCCCCTTCTCGCTCTCTCACTCGGCTAAGCACCTGCCCCTACCCCACTTATGCGCCTCCCTAGGCGCCCAGGCCACTGCTAGCCCCTCTCACCTCCCCGGCTCACCCCGTCACACGCCAAGCACGTGAGGGAGGCCGAAAGGTGATCAACCTCTCCCCGCAACCAGCCTCCCCAGCGATCTTATCTACCTTCCCTCTCGGCCTCTCCCAGATCCGCCAAGGCCCCGCCTCGCTGCCCTCCTCTACCTTTCTTCCTCACCACCCCATCGCCGCCTAGCTAGCCCCACCGCCCAGACGTTACGCCGGAGGCGTTGCAGCGGTGTCGAGAAGCCCGTGGAGCCTGCGGCGCCCCGACGCGCCGGCGGGAGGAGACGCCGGGAATGCCAGGACCAGCGCGCAAGCGCAAACCCTTCTGCCGCCGTCGGCCTCGTGGATCGCTACCACCCAGCCCGAACCGACCACGCCCGGACGCGCGGTAAGCCTCGATCCCCGGACAACGTCCGATCTTGCTCGCTTCACAGTTGCGCGAGTCACGGCGTCGAGCACCCTCGGTGCGGTGGGATCGTCGTCGTCGTCCGCCCGGCCAAACCCTAGCTAGCACGCGGCGACACTCAAACACCAACCTGAGCCCACGCGGCGTACCGCTTCGGCCGCTGGAATCCTGGTTCGAGCCGCCGCCACGTTATTGTTGCTTTTGCGTCTGGCGGAGGAAGAAAGCACGATGGCATGGCGTCACTGCGCAAAACCCTCCCCAATCTTTTAGCAACTGCGAACCTCGAGGCCCCATTGTGGCGGTGAACCTTGCAAAAAGGCTCGCAAGAACAGATCTGAACCGCAGTCCTCCACGGCCCGCGTGCATTTCACGAATAACCCCCTGCCCTGTTTGTTCCTCAACCCGCGGTCCAGCGTGGCCCGCTGTCAGCGACTGTTGCAACTTTGCAAAAAGGCTCCTCGCTTTTGCTGTAACGAACCCGCGATCCCCTGCGTGGGCCGTAGCACTCCTGTCCCCCACCTGGCGACCGGGAAGGAGTAGAAAAGTGGAAAAGCGTTTCAGATCTGTTTTAAAATTCAAACTGTTTAGATAAATTCAAAATTTAAAATTCTATTGATTATTAATAACTTTTCATACTTTATCCAAATTAGACAAATGATATATGTTTGGATATCAGCAAGATGAGGGGAATTCAATTATGCCATCTAATTTGTAATTTGCACTAGAAATTCCAAGTTCATGTTAATTACATCAAATGCCATTGGTTTTCCAATAAACCATAACTTTTGTTTTGTAAATCCAAATTTAGCAAGTAAATAGTCTAAGTTGATCAGCTCGACGAGGCCTTTCTGTTTATGCTATCCATGACTTCAATTGCAGCATGCATCATATAAATATATATTGAATAACAACTGTTATGGCAACAAATGTGGTTCTAAAACCCACTAAATGTTATATTCTTGTCCCTACCTCACCCATGCCATGCTACTTTACTTGCCATGTAAATTGTGCATCATTCATCATGGCATGATTGTTTGTTGACGCATCTTATTCATATGCTTGTGCTCGATATTCATGTTGGCCTTGTTTGTTTGGTTTTCTCGGATAGACCTTTGACCGGGGGTTGTATCAAGAGAACCAGGAGCACTACCCAGAACCGTCCTTTGCTTCAACAGAGACACCAGGCAAGCACTACCACATGCTTGCATACATACAGTACCTATTTGCCTCTATCTTATTCTTGCATCATTGAGTCGCGATTGCATTTAATTGAATCCCAAGTATGCATAGCCTTTACTTTTAAACCCCACCAAGCTTGTTTCCTCCATCCCATGAGCCACTACTATAGGAGTTGTTTGAGCCATGCGGGTCGTAGAACAGCATGTGTAGGGTTTGTGAGAGTCTGATGAATAACGAGGTACTTAAACAACTTAACCTGAGTAGTTCTGGGATAACTAAAGAAAGTGGCGCCGGTGAGCAATATCTGCTATTTGGTTTTCCTGCTCACTTGTGTCCCGTGAGACCCCGAGTACTTGATTCCTGTTCCTTGATTTATCGCTATCCACATCCGGAGGTATATGGGACCCCCTAGACGAGCTCGATTAGTCTTATTTCTTGGGGCCACAAACTAGTTTGAGGTGTTTTACTATCTGTACTTATGCCATGTTTACCGCTTTATTTACGATTGTATGCGAGGTGCCTTTAGGTAAGCGGGATGTTTTTCCCGATTGGGGACTGCTGTCGTTCTGACCATCGACCTTGAGTCCGTCTCGAGCTTGCTTACTCCGTTGCGGGTAGCTTAATGGGGTGGCCCAAATATTTGAATCTTGTGATTGTTCACCGTCGAAAGCCTCGTTGGGTTTTGATTTGGTTTTCCGAGGTTGATCGGCGTGTGTTGCTATTGGTGCACCCGGCGGGTAAAACTTTCAAAGCCGTGTCGCGGTTATGGACGACTTGGAGCAGTTTCTTGATCATAGACAAGCATAACTAAAGTACCTTCTAATTTGACTAAAGTAACTTGACTAGTAAATAGCGCAATACTCATGGAATGGTTAATAAAATTGCCAGGATGGGGGTTGTTAAATCCGCTTCCTTGTTGGTAGCGAGGAGGAGGATGGATCGGATGAGATTACCATTATAAGCTGTTGTACCTAAATTCACGGACATCCGTCTATCATTGGTTAGGCGGATGGTTAGCGTTATCTGTAGAATTGCTAGGGTTTAACTCTTGCTGCAATTCGTCACCCAGGTTGTGTTCCTTTAGAGGCATTAAGACTTCTTGAGTACCCTTAGGGTCTCACACGATAAATTCTTGATTCGGATGAGCAGTACCTTCTCGGGACGGATCTTTGGGTGGAAGAAGCCGATGATGTGGGCAACGATCGTATGGTGTAGAGATTCCAGCACGAGGATCCGTGAGACCTGTAGTTGGGATGTGCTTATTTCTGGCATCTTATGCCTATTTGCTTCTTATCCGTACTCGGATCTTGTTTGCCGCTTCATGATACTCGATGTGTGTTGTATGAGGAGTTATCCTAAAATATAGATTTATCTAGGTCATTTGAATCTTGCCGTATGGCGTTGGTATATTCCTTTCTTTATAGATGGTTTGGCTCGATGTACTCTTGTATGGTGGCTTGCGTACATACCCACTTGTGTGCGTAGTTGATCCTTCGCTTTGACTCGCCGTCTGAGGTCCCGTTGAGAGGGTAGCGGTTGGGACGTCTGAAAGGACTACCGGTGAGTGGCTTTTGGGGCCCCGTACTATTTCAACCGCTACCACTCATCCGGGCTTGTATCTAGGGAGCGTAGTTCACCGAGGTAGTTACAATTGGTATCGAGCCATCCCGACCTTGGTTTCACCAAGCAGTCGTTGTCGATCTAGCAAATATTTTAGTAGTTATGTATATAGGGAAAAACAAAGCGAGAGTAGGACTTCCACTTTTCTTCTTACCCTCCCACCCACCCTTTTACGGTAAGGAAGTGCAGCGTTTTCAATCCTCTTCTCAAAGTTCAAACTAGGATTCACGTGTTCGGTTTCAGTAGTACCATAGGTTGTGTGTGTGTGTGTGTGAAATCCCTTGTCTATCTGTTGCATCAAGTTGTTATCTTATCGCCTTTGGTTATCAACTGTTGGTACATTCCATACCGGTGCTTTTTGTAAACCGAATCTATCTTTCTCTTTGTATCCACGCTATCTTGTTGGGGTGTTCGTTTCCGTAGTATCAATCTTTGGTTTCGTCGTGAGAAGAAGGGGTTAGGATATGTGTTCCACTTGTTCATGTCGAGTAATGATTTGAGTGCGGGATGGAGTCGCGACCATACCACTACTTGTATCATTTGCTTTTGTATATTGGATCGGTAGAGTCACTAATCTTGATTCGTTAAGTAGTTTTAGCATCTATTGGTATTTTAATGCGAAATTTGTGGAAAATTTTTCTTTGATATGTTTGTGTACCACACTCCTTTTCGATCGTGTGCGATATACTTAATATCTTTGAGGTGCTATGAACTTTGTTGATATTTTTATATCATCTCGAGAATTGTATCCTTTAATCTTGGTTAATTCCATCTTGGTACTATTTTGGATTATTATCATCTTCCATTATAAGTCTTGACTTGAGTTTTACATCAATGACGGATGGCTCCCCACGCCGGATGAGGAGGATATTCCTCGAACTAGGCTCGGTGTCAAGCATAGCTAATGCTTTGGCGGCAATGCAAGAACAGCGCTTTGAGGAGGCGTCAGAAGGCGAGTTCACTCCACTTCCTCCACCTCCCAAGCGTGGCGACATCAAGAGCTTCCTCAAGTTCATCCTCGTCGTTTGATGTGTCCGACCTCTTGATGCGGACGATTGGCTCGTGAGATCTCAAGGCTGCTCGAGGCTGCGATGTTCGAGCAGGAATGGGTAAAGTGTGCTACTCACCTTCTCAAGGGAGACGCAGCTCTATGGTGGGAAAACTACTTGAAGGCTAGGCTCCGGCCTACTTGGGAGAGGTTCACCAGCTTTCAAAACAGTTTCTCTCGGAGATTGTGATGGAAAGGATGAAGGATGCTTTCCTCAACTGAAGCGGAAATGATAACGTCAACACCTACATCAGAACTTCATGAACTTGTCTCGCTATGGTGGTGATGAGGTGTCGATGACAAGAAAAGCGAAGAGATTGGGCAAGGGCTCAATCGTCGATCAAGTATGCACTCACGCATGCAAGACCGACAACCTTCACAGGCTGACATATGGCACTACAAGAGGAGGCTAGTAGGCGGATGTTCGAGGAGTCCAAGAACACAGCGAGGATGCATCAAGCTCGGCGCATGGCAACTCCTTCTAAGCGGCGTATGCGGGTTCCTAACACCCCACCGTCGCTCGGCTCCACCAAGACCTGCGAGCTTCACGTCAAGGCCACCAAACTTCACCACTGCGGCTCCGGGGCTACAACAACCCTTACCTGGGCGCTGGCGGAGTCACAGCTACTCTGCTCACGTCCCTAGTGCTGCTACACGTGTGGAGATCACGGACATCCCATTGAAGAACAAAGCTCTCCCTCAACCGCCAAGATGCGACAAGCTCTCCTTGTTCGTGCGCCACCTCGGGCTCTCAACATCAACACTAAGCCGGGTCTGCGGTTGTTCGCGCCAACGTCAACGCCTCTCAAGTGAGCTCTTTGGAGTTGTCATGGGTATGCTTTCGATTAACTCGGTTCCTGCGAGTTCTCTTTGATTACGGTGCATCGCATTCATTTGTGTCTCACAAGTTTGCAAATGAGAAAGTTAGTCCCGGTCCTCTTCAAAAGAAGTTGATGGTTCTTTCTCCTGGAGCAAATATGATGGCAACTAAGATCAGCCATGGCAACCAAGTTGAGATTGGTGGTTCTTCATTTCTGGCTTCTTTGATTGTTCTGGGCAACTCTGACATTGATGTCATTTTGGGCATGGATTGGTTGACAGCAAATGCAGCTGTGATCGATTGTGCTGAACGCTCAGTATCTTTGAAGATTCCTGAAGGCCACATAGTCTTTTCTCCAAGTCGACTCCTTTGTCGGCTCTATTCCTTGGCTGCTGAATGATGATGCTATGGAAGCTATTCGGAAGGTACCCGATGTCGTGAGTTCCGGATGTTTTTCTGAAGAGTTGCGGTATGCCTCCGGATCGCGAAGTTGAATTCGTGATTGAGCTTGAACCAGAGCGGCTCCTATCTCCAAGAGGCCATACAAAATGGGTCCTTACGAGTTGGCTGAACTCAAGCGACAACTTGATGAACAAGAGAAATTGGGTTTCATTCAACCTGAGACTTCTTCTTGGGGTAGTCCAACAATCTTCGTGAAGAAGCGTGACAGAACCGATAGGCTATGTGTGGACTACCGGGCTCTAAATGCTAAAACCATCAAGAACAAATATCCTCTTCCTCGGATAAATGATCTATTTGATCAGGTGGCGAGGCGTGGTGTTCTCTAAGCTGGATTTGAGAAGTGGCTATCACCAAATCAAAATTCGCAAAGAGGATGTGCCCATGACAGCTTTCACCACTCGCTATGGCCTGTATGAGTACACGGTCATGTCTTTCGGCCTCACCAACGCACCTGCTACCTTCTCGAGGCTGATGAACTCCGTTTTCATGGAGTACTGGACAAGTTTGTGGTGGTATATGGATGATATTCGTCTATTCCAAGTCTAAGGAGGAGCATGAAGAGCACTGCGGTGTCTGAACAAGCTTCGTGAGAACCGCTTGTATGCAAAGTTCTCCAAGTGTGAGTTCTGCTGAAGTAACATATCTGGGACATGTCATCTGCCAAGGGCATTGCGATCAAACCGTGAAGACAATAGTTGAATGGCTTCCTCCCTAATGTCAAGGAAGTGCGGAGTTTTCGGTTTGGCTAGCTATTGCCGTCGATTTGTGCAGAACTTCTCGAAGATAGCAAAGCCTCTTACCGATCTCCTCAAGAAAGGCAAAAAGTACTGTGGACTCACCTTGTCAAGAAAGTTTTGAGACACTCAAAGAAGCTCACTTCCACACCATCTTGGTTCCTCCGGATACATCCAAGCCTTTCCGGATCTTCTGCGATGCCTCTTTGCAAGGATTGGGTGCGGTCCTTATGCAAGAGAGAGGTGGTTGCTTATGCCTCTCGTCGATTGAAGCGCATGAGGTCAACTATCCCACATGACCTTGAGCTAGCGGTGGTCTTTGCTTTGAAGCTGTGGAGGCACTACTTGGGTAACCGTTGTGAGATCTTCTCGGACCACAAGAGTTTGAAGTATATCTTCACTCAACGGATCTCAATCTTGACAAAGGAGATGGATTGAAGCCATCAATGACTTGATGTGACCATCAACTAAACTCCGGAAAAGCAAAGCGTCATGGCGGATGCGCTTAGCCGTAAAGCTTATGTCAACAACCTCATGGTAGAAGAGCAAGCTCTCTTGTGCGAGGAATTCCGTCGGCTCAACACGGAGATTGTGGAACAAGGGCATCTCTGAACCTTGGCTACTCCCTCTTGGAAGAACAGATTCGTTCTCATCACTTGGTGATCCGCACTAAAAAGCTCATCGCTAAGCTTGGCACTCCAGTATGAATCCTTCCATGTTGATGATCGAGGCACGCTCTTCTTTGATCACCGGATGTTTGTTCCAAACTACCGGTGCGAGAGACCAAGTTCTCAAGGAGGCACATGATTCGGTTCTTTCTATCCATCTGGCAGCACAAAGATGTACATGGATCTGAAAACACAATCTTGGTGGCACAGGTTGAAAGGTATTGTGCCAAGTCGTCTCGAGAATGTGATGTAGTCAAGGCTGTCCATCAGAAACCATTCGGTCTTCTACAGCCATTGAAACCTCCGGAATGGAAGTGGGAGAAAGTTGAGATGGACTTCATCACGGGCTTTCCTAGGTCGCAGAAGGGCAACAATGCAATCTTCATTGTCATCGACAGGCTTTCTAAAGTGGCTCACTTCTTCCCAGTCAAAGAAACAATTTCTGGACTTCAGTTGGCTGAGCTCTATATCAACAGGATTGTCTCTTTGTATGGGGTTCCACTTGAAATCAGTTCAGACCGTGGGAGCATCTTCACCTCAAAGTTAAGGAGAGTTTCCAAAAGCCTTGGGAGCGAAGTTGAACTTCAGCTTACCACCCTCGATCTCAAGGACAAGTGGAAAGGATCAATCAGTTGGAGGATATGCTTAGAGCTTGCGTCATCTCTTTTGGCATGAAGTGGGAAGAATGCCTTCCATATGCTGAATTCTCCTACAACAACGACTTCGGAAGAGTCGAAGATGGCACCATTCGAGGCTCTCTATGGTGAGTCAGAACTCCCATTGGTTGGTCGGTGCGGGAGAAAGAATCTGGTTTGGCCCCGACATTGTAACCCAAGCGGAGGAGAAGGTGCATATCATTCGGAGAACACGAAGATTGCTCGAGTCGACGGAGAGCAACTATGACAGAAGCACCAGATATGGTATATGCCCTGGTGATCTAGTCTACCGTGTCACTCCCATGAGAGGAACACACCGCTTGGTATCAAAGGAAAGTTGGCTCCTAGATACATCGGTCCTTTCAAGATACGTGGTAGAAGAGGAGAAGTTGCTTATGCACTTGAGCTTAGGAAAAACTCAAAGTCCATGATGTTTTCCACATCTCTCGGCTCAAGAAGTGCTTCAAAGACCCGGCAAGACCGTGGATCATGAGCTAATAGACCTCCAAGAAGATCTCTCTTATCAAGAACACCCACAAAATCCTCGAGACCATGAGCGAAGGACTGCAACAAGTCCATCAAATTACGCAAGGTGCGGTGGTCACACCATTACATTGATGAAGCAACTTGGGGCGTGAAGATGAACTCCGTGCAACCATCCTTCTCTCTTGTGTCTTCTTCTTCTTCCTAGAATCTCGCGAGATTCTGTTTAGTGGGAGAGTTGTAGCATCCCAGTTGTCTAACCCCTGTAATGCTACATGTCATAATAATAAAAAGGGCCACCTCCAACATATAATTGTTGCATCATCATCACATCATGCTCATGTCATCATTGCCCCCTTGCATTTGAGCATCATATAAAACCTTTTCTTGTTTGGTTCTTATCTCATGTGCATGATTAATTGTAGTTGCCTCTTGATATTGTATTTGGTTCTTACTAAATTGTTAAATGCCCAAGTTGAGTTGGGGGCATCTCTCTTTTGACTCCACCACCTTATCTTTCACCACCTTATAATTCCACCATCCAATAATATGGGCTTGGCCTTTTATTGAGTTATCTCTAGCCCATGTTGTTGGTTGGATCCACCCTAATCTTTGCTTGGCCTTTGTCCACATTTTGGAATGGAGATGAATAGTGCCATATCAATATCCTTGTTCTCACAAGGATAATTGTGGCATTAATAATTCTGCATGGGCCATGCAATAGCCACCTTTGCCCTAGCATTTGGTTTTTGCTTGTTTCCTAAATGGATCTTTTCCTCTTTGTTTGATCTTGTTTTGTGTGTATCAACCCCAGCCCTCTTCCCTCTAGCTAGCTCCATGCACCCACTTGTGCTAATGTGGCATGCACCCCTCTAAATCCCCCCCTCTCTTTGGATCTTGCTTGGTCCTTTGTTGGATCATGCATGGGCCATTAAAACCACCCCACCACCATATGACCTTCTTTCTTCCCTCTCCCTTTTTCTTGTTTGACCTTGCATGACCAAGTTAGCACCACCATCCTTGCTTACTCTCTTAGCAACCTCTTAAACCACCCTTACCCCTCTCTTTTCTACCTAAAACTAAACCCTAAATTATATCTATCCTAAAACTAAACCATATCTTACATCTATCCTAAAATAATCTCTAACACACCTTCCTTTAACAAAACCCAAAACCTACTCCTCAAACCCTCTAACCTTTTCTCTAATCCAAACCTAATCTACATCTACCTAAGCAAAAACCTAGACTACCTTCACCTCTACACAAAACCTAGCTACCATTACCCTCTCCTCCTCTCTAGTTATCTACCTTGAGCCTCCTTCCTCCTAGCTGTCCCCATTCCCTTCCCTCTCTACCCACATGACCAGGACCCTCCTAGATACCCACACGACCATGTCCCTCTCCTACACTAGCTCAGGCTACCCCCCTTCTCGCTCTCTCATTAAGCCGCACCGCCCGCCCTACCCCACTTGTCCGCCTCCCTAGGCGCCCAGGCCACCTGCCCCTCTCACCTCCCCGGCTCGACCGTCACCCCAGCCCGCCAAGCACGTGAGGGAGGCCGAAAAGGTGATCAACCTCTCCCGCAACCAGCCTCCCCCACAGCGATCTTATCTACCCCTTCCCCTCTGGCCTCTCCCGGATCCGCCAAGGCCCACCTCTGCCCTCCTCTACCTTTCTTCCTCACCACCCCATCGCCTCTCGCTAGCCCACGCTAGCCCCAACGTTACGGCGGAGGCGTTGCCAGCGGTGTCGAGAAGCCGTGGAGCCTGCGGCCTGGACGCGCCCGGCGGAGGAGCGCCAGAATGCCAGACAGCGCCGCCGGCGCAAACCCTAGCTACGGCCGCCTCGCCGTGGATCGCTACCACCCAGAACCGACCACGCCCGGCCGCGCGGTAAGCCTCATCCCCGGACAACGTCCCGATCTTGCTCGCTTCTGGTTGCGCGAGTCACGGCGTCGAGCACCCTCGGTGCGGTGGGATCGTCGTCGCTCCAAAGACGCAGACCCTAGCTAGCACGCGGCGACACTCAAACCAACCGAGCCACGCTGGAATCCCTGGTTCGAGCGAGGCGGAGGAAGAAGCACACGGTGGCGTCACTTTCAAAACCCTCCCCAATCTTTTAGCAACCTGCGAACCTCGAGGCCCATTGTCGGTGAACCTTTGCAAAAGGCTCGCAAGAACAGATCTGAACCCGGTCCTCCCACGGCGTGTGCGTTTCACGAATAACCCCCACCTGTTTGTTCCTCAACCCGCGGTCGCAACTTTGCAAAAGGCTCCTCGCTTTTCTTGAACCCGCGATCCCCGCGTGGGCGTAGCACTCCATCCCCACAGCGACCCAGGAAGGAGTAGAAAAGTGGAAAACGTTTCAGATCTGTTTTAAAATTCAAACCTGTTTAGATAAATTCAAAATTTAAAAATTCTATTCAGATTATTAATAACTTTTTCATACTTTATCCAAATTAGGCAAATAAGATATGTTTGGATATCAGAAAAATGAGGGGAATTCAAATATGCCATCTAATTTGTAATTTGCACAAGTAAAATTCCAAGTTCATGTTAATTACATCAAATGCCACTGGATTTTCAATAAACCATAACTTTTGTTTTGTAAATCCAAATTTAGCAAATAAATAGTCTAAATTGATCAGCTCGACGAGACCTTTCTGTTTATGCTATCCATGACTTCAATTGCAGCATGCATCATATAACTATATATTGAATAACAACTGTTATGGCAACAAATGTGGTTCTAAAACCCACTAAATGTTATATTCTTGTCCCCTACACCTCACCCATGCCATGCTACTTTACTTGCCATGTAAATTGTGCATCATTCATCATGGCATGATTGTTTGTATCTTATTCATATGCTTGTGCTCGATATTCATGTTGGCCTTGTTTGTTTGGTTTTCTTGGATGAACCGGGTTGTATCAAGAGAACCGAGCACTACCGAAACTCCTTTGCTTCAACAGAGACACCGAGCAAGCACTACCACATGCTTGCATACATACCTATTTGCCTCTATCTTATTCTTGCATCATTGAGTCGCGATTGCATTTAATTGAATCCCAAGTATGCATAGCCTTTACTTTTAAACCCACCAAGCTTGTTTCCTCCATCCCATGAGCCACTACTATAGGAGTTGTTTGAGCCATGCGGTCGTAGAACGACATGTGTAGGGTTGTGAGTCGATGAATAACGAGGTACTTAAACAACTTAACTGAGTAGTTGGGATAACTAAAGAAAGTGGCGCGGTGAGCAATATCGCTATTTGGTTTTCTGCTCACTTGTGTCCGTGAGACCCCGAGTACTTGATTCCTGTTCCTTGATTTATCGCTATCCACATCCGGAGGTATATGGGACCCCCGGACGAGCTCGATTAGTCTTATTTCTTGGGGCCACAAACTAGTTTGAGGTGTTTTACTATCCTGTACTTATGCCATGTTTACCGCTTTATTTACGATTGTGCGAGGTGCACGTCTTTATTTAGGTAAGCGGGATGTTTTGTGATGTCCCCGATTGGGGACTGCTGTCGTTCTGACCATCGACGCAGACCTTGAGTCCGTCTCGAGCTTGCTTACTCCGTTGCGGGTAGCTTAATGGGGTGGCCCCTGAAATATTTCTGAATCTTGTGATTGTTCACCGTGAAAGCCTCGTTGGGTTTTGATTTGGTTTTCGAGGTTGATCGGCGTGTGTTGCTATTGGTGCACCCGGCGGGTAAAACTTTCTGAAAGCGTGTCGCGGTTATGGGCGACTTGGAGCACAGTTTCTTGATCATAGACAAGCATAACTAAAGTACCGCTTCTAATTTGACTAAAGTAACTTGACTAGTAAATAGCGCAATACTCATGGAATGGTTAATAAAATTGCCAGCGGATGGGGGTTGTTTCCGCTTCCTTGTTGGTAGCGGGAGGAGGATGGATCGGATGAGATTACCATTATAACTGTTGTAACTAAATTCACGGACATCCGTCTATCATTGGTTAGGCGGATGGTTAGCGTTTATCTGTAGAATTGCTAGGGTTTAACTCTTGCTGCAATTGCGTCACCCCAGGTTGTGTTCCCTTTAGAGGCATTAAGACTTGAGTACCCTTAGGGTCTCACACGATAAATTCTTGATTCGGATGAACAGTACCTTCTCGGGACGGATCTTGGGTGGAAGAAGCGATGATGTGGGCAACGATCGTATGGTGTAGAGATTCACGGGATCCGTGAGACCTGTAGTTGGGATGTGCTTATTTCTGGCATCTTATGCCTATTTGCTTCTTATCCGTACTCGGATCTTGTTTGCCTTCCTGCATGATACTCGATGTGTGTTGTATGAGGAGTTATCCTAAAATATAGATTTATCTAGGTCATTTGAATCTTGCCGTATGGCGTTGGTATATTCCTTTCTTTATAGATGGTTTGGCTCGATGTACTCTTGTATGGTGGCTTGCGTACATACCCACTTGTGTCGTAGTTGATCCCTTCGCCGACCACGCCGTCTGGTCCCGTTGAGAGGGTAGCGGTTGGGACGTCTGAAAGGACTACCAGTGAGTGGCTTTTGGGGCCCCACCGTACTATTTCAACCGCTACCACTCATCCAGGCTTGTATCTAGGAGCGTAGTTCACCGAGGTAGTTACACTCGGCGAGTGATGACGCCCTGTCAACTTGGGAGCGCTTCGTCAGGAAACCCCAAGAGCAAGGTGTGAAGAGCACAGCAGCAAGTCTTCCCTCAGTAAGAAACCGAGGTTATCGAACCAGTAAGAGGAAGGAAGTGCCTCAAAGGTGTTGCAAGCAACTTGGAAACCTACACAACAAAAACTCAAGACTTTGCCCCAACGAACAGTGAGGTTGTCAATCTCACCGGTTGCTATAACAAAGGATTAACTGTATGGTGTGGAAGATAATAGTGGTTTGCAACAAGTAAACAGTAACAGTGGAAGATGTATCAATGGTAAAGATTTGACCGGGGACCATAGTTCACTAGAGGTGTTCTCCTTACATAAACAAACATGGCATGCAGGGTAAACAAATTACAGCAGGACAATTGATAGGACTGAGCAAGGCATAACAATGCAATACTAGACATCATTTTTAGGTCTACATCCATATCAGGTTAGTACTATTAATACTAAATACGGGATTTAACTAAAATAAACACAAATACTCTCCTTCCGATGGCCATTTATTCCGGCGAGCTCCCCAAACATTTTGATCTCCACCACGAAATTATTTTTAAAGAGATTTTATAGAGAAAAGATGGGAGTGATGCGCTCATATCACTTTAGAGCTTCGTTGGGAGACCCCAAGAGGAAGGTATGATGAGCACAGCAGCAAGTTTTCCCTCAGTAAGAAACCAAGGTTATCGAACCAGTAGTCGGAAGGAAACGAATCAAAGGTGTTGCTAGCAACTTAGAAACCTGCACAAACCAAACTCAAGACTTTGCCCCAACGAACAGTGAGGTTGTAAATCTCGTCGGTTTGCTGAAAACAAAGGATTAAATGTATGGTGTGAAAGGTAATAGTGGTTTGCAGCAAGTAAACAGTAAAAGTGGAAGATGTATCAATGGTAAAGATTGGACCGGGGACCATAGTTCACCAGAGGTGTTCTCCTTATATAAACAAACATGGCATGCAGGGTAAACAAATTACATCAGGGCAATTGACAAGACCGAGCAAGGCATAACAATGCAATACTAGACATCATGGTCCTATGAGATTCGATTGGGCAATACAACAACATACATAGACCGCCATCCAACTGCATCTATGACTAGAATTCCACATTTAGGTTATCATCCGAACCCCCTCCAGTATTAAGTTGCAAGCAATAGACAACTGCTTTAAGAAAAGTGTGTAAGGTAAACAATCCACTTGTTCCATGAACAAGAGACCATTGTTTTCTCCCTGATGGCAACAACACATCTACAACCTTAGAGATTTCTGTCACTTCCCTTATATTAAATAGAGGCATTAACCAACTATCAATCATAAATACCCCCTCTTGGAGTCACTAGCAACTACTTGGCCAAGATAGCTACTAACAACGGAGAGCATGCAAGATCACAAAAAACATAGACATGATAGAATCATAAGACAAAACCATTAATCAATCTGACATAGTAATCTCAATATCCATCGGATCCCCTCAAACACAACATGGATGATTAAAAATAGATGAGATATTGATCATGAATGGAGCTCACAAGATCTAGAAATGAAAGCACAAAGAAGGAGATACAACCATCTAGGTACTACACGGACCCGTAGTCCAAGGTGGAACTACTAACGCTTCATACCGTAGGCTGGCATGATGAAGAAGAAGGCCTCCAGGATGATCTCCCCTCTGGCAGGGTGCCAGGAAGAGCTTCAGATCCCCTCGATCTAGGGACGATGGTGGAGGCGGCTACAGACGGTTTCATGGAATATTAATCGAGTCCTTAGGGTTTATGCATCGGGGGCTTCTTATAGGCGAAGAGGCGAGGCAAGAGGGCGTCCAAGGGGCCCACACCCTGCCCAAGTGCGGCCTAGGGTGGGCCCGCGCTTGGGGAGTGCGGCCGCCTTGTGTCTCCCCTCCGTCTCTCCTCTAGACTCCCTGTTCTCGGTGAAATATTGACTTTTGCTTTTGTCCCGTCCAATTCCAAGAATATTTCCTTACTAGATTTTCTGGAACCAAAAACAGAAGAAAACAGGCAACCGGCACTCTGGCATCTTGTTAATAGGTTAGTACCAGGAAAAATATAAAAACTCCTCAAAGTGTAGAAAAAGCAAAGCAAAGTACATACGAAATAAGCATGGAACATCAAAAATTATAGATACGTTTTCGATGTATCAATGAGAAAGTCATCAAGCCTGGCCAGCATTTTGAGGTCTAAAGTCATATCAGGTTAGTACTATTAATACTAACTCTAGGATTTAACTAAAATAAACACAAATACTCTCCTTCCGATGGCCGTTTATTCCGGCGAGCTCCCCAAACATTTTGAGCTCCACCACGAAATTGTTTTTCAAGAGATTTTAGAGAGAAAATATGGGAGTGATGCGCTCAGATCACTTTAGAGCTTCGTTGGGAGACCCCAATAGGAAGGTATGATGAGCATAGCAGCAAGTTTTCCTTCAGTAAGAAACCAAGGTTATCGAACCAGTAGGAGGAAGGAAACGACTCAAAGGTGTTGCTAGCAACTTGGAAACCTGCACAACACAAACTCAAGACTTTGCCCCAATGAACAGTGAGGTTGTCAATCTCACCGGTTTGCTGAAAAAATATTAATTGTATGATGTGGAAGATAATAGTGGTTTGCAGCAAGTAAACAGTAACAGTGGAAGATGTATCAATGGTAAAGATTGGACCGGGGACCATAGTTCACTAGAGGTGTTCTCCTTACATAAACAAACATGGCATGCAGGGTAAACAAATTACAGTAGGGAAATTGACAGGACTGAGCAAGGCATAACAATGCAATACTAGACATCATGATCCTATGAGATTCGATTGGGCAATACAACAAGATACATAGACCACCATCTAGCTGCATCTATGACTAGAGTCCACCTTTGGGTTATCATGCGAACCCCCTCCAGTATTAAGTTGCAAGAAACAAACAACTGCTTTAAGCAAAGTGTGTAAGGTAAACAATCCACTTATTCCATGAACAAGAGACCTTAGAGATTTTTGTCACTTCCGTTAGATTAAATAGAGACATGAACCCACTATCGAGCATAAATACCCCCTCTTGGAGTCGCTAGTAACTACTTGGCTAAGATAGCTACTAACAACATAGAGCATGCAAGATCACAAATAACACAGACATGATAAAATCATAAGACAAAACCATTAATCATCTGACATAGTAATGTCAATATCCATCGGATCCCCACAAACACAACATGCACGATTACAAATAGATGAGATATTGATCATGAACGGAGCTCACAAGATCTAGATATGAAAGCACAAAGGAGGATATACAACCATCTAGGTACTACATGGAACTGTAGTCTAAGGTGGAACTACACACGCTTCATACCGTAGGCTGACATGATGAAGAAAAGGCCTCCGGGATGATCCCCCCTCCGGCAAGGTGCCGGGAACAGCTTCAGATCCCCCTGATGTAGGGACGTTGGTGGCGGCAACTACAAACAGTTTAGTGGAATATTGATAGGGTCCTTAGGGTTTAGGCATCGGGGGCATCTTATAGGCGAAGAGGCGAGGCAGGATGGCGTCCAGGGGGCCCACACCCTGCCTAGGCGCGGCCTAGGGTCGGCCCGTGCCTGGGGGTGCGGCCGCCCTGTGGCTCCCCTCTGTCTCTCCTCTGGACTACGTGTTCTCCTCGGTGAAATAATGACTTTGGCTTTTGTCCTGTCCAATTCCGAAAATATTTCCTTACTAGATTTTCTGGAACCAAAAACTGAAGAAAACAAGCAACTCGCATTGTGGCATCTTGTTAATAGGTTAGTACCAGAAAACATATAAAAACTCCTCAAAGTGTAGACAAAGCAAAGAAAAGTAGATACTAAACAAGCATGGAACATCAAAAATTATAGATACGTTTCCGACTTATCAGCGAGAAAGTCATCAAGCTCGACCAGCATTTTGAGGTCTACATTCATATCAGGTTAGTACTATTAATACTAACACTGGTATTTAACTAAAAGAAACACAAATACTCTTCTTCCGATGGACATTTATTCCTACGAGCTCCCCAAACATTTTGAGCTCCACCATGAAATTGTTTTTCAAGATATTTTAGAGAGAAAAGATGGGAGTGATGCGCTCAGATCACTTTAGAGCTTCGTTGGGAGACCCCAAGAGGAAGGTATGATGAGCACAGCAGCAAGTTTTCCTTAGTATGAAACCAATGTTATCGAACTAGTAGGAGGAAGGAAAGGACTCAAAGGTGTTTCTAGCAACTTGGAAACCTGCACAACACAAACTCAAGACTTTGCCCCAATAAACAGTGAGGTTGTCAATCTCACCGGTTTGCTGAAAACAAAGGATTAACTGTATGGTGTGGAAGGTAATGGTGGTTTGCAGAAATTAAACAGGAACGATGGAATATGTATCAATTGTAAAGATTGGAGAGGGGTCCATAGTTCACTTGTGGTGTTCTCCTTAAGATAAACAAACATGGCATGCAGGGTAAACAAATTACATCAGGGCAATTGACAGGACTGAGCAAGGCATAACAATGCAATACTATACATTCATGATCCTATGAGATTTGATTAGGCAATACAACAAGATACATAGACCCATCCCACTGCATCTATGACTAGTAATCCACCTTCAGGTTATCATCCGAACCCCCTTGTAACATCCCAAAAATGTTATACAAGATTATCAAGTTCTAATCACCCAAGTTTAGGGTTAACAAAAAAATTATTATTAAAATTAATATGAATGCATGTGTGTGTGATTCATGCATGAATGAGTGCAATTTCCATGTTTGATATGAATGATAAGGATTGGTTTAATGATGAAAACAATATCATCTAGGTCAATTCCAAACAAAACAAATCAAAAGGAAATTCAAATAAGAAGGCATATGATCAAATGGTCATTTTGACCAAAATCAACCACTAGCCCACTTAGGTCATCTCTATTAAATGATTTCTAAGAGAAACAAATCCAATTATTTTCACCCCTTGCTAGACCAAGTAACAATGAACCCAAGCAAAATCACAAACTTACAGAAACTATTTTCAAATCGATTTGAGAGGCATTCAAAAAATTAATCCTTAATAGGTAATAAGATGGCCATTTCTCAAAAACTAACCAAACCAATTCCCCTTGGCAAACCCTAGCAACCACAGACTACCAAGCTTATGACAAGATCACTCACCAAAATTCATCCAAAATTTGAAATTTTGAATTCATGCGGCCATTTCATCAAACACCTGGTGAGCACAGTAATAGCTGCCAAACTATTACTGTTCTTGATCAATGCCTTGTCCATCATTTGTCGCCACCCTATCCCTCACTCACTCCCCTGGTCTCCCCCAGCAGCTAGCAACCCAGCAGACCAGCCCCCTTCCTCGCTGATACGCCAGTACCACGCCACCCGATGATCACTCGCCGGTCGTGCATGGACCACTCGCAGGAGCCAGCCCTGCGCCCGTCCACGATGTCTAGGAGACAGGCCATCGTCCACCGCCACTCCCTGTCCACCCATCGATCGCAGCCCAGCCGTGGACCACCCGAGAAATGCCACGCCCATTTCTCTGTCTGCCATGCCGATAGCACGAGAGAACACCGCAACCGCCTCGCGCGCACATGTCGCGCCTCGCCCTCCCCGCGTGTACCTGCACTTGCCACGACCCTAGCTACCTCCCAGACATGCCCGTTCGCCGCCGCATGACCAGTAGCCCATGTACGTTGTCTCAAACACCACCGGTTCCGCGTAGAGCGCCGACCAGTCCTGTTCGTCCTCGACCGCCTCGTGTTGCGCCTTTAAGCCCGTGATTACCGCCAGGAAACACAGCACCATCCTACACCCTTAGCCATGCCCGTACCTCACTGCAACGACGTGGTCGGAGGAGCCAGCCCATGCCGCTCTGCCCCTCTCGCCGGTGTATAAATAGAGGCCCCCTCTGCCTCAATTCTACACACCATCTCACTCTCCTCTCTCTCAGAACCATCCCTGACCCTTCCTCGAAGCAAGGCGAGCACCAGCCCGCTGGAATTTGGCCAGAGTCCAGCGCTACAGAGGATAAGAGGAGCCATCGATTGGAGCCACCCCAGGAGCTGTTGCGACCACCGTTCGAACTGCCATCGTCTACAACGTCGTTCGCCCCCATCGCCGACCCTAGATGGAGACCAGGTGACCAACCGCGTACCCCCACCATCACCATTAGGGTTCAGTCTCGTCGGAGCTGTGCGACGGAGACGACGAACCACTGTCGTCAATCTTAGTCTAATCGTAGGGCTGCCATTGAAACTTACCGTTTCAGTTAGATAGAGTCGCTGGCTAGCAGGACCCCCCTGTCAGAAGCCCGCTGCGCCAGCGCAGTGCAATTGGGCCGGCCCAGTATCGTTCCCACGCGAGCCAGCAATTCAAATTTAGGTTTTTCTTTTATTACAAAACCCTAGTTCTGTCAATAGATTCAAAAATCAATTCAAGGAGATGTACTGAACCAAATTGCATGATTCTAACATCTTTAGAAAGGTATTCAAATTATATATCCAAGCCCGTTGGATTCAAATCATTTGAAATTATAGATCACCTATAGTAAATATAACAAGATAGAGACTTTTCCAAATTCAAACATTTTTTAAAAATCAACCATAAATGCTTTTGAGTTCATTCCAACTCTCAAAAATCACAATTTGACAAGATCTATCCGAATATGTAAAAATATTTAGGTTTACACGCAGTGATCTTGGACTAGTACTAAAAGAAGGCTATATAGGCATTTCTAGTCACTTTAATTGTATAAAATAGTAAATTTAAAATTTATAAAATATGACCACCACTTTAAATCACATTCCCAGGTATTAGAATATGTGGTGATGAAATGTGTCAACATGATCCCATATTTTAATTGGAGAATATTAAATCTTAAGTACTTTTAATGAGTAGAAATTACTTTTCTAAAATAAAAAGTACTAGGTCTTTATTTCATGTAACTATTGTGAGGATGCTAGATCATCAAGTGTAAACCTTCGTGTGCCAACTAGAGGTAGTTAAGTATTGTTTGGTGATTGTGTACCTCGTATTCATTTATAGATGCTAGTACCGACCCGGGCTATGAGGAGGAGGAGTACGAAGAAGAAGAAGACTTCAACCACATCACCAATCAAGGCAAGCTAGAACTTTGCATGCTACCTATGCAAGCTATCTAACGCATGATAACCTATGCAAGATGCATTAGGCATGCTTTGGTTATGCAACCTTGATTATACCAATTCCCAGTTTTACTTGCAAGCTTTATTATTTTATCTTTACCAAAGTTCTTTACCTTTACTTAGTGACTTGTGAGTTTTGGAAAGATACTATAGATAGCATAAAGAGCATAAAACTAGGCCTAAGTAGTTAGAACTAGATGTCATCAAAAGGCATAAGACTAGATTTGGATAGTCACACTTGACTAGCACCCCTCATTAGTGAATACCCTCAACTTTAGTGGCTAGTGCTAAGCATAAAAGTTGATCACTCTTGGTGAAATGATTATGAAAACCTTGGAATGAGGACTCATTCTATTGAAATGTTTTGACATGTGTTATGAACACAAGATGATTTGATGATGAAAATGTTGAGGCATGATCCTTAACCCTTTATAAAAATTGATGGTTGGGTTCGGATGCTATACCATTCCACTTTTACCGCACAACCACAATACCTGAATTGGGTAGGGCTTGACTGGAAGTTTATATGTCTTAGTACGGGTTACCTTGCGGAAGAGGTTGAGCTGAGGCTACCTCGTGATGACTGTCCAACTATGCAATACCCAAGATGACAGATGGTCATGGTTGGGAGGCCAAACTCATAGGGGAGGTGACTATACTAGAGTGTGTAATTGAAAGGTTAGGATTGATTATCCGCATACTAAGTATGATGATTCAGGGTTATACTTGACGGATGTATCGAATTTTGTGGTGAAAGTGTACCACCTCTGTAGAGTGTCAAACTATTCGAATAGCCGCGTTCACGATCATGGACAGTTGGAGTGGCCATACTATTCCGTCGTCAGATGTTTTCAAAATGACTTGTGAAATGAACTATGGCTTTGACTTGACCACAACAGGGTTTTGAACATGAAAACTAAGTTCCCACTTAGGTGTTGTAAAACATTAAACTAGTTTTATTTACTTCTGAACTCAGTGTGAAATGAACCTGGATTTTTGCAAATAAACCTAGAGCTTAGGATTCCTACTCGAACTAATTTACTTGTTAGTGATAGTTTGCGAGTACTTAAAGAGTACTCAGGGCTTTGTCCCTGGCTATTCCCATGGCCATACTATGAGGAGGACTACCAAGATGATGGACAGTAGGAGGTCTATGACAACTAGGATCATCTCCCATCGTCAGCATTGCCTGTGACCCTGAAGATGAATCCTCGCTACGTTTAATTTCCGCTGCTTTGATTGTATTAAGACTGGATCATGAGATCTTTTATTTGTAAGACCTTTATTATGGTTTGTAATGGTTGATGTACTGTGGTACCAATTCTGTTATGTCTCGCAAAAATGATAATGCTGGGATTGCGAGGTATGGCATAACAGGTATCTGGGATTAAAAATCCGGGTATTGACAAGTTGGTATCAGAGCCATCCTGACCATAGGATACCCTAGTTAGAATGGACGCTTTAATCAAAAACTTAGTTTCAAAACAAAAGAAGTGAGTATTCTTGCAAACCTATTCTCATTCTTATCACTGAGATTCTTTCAAGAAAATTCATGTTCCTAAAAAATTCTTACAATCCTACATAAAATTTGACACACTTGATCACCCCACTAACCTACTCATCCTACATTCTTATAGATGGAAGTCAAGTTTAGCAAGTTCTACCAGTTGGGCAATGGAGGAGAACTCATCTTCAAGCGTGATTTAAGCCAACTCTCGGAATTTCTTTAACGCCTACACCCCGAGTTCTTTGGGGCACAGCTCAATGATCAGCTCGGAGGAGAACTACAGTGGTTGATAGTTGCAGATCTTAGAGGCAAGATGGAGGCACCCACCTTAGAGAAGATCCAATGCAGGTTGAGGGAGAACAACTGGCTATACAGACTCGCCAGGGCTATGCAGGAGGCTCTTGACCGTCTGTGTGGGCAAAACATCAACCAGATCAATGGCACTCGCTTTGCTTACTACACAAGGCGTGATTCTATGGGACATCCATTGGAGGTGCCAGGCCATCCGGAGCTGAAGCATCAGGTGGATCATCTCGACTTCATGATGTATGATAGGCAGAAGGAGTTGGATAAGGCCCACGCCTACGCCAACCACAACCATGCCATTGTAGTCAGGAAGGACCAGAACCTCACCATCCTTGCCAAGGAGCGCTATTTACTTCGCTGTCAGCGTGACAAGAAGGATCGCACCATCGATCATCTTTGCAATAGGGTGGCCACTCTTAATAAGACCATCTGTTATCAGGTGACCCAACTTGAAGAGAAGGAGGAGGAAGGTGAAGATATCAATGGAGATCCCTACTCCTACCTCAGTGATGATGATGACTACCTAGAGGACCTCAACATGGACTTCCACACTAATGATGATGATTCTGCCTTCATTGATGATGAGTAGTCACAATAGGGCACTATCGTATGCGTGAGTTGTATCCGGTCCCACTGTATCGTAGCTTCATAGAATGGTTCCTAAAACCATCTCTTACCCTAGTGTGTTGTGTGTTTGTATTGGGTGCTATGAATGAATGAATGAAAAGAAAGTTGCTAGTTGGAGAAACCAGAGTCAAACTCAAAGTTTAAAAGCTTTTCAAAAACAAATCCATGAACCTTAGAAATTTCCCTCTTGTCTCACTATCTATCTCAATATTCATATGACTCGCGGAAATCCCGGAGGAAGCAGTTCATCTTAGGATCCAATGTTGCAAATCCTACAAATGTTGGTTGCTGACCATGAAGCTGGAAGAGCTGAACGTCAAGCTAATTTAGCCACCCTTCAACATATAGCTTAGATGGCCCATAATAATCAAGGCCATGGAAACCAGGATAACCATGGATCCAAGCTCAAGAACTTTCAAAACACCAATACCCCATATTTAGTAAGTCTGAAGAGCCATTAGATGCTGATGACTGGCTGCAGACCATGGAGAACAGGCCAGTGAGAAAGTACTGTTTGCCACCCATTATCTGGCAGGTGATGCAAGAGCTTGGTGGAATAGCATTCGTACCATGAATGGAGGATAGATGATGACTTGGGATGAATTCAAACTCAAGTTCAGCCGAACCCATGTGCCACCGGGTTTGATTCCGCGGATGAGGGATGAATTCAAGGAGCTGAAGCAGGGAAGGATGATTATGGTAGAGTACTGTGACAGATTTATGTCTCTGTCTAGGTATGCCCCTGATGAGATTGGTACTGAAGCCAATAAGAAGGAGAGATTCTTGAACGGTCTACATGATGAGATGCAGACAGTGCTGGTCAACATTCCCTTCGCTGACCTTGAATCCTTAGTGGATTCTGCGATCTAGATGGAAGGCAAGATCAACCAAGCCAACAAGAATCGCAAGCGTCAAATGATGCATCAACCAGGATCCCACCATACCCCGAAGTATCGCCCCAACCCGCCTGCAGGATATGCCCCGAGAAACAATAGACCCCCTATGTCCCATCCGAACTATCCCAACCATGGAGGAGGAAACCCAAGGCCCGGAGGAAACCACAACAACAAACCCAGCAACTCCAACAATTTCAACCGTGCACCGCCCAAGTCCAACAACAACCACAACCCCAACAACAACAATACTGCCCCAAGGACTGGAAGCAATGTCATGCCTCTTGCAGGAAAAGACAAGTCTCTGATTACTTGTTTTGAATGCAGAGTCAAGGGTCACTACTCCAACGAGTGATCCAAGAATCTTGCAGCAGCCACCAATGTGAATCCACCATCTCAGCAGCAACGCCGTGTTCAGCCTGGAAGGAGATTTGCCCTAGGGAACTCGCTCAACCGCAATGGCCGTCTGTTTCACATGAATCCTGAAGAAGCTAAGGAAGCGCCAGATGTCATGTTGGGTATGTTTTCTGTTAACTCAGTACTTGCAAGAGTGTTTTTTATTCTGGAGCATCGCACTAGTTTGTTACAGAAGAATTTGCATGCATTAGTAAGATTCAACCAACAAAATTGAAGCATGTTATGATAGTTCAAATACCTGGTTCAACCACCAAAGCTAGACAAACTTGCAAGGCCGTACCTATCTGAATCCATGGAATAGATTTTTAGCTAATCTAATAGTACTTGGAACCAAAGGTTTTGAAGTAGTACTAGGAATGGATTGGATGTCGAAACATAAAGGATTAATCGACTATGACAAGAAAGCCATAACCATGACTAGTACCACTGGAGTATCAGTAGAGCATGTATCTGAGACTTTGCCCCGTCAATTAAAGTGAAACAAGAGTCTAACCCAACCAACCATTGACCAAGTCAGAGTAGTCTGTGAATACCCCAACGTATTCCCAGATGAATTGCCTGGTATGCCCCAGAACGGGATATCGAGTTTATCATTGAACTAATCCCTGGAACTGGACCCATAGCTCAGAGACCTTATAGTATGAACCCGTCTGAATTAGTGGAGATAAAGAAGCAACTGGATGCTATGCTGGAGACAGGTTTGATTCAACTAAGTGCGTCGCCATGGAGATCACCTGTTTTGTTTGTGGATAAGAAATATGGAGGTAACCGTTTGTGCACGGATTATCGGAAGTTGAACGATGTCACCATTAAGAACAAGTACCCACTGCCAAAGATAGAAGCCTGTTTGACTAGTTGACCGGTGCCAAAGTGTTTTCTAAGATTGATCTTAGAACTGGTTATCATCAACTCAAGGTTCACGCAACGGATATTCCAAAGACTGCCTTCACCAACAGATATGGAATGTATGAGTACACTGTCATGTCTTTTGGATTAACCAATGCCCTTGCTTATTTCATGAATCTCATGAATAATATTTTTATGAACTTCCTGGATAAGTTTGTTGTTGTTTTTATCGACGATATACTGATCTATTCCAAATTAGAAGAAGACCATGAGCTACACCCGAGGACCATCCTTGAAACCCTTAGAGAGCATCAGTTGTATGCCAATTTTATCAAATGTGAGTTATGGTTAAAGGAAGTAGGATTCCTAGGGCATATCGTGTCGGCAAGAGGAATTGCTGTCGATCCCACCAAGATTAAGGATGTTGAAGAATGGAAAGCCCCAACCACTCAAACCCAAGTTCACGCATTTATCGGATTAGCAGGATATTACCGCAAGTTCGTAGAAGGATTCTCAAGCATCGCAAGACCAATGACCCAGTTGTTGAAGAAATATAAGAAGTTTGAATGGACGGACAAATGTGAAGAAAGTTTTCAAGAGCTCAAGAAGAGATTGATTTCAGCCCCAATCTTGATTATGCCGGATATCAAGAAGCCTTTTGATGTGTATTGTGACGCATCCAAGATTAGTCTCGGATGTGTGTTGATGCAAGAAGGCAAAGTCATATCCTATCTGTCTCGACAACTGAAGCAACATGAGCAGAATTACCCTACCCATGACCTCGAACTAGCATCCCCTCGTAGGGGTGGGGATTGCAGCGTAGCATACCCTCTAGCCTATTATCGTATCTCTCAAGGGATTGAGAGATACACTATTCATACTAAAGCGTTAAGGGATACCCTTAGCCTTGAAGACATGGTGGCATTACCTCATGGGTAACCGCTATGAGATTTATTCGGATCATAAGAGTCTGAAGTATATTTTCACCCAGAAGGAGCTAAATATGAGGCAAAGGAGATGGATAGAGTTAATCAAGGACTATGATCTTGACATTCACTATCACCCCGGCAAAGCCAATGTGGTAGAAGATGCTCTTAGCAGACTGCCATGTCGATTGAACACCATGATAAAAGAATCCCATCCAAGTTTACATGAGGAGATGGAAAATTTCAGAGTGGAGCTAGTTAGTGAAGGATTTTTGGCTAGCATAGAACTTCAACCCACTTTGATCAGTCAGATCAAGGAGGTGCAAAAATGAAACGCTGGTATTGACAGAATCAAACGTCTTATCGGTATAGTGAAGGTACCTGGATTTACCGAAGATGAAGAAGGAGTTTTGTGGTACAAAGGACGTATCTGTGTACCAGCAGATTCAGAGTTGAAACAAGCTATTTTGCAAGAAGCCCATGATACTCTTTATTCTATCCACCCTGGAGGAACGAAGATGTATTAGGATTTGAAGGAGCAATTTTGGTGGCATAAGATGAAGAGACGGAAGCTACATAGCCAAATGTGATATCTGTCAGATAGTCAAAGCGGGACATCAGAGACCCGCAGGACTTTTGACACCATTGCAGATTCCGGAATGGAAATGGGATTCGGTAGGAATGGATTTTATCACCGGTTTGCCTACATCTAGTAGGGGAAATGACTCTATTTGTGTCATAGTGGATAGACTGACCAAAGTAGCTCATTTCTTACCGGTCAAGATCACTTATCAGAACTCGAAGCTAGCAGAGTTGTACATTGCTAGGATAGTCAGTTTGCATGGAATCCCCAAGAACATTGTATCGGATCGAGGAACACAGTTTACCTCGAGATTTTGGAAGAAAGTCCAAGAAGGATTAGGAACCAAACTGAATTTCGGCACAACTTATCACCTGTAGACTGATGGACAAATGGAGCGAGTAAACCAAATACTCGAAGATATGTTGAGATCCTGTGTGTTGGAATATGGATCTAAATGGGAGGACTGTCTGCCTTTCGCAGGATTCTCATACAACAATAGTTACCAAGCCAGTTTGCAAATGGCCCCATTTGAGTTTATGTATGGAAGGAAGTGTCGTACCCCACTGAATTGGTCGGAAGTAGGAGAAAGTCAGATTTTCGGACCCGACATCCTAAGATAAGTCGAAGAGAAAGTTCACAAGATCCGTGAGCACCTTAAGACCGCCCAATCCAGACAGAAGAGTTATGCAGACAAGAGACGTCGTGACCTGGCCTTCAATGTTGGAGATTTTGTGTATCTCAAAGTATCACCCTTGAAAGGAATGCAACATTTCCAACTAAAAGGGAAGTTAGCCCCCAGATATACTGGACCCTTCAAGATTTTGAATCGCCGAGGAGAAGTATCATATCAACTGGAACTGCCAAAGGAGATGTCATCCATGCATGATGTGTTCCATATCTCGTTACTTCGTAAATGCCTAGAAATTTCGGAGAAGATCGAAGTTTTCAGGAATATTAATCACAGAACCATAGAGATCAACAAGGACCTAACTTATCGTGAAGTACCCATTCGTATTTTGGAAGAAGCCTTCAGAACCATCAGAACCCGGAGTATCAAGTTTCTCAAGATCCAGTGGAGTAACCATACTGAAGAAGAAGCTACTTGGGAGCGAGAAGATTATATTAGGACTGAGTTTCCAGATCTCTTTAGTTCCTAGTTTTCTTTTTCTTGAATCTCGGGACGAGATTCTGTTTAAGGAGGGAACGTTTGTAACATCCCAAACATGTTAAACAAGATTATCATGTTCTAATCACCCAAGTTTAGGGTTAACAAAAACTTCTATTATTAAAATTAATATGAATGCATGTGTAGATGTTTGAATGCTATGAATGATAAGGATTGGTTTAATGATGAAAACAATATAATCTAGGTCAATTCCAAACAAAACAAATCAAAAGGAAATTCAAATAAGAAGGCATATGATCAAATGGTCATTTTGACCAAAATCAACCACTAGCCCATGATACGCCCAATTTGCATCACCATTCTATATCATAATTTACCTCTGTTCATTGATATTTATCTTATTATGAGCTATTTATAATGGCTTTTCATATGTTTATGCATGTTGGATGATTCCTGGAGGATGGACTGCCGGAGTCTGGATTCTGATGGAAAAGAAGGCATTTTGGTGCAATTTTGCAAAGATCGGAAAAATACCAGAAAAATATGGAAACATATTATTTTACCAGAAGATGAAGGAAGCCAGAAGGAGGGATGGAGATGGGCCTCAGGGGGCCCAAACACCCCTAGGCGTGGGCCCACCTGAGGCCGCGCCTAGGGCAGGTGTGGACCACCTGCCCGGCCTCCGACTCTCCCCCTTTGTGTATATATTTCCTACGGAACCCTAATCCTTGGGGAGTGACCACATATAGATTTCCGCCGCCTCTGGGGGGACGGAAAACACTGAGAGAGAAAGATCTCTCCAGTAGACAGACTTCTGCCAGGCAAATTCCTTCCCGGAGAGTGGAGACCGTCGCCATCAACACCATCATCAAGCTAGGCTTCATCGGGATCATCATCATCCACACCATCATCTTCACTAGAACCATCACCACCACTCCGTCCTGCTGTGACAATTGTGTTCGATATTGCTTTAGTTCTTAGGGAAAACTTTCCCGGTCTTGATTACTATTGTAGTTGATGCTTGTGAGTGGAGCCATTAGATTATTGTTTATGTTCAGATTGTTATCCATTATCATATCATCTTTGATCTTGATCCATATGATGTCTTGTGAGTAGTTCGTTTAGGTCTTGAGGACATGGGAGAAGTCATGTTGTTAGTAGTGAATCTGGGATGAGTTATTATTCAATGGTTTAGTATTTAAGTTGTGGTGCTATTCTTCTAGTGGTGTCATGTGAACATCGACTACATGATACTTCACCATTTATGGGCATAGGGGAATGCATTGCGTATTTAGCTACTAATCGTGGGGTTGCCGGAGTGACAGAAATCTGAACTCCCGTTAGGACACCTTTGCATAAGGGAGTGTAGGATCTCAGAGTTTAAGGCTATGATTAGATTTATATCTTAATTACTTTCCTATAGTTACAGATGTTTGCAGGGGGTTTAATCACAAGTATGTATTAGTCCTAGGAAGGGCGGTATGTTAGCACAGGTTCACCCACACAACACTTACAAACACCAAAGAAGAGTACTCAGCTATTTTAAGCGAAAGCACTTGACAAAATTCCCATGTGTCCTCGAGAATGTTTTGTCCTTATAAGTATTTCCACTGGCTTGTCCTTTGCTAAGAAAGGATTGGGCCACTTGCTCCGTTTGTTTGTTACTTATGTTACTTGCTCTTTGTTTTGTTGCCTTCTCAGAAAACCACTAAAAATCCGTTTGCTAAGTATTCACAGGGATTTCCTGCTCCATACCATTGTTCAGCACCTTCTGCTCCTCGTTGGGATCGACACTCCTATTTATCAAAAGTACTACGATACACCCCCTATACTTGTGGGTCATCAAGACTATTTTCTGGCCTCGTTGTCGGGGATTGAAGCGCTATTGAAGAGTGGAACCGGTAAGAGAAACTTTTACTGTGAGTATTGCTCTTGTTACTGCTTGTTACTTTGTTTCCAATATGGATAACCCACTTGGTTTTCTGTTTGGGAAAACTACTACCACTGCTAGAGTAGTAGATGAACCACCTCCTGTTGAGATAGACCCTTTTAATATAACTACAAGTATTGTTAATCGTGTTATGGATAATTATTATTTTGGGGATGGAACTGTCCATCCTGGTGATCACTTGCTTTTTATCCATGAATTATGTAGGTTGTTTAAGTGTGCAGGTATCACAACTTAACAGGTGAAGAGAAGTTACTCTCCATATCCTTGAACGGGAGAGCTGGAGAATTGTATAAGCTGCTGAAGAATGGATAATCCATGGAATGGGAGGAGATGTCATCTCTCTTTTACTCTAAATTTTATCCTCCCACTGAGATTCATAAGGATAGAAATCTTATATATAACTTTTGGCCTCTTGATGGGGAGAGTACAGCTCAAGCTTAGGAGATATTGAAGTTACTAATGCTTAAATGTCCTATTCATGAACTCCCTAACAATATTATTCTCAATAACTTTTATGCTCGGCTTTCTCTTCATGATAAAGATTTACTAGATGCTTCTTGTGCTGGATCATTCACACGTATGAAGGAAGAAGCTAAATGGGATCTACTAGAACGAATTCAAGAGAACACTGAAGCTTGGGAGAATGACAAAGGAAGAAAGTTAGGTATAAACTATGATTATGAATGTATTAAATCTTTTATGGGAACTAATAGCTTCCATGATATTAGTAATGATTTTGGTCTTGATTCCCAAAGTATTGCCAGCTATTTTAAAGCCTTTGCCTCTTACATAGAAATTCCCAAGAAGTGGAATAAGTACCATGCTCCTTCTAAAGATGTTGTTAGTCATGTTCCTTCTAGAAGTACTCAAGTTTGTACTACTAATCATATTGTGCCTGAACCCCATGTTGAGAAAATGCCTTTCCCAGCTAAGGTAAAGGAGTATTCTATGATTATTAGTGCAAATAACAAAGGTACAATGAAAACTGTGGAGCCTGGTAAGCATTTGAGTGATGAACCTGTGGTAGCTATTGTGAAAGACACTGTCACTAGAAATATAGAGGATGAGCATATTGTCTTCTATGAAGACGCTTCTAATATTATTTCTCATCCTGGTAAGGTTAGAAAAGCTAGTGTTCCTGTGCTTTCTATTAGAATTGGTGATCATTGCTACTATGGTTTATGTGATATTGGTGCTAGTTCTAGTGTTATTCCTTATGAGCTTTACAGGGAAATTATGCATGAGATTGGTCCTTGTGAGCTTGGGTACATTGATGTGGTTATTCACCTTGCTAACAAGGAGACCATTTGCCCCATTGGTATTGTAAGAGATGTGGAGGTTCTCTATGGTAATATTAAATATCCTGCTGATTTTCTAGTGCTTAATTCAACAGCTAGAAAAACTTGTCCTATCATTTTTGGTAGACCTTTCTTGAATACTTGTGGAGCTATTATTGATTGTAAGAAGGAAAAAAAATTAACTAAGTTTGATGGAGATTCTTATGAGTTTAACTTTTCCAAATTTGCTAAAGCTCCTTGTGGAAATAGCTTGCCTAATAAAGATTTTAGGATGGAACAACTTGCTTCAATTGATCCAGTCTATGATCTTGGACCTCTTTTTGATGACTGTAAGTATGCTTATTCTGATGATAAAGTTGTTTCCAGTGACAATTACATTGTCAACTTTATTCAAAGTGCTACTGAAAGTTATTTTGAGAAAGGGAAAGATGGTTTTATGCATCTCAATGATGTTAAGTTTCCCCGTTTTATGTTGAGAGCTTTAAAGTTGCATCTATTTTTTCTTCCTATGCTTGTGGCTTTTTGTTTCAACAATTCATTTTCTCATGATACCCCCATGCATAGGAAGTGGGTTAGACTCAAGTGTTTTGGTTATTTGCTTCTTGATGCTCTCTTTCACTCCAGATATATATATATCCTATGTGAGCATCTTTGGAAGTTTCAATCCTGTAACATCCCAAAAATATAACACAAGGATCATCAAACTCTAATCACTTAAATTAGGGTTAACAAAAACTTTGATTAATTAAAATCATATGAATTCACGTGTGAATGAAATGATTTGACAAATGCATGAATGGACTTGTGTGATTAATCTAAATAGCAAGAAATGTTTGAAAGATGAAAATAACATCATATAAAACATTTCCATGCAGAAACACATCAAAAGAAAATAAAAAACAAAGCAAAATAAGCAAATGGTCATTTTTGCCAATCTTGCTGGTCACTTTGAGTGTTTCTAGTCCAAGATTTCAAACAAAAACTTTCCCAATCCTTTTCACCCCTTGATAGAACTAGTAAATGTGAATCAAGACCCACCTTTCAAACTTGCAGAAACATTTGGCAACCCCATTCAAATCACAATTCAAAATTGAATGTTATTCATATGTGAAGATCATCCATTTGCAAAACCCAACCAAACCAATGCCCCTTGACTAATCCAACTAACCAGATACTCCCTAGTATGTGCCTAGCAAACCCACAAAGTTTGAATCCAAAATTCAAATTTAAAGTTCTTGCGGCCATTTTATCAAACACCTTGCAGATTCAAATCAAACAAACATCAAACACTATAGTGCGTAGTAAAATTGGCCTAACTTGTTCCCTCTCTGGTTGCAACTAGCCCTTAGTAGATCATCTAGCCTCTTTAACAATCTTTAGCACCACTATGAGCAAGCCTAGACATTAATGTCAAGCATGCCGAGAGCACCATTGCCACCCCATTATCACTAGCGATCTAGAGCCTGCACTAGCCTCGCCAACCTTGTCTGGGACATGCAGCACCATCCATCGCCACTCTCTGTCCCAGCCCCGAGCAATGCCAGCCCTTGGACCACACGACACGCCCATGCCAAACCTCTCTGCGACCATGCCGAGAGCGCGCCTGTGCGCCACGCTCGAACAACACCCATAGACCGCGCGCCGCCCTCGCCGCGTGCGTGCATGATCACCACCACCCCAGCAACCCCGCAGACATGCATGTTCGCCGCCGTGCGGACCACACGCGTTGTGCGACTTTAAAATCGCCGTCGGACCCGCTCAGAGCACCACGATGTTCCGACCGATCAGCACCGCCCCACGCTGCAAGACCACGCCGTTGAGCTTCGCCAGGGAGCACAACACCGCCCCCTACTGTCGCCCATGCCAGTAGCTGCCTGTGCCGTCGACCACGACGAGCTCAGCCCGCGCCCGTCGGTCCCCTTCCGCCACTATAAATAGAAGCGTCCACCGCTTGTTTTCGCCACACCATTTCACTCCCCTCTCACCCAGAATCACCCCACCTCACTCCCGAAGTAAGGGGAGCAGCGCATCGCCGGAATTTGGCCGGAGCCCACCACTTCTAGAGAAGAAGGGAGCCGTCGATTGGAGCCTCCCCAAGAGGCTGTCGATGCAGGAGAACCGCCGTCGACTTCGTTCTCCCCGTCACGACCTCACTGAACCCCGGTGAGCCTCCCACGACCCACACCTACCGCGTTAGGGTTTTGTCTCTCCGTCGCTGCCCGACGTGGACGATGAACCGTAGTCGTTCGATTAGAACCAGATCTCACGGTTCACATTGCCCCGTACCTCTTCGCCCCTCCCCGTCTCACTAACACGTGGGGACAACCACTTAACTAGCCCGCGTACGCACTGTGTGTAGTGGGCCGGCCCAGTAAAACATCCCACGCGACCCAACAATTCAAATTAAGCTTTATTCATTTAATTTCAAACATAGTTCTGTACCTAGATTCAAAAATCAACCCAGCTCGATTCACTAAACCAAAATGCATGAAACAAATTTTTTTAGGAAGGTACTGAAATGCTTAATCCAAGACCGTTGGATTCAAATCATTTGGATTTGTAGATCAACCATGGTAAAAATAACAAGGCAGAAGCTTTTCTGCATTCAAAGATTTTTCAAAATTCAACCATAAAAGCTTTTGAGTTGATTCCAACTCTCAAAAACCACATTTGATCACACCTTTCAGAATATATAAAAAATATGGGTTTACTTACAAAGATAATGTTCAAGTAATGAAAGAATGCCCCATAGGCATTTCTAGTCACTTTATTTAATTAAAATAAAAAGGTTAAACCTTATTAAAGTATGAAACCACTTTAAATCACATTCCCATGTACTGAAATATGTGGTGATGACATGTGTCAATATGATCCCATGTTTGAGTTGGAGAATATTAAATCTTAAGTAGTTTTTCAATGAGTAGAAATTACTTTTCTAAAAATAAAACAAATAAGACAAGTTCTTTAATCTTGCAATATTAGTGATGATGCTAGATCATATAGTGTGAACCATTGTGTGATGATTGGAAATAGAAAAGTATTGTTTGGTGAATGTGTACCTCGTATTTATTTATAGACGCTAGTACCGACCAAGGATACGAGGAGGAAGGAGGATACTACGAGGAAGAATCCGAGGATAACTTTAACCACTGCTCTGCACAAGGCAAGCTAACACTTACAAGATACCCTACTTATGCAAGCCTTACTATACAAGTTGACCTATGCAATCTAATACTTGCTTGTTACTATGTCAACTATATGCTTTAAGCATATGTGATTATAACCACTTGATAACCCAATCCTAGTTTTACTTGCAAGATTTATACTTTATTTCTTTATCAAAGTCTTCTCTTAGAGTTTACATGGTGGCTTGTAGATTCTAGAAAGATAACTAAAGGTAGCATGAAGAGCATAAAATTTGGCCTAAGTTAGATAATCTTGATGTCATCCTAAGGCATGAGATTGAACCTAGCAAATCACCACTTGTTTACCACCCCTCATTAGTATTTACCACCACTTGTAGATGCTAGTGCTAAGCATAAAACTTGATCAACTTTAGATGGGAATACTTGGTGAAAATGGTTAGGAAAACCTTAGAATGATGAGTCATTCTACTGAAATGTTTTGACATGTGTTTCTAAACACCAGAAGATTTGGATGATGAAAATGTTAAGGCATGAGCCTTAGCCCTTTATAAAACTGATGGTTGCCTGGATGCGATACCATTCCAATTTTACCGTACAACCACAATACCCGAAAATTGGGTAGGGCTTGACTGGAAATTTATATACCTTAGTATGGGTTCCCTCGCGGCCAAGGTCTGAGATGAGGCTACCTTGTGAAGATTTCCACCTATGAAATACCCAAGATGACAGTTGGTCATGGTTGGGAGGCCAAACTCACAGGAGAGGTGCCTATACTAGGGCGTGTAATTGAAAGGTTAGGATTGATTATCCGCATACTAAGTATGGTGAATTCGGGATTGTTCCTAACGGATGTATCAAATGTTGTGGTGAAAGTGTACAATCTCTGTAGAGTGTCAAACTATTCGAATAGCCGCGTCTGCAGTTATGGACAGTTGGAGTGGCCATAATGTTCCCTTGTTAGATATTTTCAAAATGACTTGTGAAATAATTTGTGACTTTGACTTGACCACAACAGAGTTGTGATATGAAATTCAAGTTCCCACTTAGGTGTTATAAAACTTTCAACTAGTTTTCTTTGCTTCTGAACTGAGTAGAAGTAAATCTAGATTTTTGCAAAACAACCTTAGAGCCTAGTGTCCTACTACAAAAAACCCCTTAACTTGTTAGTATTAGTTTGCGAGTACTTAAAGAGTACTCATGGCTTTGTCCCTAGCTATTCTCGTGGCCAGACTGTGAAGAGGAGTATTAGAATGATGGACCGCAGGAAGGTTAAGACCACTAGGATCATCTCCCATTGTCAGCATTGCCTATGACCCTGAAGATGGAGCTTCGCCTACGCTATCGTTACTATTACGTTATTCCGCTGCTTGAATTGTATTAAGAACTGGATCATGAGATCCTTATTTATGTAAGACCTTATGTATGGTTTGTAATGGATGATGTACTGTGATATCCAAATCTGTTATGTTTCGCAAAAATGGTAATCCTGGGATTGCGATGTATGGCATAACAGGCATCTGGGATTAAAAATTCGGGTGTTGACAAGTTGGTATCAGAGCCATCCTGACCATAGGAGACCCTAGTTAGAATGGACGTTTGAATAAAAAACCTAGTTTCAAAACCAAAGTAAGTGAGTATTTACCAAAAAATTATTCTCATTCTTATCACTTGGATTCTTTCGTGAAAATTCATGTTCCTCAAAAATTCTTGCAAACTTACATAAAATTTGACACACTTGATCACTCTACTAACTTACTCATCCTATATTCTTATAGATGGACGTGAAGTATAGTAAGTTTTATCAGTTGGGGAATGGAGGAGACCTCATCTTTGAGCGTGACTTGGACCAGCTGTCAGTGTTGTTGGAGCGTCCGCACCCCGAGTTCTTCAAAGCTCAGCTCAATGATCAGGAAGGATAAGACCTACAGTGTCTAGTTGTTGCAAGTCTCCGAGGAAAGATTGAACCTCCCACTGCAGAGGGAATTCAATTCACCTTAAGAGAGAACAACTGGCTTGATGGACTGGCCAGGGCCATGCATGAAGCTCTTGCCCGTTTTTGTGGGTAGAGTATCAATCAGATCAAGGGTACCCGATTTGAGTTCTACCCAAGGCGTGATGTTATGGGACAGCCACTGGAGGCCCCACATCATCCCGAGCTGAAGACTCAGTTGGACCACCTCAGCTTCATGATGTACGACCGTCAGAAGGAGTTGGACAATGCCCGTGCCTACGCCAACCACAAGTACGCCATCGCCAAGAAGAAGGATCAGACCCTCTCCATGATAGTGAAGGATCGCAAGTCTCGTCACCGTCACCTCAACAAGAAGGAGCGCATCACTGCCCGTCTTCGCAACCGGATCATGGATTTGGAGGAGACCATCCACGAGAGAGACATGCAGTTGGAGGAAAGGGAGAATGTCGGAGAAGACCTTCATGGAGACCCCTACTCATATCTCAGCGATGATGATGACTTTCTGGAGGATCATGCCATGGACATCTTCACCGATGAGGATGATTTCGCCTTCATCAATGATGATGATGAGGAGGAGGAGGATGAGTACACTGACTCCAAGGAGTAGTATCACTTTAGCACTAGCATTAGTGAATTGTAGTTGGCCCCACTGTATCGTAGATTCCAAAATGTTTCTTAAAACCATCTTTTTTTTCTTTGTTGTGGTGTGTGTTGTATTGTGTGCTATGAATGAAAAGCAAGTTGCTAGAAAATCTGAGTCAAACCTTAAAAACTATTCAAGTCCCTGAAACTTAGAAATTTCCCTCTTTTCTCATGATCTATCTCAATCTTCAGACGCCTCGCGGAGGAAGTGGCTCAGCCCCGGACCCAATTTTGCAACTCTTGCAAATGATGGTTTCGGACTGCGAAGCCGAAAGAGTCGAATGTCAAGCCAACCTAGCCACCCTTCAACAGATAGCTCAGATGGTCAACAACAACCAAGGCCATGGAAATCAGGACAACCATGGATCTAATCTCAAGAATTTCCAGAACACCAATCCACCTGTTTTCACTAAGTTAGAAGAACCCCTAGATGCAGATGATTGGCTGCAAACAATGGAGAACAATCTGGAAGTCACGGGAGTGGAAGCTAACGAGAAAGTTTTATTCGCCACCCACTATCTAGCCGGAGATGCAAGAGCATGGTGGAACAGCGTTCGTGCAATCACTGGAGGTCAAATGATGACTTGGGATAAATTCAAGGTCAAGTTCAGCAGAACCCATGTGCCACCGGGTTTAATCAAGAGGATGAGGGATGAATTCAGAGAACTGAAGCAAGGAAGGATGATTGTAGTGGAATACCATCACAAATTCTTGTCATTAGCTAGGTATGCACCGGATGAGATCGACACTGAAGCAAGAAGAAAGAGAGATTCCTGAATGGTCTGCACGATGAGTTGCAGACGGTGTTGGTCAATATCCCCTTTGTTGATATTGAATCCCTAGTCGACTCTGCCATTTAGATGGAAGGAAAGATCAACCAAGACAATGAGAACCGCAAGCGCCGCATGATGCATCAACCAGGAACCCACCATACGCCAAAGTATCGCCCCAAACCATCTCCAGGATTTGCCCCGAGAACCAACAGACCCCCAATGAACCGTCCGACCTATCCCAACCTTGGAAACCCAAGGCCCGGAGGAAACCACAACAACCCCGGCAACTCTAGCAATTTCAACCGTGCCCCACCCAAGTTCAACAACAACAATGCCGCCACCAACACCAACACTGCCCCAAGGACCGGAAGCAATGTTGTGCCTGTTGCCGCAAAGGACAAGTCGCAAGTGACTTGTTATGAATGTGGAACCAAGGGTCATTATTACAATGAGTGCCCCAAGAAGATTGTCGCATCCCCCAATGCAAATGCCCCAGCTCAGCAGCAGCGTCGTGTTCAGCTCGGAAGGAGGTTTGCCCCAGAAAACTCGCTCAACCGCAACGACCGTATTTTTCTCATGCATGCTAAAGAAGCCCAGGAAGCGCCAGACGTCGTGCTGGGTATGTTTTCCATTAAATCAGTACTTGCAAGAGTGTTGTTTGATTCTGGAGCATCGCACTCATTTGTTATTAAAGAATTTGCATGCACTGGTAAGATTCAACCAACCAAATTGAAGCATGTTCTTATTGTTCAAATCCCCGGTTCAACCACCAAAGCTAGGAAAATTTGCAAAGTCGTCCCTATCCGAATCCATGGCATAGACTTTTATGCTAATCTAATAGTACTCAGAACTAAAGGTTTGGAAGTAGTACTAGGAATGGATTGGATGTCCAAACACAAAGGATTAATTGACTGTGCTAAGAAATCCATAACCATGACCAGTACAATCGGAGTATCCGTCGAGCATGTATCTAAAACCTTGCCTCGTCAATTAAAGTGCAACAAGAGTATAGCCCAACCTACCATTGACCAAGTCCGGATAGTCTGTGAATACCCTGATGTATTTCTATATGTTTTGCCCGGTATGCCCCCAGATCGGGATATCGAGTTCATCATTGAACTGATACCCGCAACCGGACCCATAGCCCAGAGACCATATAGTATGAACCCGTTTGAACTAGCAGAACTGAAGAAGCAACTGGATGCCATGCTGGTGGATTGATTCAACCAAGTGCGTCACCATGGAGATCACCTGTTTTGTTCGTGGACAAGAAGGATGGAGGTAACCGTCTGTGTATGGATTATCGGAAGTTGAATGATGTCACTATCAAAAACAAGTACCCGTTGCCGAAGATCGAAGATTTGTTTGACCAGTTGAGTGGTGCCAAAGTGTTTTCTAAGATTGATCTTAGAACTGGCTATCATCAACTCAAGATTTGTGCAGAGGATATTCCAAAGACTGCCTTTACCACCAGATATGGATTATACGAGTATATTGTCATGTCTTTTGGATTAACCAATGACCCCTCTTATTTCATGAACCTCATGAATAAGATTTTTATGGACTTCCTGGATAAGTTTGTCGTTGTTTTCATCGATGACATTCTGATTTATTCCAAATCAGAAGAAGAACATGAGCTACACCTAAGGACCATTCTTGGAACCCTTAGAGAGCACCAGTTGTATGCCAAGTTTAGCAAATGTGAATTCTGGTTACAGGAAGTAGGATTCCTCGGACATATCGTATCAGCCGGAGGAATTTCCGTTGACCCTGCAAAGGTGAAAGATGTCGAAGATTGGCAAGCCCTAACCACTCTAAACCAAGTTCGTGCATTTCTCGGATTAGTGGGATACTACCACAAGTTCGTCGAAGGATTGTCGAGTATCGCCAGACCCATGACCCAATTGCTGAAGAAGGACAAGAAGTTTGAATGGGCAGACAAATGTGAAGCGAGTTTTCAAGAACTCAAGAGGAGATTGATTTTAGCCCCAATCTTGATCATGCCGGATATCACGAAGCCCTTTGATGTGTATTGTGACGCATCCAAGATCGGCCTCGGATGTGTGCTAATGCAAGAAGGCAAATTTATATCTTATCTATCTCGACAACTGAAGTAGCATGAAAAGAACTACCCAACCCATGACCTCGAACTCGCAGTCGTAGTTCTAGCCCTGAAGACATAGAGGCATTACCTAATGGGAAACCGTTGTGAGATTTATTCGGAGCACAAGAGCTTGAAGTATATATTTACTCAAAAGGAGCTGAATATGAGGCAGAAGATGGATTGAGCTAATCAAGGATTATGATCTAGGCATTCACTATCACCCCGTAAGACAATGTGGTAGCAGATTGCCATGCTTGAACTCCATGATTTTGAAGGAGCAACCAAGTTTGCACAAAGAGATGGAAGATTTCAATGGAATTAGTGAGTGAAGGATTTTTGGCTAGCATAGCACTTCAACCCAATTTGATCAACTAGATCAAAGAGGCGAGACAAGAAATGCTAGTATCGACGAAATCAAGCGTCGGATCGGTACAAGCAAGGTACCCGGATTCACCAAGACGAAGGAGTTATGTGGTAGAAAGGACGCTGTGTACCAAAGATTCAGAATTGAAAGAAGTGATTCGAAGAGTCCCATGATACTCTTTATTCTATCCACCCGGAGGAATATGTATCAGGATTTGAAGGAGCAATTTTGGTGGCCTAAGATGAAGAGAGAAATCGGAAGCTATATCGCCAAGTGTGATATCTGTTAGAGAGTCAAGGCGGGACATCAAAGACCACCGGATCACTGCAACCTCTACAGATTCCGGAATGGAAATGGGATTCAGTTGGAATGGACTTTATCACCGGATTGCCTACTTCTAGTAGGGGAAATGATTCTATCTGTGTCATAGTTGATCGATTGTCCAAAGTAGCCCATTTCTTACCAGTCAAGACCACATACCAGAGTTCGAAGCTAGCGGAGTTATACATTTCTAGAATCGTCGGTTTGCACGGAGACCCCAAGAACATCGTATCGGATCGAGGAACTCAGTTTACCTCGAGATTCTGGAAGAAAGTCCAAGAAGGTTTAAGAACTCGACTAGATTTTAGCACAGCGTATCACCCTCAAACTGATGGACAAACGGAGCGAGTAAATCAAATACTCGAAGATATGTTGAGAGCATGTGTACTAGAATATGGATCTAAATGGGAAGACTGTCTGCCTTTCGCATAATTTTCTTACAACAACAGTTACCAAGCTAGTCTGCAAATGGCCCCATTTGAGTTTATGTATGGAAGGAAGTGTCGCACCCCTTTGAACTGGTCGGAAGTAGGAGAGAGTCAGATTTTTGGACCTGACATCCTACGAGAAGCAGAAGAGAAAGTTCACAAGATTTGTGAGCACCTCAAGACCGCCCAGTCAAGACAAAAGAGTTACGCCGTCAAGAGACGTCGAGACCTCGCTTTCAATATCGGAGATTTCGTGTATCTTAAAGTGTCGCCGTTGAAAGAAATGCAGCGTTTCCAGATGAAAGGAAAGTTAGCCCCCATATATATCGGGCCCTTCAAGATTCTGAATCGTCGAGGAGAAGTATCATATCAATTGGAACTGCCAGAGGAAATGTCAGCAGTGCACAATGTGTTCCATATATCGTTACTTCGCAAATGCCTAGAAGTCCCGGAGAAGACCGAAGTTTTCAAGAATATTGATCATAGGACCGTAGAGATCAACGATGACCTAACATATCCTGAAGTACCCATTCATATTTTGGAAGAAGCTTTTAGGACCCGAAGCATCAAATTTCTCAAGATTCAGTGGAGCAACCACACTGAAGAAGAAGCTACCTGGGAGTGCGAAGATCACATCAGGACGGAGTTTCCCGATCTCTTTAAATCCTAGGTAATCTTTTTCGTCCTTTTTCAAATCTCGGGATGAGATTTTGTTTAAGGGGGAAAGGTTTGTAACATCCCAAAAATATAACACAAGGATCATCAAACTCTAATCACTAAAATTAGGGTTAACAAAAACTTTGATTAATTAAAATCATATGAATGCATGTGAATGAAATGATTTGACAAATGCATGAATGGACTTGTGTGATTAATATAAATAGCAAGAAGTGGTTTAAAGATGAAAATAACATCATATAAAACATTTCCATGCGAAACAAATCAAAAGAAAATCAAAAACAATGCAAATAAAGCAAATGGTCATTTTTGCCAATCTTGCTCACTAGGTCACTTTGAGTGTTCCTAGTCCAAGATTTCAAATAGAAACTTTCCCAATTCTTTTCACCCCTTGATAGAACTATTAAATGTGAATCAATGCCCACCTTTCAAACTTGCAGAAACATTTGGCAACCCCATTCAAATCACAATTAACAATTGAATGTTATTCATATGTGAAGATCATCCATTTGCAAAACCCAACCAAACCAATGCCCCTTGACTAATCCAACTAACCAGATACTCCCTAATATGTGCCTAGCAAACCCACAAAGTTTGAATCCAAAATTCAAATTTAAAGTTCTTGCGGCCATTTCATCAAACACCTTGTAGATTTAAATCAAACAAACATCAAACACTATAGTGTGCAGTAAAATTGGCCTAACCCCTCTCTGGTTGCAACTAGCCCTTAGTATATCATCTAGCATCTTTAACAATCTTTAGCACCACTATGAGCAAGCCTAGCCATTAATGTCAAGCATGCCAAGAGCACCGTTTCCACCCCATTAGCACCACACGTTTTCGCCACACCAGTTCACTCCCCTCTCACCCAGAATCACCCCACCTCACTCCCGGAACAAGGCGAGCAGACGCTGAATTTGGCGGAGCCCACCGCTAGAGAAGAAGGAGCCGATTGAGCCGCCCAAGAGGAGAGCTGCTGCCAGGAGAACCACCGTCGCCGACTTCGCTGTTTGCCCTCCAAACCTCGCCCACCTCGATGAGCCTCCGACGACCCACACCGCCGCGTTAGGGTTCTGCGTCACGCCGCCGACATGGACGATGAACCGTAGTCTCGATTAGAACCAGATCTCACGGTTCACATTGCTCCGTACCGCTTCGCCCCTTCCCGTCTCACTGACGCATGGGGACATCCACTTAACCAGCCCGTGTACGCGCTGTGTGTAGTGGGTCGGCCTGGTAAAAGATCTTGCGCGACCCAAGAATTCAAATTAAGCTTTATTCATTTAATTTCAAACATAGTTCTGTACCTAGATTCAAAATTCAACCCAGCTCGATTCACTGAACCAAAATGCATGAAACCAATTTTGTTAGGAAGGTACTGAAATGCTTAATCCAAGCCCGTTGGATTCAAATCATTTGGATTTGTAGATAAACCATGGTAAAAATAACAAGGTAAGCTTTTCTACATTCAAACATTTTTCAAAATTCAACCATAAAAGCTTTTGAGTTGATTCCAACTCTCAAAAATCACATTTGATCATACCTTTCAGAATATATAAAACATATGGGTTTACTTACAGAGATAATGTTCAAGCAATAAAAGAATGCCCCATAGGAATTTCTAGTCACTTTATTTAATTAAAATAAAAAGTTTAAACCTTGTTAAATTATGACACCACTTTAAATCACATTCCCATGTACTGAAAGATGTGGTGATGACATGTGTCAATATGATCCCATGTTTGAGTTGGAGAATATTAAATCTTAAGTAGTTTTTCAATGAGTAGAAATTACTTTTCTAAAAATAAAACAAATAAGACAAGTGCTTTAATATTGTAATATTAGTGATGATGTTAGATCATCTAGTGTGAACCATTGTGTGATGATTGGAAATAGTAAAGTATTGTTTGGTGATTGTGTACCTCGTATTTATTTATAGACGCTAGTACCGACCAAGGATACGAGGAGGAAGGAGGATACTCCGAGGAAGAAGCCAAGGAGAACTTCAACCACTGCTACACAAGGCAAGCTAACACTTGAAAGATATCCTACTTATGCAAGCCTTACTATACAAGTTGACCTATGCAAGCTAATACTTGCTTGTTACTATGTCAACTATATGCTTAAGCATATGTGATTATAACCACTTGATAACCCAATCCTAGTTTTACTTGCAAGCTTTATACTTTATTTCTTTATCAAAGCTTCTTAGAGTTTACATGGTGGCATGTAGATTCTAGAAAGATAACTAAAGGTAGCATAAAGAGCATAAAATTTGGCCTAAGTTAGATAATCTTGATGTCATCCTAAGGCATGAGATTGAACCTAGAAAATCACCACTTGTTTACCACCCCTCATTAGTATTTACACCACTTGTAGATGCTAGTGCTAAGCATAAAACTTGATCAACTTTAGATGGGAATACTTGGTGAAAATGGTTATGAAAATCTTAGAATGATGAGTCATTCTACTGAAATGTTTTGACATGTGTTTCCGAACACCAGAAGATTTGGATGATGAAAATGTTATGGCATGAGCCCTAGCCCTTTATAAAACTGATGGTTGTCTAGATGCGATACCATTCCAATTTTACCTTACAACCACAATTCCCGAAAATTGGGTAGGGCTTGACTGGAAATTTATATACCTTAGTATCGGTTCCCTCGTGGCCAAGGTCTTAGCTGAGGCTACCTTGTGAAGATTGTCCACGTGTGAAGTACACAAGATGATAGTTGGTCATGGTTGGAAGGCCAAACTCACAGGATAGGTGCCTATACTAGGGCGTGTAATTCAAAGGTTAGGATTGATTATCCGCATACTGAGTATGGTGAATTCGGGATTGTTCCTGACGGATGTATCGAATGTTGTGGTGAAAGTGTACAATATCTGCAAAGTGTCAAACTATTCGAATAGTCGCGTCTGCGGTTATGGACAGTTGGAGTGGCCATACTGTTCCCCGTCAGATATTTTAAAAATGACTTGTGAAATAATTTGTGACTTTGACGCACCACAACAGAGTTATGATATGAAATTCAAGTTCCCACTTAGGTGTTATAAAACTTTCAACTAGTTTATTTTGCTTCTAAACTGAGTAGAAGTAAATCTAGTTTTTGCAAAACAACCTTAGAGCCTAGTGTCCTACTACAAAACCCTTAACTTGTTAGTATTAGTTTGCAGTACTTAAAGAGTACTCATGGCTTTGTCCTGCTATTCCGTGGCAGACTATGAAGAGGAGTATTAGGATGATGGACCACAGGAAGGTTAAGACCACTAGGATCATCTCCCATCGCAAGATTGCCTATGACCACGAAGATGGAGCTTCGCCACGCTATCATTATTACGTTATTCCGCTGCTTGAATTGTATTAAGAACTAGATCATGAGATCCTTATTTGTGTAAGACCTTATGTATGGTTTGTAATGGATGATGTACTGTGATATCCAAATCTGTTATGTTTCGCAAAAATGGTAATCCTGGGATTGCGATGTATGGCATAACAGGCATCTGGGATTAAAAATTCGGGTGTTGACAAGTTGGTATCAGAGCCATCCTGACCATAGGAGACCCTAGTTAGAATGGACGTTTGAATAAAAAACCTAGTTTCAAAACCAAAGTAAGTGAGTATTTACCAAAAAATTATTCTCATTCTTATCACTTGGATTCTTTCATGAAAATTCATGTTCCTCAAAAATTCTTGCAAACTTACATAAAATTTGACACACTTGATCACTCTACTAACTTACTCATCCTATATTCTTATAGATGGACGTGAAGTATAGTAAGTTTTATCAGTTGGGGAATGGAGGAGACCTCATCTTTGGTAGCTTGGACCCATGTATCGGTGTTGAGCGTCACTTTCGAGTTCTTCAAAGCTCAGCTCAATGATCGTGAAGGATAAGACCTACAAGTCTAGTTGTTGCAAGTCTCCGAGGAAAGATTGAACCTCCCACTGCAGAGGGAATTCAATTCACCTTAAGAGAGAACAACTGGCTCGATGGACTGGCCAGGGCCATGCATGAAGCTCTTGCCCGTTTTTGTGGGTAGAGTATCAATCAGATCAAGGGTACCCGATTTGAGTTCTACCCAAGGCGTGATGTTATGGGACAGCCACTAGAGGCCCCACATCATCCCGAGCTGAAGACTCAGTTGGACTACCTCAGCTTCATGATGTACGGCCGTCAGAAGGAGTTGGACAATGCCCGTGCCTACGCCAACCACAAGTACGCCATCGCCAAGAAGAAGGATCAGACCCTCGCCATGCTAGTGAAGGATCGCAAGTCTCGTCACCGTCACCTCAACAAGAAGGAGCGCATCACTGCCCGTCTTTGCAACCGGATCATGGATTTGGAGGAGACCATCCACGAGAGAGACATGCGGTTGGAGGAAAGGGAGAATGTCGGAGAAGACCTTCATGGAGACCCCTACTCATATCTCAGCGATGATGATGACTTTCTGGAGGATCATGCCATGGACATCTTCACCGATGAGGATGATTTCGCCTTCATCAATGATGATGATGATGAGGAGGAGGATGAGTACACTGACTCCAAGGAGTAGTATCACTTTAGCACTAGCATTAGTGAATTGTAGTTGGCCCCACTGTATCGTAGATTCCAAAATGTTTCTTAAAACCATCTTTTTTTTCTTTGTTGTGGTGTGTGTTGTATTGTGTGCTATGAATGAAAAGCAAGTTGCTAGAAAATCTGAGTCAAACCTTAAAAACTATTCAAGTCCCTGAACCTTAGAAATTTCCCTCTTTTCTCATGATCTATCTCAATCTTCAGACGCCTCGCGGAGGAAGTGGCTCAGCCCCGGACCCAATTTTGCAACTCTTGCAAATGATGGTTTCGGACTGCGAAGCCGAAAGAGTCGAATGTCAAGCCAACCTAGCCACCCTTCAACAGATAGCTCAGATGGTCAACAACAACCAAGGCCATGGAAATCAGGACAACCATGGATCTAATCTCAAGAATTTCCAGAACACCAATCCACCTGTCACTAAGTTAGAAGAACCCCTAGATGCGATGATTGGCTGCAAACAATGGAGAACAACTGAAGTCGCGAGTGGAAGCTAACGAGAAAGTTTTATTCGCCACCCACTATCTAGCCGGAGATGCAAGAGCATGGTGGAACAGCGTCGCAATCACTGGAGGTCAAATGATGACTTGGGATAAATTCAAGGTCAAGTTCAGCAGAACCCATGTGCCACCGGGTTTAATCAAGAGGATGAGGATGAATTCAGAGAATCAAGCAAGGAAGGATGATTGTAGTGGAATACCATCACAAATTCTTGTCATTAGCTAGGTATGCCGATGAGATCGACATCAAGCAAGAAGAAGAGAGATTCCTGAATGGTCTGCACGATGAGTTGCAGACGGTGTTGGTCAATATCCCCTTTGTTGATATTGAATCCCTAGTCGACTCTGCCATTTAGATGGAAGGAAAGATCAACCAAGACAATGAGAACCGCAAGCGCCGCATGATGCATCAACCAGGAACCCACCATACGCCAAAGTATCGCCCCAAACCATCTCCAGGATTTGCCCCGAGAACCAACAGACCCCCAATGAACCGTCCGACCTATCCCAACCTTGGAAACCCAAGGCCCGGAGGAAACCACAACAACCCCGACAACTCTAGCAATTTCAACCGTGCCCCACCCAAGTTCAACAACAACAATGCCGCCACCAACACCAACACTGCCCCAAGGACCGGAAGCAATGTTGTGCCTGTTGCCGCAAAGGACAAGTCGCAAGTGACTTGTTATGAATGTGGAACCAAGGGTCATTATTACAATGAGTGCCCCAAGAAGATTGTCGCATCCCCCAATGCAAATGCCCCAGCTCAGCAGCAGCGTCGTGTTCAGCTCGGAAGGAGGTTTGCCCCAGAAAACTCGCTCAACCGCAACGACCGTATTTTTCTCATGCATGCTAAAGAAGCCCAGGAAGCGCCAGACGTCGTCTTGGGTATGTTTTCCATTAAATCAAGACTTGCAAGAGTGTTGTTTGATTACGAGCATCGCACTCATTTGTTATTAAAGAATTTGCATGCACCGGTAAGATTCAACCAACCAAATTGAAGCATGTTCTTATTGTTCAAATCCGGTTCAACCACCAAAGCTAGGAAAATTTGCAAAAGTCGTCCCTATCCGAATCCATGGCATAGACTTTTATGCTAATCTAATAGTACTCAGAACTAAAGGTTTGGAAGTAGTACTAGGAATGGATTGGATGTCCAAACACAAAGGATTAATTGATCGTATAAGAAATCCATAACCATGACCAAGATAATCGGAGTATCCGGCTTAGCATGTATCTAAAACCTTGCCTCGTCAATTAAAGTGCAACAAGAGTATAGCCCAACCTACCATTGACCAAGTCCGGATAGTCTGTGAATACCCTGATGTATTTCTATATGTTTTGCCCGGTATGCCCCCAGATCGGGATATCGAGTTCATCATTGAACTGATACCCGCAACCGGACCCATAGCCCAGAGACCATATAGTATGAACCCGTTTGAACTAGCAGAACTGAAGAAGCAACTGGATGCCATGCTGGTGGATTGATTCAACCAAGTGCGTCACCATGGAGATCACCTGTTTTGTTCGTGGACAAGAAGGATGGAGGTAACCGTCTGTGTATGGATTATCGGAAGTTGAATGATGTCACTATCAAAAACAAGTACCCGTTGCCGAAGATCGAAGATTTGTTTGACCAGTTGAGTGGTGCCAAAGTGTTTTCTAAGATTGATCTTAGAACTGGCTATCATCAACTCAAGATTTGTGCAGGATATTCCAAAGACCTTTACCACCGATATGGATTATACGGTATATTGTCATGTCTTTTGGATTAACTAATGACCCTCTTATTTCATGAACCTCATGAATAAGATTTTATGGACTTCTGGATAAGTTTGTCGTTGTTTTCATCGATGACATTCTGATTTATTCCAAATCGGAAGAAGAACATGAGCTACACCTAAGGACCATTCTTGGAACCCTTAGAGAGCACCGCCAGTATGCCAAGTTTAGCAAATGTGAATTCTGTTACAGAAGTAGGATTCCTCGGACATATCGTATCATGGGAGGAATTTCCGTTGACCTCGCAAAGGTGAAAGATGTCAAGATTGGCAAGCCCTAACCACTCTAAACCAAGTTCGTGCATTTCTGATTAGTGGGATACTACCACAAGTTCAAGGAAGGAGTATCGCTGCACCCATGACCCAATTTTGAAGAAGGACAAGAAGTTTGAATGGGCAGACAAATGTGAAGCGAGTTTTCAAGAACTCAAGAGGAGATTGATTTTAGCCCCAATCTTGATCATGCCGGATATCACGAAGCCCTTTGATGTGTATTGTGACGCATCCAAGATCGGCCTCGGATGTGTGCTAATGCAAGAAGGCAAATTTATATCTGATCTATCTCGACAACTGAAGTAGCATGAAAAGAACTACCCAACCCATGACCTCGAACTCGCAGTCGTAGTTCTAGCCCTGAAGACATAGAGGCATTACCTAATGGGAAACCGTTGTGAGATTTATTCGGAGCACAAGAGCTTGAAGTATATATTTACTCAAAAGGAGCTGAATATGAGGCAGAGAAGATGGATTGAGCTAATCAAGGATTATGATCTAGGCATTCACTATCACCCCGGTAAGACAATGTGGTAGCAGATTGCCATGCTGCTTGAACTCCATGATTTTGAAGGAGCAACCAAGTTTGCACAAAGAGATGGAAGATTTCCGAATGGAATTAGTGAGTGAAGGATTTTTGGCTAGCATAGCACTTCAACCCAATTTGATCAACTAGATCAAAGAGGCGTAGACAAGAAATGCTAGTATCGACGAAATCAAGCGTCGGATCGGTACAAGCAAGGTACCCGGATTCACCGAAGACGAAGGAGTTATGTGGTAGAAAGGACGCCTGTGTGTACCAGCAGATTCAGAATTGAAAGAAGTGATTCTGAAAGAGTCCCATGATACTCTTTATTCTATCCACCCCGGAGGAACGAATATGTATCAGGATTTGAAGGAGCAATTTTGGTGGCCTAAGATGAAGAGAGAAATCGGAAGCTATATCGCCAAGTGTGATATCTGTTAGAGAGTCAAGGCGGGACATCAAAGACCCGCTGGACTGTTGCAACCTCTACAGATTCCGGAATGGAAATGGGATTCAGTTGGAATGGACTTTATCACCGGATTGCCTACTTCTAGTAGGGGAAATGATTCTATCTGTGTCATAGTTGATCGATTGTCCAAAGTAGCCCATTTCTTACCAGTCAAGACCACATACCAGAGTTCGAAGCTAGCGGAGTTATACATTTCTAGAATCGTCGGTTTGCACGGAGACCCCAAGAACATCGTATCGGATCGAGGAACTCAGTTTACCTCGAGATTCTGGAAGAAAGTCCAAGAAGGTTTAAGAACTCGACTAGATTTTAGCACAGCGTATCACCCTCAGACTGATGGACAAACGGAGCGAGTAAATCAAATACTCGAAGATATGTTGAGAGCATGTGTACTAGAATATGGATCTAAATGGGAAGACTGTCTGCCTTTCGCATAATTTTCTTACAACAACAGTTACCAAGCTAGTCTGCAAATGGCCCCATTTGAGTTTATGTATGGAAGGAAGTGTCGCACCCCTTTGAACTGGTCGGAAGTAGGAGAGAGTCAGATTTTTGGACCTGACATCCTACGAGAAGCAGAAGAGAAAGTTCACAAGATTTGTGAGCACCTCAAGACCGCCCAGTCAAGATGTAAGAGTTACGCCAAGAGACGCCGAGACCTCGCTTTCAATATCGAGATTTCGTATCTTAAAGTGTAAGCGCCGTTGAAAGAAATGCAGCTTCCAGATGAAAGGAAAGTTAGCCCCATATATATCGCCCTTCAAGATTCTGAATCGTCGAGGAGAAGTATCATATCAATTGGAACTGCCAGAGAAATGTCGGCAAGGCACAATGTGTTCCATATATCGTTACTTCGCAAATGCCTAGAAGTCCCGGAGAAGACCGAAGTTTTCAAGAATATTGATCATAGGACCGTAGAGATCAACGATGACCTAACATATCCTGAAGTACCCATTCATATTTTGGAAGAAGCTTTTAGGACCCGAAGCATCAAATTTCTCAAGATTCAGTGGAGCAACCACACTGAAGAAGAAGCTACCTGGGAGTGCGAAGATCACATCAGGACGGAGTTTCCCGATCTCTTTAAATCCTAGGTAATCTTTTTCGTCCTTTTTCAAATCTCGGGATGAGATTTTGTTTAAGGGGGAAAGGTTTGTAACATCCCAAAAATATAACACAAGGATCATCAAACTCTAATCACTAAAATTAGGGTTAACAAAAACTTTGATTAATTAAAATCATATGAATGCATGTGTGAATGAAATGATTTGACAAATGCATGAATGGACTTGTGTGATTAATATAAATAGCAAGAAGTGGTTTAAAGATGAAAATAACATCATATAAAACATTTCCATGCAGAAACAAATCAAAAGAAAATAAAAAACAATGCAAATAAAGCAAATGGTCATTTTTGCCAATCTTGCTCACTAGGTCACTTTGAGTGTTCCTAGTCCAAGATTTCAAATAGAAACTTTCCCAATTCTTTTCACCCCTTGATAGAACTATTAAATGTGAATCAATGCCCACCTTTCAAACTTGCAGAAACATTTGGCAACCCCATTCAAATCACAATTAACAATTGAATGTTATTCATATGTGAAGATCATCCATTTGCAAAACCCAACCAAACCAATGCCCCTTGACTAATCCAACTAACCAGATACTCCCTAATATGTGCCTAGCAAACCCACAAAGTTAGAATCCAAAATTCAAATTTAAAGTTCTTGCGGCCATTTCATCAAACACCTTGTAGATTTAAATCAAACAAACATCAAACACTATAGTGTGCAGTAAAATTGGCCTAACCCCTCTCTGGTTGCAACTAGCCCTTAGTATATCATCTAGCATCTTTAACAATCTTTAGCACCACTATGAGCAAGCCTAGCCATTAATGTCAAGCATGCCAAGAGCACCGTTTCCACCCCATTAGCACCACACGTTTTCGCCACACCAGTTCACTCCCCTCTCACCCAGAATCACCCCACCTCACTCCGGAACAAAGGCGAGATCGCCAGCCGAATTTGCCGAGCCATTGCTGCTAGAGAAGAAGGGAGCCGTCGATTGGAGCCGCCCTAGGAGGAGCTGCCGGTACCAGGAGAACCACCGTCGTCGACTTCGTCGTTTGCCCCCGTTGCCAAACCTCGCCCTAGACTCGGTGAGCCTCCGACGACCCACAACTGCCGCGTTAGGGTTCTGTCTCGCCGGCGCTGCCCGACATGGACGATGAACCGTAGCCGTTCGATTAGAACCAGATCTCACGGTTCACATTGCTCCGTACCGCTTCGCCCCTTCCCGTCTCACTGACGCATGGGGACATCCACTTAACCAGCCCGTGTACGCGCTGTGTGTAGTGGGCCGGCCCGGTAAAAGATCTTGCGCGACCCAAGAATTCAAATTAAGCTTTATTCATTTAATTTCAAACATAGTTCTGTACCTAGATTCAAAATTCAACCCAGCTCGATTCACTGAACCAAAATGCATGAAACCAATTTTGTTAGGAAGGTACTGAAATGCTTAATCCAAGCCCGTTGGATTCAAATCATTTGGATTTGTAGATAAACCATGGTAAAAATAACAAGGCAGAAGCTTTTCTACATTCAAACATTTTTCAAAATTCAACCATAAAAGCTTTTGAGTTGATTCCAACTCTCAAAAATCACATTTGATCATACCTTTCAGAATATATAAAAACATATGGGTTTACTTACAGAGATAATGTTCAAGCAATAAAAGAATGCCCCATAGGAATTTCTAGTCACTTTATTTAATTAAAATAAAAAGTTTAAACCTTGTTAAATTATGACACCACTTTAAATCACATTCCCATGTACTGAAAGATGTGGTGATGACATGTGTCAATATGATCCCATGTTTGAGTTGGAGAATATTAAATCTTAAGTAGTTTTTCAATGAGTAGAAATTACTTTTCTAAAAATAAAACAAATAAGACAAGTGCTTTAATATTGTAATATTAGTGATGATGTTAGATCATCTAGTGTGAACCATTGTGTGATGATTGGAAATAGTAAAGTATTGTTTGGTGATTGTGTACCTCGTATTTATTTATAGACGCTAGTACCGACCAAGGATACGAGGAGGAAGGAGGATACTCCGAGGAAGAAGCCAAGGAGAACTTCAACCACTGCTCTGCACAAGGCAAGCTAACACTTGAAAGATATCCTACTTATGCAAGCCTTACTATACAAGTTGACCTATGCAAGCTAATACTTGCTTGTTACTATGTCAACTATATGCTTTAAGCATATGTGATTATAACCACTTGATAACCCAATCCTAGTTTTACTTGCAAGCTTTATACTTTATTTCTTTATCAAAGCCTTCTCTTAGAGTTTACATGGTGGCATGTAGATTCTAGAAAGATAACTAAAGGTAGCATAAAGAGCATAAAATTTGGCCTAAGTTAGATAATCTTGATGTCATCCTAAGGCATGAGATTGAACCTAGAAAATCACCACTTGTTTACCACCCCTCATTAGTATTTACACCACTTGTAGATGCTAGTGCTAAGCATAAAACTTGATCAACTTTAGATGGGAATACTTGGTGAAAATGGTTATGAAAATCTTAGAATGATGAGTCATTCTACTGAAATGTTTTGACATGTGTTTCCGAACACCAGAAGATTTGGATGATGAAAATGTTATGGCATGATCCCTAGCCCTTTATAAAACTGATGGTTGTCTAGATGCGATACCATTCCAATTTTACCTTACAACCACAATGCCCGAAAATTGGGTAGGGCTTGACTGGAAATTTATATACCTTAGTATCGGTTCCCTCGTGGCCAAGGTCTTAGCTGAGGCTACCTTGTGAAGATTGTCCACGTGTGAAGTACACAAGATGATAGTTGGTCATGGTTGGAAGGCCAAACTCACAGGATAGGTGCCTATACTAGGGCGTGTAATTCAAAGGTTAGGATTGATTATCCGCATACTGAGTATGGTGAATTCGGGATTGTTCCTGACGGATGTATCGAATGTTGTGGTGAAAGTGTACAATATCTGCAAAGTGTCAAACTATTCGAATAGTCGCGTCTGCGGTTATGGACAGTTGGAGTGGCCATACTGTTCCCCGTCAGATATTTTCAAAATGACTTGTGAAATAATTTGTGACTTTGACGCACCACAACAGAGTTATGATATGAATTTCAAGTTCCCACTTAGGTGTTATAAAACTTTCAACTAGTTTATTTTGCTTCTAAACTGAGTAGAAGTAAATCTAGTTTTTTGCAAAACAACCTTAGAGCCTAGTGTCCTACTACAAAACCCCCTTAACTTGTTAGTATTAGTTTGCGAGTACTTAAAGAGTACTCATGGCTTTGTCCCTGGATATTCCCGTGGCCAGACTATGAAGAGGAGTATTAGGATGATGGACCACAGGAAGGTTACGACCACTAGGATCATCTCCCATCGTCAGCATTGCCTGTGACCCTGAAGATGGAGCTTCGCCTACGCTATCATTACTATTACGTTATTCCGCTGCTTGAATTGTATTAAGAACTAGATCATGAGATCCTTATTTGTGTAAGACCTTATGTATGGTTTGTAATGGATGATGTACTGTGATATCCAAATCTGTTATGTCTCGCAAAAATGGTAATCCTGGGATTGTGATGTATGGCATAACAGGCATCTGGGATTAAAAATTTGGTGTTGACAAAGCCTAAGTTAAAGGCATTAAAGAAAAGTACTTTTGGGAGATAACCCAAGAGTTTTGTCAAGTCTTGGAAGTTATTACCTCTGTAATAACCGCTCTTTATCCTTTTTGTTTTGGTTTTTGTGTCAAGTTCAACTACTTTTGTGAAGCAGAGGAGTTGTGAAAAGTGGCTGTCCTAGGACAGATTTTTGTGTTGCATTGTAAAAATTCGTAAGGAAGCTCAATACTTCGTATGAAGCTAAATTTTTTTGAGCTTTTTCTCCAGGTTGTTACCCAACTTTCATCAGTTCTGCACTTTTTGATTTGGGCAACATAAGGTCTTCGGAAAAATCAATCTTTACCTGCTGGTCTGTTTTGACAGATTTCTGCCGTCTTTTGCATTTGCCTCTTATTGAAGCTTTTGGGTTGATGGGTTTTCAGTTGAAGTGTGTACCAAAGGTTTATTGTTTTTTCTTACACTAATGTTGTCATTGAGTTTGTGCAAAGGTTTTGTATGAAGGAAATTCTAATAAAGAGGAAAGGAATCTGTAGAGTTCGTCTTTGAATAGGTAAAAGTTTTGAAAACAGAAGGTTCGTGAAACCCCAATCTTTTTATATTTTTGATGTTGTTAATACATAAGGCAAGTTACGAGACGAAATTGAAGAGGAAACGGAGCCCGGGGTGGACAAACCCACCCCACAGCGGGCCCGGCTGGCGCGCTGGAGGGTTTACACCCTCGAACTCAAATCTCGCCTCGTTTCCGTGTCAAATCCTTCCTTATGCATTGAAACTTCGTAATATATAACCCTCCGGATCCCCCGAGGTTCTCATCGTGTTTTCGTTTCGATCTGTTTCTGCCAGGAAATCTTCTCAAGTTTAGAGCACCATGGCCTCCGCCAAAGACAAAGGCAAGGAGCCCAAGAAAGAAGAACCTCAAGTTCCCAAGGAGGAGGAGATTCCGGTAGGTTATGAAGGAGACATGGAGGAGGACAAGCAACTGGACACCCACGCTACCATCGCAAGCATTGGTTTGGTGGCACAACTTACCAAGCTTAAGAAGACAGCACAGATGTCTATAGGAGGGAAACCTCCACTGCTCTTCTACAATCCACAACCATCTCCTCCACGTAACAAGAGACCCTTCTATACACTTATACATGAATATCAATATCAACATGTGCCCAAAGGAAATTTGCCTTCGGTTTGGGATATGCATCGTTCTAACAAAGCAGAGAAGGATCATGCTAAGGATGAAGAGTGGGGAAAGAATAACAAGAACTGGGATTCTCGGACTAACATGATCATGAACCGTATAGAGCAAAACTCGGAGCTAATATGTACTCTTACTTTTGAGTTTGAGGAGTTGAAGAAACTTATTGAGGAGCTTATCAAGAGAACACCACCACCACCGAAGGAGTAATTCGTCATCAGGTTTGGCATCCCCTTGGCTTGTTCCAAGCTTGGGGGAGTGCCGCGGTATCACCACCATTATCTTTTATCTTTTACCTTTTTAGTGGATTCATATATGTGGTAGAGGGGTTATCTTTTAGTTTGTTTTGCATGTGAAAGTATCTCTCCTTTAGTTGATTATCTATGTATCCCTTGGTGTGAGTGCCTTTATTTGAATATTAATGAGAAGTCTCATCTTTTACTTTTTGCATTTCTTATTTTTAGTTTGCAATCTCTATTATATGATGGATCTTGTTGTTCAGTATTGGCACCACTTTGGGATCATCAAGTGGATCTAAATTCGTTTTGGCAAACCGAGTTCTGGTCAGTGGCTTTAGTTTGAAAGAAAAGGAAAGAAAGAGCTTACAGGTATTTGGTATCAATTGTTTTCTTTCTTGTTGGCTCATAAGGTTAGTATTCTTTATTTAAGATTATTTTGTGTCTTCATGGAAGATTGCATGTTTAGCTTTATTACTTGGATGTTTGCTTGTTTCTTTCAACTCTCTTGCTTGATACCCAGCCTTGCTAAACAAAAACCTATTTTGAGAAGGCATAATTCTCATGTTTCCAAAATCTTTTGAACCCAAAAGTTTTGCCACTTGTGTCCACCATATCTACCTAGTGTCTTTTGCTATTCCTAGCAAATTCTCAAGCTTCATCTACCTTTCAGATTAAAAAGTATTTTGTTATGTGAAAACTAGTTAGTAAAGCTCTCACGAACTTGATGGCACACTTTATTTACTTGTCCATAATAGACTTGAACCATTGTGGACATCGAAGTTGTATATGCTTGCATCTATACGTTGGGATTAGCAGAACCGTGCTGTCACGGGGAACGTTTTCAACATTGCACTTGTACTATGTAAACAGTTGGTATCATGCTCTTTTGTCTATGGATGTCAACGGTGTGAAATAAAGAGGGAACTTGTAAGTCCATGGAGTTTGTATTCTGTGTTAGAAAAACGCCTGGGCCGCTAGCATAAGCCATGATTAATCATGGTGGAAACTTGCAGCATCACCATAGTGAGTCATCTATGAAGCATCCTCAATAAAAAGCTATACACATAGTAAATAAAAAGATCGCTGAGATGCTCATTGTTTGCTTGCCTTGTCATTTTGGTTATGGGAAAGCTCCTGTACCATGTGAAAGGGGTACCCCGTTGGCGGTTCTCAATGATATGTAAATACTTATAATGACATGAACTTACCTAGACCCAAAGTTGAGTATGCATGAAGAGTGGCCCTCATATTCAAGGGAAATGAGATTGCCAACTTATATTTCGTCAAGCATATACTCCATCTTTGTTCACTTTAACCTTAATCATCTCAAGATGCTTATGATAGGGGCAATGAGGGCTCAAAGCTAGTAAGTACCATAATCTTTTGTAAGCTCTTTATGACTTGTAAATCCCTGCTACCCTCTAAGAAGGGACCTTTCTCCCACTACCAGTTTGAGTCAGTAAACCTACTTCCTCTCTATCTCCCGCAAGCTTTTGAGTTGTTGTGTTTCAAGCATTCATATGGTGATTTATTCAATCATGTTCTCTATCTTCCTTGTTTGCACAAAACTCTTATCTATTGAGTATTACTTTGAAAGACTTCACTTGTGAAAAACCTTTTTTAGCAAAGAGTGCTCCTGTTTTGAAACTTCTACAAAAAGCTTTTGTGAAACTGTATGCCAGGTGTTCTCTGACCAAGAACAATTTTGCCAGTTCCAATTATGATTTATCTTTATGCATCTCTATTCATGACTATTGTACTTGGTTGCAAGCTAAGTTATATAATGGTGAGTTGCTTTCTTCTATGAGTTGTGCAATGGTAAGTGTGATGCTTCTTGTTCGTATTCTTTTATCGACACTTCACTCCATAAACCTGTGGACATGTTTACTGAGCTCAGTATTCGCTTGGGGACAAGCGAAGTCTAAGCTTGGGGGAGTTGATACGCTCAATTTGCATCACCATTCTATATCATAATTTACCGCTATTCATTGATATTTATCTTATTATGAGGTATTTCTCATGGCTTTTCATCTGTTTATGCATGTTGGATGATTCCTGTAGGATGGACTGCCGGAGTCTGATTCTGATGGAAAAGAAGGCGTTTCGGTGCAATTTCGCGAAGATCAGAAAAATACCAGAAAAATATGGAAACATATTATTTTACCAGAAGACGAAGGAAGCCAGAAGGAGGAACAGAGATGGGCCTCAGGGGGCCCACACCCCCTAGGCACGGGCCCACCTGAGGCCGCGCCTAGGGCAGGTGTGGCCCACCTGCCCGGCCTCCGACTCTCCCCCTTCGCCTATATCTTCCCTACGGAACCCTAATCCTCAGGGAGCGACCACATATAGTTTTTCGCCGCCTCTGGGGGAGAAAACACCGAGAGAGAAAGATCTCTCCGGCAGTCAGATTTCTGCCGAGGGAATTCCTTCCCGGAGAGGGGAGACCGTCACCATCAACACTATCATCAAGCTAGGCTTCATCGGGATCATTATCATCATCCACACCATTATCTCCACCAGCACCAGCACCACCACTCCGTCCCGCTGTAACAATTGTGTTGGATATTGCTTTAGTTCTTAGGGGAAACCTTCCCGGTATTGATTACTATTGTCGTTGATTCTTGTGAGTGGAACCATTGGATTATTGTTTATGTTCAGATTGTTATCCATTATCATATCATCTTTGATCTTGATCCATATGATGTCTTGTGAGTAGTTCGTTTAGTTCTTGAGGACATGGGAGAAGTCATGTTGTTAGTAGTGAATCTGTGATGATTTATTATTCAATGGTTTAGTATTTAAGTTGTGGTGCTATTCTTCTAGTGGTGTCATGTGAACGTCGACTACATGATACTTCACCATTTATGGGCCTAGGGGAATGCATTGTGTATTTGGCTACTAATCGTGGGGTTGCCAGAGTGACAGAAACCTGAACCCCCGTTAGGACACCTTTGCACAAGGGAGTGTAGGATCTCAGAGTGTAAGGCTATGGTTAGATTTATATCTTAATTACTTTCCTATAGTTACAGATGTTTGCAGGGGGGTTTAATCACAAGTATGTATTAGTCCTAGGAAGGGCGGTATGTTAGCACAGGTTCACCCACACAACACTTACAAACACCAAAGAAGAGTACTCAGCTATTTGAAGCGAAATCACTTGACAGAATTCCCATGTGTCCTCGAGAGCGTTTGGTCCTTATAACTATTTCCACCAGCTTGTCCTTTACTAAGAAAGGATTGGGCCACTTGCTCCGTTTGTTCGTTACTTCTGTTACTTGATTTTTGTTTTGTTGCCTTGTCAGAAAACCACTAAAAATCCGTTTGCTAAGTATTCACAGGGATTTCCTGCTCGTTGGGATCGACACTCTTATTTATCGAAAGTACTATGATACACCCCCTATACTTGTGGGTCATCAGACCACTTAGGGAATCTCTATTAAATGATTTCTAACATAAACAAATCCAATTATTTTCACCCCTTGCTAGACCAAGTAACAATGAACACAAGAAAACTCACAAACTTACAAAAACTATTTTCAAATCCATTTGAGAGGCAAATTGAATCTTTAATAGGTACTAAGATGGCCATTTCTCAAAAACCAACCAAACAAATTCCCCTTGGCAAACCCTAGCAACCACATACTACCAAGCTTATGACAAGATCACTCACCAAAATTCATCCAAAAATTCAAATTTTGAATTCATGTGGCCATTTCATCAAACACCTGGTGAGCATAGTAACAACTACCAAACTATTATTGTTCTTGATCAATGCCTTATCCACCATTTGTCGCCACCCTAGCACGCACTCACTCCCCTGGTCTCCCCCAGCAGCTAGCAACCCAGCAAACTAGCCCTCTTCCTCGCCGCTGCACCAGTACCACACCGCCCGACAATCACTCGCCGGTCGAGAATGGACCACTCGCAGGAGCCAGCCCTGCGCCCGTCCATGATTTCTAGGACACAGGCCACCGTCCATCGCCACTCCCTGTCCACCCCTCGATAACAGACCAGCCGTGGACCACCCGAGAAACACTACGCCCATTTATCTGTCTGCCATGCCGAGAGCATGCAAAAACACCGCATCCGTATCACGCGCATACGTCGTGCCTCGCCCTCACCGAGTGTACATGCACTTGCCACGACCCTAGCTACCTCCCAGACATGCACGTTCGCCATTGCGCGACCAGTAGCCCTTGTACACCATCTAGAACACCGTCGGTTCCGCGCAGAGCGCCGACCTGTTCCAACCGTCCTCGACCACCCTGTGCCGCGCCTTTAAGCCCGTGATGACCGCCAGGAAACACCGCACCATCCTACACCCTCAGCCATGCCCGTAGCTCACTGCAACGACGTCACCGGAGGATCCAGCACATGCCGCTCTGCCCCTATCGCCGGTGTATAAATAGAGGCCCCATCTGCCTCAATTCTACACACCATCTCACTCCCCTCTCTCTCAGAACCACCCCTGACCCTTCCTCGGAGCAAGGCGAGCACCAGCCCGCCGGAATTTGGCCGAAGTCCGCCGCTGCAGAGGAGAAGAGGAGTCGTCGATTGGGGCCACCCCAGGAGCTGCCGCGACCATCGTTCGAACCGCTGTCGTCTGCAACGTCGTTTGCCCCCATCGCCGACCCTAGCTAGAGCCCAGGTGAGCCACCGCGTACCCCCACCGTCAACGTTAGGGTTCAGTCTCGTCGGAGCTGTGCGACGGAGATGATGAACCACCGACGTCGATCTTAGTCTAATCGTAGGGCTAAGATTGAAACTTACCGTTTCGGTTAGATAGAGCCGCTGACTAGTAGGACCTTTGTCACGGCCCTTCTGCCTTGATGCGATTAGGCTGCCCAATATCATTCCCGCGCGAGCCAGCGATTCAAATTTAGGTTTTTCTTTTATTTCAAAACCCTAGTTATGTCAGTAGATTCAAAAATCAATTCAAGGAGATGTACTAAACCAAATTGCATGATTCCATTTTTTTATAAAGGTATTCAAATTATATATCCAAGCCCGTTGGATTCAAATCATTTGAAATTATAGATCACCTATAGTAAAAATAACAAGACAGAGACTTTTCCAAATTCAAACATTTTTAAAAAATCAACCATAAATTCTTTTGAATTGATTCCAACTCTCAAAAATCACATTTGACAAGATCTACCTGAATATGTAAAAATATTTAGGTTTACACGCGGTGATCTTGGACTAGTACTAAAAGAATGCTATATATGCATTTCTAGTCACTTTAATTGTATAAAATAGTAATTTTAAAATTTATAAAATATGACCACCACTTTAAATCACATTCCCAAGTATTAGAATATGTGGTGATGACATGTGTCAACATGATCCCATATTTTAATTGGAGAATATTAAATCTTAAGTACTTTCAATGAGTAGAAATTAGTTTTCTAAAATAAAAAGGACTAGATCTTTATTTCATGTAATGATTGTGAGGATGCTAGATCGTCTAGTGTAAACCTTTGTGTGCCAACTAGAGGTAGTTAAGTATTGTTTGGTGATTGTGTACCTTGTATTCATTTATGACGCTAGTACCGACCCGAGCTACGAGGAGGAGGAGTACTACGAAGAAGAATAATAAGAAGAAAACTTCAACCACTGCACCAATAAAGGCAAGCTAGAACTTTGCATGCTACATATGAAAGCTATCTAATGCAGGATAACCTATGCAAGATGCATGCTTTGGTTATGCAAACTTGATTATACCAATTCCCAGTTTTACTTGCAAGCTTTATTCTTTTATCTTTACCTTTACTTAGTGACTTGTGAGTTTTGGAAAGATACTATAAATAGCATAAAGAGCATAAAACTAGGCCTAAGTAGTTATAACTAGATGTCATCAAAAGGCATAAGACTAGATTTGGATAGTCACACTTGACTAGCACCCCTCATTAGTGAATACCCTCAACTTTAGTGGCTAGTGCTAAGCATAAAAGTTGATCACTTTAGATGGAATACTTGGTGAAAATTATTATGAAAACCTTGGAATGAGGATTCATTCTATCGAAATGTTTTGACATGTGTTATGAACACAAGATGATTTGATGATGAAAATGTTGAGGCATGAACCTTGACCCTTTATAAAAACTGATGGTTGGGTTCGTATGCGATAACATTCCAATTTTACCGTATAACCACAATACCTGAATTGGGTAGAGCTTGACTGGAAGTTTAGATGTCTTGGTATGGGTTACCTTGCAGAAGAGGTTGAGTTGAGGCTACCTCGTGATGACTGTCCACCTATGCAGTACCCAAGATGACATATGGTCATGGTTGGGAGGCCAAACTCATAGGGGAGGTGCCTATACTAGGGTGTGTAATTGAAAGGTTAGGATTGATTATCCACATACTAAGTATGATGATTCAGGATTATCCCTGACGAATGTATCAAATGTTGTGGTGAAAGTGTAACACCTCTACAGAGTGTCAAACTATTCGAATAGCCGCGTCCACGGTCATGGACAGTCGGAGTGGCCATACTGTTCCGTCGTCAGATATTTTTAAAATGACTTGTGAAATGAACTATGACTTTGACTTGACCAAAACAGGGTTGTGAACATGAAAACTAAGTTCCCACTTAGGTGTTGTAAAACATTAAACTAGTTTTCTTTACTTCTGAACTCAATATGAAATAAATTCCTGGCCTTTTGCAAATAAACCTAGAGCTTAGGATTCCTACTCGAACTACTTTACTTGTTAATGATAGTCTGCGAGTACTTAAAGAGTACTCATAGCTTTGTCCCTGTCTATTCCCATAGCCAGACTTTGAGGAGGACTACCAGGATGATGGACAGCAGGAGGTCTATGACTACTAGGATCATCTCCCATCGTCAGCATTGCCTGTGACCCTGAAGATGAAGCCCTGCTACGTTTAATTTCCGCTGCGTTGATTGTATTAAGACTGGATCATGAGATATTTTATTTGTAAGACCTTTATTATGGTTTGTAATGGATGATGTACTATTGTACCAACTCTGTTATGTCTCGCAAAAATGATAATCCTAGGATTGCGAGGTATGGCATAACAGGCATCTGGGATTAAAAATCCGGGTGTTGACACCCCTCCAGTATTAAGTTGCAAGCAACAGATAACTGTTTTAAGAAAAGTGTGTAAGGTAAACAATCCACTTGTTCCATGAACAAAAGATCATTGTTTTCTCCCTAGTAGCAATAGCACGTCTACAACCTTAGAGATTTCTGTCATTTCCCCATATTAAATAGAGGCATGAACCCACTATCGAGCATAAATACTCCCTTTTGGAGTCACTAGCATCTACTTGGCCAAGATAGCTACTAGAAACAGAAATCATGCAAGATCACAAACAACACAAACATAAATGAATCAATAATATAGAATCATTAACCAATCTAACATAGTAATCTCAATATCCATCGGATCCCCTCAAATACAACATGCATGATTACAAATAGATGATCTTGATCATGAACGAAGCTCACAAGATCTAAACATGGTAGCACAAAGGAGGAGAAACAATCATATAGCTACTACATGGAACCGTAATCCAAGGTGGAACTACTCACGCATAATACCGGAGGCTGGCATGGTGATGAAGAAGGCCTTCGGGATGATCTCTCCCCTCCAGCAGGGTGCCGAAAAGCGCTTCAGATCCCCCCTCCCGATCTAGGGATGATGGTGGCGGCGGCTACAGACTGTTTCGTGGAAGATTGACCGGCTACTTAGGGTTTAGGTATCGGGGGCTTCTTATAGGCGAAGAGGGAGGCCGAGGGGGTGCCCGAGGCGGCTGCACCCTCCCCAGGCACGGGCCAGGCCTGGCCGCACGGCCAGGGGGTGTGGCCCCCTCGAGGCCCTTCTCCATCTTGTCTTCTGGCTCCGTGTTCCCTACAGTAAAATATTCACTTTGGCTTTTGTCCCGTCCAATTCCGAGAATATTAATTTTTTTGTCTTTTCTGAAACCAAAAATAGAAAAAACCAGGCAACTTGCACTGTGGCATCTTGTTAATAGGTTAGTCCAGAAAATATATAAAAATACCTCAAAGTGTAGACAAAGCAAAGCAAAGTAGATACTAAACAAGCATGGAACATCAAAAATTATAGATACATTTTCGACGTATCAGGAGCCAGCAAATTGTTGTCGTCCATCAACGTTTTGATTTCTTTTCTTCAACTTCAATGGATCAGGGTATTATTCACGTATAAATAATCAATCTTCTTTCCTCCGTAGCAAAGCACGGGCTTTTTCCTAGTAATAATAAAGCACGAAGTGTTTCTTACGATCCAATATTTTTTAAAACCTTTTTGCCCTTCCATCAAACCACACCGAACGCCACCGGTAAATAAAAATTATTCGATTTTTTATTTGATTTTTTGATGCTATAAATGGTACACCTATCTGATCTGTGCTTCCTTCGGCTGAGAAAGATTTCCTCATTCCGTATGTAAACCAATCCCCACAAGTACACAACTACAAAAACTAGCAAAATGTCAGTGCGTGGGTTCTGAAAAACCTGAAAATGATACCACATAAACATTTAAGTTTTTTTCAGGCATTGATTTTGGTCGCTCCAATTTTAATCCTTTCCTTTCGCCCAAACTGTTATTTGATTGAACAAAATGTTTGTACAAGGTTGCTCAGATCTTATAAAGCTTGCAAAACTTTAATCTGCATCTTAGTACCAAATAATTATGTCAAAAAGCAAAAAAAACTTCCTAAAAACGTACTATGAACCCTAACTCGTTGGTGCAATATCCATAACGTACTTCCCCTTTCTGCATCTTGTTCATATCAGTGCCTGCGACTTAACTAAGAGATGTCTCCGTGCTCTTCTTTGCACCAAAACAAATAGACAACTCGTTTCGTCATCTCAAACTCATTACACAAAACCAGCAACAAAGTACTCGTACAGTTTGTGGCACATGCATTATGGCACCAGCGAAACATATACTAATAAAGTATTAGCAGCTTCTCGTGCACCTCAGTATTTCTTTTCTAGTCAATATCAGTTGCAAAAACCACCACCGACAGTTGACTTATAGAACAAAGTTCGGTAACCCTCAATGCACTACAAATCTCTGTAGCACAAATATTAATAAAAGTAAAAAACGTTTGTCAGAATCAAATCAAACAAAAAATCTTTATCCAACATTTCAAAGACTTGACTGTACAAATATAAAAAATACACACAAAAGGGAGGAAAATGAATGTGTAGCAAGTGCCAACTTGAACAACAGAAATTTGAATTTGTACATGATGAGGCGACAGGGAACAGAGTGATAATAAACGATTTTCAGAGGTTCAAACATGCAACCGAAAACTTCATATAGCTTCTTCAAGCAATTTATCAAACCTTTGTTGTGCAAAAATAATGGAACCATAACTGGAGTCCTGATATATACTAAATGTCTCGTAGTAAGTTCATCAAGATTCTAATCTGCAAGTCCCTGTAATCTGATGTACTTATAAGAAAGTAAACTTGCCTGAGTTATTTGGTAGTGGATACTTTTTTGGAGGTCCAAAGTTCACTCTAATGACATAAGCCGATAGATTAGTGTTAGAACGTGTGTATGTTTAAACTATAATTCGGCTGTCAGTAGTCTAGGATAGGCTTTATCCGTTCTCGCCTTTGACCTCCGTTTCGAATTATCCCCCCGTTTTAGTTGGTAATGGATCTCACATGCACATCACTCACGTCGGCTCCTCCTCCCTTCCCAACCCCTCCCGTCATCTTCTTCTTTCTAACGTCCTTGTTGCTCCCGATCTCGTCCAAAATCTCTTATCCGTGCGTCGATTTACCACTGATAACCTTGTTTCCATGGAGTTTGATCCGTACGGTTTATCTGTGAAGGATTTGCGCACCAAGGCGGAGCTTCTTCGCTGCAACAGTAGCGGTGATCTGTACCCCGTCTTCCCCGCTGAAGGACACGTCGCCTTGCTCTCCGTCGCCAAGCACCTCTCCGTTCTCTGGCACCGGCGCTTGGGGCATCCTGGCGATTCCACCGCCTTCCAGCATCAATTTCCTCGCCAGAATAAAAGCTCTGACACCGGGCGCCTGTGCCACGCTTGTCAGATCGGCAAACACATTAGACTCCCCTTTTCTCCTTCCGTTAGCAAGACTAGTGCTGCTTTTCAGCTCATGCATTATTGTAACTACCTCGGTGAATTACGCTCCTAGATACAAGCCTGGATGAGCGGAAATGGTTGAAATAGTACGGTGGGGCCCAAATGCCACTCACGGGTAGACCTCTCGGCCGTCCCAACCATTTCCAGTCATCGGGACAAGTACGGGCGGCGTAATCGGCAGGCGAAGGGATCAACTACATACACAAATGAGTATGTATGCAAGCCACCATACAATAGTACATCAGAGCCATTCCATCTAAAAATAAAGAAAATATAGCAACGCCATACGGCAAGATTCAAATGACCTAGATAGATATAATACTTTAGGATATTTCCTCATACATCACACATCAGAGTATCAGGCGGAAGCGGCAAACAAGATCCGAGTACGGATAAGAAGCAAATCGGCATAAGATGCCCATAAAATAAGCACATCCCGCCCACAGATCTCACGGATCCCCGTTCCCGGAATCTCTACACCGAACGATCGTTGCCCACATCATCAGCCTCCTCCACCCAGTATCCGTCTTGCGAGTGTACCTGTTCATCTGAACCAATAATTTATCGTGTGAGACCCTAGGGGTACTCAGCAAGTCTTTATGCCTCTAAAGGGGACACAACCTGGGGTGACGCAATTGCAGCAAAAGATAAACCCTAACAGTTCTATAGATACTCGCTAACCATCCGCCTAACCAAAGATAGACGGATGTCCGTGAATTAATGACAATAACAGTAATACCATCAGATCCATCCTCCTCCTCGCTTACCAACGAGGAAGCGGACGAACAACCCCCCCATCCGTCGGCAATTTTATTAACCATTCCATGAGTGTTGCACTATTTACTAGTCAGTTACTTAGTCAAATTAAAAGCGGTACTTTAGTTATGCTTGTCTATGATCGAGAAACTGTGCTCCAAGTCGTCCATAACCGCGGACACGGCTTTCAGAAAGTTTACCCTGCAGGGGTGCACAAATAGCAACACACACTCGATCAACCTCGGAAAAACCAAATCAAAACCCAACGAGGCCTTCACGACAAAGCAATCACAGGATTCAGAAATATTTCAGGGGGCCACCCCATTGAGTAGACCCGCAACGAAGTTAGCTGACTCCGAGACGGACTCAAGGTTTGCGACAATGGCTGTAAACGACCGGGAACCCGAAAATGTGACTGGGCTTGTCGATACCGCGAAAACACTCCGCTTACCTAAACAGTACAGTGTGCTCCTCGCACAATCTTAATAAAGCAGTAAGGCATGGCATAAGTACAGGATAGTAACAAAACCTCAAACTAGTTTGTGGCCCCAAGAAATAAGACTGAATCAAGCTCTGGCTCAGGGGGGTCCCATAAGCCTCCCGGATGTGGATAGCGCGAATAATCAAGGAACAAGAATCAAGTAGTCGGGGTCCTACGGGACACAAGTGAGCAGGAAAAACCAAATAGCAGATATTGCTCACCGGTGCCACTTTCATTAGTTATCCCATTACTACTCAGGTTAAGTTGTTTAGTGTAACACCCTCAGAATCGGACCTATGCAAGTTTTAGCGAAACCCGCCAAACCCGCATAGAAACGATTCAAAGGTGCCCACCAGGCACTTTCGTGCGGGTGGAAAACGAAGTAATAACATTACACAACAGTCCTCGATGGGACCCACAGAACAGATATATATATATAACATCGACTCCAAGAGTCAAGAATACAGATATACAATACCAAGATCCAAATCACCTTGAAAATGATAGAGCGTCCGACTACGGACAAGATGCAAATGGGGCTAAGAGCCCTGAAGAATAACCAATGGCGTCCATAACCCTGCCCAGGCCAAGCCGGAAGGGTAACCCTGCTAACGGCGTCGATCTCAAAACCTGCTTGAACAAAAGGGGTGCCGACAAAGGGCAAAGGAAAAAGAGGCGTCGATCGAGGCAAGACGGCGAGGCTAGAATTCGGCGGTCCTCGCCTACACAGGTATGGTGGACTGAAGCGGCAGCGACAGCATGCACTAAACAACCTATAGAGACACGATACAACTGGCGGTTATCAGAGAGAGATAAGGATGACCTATCCGGATCCAACCTGAAGCTAACACCAAACAAACCCATCCTGGCGTTTCCCCCTCGAGACCAAACGAGGAAGTCAACCGAGGAACTCACACAGTTGGCAATTTTATTTATTCAGTTATAGTTGCAGCAATTACTAGTCAGGTGTAGATAATCATCCTGATAAAATAAGCAGTGGGCCGTTTTAGTTAACCATTCCGTTATAGTTGCAACACTTACTAATCAGATACAATTAGCATGAGATAACCCAAAACCCAGCAGTTGTTGGTACTTTTATTCAGCCATTCCGTTGTAGTTGCCATAATTACTAGTCAGGTACAATGGTATGGCGACAATCAAACAAGCGGTTGTGGCGTATTATTTAGCCATTCCATTATAGTGAAGCTGATTACTAGTCATTATAAAGTCAAATTTATAGCAATAAACTTTAGTTATGCTTGTCTATGGTCGAGAATCGGTGCTCCAAGTCGTCCATATCCATGGACACGGCTTTCGAAAGTTTTACCGCCGGGTGCACCAATAGCAACACACGCCGATCAACCTCGGAAAAACCAAATCAAAACCCAACGAGGCTTTCACGACTAAGCAATCACAGGATTCAGAAATATTTCGGGGCCACCCCATTGAGTGAACCATAGCGAAGTTAGGCGACTCGGCGGACTCAAGGTTTGCGACAATGGCTGTAAACGATTGGGAACCCGAAGTGTGGCTGGGCTTGTCGATGCGAAACACTCCACTTACCTAAGCGATGGTGTGCTCCTCGCACAAATTAAATAAAGCAGTAGCATGGCATAAGTACAGGATCGTAAATAAAACCTCAAACTAGTTTGTGGCCCCAAGAAATAAGTCTGAATCAAGCTCTGGCTCAGGGGGGTCCCATATACCTCCCGGATGTGGATAGCGCGATAAATCAAGGAACAGGTATCAAGTACTCGGGGTCCTACGGGACACAAGTGGGCGTTCGGAAACCAAATATTATCTATCACCCACCGATGCCTCTGCTTACTTCAATTTTAGTTGTTAAACAGGAATTAAAGTATACGATAATTAAAACTAGGATCATCTCCAACATCAACATGCGGCAATACATCAACAACTGTGGCACTTGACGACACATAGCGACTTGAGCAAGCGACTACGACACGCAAGTCCAACTATCTACCACACAACAGGTAATAGGATGTGTCCAAGGAAATATAGGGCTGCAAGGGATATTACGGGTACGAAAACTAGAGCAACGCAACACATATAGCAATAGATCAACAGGAGGGAATAAATACTATAAAAGTAAGATAGGTAGAAAGGGGGAGATGCTCGCCTGAAAACATTGCCGAAGGTTCAACCGAAGATCAAGGCGAAGCTCACATCAACTCAACGGCCTTATCCGCGAAGAAGCAAAACACTAGAATAAACACCGGATGCACTATTTAAGATTATGGCAGAAGATCGGGCATGGTGCATGTATGATGTATGACATGGCAAAATATGCGGTGCAATTAGGTCAATATTAAGTGGAACCGGGGTCCCGACAATTAGTTAAATGGTTCATGTTATTTAGCTACCCGCAAATTAAATGTGGTGTTAACATGGCAAAACATATGACCGGTTCTCTACACAAATTAAATGAGGCCAATATAAGACTAGATTTGCCCGCATATGGCCCCATATTTAATTATGAGGTGAAACGGCATAAGGCCCCCAAACCACATGAATGTATGCATGCAAGACAATTATTATGCGACAAGTTGTATTATATTATAAAATAGGGTTTCGGGAAGGGGTTCACACTTTAGGGTTCGACGAACTTGAGGTTCCGGGGTTCGGGGTCGGTCTCAGGGTCCAGGGTTCGACGGGATCGTTCTCAGATAGCGGAGGTAGGTCTTGGCGTATTCGTGGTGGTCGGGCCATGTTGTCGGCGGTCATGGCGTTCAAAGTGGAGAACTTGGCGTTCTGCGGCGAAGTGCTCGGTGTTCCGTGAGGTAGACCTTGTCGCGTCCGGGCAGAAGTACTTGTCGCAACGGGGTCTCGGTGTCCTCGGATCCGAGAGGAAGAACTTGGCGTGTCTCCCGAAGATCTTGGGGTTCCTCTTGGTTTGCCGATGTCGATCTTGAGGTTCAATTGGGGTTCGGTCTTCGGAAGCAGGGTCTCGATGCCTGGATCGGTCCTCGGTTCCTCGGGATTGGGGACTCCGGTCTTTCCGTGAAGGAGAACTTGGTGTTCTAGGAAGGAGATCTTGTCGATCCGGCATCTTTGGTTCCAACCGTCTTGCGGTCTGATGTCGGGGTCTTCTAGGACACCATGCACGTTCTTCGACATCAAGCTGGTCTTGTCGATGGGATTTGGGCCTCGACGAAGTTTCTTGTCCAACTCGTCGGACTTGGAGGATCCCGAACAATCAGCATCACCACAGTAGCTTCACATTGTTGGAATCGGCGTCTTCGATTTAGCCTCGGGTAAACCCATACTTGGTTTCGCCCGACGGGAGGAGGCCGGAGGGGCGCTGGAGACGGGCGACACGGCGGTCATGGTGTAGGGCCTCGTCGTGAGCGCGAGGTGGAAGGGGGCCGGCGGCAGAACCGAGGCAGGGACCGGCGACGGCTGGCCAGCTAGTCGGCTGAGAGCCGGAGGAGGAGGCGAGGCTGGGTGGCGAGGAGGAGGGGAGACGCGATGAGGCTCGGGGAAGCGGGAAGCGGAGGCGCCGGCGGCGGTGGTGGTGGGTACGGCGGCAAGCGGCGGTGGAGGCGCGAGCGGAGGAGGCGCCAGCGGAGGAACAGCGGCGGCAGCGGGGAGGCGTCTTGGGTCATGGGACGGCCGAGGCAGCGAGAGCAACCGGGAGGAGGCGGCGAGGAGGCAGGCGGTGGCGGCGAGGCCTCGGGTCAGCAGAGCGCGAGCACGGGCGAAGCGAGGAAGCGGAGCAGATCTGTGAGGCGGCGAGCGGCAGCGGTGGGCGGGGCAGTGGCCGGGAGCGGAGGTTGGAGGGAGGCGGCAGACGGTGGCGCGGTTAAGCATGGCCGGCGAGGCCTTCAGGCGAAGCAGCGGCTGAGGAGAGGATGCTGCGAGCAGGCGGGCCTTGGGCTCGCCAGGCGGCCGGAGAGGAGGAGAAAGGAGAGAGGCGGGCGGTCGCGTGGGGAGGAGGTGAGGGGGGAGGCGGGTGGGGAAGCGTGTCGGCGTGGGAAGCGTCGTGGGGCCAGGCGGGCAGGGCGTGGGGTCAGAGGTGTGGGAGGGAGTGGCCGCGGTTGGTGAGCAGGTCCGGGGCAGGGGCGGGCCCGGCTGGCAGGGTGGGTGTACTGCGTGCGTCTGTGTGCGTGGGTGTGTGCTGGGGGGTGTGGGCCGGCTGGTTGAGGGGATGGAGAGGGTTAGGTGACGTGGCAGAGTGGGATTGGGTGGGGGAGAGAGGAGAGGTGAGGTGGAGAGAGGGCATTGGCCAGGGTGAGGTGGAGGGGGTGTGTGGGTAGGTTATCTGGTAGCTTTAGGATTAATGGGGTGGGCCGTTTGTATTTTTCTGGGGTGGTCGTTCGGGTCATTCGGCCCGTTCGACTGCCCCACTAAAATAATATAATCTTTTATTTACTTTAACTGCACCGTTTGCAAATCGATAGTAGACAACAAAATATTCCGGCGACCCGGGTTTGAATTTGAAAACAAGACCGGGCGTTTTAGAAAACAAAACAGACTTTGCGAAAATAGTTTTATGCAAGCAATTCCAAGATGATGACGATGCTCAAATGCAATGTGGCATGATGACATGAGCATGCGGTCATGATGATGCAATGCACAAAAACAACGCGATTTTCTAGTAGTGGTTTTGCGGGATGCCACAATTCGACACCACTAACAAGGGATCTCGCCCTCGAGATCCGCCTCATGGTACCAGAAGGAAGGTCGGCGATCTGCGTCTTCTCGCATCGTGTAGATCCTCGCGACACCACTAACAAGGGTTCATCCTCCATCTTGAAATCGGCGACACCACCAACAAAGGTTCGTTGTTCATGATCGTCGAGAGAACACTCCGGAGAAAAAAAGGACGAAGGTAGAGGTATCAAACGATAAGGCCACCTCTAACTTCCATTAGAAGAGGAAAAGTTACATTGATCCACCAGTTCGATGTACGAAGCGACGATGAAGTCGGGTAGGGTGATCAGTCCATCCGTACCCAAACTATCATCTCTATACATGAGTAGGAGAATCAGACTCAACTCTCGAGATTTAGGCGAAGATCTTCACAAAGGTATCGGAACAAAGGGATGATGCCGCAGAAATCGTATGAAAGACACACCGATTAGGTTCATGATGGTTCCATTGGCATGAACAACACATGCTCAACGTATACTCCAACTTCACCAATGCTCGTCCTTCTCGTATGTTTTTCAACGACAGATATCGACAAGGAACACATATGGATAAAGAGCTCAAGAACAAAATATTGGATGAAGGGTACAATGAGACAAGTTGCGATTGATGATCGTAGCACCTCCGTTACAAAAGGGAAAGCGAAACCACGAAGGTACAGCGGAAACCCAACCACGAAATCTGGACTCGAAGAGAGAGAAGAGAGCGGATTCAAAACACGTAGAGGTAAGAGAGGAATAGCAAAGGGGTAAGGAGTAAAATCAGACCTAATCATAACTACCCAACCGATTTTGAAAAATAGTTTTGACACTCTACTTCGGCCGTTAGCTAGGTTATCCTACAGGCTGGACTTGTGGGGTATCGCAACTGCTGAGCTCTGATACCACTCTGTAACACCCTCAGAATCGGACCTATGCAAGTTTTAGCGAAACCCGCCAAACCCGCATAGAAATGATTCAAAGGTGCCCACCAGGCACTTTCGTGCGGGTGGAAAACGAAGTAATAACATTACACAACAGTCCTCGATGGGACCCACAGAATAGATATATATATATAACATCGACTCCAAGAGTCAAGAATACAGATATACAATACCAAGATCCAAATCACCTTGAAAATGATAGAGCATCCGACTACGGACAAGATGCAAATGGGGCTAAGAGCCCTGAAGAATAACCAATGGCGTCCATAACCCTGCCCAGGCCAAGCCGGAAGGGTAACCCTGCTAACGGCGTCGATCTCAAAACCTGCTTGAACAAAAGGGGTGCCGACAAAGGGCAAAGGAAAAAAGAGGCGTCGATCTTGAGGCGATGCAGCGAGGCTAGAATTGGCGGTCCTCGCCTACAGTATGGTGGATCAAGCGGCAAAGCATGCACTAAACAACCTATAGAGACTCGATACAACTGGCGGTTATCAGAGAGATAAGGATGACCTATCCGGATCCAACCTGAAGCTAACACCAAACAAACCCATCCTGGCGTTTCCCCCTCGAGACCAAACGAGGAAGTCAACCGAGGAACTCACACAGTTGGCAATTTTATTTATTCAGTTATAGTTGCAGCAATTACTAGTCAGGTGTAGATAATCATCCTGATAAAATAAGCAGTGGGCCGTTTTAGTTAACCATTCCGTTATAGTTGCAACACTTACTAATCAGATACAATTAGCATGAGATAACCCAAAACCCAGCAGTTGTTGGTACTTTTATTCAGACATTCCGTTGTAGTTGCCATAATTACTAGTCAGGTACAATGGTCGCAAGCGACAATCCAAACAAGCAGTTGTGGGCAGTATTATTTAGCCATTCCATTATAGTGAAGCTGATTACTAGTCATTATAAAGTCAAATTTATAGCAATAAACTTTAGTTATGCTTGTCTATGGTCGAGATACTGTGCTCCAAGTCGTCCATATCCGCGGACACGGCTTTCAGAAAGTTTTACCGGCGGTGCACCAATAGCAACACACGCTCGATCAACCTCGGAAAAACCAAATCAAAACCCAACGAGGCTTTCACGACTAAGCAATCACAGGATTCAGAAATATTTCAGGGGGCCACCCCATTGAGTAGACCCGCAACGAAGTTAGCTGACTCCGAGGCGGACTCAAGGTTTGCGACAATGGCTGTAAACGACTGGGAACCCGAAAGTGTGGCTGGGCTTGTCGATACCGCGAAAACACTCCGCTTACCTAAACAGTACAGTGTGCTCCTCGCACAAATTAAATAAAGCAGTAGCATGGCATAAGTACAGGATCGTAAATAAAACCTCAAACTAGTTTGTGGCCCCAAGAAATAAGACTGAATCAAGCTCTGGCTCAGGGGGGTCCCATATACCTCCCGGATGTGGATAGCGCGATAAATCAAGGAACAGGTATCAAGTACTCGGGGTCCTACGGGACACAAGTGGGCATTCGGAAACCAAATATTATCTATCACCCACCGATGCCTCTGCTTACTTCAATTTTAGTTGTTAAACAGGAATTAAAGTATACGATAATTAAAACTAGGATCATCTCCAACATCAACATGCGGCAATACATCAACAACTGTGGCACTTGACGACACGCAACAGCACTTGAGCAAGCGACTACGACACGCAAGTCCAACTATCTACCACACAACAGGTAATAGGATGTGTCCAAGGCAATATAGGGCTGCAAGGGATATTACGGGTACGAAAACTAGAGCAACGCAACACAGATAGCAATAGATCAACAGGAGGAAGTAAATACTATAAAAGTAAGATAGGTAGAAAGGGGGAGATGCTCGCCTGAAAACATTGCCGAAGGTTCAACCGAAGATCGGGGCGAAGCTCACATCAACTCAACGGCCTTATCCGCGAAGAAGCAAAACACTAGAATAAACACCGGATGCACTATTTAAGATTATGGCAGAAGATCGGGCATGGTGCATGTATGATGTATGACATGGCAAAATATGCGGTGCAATTAGGTCAATATTAAGTGGAACCGGGGTCCCGACAATTAGTTAAATGGTTCATGTTATTTAGCTACCCGCAAATTAAATGTGGTGTTAACATGGCAAAACATATGACCGGTTCGCTACACAAATTAAATGAGGCCAATATAAGACTAGATTTGCCCGCATATGGCCCCATATTTAATTATGAGGTGAAACGGCATAAGGCCCCCAAACCACATGAATGTATGCATGCAAGACAATTATTATGCGACAAGTTGTATTATATTATAAAATAGGGTTTCGGGAAGGGGTTCACACTTTAGGGTTCGACGAACTTGAGGTTCCGGGGTTCGGGGTCGGTCTCAGGGTCCAGGGTTCGACGGGATCGTTCTCAGATAGCGGAGGTAGGTCTTGGCGTATTCGTGGTGGTCGGGCCATGTTGTCGGCGGTCATGGCATTCAAAGTGGAGTACTTGGCGTTCTGCGGCGAAGTGCTCGGTGTTCCGTGAGGTAGACCTTGTCGCGTCCGGGCAGAAGTACTTGTCGCAACGGGGTCTCGGTGTCCTCGGATCCGAGAGGAAGAACTTGGCGTGTCTCCCGAAGATCTTGGGGTTCCTCTTGGTTTGCCGATGTCGATCTTGAGGTTCAATTGGGGTTCGGTTTTCGGAAGCCGGGTCTCGACGTCTGGATCGGTCCTCGGTTCCTCGGGATTGGGGACTCCGGTCTTTCCGTGAAGGAGAACTTGGTGTTCTAGGAAGGAGATCTTGTCGATCCGGCATCTTCGGTTCCAACCGTCTTGCGGTCAGATGTCGGGGTCTTCTAGGACACCATGCGTTCTTGACATCAAGCTGGTCTTGTCGATGGGATTTGGGCCTCGGCACGAAGTTTCTTGTCCAACTCGTCGGACTTGTCGCTTGGAGGATCCCAACGAATCAGCATCACCAGTAGCTTCACATTGTTGGAATCGGCGTCTTGATTTAGCCTCGGGTAAACCCATACTTGGTTTCGCCCTTGCGGGAGGCCGGAGGGGCGGGCGGCGACGCACAGCGCCACGATGGTCATGGTATAGGGCCTCGTCGTGAGCGCGAGTTGGAAGGGGGCCGGCGGCAGAACCGAGGCCAAGGGACCCGGCGACGGGCTGGCGCGCTGCTGCTGGTCGGCGACGAGGAGCCGGGGGAGGAGGCGAGGCTGGGTGGCGAGGAGGAGGGGAGACGCGGTGAGGCTCGGGGAAGCGGGAAGCGGAGGCGCCGGCGGCGGTGGTGGTGGGTTCGGCGATGGCGGCCTTGAGCAGCCGGAGGCGGCAGGGAGGAAGGCGGCCGGGAGGAACAGCGGCAGCAGCGGGAGGAGGCGTCGGGTCAGGACGGCCGGAGGCGGAGGAGCAGCCGAGGAGGAGGCGGCAGGGGACGGGCGGTGGCGGCGGGCCTGGTCCGACGGACGACGAGCAAACGCAGGCGGGCGAAGGAGCACGGAGCGGATGCGAATGAGCGGCGGAGCGGATCTGTGTGGGCGGGCAGTGAGCCGGGAGGCGGAGTTGGAGGGAGCGGCCGGATGGTGGCGCTTGATTGCGGCCGAGCGGAGGCCTTCCAGGCGAGGCAGCGGCTGCCAGAGGAGGATGCAGGCGGAGCAGGCGGAGCGGAGGCTCGCCGGCAGCAGCCGGAGAGGAGGGAGAAAGGGAGAGAGGCGGGGCGGTCGCGTGGGGAGGAGGGTGGCGCAGGCGGGTGCGGGAGCACGTGCGTCTGTGGGAAGCGTCACGTGGGGCCAGGCGCAGGCGTGGCAGGGGTCACGCGGGGTGTGGGAGGGAGTGGCCGCGGTTGGTGAGCGGGTCAGGGCGGGCGAGAGTGGGTGTCTTTGCGTCTGTGTGCGTGGGTGTGTGCTGGGGTGTGTGGGCCGGCTGGTTGAGGGGATGGAGAGGGTTAGGTGACGTGGCAGAGTGGGATTGGGTGGGGGAGAGAGGAGAGGTGAGGTGGAGAGAGGGCATTGGCCAGGGTGAGGTGGAGGGGTGTGTGGGTAGGTTATCTGGTAGCTTTAGGATTAATGGGGTGGGCCGTTTGTATTTTTCTGGGGTGGTCGTTCGGGTCATTCGGCCCGTTCGACTGCCCCACTAAAATAATATAATCTTTTATTTACTTTAACTGCACCTTTTGCAAACCGATAGTAGACAACAAAATATTCCGGCGACCCGGGTTTGAATTTGAAAACAAGACGGGGCGTTTTAGAAAACAAAACAGACTTTGCAAAAATAGTTTTATGCAAGCAATTGCAAGATGATGACGATGCTCAAATGCAATGTGGCATGATGAACATGAGCATGCGGTCATGATGATGCAATGCACAAAAACAACGCGATTTTCTAGTAGTGGTTTTGCGGGATGCCACATTTAGGTACCTCGTTATCCAACAGACACTCACATACCCTACACATGCTGTTCTACGACTCGCATGGCTCAAACAACTCCTGTAGTAATGGCTCATGGGATGGAGGAACAAGCTTGGTGGGGTTAAAAGTAAAGGCTATGCAATACTTGGGATTCAGTTTAATGCAATCGCGACTCAATGATGCAAGAATAAGATAGAGGCAATAGGTACTGTATGTATGCAAGCATGTGGTAGTGCTTGCACAGCAACTCGATTGAAGCGAGAGACGGATGCAGGTAGTGCTCACGGTTCTCTTGATATATCCACCTTTCGGTGTCTATTCGAAGAAGAACCAAACAAACAAGGGCCAACATAAATAAAGTGCACAAGCATAGGAATAAATGCGTCAAGCAAACAATCATGCCATGATGAATGATGCACAAGTTGCATGGCAATAATGTAGCATGGCAAGGGTGAGGTGTAGAATACGAGAAATAAACATTTTATTGAGTTTTGGCCACAATTTATTGTCTTATTAATTGCTGTATACTATATATTTATATGATGCATGCTGCAATTTAAGTCATGGATAGCATAAACAGAAATGTCTCGTCGAGCTGATCATTTTAGACATATCATTTGTTTAATTTGGAGTTATAGAACTAAAGTTATTAATTATTTAAGGTAAATGGCATTTTATGTAATTATATTCAACTTGGAAAATAAAGTGCTCAATTGAAATTTTGGTTGGCATATTTGTAATCCTCATATTTTTCTGATTCAAAATCATATATCTTTTGTTAATTTTGGATTTATAATTCAAAAGTTGTTTGAAAACAGATTTAAATTTGAATTATAAACAAATTTTGAAAAGGTTTTAAATTAAACAGAAACAGAAACCTTTTCTACTCAGCCTGGACCTAGCCATTGCTAGTGACAGGTGGGGCCAGGCTGACTCAGCGCCACACGCGCGCACAGGAAAGGGAGGGACTGCGGGTTGAATGAAATATAAACCAGGAGCCTTTTTGCAAAAAGGCAGAGGCACACACAGGTGGGTCCTGAGGGTCGCGGGTTGAGGAGCAAAAAGGTGGGGGGGGGGTATCTGCAAGATGGCCACACTACTGTTTTTCTTCTGCATCTTGTGGCGATGAAGTGACAGCGGGCCTTGTGGCCTTGAAGAGGCTCGAACCAGTCATGGCCTTGTGAGGCGGCAACCAGTGCGGTGGGGTGGGGTTGCTGTCAGGAAGGGACGCGCGGCTCAGGTAAGGTATCTGCGAGGCGCAGCGACGAGCAGAAGGCAACGCCGCCGGCGCACGCATCGTGTTCGACGTAACGATCGTCGCCGACAGGAAACGAAGAAGGCCAGGGGCATGTCTAGGGGGTTCGGGGACTCACCGCGGGGCCGTTGGTGTGGTCGACGGGGCTCGGGGTGGTCGCGATCGTCGGCGAGGCTGGCGCACCGGCGGCTAGGGTTTGCGTCGGGTGGCGGCGGTGATCTGCGGTTCCAGGGCTCCTCCTCCTGGAGGGCGTCTGTGGCAGCGGAGGGCCTTCGGGCTTCCTCGACAACCTTGCTCGCCACGCCACCGGCTGGTAGAGTATGGGGAGGAAGAGGCTGACGGTGGCCGTCGTAGGGGGGTAGATGGTGACGAGGGAAGGAGAGGGAAGAGGGCAGGGCCCTGGAGAGATCTGGGAGAGGCCAGAGGGTTGGGAGGGAGTAGATAAGGATGGGGAGAGGGGAGGATGGCGTGGGGGAGGGGAAGGTGGCGTCGGCCACCTTTTTCCCATCCCTCTCACGTGCTCGTCTTGAGGGCAGGCGAGCCTGGTGAGGCGGGTAGACTGGGGAGGGGCTACCGGGTGAGGTCGTCGTGAGAGCAAGGAGGCAGGGGCAGGCTCGGCTAGGGGGCCCTTATGGCATAGAGAGAAAGAGAGAGGGAGGAGAGAGGGTGGAGCTAGGCTCAGCTAGCTAGGGTCGGGTTAGGGTTTAGGGTTGGGTAGCTAGGTGGGCAGCATGGTAGGGAGAGGAGAGGGAGAAGGACAAGTGGGCTCGGCCTAGGGGAAGGGCGGCTAGGGTTTTGAGATGTAAAGAGAGAGGGGAGGTTTAGGGTTTGGGCATGCCCACATGGTCATGCATGGATGGGGGATGGTTTAAAGAGGGGGTAGGGTTTTAGTTTAGTTTAGGGGTGACATGGAAGATGATGTTAGGGGTAGGTGATTAGGTTTAGGGTTTAGGAGTAGAGAGGAGGGTTTAGAAAGAGAGGAAGAGATGAGGGGTGAGATTGAGTGTTTGGACAAGACAAGCAAGATCCACAAGCTCAAGCAAGATAGCCAATAGAGAGAAAAGAAGCAAAGGTGGTGATGGGGTAGATAGAGATGGGAATGAGGTTTGGGCAAGACCAAAATAGATCAAGCCCAAAAGAAGGGTAGAAAATAGAGATGACACACTCAAGAATTCAAATAAAACCAAAAGATGACCAAAAATTGGTGGTAGTTGCATGGCCCATGCAATGCATTAAATGCTAGGTCTTATCTTGTGAAAACAAAACAATATCTCATGGCATTTATTTATTTGCATCCTCCAAAGTTGGAGTAAGGGTCAAGCAAAAGAACTTGTAGGATTGGACCCACCCTATCTCTCATGAGCTTGATTAAACACCAAAAGAAAAATAATTACAAGCTCATGGATAATGGGATGGTGGAATTGTAAGTGGTGAAAGAAAGGGTGGTGGAGACAATAAAAGATATGCCCCCAACTCAACTTGGGCATTTAACAATATATCAAGAACCAAATACAATATCAAGAGGCAAATATAAATAATAATGCATATGAGATAAGAACCAAAACTCAAGGGTTTTTGTATGATGCTCAAATGCAATGTGGCATGATGACATGAGCATGATATGATGATGCAACAATTATATGTAGGAAGTGGCCATTTTATTACTAAACCCAGTAGCATTACAGCTGTTAGACAAATGGGATGCTACAACTCTCCCCCACTAAACAGGAATCTCGCCCCGAGATTCTAGGAAGAAGAAGAAGAAGACTCAAAAAGGGTAGGATAGTTGGCACAGAGTTCATCTTCACGCTCCCAAGTGGCTTCATCAGCATGAATGCGACCACCGCACCTTGCGTAACTTGATGGACTTGTTGCGAGTCCTTCTTTTCTGCGGTCTCAAGGATTTTGTGGGGTGTTCTTGATAAGACATGTCTTCTTGGAGATCGATTAGCTCATGATCCACGGTCTGCGGGATCTTTGAAGCACTTCTTGAGTTGAGAGATGTGGAAAACATCATGAACTTTGAGTTTTCCGGAGCTCAAGAGCATAAGCAACTTCTCCTCTTCTTCCACGAATTTTGAAAGGACCGATGTATCTAGGAGCCAGCTTTCCTTTGATACCAAAGCGGTCGTGCCTCTCATGGGAGTGACACGAAGGTAAACGAGATCACCGAGGGCATACACCATGTCGTGTGCTTCTGTCATAATTGCTCTTCTAGCGACTTTGAGCAATCTTGATTCTCAAGAATGATATGCACCTTCTCCTCCGCTTGAGTTACAATGTCGGGCCAAACCATATTCTTTCTCCGCACCGACCAACCAATCGGAGTTACGCTTGCGACCATAGAGAGCCTCAAATGGTGCCATCTTGAGACTTTTTAGGAAGCTGTTGTTGTAAGAAAATTCAGCACAAGGAAGACATTCCTCCCACTTCATGCCAAAGAGATGGCCTTAAGCACGAAGCATATCCTCCAGAATCTGATTGATCCTTTCCACTTGTCCTTGCGGAGGGTGGTAAGCTGTCTTTGAAGTTCAACTTTGTTCCCAAAGCATTTTGGAAACTTTCCCGAACTTGGAAGTGAAGATGCTCCACGGTGCTGGCTGATCTCAAGCGGAACCCCATACAGAGAGACAATTACATTGATATAGAGCCCACCAACTGAATTCGAAATTGTTTCCTTGACGGGGAAGAAGTGAGCCACTTTAGAAAGCCTGTCGATGACAACAAAGATTGCATTGTTGCCCTTCTGCGACCTTGGAAAATCAGTGATGAAGCCCATCTCTACTTTCTCCTATTTCCATTCCGGGGGTTTCAATGGCTGTAAAAGACCAAAAGGTTTCTGATGAACAGCTTTCACTCTGCGGCAGACATCACACTCCGAGACATACTTGGCACAATATCGTTTTAAACCCGGCTACCAATATTGTGTTTTCAAGTCCATGTACATCTTTGTGCTGCCAGGGTGGATAGATAGAACATAATCGTGCGCCTCCTTGAGAACTTGCTCTCTCAAACTCGGGTAGTTTGTAACAAACATCCGGTGTTCAAAGAAAAGCGTGCCTTGATCATCAACGTGGAAAGACTCATACTTCGGAAGCTGAAGTTTGGAGATGATCTTTTTGGTGTGCGGATCACCAAGCTGACGAGAGCGAATCTTTTCTTCCAAGAGAGGAGTAGCCAGAAGGTTCAGGAGATGCCCTTGTTCCACAATTTCAAGGTTGAGTGGCGGAATTCCTCGCACAAGAGAGGCAGGCCGTTGTTCTTCCATCATGAGGTTGTTGACATAAGCTTTGGTGAGAGCATCGGCCATGACATTAGCTTTGCGAGTGTAGTTGATGGTCAAATCAAAATCATTGATTGCTTCAATCCATCTCCTCTGCCGAAGGTTGAGATCAGGTGAGTGAAGATATACTTCAAACTCTTGTGGTCGAAAAGATCTCTAGCAGTTGCCAAGCAAGTAGTGCCTCCATAGCTTCAACGCAAAGACAACTGCTGCGAGCTCGAGGTCATGTGTGGGATAGTTGATCTCATGCGTCTTCAACTGTCGAGAGGCATAAGCAACCACCTGTTTTTCTTGCATAAGGACCGCACCCAATCCTTGCAAAGGCGTCCGTAATATCTGGAAAGGCTTAGATGTATCCGGAGGAACCAAGACTGGTGTGGAAGTGAGCTTCTCTTTGAGTGTCTCAAAGCTTGCTTGACATGCAGGAGTCCAAAGGTATTTCTTGCCTTTATTGAGGAGATCGGTAAGAGGCTTCGCTATCTTCAAGAAGTTCTGAACGAAGCGACGGCAATAACTAGCCAAACCAAGGAAACTCCGCACTTCTTTGACATTTACAGGAGGAAGCCATTCAACAATTGTCTTCACAGTTTCCGGGTTGACTGCAATGCCCTTGGCAGAGATGACATGACCAAGATAGGTTACTTGAGGCAGCCAAAACTCACACTTTGAGAACTTTGCATACAAGCGGTTCTCACGAAGCTTGTTTAGGACACACCGAAGGTGTTCTTCATGCTCTTCCTTTGACTTAGAATAGACTAGGATGTCATCCAGATAGACCACAACGAACTTATCAAGGTACTCCATGAAAACCGAGTTCATAAGCCTCGAGAAGGTAGCAGGTGCGTTGGTGAGACCGAAAGACATGACCGTGTACTCATACAGGCCATAGCGTGTGGTGAAAGCTGTTTTAGGAACATCTTCCTTGCGAATCTTGATTTGGTGATAACCACTTCTCAAGTCAATCTTAGAGAACACCACAGCTCCGGCTAGCTGATCGAAGAGATCATTAATCCGCGGAAGGGGATATTTGTTATTGATGGTTTTAGCATTGAGAGCCCGATAGTCAACACAAAGTCTATCAGTCCTGTCACGCTTCTTCACAAAGATTGTTGGGCTACCCCAAGAAGAAGTACTGTGTTGAATGAAACCCAACTTCTCTTGTTCATCAAGTTGACGTTTGAGTTCAGCCAACTCAGCAGGACCCATTTTATAAGGCCGCTTGGAGATAGGAGCCGTTCCAGGTTCAAGCTCAATTACAAACTCAACCTCACGATCCGGAGGCATACAAGCAACTCTTCGGAAAAACATCGGGAACTCACGGACCACGGAACACTGAATAGCTACCATAGCGTCATCATTCGAGCCGCCAAAGAAAAAGCTGGACAGCGAGTCGGACATGGAGAAAAGACTATATGGCCTTGAGAATCTTCAGAGAAACCGGCGTTCGACAATCAATCACAGCTGCATTTGCTGTCAACCAATCCATGCCCAAGATGACATCAATGTCGAATTGCCCGGAACAATTAAGGATGCCGAGCGAAGAGCCACCAATCTCAATTTGATTGCCATGGCTGATTTTAGAAGCTGCCATTGTTGCTCCGGGAGAAAGAACCATTAACGCTTAAGAAGAGGATCCGCGCTAACCCATTCTCACTTGCAAACTTGATAGAAACAAAAGAATGCGATGCACGAGAATCAAACAAAACTCGTGCAGGACTGAGTTAACGGAAGCATACCCATCACAACTCGGTGCATGCTCATCTTGGCGGCGTTGACACGGTTAGCACGAGCAACGATGACCGGGCTTAGTGTTGATGTTGAGAGCCCGAGGTGGTGGTGCACGAACCAAAGGAGAGCTTGCCGCAGATCTTGGAGGGGTGGAGGAAGAGCTTTGTTTTCAGCAGACGTTCAGTTGATGCCGTGGTCTCCACACGTGAAACAAGCACCGGTGGGCGTGGAGCAACGTGGCGAGGACTCGCCGAGCTCGAGGTAGTGGTGGTTGTAGCCCCTGGGAGCCGCAGTGAGGAAGTTTGGTGGCCTTGCCGCGTAGCTTGCAGGTCTTGGTGGAGCCGGGAGCGATGGTGGGGTGTTAGGAACCTAGACACGCCGCTTAGAAGGAGCTGACATAGCTGAAGAGCTTGGTGCGTCACGGTTGTGTTTCTTTGACTCCTCAAACACTTGCCTACTTGCTTCCTCCTGCAGAGTCTTTGAAGTTCGGAAAAAAGCCTTGCCTTGCATGTGTGATTGCATATTTAATCGATGCATTGAGCCCTTGCAGAACCTCTTTTGCTTCTTCTTGTCATCGGAGATCTCGCCACCATAACGAGAAAGATTCATGAAGTTCTGATGTAGGTGTTGACATTATCGTTTCCACTGCTTGAGGTTGAAAGCGCTTCCTTCATCCTCTCCATGACAATTTCGACAGAATCGCTCTTTGAAGCGCTCGATGAACCGTTCCCAAGTAGGTGAAAACCGGTCGGTTGCCTTGAGTAATTCTCCCACCGAGAGCTGCATCTCCCTTCGGAAGGTGAGTATCACACTTTACCTACTCTTGCTCGGGAACATCAGGTCTCGAGTAGCCTTGACATCTCACGCAACCAATCATCCGCATCGGTGGTCGATCGAAACATCAAATTGGCGAGGTTGAACTTGAAGCTTTTGATGTCTCCTCGCTTGGGAGGTGGAGGTAGTGGAGCAAACTCATTCCTCGAACACTTTCCTCAAAGCGCATTGGTTATCTTTGCATTCTGCCAAGGCATTGGCGATGTTTGACAACGGAACCCAGTTCGGTGGTATGTCCTCATCGAGCAGGCGTGGTGGAGCCATCCATGATTGATATAAAACACAAGTCGGTACTATAATGGAGAATAATAATAATCCAAAATAGTACCAAGATGGAATTACTCAAGATTAAAGGATACAATTTACTAAGATGATATTAAAATATCAACAAAGTTCAAAGCACCTAGAAGATATTAAGCATATCGCACGATGAAAAGGAGTGTGGTACCTGATATATCAAAGAAAAATTTTCCACAAATTTCAGCATTAAAATACCAATAGATCATAAATTACTTAACGAATCAAGATTAGTGACTCTACCAATTCAATATACAAAAGCGAATGATAAGAGTAGTGGTATGGCGACTCCATCCCGCACTCAAATCATTACTCCGCACATGAATAAGTGAAACACATATCCTAACTCCTTCTTCTTACGTTGAGCGTAAAGATTGGTAACTACTGAAGCGAACACCCCAAACAAGATAACGTCGGATAACAAAGAGTAAAGACGGATCGGCGGTATGCAACGAATCGAGATAGATCGCGTCGGTTTGCAAAAGCACATCGGTATGGAATGTACCAGTTGATAACCAAAAGGCCGATTAGATAACAACTTGGATGCAACAGATAGACAAGGAATTACACACACACACACAAAAACACACAACCTATGGTACTACGGAAACCCAGAACACGTGAATCCTAGTTTGAATTTTTAAGAAGAGGATTGAAAACGTTGCACTTCCTTACCAGAAAAGGGTGGGTGGGTGGGTAAGAAGAAAAATGGAAGCAGTCCTACTCTCACGTTTTGTTTTCCCCTAGTATACATAGCTACCAAAATATTTGCTAGACTGACAACGACCATTTGGCTGAGACCCTGAAGGGCGGGATGGCTCTGATACCAATTGTAACTACCTCGGTGAATTACGCTCCTAGATACAAGCCTGGATGAGCGGAAATGGTTGAAATAGTACGGTGGGGCCCAAATGCCACTCACGGGTAGACCTCTCGGCCGTCCCAACCATTTCCAGTCATCGGGACAAGTACGGGCGGCGTAATCGGCAGGCGAAGGGATCAACTACATACACAAATGAGTATGTATGCAAGCCACCATACAATAGTACATCAGAGCCATTCCATCTAAAAAGAAAGAAAATATAGCAACGCATACGGCAAGATTCAAATGACCTAGATAGATATAATACTTTAGGATATTTCCTCATACATCACACATCAGAGTATCAGGCGGAAGCGGCAAACAATATCCGAGTACGGATAAGAAGAAAATCGGCATAAGATGCCCATAAAATAAGCACATCCCGCCCACAGATCTCACGGATCCCCGTTCCCGGAATCTCTACACCGAACGATCGTTGCCCACATCATCAGCCTCCTCCACCCAGTATCCGTCTTGTGAGTGTACATGTTCATCTGAACCAATAATTTATCGTGTGAGACCCTAGAATTTTCGGCAAGTCTTTATGCCTCTAAAGGGGACACAACCTGGGGTGGCAATTGCAGCAAAAGATAAACCCTAACAGTTCTATAGATACTGCTAACCATCCGCCTAACCAAAGATAGACGGATGTCCGTGAATTAATGACAATATGATAATACCATCAGATCCATCCTCCTCCTAAACACCGAGGAAGCGGAACAACCCCCCCATCCGTCGGCAATTTTATTAACCATTCCATGAGTGTTGCACTATTTACTAGTCAGTTACTTAGTCAAATTAAAAGCGGTACTTTAGTTATGCTTGTCTATGATCGAGAAACTGTGCTCCAAGTCGTCCATAACCGCGGACACGGCTTTGAAATTTTACCTGCAGGGTGCACAAATAACAACACAAACTCGATCAACCTCGGAAAAACCAAATCAAAACCCACGAGGCCTTCACGACAAAGCAATCACAGGATTCGGAAATATTTGAGGCCACCCCATTGAGTAGACCATAGCGAAGTTAGGCGACTCGAGACGGACTCAAGGTTTGCGACAATGGTCAGTAAACGACCGGAACCCGAAAATGTGACTGGGCTTGTCGATACCGCGAAAACACTCCTCTTACCTAAACAGTACAGTGTGCTCCTCGCATAATCTTAATAAAGCAGTAAGGCATGGCATAAGTACAGGATAGTAACAAAACCTCAAACTAGTTTGTGGCCCCAAGAAATAAGACTGAATCAAGCTCTGGCTCAGGGGGGTCCCATAAGCCTCCCGGATGTGGATAGCGCGAATAATCAAGGAATAGGAATCAAGTACTCGGGGTCCTACGGGACACAAGTGAGCAGGAAAAACCAAATAGCAGATATTGCTCACAGGTGCCACTTCCATTAGTTATCCCATTACTACTCAGGTTAAGTTGTTTAGGTACCTCGTTATCCAACAGACACTCACATACCCTACACATGCTGTTCTACGACTCGCATGGCTCAAACAACTCCTGTAGTAATGGCTCATGGGATGGAGGAACAAGCTTGGTGGGGTTAAAAGTAAAGGCTATGCAATACTTGGGATTCAGTTTAATGCAATCGCGACTCAATGATGCAAGAATAAGATAGAGGCAATAGGTACTGTATGTATGCAAGCATGTGGTAGTTCTTGCACAAACTCGTTGAAGCGAGAGACGGATCTGGGTAGTGCTCCTGGTTCTCTTGATATATCCCCTGCTCAGTGTCTATTCGAAGAAGAACCAAACAAACAAGGGCCAACATAAATAAAGTGCACAAGCATAGGAATAAATGCATCAAGCAAACAATCATGCCATGATGAATGATGCACAAGTTGCATGGCAATAATGTAGCATGGCATGGGTGAGGTGTAGAATACGAGAAATAAACATTTTATTGAGTTTTGGCCACAATTTATTGTCTTATTAGTTGCTGTATACTATATATTTATATGATGCATGCTGCAATTTAAGTCATGGATAGCATAAACAGAAAGGTCTCGTCGAGCTGATCATTTTAGACATATCATTTGTTTAATTTGGAGTTATAGAACTAAAGTTATTAATTATTTAAGGTAAATGGCATTTTATGTAATTATATTCAACTTGGAAAATAAAGTGCTCAATTGAAATTTTGGTTGGCATATTTGTAATCCTCATATTTTTCTGATTCAAAATCATATATCTTTTGTTAATTTTGGATTTATAATTCAAAAGTTGTTTGAAAACAGATTTAAATTTGAATTTTAAACAAATTTTGAAAAGGTTTTAAATTAAACAGAAACAGAAACTTTTTCTACTCAGCCTGGACCTAGCAACTGCCAGTGACAGGTGGGGCCAGGCTGACTCAGCGCCACCTGCAGGGAAAAGGGAGGCTGGGTTGAATGAAATATAAACCGGAGCCTTTTGCAAAAAGCGAGGCACGCAGTGGGTCTGAGGGTCATGGGTTGAGGAGCAAAAGGTGGGGGTATGCAAGATGGCCACACTACTGTTTTTCTTCCTGGTCTTGTGGCCCGGACATCTGCGACAGTGAGCCTTGGCCGAGGCTCGAACCAGTCAGTGGCCTTGTGTGTCAGTCTTGATGGGGTGGGGTTCTTTGTCGGGAAGGGCCAGCTCAGGTAAGGTATCTGCAGCGTGGCAGCGAGCGAAGGCAACGCCGCACACGCCTTGTCGTGTTTGACGTAACGATCGTCGCCGACAGGAAACGAAGAAGGCCAGGGGCATGTCTAGGGGGTTCGAGGACTCACCGCGGGGCCGTTGGTGTGGTCGACGGGGCTCGGGGTGGTCGCGATCGTCGGCGAGGCTGGCGCACCGGCGGCTAGGGTTTGCGTCGGGTGGCGGCGGTGATCTGCGGTTCCAGGGCTCCTCCTCCTCCATTTGGGCGTGCGGGCGGCGGAGGGGCCTTCGGCTCCCTCAACCACCTTGCTCGCCACGCCCCCGGCTGGTAGAGTATGGGGAGGAAGAGGCCGACGGTGGCCGTCGTAGGGGGGGGTAGACGGTGACGAGGGAGGGAGAGGGAAGAGGGCAGGGCCCTGGAGAGATCTGTGAGAGGCCAGAGGGTTGGGAGGGAGTAGATAAGGATGGGGAGAGGGGGGGATGGCGGGGGGGAGGGAAGGTGGCGTCGGCCTTTTTCCCATCCTCTCACGTGCTCATGTGGGGCAGGCGAGCCTGGTGAGGCGGAGTAGACCTGGGGGGAGGGGCTGCCAGGTGGGGTCGTCGTGAGAGCAAGGAGGCAGGGGCAGGCTCGGCTAGGGGGCCCTTATGGCATAGAGAGAAAGAGAGAGGGAGGAGAGAGGGTGGAGCTAGGCTCGACTAGCTAGGGTCGGGTTAGGGTTTAGGGTTGGGTAGCTAGGTGGGCAGCATGGTAGGGAGAGGAGAGGGAGAAGGACAAGTGGGCTCGGCCTAGGGGAAGGGTGGCTAGGGTTTTGAGATGAAAAGAGAGAGGGGAGGTTTAGGGTTTGGGCATGCCCACATGGTCATGCATGGATGGGGGATGGTTTAAAGAGGGGGTAGGGTTTTAGTTTAGTTTAGGGGTGACATGGAAGATGATGTTAGGGGTAGGTGATTAGGTTTAGGGTTTAGGAGTAGAGAGGAGGGTTTAGAGAGAGAGGAAGAGATGAGGGGTGAGATTGAGTGTTTGGACAAGACAAGCAAGATCAAGCAAGATCCACAAGCTCAAGCAAGATAGACAATAGAGAGAAAAGAAGCAAAGGTGGTGATGGGGTAGATAGAGATGGGAATGAGGTTTGGGCAAGACCAAAATAGATCAAGCCCAAAAGAAGGGTAGAAAATAGAGATGACACACTCAAGAATTCAAATAAAACCAAAAGATGACCAAAAATTGGTGGTAGTTGCATGGCCCATGCAATGCATTAAATGCTAGGTCTTATCTTGTGAAAACAAAACAATATCTCATGGCATTTATTTATTTGCATCCTCCAAAGTTGGAGTAAGGGTCAAGCAAAAGAACTTGTAGGATTGGACCCACCCTATCTCTCATGAGCTTGATTAAACACCAAAAGAAAAATAATTACAATCTCATGGATAATGGGATGGTGGAATTGTAAGTGGTGAAAGAAAGGGTGGTGGAGACAATAAAAGATATGCCCCCAACTCAACTTGGGCATTTAACAATATATCAAGAACCAAATACAATATCAAGAGGCAAATATAAATAATAATGCATATGAGATAAGAACCAAAACTCAAGGGTTTTTGTATGATGCTCAAATGCAATGTGGAATGATGACATGAGCATGATATGATGATGCAACAATTATATGTAGGAAGTGGCCATTTTATTACTAAACCCAGTAGCATTACAGTTGTTAGAAAAATGGGATGCTACAATTGTGATCTTTGGACTGCTCCAATTCCCAGTGTATCAGGAAATAAATATTACTTAGTTTTACTTGATGATTTCACCCATCACCTCTGGACTTTCCCGCTCAAGCTGAAATCTGATGTGCCATCTGTTCTTCGCAACTTTCATGCCTACGTTCAGACTCACCTTCATACCACCATTGGTACTCTCCAATGTGATAATGGAAAAGAGTTTGATAATGTCCAAAACCGTTCTTTCCTTCTCCCTCTCGGCACCACTATGCGTTTCTCTTGCCCTTATACTTCCCCCTAGAACGGCAATGCAGAGAGAGCAATCCGAACGATCAACGACGTAGTCAGAACCCTCCTTCTCCAGGCTTCCATGCCGCCCCGTTACTGGGCCGAGGCCCTTGGTGTGGCCACCCATGTCCTTAACCTACGCCCTTCCAAAGCCCTCTCTAAACCCACGCCGCACGAAGCACTCTATGGCTATCCCCCATCGTACGATCATCTTTGGATTTTCGGGACTCTCTGTTACCCCAATACTTCAGCCACCGCCGCCCACAAGCTATCCCCACGCTCATTTGCCTGCGTTTTTCTCGGGTATCCTCCCGATCACAAGGGCTACCACTGTCTAGATCCGATCTCCCAACTGTTGGAGATATGCCCTAGAGGCAATAATAAATATAGTTATTATTATATCTTTGTGTTTATGATAAATGTTTACATTCATGCTATAATAGTATTAACAAGGAAACATTAATACTTGTGTGATTTGTAAACTTAATTTGAAGTCCCTAGTATAGCCTCTATACTTCACTAGCTTGTTGGTTGATTAATGATTGTGGTTTCCCTATCATGAACATTGAGATGTTATCGACAACAAGATCATATCGTTAGGAGAATGATATGGTGGACATACTCCTATAGATAAGCATAGCATAAAGATCAAGTCATTTCAATAGTTCAATTGCTATATGCTTTCTGATACATAGTAACCTAATTCCTTCGACCATGAGATCATGCATATCACCTTTACCGAATGGATGCTTTGATGACATCAAACACCACACCATAACTGGGTGGCTATAAAGGTGGCATTGAGTGTTCGGAAAGTATTACTTGAAATACATGGATCAAGAGTGGGATTTGTCCATCCATATGACAGATAGATATACTCTAGGCCCTCTCGGTGGAATGTCATCCAATTAGCTTGCAAGCATGTGACTAGGTAACAAGGGATCACATATCACGGGAATGAGGAAAGAGTACTTATCGGTAACGAGGTTGAACTAGGTATGCAGAGATCTACCGATCATAACCTCGGATAAGTAAACTATCGTGAGACAAAGGGAAATTGGTATTGTATGTAAGTGGTTCATTCGATGCAAAGTAATCGTAGAAATATGTAGCCATATGAATTTCGATTCCTCTATTGGTTATTGTTAGGAGAAGTGTCTCGATCATGTCCGCATAATTCACGAACCGTAGGAGACACATAAGGATTCGGACGTAGTTTTGAGTAGTTATGGTATTATGAGAAAGAGACCGAATGTTGTTCGGAGTCTCGGATGGGATCCGGATATCACGAGGTGATCCGGAATGGTCAAGAATAAGATTCATATAAGGAAAGTCCGTTTGGAGTTCGGGAATGATTCCGGTGTTTTCATCGGAATGTTCTAGAAGGTTCGGATTGTCCGGTACTCGGGGTAGGGTACATGAATGTGTCATTGAATGATTGCATCATGTACTAAGTGTTCTTGCTGTTCCAAAACTTGAAAGTCAAACCTGCCAGTTTGAAAGTCAAGCAGCTAAAACAGAAGCTGTGGAAAGCAGAACTGTGGGAAGCAGGAAGCTGTGGGAAACAAGCAAGAGGAGGTTGAAACCAACTTGGAGGAGTCCCTCTCCTCCAAGCCGGTGACAAGCCTAGGCCGAGTTGGGGAGGACTCCCTCACTCGGCGCCTTGACCCTCCACCTATAAAAGGAGTGGCAGGGCCTCCTCCTAGACACACAAATTCCTATCCTCTAATCTCCGGTTTAGAGCCGTTTTGGTTTAGAGCTTCTAATTGCTTTAGCCTGCGGTTTAGAGCCTTCTAATTGGTGTGTCTAATCTCTAGACCACAATAGCCCTCTCTCATAATCCACCATACTCGCTCCGGCTTAAGGCGAAGCCCTGCGGGATTTCCCCACTACTTCCGGTACCACGCGTTGTCTTTGCCGGAATCGCGAGAGTTCTACAACCTCATTTTCTGCTGGAACAAGGGAGAGGAAGGTCTTCGTCGAGTACCGAACGTGTGACCGATTGGAAGCGCTGGAAGCAGTTTAGGAAGGATCGTCTACACGATCTTGAGATCGGAAAGAGTACGACTACATCACCCACGAGAATCCGCTCTCGTTAAACACTTTGGAATCTTCGAGGGTAAGTTATTCCATCGACTCGTTGCTACAATCTAGTAGATAGATCTTGGCTTGGTTGTTTGTATGCGATAGAAAATTTTTGTTTTCCATGCTACGAACCCCTACAGTGGTATCAGAGCCGTGTCTATATGTAGATCTGTTGCATGAGTAGAACACAATGGTCATTGTGGGCGTTGATGCTTTTATTGTCGATTGCTTTTTGTGTACTTTGCATCTTGCGGTATGTTGGGATGAAGCGTCCCGGGCTAACCTTACATGACATCGCTCATGAGACTTGCTCCACGCTTAACATGCAACTTGTATTGCATAAGTGGCTTTATGGTGCTGTTTCTCCTAGCATAGTTAAGATCCAATTTACAACGGGTGATCAACAATGCTAGTATCAATGTTGTGGTTCTTGTTTGTAAGTTAGAACGACACTTATTGAAATCCCAAACCACGTAAAATATGCAAAGAAAGTAGAGGCGTCTAACTTTGTTTTGCAGGGTGTCAGATGATGTGATATGGCCATGATTGTGATTATATTTGATGTATGCAATTTTCCTTATTGTAAGTTGGCAATGGCGAGCCATATGGTTGTCTTTAATTTATGTTAAGACCAGCGTGTCTATTCAAAGTAGTTGTAATAGTTGAAGCCGGTGGCGACAACCATGGTGAAGCGTCATTGACCTTGATGCAATGCGGTGATGATGGAGATCATGTCGTGCTTGAAGATGGAGATCGGAAGCACAAAGAAAAGGCCATATCATATCACATATTATGAATTGCATGTGATGTTAATCCTTTATGCATCTTGTATTGCTTAGTAGACGGTAGCATTATAAGATGATCCCTCATGCACATGAATTTCAAATCATAAAGTGTTCACCCTTAGTTAGCACCGTTGCTAAAAGCTTGTTGTTTCAAGCACCACGTGATGATCGGGTGTGTTAGATTGCAAGTGTATACAACGTGAGCAAGCCAGATTTGCTCATGCGAAACTAAGGTTTGATCTTGACGAGCCTAGCATACGGACATGGTCTCGGAACACGGATCACGAAAGGTAAAGCATGAATCATATAGTAGATATGATGAACATGACGATTGTTCGCCATTGAAACTACATCAACTCTCGTGATGATCGGTGTTGATGTAGTGAATTTGGTTAAATGTGATCACTAAAACAATGTGAGGGATGTTGTTTTTGGTGGGAGTTCACCTAGTTTAATTTCATTAATTAATTTGAACTCAATTTGTCATAAACTTAGTCTAAACTATTGCAAATATGTTGTAGATCAATGGCAGCCCCTACCATCAATTTTAATGCGTTCCAGAGAAAGAAAAGTTGAAAAACAATGGAAGCAACTTCATGGATTGGTTCATAATTTGAGGATTGTCCTCACACATTGGTAATTGTTGGGCCGCAGAGATAAAACAAAACTTTTCCTCTAACGTGGTGATCCCAAGACCTAGCCGAGGTAGAAGGCCACGAGGTTTACCACTAGACGCAGCGGTTGCGGATTCTTGATGAAGCGCGTGAGTTGATGCGATCGATCCTCACGATCCGATCGTCACGGTGCTGATCGCCTGACACCTCTGCGGTATCCACACGTAAGAGGAGGCCGTGGCGAATGCTAGGTTCGTTTCTGGTGGACTCTTGTGGAGCTAGGGTTTCCAACACATGGAATAACCTAACGAACAACGATTAACCTTCGGGTTCGTGCTCCACTATATATAGGGAGTGAACGTGGGCTCTGCTTTCGCGCGACCCATTCACTAAAGCCCATATAAAACTAGTCACCGTGAGTCCAACTCACTAACTCAGTCCTAATCTGGTTTAGGTCCAACCAACCACAGATTCGGATCCAATCCGAACTTGCTCCGCTCTTAAGTGTGTGACCCATGAGCTCATGGTTACTTGGACACGATTTGAGTCCAACTCACAATCGATCAATCGGCATCGGCTCCTAGCGAGCGTCTGACTCCCAAGTACCAAAGAGTCATGACGACTTGCCTTCCAATGCGACTTACGTCCGAGTCCCTTTTGCCTCACGATATACCTTGTCGACTATAGGCTAATATATGTCATCCCTTAAATAGTCCGACTCTCTTCTCGATCCGAGATAAGTGATTCACCGACTAACTCTTAGCCGATCGCCTCGGTTAACACTTAACCGAGTCGTGCATGGCCATGCTTTCGAATCATATCTCACGAGAGGGCCGGAGAATATCTCTCCGAGTGGAGGGCAAAATCCCATCTTGGTTATTCACATCACGCAGCTTGATTCTCATCGACCGAACCACTGCCTTTATAACTGCCCGATTCACGGATCAGCGTTTGTGAACCTAAGTCGGTGATCCTCAACTCGGACTATGCAACAACCTCGGTCTAAGGATTACATTGATTGAGATATACAAATGACAGTTAGTTTGTACCTCAATATGGGTCAATCCGACTCGCTAAACTCTTTAGCCTAGTCATGTAAGTTGGAATAGCATCTCCATGCCCATGACAAGTGGAACCGAGTCATCAAGCCAACTTTCACATTGGTCTAAGTTGTGTCGGCACAACCTCAATGACCAAGGATATTTAGTATAAACAACATGAATGCATAGTTCCACAACTGAATCACATATTCAATGATACACATCAGATGTTTTATACAAGGACTACTTAATAACTTTATGAATACAATGGGAAATATCATCATACATGATTGCCTCTAGGGCATATTCCCAGATCTCCCACTTGCACTAGAGTCAATCTTCCGACATCACATGTCTAAGCATCTAATGCCCATGGCTCTCAGTGCGCCTCATGCTTGGTGGGGTAACGGCTTTGTCAACGGATCCATAATATTTGCATCCGTGTGTACCTTGCATAACTTGATATCACCTGATCCACGGCTGGCGAATCGGTGGTACCGCATGAGTATGTGCTTGTTCTTACGGTGTTGTCTAGGTTCCTTGGCTTGTGCAATAGCACCATTGTTGTCACAATACCGTCCAACGGATTGGGAGCACGAACCACACCAAGATCCATGAGGAAATTCCTCATCCAAACAGCTTCCTTCTTTGCCTCAGGCGACAATATACTCACCTCTGTTGTGAAGCGACACGATCTCTTGCTTGGAACTTTTCCAGCTCACGGCACCTCCGTTTATAATAAACACGTATCCGGATTGTGAGCGAGAATCATCGTCGGTGAGATAACTCGCATCCGTGTAACCCTTTACACCGAGTTCATCTTCACCACCATAAACCAAGAACATATCCTTAGTCCTTTTCAAGTACTTTAGGATATTTTTAGCCGCTCGATGGATCTCTCGAGATCAGCTGGTATCGCTCACAACACTTAGAGCATAGGAAACATCCGCCTAGTACAAATCATGGCGTACATGATGGATCCAACTGCAGCATATGGAATCGCACTCATCCGACTTCGCTCATCGTTGTCGAAGGACACGAGTCTTGCTAAGTCTTACACCATGGGACATCGGTAAGAACCCTTCTTAGGCGATTCCATGTTGAACCTTTTCAATACTTTGTCCAAATAAGTACTCGACTCAATCCAATGAGCCTCCTTGATCTATCTCTATAGATCCGGATTCGAGGATGTATGTTGCCTCACCCAAGTCTTTCATTGAAACTCCTTTCCAATGATTCCTTGGTTTCTTGCAACATCTGGACATCATTTCAATCAGTAATATGTCATCCACATATAAGATTAGAAAATTTACTTTGTTCCCACTAAACTTCTTGTACAAACAAGAATCATGATCACTCTTGAAGCCAAACGATTTGACTACCTCATCAAAGCGAATATTCCAACTCCGAGATGCTTGCTTCAACCCATAAATGGATTTCAGAAGTTTGCATACCTTGTCAAGCATTGGATCGACAAAACCCTCGGGCTGTATCATATACCGTCCTCGGTTAAATTTCCGTTAAGGAAAGCGTTTTGACATCCATCGCCATATCTCATAGTCGAAATAGGCGCTATAGCTAACATGATCCGAACTGATTTAAGCATTGCTACGGCGAAAGTCTCGTCGTAATCAACTCCTTGAACTTGTCGGAACCCCTTGACAAAGGCGTGCTTTATAGATTGAAACATTTCCATCCATATCAGTTTTCTTCTTAAAGACCCATTTGCACTCGGGGTCTTGCACCGTCTGGCGGATCAACCAAGTTCCAAACTTGATTTTCATCCATGGACTTTATCTCGGATCCCATGGCTCCAAGCCATGACTGAATCGATCCCACCATCGCTTAGAATAATTTGCGACTCATCACCGTCTAATAGTAACACATCACGAACACTTCGTAATCTTGCCGATCTTCGTGATAATGCTGTCTTTGCATTTCGGCTCGCCACGATCGGCTCAACCTCCAAGGTTTTTGCCGATTCGCTATTAAGATTCCTCTCGAATTTCTTGAGTTGCACCGTGCTCCACTTACTCCCCGGAGAAACTCTTTCTCAAGGAAGACACCGTTCGAGCGACAAACACTTTGCCCTCTTCTCGGTTGTAGAAGTAGTAACCCAAGGTTTCCCTCGGATACCCCACGAAAATACATTTATCCGACTTGGCCGTAAGCTTGTCCGAGTAAACGACAAAAGCTTCACAACCCCAAATCTTAAGAAAAGACAAACTCGGCTTTTGCTGTCCACATCTCATGCGGTGTATTATCTACCGATTTTGATGGTACTTTGTTTAGTGTGAGCACTGTTTCTAGACAATAACCCCAAAATGATAAAGCGGTCATCACTCATCATTGATCGTACCATGTCCAACAAGGTTCGATTCCGCCTTTCCGAAACACCATTCCTTTGTGGCGTTCCTGGCTGAGTAAGTTGAGGAACTATTCCACAAATTTTCAGATGGTCATCAAACTCATGGCTCATGTACTCGCCTCCTCGGTCCGACCGAAGAAACTTTATTTTCTTGCCGAGTTGATTCTGTGCTTCATTATGGAATTCTTTGAACTTTTCAAAGGCTTCTGACTTATGTTTCATCAAGTAGATATATCCATACCTACTCAAATCATTAGTGAGGGTAATGAAGTACTCATAACCACCCCTGGCTGTCGTGCTCATTGGTCCACATACATCACTATGTACTAGTCCCAACAAGTCGGACGCCCTTTCGCAACTCTTTGCAAAAGGTGTCTTGGTCATTTTGCCGAGTAGGCAAGATTCGCATGTCTCGAACGAATCCAAGTCGAACGAAGTTAGGAGTCCATCATCATGGAGCTTCTTCATGCGTTTCCAACTTATATGACCAAGCCGACAGTGCCAAAAGTAAGTCATATTCAGATCATTTGGTTTCAACCTTTTAACATTTATGTTATAAACCGACTCACCATCAAGATTCAAAATAAATAACCCGTCACGGGCGGTGCAAAACGTGAAACATATCATTCAAATACAAAGAACAACCATTATTCTTGATATTCGACTCATAGCCTTGCCTCATCAAACATGAAGCGAAATAATGTTTCGATCGAGCAACGGAACATAATAACAATTATTTAGTTCCATAATGAATCCGGAAGGTAAATGAAGTTGCATCGTGGACTTCCAACGCAACTCTTGCTTTGTTGCCGACTCGAATATCAACCTCGCCTCTTGCTACGCTCCTAGTTCTTACAGTCCACAACGAGTTGCGAGATGTGAATCTTGATCCGGTATCATATACCCAAGAACTATTAGGTGCATCGACAAGATATATGTCTATAACATTGCAAACAAGTGTACCTAAGTCGAAGTCATACCTCCACTCTTGGCTTTGTCGGCCAAGTACTTGCTGCAGTTCCTCTTCCATGGCCATCCGCCTTGCGTAGAAGCAAGTGGATCCGGTGAAGGAGATGGTTTAGTCCACGAGCGCTTGGGACGGATCCGAGCACCTTTCCTCGACTTAGCCTTCTTCTTAGTCCAAGAACTCTTCTTGAACTTAGCCTTATGCACCATCAACACTTGGTGGTGCCCTTCTTGAATCCCTCTGCTGCTTGAGCATCCCATGCAATTCAGTGAGCTTCTTATCCATACCATGCATGTGGTAGTTAAAATGAACTGCCCATATGCACTAGGAAGAGAGTTCAAATTATATCCGTAGCGAACTCTTCGCTTATGGGGTAGCCAAGCCTTTCCGAGGCTGCGTAACCAACCATTTTGATCACATGCGGACTCGTGGATCACCATCCTTAAGCTTGCAACTCAGCAAAGCACGAGACTTGATACCTCTCGGTCTTCGCTGAGCACTGGAACATACTTTTGAGGCTTTCGATCATATCGTAGGCCTCAACATGCTCGAACTGCTTTTGCAAGTCCGGTTCCATGTGAGCAAGCATAAGACAGCTAATATCGTGGACTCATCTTTAGCCGGTAGGCATTGGTGGCTGACGATCGCATTCTCATTCGGCTCATCTGGAAGTGGGTTGTCTAGGACATGGTCCTTCTTTTCTTGTTTGAGAACAATTCTCGATTTCGATACCAGTTGGTAAAATTAGTGTCGTTCAGTTTATCTTTCTCAAGAATGGTTCTCAAGCAAAACCGGATATCCGAGAGTGACTGCTATTTGGTGCCATTATCTACAATGAAAATATGCAAAACACTTAAGACATGTATTCATAAAAGAGCAAGCATATTAAACATTTTAATATTTTATGCTCCCACTAGAACCAACACCCCTCCGATGGTTACTTAGTGATTCAGGATCCTAAATAAGCAAGTCGGCTAGTGAGCTTTAGCATCACCGCTAGCCGCCAAGTGATCTAGGTAGACAACTCCTTGTCAATCGCATCCCATGCGACTCCTGTTGGACGGGTGGCATCACATGCCCCGGCTCCCATCCGACTTTTCCCCGAGTCCCACAACCGTTGTGATAGACCCGTCTAGCTTACCTAGTGTTTCTGCAGTAAGAGTCCGACTCGAACACACCTAGTCGAAAAGAATTGGCAGCACCTCAATTTTATGAGCCCACTACCAAAAATGTCCGACTTGTGATGGTGCAAACACTGGCGGGAAAACCGACTAGACCTTCTTTGAGGGATTAAATTTTACCGACTATCTAATAGAGGTAAAACTGAGACATAACAATAACACAAAATAAAGTAACTATAATGTGAAATGGTATGGCTCTCTTCATGGCGATCTCCATCTCCACAAAACCTGTAATCCGACTCGTGCCAACTCTTGTCACTTGCCGTCTTACTCCATGTCGCCGACATGTACAATGCCTTGCATGCCTTCCGGGTTCTCAATCAGCTACACTAGCTTAGTAAAGTAAATTACATAGAGAATCCGACACGCGGGTCGTTATACAATAAAATGACAGCACCTAGGCTCCAGCCGGCTGACAAAAAACCGTGATTCGCAGACCACGTATGGATTACACACATACATCACATGCACATGAACCATACCATTCACAACTTCCTGCAAAAGCAAGTTATGCATAGATACAATATCTACCGTTGTGAAACTACTAGCGACATCTAAGGCGCTTCTGACAGGCCGGCGGTCCCAGCCGGATAGCGGGCGTGGATCGAAGGGCAGCGCCCCTCGCAATGAGCAGGCGATTCAAAGCGTAGATCTCATCTACGATCCGAACATGGATTCCGACCATCGTTCGATTCGATCAAACTTTTGATCTTGATCACCGCTTCGGATTTCGTGTCACAATCTACCCGATGGCGGAAGCCGACGGTAGGGTATGTCGTTCACGACCTCGGCGATATGATCACGAAATCGGATCTACCATTCCCGATGCAGTTGATCCAATCAACTTCATACAAAACCGATCTATCTCATAGATCGACCACCAAAACAGGACATAGATCTCATCTATAGCCTACCGCATATCACATATGCGAGATCGAGCCTAAAACCGAAGCTATCGCTCTGATACCCTTTTGGGCCGCGAGAGATAAAACAAAACTTTTCCTCTAACGTGGTGATCCCAAGACCTAGGCGAGGTAGAAGGCCACGAGGTTTACCACTAGGCAGCGGTTGCGGATTCTTGATGAAGCGCGTGAGTTGATGCAATGCAGTCCTCACGATCCGATCGTCAGTGCTGATCGCCTGACCTCTGCTGGTATCCACGCGTCTGAGGAGGCGCGGCGGCGAACTGCTAGGTTCGTTACGGCGGACTCTTGTGGAGCTAGGGTTTCCAACACATGGAATAACCTAACGAACAACGATTAACCTTTACGGGTTCTTGTGCTCCACTATATATAGGGAGTGAGCGTGGGCTCCTTTCGCGACCCATTCACTAAAGCCCATATAAAACTAGTCACCGTGAGTCCAACTCACTAACTCAGTCCTAATCTGGTTTAGGTCCAACCAACAGATTCTGATTCGGATCCAATCCGAACTTGCTCCGCTCTTAAGTGTGTGACCCGCGAGCTCATGGTTACTTGGACACGATTTGAGTCCAACTCACAATCGATCGGCATCGGCTCCTAGCGAGCATCTGAGCTCCCAAGTACCAAAGAGTCATGACGACTTGCCTTTCCAATGCGACTTACGTCGAGTCCCTTTTGCCTCACGATATACCTTGTCGGACTATAGGCGAATATATGTCATCCCTTAAATAGTCGACTCTCTTCTCGATCAGATAAGTGATTCACCCGACTAACTCTTAGATCGCCTCGGTTAACACTTAACCGAGTCGTGCATGGCCATGCTTTCGAATCATATCTCACGAGAGGGCCGGAGAATATCTCTCCGAGTGGAGGGCAAAATCCCATCTTGGTTATTCACATCACGCAGCTTGATTCTCGATCGACCCGAACCTGCCTTTATAAGCGCGATTACGGATCAGCGTTTGACAGAACCTAAGTCGGTGATCCTCAACTCGGACTATGCAACAACCTCAGGTCTAAGGATTACATTGATTGAGATATACAAATGACAGCTTAGTTCGTTGTACCTCAATATGGGTCAATCCGACTCGCTAAACTCTTTAGCCTAGTCTGTGTAAGTTGGAATAGCATCTCCATGCCCATGACAAGTGGAACCGAGTCATCAAGCCAACTTTCACATTGGTCTAAGTTGTGTGTCCAGCACAACCTCAATGACCAAGGATATTTAGTATAAACAACATGAATGCATAGTTCCACAACTGAATCACATATTCAATGATACACATCAGATGTTTTATACAAGGACTACTTAATAACTTTATGAATACAATGGGAAATATCATCATACATGATTGCCTCTAGGGCATATTCCCAACAGTAATTTGACCTATGTTCTGGATGCACCGCTGGGTGACCCACCTGCAGCTGATGCTCCCGATGAAGTAAAGAATGTTTACCTCGCTCGGAAGAATCAATACTCCATAGTTCAGTGTGCTATCTTGTATGGTTTAGAATCGGAGCTTCAGCAAAGGTTTGAAGAGTCAGACCCATATGATATTGTCGAGGATCTCAAATTGATTTTTGAGACTCATGCGGCAATTGAAAGCTATGAGGCTTCTGAAAAGTTCTTTAACTGCAAGATGGAAGAGGGCAGCTCCGTCGGTGAGCATGTGCTTAAGATGTCCGGGCATAAACAAACTTCAAAGCTTGGGTATAGTGATTCCTAATGCTTTGAGGATTTACGTGTCCTCCGATCACTACCACCAAGTTACAGGAACTTTGTGATGAACTACAACATGCGAACATGAACAAAGAGTTGCGACTGTTTGCTATGTTAAAGTCTGCAAGTGGAGATCAAGAAAGAGCACCAAGTGTTGATGGTCAATAAGACCACCAAATTCAAGAAAGGCAAGTCTAAGCAAAGGACACTTCAAGAAGGGTGGTAAGAAAGTTACCACGTGAAGAAAACCAAGGCTGGACCCAAGCCCGAGTGCTTTTCTTGCAAGGGAGAAGGTCCTTTGAGCGGAATTGCCCAAAGTACTTGGCGGATCTCGAAGCGGCAACATCAAGAAGAAAGGTATATCGATATACATGTTATTGATGTGTATCTCACTAGTACTCGTAGTAGTGCAGGTATTTGATCTTGGTTGTTGCTCATATTTGTAACTCGAAGCGGTCTTTGCGAGAATAAGCGGAAGCTAGCGAAGAGCGAGGTGACGATGCGTGTGGGAAAGCGGATCAAAGGTTGATGTGATCGCGGTCGGACGCTACCTCTTCATCTACCATCGGGATTATTTTATACTTAAATAATTGTTATTTAGTGCATGTTGAGCATGAACATTATATCGGATCTTGTTTATTGCGAGGCGGTTACTTGTTTAAATCAGAGAATAATGGTTGTTCGATTTATATGAGTAATATGTTTTATGCACATGCACCTTTGATAGATGGTCTGTTCTTATTGAATCTCGATGGTGGAAATACACATATCAACAACATTGAGGCTAAACATTTGAAATCAAGCGATAATTCGACCTATATGTGGCTTTATCGTCTTGGTCACATTGGAGTGAAGCGTATGAAGAAACTCCATTCGATGGACTTCTTGAATCACTTGATTTTGAATCACTTGAAAGATCGAAGCATGTCGATGGGAAAAATGACTAAGACTCCATTTTACGGTATGATGGAGCGAGCTACGGACTTATTGGAAATCATACATACCGATGTGTGTGGTCCAATGAGTGTAGCATCGTCTTGATGGTTATCGTTATGTTCTTACCTTCACGGATGACTTGAGTAGATATGGGTATATCTATTTCATGAAACATAAGTCCGAAACTTTCGAGAAGTTTAAGGAGTTACAAAGTGAGGTAGAGAATCAACGTAACAAGAAGATTAAATTTCTACGTTCTGATCGTGGAGGTGAATATCTAAGTTACGAGTTTGGCGAGCATTTGAAGAAATGCGGAATACTTTCACGATTGACACCGCCGGAACACCACGTAATGGCGTGTCCGACGTCGTAATCGAACTCTTTTAGATATGGTTCGTTCTATGATGTCACTTACAGATTTACCGCTATCATTTTGGGGTTATGCATTAGAAAACGACGCATTCACTTTAAATAGGGCACCGTCTAAATCCGTTGAACGACACCGTATGAATTATGGTTTGGCAAGAAACCTAAATTGTCGTTCCTTAAAGTTTGGGGATCTGAAGCCTATGTAAAGAAGTTACAGCGGACAAGCTTGAACAAAGCGGAAAATGCGTCTTCATAGGATACGAAGGAAACTATTGGGTATACCTTCTATCATAGATCCGAAGGCAAAATCTTCGTTGCCAAGAATGGATCCTTTCTAGAGAAGGAATTTCTCTCGAAAGAAGTGACTGGAAGGAAAGTAGAACTCGAGGTTGTCGAACCTTCTCTCAAAATTGCGAGTAGCGCTTGACGGAAGAAGTTCCTATGGTGCCCAACAATTAGAGAGGAAGCTAATGATGATGATCATGAAACTTGGTTGAAGTTGCTACTGAGCCTCGGAGGTCAACGAGAACTCGTACCACTCAGTTGGTATGATCCGTTATGAGTGTCATGTTGGTGGACAACACCGATGACCCGAGACATATGAGGAAGCGATGATGAGCCCAGATTCCAATAAATGGCAAGAAGCCATGAAATCGAGATTGGATCCATGTACGAAAACCAAGTATGGACTTTGGTGGACTTACGGATGGCGGAAGGCATCGAGAACAAATGGATTTTCAAGAAGAAAGCAGTCTTTGATGGTAATGTTCATCTATAAAGCTCGACTTGTCGCAAAAGGGTTTCGACAAATTCAAGGAGTTGACTACGATGAGACTTTCTCACCGATGTGAAGCTAAAGTCTGTGAGGATTATGTTAGCAATCGCTGCATATTATGATTATGAGATATGGCGGATGGATGTCAAAACAACATTCCTCAATGGAGATATTGATGAAGAGTTGTATATGATGCAACCCAAAGGTTTTGTCGATCCTAAAGATGCTAACAAGGTATGCAAACTTCAACGGTCCATCGATGGATTGAAGCAAGCATCCGAAGTTGGAATCAACGTTTTGATAAGGTGATCAAAGTTTTGGTTTTATACAAACTTATGGAGAAGCTTGTATTTACAAGAAAGTGAGTGGGAGCTGTAGCATTCTTAATACTATATTGTAGGGGTTCGTAGCATGGAAAACAAAAATTTCTATCGCATACAAACAAACAAGCCAAGATCTATCTATTAGATTGTAGCAAGTCGATGGAATAACACCTCGAAGATTCCAAAGCGGTTAACGAGCAGATTCTCGTGGGTGTTGTAGTCGTACTCTTTCCGATCTCAAGATCGTGTAGAGCGATTCTTCCGGTATGCGTTCGGCGCTTCCATGATCGGTCACGTTGCTACTGCGAATACCTTCCTCTCCTTGTTCCAGCGGCGGAGGTTGTAGCACTCTCCTCGCGATTCCGGCAACAACGGCGTGGTACCGAAGTAGAGGGAGATCCAGCAGGCCTTAAGCCGGGCGAGTATGGTGGAGTATGAGAGAGAGCTATTAGTGGTCTAGGATTAGACACACCAATTAGAAGGCTCTAAACGCTGGCTAAAGCAATTAGAAGCTCTAAACCAAAGCGGCTCTAAACCGGAGATTAGAGGATAGGAACTTGTGTCTAGAGGAGGAGGCCCCTCCTTTTTATAGGTGGAGGGCTGGCCAGGAAGGGAGGAGTCCTCCCCAACTCGGCCAAGGCTGGCCCGGCTCGGAGGAGAGGACTCCTCCTCCAAGTTGGTTTCAACCTCCTCTTGCTTGTTTCCCACAGTTTCCTGTTTCCCAGTTTCTGTTTTCCACAGTTTCTGTTTTAGCCGTTTGACTTTCAAGCGGCAGTTTGACTTTTCAGTTTTGAAACAGCAAGAACACTTAGTACATGATGCAATCATTCAATGACACATTCATGTACCTCCCCCCCCTCGGTCTTGGGACAATCCGAGACTCGAACAACATTCGGTCTCTTTCTCATAATACCATAACTACTCAAACAACGTCGAATCCTTAAGTGTGTCTCCCTACGGTTCGTGAATTATGCGGACATGATCGAGACACTTCTCGAACAATAACCAATAGAGGAATCTGAAATTCATATGGCTCCCACATATTTCTCGATTACTTTGCGTCGAATGAACCACTTACATATGATACCAATTTCCCTTTGTCTCACGATAGTTTACTTATCCGAGGTTATGATCGTCGGTATCTATGCATACCTAGTTCAACCTCGTTCGATAAGTACTCTTTTCTCGTTCGTGATATGTGATCCCTTGTGACCCAGTCACATGCTTGCAAGCTAATTGGATGACATTCCACCGAGAGGGCCAGTATATCTATCCGTCATATGGATGGACAAATCCCTCTTGATCCATGTGTTTCAACCAATACTTTCCGAACACTCAATGCCACCTTTATAGCCACCCGATTACGGTGTGGTGTTTGATGTCATCAAAGCATCCATCCGTAAAGGTGATATGCATGATCTCATGGTCGAAGGAATTAGGTTACTATGTATCGGAAAGCATATAGCAATTGAACTATTGAAATGACTTGATCTTTATGCTATGCTTATCTATAGGAGTATGTCCACCATATCATTCTCCTAATGATATGATCACATTGTTAATAACATCTCTATGTTCATGATCGTGAAACCATGATCATATATTAACCAACAAGCTAGTTTAACAAGAGGCTTTACTAGGGACTCTTATTTTAGTTTACAAATCACACAAGTATTAATGCTTCCGGTTAATACAATTATAGCATGGTATGTAAACATTTATCATAAGTGTGAAGATATGATAATAACCACTTTATTATTGCCTCTTGGGCATATCTCCAACAGTCTCCCACTTGCACTAGAGTCAATAATCTAGTTTTAAACCTTTGTGTATTCAACACCTATGGCTTTCCGGTGTTGTATGTACATGATTGCTAGTGGTCAACTGATCTCCGGATCTGACACTTCCAGGTCCGTGTGTAATTGCATGTCTCTGCGTCTTTACGCATCATTCATTCTCTAATGATATGGCTTTGTATAAATTTGGTCTTTCGGTGTGACCTTTAGTTCTTTGGGGTTAAAACATGTTGATAATATTGTCGCACAATATATCTTCATAGTATTATCCCACTGTGAACTACACCTAGTTTGATAACAAACTACTTGACACAAATGCCCTCTTTTCTTTGCTAAAACAGCAGTCATATACTTAGCCTTTTGTTGTAGTATCACAATGTCTTAACTTTGGAACTCATCCAAATCCATTATGGAACTCAATTTCCATTATATTGTGCGACCCTTAGTTTAGATTGAGATAAACTTAATTTGTACTTTGTGACAAAACTAGTATCAGTGTAGTACTTTTACAATGAACTAACCATCTATTTGTCACTTCTACAAATAATATACTCTTAGTTCTTCCAAAAGATCATAAGAATATCCTTACTATTGTCCAATGATCATCTTACGAATCATTACGGTATATGCTCACAACATTTAGAGCATAGGACATATCTGGATTTGTACATATCACGGATGATTGATATAAATACTCTTTGTGATTTCATACATCAAGTATCAATCTATACTTGATTATTTGTTTCACTTTACCAAATGTCAATACACTTGAATATATATCATCAACATTGAACTCATTCAATCCTTTCTGTGCGACAAGAACCTCTCTTGTAGTTTCTATATTGAACTCATTCAATATCTTGTCTATGCACTTCTGGCACAACCATATTAGCGTCTATTGATGCCAAATATTTGGGTTTTGCCTAAGTCTTTCATCGGGATGAAATTCTTAATATGTGTCAATAAAAGATACATCTTTTCTAATCAACAATATGTCCTCCACATAATGTATTAGAAATATGTCTTAGCGCTCCCACTTAATTTCTTGCAAACGCAAGCATCTTCATTGTCTCTGATGAAATTAAACTCTTTTAACAGTTTCATCATAGTGAAGATTCCAACTCCGCGATGCTCACTTCAACCATTGAAGTTTGCATATGTTTTTAGCATCCTTTGAATTAACAAAACCCTATGGACCGTGTCATGCACACGTCCTAGGTAACGATTCTATTAGAAGAACTTGTTTTGTTTATTCAACTACCATATAACAAATTATATGTAGTGGTTGCTACATTAATCCGTCTAGACTAAATATCGCTATGAAAGATCAGATCTTGTCATAGTCAACCTTTGAACATTGTTGTGAACTTTTTCCCAACATGTCGACTATTTCATAGATGTGCAACATCCATGTCTATTTATTTATAGATCCAAACACAACTGTAAGGTCTTACACCTTTCTCGAGGGTCCTTCAAGTTCAAAACTTGATTTCTCGTGTATGGAACTATCACGGATTTTATGGCTTCAAGCCATTTGACGGAGTCAGGGCCCATCATCACTTCTTTGCATGTAGTCCGTTCATTATTCTCAAATAATGATTCAACCCTCAAATCTTGGTATTTGATTGTTTACTTGACCTACTTGTTTCAATAGGAACTTAGATCTCCGTGACCACAACCTTTGAAGCACGTGAGCCATGAGCATTGTTGCTGCCTCCGAAACACTTTTCGGCGCTGCGCAATTCTGCACTTATAGCTAAGGTTCTTTTAACCTTATCAAAGTTCTATTGTCCTCCCACTTAACTTTTCACGAAAAATTCCTTCTCAAAGAAACTTGACGTTCTAAGCAACAAACACTTTTGTCTCCGGTGTTTATGGAGGAATACTTAGCAGTTTATACAAAGGCGAGTTCATCCGACTTTGGTTGCACATCTTTCTTATGCATAGCATACCAATGTTTAAGAAAGGACAATTTGGGTTTTATCCCAAACCATAACCTTATATGGTGTCATTTCAGCGGATTATGATGAAGCTCTTTTCGATTGGAAAGCGGTAATCTCTAAAGCTTTTAATCTTTAAAATATAATGGCGGTTTATGAATTACACCTTGATCTTACCATGTCAAACAAGGTTTAATTACATATCTCGAACACTCCATACTCTTATGGTGTTTAGGAAAATGCAAATCCACGGACGATTCCTTAAATCTTAGGTATTATGCTAAACTTGTAACTCAAATATCTTCCTTTATGATCTTATCATAAACTATTTATATTCTTGTTACAATGATTTTGCACTTCATCTTGAAAGTCCTTGAACTTTTCAAATGTTTCACACTTCATCCTTATTAAGTAAATATTCATATATTCACTCAAATTTTGGAGAAAGCACATGAAGTTGAAATCCATCGCTCTTGTACTACATAATTGACTTCATACAACAATATGTACAAGTTCCAATAAGCTAGTCTATCGTTCCTTTTGGCCTATGAGCGAAGTTTTAATTATCTCTAGGAAAGTTTCAAGCGTCATTTGATCAAAATCAAATAGACTCCAAAATTCCATCCATATGGATTTTCTTCATGTTTTCTTTCCAATATAATTTAAACGGCGATGTCACTTCCTAAGTGATCTTTCAATCAATTTGTCTTTCGACATCTTTAGCACTAGTTTTATGGATGTGATATCTCCAATGAGATTTGCAAATCATCCATCTTTTATAGATTACGGCAATTATTTGAACAACCCTTTTGTTCTCATAATACCTGATAAAACAAATCTTGAAGGCAAGCTTTGATGTTTAACGAGCAACACAATAACCCTTTATTTTGTTCTCGATGAACATCATCACATATTCTTTTGCTATTTACTTAGGCCATTGTAGTTCATGAATTATGTTGTTTCGTATGACGATTCACACCAAAAAATTCAGTATCAAATACTTAAGAACCACATTGTTTAATAAGCAAAGAATATAGCCATAACATGTATATCATCTATATACTTAAACTGAACAATTCTAGTCTTTTCTTTTTACGCCATATACTTATGAGATTCTCTTTCGGTATTTCCTTTTACATTTAAAGAATCTATCAACATCAATCAGTGGAGTCATTCATATGACACATAGTCCAAAGCGTGTATAGTTAAATACCAATGTCTTTGGACTTGCACTTTGAAGTAGATCACCATCATCAAATGTTTGGTGTTCTTTCAAATTCCTTTCTTTAGTAATCTCTTGGTGTAGTAAATATTTTACCTACATCAAATATTCACCCTTATCATGGAATTATCCATGACCAAGCTACTATTAGCTTGTAACGGTGAATCGTGAGTATAATGTTGCTCTCCCAAAAAACTTTTGGAGGTTTAGGACAACTAGTGTCTCCAACCATTTGCAAATTCTCATCAAATATGAGAACATGACTTGACCATATTATACTCTATCATGTTGCAACCAAAACTTAGTTTCGAGATATCACAATATCTTCCACAAATCATGGTTTCAAACAACTCTTTCGGATCCTTAGATAACCTTGATATTAGGAGAATCCTTTGAATATCAAGAATCATGGAGACAAACATGATACTTATATACTAACACTTGGAATTTTTACTCTTGATTTAATACTAATTATTAAACTTCATGGAGTAACCGGAACTTACTGAAAGTTTGCAATAGGACTTTTAAACTTTAGATTAACACTTCAAAACAATACGATACCAGTTCGTAAAGTAACTAACCGAATTCTATAGTTCTATCATCTCAATTATAACTAAGCAAGGTGGTAAGCGGATGCCAATGACTACAACAACTATGCAAATTCACTTTGATTTAATTTATGATAAATTGAGTTCTAATTAATAATTAAATTAATCTAGGTGAACTCCCACTCAAAACAATATCCATCACATTGTTTTAGTGATCACACGAACCAAATCCACAACATCAAAACCGATCATCACGAGAGTTGATATAGCTTCAATGGCGAACAATCAACATGTTCATCATATCTACTATATGACTCATGCTCTACCTTTCGGTAATCCGTGTTCACGAGGCCATGTGTACATGCTAGGCTCGTCAAGATCAAACCTTAGTTTTATGAGCAAATCTGGCTTGCTCACGTTGTATACACTTGTAGAATCTAACACACCCGATCATCACGTGGTGCTTCGAAACAACAAGCTTTAGCAACGGTGCCAACTAAGGGTGAAAACTTTATGACTTAAAATTCATGTGCATGAGGGATCATCTTATAATGCTACCGTCGTCTATTAAGCAATACAAGATGCATAAAGGATTAACATCACATGCAATTCATAATATGTGATATGATATGGCCTTTCTTCTTTGTGCTTCTGATCTCCATCTTCTAGCACGAACATGATCTCCATCATTACCGACATTGCATCAAGGTCAATGATGCTTCTCCATGGTTCTCGTCCACCGGCTTCAACTATTACAACTACTTTGAATAGACACGCGGGTCTTAACAGAATTTAAAGACAACCATATGGCTCCTGGCGGTTGCCAACTTACAATAAGGAACATTGCATACATCATATATAATCACAATCATGGCCATATCACATCACAGCACACCCCTGCAAAACAAAGTTAGACGCCTCTAATTTTCTTTGCATGTTTTACGTGGTTTGGGGCTTTCAATAAGTGTCGTTCTAACTTACGAACAAGAACCACAACATTGATACTAGTATTGTCAATCACCCGTTGTAAATTGAATCTTAACTATGCTAGGAGAAAGCAGGCACCCATAAAGCCACTTATGCAATACAAGTTGCATGTCAAGCGTGGAGCAAGTCTCATGAGCGATGTCATGTAAGGTTAGCCCGGGCGCTTCATCCCAACATACCGCAAGATGCAAAGTACACAAGAAGCAATCGACAATAAAAGAATCAACGCCCCAATGACCATTGTGTTCTACTCGTCTACAGATCTACATATAGACACGGCTCACGATACCCTTTGTAGGGGTTCGTAGCATGGAAAACAAAAATTTTCTATCGCATACAAACAAACAAGCCAAGATCTATCTATTAGATTGTAACGAGTCGATGGAATAACTTACCCTCGAAGATTCCAAAGCGGTTAGAGCGATTCTCGTGGGTGATGTAATCGTACTCTTTCCAATCTCAAGATCGTGTGAGCGATCCTTCGTATTGCGTTAAATGGCGCTTCATGATCGGTCACACATTCGATTTTCGAAGACCTTCCTCTCCTTGTTCGGCGGCGGAGGTTGTAGCACTCTCCTCGCGATTAGGCAGCTGGCGTGATGTGCAAGTAGTGGGGAGATCATGAGCCTTAAGCCGGGCGAGTATGGTGGAGTATGAGAGAGCTATTAGTGGTCTAGGATTAGACACACCAATTAGAAGGCTCTAAACCTGGCTAAAGCAATTAGAAGCTCTAAACCAAAGCGGCTCTAAACGGAGATTAGAGGATAGGAACTTGTGTCTAGAGGAGGCCACCCCTCCTTTTATAGGTGGAGGGAAATTTGGCCTTGAGAGGGAGGAGTCCCTCCCAACTCGGCAAGCTGGCCCCGGCTTGGAGGAGGACTCCTCCTCCAAGTTGGTTTCAACCTCCTCTTGCTTGTTTCCCACAGTTTCTGTTTCCCACAGTTTCTGTTTTCCACAGTTTCTGTTTTAGCGTTTGACTTTCAAGCGCAGTTTGACTTTCCGATTTGAAACAGCAAGAACACTTAGTACATGATGCAATCATTCAATGACACATTCATGTACCCTCCCAGTCTTGGGACAATCCGGAACCTTCTAGAACATTCGATGAAAACACGGAATCATTCCCGAACTCGAAGCGGGACTTTCCTTATATGAATCTTATTCTCGGACCATTCGAATCACCTCGTGATATCCGGATCCCATCGAGACTTGAACAACATGGAGTCTCGGATGTGATCGAGATATCAGTGTCGAAATAATCGTTCATATAAAGAAAGAATCGAGGATCAAAATGTTCCGAATCAGTACATGAATGTGTCGTGAGCATCAACTTGAGCTGTGAAGCTGAAACAACGGAAGTCAACCCGATAAAACTGGGTGAGAAACTCCTTGATTCCCCTGCTGTGCTCATCTCACGGCATGTAGTGACGAGACCTCCTTTCCTTTCTCCTCGGTCCCCGCCATCTCCCGTCCTCTGAGTTCAATCACGTTCGACCCTCATCACAAGCCGACATCCACTGTCTGTTAGCGCCCACGCGCCACCGCAGCCCTCGCCCTCGGCGGGACCCTTGGCGGAAGCCTCTTTACCCTTGGCGAGTGCCACGGCGCTCCCACTGGCAGCCCGCGGGATCCCCGCGGTAGCACTTTCGCCTTCGGCGACGATCGCCCTCACGCGGCAGATAGCCATGCTTCTTCGCCATGCGCCTCTTCGCCCGACCTACAGCTCCCCTAACCCCCCTTACCACACCTCCTCGACCTTTACCGCCTCACGCCGTTGCCGTTGAACCTCCAGCGAACCCTCACACGATGCGCACTCGAGCCAAATCCGGCTTCTTTTTGCCGAACCGCGGACTGAACTTTCTTGCCACACATCAGGCCATCTCCCCCCTCCCACGTACTTACCGTGCAGCCCTCGCTGATCCGAATTGGTCTAGTGCAATGGGCGATGAGTACCAAGCCTTGCTTCAAAACAACACTTGGTCCCTTGTTCCCCGTTCCTCTAACCAAAATGTTGTCAGCGGGAAGTGGGTTTTCCGTCATAAGCATCACTCTGACGGCTCCCTCGCTCGGTACAAAGCCCGCTGGGTTGTCCGGGGTTTCTCCCGGGAAGAAGGCATCGATTATGACGAGACGTTCTCCCCCGTGGTAAAACCTGGCACGATTCGCGCTGTCCTCTCTCTCGCCGTCTCATCCTCCTGGCCTGTCCATCAATTGGACGTCAAAAACGCATTTTTGAATGGCCATCATTTGAAGCGGTGTTTTCAGCGACCTCTCGGTTCGAACTGGCCTATCCGAATCACGTTTGCTGCGCCTAAGTCTCTTCTGACTGAACGAGGCGCCCAGCGGTTCGGCTTTCGCTCCTTCATCGTTTCCATTGGGTTCATCGCCTCGCGTTGTGATTCCTCTCTCTTTATCTACAAAACAGTCGATCGCACCGCTTATCTTCTTCTCTATGTCGATGATATTGTTCGCACGGCGTCCTCATCTTCTTTTCTGACCTCCATCATCGCCACGCTCGGCCAGGAGTTTTCCATGTCAGATCTTGGCTCTCTTTCCCATTTTCTCGGCATTGCTGTCTCTCGCTCCTCCTCTGGCATGTTTCTATCTCAGAGACAGTAAGCCATCGAACTCCTTAACCGCGCTGGCATGGCTGATTGCCAACCTGTTCGCACTCCCATTGACTCCGGTTCTAAACTCTTCGTCTCTGTCGGTGATCCTCTCGACAATCCTACCGTCTATCGTAGTTTGACAGGAGCCCTTCAGTATCTTACCCTTACTCGGCCCGATCATCTCTCTGTACTGTGAGCTTGTCTATTCATGCATGCTCCTCACTCTCTCCATCTTAATCTTGTCAAGCGCATCCTTCGGTATGTTCAAGGTACTCTTGACTATGGCATGCACATCTACCCCTCTGTCTCTACCTCCCTTATAGCATATTCAGATGCCGATTGGGCTGGGTGCCCTGACACCCGGCGTTCCACTTCTGGTTTTTGTGTTTACCTCGGGGATAATTTGATTTCTTGGTCATCTAAGCGTCAGCTAACCGTGTCAAGGTCGAGTGCTGAGGCCGAGTATCGGGCTGTTGCCCATGCCGTTGCTGAGAGCACTTGGCTCAGACAGCTTTTGCAGGAACTTCATCGGCCCATTGATAAAACTACTGTTGTGTATTGTGATAATGTTTCTGCTGTGTATTTGTCTGCTAATCCTGTGCAGCACAAGCGGACTAAGCACATCGAGATTGATATACACTTCGTACGCGACAAGGTTTCTATGGGGGAGATTCGAGTTCTGCATGTGCCGACGTCGTCCCAGTACGCCGACATTTTTACCAAGGGGTTGCCAGCTTCGACATTCTCTGAATTTCGCTCCAGTCTCAATGTTAGATCCTCCCCCGTTGAGACTGCGGGGGCTGTTAGAACGTGTCTATGTTTGAACTATTCTTCAGCTGTCAGTAGTCTAGGATAGGCTTTATCCGTTCAGAGCATGCAACACTACACGCACTCCTCTCCGGTTCTCTAGCCAGTCAGTTGTAGTGCGTGTGTACTCACCCGTGTACTTTTCTATATGTAGTACCCCTCGTGGATGAATACAGTTAGTGCTTCCCTCTCTACACTCTTGCAATTAGCAGAACAGAATCTGGTCGTTGGCTTTAGGAGAAGAGCTGAGGATCAGCAAAAACAAATCTCTCCTGGATTTATTGCAATCACATGATACCCTGGATGCTAGCTTGTGGATCTAATTTCTGCCAAGATAGATGAACGAATCAGTATCAGGATGGGACTTTACATATTGGAGATAGTTTGTAACGTATTTACTCTATATCCATGGCCTAATTTTACCAATTAGGAAAAATAGACAGATCACATAAAGGGGACGAAATCCTCTGTTGCTGGTGCAGCCGCGCTGGCCTGGTTGTTTATGCCACCCGCCATGGACAGTAGGCACAGGAGATCGAGGGGCCGCACAGAGAAGAAGGAACGATTGGAAGCAGAGGTCTGCAGATAGATTCATCGCGGACAGCTCCTCCCCGACTGGCCGTATGCATCGATTACCAGCCAAGACTGGTCGGATTCCGTCCAAGACCGGCTGCATCCTGTCACATAGCCATCTGGGCAGTAAGCCATCCGATGTCCACCGCCTGGACACCTCCATCGCCATGAAGCCATCTTATAACACCGTGAAAGACGCGATGGCCACATCGACACAGCATTGCTCGTCCTGAGGCCCGAAGGCTTCCAATCGAGTGGGTCTGCACTTCTTTCCCCAAGCACGTCGCTGGTCGAGCGAGCACACACGCCCGCGTTGTCTCCGCTAGCCACACCCGGTCGCGCGTCGACCTGTACAGTCTACTGAGCTGCTCCCTCATATCGATGCGTCGCCCCACCGCTGCCACTCCCTCATATCGATTTGGTTGGAATTGGAATTTTCTGGGTTTCTAATCAAGCGGGTGCGGAGATATTGGGCCAGAGCGACACAGACGAAGGACATCGGCGCTCTAGGTTGTTTCCAGGTCGTCTTCTTCGTCGACTTCTGCGAGCCCATCCTGTCCAGCGCGCCGACGGCGTGTCCCTACCATCCTCTGACTGGAATTGCCACCTTGTTGGTCAACTCGCCGAGAGCCGCGAGGACGTACTGCCCTGCCGGCGGCGTCGACTCTCCCATCCTCTCTTCCTAGACCTCCGTGAGACAATCCCGTCTCGTCGAAGGCGCCACCATCTCCTACGCAAGAATCCAAGAAATGGCGAGAAGAAGAGTCGGAGGGGGTGGAGGTCGCCAATGGATGAAGATCGATGTGATGGCCACCAGATGTGGTTGGTAGCCAGGACTCTGCTCGGGAGAATAGAAGACAATTTGTTCGGGCTGCGGAGCAGAGCACGCCCGCAGAGGGTCGATCATGGGCGAGGGCCCTTGAGTCCCTCCATGGGGCTTCGAATCGAGGAGGGTAGTGACCTCGAGGGCGCGACGCGACGCTGTTACCGTCTGGGGTAAAAGGGGAGGTGGATTTTGAGGCGTTCATCGATGCCAATCTGGAGCAGGGTGGTCACATCGGATCCGGAGACGGAGGAAGGGGAAAGATGGGGCAGAGGGATCGGGAGAACGAGGCAGGAAGACAGAGGAAGGGGAAAGACAGGGCGGAGGGATCGAGAGCGAACGTTGACTTTTGCTCTTCACTTGGCGGTGGCATACTATGTAATATCCTCAAATAGTTAGGGCACCGTCTAAAGAAATATTGAAACCAAAACTCAATAAGGACGAACCTATCTACATGTAAATTAGTAGATAGGTAGATGAATCTTCATCCGTTAAAATATAAGATGTTTTAATTTTGTGAAAAAATGTCATATTTTTTCAAAATTAAACATCTTATATTTTAAAACGGAGGAATATCATTCCCACGTCCCATATTCCTACGACTGCAAAAATACCGCACGTATGTACGTGAAGACATCGCACAAGAATCTGGTCCGAACCAAAAAAAAAAAGAGCTAGCAAGGGATTGGATTCTATCTGATCCAAACCAAAGCAATAAGCTAGCTAGGAATTGGACTCCAACCCTGATCAACAATGAGTACGTCCGTCACGCAAGCATGCACGTGGCCCAGCCCAACTTTGTGAATAACCTATACGCGATGCTCTAGAAAAGCCGCCAACCTCTATCCACCACTCGACGCCATACTCAGCCTATCAACTCCAGGCAAGTCAGCGGTTGCATTGGTTGAACATCTTGGGCTGGTCTAGCTGGGCCGGTTCGGGGTCATGGGCTGCTGCATCCGGAGATGATCTATCTATCTATCTATCTATCTATCTATCTATCTATCTATCTACTAATTTCTCTAGAGGTAGGTTAGTTTATCAGAATTTCCGTTCACCTTTTATATGGACGGTTTTGCCCCTGACTGTTTGACAATATTGCAAGGGCTGCCACTGCCGAGTGGATCTGGTAAGTCAATCAACGAAAGAAAAAACCTAGACCCGGACGAGAGGATCGTCTCGTCCCGGACATACCAGTGCGGCATGGCTTTTCTTCTCACTCCGCCCTCGCCCTCGCCTTTAAGGCGCCCGTCCTCCTCGATCTGCCTCCGGCCTCACCACGGTCACTCCAACCTAAGCCCTAAGCTCGACCTCGCCTTCACGCCCGTCGCTCGATCGCCTCATGAGAATCCATCGAGTTGTTCCTTCTTGGCGAATCCAGCCCAAGATCCACTTCAGTGAGCCATTCTCGTAGAATCCGTGATTAGGCTGAAAATTGTGTGAGCAATGATCGGAGGGCTTGAACTCGCGAACCGGTCCATAAGCGGAGTCGTCTGGGCGAATTCCCAATTTCCTCTATTTCGGTCGGAAGCTGCGGCTGCTGGGAAGATACCCACGGGACGGCTCCAGGACACACCACACTCTGAGCACGGATACCAGTCGCCACACACACGGCGATCTGGATCCTCCGTAGTTCCTTACACATTGCTAACGGCGAGCCCTCACCTTGACTCAATTGAGGCGGCTCAAGGAGGCCGGTGTTCAACATCTTGCCTTCTGGCGCTATTGCTCTCGGCCGTTCGAATCTTCATCGATGGCGGGGACCTCGCGGATCTTGCCGGTATATCATGCAACCTTGGCCGTAGTGGGACGGCTGAGCTAGGCTAATATGCCAAGCTTAGGACGGAAGTTTCAAATCCGTCGATCTTTGCTCATTCAGATATTCCTAAAGGAGGGAAAAGATCGCGAGAAAAATGCTACCCAATTTTTACCATATAAATCTTGAAAACATGTCAATCCTGAACCTATCATGGAGTCCAATTCGGCTTTTGCTTGCTCTCGAGAACAACAAGCTGCTCGGTGACACAATTGCTCCTTCTAGCATCTGCTATTTTACGATCGGATATCTTGCTTGATGCATCGGGTAAGGTATTCTCATAATGGGAGAACATGTCCCCAACAGTACTTACCACGGTAGACATCATGTAATTAAGATGCCAAATATGGCCATAGCGAGATTCGACACTAAGTTGAGTGCATCATGCATTGCATCTAACAATTCTTGAAAAGCCGACCGTATGATCCTTCCACGTTGGTGGATGTGGAAATGTTAATTGTGGCAATAACACATGTCGTGGGCATGGTGGCCATCCTTTGGTCAAGCCAGCATCCTTTGATGCTCACGTGAGAAGTGTAATTCTTTATTTCTTGAGACTTTTTATACTCCGACTTTATTGCAACAATATATACCCTAAAAAAGAACCACATGGTCATGTTGGCATCAAATTTGTAAAAATATTTAGTTCGATTCATGTTTTATATTGTTTCTTATGATTTTCTCTTGTGCGAACTAAAAAATATAATGTTGTGATAATATGTGAAATTTGTGTTATTTATGACACGAATATTAACGTGTATTTTACAATTACATGTATGAAATGTGCAATGACAAAAAAACTCAATGTGACGTGGCAATACACGAGAATTCAACTAGATCTATGGTGACCACCATTATGGGCTTGGATGGTGGCATGGTCGCGAAGTTCTTGGAGAACGCAACCTCCTCTGAGCGAGATCTGGGAAGGACAAGCCGTCTAGATTGGCGCCATGTGCGATCTTTTGGGAGTGGTGGCATCCCAATCTATTGTCTTTGCTCGTCAATGAGGCAGGTTGGTGGATGAAGACTTTGTGGATGATGACGGTGTGTGCGAAGGTGCGCCCCATCCCTAGCTAAATCTAGATGCGAAGTTGGTAGTGGATTGTGGCCACGATCGCCTATGGACACCAATGGTAGCAGCCAAGGAATTGGCGCTTGTCAGTAGTGATCGTGGAAGATACGAGCGGCATCGGGGTTACGCTAGGTACTCGAAAAATCAAGCTTCACCCGTAGCAACGCACGGGTATTTAGCTAGTATGCACTAATAAAAGTACAAACGAGATAAGACGTATGAATTTTTGGATTAAAAATAGTCCCATCTTACTGCTTTACAACGAGTATAACCTGTTTATATACGCTAAAAATTCTCTTGTAGTATCAGCAAGTGACAACAATAATAATCGGTATGAAATCAAATAATGATCAAGTGGAATAAAATTCCCCATATGATAATGATGGGCGAGGGATTAAACGGAACTGTGTTGGGATATACTTAGGGTGGCAAGCGGGACGGGTTGCGAGTTGGTCATTTTAACTAACCATGCTTTAATTTTGCTAGCTTTTACAACTTCTTTTGTCTTGATTTCAGTTTTGCGGGCTGAAAAGCGGGTGCCGCTTGCAAACCTAGATATACTGCGTGCATGAATAAAAGGAAAAGTGGGCCGTTGTATTCTTGAATGAAAGGAAAGGAAGGAGTATTGTGGCATCCCGTAAAACCGCTCATGTCATTATGCCACATTGCATTTGAGCATCGTCATCATCTTGCATTTGCTTGCATAAACTATTTGCAGAAAAACCTAATTTGTTTTCTAAAACGCCCCGTCTTTAATTCAAAACCAAAACCCGGGCTTGTACGGATTGTTTTATTTTGTCTAGCATCGGTTTGCAAAAGACCCGTTTTTAAATGTTAAAACATTTATATTATTTTTAGCAGCCAACCGCCACCCCGTTAAATCCTAAAACTACCTATCCTAACTCTACCCACCCTACCTCCCCCTCACCCCCACCTATCCCCATCCGCCACCTCACCTCCTCCTCCCTCCAGCCCACTGTTCTCAGCCACCCTTCCTCTCTCCACCACGCCACCTCCTGGGCGGTCCCACCCCAAGAAACCCACCCACCAGCCACTCCTTCCTCGCCTACTCCCCAACCTCACTCTCTCATCCCGGCCACCTTCATCCACCGCCTTGCCCAACCCCGTGTTGGCCCCGCTCCCCTCTGGTCCCACACCTGTCCCACTTCCGTGGCCCCCGGACCCACCAACAAGCCCCTCTCTCCCTCTCTCCTCTTCCTCTCTCCCACGCGTCCCTTGGTTCTTCTCCTGTCGGCCTTGGCCTTCGCCACCCTCTCGTCCAGCTCGCTCGCATCGCCCTCCCCTCGCCGCCGACGTCCTCCTCGCCGTCCCCCGAGCACGCCACCGGCCTCCCTCTCCTTCCGCGCCTCCCCGCTCTCGCCTCCCCTAGACGCCACCGCCTAGCCCGGTCCTCCGCTCATGGAGCCCGCAACCACGGCCCTCCGTCCGCCGCCGCCTCTGCAGCCGGCCTCGCTCCTCCGACCCCATGGCGCCATGACCGCCTCCGTCTTGGCGAGCTCGACCCGCCTCTTCTCCCCCTCATCGCCGCCGTACCTCCCTTGACCCCAACCTCGCCGTCGCCCGTGGCCGTCACCGTTAGCCTCCCCCGGCGTGACGAGGCCCTCGGCTCGCTCGCCCAGTCCCCACCTGCCGAGCTCCCGAGCTGTCGTCCGCCTCGCCCGAGCTTCGCGAGGAAGCGCTCACGGCCGACCCGCCTCAAGCCGTCCATCTACTGAGTAGCCCGTCCCCACGTCCTCCCGGCCAGCGCGACCGTGGCGCCTCTCGCCCGCGGCCCGCCCTCGAGCTTCATCCTCGCCCGGCCGGCGCCCGCCTCCAGCGGCTCCGCTCAAGCCATGAGCCGCTCCAGCGCCTGCGCCCGCTCCGCTACGCCCCCGCCGCCTACCGCCGCCGGCCTCCTCAGCGTCCGCCAAGCTCGCCCCGAGTCACGGCACCGCCTCGCGTCCCGCCTCCAGCGCGTGGGCCCGCCGCCCCTGCAGTGTTCATCGCCCCGTCCAGCCCCTGCGAGGTGCTCCTGCGTGTATGCGTTGGTGCTTGTGTGTGCTGTACCAAGACCGTCCCCGAAGGCCTCCAACAGGGACCCACAAGAGCTGCATCACGGACGCGCCACGGATTCAGTGGAACCCTCAAATGCCAAGATCCCCACGAACCCGAAGGCCGTTCCGTGCCGGTGCGCGCCAAGATCTCCGGAACCCGATGCGGACAAGTTAATCATCGACCTCGAGCGCCATACGGGCAGCAAGGCCGCCTTAGGGAATCCGGCGAACCCGACAAGATCTGCATCGACAAGAACGCCCGACCAGGTCGGACCCAATGCGCCCGACTGAACCAAGTACTCCCTCGTGAGCGCCAAGGTCTACCTCACGGACCGAGAACTTCCCTGACGCCACGGCCGTCGACATGGCCGAGACCCGATGCGACAAGACCTACCGGTCCGAGAACGACCCGTCGAACCACGGACCACGAGACCGACCGAACCCTCGGAACCCCAAGATCTGCCGAACCCTAATGTGTGAACCTCTTATCCGAGAACCCTATTTTTATAATATAATAACAACTTGTTGCCTATCAAATTGTCATCTCGCATGCATATCTGTGGTTTGGGGGCCTTATGCCGATTCACCTAATAATTAAATGTGGGGCCCATATGCGGGCAAATCTAGTCTCATATCGGCCTCATTTAAACATGTGTAGCGAACCGTTGCCATCTATTGTCTTGCTATATAACATTTAATTTGCGGGGTAGATGAACAACGTGAACCATATATTAATTGTCGGGATCGGTTCCATAACATGACCTAATTGCATACTTTCTTGCCATGCCATACATCATGCATGCATCATGCCGATCTTCCGTTGTATTGAATATTGCATCCGGTGTTTCTTCTAGTGTGTTGGTTCTTCGCGGATAAGGCCGTTGAGTTGATGTGAGCTTCGCGATCTTGGTTGAACCCTTGACAATGTTTTCGGCGAGCATCTCCCCTTTCTACCTATCTTACTTTTATAGTATTTACTTCCCCTCATTGATCTATTGCTATACGTGTTGCGATGCTTTAGTTTCGAACCGAGATATATGCGACCCTATATTGCCTTGGACACCCTATTACATTGTTTGGTAGATAGTTGGACTTAGCGTCTTAGTTGCTTGCTCAAGTCTTGATGTGTGTCGTCATATGCCACGATTGTTGATGTATTGCCGCATGTTGATGTTGAAGATGATCCTAGTTTTACTTCTGTTCACTTTAAATTCTGTTTAACAACTAAAATTAAAATAAGCGAGAGGCATCGGTGGGTGATAGATAATATTTGGTTTCGAGCATACTTGTGTCCGTAAGACCCAGTACTTGATACTGTTCCTTGATTTATCGCGCTATCCACATCCGGGAGGTATATGGGACCCTCTGAGCGAGCTTGATTCGGTCTTATTTCTTGGGGCCACAAACTAGTTTGAGGTTTTATTTACGATCCTGTACTTATGCCATGCTACTTTCTGTATTTAAATTGTGCGAGGAGCACACTGTACTGTTTAGGATCGGGACACGTTTACGCGGTATCGACAAGCCCAGCCACACTTTTGGGTTCCCAGTCGTTTACCGCCGTCCACCCAAACCTTGAGGCCGTCTCGGAGTCAGCTAGCTTCGTTGCGGGATCTACTTAAGGGGTGGCCCCCTGAAATATTTCTGAATCCTGTGATTGTTCAGTCGTGAAAGCCTCGTTGGGTTTTGATTTGGTTTTCGGTTGATCGGCGTGTGTTGCTATTGGTGCACCCGGCGGGTAAAACTTTCCAAAGCCGTGTCGCGGATATGGGCGACTTGGAGCACGCTCGATCATAGACAAGCATAACTGAAGTTTATTGCTATAAATTTGACTTATAATGACTAGTAATCAACTTCACTATAATGGAATGGCTAATAATACTTACAATTGCTTGTTTGAGTTGTCGCTTGCGACCATTGTACTGACTAGTAATTATGGCAACTTCTAGCGAATGGCTGATTAAAAGTACCAACAAGCTTGGGTTTATGGGTTATCTCATGTTAAATGTATCGACTAGTAAGTGCTGCCACTATAACGGAATGGTTAACTAAAAGTGCCCACTGCTTACTTTATCGGGGCGATTATCTAAACTTGACTAGTAAAGTGCAACTATAATGAATAAGTAAAACTAAGCGTGTGAGTTCCTCGGTTGACTTCCTCGTTTGGTCTCGAGAAACCCGGGATGGGTTTGTTTGGTGCTAGCTTCAGGTTGGATCCGGTTAGGTCATTCTCATCCCTCTCGATATCCATGTTGTATCGAGTCTCTATAGGTTGTTGAGTGCATCTTTGCCGCTTGATCCACCATACCTATGTGGCGACCGCCAAATTCTAGCCTCGCCGTGTCTTGGCCTCGATCTTGGCGCTCCTTCTTTTTCCTTTGCCCTTTGTGGCACCCCTTTTGTTTAAGCAGGTTTTGAGATCGGCGTCGTTAGCGGGGTTACCCTTCCGGCTTGGCACAGGCAGGGTTATGGGCGCCATTGGTTATTCTTGAGCTCTTAGCCCCATTTGCATCTTGTCCGTAGCTGGGCGCTCTATCATTTTCAAGGTGATTTGGATCTTTGTATATTATATTTGTTTTCTTGGCTCTTTGAGTCATTTGTTATATATATCTACATGGGTCCCATCGAGGAAGTTGTGTAATGTTATTACGTTTTCCACCTTGCGAAAGTGCTGGTGAGCACCTTTGAATCGTTTCTATGCGGGTTTGGCGAATTTTGCTCAAACTTGCATAGGTCCGATTCTGAGGTGTTAGCGCCACATGCCGCCCTCCACCGTGGCGACTCGACCCGCCTCTTCTCCCCTCCGTCGCCCGCCTCGTACCAACCCCGACCTCGCCGTGCGCCCGGCTGCTCGCCTCCCATGGCCCGCTCTTCGCTTCAGGTCCCCACTCGCCCGAGCTCCCGAGCTGCGTCGTCCGCCTCCGCCCGTGAGCTTCGCCGAGGCCGCGCTCGGCCGACCCGCCTCAAGCCACCGTCCATCTCGCTGAGTAGCCCGTCCCCCGGCGTCCTCCCGGCGGCGCGACGCGGCCCCAGCGCCTCTACGGCCCGCCCTCGGCTTCGCCATCCTCCCGATCCGGCGCCCGCCCTCGCGCGGCTCCCGCTCAAGCCAGCGAGCCGTCCGCCGCTCGCTGCGCCGCCCTACCGCTTCCCGGCCTCCTCGGCGTCATAAGCTCGCCCGAGTCACGGCACCGCCTCGCGTCCGCCTCCGTAGCGTGGCCCGCCGCCCTGCGGTGTTCATCGCCCCATCCAGCCCTGCGAGGTGCTCCTGCGTGTATCGTTGGTGCTTGTGTGTCTTTGTACCAAGACCGTCCCAGGCCTCAACAGGACCCACAAGAGCTGCATCACAGACGCGCCACGGATTGATGGAACCCTCAAATGCCAAGATCCCCACACGAACCGAAGGCGTTTCCATTACCGGTGCGCGCCAAGATCTCCGGAACCCGATGCCGGACAAGTTCGCCATCGACCTCGAGAACGCCACGGGCAGCAAGTCCGCCTCGGGGAATCGAGCGCGAACCCGACAAGATCTGCATCGAAGAACGCCCAGACCAGTCGGACCAATGCGCCCGACGCGAACCAAGTACTCTCGTGAACGCCAAGGTCTACCTCACGGACACCGAGAACTTCCCCTGAGCCACGACCGTCGACATGGCCGAGACCCCGATGCGACAAGACCTACCGGTCCGAGAACGACCGTCGAACCACGGACCACGAGACCACCCGAACCCTCGGAACCCCAAGATCTGCCGAACCCTAATGTGTGAACCTCTTATCCGAGAACCCTATTTTTATAATATAATAACAACTTGTTGCCTATTAAATTGTCATCTCGCATGCATATCTGCGGTTTGGGGGCCTTATGCCGATTCACCTAATAATTAAATGTGGGGCCCATATGCGGGCAAATCTAGTCTCATATCGGCCTCATTTAAACATGTGTAGCGAACCGTTGCCATCTATTGTCTTGCTATATAACATTTAATTTGCGGGGTAGATGAACAACGTGAACCATATATTAATTGTCGGGATCCCGGTTCCACTTAACATGACCTAATTGCATCGCACCTTGCCATGCCATACATCATGCATGCATCATGCCGATCTTCTGCCGTTGTATTGAATATTGCATCCGGTGTTTCTTCTAGTGTGTTGGTTCTTCGCGGATAAGGCCGTTGAGTTGATGTGAGCTTCGATCTTGGTTGAACCCTTCGACAATGTTTTCAAAGTAGCATCTCCCCTTTCTACCTATCTTACTTTTATAGTATTTACTTCCCCTCCTGTTGATCTATTGCTATCTGTGTTGCGATGCTTTAGTTTCCGAACCCGAGATATACCGTGCAGCCCTATATTGCCTTGGACACACCCTATTACCATTGTTTGGTAGATAGTTGGACTTGCGTCTTAGTTGCTTGCTCAAGTGCTGATGTGTCGTCATATGCCACGATTGTTGATGTATTGCCGCATGTTGATGTTGAAGATGATCCTAGTTTTACTTACGTTCACTTTAAATTCTGTTTAACAACTAAAATTGAAATAAGCGAGAGGCATCGGTGGGTGATAGATAATATTTGGTTTCAACGCCCTTGTGTCCCGTAAGACCCAGTACTTGATACTGTTCCTTGATTTATCGCGCTATCCACATCCGGGAGGTATATGGGACCCTCTGAGCGAGCTTGATTCATCTTATTTCTTGGGGCCACAAACTAGTTTGAGGTTTTATTTACGATCTGTGCTTATGCCATGCTACTTTACGTATTTAAATTGTGCGAGGAGCACCTTTGCTTCGTTAGGATCGGGACACGTTCCTTGTATCAACAAGCCCACACTTTGGGTTCCCGATCGTTGCCGTCCACCCAAACCTTGAGGCCGTCTCGAGTCGGCTAACCGTTGGGATCTACTTAAGGGTGGCCCCTGAAATATTTCTGAATCCTGTGATTGTTCGATCGTGAAAGCCTCGTTGGGTTTTGATTTGGTTTTCCGGGGTTGATCGGCGTGTGTTGCTATTGGTGCACCGGCGGGTAAAACTTTCTCAAAGCCGTGTCATGGATATGGGCGACTTGGAGCCTGATATCTCGATCATAGACAAGCATAACTGAAGTTTATTGCTATAAATTTGACTTATAATGACTAGTAATCAGCTTCACTATAATGGAATGGCTAATAATACTGCCCACAATTGCTTGTTTGAGTTGTCGCTTGCGACCATTGTACCTGACTAGTAATTATGGCAACTACAACGGAATTGGCTGATTAAAAGTACCAACAACTGCTGGGTTTATGGGTTATCTCATGTTAAATGTATCTGACTAGTAAGTGCTGCCACTATAACGGAATGGTTAACTAAAAGTGCCCACTGCTTACTTTATCAGGACGATTATCTAAACTTGACTAGTAAAGTGCCGCAACTATAACTGAATAAGTAAAGCGCCAGCGTGTGAGTTCCTCGGTTGACTTCTCGTTTGGTCTCGAGAAACCCGGAGATGGGTTTGTTTGGTGCTAGCTTCAGTTGGATCCGGTTAGGTCATTCTCATCCCTCTCGATATCCGCCGGTATCGAGTCTCTATAGGTTGTTGAGTGCATCTTTGCCGCTTGATCCACCATACCTATGTAGGCGAGGACCGATTCTAGCCTCGCTGTCTTGGCCTCGATCTTGGCGCTCCTTCTTTTCCTTTGCCCTTTGTCGGCACCCCTTTTGTTTAAGCAGGTTTTGAGATCGACGTCGTTAGCAGGGTTACCCTTCCGGCTTGGCCTGGGCAGGGTTATGGACGCCATTGGTTATTCTTCAGGGCTCTTAGCCCCATTTGCATCTTGTCCGTAGCTGGACGCTCTATCATTTTCAAGGTGATTTGGATCTTTGTATATTATATTTGTTTTTCTTGGCTCTTTGAGTCGCTGTTATATATATCTGTTCTGTGGGTCCCATCGAGGACTGTTGTGTAATGTTATTACTTCGTTTTCCACCGCGAAAGTGCTGGTGAGCACCTTTGAATCGTTTCTATCGGGTTTGGCAATTTTGCTCAAACTTGCATAGGTCCGATCTGAGGTGTTAAGCGCCGCCCAGTCCGCCTCCAGCTGGCGAGCTCGACCCGCCTCTTCTCCCCTCCGCTCGCCCGTACCTCCATGACCCCAAACCTCGCCGTCGCCAGCGTCCGCGCACCGTTCGCCTCCCGCCGTGACGCAGTCCCTCGGCCTTCGCTTCGTGTCCCACCTCGCCGGGCTCCCGAGCTCGTCGTCACCCGCCTCCGCCGAGCTGCTTCGCCAGCGCGCTCAGCCGACCCGCCTCAAGCCACCGTCCATCTACTTTGAGTAGCCCGTCCCCAGCGTCCTCCCGGGCGCGCGACATGACCCCGCGCCTCTCGCCCCGCCCTCGAGCTTCGCCATCCTCGCCCCGATCCGGCGCCCGCCCTCCAGCGGCTCCCGCTCAAGCCATGAGCCGTCGCGCTCATTGCGCCCGCCCGCCCTACCTGCCCGGCCTCCTCGGCGTCCGCAAGCTTCGCCCGAGTCGGCACCGCCTCGCGTCCCGCCTCCAGCGCGTGGGCCCGCCGCCCCTGCAGTGTTCATCGCCCCATCCAGCCCCTGCGAGGTGCTCCTGCGTGTATGCGTTGGTGCTTGTGTGTGCTGTACCAAGACCGTCCCCGAAGGCCTCCAACAGGGACCCACAAGAGGTGCATCACGGACGCGCCACGGATTGATGGAACCCTCAAATGCCAAGATCCCCACCACGAACCGAAGGCGTTTCCGTTACCGGTCTTGGCCAAGATCTCCGGAACCGATGCCGGACAAGTTCGCCATCGACCTCGAGAACGCCACACTGGCGGCAAGGCCGCCTCGGGGAATCCGAGCCGAACCCGACAAGATCTGCATGACAAACGCCCGACCAGTCGGACCAATGCGCCGACGCGAACCAAGTACTCCCTGAGCCAAGGTCTACCTCACGGACACCGAGAACTTCCCCTGACGCCACGACCGTCGACATGGCCGAGACCCGATGCAACAAGACCTACCGAGTCAGAACGACCCCAGACCTGGACCTGAGACCGACCCAACCCTCGGAACCCCAAGATCTGCGAACCCTAATGTGTGAACCTCTTATCCGAGAACCCTATTTTTATAATATAATAACAACTTGTTGCCTATTAAATTGTCATCTCGCATGCATATACGTGGTTTGGGGGCCTTATGCCGATTCACCTAATAATTAAATGTGGGGCCCATATGCGGGCAAATCTAGTCTCATATCGGCCTCATTTAAACATGTGTAGCGAACCGTTGCCATCTATTGTCTTGCTATATAACATTTAATTTGCGGGGTAGATGAACAACTTGAACCATATATTAATTGTAGGGACCCCGGTTCCACTTAACATGACCTAATTGCATCGCACCTTGCCATGCCATACATCATGCATGCATCATGCCGATCTTCTGCCGTTGTATTGAATATTGCATCCGGTGTTTCTTCTAGTGTGTTGGTTCTTCGGATAAGGCCGTTGAGTTGATGTGAGCTTCGCGATCTTCGGTTGAACCCGACAATGTTTTCGGGCGAGCATCTCCCCTTTCTACCTATCTTACTTTTATAGTATTTACTTCCTCCTGTTGATCTATTGCTATACGTGTTGCGATGCTTTAGTTTAGAACCGAGATATACCGTGCGACCCTATATTGCCTTGGACACACCCTATTACATTGTTTGGTAGATAGTTGGACTTGCGGCGTCTTAGTTGCTTGCTCAAGTCTTGATGTGTGTCGTCATATGCCACAGTTGTTGATGTATTGCTGCATGTTGATGTTGAAGATGATCCTAGTTTTACTTACTGTTCACTTTAAATTCCTGTTTAACAACTAAAATTGAAATAAGCAGAGGCATCGGTGGGTGATAGATAATATTTGGTTTCGAGCATACTTGTGTCCGTAAGACCCGAGTACTTGATACACTGTTCCTTGATTTATCGCGCTATCCACATCCGGAGGTATATGGGACCCTCTGAGCGAGCTTGATTGATCTTATTTCTTGGGGCCACAAACTAGTTTGAGGTTTTATTTACGATCCTGTACTTATGCCATGCTACTTTGTATTTAAATTGTGCGAGGAGAACACATCTTGTTTAGGATCGGGACACGTTTACTGTGATATCGACAAGCCCAGCCACACTTTCGGGTTCCCGATCGTTTACCGTCCACCCAAACCTTGAGGCCGTCTCGAGTCGGCTAGCCGTTCGGGATCTACTTAAGGGTGGCCCCTGAAATATTCTGAATCCTGTGATTGTTCGATCGTGAAAGCCTCGTTGGGTTTTGATTTGGTTTTCCGGTTGATCGGCGTGTGTTGCTATTGGTGCACCCGGCGGGTAAACTTTCAAAGCCGTGTCATGGATATGGGCGACTTGGAGCACCGATATCTCGATCATAGACAAGCATAACTGAAGTTTATTGCTATAAATTTGACTTATAATGACTAGTAATCAGCTTCACTATAATGGAATGGCTAATAATACTGCCCACAATTGCTTGTTTGAGTTGTAAACTTGCGACCATTGTACTGACTAGTAATTATGGCAACTTCTAGCGGAATTGGATGATTAAAAGTACCAACAACTGCTTTGGGTTTATGGGTTATCTCATGTTAAATGTATCGACTAGTAAGTGTTGCCACTATAACGGAATGGTTAACTAAAAGTGCCTTGCTTACTTTATCGGGCGATTATCTAAACTTGACTAGTAAAGTGCATAACTATTGAATAAGTAAAGCGCCAGCTGTGTGAGTTCCTCGGTTGACTTCCTCGTTTGGTCTCGAGAAACCCCGGGATGGGTTTGTTTGGTGCTAGCTTGAGTTGGATCCGGTTAGGTCATTCTCATCCCTCTACGATATCCGCCCGGTTGTATCGAGTCTCTATAGGTTGTTGAGTGCATCTTTGCCTGCGCTTGATCCACCATACCTATGTGGCGAGACGCCCAATTCTAGCCTCATGTCTTGGCCTCGATCTTGGCGCTCCTTCTTTTTCCTTTGCCCTTTGTCGGCACCTTTTGTTTAAGCAGGTTTTGAGATCGGCGTCGTTAGCGGGTTACCCTTCCGGCTTGGCCTGGGGGTTATGGGCGCCATTGGTTATTCTTGAGGCTCTTAGCCCCATTTGCATCTTGTCCGTGGCTGGGCTCTATCATTTTCAAGGTGATTTGGATCTTTGTATATTATATTTGTTTTCTTGGCTCTTTGAGTCGTTATATATATATATACATTACGTGGGTCCCATCGAGGACTGTTGTGTAATGTTATTACTTCGTTTTCCACCCGCACGAAAGTGCCTGGTGGGCACCTTTGAATCGTTTCTATGCGGGTTTGGCGAATTTTGCTCAAACTTGCATAGGTCCGATTCTGAGGGTGTTACAGTTTGTTGGTGTTGCAGGTTGTTGGGAGCCTCCGATTAAGTTGTGGAGAAGTGCCCCAACCTTGTGAGAGGTTCCGGTTGCCACCGACAAGTGCACCGATAGTGGAAGTGTGGATCGATCCCGTTGGGGTGAGATTCACCGGAGAATAAGGGAGGCCTTTTGTGGCGTAGGTGGTTTGATACCACCCCCTCTCCAACGAGACGTACTCTCTTTATGGGAGGAACTCGGTAATAAATCATCGTCTCCAGGCCTCGGTTATCTCTATACCGAGATATTTACTTATGCACTTTACTTTGTGATAGCCTTAGTGCTTGATTTCTTATATCTAGCTATCACATAGTTGCTTGTTTTGCTTAGCATAAGTTGTTGGTGCACATAGGTGAACCGTAGTTTACATAGGTTTTGTGCTTGACAAAGTAAACGCTAGTTTTATCCCGCCTTTGTTAAGCCCATCTCGTAAAAGTTTTAAACCGCCTATTCACCCCCTAGGCGGCATCTGTATCCTTTTCAATTGGTATCAGAGCCCGGTCTCTCATTTTAGGCTTCATCGCCTTGAGAGTAAAGATGTCGGCTAGGGGATTAGTGCACAATGACATGTTCTTATTCGATGGCACAAATTATGATATATGGAAAACTCGTATGCTTATTCATTTTCGGGACATGGACCCAAATTTGGAGCGTATTGTAGATATAGGTTTTTCTCCTCCTATGGATTTCAAAAATCTATCTTGTGAGGATGAGAAAAACTTATATCTCGATGCTCAAGCTTATAATGTGCTTGTTAATTCTTTGAGCTATGTAGTTACCTCTTCAATCATTCCTTTTTGGAGCGCTCATGAGTTATGGACAAAACTTCAAGATAAATATGTTGTGTCCAATATTGTTGAGAATGATTGTATTGCTTCCACTTCCGGTCAAGATGAGTTCTCATCTTCTACCACTTCACCAACATGTGATTTTTCACAAGGTAATGATATGGTGAGTGGTGATAGAAATTGCAATTTGGATAGTGTGCTTACTATTTATAATCCATCATCTCTATCTAGTTGCAATGATCTATCTTTGGACTTTAACACTTCTAGCACTACAAACTTCTTACATGCTTGTGTTAATAGTCCTTGCATATCATGTAGAAATGACTTGAATAAATCTCATGATGATATGATTGTGTTTTCTTGTTGCCATGATAAAAATGCTTCTATTTCCTCTAGTGCTTGTGTTGCTAACCATGTAGAGGAAACCGAAGATTCTATGGGCCAAGAAAAGGTTTTGAATGAAGCCAAAAATGCAATCTCGTCTTCACCTTCTTCTGGTACCCACCTATGCCTTATGGCTAGGGATTCAAAGGTAACTCCTACTTTGGAACCCATTACCTCTTGTGATGAGGAGGATGTGGATAATGTGGAAGAAGAGCTTGATATTGATGACTTATATGAAAAGGGTGAGATTGTTTATCGTGCCGTTGTTAAGAAAAATATTGCTTGCTCTAACTTTGTTGAAATCTTGGACTTTGCTATTAAGATCAAGGAACATATTGATAAGTTAGAAGCACAAATTGAGGAGCAAGAAAACATAATTGATGAAAAGTTTGCTTGGCGTGAGTATGCTAATGAAATTGCTCAACTAAAGGACTCCCTTGAAGAAGAACAAACCACCAAAGAATCTCTTGAGGAGACTTTTACTCTAGAATTATCTAGAGTAAAGGAATACCATGATAGAGAACTTGCGGTGGCAAACTCCTTCAAGATTAAAATGATGAACTTGGCGTTGCTTATGCTAAACTTGTTGAGGATTTTAAGCACCTCGAAAATGGCTATCGAATTAAGAGGAGCTCATCAAACTCACCGAGTCACATGAGCAACTTAAAGCTTCATACTCAAAGAGCTTGCCAAGTTGCCCTCACCTCTTTCTAATAGTGATGATGCTTGTGCTACTAACTCTATTTCTTGTGAAGCATCTATTTTGAAGGAGAATGTTGAGCTAAAGGATCAACTTGCGTTGCTAACTAGCAACTATGGGAAATTAGAAGAAAGTCATGTTAAGCTCTCGAGCTCGCATGAGGATCTTCTAGTCTCCCATGGTAGGCTAAAGTTAGATCATGAGGCCATCGTGTCAAAGGTAACATCTAGTGGACCTCATGTGGACATTTGCACTATCTACTCCAAATGTTATATTGCCATGTGCTAGTCCTTGTAATTCATCCTCTCACAACCATGCTATATCTCGTGATGAATTATATTCTGTGCCTTGTTGCTCTAACAATGTAGCATCTACTTCCTCTAGTACTTTTGTTGAAACTAACCATGTAGAGGAAATCAAAGAGCTCAAGGATCAAGTCACTTCTTTGAAGAATGACTTGAAAAAGGGTCATCAAGGGAAGGCCGCACTCGACAAAATCTTGAGTGTGCAAAAATCCCCCAATGACAAGAGTGGGCTTGGATTCAACTCCAATGTCAAGAACAAGTCCACTATCAAGTTGAAGCATAAGGGAAACAAGAAAAATGGCCAAGTTCAAGTCAAGAATCCGGCCAACATTGTTTGCTTCAAGTGCAAGGAAGAAGGGCACCATGTTAGATCTTGCCCATTGAATAAAAATCCTCTTAGTGTGAAGCAACAAGGGAAGCGGCCTCAAACCCCACCTCAATTCATTGACGGGCCTCTTCCTAAGAGGACTACTCGAGCTCTTCCTCGAGTTGTGGCTTCACCTAAGAAGAAAGATGGCAAGATAAGAACTTGCTACATTCTTGCCGTGAGAAGGGCACATTTCTTCCTCATGCACTATTGGTATCTCCTCATCCAATCCTATCATTATTGATGATGCTTATTCTCTTTGTAAGGATGAGGTTGGCAATGTGTTTGCCAAATTTGTTGGTGCCCAATGTGGTGTCAAGAAAAGAACCATTTGGGTGGCCAAGCCTATTGTTACTAACTTCTTAGGACCCAACTTGGTTGGGGACCATCTAACTAAAACTTGATCAATAGGTGTTGGTTGGAGGCGTTGGAGACTTGGTTACATTATGAAGAATTGAGGATCTTCATCTAGTGTAATTGTCAAGTCAAGTCATGTGGATTATATTGCCTCTACTATATATCCAATGTTCCTCCTTAGGTAACATATGCTTAACTCATTACATTGAAAGTTACTCGCCCCTTGTGCATGTGTTGGTTTTGTATCTTCCATGCTCTTGTACATGTTGTGATTTCCATAATTATCTTGAGGAATCAAGCATATTTTTGTGTATGATTAGGTGGCACACCATGTATGTGTGTTTCTTATGTTTGAGCCTTTCTTGGTTATATTTGGTATCTTATTTGGCTCTTGTGATAGATTAATGGACTATCCCATTTTGGGGGAGTGTTATGCTTGGGCATTCCACAATCCTAAAAATGTGTGTACATGAGAAATTTAAGTTCTATAATGTCCATTAATTATATCTATTTGGATCCGTTGCCTCGTGTTGGTTTTATGGTAGTATAACATTATGGGGGAGTCATATGCTTAGTGCATATTACAATCCTAAAGAAAAATGTGAATATTCGAGGTTGTGTCACTTAGAATTGATATGGATAATTATTTAGCGCCTATGTGACACATTTTCTCATACAAGTTCCAATTTGCTTCAATGCATTTATTGATCATATTTTGGATCTTGTATATGAGAGTGTTTCTTGGTATGTGTTTCCTCATATTTAGATCTCTATATCGTCATGGAAACCATTTGCTTCAAGTTCATCTAATCACTAGTGATTGTGTGACTATTGGAAGCTACCAAGAATCTTGTTCGAAGTATCATGCTTAATTCTTATATTTTGTTATATGCTTCTTGTTGTGACTATGATCGTGGATATCCATGCAAGCTACCTTGGGAAAATTATTCCCAATATTTCCTGTCCTTGGACAATGAATACTCAATTTATGGTAGAATTTATTGATCATATTCACTTTGGACTTTGTTTAATTTTATCCTATCTTTGGCTAAGGAAATGTTTTGTGTTGTCTCTGAAGCCTTCCTTGCTTCTTTTGGATCTTCTTATTTTATTGATATCCTCTTGTGTTTTTCTTATTGTAGGTAGTAGTGATGATCCCATTTGTGTGCATTTTGCATTCAAAATAAAATTCTATATAATGTACTACTTATGGGTGAGCTCTCCTATATTATCTAGAACAATATTTTATGCTTCTTTGTTTGATCCATATCGGGTTTTATGTGCTTGGAAGTTTGATCTATTCATTTTTGTATTTTGTGCCATCATGAAAAGTTTAGAGAGTTTGGTTTACTTGTTGGAACCTTACTCATTTTGGGAGTTGGTTTTGTCCTTTTATGTGATTTATTGTATATCTTCCTTGTGTGTGCTTGTTTTGTTATGGGCATATGTCTTTGTGATGTTATCCATTTAGAAACATACACATATGTGAATATAATGTTAGTTGGTTTTTAATCCTTGGAGACCACCTTTCTATTCCTTTTGATTCTTTGGTGGCTTCGAAATTTAATTGCCTATGGGTGCTCGTTCCTATTGTTTGCATCTTTGGGCACTCATATTGTTCTCTCATGCCTTGTATTGTTCAGTGAACTTGGATGAGTGAGGATTCCATGATTATGCACCTTGTTCCCAAATTCAGTTATCATAATTGGTGCATTATATTTGGGAGCTCATCTAATTCATTTAATAATGCTCATTTATCTTTGTCTCATTTATTGTGCCTTAAATGTTGAAATACACTAATTTTAAAGTATGCACAAATCTTGGGAGCTTCTCAATTTTATTTAAGCATTTATTTGATCTTTCATGTGTTGTGTTTTAAATTCTTATGGGGAATAAGGATTCCATATTTGTGCATTATGTATTCCAATGCATTTATTTTAAAATTGTGCACAAATATTGGAAGCTTCTCTATTTGTTATTTAAAACACTATTTTTCTCATATCATAATATCTTGTAGTTTCCATTTGGACTCATTTGTTGTTTTCAATTTGGTTTGTCGAATCTTGTGATTCCTTGCGTCTTTTATTTTATTCCTTTGGCAATCTTTGGGTCCTCGATATAGTTCTACTCCTCCAAAGTATTCATCATTGTATATGTGCACACACCTTTGGAGGAATTATTACTATATTGGTCGTCTAGAACTATTCACCCATTTTGGCAATCGATGCCAATGGGGGAGATGTTTTGGAGGGTTTAAGGGAAGTTTGTTCTTAAGCATTTTCCTCTCATGCTCTTGCATATTTGTTGTTGCTTTGCATGTTGAATATATAGAGGAAACTCCACCAACGGTAATGGTTCATCACACATGCATACATTGTGGGGGAGCATGCTCTATATATTATGGTCATACCAACATCACATACTTGTGTAGTATTTGATGTTGGCGCAACCATTTTTTTGTTAAGTTGATTATATAAACCCTCTCAAAGGATTGTCATCAATTACCAAAATGGGGGAGATTGAAAGAACATCTGTGCCCCCATGTGTGGTTTTGGTAATTAATGACAATGTTTTATGGACTTATGTTTGCATTGAGTTTTACTTGTAGGATTTGTCCATAGACAATGCTTGAACCATATGGTGGCTTTAAGGTTGGAATAAGAATAAAGTGAAGAAGATCAAGTGTTTATCAAGGTTTCTTAAGATGATATCAAGTGTATCGTTCCATCCTTATGGTGATCATGGATATGTGAAGGTATGCCTAAAAGAGAGGCTCTTCCATAGTGGAGTATGGGGGAGCATCTTCACCAAGCTAGTGCAATCAAGAAAGGTGCTCCATCCTAAGGTGTGGAATATACAAGGCAAAGGTTTTATTTTGATAGGGTTTCTTTCTAACTGGTCTCGTGGTGTTAGTTGGAGAGACCGGTTTATAGGATAGATAACCGTACTATCAAGAGGGGCTCTCAAGTGAGTAACTTGATCATATCCCTCGATGAGAGCTCAAACCTTTGCATACTTGGCATCATATTTATTGGTTCTTATTTGGTTCTTGTCCATGAGAGGATTTAGATATTGTGTCAATCTCTATGACAAGCTTAAGTCCATCGAAAACGGATTTCCTATGCATTCTCTATTGTGTTTTCGATATTGGAGGTTTTACCGGTTTGTCTTTTATAGATAGGTTAAACCTTTCATCATTTGGTTCTATCCTCCATTGATGGACTATGATGGTTCCCTGCATGATCTTGTAGAGATCGTTACTATCTTCGAAACGATCCCAAGATCATCAAAATCGGAGTCCGAATGAAAAAGTTATGATGGTTTCGTTCTTTGTTCCTACGATTTTCAGGGCGGATTATCCGCCATGAAAGGATTATCCGCCCAAAATCCGCCCTATCTTTGAGGTCGCGAAGTCCTTAGCCATTTTTTTGGTCAGGGGCCGAATATCCGGGAGGGCGGATTATCCGGCCTGGAAGGTCCCAAACGGTCATATTTCGTTGGGAAGGGGTATAAATAGACCCCTTCTTCCTCCTTAGGCCGGTGACTTGCATTCTCTCTCTCCTCCATTGTTTTGACCTTCAAGAGCTTGCAAATACTCTCAATCCCTCCCATATTTCTTGAATCTTTTTGCGGGATTTGAAAGGGGAGATCTAGATCTACAACTCCACCAATCCATCTCTCCTCTATGTGAGGGGAACATATTGGGATCTAGATCTTGGGGTTTATTTTGTGGATTTCCTCATGTGTTCTTCCTCTCTTATTCTCCCACTAGCTTTTTTAGCTTTTGTGGAATTTGGGAGAGAAGGACTTGAGCACTTCCTGTGTTCTTGCCATTACATTTTGTGCATCGGTTTGAGTTCTCCTCGGAGGATTTGGTGAGTGAAAGTTGAGAAGCTTTTTACTCTTGGGTTCTTGGAACCCTAGATGGTTTGTTGGTGTTGCAGGTTGTTGGGAGCCTCCGATTAAGTTTTGGATAAGTGCCCCAACCTTGTGAGAGGTTCCGGTTGCCACTGACAAGTGCACCGATAGTGGAAGTGTGGATCGATCCCGTTGGGGTGAGATTCACCGGAGAATAAGGGAGGCCTTTTGTGGCGTAGGTGGTTTGATACCACCCCCTCTCCAACGAGACGTACTCTCTTTATGGGAGGAACTCGGTAATAAATCATCGTCTCCGCGTGCCTCGGTTATCTCTATACCGAGATATTTACTTATGCACTTTACTTTGTGATAGCCTTCGTGCTTGAATTATTATATCTAGCTATCACATAGTTTCTTGTTTTGCTTAGCATAAGTTGTTGGTGCACATAGGTGAACCGTAGTTTATATAGGTTTTGTGCTTGACAAAGTAAACGCTAGTTTTATTCCGCCTTTGTTAAGCCCATCTCGTAAAAGTTTTAAACCGCCTATTCACCCCCCCTCTAGGCGGAATCTGTATCCTTTTCAGTAACCTCCTCTGATCCACGTGCAAATGTTGAAAGATGTCGCAGTGGATTCAAGAAGAGTTATCCATCTTTCCTTAAGGACATATGTGTATTTTATTGTTAGTACTTTATATGTGTGTAGTTGTCTTTCGACAAGTTTCTAAATACATGGGTCTAGCGATCTAGCTCATCTGTTGGAGCTTTACACTAAAGTCCATATCTTGAGAATCTAGTAGCTTTATCTTTGTGGTAAATGTTACAAACTTTCTATTCAAACATGTTGAGTCTGAAGTATCATTCCACCTAACCAAAGTTGAATGTCAAGTAGCAATGATGGTTGGTGTTCTTTAAGGTTTTGACATAGGTCTCTTTGTAAATCTGGCAAGATTGATGTAATGGTTGACACAACTAGCCGGGAATACCCTTTTTCATATTCTCTTAATTCAGCAATATCAACCACTCTTCATGAGGCTTCTTCTATAATCTAATATAAGAGTTGTTCTTATGGTTTCCTTTGTATCCGAAGTCTGACCTTTACTTGATGATTGATTTCTCGAACATCAAGGAGAACATTTAAAGTAGTGCTACTAAATGTCTCTCGGTAGATCCTCCAGACCCTCTTATGTTGGCAAGAATCTTGTTGTGCCAAATAATTGAAGTCTAAGAATGAAGTTTCTTTCTTCTCGTATCATCAAGAATCTTCATACCCATTTATCTAGTCGTGTAAAGTGATATCATGATCTTTGGCAAATCTTTTGATAAACCTGGATGAATAAAGAGTTTCCTTCATTATCTCAACCATGTTTTAAGAGTGACTATAATTTTAGTAATCAATAGTTTCCTTTGGTACATGTTCTTTGCGACACATATGAGTCCTCTCCACCAAAACACCTTTCAGTCTTGATGTTATGTTGAATGAAAGAGTGACCCTTATGTGTCAAAAGTAGTTCAACAGCTTTATTTTATTGATCCATATCTCTGCAACCTAAAATCACTACTTAAGCCGTTTAGTAGAAGTTCCCTATTGAAGTCTGTGGTCATGTTATTTTTGTTGTGAGCCTTCCTTTTCAGAAGCTTAAACCCTTCTGTGAGCTCCATGGTCTCCACCCTTATGAAGACCATCTATTTAACAACTTGAAATCATCTTCTTCTGTTTCCTCTGTTACCTTGTTGTATTGCATGTCGTCATCTCAGAGTTGTTTCTGAATGCTCCATCCATGAGTTGACCATGACATACTCTGTGCGTTGTTTAGTGTGTTTTCCTCTTATCTTTAGAGTGACCCTGTTTCTTCCTCTCTCCATCTCTTTTCCTACCTTTGGAATCTCGGGTCGAGATTCTCATAAGGGGGATAGAGCTGTAACACCCTAGTTTTAGTTTATCTTGTATTAGGGTTTGTTTGTGCATCATGAGAATCATCCTCTAAAAATGCAAGCAAGAAAATAAAATGCAAACCCTAATCTCCCCCACCCTCTATTTGAAAATCAATTCAAAAGGTTTTGAATATTTTGAAAATTACAAAAGTGTGGATCCCAAATTGTATAAATGGGCCCCACAATATTTCACATATTTACAAAAGCCTCTAGTATTTCTAAATTGTCTAAAACAAAATTACAAAGGAGTTTACAAAAGAGAAAATGATAAAAACAGATAGAAAAATGTTTCTGATAGAAAAACTAGAGCCAGCCCAGGCCAGCCCGTATCTCTTCTCTCTTTCTTCCACGCGTGCATAAGCCAGCAACGCCCCGCGGCCCAGCCACAACCCACCAGCTCAGTACCCCTTCAGCGTGTCTCTCCTTTCTTCCTCCTCGCTCACAGCCGAGCAAGCAGCTGCGTGCCCGCCCACCGGCCGTCGATAGTTTTTGCGCCAAGATGTGCCCCGCCGCCCCTGGAGCTGAGGATAAGAACGCCCATGATGCCCTTCCTCTCCCTTATCTTCTCTCTTCCTCTCTGGCGCTCTCTCTCTCGTTCCCCATTCAAGCCGAAACCCTAGCCGGCGAACCTCGCCGTTCTTGACCCCGCAGTGCCAAGCTGTCAAGCCCCAGTGGACCACCGTGTCGTGCTGGCCATCATCCTGGAAGGAATCGACGCTGGGCGTCAGGAATCGAGCCTGTGACCCATGTCTTCCTCGCCTTTGTCTGAGCTCCGTCGTCGCCATTGACGTCGTTGCCGACCCTCTCCGGCCTCTTCGACCCCTCCACTACCTTCACGGTGAGCTCTTGCGCCTCCCCGTCCCTTCCTTGCTTCGTGGCATGGCCCGAAGCACCCTCGCATCACGTGCCGCCGCTCGTTGCCGTCGGGCACCGTCGAAGCCGAAGCTCTGGTGACCAATCCAGGGCAGCGCCGCCGTAGATAGGTTCGTCTCGCTGCCCCAAATTGAACACGCCAGTGCACATAGCCTCACTCGTTGTCTCTCGCCGCCCCTGTCGCTAGCCTGAGAGCCACCTCCGGCATGACGTCATGCTGACATCAGCAGCGATCGGCCAACGACCTCTGGACCCACCCGCATGCGTGGCAACTGAGGCCTAGGGCCCCTCTGTCAGCCACGTGGATAGCCTCTGCCTTGGTGTATTAAAAACCTGACCCTGTGCTGACATCATAATGGTGCAGTAAACCTATTTAATATGTTTTAATAATTTGAGAAATTGGTTTAATATTGTAAATTCAATATCTAATGATTTAAAAGTCAGAAAAATACAAATAATATACCAAAATGTTCAGAAAAATGATATCTATCTAATTAAGATACAATCATGCATTGTTCAACAACTTTCAAGACAAGTTTAATTAAAAGAACATAGTAACCCTCATAGGTGATTCCGGAGTTTCCCCGAGTTAGGGTTTATACCCCTCGGAACCTCGATTAAACTGTCGAGCATGCTTTAGGGTTACATTACAATGCAATTTAACTTGTCATATCATCATCATTGCTTTAGCATTTCATCGATGCCATGTGTTGATTGTTTCCCTTTCTTTTCAGTATTTGGTTCTTCTTCGGTGAAATCGATATCGAGATCAAGATCAAGATTGAATACCGAGATCAAGACTGTCGAAGCTCGAAGAAAAATACTTGACCAACTGTAACCAAGTCTGGTACGAGATGTCCGAAGCTCTGCTTTCTGGTTATCAATAGGCAAAGGCAAACAAACCCCCACCATGATATAATCCTATGATTTCGAAAGTATTTCAATCCCTGCCATGATGCATACGATTCTACCGTGGTCTTTATTCAATAGATAGAGTATCCTATCTATTGCATTACTCCCTTTGAGCTTATATTACCGATCCTTTGCTCACGGCATATCTAGGTTTGTCTTGTGTGCCTTTGCTAGAGCTATTCTCGTGTCCCGCTTAGCCATGCATAGTTATCGGTCTTTGGTTCATCCATGATGTATCGGATCTGAGAATCTAGTATGACAGAAAAAGCGTGATGATGTGATATCGAGGTGATATGAGTTATACATGCTAAGGCTTGTATGGGAGGCCACGGTGGGATGTGGTTTTCTAGTCCCATGCTGCCACCACTAGGACCCGAGTTCTTGCCTCTTTAACCAAGGCAGCGTATAACCAAACGGTTTATGGGGACCTGATTGACTAACTTGCCTAGTAGATTCCATGAGTCACATAGTTGGGCGTTCCATTGACATACGGATTGAAAATGTTTTCGAAAGAGGAGGTGAGCAGGTGCATTCATACAGTAGGGAAGCGTGGACGGGTTTCTTGGGTTTGATGGCTCCCCTAGTAAACCAACCTCGCCTCACATCTTTAAGTATCGGCTTCGGGATTTGACCCGTTACAGCGGAATCATACATATTGCGTGACTCATGGTCTCGACGAAAGCAAGGTAAAGGTCGTGTCTAACCACCCTCTGTCGGCCTTCCAAGGAAGAGGGCTAATGATTCTGGCATTAAGAGAAGGTTAGTACATGTGGGTAAAGTTGTACACCCCTGCAGGGTAATAATCTTTCGGAAAGCCGTATCCATAGTTATGGGCGACATGGGAGCGGATGTGAGATCATAGAGAACATGAACCTAATCGTAAAACTTGGCAGATCAACGTGTGTTTAAGGATGCTTACTCATGGGTACGAGGGGGTGATCCTAGTTGGTAGATGATGATGACTTGGTGGATATCAAAAGGTAAAGATCAATATTTCAGACATGTCGCTCTCTTATCCCCTTTTAAAATACTCTGACTAGACGAGCTTCTCCTCCCTCTTTTTTTATAAACAAAGATGGCTTTATGAAAAACAACTCCAACAATTTCAATTTTCAAAACCCAAGCACCCACAGAATCCTCAGCACATGCCTAGCACACCCACCAAAAATATTTTCAAAATTCAAAAGTAAGTTTCTTGCGGCCATTTCATCAAACAGCTTGCAGACTCAAATCAAACAAATCACAAACACTATTGTGTGCAGTAAATTGGGCCTAACTTGTTCCCCCTCTGGTTGCAACTAGTCTTTAGTAGATCATATAGCTCAATTGTAAACATCTAGCACCATTGTGAGCTTGCCTTGCCATCAATGGTGAGCAAGCCGAGACTCACCATGCCACCCCATTGTCACCGGCCAGCTAGTAGCCACCCTAGCCTTGCCAACCTTGTATGGGAGGTAGCCAGCACCTCACCGCCGCTCACTGTCCCCTCCCCAAGCCTATGCAAGCCGTGGACCACCGAGGGCATGGCGCCCAGTTCATGCGACATGCCGAGCCCCAAAGCCTTGCACTTGAGCATGCACAGCCCATGCCTACTGCTTCACGATGATCCCAGGAACACGCTAGACACCCCCGTTCGCCGCCCCGTGCCTCACAAACACTGCTCGCCGTCGAAGACGCCGCCTCTCCCGCGCAGAGCACCGCATGTTCCCGACCGATTGCCACCGCCCCTAAGCGCGCATTTAAGCTCTAGAGCATCGCTAGGAGACCGCCCATCGATCGCCAACCTCAGCCATTCCGCTAGCCGCCCATAGCCATGTCGCCACCGTCGCCTTCCCATCCCTCTCGGTCTCGCCATTGAGCCTATAAAAGGAGGCGACCCCAGCCGTTTGAAGCACACCATTCCACTCCCCTCACCTCACTGATCATTCCATCCTCTAGCCGGAGCACGAGGAGCAGCATATTGCCAGAATTGCGTCGGAGCAGGCAGCCTCTGGAGAAGAAGGGAGACGTTGATTTCGACCACCCCCGGAGCTGCCTCGACCATCCCTGAGCTCGCCGTCGACCACTCGTTCATTTGCCCGCCTCGCCGTCGTCGCTGGAGCCCTGGTATGCCCCCTATGCACCAAACTGAGCCGCTAGGGTTCGAGCTCGCCGGTGACATGTTCATCGTCGACGACGATCCTTAGCCGTCGATCTTCCTTATAATCCAACGAACCACACAGCCCCGTACCGCTTCGCTTGTTACGATCCACTTACTGGTGGAACCCCCTGTCAGCTGAGCCCAGCGCTGCGGAGTGACACTGGGCCGGCCCATTAACCTTTCCCGCGCAGCCTAACCGTTTGAATTTAGATTTTTCTATTTAATTCAAACTCAGTTCTATTCCTAGATTCAAAAATCAACCTAGCTCGATTTAGTGAATGAAATACATGAAACTAATGTTAGAAAGGTACTGAAATGCTTAATCCAAGCCCGTTGGATTCAAATAATTTGGATCTATAGATCAACCTTGGTAAAAATAACAAGTCAGAAGATTTTCTACATTCAAATATTTTTCAAAATTCAACCATAATAGCTTTTGAGTTGATTACAACTCTCAAAAATCACACTAGATCATACCTTTCAGAATATATAAAAACATATGGGTTTACTTATAAAAATAATGTTCAAGTACTAAAAGAATGCCACATAGGCATTTCTAGTCACTTTATTTATTTAAAATAAAAAGGTTAAACCTTATTAAATTGCGACGCACTTTAAATCACATTCCCATGTACTGAAATATGTGGTGATGGCATGTGTCAACATGATCCCATGTTTGAGTTGGAGAATATTATATCTTAAGTAGTTTTTCAATGAGTAGAAATTACTTTTCTCAAATTAAAAAGAAATAAGACAAATGCTTTAATTTGGTAATGTTAAGTGATGATGCTAGATCATCTATAGTGCACCTTTGTGTGATGAGTGAAAATAGTTAAGTATTGATTGGTGATTGTGTACCTCGTATTTATTTATAGGCTAGTGCAGGCCAAGGATACGAGGAGGAAGGAGGATACTACGAGGAAGAAGCCGAGGAGAACTTCAACCACTGCTCTGCACAAGGCAAGCCTAATACTACTAGTTGATTGATCAAGTTAACCCTTGCAAGATACCCTACTTAAGCAAGCTAATACTTGCTTGTTACTATGCCAACTATATGCCTTAAGCATATGGGATCATAGCCACTTGATAACCCAATCCTAGTTTTACTTGCAAGCTTTCTACTTTATTTCTTTATCAAAGCTTTCTCTTAGAGTTTACTTAAGTGACTGGTAGAATCTAGGAAGATAATTGAAGGTTGCATAAAGAGCATTAAATTTGGCCTGAGCTAGATAATCTTGATGTCATCCTAAGGCATGAGATTGAACTTCATTAATCCCCACTCGTTTACTACCCCTCCTTAGTATTTAACCCCACTTTTAGATGCTAGTGCTAAGCATAAAACTTGATCAACTTTAGATGGGAATACATGGACAAAATGGTTATGAAAACCTTGGAATGATGAGTCATTCTACTGAAATGTTTTGACATGTGTTTCCGAATACCAGACGATTTTGATGATGAAAATGTTAAGGCATGAGCCTTAGCCCTTTATCAAACTGATGGTTGTCTGGATGGTATACCGTTCCAATTTTACCGTACAATCACAATACCCGAAACTTGGGTAGGGCTTGACTGGAAATTTATATACCTTAGTATGGGTTCCCTCACGGCCAAGGTCTGAGGTGAGGCTAACTTGTGAAGATTGTCCACCTGTGCAGTACCCAAGATGACAGTTGGTCATGGTTGGGAGGCCAAACTCGCAGGAGAGGTGCTTATACTAGGGCATGTAATTGAAAGGTTAGGATTGATTATCCGCATACTGAGTATGCTGAATTCAGGATTTGTTCCTGACGGATGTATCGAATGTTGTGGTGAAAGTGTACAATCTCTGCAGAGTGTCACACTATTCAAATAGCCGCGTCATGATTATGGACGATTGAGTGGCCATATTGTTCCCCCGTCAGATGTTTTCAAAATCACTTGTGACATGCATTGAGACTTTGAATTGACCACAAGAGAGTTGTGATATGAAATTTAAGTTCCCACTTAGGTGTTATAAAATTTCAACTAGCTTTCTTTGCTTCTGAACTTAGTAGAGGTAAATCTGGCGTTTTGCAAAACAACCCTAGAGCTTAGTGCCCTACTGCAAAAACCCCTTAACTTGTTAGTATTAGTTTGCGAGTACTTAAAGAGTACTCGTGGTTTTGTCCCTGGATATTCCCGTGGCCATACTATTAAGAGGAGTACCAGGATGATGGACCGCTGGAAGGTTACGACAACTAGATCATCTCCCATCGTTAGCATTGCCTGTGACCCCGAAGATGGAGCTTCGCCTACGCTACCTTTATAATTACGTTATTCCGCTGATCGAGTTGTATTAAAAACTGGATCATGAGATCCTTATTTGTCTAAGACCTTTTGTATGGTTTGTAATGGATGATGTACTGTGATATCCAAATCTGTTATGTCCATAAAATTGTAATCACAGGATTGCGATGTATGGCATAACAAGCATCAGGATTAAAATCCGGTGTTGACAAGTTGGTATCGAGCCATCGACCATAGGAGACCCTAGTTAGATTAAGCGTTTAAATCAAAAACTTAGTTTGAAAACCAATGTGTAGTATTTACAAAACTTATTCCCATTCTTATCACTTTGATTCTTTCAAGAAAATTCATGTTCCTCAAAAAAACTCTTGCAAAATACATAAAATTTGACGCTTGATCACTCTACTAACTTAATCATCCTATATTCTTATAGATGGACGTGAAGTACAAGTTTTATTAGTTGGGGAATGGAGACCTTATCTTTGAATGGGATTTGGACCAGATTTGAAACTTTTGGGCGTCCACCCGAGTTCTTCGGAGATCAGCTCAATGATCGGGAAGGAGATGATCGGTGGCTAGTTGTTGCAAGTCTCAGGAAAGATTGAACCTCCCAACGCCAAGGAATTCAGTTCAGCTTAAGAAAAAGCGGCTCGATGGACTTGCCAGAGCCATGCAGGAAGCTCTTGCCCGTCTGTGTGGGCAGAGTATCAACTAGATCAAGGGTACCCGCTTTGAGTTTTGTCCAAGGCGTGATGCTATGGGACAACCACTGGAGGCCACATACCACCACGAGCTGAAGACTCAGTTGGACCACCTTAGCTTCATGATCTATGATCGTCAGCCATAACTGGACAATGCCTGTGACTACTCCAACCACAAGTCCTCCATCATCAGGACGAAGGATCAGACCATTGCCATGCTAGCGAAGGATCGCAAGTATCTCTGCCGTCAGCTTGACAAGAAGGAGCGCATCATTTCCGTCTTACACGTATCTCGGATTTGGAGGAGACCATCCACGAGAGAGACATGTCGTTGGAGGAAAGGGAGAATGTCGGAGAAGATCTTCGTGGAGACCCCTACTCCTATCTCAGCGATGATGATGATTTTCTGGAGGATCAGGCCATGGACTTCTTCACCGATGAGGAGGATTTCGCCTTCATCGATGAGGATGATGAAGATGAGGATAACACCGACTCCGATGAGTAGTAGCACTTGAGCACTAGCATAGTGAGTTGTATTCGGTCCCATTGTATCGTAGTCCCAGAATGTTTCTTAAAACCATCTGTTTTTTTCCTTTGTTGTGGTGTGTGTTGTATTGTGTGCTATGAATGAATGAATGAATGAAAAGCAAGTTGCTAGAAAATCTGAATCAAGCTTTAAAAACATTTCAAAGTCCCTGAACCTTAGAAATTTCCATATTTTCTCATAATCTATCTCAATCTTCAGATGCCTTGCAGAGGAAGTGGTTCATCCCCGGACCCGATGTTGCGATCACGCAAATGTTGGTTTCATTGCGAATCTGAAAGAGCGAGCGTCAAGCCAACTTAGCCACCCTTGACACATAGCTCGGATGTTCAACACCAATCAAGGCCAAGGAAATCAGGACAACCATGGATACCATGGATCCAAGCTCAAGAATTTCCGAACACCAACCCTGTTTTCACTAAGTCGGAAGAGCCCTAGATGCGGATCATTGGCTGCAAACCATGGAAAACCACATGGAAGTCTCCGGAGTGGAAGCTAACGAAAGTTATGTTTGCCACCCACTATCTAGGGGATGCAAGAGCATGGTGCAACAACGTTAGGTGCAATAATGGGAGGCAGATGATGACACAGGAGGAATTGAGGTCAAGTTCGGTAGAACCCATGTGCCACGGGTATGATCAAGAGAATGAGAGATGAGTTCGAGAACTGAAGCAAGGAAGGATGACCGTAGTGGAATCTGGTGACAAATTCTTGTCATTAGCTAGGTATGCCGGATGAGATCGACACTAAAGCCAAGAAGAAAGAAAGATTCTTGAATAGTGCATGATGAGATGCGACGGTGTTGATCAATATCCCTTTGCGATATTGAAGCCCTAGTAGATTACGCCATTCGGATGGAAGGAAAATCAACCAAGCCAGCGAGAACATAGCGCCGCATGATGCATTAGCCAGAACCCATCATACCCCAAAGTATTGCCCAACCCATCTCGAGTTTGCCCAGAACCAACATACCACCGATGAATCGTCAGGCCTATCCCAACCGTGGAAACCCAAGGCAGGAAATCACAACAACCCGACAACTCGGCAATTTCAACCATGCACCACCCAAGTTCAACAATAATAATGTTGTGTAACACCAACACGCCCGAGGACTGGAAGCAATGTTGTGCCTGTTGCAGCAAAGGACAAGTCGCAAGTGACTTGTTATGACTGTGGAAATAAGGGTCACTACTCCAATGAGTGACCCAAGAAGAATGCCACATCCCCCAATGCAAATGACCCAGCTTAGAAGCAGCGTCGTGTTCAGCCCGGAAGAAAGTTTGCCCCAGGGAACTCGCTCAACCGCAACGGTCGTTTTTTTCTCATGCATGCTGAACAAGCCCAGGAAGCCAAACGTCGTGCTGGGTATGTTTTCTATTAATTCAGTACTTGCTAGAGTGTTGTTTGATTCTGGTGCATCGCACTCATTTGTCACCGAATAATTTGCATGCACTAGTAAGATTCAACCCACCAAACTGAAGCATGTTATGATTGTTCAAATCCCCGGTTCAACCACCAAAGCTAGGAAAATTTGCAAAGCCGTCCCTATCCGAATCCATGGCATAGATTTTTATGCTAATCTGATAGTACTCGGAACTAAAGGTTTGGAAGTAGTACTAGGAATGGATTGGATGTCCAAACATAAAGGATTAATTGACTGTGCCAAGAAAGCCATAACCATGACCAGTCCAGCCGGAGTATCAGTCGAGCATGTATCTAAAACCTTACCTCATCAATTCAAGAGTATAGCCCAACCTACCATTGACCAAGTCCGGATAGTGCATGAATACCCGATGTATTTCCGGATGTTACGCGGTATGCCCCGGATCGGGATATCGAGTTTATCATTGAACTAATCCCCAGAACAGGACCCATAGCCTAGAGACCATATAGTATGAACCCGTCTGAGCTAGCAGAACTGAAGAAGCAACTGGATGCCATGCTAGAAATTGGATTGATTCAACCAAGTGCGTCACCATGGAGATCACCTGTCTTGTTTGTGGACAAGAAGGATGGAGTTAACCGTTTGTGTACGGATTATCGGAAGTTGAATGATGTCACTATCAAGAAGAAATACCCGTTGCCCAAGATAGAAGATTTGTTTGATCAGTTGACCGGTGCCAAAGTGTTTTCTAAGATTGATCTTAGAGCTGGCTATCATCAACTCAAGATTCACGTAGAGGATATCCCAAAGACTGCCTTTACCACCAGATATGGATTATCTGAGTATCTTGTCATGTCTATTGGATTAACCAATGCCCCCGCTTATTTCATGAATCTCATGAATAATATTTTTGTGGAATTCCTTGATAAGTTTGTCGTTGTTTTCATCGATGACATTCTGATTTATTCCAAATCAGAAGAAGAACATGAGCTACACCTAAGGACCATTCTTGGAACCCTTAGAGAGCATCAGTTGTATGCCAAGTTTAGCAAAGGTGAATTCTGGTTACAGGAGGTAGGATTCCTCGGTCACATTGTATCAGCAGGAGGAATTGTCGTTGACCCTACAAAGGTGAAAGATGTCGAATATTGGCAAGCCCCAACCACTCAAACCCAAGTTCGTGCATTCCTCGGATTGGCGGGATACTACCGCAAGTTCGTAGAATGATTCTCGAGTATTTCCAGACCCATGACCCAATTGCTGAAGACGGACAAGAAGTTTGAATGGACGGACAAATGTGAAGCGAGTTTTCAAGAACTCAAAAGGAGATTAATTTCAGCCCCAATCTTAATCATGCCGGATATCACAACGCCCTTTGACGTGTATTGTGACGCATCCAAGATCGGTCTCTGATGTGTGCTAATGCAAGAAGGCAAAGTTATATCATATCTATCCTGACAACTGAAACAACATGAGCAGAACTATCCAACCCATGACCTCGAGCTCGCAGCCGTAGTTTTAGCCTTGAAGACATGGAGGCACTACCTGATGGGAAACCGTTGTGAGGTTTATTCGGATCACAAGAGCCTGAAGTATATATTCACTCAGAAGGAGCTGAATATGAGATAGAGAAGATGGATTGAGCTAATCAAGGATTACGATCTGGACATTCACTATCACCCCGGTAAAGCCAATGTGGTAGCGGATGCCCTTAGCACATTGCCGTGCCGCTTGAACTCCATGATTTTGAAGGAGCAACCAAGTCTGCACAAAGAGATGGAAGATTTCCGAATGGAATTAGTGAGTGAAGGATTTTTGGCTAGCATAGAACTTCGACCCACTTTGATCATCCAGATCAAGGAGGCGTAGAAAGGAAATGCTAGTATCGACGGAATCAACTGTCGTGTCGATGCGAAAGGTACCGGTTCTGAAGCGAAGAGGGAGTTCTTTGGTACAAAATGCGCCTTTGTGTACCAAGATTCGAGTTGAAAGAAGTTATTCTGAAGGAATATCATGATACCCTTTATTCTATCCACCGGAGGAGAAGATGTATCAAGATTTAAAGAGCAATTTTGGTCGCATAAGATGAAGAGAGAAATCGAAGCTATATCGCCAAGTGTGATATCATTAGAGAGTCAAGCGGGACATCAAAGACCCATTTGGATTGTTGCAACCATTGCAGATTCGGAATGGAAATGGGATTCGTTGGAATGGACTTTATCACCAGATTGCCTACTTCTAGTAGAAATGACTCTATCTGGGTCATAGTGGACAGATTGTCCAAAGTCACCCATTTATTACCAGTCAAGACCACATATCAGAGTTTGAAGCTAGCGGAGTTATACATCGCTAGGATCGTCAGTTTGCACGGAGTCCCCAAGAACATCGTATCTGATCGAGGAACTCAGTTTACCTCGAGATTCTGGAAGAAAGTCCAAGAAGGTTTAGGAACCCGACTAGATTTCAGCACAGCTTATCACCCTCAGACCGACGGACAAATGGAGCGAGTAAATCAAATAATTGAAGATATGTTGAGAGCATGTGTGTTAGAGTATATATCTAAATGGGAAGACTGTCTACCGTTTGCAGATTTTTCATACAACAACAGTTATCAAGCTAGTTTGCAAATGGCCCCATTTGAATTCATGTATGGTAGGAAGTGTCGCACCCATTTGAACTGGTCGGAAGTAGGAGAGAGTCATATTTTCGGACCCGACATCCTACGAGAAGCAGAAGAGAAAGTTCACAAGATTCGTGAGCACCTCAAGACAGCCCAGTCAAGACAGAAGAATTACGCCGACAAGAGACGTCGAGACCTCGCTTTCAACATCGGAGAGTTCGTGTATCTGAAAGTGTCGACATTGAAGGGAATTCAGCGTTTCCAACTGAAGGGAAAGTTAGCCCCCAGATATATCGGCCCCTTCAAAATTCTGAACCGTCGAGGAGAAGTGTCATATCAATTGGAACTGCCTGAAGAGATGTCAGCCGTGCACAATGTGTTCCATTTCGCATTACTTCGCAAATTCCTCGAAGTTCCGGAGAAGACTAAAGTGTTCAAGAACATTGATCACTAGACCATAGAAATCAACGATGACCTCACCTATCCCGAAGTACCCCTCCGTATTTTCGAAGAAGCTTTCAGAACTACCAGAACCAGAAGCATCAAGTTTCTCAATATTCAGTGGAGCAACCACACAGAAGAGGAAGCTACCTGGGAGCGTGAAGATCACATCAGGACGGAGCTTCCCGATCTGTTCAAATCCTAGGTAATATTTTTCATCCTTTTTCAAATCTCGGGACGAGATTTTCTTTAAGGGGGGAAGGTTTGTAACATCCCAAAAATATTAAACTTGTATCATCAAACTCTAATCATCAAAATTAGGGTTAACAAAAACTTGCCCAACTAAAAATATGAAAGCATTCATATGTGTGTGTATTCAAAATTTGGATTCTTTTGAATTACCATGGTTCTATGTTTCATTGCTTTTAAAATGATTCTGAGGTAAAATAAACATCATCTAAACAATCCCCAAACTTTTCCCAAAGACAAACAACTCAAAATAAACAAATGAAGTGAATGGTCACTTTGGTCAAAGTAACTCCCATGCCTACTTTGGCAATCTCTAGTTTTCAAAATTACTTGAAACATTTGTGGATCTTTGCACCCCTTGTTAGTACTCATAATAAGGTACCAAGGCCCACTTTGTGATCATCCAAAAACATTCAAACACTAAGTTTAAACGATAGTTTAAAATTGAATCTCTCTCATATGGGAAGATCCCACTATTTCAAAAACCACTCAAACAGGTTCAATTTTCAAAACCCAAGCAGCCACAGAATCCTCAGCACATGCCTAGCACACCCACCAAAATTCTTTTCAAAATTCAAAAGTAAGTTTCTTGCGGCCATTTCATCAAACAGCTTGCAGACTCAAATCAAACAAATCACAAACACTATTGTGTGCAGTAAATTGGGCCTAACTTGTTCCCCCTCTGGTTGCAACTAGTCTTTAGTAGATCATCTAGCTCAATTGTAAACATCTAGAACCACTGTGAGCTTGCCTTGCCATCAATGGTGAGCAGGCCGAGCCTCACCATGCCACCCCATTGTCGCCGGCCAGCTAGCAGCCACCCTAGCCTTGCCAACCTTGTGTGGGAGGTAGCCAGCACCTCACCGCCACTCACTGTACCCCCCAAGCCAGTGCAAGCCGTGAACCACCAGGAACACAACGCTCCCAGTGCCACTGCGACATGCCGAGCCCGCCTCAGAGCGCCGCACCTGGCACGCGTGCACACGCCTCCCCTCGACCACAGCCCGTGCCTACTGCTTCGCCATGATCCCAAGAACACGCTAGACACCCCCGTTCGCTGCCCCGTGCCTCACAGCCACCGCTCGCCGTCGAAGATGCCGCCTCTGCCGCGCAGAGCACTGCATGTTCCCGACCCATTTCCACCGCCCCTTAGCACGCATTTAAGCTCCAGGGCATCGCCAGGAGACCGCCCGTCGATCGCCAACCTCCCATGCCGCTAGCCACCCGTAGCCATGTTGCCACCGTCGCCTGCCCATCCCTCTCGGTCTCGCCGTCGAGCCTATAAAAGGAGGCGACCCCCAGACGTTTCAAGCACACCATTACACTCCCCTCACCTCACTGATCATTCCACCCTCTAGCCGGAGCACGAGGAGCAGCAGCTCGCCGGAATTGTGCCGGAGCAGGCCGCCTCTGGAGAATAAGGGAGCCGTTGATTTCGACCACGCCCGGAGCTGCCTCGACCATCACTGAGCTTTCCGTCGACCACTCATTCGTTTGCCCGCCTCCTCGTCATCGCTGGAGCCCTGGTATGCCCCGTATGCCCCCCACTGAGCCGCTAGGGTTCGAGCTCGTAGGTGACATTTTCATCGTCGACGACGATCCCCAGCCATCGATCTTCCTTCTAATCCAACGACCCACACATCCCGTCTTTGCCGTGTGTTATGAGCCCTTTGGTGGAACCACCCTTCAGGTGAGCCCAATGCGGAGTGACACTGGGGTGACCCATTAACCTTTCGCGTAGCCCACGGTTTGAATTTAGATTTTTCTATTTTAATTCAAACTCGGTTTTATTCTAGATTCAAAAATCAACCCGACTCGATTTAGTGAACCAAAATACATGAAACTAATTTTGTTAGAAAGGTACTAAAATGCTTAATACAAGCCCGTTGGATTCAAATCATTTGGATCGTAGATCAACCTTTTCTACATTCAAACGTTTTTCAAAATTCAACCATAATAGCTTTTGAGTTGATTCCAACTCTCAAAAATCACACTTGATCATACCTTTCAGAATATATAAAAACATATGGGTTTACTTGCAGAAATAATGTTCAAGTACTAAAAGATTGCCACATAGGCATTTCTAGTCACTTTATTTATTTAAAATAAAAAGGTGAAACCTTATTAAATTGTGACACCACTTTAAATCACATTCCCATGTACTGAAATATGTGGTGATGACATGTGTCAACATGATCCCATGTTTGAGTTGGAGAATATTAAATCTTAAGTAGTTTTTCAATGAGTAGAAATTACTTTTCTCAAATTAAAAAGAAATAAGACAAATGCTTTAATTTTGTAATGTTAAGTGATGATGTTAGATCATCTATAGTCCACCTTTGTGTGATGAGTGAAAATAGTTAAGTATTGTTTGGTGATTGTGTACCTCGTATTTATTTATAGAAGCTAATGTAGACCAAGGATATGAGGAGGAAGGATGATACTACGAGGAAGAAGCCGAGGAGAACTTCAACCACTGCTCTACACAAGGCAAGCCTAATACTACTAGTTGATTGAGCAAGTTAACCCTTGCAAGATACCCTACTTATGCAAGCTAATACTTGCTTGTTACTATGCCAACTATATGCCTTAAGCATATGGGATCATACCCACTTGATAACCCAATCCTAGTTTTACTTGCAAGCTTTCTACTTTATTTCTTTATCAAAGCTTTCTCTTAGAGTTTACTTAAGTGAATGGTAGATTCTAGGAAGATAATTGAAAGTTGCATAAAGAGCATTAAATTTGTCCTAAGCTATATAATATTGATGTCATCCTAAGGCATGAGATTGAACCTCATTAATCCCCACTTGTTTACCACCCCTCCTTAGTATTTAACCCCACTTGTAGATGCTAGTGCTAAGCATAAAACTTGATCCACTTTAGATGGGAATACTTGGAGAAAATGGTTATGAAAACCTTGGAATGATGAGTCATTCTACTAAAATGTTTTGACATGTGTTTCCGAACACTAGATGATTTTGATGATGAAAATGTTAAGGCATAAGACTTACCCTTTATAAAACTAATGGTTGTCTGGATGCGATACCATTCAAATTTTACCGTACAACCACAATACCCGAAAATTGGGTAGGGCTTGACTGGAAATTTATATACCTTAGTATGGGTTCCCTCACGGACAAGCTACGAATGAGGTTACCTTGTGAAGATTGTCCACATGCGATACCTAAGATGACAGTTGGTCATGGTTGGGAGTAGGGTGGGCATTCGGTTTTTAGTTAATTCGGTTCAGTTTTCGGTTTTCTATAATTCAGTTTCTAAAAAATAGGCACCGAAATTATTTTGGTTTTCTAATTAATCGATAGTTCGGTTAGCGGATAATTCGGTTCGGTTTTCGGTTTTTAACCGAACTTCTAGAAATAACAACACTGTGCCATAATTTGTGTCAGATCCATACAAGCTAAACCATTGAAGCAATACATGGCTAGCTGATGTCTTGAATTGCATGTGTAGAAAAAGAACATAATAAGCATATGATGTCTATCTTGCTCGATCAAAAAAAGATGTCTATATTCCAAATCGTTTGCGTTCAACAAATTGTACGTGTTGAGTGTTCAGCTAAAAGACATGATTATATCCGAAACATGAAAAAAATTGAAAGGCTTCCACCAAAATTCAGACACAATTAACAGTTAAACCACGAACATGTACTTGCATGTGGCTGGAGACATACGAACATGCATGTGCTATCCTAGCAGCTTTGGCATGCATGTCTTTTGTCCCATGAGCTAGTATCTACATACAGTAATGGACGCCTGGGACAGAATCACAAATATGACAAATATATTTAGCTCTATCCCGTATATTTTTTGGTTTGTACATTTTTCGGTTTGTACGGTTATTTTGGTTAACAGAAAGTCAAAACCGAATTAATATTTATAAATTCGGTTAATCATATTTACCAACCGAAATTAGTTTCGTCTAATTCGGATTGTGTGTATTCGGTTTCGGTTCCGGTTAATTCGGTTTCGGAGTTCGGTGTTCGGTTTTTTATGCCCACCCCTAGTTGGGAGGCCAAACTCACAGGAGAGGTGCTTATACTAGGGAATGTAATTGAAAGGTTAGGATTGATTATCTGCATACTGAGTATGGTGAATTCAGGATTTGTTCCTGACGGATGTATCGAATGTTGTGGTGAAAGTGTACAATCTACGTGAAGTGTCAATCTATTGAATAGCGGCGTCATGATTATGGACGATTAGATGGCCATCTTGTTACCCCGTCAGATGTTTTCAATATGACTTGTGAAATGAATTGATACTTTGAATTGACCACAACCGAGTTGTGATATGAAATTTAAGTTCCCACTTAGGTGTTATAAAATTTCAACTAGCTTTCTTTGCTTCTGAACTTAGTAGAGGTAAATCTGGCTTTTTGCAAAACAACCCTAGAGCTTAGTGCCCTACAAAAACCCTTAACTTGTTAGTATTAGTTTGCAGTACTTAAAGAGTACTCATGTCTTTGTCCTGGCTATTCGAGGCGGACTGAGAGGAGTACCGGGATGATGGACCGCGGAAGGTTCGACAACTAGGATCATCGCCCATCGTCGACATTACTGTGACCCGAAGATGGAGCTTAATCTCGCTACCTTTATTATTACGTTATTCCGCTTGAGTTGTATTAAGAACTGGATCATGAGATCCTTATTTGTGTAAGACCTTATGTATGGTTTGTAAGGATGATGTCTTGTGATATCCAAATATGTTATGTCTACAAAAATTGTAATCATGGGATTGCGATGTATGACATATGAGCATCGGCATTAAAATCCGGGTGTTGACAAAGTCCCTATCGCGTTGTCCGACCTAGTGAAGCTTCTTGGGACGATGATGACACTATTGGTTTACGGCATCTTCAGAAGGTATGCGTAGTGTGCTTGCCGAGAATCTTGCGAATGCCACTCGCCCAAGGATGGCCTTATCTTTGTGAGGCGATCCACCACCTCGACCTCAAGATGCTCATGCCTAAAGTTGTCGAGGGTCGAAGATGACGGCAAGCCATATTATTTCGGTATATTCCCTTCACTAGGGCGATGCCATGGAATGTCGTGCCCCAGCATCTAGGCTGCATAGCGGGATCTGCATAGTTCGAGTGTACTAGCGAACATCGAGGTTGATGTCTGCCGCCATCCATGAAGATGCAGCTCATCTCAAATCCTCAATCTGGGCCTCGAGCACCAGGCAGAATGACCTTGGCGAGGTAAGCGCTTGCAGGTGGTGCGAGCTATCAAATGTGATGCATGACTCGAGCGGTGAGGTACTCGGTATGGTGGCGGAGGCGTGATAGCCTAGTTAACTGACGGGTGATCTTCTTCTACCGCATCGTGGGAATAGTCACGGCGGAATCTGCAATCGGCGTAGTAGTAGAAACGAGGGCAAGGCCAGCCATCTGCGATCTTGAGATGAGGCAAAGACATAGGGTTTTACCGTTCGGCCCCAGGATAAAGACCTACTCACGCTAGATTGTATTATGGAGGTGTTACAATGGGCGAGCTCGGCGATTAAGCGGTCGATTAGGTGTATGAGGAGCGTGGCTCTACTGCCCTATAGGGAGGTTTATATAGGCTCACCTCCCTAGGGTTTACATATCTCAACCGATTCAGTTAAAGCTTGGTGATCGTTTAACCTAATCCATTGGCCTATCTACTACTTTGGGCCTTGACTTCCGATCGCTCGGTTCCTCGCTGGGCTTCAATCCACTCGCCATTCTGTAGGCCCACTCGCCGGTTCTTGGGCCAGTCGGAAACGTCCTGATGGGTATACCCCGGTAGGCATACCCCCATCAGTAGTCCCCGAGGCCGTCGTCGATTAGGCGTGGGTGGCTCTTTGGTAGTATCTGACTTGAGTAGGCATCGATCGAATCGTCGGCGGGCTCTGTATAAGGAGGCAACCGATGATCCGGTCGATTTGGCGAGTCGAATCGGTGGCTCTTGTCATAGTGATTGGGTCGCGAGCGAGTGGCGTGGTTGGACCGTCAAGCATGTTCAAACTAGTCGTTGGGGTAATCCAGTAACTTTTAGCGTAATCATCGCCAGCGGTAATGGCTCCACGATTTGGCGGGTAACACCCACTATATAAGGGAATGGCGAGAGATCGTGAGCCAACTTCTCACCACTTCTTCCATGCGCATTTTCCTTCCCTTGCATCGCGATCCATGACCGAAATCCTCCAACCAACCAACCCCTCGGCCATGGCCCTTTCCACGAACCGTGGGGTAGATCCAAATGCGAGGTGCAGGTGGCCTCTTCGAGGAGGCGGGATCACCTGCAAGCTGTTGGCGTATTCCTTGGGCGGAAATGACCCGAACCCGCAAGAGAGAATTCATCTGTTTCACCGGTCATCTCGGCGGGGCTAGGGTTTCCGTCCCTGTTCTTCCGGCGCCTGCGCCTACTACGAGATCCAGCCTTGGATCTGGGTCCCCACGGCATCGAGCAGCTCGCCATGTTCGTGGCGTTCTGCGAATGCTGGGCTGCCGACCCTACTTCCCTTGTGGCAAGATACATTCCGCAGACGGATCGGCGAAGCGGCGGACCCAATGCTAACGTGGGCAGCGTTCAACTCAAATCAAAGCTTCATTCTTGATCGATGCCGCCAAGGCAAAGCGGCTGGAAGAAGTCATGGTTCTATGTGGCGGCGAACCGGAGGAGGCGGTGGCGATCGCGGTATTCCGCCAATCGGTCGAGCCGCGCCATCTCCAAGTCGGCAAGCTCCCCAGCGACCAGCGGATGGTCGTCGACGAGATGCTCGAGACCATCCGATGCGAAAAGAAGGGCCTCAGACGATAAACTGTACAATGCTTTGGCTCGGTAGCGGCTCGTCCCACTCGCCCAGCGACCACTACATGTGCAGTACGGGCGGGAGACTCGGCGAAGGCCTGCCTCGGCAGTGGAAGAAGATTACCAGGCGGTGTACACGGATGCGCGGTGGGGTTGCCCCTATCATGCGTCCGGCTCAACGGTAATCACTTTACCTTGCTCGCGATCGCGGTTATGCGATCGCGGTAATTACGATTCCATTTTGTATTATCGCAGCTATTCCAAGTGGTGGAAGGGTGGCTCCAACCTTGACGGCGAGAACTCGGGCTCGTCCGCCGGGGCGTAAGCGGTCGCCGCTGCTAAGGGAGGCGAGGGCAGCGATGGAGTCAGGAGGAGGTCGCCCAGTCCGAAAGACCCGCGGACAACGACAGCGCGAGATCGAGGCAAGCAGAAGCCTCGAGCGTCATGATGACGACGACGAGCTCCCAGAGACCACCTCGCGCCGTCAAGCCACTCCATTGAAGAAGAAGAAGGAAAGGGATGCAAGGTCCCCCCCCCGAAGAAGAAGACGAAGCCGTCGAAACCGGCCTCGCCACCGCACTCGGTGAGCAGCTCTGATGCTCCCAGCCCAGTCGGTGAGGACGCGCCACCAGCGATAGCCGTGCTGGACGCGGCGACCATGGAAGTGCCGCTGGCTTCAATACCTCCGCCATTCGCCCGATCTACGGGCTGGGGCTCATTCTGCGGCCGCCTACATGGCAAGGCTCGGCTACGCTTCGCCTGAGGAGGCTCCTACGAAGATATCCCGGAGGCTCCAGCTGCGGCCTCAGCAGCGAAGAAGCCGTCCGTGTCTTGGGCACGCGACATCACGGAGATGGGGCTCGATGCTTGTTGCCCCTGACTGGAAAAACCAGCCGCCTCACGGGGCTATGTTTTATCGATGCCAAGTGAGTGCACTCACCCTACCTTGTTTTCATAGTTACTTCAATTATTTTTCTTATTCGGTGATGCACAGGACCGGAGTGAAGAGGATGGGCCATCCGACCGTGGCTAAGGTGCCGCCCGCCGTTAGCGAGGAGGATCCTTCCCACAAGAGGAAGGCGGACAAGGTCGTCGTCTCGGCGGATGGCAGCAAGAAGGCCAAGGGTGGCGACACCGTCACTATCTCTGATGACACGGCGGTTGCACCAGCCGGGCCCGTGATGGAGGCAGCCGCATCTACGAAGGAGGGCGCTCCCTTGCCTGGAACAGCGGAGCCGACCTCTCTTGGAGCGGGTGCCTCTATCACTACCTTCCCACGCTTCGTGACCAAAGCGGCCGCGGAGAGTGGGACTTCGCCCTCAAGCCACGCTCCTGGGACCGCCGACGCTGAAGTTGACCAACGTCGTGGGCATACGCCGGCGCTCCTCGCGTCCGTGGACGCAATACAACTCCACGGCATGCTTGGCGCAGCCATCCAGGTACATCTAGTCTCCGAGGATCAGGTTGGTGCTTTGCAGCGGCCTGATTCTTATAATTTCTCACCTTTTTATTTTTTACGCGGTCCCGAGTGCGCTTTCGCTGAATTTCAGCGGGTGGGCACTAAAATTCTTGATCGCGGTCCCGAGTGCGCTTTCGCTGAATTTCAGCGGGTGGGCACTTAAATTCTTGATCGCCGGTCCGTGCGCTTTTCGCTGAATTTCAGCGGGTGGGCATAAAGAATTCTTGATCGCCGGTCCCAGTGCGCATTCGCTGAATTTCAGCGGGTGGGCATAGAATTCTTTGATTAACCTTTTGGTGATGTGCAGGGTCTGCAGCTTGAATCGGCTGACCGATTGGCCGCGAAGAAGTGCGCGGAGAGGGAGCTGGCCATCGTCTAGGAAGCGAACAAAGGGCTTGAGGCTGTTGCCGCGAAGGCAGAGGAAGCTCGCCAGGGGCTTGTCCCCGATGGTGAATTGGCGGCGGCGCAATCGGCTTTGAGTGCCGGCGAGCAGGATCGCCAACCTCGGCGCGACTTGGAAGCGAAGGAAGAAGCGAGCTCGGCTGACGGGCGAGCTAAGGCCACCGTTGCAGCCGCTGAGGAGGATCGCAAAGTGTCGGAAGTCCTTATTGCTGGGCTTCAGGACGGCCATACATCGCTTCAGTGCTTCATCACGGAACTCGCCCGCCCGCTGCCTTGTGAGTACATCTGCCCCTTCCGGTGGTTGTTTCTTTTGTGGTGTCCGTCGTACTCATTATTGTCTTCTACTCGCAGGTCGCATCATCGATAGCAAGGAAGAGGCAAGCTCGTTCGGCCGAGCAATGTGTAAACATGCTTATCGATTCGACAGCGTTGTCGGCGTGCATCGCGCCTATCTCAGAGATATCTCCCACGGAGGTGATTCAGCGACCTCGTTGAGGTGTGGAAGTATTTGGAGAAAGCGCCGCGATCGTTGAGTTCATGGCGATCTGCGTTTGACGGGCGTCGGCGGCACTATCTTGGACTTGCCCACTTCCCGAAGACTTCGACATCGGCGATGTGACCACGGTGGATATCCATCGTCATGGCGCGGTGGAGCTGTCGAGGTTCTCAAGTTGCGGACCGTGCATGCGTACTCGAGCGATGTGGGCGATGGGCGACCTCCTTCCGTACCAGGAGATGGTCGTCGCGTCGAACGACCCCGAGCCGCCGCATCGTGACTTCAAGGTCGAGCAACCTTTTCGCGCGGCAATGGCGGGTGAGCTGACGACGTATCCGTCGAACCCGTACATGCCATTTATCCGCAATCGCCGGGATGTTGGCGAGTCGTCATCAAAACCTGCAGAGTAGGATAGTTTGCCTTGTAGCGTTAGCAGTAGGTCTGCCAAGTGGGCATATTTTGTAGCATGAAACAATGCGATATGCAATTGAATGAGACATCGTGTCTATTTTGGTATTTGTTGTGTGTTTGTGATTTATTTTGAACGAGTCCCCGAGCGCGTCCGCCCTTTTTGTGGGGTTTACCTCGTATATGATATATGTGTTGTTGTCATGTGTTTTGTTGTTTTGGTCGACTACTTTGAGCTCGAAGAGCGATCATGGAGACTCCTTGAGTGCTCTGTGCTTTACCGTTTTCCCTTGTGAGCGAGGTGGTGGCGAGTCCCGGCGTGGTACTTGGTTGTTCTAGGCGCGACTCGAGGGTGGTTGAGGACTTAAGCAGCGTTGGTGTGGCGCGTCACTCCTGCCTGGCCCGTGGTCGATCGCGTGCGAGTCTGGGCATGCTCTCTTACTTGGCGTTTTCACGACCGCTCATGACAGGCGGTCTTCAATCCCGGCGTGGTACTTAGCCGTTCAGTCGCTATGCGGATCACGGAGGACCAAGGTCGTTGTGAAGCGAGGCAGTTGTCTTGGCTCGTAGAACCAGTCGAGCTAAGCAACTCCAGGGCTCGGGTGGGAGTTTTTCGTGGGCGATGCAAGACACGAGGTGATTCGGTGCTCATACACCTTTACTTAGCCGTGCGATCGCTGTACCAAGGTTGACTTCTGCGATTAGCGTAAACTGTTATTACAGTCACAGTGGCACAAGTGATGGAGTAGGCGCAATTGTGGTAACCGTTTCTTTTTATTTCATAGCGTGGAGAGTACATGTGGGGTTCTAGGAGTAGAACTTCCGTGGAGGTTTACATTCCATGGTCGCTTAGCGTCGAGTTCGCCGTCCCAGACGTCGATGAGGTAGTGGCGTCGTTGCGTCTGCGCCCGATGGCGAATGGGCCTTCCACGGAGGAGAGCTTGTGCATGCCCTTCTTGTCTGGATGAGGCGTAACACCGGTCGCCTTCTGGAAGGTCGAGCTTTCACCCGCGGTTGTGGTAGCGGCGGAGTCCTTCTGGTAGATGGCGGTGCGTGACGGCGGTCACGTGCTTCATCAAGTTGGTCGATCCCGTCTTGGCGGGCAAGCTCGTTGCGACCTCCGTATAGTGGGCGACCAGCGGCGGTAGTCGTATTCGAGGTCGGTGGGCATGACTGCCTCGTGCGTAGACCATGAAGAAGGAGTGAATCTGTCGATCTGTTGGTGAGGTGCGGATCCCCGGATGAAGGCAACTCCTCGACCCAGCACCCGGCGGTCTTCGAGTGGTACACAGGTGTGCGGCCGTGGAGGATGCTTTGGTTGGCTCGTTTGCTGGCCGTTGGATTCGGGTGGGCGTGGCTGGTCGAGCGGATGTGGTGCTCTTCGCAGAATTCAGCCATGGCTCCCTTGGCGAAGTTGGTGCCGTTAAGTGATGATGCTGTTTGGTAACCCGTGGCGATATATGAGCTCGCGTAGGAATTTGTGGCGGTCTTCCGTCGCACTTCGGACTTGGCCTCCACCCATTTCGTGCATTTGTCGATGGCGACTAGAAGGTGGGTGTAGCGGAGGAGCCTACTTGAAGGGCCTACCATATACATGCCCCAGCGAATAGCGGTGATGGGGATTGTTTTGGCGCGAGCTACGCGTCGTCTGGTTGGCGTGCCGGCACCGGCGCCATTGGGCGATATCGGCAACATCGGCGTGTGCGGTGAGCCAATAAAATCCATGTCGCATAGCCTTGGCGACCAGGAGCGGCGGCGTGGTGGCGCGATCACGAGTGGATGTCGTGGAGGATCTTGCGTCCTTCAGGTGGTTGGGCCAGCGTTGGAACACGGTGACGCTGCGCTTGTGGAGCTCGCCGTCGATGATGGTGTAGGACTTGCATCGACGGCGATCATTCGTCTATCTCGTCTGAGGCGGTGCGGCTTCGGATAGGCGATGTAGGGCTTGGTCGGTCGTGCGGCTCGTTGGCGAAGTGCGACCAAGGCTGCCTCTGGTTGAGTGGGACTCGATTCGATCTCCCTCGGGGAGAGATTGATGGCTTGATCGTGTCGAGGAAAGCGTCGGCGGGTGGTGCGAGTCGAGCCGACCCGATGCGAGAGTCGTCGGCCTCCTCGTTTTCCGTCTGTCGATCCACTCGGCGGAGTAGCGGTGAAGTGTCGCCCAGCTTGTCCTTTGCTTGGCGATGCGCCATATGGTAGGGAGGCGTGGCGGTGCCGGCGACTTGCCCGACAAGGTCAGAATCTCCGTAGCGAGGCGATTGGCGTTCATCTCCTTGGCTCGCATGCCGTGGAGTAGGGCCTCGTACTCAGCCATGTTGTTGAGTGCAGGCGTGAAGTCGAGGCATAGGATGTAGCGAGCTTGTCGCCCTTTGGTGAAGTCGGCACTATCCTGCGCTGCACGTTCATGTTCTTGGAGCCGTCGAAGTCAGGCTCGATGGAAATGCGGCGGCTTCTCTACTCTTGGGCCTCTTCGATCGGCGATGAAGTCTGCGGTTACTGCGACTTGATCGCTTTTAGCTCATATTTGATGTTGTGGCGCCCGATCTCGGCGGCCCTTGGCGACCCGCTTGGTCGCCTCGCGATTCTTGGATGATGTCTTGAAGTGGTCTTTGAGAGCGGCCGTGATCGGTGCTCTGGAAGTAGTCTTGACGCCGCTGAGCTCTGAAGATCGCGTATACTAGCTTTTGGTACTGTGGGTACCGCTGGCGTGACTCGGTGAGGACCTCGCTGATGTAATATACCGGCCGCTGGACTGGGCGCTCCTTTCCCTCCGCTGGACCATCACGGCGCTGACGACGCGCTCGGAAGCCGCCACATAAACCAGCATGGGTTCTTTGTCGGCGGGGGCAGCGAGTAATGGTGCGGCGAGTAGCACCTTTTTTAGGTCGCGGAGCGCGTCGTCCGCCTCCTTGTCCCACTGGAAGGTGGGGTTCTTGCATGTCGAGCGGTATAGGGGCATCGCCTTTTTGCCCGACGGGGATGAAGCGAGAGCCGCTACTCGCCCGGCCACGGGCGTCGGAACACTCGGGTTTGTCGGTAAGGCGATCGTGTCGATCTTCGTGGGGTTCGCCTCGATCCCTCGTTTGGAGCAGCGTACCCGATGGTTGTCGGCGGGTACACGAAGGTGCATTTACTGGGTTGAGCTTTATCTTGTATCTTCGCGGGTTGGCGAATGTTTCCCGGAGTTGGCAGTAGGTCGCCTTGGCGAGCTGATTTCACGACCACGTCGTCGATGTAGGCGTGGATGTTGCGGCCAATTTGGCTCGAGAGGCATTCTTGCATGCACCGCTGGTAGGTCGCCCCGGCGTTCTTGAGGCCGAAGGTCATGGAGGTGTAGCAGAAGGCTCCGAATGGCATGATGAACGTCGTCTTCTCCTCGTCTTCGACAACCATTTTGATCTGGTTGTACCCAGTTTAGGCGTCGAGAAAACAGGCGACTCGAGCCAGCGGTTGAATCGATTATCTGGTCGATCCGGCGGGAGACGAACTGCTCCTTTGGGCGGCGCCGTTCAGGTTTGTGTAGTCGATACATTCTCCGGTCCCGTTCTTCTTCTCGACCAGGTGGGTTTCCATCCATTGGAGTACTTGATTGGCGGATGAAGCCGTGGCGAGTAAACTGCACCTCCTCGGTGATTGCTCGTGGCGTTCTTCATTGAGGGGCATGGCCTTGATAGAGTCGCACTTTGGGGTCAACATTTAGCTTGTGCTCGTGAGCTCCCTAGGGACACCGGGCATGTCGGAGGGTTTCCATGCGAAGATGTCCCTGTTCTCACGGAGGAACTCGATCGGCACCTTCCTCGCTGGGCTCATGCCGTCCGATCGTCACCGTCTGCTGGAGTCGCTGGGACCAGCTCGGCCAGTGCGGGTGTCTGTCGTGGCCTCGAAGGTTGAGGTGTTTCGCCCTCGAGTTGGGATTCTTGAGTATGGTGGGGTCGTCGTTGTTGACCCGCTCGCGTATGGCGAGCTCGCCGGCATGGTTGGTCTCCGCGCGATAGCCGGCGTCAATGCTTCGGCTCCTTTGGCCTCGCACTCGGCGGCCATGTCGGGGTCGCCGTGGATGGTGATGACGCCACACGGCCCGGGGAGATTCATCGCGTTGTACGCGTAGTGGGGCGCTGCCATGAATTTAGCGAACGCCTGGCGCCCCAGGACGCCGTGGTATGGGCTGTCGAAGGTCACCAGCTCGAAGATGATCCGCTCGGTGCGGAAGTTTCCTGGTGTGCCGAAGGTTACCGGCAGCGTGACCTTTCCGATCGGGTACGCCTTCCGACCGGGGACGATGCCGTGGAATGTGGTGTGAGTCGTCTCGATCATTGACTGCAGGAGCCGCAGCCGCCTGAAGGTGTCGAGGTATAGGATGTTGATGGAGCTGCCGCCGTCCATCAATATCTTGGGGAGCGATGATCGCCGACCTTGGAAGCGACCACGGCGACTCGTCTTTGGTACTCGATGCGTGGCGAGTGGTCTTGGCGGCTCCAGGTGATGGGCTGCTCCGACCAGTTTAGGAACTGTGGAACGTCCACCTGGGCCATCGCGTTGACGGTGACAACGCGGGCGATGACCTTCTTCTCACGCTTCGTGTTGAAGCCTGTGAAGGAGTAGAGCGAGCCAGCTACTTTGCCGAATTTTCCGCCGTTTGGCGGGTCGTTGTCGGGGTCCTCCCGCGCTGGCCATGCCTTCTCGATTTCCCTGAGGGTGTGGCAGTCGGCGGTGGTGTGCGTTGCAGGCTTCCCTTCCCTGCTATGAAACGCACATGGTTGGTTAAGGAGGGCCGCGGGGTTGAACCTTGGCTTGTTCTTGTAGTTGCCGCCGTCGCGGCGTTGTCCTCCGTCGCGGTGGAAGCTCTTGGGCTCGCGCTGTGCGTGCCCGGCATTGGCGACGAAGTCGACTCGCCCGTCACTGCGGCACTTGCCGTTGAGGCGAGTGCTGCTGTAGCGTAGGTCGGATCTGCGTCCGCCGTCGTTGCCGCTCGTGCGGCGTTGACCTCCTGACTCGTCGTCGGTTTCCTGGTTTGGATCTTCCTCGGTGTACCGTTTGGCGATCTCGAGGAGGTCGGGGATGTTGTCGAGTGTGCGGGAGTGTCGCTTGAGCTTGGCGACCAGGGGCTCGTAGCGGCACGAGGTCTTGAAGCAATGGATCGCGGTGTCCGGGTGGATGCCGACCGCGTTGTACAAAAGTTCTTGCCACCGTTGGACCCAGTTGCGGGTCGACTCGGGGGGTCCCTGGGCCTTGCCGCTCTAGGTCCTCGATAGTGGTGGGCGGGTGTAGGAGCACTCGAAGTGCACAGCGGGCGTCGCGCATCTCCTCGGTCGATCGTCACGGGGAGGTGTTGATCCACTGCACGTCCCTCCATCATCGGGGGAGGTAGCAGGCTAACAGTCGATGTGGCGATCCCCATCGCCATGAGGTATGTGTCGAGCCAGACGGCGGGGTCGTACGAGGAATCGTACTTTTCTATCTCCTTTGGCGCCTTGAAGTTTGGCGGGTACTTCTCGCCTCGGATCATTGGTCCAAAGCACTTGGGTCCGAGTCGACTGAGCGACCCCATGGGCTCGCCGTCGCGGCGGTTAGGGTATGTCGCAGGTCATCGGGCTGGCGTGCGCGCCAGCTTTGGTTGTTGATGATGTGGGTGCGGGCGTCGATGGGTTGCCCGTTGTCGGCGACAAGGTTGGTTTCCGGCCTTGGGTCATTGGTGGAGAGTGTCGCGTTCGCGGGTCGGTGTTGGAGCTGCATTGGCTCTGGTGGCGGGCAGTTGAGGGTGTTTGCCGCTGGCGCTTGAGGCTGCTACGCTTCGAGGAACGCGAGTATACTCGACCTTGCGAGTCGGCGCCCGCTCTTTGCTGCTCGACGGCCTTCGCGAGCAGGGTCTTGACGTATTGGATCTGTAGGGCGCCGTTGCCGGTGGCCGCGATGCTGTCGGCTGCTGCTCGGCCTGCCACGAGGTTGTCCATCGGGGTGGAGAACAATGGGAGGCCGTTTGCATCTCACTCCCGTGAGGAGACTACTATCCGCGGCTGGTCCCTGGGTGGGGTGCGGTTGGGTGGTGGTGGGGCGCCCATTGTTGTTGATCCTGACGGGGGCCGGGCGCTTCCTCCTGGCGGCGCGTTCTCGCGGTCAGCGCCTTTCGGCCCACCTGGCGGTCGTTTAAATCGTCGAAGTTCAGGCACGCCTGAGCGGTGGGGTTCAGGCGTGACGATCCGGCGCTGGTGGTAGCGCGATAGCTCTGCGCCGTCACACCTTTCGGCGAAATTTTTCGCTCGGCTTGCTCCTGCGTATCGCCTTCGCCCGATTTCGGTGGAGTTCCTCGACCTCCATTGCCGTGGCGTTAGGAGGATTAGGGTGGAGAAGGATCCTCCGCGGATCGGTGCGTCGCCATGTAGAGTCGCGGTGTGGCGGCCGGTTCGTCGCGGAGGTCGGCGGAGTTCTCGGACCCAGTCGAACTCGAAGATCCAGGATGGAGGGTCCTCGAAGTCTCGCGTTGGAGACCTAAGCGATGGAGCAGCGGATGAAGCAGCGGTGATGGATCCGGTGAGTGGCGCGGTCGCTAGTCGGCGTCGTCGGTGAGGGCGCGTCCTCTGCGGCGGCTGAGTTCGGCCGCGTTCGTGGGTCGAGTTGTACTCGGAGGCGGCGATGGATCGTGCGGATCGGCTCTCGGAGCCGATCGCGTGGCGGCGACTTCGCGGATGCGAGCTGAATCCTCGAGATGATGGCGTCGGTGAGACCGGCGAAGAGGCTGATCGTGCCGATCGGCGGGATCCTGTCGCGTGTGAGTTTGCGCCCAGGGGCGTAGCTGCTCGGCAAGATTTGGAGCATCTCGCCGATCGCTATCATGCGGCGGTGGCGGCGTCGCGTTGATGGGCAGATTGGATCTCGCCGCGAACACCGGCGGACCATCCAGGCCCCACGGTGGGCGCCAGCCGTGGGAATAGTCACGGCATCTGCAATCGGCGAGTAGTAGAAACGAGGGCAAGGCGGCCATATCTGCGGTCGCGAGATGAGGGCAAAGACACGGGTTTTACCAGGTTCGGCCCTCGTGAGGTAAACCTACTCCTGCTAGATTGTATTATGGAGGTGTTACAATGGGCGAGCTCGGAGATTAATCAGCGAGTCGCTTGGGTGTATGAGGGAACGTACCTCTACTCGCCCTATAGGGAGGTTTATATAGGCTCACCTCCCCTAGGGTTTACATATCTCAACCGATTCAGTTAAAGCTTGGATCGTTTAACCTAATCATTTGGGCCTATCTACTACTTTGGGCCTTGACTTCTAGTCGCTTGGTTCCTCGCTGGGCTTCAATCCACTACTGCTTGAGCCACTCGCGGTTCTTGGGCGATCGGAAGCGTCTGCTGGGTATACCCCGGTAGGCATACCCCCATCATACACCCAGTTGGTTGGGCTCCTTTTTGTATCATTAGGGCCCCTAGCGGTGGCGGTATCGTCTACTATGTTATTACAGGCTGGTGAAGCCGTAGGCTATGCGGGTTCTCCAGGTGGCAGAGGTGGAGCTCCGTGCGAGACAGCTCCTAGGGCAGGGGCGAATCCTGGGTTCACCGCTTGGCGACGCATCTGGGAGAAGCCCTCATGGAATTTCTGGAACTCCCTGCAATCCTTGAGCATGTGGCTGGCCTTCCTCTTGCCATCCTGCTTGTCGATGTAGAAGTGGATTGTGCAAGGACCCGATAGTTTCTTGATGGTGGATGGCTCGTCATCGCGGTTGCGGCATTGCCACGTTTGTGTTGGTATCCCGCCGTCACGGTATTTTATATCAAGGTCTCCACTGTTGCGGTTTCCATCTTTATATGTCCGGCGTAGCCAACGTGACCATATCGACCTCTTGGATGGTCGTAGACCCGCATCCTTCTTTTCGAGGCGATCGCGCTGTGACCAAAGTTTTCCTCATCATCTGAGCGTGTTCGGTTGGGCATCCTCGCCATCGCCCGGCGTTGGCGTCGTCCATCAAGTGATCGATGGTTTTGGGCTTGCAGCGCCCGGGTCTTCTTTGAATTTGTGGCGCCTTACGCCGTCATTGAAGGCCTCTATTACCCTTTCTGTGAGATGTTCGTGGCGGAGTTTTTGATGATGGACGATGCGGTATATACGGCGGATGGACTCGTTGGACGGTGGCGGCGAGCACATATCTCCTCGATTGAAGTTGGTCTCTTGCTTGTACCTTTGAAGTTGCGGATGAAGCACTATGCTAGCTCTTCCCAGCTGCGGATGGATCCGTAAGGGAGCTGTTGAACGATCTCGCTCCACCCATCGGTGCGGTGAAGGCATTGCATGGTTGTGTTTTTACTCCCGCCATGGAGCTTGACTGACGTTAGGTGGTCGTCGAGCCAGATCTTTGGCTCTTACGCGCCGTACAATTTCGGGTTGTCCGAAGGGAGTTTGAAGTTCTTGGGCATCCGCGATTGTCGTACTGCCCTGGTGAAGCACCTGGTGCCTCACAGCTCTGTGTCCTTGTCTTCGGACTCCGTGCAGCACACGCGTTTTGCGTGTGACTTGTCGATCTTCGCTGCGTGCTCTCTGACGTCGTAGTTCTTTGCTCCTTAATAAATGGGTTGCAGTGGCGCTGCGGCAGGTATTGCTCTTCCTCCTCAAATGAGGGTGTGCGGCTTCGAGTGAATTTTACTGCGGCCTTTTTCTTTGGCTCTACAGCTGCTTCGTCGTGGAACGCAGCTTTGACAAGTCCGAGACCTGCAAGCACGGATTTCTGGATTGTGTTCCTTGGGTCTCCTGCCGCTGGTGGGTTGGATGCTAGGTAGGTGGTGGCCGCCATGACCGTGGCATGTGGCGTTTTGGGCATGATGTTGCCCTGCAATTCCATCGTCATGAAGGATATGTCAAGTTCTTTGGTGGCCTCGCATCATGAAGTGGGATCCACGCGCTCCATGCGGGAGCGATACTTGTGGACGTCGTATCACTTCAAGGTAGAGCCACCAACTGAGAGTGCATCTCGCCTCACGCTTGACTCATCAGCCGCTCGCCTCGCTAATAGATATTGTTTTGTTGTTTGATCTGTCGATTGTGCTCCTCGATGAGGAGCCAGTGGTAGCCCATCATCATATCACGAGGGGTGTCGATTGGTAGAGGGTGGGTGCCTCACACAGTGTCATGCATCCTCTCCCACTCCTCATTGTTAAGATTGATCTCGTTGCGAACACGGTTTATACTCTCACTGTTTTTGGATGCCCCATTCCCGTTGGGGTTGGGTGGGAGTGGTTCGTTTCCTCCATTCTCAACCTGCGGGTTGGGAGGGGATTTGGTGGTGGATCGGCGCCGTCGTCTACATTGCCATTGTGGATGTCTGTGAAGATGTAACATGGGAGGAGATTGTTACTTCCACAACTTTCGGTTCCTTCCTCCATAGGAGGTCAGAGGTCAAATTTGCAGCGGCTGTCATCCAAATCTCTTGTTAGCGATGTTGTGTGCAAGGCACCTATTGGTGGCACCCACAAGATGGGCACGACCGGCGGAGGTGGCACTCTCTCTAGGAGGCGTGGTGCCAATGTCCCACCTAAGCGAATCTCCCGACATCTCGACTCCGTCTCTCTGAATTGAAATCCTTGTTCTGGTCGGGAGTGGGCGGTGAAGTCGAGGGCACCAAGAGGAGGTGATTCTCCATTGCCGAGGAGTAGATTGCGGAGGATGGGACCATCACGATTGCATGATCAGCGTCCCAGTTCCCCTGACGATGCCAATTGGCGAGGTTTGACTAGTCAATGCCCATTGTTATGGACATGGGTTTGGAGAATATGGGGATGCTATAGATCGCGAGATGATTAATAAACATGCGGCAAGGGACATGAGGTTTACCCAAGTTTAGGCCCCGGAGGAAAACCCTACTCATGCTTATGCTTGATTGACGGCGAGAACCGAAAGTCACGAAGTGCCTTGAGATGCAATCTGGCGTGATGTGTGTGTATGATTGGAGAGATCCTCCTCTCCAGGCCCTCCAGCCTTTATATGGGAGGCCAGGTCTCGGGAATAGTCAAGTGGGTTACAAGTTAGGGTTTCACCCTTCAAATTCTATCTAAAGCTTGGTCGTGCTCTCCAAGGAATCAAACTTCTAGCGGGCTTGGGCCATCGAGTCTCCTTGGGCATCAAGTCTTCACGTGGGACTTCATTGGGCTAGGCCGGGTATACAGTGTGAGGTACTCGTAGGGCATATCCATGTCGGGGAAGGGTTCGCAGGAGAGGAGCTCCGGGCTGTGGCGGCGTCGAGCAGAGGATACATGGCGCGGTGATGGCACAACAGAGAGGGCACGGCAGCGGAGGCCGACCTTATCTGGCGTGGGCCTAGCAAGGTGAAGCAGAGGAAGCATAGGGGCGGGGCCTGAGGCTGGCGGCAGCGATGAGTGATCGAGGAAGAAGGAGAGAGCGATGTAGGGATGGGTGGTGGGATCAAGACAAGAGCGAGGGTTGGGCCGGGTTCGATGTGATGGGGCCTAGGCGTGTCAGCTGGGCTGGCATCGTGAGTGTGTGCGTGTTGTGTTACCGTCGGGTGGATCAGTGCATGTGGTGTAGTGTGTTGGGTGCGGTCAGGACAGGGTGGAGTGGTGCGTATGTGTTTGGGTGTAAAGCGGTGGGGTGGTTCAGGCTGGAATGGTGTGGAGTGGTGGTAGTGTGGCGGCGGGGCGGGGAGTGGTGGGGGTAGACTAGGATTTGGCTTTGAGAGAATTATGGTTAGGGTTTCCTAAGAAAAGATAGGGTTGTAGGCTGGCTGGGCCTTTGGGCTAGCCGGCTGCCTCCCCCGGTTTAATAAAACATTTGGTATTTATATTTATTTCTATTTTTTAACCCTTTTGTAAATAATTTTAGATAAACAAAATATCCGGAAAGACCGGGGTTTCGCATTTGAATGAGGAGAGGGATATTTTTAGAAAACAAAATAGGGATTTTAGCAAAATAGTTTTATGTAGATGGATGCATGTTGATGTCATGATGATCTTTGAGAGATATGACATGCGATTTTCTAGTAGTGGTTTTACGGGTGCTACAATTTTACACCACTTACAATGTATATCTCCTCGAGATCCACCTTGTAGTGCGGGGAAGGAGGCGATGATATGGATCTTCTCTCTTGTGTAGATCCTCGTGATGCCACTAACAAAGATTATTTCTTCGTATTGAAATCGGACACCACCAACAAGTGGTTGCTCACGTTCATCGAGAGAACACTCTGGATAAACAAAAGCGAAGGTAAAGGTGTCAAAAGGTAAGGGCGCCTTTAACTTCCTTTGAAGAGTATAATTGCATTGATCCACCATTCGATGTACAAGAGAATGATAAGTAGTCATATGGTGATTATTCCATCGCGCACCAAAGCATTACTCTACACATGAATAGGGGAATTATGCATCCAACTCTCGGAATTCAGACTGAAGATCTCCAAAAGTGATGTTCGCAAACAAAGGAGCAATGGATGCTCTTCATCAGATCTAGTACAGATGATGTCGACATGTAGGAAAACACCAGAAGATACAAAGTATGTTTTTTAGTGAATTTTGGTCTAGTGGAAGGTACAACAGAGGAAAATTCCTCATATATCATGAAGACCGGATGTCGAAGCACCATTACAAGAGGATGGAGCGAAACCCTGAAGGTACGACAGAAACCCAACCACGAGAAATCCTGGATTCGAATAAAAGATAGGAGGGTGGATTCAAAACACGCAAAGGTAAGAGGAGAAGAGCATAGAGGTAAGGAGTAAAAGTAGACCTAATCAGATCTATCCAGATTTTGAAAATTGTTTTGACACTCTACAATGTCCATCAACTAGGTTATCCTACATTTGGACCGGTGGGGCATCATAAATCTTGAGCTCTCGATACCAGTTGTAACACCCTTACTTAGATTGGCCCTATGCAAGTTTCAGCAATTTCATAAACCCTCATAGAAATGATTCAAAGGTGCCCAGACACTTGCATACAAGTAGAAAACAAAGTAATATCATTACACAATAGTCCACGATGGAACACAAAGAACAAATATTTACAACACGACTCCATGAGTCAAGAATACATATATACAATACAAAGATCCAAATCACCTTGAAAACGATACACATCCGAGTACGAATATGTAACATCCCAAAAATATAACCCAAGGATCATCAAAACTCTAATCACTAAAATTAGGGTTAACAAAAACTTTGATTAATTTAAAATCATATGAATGCAAGTGTGAATGAGATGATTTGATAAATGCATGAATGAACTTGTGTGATTAACCTAAATAGCAAGAAGTGGTTTAAAGATGAAAATAACATCATATAAAACATTTCCATGCAGAAACAAAACAAGAGAAAATCAAAAACAAAAAAAATAAAGCAAATGGTCATTTTTGCCAATCTTGCTCACTAGGTCACTTTGAGTGTTTCTAGTTCAAGAATTCAAACAGAAACTTTTCCAACTCTTTTCACCCCTTGCTACAACAAGTAAAAGTAAATCAAAGCCCACCTTTCAAACTTGCAGAAACATTTGGCAACCTCATTCAAATCACAATTCAAAATTGAATCTTTATCATATGTGAAGATCACACATTTTCAAAACCCAACCTAACCAGTGCCCCTTGACTAATCCAACTAACCAGACACTCCCTAGTATGTTCCAGCAAACCCACCAAGTTTGAATCAGAAATTCAAATTTAAAGTTCTTGCGGCCATTTCATCAAACACCTTGCAGATACAAATCAAACAAACATCAAACACTATAGTGTGCAGTAAAATTGGCCTAACTTGTTCCCTCTATAGCTCACTCTACACTCTCAGTAGATGATCAAAGTAATATAACTAGCTTTAGCACCACTATGAGCAAGCCTAGCCATTAATGTCAAGCATACCGAGAGCACCATTGCCACCCATCATCGCCAGTGAGCTAGAGGCCGCACTAGCCTCGCCAACCTTATGCAGGACATGCGGCACCGTCACACCCACCACCTGTCCCAGCCTAAGCAATGCCAGCCTGGACCACCGACACGCCCATGCCAAACTCCTCTGCGACCATGCGAGCGCGCGGTCGCGCCCGCTCGACCAGCACCCGCGCGCATCGCCTACGCCGCTTGCGGATGATCACCAGCACCCCATCACCACGCCGGACATGCCCGTTCACCACCGCGCGGACCACGCGTCATGCGCGACATTAAAACCGTCGTCGGACCCTCCCAGAGCATCAGCGTGTTCCGACCGATCAGCACCGCACGCCACCGCCAGCGTTGTTGAGCTTCGCTAGGAGCAGCACCACCCCCCTAATCGCCCCGCCATTAGCCCTACATGCGTCGACCACGATGAGCTCAGTCCACGCCCGTCGGTCCCCTTCCGCCACTATAAATAGAGGCCTCCACTGCTCGTTTTCGCCACACCAGTTCGCTCCTCTCTCACCCAGAACCACCCCACCTCACTCCCGGAGCAAGGCGAGCAGCGCATCGCCGGAATTTGGCCGGAGCCCGCCGCTGCTGGAGAAGAAGGGAGACGTTGATTGGAGCCGCCCCAGGAGAAGCTGTCTGTACCAGGAGAACCGCCGTCATCGACTTTGTCATTGGCCCCTGTCGCCGACCCTCGCATGAGCCTCGGTGAGCCTCTCATGACCCCCACCTGCCGCGCTAGGGTTCTGTCTCGCCGGCGCTGCCCGACATGGACGATGAACCATAGCCGTTCGATTAGAGTTAGATCATGCGGTTCGTGTTGCCCCGTACCGCTTCGCCCCTCCCCGTCTCACTGACACATGGGGACAGCCACTTAACCAGCCTACGTACGCGCTGTGTGTAGTGGGCCGGCCCAGTAAAACATCCTGCGCGACCCAATAATTCAAATTAAGCTTTATTCATTTAATTTCAAACATAGTTCTGTACCTAGATTCAAAAATCCACCTAGCTCGATTCACTAAACCAAAATGCATGAAACAAATTTTGTTAGAGATCTGAAATGCTTAATCCAAGCCCATTGGATTCAAACCATTTGGATTTATAGATCAACCATGGTAAAAATAACAAGGCAGAAGATTTTCTTCATTCAAACATTTTTCAAAATTCAACCATAAAAGCTTTTGAGTTGATTCCAACTCTCAAAAATCACATTTGACCATACCTTTCAGAATACATAAAAACATATGGGTTTACTTGTAGAAATAATGTTCATGTAATAAAAGAATGCCACATAGGCATTTCTAGTCACTTTATTTAATTAAAATAAAAAGGTTAAACCTTATTAAATTGTGACACCACTTTAAACCACATTCCATGTCTTTGAAATATGTGGTGATGACATGTGTCAACATGATCCCATGTTTGAGTTGGAGAATATTAAATCTTAAGTAGTTTTTCAATGAGTAGAAATTACTTTTCTCAAATAAAATAAATAAGACAAGTGTTTTAATCCTTGTGATAATATTGATGATGCTAGATCATCTAGTGTGAATTTTTGTGCGATGATTAAAAATATTTAAGTATTGTTTGGTGATTGTGTACCTCGTATTTATTTATAGACGCTAGTACCGACCAAGGATACGAGGAGGAAGGAGGATACTACGAGGAAGAATCCGAGGAGAACTTCAACCACTGCTGTGCTCAAGGCAATCTTATACCAATATCTTAGCAAGCTATTAACTTAGCAAGATATCCTTGCAAATTATGCAAGCCAATACTTGCTTGTTACTATGCCAACTATATGTCTTAAGCATATGTGATCATAACCACTTGATAACCCAATCCTAGTTTTACTTGCAAGCTTAATACTTTATTTTCTTTATCAAAGAATTCTCTTAGAGTTTACATGGTGACTTGTAGATTCGAGAAAGATAACTAAAGTTAGCATAAAGAGCATAAAATTTGGCCTAAGTTAGATAATCTTGATGTCATCCTAAGGCATGAGATTGAACTTAGCAAATCCACACTTGTTTATCACCCCTCATTAGTATTTACCACCACTTCTAGATGCTAGTGCTAAGTATAAAATTTGATCAGCTTTAGATGGGAATACTTGGTGAAAATGGTTATGAAAACCATAGAATGATGAGTCATTCATGAAATGTTTTGACATGTGTTTAGAACACGGATGATTTTATGATGAAAATGTTGAGGCATGAGCCTTACCTTTATAAAACTGATGGTTGTTTGTATGCGATACCATTCCAATTTTATCGTATAACCACAATACCGAAAATTGGGTAGGGCTTGATTTGAAATTTATATACCTTAGTATGGGTTCCCTCATGACCAAGGTCTGAGCTAAGGCTACCTTGTGAAGATTGTCCACTGATGCAATATATGATTGGTCATGGTTGGGAGGCCAAACTCACATGAGAGGTGCCTATAATAGGGCGTGTAATTGAAAGGTTAGGATTGGTTATCCGCATACTGAGTATGGTGAATTAAGGATTGTTCCTATAGGGTGTCTCGAATGTTGTGGTGCACGTGTTCAATCTCTGCAGTGTGAAACTATTGAATAGCCGTGTTCACGGTTATGGACAGTTGGAGTGGCCATATTGTTCCTCCGTCAGATGTTTTCAAAAGGACTTGTGAAATGAATTATGACTTTGACTTGACCACAACAGAGTTGTGATATGAAATTCAAATTCCCACTTAAGTTTTATAAAACTTTCAACTAGTTTTCTTTGCTTCTGAACTTAGTAGAGCTAAATCTGGCTTTTTACAAAACAACCTTAGAGCTTAGTATCCTACTACAACCCCCCCCCCCCTTAACTTGTTAGTATTAGTTTGCGAGTACTTAAAGAGTACTCATGGCTTTGTCCCTGGCTATTCCCGTGGCCATACTATGAAGAGGAGTATCAGGATGAAGGACCGCAGGAAGGTTACGACAACTAGGATCATCTCCCATCATCAGCATTGCCTATGACCCTGAAGATGGAGTTTCGCCTACGCTATTGTTACTATTACGTTATTTCGCTGCTTGTATTATATTAAGAACTGGATCATGAGATCCTTATTTGTGTAAGACTTTATTGATGGTTTGTAATGGATGATGTACTGTGATATCCAAATCTGTTGTCTCGCAAAAATGGTAATCCTAGGATTGCGATGTATGGCATAATAGGCATCTGGGATTAAAAATCCGGGTGTTGACAGAATAAGATGCAAATTAGTCTAATATCCCTGAAAATAAGCAATGGCATCCATAACCCTGCCCAGGCCAAGCCAGAAGGGTATCCCTGCTAACAACGTCGATCTCAAACCTGCTAAAACAACAGGGGCACCGACAAAGGGCAAAGGAAAAAGAGAAAAGTCAATACTGAGGCTAATACGCGGCGAGACTTAGATTTTAGCGTCTCTTGCCTACATAGGTATGGTGGACTGAAGCGGCAATGCAGCATGCACTATACAATCAATAGAGACTCGATACGACTTATGGATACCAAAGAGGGATAAGAAAGTACTATTCGGATCCAACCTGATACTAACACCAAACATACCCATCTTGGTGTTTCCCCCTTAAGACCAAACGAGGAGGTTGTACCAAGGAAACTCACACAGTTGGCAGTTTTATTAAACATTCCATTATAGTTACATCACTTACTAGTTAGATATAGATAGCATGAGTCATCCTAATATCATAATAAGTAGGCAGTTTTAGTTAACCATTCTGTTGTAGTTGCAATACTTACTAGTCACATACATATAGTATGAGGCATCCCAATTCCATCAGTTATTGGCACTTTTATTTACTCATTATTTTTTAGTGAATCTGATTACTAGACAAGTCAAAGTCACATTTATAGCACTACTTTATTTATAGTTTTCTATAATCGAGATACTGTGCTCCAAGTCGTCCATAACCGCGGACACGACTTTTAAAAATATTTACCCTGCAGGGGGCACAAATAGCAACACATGCACGATCAACCTCGGAAAAACCAAATGAAACCCAAACAAGGCCTCATGCCAAAGCATTCGCAAGATTCATAAATTATTTGAGGGGGCCACCCGACTAATCTACCCACGAGATTGGCGGCTCAGAGCGGACCCATAGGTTTGTGACAACAGATGTAAATTACTGGGAACCCGAAAGTGTGACCGGACTTGTCGATACCACGAAAACATGGCACAGGGTTCCAAAAAAGTACAGTAGTAAACGCTCTCCACGAGCACCAGGAGTAAATAAAGAAGTAAAACATGGCATAAGTACAATATAGTAATAACGCCCCAAACTACTTATGGCCCCAAGAAATTAAATATGACTCAAGCTAGGACTAAGGGGATTCATGGTCCCACATGCGAATAGTGTGATAGTCAAGGAAGAGGTATCAAGTACTCGGGGTCCTATGGGAAACCAGTGACCGTTTCAAAACCAAATAGCATCTATTGCTCACCGGTACCACCGCATTAGTTATAACTATTCCCACCATTTTAATATTAAGTTGTAATTTAATCCATGATCATCTCCAACATTAAGTATGAGGCATTCCTCCAACAACTATGGAACATCGGCGACGTGAAGCAACACCTGCGCAAACAACTACGACTCACAAGGCCGACTTCTACCAAACAATAGGTAATAGGAGGTGTCCATGGCAATATAAAGGCTGCAAGGGATATAAATGGTATGCAAAATAAAGCATCACACACAGATAGCAGTCGATCAACAAGAGGAAGTAAATACTAGAAATGTAATATAGGTAGAAGGAGGAGAATGGTCACGTGGAAAAAACTGCCGTAGGTTCATCCGAAGATAGGGTCGAGACTCGCATCAACTCATCGGCCTAATCCGTGAAGAAGCAGAGCACTAGAAGAAACACCGGATGGACTATTTAATACTACGGAAGAAAATTGGGCATGATGCATGTATGATGCATGACATGGCAAAGGTGCGATGAAATTAGACAATATTAAGCTGAACTGGGTCCCTACAATTAATTGGATGGTTCATGTTGTTTAGATACCCCGTAATTTAAATATTGTCTTAACAAGGCAAAACATGGCGGTTCGCTACACAAATTTAAATAGAGCCAATATAAGACTAGAAAAACCTGCTTATGGTCTCCATATTTAATTATTACGTAAATCATTAAAAGCCCAAAACCACACAATATGTATGCGACGTGAAAATTTTATACGCAACATGTATATATTATATATTATAAAAATATTGGTCTCTGAAAAGGGTCACACATGGTGGTTCAGCGATCTTGGGGCTTGGAGGGGGTTCGGCCTCGACGGGATCGAGGCTTCTGGGTCTCAGCAGGAACGGGGCCTTCGGTTCCATGAAGAAGATCTTGGTGTTCCGAGGGTCTAGATTCCGTGTTGGAGCACTCAGGGAACCTACTTAGATGGTCATGTCAAACATGAAACCTGCAGTGGTGCGGTCTTCGGGTGGCCTTATGCCCGACACGGTTCGTCGGACAGCACCACACCATCTTCACGTGGTCAACAACATCACTTGGCCACCATCTTCACACACGGTTGTCACTTGTGGCTTCACAAACAGGCATATGAAGCAGATTTGGACCAAGTCGGAAGGAGCTCGTAGAAACACTAACAAGGACGTCTGGGAGGTCACACATAGGTGGCCCAGGCAGCGTTGGGGAAAGGGAGATGGAGTGCTCAGGCAAGGCCCACAGCGACATGGGCTTGAGGTCCCGAAGGCAGCAGGTGACGACAAACTAGGGCAACACCAGAGGGAAGGATGTAGGAGGGTGCGGCTGGCACCGAAGGCCTGCAGAGGACTTGCTGCCAGAGGAGGCGATGATGGGGTCCTTCTTTGGGCCAGCGGAGATAAAACAAAAATTTCCTCTAATGTGGTGATCCCAAGATCTAGCTGGTAGAAGGCCACGAGGTTTACCACTAGGCAGCGGTTGCGGATTCTGCGATGAAGCGTCGATTGATGCGGTCACGATCCTCACGATCCGATCGTCACGGTGCTGATCGCACATCACCTCTCTTGGTATCCACCGTACAAGGAGGAACCGGCGTGACTGCTGGGTTAAATAACGGCGGGACTCTGTGGAGCTAGGGTTTCAACACATGGAATGACCTAACGAACACGATTAACCTTTACGGGTTCACGGTGCTCCACTATATATAGGGAGTGAGCGTGGGCCTGCTCATGACCCATTCACTAAATCCCATATAACACTAGTCACCGTGAGTCCAAATCACTAACTCGGTCCTAATCCGGTTTAGGTGCAACCCAACCAGATTACAGATTCGGATCCAATCCGAACTTGCTCCCGCTCTTAAGTGTGTGACCCTGCAGGCTCATGCTACTTGGACACGATTGGAGTCCGACTCTCAATCGATCAGTCGGTAGCGGCTCCTAGCAGAACGTGCCGAGTCCCAAGTACCAAAGAGTCATGATGACTTGCCTTTCCAATGCGACTTACGTCTGAGTCCCTTTTTCCTCACAATATACCTTGTCAGACTATAGGCGAATATATGTCATCCCTTAAATAGTCCGACTCTCTTCTCGATCCGAGATAAGTGATTCACCCGACTAACTCTTAGTCGATCGCCTCGGTTAACACTTAACCGAGTCGTGCATGGCCATGCTTTCCGAATCATATCTCACGAGAGGGCCCAGAGAATATATCTCCAAGTGGAGGGCAAAATCCCATCACGGTTATTCACATCACGCAGCTTGATTCTCGATCGAAATGCGCCTTTATAAGCGCGATGCGGATTAGCGTTTGACAGAACCTATGTCGGTGATCCTCAACTCGGATTATGCAATAACCTCAGGTCTAAGGATTACATTGATTGAGATATACAAATGACAACTTGTTCGTTGTACCTAAATGTGGGTCAATCCGACTCGCTAAACTCTTTAGCCGAATCTGTGTAAGTTGGAATAGCATCTCCATGCCCATGACAAGTGGAACCGAGTCATCAAGCCAACTTTCACATTGGTCTAAGTTGTGTGTCCAGCACAACCTCAATGACCAAGGATATTTAGTACAAACAACATGAATGCATAGTTCCACAACCGAATCACATATTCAATGATACACATCGGATGTTTATACAAGGACTACTTAATATCTTTATGAGTACAATGGGAAATATCATCATACATGATTGCCTCTAGGGCATATTCCCAAGCTCTCCCACTTGCACTAGAGTCAATCTTGAGCATCACATGTCTAAGCATCTAATGCCCATGGCTCTCGGTCGCCTCATGCTTGGCTGTGGTAGGCTTTGTCAGCGGATCCATAATATTTGCATCCGTGTGTACCTTACATAACTTGATATCACCCGATCCACGAACTAGCGAATCGGTGGTACCATGAGTATGTGCTTGTTCTTACGGTGTTATGCAGGTTCCTTGGCTTGTGCAATAGCACCATTGTTGTCACAATACCGTCTAGCAGTTGGGCGAGCCTGAACCACACCAAGATCCATGAGGAAATTTCTCATCCAAACGACTTCCTTTGCGCCTCCAGGCGACAATATACTCGACCTACATCGTGAGCCTTGAACCACGATCTCTTGCTTGGAACTTTTCTAGCTCACGGCACCTCGTTTATAATAAACACGTATCCGGATTGCGACGAGAATCATTAGAGTCGATAAGATAACTCGCATCCATGTAACCCTTTACCAGAGTTCATCTTCACCACCATAAGCGAAGAACATATCCTTAGTCCTTCTCAAGTACTTTAGGATATTTTTAGCCGCTGTCCAGTGGATCTCTCCAGGATCAGCCTGGTATATGCTCACAACACTTAGAGCATAGAAAACATCCAGCCTAGTACAAATCATGGCGTACATGATGGATCCATTGCGACATATGGAATCGCACTCATCCGACTTAGCTCATCGGTTGTCGAAGGACCTTTGAGTCTTTCTAAGTTTTACACCATGGGACATCGGTAAGAATCCCATCTTAGCCGATTCCATGTTGAACTTCTCCAACACTCTGTCCAAATATGTACTCTGACTCAATCCAATGAGCCTCCTTGATCTATCTCGATAGATCCGGATTAAGGATTTATGTTGCCTCACCCAAGTCTTTCATTGAAACTCCTTTCCAATGATTCCTTGGTTTCTTGCAACATCTGGACATCATTTCAATCAGTAATATGTCATCCACATATAAGATTAGAAAATTTACTTTGTTCCCACTAAACTTCTTGTACAAACAAGAATCATGATCACTCTTGATGAAGCCAAGCGATTTGACTACCTCATCAAGCGAATATTCCAACTCCGAGATGCTTGCTTCAACCCATAAATGGATTCTGAAGTTTGCACACCTTGTCGATTGGCGGATCGACAAAACCCTCGGGCTGTATCATATACCGTCCTCGGTTAAATTTCCGTTAAGGAAAGCCGTTTTGACATCCATCGCCATATCTCGTAGTCGAAATAGGCCGCTATAGCTAACATGATCCGAACTGATTTAAGCATCGCTACGGCGAGAAAGTCTCGTCGTAATCAACTCCTTGAACTTGCCGGAACCCATTAAGTGACAAGGCGTGCTTTATAGATTGAAACATTTCCATCCATATCAGTTTTATTCTTAAAGACCCATTTGCACTCGGCGGGTCTTGCAAATCTGGAAGATCAACCAAGTTCAAACTTGATTTTCATCCATGGACTTTATCTCGGATCTCATGGATCCAAGCCATGACTCGGAATCGAGATCCACCATCGCTTAGAATAATTTGTCGACTCATCAGCATGTCAGTAACACATCACGAACACTCCGTAATCTTGCCGATCTTCGTAGTACAAGTCTTGCTTCGGCTCGGTGCCACAAAGCTCAACCTCAAGGTTTTCTTGACTCGCTACTAGCCGGTTCCTCTCGAAGTTCTTGAGTTGCCTTGCTCCTTACTCCCCGACTGAGAAACTCTTTCTCAAGGAAGACACCGTTCCGAGCGACAAACACTTTGCCCTCTTCTCGGTTGTAGAAGTAGTAACCCAAGGTTTCCCTTAGATACCCCACGAAAATACACTTATCCGACTTGGCTGTAAGCTTGTCCGACTGGAGTCTCTTGACAAATGATTCACAACCCCAAATCTTAAGAAAAGACAAACTCGGCTTTTTCCCTGTCCACATCTCATGCGGTGTCTTCTCTACCGATTTTGATGGTACTCTGTTTAGTGTGAACGCCGCTGTTTCTAGACAATAACCCCAAAATGATAAAGGCAGATATGTCCGACTCATCATTGATCGTACCATGTCCAACAAGGTCTGATTCCTCCTTTCCGAAACACCATTCCTTTGTGGCATTCCTGGCGGAGTAAGTTGAGGAACTATTCCACAACTTTTCAGATGGTCATCAAACTCATTGCTCATGTACTCGCCTCCTCGGTCCGACCGAAGAAACTTTATTTTCTTGCCGAGTTGATTCAGGGCTTCATTCTGGAATTCTTTGAACTTTTCAAAGGCTTCGACTTATGTTTCATCAAGTAGATATATCCATACCACTTAAATCATCGGTGAAGGTAATGAAGTACTCATAACCACCCCGGTATCGTGCTCATTGGTCCACATACATCACGATGTACTAGTCCCAACAAGTCGGACGCCTTTCGCAACTCTTTGCAAAGGTGTCTTGGTAATTTCTTTGAGTAGGCAAGATTAGCATGTCTCGAGCGACTCCAAGTCGAGCGAAGTTAGGAGTCCATCATCATGGAGCTTCTTCATGCGTTTCCAACTTATATGACCAAGCGGCGATTGCCAAAACTAAGTCATATTCAGATCATTTGGTTTCAACCTTTTAACATTTATGTTATAAACCGACTCACCATCAAGATTCAAAATAAATAACCCGTCACGGGCGGGTGCAAAGCGTGAAAAATATCATTCAAATACAAAGAACAACCATTATTATTGATATTAGACTCATAGCCTTGCCTCATCAAACATGAAGCGAAATAATGTTTCGTGAGCAACTTTGGAACATAATAACAATTATTCGGTTCCATAATGAATCCATAAGGTAAATGAAGTTGCATCGTGCCGACTTCCAGCAACTCTTGCTTTGTTCTTGACTCGAATATCAACCTGCCTCTTGCTACGCTCCTAGTTCTTACCGGTCCACAGCGAGTTGCGAGATGTGAATCTTGATCCGGTATCATATACCCAAGAACTATTAGGTGCATCAGCAAGATATATGTCTATAACATTGCAAACAAGTGTACCTGAGTCGGAAGTCATACCTCCACTCTTGGCTTTATCGGCCAAGTACTTGCTGCAGTTCCTCTTCTAGTGGCCATCCGCTTTGCAGTAGAAGCAAGTGGATCTGGCTGAAGGAGATGGCTTAGAACCTGAGGAAGCGCTTGGGACCGGGTCCTGAGCCTGCTTTCCTCCTGACTTAGCCTTCTTCTTAGTCCAAGAACTCTTCTTGAACTTAGCCTTATTTTGCACCATCAACACTTGATTGGCGCCCTTCTTGAGATCCGCCTCTGCCTGCTTGAGCATCCCATGTAATTCAGTGAGCTTCTTATCCATACCATGCATGTGGTAGTTCGAAATGAACTGCCCATATGCACTAGGAAGAGAGTTCAGAATTATATCCGTAGCGAACTCTTCGCTTATGGGGTAGCCAAGCCTCTCCATAGACTGCACGTAACCAATAATTTTGATCACATGCGGACTCAGTGGATCACCATCCTTAAGCTTGCAACTCAGCAAAGCCTGAGAGACTTGATACCTCTCAGTCTTCGCCTGAGCTTGGAACATACTTTTGAGGCTTTCGATCATATCGTAGGCCTCAACATGCTCGAACTGCTTTTGCAAGTCCGGTTCCATGTGAGCAAGCATAAGACAGCTAATATCCGTGGACTCATCCTTAGCCCGACGGTAGGCATTGGTGGCGATGACATCGCATTCTCATTCGGCTCATCTGGAAGTGGGTTGTCTAGGACATGGTCCTTCTTTTCTTGTTTGAGAACAATTCTCGATTCGATACCAGTTGGTAAAATTAGTGTCGTTCGGTTTATCTTTCTCAAGAATGGTTCTCAGCATAAAACCGGATATCTGAGAGTGACTCCTACTTGGTGCCATGATCTACAACAGAAAATATGCAAAACACTTAAGACATGTATTCATAAAAGAGAAAGCATATTAAACATTTTATATTTTATGCTCCCACTAGAACCAACACCCCTCTGATGGTTGCTTAGTGATTCAGGATCCTAAATAAGCAAGTCGGCTAGTGAGCTTTAGCATCACCGCTAGCCGCCAAGTGATCTAGGTAGACAACTCCTTGTCGATTGCATCTCATGCGTCTCCTGTTGGACGGGTGGCATCATATGCCCCGGCTCCCATCCGACTTTTCTCCGAGCCCCACAACCGTTGTGATAGACCCGTCTAGCTTACCGAGTGTTTCATGATGAAGTCAGGCGAACCCACCTAGTCGGAAAGAATTGGCAGCACCTCAATTTTATGAGCCCACTACCAAAAATGTCCGACTTGTGATGGTGCAAACACTGGCAGGAAAACCGACTAGACCTTCTTTGAGGGATTAAATTTTATCGACTATCTAATAGAGGTAAAACTGAGACATAACAATAACACAAAATAAAGAAATTATAATGTTACATGGTGTGGCTCTCTTCATGGCGATCTCCATCTCACAAAGCACGTAATCCGACTCGTGCCAACTCTTGTCACTTGAGTCTTACTCCATGTATGCCGACATGTACAGCATGCATGCCTTAGGGTTCTCCAAGCAGCTACACTAGCTTAGTAAAGTAATTACATAGAGAATCCAAACCGCGGTCGTTATACAATAAAATGACACCTAGGCTCCGGTAGGTGACAAAAACCGTGATTCGCGGATCACGTATGGATTACACACATACATCACATGCACATGAACCATACAATTCACAACTTCCTGCAAAAACAAGTTATGCATAGATACAATATCTAGGCATTGTGAAACTATAGCGACATCTAAGGCGCTGACGGGCGGCGGATAGCGACGGGGATCGAAGGCGGCGCCCCTCGAGTCTGAGCCCGGCGATTCGAAAATGCGGATCACATCTGATCAAACATGGATTCCGACCATCGTCTTGATTCGATCAAACTCTTTGATCTTAAATCACCGCGGATTTCGTGTCAGTCTACCCGATGGCGGAAGCCGGCCGGGAAGGGTATGTCGTTCCACGACCTCGGTATGATCACGGAAATCAGATCTACCATTCCCGATGCAGTTGATCCAATCAACCTCGTACAAAACCGATCTATCTCATAGATCGACCACCTAACGACATAGATCTTATCTACATCCTACCGCATATCACATATGCGAGATCTCGAAACCTAAAACCGAAGCTATCGCTCGATACCACTGCTGGGCCACGCGGAGATAAAACAAAAAAAATTCTCTACCGTGGTGATCCCAAGATCTAGCTGAGGTAGAAGGCCACGAGGTTTACCACTATACATGCGGTTGCGGATTACTGATGAAGCACGTCAGTTGATGCAGTGCAGTCCTCATGATCCGATCGTCCTGGTGCTGATCGCACAGCACCTCTGCTGGTATCCACACGTACAAGGAGGAGCACCGGCGGCGAACTGCTAGGTTCGTAACTATGGCTCGACTGCTGTGGAGCTAGGGTTTCCAACACATGGAATGACCTAACCGAACACAATTAACCTTTCTGGGTTACGGTGCTCCACTATATATAGGAAGTGAACGTGGGCTCTGCTCGCGCGACCCATTCACTAAAGCCCATTTAACACTAGTCACTGTAAGTCCAACTCACTAACACAGTACTAGTCCTGTTTAGGTCCAACCCAACCAGATTACAGATTCGGATCCAATCCGAACTTGCTCTCGCTCTTAAGTGTGTGACTCCGCAGGCTCATGGCTACTTGGACACGATTGGAGTCCGACTCTCAATCGATCGATGGCGGCTCCTAGCGAGAATGTCTTGAGTCCCAAGTACCAAGAGTCATGATGACTTGCCTTTCCAATGCGACTTACGTCAGGTCCCTTTTGCCTCACGATATACCTTGTCGGACTATGGCGAATATATGTCATCCCTTAAATAGTCGACTCTCTTCTCGATCCGAGATAAGTGATTCACCGACTAACTCTTAGTCGATCGCCTCGATTAACACTTAGCAAGTCGTGCATGGCCATGCTTTCCGAATCATATCTCACGAGAGGGCCCAGAGAATATCTCTCCAAGTGGAGGGGCAAAATCCCATCTTGGTTATTCACATCACGCAGCTTGATTCTCAGTGGACCCGAACTCTGCCTTTATAACTGCCCAGTTACAGATCAGCGTTTGACAGAACCTAAGTAGGTGATACTCAACTCGGACTATGCAATAACCTCAGGTCTAAGGATTACATTGATTGAGATATACAAATGACAACTTGTTCTTTGTACCTCAATGTCGGTCAATCCGACTCGCTAAACTCTTTAGCCGAATCTGTGTAAGTTGGAATAGCATCTCCATGCCCATGACAAGTGGAACCGAGTCATCAAGCCAACTTTCACATTGGTCTAAGTTGTGTGTCTAGCACAACCTCAATGACCAAGGATATTTAGTACAAACAACATGAATGCATAGTTCCACAACCGAATCACATATTCAATGATACACATTAGATGTTTATACAAGGACTACTTAATATCTTTATGAATACAATGGGAAATATCATCATACATGATTGCCTCTAGGGCATATTACCAATCATGGTCATGGTGGCGGTCATAGATGTCGGGCCATAGGCGGAAGACCGGTGGGCGGGATGGGAGTGGGAAGCCGGCGGCAATGGCCTTGTGGAGGCAGCTAAGGATGGCGGGAGGTGGAGAGGAGGCAGCGGTGCCAGAGGTCATAGCGAGAGAGGAGCTCGGGCTGAGGCGGCGGCGAATAGAGGAGCCATGGCGGCGATGGCACTGGCGTATAGGCGCGACGGGCGAGGCCGACCTGATCGTGGCGGGGGCTAGCGGTAGTGGACAAAGAAGAGGCGAGGCACTGGCCGGCGGTGAGTGAGTGAGGAAGGAGGAGAGAGAGATGTGGGTATGGGTGGGGATCGAGACGAGAGCGAGGGTTGGGGCCGGGTTCGATGCGCTAGGGCCTGGGAGTGTCAGGTGGGATGGATAGGGTGGAGTGGCGTGTGTGTGTTTGGGTGTAGAGCATTGGGCTTGTTCAGGCCGGGATGGTGTGTAGTGGTGGAAGTGTGGCGGCGGGGTGGGGAGTGGTGGGGTAGACTAGGGTTTGGCTTTGAGAGAATTAGGGTTAGGGTTTACTCAGAAAAGATCGGGTTGTAGGATGGTTGGCTAGGTCTTTGGACCTGGCCGGCTTCCTCCTCCGGTTTAATAAAACATTTGGTATTTTTTTATTTTTTTTCAACCCTTTTTTAAATAGTTTTAGATAAACAAAATATCTAGAAAGTCTAGGGTTTCACATTTGAATCAGGAGAGAGATATTTGTAGAAAACAAAATTGGGCTTTTAGCAAAATAGTTTTATGCAGATGGATCCATGCTGATGTCATGATGATGCATAGAGATACGACATGCAATTTTCTAGTAGTGGTTTTACCTGGGGTGCTATACGACCACCTCGCGTGAAAACGTCTTATAGGAAAAACGGCTTGGTCGATCCAACTACTTCCCCTCCATCTAGTTGGCTAAGTGTTTTGTTCACTCGAACCTACTCACCAGCGTCCAAGTATCGTACGCCTCACCCCTCAGCCCACTCTTCGTTTCCAGCTTCAGACCACAACCCTGCAATCAGCTGGCAAGAGCAAAAGCCAAACATTGGGGTGGACGAGAAATGACTACGGGGCTCAGGCTAAAGAGACCTGACACCCAAGTTAAAAAAATGCCAACCATGACACTCTGTGAATAATAAACCATGTATTCAAGTATTTAACAAATGCTTTTGTTTTTATTGCATTACAACCTTCATGAAACCTACCAAGTGGTAAGATTCAAAGAAGTTTTGGCGGAAATCAACTGGCCCAAAACTCCTGGGCTACACCCATTGGGTTCACTCGCGCGCCCCCTCTAGAATAAGCGACCTCCGAAATCTGGCTAGAGCACACTTTGGCAAAATTAATTTGGAGCTCACTGCCGAATCGGCTAGAAGGAAAGACAATATCACCATCTACTACTATGACAATGACTTTGAAGAGCCTTAACCCGACTCTTTGAGTCCCCCAAAGTCCCAGGGGATAGTGTCGAGTGAATAGTCCTCGGGTACCCCAAAATACCCAAAGAAGGACCAGAACTGCGACATCATCAAAAAAACTAAAGGAAAGCAAGCAAGCAAATCATGTCCTCTGGCTGCTGCCTCCTGGCAGCTTGCACCACTCCGGTCCGGCTCCGACCCGTCTGGGCCTCCTCCACCTTGCCTAAGAGCAGATCCCTGGTTGGGCCAACTCTGCTGAGTGGTCCTCCTATGCCTTCGAGTGGGCCTCCTGTGACTCCCTAGCTAGCCCTTGAACACCTCGGGGAGCCCTGCTGGCCAAAGCCCCTACCAGACGGATGGCCCCTGAACCAGCTCCCATGTCTGATCGGCCAGGACGGTCAGTTCCCCTTTGCAGGATCGATGTGCCCCGACCGGCTCCTCCTGTCGATCGCTACCTCCACGCATTGGATCCTCCTGGACCATACGAGAAGACAGCGAGGAGAAGACGTGAGCCATTGTAGCCATGTTGCCTCTATGCCACTATTTCTCAAAAGTACTCCACTATTCACCACATCACCCCATGACATATCAAATAGTGTAGTTAGGTTGGCTGGACCCACCTTGTTCCCTGGGCAACCCTTTATAAGGTGCACCAGGGAGCCCCTTATGGGCACACTCACTTGGTATCTCTCAACTCCTAGGAAGCTCTCTTACACCTCTAGCTTAGCACCATTGCTATACAGCTCAAGGAGCACTTGTTGCTCTCGCATATACTCCATTTATACATCGAGCATGTAGGAGTAGGGGTTTTATCTCACCACGAGGGCCCCGAACCTAGGTACACTATTGTGTTTGTGTGTGCCCAATCCTTTTCGGATGTCTTCGTCGCGCCATATTCTCCCACACTAGTTTTTCCATTCTGCTAGGCTATGTCGTCGACAAGGCGACAATCCATAGGTATTGGCTACAAAAACCCTAAGCGCCCGTCTTGGAACAAGGTGTTTGGGTGGTAGGGGTGCACCAACATGCAGGCAGTTCAGCACCTCGTAGGAGGAGCGGCCATTCCAGAACGCGTGGCGGGCCTCCTTGTTCCACTACAATGGCAGGCTATAAATGTCGTCGTGCGCGTCACTAATAAGAAAACAGCTATAGATAGACAGAACATATGTGGTGCATGGGGCTGACCATGCGCCACAAAATAAATCGATGGTGCATATGAGACAATGCGCCATAGAACCTTCAAGCTTCTATGGCGCATGCACTTTAACAGTGCGCCACAGAAGTATGGTCGGGCCCCCACCCGGGGTTGGGATACCAAACTTCTGTGGCGCATATGGCCATATGTGCCACGGAAGTTTACACTTCTATGGCACATATGACCATATGCTCCATAGAAGTAGTGCGTGGGACCCATAGTAGGCTCGCATTGTCCGGGCTCTGACCAAGCTTCTGTGGCGCATATAGTGATATGCGCCATGGAAGATTATGACTTCTGTGGCGCATGTCCTAATATGCGCCACAGAGCATGGATGTGGGCCCCATAGCCTGGCCTATTTGACCGCCCTATGACCAAGATTCTGTGGCGCATATGGCAGATATGCACGAGAGAAGATCACACTTGTGTGGTGCATATCTGCCATATGCGCCACAGAACTCCGCCTCTATATCTGCATAAAGGTGGCAGCTTTTGCAACCCTCTACCTACCACCACCCATTTCACATCCTTCTTCCCACTCCTCCCAGCTCGTCTTCCTCCTCTCTCCCACCCCATTGTGCCCATAATTTTCTCCATTTTGTTGTATTTAAACCTACTATATTTGATAGATTCCTTAGGGAAAGCCTCTGTCCAACTTGTAGATCTAAAACACACTTAGTTTTCTCCTCCACATCTCTATTTGTCCACCACTATCTCTCCAACTTGTACAGATTTATTGGTCCACACTCTCTCACATCGCGGTCTTTACTCAGTATTGAATCTACTAGGTGAGTAATTGGCCATGAATATGCATGTTTTTAGGTGAAGCTTGTCGCGCAGGCTGTGTGCGATGGCGCCAAGATGATGTTTGTATATGAAGCTTGTGTGGTGCATGAATGTATGCATGGGAAGAAGTTTTTTGTTGTTGTTTGTTTGCCCCCGGTGTGGTGCATGGATGTTTGCCGAAATGTTGATTCATTTCCATTTAACGAAAATTTTCCACCCACATGTCCTACTTTTAGGAAAGGTCATGCCGAATTTTTCCGGCGACCATGCATGTGTGTGCATAAGGTGTGGTTTCTAATTAACCTACTCTCTCTTTTGCTCTATACATGTATACCGCGTAGGAAAACATGGTCATCATGATGAGTGAAGGTCAAGTTACTAGGTATAAGAAAAGGCGGCGGACATTATTTGGAACAACAAGACCGGATAAGATGTCCATGTCAAACATGCAAACTCCGATGTTGGATCGACCACGATTACGGACAATTGGAGGATCACCTTCTTAGGTGTGGTTTCATGTGCAACTTCGATGAGGAGCCGGCAAAAATGGTGGTGGTCATCCTAAAGACGAGAGCGGGCGTGAAGGCGAAGAGTCTCCCAGCGGGCATGGTCATCTTGACGAAGAATATACCAGTGGGCATGATCATCATAACGAAGAAGGAGATGTCGGCGGGCATGACCATCATGAAGAAGGAGAAGACGCGAACACCCAGACGCTGCTAACTTGGGCATTGCGGGACCCTCATGTTCAAGAATTGCTCCTTAGGGAGATGAGCAACACCAAAGTTGCAGCTAGAGAGAAAGCCAAGCTGGCAAAAATGGTGATAGATGGGATGACTCCATTGTATCCTAGGTATTGGCCCGAGGATACATGCCTGAGTGTAATGCTCAAGTCTCTAGATATGAAGCCGGAACACAAATGGACCGACGTGAGCTTCAGTGCTAACATGGAATCCTGGCGCGATCGTCTTCCTAAGGGAAACACATTTCCAACAAGTATCGAGGAGGCCAAGAAAATCGTGTGCCTCTCGACCTACCACACGTTAAATACCACGCATGCATCAATGATTGCGCACTTTATCATAACGAGTACGTGGAGAGAACCACATGTCCGGTGTGCGGCCATGGATGGTTCAAGAGAGAAAACAAGAAAGTTCCTCGAAAAGTGGTATGGTACTTTCCTATCACTCCCCGCCTACAGCAATATTTCGTAGATCCTAAGGAAGCAAAGCTAATGCAATGGCACGCGGAAAGGGAGAAACCCGAAGATGATCCAGAGAAGGGCAAGATCCTGACACACCCTTCAGATGCTAGCCAGTGGAATGCATTGGACATCGAGTTTGAAGAGTTCGGCAGTTATAAAAGGAACATCGAGCTGGATATGAGCACCGACAGACTCAATCCTTTTGGCAACCAGAGTAGCATGCATAGCAACTGGCCCATGTTTGTACTGCCATACAACATCCCCCCGTGGCTCTACACAAAACAAAGGTACATACATGAGCATTATTATTCGGGGGCCAAAACAGCTAGGTATTGATATGCATATTTATCTCGGGTTGTTGAAATAGGAGTTAGCCACGTTGTAGGAGACTCTAGCCCATACGTGGGATGCCTACACTAAAGAATATTTCCCTCTGAGATCCGCGTTGCTCATGTCGGTGCAGGACTATCCTGGTTACGCATATGTATCGGCCCAGGTGAACCACGGACACAATGCATGTGTCAAGTGCATGAATAAGACCCCGCATATCCAGCTACCAAAGGATCCTAGGTCTTCAAAAACCGTGTTCCAAGGAGGAGGGTTCGCAGCATAGAAAACAAAAAAAATTCCTATGATGGGAACAACTATGTAGCAATTTCTGTCTACTAGATACAATCAATGGGTGGATATACATCCATAGAGAACATACCCTTGTAGACCGACAAAGTTTAATGAGGTTGTACTCGTGGATGATGTAGACAAACGCTTGCTGATCTCAAGATCGAGAAGAAGTCCGGTAGCAAATCAGCAGCGCATCCGTGCTCGCACACACGTCCAAGCCACCGAGTAACCTCTGCCTCCTCGCTCCAGCGATGCAGCAGAAGCAACAACTCTTTCTTGCTGAAAAGACACCGGGAACATGTATCTCGCTAGTTTGAGACCATGGGGGATAAACTAGAGGGGGAGAGAGATCCTTCACGAGGAGGTGTGAGTGTGAGAGAGGGAGAGGGGCTCCTTTTATAGGCGGAGGGGGACCCCAAGGGGTGTAGCCAGCGGCCATGGTGGCTTACCCCACCCCTTCCTCCATTATGTGGGTGGAGCTCCCACTCAAAATTATCCCCTTCATTTCTCCACTCAGAATCCCACTCAAAAATCCCATTAAATTCCACAAAATTTAATGCAATCCCATTATTCAGAATTTTGTCAATTCCTTTAATGGACAAACATTCACATATAACCCCTTGCTAGTATTTCATTTCACATGCAGAAACACTTTCAGCAATTTCACCCGAAATAGTTCCGGTGTCTAGTGAAATAAATTCCTGTGCTTTGTAAATATTTTCGACATGAAACTATTTTTCCAAATGGTGTCGGTGTCTCTTAAGTGTGTCACCCTATGGTTCACAAATAATGTGGACATGATCAAGACCCCACTTGGATCAATAAACAAAAGCAGGACCTGGAGATCCATACTGACTCCCACACATTCAATGATGACTTTATTATGATCGTGAGAACCTTTTACGCTAGAATCTTAACCCTTTGTCTCGCGATATATTACATGTCCGAGATTCATCATCGGTATCTTTATACCTAGTTTGATCTTGCTACTGACATGTACTCTTTTTTCGTTCCCGTGTTATAACATTATAGTGATCAAATCACTTGCTTGCAAGCTAACCAATGTGATATCACCGAGAGGGCCTAGAGTATATCTATCCGTCATCGGGATGAACAAATTCCACTCTTGATCCATGGGCCTCCACATAACACTTTAGTAGCACTGAACCCATCTTTATAATCACCCTATTATGGTGTGACGTTTGATGTTATCAAGATTGTAGAGGTCCCAACCTTTAATAAGGTAGAGATCCATGTGTTTACAATGCTAGTCCTTAGATCAATAGCTAGTATCCATAGTTAAGATGTAATATCAAGAAACAAAGGTCATAATACAACTTTATAACCAGGAATAAAATAATTCATTACATCTTACATAGCTCATCTGGCTATCTCATTACAATGCAGAATTAACTATAGCATGGAGACCTTCATCTTCAAAGTGCCACAGCAATCATATTGGTTGTAGACTTGTAATCCTAATCAACACACTTCTCTAACATCAAACAAACCTGCAACATAATAAGTTACAGTCACAAGGGTCAATACATTTGAATTGTATTGGCAAGTGAAACTATGGTAGCATAGTGGAGTCTATCATCTATATGCATTTGCCTAAGTGGAGCTTAGGCTTGCTTTTCTCAAAATAGATTTTCCTTATCATTTGAAAACACTAAGTTTTTGTTTGTCAAAATCACCCAAGGCATCTCCCAATAGAAATTGGTGATCCTTAAACTCTTGTTCAACCACAAGTTTTTAACTTAGAAATTGGGATGAGGAGATTCGTGATAGATTCCATGTCTTGATTCTCAAATTGTCCATTGCCGGCGACACAGCTAAGTACTTAGATTTTACACTCTTGATAGGTGGTGCACTTTCCCCACAAGACTCGATATGCATCGAGACAAGATCTTTAAGAAGCCTTCCCTTAGACCAGAATGTACGCGCTCCAAACCTATCATCCCCTACCACCAACTGTCCATTTGGCTAAGTTTTTGCAACCTTTATGATCCAGGCAGAGCCCATAATGCCAAGTGGCTGCACTTGAAGCTTCTCAACATTTGACATCTCAAATCTCTTTGTTCCTGGGTGGCATTCCACAAGTGTGATACACCAGGGTAGTCCATTGAAATGGGCCCTGAGTAACCACTCAACACAAACCATTCTCACCATTCCACCCGGTGATTCATTCACATAGTTGTTTTATTAAACAAAACACAAGTCATAGACTTAGAAATATTTCATAGCATGAATAGAATCCACCCTTGTTTTCTACTAGCTAAGCTAAGCAAGATAGTAGTAGGAATCTTAACTTAGGAAAATTCTACTAAGGTTCCATCTACTAGGATTTCCCATGGCATAGTTTATACTTAGCAAAAATTCCATGCAAGTCTTACTTAGAAATATCACTAATGCATAGTGAAAATATTTGGACAAAAGTATGAAGCGCCACTTTCCTTTTTGGTAGAGATTATAAGTTCACTCCTTGATCTTGCAATAGTCACACTCTTCAAATTCCACTACAATTCAATCAAGCAAGCAAATATTCAATCTACCATTCAAGCAATCATCACATAGAATAATAAAAACAAGGAAATGCATGCAAGCATTGCCAAAGATTGTTTTATTTGTAAAAGTCATTTCTAATAGGTTATAAAAATTTTAAAACATCTATTGGTCATTTATATATGTGGCAAAACCATTTGTTAACAAGTTAGTGAAAATGGCCATTTTAAGTCATTTATGTTTTGCTAGAAATGGTTAAAATCAAAGTAATATTTTATAGTGTTTGACAAATACATTTTTAAACACAAATGTTAGTGTTTGATGGTCAAGTGTTTAATATTAAAACCATTTGCAAAAGGTTTTACATATAAACCATTTTTACACCAAAGCAATATTTTATTTTGTTGGAAATGCCTTTTGAACAAAGTAATAATTTTTACTAGGGTTTACTAAATATATCCATAAATCCCAAAACTTGGTGTTTAGGGTCAGAGGGTTTAAATCAAATCATTTTCCAAAGGTTTTACTCAAAAAAACATTTTTAAAACATAAACAATATTTTTATTTAACTAGAAATTCTTTTATTCAAAGATTTATTCTTTAGCTTCACAAAATACACTTTTTACTCCATAAGTTGGTTTCTACAGTCATTAGGTTCAAACCAAACCATTGACCAAAGATTTTACCTTAAAAATATTTCTAGAATAATTTTTATGTTCAAAATATGCCTACATAAGTTTCATGAAATAACTAATTTTACAGAAGAAAATTACTAAAAAAAGTACATGGTTAGAAATTATTTGTTTTGCTGATTCCATTGATATAAAATTTTGATGTGTGGATCAAAAGTTATTCAATTTACAAATTCAAACAATTAATAGATTTAATTCTATTTTTAAAACAAATCCTGAGCCACGTGTTGGGTTCTGATTAGCCCATACCGTTTCGTTCAGATTAGGCAATGTGGACCGCAGGATCTACCTAACATCGCACGGCACAGATCAATCTATACCCCTTCGTTTAATGAATCTATCGCAGCGACGTGATCAGGATCTAGCGGTTCACAGCACACCAACCATAGATTGGCGGCGCTGGCGGCGGCGAGTGGCAGCGGCGCGCTCAGACGGAGGAGTTGCCGGTGATTTAGGAAGCAAGAGAGACAGGGGAGGAGGTCACCGGGGTCGCCGTGGCATGGGGATGCTTGACGTGTGCTTGGTTGTCGAAGGGGCACTCGGGGTTGATCCTAATCACTCGCAGGAGTTGCCTTCTGGCTCGGGTGCGGTCAGACGTCATTGAAGGCGAGGCTACGGATCATGCTAAGGTAAAAAAACGGTTCCGTTAGATGCACGCAAGACAGAAGAACATCGGTAACCAGCAGTGGAGGCGGTCGGAAGCTACCGGGGTGTTGCGGAGGAGGCGGATAAGCGGCTGCTCGGTTGAAGATGGAGTCGGTAGCAGGGCGCAGCGGTGAGCAGACGACATTGGGAGATGCGCCAGAGGCTAGGGAGTAAGCTTGTATGCGCCAGGGAGCAAGGGGAGGCATGAAGCGGCCGGAATCATCGCCGGAAGGGCGTCGGGGCAGAGGAGTTTGAGGTTGTAATTTGGGCAGCCCTGTGGCGTTTTGGCGTGGGCGAATGGGGGGAAATGGAGTGGAAGACTGGGCGATAAATCGAGCGTGGTCGTGCGCGTTAATCACTGGGCCATTACCGCGAATTGAAGTGTGCAATCAAAGGAAGAAATGGCCGGGCGTGGTCGTCGCGCGGGTGAGAAAGACGACTGATGAGTGGGGCTGCTTCGTCAGCGAGAGAGAGAGAGAGAGAGAGAGAGAGAGAGGGGTCCAGCGGTCAGCGTCTGAGAGGCTCAAGTTTGCGGTGTGAACCGTTTTCTGCGGGGAAGAGGGGAAATGGGCTAGCTGGGCCTAATGGGCTAGGGTTAGATGGGCTGGGTTGTTTCCTTTTTTTCTTTATTATGGATCCTTTTTCTTTTTCCATTTTGATTTTCTATTTTGAATTTGTTTAAACATTTCAAACAACCATATGAATTCAAATCCTTACCAATCTTTCAGAAATTTTGTATTATGTTCAAACGTGTATTTTAAAGATAATTTTGGAATATTTCTTTTATTCCCACATGGTTTAATTATTTATTTAAAATGGCCATTTTATCTTTATTTAAATAGAATTTTTAATATGTTTTCCAACTTTTATTTAAATTCCAAATTTTATCAAATCCTTTTAAGTAGGTTTTATTTATTTAATAGGGTGTTAAATAATTCACTTTGAATTATTTGAAATATTTTTAATATGATTTATTAATCATTTAAAATGAGTATTTGTCTTCAATTAAATAAAATTTGATTATGGTTTTAATACCATATAAATTTTTATTCAAATAATTCTTTTAAGTTAATTTGATAACTTTTTAACCCACTTTGATAAATTTCCATTTATTACTTTCTCATGATTTAATTAATCATATCTATTAGGAATTTTATCTTTATCCATATATAATTTAGAATATTGTTTAATGCCATATAATTTTATTTAATATTTGTTTATCTTTTAAATCTCTTTAGGATTATTTGCTCACCATTTGGTATGGATTTTAGATAGGAGCTTTATTAGATTTAGACATTTATTTTCTTTCATCTTATTAAATTCATATGTTTTTATCCATGGTTCCAAATTGAATGGAATCAATTCCTATGGTTTTATAATATTTTTATTTATCATTTTTGATCATTTATAAATGCTTGTTGCTAAATTTTTATATGGATCAAATCCATGGTCTTAGAGTAATCTTGGAAATGATTTATTCCATTTAGGTTTCTAGAGTTTTGTTTTATTTTCCAAGTGTTTAAATTTCAAGATGCATTGATGAAGAATGCATTGCACTTGATTTGAATTTAGTTGGATTCAAATTTTATTCAAAGTTTGTTCAAGATGGGTTTTGATGTTTCCATTTCGAAACAAAAAGTTTCTTTTCACCCTAAATTTCAACAATTATTTATTTTTCACATTACAAAATTTGGAAAATTTTGGGATGTGACAAAGATACTCTTCCAGTGTTAGTAATTGACATGATCTCATGGTCTAAGGATTAGGATTACTTCGTATGATGTTATAGCAATATAAACTCAATGAATTTGATCGTAATGCTATACTTCGGATGAATGTTCATCACACCATTCCAATAATGTTGTGACCTCGTTATTAACAACATCCAATGTCCATGATCAGGAAACCTTGATCATATTGTTAATCAACGAGCTAGTTTATAAGAGAGGCATAACTAGGAAGTTTATGTTTGTTTATTAAACACACATGTATTAAAATTTTCGTATTAATACAATTATAGCATGCAAAATAAACATCTATCATATACTTGGAATATACATAATAACAACTTTATTATTGCCTCTCAGGGCATATTCCCTTTAGTCTCCCACTTGCACTAGAGACAATAATCAAGTTACATAGTGATAAATCTAACACTGATGGAGTTCTGGTGTTGATCATGTTTTGCTCTAGGGAGAGTTTTAGTCAACAGATCTGCTACATTTATATCCATGTGTACTTTACAAATCTTTATATCTCCATCCTTGACATGCTCGCGGATGGAGTGAAACCGGTGCTTAATATGCTTGGAATTCTTGTGAGACCTTGGTTCTTTGGCATTGGATATGGCTCCATTGTTGTCACAATAGATCACCATTGGGTCCAGCGTGCTAGCAACCACACCTAGTTCGGTTATGAATTCCTTCATCCAAACTGATTCCTGAGCCGCTTCCGAAGCAGCAACATATTCGGCCTCCCTTGTTGATCCCGCCACCACGGGTTATTTGGAACTCCTCCAACTAACCGCTCCACCATTCATGAGAAATACATATCCGGATTGAGGGTTAGAGTCATCTGGATCGGTGTCGAAGCTAGCATCGACATAACACTTAGCGACGAGCTATTCTTCACCTATGTACACGAGAAACATATCCTTAGTTTTTCTTAAGTACTTAAGGATATTCTTGACCGCTATCCAGTGTTCCGATCCTGGATCATATTGGTATCTACTAGTCAAACTAATAGCGTGTTCCACATCTAGTCTTGTACATAGCATGGCGTACATTATAGAGCCTATGGCTGAAGCATAGGGAAATTTATCCATTATCTCTCTTTCTTCCGCGGTAGCCAAACTTTTGAGTCTTACTCAGTGTCTTTCCTTGCAACATAGGTAAGAACCCTTTCTTACTTCCGTCCATTTTAAACTTATTTAAAATTTATCAAGGTATGTACTTTTTGTGGGCGCCTAGATATATCCCTATATATCTTTATGCCTAATATGTATGACGCTTCACCTATGTCCTTCATTGAAAATTTGATGTTTAGATAACTTTTAACACTATTTAAAAGATCTATATCATTTCCGATCAGTAATATGTCATCCACATATAATACCATAAATGCCACATCGCTCCCACTCACTTTCTTGTAAATACAAGCCTCTCCATAAGTTTGGATAAATCCAAACTCTTTGATCACCTCATCAAAGCATAGATTCCAACTCCGGGATGCTTGCTTCAGTCCATAGATGGATCGCTGAAGCTTGCATACCTTGTCAGCATCCTTAGGATTGACAAAACCCTTTGGTTGTACCATGTACAACTCTTCTTCAATGTTGCCATTAAGGAATGCATTTTTGACATCCATCTGCCATATCTCATAGTCGAAATATGCAGCAATTGCTAACATAATCCTAACTGACTTTAGCATCGCTATGGGAGAGAATGTCTCATCGCAGTTAACTCCTTGAATTTGTCGAAACCCTTTTGCGATAAGTCGAGATTTATAGACAGTTATGTTACCATCAGCATCAGTTTTCCTTTTGAAAATGCATTTATTCTCCACGGCCTTTCGGTCGTGAGGTAATTCCACCAAGTTCAAAACCTGGTTTTTGTACATGGATTCCATCTCGGATTTCATGTCTTCTAGCCAATTGTTGGAATCCGGGCTCATCATCGCTTCTTCATACATCGCAGGGTCATCAATTTCATCAACCATGAAATTTATAATAGGATTTCCGTACAGCTCGGGAGTTGCACGCGTCATATAAGTCCAACACGTATCTACTTTCCCGAACACTTTTTCTATTGTTTCTCCTCTAATTTGTGTGACTTGGATGCAACTAACACGGACTGACGCTATTTTCAGCAAAATTGCTTTGGTATCTAGTTTTTGCGTAGAAAATCAACTTTCAGGAAAAATCCTGGAAAATATCGCAAAACTCCTATTTTACCAGAAAAATCACGGATCCAGAAGACGGGACGGAAAAGGGCCACGAGGGGCCCACACCCCTTAACCGTCTTGGGCCAAGCCGAGCGCCTGGGGTGGTGTGGCCACCTAGGGAACCCCCTCGGTCTCCCCCTTCGCCTACATAAGCTCTCTGACCTAAAAACAGAGGAGGGTTCGACATTTTTCCAGATAGATTTCCGTTGCACCGCCACCACCAAAAACCGTGATTCGGAACCAAAAACTCCGTCCTGGCACCCTGTCGGGACAGGGAGTTGGAGGAGATCATCGCCATCATCATCACCAATGCCTCTCCATCAACCATCCATGTTTCCCTCATCCATGAGTAATCCCCTGCTGTAGGCTATGGGGATGGTAGGGATTGGATGAGATCTATCATGTAATCAAATAAGATTGTTAGGGCATGGTGCCTAGTATCTTTGTTAGTTCTTTTTGACATTGTTGCAACTTGTTATGCTTAATGCTTGTCACTAGGGCCCGAGTGCCATGATCTCAGATATGAACATGTTATGAATCATGATGATAGTATTGTTTGTGATCTTTTCAGCAAGTTGTTTACACATATTATTATCCGGAACCAAAGGCCTCGAAGTGACAGAAATCGGGATAACCGGAGGAAATGGCTATGATATGAGGATCACATGTGTTCATGGAGTGTTAATGCTTTTCTCCAGTACTCTATTAAAAGGAGTACCTTAATTTCCAATAGATTCCCTTGAGGCCCCGCTGCAATGGGCTGGCAAGACAAAAGATGTTGTGCAAGTTCTCATTGCGAGCACGTATGACTATATATGGAACACATTATTTAGTACTTGGATACTTTACCTTGTTTATCTGCAAATGTCCTAGATCTTGATATTACATGAATAGTCTTGTCCATGCAACGCCCGTCCATCCATCCCTATGCCTACCGCAATAAAATCCTATTGTTTGCTACTATTGTTACTACTGCCTTTATTTTACTGCTTCTGTTACTTTGCTATTGCTACTAAAAAACTTTTGCTATTGATAAACTACTGTGAGCAAGACGATTTCCAAGTGCAGCTGAATTTACAAGTCAGTTGTTAAGGCTTATAAATATTCTTTGGCTCCCCTTGTGTCGAATCAATAAATTGGGTTATACTACACTCGAAGACTGTTGCGATCCCCTATACTTGTGGGTCATCAGTGTCCTGCTAGACCTGCGAGGTTCGATGGTATTCTCTTTCAGAGCTTCATGATCGTTATCATTAGTTCCCTCTTCATTTGGTGAAATCAACTCCGGAATGTCTTATGGCGCTGCGCTACTCGCCATATTATGAAGAGAAGGTTCAACAACCTCTTTGAGTTCTACCTTCCGACTACACACACCTTTCGCGATAAACTCTTTCTCTAGAAAGGATCCACTCTTGGAAACGAAAACTTTGCCCTCGGATTTGTGATAGAAGGAATACCCAATAGTTTCCTTAGGGTATCATATGAAGACGCATTTTTCCGCTTTGGGTTCAAGTTTATCCGGTTGAAGTTTCTCACATAAACATCGCATCCCCAAACTTTAAGAAATGACATCTTAGGTTTTTTTCCAAACCACAATTCATACGGTGTCTTTTTAATGGATTTAGATTGTGCCTGATTTAAAGTGAATGCAGTAGTTTCTAGTGCATAAACCCGAAATGACAGTGGCAAGTCCGTTAGAGACATCATAGATCGAACCATATCTAGTAAAATACGATTACGACGTTCCGACACACCATTTTGTTCTGGTGTTCCGGTAGGTGTGAGTTGTGAAACTATTCCACACTCTTTCATATGTGTGCTAAACTCGTAACTTAGATACTCACCTCCACGGTCAGACCGTAGAAATTTGATCTTTCTATTACGATAATTTTCCACTTCATTCTGAAATCCCTTGAATTTCTCAAAGGTTTCAGACTTGTGTTTCATCAAGTAGATATAACCGTATCTACTCAAATCATCCGTGAAAGTAACAAAATAACGATATCCACCTCGCGCCGACACACTCATTGGACCACACACATCAGAGTGTATGATTTCCAATAAATCTGTCGCCCGTTCCATTGAACCGGAAAACGGCGTTCTAGTCATCTTGCCCATAAGGCATGGATCACATGTATCAAATGATTCGAAATCAAGTGATTCCAAAATTCCATCCGAATGGAGATTCTTCATGCATTTAACGCCAATATGACCTAGACGGCAGTGCCACATATATGCGGATATATCATCATTAAGTTTAATCCTTTTAGCATCAACATTATGAATATGTGTAACACTATTATCAAGAGCCAACAGAAATAAACCATTCATCAAAGGTGCATGACCATAAAAGATATCATTCATATAAGCAGAACAACCATTGTTTTCGGATTTAAATGAATAACCACTTCGCATCAAACATGATCTGGATACAATGTTCATGCTCGGTCACGCACCAAATAACAATTATTCAGGTTTATAACTAATCTGATGGTAAGTGGAGAGGTAGCGTTCTGACGGCGATCACATCAACGCTTGATTTGTTGCCGACACGCATCTTGACCTTACCCCTTGCTAGCGGTCGCTTGTTCCGCAGATCCTAATTCGAGTTACAAATATTAGAAACTGATCCAGTATCAAATACCTAGGTGCTACTACGAGTACTAGTCAATAACATGTATATCGTATACACCTTTATTTGCCTTGTCGGCCTTCTTGTCTGCTAAATACTTGGGGCAGTTCCGTTTACAGTGACCCAACTCATTGCAATAAAAACGGACCTCCATTGACCATTCTCTCAGGTACAACAAAAGTGCTGCCCATCTTGAGTTTTGCTTTGGCCATGGCCCTTTCTCTAGAGGATGTGATCTTATCGACTATCAACTCCAGATGCCTATCCTTTATGTCTACTTCGATAGCTAGCAAGATGGCAGCAAGTTCGGTGAGCGATCCAATCGCACCACTTTTCTTGTAATTCAGCACAAACTCTTTGTAGCTGGGTGGGAGAGACTGCAGAACTCTATCCATCGCAAGGTCACTTGGTATATCATATCCTAGTGCCTTAAGACGTTGAACATATCCCATCATCATCATCATGACGTGATCGTTCACGGAGCTATGTTCCTTCATCTTTACACTAAAGAACTCGCTAGAGATCATGTATCTCTCAGCATGGATTTGGCTCTCAAACATATCTTTGAGTTCCTTCACCATAGCATCAGCATTGCTTAGTTCAAAGCATCCTTGGATTTCAGGATCCAATGACAGAAGGATCGCATATTTCACAAGACTGTAGTCATTAAGCTTTGTGTCATACACATTACGCTCATACTGAGATGCATCGCTTGCAGGAGCGTCACCTATCGGACCTTCTAGCACATATTGCTTTTGTGCAGCATTGAGGAAAAACCTCAAATTCATGAATCATTTGGTAAAGTTGCTACCATTCATTGCAAGTTTCTCTTTCTCCATGAACACATTGAAATTAAAAGCAGGTGGTGCCATATACAATAGAATTTGTAAAGTTTAGACTAAGTTTATGATAGATCGAGTTCAACTAATCAAAATTAAGAATGAACTCCCACTCAAAACCGACATCCCTCGTCCCTTTTTGGTGACTACATGAACCAAACCCACTACACCAAGTCCAATCATCACGTGAGTCGGTGTAGCTTCAAAGGCGAGCATTTATATAGGCATCATATCTACATATGACTCATGCCTAACCTTTTGGTCCGTGTTCCAAGGCCATGTCTGTACATACTAGGATCTCCAAGTAAGAACCTTAGTATTCACATGTGTAAAACTGTCTTACACGTGAAATATGATTGTGGATCCAAGAACACCCGATCATCACGTGATGTCTTGGAGCGACAAAACATAATCGGTGCATACTTAAGGGAGAAAACATTTTTATCTTGATATCTAAATGAGGGATCATCTTATTATGCTAATAAAACGCCAAACAAGCAATATAAGATGCAACAAACATCATATGTGAAAAGTGAAATGATATGGTTCTTGCACTTGATCATCATCATGTGCATCGTGCTATGATCTTCATCATTCCTTTATGTGTAAGGCCAAGGTATATGGAAATTACATGTTATGTATGTTGTAAGAGTATCGACTTATACTTTTACTTACAACATCACCATATCATGACACTAGCCCAGCAACAATCTAAACTAGACGTTTCTAATGTATCCATTGCAAGTTTTACGTTGCTTAGGCCTTTCGAAGATAGAACCGTTCTTGCCTACGAACATGGAACCACAACGAGGATAACCAAATTATCAACAACTCGTTGTAAATTAGATATTAACTATAGTAGGAGAGACAGACACCCGCTAGCCACTTATGCAAAACTAGTTGCATGTCAAGCGTGGAACAGGTCTCATGTGCGAGGACATGTAAAGTTTGTCCGGGCCACTTCATCCTACAATGCCACATATATCCAAAGTACAACAAAGAATCAATAACATGATCATCATCCCCATATACTCATATGTGTACTACCCATGCAAAGCATCTACGCATAGATCCGGCTCTGATACCACTGTAGGGTTCGTAGCATAGAAAACAAAAATATTCCTACGATGGGAACAACTATGTACCAAGATCTATCTACTAGATACAATCAATGGGTGGATATACATCCATAGAGAACGTACCCTTGTATACCAACAAAATTTAACGAGGTTGTACTCGTGGATGATGTAGACGAACGCTTGGCAATCTCAAGATTGAGAAGAAGTCTAGCGCCGCAAATCAGCAGCGCATCCATGCTCGCACACATGTCCAAGCCACCGAGTAACCTCCGCCTCCTCTCTCTAGCGATGCAGCGAAAGAAACAACTCTTTCTTTCCGAAAAGGCACTGGGAACATGTATCTCGCTAGTCCGAGACCATGGGAGATAAACTAGAGGGGGAGAGAGATCCTTCACGAGGAGGTGTGACTATGATAGAGGGAGAGGGACTCCTTTTATAGGACGGGGCACCACAAGGGGTGTGGCCAGCGGCCATGGTGGCTGCCCCCACCCCTTCCTCCGTTATGTGGGGGGAGCGCCCACTCAAAATTAGCCCCTTCATTTCTCCACTCAAAATCCCATAAATTTCCACCAAATTTAATGCAATCTATCTTTGAATAAAACTCATTTTATTTATTCAGAATTTTGTCAATTACTTTAATGGACAAACATTCACATATAACCCCTTGCTAGTATTTCATTTCACATTTAGAAACACTTTCAGCAATTTCACCGGAAACAGTTCCGGTGTCTAGTGAAATAAATTCCTGTGTTTTGTAAATATTTTCGACATAAAACTATTTGTTCCAAATGGTGTCGGTGTCTCTTAAGTGTGTCACCCTACGGTTCGCGAATAATGTGGACATGATCGAGACCCCTCTCAGATCAATAATCAGAAGCGGGACCTGGAGATCCATACTGACTCCCACACATTCAACAATGACTCTCTTGTGATCGTGAGAACCTTTTATGCTAGAATCTTAATCCGTTTGTCTCCCGATATATTACATGTCCGAGATTCGATCATCGGTACCTTCATACCTAGTTTTATCTCGTTACTGACATGTAGTATTTTCTCATTCACGTGATATAACATTCTAGTGATCAAATCGCTTGCTTGCTAGCTAACCAATGTGATATCACCGAGAGGGACCAGAGTATATCTATCCATCATCGGGATGAACAAATTCCACTCTTGATCCATGGGCTTCAACATAACACTTTAGTAGCACTGAACTCATCTTTATAATCACCCTGTTACAGTGTGACGTTTGATGTTATCAAGATACTCTTCCAGTGTTAGTGATTGACATGATCTCATGGTCTAAGGATTAGTATTACTTCGTATGATGTTATAGAAATATAAACTCAATGACTTTGATCGTAATGCTATACTTCGGATGAATGTTCATCACACCATTCCAATAATTTTGTGACCTCGTTATTAACAACATCCAATGTCCATGATCAGGAAACCTTGATCATATTTTTAATCAACGAGCTAGTTTATAAGAGAGGCATAACTAGGAACTTTCTTTTTGTTTATTAAACACACATGTATTAACGTTTCCGTATTAATACAATTATAGCATGCAAAATAAACATCTATCATATACTTGGAATATACAAAATAACAACTTTATTATTGCCTCTCGGGGCATATTCCCTTCACAAGGGACTCCAAAGTGGCTTTGCATGGATCACCCGTGGAGAAAAAACGGTGACCTGTTCAATGGTTAAGACGAGATCGAAATAGCCCCGTGTCTGAGGAGAGGTGAAGAAATTCAGGAGCTTTTGAATAATTGGGAAGAATACCCTGCGCCAGGAAAGAAGCGATCGAGGACAAAGCCGCTTCTGGGTCTATGGAAAGCGAGGTCTGTTTTCTAGGACCTGCCGTACTGGAAGGTCCTCCAGATGCCCCATAGCCTCGATGTAATGCACATTACAAAGAACGTTACCAATAGTCTGCTTGGCACTCTGCTCAACATGCCAGAGAGGACCAAGGATGGGCCGAAAGCAAGAAATGACATGAAATTGCTTAGCATCAAGAACGAGCTTCAGTACCCTGATAGTGATGATGAGGACGATCAGACGTAAGGGACTCAAGGTCGCCGCAAAAGGGTTAAGAAGAATGAGGTGGTTTTGCTTCGCGCTGCCTGCTTCACTCTGTGTCAGGAGGAGATCGAGAAGTTTTTCAGGTGCCTCCTAGGAGTCAAAGTTCCTCACGGTTACTAGGGAAAGATAAGCATATATCTCGACTTAGCTAAGAAGAGGTTCAGCGGTATGAAGTCCCACGACTGTAACGTGTTGATGACACAGATATTTCCAGTTGTCATACGAGGGATAATGGACAAGCATGTCCATGAGACGTTGTTTGGTATGTGCAAATTTTTCGACGTCATCTCTAGGAAGTTGATCGGCATGAAGCATCTCGATAGGCTATAGGAAGAGATCATGGTGATACCATGCGAGCTCGACATTTACTTCTCGCCCGCATTCTTTGACATCATGGTGTATCTGCTTGTCCATGTCGTGGATGACATCATCCTTGCTTCCCAAGGTGAAGCCGTCGCACCGCAACCACCATCGCCCCCACCACCACCATCCACACTTGGTGGCAACATAGAATATGATGACGAGTTTGTCAATGTAGACAACTTCATCAACACCAGCGCTGACAAAGGATTGTACATGCCTTCTTGTGGATGAAGAAATCTTCATCGCTCGCGACAGTCAAGGTGGACGTCCCACTACATGCACGCAACACCTGGTCTTCCGTGGTTTTTCTCAAGAGACGCCTCCATGATGCGTCGTAAACATATCTATAATTTTTTATGCTCCATGCTTGTTTTGTATCGACTTCCTTATGCTTTGTCTACACTTTGACGTATTTTTATACACTTTCTGGAACTAACCTATTGACAATATTTCGGAGTTCCAGTTGCCTATTTTCTGCTGTTTTTGGTTTCAGAAAAGCTAAAAAATGAATATTCTCAGAATTGGACGGGACAAAAGCCAATCTGCCTATTTTTCCTAGAGCGATACAAAAACGCGAAGCAGAGACGGAGGGGGACACTAGGGTGAGCACACCCTAGGGTGGAGCAGGCCCACCCTGGCCACGCCACCACCAGGTGTGGGCCACCCTGGTGGCCACCGACGTCCCCCTTTTGCCTATAAAATCCTACTGAATCAGAAACCCTAAAACATCTGGGAGAAAGCCACGAAAATTTCTGCAGCGCTGCCGCCGCCGAAGGTGAGATTCGGGGGACAGAAGTCTCTGTTCCGACACCCTGCCGAGACGGGGAATTTCCCCCAGAGCCATCTCCATCGATCTCCACCACCATCTCCATCGTCGTTGCAGATTCCCATGATGAGGAGAGAGTAGTTCTTCCTCGAGGCTAAGGGCTCTACCGGTAGCAATGTTTTCATCTCTCTCTCTCTATGCGTGATCTTATTGGGATCATGAGCTTTGTAATCAAGTAGATCTACTTTTCTACTCAAGTGCTTTAATCAATCTCCAGCTATCCCCACGTGTGTGAAAGTGACAGCATGCACACCCTGTGGCACTTAGGCTATAGATTACAAATACTTATCATGAGTTATATTTTAAGTTGGCTGTCCTATGAAATTGTGGTGTTTGAAGAAACAATCTAGTGCTGAAGATGACAGTGTGGTGTTATCTAGATGGGGATTGCAAACTTTAAGGAGTGCTTTTTTAGCCCTACCATGGATTAGAGTTTCCAACCAGAGAGTAGTTTAGAGTAGCATAATGAAGAGAATATATTTATATGAGAGTGTTCACTAGTGAAAGTATGATCCCTAGGCCGTGTTTCTAAGCATTGAAACACCATTTACAACTAGATATGTTGCATGTTTGCTTTCTTCCATCTTTATTTCAGATTGCCTTTAGTCTCTTCCACACCATCAAAGTCTTTTATGGCACCGTTACCACTTATAATCATCCATACTACTTGTATTTCACTATCTCTTCGCCGAACTAGTGCACCTATACACCTGATAAGTGTATTGGGTGTGTTGGGGACACAAGATACTTCTTGTATCTTGATTGCAGGGTTTCTTGAGAGGGATTCCTTTGACCACTTCCTCTCTGAGTTCGATAAACCTTGGGTAATATACTTAAGAGAAACTTGCTGCAGTTCTAGAAACCTCTGCACTTGGAGGCCCAACACTGTCTACAAGAATAAAAGTGTGTGTAGACATCAAGCTCTTTTATGGCACCGTTGTCGGGGAGGTAAGGTAAAAGGTACTCACATCCACTGGATACTAATCTCTCTTCTAGTATTGTTGCTGGTGTGTGAGTGCTCGAAGTTATTTCCTTTAGATTCTGCAATTATATCTATTTGTTTCTTGTTTTTATTTTCACTAGTTAGGCTTAATGGAAAACAACAACAAAATTAGAGATCTTTATAGTATTTATCTTAACTTAGGACACTAAGTGTTTGAAGAGAAAATTAAAAAACCTATGGAACTTTATTTGCATGCTAATAGCAATGTTATTAGTATGAATTCTTTGAACACCATTATTGCTAATGCTATGGAAAAGTCTAAGCTTGGGGAAGCTAGTTTTGATGAAAATGATCTTTTTAGTTCCCCAGCTTTAGAGGAGAAATTTTTCTTTGATGATACTATACCTCCAATATATGATGATTACAATGATGAATATGATATTTTCAGTCCACCTACTATTAAGGAGAAAATTAATTATGATTACAATGAGCCTCCTATATTTGATGATTATGGCGATGAGAATTATAATGATAGCTATTTTGTTGAATTTTCTCCCACTACAATTAATAAGAATGACTATGCTTATGTGGAGAGTAATAATTATTATATGCATGTGGCTCATGATAAGAGTGTTTTATGTGATAATTATATTGTTAATTTTATTCATGATGCTACTAAAATTTATTATGAGGAAGGGAAACATGGTTTTATGTATCTCAACAATATTAAGTTTCCCCTCTTTATGTTCAAAATTTTGAAGTTGCACTTGTTTTGCTTTCCTATGCTTGTTGCTTTGTGCTTTCATGACTTGTTTCTTTACAATATTCTAATACATAGGAAGTGGGTTAGACTTAATTTTTTTTTGAATTTTCTTCTTGATGCTCTCTTTTACTTAAATTCATATTTCTTATGTGAGCATCTTCTGAAACTATCAAGCCTAACTTAAAGGCGGTAAAGAAAAGTACTTCTTGGGAGATAACCCAATAGTTTTCTTGAGTCTTGGAAGTTATTACTTCTGTAATAACCTCTTCTTATCCTTTTTGTTTGATTTTTGTGTCAAGAATAACCTCTAATGAAAGAGAAGTAAGATTTGGGGAAGTTGCTGCCCTGAAACAGATTTTTGTGATTCACTGTAAAAATTCGTAAAAAATCCCTGTATGTCGGACTGAGCTGTAATGTTCTGAGTAAATCTCCCAGGTTGTTATCTAACTTTCATTAGTTCAACACTTTTTTATTTGAGCAACAGAAGGTCTTCGAACAAATCAGTTTTTACCTGCTGGTCTATTTTGATAGATTTCTACCATTATTTGCATTTGCCTCTTATCGATTTCTTTTTGAGTTCTTTTTGGTGAATTGAGCATTTTAAGGGAATTTCTACAGTAGCTTGTGTTTTTAATGAAAGTTTTTCTGTTTTGAAACTAAACCCAAAGGTTTATTATCTTGAATACACTAATGTTGCTAATGAAGAATTGTATGAAGTTTTGTATGAAGGAAAATTTTCAAGTGTAGGATAAGAATGATGTGATGAGATGAAGAATGGACAAAAACTCAAGCTTGGGGATGCCACCCGTGTCACCCCAAGAAATATTCAAGTGGTACAAGCGTCAAAGCTTGGGGATGCCCAAGGCATCCCCTTCTTCATCAATTAAAATTGCAGGTTTTCTTTCAAAACACTTATTTTTTATTGATTCATGCATTATTGTGTTGTTCTTGGAGCGTATTTGCTTTTTAGTTTTATTTTGCTTGGTTTTCTATAATAAGTTGGTTGGATCCCAGCACACTTATTTTGGAGAGAGACACACTGTATTCATTTCCTAGAACACTCTAGTTTTCATTCTTATTGTCTTGTGAGTGTTCTCTTTTTCTAGCACTGTATTTAGCCTTAGTTTTATTATGCTTTATGCTTAGAAATTTTTAGTTCTTCTTTGTGGATTTGTGAGACAAGCTCACTGATCTTTATTGATTATTATCTTTGTGAGTTGTTTCAAATAAGTTGATTGGTGTTGGAAAAGAGTAGAAAGTTTCATGCTTAAGTGGTACAAAAAGGAGCTTGTTTTGACTGTGGCTTAGACTTTATCATGTCATGCTAGATGTTGTTTTGAACTTATGCTTAGTGATTATTGTTGTAGCATGACTTGTTCCAAACAATTGAGATTGTGTAATGTGCCTTGAAAGAATCATGCGTTGTTTTAGCATACAAAAGCATAGTATTGTGGTATTCTCCTTTGATGCTTTGTTTGGGTTGACTTGGCACATGCTCACACCATGTTATGACTATGAACCAGTCACCTTAGCCTCTATGATCATTTAGTTTTTGACTTGTGGTACCACTTTATGCTTTGATTAGTAATGTTTTGTCGCTTTACATGATTATGGCCATTATTGCTCTCTTAGTTGGTCGCTCCTAGTATTTTTCTAGCCTCCACTTGTATTGAGTAAGCTCTACTCATGCATCAAACTCCGAAGAAACCAAGTTATTCCAAAGTGTCCACTATAAATTCCTATGCATGGTGTGTTACACCATTCCAAGTATATTCTTGTTTTCTCTATCTTCCAAAGTAAACTTGTTATGTGAAAGTTAGTGATTAAAGCTCTCACAAACTTGATGGCACACTTTATTTTTCTTGCCCCTAATAAACTTGAACCATTGTGTCATCTATGTTGTATATGCTTGCACTTATACGTTGGGAATTAGCAGAACCGTGTTGTCATGGGGAGCGCTTTCAACACCTGTAAATATCTACCCAGTTGATATCATGCTCTTTTGTTTATGGATGTCGACGGTGTGAAATAAAAGGGGAGCTTGTAAGTCCATGTAGTTATGTATATGTGTTAGAGAAACGCATGGGCCGCTATCCTAAGCCATGCCTAATCATCGTGGAAACTTGCAGCATCACCATAGTGAGCAATCTATGAAGCATTCTTCTTATAAAAAAAGAGAGAGATAGAAAAAAAGAGATTAGGAAAAAAAGAGGAAAGAAGATAAAAGCACCATTTTCCCATGGTAAATAAGAAGATTGTTGAGATGCTCATTGTTTGGTGCCTTGTCATTTTGATATGGGATAGCTCCTGTGTCATGGGGCAAGGGGTACCCCGTTGGCGGTTCTCTATGATACACATATACTTACTATGACAAGAACTTACCAGTAACTAAAGCTGAGTAGCATGAGGAACATCCCTTGTACTCAAGGGACATGAGATTGTCAACTTATACTTTTTCAAGCATATACTCCATAGTTTGTTCACTTTAACCTTAATCACTTCAAGATGCTTATGATAGGGTCAATGAGAGCTGAAAGCTAACAAGTACCATAATTTTTGGAAGCACTTTTTGAGACTTGAAATCCCTGCTTCCCTTTATGAAGGTCCTTTCTTCCACCATTATATTGAGTCTTCACTTTCTATCCTTAGACACTAATTAAGAGAGCATAGTTGTCATTCTTAGTTCTATGTGCATTGTCCCAAAACTTATTGATTGATTCATAATGTTGATATTGCTTGTTCTTGAACTATTTGTATCTAGTCACCCTTATGAAATTTGAAGGTGTCCTATGCATTTATGTTTTGATACTCCATGAGGGACAAGCTGAATACCACTCTTGCTATGTTTTCTGTATATGAAAAAAACAAACGTTTTTCAATGCATTGTTATTCATGATCTTTGTTTGTACCTTTTTCATGTTACAACATAGTTTATATGTCTTATTGTTAGAACTATATCTTTCGTGCTCATGTTTAGAGTACTTTGATCCTAGCTTTCAATGCTTGCAAATAGTTTGATCAATATTGTGATGGTGCATGTCACCTCAAAAATTATTCTTTTTATCACTTACCTACTCGAGGATGAGCAGGAGTTAAGCTTGGGGATGCTTGATACGTCATAAACATATCTATAATTTTTTATGCTCCATTCTTGTTTTGTATTGACTTCCTTATGCTTTGTCTACACTCTGAGCTATTTTTATACACTTTCTAGAACTAACCTATTGACAAGATGCTGCACTTCCAGTTGCCTGTTTTCTGCTGTTTTTTGGTTTTAAAAAAGCTAAAAAATGAATATTCTCGGAATTGGACAGGACAAAAGCCAGTCTGCCTATTTTTCCCGGAGCGATACAAAAACGCGAAGCAGAGACGGAGGAGGACACCAGGGTGGGCACACCCTAGGGTGGCGCAGGCCCACCCTGGCCGCGCCACCACCAGGTGTGGGCCACCCTCGAGGCCACCGATGTCCCTCTTTTGCGTATTATAGCCTCCCGAATTAGAAACCCTAAAACATCTCGGAGAAAGCCACGAAAAGTTCTGCAGCGCCGCCACCACCAAAGGGGAGATTCGAGGGACAGAAGTCTCTATTCCGGCACCCTACCGGGACGGGGAATTGCCCCCGAAGCCATCTCCATCGATCTCCACCACCATCTCCATCGTCGTTGCTGATTCCCATGATGAGGAGGGAATAATTCTTCCTCGAGGCTAAGGGCTCTACCGGTAACTATGTGTTCATCTCTCTCTATGCGTAATCTTATTGGGATCATGATCTTTGTAATCAAGTAGATCTACTTTGCTACTCAAGTCCTTTAATCAATCTCCGGCTATCCCCACGTGTGTGGAAGTGATAGTGTGCACACCATGTGGCACTTAGGCTATAGATTACAAATACTTATCATGAGTTATATTTTGAGTTGGTTGTCTCTATGAAATTGTGGTGTTTGAAGGAACCATCTAATGCTCAAGGTGACAGTGTGGGGTTATCTAGATGGGGATTGCAAACTTTAAGGAGTGCTTTTGTAGCCCTACCATGGATTAGAGTTATCCAACCGGAGAGTAGTTCAGAGTAGCATAATGAAGATAATATATTTATATGAGACTGTTCACTAGTGAAAGTATAATCCCTAGGCCTTGTTTCTAAGCACTGAAACACCATTTACAACTAGATCTGTTACATGTTTGCTAGCTTGCTTCCATCTTTATTTCAGATTGCCTTTAATCTCTTCCACGCCATCAAAGTCTTTTTGGCAACGTTACCACTTATAATCATCCCTACTACTTGTATTTTATCTTTTTGCCGAACTAGTGCACATATACATCTAACAAGTGTATTGGGTGTGTTGGGGACACAAGAGACTTCTTGTATCTTGAGTGCAGGGTTGCTTGAGAGGGATACCTTTGAACACTTCTTCCCTGAGTTCGATAAACCTTGGGTAATCCAATTAAGGGAAACTTGCCACTGTTCTACAAACCTCTACACTTGGAGGCCCAACAGTGTCTACAAGAATAGAAGTGTGCGTAGACATCATTCCGACCACCGATCCACATGAGAAACCTGGATTCGTATTTCGCCCTGGCACACTCCAAAAGGCGGCCGTTGAGCACTTAGCATCCCGAACGGAGGAGCCTGCTCGGAAAACGAAGAAGCACATGAAGAGAGGTAAGAAATCCGAGAGCCAACCTTGTCCGAAGAGGATCCGGCTAAGGACGACGTCGTACCAGCCCGTGAAGATGGCTTGCCCCGAATACATGTCGCCGGTGAAGCGATACTGACTCCAGAGCTGCTTCGCCTTGCTCGTTGAAATATGCTCGCTTTGAGTGATGGTATCAAGACACTAGAGGGCATCCTTCTTAAAGACAAAGCTCCAAATTACCCAGTTTTCACTGTCAAGGTGCCATCAGACGTGGACTTCGTCCATGAAGCCCCCGTGGATGTGTTCTTGATAGCATACGAGGACGTATTCAAGCTATTTCTCTCGAAACGGCTGGACTATAACCTGGTCCGCCTATTTGCCCTCAATCTGGAGATGAAGATCAAGAGAGAGCAAACCTCGTACATCGCGATAGCGGATCCCTACTACATGCATGATATCCAGTTGAAGGAAGGATCAGAGACGCGTGCCATGGCGACGGCGTACCTCGAAAAGTTCATGGTAGACCACAAGAGGGCGAACACGCTTATTTTGCCTTTCTTTCCCGAGTAAGTACACACACCCGCTAGCCGTCATAACTTAGGCTTTCTTATAGCTTTCTTCCTTTACCCTTTTCCAACATCCCGTTTCAATTGTGTTGTGTAGAGACAAATATTGCACACTCATCATCATAACACGAAGTACTCGCTAGCAACGTATTTCGACTTGGGGAGTAAGAATAAGAAAGACTACACCAGAATATGGGGTATTCTGAATGAGGCTCTCGAGGGCTATGCTAGAAAGGGATGCCCCTTCGTCAACAAGGGGGGATGTTTCAACGATGTGTGCGCCTAGCATTATCGAGTGTGTGCATAGATATCTATGTGTAGTGTTGTGTCACAAACTTTACTATTGTACTCGTAAACTTCACTATTGCGGTCGTTGTTGTTGAACTTCTATGATTGTGATCGATGTGCTCTCTTTTATGTTTACGAATCTTTTGCTTTAGTTTATATGAAAATATATGCATGTGAACCAATTTAGTTCTTTCCGTTGCATGATTTACTAATATGCCTTGTCTATAGAGATGACGAAGTGGTATGTGGTGTATAAGGGTTGGGTTCCAGGAGTCTACGATGAGTAGGAGGACTGTCAGAAACAGGTGAATAAGTTCAGCGGCAACAGCTACAAAGGATACGTGACTCGAGAGGAGGCGGTAGCCAAGTGGAGGAACCACCTGTAGAAGGAGAACCGGATGAAGATATTGCTAGTGCTCTTGCTCTTTCTCATCGTCATCACAGTTGTATTCTATTTGATCTAGTGTAGGCGGTGACCACTTCATTTGTAATATGAGATGGTGAACTTTGTACCAACTTGTGTAAATATTCGTCACTTGTAGTGTAATATGATGAACACTTTTATACCTCGATCGGGCTCTAAGTAGTGTGATGATACTATATTCGTGTTTGTATTATGTTTGTTTTCATATACTAAGTGAAATATACCGATTCTACTACAATGTGTATAATACCTGTATAATACATGTATAATACCTGATTCTGGACAAATATTGTTTTTTAATACCTGAGTTATACACCTATGGCGCATGTATATATACTTCTGTGATGCGCATACCACTTCTGTGGCGCATATGCTAAAATGCACCACTGAACCATGCCCTATGGCGCATAGACCGGAATGCGCCACAGAAGTATCATGACTTCTGTGGCGCATTACGATATGCAATTCGCCACAGAAGTTCTCTTTAGTGGCTACGTATCAGTGGCACATCTTATATGCGCCATAGAAGGGCAAAATCAATGCGCTACTGATGAAGGTTTTTCTAGTAGTGCGTTGATGCGGGCATCACACTCGTCATTGAGGAGTTGCTTCCAAAATTCGCTCTTCGCTGCCTAGGTGGGGTCAGCCCTCTCCGTCGGCAAGAGAGCATCCCAGCGCTGCTGGATGAGGATCTCCAAATCTTTGTCGGTGGGCAGCGGGGGCACGGAGAGCCCCCCAGCGACAACTTCCAGCTGTCGGGTAGGAGCGTATTCCGTGGGACAAGGAGGCCGTATACCTCCACTGCATGCGCCTCCTCCTTATTCAGCGACGGCGGCCAGTCGTTGACCAAGTAGCCGGCGTCATCGTGGTTCGCCATCTCAGGGGAAGGAGAAGGAGAAGGGGCGTGGTGTGTACACGACTGGAGGAAGTGGGTGAGAAGGTGAGAAGGACGTGGTGATTAAACGGTGCGTGGTTGTGACAACATTTAATTTACAACACCGAGTGACTGATGATATGTGCACATCAATCATCGATGCGGCCATCATTGATTAGCGGAAGTGAACAGGCTGCTGCACACATCATTACAATCAGTGTGGGTGTAGGTAGATACAATGCCACCGATAATAAACTATTAGAGGCGCGCCAATAAACACTCACGCCCTTAGTAGTTACCGCTAGTCAAATGCCTGGCTCTCAAATAGTTGATGGCGTTGCCTCCCGTAACACCATGCCGCCAGTTACATGTTATTGAGGGCATTGTCAATTATTATGCGTTACAAGTTATTATAACGGCGTGTACACGTGACGTGTGCAGGTTTGACTAATTCACTTTCTACGTGCCCTTTTTTCTTAGATTGGAAGGACCCTCGCTAGATATGTTGGTGTAGGGAATTCCTGTTCTCACATATAGAAAGTGGGACATGCGTGCTTAAAGATAGTCTCAGGCGTAATCTTTCCAAAAAAGTAAAAGACCCAATCTCCTTCTAACAAGATAGGGTATTCACTACTGTAAGGTACTGAGAGAACAGGTACTTAGATCACAGACTTTGACACTTCTTCCTCACTTGAGAGAACAGGTACTTAGATCACAGTCTCCTAGTATAAACGATTTTGCTAGTAGTACTGGAATAACTTGACAACTCTTTAGAACGAAACTGACAGATGTATATTCAAAGCAGCGGCTAGGCAATAAAAATAAAAGCTACTTTTGGATAGACAAATGGTTGCTAGGACAAACCATTCAAGACAGCGCTCCTGATGTTGATAAATTAATAATCCAGCCCACCTCCAAAGTCAAGCGCACAGTGACTAAAGCTCTGCTTAATTAATAGCTATTGGTTAGCTGATATTCGGAAACCTACGAACATTCAGACTTTTATACGGAGTACAAGTTTTACAGGTCATTGAAGCTTTGAGAAATTCAGCTTGATCCAAACAAAGAAGATGAGTGGGTTTGATGTTGGGAACCCAAAGGAGAGTTCTCCTCTAGATCAGTTTGCAAAGCCTATTTTTAGGGCTCTACTAATTGCGATCTAGACATGGCCATTTGCACTCTTGTCCACCTCTACGATGCAAACTTGCAGTGTGGCTGATCATCAGAAAAAGGGTTTGGACTGCCAACAGACTCGCCAAGAGGGGTCTTCCTCGAAACGAAAAATGCGTGTTCTGTGATTTAGAGCAGGAAGATGTCAAGCACTTGTTTATGAGGTGCGCGGTCGTCAATATTATGTGCTTAGTTGGGTTAGTTTGCAGCAGGTTGTTCCTACTACTAACCACACTCTTAATGCCTGGTGGAGTGATGCCAGAGATATACAACAGGGAAGGAGAAACAACACATTGGACACACCAGTGATGTTGACGACTTGGTCCATGTGGAGAGAAAGAAACCAAAGGGTGTTTGAGAAGATCTCCATGTCGGTTCATTAAATCCTTGACTCGATTAAAGGGCAGGCGAACATGTGTCATTCTAGACGTCCACTAATTATTTTTTTAACTTTTCTTTGTAAAACTTTGGTCATGTTCAGGGGTAATGTGAGCGTCTGTTAGCCAGGCCAGGACACCTGTTGAACTCGTTGTTGGTCGTTTTCTTCTATCTACTTCCTCAGTTTCAAAATATAAGATGGGGTAATGTGAGCGTCTGTTAGCCAGGCCAGGACACCTGTTGAACTCGTTGTTGGTCGTTTTCTTCTATCTACTTCCTCAGTTTCAAAATATAAAATGTTTTAGGTTTGTAAACCAAATGTATCTAGACTTGTTTTAGTATGTTTTTTTTTAAAAAAAGGCATTTTATTGCATCACACAATGTTTACACCCGGTCTCTGCATAACTAGGATGCACACAGTCGCCCACGCACACAATACGACACACAGTACAATAGTTATAACAGAATAAAAAGAAACATTCGCCCAACTAAGATAACTCTATCCGCAGTTCACGCTGTCATCCATGTCGGGAGAAGATATCCCTCGATGTGTTCTTCAATCACGTACATCCCTCCATAAATAAGTCGCGGTACTCCATATGCTGAAGAGCAGTCCATGACCTGAGGATGGGCGTGGCTCTGTAGATAACCTGCAAGGTAGAAAAAACAGTATTATTAAAAATCTTGTCATTCTTACATAGCCAAAGCGACCAAATAATGGCAAGCGCTCCCACCCTAAATAAAGTCCCAAATTTATCTGCAATCCCATTCAGCCAGTTACCAAATACATTGGTGACCGACCTAGGGGGAGACAAACCCGAGGCTATTTGGATGATTGACCATATAACACGAGCAAATTTACACTGAAAGAATAAATGCTGAATTGTCTCATTGTGATGACAAAACACACATTGTGTACTTCCTTACCAATTCCTCTTAACAAGATTATCTTTTATAAGAATAACCCCTTTACGAAGATACCAGGCGAATATCTTCATTTTAAAGGGTATTCTAATCTTCCAAATTTTACAATTATCATCGACAGGAATATCAGGTTGGATCAGTGCTCTATACAAGGAATCAACAGTAAAATTACCATTAGACAACAAATTCCATTTAAACTCATATGTGCCCTCTGTTAGCTGGATAACCTAGGCCCTAACAAACTTCTTCTAAAGGAAACATTAGGAGGGATAGACTCCATTACTACTGAAAGTGTATCTCCTTTATGTCTAACAATTGAGTAAAGAGCAGGGTATTGTTCTCGGAGAGAGGTTTGGCCAAGCCATGTATCTTCCCAAAACCTAATCTGCGATCCATCCTTAATATTAAAAGTGCCAAAATGGAAAAAATGTTGCTTGGAAGCCATTAGCCCAGCCCAAAAGTGTGAGTCTCCGGGTTTCCACACCACTTGGGCCAAAGCTTTTGACCCAACATATTTCCGCCATAGAATTGTTTGCCAAATACTCTATTGTGTGAGTAGCTTAAAAAGCCATTTGCCCAAAAGAGCGGTAGTTTTGACCTTCAAGTCATGGATTCCAAGGCCTCCATATTCTTTTGGTCGACAAACAACATTCCATTTGGATAATCTATACTTCTTTTTCTCATTATCCCCTTGTCAAAATAATCTTGATCAAAAATAATCCATTTTCCTCAAGACCCCTTTTGGTAGCAGGAAGAAAGAGATCATATACAGTACCATGTTTGTAAGTACCGAAATAATGAGCACTAGTCTTCTGCCGAGAGATAATAATTTGCCTTTCCAACTATTAAGACGTTTTTGTAATCTTTCCTCAACTAGTTTCCATTCAACAATCGTGAGCCGCCGATAATGGATCGGTATTCCTAGATAGTTGATTGGAAACTGCCCCTGAGCACAGCCAAATAATTTGGCATACTGATGGGCGTCGTTTTTATCCTCGCCAAAATAATACAGATCACTCTTATGGAAATTAATTTTTAAACCCGAGAGTTGCTCAAATACTGATATAATTAACTTCAGATTCTTGGCTTTCTCTAGATCATGTTCCATAAAGAGGATAGTATCATCAGCATATTAAAGAATAGATAAGCCACCATCGATCAGATGGGGAACTAATCCTTAAATTTGACCATCATCTTTAGCTCTCTCAATCAGGATAGATAACATATCTGCCACTATATTAAATAGTATAGGCGATAATGGATCCCCTTGTCGAAGTCCTTTTTGTGTCTGGAAGTATTTTCCCAGATCATCATTGACCTTTATGGCAACACTACCTCCATAAACAAAGGAATGTATAAGAGAGCGCCACTCCTTTGAAAAACCTTTCATACGGAGCGTTTGTTGAAGGAAATACGAATTAACTTTATCATAAGCCTTTTCAAAGTCAATCTTGAACAATACTCCATTCAACTTCTTTGAGTGCAGTTCATGGATTATTTCATACATGATTACTACACCATCCAAGATGTTTCTTCCTTGCATAAAGCCGTCTGAGAAGGGCTTACCACATGGTCAGCTACTGAATTTAGTCTAATTGTGGCTACTTTTGTAAAAAATAAAACTAACATTAAGAAGACAGATTGGACGATATTGCTGTATTCGTTCTGCATTATTAACCTTAGATAATAAAATTATGTTGCCAAAATTAAGTCTAAATAAATCGAGCTGCCCCAACATTAAAGATTGAAACAAAGACATCAGGTCCTCTTTTATGACATCCCAGAACTGTTGGTAAAATTCCGCTGGGAAGCCATCAGGGTCCGGCGCCTTATTATGTTCCATTTGGAAAACGTCTTTCTTTACCTCCTCTTCTGAGTAAGGGGAAGTTTGGAAGTCATTTTCCTCAGTGGTAACCTGTGAGATATCATCCGTTTGAGACTCATCCAACTAAAAGGAATTTTCCGTGGGTGCCCCAAAAAGAGTTTTATAGTACTTAGTAATATAAGCTTTGAGTTGCTCCTGTCCCTCAATAGTACCTTCATCCTGTGTTAGAGAGTGAATAAGTTTCTTCTTATGCCTACCATTGGCTATGGCATGGAAGTATCTTGTATTCGCATCTTTTTCAAGGATAAATTTTGCTTTAGAGCGTTGGTACCATTTGAGTTCCTCCTCCCAAAGTAATCTTGCTATTTCCGCATTCGATTGGCTCTTAAGCTCAATCTCTTGTGCAGATAACGACCTGACTTCAGCGGTGGCATCCAGGTCTCCAATAATCGAGTAAAGGCGTACTTCTTCTTTTTTGAGGATACCAGTCATATGCCTAGCCCAACCTCAGAGGAACTTGCGTAAAGCACACAATTTATTGTTCCATCGCTGTATAGGATTTTGACCACTGACAGGTTTCACCCAAGTAGCCTTAACCAAATCAGAAAACCCGTCCCGATCCATCCAACCGAGTTCAAATTTGAACTCATGTTTAGATATACGAGGAGGAGAGCCAACGGATAAAAGAATAGGGGCATGATCTGATAACGCTTCCACACGATCAAGGGCACGAACAGTTACTATAGGAAATTTATCTTCTCACTCGGTATCCATAAGCACCCTATCCAACTTTTCGTATGTGGGCACTGGCAGACTATTAGCCCAGGTGAACTGTCTTCCGAGCATTGTAACCTCTCTTAAGTCCAAGCTTTCAATTATAGCGTTGAACAAAAAGGACCAATGCTCGTCAAACCATCACTGACTTTTCTCATGAGGGAATCTTAGAAAATTGAAATCTCCCCCTATAAGGATAGGGTATGGATTATCTTTTTCCAAATTAACCAACTCACATAAAAAATCAGATTTAAAAACATCCTGATCGGATCCATAAATAGCGACTAGAGACCACAGAAAACCATCAGCTTTGTTTCGAATATGGAGTTTTATAAAGAAATCTCCCACCGAACTAGCCAACATGTGGCATCCCGCAAAACCACTACTAGAAAATCACGTTGAATTTGTGCATTGCATCGTCATCATCATATGTTGTTTGTCTAAAACTATTTTCGCAAAGCCCGTTTTGTTTTCTAAAACGCCCCATCTTTATTCAAACATCAAAACCGGGTCTCCGGAATATTTTGTTGTCTACTATCGGTTTACAAGCAGTGCGATTAAAGTAAATAAAAGATTATATTATTTTAGTGGGGCAGTCGAACGGGCCGAATGACCCGAACGACCACCCCAGAAAAATGCAAACGGCCCACCCCATTAATCCTAAAGCTACCACATAACCTACCCACACACCCCCTCCACCTCACTCCACCCAATCAGTATGCGCCACCTCACCTCTCCCCCAAACCCCCCCCCCTCACAAGCCCCCACCTCACCCCCTGCCCTCACCCACCCAAACACAGCCACCCACACAGCCTGGCCCCACCCCTTTTCCTCTGTCCCATCCCCATCCCCACCCACGATCCACCCACCCCACCTAACACGCTTACACCCATTGCCCCACTGCCACACACAAGCCACACACGCGCGCACGCACTCAAGCCGTCACCGCCTGTCCCCTGGGCCCGGTCCCACCCCGCGGTACCACCCGACCCAGCGCGTGCCCGGCCCCCACCAACCGCACCGTCCTCTCCTTCTCTCCCCTTCCTCCGCTCCCTGCCCGACCCTCTGCTCCCAGCCCGGCCGCTCCCTCCGCCCGCCCGGCCTGCGCCGCCTCGGGCCTCCCGTCGCCTCCCCTCCCCGGCTGCTCCCTCCACGCCGCTCTCCCCGTCTCCGCCTCCAGCGTCCCCCTCAACCTCACCTCCTTCCCCGCCGGCAGCCCCTCCAGCGTGGCCGCCTCGCCACCGCCCCGCCTCCCCGTGCACGCCGCCCCAGTCCTCCGCCTCCCGCGCGCCCCCTCAAGCTCCCTCCGGCCCGCTCCACCGTGCCCGTCAAGCTCCGCCCGGCCCGCCACCGCGCCAGCCGACCCGGCCCTGCTCCGACCCCCTCTCCTCTCCGTCAAGCTCTGCGCCGCTCCGCTCCCGCGCCTCTCTCTGCCCGCGCCTTGGGACCCTGAGCCCGCTGCTCCCTCAAGCCACCAGCCGCCGCCCACCTCGTCCTCCTCGCGTCGGCCGCCTGCCCTCCGGCCCCGCCTCGCCAGCAAGCCCCTCCGTCGAGCCCCGCCTCTCCGGTCGCCCTCCACCGTCCGTCTCCGCCGCGGAAGACCCCCCCGAGCCCACGAGGCCCTCCCACCGAGTCTCGCCGTCCCTGCCGACCCTCCGTCACCGTTGAGCGTCGCCAGCGCCGCCTGCCCAGCGTCGCCGAGGCGCCCGCCGAGCTCGAGTCGCCGCCACTGCAGGTCGTCCCGCCGCCTCCGTCGACGCGGCCCGACCGTTCGCCTCACGCGCCCGACCCTCGCTCGCCAGGGCCGCTCCTCTGCCCGTCCCCCCGAGCCAGCCGCCGTCCTCCCTGCGTCGGCGTGGTGCTCGCTAGACGTCGCGGTATGGGTTGTGTCCCTCTGGCGGCGACACCTTGTGGTGGTCTTGGCCGCGAAGAAGTTGCCGTCGACATGCGTGTGTGCTCCTGCGTGTATGTGTTGGTGCTTGAGCGATGTATCAAGACAACGTCCGAACCATGGTTACAGTACCTGTACTCTGTCTCAAACCCGTCAACGCCATCTACACCGAGAGCCCGCGGTACCAGGAGGACAACAAGGAACCCGACAAGATCTCCATCACGGACTTCAAGTACCCCCTCGGATGCGACAGGATTCCCTCCCCGGACCCCAAGAACTCCTTCCCGGCTCCGCTAGCCGAAACCTCGAAGGCCGCGATGATGTTGAATCAAGATCTCCATCGTCCATGGAACCGGAACACCGGACAACCGTGCAGGGATGCTCAGCGACAAGACCGGCTCAATGCCGATGGGCTCGAGGGTGTACATGGTGCCACTAGATAACCGCCAAGGTCGCCGGAACCACAAGGCCGTTGCGGTGAACTCGACAAGATCTACCACATGAAGATCTGCGAACCGGTGACCCTCGACGAACCTCCGGCAAGAACTTCGACATGGCCAAGATCTACCGCAACCGAGTCCGGCACCGACAAGTGAAGTCAGGACCACCAAGCCCTTCCTCGCGGAACACCAAGACCTACCTCTGTTATCCGAGAACGTTTCCGTCGAACCCTGAACCCTGAGGCCGAACCCCGAACCCCGGAACCCCAAGTTCGTCGAGACCCCCTAATGTGTGAACCCCTTCCCGAAACCCTAATTTATAATATAATAACAACTTGTTGCATATTACATTGTCATACTCGCATGCATAATCATGTGGTTTGGGGGCCTTATGCCGATTCACCTTATAATTAAATATGGGGCCCATATGCGGGCAACTCTAGTCTCATATTGGCCTCATTTAAATTTGTGTAGCGAACCCGGTGCTATATTTTGCCTTGTTAAAGAACATTTAATTGCGGGGTAGCTAAACAACATGAACCACCTAAATAATTGTCGGGACCCCGGTTCGGCTTAATATGACCTAATTGCATCGCATCTTGCCATGTCATACATCATACATGCATCATGCCGATCTTCTGCCATGTATTAAATAGTGCATCCGGTGTTTCTTCTAGTGTTTTGCTTCTTCGCGGATAAGGCCGTTGAGTTGATGTGAGCTTCTCCCCGATCTTCGGATGAACCTTCGGCAATGTTTTTCAGGCGAGCATCTCCCCCTTTCTACCTATCTTACTTTTATAGTCTTTATTCCCTCATGTTGATCTATTGCTATCTGTGTTGCGTTGCTCTAGTTTTCGTACCCGTGATATCCCTTGCAACCCTATATTGCCTTGGACACACCCTATTACCTGTTGTTTGGTAGATAGTTGGACCTGCGCGTCTTAGTCGCTTGCTCAAGTGCTGTTGCGTGTCGTCCAGTGCCACAGTTGTTGATGTATTGCCGCATGTTTGATGATGGTGATGATCATGGTTTTACTTATTGTTCACTTTAATTCCTGTTTAACAACTAAAATTGGATTAAGCAGAGGCATCGGTGGGTGATAGGTAATATTTGGTTTCCGACCGCCCACTTGTGTCCTGTAGGACCCGAGTTCTTGACACCTGTTCCGAGATCGAGCGCTAACCACATGTGGGGAGATATGGGCCCCCATTGATTATTACCTGATTTCAAAGTATTGTCTTGGGGCCACAAACTAGTTTGAGGTTTTATTTACGATCTGTCGATGCCATGCTTCTTGCTTTATTACGTTTGTGCGAGGAGCACCTGTCTGTTTAGGAAGCGGAGTGTTTCGCGGTATCGGCGGTCCCGTTTGGGGATTTCTTTGTCGTTCTGACCAGCATAAACCCTAAGTCCGTCTCGAAGACCGCCGACTTCGTTGCGGGTTCGACTTGGTGGGGTGGCCCCATGTACTTGCTTTGGGTGCGGGAGCGTCGTGACTTAGGCCCGCCGACATCTGGATGGGTGTATGTTAAGCGATCGGCAAAAGGGTGAAGTGCTGTGGATACTTTGGTGCACCCTGCGGTTAAATCTTTTGAAGCCGTGTCGCGGTTATGGGCGACTTGGAGCACGGTGCTTGATCATAGACAACTATAACTAAAGTTTCTTGTTTTAAATTGACTTGTATCCGATTTGACTAGTAATCGGCTTCACTACAGCGGAATGGCTAAATAAAAGTACCAACAAGCTGCTGGGTTTTGGGGTTATCGCATGCTAAATGTGTCGACTAGTAAGTGGCGCCACTATAGCGGAATGGTTAACTAAAAGTGCCTTGCTTACTTTATCGGGGCGATTATCTAAATCGACTAGTAAAGTGCCGCAACTATAACTGAATAAGTAAACTGCCAGCGGTGTGAGTTCCTCGGTTGACTTCCTCGTCCGGTCTCGAGAAGCCAGGATGGGTTTGTTTGATGATAGTATCGGGTTGGATCGAATAGGTCTTCCTTACCCCTCTCGATAGCCGCCGGTTGTATCGAGTCTCTATAGGTGGTTTAGTGCATCTTTGCCGCTTGATCCACCATACCTATGTGGCGAGGACCGAATTCTAGTCTCGCCGTGTCTTGGCCTCGATCTTGGCGCTCCTCTTTTTCCTTTGCCCTTTGTCGGCACCCTTTTTGTTTAAGCGGTTTTGAGATCGGCGCCGTTAGCGGGGTTACCCTTCGGCTTGGCACGGGTTATGGGCGCCATTGGTTATTCTTGGGCTCTTAGCCCCATTTGCATCTTGTCGTAGTCGGACACTCTATCATTTTCAAGGTGATTTGGATCTTTGTATATTATATCTATTCTTGACTCATTGAGTCGTTGTTGTATATATCATTACGTGGGTCCCATCGAGGACTGTTGTGTAATGTTATTACTTTGTTTTCCACCCTTGCATAAGTGCTGGTGGGCACCTTTGAATCGTTTCTATGCGGGTTTGGCGGGAAGCGCTGAAACTTTCATAGGGCTGATTCTGAGGGTGTTACAGAGTGGTATCAGAGCCCAGCAGTTGCGATACCCCACAAGTCCAGCCTGTAGGATAACCTAGCTAACGGCCGAAGTAGAGTATCAAAACTATTTTTGCAAAATCGGTTGGATAGTTCTGATTAGGTCTGATTTTACTTCTTACCCCTCTATTATTCTCCTCTTATCTCGACGTGTTTTGAATCTGCTCTCTTAACTTTTCTTTGAGTCCAGGATTTCTCGTGGTTGGGTTCCGTCGTACCTTCAGTGTTTTGCTTCCTCCTTTGATAACGGTGTTCTACCATCTGGTCTTCATGCTATCCGAAGAATCCTTCGTCTGGTGGACCTCTCTTTGTTCCTTCTCGTGCCTTCCGGTGTTTTTTTTTCGACACGACGACATCATCTACGCCAGATCCGATCTGATGCGCATCACTCCTTTGTTTCCGAACCTCGCTTGTCGGGATCTTCAGTCTAATTCCGAGAGTTGGTTGCATAATCCGCCTATTCGTGTGCAGAGTAATGGTTTGAGTGCGGGATGCAGTAGCTACCATACCACTACTCTTATCATTCGCACTTGTACATCGAATCAGTGGATCCAGCGATTTTACTCCGTTCACAGAAGTTAGGGGTGGCTTTAATTGTTGATACCTCTACCTTCGACCTTTTGTTCCGGAGTGTTCTCTCGACGATCACGGACAACGACCTCTTGTTACTGGTGTCGCGAGGATCTACACGAAGCAAGAAGATTCAGATCGCCGCCCTTCTTTCCGGTACCATGAGGCGGATCTCGAGGGCGAGATCCATTGTTAGTGGTGTCGAATTGTGGCATCCCGCAAAACCACTACTAGAAAATCGCGTTGAATTTGTGCATTGCATCGTCATCATCATATGGTGTTTGTCTAAAACTATTTTCGCAAAGCCCGTTTTGTTTTCTAAAACGCCCCATCTTTATTCAAACATCAAAACCGGGTCTCCGGAATATTTTGTTGTCTACTATCGGTTTGCAAACGGTGCAGTTAAAGTAAATAAAAGATTATATTATTTTAGTGGGGCAGTCGAACGGGCCGAATGACCCGAACGACCACCCCAGAAAAATGCAAACGGCTCACCCCATTAATCCTAAAGCTACCAGATAACCTACCCACACACCCCCTCCACCTCACTCCACCCAATCAGTATGCGCCACCTCACCTCTCCCCCAAACCCCCACCACTAAGAAGCTGCCACATCACCCCCTGCCCTCACCCACCCAAACACAGCCACCCACACAGCCTGGCCCCACCCCCCTTTTTCCCTCTATCCCATGCTCCCCATCCCCACCCGATCCACCCACCCCACCTAACACTCTTACACCCCGCCCCCTGCCACACACAAGCCACACGCAGCACGCCTCAAGCCGTCACCGCTTGTCCCTGGCCGGTCCCACCCCAGCCCACCCGACCCAGTTCCGCCCCCACCAACCGCACCGTCCTCTCCTTCTCTCCCCTTCCTCCGCTCCCTGCCCGACCCTCTGCTCCCCAGCAGCGCCCGGCTTCTGGCCTTGCCTCCCGGGCCTCCCGTCGCCTCCCCCTCCCGGCTGCTCCCTCACGCCCGCTCCCCGTCTCCGCCTCCGGCGTCCCCTCAACCTCACCTCCTTCCCGTCGGCCCTCCAGGTGGCCGCCTCGCCACCGCCCGCCTCCCGTGCCGCCGCCCAGTCCTCCGCCTCCTTGCGCCCCCTCAAGCTCCCTCCCGGCCGCGCCCGCTCCCACCAGCGCCCGCCAAGCTCCGCCCGGCCCCGCCTGCCCGGCCAACCCCTCCGTCGAGCCCCGCCTCTCCGGTCGCCCTCCACCGTCCGTCTCCGCCGCGGAAGACCCCCCCGAGCCCACGAGGCCCCTCCCCACCGGCGCGTCCTCGCCGTCCCCTGCCGACCCTCCGTCGCCCGTTGAGCGTCGCCCAGTGCCCTGCCCGCGTCCCCCGCTCGAGCGCGCCCGGCCGAGCTCGTCGCCGCCACCTGCAGTCGTCCCGCCGCCTCCGACCCAGCGGCCCGACCGTTCGCCTCCGCGCGCCCGACCCTCGCTCGTGGGGCCGCTCCTCTGCCCGTCCCCCAGGCCAGCCGCCCGTCCTCCTGCGTCGGCGTGGTGCTCGCTAACCCGAGCGCCAGTGTAGGTTGTGTCCCCTCTGGCCCGACACCGTGTGGTGGTGCTGGCCGCCCGAAGTTGCGTCGACATGCGTGTGTGCTCCTGCGTGTATGTGTTGGTGCTTGGCGATGTATCAAGACAACGTCCGAACCATGGTTCTGATGCACTGTACTGTCTCAAACCCGTCAGCGCCATCTACAGAGCCCGTGGTACCGGAGGACAACAAGGAACCCGACAAGATCTCCATCACGGACTTCAAGTACCCCTCGGATGCGGCAGATTCCCTCCCGGACCCCAAGAACTCCTTCCGGCTCGCTAGCCGAAACCTCGAAGGCAGCGATGATGTTGAATCAAGATCTCCATCGTCCATGGAACCGAACACCGGACCTTCGTGCGGGGATGCTCAGCGACAAGACCGGCTCAATGCCGATGGGCTCGAGGGTGTACATGGTGCCACTAGATAACCGCCAAGGTCGTCGCCGGAACCACAATGCCGTTGCGATGAACTCGACAAGATCTACCACATGAAGGCATGCGAACGGTGACCCTCGGCGAACCTCCGGCAAGAACCCGACATGGCCAAGATCTACCGCAACCGAGTCCGGCACCGACAAGTGAAGTCAGGACCACCAAGCCCTTCCTCGCGGAACGCCAAGACCTACCTCTGTTATCCGAGAACATTATCCGAGGACTGTTGTGTAACGTTCTTACTTAGTTTTCACCCACGCAAGTGCCTGGTGGGCACCTTTGAATCGTTTCTATGCGGGTTTGGCGGGAAGTGCTGAAACTTGCATAGGGCCGATTCTGAGGGTGTTACACAACACTTCCATAGTCTCATCACGGACGCCCAAAAGGATCCCCCTAAATCTACCACGCGGTGGACGGGATATCCACGTGAATTCCACTCCACCCGAAAGGCGATTGAGTAGTGCTTGTGAAAAATCCCGTCTACCGGTCTCAGAAATGCCCAGAAAATCCAAACTATAATCTCTCACACAATCGGCAAAGAACAAATGTTTAGCCAAGTCACGAAGACCTATGCTATTTGAGAACATGCCATTCATTGAGAAACAATAGTAGATTTGAATACACGAGGCTTTTTCCGTGACCGCTGGCATTTTGATTTTCGACCAGACGCTTTGAGTTCATACAGTGAACTAAGGTATGTCTCATCAAAACCCACTTCTAACACCTCACCAACTAAGTGAGATAGGAGTTGACCATCTACTGTGGCATGCAACTCCTCCTCCTCCGTTGATGAAATATCAGGTATCGCCGAGACCTTAGGAGTAACCATTAAACGGTCAACCTCCATATGTCTCAGCACAGAACTAGATAACATAATTTTATTTGATGAACTACCCAAACTAACACCAATACTAGACATCTTATTAACAATTACAGGAGTAGAAAAAGAAAGAAAAGACTTGGTGGAATCATTATTACCCTGTGAATCAAGATTTTTCTCCGCCTTCCTTCGCATAGCTTTACCCAAAGAGTCTTCATCTGTAGGTGATGTCTCGAGAGCATCAGACACATGACGTGTACTCCTACGTGAGGGTGTCCCTGGCCATGTCGTCTTGTGCGTCCTTGCCGACGCAGCTGAGGGAGGCGCCGACCCCACCTGCGCCAGCCCTCCCCCCATGGCAGATCCCTCCTGGGACCAACCAGCGGCAGCATGGGGGGGGGGGGGCGCCTCAGCAACATCGCCCACCATCAGGGCCGCACCAGCATCTACCATCAACAACCCCTCCTGGGCCACCGACAGCAGCAGCGGCGGGATAGAGCCCTCCTGCATCCCTGCCGACGCAGTGGGGAGATGTAGCGACCCCTCCTAGGCCAGTCCTCCCCCCGCGAGGTACCCCTCCTGGGCCCGAGCAGCAGCATCGCAATCAGTGCCCGTCGTGGCAGCGACGCCCAGCAGGCCTCCCTGGCCTCGCGTCGTCAGGTCCCCGTCGTTGTCCGCCACCGGCGACCCCTCCTGGGCCCTAGACAATAGGAGCGGATCATCGACCAGCACAGAAGCACCAGCCTGCTCGAACTCGGGTGGAAGCACCCCCTCCTGGGACTGCACGATAGCACTCTGACCACACAGCTCTACCAAGGGGCGCTCAACCAGAACAGCAGCAGACTTGTCCGAGAAAAATGTTGACGGCACCTCCTGCAAAACGGGTGACAACGGTTCCAACAAGGAAACAACTGATCTAGTAATAGTCCTGCCAAACATATTAGGTTGTCCCCTCGCCGGTGAAGCATACAGCAGTGGTGAAATCCTCAAAGAATCACAAGAAGCTGAGTGTAAGGCTTCCCGAAGCTGAGATTGAGTCACTATCTCCTTACCCCGTGGAGTAGAAGGACAAGAATTGAAAGGAGTTACTGCCATCATATGAACGGGAGCCTGTCGTGAAGAGGAAGGTGCAGCCACAGGTCCAGCAGGCTTGTCATTTGACTTCCCATCCGTCACAGCAGGTACAATCGGATTCGAAGTGTCCATAGCATCCCCCCATTATCTCCAGCACCACCGTCCTCAGAATCATCCTTAGATTTCCTCCAAAGATCGTGCGAGAAATCTGGTTCTGGCACATAACCTTCCGGCTCCAATCTGAAACGAAGCTCATATCCCAAAAGACCAACAACAATGTCTGAAGTCAAATAAAAACCCAGAGCGTACTTCTTCTCCCTAAACACAGCAATATCAAACCTAGCAACATAAATTCGAACCACTCCCCTACACCTCAAACTAAGGAGATCGACATCTAGAGTTTTTTCCCATGAGTTCACCAACTTCCCAAAGGCCCAGAAAAGAGCGCAAGGAGTGAGAGACCCTTCGACATGTAACCAGACCTGCTGCAGTTCACATTTATGGGGAACCTCCTGTGTCTTGTATGCAGTAACAAACAATTGGGTCTTACCAAGAGGTATGGAAAACTGACTCCCATCCACCCTGTCAAGATCCTCCGCACTAGGAAAACTGACTAAGAAAGCATTATCACTATAATGCAGGGCCTCCCAGCCCTCCCACTTCCTTTGTGACTGTACCGGGCATCTTCTTTCAATCTTCTTTTGTACCACATCAGTTGTAACAGGTTCACCAGAAACTTGGACCAGAGCAATGGACTGACTAGGCCCCTGAACCTGTCGAACCACACTATCAGGCATTTGTGTGAACAAAGCAAGGTTGTGTCCCAGCCCAACCATAGAAGGGACGGGCCTAGGCTACTTAAGCACCGGGCACCTCAAAGTCTGTTTTAGTATGTAGGTTCATTCAGGATTGGAATGAATCTACGCACTAAAAAAAGTTTAGATACATTTTATTCATAAATCTAAAATATCTTATATTTTGAAACGGAGGGAGTAATATATTTGATATGCAGTTCTTATGCATGGTTTGAAAAAAAGATACTTTAACCCAGACATGCCATAGTCTCATGGTGTTAGGAAATGATCTATTCGTATCCAACGTAGCTAAGGTAGCTACGTGACACCCCGACCTTGATTGGAAAAGAAAATCTGCATTCAAACTGCTAAGCCCATTAAGAGAAGTACTTCTAGAATACAAGTTTATTTCGTACGATAACACCATATTTTTTAGCTATGCTCCAGAAAAGAGAAAGAAGACTGAAAATTACATCGGCCACATGTAATTTGTACATCCATTATAATGTGAACCGCATTGGTGACAGGCATATTTATCATCACGTTGCCATTGTTGCCAGACCAAAATCCATCGGGTCTTGGCCTATATATACAGGCTCACTCCCTAACCCAACGAGTTACTTTGACCCTCGGGTACTCCCATTTCACCTACTCCCTCTAATACCGAGACACCTCTCCAACTCTCACACGTGATCCAGATTGCTCATCCTATGTTCTCGTCACCGGCGCCCCTCCCTGTATGTGCCATCTCATCGGCGGAGGACCTCGCCTCCTCCTCTGTCGGCCCCAGTCGCCTTCATGCTAATCCCACCGCCATTCATGTCGTTGCCCGCCATGTTGTCCCCGTCACCCCGCTCACGCGCCTTCTCCACCAGCCCCGACCTCCAAATCCGAGTAGGTGGCCCTCAAATTGTTGTCAACGTCACATCAACACACCCAATTTGCTGCGCTAGCACCAGAACACAATATGGTTCACACAATGCTAAAGTGGACTCCTCTTGGAGACTAGGACTAACATTTGCATGTCCAAGATGGACATGATCTACCCAACCTAGATAAAATACTTGGGATTTAGAGTGCTTGGGTTATTTAATATTATTTTGAAGCAGCCCTAGATGGGCAGGTTGCGATAGCGGAAAATCTCGTTTGGCCCCCGCGTCGCTCCGCTTCGGGGCGATACGAGAGGCGACCAAAACCTAGCCCATAGGAGGCCTCCTCCACATGCTCCCCTCCTTCCGCCGCTACCAGAGATAGTCACCAGGGAAGCCTAGGGCTCGCCGAGGACGGTGGTGGCGGGGATTTTGCCGCTCCCTCGCGGAGGGCTCTGGACATCGAGGCGGCATACTCAAGTGGAGAGACACCATCTTGGCGGCGAGCAGTGCTCGCGGGTGCAGGCTGGCTTCTACGGCCGTGTGGACGGCATGGAGCTGGCAGGTGCTGGCCATGGCCCTAGCCCTCTCTCTATGGCCTCCGGTGCCAGATCTGAAGACTCCACCCTCTCCTCACCTCAGGTGCGCCCCATCCTGTCGGTTCTGTGTCTGGTGACGGTTGTTCTTGGACTGTCCGGGGTGTTGGCGGCGGGATCCTGCAACCGGGAGAAATCTCAGACCGGCGGTGCCAGTCTCGACAGCGGCGACGCATTTGGCACCATTTTACTCCCTAGGGGCGTAGTCGTGGTCCTCTCCGTCCCCCTTTCCCCTTGATCCCGGGTGAAAAACCTAATCCTCGAGTGGGCTGCGACGACGTTAGCGACGTCGTTCCCCTTCCTGAAGGCGTGGTCTAGGGATCCTAGGGTCGGTGGGCGTAATTGTTGTGTGTGGCGGCGTGCTGGTGACCAGCGGGTGGTGGCGCGTGCGGCGATTTCATCGGTTGGGGCGACCTTGGACCTTGGGTGTCTCTCCTGCACTTGGCATCTCTGTTGGCATGCGCTTGTCGCGGCGTGTTTGGGGTGGGTGGAAAGGGTTCCTGCTGCCGCCAACAGCAGAGTCGTAGTGGTGGCAAGGGCCGAAATTGCTCTGGCCTACCCATTTTCTGGCATCTCGGGAAGATTTTATAATATGCCAAGCTTTAGTTAGGACCTTTATAATTTGGCACACTTTATCTAGCCTTTTACTATTTGCCACATATTACACTGATTACTTGCTAATTTGCCATGCTTCTCTTTTGATAAGTATATTTATTTATTTTACTCCAAAATACATTATTAAATATGGTAGATTAGTATCCGTGTGGCAAACAATACCTGGTTGGACCGAACCAGCTATGATCAATCAGTCATCTCGTTCTCTCTCCTTGTTCAGCGGAGGAGGAAAAATAGAGGAGCCGATGTGGGAGCGCCGCCGTTGGCAGCCGCCGGACCACCGGAGGCGCAGCAGCCATTACTGGGGACCATGAATGGCAGCCACAATCCATGTACGCATTCCTCTCCCCTGAATTTCCCTCCTTCCTATAATTTCTTGACCTATTTTCCATGTCCGGCTGACGGCTGACACCATCTCCTAGCTTCGGCTTCTACCTTTCACTGTCGGGCAAAGAAGTACCAGCGATCTGCTAATTAGACCATGGGAACCTGCGTGATTCCCGCTAACCGTGCTTGACGTTATTCGTATAATTATTTGTCCAGAGAATTCATTTTATAAACAAGATTCAGACTATTCCTTGACAAATTCAGATAAGAATTGAATTTTTCTACTGAATCATAACCTAACCATCATACATATGCTACATAATTTCCAGTTACAGTATACTTTCTTCCATCATCAATTAGCCTATGTCTGAAATCTGAAGAAAAAGGTCCGGTCAGGTGTCCGTGGTTGCCGCCGAGGGAGGTCCTTGGACCTGGGCCGTCCGTAGTGGCCGGGGACTGTCCCCCTCCCCCCCCCCCCGTATCACCTGCGGGTGAACTACAGGGGAGATTTTGGCAAAGCGATGGAACAAACTGATTCGTTCCACCCAGGTACCATATTTGATAATGTCCTAGCACAAAACCCGTGCGTTGCAACGGCGTCGGACTGAATAAAATAAATAACGTTTAATAAATTAGTAATCGAAAGTCTTTTTTTAAGAGCTGGGAAACGCGAAAGATCACACCGTTCAACAATGATCTTAAACAAAGTATAGCAAAAATAATAAAGTTTTGCTATGCTATTCATGTAACCGTAAAGACCCAAAATTATCAATCCACGCGAACTATCACTGTTATTGGTTCATGGAACGTCACAGAATTGATGTTTTTTCTCTCTAACATAATAGTATTGACATCTAATGTAGTATGAGTACATTGAAACTTATAATCCATGAATCGGTTTTCTACCCCTTGTGTTTAGCAAAGTCATAACCACATTGTCATTGTAAGCTGGTCCTACTTTCCATCGTAATTATCTTAACACAACTAACTAAAAGGAATCTCAATTCTAGGGCGTAAGAACTGTCAAAGAAGGATTCTGGCGCGTAAGCACTGAGCTTCACTTCTCACGTCCTCACCCGAGCATACAATGTTCTCACATTCGTACTGACCAAATTAAACACCGCATCCGGCCATTGTTAATCAGGTCGCGGCCTCACGGCGTCTTCTCATGGCTCAGGGCAAACCATTAGACTCTACACCGCCGCTCCGGCCGGCCAAGACCCAATCGGCCAATCCGGTAGCTGGCTATGCGCCATGGCGTGGCCGGGGGCGATGCCAAGGCCCAATTGGCCACTCCCGCCGTTTGATGTGCGCCATGACGGGTTGATGGACCAGTTACGCACGCTCGTCGTTCTGCTCACTGCACGACCAGTCTGTGGTGGGACGGTGGCTCCATGTTCCCAGCCCATCGACTTGCTCGAGCATAATTCTGGCAGGAGCCGCACATGCAGGGAGGATACGGGACAGAGACGTGCTACGTTCATGACTCGGGAAACCTTTTCCTTTTCACTTACCGATGGCATTGGTGTGTAATTTATTTTTTGGTCAAAGGGTAAAGCCGTCCAAAAAAGTATAGGTACTACAAGAAACACTACTTCCTTTATTATTGGGTATAGATTTGGAGTAAAATAAATAAATATACCTATAAAAAGAGAAATAGGGCAAATTAGCAAGTAATCGGTGTAAAGTGTTGCAAATAATAAAAGACTAACTAAAGTGTGGCAAATTATAAAGGTATTAACTAAAGCGTGGCATATTATAAAATCTCCCGGCATCCACTACCTTTGACGGCCGCTACTCCATGCTTTCTTCTTTGGCCTCCCTAGCATGTACTTCTCCGACATGGTCGTCTCTCAGACAGTGTTGTGGTTCTCCCCAAGATGTACGCGGCAGCGCTGGGCCTGCTCAGTGTTGTCTTTCCTCGGACCTCGACATCAGTGTTCATCCAAGTTCAGGGCGAGCGTCTCCATCGGTCGATGGTACGGTGTCCTTCGAGCCAGGACGAGGAGGCAGGGGTCTTCGGCGATGGACAGGATGAGGCTGTTGTGCTCAGTTCCTAGATCCAAGTCAAGCCAGCCCTGCCTATGTCTTCTTCAGTTGACTTCGTCCAGCTCCGGTGTTCATCGCGGAAAAGAGCTTCGTTGTTTTATCTTCTATTTTGCTTGTAATTTCGTTGCTTTGTAAGCTGTTCTTTAGCAACTTCGTATTTTCCGTTTCAGCACTATTAATTTAACACAGGTCTAAGGTCTTAAGTTTAAAAAATTTAATCTTCTTTTTTGTTTCTTCTCAGTTTGCACTAATTATTAAGACAACTGATTTTGCTTAATTAGTAAGAACATGAGCCCATATGATACACATGCTTGTAAGGGATTGCTAGGTAGGGAGAGGTGATTGACAACGAGGCTCCGGACGCCTACCTAGACCTGTTTACGAGGCCCCTATGCCAGCAGCACATCAATGTGGTACTTCACCTGTTTGGATGGATGCCTGATGCCCTTCGACGATGCACCAGTGGAGTGCCTAGTTTGAGTAGTGGCTGCCCAACCTCGATCCTTCTCCTTTTTTCCTCTCTTATGTAATAATGGATGATCCTGACTTCTCCATTGGGATTTGGAATGCTCATGGTTTAAACTCCCCGACTCGTCGCTTAGCTGTTTTCGCGAATTCTGTCCCCAGCTCGAGCCGTTGTGGTGTTCTTGCAGGATACCAAGATGGCGGTAATCTCTGACCGTGTGGTGAGGGAATGCCTTGGTCTCTCTTACGACAAATTTTTCTTCTTGCCGGCGATAGGGACCCATGGTGGAATCTTTCTTGCATGGCAGTCTAGTCTGGTCTCCGTCACCCATCCCCATGATGACCCACAAGTATAGGGGATCGCAACAGTCTTCGCGGGTAGTATTACCCAATTTATTGATTCGACACAAGAGGAGCCAAAGAATACTTGCAAGCCTTAACAACTGAGTTGTCAGTTCAGCTGCACCTAAAAATAGTTCTTGCTCACAAAAGTTTATCAGTAGCAAAAGTTTGTTGTAGCAACAGCAACAACAACAGTGAAACAGGAGCAATAGTAATAGTAACGATAACAGTAGGATTCGAGTGCGGTAGGCATAGGGATGGATTGACGGGTGTTGCATGGATGAGTCTAAACATGTAACTTTAAGATCTAGGGCATTGCAGATAAATAACAACAAGCATCCAAGTACTAAACAATCCTAGGCATGTGCTCCAAATATAGCCATATTTGCTCGCAATGAGAACATGCACACCATATTCTGTCCAGACAGCCCGTGGCAGCGGGGCCTTTAGGGAACTACTGGAAATTAATGTGCTCCTTTTAATAGAGCATCGGAGCAAAGCATTAACACTCCGTGAACATATGTGATCCTCACACCACAGCCATCCCCTCCGGTTGTCCCAATTATTGTCACTTTGGGGCTTTGGATCCGGACAATGATATGTGTACACAACTTGCAGATAAGATCACAAACAATACTATCATAATGATTCAATAATAAGTTCATATATGAGATCATGGCACTCGGGCCCTAGTGACAAGCATTAAGCACAATAAGTTGCAACAAAGTCAAATATCACTAATAGAGATACTAGGCACTATGACCTAACAGATCTTATTTGATTACATGATAGAACTCATCCAATCCCTACCATCCCCAAGCCTACAGTGGGGTATTACTCACTCATGGATGAGGGAAACATCGGTGGTTGATGGAGATGCGTTGGTGATGACGATGGCGATGATCCTCTCCAAATTCCCCGTCCCGGTAGGGTGCCAGAACGGAGTTTCTAGATCCGAATCTTGGTTTCTGGTGGCAGCGTCGGAGCGGAACTCTTTCTGGAAAACTATCAAACCCCCCTCGGTTTTTAGGTTAGAAGGCAACTTATAGGCGCAGAGGGAGGCCGAGGAGCTGCCTAGGGTGGCCTCACCACCTCCAGGGGCAGAGGTAGGTGGGCCCGCGGCTAGGATGGGTCTGGGCCCCCCAGGCCTCCTCCCTGTCTCCCCTTCTGGCTTCGTGGATCTTCTGGTGAAAAATAGTTTTTGGCATATTTTCCGGGATTTTTCCTGATAGTTGATTTTCTGCACAAAAACAAGACACCAAGGTAATTCTACTGAAAACAACTTCATTCCGTGTTAGGTGTATTCAAATCACACAATTTTAGAGAAGAAACAATAGCAAAGTGTTCTAGAAAGTAGATACTCCCCCAAGCTTAGCTTATTGCTTGTCCTCAAGCAATTCAGTTGAAAACTGAGTGCGATAAAAGAACTTTCGTGAACACTTTGCTTCATATGATGTATATATTCTCAGCACAGGAGTATATTCTTAGACAATTCATAATAAGGAGTATGCAACTAAGTCTACTCAATAGTCATTGCAATCTATGAAGAGAAACCAACTCAATAATAATAAGTAGCATGAAACATAAACATAAACAACATTGCATGCACATAATAAGGTATGATAGAGTGGTATCTCGCTTGCCTTTGTTTGAAGAGCACAATATAAATGCCAAGACACCTCTGAAGTTCACATGAAGACTAGAAGTAAAGATATCAGAGATACAAGCATCAAAGTCATGACATAATTAACCAAGTTTTGGAACAAACACAAAAATGACAACTATGCTCTCAAGAAGGTGCTCATAGAATAAGTGGTGACTCAACAAAGTTGTGAAAATGGTTTTGTAAAGGTTTGAAAGGCTTCCCAATGCTGAAAGGAAAGGTACTCATTAGCTTTGAGCTCTCATTGCCCCTATCATAGGCATCTTCATGTGGTTAAGGTGAAAGTGAGGTCCACTCTGAATCATATGCTTGAGAGACCATAGACTGAAAATCCTAAGTCCCTTGAGTACGAGGGTCGCTCTGCATGCTACTGAACTTTGGTCACCTGAAAGTTCTTGTCATTGTAAATACATGCATATCATCGAGAACTGCCAACGGGGTACCCCTTGCACATGGTACAGGAGCTTTCCCATAACCAAAATGACAAGGCAAGCAAACAATGAGCATCTGAGCAATCTTTTTATTTACCATATGCATAGCTTTTTATTGAGGACGCTTCATAGATGCTCATTATGGTGTTGCTGCAAGTTTCCACCATGATTAAGCATGGCTTAGGCTAGCGGCCCAGGCGTTTCTCTAACACAATGTATAAACTTCATGAACTCACAACCTCCCCTTTTATTTCACATCGTCGACATCCGCAAACAAAAGAGCAAGGAATCAACTGGATAAGATATCCAACAAGTGTTGAAATCTTCCCCGTGACAGCACAGTTCTGCTGACTCCCAGTATATAATTAGCAAGCATATAACTTTTATGGACTAGTCACAATGGTTCAGAATTATTAAGCGCTAGGAATAAAGTGTGCCATCAAGTTCGTGAGAGCCTTACTAACTAACTTTCTCAAAACAGACAAACAATTTATTTTGGAAGAAAACACGGCATATGGAATATGCACTGAAATAGAAAATGATGTTAATAGGAAGGTATGGTGGACACAGCTGGCAATATTGGTTTTCGGGAGTTGGAAGCACAGGTGGAGCAAATACTCAGTGCAAGTGAAGGCTAGCAATAGAGAGGGAGCGACAAACGAGAGAGCAATAACTGTCATAATCATGCTTGCAACAAAACAAGACTAATTATGGCATGAAAGTGATACAAGAACTCTGAGGCAAAATAAATCATCGAGGTTTACTAACTATTGATTAGTCATATGCATGCGTGAGCATGTGCCAAGTCGATTCACATGAACAGTCAGAGGAGGATACTACAATATCATACCAAAGTATGAATAAAACAATGCAAGCAAACATTCATATGACATGCTACAAACTATTAGCAGGCTGGATCTAATCATAGACAAGCAAGAACTACTAAGCATCCATAATGACATACACCTTACACAAACAGGCTAAGCATGCTCACAATGATGAGTATATGTACAAAAATGAAACAATAGAGTTTGTTACCAGCCTCTTACCACACCTCGAGTTGTCTTAATCTTCATTATTTCCCTTCACTTGTGTGACTTGAATAATTAACATGAAACCAAAATCCACTGAGGATGGCTGAACCCTACAAAGAACACACAAAACCAAAGAAGAACAACAAATATTTTTGGTGTTTTCAATTTTTTAGAAACAAGGAAACAAAGAAAAACCAAACAAAAACAAAGCAAACCAAAAAAAGCAAAATATTTTTGAATTTTTATTTTAAGGTAAACCCAAGAAAAGAAACAAAGGAACAAACCAAGAGAAACAACGGAAATATTTTTTGTATTTTTGGGTTTTTAGAAAGAAGCAACAAAAACCAAAAAGAAAGCGAAAACAATGGATATACAAAGAACTGACCAAACATGATATATATATGAGTGTGATGTCAGTATACCTCCCCCCAAGCTTAGGCTTTTGGCCTAAGTGGGGCTCAATAACGCGGATAGTACCCCCATGCTGGTGGGTCATCATAGGAATGATCATAGTCAGGCACCCGCGATGAAGAAGAAGACGCGCCCCAATCAAATGAGGGCTGCTGGTATGAAGACTCTCCCAAGTTGGAGGGCTGAACCGAATTGTCTCCGGGATCCTCTTCAACATTCTCCTCTTGCTGGGAGAGTTCCCCCACATAAGTGTCAAGATCCTCCTCCCTGAGTGACCATCCTTGCACTTTCCTTTGAGAAGTCGAAACCTTGGAAAATCTCAGTGTATAAATCCATAAGTGACTTGGGCATCTCCTTTATCTTCTCACAAGATCCCCACTGAGGTACTCTAATCATTGCTGCAATCGGCAAAAGCCGGTCGAGGTATATTATATATTTTGTAATGGACCATGGGATTACAAGTAGACCAAGTGAACCGGAAGTCCTGCACAAAAGCCATGGTTAGCTTAACATATTGGAATGGTTCACCTTCCATAAAGCTTTCCAACCCTGCATTTGTAACCATGGTTTGGAAATCTTGGAGGATTCATGACTCTCATAAATTCATGGCATGGATATGTGGAAGGAAAAACTGCCTCCTCACGATGAACCTTCATTGGCTCATGCACCATCAAGTCATATTGATTCATTGGATAAGCACTCATCTTCCTTGCTAAAAATTTTAGACAACCATCAAACCAAGTGATTTCTAAGTTGATAAATGATGAGCAACTACTATAGGAACTTGCTAGAGGACTACACATGCATCAAAACAAAGTTTCTAAGCAAAGAACAAGCATGCAAGCTCAAACAACCTGTCACCTATAGCAGCAAAATACTCAAGATACAATCTACCAATCACAAATCTAATTGGACAAGTGGAGGAGGCACATACCAAGGAGCAAACCCTCCAAAAATCAGCACTTGAGATGGGCTGAACAAGGAGATCGAAAATGGCGACCAAGAACAACAAGAACTCGAGCTTGAGCAAGTTTTCCGGTGTTTCTCGTGAGAGAGAAAGAAGGTGGCATTGAGGAGGCAGCCTGGAGGGGCCCAGGTGGGCCAGACACCCCCCAGGCACCGCCAGTGGTGGGCCCGCGCCTACCATAGGTGTGGTGGCCTGGGGTGGCCCCCTAGGTCACCTCCGGCGCCACTCTGCCCCTTTTTCGAGGAAAAATTTATTTTGAATTTTCTGGGATTTTTCGGGAAACTTTATTTTTGGCCAATTTTCAGTGTATGAAAATTGATTTTCTTGCAAAAACAGTTTTTTCAGAAGAGGCAAAAGCAAACCAAAAGCCAAACAGGAGATCTAAGAAACTCAAACAAGCAAACAACTAGCAAAACTAAAGCTAAATGAAAGACTAGGAAGGAGAAAGGAAAAAAGAAAGCAAGTATAACCATAGTGGAAATATTATTTTGTTCATTAAAATCCTTTTGTTCACAAGGTTGATCAAGTCTTGTTACCAAACAATCATATATGAAGCAAAACTTTGCATTCCACAAGGTGATTATGCTACCTCATACTTAATAGCAATGGTCCCAATCATAATAGTTTCAAAATTTTCTTGTGGAATGGGACAATATATTTCTCCAACCTTAATGCCTTCAATATTTTCAATGGAATTCAGGCAATAGCTCTTAACAACCTTCTTGGGGAAATAGATAGTGTGCTCTTTGTCATTAATATTGAATGTTACTTTTCCTTGATTTCAATTGATAACAGCACCTGCAGTATTAAGAAAAGGTCTCCCAAGAATAATAGACATATTATCATCTTCAGGCATTTCAAGCACAACAAAATCAATTAGAACCATGCAATTGTGAGCAACTTGAACAGGAACATCCTCACATATACCAACAGGAATAGTAGTTGACTTATGATCCATTTGCAAATAAATTTCAGTTGGCATAACACTAACTCCAGCTCCCAAATCACACAAAGCAGTTCTAACATAATTATTCTTGATGGAGCAGGGAATAGTTGGTATACCTGGATCACCATGTTCCTTTGGAACCTTACCATTGAAGGAGTAATTAGCAAGTAGAGTAGAAATCTCCTCATTAGGAATCTTCCTTTTATTAGATACAATATCCTTCATATACTTTGAATAAGGAGGCAACTTAATAGCATCAGTCAAAGGAATTTGCAAGAATAAAGGTTTCATCCACTCACAAATCTTGTTGTAGTGTTCTTCCTCCTTTGACTTGTGTTTCCTACCTGGAAAAGGCATAGGTTTCTGCACCCAAGGTTCTCTCTCTTTACCATGTTTATTAGCAATAAAATCTTCATTTGTGTACCTAGTGTTCTTAGTGTGCTTCTTAGGTTCTTCCTCACCTTCCTCCTTATAAGGAGACTCATTTTTATCATTACCACTCTCAGTTTCAGCATCAAAGATAGATATACTATTAGGATCTACAACAGGTTCAGAAGGTTCCTCAACTATATTATGTTTCTTTTTCTTTCTCTTACGGGTACTACCACTATCTTCACCTTGTTGAGAATCCTTCTCTATTCTTTTGGGGTGTCCTTCAGGAGATAAAGGATCTTGAGTAGCTATACCACTCCTAGTTCTAATTCCATAAGCATGTTTATCTCCTGAAGCATTAACCAGCATATCCTTTTGTATCTTAGCAAGTTGATCAAGTTGGGTTTGAACCTTTTGAATTGTTTACAAAGCATTTTAATATCATTAGAAGTTCTTTCCATAATATCTTTCAACTCATGGATATCTCTAGAGTTTTCCAACAAATGATTCTGAACTTGTTTATTAAAATACCCTTGCTTAACAATAAAAGTATCAGGTTCCTCTAAACATTGATCAGGAGGCTTACCATAAGGAATATCACCTTCATCAAAGTGTTGGAGAGAGTGCACCTCAATAGTAGATGAGTGGGGAATTGGCTTACATAATTCTTCTATAGGAGGTAGATTCTTCTCATCTTCAGCTCTAATACCTTTCTCCTTTAGACACTTCTTAGCTTCCTTCATCACTTCATCATTTAATGCAATAACTCCCCTCTTCTTTGTTGTTGGTGCTGGGACTGGTTCTAGAACAATTGGTTCAGGAGTAATAAGCTCAGGTGCATTCATCTCAGTTGAAGTCCAATCATCATAATTCTTCCTTATCTTGGTCATTAATTCTTCATCATCTATAGGAGTCCTTTTCCTGAAAACACAATCATCAAAACTATCTAGGTATGTCCTAGAATCATCTTTTAGTCCATTATAATAAATATCAAGAAGCTCATTCTTAGGTAATGGACATCCAGGATGTGCATGAATCAAGGAACGAAATCTTTTCCATGACTCAGGCAATTTCTCTTCTTCTCCCTGTTTAAAATCAAAAAGTCTCTGCAAAGCAGCATGTCTAGAACTGGGAGGAAAATATTTCTCGAAGAAAGAAGCAATCAAGCAATCAGGGCTATCAATGGAACTAGGAGGTAATCGATTAAACCAAGCCCTAGCTTCTCCTTTTAGTGAAAAATGAAAGATCTTAGCAACAAAGTACTTGCGCATCTTAAAATCATCAGAGAACAAAGCACTCATAGTAGAAAGCTCATTCATATGAGCCACAACACTCTCATTTTCAGTACCACAAAAAGGTTCTTTCTCAACAATATCTAAATAAGATAAATCAAGAGATAAATCATAGTCTTCATCTTTAATATCTATGGGAGAAGTAGGAAACTTAGGATCAGAGGACATCTTAGGCATAATAGTACGTCTAGCAAGGAGACTCTTAATAGCACTAGTACCATGTGTGTTTCGGCACTCTTCAACAAAATCATCAGTGAACTCAATGTAACCATCATTCATATCATAACTCTCACTAGCAGGTGAGATAAAAGGTGTAATAGTGTCTTCACTAGGAGTTTTGGTATTTCCTAGACTAGCCATAGTACCATATAGAAAAGGACCTAATGAACCACTTGCATCAAGCACAGTAGAAGTAACATCATGAGCATCAAAAGCAGTTTCAGACTCAGCAGTAGTAGCAGTGTGTGTAGCATGTGTATGTGGTGGTGGTCTGACAAGCTTACTTATAACAGATGGTGAATCAAGAGCAGCAGAGGTGTTTAGGACTGTACCTCTTCTTGTAGTGGATGGTAAAATAGGGAACTTTACATCACGAGACTTCCCCATGATGAAAGGAGTAGCAGTGAACAATAATAGATCCAAGTGAACTTACAAATAAAGCTATGCTCCCTGGCAACGGCTCCAGAAAATAGTCTTGATAACCCACAAGTATAGGGAATCATAGCAGTCTTGCGGGTAGTGTTACCCAATTTATTGATTCGACACAAGGGAGACAAAGAATACTTGCAAACTTTAACAAGCGAGTTGTCGATTCAGCTTCACTGAAATAGTTCTTGCTCATAGAAGTTTATCGGTAGCAGTTTGTAGTAGAAAGCAACAAATAAACAGGAGCAATAGTAACATTAAGCATGTGATGGGATTGAGTCGGTAGGCATAGGGATGGATGGGCCAGGCGTTGCATGGGCGAGTCTAAACATGTAACTTCAAGATCTAGGGCATTGCGGATAAATAATAACAAGCATCCAAGTACTAAATAATCCTAGGCATGTTCTCCAAATATAGTCATACGTGCTCATAATGATAACTTGCACAACATCTTACATCCATCCAGCGTGGCACCACGACCATCCCTCGGTTGTCCCAATTATTATCACTTTGGGGCCTTTGGATCCGAACAATGATATGTGTACACAACTTGCAGATAAGATCACAAACAATACTATCATAATGATTCAATAATAAGTTCAGATCTGAGATCATGGCACTCGGGCCCTAGTGACAAGCATTAAGATAAACAAGTTGCAACAATGTCAAATAGCACTAATAGAGATACTAGGCACTATGCCCTAACAGATCTTATTCGATTACATGATAGAACTCATCTAAACCCTACCATCCCCAAGCCTCTGATGGGGATTACTCACTCATGGATGAGGCAACATCGGTGGTTGATGGCTATCGTTGGTGATGGCGATGGCGATGATCCTCTCCAAATTCCCGTCTCAGCGGGGTGCGAGCGGAGTTTACGGATCCGAATCTTGGTTTACTGGTGGCGGTGGGTGGAACTCTTCTGGAAAACTATCGAACCTCCTCGGTTTTAGGTCAAGGCAACTTATAGGCAGAGGGAGGCCAAGGAGGCTGCGGGTGGCCTCACCCGTCGGTAGGGTCGGTGGGCTGTGCAGGGTGGGTCTGGACCCCCCCCATGCCTCCTTCGTGTCCCCTTACGGCTCCTTGAGATCTTCTGGTGAAAAATAGTTTTTGGCATATTTTCCGGGATTTTTCCTGATAGTTGATTTTCTGCACAAAAACAAGACACCAAGATAATTCTACTAAAAACAGCGTCAGTCCGTGTTAGTTGTATCCAAATCACACAAGTTTAGAGAAAAAACAATAGCAAAGTGTTCGAGAAAGTAGATACGTTATGGACGTATCACCCCACTACACTACAAATGCGATTACTGTTCGCATTTCAACGGGTGTGGATCACAGTTGGTGCTTTACCGGAGTGTATGGTCCCCAAAGTGACATGAACAATAATGCTTTTCTCCAAGAGCTGCAAGACATCAGGGACCTGCACGGCGATTCGTGGATCATTGCTGGTGATTTCAACCTCATCTTTAATCTAGAGGATAAGAACCAAGGGACCCTACATCGCCGCATGATGGCCAAGTTCAGGCGGACACTTGCAACTCTGGAGCTCAAGGAGCTCTACCTCAACGGTCGCAGATTCACCTAGACAAATGAACGGGAATGAACCACTTTGGAGAGACTCGATCGGGTCTTCGCGATAGTGGACTGGGAGGCATGCTACCCTGACGCCTTCCTCTCTGTTTTGTCTTTAGGCCCGTCAGACCACTGCCCCTTGTTGTTGTTCCTTGTCCTGGACCTCCAATGGGGACGTCGTTTCCAGTTTCAATCCTTCTGGCGCAAAGCCGATGGCTTCATGGTAGTGGTACAAGAAGCGTGGACCTCATAGTAGTGGGATACGAACCCTTTCAAGAGACTTGATGCAAAATTGCGAGCTGTGGCTAAGAGTCTTTCTTGTTGGAGCTCCAAATTCATCGGCAATATTAAGCTGCAGATCCTCCTAGCCACAAAGCTGATACTCTGCTTTGACATTGCCATGGAGAGTAGGAAGATGTCGACTCAGGAGCGTGGACTACGGTGCCTTCTCAAGAAGAAGCTCCTAGGACTAGCTTCCCTTGAGAGGACGCTGGCACGAAAGAGATCAAGGATTCTCTGGCTACAAGAGGGAGATGCATGCACTCGCTTCTTTCACATGCATGCCAACCATCAGACGCGTAAAAACTTCATTAATCACCTCATGGTGGACAATGTGCGAATCTCGGACCACACAGAAAAGGTAGAGGCCGTGGACACTTTCTTTGAGAACCTGCTTGGTGTGGCAGGAGACAGGCCGTTCACTCTGGACTTGGACTTCTTAGGGGTACAATCGGCTGACCTCCAACACATTAACAGTGCTTTCACAGAGGAAGAAGTTTTGGCAACCATCAGAGGCATGCCGTTGGACAAGTGCCCTGGGCCTGATGGCTTCTCTACCCGCTTCTACGTATCTTGCTGGAGCATCATCAAGGAGGATGTTATGGATGCTTTCCACTCACTCTCTAGGCTAGACAGCCGTGGATTTGGATCGATGAATAGTGCTTTGGTTACACTTCTTCCCAAGAAGCCGGGCGCCAAAGAAATATGGGACTTCCGACCGATCGATTCACGGAATTGCTAAGTGGATGGCAAGGTGATCGCTAACCATGTTTCCCGATCCTCCCACAGCGGGTAGGGGTGCATCAGGCGCTTTTTGTGTGTGGGCGGTGTTTGCGACAACTTCATGATGGTGGAGGGACAGCCCACAAGCTACACACCCAGATGCCGAAGTGCTACTCAAGATGGACATCACCAAAGCCTTTGACCGTGGACTAGGTTTTCTGTTGGAAGTGCTAAGGAAGTTGGGCTTTAGAGCGCCTTCGATGACCCACAATTATAAGGGGTGTATCGTAGCACTTTCAATAAATAGGAGTGTCGATCCCAACGAGGAGCAGAAGGTCTTGACTGATACATCGGAAACGTATCTATAATTTTTTATGTTCCATACTTGCTTAGTATCTACTTTGATTTGCTTGTCTACACTTTGAGGTGCTTTTTACATGTTTTCTGGTACTAACCTATTAACAAGTTGCTACAGTGCCAGTTGCATGTTTTCTGCTGTTTTTGGTTTCAGAAAAGTTAGTAAAGAAATATTCTCGGAATTGGACCGTACAAATGTCAAAGTCAATTACTTTATGTGGGGAACAAGAAGTCTAGAGAAGCGAGCCAAGGGCAAACCCCAGTGCGGCCGGTGGGCCAGCCTGGGTAGGGTTTAACCCCCCAGGTCGCCTCCTCGGCCTCCCCCTTCGCCTATAAGAAGCCACCGATGCAGAAACCTAAGCACTCGATCAAATCCCCACGAAACCGTCTGTAGCCGCCGCCACCATCGTCCCTAGATCAGGGGGGATCTGAAGTTCTTCCCGATACCCTGCCGGAGGGGAGATCATCCCGGAGGCCTTCTCTCCGGTATAATGTGTGAGTAGTTCCACCTTGGACTATGGGTCCATGTAGTAGCTAGATGGTTGTATCTCCTCCTTTGTGCTTTCATGTATAGATCTTGTGAGCTCCGTTCATGATCAAGACCTAATCTATTTGTAATCATGCATGTTGTGTTTGCGGGGATCCGATGGATATTGAGATTATTATGTTGGTTTGATTAATGGTTTTGTCTTTATGATTCTATCATGTCTGTGTTGTTTGTGATCTTGCATGCTCTCCGTTGTTAGTAGCTATCTTGGCCAAGTAGTTGCTAGTGACTCCAAGAGGGGGTATTTATGCTCGATAGTGGGTTCATGCCTCTGGTTTCCAAGGTAAGTGACAATAATATCTTGATTTGTAGATGTGTTGTTGATACTAGGAGAAAACAACGGTCTCTTGTTCATGGAACATGTGGAGTGTTTACCTTACACACTTTGCTTCAAGCGGTTGTCATTGCTTGCAACTTGATCTTTGGAGGGGTTCGGATGATAACTTTGAAGGTGGACTTCTAGTCATAGATGCGATTGGATGGCGGTCTATGTATCTTGTTGTATTGCCCAATCGAATCTCATAGGATCTTTCTGACTAGTAATTGCATTGTTATGCCTTGCTTAGTTCCTGTCAATTGTCTTGCTGTAATTTGTTTACCCTTCATGCCATGTTGTTTATCTAAGGAGAGCACCTCTAGTGAACTATGGACCCCGGTCCAATCTTTACCATTGATACATCCTCCACTGTTACTTGTTTACTTGCCACAAACCATTACCTTCCACACCATACGTTTAATCCTTTGTTACAGCAAACCGGTGAGCTTGACAACCTCATTGATTCGTTGCAGCAAAGTATTGAGTTTGTGTTGTGTAGGTCTCCGCGTTGCATGCAACACCTGTGTGATGATTCCTTCCTCCTTCTGGTTCGATAACCTCGGTCTCTACTGAGGTAAGACTTGTTGTTGTGCTCATCACACCTTGCTCTTGGGGTGTCCAACAAAGTGCTCCACGTCAGCACCATCAACAAGTTTTCTGGCGCCGTTGCCGAGGAGGCTAAGGACGTCTTCACTAGGGGAGTCCTTCACTTCCTTTCACTTTACTTTTGTTTTTAGTTTGCTTAGTTTTTTTTCTTGGTTTTGTTTGCCTCTTTTCAAAACCCCCCAAAAAAATTAGTCTAGTTTGGTTTGCTTGCTTTATTCAAAAACACAAAAAAATTAGTTCATACTCTAGTTGCCACCTCGTTCTAGCTCACCATGTTTCTCCCCAAGTTCGCACTGAAAGATCTTGCGATATGTAGTGGCTCCATAATTGGGAAAGATAATATTGAAGAATTCTTTAATCATGTTGGCAAGCATGAGGATATTGAGGATAAATCTATAGCAGAGCTTGCTCCTAATTATGAGATTCTTGACTTCTTTTGTTCATATGTTGGAGGCTAAGTTTTTTAGCCTTAACCCCTTTATGCAATTCTTGTTCCTAAAACTAAAAGAAGAAAAGAATGCTGAAAAGAGAGAATTTATCCTTGAAACTTTATCAAAAGAATTTCATGACGTTGCTAGAGAAGCCAAAAAGGTCTTTGAGCGTTTCAATATGCTAGGATCAAGTGTAGATGTTGTGGGTATTTCTGATAAAACTAATCCTAGAAGAATTTAAGATACCCATAACCTTTAAGCTTGTTGGAATGCATGAAGCCTTTGAAAAGAATTTTGATTGGATTGCTCCTGAAAATCTTTTTGATGAAAGTAGTAGACCAAAGAGAGATGAGAAGGGATCCTCCAAAACCCATTTGGATGAGATACCTTTCATAGTTGAAGACTTTGCAAGTATGGATATTAATGCCTCATTTGAAAATACTTGATTCTTCTTGCTTCTTGTTCCTAACTTAAAGGCGTTAAAAAGGTACTTGTTGGGAGATAATCTAAGAGTTTCTTTGAGTCTTGGAAGTTATTACTTCAGTAATGACCTCTCCGTATCATTTTTGTTTGCTTTTTGTGCCAAGAATGACCTATAATGAGAGGGAAGTAAGATTTGGGAGTTGTTGTCCCGAAACAGATTTTTGTCCTCCACCAAAAAAAATTCGAGGAGTCTATATAACTCTAACTGAGCTAAAAATTTAAGAATAAATCCCCCAGTATGTTAGATAAATTTCGTTAGTTCAAAACTTTTGGATTTAAGCAACCGAAGATGTTCGAAAAAATCGGTTTCTACCTGCTGGTCTGTTTTGACAGATTTCTGCCATTATTTGCATTTACTTCTTATTGATTCCTTTTTGAGTTATCTTTAGGTGAATTGAGCTTTTTGAAGGAGTTACTATAGTAGCTTGTGTTTTTAGTGAAAAGACTTGTTGTTCTAAAGTTTTTCCAAAGGTCTAATATCTTTTGAATACACTAATGTTGCTAATGAAGATTGTGTGAAGTTTTGTATGAAGGAAAAATTTCAGGTGTAGAGAGAGAATGATGCAATGAGATGAAGAATGGACAAAATCTCAAGCTTGGGGATGCCACCATGGTTTCACCCCAATAAATATCCAAGAGGTACAAGCGTCCAAGCTTGGGGATGCCCAAGGCATCCCCTTCTTCATCAATAAAAAGCTCAGTGCATCTAGACACTTTGTTTTATTTTTCATGCATAGTTGTGTTGTTCTTGAAGCGTCTTAGTTTTCGTTGCTTTGCTTAGGTTGTTTAGTTTGCTTGAATAAAGTAGTTTGGACCCCCGTTATCGCTGTGTTTCTTTGCAAGTAAGTTTCTTGGTGTCGGAAAGGAGTAGTAAGTTCTTGCTTGAAGTGCAAGAGGAGATTGCATTGACTCTGACTTAGACTTTAGCATGACATGCTAGGTGTTGTTTTGACCTTATGCTTAGTTATTATTGTTGTAGCATGTATTATTCGAAACAATTGGGATTGCTTAGTGTGCCTTGAAGAAATTATGCGTTGTTTTAGCATGCAAAAGCATAGTATTCTGGTATTCTCCTTTGATGTTTTGCTTGGGTTGACTTGGCACATGCTCACGCCATGTTATGACTCTGACAAGTCACCATTATCCTCTATGATCATTTAGTCCTCGACTTGTAGTACCACTTTTTGCTTTGATTAGTATGCTTTGTTGCACTGCATGATTATGGCCATTATACTCTCTTAGTTGGTTGCTCCTAGTCTTTTGCTAGCCTCCACTTGTATGAGTAAGTCCTACTCATGCTTCCAACTCCCAAGAAACCAAGTTATTCCAAAGTGTCCACTATAAACTCCTATGCATGGTGTGTTACACCATTCCAAGTATATTCTTGTTTTCATCTATCTTCCAATTAAAAACTATTTTGTTATGTGAAAACTTAGTGATTAAAGCCCTCACGAACATGATGGCACACTTTATATTCTTTGCCCCTAATAAACTTGAACCATTGTGACATCTTTGTTGCATATGCTTGCATATCGTTGGAATTTAACAGGAAGGTTTGTCATCAGAGAAAGTTTTTCAATTGTGCTTGTACTTGCTCGGTTGATATCTGCTCTTTTCTACATGCTATGATGTAGTGGGTGGTGAAAGAGAGAGGAACTTGACATGGATGGAGTTTGTATCTGTGTTAGAAGAACGGCTATCTAGGCCATGCCTAATCATGGTGAGCACGGCATCACCTGGCATCATAGTGATAGTGATCCTCAAAACAATCTATGCATGTAGTAAATATAAGAAAAATAAAGATGCTCATTGGTGTATTATTGGTAAGGCATGTGAGATATATCGATATGCGTTGTAGAGACCAGACGATGGGAATTAGTATGCTTGCACTTATATATATGAATTAATTAATAACTCCGCGTCAAGCAGGGAATCTTTTTTATTTTATTGCTGTACTGTACTCAGTTGATATATCATGCATGTTTGTTCTATGAATGTCACCCTGTGGTGAAAGGGAACCTTGTAAGTCCAGTCCCTCGCGGTTGTATCCCTGTAGAGAAGAAACTCCGGGGCATGCCTAATGCTCTCAGTAATCATCAAAGATCACCATAAGAAGAGATCATAGCATAGAAGCAATAAAATCTAAAATCTATAAAAATAAAATAAAAAGATTAAAAGAAAGATTGTTGAGATGTGGTAGTATTCAGCAATGATCTGAGGGACCATGCCATGTGGTGCCACATCTATGATCAGAGATGCATTAGGGGATCCGGACGCAATTGTTAATGTCGAGCATCGGGAGCATCAAGATCAATATGCAAGAGATGCAGCGGATCATCGAGGCGAACGAATTTCGAGTAGAAGAAGCGAAGAGGCGGATTACAGATATGCTTCCAATCGGTGGGCTGCGGTGGTACAAGATCGCGAGTCATGGAAATATCGTGGCGGAAGAATGGTCCTCGATAGTGGACACCGGAATGAAGGAAAAAGGATGGACGAATGAAGAAGCGATGGCGGAAAGGTCAAGTACATTTGAATCCATGTTGGATCAACCGTCACTACTAGGAAAAGCGGCTATAAGTAATCCACATACATGGCGCGCTAGTGGTGCCCACGGGTAAAATAGGCGTGGCGCACTGTCCACATATGCCCTACGGCTAACTGTCGTAAGCGTGGCGCACATGGGAGTGGTGCGCCACGGCTATGTGAGCCGAGCACATGGTGGCACACATACCGTGGCCTTGATGGGTCAAGGTGCGCTACGGATGTGTCACTTACCCGTAGGGTACCTTGACCTAGTGCGCTATGGGCATGTGTGCTGCAGCAGCTAGGTCAACTTAGCCATAGGGCACTCTGCCCTAGTGCCCTACGGCTAAGTGGCATGCACCAACTCCAACCCCCCCTCCACCCCCCCTCCCCGTGGATCGCCTTTTTAGGTTTTGCAAAAAATAAAATAAAATAATAAACACTTCAAAAAATAAAATCCTTTCATCTTTCGGTATGTAATGTGGTATAGTTTTTAGGAAAATTAACAAACATGAGTTTCCACTTTTTCTGCAAAAAAAGTCATGCCACGATAAAGTGGTCGTAACTTTTGCATACGATGTCAAAAAATCGATAATATACCAAAATTGAGCGAGATTTCTCATCCGATCGCAACGAACTCTGGTCGTTTAGCGATTATTTAGATTTTCGAAATTCGAAAAGAGTAAAAAGTTACGATCAAAAGACCGTTTTTTACTGCAAAAAAAATAGAGGGCAACTTACCCGTAGCGCACCACCACCTAGTGTGCTACTAGTAAGTTGGGCGGGATTCAAAATTTGAATCCCCACCCCGCCCACCTACCCCTCTTCTCTTCCCTCCCCCTTCTCTCCTTTTCCCTTTCCCTCTCTTCTACTTTTCCTTTTCCTTCCTTCTACTTTTCCTTTTCCTCCCTTCTCCTTCTCCTTCTCCTTCTCCTTCTCCTTCTCCTCCTCCTTCTCCTCCTTCTCCTCCTTCTCCTCCTCCTCCTCCTCCTCCTCCTCCTCCTTCTCTTTCTCCTTCTTCTTCTCCTCCTTGAAGTGAAGATGGTGACGGCGGTGTGGCATCCCGCAAAAACCACTACTAGAGAATCGCGTTGATTTTGTGCATTGCATCGTCATCATCATGCATTGTTTGCCAAAACTATGTTTGCAAAGCCCGTGTTGTTTTTCTAAACGCCCCGTCTTTTATTCAAAGCCAAACGGGTCCCGGAATATTTTGTTTTGGCCATCGGTTTCTGAGCGACGTTTAAATCAAATAAAGCTTTTATTTATTTTAGTAGGCGATTAACGGCGATTTAGCCCAACGACCGCCCAATCAAATCGGTTCACCCAAACCAGCCCCACTAATCCTATTCCTACCTAAACTCTACCCACCCCTCCTTCCACATCACCGACCAATCCCCTGCCACATCACCCTTGCCCCAACCCCAACCAACAGGCCGGCCACTTGTCCCTCCTCTCTCTCTCTGGACCCTCTCAGCCCCACGCCCCACACATCCTACACTACACGCAGCCCTACCTCTCTCTCACCTTGGTGGCCGCCCCACCGCCCTTGACCTTGTTCTTGGCCCTACTGCCCGCCCCGCCTTCCCAGAGCCCACCTCCTCACCCAACAACCACCAACCCCGGCCCCACCACAGCTCCTCTGCCCACCTGTCCCCACCGTCTCCCCACGCGTTCTTCCTCCCGAGCCTCTCCTCCCCTCTCTCGCTCTCTCCAACCCCGCCCGACGGAGCCTCCGTGCCGTGCTCCTCCACGACCTCCCCTCCGCCTTGCTCCCTCCAGCCGCCTCTCTCCGCCGGCCGCCGTCGCCGCTCCTGCACCCTCTCCCGCTCCCTTGCGCTCCCAGGCCTCACCGTCCTCCGCTCCCGCAAGCCGCCCGTCTCCGCCGCCCAGCGCCCCTCCGGCCGCGCGCCCGCCTCACCACGGGAGCCAGCGCCTGCCACACCAGCCGTGCAGCCCCGCCAGCGTCGCCCTCCGCCCTCACCTTCCGCCCGCGCCCATGATCCCGCCTCTCCGCCGACCCGGTGCCCGCGCCACGGCAGACCCAGCGCCCGGCGCCCTGAGCTCTCCGTCCTGCCTCGCCGTGAACCCGGCAGCGGCCTCCGCCTCCCTCCGTCGCTTCGCCCGTTCGTCCACCACGCCGCCCGGCCGCCTGTCACCCTGTCGCTGAAGCCGACCTCGCCGCGCCGCTGCGTCTTCCCCAACCCTCCTCTGCTCCGACCCGCCGCCCTCCGCGTGGCCGCATCCGGCCAGGACCGTGTCGCCGTCCGCCCCTCGTCTGCGCCGACCCGGCCCCGTGCTTCCTCTGCAGCGGCCGCCCCGAGCTCGCCGGGCCTCGCGCCGACCCCGCCAGGGCCCCTGCAGTGCCTCCGCTCTCCCGAGCATACCTTCGCCGCCTGTGCCCACCTTCTCGGAAAACCATCTGCTCACTAGTGTCTCGTTGAGATGCGGTAAGTACCAAGTCTGAAGTGCCGCTGATGTTTAGTATGGGCCACAGATGTCTCGTTGCTAAGAACCAGGGATGCCTGCCGACAAGACGCATCAAGATCCTCTCGCCGACAAGACCGACACATGAGCTCCTTCACGGATCCCAAGATCTCCCTCGCGGAAGCCGAAGACCGTACCGATCCCTCTACCCCTCCGAGCCGTCAAGATCGCCATGGAGCGGAACAAGTACCACCACGCCAACGACAAGAGGCCGAACAAGATCTTCGACACGGAACGCCATGATCGCCAACCGGAACACCGAGTGCGCCGACACGAACCCTAAGACCACACCTCGACACGCCAAGTTCACCAGAATCGCTCTCGAGTCCGGTTGTCGAGCGAACCCGTGGAACCCCGAACCTCCCCAAGATCTACTCTAAAGCGCGACTAGGTCTACCTCAAGGACACCGAGAACTTCACCGGACTTGAGACCCGATGCGACAAGATCTACCCCCGATATCCGATAACACTCCCGCCGAGACCGAACCGTCGAACCCTGGACCCCGAACCCCGGAACCCCAAGATCGTCGAGACCCCTCAATGTGTGAACCCCTTTCCGAGAACCCTATTTTTAATATAATAACAACTTGTCGCATATTTAATTGTTCATCTCGCATACATTCATGTGGTTTGGGGGCCTTATGCCGATTCACCTAATAATTAAATATGGGGCCCATATGCGGGCAAATCTAGCCTTATATTGGCCTCATTTAAACTTGAGTAGCGAACCGGCATCTTAACTTTTGCCATGTAAACAACATTTAATCTGCGGGGTAGATAAATAACATGAACCACCTAACTAATTGTCGAGACCCCGGTTCCGCTTAATATGACCTGATTGCATCGCACCTTGCCATGCCATGCATCATACATGCATCATGCCGATCTTCTGCCGTTATATTGAATATTGCATCCGGTGTTTTATTCTAGTGTTTTGCTTCTTCGCGGATAAGGCCGTTGAGTTAATGTGAGCTTCGCCCCGATCTTCGGATGAACCCTTCAACAATGATTTCAAAGTAGCATCTCCTCTTTCTACCTATCTTACTTTTATAGTATTTACTTCCCTCTGTTGATCTATTGCTATCCGTGTTGCGATGCTTTAGTTTCCGTACATGATATTCCTGCAGCCCTATATTGCCTTGGACACACCTATTACATTGTTTGGTAGATAGTTGGACTTGCGTCGTGGTCGCTTGCTCAAGTCTTTGCGTGTCGTCATATGCCACAGTTGCTGATGTATTGCCGCATGTTGATGTTGGAGATGATTCTAGTTTTACTTATTGTTCACTTTACTTTTTGTTAACAACTAAAATTGAAATAAGCAGAGGCATCGGTGGGTGATAGATAATATTTGGTTTCCGAACGCCCACTTGTGTCTCGTAAGACCCAGTACTTGATATCCTGTTCCTTGTTTTATCGCTATCCACATCCGGAGGTATATGGGACCCCTGAGCGAGCTTGATTCATTCTTATTTCTTGGGGCCACAAACTAGTTTGAGGTTTTATTTACGATCCTGTACTTATGCCATGTTTTGCTTTATTTACGATTGTCGCAGTGCACTGCTTTATTTAGGATCGGACCACGATTTGTGGTGTCGACAAGCCCGTTTGGGGTTCCCATCGTTCACGGCCGTCCCGTAAACCTTGAGGCCGTCTCGAGCTTGCTTACTCCGTTGCGGGTTCTACTTAAGGGTGGCCCACGAAATATTCTGAATCTGTGATTGTTCACCGTGAAAGCCTCGTTGGGTTTTGATTTGGTTTTCGAGGTTGATCGGCGTGTGTTGCTATTGGTGCACCCGGCGGGTAAAACTTTCGAAAGCCGTGTCGCGGATATGGACGACTTGGAGCACAAGATCTCGATCATAGACAAGCATAACTAAAGTTTATTGTTATAAATTTGACTTATAATGACTAGTAATCAGCTTCACTATAATGGAATGGCTAATTAATCACGCCCACAATTGCTTGCTTGAGTCAACTGCGACCATTGTACTGACTAGTAAGTATGGCAACTTCTAGCGGAATGGCTGAATAAAAGTACCAACAACTGCTGGTTTTGGGTTTATATCATGCTATCAGATCGATTAGTAATTGTTGCAACTTCTAGCGGAATGATTAACTAAAAGTGCCTTGCTTACTTTATCGGGAGTATTTAAACGACTAGTAAAGTGCATAATTATAACCGAATAACTAAAACTGCCAACGTGTGAGTTCCTTGGTTGACTTCCTCGTTTGGTCTCGAGAAATGCCGGGATGGGTTTGTTTGGTGTTAGTTTCAGGTTGGATCGGATAGGTCATTCTTACCCCTCTCGATAACCGATTGTTTTGAGTCTCTATAGGTTGTTTAGTGCATGCTTCTTGCGCTCGATCCACCATACCTATGTAGGCGAGGACCGAATTCTAGCCTCGCCGTGTCTTGGCCTCGATCTTGACGCTCCTTCTTTTCCTTTGCCCTTTGGCACCCTTTTGTTTAAGCAGGTTTTGAGATCGGCGTCGTTAGCGAGGTTACCCTTCCGGCTTGGCCTGGGCGGGTTATGGACGCCATTGGTTATTCTTGTGGCTCTTAGCCCCATTTGCATCTTGTCCGTAGCTGGGCGCTATATCGCTTCAAGGTGATTTGGATCTTTGTATATTATATCGTATTCTTGACTCTACGAGTCATTTGTTATATATCTTACGTGGGTCCCATCGAGGACTGTTGTGTAATGTTACTTCGTTTTCCACCCATGCGAAAGTGCTGGTGGCACCTTTGAATCGTTTCTATGCGGGTTTGGTGAATTTTGCCCAAACTTGCATAGGTCCGATCGAGGGTGTTACTGAGTGGTATCGAGCTCGGTTGCGATACCCCTAAGTCAACTGTAGGATAACCTAGCTAACGGCAGTAGAGTGTCAAACCTATTTTGAAAATCGGTTGGATAGTTACGACTAGGTCTGATTTTACTCCTTACCTCTGCTATTCTCCTCTTACCTCGGCGTGTTTTGAATCTCTCTTCTCTCTCTTGAGTCCGAAATTCTCGTGGTTGGGTTTCCGTCATACCTTGAGGCTTCGCTTTCTCCCTTTTGTAACGGAGGTGCTACGATCATCAATCGTGACTTGTCATTGTACTCTTCATCCGATCTTTTGTTCTTGAGCTCTCTATCCATATGAGTTCCTTCTTTGGATATCGATGTCGTTGAAAAACATATGAGCGGGACGAGCTTTGGTGAAGTTGGAGTCGACCTTGAGCACGTGATGTTCATGCCAATGGAACCATCGCGAAACCTAATCAGTGTGTCTTTCATACGATTTCTGCTGGCAGCATTCCTTTGTTCCGGATACCACCTATGAAGATCTTCAGTCTAAATCTCGAGAGTTGAGTTGCCTGATTCTCCTACCCATGTATAGAGTTGATAGTTGGGTCCGGGATGGACTGATCACCCTACCCGGCTCTTGTTACGCTACATACATAGAACTGGTGGATCAATGTAACTTTTCCCTCTTCTAACGGAAGTTAGAGGTGGCTTTATTTGTTGATGCCTCCATCTTCGTCCTCTGTTTCCCCGGAGTGTCTCTCGACGACCAGGAGCAACGACCCTTTGTTGGTGGTGTCGCCGTTTTCAAGATGAAGAAGGAACCCTCGTTAGTGGTGTCGCGAGGATCTACACGAAGCGCGAAGGATCAGACCGCCGACTTTCCTTCCGGTACCATGAGGCGGATCTCGAGGGCGAGATCCATTGTTAGTGGTGTCGAATTGTGGCATCCCGCAAAAAACACTACTAGAAAATCGCGTTGATTTTGTGCATTGCATCGTCATCATCATGCATTGTTTGCCAAAACTATGTTTGCAAAGCCCGTGTTGTTTTTCTAAACGCCCCGTCTTTTATTCAAACGCCAAAACCGGGTCCCCGGAATATTTTGTTTTGGCCGCTATCGGTTTGCAGACGGCCGTTTAAATCAAATAAAGCTTTTATTTATTTTAGTAGGGGCAGTCGAACGGGCCGATTTAGCCCGAACGACCGCCCCAGAAATCAAATCGGTTCACCCAAACCAGCCCCACTAATCCTATTCCTACCTAAAACTCTACCCACCCCCTCCTTCCACATCACCCGGACCAATCCCCTGCTGCCACATCACCCTTGCCCCAACCCCAACCAACCAGAACTGGCCACTTGTCCCTCCCTCTCTCTCTTCCTGGACCCTCTCAGCCCCACACATCCTACACTACACGCACACGCTACCTCTCTCTCTCACCCGGTGGGCCCGCCCTGCAGCCCTTTCAGCCCGCTTGGCCACTGCCTTCAGCCCCAGCCAGAGCCCACCTCCTCACCCAGTCAACCACCAACCCCCGGCCCCACCCTGGCTCCCTCTGGCCCACCTGTCCCCCTGACCGTCTCCCTCACGCGTTCTTCCTCCCCCGAGAGCCTCTCCCTCCCCTCTCTCCTGGCTCTCTCCAACCCCGCCGCCGACGGAGCCTCCGTCTGCCGTGCTCCTCCACGACCTCCCCCTCCGCCCTTGCTCCCCTCCGCGGCCGCCTCTCCGCCAGCGACCGTCGCCGCTTCGCCGCACCCCGTCTCCCCGCTCCCTTCGCCGCTCCCCAGGCCTCACCGTCCTCCGCTCCCCGCAAGCCGCCGTCTCCAGCGCAGCCCCTCCCCCCGCGGCGCGCCTCACCGCGCCCGCCACGCCCAGACGCTGCCCCGCCACGTGCGGCCGCCGCCAGCGTCGCCCTCCGCCCTCACCTTCCGCCCGCGCCGCGCGATCCGCCTCTCCGCCCGCCGACCCGGTGCCCGCGCGCGCAGCGAACCAGCGCCCGGCGCCCAGCTCTCGTCGCCTGCCTCGCCGTCGGCCGGACGCGGCCTCCGCCTCTCCGTCCGCTCGCCCGTTCGTCCCACCAACCGCCCGGCCGCCCATCACCCGTCGCCGAGCCGACCTCGCCAGCTGCATCTTCCCCAACCCTCCTGCTCGACCGCCGCCCTCACGTGGCGCATCCGGCCAGACCGCGTCGCCCGTCGCCCTCGTCTGCCGACCCGGCCCCGTGCTTCCTCTGCGGCGCCGAGCTCGCCGGGCCTCGCGCCCGACCCGCCAGGAGCCTGCAGTGCCTCCCGGCGCTCTCGAACGCCGCATACAGCCCTGTGCCCACCTTCTCCGGAAAACCATCGCTCACTAGTGTCGTTGAGATGCGGTAAGTACCAAGTCTGAAGGGGTGCCGCTGATGTTTAGTATGGGCACAGATGTCTCGTTGCTAAGAACCAGGGATGCCTGCCGACAAGACGCATCAAGATCCTCTCGCCGACAAGACCGACACATGAGCTCCTTCACGGATTCCAAGATCTCCCTCGCGGAAGCCGAAGACCGTACCGATCCCTCTACCCCCTCCGAGCCGCCAAGATCGCCATGGAACGGAACAAGTACCACCACGCCAACGACAAGAGGCGAACAAGATCTTCGACACGGACGCCATGATCGCCAACCCGGAACCGAGTGCGCCGACACGAACCCTAAGACCACCTCGACACGCCAAGTTCACTAAGAATCGCTCGAGTCCGGTTGTCGAGCGAACCCGTGGAACCCGAACCTCCCCAAGATCTACTCTAAGGCGACTAGGTCTACCTCAAGGACACCGAGAACTTCACCCGGGCCGAGACCCGATGCGACAAGATCTACCCCGATATCCGATAACACTCCCGCGAGACCGAACCGTGAACCTCGACCCCGAACCCGGAACCCCAAGATCGCCGAGACCCCTCAATGTGTGAACCCTTCCGAGAACCCTATTTTTAATATAATAACAACTTGTCGCATATTTAATTGTTCATCTCGCATACATTCATGTGGTTTGGGGGCCTTATGCCGATTCACCTAATAATTAAATATGGGGCCCATATGCGGGCAAATCTAGCCTTATATTGGCCTCATTTAAACTTGAGTAGCGAACCGGCATCTTAACTTTTGCCATGTAAACAACATTTAATCTGCGGGGTAGATAAATAACATGAACCACCTAACTAATTGTCGGGACCCCGGTTCCGCTTAATATGACCTGATTGCATCGCACCTTGCCATGCCATGCATCATACATGCATCATGCCGATCTTCTGCCGTTATATTGAATATTGCATCCGGTGTTTTATTCTAGTGTTTTGCTTCTTCGCGGATAAGGCCGTTGAGTTGATGTGAGCTTCGCCCCGATCTTCGGATGAACCCTTCAACAATGTTTTCAGGCGAGCATCTCCCTCTTTCTACCTATCTTACTTTTATAGTATTTACTTCCCTCCTGTTGATCTAGTGCTATCCGTGTTGCGATGCTTTAGTTTCCGTACCTGTGATATTCCCTGCAGCCCTATATTGCCCTGGACACACCCTATTACCTGTTGTTTGGTAGATAGTTGGACTTGCGCGTCGTAGTCGCTTGCTCAAGTGCTGTTGCGTGTCGTCATATGCCACAGTTGCTGATGTATTGCCGCATGTTGATGTTGGAGATGATTCTAGTTTTACTTATTGTTCACTTTACTTGTTTAACAACTAAAATTGAAATAAGCGAGGCATCGGTGGGTGATAGATAATATTTGGTTTCGAGCCCACTTGTGTCCGTAAGACCCGAGTACTTGATACTGTTCCTTGTTTTATCGCGCTATCCACATCCGGAGGTATATGGGACCCCCGAGCGTAGCTTGATTCATTCTTATTTCTTGGGGCCACAAACTAGTTTGAGGTTTTATTTACGATCTGCACTTATGCCATGTTTCTTTGCTTTATTTACGATTGTCAGGTACCACGCTGTCTTGTTAGGATCGGACCACGATTTCGCTGTGTCGACAAGCCCCTTGGGGTTCCCGATCGTTCACGACCGTCCCGCTAAACCTTGAGGCCGTCTCGAGCTTGCTTACTCCGTTGCGGGTTCTACTTAAGGGTGGCCCTGAAATATTTCTGAATCTTGTGATTGTTCAATCGTGAAAGCCTCGTTGGGTTTGATTTGGTTTTCGAGGTTGATCGAGCGTGTGTTGCTATTGGTGCACCCGGCGGTAAAACTTTCTGAAAGCCGTGTCCGCGGATATGGACGACTTGGAGCACAGTATCTCGATCATAGACAAGCATAACTAAAGTTTATTGTTATAAATTTGACTTATAATGACTAGTAATCAGCTTCACTATAATGGAATGGCTAATTAATACTGCCCACAATTGCTTGCTTGAGCTGTCGCTTGCGACCATTGTACCTGACTAGTAAGTATGGCAACTACAACGGAATGGCTGAATAAAAGTACCAACAACTGCTGGTTTTTGGGTTTATATCATGCTATCTGTATCTGATTAGTAATTGTTGCAACTACAACGGAATGATTAACTAAAAGTGCCCACTGCTTACTTTATCAGGACGAGTATTTAAACCTGACTAGTAAAGTGCCGCAATTATAACCGAATAACTAAAACTGCCAACTGTGTGAGTTCCTTGGTTGACTTCCTCGTTTGGTCTCGAGGGGGAAATGCCAGGATGGGTTTGTTTGGTGTTAGTTTCAGGTTGGATCCGGATAGGTCATTCTTACCCCTCTCTGATAACCGCCAGTTGTTTCGAGTCTCTATAGGTTGTTTAGTGCATGCTGCCGCTGCCTCTCAGTCCACCATACCTATGTAGGCGAGGACCGCCGAATTCTAGCCTCGCCGTGTCTTGGCCTCGATCGACGCTCCTTCTTTTCCTTTGCCCTTTGGCACCCTTTTGTTTAAGCAGGTTTTGAGATCGACGTCGTTAGCGGGTTACCCTTCCGCTTGGCAGGCGGGTTATGGACGCCATTGGTTATTCTTGTGGCTCTTAGCCCCATTTGCATCTTGTCCGTAGCTGGACGCTATATCGCTTCAAGGTGATTTGGATCTTTGTATATTATATCTGTATTCTTGACTCTACGAGTCATTGTATATATCTTCGTGGGTCCCATCGAGGGCGTTGTGTAATGTTATTACTTCGCTTTCCACCCGCGAAAGTGCTGGTGGCACCTTTGAATCGTTTCTATGCGGGTTTGGTGAATTTTGCCCAAACTTGCATAGGTCCGATTCTGAGGGTGTTACAGGCGGCCTCTTCCTTGCAACGGCGACAACGACGTTGGGATCCTTCTCCTCCTCCTCTTCCTTGCAGTGACGACGACGACGTTGGGCTCCTTCTCCTCCTCCTCCTTCTTGCTGTTCCGATAGTGACGGCGGGATCTCTCCTCCTCCTTGCAGTTCCGAAGGCGACGAGCTATTGCCTCTCCGATGAGGTGAGGCAACAACGACGAGGAGACGGCAACGACACCGATGAGCGACGAGCGACGACACCGGCAATGACGGCGGCGACAGCAGCAGCGGCAACCCGGCGAGATCCAAATCTTGCTTTTTTTTGAATTTTGAAATTTTTATCCGTGGCGCACATCACCTAGTGCGCCACGGCTAGATTTTCATATGCGTGGCGCACAACACCTAGTGCACCACGGTTATCTTTTCAGAAGTGTGGCGCACCACCTAGTGCGCCACGGCTAAAAGTTAGCCGCAGCGTACGCTTAGTGGCACACCACTAGTGCGCCACGGATGGGCCTTTTAGGTGCGCCACAAACATCCCTTTTCCTAGTAGTGCGTGTAAGTTCCACACTCCAAACCCGGCCAAGCCGGCTAATCATACAACTCGTCAATGTGCTTGGATGAAAAATGCAATGGGGAACCCGGTGGGCATGCAAGCACCTCCCCATCAAGTGCTTCAGCAGCAGCAACCACAGCTAACCGGAGCAAATGCGTAGCTGTTAATGTTACCACCACCTCCTCAGAGGTATGATAACTCGGACCGGAGGGATGCAGTACATCAAGTGATAAATCAAGGTCAAGATGGAAGGGCAAAACCCGGAAACAATAGACATAATGATTACAGGGAGCATCATCAATCATATTATGTGTTCACAACAGAACAGCAAGACAGGCAGAGTGTACAACGCCGGCATATGAAAGTGAATGTTGTTATGCCGGCAGTACCAAGATACGTGCCTTGGTCCGATCAGGAAATAACCTGGAGCATCAAAGATCACTCGAAGATAATGCGAATCGAGTCGTATGCATCTTGGATCCGACATTTGTCGGACCCAAAGATTAACGTCAAATTCTCAAAAGTACTCATTGATAATGGGGTAGTATCAACATTATGTACAAGGACACAATGCACAAACTTGGAATAACCACAGAATATGTTACAATCCACAAGAACCACATTCCATGGAATAGTGTCGGGTCTCTCGTGTGAATCCATTGGGAAAGTCCGAGTAGATGTGCTATTCGGCACAAGGGAGAATTGAAGAGCGGAGAATTTGGAGTTTGAAGTGGTGGACCTAGAAAGTTGCTATCATTCTTTACTCGGACGGCCAGCGCTGGCTAAATTCATGAGCAGCTGTCACATTACTTATCTGAAAATGAAGTTACCCAGGCCACAGGGGTGATATGATGGCTGGAGATTTGTAAAGTCAATGGTGTGTGCTTCGGCCGGATCAAACCTCGCTGATTCATTGGTGATTGCAAGAGAAAAAAGAAGGATTCAGGAGGTAGCGGCTCTGGCTCAGTTGGAACAGCTGAATATGCCGGCACTAGCCAACCCCCATGGAAATGTTTCTTTCCAGCCGACTAAAGAGACGAAAAAGATCCAGATAGATGAGCAGTTCCCAGAGCGCACCATCACGATTGGTGCCGGCATAGATGCCAAATAAGAAGGCGAGCTCACCAACTTCCTCCGTGAGAATCGGGATATCTTTGCATGGTCAACTCAAGACCTGCAAGGTGTGCCGAGGGAGTTGGCTGAGCACTCTTTGCATCTAAGGCCAGGAGCAAGGCCGGTGAAGCAACCTCTCCGCCGCTTCGCCGAAGACAGGAGAAAAATAATAGGGGATGAGATAGCTCGGCTCCTTGCGGCCGGGTTCATCATGGAAGTGCTTCATCTAGATTGGCTATCAAATCCGGTGTTAGTGGAAAAGAAAAAGGATGACCCAAATGTAGCCATCGTATGGCAAATGTGTATCGATTACACGAACCTAAACAAGGCGTGTCCCAAAGATCCTTTTCCTTTACCTAGGATAGACCAAGTCATTGATTCGACCACTGGTTGTGAGCTGTTTTCATTTGTACACGCGTATTATGGTTTCCACCAGATACCGTTAAATCCGGCCGATCAAATAAAGACTGCGTTTATTACCCCGTACGGGGCTTATTGTTATCGCACCATGCCATTCGGCTTGTGTAATGCAGGAGCAACATACCAAAGATGCTTGCAAAAGTGTCAACATGAATAGATAGGAAAAAATGTACAAGTATATGTAGAAGATGTGGTTATAAAAACCAAAGAGAGCAAAACGCTCCTTGATGATATTCGGAAGACATTCACAAACTTGAGAAGATTCCTAATGAAGCTTAACCCGGAAAAAATACCTTCGGTGTGCCGGCTGGAAAATTACTCGGTTTCCTCGTGTCCAGCCGAGGTATAGAGGCAAATCCAACTAAAATCCGAGCAGTTGAAAAAATGGAACTTCGAGGTGTCTGAATGATGTACAAAAATTCACGGGATGCCTGGCTTCGCTGAGTTGATTCGTATGTCGGCTAGGGGAAAAGGAATTACCTCTATATCAACTGATGAAATAATCTGATAAATTCATCTGGACACCACAGGCAGATAATGCGTTTCATGATTTAAAAAAGATGTTGGTCATAGCACCAATCTTGGCTTCTCCATTGTCAAAAGAACCTATGTTACTTTATGTAGCCGCCACTCACAGAGTGGTAAGTGCGGTGGTTGTCGTGGAACGGAATGAAGGGGATAAGTCAATACAAAGGCCGGTATATTACCTAAGCGAGGTATTATCGGCCTCAAAACAGAATTACCCGCACTACCAGAAGATGGCTTATGGAGTATACATGTCGGTGAAAAAACTCAAACATTACTTCGAAGAGCATCTGATAAAAGTGATTTGTGAAGCTCCCATAGCCGAGATATTGAGCAACAAAGATGCAAGTGGCCGAATAGCAAAATTGGCAATCGAGTTATCACCTTATGCTCCGCAATTTGATAGGCGAGATGCAATCAAATCTCAGGCAGTGGCCGACTTCTTTGTGGATTGGGCTGAGGTACAATATGAACCACCATTACCAGATCCGAATTATTGGACAATGCATTTTGACGGATCCAAGATGAGAAATGGCTTGGGGGCAGGGATAGTATTAACTTCGCCGAAAAAAGATCAGCTGAAGTATGTGCTGCAGATACATTTCTCCGCGTCAAACAATGTAGCCGAGTATGAAGCACTCGTCCATGGGTTAAAAATGGCAAAAGAGATTGGTATATGTCGGATCCTATGCTACGGGGATTCAGATCTGGTAGTACAACAAGTATCAGGCAATTGGGACGCACTAGATGTGAATATGGCCCTATATAGATTTTATGTGCAAAAAATCAATGGTTACTTTGATGGATGCGAGTTTCATCATATACCTCAGGCGGAAAATGATGCTGAAGACACACTGTCAAAACTCGGATCAACTAGGCTGTCAATTCCCCCAGGTATTGCCCTAGAGCACCTGAGAAAACCATCGATTACACCATCACCAGAATCCGAGTCAATTCGTATCTCGGCAGAACTGAAAGAAGGAAGTGTGCCAATGGAAATCGACAAAGAATGCAACCCAGTTTTTCTAAAGGTGAACCCGGCCATCGCACGAGCGGACACAGAAAAATACGAAGCTGTTATGTTGACGGAAAATATGGAAATTGACAGTGAAATTATCCCAGATAAAATCAAGCCGATATGGGCGCAACCCATATTCTCATTCCTTAAGGAGGCAATCTTGCCGAGTAATGAAGTACTGGCTATACAAATAGTAAGAAGAGCAAAAGCTTACACAATCATAAACAATGAGCTGTATAAGAGAAGCGTCACGAACGTACTACAAAGATGTGTTGTTTCGACAGAAGGATAGGAAATACTCCTGGATATACATCAGGGAGAATGCGGGCATCACGCCTCATCCAGAGCTTTAGTGGTCAAAGCATTTAGGCATGGGTTTTATTGGCCGACAGCATTAAAGGAGGCAAAAGAATTAGTGGAAAAATGTAATGATTGCTAGAGATACGTCAGCAAGATACATCTGCCCTCGTCTGAGTTAAAAACGATACCAATCACTTGGCCTTTTTCTGTATGGTGCTTGGATATGGTAGGTCCGTTCAAACTAGCCCGAGGCGGAATGACTCTCATTCTAGTCATGATGGACAAAGTCACAAAGTGGATCGAGGTGAAACCAATAAGAAAATGTGATAGACCAACAACGGTAAATTTTTTAAAAGATATTATCTTGAGATATGGATATCCACATAGTGTTATCACGGATAATGGCACAAATTTTGCTGAAGGAGCCTTTGCTAGATTCTGCCAAGAAAAACACATAAGACTAGATGTTGCCTCGGTGGCTCACCCAGCATCAAACGGGCAAGTAGAAAGATCAAATGGACTGGTATTGTCAGGAATAAAACCCCGGCTTATCGAACCACTGCAAAGGTCGGCAGGATGCTGGATTGAGGAGCTTCCAGTAGTACTGTGGAGCCTCAGGACCACCCCAAACAGGTCGACAGGGTATACCCCGTTCTTTCTAGTACACGGGGAAGAAGCTGTGCTTCCAGCCGACATAATGCATGACTCGCCAAGAGTAATCCAATACACAAGGGCCGAAGTAAACGAAGTATCACGGCAAGACGATGTGGATCTGCTAGAGGAAGCAAGGGAATTGGCATTATCAAGATCAGCTGTTTATCAGCAAAACCTCAGACGATACCATAGCAAAAAAGTAAATCCAAGAGTTTTTAAAGAAGGAGACTTGGTTTTTCGGCTAGTGCAACGCACAGCCGGCATGCACAAACTCTCACCCCCATGGGAAGGACCATTCATCGTGAGTAAAGCATTGCACAATTATGCATATTACCTGATCGACGCTCAGCCACCAGAGAAGAATAAGGCAAATAAGGCCAGAGACGAATCAAAAATACCATGTAACATAGTCTTACTTCGCCCGTTCTACACTTAGAAGCCACATGTTGTACGTCGTGATGCGACGCATCAAGTTGAAATATCAAGTATGTATTAAATCTCGGCACCTCGAGCAGCGACTCGGGAACTGCACAACGTTGTTTCTATTTTTTAAGACTATGTAGTAAACCTCGGCACCTCGAGCAGTGACTCGGGGACTGCACTGTATTATTTCCTATTTTGGATTATGTATTAAATTTCGGCACTTCGAGCAGTGACTCGGAGACTACACCGTGTTATCTCTTATTTCGGATTATGCATTAAACCTCGGTACCTCGAGCAGTGACTCGGGGACTGCCCCATGATTGTTTCTTGTTTTAAACTATGTATTAAACCTCGGCACCTCGAGCAGTGACTCGGGGACTGCCCCGTGGTACTCTCTGCATTGAGCTATGAATTATATTTCGGCAACCCAGTTTATAAGTTGGGGACTGTTTCGTGTTATTCGATGTTATATGAACAGATGTAAACCTTCAGCGACCCAAGGGATAACTCGGGGATGACTTACACCACCCATTAATTTCTTCCATTCATATAAGAGCTCGATAGCTTCAGCAGAAACTCGGGGACTACCCCAATTTGCTGACCATAATTCGAAAGATGCAACATAAGCATGCCTTGACCGACAAAGGAATAACAAGGAGAAAACAATTAACGATTTCTAGAGGTAACAACCTCAGCAAGTCGAAGTATAATAAGGGATACAAGCCGATCTATGAGGTTAGAGCATTGTACTTCAAGTAGAAATCGCGAAAACAACAACTATACAACCAAGTTTACAAAGGGCAAGCAAGATAAATGCCAGACGAAGGTCAACCACATGGGAGAATATGATCCGGCCTTACGAAATTAAAGTCGGAAAAGGCAAAGATATGAAACAGATAGCTTAACTTAGAAGAAATGACAATAGTTACCATCACCAATGCCTCAGCGGCGCAAGGCAAAAAGGTTCACACCACACCAAAAGACGGACAATTGTTTCACAAACATCATACGCCCAACATGCCGGGGACTTAAAGCAAATTGAAGTTTTTCAAGCCTAAACACCAGAAGAGGCCAAACAACCCTTAAGGGGAAGTAGCATCGTCAGGAGCATCGGGCATGGGTATCTCGGACGCTGGCGGAGGTACCTCGGTCTCCTTCAGAAGGTTATCCTCAGGAACTATGCGCTCCGAGGTAGTTGGTGCCTCAGCTGAAGTTACCTTGGCTTCAACAGAATCCATAGTAACCTCGGAGGGAAGCCTCGGCTGCTGAGGAACATCAGTTTGAGCTCGAGAGTTTTCAGTCCCTTTAGAGGACGATCGCGCGTCGCCATCCTCATCCGAGTGGTCGTTTGAACCGCGGGAATTATCCGAATCACCCTTCGATTCATCCTGATCGGCCGAGTCATCACCTGATGCATCTTCAGCTTCGACATCATCCGCCGGATTGGGAAGAAAACTCAGCCCTTCGATCCAGTTATGCACGTCAGCATACTCGATAAGCTGGAAGGCACGAGCTTGGCGGCGAGCGAAAAACTCTGGATTCTCAACCCAAGGATAGCCAATGCGCAAATTCATAAGAGTATCGAGAGAGATGTCCTCGTACCAAGATAAAACGGCTGTAAATGCCATATCAGTACCAGCCCTTCCAGCGGATTCCCTCCAGAGATTTAGTTGGGTCTGAGATGCCATTAAACTCGCCATAAGCACTTCAACTTCATCAATATTAGGCGTTCCAAAGGTGTTCGGCCAAAGAACATGGTAGGCCCGGATAGCTGCTTGCACCAGATCTGTTCTCATAATCTTCATTGGTCCAATAGCAGCACCGACGGCAATCAGGAAGTCTTCCATCGAGTATTCTTGACTCGAGTCAATGGGGACACCTCGGCGCTGACAAACAACAATCACAGCCTTAGAGCTCACTGGTTTCGCTTCTGGAAAATGATCTACACGAAAGGGCATCATATCAGTTAAAAATAAGAAAGAGAAGAAAATAACTCGGCCACGGGCGAAAACTTATGATGGATGTAACTCAACATTTTCTGGAGATCCAGGGACCAATCGGCCCTACTCTTCTTGAAACAAGTGATTTCCTCGCTCATCTCCCGGTTCTTTAGCTCGGCAGCGTCAAGAAGTTCCTTATCTTTCTGCAACTGTAGGCTCAGTCGATTCTTTTCTTCAGAGAATTCCTGATCAACCTTTTCCAATTCATACTTCTGGGAAAACTTGAGAGATTCAACCTCGGCGCTAACCGAGTTATCTTATCGTCCTTTTCTTTGAGTTGTGCCGAATGAGTGGCAGCTTGTTCTAAAAAATGCAGCATCATATCAGGCATAGGTATGCATTCTTGATGCGATGCTGCAAGTGTTTGTAGCTCGGCTATACCAAAGCCGGAAGGTTGTAAGAAACCCAATATTTATCTCGGACAAAGAATTAACAAATTAAAAACCAAAAAATGGGAACCAACCTTCAAGAGCGTCAACCTTCTTGGTAAGGCGGGTATTCAGATTGTTGATACTAGCTGCACGCCAGCGGAGATTGAATTAGCCCGACAAGCCAAAAGTGTTACGAACTTAAGGAATAGTACATGGATTAGTTAAATTACCAGTTTTCTTCACTACAAGAACAACTTTATCATATTTTTCTTGCAGTTTCTTGTGGGCGAAGAGCAACCTTTGAAATTCGGCCGTCCGCCGATCATGTGCAACCTAGATATAAAAGAAGGTTACAAGGCTAGATATTCAAAGCTAAAGCAGATCTGAATCAAGCAAAACTTGACTCGGATCTAGGTGGCTGGATATTCAAAGCTAAAGTAGATCCGAATCAAGCAAAACTTGACTCGGATCTAGGTGGATGAATATTCAAAGCTAAAGTAGATCCGAATCAAGCAAAACTTGACTCGGATCTAGGTGGCTGGATATTCAAAGCTAAAGAAAATCCAAATCAAGCAAAACTTGACTCGGATCTAGGAGGCTAGATATTCAAAGCTAAAGCAGATCCGAATCAAGCAAAACTTGACTCGGATCTAGGTGGCTGGATATTCAAAGCTAAAGAAAATCCGAATCAAGTAAAACTTGATTCGGATATGCATGGACCACGGCTAATCCGAGTCACGAAGGGGCTGGATTTACCAAGAAATGCATTTGAAGCCTGATAAAGCTTCCAAACAAACAAGTTATCCGGTTGCAAGCTTCGGGGACTAGTGTATATATAATACCATTTGAATAACAGATAAAGTATCAACGAAAGCGCTTACCTCGTTCATCTTGTCACTGTCAAGGACAATCTTAGCAGCCATATGCAAGCGACTGCTGATGTTGGAAAGCTGAAATGGTTGGCTACTCGGATTGCCTTCAAGTTGATCGGCGGCATTCCAGTTATTGGCATACTCCAACAAAGAGCCGAGACTATTCCCGCTCTCAGTACGGGTCAACACTTTACCTCGGGCCTGTTTTGTAACTACCGCCATCGTCGGACTCTTGTGAAGAGTAAGTCGAGTGTCGGCAGTAGGGGCGACGCCAGGCTTAGCAGAGGAAGCTCCCTTGCGAAGCACATCAGCTATGCTGGGCTGGGAAGAGCTAGTTGGCCCCTTCTGAGATGCTGAGAGTTTAGTAACAACAACCTTCCTACTTTTAGGAGAGGCTTCCGCAGGGGCAACGACCTCAGCACTAGGAATCGCGCCCTTGGGGGCAGGAGGAACTATAGTTTCCAAGGGGGCCGAGATGGTGATGTCTTCGGTTGGAGCGGGAGTAGCAGCTGGGATCGTGGTGATCAAAGGGTCATTGGGGGAAACCTCGGTGGTCTGAAGAGGGGAAACAAGCTCAACCAGGTGATCTGGTGGCGGCGTTATGTCGGCATTAATGGTGGGAGCAGTGGGAACATCTCGGTGAGGTGATGTATGGGTCGGCGCAGGAGGAGAGTCAACACGAGAGGGACTGGGAACCCGAGTATCTTCCAGAGGTGGAGGATAAGGCTGCCGAGTAGCATGGCTTGTCATACTCGGACCGCTTGGCTTCGCGGAGAGAGGAGCTCTGCAAGAGACAAAGAGTCGAATCAAAAGACAGAAAGAGAGAAACAAGAAATACAAATGAAAATAAACTAACCCAGTAACCCCAGTCATGGTCTTACGCCTCGGAATATGCTGCGAAGACTTCTTGACTCGTTTCTTAGGGACAGCACCGGAAGGATCTATCGAAACGGTGCGCTTCTTCGAAGCGGCAGGAGCTTGAGAAGCAAGAGGTTCGGCGTCGTGCACCTGACCAGCCGATTAGCTGGGAAAGAAGGAGCCGGAAATGCGTAAGCGATGGGCACCGCGGCAACTACCTCTAGAATTTGGACGTCGTTCGAGTCACCTTCATCCGCGTGGGCCAACGTTTTACCACGAACGCGAGAAGGAGCAACATCCGACTTAGGGACAAACTCCTCCGAGTCAGGCTCCCCAGTAACCAGAGTATTACGGTCAGCGGTCCAAGGAAGAGCCAAAACCTTGGCATCTTCCGTCTTCTGCTCTGTAAATCTCTATGAGAAAAGTAGGTTCGAATAAGTAAAAGAACACTCAAGAAAGTGGCATGGAAGAGTAACTTTAATGTTTAAATTCACCCGAGGAGGATTCTAAATGAGTAAAGGGATTTAATCCCCATTGCCATTCATCCGGCATATCGGTCTTGAAGATAGCCCGGACACGTTTGTATATGAGATAATTATCAAGCTCGACTGTGGATACACGGTTAGGATCCAGTGGTCCGCTCATGTAGCAGAGTTTGTGAGAGCGGAGCTGGAAGGGGAATATTCGGCTACTGATGAAAGCAGTCATCAGATCCTCACCACGAAGCCCGGCCTGAATTAGTTCCTTGAGCCGGATCTCGAATGCCTCAGCAAGGGCGTTGCTCCTCCTTGGATTATAGTTCCAATTCTTCTTAGAAGGGGGACCGATATAAAAAGCTGGGAGCCAAATCTTGTCCTCCTTCCCAGTATTTTTGACATAGAAAAAAGATCTATGCCACTTCTTGCAAGATTCGAGGCCAGCGACACGGGGAAACTCAGAGTTTCTCCGGGATGTTATTGACGCGGCCCCACATTGAGTGAGAGATTTCTCAGAAGGATGAAGGGATTTGTCCGACACTACATTAGTTCGAAAACTTGAACCAGACATGTACGGAAGGCCAGAGGCCGAAGTACCCCTCTGAGGCCGAGATGAAAGCCGACAGAGAGGCTACGGCATTAGCCGGCAAATGATGTGGCTGAAGGCAGAAGTAATCGAGGAAATCCTTGGCGAAGTCGCTGAGAGGGATGCCGAATCCCCGAGCAAAGTGAGACATAAAAACCATGTACTCACCCTCATTGAGTACGGGCGAGGATTCTTTGCCGGGTAGGCGACAACTTACCTCGGTAGGAATTCGGCGCGTCCTAATTAACCATTCTACTTCACGACGGGAGACGGGGGAACCTTGCCAGGAACCGCGCTCTGGGCCAGAGGCAAAGTTATCTTCCCCGACGACGGCGCCACTAGCGGAACTGGACATTGGCTCGTCGGAATCGACGGAGGAGAAATAGCGGCGGAGAAGGGCCTAGAGGCAGGTCCCGTCGTGGTGCTAACAAGCATGGGGACGAAACGAAGAAGAACCGCCAGGAAACTAGAAAGCAGAAGAATTCCTAACGGTGACCTAGCAGCGATACAGTTGGAGAGCTCACGGGAAGAGAGAATGAGAACTGCAGCGGTGGTCGCGGTAGCCGGAGAAAGGCGGCGTGACCATCGAGGAGGACGACGGCGAGAGCACCGAACGCTGCGAGGGCGGCGAGGAAGAAGATGAGGGAGAGCGGAAGGAAAATTGAACGCCCAAACCTTTCTCCCTCTTTATAATAACGCCCACGAGAATGGTGGGATCGTGGCTATGCCACTATATCCATGTAATCGCGTGTATCGCGAAACCATGCACAATAGTGGAGCCACACCAGCCACACGGCACGAGAGGATCGCCAAGCGGCGATCTTTGTACTCGGCGTCACTGCACTCCGACGCGACGGCGCGATCATCAGTAGCTTGTCGATGGACACATGGCGGAACAAAAACTATAAGAGCAATGATGAGTAGTACACGTAGGAAGAGGCGTGCACTGAAGTTGCGGATACCTCGAGCAGAGAAATATCTTGGAAAGAAAGAGAAGAATGTCGAAACCGATGGGTCGGGCCGAGGTTACGGCAGGACCACCAGCCGGAGACTAATATTGGGGGTGACCCGGATAGGGTCAAGACAGGGAAAGCGAAAGGATCTCCTTGTCGTTTGTCATTTGATTGTGTTGGCCGAATCATGTGAGAGTCGGCCGAGATAAGCAGGGCCATGACGAATGTAGAATGAGTAACGCCTTATCTGGCCGACATATGAGTTAAGTCGGTCGAATGACTCTGACTAATACAAATACAAGGTGAAGGCCAAGCCGAGTTATGCGAGACAAGGCCGAATAACGTGAAGCTTGCTGGAGAAGGAGGTGCCTATTGTCAAACCATAGTCTCTAGCTAGGAGGAATCTAGACAGAGCCAAGCGAAAAGGACAAGGAGCAGAGCAGCAGAAGGGCAGACGAACGTCATGGAGGTGACAGTGAGGGAGCCCGAGGCGCGCATGTGAAGGTTTCTGGAACGTTGTCGCCGATAGAAGGGGGACACGGAAAGGAGGCCGCCGAGTTACCATATTGGGACAAGCATATTCCAAGAATATGCTTGCCACGTCAGCCCTAGAAGGAACCAAGGGACCCCTTTATAAGGGGAGACGCGGGCTCCTGAGAGGGGATCGATTCATTCTACGCCGTTAGGCTCGTGTATTAGTTTTCTTCCTGTCTATGATCCAGCTCTAGGAGCACTTGTATTACTTGAGAAGAGGAATAGAGATTTACTTACAAGACACTTGAGTGTAGAAATCACTACATCTTCCCTCCCGTAATCCCTCTAGCATACATTGGCCCCATACTTTTGCCTACCCATGGCATCTGCCGTGCCACCACCATGACAATGACAGTCATGTACTACTCCAACTAGGAACTAACAACCGAACAATTAGTGATCATCGACAAAAGCAAGACTGCACCAAAGAATGTGACTTTGACCACCATCTTTTACCTTCCTAGAGTAATATATCCTGATAATTCTGAAACTCAGCATCCTCGGCTCAATCAACAATTAAAGAACCTGAAGAAAATTTAGTGCACTAAGTACTTGGATAAAACATGCTCTGAATACTAGCTTCAAGACTGCACCAAAGAATTCCAGGAAGGTGAAATATCCTCGTCACAGTCACATTCTTTGGTGCACTAAGTACTTGGATAAAAATGTATTTTCAGAGAGGAAACCTGTAAGCAAAATCGCTGGAAACACAAGGCACATTGCTCCGACAGGTGACCAATCATACATCCAGAATTGAGACCATTTCACCACAATGCACCTCCACCCTTGTTATCAACTTGTAAATGGGGAGGTCTGCTTCTACAATCATGTTCAGGAAGGAAGGCGAGCAACACCTGTCGCTGAGATCGCCCTAGAGGTGCCGGAAGAAATAAGTTTTCCACCAGAGTAGCTGATGTAGCTTGTGAATGACCTGTGGGATGAACATCATAGCTGCTGCTTATGCTTTAAACTTTAACTGATAGAGAATCTTCTATGAGTTTCTTGGAACAAGGATCGGTAGAGATCTCCTTGACATTAGCTCACGTAATGCATCTGCCTGCAGCCCCAAGGTTGGCTCAAGTACTACCAACACTTTCACTCGTTGTTGTTGAAAACTTCACTACGAAAGCATACAATAGCGTTGCATTTATCTAACTGATTTTTTCTAACACTTAATATACAGCATACTAGCATTATGTAACTGATTTTTTCTCTGATAATAAAACTTCACCCTCACACATACCGCGTTGCATTTATGCAAGTGAAGATGCCCATGAAAGATTTCCGTAAGCTAAAAATTAATAAAAGCATGCATGTAAAACGCAATTAAAAGGACACCTTTAGGCACCAGAAATTTTCAAGTCAGCTGACTTTGTATCCTTTAATACCCACATCAGGACAATGTCGGCGTCGATCATCTCAACAGTCTCATCATGGAAAACGGAGAACGGAGCTACAACAAAGAGCCATTTCTACATCTCAGCACACAGAACATAACTTAGATGCCCTGCAGAACAATGGATGCCATGTACTAGTCAGTCCAAGGACTGAGTCAGTCACTGTAAAACCGATGATGTATATCTCATAATTTTGCATGATCCCAACAAACACCAACACATAATTCTGAAGTCATGATAAAAATATCAACTAGACAAAACTAAAAATCACCCTGGCAATAGAAGAACAATTTACCTTGTAGTGTTTACACAACTTGAACATCTACTGTTGCATGTTGGCATACTCTTGTAATACCTCAGACACTATGCTCTAAGTAACAAGCCTGGAATGAACCCAAAGTGCATGAGGTGTCCTACCGAGGAGGTCGGGGTCACCCACGGATAGGTCTCGTCTGAGCGGAACAGGGCACGGTACCGGCCAACACCCCATCCACTTTGCAAGAACATCGAGACAAGACATCAGAGCCAGACCATCTAAAAGAAATAGAAATATGCAACGCCATACGGCAAGATTCAAATTACTAGATAGTTCTAATAGTTAGGATACATCCTCAAACATCACACATCAGAGTATCAAACGGAAGCGGAAGACAGATCCGAGTATAGATAAGAAGCAAATTGGCGTAAGACGCCCTGAAAATAAGAACAACCCGCCCACATGATCTCAAGATCTCCAAACCCCGGAAACTCTACGCCAGACGGTTGTTGCCTCCATCATCGGTCTCTTTAACCCAGTAGCCTTCCTGTGGGTAAACCTTTCCATCTGAACCAAAAAATTATCGTGTGAGACCCTAGGGGGCTCAGCAAGTCTTTATGCATCTAAAGGGACAACCTGGGGGTGACGCAATTGCAGCGAAACTCAAAGCCTAGCAATTCTATAGAGACATGCTATAACATCCGCCTACCAATGATACACGGATGCTCGTTAAGTAAACAACAGTTAATTTCCCATCAGATATATATCAACATAAATAAACATCGCTCGCCCACCCCCTCGTTCCCGAACGAGAAGGCGGAAGAACATCCCATCCGTTGGCAGTTTTTATTAACCATTTCATGAATATTGCACTATTACTAGACAAGTTTTAGTCAATTTAAAAAAGGTACTTTAGTTATGCTTGTCTATGATCGAGAAATGGTGCTCCAAGTCGTCCATAACCGCGGAACGACTTTCAGAAAGATTTACCCTGCAGGGGTGCACAAATAGCAACACACGCACGATCAACCTCGGAAAAACCAAATGAACACCCAACGAGGCATCACGACAAAGCATTCGCAAGATTCATATTTGATTTCATGGGGCCACCCCTAAGCTACCCGCTGAAGTTGGCCAGCTCATGACGGACCGAGGGTTTGCGAGCAATTTGTAACGCAATGGGAACCCGAACATGTGGTGGGCTTGTCGATACCGCAAAATCGTGCGATCCAAAAACAGTCTAAAGGCCACGCCGCAGTAAATAAGCGATAAAGCATGGCATAAGTACAGGATAGTAATAAAGCCCCAAAATACTTTGTGACCCCAAGAAATTAAGTATGACTCAAGCTAGTATTAAGGGGATTCATGGTCCCACATGCGGATAACGCGATAGTCAAGGAACAAGAATCAAGTACTCGGGGTCCTACAGGACACAAGTGGGTGGATAAAAACCAAATCTTAGCTATTGCCCACCGGTGCCTCTTTCTTTAGTTATCCCATTACTACTCAATTCAGTTGTTTCAGTACCTCATTCTTCAAAGACACTCACAAACCCTACACATGCAATTCTACGACCCGCATGGCTCAACCAACTCCTGTATTAATGGCTCATAGGATTGAGGGAACAAGTTTTGTGGCATCCCGCAAAACCACTACTAGAAAATCGCGTTGTTTTTGTGCATTGCATCGTCACCATCATGCATTGTTTGTCTGAACTATTTCGAAAAGCCTAGTTTTGATTTATACAAATACCCCTCTTTATTTCAAAAGCAAAACCCCGAGCTTATCGGATATTTTATTTCCCTAAAAACGAATCGCAAAGTGGCCTTGTTTTAAAATAAACAACACCGAACAAACACATCTTTACAAAACCTAAACTCTAAATCCTATTTACACCTGCACCTATCCTACCCCACCAACATGACGTGCCACCTCACCCTCCCCATTTTCCTACCCACTCCGCCACCTCAAAGAATCCTTGATCCAGCCCCCTTTTCCTTTTCTCACCCATCCCTTCTACCCCTCTCTCTCTCTGACCACTGGCCCCACTCCAGCCCGCTCACGGCCAAGCAGACACCACGCCACCCCACCTCCTGGCCCCACCAGACCTCTCTCACCGCCACCAACCCCACCGACCGGGCCCCACTTGCCAGCCCACTCCCTCACTCGCACCCCACTCTCTCCTCTGACCCTTTGGCCCACTGCCCCGCCTGACCCACCCCACAATCAAACGCCTCCCGCGCCTCCCGATCCCACTCACCTTGCAGCTCCCTCCCTCCCCTCTCTGCGTGCTCCCTCTCCTCCCCGCCTTCCCGCCTTCACGCGTCCCGCCGGCCCCGCCCCTCCTCCCTCAAAGCCTGCCCGCGCCTCCGGCCTCCTCCTCCTCGCTCGTGCCCTTCAGCTCTCGCCCAGCCTCCTCTCCCACTGGCTCTCCTCACCGGGCCTTTGCAGCGTCCTCTGCGCCCAGGCGCCCAGCCCCCTCCGCCAGCTCCGTCGCCTCCATGGCGCTCCTCGAGTTCACCGCGCCTCCCTTCCCTCTCCGGCGAGCCGCCTCCGTGTCGCCACCCCGTCACGCCTCCCGTGGACGCGACCACAGGCGCCGCGCTTCGTCTGCGAGCCTCGATCGTCGCCCTCGGCCTCTCCCAGCGACTCGGCCAAGCTCGCGGGGCCGCCGATTCCCTGCGGCGCCTCTGCCTCCGGCCAGCGCGCGCCACGTGCATCTCCACCTCCCCGGGTACATCGCTAGCCAGAGACACAGGCGCCACCCTGGGCACTTGCGCCGGCGGTCCGTCACCGCCATGCCGCAGCGTCTCGGTGTTCTTGTTCGCAAGCTCGCGTCCAACCACGTGGCGGAGCTTTGACGGTTCAAAACATTGGATTTTGCGTCGGTGTACTTACATCCCCGTCGACAACGAGTCCCTCACCGACAAACAAGATCGACAGAACCCGGATGGCGCCCTACTCCAAGATCTTCGTCATGTATTCTAAGTCCATCCATAATCGACGCAGAAGGAACCTAGGAGATGCCATCGAGATCGATGTCTCGTGCAGTATCGCCTTGGTCTTGACAAGGATCGACAAGATCGCCTACATGGATGTCCGGTTCCTTCACGAACCGAAGCCTCGAGCCCTCACGCGGATCCGTTGGCGAACCCGAAGACCGACCCGGTGTTTGGAGACGAACCCCAAGATCGCCTCACGGACCGAACCCGTAACCCCGATGCTTTTCGACACGGATGCCATGATCTTCGTCCACACGCCGAGACCCGGACCGAAGACCACGTGCGACAAGTACTCCTTCCCGGATGCGATGCTCGAAAACACGGACGGTAAGGACACCAACGCAGAACGCCAAGTCCTTCATCCCGGACGCCAAGACCGACTCGATGGCGCGGACCCGACAAGAGCTTCGCAATGACAAGAACGACACCGACCCGGAAGAATCCGATCGCCCCGCGCGCGCAAGTCCTGCGGCCGCGGATGCGACAAGATCTACTCCGGGCCGAACGATCCGTCGAACCACGAACCACGAGACCGACCGAACCCCGGAACCTCAAGTTCGTGAGACCCCTAATGTGTGAACCCTTCCGAAACCCTATTTTATAACATAATACAACTTGTGTCATATTAACTTGTCATACTTGCATGCATACATTCATGTGGTTTGGGGCCTTGCCTTACCGATTCACCATATAATTAAATATGGGGCCCATATGCGGGCAAATCTAGTCTCACTCGCGCCTCATTTAAATTTGTAGCGACCGGTGCTATCTTTTGCAATGTTAAGACAACATTAAATTTGCGGAATAGATAAACAACTAGAACAATATAACTAATTGTTGGGACCTCGGTTCAGCTTAAAATGACCTAATTGCATCGCTTTCTTGCCATGCCATACATCATACATGCATCATGCCGATCTTCTAGTTGTATTAAATATTGCATCCGGTGTTTACTCTAGTGTTTTGCTTCTTCGCGGATAAGGCCGTTGAGTTGGCGTGAGCTTCGCCCGATCTTGGTTGAACCTTGGCAATGTTTTCAAAGAGCATCTCCCCTTTCTACCTATCTTACTTTTATAGTATTTATTCCTCTGTTGATCTATTGCTATACGTGTTGCGATGCTCTAGTTTTCGTGCCGTGATATCCCTTGCAGCCTTATATTGCCATGGCCACCTCCTATTACATTGTTTGGTAGATAGTTGGACTTCGCGTCGTGATCGCTTGCTCAAATCTTATGCGTGGCGCCATGTACCACGCTTGTTGGAGTATTGCCGCATGTTTGATGTTGGAGATGATCATGGCTTTATTTGTCGTTCACTTTAATTCTTGTTTAACAACTAAAATTGAAGTAAGTAGCGAGAGGCAAGTGGGCAATAGATGTTATTTGGTTGTTAACCGTCACTTGTGTCCGTAGGACCCGGTACTTGATACTGTTCCTTGATTTATCACGCTATCCACATCGGGAGGATTATGGGACCCACGAGCGAGCATGATTCATTCTTATTTCTTGGGGCCACAAACTAGTTTGAGGTTTTATTACTATCTGTACTTATGCCATGCTACTGCTTTATTTACGATTGTGCGAGGAGCACCTTTGTCTTATTTAGGATCGTGGCGATTCATGGTGTCGACAAGCCCAGTTTCGGTTCCCTCGTTCACGGCCGTCCCCACAACCTTAAGTCCGTCTCGAGCCGGCCGTTCTTGGTCTACTTTAAGGGTGGCCCCTCAAATATTTCTGAATCCTGTGATTGCTTTGTCGTGAAGGCCTCGTTGGGTTTTGATTTGGTTTTAGAGGTTGATCGGCGTGTGTTGCTATTGGTGCACTGCCGGGTAAAACTTTCTGAAAGCCGTGTCGCGGTTATGGACTTGGAGCCGCGATATCTCGATCATAGACAACTATAACTAAAGTAGTGCTATAAATTTGACTCTATAATGACTAGTAATCACTTCACTATAATGGAATGGATAAATAAACTGCCCACAATTGCTTGTTTGGTTTGTCGCTTGCGACAATTGTATCTGACTAGTAAGTATTGCAACTACAACGGACTGGCTAAATAAAAGTACCAACAACTTCTGTGGTTTGGGTTATCTCATGCTATCTGTATCTGATTAGTAAGTGTTGTAACTATAACGAATGGTTAACTAAAAGTGCCCTTTGCTTACTTTATCGAATGATTATCTAAACCTGACTAGTAATTGCTGTAACGATAATGAATAAGTAAAGCGCCAACGTGTGAGTTCCTCGGTTGACTTCCTCGTTTGGTCTCGAGGGAAACGACAGATGGGTTTGTTTGATGGTAGAATCGAGTTGGTTCGAATAGGTCTTTCTTACCCCTTCGATAGCCGATTGTATCGAGTCTCTATAGGGTGTTTAGTGCATCTTTGCCGCCGCTTGATCCATACCTATGTAGGCGAGGACCGCCGAATTCTAGCCTCGCCGTGTACTGGCCTCAGTACTGGCGCTCCTCTTTTTCCTTTGCCCTTTGTCGGCACCCCTTTTGTTTAAGCAGGTTTTGAGATCGACGTCGTTAGCAGGGTTAACCTTCCGGCTTGGCTCGGCTGGGTAATGGGCGCCATTGGTTATTCTTGGGCTCTTAGCCCCATTTGCATCATGTCCGTAGGCGGAATGTTGTATCTTTCAAGGTGATTTGGATCTTTGTACCTTATATCTGTATTCTTGACTCATGGAGTCGTGTTGTATATATATATCTCTGTGGGTCCCATCGAGGATTTGTTGTGTAATGTTATTACTCGTTTCCACCCTTGCGAAAGTGCTGGTGGAGCACCTTTGAATCGTTTCTATGCGGGTTTGGCGGAATCGCTAAAACTTGCATAGGTCCGATCTGAGGGTGTTCTGAGTGGTATCGAGCTCAATGATTCGATACCCCACGAGTCCAGCACAGAGGATAACCTAGCTAACTACCGGTAGAGTGTCAAAACTATTTTGCAAAAACCGGTTGGATAGATCTGGTTAGGTCTGCTTTTACTCCTCACCCCTCTGCTATTCTCCTCTTACCTCTGCGTGTTTTGAATCTACTCTCTTATCTCTTCTTCGAGTCCAGGATTTCTCGTGGTTGGGATTCCGTCGTACCTTCAGGGTTTCGCTTCCTTCTTTGATAACGGTGTTGCTACATCTGGTCTTCATGCTATCCGAGGAATCCTTCGTCTGGTGGACTTCTCTTTGTTCCTTCTTGTGCCTTCCGGTGTTTTCCGACGCGACGACATCTCGCCAGATCCGATGCGAGTCGCATCACTCCTTTGTTTCGAACCTCGGATTGTCGAGATCTTCATCTAATTCCGAGTTGGTTGCATAATCCGCCTATTCGTGCGAGTAATGGTTTGGGTGCGCGATGGGTGATCACCATCCGACTACTCTTATCATTCGCTCTTGTATATCGAATCGGTGGATCCAGCAATTTTACTCCGTCCACGGAAGCTAGAGGTGGCTTTATTTGTTGATACCTCTACCTTGACCTTTTGTTCCCGAGTGTTCTCGACATTCACGGCAACGACCTCTTGTTAGTGGTGTCGCGAGGATCTACACGAAGCGAAGGATCGCATCCGACCTTTCTTTCGGTACCATGAGGCGGATCTCGAGGGCGAGATCCATTGTTAGTGGTGTCGAATTGTGGCATCCCGCAAAACCACTACTAGAAAATCGCGTTGTTTTTGTGCATTGCATCGTCACCATCATGCATTGTTTGTCTGAACTATTTCGAAAAGCCTAGTTTTGATTTATACAAATACCCCTCTTTATTTCAAAAGCAAAACCCCGAGCGTATCGGATATTTTATTTCCCTAAAAACGAATCGCAAAGTGGCCTTGTTTTAAAATAAACAACACCGAACAAACACATCTTTACAAAACCTAAACTCTAAATCCTATTTACACCCAGACCTATCCTACCCACCAACCGCAGCGTGCCACCTCACCCTCCCCATTTTTCCTACCCACTCCGCCACCTCAGCAATCCTTGATCCAGCCCCCCCCCTTTTCCTTTTCTCACCCAGTCCCCTTCTACCCCTCTCTCTCTCTCTCCCACCACAGGCCCCCACCTGCTGCCCACTCGGCCAAAGACACCACGCGCCACCCCACCTCCCCAGCCCCACCTGACCTCTCACCGCCACCAACCCCCACCGACCCGGGCCCCACTTGCCAGCCCACTCCCTCCACTCACACGCCAGCCCCACTCTCCTCTCCCCGCTGCCCACTGCCCCCCGCCCACCCACCCCACACCCACGCCTCCCACGCCTCCCGATCCCCACCTCCCCTGCAACTCTCTCCTCCCTCTGCGTGCTCCCTCCTACCTGCTGCTGCCGCTTCCCCGGCCAAGGCCCCGACGCCCGCCCTCCTCCTCTCACCGCGCCCGCCTCCTCCTCTCCTCATCCGGCCTCCGCCGCTGCCGCCGCTCGCCAGCCTCCTCCGTCCCCTTTGGCTCCTCTCAACACCGCAGCCACCGCGTCCTCTGTCCCGCCCCCCGGCCGCTGCTGCCCCTCCGCCCAAGATCGCCGCCTCCTCCGCTGGCGCTCCTCGAGTTCACGCGCCTCCTTCCTCTCCGCGAGCCGCCCCGCCTCCGTCGCCACCCGGCCACGCCTCCCTGGAAGCGACCTGAGCGCCGCCTCTGCCTCTGCCGCCGCCTCCGACGGCCTCTCCCCGGCGCCTCCCGGACAAGCTCACAGGGCCCGCCGCCGATTCCCCTGCAGCCTCGCCTCCGCCCATGCTTGCCGTGCATCTCCTCCACCTCCCTTACAGCAGCTTGAGACTGGCGCCGCCTGGCCGCCGCCGCCGGCAGGTCCGTCACCGCCATGCCCTGCAACGTCTCGGTGTTCTTGTTCCGCAAGCTCGCGTCAACCACGTGGCTGTGAGCTTTGACCGTTCAAAACATTGGATTTTGAGTCGCTGTACTTCGCCCATCGACAACGAGTCCTCACCGACAAACAAGATCGACAATCGAACCGGATGGCGCCTACTCCAAGATCTTCGCATGTATTCCAAGTCCATCGCAATCGACGCAGAAGGAACCTAGGAGATGCCACCGAGATCGATGTCTCCATCAGACGCCTTGGTCTTCGGCAAGGATCTTACAAGATCGCCTACATGGATGTCCAGCCCCTTCACGAACAAGCCTCGAGCCCTCACCTGCGGATCCGTTGGCGAACCAAGACCGACGGTGTTTGGAGACAACCCCAAGATCGCCTCACGGACCGAACCCCAGTAACCCGATGCTTCGACACGGATGCCATGATCTTCGCCACGGACGCCGAGACCCCGACGAAGACCGTATCGGCGAGTACTCCTTCCCGATGCGATGCTCGAAAACACTTGGACGGGACACCAACGCAGTAACGCCAAGTCCTTCATCCCGGACGCCAAGACCGACTCGATGGCGCGGACCGACAAGAGCTTCGCAACGACAAGCTACCCGAAGAATCCGGAGCCCCGACGCCAAGACTAAGTCCTCGCTATCATGATGCGACAATATCTACTCGAGTCCGAGAACGATCCCGAACCTCGAACCTCGAGACCGAACCTCAACCCGGAACCTCAAGTTCGTCGAGACCCCCTAATGTGTGAACCCCTTCCCGAAACCCTATTTTATAACATAATACAACTTGTGTCATATTAACTTGTCATACTTGCATGCATACATTCATGTGGTTTGGGGGCCTTACGCCGATTCACCATATAATTAAATATGGGGCCCATATGCGGGCAAATCTAGTCTCATACTGGCCTCATTTAAATTTGTGTAGCAAACCGGTGCTATATTTTGCCATGTTAAGACAACATTTAATTTGCGGGATAGATAAACAACTAGAACAATCTAACTAATTGTCGGGACCCCGGTTCCGCTTAACATGACCTAATTGCATCGCACCTTGCCATGCCATACATCATACATGCATCATGCTGATCTTCTGCCGTTGTATTAAATATTGCATCCGGTGTTTACTCTAGTGTTTTGCTTCTTCGCGGATAAGGCCGTTGAGTTGACGTGCGCTTCGATCTTCAGTTGAACCTTCGCAATGTTTTCAAAGTAGCATCTCCCTTTCTACCTATCTTACTTTTATAGTATTTATTCCCTCCTTGATCTATTGCTATCTCGTGTTATGCGATGCTCTAGTTTTCGTATTCGTGATATCCCTTGCAGCCTTATATTGCCATGGCCACCTCCTATTACCGTTGTTTGGTAGATAGTTGACTTATGCGCGTCATAGTCGCTGCTCAAGTGTCGTTGCGTGACGCCATGTACCACAGCTTGTTGGAGTATTGCCGCATGTTTGATGTTGGAGATGATCATGGCTTTATTTGTCGCTCACTTTAATTTTGTTTAACAACTAAAATTGAAGTAAGTGGCGAGAGGCAATTGGGCAATAGATGTTATTTGGTTGTTAATCCCACTTGTGTCCCGTGGGACCCAGTACTTGATACCGTTCCTTGATTTATCGCGCTATCCACATCCGAAGGATTATGGGACCCCCAGCGAGCATGATTCATTCTTATTTCTTGGGGCCAAAAACTAGTTTGAGGTTTTATTACTATCCTGCATTTATGCCATGCTATCTTTATTTACGACAGCGAGGAGCACATCAGATCGCTTAGGATCGTGGCACGATTCCGCGGTCGACAAGCCCAGCTTTTGGGTTCCCATCGTTCACGCAGCCCCCAAACCTTAAGTCCGTCTCGGGCTAAACTTGCTATGGTTCACTTTTAAGGGTGGCCTCAAATATTTCAATCCCGTGATTGCTTTGTCGTGAAGGCCTGGGTTTTGATTTGGTTTTCCGAGGTTGATCGAGCGTGTGTTGCTATTGGTGCACCGCCGGGTAAAACTTTCTGAAAGCCGTGTCCGCGGTTATGGACGACTTGGAGCATGATATCTCGATCATAGACAACTATAACTAAAGTAGTGCTATAAATTTGACTCTATAATGACTAGTAATCAGCTTCACTATAATGGAATGGATAAATAAACTGCCCACAATTGCTTGTTTGGTTTGTCGCCATGCAATTGTATCTCGACTAGTAAGTATTACAACTACAACGGAATGGCTAAATAAAAGTACCAACAAGCTTTGGGTTTTGGGTTATCTCATGCTATCTGATCCGATTAGTAAGTGTTGTAACTATAACGAATGGTTAACTAAAAGTGCCCACCGCTTACTTTATCGTAATGATTATCTAAACCTGACTAGTAATTGCAACGATAATCGAATAAGTAAAACGCCAACCGTGTGAGTTCCTCGGTTGACTTCCTCGTTTGGTCTCGAGGGGAAACGAGGATGGGTTTGTTTGATGGTAGAATCAAAGTTGGTTCGAATAGGTCTTTCTTACCCCTTGATAGCCGCCATTGTATCGAGTCTCTATAGGGTGTTTAGTGCATCTTTGCCGCCGCTTCATCCACCATACCTATGTGGCGAGACCGAATCTAGCCTCGCTGCATCGGCCTCGATCGACGCTCCTCTTTTCCTTTGCCCTTTGTGGCACCCTTTTGTTTAAGCGGTTTTGAGATCGACGTCGTTAGTGGTTACCCTTCCGCTTGGCGCTGGTTTATGGACGCCATTGGTTATTCTTCGGCTCTTAGCCCCATTTGCATCATGTCCGTAGACGGACGCCGTATCTTTTCAAGGTGATTTGGATCTTTGTACCTTATATTCATATTCTTGACTCATGGAGTCGTGTTGTATATATATCTGCTCAGGTCCCATCGAGGACCTTGTGTAATGTTATTATTTGCTTTCCACCCGCAAAAGTGCTCGGGCACCTTTGAATCGCTTTCTATCGGGTTTGCGGGAATCGCTAAAACTTGCATAGGTCCGATTCTCGAGGGTGTTACAAGTTTGTGGGTTTAAAAGTAAAGTCTATGCAACACTTGGGATTCGCTTTTATTCGGATCGCACACATGATACAAGAATAAGATAGATGCAATAGTACTATATGTAATGCAAGCATGGGAAATGCTTGCTGGCTCAGTTGAAGAATAAGATGGCTCGTAAAACTCGAGCCTCGGTAAGATCCTTGCTCGGTGTCTATCAGGATAACAACCAAACACACAAGGGTCAAATAAATACATTGCACAATCTTATAAATCATATGCATAAAAAAGGTATGCCATGATGATATGATGCAAAATTTACATGGTATAACATAGCATGGCATGGGTGAGTTGAGAAAACAATAATAAAGCACCTTGTTAATTTATTTAGCATGTTCACTCCCATAAACGCCTGTTTAACAATATTTATATGATGCATGCTTCAATTCATATCATGGAATGCATAGTTAGAACTGCCTCGTCGAGCTAATCGATTTCAACATATCATTTGTCAAATTCATTTGAATTAAAATTGTGCAATAATGAAGAAAATGTATTTATCAATATTTATTAATTCAAAATTTTAAACCGCTTAGATAATATTATAAATATCATATTCACAATCCTCATGTTTTTCGATTCAAAACATATATCATACCTATTATTTGGATTTATAATTTCAAAACAATATTTAAATCAAATATATTAAAAGAGGGTCAAAGTCAAAGGTTGGACTAGTTAGAGTCAACTCAGGTAAAAAATGAAAACATGGTTGGATTTATATTTGAAAATCATTCATATTTCATTTTAAAAGTTTCTGCTATTTAAAGAGGTATGAATTGATTTGTACTTACCACATTTTTTAATTTTATTTGTATTAGAAAGGGTTTAGGGACTTTTTGTACAATTGACCCATAGAGACAGACAAGTGGGTTCAGAGGATCGCGGGCCACTGCGCGTGCAGAGCAGTGCTAAGCGGACACGTGGGTGAGCCCTGGGAGTTCGGATTGAGAAAAGAGAGAAATGCAGGGGCTTTCTTGCAAAGTGTTCTAGCACAAGCTAAACGAAGGACATGTTTGATCGGTGCGTTTTGGGCTAGCTGATACAATATTCTCAAGACGATGGCGAGCAATTCGCTACGATTCTCGCTATGCCACAAAAAGCAAAATTGTAGAGGGTACTCAGGTCTACAAGTTTTATTCACGGAGTTCCTATAGGGGAGGGCTGAAGCGGTCGATAATCATCGACAAACTAAGGGGAAAACAAGGGCGCAACTGACGAGAAAAATCTGAAGAATTGACAGCGAAATTGTTAAAACTTATCAACTTCTACGGACGATTCAGAGATCTATGATCGACGGCTTCAGGTGTGGTTGGGCTTAATGGAAAGAGGGATGCCCCGGGGAGGCGAGCATGTTCAGAGAATCGCCAAAGGTTGTCTAGGGCGCCGGTAAAACGAAGAGGAACAGAGAGGTTTCCGGCAGCGACTGCTGCTACTGCTGTTGTTTGCTCCAGCGCGCGATGCAAGTGACAAGCGACCTGGAGAACGCGCCCTGGCGCGAGGCGGGGCGGCGGCTACTGGACAGCGAGAGCAGAGGGGAGAAAGGCGAGGCGGTAGCTCACCGGGGTGGTGTCAGAGGCAACGGTGGCTGGCCGGAGAGGGGACAGGGGCGACGAGACGGTGGCGAGGTGGCGTCAGGGTGATCCGCAGGTTCGGCGGCAGGGCTCTCCTTTTCTTCTGCACGGCAACAAAGGCCACGACACGGAAAGATCAGCGGCGACGCAGACAGGGGTAAGACGACAAAGGCGTGGGAATCGATCCCGAAGCTTACCAGGTCGGCAACGAATAGGAGTCGCTCGGCAAGAGGGGTATCAGCATGGCGGCGCCATGGGAATTCGCAGGGAGCAGAGGTGGGGAAAACAGAGGTGGAGAACGGCGGCGGGGAAGAGGTTAGGGTTCTAGGGCGCGAGGCAATCTGCTGAGCGTGACGCGGATGGGGGACGGAGACAGAGACGGCGACCTGCCCGGTGTCGCTTTTCGCTGCCTGACGAGAGACCGAGAGCAGCGAACGGCGTCAGTCGCCAGGAAGAGAAACAGAAGCAGGGCTGGGAGAAAAATTGGCCGGAGGCGGAAGGAGGAAACCTGGGTGTGGTAGGCTACGGCAGGGGTTGCCCAGGAAGGTTTCCCCTTGATTTATTGCTGATTCTCTTCTATTTCTTTCCTGTTTCAAACCTGATTGCTTCTTTGAACTCCTTGCTTCAAAAAAAATGAAAAGGGCTCTGTTTGAATACAGATGCAAAGCATGGAAAACCAGATGGGGGAAAATTTAAGAAAAAGAAGAGGGATGGGTAGGGATAAGGGAGTTAGATAAGTCTTCTAGTTGCACTAGTTTTGCTTGTATGTGCCATGCACGTGAATTATAGGTCATCTCATAATTGTAAAAACAACTATGGTCTCGTGTGGCCAATATCCATACATGCATGCTCTCTGCGATGATCAAAACAAGCGAAGAAAAAGCTTGCTAATCATATGGGATAGAATTAGCATATGCACATATATAGAGCTAAATGACCATAATAGTGTGTGTTTCCCACTATATCAACTTGTAGCCAAATTTAGCATCATACATGAGCATATAGTAATCAAAACCATACGGAAGCTTAATAGAAGGATTTCTTCTCACATGACATGCAAAGCTGGTCATGAGGCTCCCCATATTCAATATTGTGAAAACAACATATATCACATATGGGAGCATGTAGAGACAGAACTGGATCCAATCCCAACACATATGAGCTAGATGCAAACACCAAATACAATTGCAATGTCTCATATATAATTAGGATGGTGGATTGTAAGGTGATGACAAAGAAAGATGGTGGAGTTAATAAAAGATATGCCCCCAACTCAACTTGGGCATTAAACAATATAACAAGAACCAACTACAATATATCAAGAGGCAAATACCAGTAATACAATATGAATGCATATGGGGTAAGAACCAACAAAAGGGGTTTTATATGATGCTCAAATGCAATGTGGCATGGTGACATGAGCATGATATAATAATGATGCAATGCAAGGATAATATGTAGGAAGTAGCATTTTATTAAGAACCATGTAGCATTACAGATGTTAGACAGACGGGATGCTAAAACTCTCAAGTTTTGGGCTACATTATCACCGATACAAACTAAATGATCTATGACGAAGTACTCCAAGAAAATAGAACAAACATTTTGACCGATAGTGCTCTAGGATTACCTTCTTCTTAAGATGTAACATGACAAGAGTACTCTAGGATTTCATCTTGTCTAAATAAGATGACAGTACAATCTTGTCTAAATAAGATGACAACAAACGAGCAGCCAAAGGTGTCGATTTCCTAAAAGACAGAAGTGGTGATTTCCCCATAAACAAGTAAAGGTGCAGATGTACCATTTTTTCAGATTTGGGTCCTGATGATCTTGGACCCGAGGTAAGTCTTTGAAGGCATGTCGTCAAGTTGGAGAGGAGCGCTGAGCTACGGTTGAGCACGATGGTGGCCAGCGACTCCCTGCCCACCATCTCCTCTCCGGTGGCGTCAATGAGAACGAGGATGAAGACCTAGAGCTTCTCTCCTCGTTCTTGGAGAGCGATCAAGTATTTATGCTCAGAAATCGCAAGCGCATGGGAAGCAAGGGTAAGCGGTGCTTGATAGAAAAGCTCGACCTTGGGCGGCGATGTCTTGGCAAGAGGGCAACAACGGGGATCTAGGCGGCGGAAGCGTCACGGGAGTTGGCGGTGTGGGATGGTGGGGCGGAGAGGGATGTGCGGGGGTGAGAGGCGAAGCGGAGTTCCTTGAGAATCTAGCGAGTGGAGCTTGTCGAGAAGGTTGAGGTAGGCAGGTGAGTGGGGAGCTTGTCGAGGATTTGATGAGGACATTTTGCAAAATGGACACATGGTATTAATTCGGATCGGAGGAGTAGGTTAGTTTGAACAGTCGGTTCTATCTAGGTGTTTTGAAAAATCAATTGTACGTGCGTGGCCAATAATTCGGCTAGAGGGATTATTGATAAAAACTAACCTAAACTACAATTGGACTAGTGGTAAACCCCGCTACCTATAGAGACGCCGTCTTACGGACTCACTACCCACACCTATAGAGACAGTGCTCTTAGGGACAACCTAGCGGACTGACCGACACAATAAACAAAGGGCAGCTCGAGTAGCACACACGTGAGCTAGGAGCTACAGGTTATGTAGGCTACGGTTGTTCATAGGTTGTTCGATCGCAAAAGGCCAAATAATCGATTACTAGTATGCCGGATATTGCTAGGAGGCCCTTCCCCTATGTTTGACTCGTCCTAGTAGATGAGTTCACACCTGTCGATTCCGGTCAAAGAAAAAAGCTTTTTCACTGCATCCATCCCATCACACCAATCTACGCCAAGATAAATAATGCTGGGTTGCCAGGAACAAACTCTGTGATTCAAGGTCTTGCCACACGCGGCCGTTAATTCTGATCAGAGGGAGTAGGTTAGTTTGAATGATTCGATTCTATCTGGGTGTTTTTGAAAACTTCGAATTGTACTGTGTCTGTGGCCAATAATTCGAGACGGAGGGATTATTGAAAAAAAAATAACCTGAACTATAATTGGACTAGTGGTAAACCTCGCTACCTATAGAGACGCGTCTTACGGACTCACTAACCTACACCTATAGAGACGCTGCCTTAGGACACCCTAGCGGACTCCTGTGACACAATAAACACAGTGGGCAGCTCGAGTAGCACACACGCAGCCTGGGAGCTGCAGGTTATGTAGGCTACAAATGTTCATAGGTTGTTCGATCATAAAGGCCAAATAATCGATTACTAGTATGTCGGATATTGCCAGAGGCCCTCCCTATGTTTGACTCATCCTAGTAGATGAGTTCACACCAATTCGGTCAAAAGAAAAAGCTTTTCACGGCATCCATCCCATCACACCAATCGGCGCAAGATAAAGAATGTTGGGTTGCGAAACAAACCGTGATTCAAGGTCTTGCCTAGAATTGCCTTAAGAAAAATGAACCCCATTATTAATGGATCCCTCTTTAGGGTAGTATAAGTACATCCGACTATAGCACGAGTAGACCTAAGAGCAACAGAGAGCGTCTTACGGACTTAATAACCTACACCTAGAGACGTGTCGTCTTAGGACACCCTAGCGTACTCGGACCGACATAATAAACACGGTGGGCCTCGGTAGCACACACGCTGCAGTGGAGCTACAGGTATATAGGCTACTGATTTTCATAGGTTGTTCGATCAAAAGGCCAAATAATCGATTACTAGTATCTTGGATATTGCCGAGGCCTCCCCTTTGTTTGACTCATCTTAGTAGATGAGTTCACTGTCGATTCGGTCAAAAAAAAGCTTTTTCACGGCATCCATCCCATCACACCAATCTCGCCAAGATAAAGAATGTTGGGTTGCGAAACAAACCACGTGATTCAAGGTCTTGCCTAGAATTGTCTTAAGAAAAATGAACCCCATTATTAATGGATCCCTCTTTAGGGTAGTATAAGTACATCCTCGATTATACGAGTAGACCTAAGAGATATGCAAATATTTCATGTAAACGACTTCTCCATAAGAGTTTGAAGATTGGCTCAACGCGACTCGAGCCGGATCAACCCTTCGTCTTCTCTCCGAGGAGCACCCCTTCGTCTTCTCGCCGTCTCTTTTGAGTCTCCATGGGATGAACCTGCATCACAACAGCAGGCACTCGCAGGAATGGTTGTTAGCAAAGCTTAGAAGAATTATTAATTGAATTGTTTTGGCCTGAGCCAATGGTAATGGTGCTTCCGCCTATTTAAGCAGGTAATCTCGTTACTAGACTAGCGATGTGGGACTAATAAAAGTTACGCATGTCCATCCGCGGACGGTAATGACAAATTAAATCGGTAATTTTTCAGTTTAGCCTAAGCTTGGGAAATCAACCGCAGTACTAATTCCCCAAACTCGTGCTCCTCCTCCTCGAGTTCCCTGCCGCCGCCCTGCCGTGGACGACTCACACGTCGCCCATCATCTCGCTTTCCATACCACTCACATGACGCCGCGATAGATCCGCCTCATCAAGGACTTGGGGAGACGGCGGCCGAGAGATGGCGGCGGAGCGCCGGAGATGCGGCTGGAAGATTCGAAGCTCTTGGGAGGAGCTGCTGGCATGGGTCGCCATCGTTACAAACGCGCGACCACGTCGTGGACTCGCCCAGACCTGTCGGGTCGTCTCTACCTTGGCGGGATCTGCCACGCGCATGGCTTCCACGGCCTTTGTCGTCATGTGGTAGCAGCTCAAGCCTCAAGCTCCCATACGTTGCCCACTTGGAGCTGCAATCTATTGGAAATATAAGCAATAATCCATATGATTTAATCCGAATAATAAACTTATAAATCATGATCATATAGATAGTAGTAAAACCAATCATGAAGATCAACAAAATAGATGAACAGATTACATCTATACAAGATAAACCTATCACATCTACACCAAACTCTAGAACAAAGAACTCTAACATAATCTGAAAGAGAGAAATCGAAATCACATACGATGTAGGCTGAATAGCAGCCGCAGCGGTTGCAGCAGCGTCGCCCATGTTGAGGCTGTCGAGGTCGCTCACATCCGGAAGAAGTCGTTCGTGAACTCGCCATTGGACGGCGTCGTGTTAGTAGTCGCTTGGCGCTCCCCAAAACCTGATCGCCCTCACCCGTACAGGTTCACGAGGCGGGTTCGAGGCCAGTCCCAATCTGCGGTGCCCGCAAGCCGGGATGGAAGGCGAAAGTGGCGGTGCAAGGTTCTGGAGGGTAGGCGCGTGTGTCGATTAGGTTTAGCCCACGCTTATATAGTGCAGGTTAGGAGGATCGTGGGCTCAGCCCACGTCAAAGGTGACATCCACGTCCATAAACTGGAAATGGCTAATTAACACGTTCGTTAATGACTCATTCCCAAAAAGCAAAATAAAGCTCTCGGCGAGATTCCCAACCAGCATGCCGTGGCGAGGCGTGGCGTGGCGAGGCGAGGCGGGCGGCGTCGGAGGAGGAGTGCGTGAGGGCTACTCTTCTTGTCACACCTTAGTGAGTGGTGCAACACTCTATTACATAAGGTGGTCCAACTCCCCTTCAACTATCAATGTGGGACTAAACTTTAGCACCACTAGCACAGCCATATGCTGCCATATACAAGTGGGCCAAAGAGAATTTCAGAATTTGTCTAATGGGCCAACATCCCAAAACTCACCAAATTCCAACAATACCCCACAAAGTCTCATTGGCACATCACATCACTTTCCTTCCAGAACATTATTTTATATACCAGTATGTAGTGGAGACTGTTAAGTTGAACTTCCACGTTAAACTTTATGCTACACTAGCTAGCAACTTGAATAGTGGACTATGCCTTGAACTACAAGTTTTCTGCGCGCTAGTTTCACACAAAATCTAGACCGATGTAGACTACCGGCTTCCCTGGTTTGGAGCTTATGCGTCATACTCCAGGGCCTTTCATGAGTTTATTAGAGAGCACCCTGAAGGGAATATGCCCTGAGAGGCAATAATAAAGTGTTTATTATGTGTATTCCAAGTATATGATAGATGTTTATTTTGCATGCTATAATTGTATTAATAAAAACGTTAATACATGTGTGTTTAATAAACAAGCAGAAAGTTCCTAGTTATGCCTCTCTCATAAACTAGCTCGTTGATTAACAAGATGATCAAGGTTTCTGATCATGGACATTGGATGTTGTTAATAACGGATCACAACATTAGTGTAATGGTGTGATGAACATTCATCCAAGTAGCATTACGATCAACGTCATTGAGTTTCTGTTTCTATAACAACTTAAGAAGTGATCCTACTCCTTAGACCATGAGATTATATCAATCACTAACACCTGAAGAGTTTCTTGATAACATAAAATGTCACACTGTAATAGGGTGATTATAAAGATGGATTCGAACTAATAAAATGTTATGTTGAGGCTCATGGATCGAGAGTGGAATTTGTTCATCCCGATGACGGATAGATATACTAGGCCCTCTCGTGATATCACATTGATTAGCTTGCAAGCAAGTGATTTGATCACTAGAATGTTATATCAGGAGCGAGAAAAGAGTGCATGTGTCGGTAACGAGATCAAACTAGGTTTGGAGATACCGATGATCGAATCTCGGACATGTAATATATCGTGAAACAAAGGGATTAAGATACTAGCGTAAAAGGTTCCGACGATCACAAGAAAGTCATCGTTGAATGTGTGGGAGTCAGTATGGGTCTCCAGATCCCGCTTCTGATTATTGATCCGAGAGGGGTCTCGATCATGTCCGCATTATTCACGAACCGTAGGGTGACACACTTAAGATACACCGACATACAATTGGAGCAAATGTTTCATGCCGAAAGAATGAACAAGCGCAGGAATTTATTTCAGTAGATACCGAAACAGGTTTTCGGGTGAAATTGCATAAAGTGGTTATGCATGTGAAATAGAATTATAGCAAGGGGTTATTTGTGAATGTTTTTCATTAAAGTAATTGACAAAATTCTGAATAAAATAAAAGAGTTTTATTTAATGAGAGTTTGCATTAAATTTGGTGGAAATTTAATGGGAATTTGAGTGGACTTTTGAGTGGAGGGAATTTAAAGGAGATTTGTGAGTGGAGTGTCCACCCACATGAAGAGGGGAGGGCAAGGGGCAGCCCCATGCGCTGGCACCCCTTGGGGTTCCCTCCTCCTATAAAAGGAGCCCTCCTCACTTGTCTCGACACCTCCTCGTGAAGGATCTCTCCCTCTAGAATTTATCCCCCATGGTCTCGGACTAGCGAGATACATGTTCCCGGTGGCTATTAGGCAAGAAAGAGTTGTGCTTCCGCTGCATCGCTGGAGCGAGGAGGCGGAGGTTGCTCGGTGCCTCGAACGTGTGTGCGAGCACGGATCCTGTGCCGGCTGATTTGCGGCGCTTAGGACTTCCTCTCGATCTTGAGATCGGCAAGAGATCGTCTACATCAACCACGAGTTGAACTTGTTAAGCTTTGTCTGTCTTCAAGGGTATATTCTCTACGGATATACATCCGCCCGTTGTTTGTATCTAGTAGATAGATCTTGTTATATAGTTCACATCGTAGGAAAATTTTTGTTTTCTATGCTGAACCCTACGGGTATCGAGCCGGATCTGTCGTAGATACTTCACACGGTAGTACACATATGAGTATGTGGGCGATGATCATGTTGTTGCTCCTTTGTTGTAATTTTGGATATTGGTGGCATAGTGGGATGAAGCCGGACAAACTTTACATGTCCTCGCACATGAGACCTGTTCCACGCTTGACATGCAACTAGTTTGCATAAGTGGCTAGCGGGTGTCTGCTCTCCTACTATAGTCAATATCTATTTTGCAAGCGAGTTGTCAACAATTTGATTATCCTCATTGTGGTTCATGTTCGTAGGTAAGAACGGTTCTATCTCGAAGCCCTAAGCCACGTAAAACTTGCAATGGATAAATTAGAGGCCTAATTTAGATTGTTGTGAGCTAGTGTTATGATATGGTAGTGTTGTAAGTAGAAGTATGAGATGATACTCTTACACACATAGCGTAAAATCCATAGACCTTGGATTTACACATATAGGTATGATAGTGATCATACCACGATGCACATGATAGAGATCATCTCATGGAACCATATAATTTCACTAATAAACATATGATGTTTGATAGCATCTTATATTTCTTGTTTAGCGCTTTGTTAGCATAATAAGATGATCCCTCATTTAAATATCAAGATAAGAATGTGTTCTTCCTTTAGTATGCACTGATTATGTTTTCGCCGCCCAAGACATCACATGATGATCGGGTGTTCTTGGATCCACGACCATATTTCGGTGTAAAACAGTTACACACGAATACTAAGGTTCTAACTTGGCGAGCCTAGCATGTACGACATGGCCTCGGAACACGGACAAATGTTAAGCATGAGTCATATAGTTGATATGATGCCCATTTGATGCTCGCTTTGAAGCTATCTGACCACTCACGTGATGATCGGACTTGGTGTAGTGGATTTGGTTCATGTAATCACCAAAAAGGCACGAGGGATGTCGTTTTTGAGTGGGAGTTCATTCGTAATATAGATTAGTTGAACTCAATCTATCATACACTTAGTCTAAACTTTACAAATTCTGTTGTAGATGGCACCACCTGCTTTTAATTTTAATGTGTTCATGGAGAAAGAGAAACTAGCAACGAACGGTAGCAACTTTACCGAATGGGCCATGAATTTGAGGATTCTCCTATCTGCTGCACAAAAGCAATATGTGCTAGAAGCGCCATTAGGACCCCCACCTTTCGATGATACCCCTGACAAGGAGAAGAATGTCTATCAGACTCGTCAGGAGGACCACAACTTAGTTCATTGCGGCATATTGTATGGGCTAGAGCCGGAACTTCGAAAGCATTTCGAAAACGGCAATGCATTTGATACAATGGGTGAGTTGAAAATGATTTTCGACACACATGTCGCTGTGAAAGCTACAACGCTTGTAAAATTTCTTTAGTCTGATGATGGAAGAGCACCTCCGTTAGTGAGCATGTACTCAAGATGTCGGGTTACACCGATAAGCTTGTGTCCTTGAGAATATCGATTCCCATTGACTTAGGCATCCATCGTGTTCTTCACGCCACCTAGCTATAAGAGCTTCATGATGAACTATAATATGCAAGGCATGAATAAGTCTCCCGAGCTTCACAATGCTTAAAACCGAAGTGGAGATCAAAAAGGAACATCAAGTGTTGATGATCAATAGGAACATTGGTTTCAAGAAAGACAAGAAGGGAAAACGGGAAGTAAGAGCGGCAAGCCCATTGCTACCGAAAAGAAACCCCGAGTTGGACCTAAGTCCGATTCCGAGTGCTACTATTGTAAGGACTGCCACTTGAAGCATCGCCCCAAGTATCCGCGCACAAGAAGGCCGCAAGGCAAAAAAAGGTATATATGATATACATGTTATTGATGTGTACTTGACTAGTGCTCGCAGAGCACCGGGTATTTGATACCGGTTGCCATAATATTTGTAACTCGAATCGAGGTCACAAGCGACCGCTAGCAAGGGTGAGGTCAAGATGCGTGTCGGCAATGGATCAAGCGTTGATGTGATCACCGTCGAATGCTGCCTCTCCACTTGCCGTTGGGATTAGTTATAAACTTGAATAAATGTTATCCGTGCCCGTGACCGAGCATGGACATTGTATCTGGATCGTGTTTGATGCGAAGTGGTTATTCATTTAAATCCGAGAACAATGGTTGTTCCATTTATATGAATGAAATCTTTTATGGTCATGCACCGATGATGAATGGTTTATTTATTTTAGATCTTGATGATAATGTTACACATATTCATAATGTTGATGCTAAAAGGATTAAACTTAATGATGATATATCCGCATATATGTGGCACTGCCGTCTAGGTCATATTGGTGTTAAACGCATGAAGAAGCTCCATTCGGATGGACTTTTGGAATCACTTGATTATGAATCATTTGATACATGTGAGCCATGCCTTAGGGCAAGATGACTAGAACGCCGTTTTCCGGTTCAATGGAACGGGCGACAGATTTATTGGAAATCATACATTCTGATGTATGTGGTCCAATGAGTGTGTTGTGAGGTGGATATCGTTATTTTGTTACTTTCACGGATGATTTGAGTAGATACGGTTATATCTACTTGATGAAACACAAGTCTGAAACCTTTGAAAAGTTCAAGGAATTTCAGAATGAAGTGGAAAATCATCGTAATAGAAAGATCAAATTTCTACGGTCCGACCGTGGAGGTGAGTATCTAAGTTACGAGTTTAGCACTCACATGAAAGAGTGTGGAATTGTTTCACAACTCACACCTGGAACACCACAAATAAATGGTGTGTGAACGTCAGAATCGTATTTTATTAGATATGGTTCGATCTATGATGTCTCGACGGACTTGTCGTTGTCATTTTGGGGTTATGCACTAGAAACTGCATTCACTTTAAATCGGGCACCATCTAAATCCGTTGAAAAGACACCGTATGAATTGTGGTTTGGAAACAAACCTAAGCTGTCATTTCTTAAAGTTTGGGGATGCGATGTTTATGTGAAGAAACTTCAACCGGATAAACTCGAACCCAAAGCGGAAAAAATGCGTCTTCATAGGATACCCTAAAGAAACTATTGGGTATTCCTTCTATCACAGATCCGAGGGCAAGGTTTTTGTTAAGAATGGATCCTTTCTAGAGAAAGAGTTTCATGAAAGGTGTGAGTAGTCGAAGGTAGAACTCAAGAGGTTGGAACCTTCTCTTCAAAGTATGGCGAGTAGTGCATCACCGAAGTTGTTCCGGAGTTGGCTCCACCTTGAAGAGGGAACTAATGATAATGATCATGAAACTCGAAGAGAGTACTACCAACCTCGCAGTCAAACAGACGACGTGCAGCCCGACAAGACGGAAATCCTGTCATGAATTTCATGGTTGATGAAAATGATGACCTATGACGTATGAAGAAGCGATGATGATCCCGGATTCCAACAAATGGTTAGAAGCCATGAAATCCGAGATGGAATCCATGTATGAAAATCAAGTTTGGAACTTGGTGGAATTACCTCACGACCGAAAGGCGGCCGTGGAGAACAAATGGATTTTCAAAAGGAAAACTGATGCTGATGGTAATGTGATCATCTATAAAGCTCGACTTGTCGCAAAGGGGTTTCGACAAATTCAAGGAGTTGACTACGATGAGACTTTCTCTCCCATAGCGATGCTAAAGTCAGTTAGGATTATGTTAGCAATTGCTGCATATTTCGATTATGAGATATGGCAGATGGATGTCAAAACCGCGTTTCTCAATGGTAATATTGAAGAAGAGTTGTATATGATACAACCAAAGGGTTTTGTCGATCCTAAGGATGCTAACAAGGTGTGCAAGCTTCAGCGATCCATCTATGGATTGAAGCAAGCATCACGAAGTTGGAATCTCCGCTTTGATGAGATGATCAAAGAGTTTGGATTTGTCCAAACTTATGGAGAAGCTTGTATTTATAAGAAAGTGAGTGGGAGCAATGTGGCATTTCTGATATTATATGTGGATGACATATAATTGATCGGAAATGATTTAGATCTTTTAAACAGTGTTAAAAGTTATCTAAACAGCAAATTTTCAATGAAGGACCTAGGTGAAGCGTCATACATATTAGGCATAAAGATCTATAGAGATAGATCTAGGCGCCTAATAGGGCAATCACAAAGTACATACCTTGATAAGATTTTAAAAAAGTTTAAAATGGACGGAAGTAAGAAGGGGTTCTTACCTATGTTGCAAGGCAAGACATTGAGTAAGACTCAAAGTCCGGCTTCGGCGGAAGAAAGAGAGATAATGGATAAAGTCCCCTATGCTTCAGCCATAGGCTCTATAATGTACGCCATGCTATGTACAAGACCGGATGTGGCACATGCTATTAGTTTGACTAGTAGGTACCCATCGGATCCAGGTTCGGAACACTGGCGGTCAAGAATATCCTTAAGTACTTACGAAGAACTAAGGATATGTTTCTTGTATACGGAGGTGAAGAAGAGCTCGTCGCTAAGTGTTATGTCGACGCTAGCTTTGACACCGATCCGGATGACTCTAAGTCTCAATCCGGATACGTATTTCTCATGAATGGCGGAGCGGTTAGTTGGAGGAGCTCCAAACAACCTGTGGTAGCGGGATCAACAACGGAGGCCGAATATGTTGCTGCTTCAAAAGCGGCTCAGGAAGCAGTTTGGATGAAGCAGTTCATTCCGAACTAGGAGTGGTGGCAAACGCGTTGGACCCAATGGTGATCTATTGTGACAACAATGGTGCCATTGACAATGCCAAAGAGCCAAGGTCTCACAAGCATTCCAAGCATATTAAGCGGTTTCACTCCATCCATGAGCATGTCAAGGATGGAGATATAAAGATTTAGAAAGTACATACGGATCTCAATGTAGCAGATCCGTTGATTAAAACTCTCCTAGAGCAAAACATGATCAACACCGTAACTCAATGGGTGTTAGATTTATCACTATGTAACTAGATTATTGTCTCTAGTGCAAGTGGGAGATGAAGGAATATGCCCTAAGAGGCAATAATAAAGTGTTTATTATGTGTATTCCAAGTATATGATAGATGTTTATTTTGCATGCTATAATTGTATTAATACGGAAGCGTTAATACATGTGTGTTTAATAAACAAATGTAAAGTTCCTAGTTATGCCTCTCTCATAAACTAGCTCGTTGATTAACAAGATGATCATGGTTTCGATCATGGACATTGGATGTTGTTAATAACGGATCACAACATTAGTGTAATGGTGTGATGAACATTCATCCGAAGTATAGCATTACGATCAAAGTCATTGAGTTTATATTGCTATAACAACTTAAGTGATCCTAATCCTTAGACCATGAGATCATGTCAATCACTAACACCGAAGAGTTTCTTGATAACATCAAACGTCACACCGTAATGTGGTGATTATAAAGATGGATTCAGAACTAATAAAGTGTTATGTTGAGGCTCATGGATCGAGAGTGGAATTTTTCATCCCGATGACGGATAGATATACTCTGGCCCTCTCGGTGATATCACATTGATTAGCTTGCAAGCAAGTGATTTGATCACTAGAATGTTATATCACGGAGCGAGAAAAGAGTGCATGTCGAACGAGATCAAACTAGGTTTGGAGATACCGATGATCGAATCTCGGACATGTAATATATCGTGAAACAAAGGGATTAAGATACTAGCGTAAAAGGTTCCGACGATCACAAGAAAGTCATCGTTGAATGTGTGGGAGTCGTGATGGGTCTCGGATCCCGCTCGATTATTGATCCTAGAGGTGTCTCGATCATGTCCGCATTATTCACGAACCTTAGGGTGACACACTTAAGAGACACCGACATCCAATTAGAGCAAATGTTTCATGCGAAAGAATGAATAGCGCAGGAATTTATTTCACTAGATACCAAAACAGGTTTTCGGGTGAAATTGCATAAAGTGATTATGCATGTGAAATAGAATTCTAGAAAGGGGTTATTTGTGAATGTTTGTCATTAAAGTAATTGACAAAATTCTGAATAAAATAAAAGAGTTTTATTTAATGAGAGTTTGCATTAAATTTGGTGGAAATTTAATGGGAATTTGAGTGGACTTTTGAGTGGAGGGAATTTAAAGGAGATTTGTGAGTGGAGTGTCCACCCACATGAAGAGGGGAGGGCAAGGGGGCAGCCACCATGCGCCGGCCACCCCCTTGGGGTTCCCCACCTCCTCCTATAAAAGGAGCCCCCCTCCTCACTTGTCTCTCACACCTCCTCGTGAAGGATCTCTCTCCCCCTCTAGAATTTATCCCCCATGGTCTCGGACTAGCGAGATACATGTTCCCGGTGGCTATTCGGCAAGAAAGAATTGTGCTTCACTGCATCATTGGAGCGAGGAGGCGGAGGTTGCTCGGTGCCTCGAACGTGTGTGCGAGCACGGATGCACTGCTGATTTGCGGCGCTAGGACTTCCTCTCGATCTTGAGATCGGCAAGAGATCGTCTACATCAACCACGAGTTGAACTCGTTAAGCTTTGTCGGTCTTCAAGGGTATGTTCTCTATGGATATACATCCGCCCGTTGTTTGTATCTAGTAGATAGATCTTGTTATATAGTTCACATCGTAGGAAAATTTTTGTTTTCTATGCTGTGAACCCTACACACCCAACTCTCACGGACTGCAACATTTGACAGTCAGACTCATATAGGTGTGTTCCTCAAGAGATGTTCTGCAGGACAACATCTCCGCTTATAAAAAGCCACTTGGAACACATTAAGATAAATATCAACCTGCCATGCAGATTAAGATAGTATTGCATCTTAATGGAGATGTAAATATAATATGGGGATACTCTCCTCTCAGCTGGCCAACAGCTTGTCTCCCAGCTCTAATTCACGGGATCTCCGATCACATAGAGTGGGTTCCACTGGGATCAAATCATAGCGTGGATCTCAAACCCATATCCCTCGATGCATTATCTATCACATTGCGTGATAAACCCTTTGTGAAGGGATCTGCCAGATTCTTAGATGTTTGGATATAATCCAACGCAATAACTCCGGAGTTTCTCAGTTTCCTGACAGATTTCAATCTCCTCTTCACATGCCTTGATGACTTCATATTATCCTTAGAACTATTTACTTTGACGATCACGGTTTGATTATCAGTTCATCGGGATGGCGGGTATTGGTTTTTCAACCAGTAAGTCCATCAAGAGCTCACGGCCACTCGCTTCTTGGTGGTTGTGTCTAATGCTGTGAGTTTTGCTTCCATTGTTGACCTCATTAAGATGGTCTTCTTGCAAGACTTCCAGGAAACAGCGCCACCACCAAGTGTAAACAAATAACCACTTGTGGCCTTAATCTCATCAGCATAAGATATTCAGTTTGAATCACTATAACCTTCAAGTACCCGTGGATACCCAGTATAGTGAATACCATAACTCGCAGTGCCTTTCAAATAGCGCAAAACTCAGCATGCCAATGATCATCTCTAGGATTTGACACAAATTGACTCAGTTTGCTTACAGCAAAGGAGATGTCAGGTCTAGTAGCGCTGGCTAAATACATGAGCGAGCCAATAATTTGAGAATATCTCAATTGATCTTTAGCAGTCCTTCAATTCTTTTGAAGTAGCACACTCGGATCATAAGGCGTTGGAGAAGAATTGTAGTCGCTATACCCGAAGCGACTCAATATGTTTTCCACATAGTGAGACTGAAGCAGTGTAATCCCACCATTGTCATCATTTAGTAGCTTGATGTTTAAAATTACGTCAGCCACTCCCAAGTCCTTCATCTCAAAGCAGCGATATAGAAACTCTTTGACCTCCTCGATAACAGCGAGGTTGGTCCCGAATATCAATATGTCATCAACATAGAGACACATAATAACTCCCTCGCCCCACCATGGCGATAGTACACACATTTGTCGACTTCATTTACAACAAAGCCTTCAGATTAAAGTTCTTTCAAACTTCTCGTACCTTTGTTTAGGAGCTTGCTTAAGACCATATAAAGACTTCACTAACTTACACTCCTTTCCTTCATGACCAGCTACTATAAATCCATCAGGCTGCTCCATATATATTTCCTCATCTAGCTCTCCATTTAGAAAAGCTGTCTTAACGTCCATTTGATGAACGAGAAGACCATGTGAGGCAGCCAAGGAAAGTAGTACTCGAATAGTGGTCAATCTGGCTACAGGTGAGTAGGTATCGAAGAAGTCTTTACCTTCCTTCACTACTAGAGAAAAGGCTATAGGAGACATGCTTATGCGAGGCACATTTAGAAATATGCGCCTCCTATAAAATAGGCGAGGCGCACTTTGCGATATGCACCTCTAGTATAAAAATAGGCGAGGCGCATATGATAAGAATGCGCCTCCTATAATCCCTGTACGGATGGAATCTAGTAGCCCCATATTATGCGAGGCGCATTCTAGTCATATGCGCCTCCTATATATCAGAAAGGAGAGGCGTATATGGACAGAATGCGCCTCGCATAATCTGTGTGGGCCCGCGTGTTGGTAGGTGCACAAATATGCGAGGCGCATATGGTTATATGCGCCTCCTATATTTGATAATATGGGAGGCGCATATGCTCATATGCGCCTCAAGTAACTCCTGCGGGCCTGGGAGGTGGTAGGTGGCCGCATATGCGAGACGAATATTGCTATATGCGCCTCCTATAGTTTGAATTATAGGAGGCGCATATTGCGTAATATGCACCTCGCATAACCTGACACCACTTTTTTCCAGCTTTTTCCACATGGAGCCAACTTCACAGAGATACTGTTGAATAACACGTGGGACCCCGTGGCCTCTGGTCCCATCGGTCAGCGTCCCAGTCATACCACTCCCCTGCTCGTGTCGTGTGTGATGGACTTGTGGCCGGGAGCGGAACAGTGGAGTAGATCGGCGGATCCGGAGGGAGAGGCGATGGCTCCGAGGGAGCAGCAGGGGGGGGGGGCGCGCGGATCCGGAGGCTGACATCGAGGCCGCTCATCTCATCTGGCTCGCCTTCTTCTTCCAGATGCGGGCGAGGACGGCGAGGAGGAGCAGCAGCGGCCCGGTGGCGTTCCTTCCTCCTTCGCCGCTGCGGTCCAACGTCACCTCCCAGTCACGCTCGTGGCACCGACATACGCCCCATCGAGAGCCTCGACTACAGTATGCACTCGCCCATCTCCCCAAAATTTCACGCGATTCGTTTGCTAGCTTGGCTTCATTTGGTCTAGATCACTCCATCGGTCCCGGGTTGATCGAGAACGATGTGTTCAAGCAGGATCGAGGGCGCGGGCGGACCCACATCTGCGCTGCCGCTCAAGTGGGCTCTCTGCTTCCTCGTCGGACGCCTCACCGCCGCCGCCGCCAATCTTGGCGTCGAGAACGTCACCGGGCGTCAAGTTAGTCGTTACCTCCAACCTCATGCTAGAGCGCAGTAAGGAGCAGCGGTGGAGGGACACTCGAGGCCTTCTGAGCTGAGCAATTCAGGCGTTTTGGTCTTGACTCCAAATTGACTCCGTCAGGTTTGAATCGGCGTTCGGTGTTCCTCGCCTCAAATTTCCTGCTCACCATGTTCGCGACTGACGGTGTCGTGGCGGCCGGCAGTCCGCATCCCAGTGAAGGCCTACTTGAACACGTCGATGCCCCCAAGATATTCCGCCTCAAGACTCTCTGCTGGTGAAGGTATAGACATTCGTTTCGCTTTCATTCATGGTGTTTCATGAAATTGAACTTGGAAGTATCCTTTATCGTTGTTGCAATCAAATACTAGTTGGCTTTTAGGTAGTAATAACTTATTAAAGCAATGAACTGCTGATGGGGTTCTTGATCATCATTGTGGTAGTATTGTAGCAGAGATATTTTATAATCTGCTTGCTAGGTATTTTAGTTGGATCTGCAGTAAAAAGAATTGTACTTATTCTGCTTTTATTCAACATCACGTGAGAGACGATCTACATAAGTTGGGAGTGTTGGATTTGATGTTATCTCTGTGAAGTAGGAAATTATGTCAATAGAATTGTGGTTTGCTTTCTTTGTCTTTCTTCAAAATGTCAATGATTAGAACATGTTATGGCGGATCTGGTGTGCCAAGTAGACTAGTAATTATGTCAATAGAATTGTACGTCGGTCGGGTTCCAGGTGTGTACGAGGAGTGGAAAGATCTAGAAGCAAGTGAACAACTTCTCGGCAACAACTACCAAGGTTATGAGAGTAGAGAGGCGGAAGAGAAGTGGAGGAGGCATGGAAGGAAGAAGGAGTAACTTCCTCGTGATCACCACCTTGTTGCTCTTCATGGTAGGTTATGTGTTCTACTTCATCTAGGTAGAGCTACGTTGGAGTTGTAATGTGATTGTGAACTTGTACTCGAAGATGTAATGTGATTACTTGTACTCGGAGCTGTGAACTTGTGGCACAAACACTTGATGTATGAACTTGTATGTCATGATTGATGTGTAATGTATTGTATTCATGTTGGTTCTATTATGCTTTGGCAAATTGCAAGTTTATGAAAAATTCTGCTTTTATCTTGTATTATGGACTATATTGTATATTTGAATATGTGTATATTATTATTTATAGTGGTCGATAAAACTTGAATTTGAAAATATTACCGGAGGCATATAGGATACTATAGGAGGCATATACTATAAATATCAGGCGCATTGTAAAACATATGAGGCATATGATATCGCCTCCTATAATTCACATATCGAGGCATATCGATATGCGATCGCATAATAATATCTGGCGTGTCGCCTCCTATACTTCACATATGCGAGGCGCATATCGATATGCGCATCGCATAATCGCATAAAAAATACCCGAGGCTTGAAGCTAGAGGCGCATATGATATGCGCCTCGGATAGGCTTTTAGGTGCGCCTCACATAGGCTTTTCTCTAGTAGTGCTTTTGGGTATAACCCTTAGCCACAAGACGTGCCTTGTACTTTTCAATAGTACCATCAGGTCTAAGATTTTCTTGAACACCCATTTACATCCTAGTTTACACCCATAAGGACGATCGGTGATTTCCCAAGTACCATTAGCTAAGATGGAGTCCATCTCACTGGACAGCTTCCTTCCGGTAGTCGATCTTGAGATGCAAACCTGAAATGGAAGTGGGAGTATCATCCACAAGGTACACAATGAAATCATCACCAAAAGACTTTGCAATCCTTTGTCTCTTGCTCCTTTTGGGAGCTTCATTGCCATCCTCCACAGGATCATCAGAGTGTTCTATCGGCATAGTGGGTTCAGGAATTATAGAAAATTCCTGACTAGATGAACTAGTCATCTCCTGATTTGATGAGCTAGACATACCTTTCATAGGAAAGATGTCCTAAAAGAAAGTCTCATCATTCGACTCCATAGTTGTACCAACATGCATGTCGGATACCTCAGATTTTACTATCAAAAATCTATAGCCAATGCTATGAAAAGCATATCCCAGGAAAACACAATCAACGGTTTTTTGTCCAAGCTTTCGCTTCTTGGGTATTGGAATATTGACTTTCGCCAAACAACCCCAAGTTCGTAAGTAAGAGAGTTTAAGCCTTTTCTTTTCCCATTCCTCAAATGGAGTCATGGTTTTATCCTTTACAGGAACACGGGTTAGGACATGAAACGCAGTCATTAGCGCCTCACCCCACCATTCTTTGGAAAGACTCGATGTATCTAACATTGCGTTAACCAAATCAGTTAGAGTGCGGTTCTTCCTTTCGGCCACCCCATTTGACTGAGGTGAGTAGGGAGGCGTCCTCTCATGTATAATACCGTGTTCCATACAGAATAAATAAAATTCGTTTGAAAAGTACTCTCCACCACGATCCGACCTTAGCCGCTTGATTTTAAGATCAAGTTGGTTTTCTGCCTCAGCTTTATAGATTTTGAAGTAGTTCAAAGCTTCATCTTTAGATTTCAGGAGATAAACATACCAGTATCTAGTGGAGTCATCAATCACGTCATAAAGTATCTTTTTCCACCTTTTGTCAACACACCATTCATCTCACAAAGATCTAAATGTATAAGTTCTAGCGGTGCTAAGTTTCTCGGTTCATACATTATGAGACTTATGGGTTGCTTTGCTTGCACACAAACTTGGCACTTAGAACCTTGATGGTAAATTTCAGAATTAAACTCATATTGGCTAGCCGTCATGCAACCAAAGTTAATATGACAGAGCCGTGAATGCCAAACATTGGACTCATTATCATTGCAAACATGATTAATAACTTTAGTACATGAGTCTGACAAAGACAAGCGGAACAGACCTCCACACTCATAACCCTTTCCAACAAATTGTACATACTTAGAAATTACAACTTTATTGGAGTCAAAAACCAACTTAAAGCCATCTCGACATAAAAGCGATCCATTGCGAGATTCTTATTGATGGAGGGAACATGTTGACGTTCTTGGTTATGCGGTCTTACCCGAAGTGAACTTCAGATCTACCGTACCAACACCATGAACAGAAGCACGTGAGCTGTTTCCCATCAGCACGGAAGAAGTCCTTGAGACCTGATAAGAGGATAACATGGAAATATCAGAATATACATGTGTATTAGCACCCGTGCCTATCCACCAATCAGGAGAATGACATACTGAAAGGATAGTAGGTAAAATACCGTACCCAGCATCCTTCATCTCAGTATCGCTAATAACAACATTAGCGGCATTGCCGCTGTTCCCATGTTGACGCTTGTCAAAGCGATTAGGGCACCTATGAGCCCAATGATCGGGATCACCACGGCGTGGCAAGAGCCTTTCCTCTTATCATTTTTCTTATTAAAGTTGGTTGAGTGCGTGGCCTTGTTCTTGCCATCAAACTTCCCCTTTCCTTCAGTTTTGTTCTTATTCTTAAACTTGTGGGATTGGAAGTTTTTCCTCTGCACTAAATTGGCAGTAGAACTTCAGTCAAGTCCTCGAGCAGTTTTTTCCTTTGCTCTCGCCTTCTCTTCCACATGAAGAGACCCAATGAGATCCGTAACGGAAAACTCTGGTCTCTTATGTTTCACAGAAGTAGCAAAGTTCCTCCACGAAGGAATAAGCTTGGCAATAATGCCACCAGCCACAAATTTGTCCGGTAAAGAACACTTGAACTGCTCAAGTTCTTTGGCAAGTGATCGTATCTCATGAGCTTGCTCCACGACGGAGCGCTCATCAACCATCCTGTAGTCATAGAATTGCTCCATGACATATAGCTTAGTGAAAGCGTCGGAGACCCCAAACTTGGCCTCGAGCGCTTCCCACGCGTCCTTGCCATTATCAAATGACATATAGGGATCAACAATGTTGTCCCCAAGAACACTGAACAAAGCCGCCATAAACATGGTGAAAGAACATGTGGGCCGCCATATGTGGTTTTGGTAATTAATGACAATCTCTATGGACTAATGCTTGTATCAAGTTGTACTTGTAGGAATTGTCCATAGGCAATGCTTGAACCATATGTTGGCTTCAAGGTTTGGAGAAGAAGAAAGTGAATAGGATCAAGTGGTGACCAAGGTGTTCAAAGAGTGATCCATAGATTGGTCATGTGAGAGTTAAACCTATGGCAAGTATGTCTTGAAGAATAAGAAGGAGTAATATCTCTGGTGCACCTTCAAGGCATCAACATAATGAAGAAAAGAAGAAATGATGTGCAAGCTAAAGATGTGCAATATCTAGAAGATCTCATGGTTGAAGCTTTCCATCCTCGGTGATCATGGATCGATGAAGACAAGGTCAAAGTAAAGGTTTCCCCATGTTGTATGGGGGAGTAACTTGCAAGTCTTCATCAAGAAAGTGCGTACAAGAGCAATCAAGAAAGGTCTTCCATCTTGAGAAGGACAAGAACGTCTACATCATAATCAAGTGGAATATGTGCAAGGAAAAGGTATGATCTTGATAGGGTTTCTTTCTTACCGGTCTCGGGATGTTAGTTGGGGAGACCGGTTTATAGGATAGATAACCGTACTATCAAGAGGGGCTCTCAAGTGAGTAACTCGATCATATCATTCAGAGAGAGTATGCATCATCCTTTCTCGATTGTTATTTGGATCTTATCCATGTGAGGTTCTAGAGCTTGTGGTAATATTCAGAACAAGCCCTAGTTCATCAAAAACGTATTTCCCTTTTATATCATATTGCGTTTTTGATCTTTGTGGTTTTTCGGTTTCTCACCAAGAGAGGTATCTCACTTAATAATACATGAAATGTTCTCTCTTGGTGGTATCCAATATTTTCAACAAAATTGGTTTTTGGTCTTTTTGTTCTTTGCGTTTTTGATCTTTTTGTTGGGTACCTCTTGTTGTCCTCTTTCCAACAAAATTGGTTTCGGGTCAATCGGAGTTTCCAAACTCTAGATATCGCCATTTGAAGTTTGCCTCTTATTTGGTCCAGACCAGAGTCTCCGATCTGCGTGGACTGGAGTCTCCGGTGTGGTCTGGAGTTTCCGGAACTGTCTCCGATGGTGACTTTAGAATCAGGGCTGGGACATACTATATGGGGGTCCGGAGCCAGGTCCGGAGGCTACCCCGGAGTCTCCGGTGTTGGCTCAGTCCGGAGTCTCCGGTGTTGGAAGACCGGAGTCTCCGGTCTTGTTGGGTCGTGGCTGGTCCAGGTCATTCAGATGGGCGGTCTGGAGGCTAGTCCGGAGGTTGGGCCGGAATCTCCGGTGTAGACCGGAGTCTCCGGTGTAGACCAGAGTCTCCGGTCTGACTTTTCCCCAACGGGCAGAAAACGGTCAGAAATCTGTGGGCCTATAAAAAGGGGCCCTTCTTCCCCAATGCAACTGCTCGAGTTTTACAGGCTTTCTCCTCCATTCTTGACCCTCTTGAGCTTGCTTCCCCTTCAATCCCTCCCTTGATTCTTGAATATACTTTAGGGATTTGAAAGAGGAGATCTAGATCTACAAACCCACCAATCCATCTCTCCTCTAAGTGAGGGGAACATCTTGGGATCTAGATCTTGGAGTCTTTTGTGGATTTCCGCCATTGTTCTTCCTCTCTTATTCCCCCACAAGCTTTTGTAGCTTTGGTGGAATTTGGGAGAGAAGGATTTGAGCACTACTTGTGTTCTTACCATTGCATTTGGTGCATCGGTTTGAGTTCTCCTCGGAGGATTTGGTTTGAGTTACTCATTGGAGCTTGTCCCTCTTGGGTTCTTGGAACCCTAGACGGTTTTGTGGCCTTGGTGGCATTGTGGCCTTTTGTGGCATTTGTTGGGAGCCTCCAATTAAGTTGTGGAGAAGTGCCCCAACCATGTGAGAGGTTCTGGTTGCCACCGACAAGTGCATCGATAGTGGAAGCATGGATCGATCCCGTTGGGGTGAGATTCACCAGAGAATAAGGGAGGCCTTTTGTGGCGTTGGTGGTTTGATACCACCCCCTCTCCAAACGAGACGTACTCCATGTTGGGAGGAACTCGGTAAAATATCGGTGTCCCCGCGTGCCTCGGTTATCTCCATACCCGAGCTCTTTACTTATGCACTTTACATTGTGATAGCCTTCTCGTGCTTGAAGTAATATATATCTTGCTATCACTTTGTTGCTTGTATTGCTTAGCATAAGTTGTTGGTGCACATAGGTGAACCTTAGTTGTTCTAGATTGTGCTTAACAAAGTAAACACTAGTTTTATTCCCCCTTTGTTGAGCCACTCTAGGAAAAGTTTTAATCACCTATTCACCCCCCTCTAGGCGACATCCGTATCCTTTCACATGGTATCGAATTTCTTAAAGTTCGCTTCCTGCTCAGCAGAAAGATCTCCTTCAGGCTTGCCAAGAGTGGCGCTATAGCAGTTTAGGTTTTTAAACCAGATAACTGCTCTCTTGCGCCATCTCTTATAGTGCATGCCATCAAAAGGAGGCGGGCTAGTAGCTCCGGCTACACCAGTGGAATTCAGTTGGCTATAATCAGGTTTTTGGATTGTTGGAAATTTAAGCAATAATCCATATGATTTAATCCAAATAATAAACTTATAAATCATGATCATACAGATAGTAGTAAAACCAATCATGCAGATCAACAAAGTAGATGAACATATTATATCTATACAAGATAAACCTATCACATCTACACCAAACGCTAGAACAAAGAACTCTAGCATAATCCGAAAGAGAGAAATCGAGATCACATACGATGTAGGCTGAATAGCAGCAGCAGCGTCGCCTATGTTGAGGCTGTCGAAGAGGTCGCTCACGTCTGGGAAGAAGTCGTTCGGGAACTCGCCGTCGGACGACGTCGTGGTTGCCGATGCTTGAGCGCTCCCCAAAAACCTGATCGCCCCTCACCCGTACAGCCCGGCTCGGCGAGATTCACGCAACCCGCAGCGCACGCGCGTCGTGGCATGGCGTGGCGTGGCGTGGCGTGGCGTGGCGTGGCGTGGCGTGGCGTGGCGTGGCGTGGCGTGGCGTGGCGTGGCGAGGCGGGCGGCGTCGGAGGAGGAGTGCGCGAGGGCTACTCTTCTTGTCACACCTTAGTGAGTGGTGCAACACCCTACTATATAAGATGGTCCAACTCCCCTTCAACTAGCAATGTGGGACTAAACTTTAGCACCACTAGCACAGCCATATGCTTCCATATACAAGTGGGCCAAAGAGAATTTCAGAATTTGTCTAATGGGCCAACAGCCCAAAACTCACAAAATTCCAACACAATCCCCCACGACGAACTACTTCATGGACCTGCTCCTCTCTGGCTTGCTCCCGCTGAACAAGGTGACTGCTAATCGACTGCACTTGCTTCAAAAAGCATGATTTTATAGGTTCAGAATGTCGTGAGATCAGACTCAGTATTGTGATCTATACAAAAAAAAGTAGGCTAGCCTTTGGTCGCCCGATGGGAACCTTATGCATCCAATGCAACGGTAATCATTTAGGCTTATTAAGATCCCATGATCCCATCCCATCTCTCATTTAGGCTGTATAACCTTAACATGGGGTTGCTTATGGCCCCGTAGTTGATCTGACGGTTCCACATCAAGTCAACTGAAAAAATTATGCAGGAACTTGATAAGCAGGGCTTCATTGTGAGCAGCAAGATTAGTGATGCCCAAACCACCTTTGGATCTTGGCCTGCAAACAAGCTCCCAAGCTTCTTGTTGGAATTGTCTAATTTACCCCCCCTCCCCCCACACACAATTCTTCTAGATTGGTCCACGATATCAAGGGCTCCATCAGAAAGCTTAAGGGCACATAGGTATAAGGTGCGTACGAAACTAGGAATGGCCTTAGTCACCATGATTCTCCTCTGATGCCTAAGCCCATGTGCAAAGGGTTTGCTATAATCACCATACTCACGCCTTGGATGATCTGGAAACAACGGAACAGCTACGTCTTTGACCATGTCCAGCCATCACGACAGCTCCTGCTGGCCAGCATTAGGGAGGAGGCCACACTTTGGGCTAGGGTCGGAGAAAAAGGGTTGCGTGTGTTGCTCCCGACGACCTGGGATGTACATTGAATCCTGTTTTAGTTTCCTGTTTCCCCTCTCGCGAGGCTGTTGTAACTGAACCTTTTCTACCTATCCAATGAAATGAAACGCAACAGTCTGTTGTGTTTCCGCGAAAAAAAGAGATAATAGCTAAGACATCAGATTTTACCGAATGATCGCATGAGCCAGTTTGCCAGCAGCAGGCACTATCGAGGCGCAAGAATACTCAGGAGAATCCAAAGTTGTCTAAATAACTCAACTAAATTGTTAATTTAAAGGCCATAATTAAATCGTTAAGGCAGGTAAGAAAAGATCTTGCTTGCTGCAATTAACTCGTATCTAATCGAACGAGCTGATCTACTTGTGGCAAGTTGGCAGGTAAAAATACAATTTTTTTTGAGGAATTTACAGCAGGAGAGTCTCCTACTGCTCTTAAATTAAAAAAGGATAAAATTACAATATTTACATAGGACAGAGATTTCTCTGATCTAACACACAAAGAACTCAAGATCTCGGTCCTCTAACAAAATAAAAACTGATCTCTAAGATCTACTTTTATTTTAGATCCTACTACTGCTCTTAAATTAAAAAAGGATAAAATTACAATATTTACATAGGACAGAGATTTCTCTGATCTAACACACAAAGAACTCAAGATATCAGTCCTCTAACAAAAATAAAAAACTGATCTATAAGATCTACTTTTATTTTAGATCCTATATTATTAATATCCCAAGAGAATTGTGCAAGCCAGCTTGGAGTACTTGGGTAAAATACATCTTGCTTGCTGCAACATGATCTGAGTGCTTCTTAGCTGCCATACAAACTGCTAGTGATTGAATCAAACCACTAGTGGAAACGAGGTCTTTTGTTGATCCTGAAAAGGGGCTTTAACACCGGTTCTTCTACGAACCGGTGTTAAAGAGGCATACCGCGTGGCCCTCTGACGGCAAAAAGGAGCCCTTTAACACCGGTTCGTGCCACGAACCGGTGTTAAATCCCCGCACCTGATGGCCCTTTAACACCGGATCGTGGCATGAACCGGTGTTAAAGGGGGCACTATAAGACACCACCCAGCCACACACACCCTACTCTTCCATTCTTTCACATTTTGGAGCCTAGCAAGAGGTGTGAAGAGTGCTAGTTTGTGTTTTTCATATGCACTAGAGGTGTTCGGTGAAATGCCGAGAGCTAAAATAAGCTTTCTTGTTGCTCTTCCGTCTCGAGGTCAAGCAACTATAGTTTCATGTGTCATTGATGTACTATATATAAATGGTCATCTCCCTATTATTTTTGATATATACTACATATTAATGCGAGATGAATCGGCAATGGATGTACGGTGACCGCCGCACTTCGAGTACATTACGGGCCTCCAAAATTTCATCGTTGTGGCTAATGCAAACCGTGGTCACAATGGTTTTATGTCTTTGTCCGTGTGTTCACCGTCGAACAAGAAAGACTACTCAAATACCAGAACCATTCACGCCACACCTTGATCCGGTTTCATGCCCAGCTATAATTGTTGGACCAAGCACGGAGAAAAAGGGGTTGTGATGGAAGACACCGAAGAAGAAGAGGATGATGAAAACTATCATAATATGTATCCTGAATATGATGATAATGCAACAGAGGTAGATAATGAAGATCAAGAGGGAGCAGATGGGCCCGCTGATGACGATATTGGTCGGGCCATTACTCATGCAAAGGAAGAATGTGAAACTGAAAAGGAGAAGGAGAAGCTGGAGCAAATGTTAAAGGATCACAAAACATTGTTGTATCCAACTTGCGAAGATGGCCACAAAAAGCTAGGTGGCACACTGGATTTGCTGCAATGGAAGGCAGAGAATGGTGTGGTGACAGTAGCATTTTCAAAGTTGTTGGTAAAATGAAGAATCTTCTTCCAAGAAATAATGAGTTGCTGACGACATACCAAGCAAAGAAGGTTATGCGCCCTCTAGGATTAGGCGTGCGAAGATACATGCACGCATTAATGATGCATCCTCTACCGTGGTGAGAAATGCGAGAATTTGGATGCATGCCGGTATGCACTACACTACTGCGGTATAAGATCGGGACGAGGCGATCTGGCGATGTTGAGGCGAGGCCCCTAGGAAGAAGGTTCCCGCCAAGGTTATGTGGTATGCTCCTATAATACCATGGTTAAACGCGTCTCTTGAAATAAAGAGCATGCCAAGTTGTTGCGATGGCACATGGAAGACCGTAAGAAAGGCGATGTTGAGACACCCGCTGATGGGTCACAGTGGAGAAAAAGTCGAGTAATGGACCATGCGTGGCGCAAGGAACTTAAGGTTTGGTCTAAATACTGACGGCATGAATCCTTTTGGTGAGTAGAGCTGCAGTCACAGCACCTGGCTGTGACCCTATGTATCTATAACCTTCCTCCTTGGTTGTGTATGAAGAGGAAGTTCATTATGATGCCGTGCTCATCCAAGGCCGAGGCAACCCGGCAGCGACATTGATGTGTACCTAAGGCCATTAGTTGAAGAACTTTTACAGTGTGGGCCAAACCAGGTGTACGTATGTGGGATGAGCACAAAGGGGAGCCATTTGACCTCTGAGCATTGCTTCGTAACCATCAATGATTGGCCTGCTCTTAGTAATATTTCAGGCGGAACAAACAAGGGATACAATGCATGCACACTGTTTAGATGATACTAAAAGTGTATATTTTGATAAATGTAAGAAGGTTGTGTACCTAGGGTATCGCCGATTTCTTCCGAACCTGCATCGATGAAGAAAGAGGCAAGCATTTCAAACGTCTGGCGAGAACCGGAGGAAGCATCCTCCGTCTTGGTGAGGAGGTATTTGGTATGGTCAAGGACCTAGAAGTAATCTTTGGAAAAGGTCCTAGCAGTCTTTGTTCGAATGACGATGCGGACACGCCCATGTGGAAGAAGCAATCTATATTTTGGGACCTACCCTATTGGAAAGTCTTAGAGGTCCGCTCTTCAATCGGCGTGATGCACGTGAAAGAATGTTTGCGTGAACCTGCTAGGCTTTCTAGGAGTGTATGGGAAGACAAAAGATACACCGAAGCACGGGACCAAGAACGTCTGAAAGCCCTGAAGAGCATGTGCATCCACGAGAACGAAGGGTAAATGATGCCACTTAACTCCTTCCATCTACGCTCTTACCAAAGCAGAGAAGAAAATATTTTTGAATGTAAAAGTATCAAGGTCCCGGCGGCTTCTCATCGAATATAAAGGGAATAATAAATATGGCGAGAAAAAATTCCAAAACCTGAAGTCTCATGACTGCCATGTGATTATGACACAATTGCTTCGATTACATTGAGGGGTTCTACGAAAATGTTCGAGTACCCATTGTGAAGCTATGTGCATTCCTCAATGCAATATCTCGGAAGGTAATCGATCCGAAAGCCTACGAGGGTTACAAGCAGATGTGGCCCAATGTCTTGTCGACTTTGAGTTGGTGTTCCCACCATCCTTCTTCAATATTATGACGCATCTCTGGTTCACCTAGTAGAAGAGATTGTCATTCTCGGTCCTATATTTCTACATAATATGTTTCCCCTTTGAGAGGTACATGGGAGTCTTAAAGAAATATGTTCATAAGCGTGCTAGGAGGAAGGAAGCATCTCCAAGGGCTATGTAACAGAGGAGGTCATTGAGTTCTGTGTTGATTTTATTCCTGACCTTAAGGCGATTGGTGTTCTAGAATCACGACATGAGGGGAGACTGCATGGAAAAGGCACCCTAGTGTAACTACCTCGGTGAACTACGCTCCTAGATACAAGCCTGGACGAGTGATAGTGGTTGAAATAGTACGGTGGGGCCCCAAAAGCCACTCACTGGTAGTCCTTTCAGACGTCCCAACCACTACCCTCTCAACGGGACCTGTACGGGCGGCGTAGTCGGCAGGCGAAGGGATCAACTACGTACACAAGTGGGTATGTACGCAAGCCACCATACAAGAGTACATCAGAGCCACACCATCTAGAAAGAAAGGAAATATACCAACGCCATACGGCAAGATTCAAATGACCTAGATACATCTATAATTCAGGATAACTCCTCATACAACACACATCAGAGTATCATGCGGAAGCGGCAAACAAGATCCGAGTACGGATAAGAAGCAAATGGGCATAAGATGCCAGAGAAAATAAGCACATCCCAACTACAGGTCCCAAGGATCCCCGATCCCGGAATCTCTACACCATACGATCGTTGCCCACATCATCGGCTTCTTCCACCCAATATCCGTCCTGAGAAGGTACCTGTTCATCTGAATCAAGAATTTATCGTGTGAGACCCTAAGGGTACTCAGCAAGTCTTAATGCCTCTAAAGGGGACACAACCTGGGGTGACGCAATGGCAGCAAAAGATAAACCCTAGCAATTCTACAGATAACCGCTAACCATCCGCCTAACCAATGATAGACGGATGTCCGTGAATTTAGGTACAACAGTTATAATGGTAATCTCATCCGATCCATCCTCCTCCCTGCTTACCAACAAGGAAGCGGACGAACAACCCCCCCATCCGTTGGCAATTTTATTAACCATTCCATGAGTATTGCACTATTTACTAGACAAGTTACTTTAGTCATATTAAAATCGGTACTTTAGTCATGCTTGTCTATGATCAAGAAACTGTGCTCCAAGTCGTCCATATCCGCGGACACGGCTTTCAGAAAGTTTTACCCGGCCGGGGTGCACCAATAGCAACACACGCTCGATCAACCTCGGAAAAACCAAATCAAAACCCAACGAGGCTTTCACGACTGAACAATCACAAGATTCAGAAATATTTCAGGGGGCCACCCCTTAAGTAGAACCCGCAACGGAGTAAGCAAGCCCCGAGACGGCCTCAAGGTTTGGCGGGCATGAACGATCAGGAACCCCAAGCGGGGCTTGTCGACACCGAAATCGTGGTCCGATCCTAAGCGATGCGATTAGGTACCTCGCTGTCGTAAATAAAGCGGTAAAACATGGCATAAGTACAGGATCGTAAATAAAACCTCAAACTAGTTTGTGGCCCCAAGAAATAAGACGGAATCAAGCTCGCCGGGGGTCCCATATACCTCCGGATGTGGATAGCGCGATAAATCAAGGAACAGAATCAAGTACTCGGGGTCTTACGGGACACAAGTGAGCAGGAAAACCAAATAGCAGATATTGCCCACCGGTGCCACTTTCTTTAGTTATCCCAGAACTACTCAGGTTAAGTTGTTTAGGTACCTCATTATTCATCAGACTCTCACAAACCCTACACATGCTTTCTCGACTCGCATGGCTCAAACAACTCCTATAGTAGTGGCTCATGGGATGGAGGAAACAAGCTTGGTGGGTTTAAAAGTAAAGGCTATGCATACTTGGGATTCATTTTAATGCAATCGCGACTCAATGATGCAAGAATAAGATAGAGGCAATAGAGTCTGTATGTATGCAAGCATGTGGTAGTGCTTGCACAGTGTCTCTGTTGAAGCAAAGGGCGGTTCAGGTAGTGCTCCTGGTTCTCTTGATACAACCCACCTTCGGTGTCTATCAGAGAAAACCAAACAAACAAGGCCAACATGAATATAGAGCACAAGCATATGAATAAGATCGTCAAGCAAACAATCATGCCATGATGAATGGTGCACAATTTACATGGCAAGTAAAGTAGCATGGCATGGGTGAGGTGTAGGGAACAAGAATAATAACCATTAAGTGGGTTTTAGTCATGTTTTGTTGTCATAACAATTGTTGTTCAATATATTTATATGATGCATGCTGCAATTGAAGTCCTGGATAGCATAAGCAGAAAGGTCTCGTCGAGCTGATCAATTTGGACTACTCATTTGCTCAATTTGGAAATATAAAACCAAAGTTATGAATTATTGAAAATCCAGTGGCATTTGATGTAATTAACATGAACTTGGAATTTTACTTGTGCAAAATACAAAATAGATGGCATATTTGAATTCCTGGCATCTTGCTGATATCCAAACATATATTATTTGTCTAATTTGGATAAAGTATGAAAAAGTTATTAAAAACTGAATTTGAATTTTGAATTTGCAAAATATTTGACAGGGTTTGAATTTAAACCAGCCTCTGAAACGTTTTCTACCAAACTACTCACTCCTGAGCCGCTGACAGGTGGGACTGGGGGTGTCCTGTGGCCCACGCGATGTGATCGAGACAACAGGACCGCGGTTATTTCTAGTACCAGCCAGAGCCTTTTGCAAAGCTTCCTGACACCGACAGTGGGCGTCTGGGCTGAGGGTTAAAAACAAAACTGGGAGGGGGTTTTCGCAAAATGTCTGCGGTGCCATGCTTCTTCCTGCTGAAACTGAACTGGCGCGGGGAAGCAGGGGGGAGCGGGGCTCGATCCCGCGACCAGCAGCGCTGGGGCGGTGACCACCGGGCTGGCCTCTGGTTGATGCTAAGCCGATGCTCGCGTGCTAGATAGGGTGTGGCGCGCACGGAAGCTTGCAGGCACACGCTCGCCGGGCGCTACCGAGGCGTTCGACGAAAGATTGATGCGCCCGGAAAGCGAGGAAGGCGATGTCTAGGAGGGTCGTGGACTCACCGCAGGCGTGTTGGCGTGCTCGGTACGGGCAGAGGTGGTCGCGATCCACGGCGAGGCTGACGGCGGTCGTAGCTAGGGTTTGCTCGGGCGTCGAATGCAGGCGGCTCGGTTCTTCCTCCTCGCCTGACCACGGGAACGCGGCGACTCCAAGAGCTTCTCGGCGCCTCGCGACCTCCTTCACCGTCTAGATCAACTGGGCAGGTGGTGAGGCGGTGGCGAGCCGGTGGCGAAGGGAAGGAAGGGGAGAGGCAGGCTTAAGGGGCTGCTGGGATGGGATCTGGGAGGCGAGAGGGAGAGGAAGAGGATAAGAAGGAGGAGGCGCGGTGGTTGCGTGGGGGAGGGTTTGATGGGGAAAGGTGGCTTCGGCCACCTTTACTGGTCACGTGCAAGGCATGGCGAGGCCAGGGCGAGGCAGGGCAACGGGGGTGTCTGGCAGGTGGGGCAGGCCGGCTAGGGAGGCATGCAAGTGGGGTAGGGCGTGGGGATCTTTGGGAAGGAGAGAGGAAAAGAGGGAGGAAGAGGGACATGCTCGGCTAGGCTAGGGTTAGGGTGGTACGGTCACGTGGGGCGAGAGAGAGAGGGTGGCTGAGGGGTAGCTAGGAGGGTTCAGGTCGTGTGGCATGTAGGTAGGGAGAGGTGAGAGGGACATAGGGCAAGGGATCATGCTAGATATGAAAAAGGGGTAGTACTAGGTTTTGTTTGAGTTTTGTTTAGAGATAGAAGTAGATGTAGGGATTATTTTAGGATGTATGTAAAATAGGGTTTAGTTTAGGATAGAAAAGAGAGGGAGAGAGAAAAGAGGGTTAGATGGAAGCTAGGTTTTGCTAGAGGTAAAAGATAGTTTAGGTTTTTGTTTAGGTGGATGTAGATTAGGGTTTGTTTTAGGGAAAAGGGGGTAGAAAGGAGAGATGGCTTGGGGGTAGGTTTAGAGTTTGCTAAGAGGTTTAGGAAAGAGATGGTGGCACTCTAGTTGGTCAAGCAAACTACAAGCAAGCACTAAACAATAAAAACAAGAAAAGAGGGAGAAGGGAGAGAGATGGCCAAAGGTTGGTGATGGGGTTTTTGGGTCCATGCATGATCCAAACATAGGTCAAGCAAGAACAAAGAAAGAGGGTGGTTTATGGTTTAGCATGCTCATTAGCATAAGTGTGTGCATGGAACATGGGGTAGGGTGTTAGCTTAAGGGGGAAAAAGAGAGGGAGAGAGCTAGGGTTTAGTACTAACCCAACAAGATCAAGCAAGGTAGAAGGGATCCATTAGAATTCCAACAAAAACCAAAAGCTAGGAAAAAGGGTACTTGCATGGCCCATGCAAGACAATGAATGCCACAACTATCCTTGTAAGAACAAGGATATTAACATGGCACTATTCATCTCCATTCCAAAAGGTGGACAAGGCCAAGCAAAGATCAAGGTGGATCCAACCAACAACATGGGCTAGGGATAACTCAATAAAAAGCCAAGCTCATATCATTGGATGGTGGAATGATAAAGTGGTGAAAGATAAGGTGGTGGAGTCCAAAGAGAGATGCCCCCAACTCAACTTGGGCATTTAACAATTTAGTAAGAACCAAATACAATATCAAGAGGCAACTACAATTAATCATGCACATGAGATAAGAACCAACAAGAAAAGGGTTTTATATGATGCTCACATGCACGAGGACATGATGACATGAGCATGATGTGATGATGATGCAACATTTATATGTTGGAAGTGGCCCATTTTATTATTATGACATGTAGCATTACAGGGGTTAGACAACTGGGATGCTACAACTCTCCCCCACTAAACAGGAATCTCGCCCCGAGATTCTAGGAAGAAGAAGAAGATACAAAGAGAGAAGGATGGTTGACACGGAGTTCATCTTCACGCTCCCATGTTGCTTCATCAACAGAATGGTGTGACCACTGCACCTTGCAGAATTTGATGGACTTGTTGCGAGTCCTTCGTTCTGCGGTCTCGAGGATTTTGGTGGGGTGTTCTTGATAAGAGAGATCTTCTTGGAGGTCGATTAGCTCATGATCCACGGTCTTGCCGGGGTCTTTGAAGCACTTCTTGAGCTGAGATGTGGAAAACATCATGGACTTTGAGTTTTTCCTAAGCTCAAGTGCATAAGCAACTTCTCCTCTTCTACCACGTATCTTGAAAGGACCGATGTATCTAGGAGCCAACTTTCCTTTGATACCAAAGCGGTGTGTTCCTCTCATGGGAGTGACACGAAGGTACGAGATCACCGGGCATATACCATATCTGTGCTTCTGTCATAGTTGCTCTTGACGACTACGAGCAATCTTCGGGTTCTCGAATGATATGCACCTTCTCCTCGGCCTGAGTCACAATGTCGGGGCCAAACCAGATTCTTTCTCCCGCACTGACCAACCAATCGGAGTTACGCACTTGCGTCCATAGAGCCTCGAATGGTGCCATCTTGGACTCTTCGAAGCTGTTGTTGTAGGAGAATTCAGCATATGGAAGACATTCTTCCCACTTCATGCCAAAAGAGATGACGCAAGCTCTAAGCATATCCTCGAATCTGATTGATCCTCTCCACTTGTCCTTGAGACCGAGGGTGGTAAGCGGCTGAAGTTCAACCGTTCCCAAAGCTTTTGGAAACTCTCCCAGAACTTTGAGGTGAAGATGCTCCCACGGCAGAACTGATTTCAAGTGGAACCCCATACAAAGAGACAATCCTTGATATAGAGCTCTCAACCAAGTCCGAGAATTGTTTCTTTGACTGGGAAGAAGTGTGCCACTTTAGAAAGCCCATCGATGACAACAAAGATTGCATTGTTGCCCTTCTGCGACCTAGGAAAACCCGTGATGAAGTCCATCTCAACTTTCTCCCACTTCCATTAGGAGGTTTCAATGGTAGAAGACCAAATGGTTTCGATGGACAGCCTTGACTCTGCGGTGACATCACATTCTCGAGACATACTTGGCACAATACCTTTTCAACCAGGGCCACCGATCTGTGTTTTCAAGTCCATGTACATCTTTGTGCTGCCAGGATGGATAGAAAGGACCGAATCATGTGCCTCCTTGAGCAATTGATCTCTCAGACCCGGGTAGTTCGGAACAAACATCCGGTGATCAAAGAAGAGCGTGCCCTGATCATCAACATGGAAGGATTCATACTTCGGAGTGCCAAGCTTAGCGATGAGCTTTTAGTGCGGATCACCAAGTGACGAGGCGAATCTGTTCTTCCAAGAGAGGAGTAGCGGAAGGTTCGAGAAGGTGCCCTTGTTCCACAATCTCCGAGTTGGTGGACGGAATTCCTCGCACAAGAGAGGTGCCGCTCTTCCACCATGAGGTTGTTGACATAAGCTTTACGGCTAAGCGCATACGCCATGACATTTGCTTTGCACGAGTGTAGTTGATGGTCACATCAAAGTCATTGATTGCTTCAATCCATCTCCTTTGCCGAAGATTGAGATCCGGCTGAGTGAAGATATACTTCAAACTCTTGTGGTCCGAGAAGATCTCACAACGGTTCCCAAGCAAGTAGTGCCTCCACGACTTCAAGGCAAAGACCACTTCTTTGCTAGCTCAAGGTCATGTGGGATAGTTGACCTCATGCGTCTTTAACTGACGAGAGGCATAAGCAACCACCTGTCTCTCTTGCATAAGGACCGCACCTAATCCTTGCAAAGAGGCATCGCAGAAGATCTGGAAAGGCTTGGATGTATCCGGAGGAACCAAGACTGGTGTGGAAGTGAGCTTCTCTTTGAGTGTCTCAAAACTTTCTTGACAAGCAGGAGTCCACAGATACTTTTGCCTTTCTTGAGGAGATCGGTAAGAGGCTTTGCTATCTTGAGAAGTTCGCACAAATCGACGGCAATAGCTAGCCAAACCGAGAAAACTCCGCACTTCCTTGACATTAGCGGAGGAAGCCATTCAACTATTGTCTTCACGGTTTCGGGTTGACGCAATGCCCTTGGCAGAGATGACATGGCCCAGATATGTTACTTCAGGCAACCAGAACTCACACTTGGAGAACTTTGCATACAAGAGGTTCTCACGAAGCTTGTTCAGGACGCACCGCAGGTGCTCTTCATGCTCCTCCTTGGACTTGGAATAGACGAGAATATCATCCAGATATACCACCACAAACTTGTCCAGGTACTCCATGAAAACGGAGTTCATCAGCCTCGAGAAGGTAGCAGGTGCGTTGGTGAGGCCGAAAGACATGACCGTGTACTCATACAGGCCATAGCGAGTGGTGAAAGCTGTCTTGGGAACATCCTCTTTGCGAATTTTGATTTGGTGATAACCACTCCTCAAATCCAGCTTAGAGAACACCACAGCTCCTGCCAGCTGATCAAAAAGATCATTTATCCGAGGGAGAGGATATTTGTTCTTGATGGTTTTAGCATTTAGAGCCCGGTAGTCCACACATAGCCTATCGGTTACATCACGCTTCTTCACGAAGATTGTTGGACTACCCCAAGAAGAAGTGCTATCTTGAATGAAACCCTTCTCTTGTTCATCAAGTTGTCGTTTGAGTTCACCATTTCGGAAGGACCCATTTTGTATGGCCTCTTGGAGATAGGAGCCGTTCGAGTTCAAGCTCGATCACGAATTCAACTTCGCGATCCGGAGGCATACCGGCAACTCTTCAGGAAAAACATCCGAAACTCACGGACCATCGGTACCTCCGAATAGCTTCCATAGCATCATCATCATTGAGCAGCCAAGGAATAGAGCTGGACATCCGAGTCGACTTGGAGAAAAGACTAGATGGCCTTGAGGATCTTCGAGACACCGGCGTTCAAACAATCAATCACAGCTGCATTTGCTGTCAACCAATCCATGCCCAAGATGACATCAATGTCAGAGTCGCCCAGAACAATCAAAGAAGCCAAGAAGGAAGAACCACCAATCTCGATCTGATTGCCATGACTGATATACTCCGCCCTCATGTTTGCCCCAGGAGAAAGAACCATTAACCGCTTGGAAGAGGATCCATGACTAACTCATTCTCACTTGCAAACTTACAGAGACAAAAGAATGCGATGCACCGAATCAAAGAGAACTCGTGCGAGGACCGAGTTAAGCGAAAGCATACCCATGACAACTCGGTGCGAGCTCGGCTTTAGAGGCGTTGACGTTGGCACGACCGCGAACCCGGGCTTAGTGTTGATGTTGAGAGCCCGAGGCGGTGGTGCACGAACGAAGGAGAACTTGTTGCGATCTTGGCGGGGTTGAGGAGAGCTTTGTTCTTCAATGGAGCCCAGTGGGGATGTCCAGGATCTCCACGTGTAAGCACAGTGAGCACGTGGAGCGGAGAAGCCAGGGACTCCGCCAGGCGCTCCAGGGTAAGGGTTGTTGTAGCCCCTGGGAGCCGCAGTGGTGAAGTTTGGTGGCCTTGACGTGAAACTCGCAGGTCTTGGTGGAGCCGGGAGCGACGGTGGGGTGTTAGGAACCCAGACACGCCGCTTAGAAGGAGTTGCCATTGCTGCCGAGCTTGATGCATCCCTGCTGTGTTTCTTGGACTCCTCGAACATCTGCCTACTAGCCTCCTCTTGTAGTGCCATATGCTGCAGTTCCAGGAAGGTTGCCGGTCTTGCATGCGTGAGTGCATACTTGATCGACGCATTGAGCCCTTGCCTGAATCTCTTCTGCTTTTTCTTGTCATCAGATACCTCATCACCACCATAGCGAGACAAGTTCATAAAGTTCCTGATGTAGGTGTTGACGTTATCATTGCCACACTTCAAGTTGAGGAAAGCATCCTTCATCCGTTCCATCACAATCTACGAGAGAAGCGCTCCTTGAAAGCTGCGGTGAACCTCTCCCAAGTAGGCTGGAGCCCAGTGCAGCTAGCCTTCAAGTAGTTTTCCCACCATAGAGCTGCGTCTCCCTTGAGAAGGTGAGTAGCACACTTTACCCATTCCTGTTCTGGCACATCAGCAGTCTCTAGCAACCTTGAGATCTCGCGCAGCCAATCATCAGCATCAAGAGGTCGGTCAGACACGTCGAACTGGCGGGGGTTGAACTTGAGGAAGCTCTTGATGTCACCACGCTTGGGAGGTGGAGGAAGTGGAGTGAACTCGTTCCTTCGGACGCTCTCCTCAAAGCGCAGCTGGTTCTCTTGCATGGCCCAAAGCATTAGCTATGCTTGATGATTTGAGCCCGATTACGGAGGAATGTCCTCCTCGATCCGGTGGAGGAGCCATCCTGTCATTGATATAAAACTCAAGTCGATTACTATAATGGAAGATGATAATAATCCAAAATAGTACCAAGATGGAATTAACCAAGATTAAAGGATACAATTCTTGAGATGATATAAAAATATCAACAAAGTTCATAGCACCTCAAAGATATTAAGCATATCGCACGATGAAAAGGAGTGTGGTACACAAACATATCAAAGAAAAATTTTCCACAAATTTCGGCATTAAATACCAATAGATGCGCAAAATTACTTAACGAATCAAGATTAGTGACTCTACCGATTCAATATACAAAAGCAAATGATACAAGTAGTGGTATGGTCGCGACTCCATCCCGCACTCAAATCATTACTCCGCACATGAACAAGTGGAACACATATCCTAACCCCTTCTTCTCACGTGAAACCTCTGATTGGTACTCTGAAACGAACACCCCAAACAAGATAGCGTCGGATACAAAAGGAAGATAGATTGCGTCGGTTTACAAAAGCCTGTCGGTATGGAATGTACCAACAGTTGATAACCAAAGGCAGATAAGATAACAACTTGGATGCAACAGATAGACAAAGGGCTACACACACACACACATCCTATGGTACTACGGAAACCCAGAACACGTGAACCCTAGTTTGAACTTTGAGAAGAGGATTGAAAACGTTGCACTTCCTTACCAGAAAAGGGTGGGTGGGAGGGTAAGAAGAAAAATGAAGCAGTCCTACTCTCGCGTTTTTGTTTTTCCCTAATATACATAACTACCAAAATATTTGCTAGATCGACAACGACCGCTTTTGAAACCACGAAGGTCGGGATGGCTCGATACCAATTGTAACTACCTCGGTGAACTACGCTCCTAGATACAAGCCCGACGGGTGATAGTGGTTGAAATAGTAGTGGGGCCCCAAAGCCACTCACCGGTAGTCCTTTCAGACGTCCCAACCACCCCTCTCAACGGGACTGCAGGCGGGCGTGGTCGGCAGCGAAGGGATCAACTACGTACACAAGTGGGTATGTCGCAAGCCACCATACAAGAGTACATCGAGCCACACCATCTAGAAAGAAAGGAATATACCAACGCCATAGCAAGATTCAAATGACCTAGATACATCTATAATTCAGGATAACTCCTCATACAACACACATCGGTATCATGAAGCGGCAAACAAGATCCGAAAGTACGGATAAGAAGCAAATGGGCATAAGATGCCGGAGAAAATAAGCACATCCCAACTCAGGTCCCAAGGATCCCGATCCGAATCTCTACACCATACGATCGTTGCCCACATCATCGGCTTCTTCCACCCAATATCCGTCACGAGAAGGTACCTGCATTCATCTGAATCAAGAATTTATCGTGTGAGACCCTAAGGGTACTCAAGAAGTCTTAATGCCTCTAAAGGGGACACAACACAGGGTGACGCAATGGCAGCAAAGATAAACCCTAGCAATTCTCAGATAACGCTAACCATCCGCCTAACCAATGATAGACGGATGTCCGTGAATTTAGGTACAAGATTATAATGGTAATCTCATCCGATCCATCCTCCTCCCTGCTTACCAACAAGGAAGCGGACGAACAACCCCCCCATCCGTTGGCAATTTTATTAACCATTCCATGAGTATTGCACTATTTACTAGACAAGTTACTTTAGTCATATTAAAATCGGTACTTTAGTCATGCTTGTCTATGATCAAGAAACTGCTCCAAGTCGTCCATATCCATGGACACGGCTTTGAAAGTTTTACCCGGCCGGGGTGCACCAATAGCAACACACGCTCGATCAACCTCGGAAAAACCAAATCAAAACCCAACGAGGCTTTCACGACTGAACAATCACAAGATTCAGAAATATTTCAGGGGGCCACCCCTTAAGTAGAATCCGCAACGGAGTAAGCAAGCCCCGAGACGGCCTCAAGGTTTGGCGGCTGTGAACGACTGGGAACCCCAAACGGGGCTTGTCGACACCGCGAAATCGTGGTCCGATCCTAAATGCGACAAAGGTACCTCGCAATCGTAAATAAAGCAGTAAAACATGGCATAAGTACAGGATCGTAAATAAAACCTCAAACTAGTTTGTGGCCCCAAGAAATAAGACGGAATCAAGCTCTGGCCCAGGGGGGGTCCCATATACCTCCCGGATGTGGATAGCGATAAATCAAGGAACAGGAATCAAGTACTCGGGGTCTTACAGGACACAAGTGAGCGGAAAACCAAATAGCAGATATTGCCCACCGGTGCCACTTTCTTTAGTTATCCCAACTACTCAAGTTAAGTTGTTTAGGTACCTCATTATTCATCGACTCTCACAAACCCTACACATGTTGTTCTCGACTCGCATGGCTCAAACAACTCCTATAGTAGTGGCTCATGGGATGGAGGAAACAAGCTTGGTGGGGTTTAAAAGTAAAGGCTATGCATACTTGGGATTCAATTTAATGCAATCGCGACTCAATGGTGCAAGAATAAGATAGAGGCGATAGGTACTGTATGTATGCAAGCATGTGGTAGTGCTTGCCTGGTGTCTCTGTTGAAGCAAAGGACGGTTCTGGGTAGTGCTCCTGGTTCTCTTGATACAACCCCTGCCCAGTGTCTATCCGAGAAAAACCAAACAAACGGGGTCAACATGAATATAGAGCACAAGCATATGAATAAGATGCGTCAAGCAAACAATCATGCCATGATGAATGGTGCACAATTTACATGGCAAGTAAAGTAGCATGGCATGGGTGAGGTGTAGGGAACAAGAATAATAACCATTAAGTGGGTTTTAGTCATGTTTTGTTGTCATAACAATTGTTGTTCGCAATATATTTATATGATGCATGCTGTAATTGAAGTCCTGGATAGCATAAACAGAAAGGTCTCGTCGAGCTGATCAATTTGGACTACTCATTTGCTCAATTTGGAAATATAAAACCAAAGTTATGAATTATTGAAAATCCAGTGGCATTTGATGTAATTAACATGAACTTGGAATTTTACTTGTGCAAAATACAAAATAGATGGCATATTTGAATTCCTGGCATCTTGCTGATATCCAAACATATATTATTTGTCTAATTTGGATAAAGTATGAAAAAGTTATTAAAACTGAATTTGAATTTTGAATTTGCAAAATATTTAGTGAGTTTGAATTTAAACCAGCCTCAAACGTTTTCTACCAAACTACTCACTCTGAGCCATTGGTGGGACTGGGGTGTCCTGTGGCCCACGATGTTGCTGAGACAACCAGGACCGGGTTATTTCTAGTACCAGCCAGAGCCTTTTGCAAAGCTTCCTGACATCGACGAGTGGGCCGTCTGGACTGCGGGTTGGCAAAACAAAACTGGGAGGGGGTTTTCGCAAAATGTCTGCGGCGCACTGTGCTTCTTCCCTGCCTGACGAAACTGAACTGCCGCAGCGAAACAGGGGAGCCTAGGGCGCTCGATCCCATGACCGCGAGCGCTAAGAAAGCGGTGACCACCGGGCTGGCCTCTGGTTGATGCTAAGCCGATGCTCGCGTGCTAGATAGGGTGTGGCGCGGAAGCTTGCGGAAGCTTGCGCACACGGCCGCCGAGAGCGTTCGACGAAAAGATTGATGCGCCCAGAAGCAAGCGAGGAAGGGGCGATGTCTAGGAGGGTCGTGGACTCACCGCGGGCGTGCTGGCGTGCTCGGTACGGGCAGAGGTGGTCGCGATCCACGGCGAGGCTGACGGCGGTCGTAGCTAGGGTTTGCTCGGGGCGCGTCAGGTACGGGCGGCTCCGGTTCTTCCCCTCCTCGCTGCTGACCACAGGAACGTCGCAGCGACTCCAGGAGCTTCCTCGACGCCTCGCAGCCTCCCTTCACCGTCTAGATCAACTGGGGCAGGTGGTAGACGGCGGTGGCGAGCCGGTGGCGAAGGGGAAGGAAGGGGAGAGGCAGGGGGCTTGCGGGGCTGCTGGGATGGGATCTGGGGAGGCCAGAGAGGGAGAGGAAGAGGATAAGAAGGAGGGAGGCGCGGTGGTTGCGTGGGGGAGGGTTTGATGGGGAAAGGTGGCTTCGGCCACCTTTACTGGTCACGTGCAAGGCATGGCGAGGCCAGGGCGAGCAACAGGGGTGTCTGGCAGGTGGGGCAGGCGGCTAGGGAGGCATGCAAGTGGGGTAGGGCGTGGGCGGATCTTTGGGAAGGGAGAGAGGAAAGAGGGAGGAAAGAGGGACATGCTCGGCTAGGCTAGGGTTAGGGTGGTCTGGTCACGTGTGGGGCAGATAGAGAGAGGGTGCGTGGGGGTAGCTAGGAGGGTTCTGGTGGTCGTGTGGCATGTAGGTAGGGCGAGGTGAGAGGGACATAGGGCAAGGGATCATGCTAGATATGAAAAAGGGGTAGTACTAGGTTTTGTTTGAGTTTTGTTTAGAGATAGAAGTAGATGTAGGGATTATTTTAGGATGTATGTAAAATAGGGTTTAGTTTAGGATATAAAAGAGAGGGAGAGAGAAAAGAGGGTTAGATGGAAGCTAGGTTTTGCTAGAGGTAAAAGATAGTTTAGGTTTTTGTTTAGGTGGATGTAGATTAGGGTTTGTTTTAGGGAAAAGGGGGTAGAAAGGAGAGATGGCTTGGGGGTAGGTTTAGAGTTTGCTAAGAGGTTTAGGAAAAGAGATGGTGGCACTCTAGTTGGTCAAGCAAACTACAAGCAAGCACTAAACAATAAAAACAAGAAAAGAGGGAGAAGGGAGAGAGATGGCCAAAGGTTGGTGATGGGGTTTTTGGGTCCATGCATGATCCAAACATAGGTCAAGCAAGAACAAAGAAAGAGGGTGGTTTATGGTTTAGCATGCTCATTAGCATAAGTGTGTGCATGGAACATGGGGTAGGGTGTTAGCTTAAGGGGGAAAAAGAGAGGGAGAGAGCTAGGGTTTAGTACTAACCCAACAAGATCAAGCAAGGTAGAAGGGATCCATTAGAATTCCAACAAAAACCAGAAGCTAGGAAAAAGGGTACTTGCATGGCCCATGCAAGACAATGAATGCCACAACTATCCTTGTAAGAACAAGGATATTAACATGGCACTATTCATCTCCATTCCAAAAGGTGGACAAGGCCAAGCAAAGATCAAGGTGGATCCAACCAACAACATGGGCTAGGGATAACTCAATAAAAAGCCAAGCTCATATCATTGGATGGTGGAATGATAAAGTGGTGAAAGATAAGGTGGTGGAGTCCAAAGAGAGATGCCCCCAACTCAACTTGGGCATTTAACAATTTAGTAAGAACCAAATACAATATCAAGAGGCAACTACAATTAATCATGCACATGAGATAAGAACCAACAAGAAAAGGGTTTTATATGATGCTCAAATGCAAGGGGACATGATGACATGAGCATGATGTGATGATGATGCAACATTTATATGCTGGAAGTGGCCCATTTTATTATTATGACATGTAGCATTACAGGGGTTAGACAACTGGGATGCTACACCTAGGATGTAAAGCAATGATATGTAGGGATGGGCATTCTCTCAATCAAGCACACTACACGGTTTTACAATGATCTATCTTGGTTGCCCCGTATATCAATGAACACAAGAATTTAATACTCCTCAAACACCCGAGGCAGTCTGATGAATGGATTATAAGTGAACACATGGCGAGTTTTGGCGGCTGGCTGCAAAGACTTCTCACGAATAACACCACTGTTGGGGATCAGCTATACTTGTTGGCCAGGACACCGTCTTCGACTGTATGTACTTTCCAAGGGTACGAGATAAATGGGAATACATTTTACACGATAAGCCAAGATAAAAAGAGCACCAACCAAAACAGTGGTGTCCGCTTCGATGCAGCAGAAGACAATGGGCAAAAGACCACGTATTATGGGTTCATAGAGGAGATATGGGAACTTGACTATGGACCTAATTTTAAGGTCCCCTTGTTTCGATGCAAATGGGTCAAGCTAACAGGAGGAGGGGTTGAGGTAGACAAGAAGTACGGAATGACAACGGTGGATCTCAACAATCTTATGAAGAACTTAGACGAACCATTCGTCCTAGCCAATGATGAGGCTCAGGTTTGCTATGTGAAGGACATGTCCTCCAGACCAAAAAAAGAAAAAAATATGCAAACGAATACATGATATGATGAGCCAAAGCGTCACATAGTTCTTTCAGGGAAAAGAAACATCGTGGGAATCGAGGACAAGACAGACATGTCAGAAGATTATAATAAGTTTGATGAAATTCCGCCCTTCACAGTGAAAACTGACCCAAGCATTCCGTTAAGTAAAGAAGATGCTCCATGGTTACGCCTGAAGCAATCATAAGGAAGGACATATGCCAAGAAGTTCATGCTCATATTATGTAACTCTAGTTCATGTTTTTAATATTAATACATGTCTTGAGTGTTAGTCATGTTTGTGGATGGACGGGACTATGAGAAGAAGTTGTCCGATTCGTACTTACCATTAAGATCTGATCTCCAAAGCAGCAGTCACATATTAGGGAGTGCCTCTATGACCAGTTTCTTGGAGATGCCAGAGGACTAGGCTCATGGGCATCTCCACAAGCCAAACTGGCCGTTAGGTGTCCCTGCTCTCGAAAACCATCTTGCAGCTTTGTAACTTCTCTAACTAGATCAATACACCTGGGAGCTAACTAATTTCACATATTAGGGAGTGCCTCTATGACCAGTTTCTCGGAGATGCCGGAGGACTGAGCTCCGTCGGCATCTCCCTGAAACTGGCCGTAGTGGTGTCCCTGCCTCAAACTGGCTGGAAGAATGGACTCACAAGGATGCCTATTTATAGTACAAGCAGCTCGACATAGTGTTGACACTTACGAAATAATGTCGACACTCACCCCTATTATTAGTGCTGACTCGTGTTTTGTCCCGGATGGTGTCTCCAACCGGGACTAAAGGTTCATCTTTAGTCCCGGTTGGTGTCTCCAACCGGGACTAAAGGTTCATCTTTAGTCCCGGTTGGTGACACCATCCGGGACAAGGTACACGCCGCACGACATAATGTCGACACTCACCCCTATTATTAGTGCTGACTCGTGTTTTGTCCCGGTTGGTGTCTCCAACCGGGACTAAAGGTTCATCTTTAGTCCCGGTTGGTGTCTCCAACCGGGACTAGAGGTTCATCCCGCCATTTTTTCCCGCCATTTTTCTTCCCGCCAGATCTTCTTCCCGCCATTTTTCTTTCCGCCATTTTTCATCCCGCCAGTTCTTCCCTCCAGTTCTTCCCGCTAGTTCACTATATATATATATATGTAGGGGGTTAGCCTCCATTGTCATTGCACATCTCTAGACTCATATCTGCAACCTCATCACTCTTTCCCATGGCTTTCACCGTAGCACTAACCTCGAGGAGGCGGAGGCGCTTCTCGAACTACCCGCCCGGGCTACCGTGGTCACCGTCATTTGGATCTTTGGCGTCAGGCGTGCGGTTCCTCGACCCTCTAGGTGTGGCGCTTGGATGGCCATCACGAACCACTACTACTTAGAGATCACGCCGGAGCAGCGGAGGAATCCCAGATGGCATCCCGACTATTTCCCTACTTGGGAAGCCTTCTTCGTGGATCAGCATGAGAGGGCGCTCGCCAGGCACGAGGAGGGCGGCCCACCTCCTAACTTCAACGTGGCGCGACCGGCCGGCTATGGTGGCGTGGTCGGACTCTCCAGCGCGTCATGGCCTGTGACACCGCCGCCGACTCTAACCCCGTCTGCTACCCTCAAGTCCAGCCCACGCTACCCTCAAGTCCAGCCCACGTACTCTCCAGAGGTTCAATCTGGCGACCCGGCGGCATGCGGAGATGACGGCGGCGGTACGATTTACGACTACAGTGGCGAGTATTACAGGTGTAGGCAGGAGCATGACTGAATCACTCCAACATTCCAAAACAAGTTCGGCCGATTGTTACTTAATCTGGCCATGTATCTTAATTTTCAGTTCTTTTGTGTATCTTAATTTTCAGTTCCAGTTCGGCCGATTGTTACTTAATCTGGCCATGTATCTTAATTTTCAGTTCTTTTACGTATCTTAATTTTCAGTTCCAGTTCGGCTTTATGTAACTGTCTCAAAATGACCTATCTCATTCGAGGTTTCTTGGCTTTCGGGTCAAATGACCAATGTTATGGCTAGAATCAAGGCATAGTTTGTGATAATATGGCCATATTGTGCATACATGTGCATCATGGCATGGCAAACAATGTTGCAAGAGGAAGTTTTCCTTTTTATCGCACCAAAAAGGCATTTTCCATTTTCCGAGCATAAAAAACAGACGGTTTTGTGAAGCAACCACCAAATGGCTAATTCAAAAAACCACCAACACATTTTACAAAAATACTAGACCACCTTATATGCACAATGTACCAACAGGGGGATCTGAAACTTTTCCGTCCACCTCTGGTGAAAAAGACAAATTCCTACCGAATCGGCAGGAAGTGGGTCACATATGAACTACAAGTACATGATACGATGCTCATGATTTTTTACAAAAATCATTTTTAGGTTCACAATATGCTATTTTATCAAAAAACAATGCAAGTTGAGCGAGGCTTGGTGAGATTCAAGTGTATACAAAAGATGCGACATTTAAATATCCAATCAATTCAAAAATGTTAATACAAAAGATGCGGCATTAAAATATGATTTGATCTAATAAAAATCATTTTTTAGATGCTTAATATTTCTTATGTTCAAAGTTTTAGGATTTAACAATTTATTTTGTTTGAATTGAATAATCAAAATTTATATGTAAGTGTTTTAATTATTTTGAAAATTTTCATGTAAAGTAAATATAAAATGATTTACATGAATGGATAGATATTATTTTTATGAAAATTATGATATATTATTCATATTTTCTGAGTTGAAATGAAAAAGATATGAATTTTCTAAATTCATATCATATTTTTTGAATTAAAAAAGCCCCTTTAATGCATGAAATAAATGCCCCCCCTTTAACACCGGTTCCAGACAGGCACCGGTGTTAAAAGAAACATTATTCGTTCCAAGATTTCTCTTTAACACCGGTTCCAGCCCCGAACCGGTGTTAAAGGGAGGGTAATAAATGCGCTGCTGAACGATTCCCTTTAACACGGTTCCAGCCAACCGGTGTTAAAAGGGTATTAAATGCCATCCTTCCTTTCCCCAGAGCTAGATCGACGAACCCTCATGCCGCCATCGCCCTGCCACCGAAGCCCTCCAGCCTCGCCGTCAGCCGCCACTGCGCCACGCGTGCGCCACCGCCGCCGCGCCACCAAACCGACGACCGCCACACGCCAAGGCCACCGAAGCCGACACACCACATCAAGGCCATCGGCATGACGACGACGCCGTCGCCTACAAGAACCCCGACGCCGTGGTGAGCTAGCGGACCGCGCCTGGTCGTCCCCTCTGTTTCATCCCTTCTCTTCTCATTTCCGCCGGCGCTTTTGCTGCGCTGTTCCACGTCGCCGGCCGCCTCTACCCGGTCCTCTGTCCGCCGTTGCAGCTGCCCGTCGTCGCGCATCTGCAGGCCGTCATCGAGCCCTGCAGACGCTGTTGCCTCCCCGTGCTCGCCCCCGAGCAGTTCCTCGCCGGAGCCGGCCTCCCCACGCGAGCTCTCTCGCGAGCGCGTCCACGGATTGGGGCCCTCCGAACAGATGTACCAAGATGAAATCGAACCCCTCCGAACAGATGTACCAAGATGAAATCGAACAAGCTTTGTAGAAAGTATGATTTCAAACCATTGTACTTATTAGTAGTAGCTAGGATCAAATCGGACACGAAGACAGCTTTGACGTGGTAGCTCGCGTCATCGGGTGTGGCGGGCAGGAGCGGCTACGCGCGTCCACGGATTGGGGCCAATGATGTGAAGTGGAGGGATGGGTCAGGAGGCAGATTCATCGGGAGGCCGTGGCCCAGGCGATGCAGACGGCCTCCCCTCTCGGCTGCGGGGGGCGGCCTAGGTGGGGTGCAAGCTCCGGTGGTGGCCATGGGGTGCGAGCTCGCGATGCGGCCTAGGTGGGGTGTGAGCTCCGATGTGGCATCCCCCGATGCAGGGCCTATCTTGGGGACATCCCCTCCACATTGTATCTGTTCTGCTAAGTTGTTTTCCGTCGCTATAATGTTTGCCTCGGCCTCCTCTTTAGAACAACGCCCGTTTTAGGTAGGCCGCATCACGCTACCTCGCGCTCCCTAGGTCGCTCTCCAATGCCGCCAGCCTCCGATGTCCACCGTAGCTAGCCCTCTCATATGCATCCGGATTTCTCCGAATTAGGGTTTGGACCCCTCGGAACTCGTTTAAAATGATCAAGCATCCTTAGGGTTTTAATTTCATTTGTGTATTTTTGTATGAATAATATGTATATTTGTCTATGAATCCAAGTCCACTTGAATGTTTACACTCTTACTCTAGATAATATTATTGTTTTAGAAACTATGGATCCACTTAGTAGAAACCTTGAAGAAGAAGAAATAATGGAGAACATTATTGATGAGGACACCTCACAATATCTGAACTTGGAGGGACATGATGACGACAGCTCAAGTACTAGTCATGGAGAAGATGAAGACTCCGGTGAACACAATTTAATGGTTACATAGTCCGGCGAGGTATATGCATTGATTAAGCCTCTGCTGACTTCCACCAACAATCTTCTTCTACATGTATTAATTAACGCTTCTTTCTTATTTTAGCCCTCTGGATCGACCAGCCAGCAACCATCTTCTTCTACGAAAAAGAGCAAGCGAGGCGCGAGCCAGCGGTTGAAAGATCGTGCAAAGTTCACGATCGAAGCAGTCCGTGTTGATGGCAGGCCGATGGAGCCCAAGAAGGCCGCAGACAAATTTGTACGTCAGGCTGGAGTTCTTGTTAGGGACCAAATCCCAATCACAATTGAAAATTGGAATAAGCCAAAGAAGGGCGATGGTACCTTTGTCGATGGCAGATCCAAAGAAACGCTTTGGAATTCGTTGTTGGTAAATTTCACCCTTCCGCCAGAGGAGGATGAAAACAACCCGGTTATAAAGGAAAAGGTCAAAGAGTGGACTCTAAAGAAGATGGCGACGCTTTCCAATCGAAGACAAAATTGAACAAATTTGTCAATCTGGCGAGACTCAAATTTCAAGACGATATTATGCGAAGATAAGACCTCCGCCCGAATTTGAGACATATAAAAAGTGCTATAGCTAAAAGAGGTCGAAACCAATACGCTTAATGCCTGAAGAAGGAATATCACCAGAGGACGGGTCGGTGGCTACATATCTCGGAGGCCTAAGTGGGAGGAAGCTGAGAAGGCCTGCGAGAGAGGATCACACCCAGACGGATGGGTGGGACCTATGTGCAAAGACTTGGTTCTACAATCGGGGCAAGGTTGGACCCGAAGCAGGATTGTGTATCTTCCCAACCATCCTTGCCAAACCCGTCACTGAACTCATCACGGCATACGAGGAAACATCCGCCAGGACCTTCCATCCCGACAGAGAGAATGACCAGCTAACATGCTCCATCGGTAAAAAAGAACACCCTGGACATGCACGAGGCACAGGGGGTATGACGTGGAAGGATGGGTTTGCCGACTGGAGCGACTCTTACAGATGGCGCGCGTAAAAGAAAAAGAGCGTCTGAGCGGATGACACATAGAACATGCACTTGTGGCGCTGCAGCGCAAGTGAATGCACAATGAAGCCATCAAGCTACCGGCCCATCTCAGCGACACGAAGAGCTGCATTGGAAGCTGCCCGCGGACTGCAGCGGAAGCGGTGGCTTCCACGGAGAACGTGCAGCCCACGCTTGAAATGACGGGTCCTCGATACCCCGTGGATGAGATCACGGAGAGCGAACACGCTGAGATGCATGTGAGATTAATAGGCTTATCCATTAAGGTGGCTGTCGGCTATGCCTTACCTCCTGTAGCTGGTGGAACTTACCACTGCCGACCGATTTCAGATGGCTATGCTATTGTCGGGGTGGATGAGGTTGTGAAGGAATATGAGGAAGCACAGCTTGACCATGCTACATGTGAAGGGGAAACTTAACTCAAATTTGCAGGGAAAACAACCATTCTTTGGAAGAAGGAACACATTGTGCTTCCAAATTGGAGGTCACTGGCACCCCCGCCGTGTCCGCAGCGTCAGCAGTCTGAGCCGCTTCAGCTATCTCCTGCGCGGCAGCCATCTCCGGCACGGCAGCCATCTCCGGCCCGTCAGCCATCTCTCTTGGCAGCCATCTCCGCCCGTCGGCCATCTCTGCTGCAGCCATCTCCGACCTGTCGGCCATCTCCGGCTTCAGCCATCTCCTCGGTAGAAGCGGAAGAGCACCGCCACGAGGAGCATCGTTAGTAATGCCACAAAGAAATCCAGGAAACGATCGCCAAAGAGTTCAAAAACTACGTCCGCAGCCTTCCGCCAATCCATTGCCGGTTTGACCGTGGAATCGCAGCGACGAGGAGACCAATAGGATCTCGGAAGAACAGGTCAAGAAATTCTTTGCACCTAGACGGGCCGAGCCAAAGGAGAAAATAGATCCGGCGGTGGAGAAGTTTTACAATAATATTTTGAAACCTGAAACCCCACTTGTGGGACTACGAGCCAGATTTTGAAGGCGGATGCAAGGCGTCAGGAGACTGAAAGTAGCAGTCGTGAGGCACCCCAGAAAACAGTTCACATGCTCGGAGAGCAGGAAAACCAATCATGTGCCCCGCTCCAAATTTTCGACACGAGGCGCTCCTCCGTAAATGATTACGAGGCGGAGCTACAAAGAAAGGCCAATGAGATGGGGATGACTTACATTGCATACTTGAGCGTCATGGGAGACAACTTGCCCAAATGCGATGCCAACCCCATACTGACCATGGAAGTATGGGAAGAATCTCGTCAAGAAAGAGGAGCTCAAGACTCTACCAACAAAGATGCGAAAATTGCACAAGTGGTACCTTCATTTATGCAAGGCGAGAAAGGTAGAATGGATCACAGGCATATAAGAGATGATATTTTCTTCATGGAGATGACGCGATTGACTTCAACATTCAAGACTTGCATTTTCTATTCAATCGAAGGAACTCGACAAAGCTGCCATCAGCCTTTATTGTGTGTAAGTACTATTTCTATAATTTATATCTCATCTCATTCACTTTATTAATTGCATGTATATATATATGCTCACCATATATGTATATACTATTATGCAGGAAAAAGGTTATGGAATGCGGAAAGGAGGCCCTTTTGACATTGGGTTCGTTGACCCAAATAGAGTTCATGAAGAAGTGGTAGAAACCAAACCCGGTCAAACAGAAGATTACTTGCTAACGTCTTTATTGAGACAACAAACCAAAAGGGAAATACTATTGCCTTACAACTTCTCGTGAGTACTGTTACCCTCTCTCTTGTACACATTCTATTTCAGCTTACTCGATGTTAAGTGTAACTGATGATGAGTTATCGTCGTAGGTTCCACTTTATTCTGCTAGTCATTCAACCCGACTCAGGAAAAGTCCTTGTCATGGACTCGTTACGAAAAGAAAAAGAGATATGGGCAAACTTTGGTAATTTCAATCATATTATCGCACTAGATCGGCAACTTTCGTGACAATAAGTAATTAATTACTCCTTTATCCATTTTCTTTATCGGACAGGGTTTAGAAAAGGTTCACGCAGGGCCGTGGGTGAATGGTCAGAAGAACTAAAATTTGTAGACCAAAATGTAAGTAATACTAGCTAGCTTCCAATTCCATTATATCATGCTTTATTGATTATTATTTTGATTGAACTCCCTATTCTCGTAAAGAAGTCGCGCATCAGGACACGGCAATAACTTATGTGGGTACTATGTTTGCGAATTCATTTGCAACACGATATGTGCGACGGCCAAGCACTAGAACAACTTAGAGTAAGTAAACAAAGTTCACAACATTATTTTATTACCATCAATTGTGTTGAGTTTTATTCTTTTATATATATTGACGCCCATTCTTCATATATATTCAGATCGAGCGGATGCGGGACCAACTCCTACCATTTGAACGCATACGAGCCATTCAAGAGGAATTGGCGGGTTCATACTTGATGAGGTAAATCACGCTGACGGAGAACTCTTTAGATATCCACCAAAATGAGCGATGACGATGTATGTGCCGATGACGATGTTTGTGTATAATAATAGTTGCTTAATTATTCATGTACTCGTATGTACCGATGACGATTTATGTGTATACCGCTCGATCGATTCCCCTCGCCCCCTCCCGCAGAAATCGCCCATGAAGGGCAGAGGCTGCCGCGGCGAGATTTAGGCTGTTTTCCGCGCGGTAGAAGAACTTTAACACCGGTTCCGAATGAACCGATGTTAAAGGAAACTGAGCTGCGGCAACCCGTGCGCCACCCTTTAACACCGGTTCGTATAAGAACGGTGTTAAAGAACCCCTCTAACACCGAACCCTCAACAGCGGTTGTGGAACCGCTGTTAGAGGGCCCTCCCAACCGGAGTTAAAGGGGGGGGGCCTGCACTAGTGAACCTAAATGCACCATGAGAAAATATCCCTGGTGGATGGTATTTTTCAGTTAGTTTGTCTTCTTTTTTCAGGGGAACAACTTCTGATCTTATAACTAGGAAATCACGGCCCTTACTTATTCTCGTTGAATTTCAGATGGTCTACAAATGGGCCGTTGCGAGCAAAATATAATGCAAAAATGGCAGGCATGAATGGACCTATTGCTAAACCAAAGGGAGGTAAGAAGATGAAGGATTGGGACACAAAACAAGATGATTAAATGTTGTTTTGTTGGCTGAGCTGGTACTATTACCCTACTGCCATATGAACACTAGCTGAAAATGATGCATATGCAGAGGTTTTTCTTCTTTATATTGATCGTGAAAGACACACATGCCATCATATTTGATGTAGCCATGCTGTCTTTGATCTTATACTGTCTTGTGATGCTTTGTTAGAGGAATATTCTGCACATATATGTTTCTTTTGTCATAATTGTACTAACACACTCTGCATTGTTGCCCCCCTCCCCAATAGTTTTTTTTTCAAAATTGTTTTCCTTCCTTATCCATCATTGTTACATTACACGGTCATCATAATAAAATTCTAGTGTCTAATACTATGTTGAAGTGGTGGCTGCATTCAGCTGTGATACTTATACACTCGTGGGTTGGCAACTTAGCTCACATATGGATGTGATTGTGAGCATTCGTGCTAGTTTCTACAGTACATGTTTAATAGGTTAGTGATTGGCCAGTCATTTTACATTGTTCCCATGATGAGATTGTAGAATATGATATTAGATACCAGATATTTGCATGAGTTTAATTCATGTTTGCGTTTTACTTAAATGTGGAGGGTGTATATATATGCACAAGCTATGATATGCAAAATTGAAGAATCACCTTTTTGAACAGAAGTACAACACCAGAACCAGAAACATGCTCATATTTTTTTTGGAAAATGTGGTCGTCAGCTAGTCATGCTGTTTTTGTGACAGCCTCATGTTCTATCGTGTTTGTTCGATAAAATTGCAATCCTTCAAGGAAGCCTTAGTTAGTACTACCTTCGTTTCTAAATGTATAGGCTTACATTTAGGAAGAGAGGAAGTATTGTTTTAATGGAACAGAACATAGGCCAGAGATGGCTCATGTGTGGCCCTGTTCCATAGTTGTCAGAGAATGAGATAGTTGGGATTCGGACTACCGACTTAACACATGTGAATAAGGCCCCAAACTGAGGCCATTTTCCCAGAATTTGCTGCCTCACTTTATTGCTCATCCATTTGATTGCTGGTATTTTTTTTGAGTCATTTCATTGAAAAGGTGGACAACAAGGGTACAACCTGTAGAAAGAGGGACACACACGCACACACACACAAACACAAACACGACCGTCCTCGCCAAGCGACTACGACAAGGTGAGGAGGTGCCCTCGACTACAGACCACAACGACATTAGGCCTCATCCAGCCTTGCCTCCAACCAAGAATGGCGAGGCGTCGAGACTCGGAGCTCAGGGCAGCATCACCGCCATTGCAGCCACCTCCAGTACTTCCCAAGCCAACGTACCTCGCACCCATGTGCCTAGAGAGTCGGCAGGTGGAAGGCAGGGCCTGGCTGGAGCTGGTGTAGCGTTCGTCAGGGAAGTGCTGGAGCTGGCAAATGTTTTGCCCCGGATGTTCCCGCCCTGTGCATCTGTCTACACCGGAGCGACGCTTCGCCAACCTCCCGCTGCCGCGTCAGGTACTCCACTTGCAGCCAAAACAGCGCCTTCAGGAAGGGAACATCGCTGAAACGTCGCCGCTGCCCGGTCCGGCAGGCCAGACCTGGGGTTTCCCCGGTGCTCGAGGAGGAGGTCTAGTCAGGGTCATGCCAACGCCTCCAAGGAGGTAACGGCACCCTCGGGCGTCGCCGTTGACAGCGCATGCCAACGCCGTGCAGGGATTTCGCCCCGACCCATGAACAAGGCCTCTGAAGACCGTCGTTGATGCAGGGACAGACCAGAGACGACAAGGTTGGTCGCTTTAGTAGACATCACGCAAGGGGGAGCCTAGGAACATCGCAGGAGGGGGGGGCACCAGTCAGCGCATCGCCATCAGGCCGGCCACCGCCGGGAGCGCAACGAGCAGGGGATGCAGCCACTTGCCCTGCGCCGGCCCGCAGCTGCCGCCGCCGGGATCCGTCGGGGCAGAGCGGAGCAGCCAAGCCAAAGGGCCGCTTCTCGCAAGCTCGCACGCCAGGCGTCCTCAACCAGCAGCGGCCGGAAGGGATGGGTGGGGGAATGGAGTGGAGGGGATGCCATCGGCAGCGTCGTCAGATGCGTCGCGCTCGTGTCCCACCAGGCCCAGACCGAGCCCAGATCGGGCCCGAGCGCCGCATCTCACCTGATCTCCTGGCACCGCGCTGCGTAGTCACACCGCCATCCACCGCTCTGATTCCACGCCACCACACCACCTCGCCGAGGTCGGCCACCCGTGACCCACACGACGACGCTACTCCGCACGAAGGAGCGCCGCCAGGGGTGCGCACACGCCCCCACCGCCAGCACCGGCGCCAGCGGCGGCCAGGGAGGCAAGGAGGCGGCGGCTCTTGGCTAGGGTTTGGAGTCGCTCGCGTGAGCGACCTGGGAGGCAGGTCTATATGCGGGAGGAGCTCTAAAAAAATATTGGAATGAAACAAATTATCCCTTCCTCTTTAAGGTCCAACTATATTTCAATACAGATGTCAACTGCTCATGAGTTATTAGCGATTATTAGGCTGGTGACCAGTTTGCACTTAGTATCTAAACAGCAAGATTAGTGCATACTGTGATATTCTCCAAATTTACTGTGACCTGAACAGCTCAAATTTTTGTCATAAAAAATGGGCTTCCATTTTTTTTTCTTTTTCCTTATTTTGGAATAGGTTCCTCGACCATAAACAGCAATTTCCCTTGACCAAAGTGCACCACTGCATAGATCTTACCTATGCCTCACGCTTTGCTGCTCCAGTAGCTCTGCTGAATTGGCTGCAACTTCACCAATGTCATAAAGCAACTATATGCATTGTGCAGCAATGACCAAGTATAAGATGTTCCGTCACAACTATGTTGCATGATCGGAAAAAAAGAACCGTATGCATCGATTGATGCAGAGGCTGGGGATCTCTCCCATTTCAAAAAAAATGATCGTAAAAAAAATAAGAATGGGCCAGAAGAGAAGTAAATTAATATCTGGATGCCTGAAAATTCGCTATTTTTATCTCTGTCATCTGTACAACTAGTCATTTGTGGTTTAGTTTTCATCTTAGTTCTGCTCAGAAGGAATATTGTTCCCAGCTGCTTAGACAAATGGATCAGGAATCTGATGATGATGAAGCAGAGATAATTGATGGTCAAGACGATGCCGCCACCACTCTTGGCATCCATTTGGCTTCTCAGGTGGAAGCAGAATCTGTAAGGAGGAATCTGTTTTCAGAACCAGTTTTGGATGAAGTTGCAAATGATGATGATTCAACTCAAGCTCAGAAAACAAACCTTCCACCCCCACCTGCGCCAAGTCATAAAAATCCAAGGAAGGCTACTAAGAGAAAGTATTGGAGCCTTGTTCAAGCTGCGAGGTAGAAGATGAACCAGGGGAAAGGATATATTATGGAGAGAGTCAAACACTATAAAATGAAGCTCGACCTGAAAATCCCTACAGCATTTAAGGCTAACTCTTTTGCTGTCTTGAGCCCTCGTACTTTATCTAGTGCTAATGATGCTATTGATGTGGTTATTGGTGATGATATAATAGTGTAACATCCCAGTTTTTTTTATTATGATGTTACTAGAAGCATGCATCATCCTTGCATCAATGCATCTTACAAATAAATTTTGCAACTAAATCCTAACACCTAAACCTATCAAAACCCTATTAAATATTTCCATATGTGAGCACTATTGTTGTAATAGTTTGACCCCTTCTAAAACTATGTAAAAACATTAAACCATGGTCCTATGTTGACCACCTTAATTTTATAAAAATTTAGAAATAAATTTCATCAAGTTTGGACTTAGTATGCAAAAGATAATTAGGTTTTACTAAAAGCGAAATAGAAAACGTTTAAGGAAAAAAATATGGAGGCGGCTAACCCATTTGGGCGGCTCGCCACCACCCCTGGCCCGCGACAGGCCCGATTATTAGCGGCCCGCGACAGCCCGCACCCGCTGCTGCCACCGACAGGTGGGGCCACGCTGTCATCCCCCACTTCCAGCCAGAGTCCCTGAAGAACACGGTTCCGATTCAAATCCGCGCGATTATCCGTTCTCCGTTCGAATCCGTGCCCCATACTCCAAGGAATCCACCCCTCTTATACCGCGGCTTCGGCCCCCACCGCTTTTTGTGCTTTTCCCAAACCCTAACGCCGTCTCGCGAAATCCCGATCTCGCCGGAGCAACCCGCCATTGGAGCTCGAGGTTGGCGACCCTCCAGAGCACCTCTAGCCTTTTTACACCTTCCACCCTTCTCGCCCCGACCTACCCTACCCGCCCACCTAATCCGTTTCTTCGGAATCGCAGGAGGCCACCGGCAATTGCTCGCCGGTGCCGTCGGGTCCGAGAGGAGGAACGGCCGACGCTGGGAGATTGAGGAGGGGAGTGACCGCGCTGAGACCATTGGGGGATTCCCCATCACCGTGCGCATTAGGGGCCGTCCTCGTCATCTTCCACGATCACCAGAGCCGCCAGGACCTCCGACCACCGTCGACTCCGCCACCGCCGCCGTCGTCTCCATCGCCGCCACCACCGCAGGTCAGTAGAGTCGCCTCGGCCGTACGATTTTAATCGTGCGGGCCAGATTAGAAGGGGGGCGAAGGGGTATTGGACAACCACGCTGCGCCGCGTGGCAAAGCGCATCGGCTCCACCGTCCGCGCCGCGTCACCCTCCCCACCTTGCCAGCTGGGTCAATCGGGAGCCGCCATCTAGCGCGTTTGAGTTAGGGCTAGATCAACTTTTGCAGATTTGATCTAAACATTGCGAAAATCATATAAAATTGAATATTTGGCCAATTTTAGCTTATAATATACCGTTGGATTCATAATTTTATGTAGAATCCAGATCTGCAATAATATTCCAAGTTTACAGTAATGTTTAGGTGTAGGTTTTAATCATTAGATTAGAGTGTTTATTCTATAGAAAAATAATTAAAATTCTGTTTTAATTGATTCTTGTTGCAATAACTTTGTTTCCACAATGCCTACTGGACAAAATTATAAAACCTTGCTTAGATCATTAGATCTAGTTTGGGGCTAATTAGATGGTTTGATCTCCTTTTAACCCTAGGAATTGTTTTAGTTACTCAATTAGATCTAAACCTTTGGGAAATCAATCCTAGTGACACCCCTACACTATTACAACACAATCTTGCTACCTTGGTCAATTTAGAAGAACCAACCTTGCATAAAATACCATGTGCATGCATGCATGATTACCTCTGTGATATGTTTTGAACAAGTTGTGATCAGATCTATGTTTGTGATTCGTTAGATTGTTCGGAGTGCGCTAAGGAGTGCTATTGTGTAGAGTGCTGCTCGGATCAAGGCAAGTTACACCACTTGTTCATAAATTTTGTCCCAGTTTTGATTCTATGCATGTGATCTTCAAAATTCTGTAGTATGCATGTGTAGGATGTTCTAGTAGAATTTTTCGTTAGAATTATTTTGCAAGTGCGATGATTTTGTAGTATGCCATGAGTAGCTATATACTTAGGTTTCCCCTCCTAATAGGTTACCTCTGTTTTTGCTAAGTATTGCTTGCTATGCTACATATACAAAGTACCGTTGGGGGGTTCGAAAGACAAAGAATTTTTCTAAGTATAAAGGCTCTCTAGAGCAAACTTTTCTTCTCAAATCCACTTCAAAATAAAACTAAGTTTTCTTCTGGGCGGAATGGTTCTCGGGACAACGAGTGAGATTTTGGTGGAGGGCGCCTTGAGAATCAAAGAAGTCGCCATGTTTGAATTGAAGCTTCGGCAACCACAATACATTATGGGCTCTGTCTTGGCCTAGTACTTAGTGGAAAACCTCACCTGGGTACCAACATTTGGAGGTTCTTGGCACGGTTGGATCCAGAAGGTAGAGGTGCTACTAAGGGAAAGCCTCGCCATGGTCTTGTCTGTAAAAGGACTTGATCGTGGTTTGTGGGTAAAGTGCACCAACTCTCGAGAGTATTGCAATCTGATCGATCAGCCGTGTTCACGGTAACAGAACAACAATGAGCGTCTGAAGGATGGAGCCTCTGAAGGATCTTCCTCTCTCTTTTCTAAACAAAGTTTTAAAACTCCATGGCGTGAGTAATATCGCCAATGGGTGAGATTTTGGGAACTTGGTGTGTAATATCCAAGTGACACTTGGTGCGTAATATCCAAGTGTTTGGTTGTTTGGACACTTGGTGAGTAATATCCTCGTGTGCCATTCGACCATATTTTACCTAAGCAAATGTTTACAAAGTAGGGAAAATCTTCTCTTCTTCTTCTCTGCTTAAGGAAAACTAGCTTTGAGCAAATGAACTCTACAGCCTAAACTAGCCTTGCATGTAGAGATAGTCTTTTCTCTCCTTGGTGTGATTTGCCAATACATTCAAAGTATTGACCCAACTTGTTGGCTGCACGTTTTATGTGCAGAATCCGAAGATTGAAAGGTGTGTAGGGATCGCGAGTCTACACTCGACAAGCCTGGGGCGTTGATGGACTCAAGATGCTTTTATGTTTCCGCTGTTATTTGAGCTAGCTTAATGCTAAGCAACTTTGTAATAAATTTATACTGGATTCTCCGTGTAATAAAGACTTTGTGTTTTACATGATATTTCATCATTGTGAGTGCTAGCTATTGATCCGAGGACTAGCATGTTAATCACGGACTTAGGATCCTTATCGATCCAAGGTCACTACAGATGGTATCGAGCACATCGCACTGTAGGACGTGACCCTAGGATTGGGACCACCTCTAACTTGTGCCTTACATGCTTTTCTATTAAGTTATTTTCCGCACTTCTAGTATCTGCTTTCCTCTACTTGTTTAAGTATCTAACTTTCATTCTTCTAAAAAGATGACAAGCTTCCTCTACGACACCGTCACGGACATCGAGCCCCTTCGTTTTGGTGGATGCCTCATGGACCTACTCACACGTTTGGACCTTCCTCTCCCAATAATCCAGGGGAGCACAATGAAGAAACTCCACAAGGACGGCTGTTGGGGAGTCAAGGTCATCCAGCCAGGAAAAGAGCGAGGCAAGAACCCGGAGGAAGACATAGCAATCCACATTGTTAGCGATTCCAAGGAGAAGGCCCTTAGCATCAGCTTGAAGCAACTCATTGGTCGCCTATGTGGACGTCATCATGAAGCTCTCCAAGGACACTGCGGCGGCCTCTTTGGAAGACGAGATGAGGAAGGAATTCCCATGGAGTTAACCTTTGAGGAAAGGACTTCTACCAAGCGCCGAAGGACCCAATATCAAGATTTGGACTGCCACATCCATGACCTTGAAAAGGGTACCTTCCTCGAGATGTTGGAGAACGACGAGCTATGCGCCCTCATCAAGGAGAAGGAAGAAATGATCAAGCAGCCGGAGGAGGCAATGAAGCTCCAAGAGATAAAATTCCAGGACCAAGAGAAGAAGTTCGCTAACCAAGAGAAGAGGGTGATAAAAAAACAAGAGAATTAGGGAACTCAAACAGCAGATCGATGGAGCTGAAGTGCAAACTGAAGGCCTTTGCAATATAATCAATGACGTGCGTGCTTCCAAGAGGGACTTGGCAAAGCAACTTGAAACCGCGAAGAAGTCAAGTTTAGTGGAGGAGCTACAAAGCGAGAAGGAGGGACTTCAGGAGCAGCTGGAAGCCACCACCAAGAAGCTGCAAGATGAGATTAAGAACCTCCAAGAGAAGCTTGAAGCGACCACAAAGGAGATGGAGTTGTACAAGACAACTCTAGAGCAGGAAGGCTACTCGTTCGAAGACGAGGAAGAGGAAGGCGTGGAAGATGTGTAATAGTTGGACCACCTTTAATTCTATAGTAGAACGTTATTCGCGATTGTAATAAATACCAAGACAATTCTGGTTTAGTTAAACATGGTTGTTTTCTGTGTTGAGCTTGTTGTTATGTCTTGTGTGCCTTGTGTGCTTGGTGTGTTTTCATAAGGGTAGGAGTTACTACTTAGTCTTTCTGTCTATTCCTTAACTAATCTCTTAAACCCCACAAATGCCGCCCAGACGTGCGAACTCCGAAATCCCTCTAGAAATAACACAACTTTTGGCCACTCAGAACCATCTAATCCAACTGCTCACTCAGAATATGCAAAACAACAACAACAACCCGCCACCACCACCACCTCCGCCACCACCTCAATAGGATCGCTTGACTCGGTTTTTGAGGCTGAACCCGCCTACCTTCACTAGCAGCACTGAACCAATCATCGCTGATGACTGGCTGCGTACGATCAACAAGAAGCTAGACACCACTCAAGCTATCGAGCCGAGAGTGCGTTCGCGCACTTACCGCTTGAAGGACTCTTTGTAGAATGGTGGGATAACTACCAAGTCACCCACCCGGATATTGATGCTATCACTTGGGATCAGTTTGAGTTAGCTTTTCGCACTCATCATGTGGCAGCTGGTGTCATGACTCTGAAGAGGCGCGAGTTTCGCGACCTACACCAGCTGCACCGTTCTGTCACCGAGTATGGAGAGCTTTTCAACAAGCTAGCCCGTTATGCACCCGATGACGTTTCCACTGATGCCAAGAGACAGGAGGAATTCTTAAGGGGACTCAATGACGAGATATCCATTCAGCTTGTGGCTCAGAAATTTGACAACTTTTAGGAACTCCTGGACAGAGCCATTGTGGTTGAATCAAAGAGGAAGAGCATAGAAAACCGCAAGAGGAAGTCTAACCCTCACAAGCACTCTGTTCCGTATCAGAAGCAACGCAATTCCTCACCTCCACCTTATAACAATAATGTCCACAACCATAACGGTCATAACCATGGTGGCCACAAACACAATGGGCATAAAAACCTCAACGGGAATGGCAGCAATGGAAAGGATCTCAGTGAGGTGACATGCTTTAAGTGCAACAGGACAGGGCATTATGCAACTTCTTGCCCCGAGAAGAAGAATGGCAATGGCAATGGGAATGGAAATGGACACAACCATGGCAATGGAAACGGGAAGAAGCCAAATCCGTTTGTCAAAGCCACGGTAAATCATGTTTCTATGGAGGATTCTTGTGATCGCCGGACTACGTGATTGGTAAGTTCAAACTCAATTCTATTCCCGCGGTTGTTCTTTTTGATACTGGTGCATCGCATTCATTCATATCAAGGGTATTTGTGGATAGAGGCAAGATACCAAAAGAATCTATAAACTTTCCTCTCAGGGTAAGTTCTCCTGGGGGAGAAATAGTGGCAAACTCCGGTTGCCGGGAATTAGAACTAAGGATTGGGACACACATCTTTCCCACAAGTCTAGTGGTTCTAGAATCACAAGGATTAGACATAATCTTGGGCATGAATTGGATGACCGAATATGTAGGAGTCATAGATTGTGCAAACAGGACTGTCACACTCACAACACCAGAAGGGAAAAGGATTCGCATCAAGTCGAATTTCGCACTTAAGGAAGTCATGGTGAACTCTCTTAAGGGGGTTAGCTTGGAGGAGGTACCTATTGTAAAGGAATACCCAGATGTCTTTACGGAGGAACTGCCAGGAATGCCTCCCGACCGTGATATCGAGTTCCTCATTGACTTGATGCCAGGAACGGGGCCGATAACTAAGAGACCATACAAGATGGATGTGGACGAGTTAAAGGAACTCAAGAAACAGCTTAGGGAACAATTGGACAAGGGATTCATCCAACCCAGCGCGTCATCTTGGGGAGCGCCTGTCCTATTTGTGGAAAAGAAGGATAAAACCAAGAGGCTGGTTGTGGACTACCGCTCGTTGAACGAGGTGACGATCAAGAATAAGTATCCTCTACCCAACATCAATGACTTGTTTGACCAGTTAAAGGGAGCCAGTGTGTTCTCAAAGATCGATCTGCGATCAGGCTACTTTCAGCTAAAGATTCGAGAACAGGATGTGCCCAAAACAGCATTCACCACAAGATACAGATTGTATGAGTACACCGTGATGTCTTTTGGTCTAACCAATGCCCCAGCATACTTCATGACCATGATGAACAAAGTGTTCATGGAATATTTGGACAAGTTTATCGTGGTATTCATAGATGACATACTCATATACTCTAAGGATGAGAAGGAATATGAGAAACATCTGCGCCTTATTATGGAGAAACTAAGAGAACACAAGTTGTATGCCAAATTCAGCAAATGTGAATTCTGGTTAAAGGAAGTGGGATTACTTGGTCATGTTGTGTCGGCAAAAGGAGTTGCCGTAGATCCTAGTAAGGTAGCTTCCGTGACAGAATGGGAGTCACCCAAGAATGTGGGGGATATTAGGAGTTTCTTGGGCCTCGCAGGATATTATCGGAGGTTCATTGAAAACTTTTCCAAAATAGCAAAACCCATGACGGAACTACTGAAGAAGGAAAATAAATTCCTATGGACCGAGGCATGTGAAGCAAGTTTTCAAGAGTTGAAGAAACGCCTATAGCGGCGCCGATTCGTGCACGATATCCAAAAGGATTTTCAAGTCTATTGTGACGCTTCTCGACAAGGACTGGGAAGTGTATTGATGCAGGATGGGAAAGTGGTATCCTATGCCTCCCGACAACTTAAGAACCATGAACACAATTACCCCACACATGATTTGGAACTTGCGTCTGTGGTTCATGCACTCAAGGTATGGAGACACTACCTCATGGGCAAACATTGTGATGTATTCACAGATCATAAAAGTTTGAAGTACATCTTCACCCAAAAGGAGTTGAATATGAGACAAAGAAGATGGATTGAAATAATTAAGGATTATGAATTGGACTTACAATACCATCCCGGAAAGGCAAACGTGGTGGCTGATGCCTTAAGTCGTAAAGTGTATGTGAATGGACTTACCGCAGGGGAACTTCCAGAGGATTTATGCAAACGATTCAGGGATCTCAGGCTAGAGATAGTTCCGAAAGGACACGTAGCGACTATGGAAATAGTGTCCACCTTCCAAGATAGAATCAAGGGAGCACATAAGGGAGATAAAGAGTTGGAAGAAATAAGAATCAGGATAAGTGAAGGAAAGACTAAAGAATTTCGTCTGGACGAACAAGGAACCCTCTGGTATGGGAAGCGTTTGTGCGTTCCCAATGACCCCGATATTAGGAAGATGATTTTACAAGAATCTCATGATTTGCCATACTCAATTCATCCAGGTAACACGAAGATGTACATGGATGTGAAGGATAGATTCTGGTGGAATAACCTAAGGAGAGATAATGCAGAGTATATTTCTCTGTGTGATGTATGCAATAGAGTTAAAGCCGAGCATCAGAAACCGGCAGGACTACTTCAACCACTACCTATACCCGACTGGAAGTGGGACAAGGTAGGCATGGATTTCATCACGGATTGCCCGGACTGCCTGGATTTGATTCTATCTGGTAGTGGTGGACCACTTCACCAAGGTGGCTCACTTCATCCCGTAAAGACCACGTATACAAGTGCTAAGCTTGCTAAGATATACATGTCAAGAATTGTAAGTGCATGGTGTTCCCAAGGAATTGTGTCGATAGAGGAACCAGTTCACTTCAAAGTTTTGGCGGACTACATGAGTCTCTTGGAACCCGACTAGAATTCAGTACTGCCTTCCACCCACAAACGGATGGCCAAAAAGAAAGGGTGAATCAAATTTTGGAAGATATGTTGAGAGCTTGCGCACTAGACTATGGGTCTAGTTGGGTCGATAACCTGCCGTATGCCGAGTTCTCATACAACAACAGCTACCAGACAAGTATCAAGATGGCTCTGTTTGAAGTTCTATATGGCAGGAAGTGTAGGACTCCACTGCTATGGAACGGAGTTGGTGAATGCAGTCTTTTTGCACCTGAATTGATAAAGGATGCCGAAGAAAAGGTACGGCAGATTCAGGATAGGCTAAAGGTAGCCCAATCCCGACATAAGAGTTACGCTGATTCCAAGCGCAGAGATGTGGCTTATGAAATAGGGGACCGTGCGTATCTCCAAGTTTCACCCCTACGAGGAGTTAAGAGGTTCAGAATCAAGGACAAGTTAGCCCCACGATTCATAGGACTGTATAAGGTTCTAGCCCGTAGAGGAGAAGTTGCTTATCAGTTGGAGTTACCGGAAGGACTGACTGTTCATGATGTGTTCCATGTGTCGCAACTAATGAAGTGTCACTCGGAGATGGCCGAAACACCGTTAAGAGACACCGTTCCCCTAGATGAGGTTCAATTGGAAAACGACCTTACGTATGAGGAAAAACCCATCAAAATACTGGAAACAGCCGAGAGGATTACCCGCACCAAGACTATAAGATTCTGCAAAGTACAATGGAACCACCACTCCGAGGAAGAAGCTACGTGGGAGCGTGAAGACGACTTGAAGGCAGAACACCCACAACTATTTGCTAGCCAACCCGAATCTCGAGGATGAGATTCTTCTTAAGGAGGGTAGGTTTGTAACATCCCAGATTTTTTTTATTATGATGTTACTTGAAGCATGCATCATCCTTGCATCAATGCATCTTACAAATAAATTTTGCAACTAAATCCTAACACCTAAACCTATCAAAACCCTATTAAATATTTCCATATGTGAGAACTATTGTTGTAATAGTCCGACCCCTTCTAAAACTATGTAAAAACATTAAACCATGGTCCTATGTTGACCACCTTAATTTTATAAAAATTTAGAAACAAATTTCATCAAGTTTGGACTTAGTATGCAGAAGATAATTAGGTTTTACTAAAACAGAAATAGAAAAACGTTTAAGGAAAAAAATATGGAGGCAGCTAACCCAGGTGGCCACCGACTCGCCTGACCACCTGGCCTGACAGCCCGATTAGCTTGGCCCATGCCACCCGCACCATGCTGCCACCGGTGGGGCCACGCTGTCATCCCCACCTCCTCGGCCATAGTCCACGAAGAACACGGTTCGATTCAAATCCACGCGATTATCCATTCTCTTGAATCATGCCCCCTACTCCAAGGAATCCACCCCTCTTATACATGCCGCCCCACCGCTTTTTGTGCTTTTCCCAAACCCTAACGCCGTCTCGCGAAATCCCGATCTCGCCGGAGCAACCCGCCATTGGAGCTCGAGGTTGGCGACCCTCCAGCACACCTCGAGCCTTGTTACACCTTCCACCCTTCTCGCCACGACCTAACCTACCCGCCCACCTAATCCGTTTCTTCGGAATCGCAGGAGGCCACCGGCAATTGCTCGCCGGAGCCGTCGGGTCCGAGAGAAGGAACGACCGACGCTGGGAGATTGAGGAGGGGAGTGACCGCACTGAGACCGTTGGGGGATTCGCCATCGCCGTGCGCATCATGGGCCGTCCTCGTCATCTTCCACGATCACCAGAGCCGCCAGGACCTCCGACCACCGTCGACTCCGCCACCGTGCCGTCTCCATCGCCGCCACCACCGCAGTCGATGAGTCGCCTCGCATTTGCGATTTTAATCGTGCGGCCAGATTAGAAGCGAAGGGTATCGCCAACCACGCCGCGTGGCAAAGCGCGTCGGCTCCAGCGCCCGCGCCGCGTCACCCTCCCCACCTTGCCAGCTGGGCAATCGGGAGCCACCATCTGGCGCATTTGAGTTAGGGCTAGATCAACTTTTGCAGATTTGATCTAAACATTGCGAAAATCATATAAAATTGAATATTTGGCCAATTTTAGCTTATAATATACCGTTGGATTCATAATTTTATGTAGATTTTAATCATTAGATTAAAGTGTTTATTCTATAAAAAATAATTAAAATTCTGTTTTAATTGATTCTTGTTGCAATAACTTTGTTTCCACAATGCCTACTGGACAAAATTATAAAACCTTGCTTAGATCATTAGATCTAGTTTGTGTAGGGTTTCGTAGCATGGAAAACAAAAAATTTCTATCGCATACAAACAAACAAGCCAAGATCTATCTACTAGATTGTAGCAACGAGTCGATGGAATAACTTACCCTCGAAGATTCCAAAGTGTTTAACGAGAGCAGATTCTCGTGGGTGATGTAGTCGTACTCTTTCCGATCTCAAGATCGAGACAATCCTTCCTGGCCATTTGACAGCGTTCCTTGATCGGTCACACGTTCGTTTTCGATCGAAGACCTTCCTCTCCTTGTTCCAGCGGCGTGAGGTTGTAGCACTCTCCTCGATTCGGCAAAGACAACGTGGTACCGGAAGTAGAGGAGAGATCTCGCAGGGCTTCGCCTTAAGCCGGAGCGAGTATGGTGGAGTATGAGAGAGTTCCTCGGTGTTCTAGGGTTTAGATACACCAAGGAGGAGGTGCTAGAGCCGGCGACTAGGGTTCCGGGGACCCCCAAGTCGGCGGCTAGGGCAAAACCCTAGGGGGCGGCGGCGGCTATGGTGGGCTGCAGCTTCTAGGGTTTGAGGTGAGGGACTTGTGTGTGCAAGGAGGGAGCCCTGCCCCTCCTTATATAGGTGGAGGGGCCAGCGGCCAAGGGGAGGGAGTGGAGTCCCTCCCCAACTCGGCTTGGGTGGTGCGCCGGCTTGGGGAGGAGGGACTCCCTCCCCAACTCGGTTTCACCTTCCTCCTCTTTCCAAATTTAGCCGTTTGACTTTTCAATTTAGCTATTTGACTTTTCAAACTAGGATTTGAATTAATCCTTTATTTGGAACAGCGATAACACTTAGTACATGATGCAATCATACCAACTTGATACAACACATCCATGTACCCTTCCCCTCCGAAGTGTCGGACATTCCGGAACATTCTAGAACATTCCCAATGAAAACACCGGAAACATTCCCCAACTCCGAAACGGGACTTTCCTTATATGAATCTTATTCTCCGGACCATTCCGGATCTCCTCGTGATATCCCGGATCCCATCCGGGACTCCGAACAACATTCGGTCTCTTTCTCATCATTCCATAACTACTTAAACAACGTCGAATCCTTAAGTGTGTCCCCTACGGTTCGTGAATTATGCGGACATGATCGAGACACTTCTCCGAACAATAACCAATAGAGGAATCTGGAAATTCATATGGCTCCCACATATTTCTACGATTACTTTGCGATCGAATGAACCACGTACATACGATACCAATTTCCCTTTGTCTCACGATAGTTTACTTATCCGAGGTTATGATCGTCGGTATCTCTGTATACCTAGTTCAACCTTGTTACCGATAAGTACTCTTTTCTCGTTCCCGTGATATGTGATCCCTTGTGAGCCAGTCACATGCTTGCAAGCTAATTGGATGACATTTCACCGAGAGGGCCCAGAGTATATCTATCCGTCATATGGATGGACAAATCCCACTCTTGATCCATGTGTCTCAACCAATACTTTCCGAACACTCAATGCCACCTTTATAGCCACCCGATTCACGGTGTGGTGTTTGATGTCATCAAAGCATCCATCTGGTAAAGGTGATATGCATGATCTCATGGTGAAGGAATTAGGTTACTATGTATCGAAAGCACATAGCAATTGAACTATTGAAATGACTTGATCTTTATGGCGCTTATCTATAGGAGTATGTCCATCATATCATTCTCCTAACGATATGATCTTGTTGTTAATAACATCTTAATGTTCATGCTACGAAACCCTACACATGTATCAACCAACAAGCTAGTTATGTATAGAGGCTATACTAGGGACTTCAAATTAAGTTTACAAATCACACAAGTATCAATGTTTCCTTGTTAATACTATTATAGCATGAATGTAAACATTTATCATAAACACAAAGATATAATAATAACTACATTTATTATTGCCTCTAGGGCATATCTCCAACAGTCTCCCACTTGCACTAGAGTCATCTAATCTAGATTACATGGTAATATACCGAACACCCATGGCATTTTGGTGCTGGTCTTGCTTTGCCCTCGGGAGAGGTTTAGTCAACGGATCCGCCACATTCAGATCTATGTGTACTTTGCAAATCTTCATATCCCCATCTTGGATATGTTCTCGAATAGCGTGAAAACGTAGCTTGATGTGCTTCAGCTTCTTGTGTGACCTTGGTTCTTGCGCATTGGCTATGGCGCCCATGTTATCACGAGATAGACATTGGGTCCAGCACTAGGAACCACACCCAGCTCTGTAATGAACTCTTTCATCCATATCGCTTCTTGTGAAGCCTCAAGCAGCCATGTATTCCGATTCTTGAAGATCTCGCCACAACGCTTTTCTTTGCACTCCTCCTAATAGCTGCACCATTCAAATAAATACGTATCCAGATTGTGATTTAGAATCATTCGGATCGGTGTTCCAACTAGCATCGGTGTAACCATTAACAACGAGATGTTCATCACCTCCATAAGAAAGAACCATATCCTTAGTTCTTCTCAATTACTTAAGGATGTTTTTGATCACGTCCAATGATCCACTCTGGATCACTTTGATATCTGCTAGTTAAACTAACGGCATATGCAATGTCGGGTCTAGTACATAGCATGGCATACATTAGAGATCCTATGGCTGAGGCATAGGAGTCTTACTCATCCTTTCTCTATCTTCCATGATGTCGGACTTTGAGTTTTACTCAAGGTCGTATTGGGCAACATGGGCAAGAACCCTTTCTTGCTATCTTCCATTCAAACCTCTTTAGAACTTTGTCCAAATATGTACTTTGTGACAATGATATTTGGCGTTCGATCTATCTCTATAAATCTTTATGCCTAATATGTAAGCTGCTTGCCAAGATCCTTCATTGAAAAACTATTATTCAAATATTCCTTGACACTATTAAGAAGGTCTACATCATTCCCAATCAACAATATGTCATCCACATATAGTATTAAGAATGCTCTGAGCTCCCACTCACTTTCTTGTAAATACAAGCTTCTCCATAAGTTTGTATAAAACCAAAACTTTTGATCACCTTATCAAAGCGTTGATTCCAACTTCGGGATGCTTGCTTCAATCCATAGATGGACCGTTGAAGTTTGCATACCTTGTTAGCATCTTTAGGATCGACAAAACCTTTGGGTTGCCTCATATACAACTCTTCATCAATGTCTCCATTGAGGAATGCTGTTTTGACATCCATCTGCTATATCTCATAATCGTAATATGCAGCGATTGCTAACATAATACTCATGGACTTTAGCCGCTACGGTGAGAAAGTCTCATCGTAGTCAACTCCTTGAATTTGTCGAAACCCTTTGTGACAAGTCGAGATTTATAGATGATAACATTACCATCAAGATCTGTTTTCTTGAAGATCCATTTGTTCTCGATGACCTTACGGCCATCCCAGAAGTCCACCAAAGTCCATACTTGGTTTTCGTACATGGATCCAATCTCGGATTTCATGGCTTCTTGCCATTTATTGGAATCTGGGCTCATCATCGCTTCCTCATATGTCTCGGGGTCATCGGTGTTGTCCACCAACATGACACTCATAACGGATCATACCAACTGGAGTGGTACGAGTTCTAGTTGACTGCGAGGCTCTGTAGCAACTTCAACCGAAGTTTCATGATCATCATCATTAGCTTCCTCTCTTATTGGTGCAGCACCAGGGAACTTCTTCCGTCTTCGCTACTCGCAATTTCGAGACAAGGTTCGATAACCTCGAGTTCTACTTTCCTTCAGTCACTTCTTCGAGAGAAATTCTTCTAGAAAGGATCCATTCTTAGCAACGAAGACTTTGCCTTCGGATCTGTGATAGAAGGTATACCCAATAGTTTCCTTCGGGTATCCTATTAAGACGCATTTTCCGCTTTGGGTTCAAGCTTGTCCGTTGTAACTTCTTTACATAGGCTTCAGATCCCCAAACTTTAAGGAACGACAATCTAGGTTTCTTCCCAAACCATAATTCATACGGTGTCGCTTCAACGGATTTAGACGGTCTATTTAAAGTGAATGCGGTTGTTTCTAATGCATAACCCCAAAATGATAGCGGTAAATCTGTAAGTGACATCATAGAACTAACCATATCTAAGAGAGTTCGATTCTGACGTTCGGACACACCATTACGCTTGTGGTGTTCCGGCGGTGTCAATCATGTAAAGTATTCAGATTTCTTCAAATGCTCGCCAAACTCGTAACTTAGATATTCACCTCCATGATCAGAACGTAGAAATTTGATCTTCTTGTTACGTTGATTCTCTACCTCACTTTGAAATTCCTTAAACTTCTTGAAAGTTTCGGACTTATGTTTCATGAAATAGATATACCCATATCTACTCAAGTCATCCGTGAAGGTAAGAACATAACGATAACCACCGCGCGATGCTACACTCATTGGACCACACACATCGGTATGTATGATTTCTAATAAGTCCGTAGCTCGCTCCATCATACCAGAAAATGGAGTCTTAGTCATTTTACCCATCAGACATGCTTTGCATCTATCAAGTGATTCAAAATCAAGTGATTCAAGAAGTCCATCGGAATGGAGTTTATTCATACGTTTCACTCCAATGTGACCAAGACGACAGTGCCACATATAGGTCGAGTTATCGCTCGATTTCAAACGTTTAGCCTAAATGTTATTAATATGTGTATTTCCACTATCGAGATTCAATAAGAATAGACCATCTATCAAAGGTGCATGTGCATAAAACATATTACTCATATAAATCGAACAACCATTATTCTCGGACTTAAACAAGTAACCGTCTCACAATAAACAAGATCCCGATATAATGTTCATGCTCAACGCAGGCACCAAATAACAATTATTTAAGTATAAAACTAATCCCGATGGTAGATGAAGGGGTAGCTTGCCGACCGCGATCACATCAACCTTTGATCCGTTTCCCACGCGCATCGTCACCTTGTTCTTCGCTAGCTTCCTTTTTTCGGCAATACCTGTTTCGAGTTACAAATATGAGCAACCGAACCGATGATCAAATACCGTGAACTACTACAGTACTAGTGAGATACACATTAATAACATGTATATCGGATATACCTTTCTTCTTGATGTTGCCGTTCTTCAAATCCGCCAAGTACTGGCAATTCCGCTTCGGTGACCTTCTCCCTTGCAAAAGCACTCGATGTCGGGCTTAGGTCCAGCCTTGGTCTTCTCACGGCGTGGTAACTTTCTTACCACCCTTCTTGAAGTGTACCTTCTGCTTAGACTTGCCTTTCTTGAATTTGGTGGTCTTATTGACCAACAACACTTGGTGCTCTTTCTTGATCTCCACTTCGCAGATTTTAACATAGCAAGCAGTTCGGCAACCGCTTGTTCATGTTACGCATATTGATTCATCACAAAGTTCTTGTAACTTGGTGGTAGTGATTGAGGACACAGTAAATCCCCAAAGCATTAGGAATCACTATACCCAAGCTTTGAAGTTTGTTTCATGTGCCCAGACATCTTAAGCACATGCTCACTTGACGGAGCTACCCTCTTCCATCTTGAGTTAAAGAACTTTTCGAAGCCTCATAGCTTTCAATTACACGCATGAGTCTCAAAATCAATTTGAGATCTCGACAATATCATATGGGTCTGAGTTCTCAAACCTTTTACGAGTCTAGATTCTAAACCATACAAGATAGCACATGAACTATAGAGTCTTGATTCTTCCGAAAGCGAGGTAAACATTCTTTTACTTCATCGGTAGCATCAGCTGCGCAATTGGGTCACCCAGTGCATCCGACACATAGGTCAAATTACCAGTCAGTGTGAGGACAATCCTCAAATTCATGGAAACCAATCCAGCGAGTTGCTTCCATTGTTTTTCAACTTTTTCTTTCTAGGAACGCATTAAAATTGATGGTAGGGGCTGCCATTGATCTACAACATATTTGCAATAGTTTAGACTAAGTTTATGACAAATTGAGTTCAAATTAATAATAAAATTAAACTAGGTGAACTCCCACTCAAAACAACATCCCTCACATTGTTTTAGTGATCACACGAACCAAATCTACTACATCAACACCGATCATCATGAGAGTTT